>CM048746.1:544268439-546768439 GCA_026315105.1 Locusta migratoria
GGGGTAACGCGTAATTCCCCGCCCCGGGTAGACAAGTAGGGCCTGCATGTACCCCCTGGTAAAGGCCAGGCCCAGGGAGGGGTGATTACCCGAGCTGTAACCTTCCGGCCGTGCCGATTGGTCCCTCCGTCCGTTTCTCGGAAGGTGTGAACAATCACCTAAGGCGGGTGAGCCCTCAGTGTGGGTTCCCCATTAGGAAGGAGCGCACCATTGGAGACGCCGGTAATCATGGGGGACAACTTCGCAATGACTTCTTCTTCAATTTCGGCATTTACCCAGAAAAGGACACACGATGAATCCAAGTCAGAGAAATTTTTGCCTAACTTGCCAAAGTTCTTAGTCGTTTCACGCACTGATGGGCAAGATTCCACATCAGTAAACCCCTTTGTCATACAACGGGTTGTTGACGCAATTGCAGGTCCTGTTAAGACTTGTTCCCGCAAACGAAATGGGACACTGTTGTTGGAAGCGGAAGGTGCCTTTCAAGTTCAAAAGCTGCTTCGCACCACACTGTTAAAGACCTTTCCTGTTAAGGTCGAACCTCATCGTACCCTAAACTCGTCGCGGGGGGGGGGGGGGTTGTGTTCTCACGATCCCTTGACGACCTGTCCGATGAGGAACTACAGGAGTACCTTTCTGACCAGGGTGTAACAGCTGTGCATCGAGTGATGAAGAGAATTAACAACTTAACACTGACCCAAACAGTTTTCTTGAACTTCGATAAAGTTGACCTTCCTTCGAAGATAAAAGCAGGCTATGAAATAATCTCCGTTGGGCGGTATGTCCCTAATCCTACCAGTGTCACCGGTTTAATCATACACGTTAGTCGTACCCCAATGCAGTGAAATGCGTCACCTGTGGTAGGAACGCCCATGAGGATGACTGCCCGCCTCCGTCCCCTTGCTGCATCAACTGCTTGGGTGACCATGCTGCAAATTCGCATGAATGCCCTGTATATAAAGATGAACGAGCCATCCAGGAAATCCAAGTCAAAGAAAAAGTTTTCACATCTGCTGCCCGGAAATTATTAGCAAGTAGAAAGCCTGCTATGCTCCCAGCGATGTACTTTCCTCTCCTCGACCAACAAAGGAGATGGGTATGCAGACCCATGACCTTACCTTCAGCTACTCAGTTGTTAGATCAGCCAGCTCAAAGATTGCCCGCTCGATATCTCCAATGACTTCTGCTCAATCTAAATCCCAGTCCACTTCAGTCTCACAGAAACCACAGGCCACTAAGTTGGAAGCCAGGATTTTGAAAAAAGGTCCTGTTCATGGAGATTTTCTGAAAGCTTCATTGTCTCAACCGTCATCCGCTCATTCTTCAAACAGAACTGTCTCCAAAAAGGCACACAAAGAGAGAAGTTCCTCTCCTTCCCCGCCACGGTGTAACTCTTTGGTCATGCCATACAGCAGTAGACGGCCCCGGCCATCCTCTGTCTCGCCAGGACGCCCTACTGCTTGCTGATCTGCCGGCATTTCACCGGCGGAGGAAGCTGCCCCTTCCGATCCATCCAGGAAGGAGGCAGAACTGATGTCTGAAGCTATGGAACACGATTGTCCATCTGTCAATGGCAGTAGCAGTGCCCCCTCGCAGCCAGGATCTCGGCAGCCGTCGAGGTGATCCCCTCTTGCTTTCTCCCTTTTTCTTCTTCCATTGCTTTCTTTATGGCACTCCTTCATTGCAACATTAGAGGCATACGTTCCAACCGCGATGAATTAAGACTACTCCTTCGATTGCACTGCCCGCTCATAGTCGCTCTTCAAGAATTGAAGCTCTGTCCAATCATATTGTTTTCCCGCACTATACTGCAGTGTGTTTTGATTTACCTCCTGTGGAAGATATTCCTGCGCATGGAGGAGCTATGCCGCTCATTCGGGATGACGTCTATTATCATCCCATCCGCCTGCAAACTTCCCTACAAGTGGTTGCCATCCGTGTCACCATCCCCGCATTCACCTTCTCTATTTGTAATGTCTACACCCCGTCGTCGTCACCTGCCATTCTTAGGGCAGACATACTGGACCTTGCTGCTCAGCTTCCTACGCCATTTTTTTTGATCCTTGCCAGAGGGGCTCTCTTTTGGCTGACATCTTCAACCATCTTAACCTTGTCTGCCTAAATACCAGCGAACCGACTTTCCTATCTGACACGACATATACCTATTCCCATCTGGACCTCGCAATTTGCACTACTCCACTTGCACAATGTTTTGAAAGGTATGTTCTGTCTGATAGGTACTCGAGCGGCCATTTCCCCTGCATAATTTCTTTACTACATCATACTAATTCTCCGTGTTCCACCAGCTGGAACATCTCCAAAGCCGACTGGGGGCTTTATTCTTCCATGGCGGATTTCCGTGATCAGAACTTCCCCAGCTGTGACAGTCAGGTCAACTATCTTGCGGACGTCATCCTCACTGCTGCCGAACATTCCATACCCCAAACTTAAACGTCTCCATGTAGGGTCCCAGTTCCCTGGTGGAATGCAGCATGTAGCGATGCTATTCGAGCCTGGTGACATGCTCTATGAATCTTTCAACGCTGGCCTTCTCTGGAAAATTAATAAATTACAAAAGGCTACGAGCAAAATGCCGTCGTGTCATTAAGGAAAGCAAAAAAGCTTGCTTGATTTCTTTCATGAGTTCTTTCAACAGATCTACTCCTTCGTCGGTTGTCTGCGGTAACCTATGCCGGTTATCTGGCACTAAGGTCCATTCCCCAATCCCTGGCCTGAACATAGCAAACAAAGTTCTTGTGGAACCTGTCTATATCTGCAATGCTTTGGGCCTCTCTTTCCCTGAGATCTCAAGCTCAGCTAATTATGACCCTGCCTTCCTCCCCTGAAAGCAGGCCAAGGAGGCATGAACGCCTTCTTTTACGTCTCACAATTGTGAAAATTACAATGCCACTTCCACCATGCAAGAGCTAGAATGTGCCCTTGCCGTCTCCCGATCCTTTGCTCTGGGGCCCGATGCCATTCATATTCAGACGCTGAGGAACCTTTCCCCTGCAGGTAAATGCTTGCTTCTTCGCACTTATAATCATGTTTGGACTGAAGGTGAAGCAATTGTTGTCCCATACCCAAACCAGGAAAGGACAAACATCTTCCTTCCAGTTATCGCCCCATTTCCCTGACCGGCTGTGTCTGTAAAGTAATGGAGCGCATGGTCAATGCTCGGCTGGTTTGGCTACTCAAATCTCGACATCTCCTCACTTATGTCCAATGCAGGTTTCGTAGGCATCGCTCTTCTATTGATCACCTCGTTACCTTGTCGACCTTCGTAAAGGATAACTTTTTGCGGAAGCATCAGAGGGTGGCAGTTTTCTTCGATTTGGAGAAGTCTTACGACACTTGTTGGCGGGTGGACATTCTCCACACCATGCATACATGGGGATTTCGTGGCCATCTCCCCTCTTTAATCGTGATTTTTTGAAAGATCGCATGTTCAGGGTACGAGTGGGCTCTGTTTTGTCGGACACCTTTCGCCAGCAAAATGGAGTGCCACAGGGCTCTGTTTTGAGCGTGGCACTTTTCACTATTGTAATCAACCCAGTTATGGTTTGCCTCCCAGTTGATGTTTCAGGCTCCCTGTTTGTAGATGACTTTACGATCTATTGCAGTGCTCAGAGAACGTGTCCCTTGGAGCGTCGTCTTCAACATTGCCTTGACAGTCTCTATTCCTGGACTGTCGCAAACGGCGTCCGTTTCTCCCATGAGAAAACTGTCTGTAGGTACAGAGAGTTTCTTCCACCGTCTCTCCATCTTGGCCCCGTCGCTCTCCCCTTCATGGAGACAACATTTTTAGGGCTAACATTGGATAGGAAACTCAGCTCGTCTCCACATGTGTCTTCTCTGGCTGCCTGCTGCACTCATTCCCTCGACGTTCTCCGTGTTCTTAGTGGTACATCATGGGGAGCAGAACGTACCGTTCTACTTCACCTCTATCAGTCTACTGTCAGATCCAAGCTGGATTATGGGAATTTCGTGTACTCTTCTGCACGGCTGTCAATTTTACGCTGCCTGAACTCTATTCACTGTCGGGTGCTACGCCTGGCGATAAGAGCTTTTTACACTAGCTGCGTTGACAGCCTCTATGCCGAAGCTGCTGAATTACCTTTACCCTATTGACGCGACACATTTCTGTGTCGGTATGCATGCCATCTGCTTTCGATGCCCCACCATCCTTCCTATTCATCATTCTTCTAATGACTCCCTCAATAGCCATTACAAGCTGTCCGCAATTGCCCTTCTCCCTCCTGGAGTCTGTTTTCGTTGCTTGCTTCGACAGCTCGATTTTACCCTCCCTTCCACATCTCAAATAGGTGAGAGCCCAGTGCACCTTGGCTTCAGGCTAAAGTTTGTGCTCACCTCGAACTCACCTCACTCCCAAAGGAGAGTTCTTTGGATGCTGTTTACTGCTTGAGATTTTTTGAACTTCGTGCACGGCCAGAGCCACAGCCTTCCACCATCTGTTCACTGGAGAGCCCATGATGACTTGTGTGGCAGTGACCATTTCCCCATTTTCTTGTCACTTCCACATCGTGAGTCCCCAGCTTGCCCACCCATGTGGGCTCTACACAACGCTAACTGGGCAGTCTAAACCTTTGATGCCATTCTTGGCCGTCCCCCACATGACAACATCAATGTGGTGGTCAAGAGCACCACACGCTTGATTATTTCAGCTGCGGAACCTACCATTCCTTGCTCCACAGGGTGCCCACAGCGGAAGACGGTGCCATGGTGGTTCCCGGAGGTCGTTGAGGCCATTAAAGACCGCAGGCGGGCATCACAGCGGTACAAGCGGCACCCTTCTTTAGAACACGTCATAACCTTCAAAAAACTCCACGGTCGTGCCTGCCGTCTTTTATAAAAAGCCGAAAACAAGAGTGTTGGGAGAAGTACACCTCCACTATTGGCCCGGGTATCTCCACCTCACAGGTCTGGAGCAAGATCAGGCGCATAAAGGCGTACCAAACGTCAGCAGGAATCCCTGGGATCTCCATGAACGGAGCTGTATGTTCTAAACGTTAAAGGAGCGGGTAGAATGACGATGCGTCTCCTTTACCACCTGGCGCTCAGAGGCATTTAATGCTCCGTTCAGTGTGTGGGAGTTCCTCAGTGCACATGCTAAATATCCTGACACGGCCCCTGGGCCTGATAGCATCTAGGCCCAAATGCTGAGGCACCTCTCTGCAGAAAGCCAGGGTAATCTCCTTGCTCTTTTCAACAGAATCTGGTGCGATGAGGTTTTCCCATCACAGTGGTGGGAGAGTATAATCATCCCTGTGATCAAATCTGGCAAAAATCCTGCTCATCTGGATAGCTCTCGGCCCATTAACCTGACCAACGTCATAAGTAAACTGAACATATGGTCAGTAGGTGGTTGTACTGGCTCTATGTCAGCGCGGTTTCCACCCGGGTCGCTCTACCACCAACAACTTGGTGTGTCTCGAGTGTGCCATCTACACAGCCTTCTCCAGGTGCCACCACCTGATTGCTGTCTCTCTCTCTCTCTCTCTCTCTCTCTCTCTCTCTCTCTCTCTCTCTCTCTCTCTCTCTCTCTCTCTCTCTTTATATATATTTTCAGTGGGCTTATGATATGACCTGGCTATGTCATATACTCACCACATTACATAGGCTCACTACCTATTTTTATAGAAAACTTTCTAGATGTCTGTACCTTTTGTGTTCATGTTGGTGCCTCACGTAGCACCTCTCATGTACAGGAAAATGGGGTTCCTCAGGGCTCTGTTCTGAGTGTTCCCTTATTTTTAGTAGCCATTAATGGCTTAGCGACAGCTGTTGGGTCATCAGTATCCCTTTCCCTTTATGCTGACGACTTTTGTATCTATTTTAGCTCTTCCAGCACCCAAGTCGTGGAATGTAGGTTGCAGGGAGCCATCCGTAAGGCATTGTCCTGGGCTCTTGCCAACGGCTTCCAATTCTCTTCTACAAAGACGAGTGTTATGAACTTCTGTCAACATAAGACTGTTCACTCTCACCCTGAACTTACTTCAAGCGGTGGATACTCATAGGTTTTTAGGGCTGATCTTCGTGTTCGAGCAGGAGTGCTTGCGCCATGTCAATGTTCTCCGCCACCTGGGTCACACCACATGGGGCTCTGACCCCCCTGGGGGCCCCACAGGTCTATTGTGGGTATGTGTGCGGCGCGCACGGGGCCCTGAGTCGAAGCAGCCTTCCTTCCCGCCCCAGGCTGATTGTCCCACCCTGGTTTATGCCTTCGCCTGGAGACGGGTCTCTCGTGAGTTTGGGTGGTCTCATGTACCATCTTTTCTCTGTTTCTCTTTTCCTAAACCTTGCTTCCGCCTTTCCCCCCTTACTGTACTCTTCTAGCCTTCCCCTTTTCCTTTAGTCTCTGCTTTGTCATTTGAGACTCGACCTTTCCCAATTCCCTCTTTTTTTTTTTCCTTCTTTTCTCTTTCCTTTCTTCCTCCCTGTGCGTCCCTGATGGCCTCCCACACACTCGCTGCATAACAGGTGACTGGGTAATGCATAAGTTCCAGCCCCAGTTTGGCATGTAGGGCCTGCATGTACCCCCTGGTAAAGGCCAGGCCCAGGGAGGGGTGATTGATTACCTGAGCTGATACCTTCCGACTGTGCTGATTGGTCCCTCCGTGTGGACAATCACCTAAGGCGGGTGAGCCCTCAGTGAGGGTTCCCCATTAGGAAGGAGCACGCCATTGGCAACGCCGGTAATCATGGAGGACAACTTCGCAATGACGTCTTCTTCCTCTTCTACTTTGCCCTTTACCCACAAAAAGAAACTAGATGAATCAAAGTCGTTTCCTGCACTGATGGCCATGATTTCACGTCAGTGAATCCCTTTGTAATACAACAGGGTGTCGATGTTATTGCAGGTCCTGTCAAAAATTGTTACTGCCAACGTAATGGGACATTGTTGCTAGAAACCGAAGGTGCCTTCCAAGTTCAAAAGTTGCTTCGCACTACACTGTTGCACACCTTTCCTGTTACGGTGATCCTCATCGTACCCTAAACTCGTTGTGGGTGGTCGTGTTCTCATGATCCCTTGACGGCCTGTCTGATGAGGAACAACAGTAGTACCTTTCCGACCAGGGTGTAACAGCTGTGCATCGAGTGATGAAGAGAATTAACAACAACTTAGTACCGACCCAAACAGTGTTCCTGACCTTTGGCAAAGTTGACCTTCCTTCAAAGATAAAAGCAGGCTATGAAATAATCTCCGTTTGGCCATATGTCCCTAATCCCACCCGATGTTAGCAGTGTCAGCGGTTCAATCATACCTGTCAGTCGTGCAGCGAAATGCATCACCTGTGGTAGGGACACCCATGAGAGTGAATGCCCACCTCCGTCCCCTCGCTGTATCAACTGCATGGGTGACCATCCTGCTAATTCTCGCGATTGCCCTGTATATAAAGACGAGCGGACCATCCAGGAAATAAGTCAAGGTAAAGATTCTACCAATGCCACCCGGAAATTACTAGCAAGTAGAAAGCCTGTTGTGCTGCAAGCTGGTATCTACAGCAATTTCCTTTCCTCTCCTTGACCAACAAAGTAGATGGGTATGCAGACATGTGACTTTACCTTCAGCGACACAGTTGTCAGATCATCAAGCCCAAAGATAGTCCGCTCAACATCCCCAATGCATTCTGATCACTCTAAATCCCCTCAGGGGGCCCACAGTTCTTTTGTGGGTACGTGTGTGGCGCGCACGGGGCCCCGAGCCGGAGCAGCCTTTCTTCTGCCCCAGGCTGCTTCACTTCTCCTCCCGGTTTATGCCTTCGCCCGGAGACGGGCGTATTTCACGAGTTCAGGTGTTTTATTGTTGTCGTTTCTCTTATTCCTTGGTTCCTTCCTTTCTTACTCTTTATTTCTGTCTCTCTCTCCTTGTCCTCTCCTAGCCTTCTTCTCCTCATTAGTCTCCGCTTCGGCGTTTGAGACACTTCTTCCTTCTTTCTTTTCATTTCCTCTCCTCTTCTTCTTTCCTCCCTGTGCGTGTCTGAAGGCCGACCCACGCATTATCGTGCGTAGCAGGTGACGGGGTAACGCGTAATTCCCCGCCCCGGGTAGACAAGTAGGGCACGTACGTACCCCCTGGTAAAGGCCAGGCCCAGGGAGGGGTGATTACCCGAGCTGGTACCTTCCGAACGTGCCGATTGGTCCCTCCGTCAGTTCTCGGGAGGTGTGACCTGAGGTGTGAACAATCACCTAAGGCGGGTAAGCCCTCGGAGAGGGCCCCCACTAGGAAGGAGCGCGCCATCGGAGACGCCGGTAATCACGGGGGACACTTCCGCGATGACTTCCTCCTTATCTTCTTTCATGACGTTGACCCACAAACGTAAGTTAGACTCGCCTCAGCCTAAAAAGACTCTGCCTAATGTGCCTAAATTTCTGGTTGTCTCTCGCACCGACGGAAAGGATTTCAATTCTGTCAATCCTTTCGTTATACAGAAAGGTGTAGATGCAATTGCTGGCCCTGTTAAAACCTGTTCACGTCAGCGCAATGGCACATTGCTGCTGGAAGTGGACAGTGCCTTCCAAGCCCAAAAACTTATACGTACTACTTTGTTGCACACGTTTCCCGTTAAGGTAGAAGCACACCGCACACTCAACTCGTCAAGGGGGGTAGTTTTTACGAGATCCCTTGACGGGCTGTCTGATGAAGACATCCAATCGTATATGTCCGATCAGGGTGTGACAGCCGTCCACAGGGTGATGAAAAAGGTCGATACCCAATTGACACCGACTCGTACTGTGTTTTTGACGTTCGACAGAGTTGACCTCCCGTCGAAGGTCAAAGCAGGGTATGAAGTCATCTCTGTCCGACCTTATGTGCCTAACCCAACGCGCTGTTTTCAGTGCCACAGGTACAATCATACCCGTGAACATTGCCCAAATGCAGCAAAGTGTGTCACTTGTGGTAGGGACGCCCATGAGGGGGATTGCCCACCTCCGTCCCCTCACTGCCTAAACTGCAACGGTGACCATGCGGCTTCCTCTCGCGACTGTCCTGTATACAAGGATGAGAAGGTAATCCAGCAAATCCGGGTTACGGAGAAGGTATCAACATCTGCCGCTCGTAAGTTGTTGGCGAGTCGAAAGCCCACTGTCCTCCCAGCGGGTACATACAGTAAGGTACTCACCTCACCTCGACCTACCAAAGATTCCAGTACCCAGACATGTGATTTCACTTTCGCTGACACAGTTGTGCGATCCGCCAGCCCGAAGATTGCCCGTTCCACGTCCCCGCTTCCTCCTGCTGCTTCTAAGGTACAGTCTTCGTCAACATCTAGTAAACCGCGGGCACCTAAACAAGATGCCCGGACCTTGAAAAAGGAACCCGTCCGTGAGGATTTTCTGCGTTGTCAGGCTTCCCAACCGTCAACTGCCTCTTCCCGCCGTCACTCTTCCAGAAGAGCTGACAAGAAGAAGAGTTCCTCTCCTTCCCCGCCGAGGCGTGACCCATCTGTCGCGCCGTCCAACAGTTGCCGGCCTCGGCCGTCTTCTGTTTCACCGGGACGCTCCGTTTGCCGGGCGCCCGGCCCTTTACCGGCGGTGGAAACTGCCCCTCCTGATCAACTCAGGGAGGTGGCAGGCGCGTCGGTCGAACCTATGGACCACGACCCTTTGCCCCTGGACAGCGATAGCAGTGCTCCCTCGAAATCCGGTCCTCAGCGGCCGTCGAGGTGACCCCGCTCGCTGCTTGGTTTTTATCCTTATTTCTTCTCTCATTTTTATCATGGCGCTCCTTCAATGGAACATTCGCGGCATTCGTTCTAATCGGGAGGAGTTAAAACTACTCCTTCGGTTGCACTGCCCGCTTATCGTCTGTCTTCAAGAAACTAAGTTGCGTCCACGTGATCGTGCAGACTTTCCACACTACACCTCTGTGCGGTTCGACCTGCCACCCGTGGAAGGTGTCCCAGCCCATGGAGGGGTTCTGATGCTCCTTCGAGACGATGTCTATTTCCATCTCATTTCCTTGCACACTCACCTACAGGCAGTTGCCGTCCGCATCACCTTATCCACATTTACCTTCTCCCTCTGTAATATCTATTCGCCATCGTCATCTGCCCTTACTAGGGCAGATGTGCTACACCTTGTTGACCAGCTCCCTTCACCTTTCGTGTTGGTAGGCGACTTTAATGCCCACCACCCCCTATGGGGCTCTCCGGCACCTTGTCCGAGAGGCTCCCTTTTGGTGGACCTCCTCCAACACCTCGATCTTGTCTGCCTCAACACCGGTGCACCGACCTTCCTTTCCGACACAACACACACTTACTCCCATATAGACCTCGCAATATGCACTCCTCAGCTTGCCGGTCGGTTTGAGTGGTATGCACTTTCTGACACGTACTCGAGTGACCATTTCCCTTGTATCATCCACTTCCTGCATCATTCCCCATCTCCTCGTCCCACCAGTTGGAACATTTCTAAAGCCGACTGGGGGCTTTATTCTACCATGGCTGTTTTTCACGATCGGGATTTTCCCAGCTGTGACAGTCAGGTAGACTACCTCACAGAGGTTATTCTCACCGCTGCCGAACATTCCATACCTCGTACTTCCTCTTCTCCGCGTCGTGTCCCGGTCCCTTGGTGGACTGCAGCCTGCTGCGACGCGCTTAGAGCCCGGCGCCGTGCTTTACGCACCTTCCGCCGCCACCCAACTTTGGAGAATTGCATCAATTACAAACGTATGAGAGCGCAGTGCTGTCGTATCATAAACGACAGCAAGAAAGCTTGCTGGACTGCTTTTACTGGTTCTTTTAACCGTTTCACTCCCTCCACGGTTGTCTGGGGGTGGCCTCCGCCGTTTGTCCGGCATCAAGGTCCACTCCCCGATTCCTGGCCTGACCATAGAGAACGCAGTCCTCGTGGACCCCGCTGATGTTTCAAACGCATTGGGTTGTTTCTTTGCGGAGATTTCGAGCTCTGCCCATTACCACCCTGCCTTTCTCCCTCGCAAACAGGTAGAGGAGGCACGGCCGCCTTCTTTCCGCTCTTTTAAGCGTGAAAATTATAACCTCGCCTTCGCCATGCAGGAGCTCGACCATGCTCTCGCCCTGTCCCGGTCTTCTGCTCCCGGGCCCGATTCCATTCATATTGAGATGCTGAAGAACCTCTCTCCTGCGGGCAAGTGCTTTCTTCTTAGTACCTACAATCGCATATGGACTGAAGGTCATGTTCCCACAAGTTGGCGTGAAGCCATTGTTGTCCCCATCCCCAAACCAGGGAAGGACAAACACCTTCCTTCCAGTTATCGCCCCATTTCCCTGACGAGCTGCGTCTGTAAGGTGATGGAACGCATGGTTAACGCTCGGTTGGTCTGGCTCCTCGAATCTCGCCGCCTCCTGACTAATATCCAATGCGGTTTTCGTCGACACCGCTCTGCTGCTGACCACCTCGTTACGTTGTCGACCTTCATTATGAACCACTTTCTAAAGAAGCGTCAAGCAGTAGCAGTGTTCTTCGACTTGGAGAAGGCATACGATACCTGTTGGAGAGCGGGCATTCTCCGCACATTGCACACATGGGGCCTTCGGGGCCGCCTTCCTCTTTTCATTCAAGCGTTTTTGGCGGATCGCAAGTTCCGGGTACGGGTGGGCTCTGTTTTGTCAGATACCTTTTGCCAGGAGAATGGGGTACCACAGGGCTCCGTCTTGAGTGTGGCGCTCTTTGCCATTGCAATCAATCCGATCGTAGATTGCCTTTCAGCCGACGTCTCCGGATCTCTTTTTGTTGACGATTTCGCAATTTATTGTAGCGCCCAGCGGACGTGTCTCTTGGAGCGTTCTCTCCAACGCTGTCTTGACCGTCTATATTCATGGAGCATCGCAAACGGCTTCCGATTCTCCACTGAGAAAACTGTGTGTATCAATTTCTGGAGATACAAGGAATTTCTTCCACCTTCTCTACGTCTCGGCCCTGTTGCACTCCCTTTCGTGGAGACTACGAAATTCTTGGGACTCATGTTGGATCGGAAACTTTGCTGGTCCACAAATGTGTCCTACCTGGCTGCCCGTTGTGCCCGATCCCTTAACGTTCTTCGTGTCCTCAGTGGCACGTCATGGGGAGCGGATCGTACCGTCCTGCTTCACCTTTACCAGGCCATTGTTCAGTCGAAGCTCGACTATGGAAGCCTTGTATACTCTTCAGCACGGCCGTCGATTCTCCGCCGTCTCAACTCTATCCACCATCGGGGTTTACGTCTTGCGACCGGTGCATTTTATACCAGCTCTGTTGAGAGTCTGTATGCCAAGGCTGCTGTATTACCCTTGATCACTCGGTGTGACATACTCTTGTGTCGGTACGCATGCCGCCTACGGTCGATGCCCAACCATCCATCTTACAGATTATTTTTTGACGACTCACTCGATCGCCATTATCAGTTGTCTGCGATTGCCTTGCTTCCACCTGGAGTTCGGTTTCGCCGCCTGCTACAGCGGCTCGATTTTACCCTTCCTTCCACCCTTCGGTTGAGCGAAAGCCCATTGCCACCGTGGCATCAGGCCCAGGTTCACACACACCTTGAACTTAGTTCGCTCCCCATGGAGAGCACTCTGGATTTGGTATTCCGCTCGAGGCTTGTCGAACTCCGTTCGCGGTTCGATAATGCCGTATTTATTTACACTGATGGTTCCAAGAGCACTGCCGGTGTCGGATCTGCCTTCGTCGTCGGGGACAACCGTTTCCAATACAAGCTCCCTGACCGGTGCTCGAACTTCACGGCTGAGCTTTTCGCCCTCCACCAGGCCGTTTTGTATACCTGCCGCCACCGCCAACCTTTCTATGCCATATGTTCGGACTCCCTTAGTGCCCTGCAGAGTCTTAAGGACCGTCTCTCGAACCATCCTCTCGTATATCAGATCCAACGCTCCCTCCGGTTGTTAGCAGATGACAGCTGTCATGTTTCCTTCCTGTGGGTCCCTGGCCATGTGGGTGTGCCCGGGAATGAGGCCGCAGACATAGCAGCCAAGGCAGCAGCTCTTTTGCCTCGCATGGCTACCTTTTGCGTCCCATCGGACGATGTTCAACGGGCTCTTCGCCGGAGTATCGTGTCGCAATGGCACAGTGTGTGGCTTTCACTATACAACAATAAATTGCGAAATGTCAAACCGATCCCGACCGCTTGGAGGACTTCCTCACGCCCCTCTCGGCGGGAGGAGGTCATCCTGGCCCGGTTGCGGATCGGTCACTGCCGTTTCAGCCACCGTCATTTGCTAACCGCCGATCCTGCACCGCTGTGCTCCTGCGGTGAACTGCTGACAGTGCGACATGTTTTACTGACTTGTGTTAATTTTAATCATCTCCGTGTAGCCCTTCACTTTCCGTCTACTCTGGAGGAAATTTTAGCTGATGACACACGAGCAGCTGCTCGAGTTTTGCGTTTTATCAACTTGGCCAACCTATCCAATGATATTTAACCCTTTTAATTGTCTTTTATCTTTCGTTTTTAGCCTCTTGTTGATGTTCTGACAGTCTCCAATTTTTTTAGATCATAGCGAATCTATGTTCTTGGCTGGGCGCTAATGACCATAGAAGTTGTGCGCCCTAAAACCACAAAAAAAAAAAAAAAAAAAAAAAAAGAAATGTCCAGCAGTAGACGGCCCCGGCCATCCTCTATCTCACCAGCACACTCTACTGCTTGCCTATCTGTCGGCATGTCACCTGTGGAGGAAGCTGCCCCTTCTGATCAATCCAGGAAGGAGGCAGAACAGATGTCTGAACCCATTGAGCACGACTGTCAATCTGTCGTTAGCAGTAGCAGCGCTGCCTCGCAGCCAGGCCCTCTGCCGCTGTCTAGGTGATACCCTTTTGCCTTCTCCCTTCTTTCTTTTTCTCTTACTTTCTTCATGGCACTCCTTCAGTGTAATGTCAGAGGCATTTATTCCAACCACGATGAATTAAGACTACTCCTTAGACTGCTCTGCCCGCTTATAGTCGGACTGCAAGAAACGAAGCTCCATCCAACCGATCATATAAATTTACCAAAATACACTGCAGTGTGTTTTGATTTACGTCCTTGTGGAAGGTATTCGTGCACGTAGAGGGTGCTATGCTGCTCATTGGGGAAGACGTCTATTATCATCCCATCCCACTGCACACTCCCCTACAGGTGGTTGCTGTCTGTGTCACCGTCTCCACATTCACCTTCTCTTTTTGTAATATCTACACCCTGTCGTTGTCTGCCTGTTCTTAGGGTAGACTTAGTGTACCTTGTTGCTCAGCTTCCTACGCCATTTTTGTTGATTGGCGACTTCAACGTCCACCACCCAGAATGTGGCTCTCAAGCTTCTTGCCAGAGGGGCTCTCTTTTAGCTGACCTTTTCAACCACCTTAACCTTGTCTGCATAAATACCAACTTACCTATCGGACACGACACATACCTATTCCCATTTGAACCTCGCAATATGTACTACTCCACTTGTGCATCGTTTAGAATGGTATGTTCTGTATGTTCTGTCGTACTCGAGCGACCATTTCCCCCTGT
The DNA here is from genome assembly GCA_026315105.1 of Locusta migratoria. Lineage (NCBI taxonomy): Eukaryota > Metazoa > Arthropoda > Insecta > Orthoptera > Acrididae > Locusta > Locusta migratoria. The sequence continues at coordinate 544,282,934 of CM048746.1, forward strand.
ATAATTTCTCTATTACATCACATCACTTCTCCATATTCCACTAGCTGGAACATCTCCAAAGCCGACTGGGGGCTCTGTTCTTCCATGGCGATCATCAGAACTTCCCCAGCTGTGACAGCTAGGTCAACTACCTCACGGACGTCATCCTCACCGCTGCCGAACATTTCATACACCAACTTCAACATCTGCACGTAGGGTCCCAGTTCCCTGGTGGAATGCAGCATGTTGCGCTGCTCTTAGAGGCCGGCGACTTGCTCTACGTCTGTTTCAACGCCGGCCTACTATGGAAAATTTTATTAATTACAAAAGACTACGAGCGAAATGCCATCGTGTCATTAAAGAAAGCAAACAAGCTTGCTGGACTTCTTTCGCAAGTTCTTTCAACAGATTTACTTCTTAGTCAGTCGTCTGGGGTAACCTATGCTGGCTATCTGGCACTAAGGTCCATTCCACAATCCCCGGCCTGAACGTAGCAAACAAAGTTCTCGTGGAACTAGTTGATATCTCCAATGCTTTAGGCCGCTCTTTTCCTGAGGTCTCAAGCTCAGCTAATTATGACCCTGCCTTCCTCTCATGAAAACAAGCCGAGGAGTCATGGCCGCCTTCTTTTACATCTCCCAATTGTGAAAATTACAATGCCACCTTCACCATGCAGGAGCTAGAATGTGCCTTCGCTCTCTCCTGGTCGTCTGCCCCGGGGCCCGATGCCGTTCATATTCAGATGCTGAAGAACCTCTCCCCTGCAGGTAAATGCTTTCTACTTCGCACTTATAATCGCGTCTGGACTGAAGGGGTTGTTGTTGTTGGTTTTTGAGGGGACTAAACAGCTAGGTCATCAGGGGGAAGTTCCCACTTGTTGGCGTGTAGCAATTGTTGTCCCCTTACCCAAACCAGGGACGGACAAACATCTTTCTCTGACCAGCTGTGTCTGTAAGGTAATGGAGCACATGATCAATGCTCGGCTGGTTTGGATACTCGAATCTCTACATCTCCCCACTAATGTCCAATGCGGGTTTCGAAGGCATAGACTTCTATTGATCACCTCATTACCTTGTTGACCTTCATTATGAATAACTTTTTGCGGAAGCGTCAATGGTGGCTGTTTTCTTCGATTTGGAGAAGGCTTAAGACACTTGTTGGCGGGTGGGCATTCTCTGCACCATGCATACGTGGGGTCTTCGTGGCCGTCTCCCTCTCTTTATTCGTGCGTTTTTAAAAGATTGCATGTTCAGGGTACGAATGGGCTCTGTTTTGTCGGACATCTTTCGCCAGGAGAATGGGGTGCCACAGGGCTCCGTTTTGAGCGTGGCACTTTTCCCCATTGTGATAAACCCAATTATGGATTGCCTCCTGGCTGATGTTTCAGGCTCCCTGTTTGTGGACGATTTCACGATCTATTGCAGCGCTCAGAGAACGTGTCTCCTGGAGCGTCGTCTTCAGCATTGCCTTGACAGCCTCTATTCCTGGAGTGTCGCAAACGGCTTCCGTTTCTCCCATAAGAAAATGGTCTGTATCAACTTCTGGAGATACAGAGAGTTTCTTCCACCACCTCTCCACCTCGGCCCCGTTGCTCTCCCCTTCGTGGAGATGACAACATTTTTAGGGCTAACATTGGATAGGAAACTTTTCTCTGACTGCCCGCTTGTACTCGTTCCCGTCAACGTTGTGTTCTTAGTGGTACATCGTGGGGGGCCAATCGACTATCAGTCTACTTTCAGATCCAAGCTGGATTACGGGAGTTTCTTGTACTCTTCTGCACGGCTTTCCATTTTACGCCGCCAAAACTCGATTCATCATCGTGGGCTATGCCTTACAATAGAAACCTTTTACACTAGCCCTGTTGACAGCCTCTATGCTGATGCTACCAAATTACCTTTAACTTATCGACATGACATATTGCTGTGTCGGTATGCATGCTATCTGCTGTCAATGCCTCACCATCCTTCCTATCCGTCATTCTTTACTGGCTCCCTTGATAGCCATTACGGGTTGTCTGCTATTGCCCTGCTCCCTCCTGTAGTTTGGTTTCGTCGCTTCGGCACACGTCTGCCTAGGTGTGTTTGCGTCTGTGTAAATGTGTGGGTGTGTGTGTATTTGTTTACCTTCCTTTTCTTCCCCCAAGGTAAGTCTTTTTTCTCCCGGGATTGGAATGGCTGCTTACCCCTCCCTTACAACGCTCATCATTTCCTTTTCCCTCTCCTTTCCTTCTGCCTGAAGACGCAACTCGATTGCGAAAGCTTGCATTTGTGTGTGTGTGTGTGTGTGTGTGTGTGTGTGTGTGTGTGTGTGTGTGTGTGTGTGTGTGTTTTATTTATTTCTGCTACTATCACCACATGTGCTCCTTCGCCTAGTGAATATATATATATATATATATATATATATATATATATATATAGAGAGAGAGAGAGAGAGAGAGAGAGAGAGAGAGAGAGAGAGAGAGAGAGAGAGAGAGAGAACAGATGACTTACCCAAAGAACAGGCTCGTCCACAGACACAAATAAAATTACACACAAACACACGTACAAGCTTTTGCAACCGTTGGTCGCTTCTTCAGGAAAAAGAGGAAGAAAGGAGAGGAGAAAGGGAAGGATATGGGTTTCAAGGAAGTGGAAAAGGAGTCATTCCAATCCCAGGAGTGGAAGGACTTACCTTAGGGGGTAAAAAAAGGAAGGTAAACAAATACACACACACACACACACACACACACACACACACACACACACACAAACGTAAACACACCTAGAATGACATTGATAAACAGGAAAGAAGTTGGACAGAGATACCACTTGAGGCAAAGGCTCTGTCCACAGAACCGAGGCAAAGATGCTTAAGGTGTTGTATGGGAATTTGAATTTAGTGGAGGTTGAGACCAGGTGGGCAACTGGAGGAGACAATAAGCTGAAGGGCAAGTTCCCATCTCCAGAGTTCTGAAAGGTTGGTGCCTGTGGGAAGTATCCAGATAACCCGGACAGTGTAACACTGCGCCAAGATGTGCTGGCCATGCACCAAGGCATGTTTAGCCACAGGGTGATCCTCATTACCAACAAACACTGTCTGCCTGTGACCATTCATGCGAATGGACAATTTGTTGCTGGTCATTCCCACATAGAACTCTGGAGATGGGAACTAGCCCTTCAGCATATTCTCTCTTCTCGATGCCCACCTGGTCTCAACCTCCGCTAAATTCGAATTCCCACCCACCATCTTAACATCTTTGCATCGGTTCTCTGGACAGAGCCTCTGCCTCAAGTGGTATCTCTGTCTAACTTCTTAACTTGTTTGCTTTCTACAGTTCTACAGTATGTCTGCCTAAGTGTACTTGTGTCTGTGTAAATGTGTGGGTGTGTGTGTATTTGTTTACCCTCCTTCCACCCCCCCCCCCCCCCCCCCCCAGGTAAGTCTTTCCTGTCCCGAGATTGGAATGACTCCTTACCCACTCCCTTAAAAACCTCATCATTTCCTTTTCTCTCTCCTTCCCTTCTGCCTGACGAAGCAGCTAGGCTGCGAAAGCTTGCGTTTGTGTATGTGTGTGTCTGTGTGTTTATTTGTTTATCTGTTGCTATCACTGCCTGTGCTCCTTCGCCTGGTAAGTGGACTTCATCTATTTTTTATGTATATTTTTCCTGTTAGGAATTTTTCCTCTATAATATATATATTCGTAACAGGAATTTTGGAATTTCCAGGGATTGGAATGACTCCTTACCCACTCCCTTAAAACCCTCATCATTTCCTTTGCCCTCTCCTTCCCTTGGCTTGACGAAGCAGCTAAGCTGCGAAAGCTAGCGTTTGTGTGTGTGTGTGTGTGTGTGTGTGTGTGTGTGTGTGTGTGTGTGTGTGTGTTTGTTACCATCACTGCCTGTGCTCCTTTGCCTGGTAAGTAGACTTTATATATGATGTTTCACACTAGATCACACACGCATAAAAGCAACAATACATAAACTCAAACTTACTCACTGAATTGGCAGCACACAAATCCAGCATTAATCAAGTCAAGCAAATGAATAACATTAAACAGACTATGTAATGTTCTAACTACCTATTCCTTGAAATAATTAATATCCACCACAAGAGTACGCCACCACTTACTACGACGCACCACCATCATACATGCCCAGATCAAAACATTATGCCGCCATGTTGTCATAAAACACAAATTGCTTTCACCAAAGGTCAAGGTCAAGATACATGTAATCTGATGTTTCTGCCAACTCAAATGTTTTGTGGAGAACAAAGATTATATATAATGTAAGCTGTTGATACTGCCGATAAGAGTTCCATATTAAATCTTGGAGCCTGTAGTGCTTTGGTTATTGAGTCTAGGTTTTAAGTGTAATGGTTGGCAAAATGGAACTTTGTTTTTCATAATGGGTTAAATATATTGTATTTTTATGAAATAATGAACTGTAATGCTTTGTATCTAAAATTTTTGATGCGTTATTACTTTGTCAGACGATGGCAGCAGCTGCAGCAGTGGGGAAGACTCCTGTCTCGGTGCTGCAGGAGCTGCTAAGTCGCCGTGGGACAACTCCAAAATACGAACTTGTGCAAATAGAGGGAGCAATTCATGAGCCCACATTCCGTTACCGTGTCACAGTTGGAGATATTGTTGGTATGTTAATATGTTAATATGTAATAATGTAAATGATTCTAAACTTGAATGTTTGTAGTTCTTGTATATTACAGGGCACCTGACAGGAAAGGGCCAAATAAGTAGCAGAAGCTGCACAGTGAAGATCAAATAATGTTAGATTAACTATTTTCTCAAATGAATTTTTCAATTAACATAATTTCATAGACATTAATAGTATGGATTTGGTATATAAGTCCACGTTTAGCTATCAAAGTGTACTAAGTTTATGTACTACAGGCTGATTGCTTTTTGCTACTGCTGTATGTCTTTGTTACCTGTGCTACAGTTCATTTTGTTTTGTTTTGTGTTTCAATTATCACATATACATTTACAGTGTCATTTTGTAGCAGGTCATTGTCATCAGCTCAGGTGTTAAGAAAAGCTCAAAAGTTAAGAAAAGTTCAAAAGTTTTTTAAAATTACCTGAATATTATAGATAAAGCCACTTGTTTCTCACAAAGTGCAAAATCATGAATTTTTTTACGAAATTTTAGAAATTTTTGCTGAAAATGTGAACTGTCTACCTTCATATAAAAACTCTAAATAACTGATGAATTACATATATTTGAAATTTACACTGGAAATCCAATTGTAGTTATGCCATTGAAATTCCGATATCTATGACAATAGATTCTGCATCATTTTGATGTTCATAGGTATCTCATATTTTATCAAGTATTGCTCACTTAATTTTCTATGCAGACATCCCACAATTCTTTGATGTCACGGTATATCGCTTCTTGGCAATTATTACTGATCGCCATGATAATCAGGTTATAATAATAATAATAATAATAATAATAATAATAATAATAATAATAATAATTATAATAATAGTAATAATAATAATGTAGTGGTGGTGGTGGTGGTGGTGGTGGTGGAAAAATCTCTAATGACAGCAGGGTGTCACGGCAAAATGAATGAATGACAATACAGAACATTTCATTTTATCTACATCTCCACCTTTCATTGTGACAGGAAATAGATCATCCAAAGCTGAGGAAGTTGATGAAAAACTACCTATTGACATTGACACCAAGGAATCGTCAGCATTAGGATGTGTAGGGGGTAAAAATCATAGTGTAGAGGGAGGCTGACAGATGAAAACAGTAAGCAGATTCAAAAGGATGTAGGTTGACATTCTTATTCTCTGATAAAGAGACTTGCACAGGAAAGGGTAGAGCCGCACCAAACCAGTCTGCGGACTGAAGACCAGAACAACTGTGCTCCTACTGGAAGAATTTCAGCCCTTACTGACAGACACCTTCAACCCCTTATCCAGAATCTATCCTTCCATATCAAGGATACCAACCACTTCCTTCAGGCTCTGACATCTCCACCCCTTTACCTACAGGATCCTTACTTGTCATAGTAGACCTCCACCCCCAAATACACAAACATCCTGCATACCCATTGCTTTGCTGCTGTTGGCACACTACCTCTCCCAATGTCCCTCTGATACTTCAGATACTGTTCGAATGGTAAATAAAGCAGACTTTAGTTTCTGTAAGAGATCCTGAACATTAGCTTTTCACAACAGCTTACTATCTATCTGAACACTTAGAAATGTGAACTCTTCAGTCTCACTTATCATATGTCTATTATGTGTACCGTAATCAGAATGTCTGCTTTTGTTGAATTGTGTGTTAGAAATTGTAAAAACTGAGGTTTACTGTAATTTAGCAGCAATGTGTTTTCTACAAGCTATGAACTTAATCTCTTGAACTGCATTATTTGATACATGTTAATATTACAAACAACATACTTCTCTAACTACCTGGTATCTATTTTAGTCACCTTTTATGCATGAAAGCATATTATTTATATAAATAAGGAGCAGCAGCAGTTCCAGAACAGACCCCTGGGGCACCCCACACTTAATTGTGCTTTCCCCCCAGGGGGCCCACAGTTCTTTTGTGGCCGTGTGTGGCGCGCACGGGGCCCCGAGCCGGAGCAGCCTTTCTTCTGCCCCAGGCTGCTTCACTTACCCTCCCGGTTTATGCCTTCGCCCGGAGACGGGCGTCTTTCGCGAGTTAAGGTGGTTTCATGTTGTCGTTTCTCTTATTCCTTGGTTCCTTCCTTTCCTACCCTTTGTTTCTGTCTTCCTCTCCTTGCTGTACACTCCTAGCCTTCTCCTCCTCATTAGTCTCCGCCTCGGCGTTTGAGACACTTCTTTCCTTCTTTATCTTCACTTCCTCTATCCTTCTTCTTTCCTCCCTGAGCGTGTCTGAAGGCCGACCCACGCATTCTCATGCGTAGCAGTTGACAGGGTAATGCATAATTCCCCGCCCCGGGTAGACAAGTAGGGCACGTACGTACCCCCTGGTAAAGGCCAGGCCCAGGGAGGGGTGATTACCCGAGCTGGTACCTTCCGAACATGTCGATTGGTCCCTCCGTCAGTTCTTGGGAGGTTTGACCTAGGTGTGAACAATCACCTAAGGAGGGTACGCCCTCGGAGAGGGCCCCCACTAGGAAGGAGCGCGCCATCGGAGACACCGATAATCACGGGGGACACTTCCGCAATGACTTCCTTCTCTTCTTCAGTGACGTTGACCCAGAAACGAAAGATAGATTCGCCTCAGCAAAAATCTACCGAAATTTCTTGTTGTCTCTCGCACTGACGATAAAGATTTCACGTCTGTAAATCCTTTCGTCATCCAGAGGTTTTGATACAATTGCTGGCCCTGTTGAAAACTGTTCGCGTCAGTGCAATGGCACATTGTTGCTGGAAGCGGACAGTGCCTTCCAGGCCCAAAAACTGATACGAACAACATTGTTACAAACGTTTCCAGTCAAGGTAGAAGCGCACCGCACACTCAACTCGTCACGGGGGGTAGTTTTTACAAGATTCCTTGACGGGTTGTCTGACGAAGACATACAAACCAATATGTCCGATCAGGGTGTAACAGCCGTCCACATGGTGATGAAAAAGGTAGATAACCAGCTGACACCGACTCGTACAGTGTTCTGACGTTTGACATAGTTGAACTCCCGTCGAAGGTCAAAGCAGGGTATGAAGTCATCTCCCTCCGCCCTTATATACCTAACCCAACGCGCTGTTTCCAATTCCACAGATACAACCACACCCGTCAATCTTGCCCTAACGCAGCAAAATGTGTCACTTGTGGTAGGGACGCCCATGAGGGGGATTGTCCACCTCCGTCCCCTCAGTGCCTTAACTGGAACGGTGACCATGCGGCTTCCTCTCGGGACTTCTCTGTATATAAGGATGAAAAGGTCATCCAGCAAATTCGGGTTACGGAAAAGGTATCAACATCTGCCGCTCGAAAGTTGTTGGCGAGTCGAAATCCCACTGTCCTCCCAGCGAGCACATACAGTAAGGTCCTTACCTCCACTCGACCTACTAAGGATTAAAGTACCCAGACCTGTGACTTCACTTTCGCTGACACAGTTGTGCAATCCGCCAGCCCGAAGATTCCTCCCAGGGGGCCCACAGTTCTTTTGTGGGTACGTGTGTTGCGCGCACGGGGCCCCGAGCCGGAGCAGCCTTTCTTCTGCCCCAGGCTGCTTCACTTCCCTCCCGGTTTATGCCTTCGCCCGGAGACGGGCATATTTCGTGAGATACGGTGGTTCTTGTTGTGGTTTTTCTTCCTTCGTTCCTTCCTTTCTTACCCTTCGTTTTCTGTCTTTCTCTCCTTGTACTCTCCTAGCCTTCTTCTCCTCATTAGTCTCCGCCTCGGCGTTTGAGACACTTCTTTCCTTCTTTCTCTTCCTTTCCTATCCTCTTCTTCTTTCCTCCCTGTGCGTGTCTGAAGGCCGACCCACGCATTATCGTGCGTAGCAGGTGACGGGGTAACGCGTAATTCCCCGCCCCGGGTAGACAAGTAAGGCACGTACGTACCCCCTGGTAAAGGCCAGGCCCAGGGAGGGGTGATTACCCGAGCTGGTACCTTCCGAACGTGCCGATTGGTCCCTCCGTCAGTTCTCGGGAGGTGTGACCTGAGGTGTGAACAATCACCTAAGGCGGGTAAGCCCTCGGAGAGGGCCCCCACTAGGAAGGAGCGCGCCATCGGAGACGCCGGTAATCACGGGGGAAACTTCCGCGATGACTTCCTTATCTTCTTTCGTGACGTTGACCCATAAACGTAAGTTAGACTCGCCTCAGCCTAAAAAGACTCTGCCTAATGTACCTAAATTTCTGGTTGTCTCTCGCACCGACGGAAAGGATTTCAATTCTGTCAATCCTTTCGTTATACAGAAAGGTGTAGATGCAATTGCTGGCCCTGTTAAAACCTGTTCACGTCAGCGCAATGGCACATTGTTGCTGGAAGTGGAAAGTGCCTTCCAAGCCCAAAAACTGATACGTACTACGTTGTTGCACACTTTTCCAGTTAAGGTCGAAGCGCACCGCACACTCAACTCGTCACGGGGGGTAGTCTTCACGAGATCCCTTGACGGGTTGTCTGATGAAGATATCCAATCGTATATGTCCGATCAGGGTGTGACAGCCGTCCACAGGGTCATGAAAAAGGTCTATAACCATCTGACACCGACTCGTACTGTATTTTTGACGTTCGACAGAGTTGACCTCCCGTCGAAGGTCAAAGCAGGGTATGAGGTCATCTCCGTCCGCCCTTATGTACCTAACCCAACGCGCTGTTTTCAGTGCCACAGGTACAATCATACCCGTGAACATTGCCCAAATGCAGCAAAGTGTGTCACTTGTGGTAGGGACGCCCATGAGGGGGATTGCCCACCTCCGTCCCCTCACTGCCTAAACTGCAACGGTGACCATGCGGCTTCCTCTCGCGACTGCCCTGTATACAAGGATGAGAAGGTAATCCAGCAAATTCGGGTTACGGAGAAGGTATCGACATCTGCCGCTCGTAAGTTGTTGGCGAGTCGAAAGCCCACTGTCCTCCCAGCGGGTACATACAGTAAGGTACTCACCTCAACTCGACCTACCAAGGATTCCAGTACCCAGACATGTGACTTCACTTTCGCTGACACAGTTGTGCGATCCGCCAGCCCGAAGATTGCCCGTTCCACGTCCCCGCTCCCTCTTGCTGCTTCTAGGGTACAGTCTTCGTCAAACTCTAGTAAACCGCGGGCACCTAAACAAGATGCCCGGACCTTAAAAAAGGAACCCGTCCGTGAGGATTTTCTGCGTTCTCAGGCTTCCCAACCGTCAACTGCCTCTTCCCGCCGTCACTCTTCCAGAAGAGCTGACAAGAAAAAGAGTTCCTCTCCTTCCCCGCCGAGGCGTGACCCATCTGTCACGCCGTCCAACAGTTGCCGGCCTCGGCCGTCTTCTGTTTCACCGGGACGCTCCGTTTGCCGGGCGCCCGGCCCTTTACCGGCGGTGGAAACTGCCCCTCCTGATCAACTCAGGGAGGTGGCAGGCGCGTCGGTCGAACCAATGGAACATGACCCTTTGCCCCCAGACAGCGATAGCAGTGCTCCCTCGAAATCCGGTCCTCAGCGGCCGTCGAGGTGACCCCGCTCGCTACTTGGTTTTTATCCTTATTTCTTCTCTCATTTTTATCATGGCGCTCCTTCAATGGAACATTCGCGGCATTCGTTCTAATCGGGAGGAGTTAAAACTACTCCTTCGGTTGCACTGCCCGCTTCTAGTCTGCCTCCAGGAAACTAAGTTGCGTCCACGTGATCGTGCAGACTTTCCACACTACACCTCTGTGCGGTTCGACCTGCCACCCGTGGAAGGTGTCCCAGCCCATGGAGGGGTTCTGATGCTCCTTCGAGACGACGTCTATTTCCATCCCATTTCCTTGCACACTCACCTACAGGCAGTTGCCGTCCGCATCACCTTATCCACATTTACCTTCTCCCTCTGTAATATATATTCGCCATCGTCATCTGCCCTTACTAGGGCAGATGTGCTAAACCTTGTTGACCAGCTCCCTTCACCTTTCGTGTTGGTAGGCGACTTTAATGCCCACCACCCACTATGGGGCTCTCCGGCACCTTGTCAGAGAGGCTCCCTTTTGGTGGACATTCTCCACCACCTCGATCTTGTCTGCCTCAACACCGGTGCACCGACCTTCCTTTCTGACACAACACACACTTATTCCCATATCGACCTCGCAATATGCACTCCTCAGCTTGCCGGTCGGTTTGAGTGGTATGCACTTTCTGACACGTACTCGAGTGACCATTTCCCTTGTATCATCCACTTCCTGCATCATTCCCCATCTCCACGTCCCACCAGTTGGAACATTTCTAAAGCCGACTGGGGGCTTTATTCTTCCATGGCTGTTTTTCACAGTCAGAATTTTCCCAACTGTGACAGTCAGGTCGAATACCTCACAGAGGTTATTCTCACTGCTGCTGAACGTTCCATACCTCGTACATCCTCTTCTCCACGTCGTGTCCAGGTCCCTTGGTGGACTGCAGCCTGCCGAGACGCGCTTCGAGCCCGGCGCCGTGCTTTACGCACCTTCCGCCGCCACCCAACGTTGGAGAATTGCATCAATTACAAACGTATGAGAGCGCAGTGCCGTCGTATCATAAACGACAGCAAGAAAGCTTGCTGGACTGCTTTTACTAGTTCTTTTAACCGTTTTACTCCCTCCACGGTTGTCTGGGGTGGCCTCCGCCGTTTGTCCGGCATCAAGGTCCACTCCCCGATTCCTGGCCTGACCGTGGAGAACGCAGTCCTCGTGGACCCAGCTGATGTTTCAAACGCATTGGGTCGTTTCTTCGCGGAGGTTTCGAGCTCTGCCCATTACCACCCTGCCTTTCTCCCTCGCAAACAGGTAGAGGAGGCACGGCCGCCTTCTTTCCGCTCTTTTAATCGTGAAAATTATAACGTCGCCTTCACCATGCAGGAGCTAGATCGTGCTCTCGCCCTGTCCCGGTCTTCTGCTCCCGGGCCCGATTCCATTCATATTGAGATGCTGAAGAACCTCTCTCCTGCGGGCAAGTGCTTTCTTCTTAGTACCTACAATCGCATATGGACTGAAGGTCATGTTCCCACAAGTTGGCGTGAAGCCATTGTTGTCCCCATCCCCAAACCAGGGAAGGACAAACACCTTCCTTCCAGTTATCGCCCCATTTCCCTGACGAGCTGCGTCTGTAAGGTAATGGAACGCATGGTTAACGCTTGGTTGGTCTGGCTCCTCGAATCTCGCCGCCTCCTGACTAATATCCAATGCGGTTTTCGTCGACACCGCTCTGCTGCTGACCACCTCGTTACGTTGTCGACCTTCATTATGAACAACTTTCTAAAGAAGCGTCAAACAGTAGCAGTGTTCTTCGACTTGGAGAAGGCATACGATACCTGTTGGAGATCGGGCATTCTCCGCACATTGCACACATGGGGCCTTCGGGGCCGCCTTCCTCTTTTCATTCAAGCGTTTTTGGCGGATCGCAAGTTCCGGGTACGGGTGGGCTCTGTTTTGTCAGATACCTTTTGCCAGGAGAATGGGGTACCACAGGGCTCCGTCTTGAGTGTGGCGCTCTTTGCCATTGCAATCAATCCGATCGTAGATTGCCTTTCAGCCGACGTCTCCGGATCTCTTTTTGTTGACGATTTCGCAATTTATTGTAGCGCCCAGCGGACGTGTCTCTTGGAGCGTTCTCTCCAACGCTGTCTTGACCGTCTATATTCCTGGAGCATCGCAAACGGCTTCCGATTCTCCACTGAGAAAACTGTGTGTATAAATTTCTGGAGATACAAGGAATTTCTTCCACCTTCTCTACGTCTCGGCCCTGTTGCTCTCCCTTTCGTGGAGACTACGAAATTCTTGGGACTCATGTTGGATCGGAAACTTTGCTGGTCCACACATGTGTCCTACCTGGCTGCCCGTTGTGCCCGATCCCTTAACGTTCTTCGTGTCCTCAGTGGCACGTCATGGGGAGCGGATCGTACCGTCCTGCTTCACCTTTACCAGGCCATTGTTCAGTCGAAGCTCGACTATGGAAGCCTTGTATACTCTTCAGCACGGCCGTCGATTCTCCGCCGTCTCAACTCTATCCACCATCGTGGATTACGTCTGGCGACCGGTGCATTTTATACCAGCCCTGTTGAAAGTCTGTATGCCGAGGCTGCTGTATTACCCTTGACCAATCGACGTGACATACTCTTGTGTCGGTACGCATGCCGCCTACGGTCGATGTCCAACCATCCATCTTACAGATTATTTTTTGACGACTCACTCGATCGCCAATATCAGTTGTCTGCGATTGCCTTGCTTCCACCGGGAGTTCGGTTTCGCCGCCTGCTACAGCGGCTCGATTTTACCCTTCCTTCCACCCTTCGGTTGAGCGAAAGCCCATTGCCACCGTGGCATCAGGCCCAGGTTCACACACACCTCGAACTTAGTTCGCTCCCCAAGGAGAGCACTCCGGATTTGGTATTCCGATCGAGGCTTGTCGAACTCCGTTCGCGGTTCGATAATGCCGTATTTATTTACACTGATGGTTCCAAGAGCACTGCCGGTGTCGGATCTGCCTTCGTCGTCGGGGACAACCGTTTCCAATACAAGCTCCCTGACCGGTGCTCGAACTTCACGGCTGAGCTTTTCGCCCTCCACCAGGCCGTTTTGTATACCTACCGCCACCGCCACCCTTTCTATGCCATATGTTCTGACTCCCTTAGTGCCCTGCAGAGTCTTAAGGACCCTTTCTCGAACCATCCTCTCGTGTATCGGATCCAACGCTCCCTCCAGTTGCTAGCAGATGACAGCTGTCACGTTTCTTTCCTGTGGGTCCCTGGCCACGTGGGAGTGCCCGGGAATGAGACCGCCGACATAGCAGCCAAGGCCGTAGCTATTTTGCCTCGCATGGCTACCTTTTGCGTCCCATCGGACAATGTTCAACGGGCTCTTCGCCGGAGTATCGTGTCGCAATGGCACAGTGCGTGGTTTTCAATGTACAACAATAAATTGAGAACTGTAAAACCGATCCCGACCGCTTGGAGGACCTCCTCACGCCCCTCTCGGTTAGAGGTGGTCATCGGATCGGCCACCGTCACTTGCTCTCCGCTGACCCTGCACCGCTGTGCTCCTGCGGTGAACTGCTAACAGTGCGACATGTTTTACTGTCTTGTGTTAATTTTAATCATCTCCGTGTAGCCCTTTACTTTCCGTCTACTCTGGAGGAAATTTTAGCTGATGACACACAAGCAGCTGCTCGAGTTTTGCGTTTTATCAACTTGGCCAACTTATCGAAGGATATTTAAGCCTTTTAACTGTTTTTTTATCTTTTGTTTTTAGCATCTTCTCGATGTTCCAACTGACAGTCACCAATTTTTTTTGAGATCTAGCGAATCTATGTTCTGCTAATGACCGTAGAAGTTGTGCACCCTAAAACCACCAAAAAAAAAAGAAAAAAAAAAAAAGAAAAAAAAAGTGATTTGTGACTGCACGTCATAGCGATTTTAAACACCATGGAAAATTACATTCTGCTGTCTGTTATTACAGTAAGAGGTGAACCAGTTGTGATCTACTTCTCTTAGTCCATAATTTTCCAACTTCTGCAACAATATTTTGTGATCAACATAATCAAACACCCTTGTTAAATCAAAGAAGGCACATAATATTCATAGCCTTTTATTTAATCTATCCAGTACCTCAGAGAGAAATGAAAATATAGCATTGTCGTACATTAAACCGATTCTGAAACCAAACTATACATTTGACAACAAATTATGTGAAATGCAATGATCAATTAATGTTGAATATACAGCATTTCAATAACTTTGGAAAAAAACTGATGGCATACAAATAGGTCTATAGTTATGAAACTTCTTGGCGGATTAAAATTTTGTGCCGGAACCGGGACTCGAACCTGGGACGTTTGCCTTTCGCGTGCAAGCACACTACCAACTGTGCTATCCCGACGCGACTCACGATGCCGCCTCACAACTTTACTTCTGCCAGTACCTCGCTTCCTTTTCAGGTCTATAGTTTTCTACATTATACCTTTCTCCTTTTTTATAAAGTGGTTTCACTGCTGATTTCTTTAATCTGTCAGGAAATTAACCATTCTGAAAGGAAAAATCACATATGTGGCTAAGTACTGGGCTAACATAAGGAGAACAGTACTTTAGAATTCTGCTAATACTCACTTTACGGCTTATCCTAGAAGATCGATTAAGAAAAGGCAAACCTACATTTCTAGCTTTTGTAGATTTGGAGAAGGCTTTTGACAATGTTGATTGGAATAAACTCTTTCAAGTTCTGAAGCAAGCAGGAGTAAAATATAGGTAGCGTAAGATTATTTACAACTTGTACAAAAACCAGACAGCGGTTGTCAGAGTAGAAGGGCATGAAAGGGATGCAGAGGTTGGAAAGGGAGTAAGACAGGGTTGTAGTCTTTCTCCATTGTTATTCAATTTGTACATTGAGCAAGCTATAAAGGAAAGCAAGGAGAAATTTGGTGAAGAAATTAAAGTTCCGGGGGAAGAATTAAAAACATTGCGTTTTGCCGAAGACATAGTAATTCTGTCAGTTTCAGCAAAGGACCTGGAAGAGCAATTGAACGGAATGGACAGTGTGCTGAAAGGTGCATATAAGATGAACATTAACAAGAGAGCAAAACTAGGGTAATGGAGTGCAGTGTAAGAAAATCAGGTGATGCTGAAGGAATTAGATTGGGTAACGAAGCAATAAAGGAGGTAGATAAGTTTTGTTACTTGGGCAGTAAAATAACAAATGATGGTTGCAGTATAGATGATATAAAATGCAGAATGGCAATGGGTAGAAAAGCGTTCTTGAAAAAGAGAAATTTGTTGATATCGAATATTGATTTAAGCCTAAGGAAGTCCTTTCTGAAGGCATTTGTATGGAGTGTTGCCTTTCATGGGAGTGAGACATGGAAGATAAACAGTGCGGACAGAAAGAGGATTGAGGCTTTTGAAATATGGTGCTACAGAATGCTGAATATTAGGTGGGTGGATCGCTTAACTAATGAGGAGGTACTGAACAGAATTGGGGAGAAAAGAAACTTCTGGCATACCTTGACTAAAAGAAGGGATAGATTGGTAGGACACATTCTTAGACATCAAGGAATTGTGAATTTAGCATTGGAGGGAAGTGTGTGGGATAAAAATCGCAGAGGAAGACCAAGAAATGGATACAGTAAGCAGATTCAGACAGATGTAGGTTGCCGTTCTTATGTGGAGATGAATAGGCTTGCTCAGGATAGGGTATTGTGGAGAGCTGCATCAAACCAGTCTCCGGACTGAAGATGACCACAATAACAACAACAACAACAACAACAACAACAACCACCCTTTCATATCCACATCAGTCATTAGTCTTCAGTGATTTGATTATTGATTCAGTCTCCCCTATAAGTATCTTGGAGGACTATTTCAGGTAGCAGCCTTGGAAAGCTATTTTCTAACAGTGTTATAATTATGAGTACCTGTAGAAACTGTTTAGTTCACTTCTATAATCAGAAAGTGTACATACAGTAGAAGCCCGTTTTTACAATTTTCTAGGGACTTCTATGAAGAAGGTGTAAAATGTGGGAAATAATGTTTTAAATGGTAAAATATGCTTACTAGATCATCCTTGCATTTTCGTTGTTATTTGTGATGTACATCCATAATAGGCACCCAAAACTCACCAAGAAGTTTATTATGTAATAAAGACAGTTTACTACTCACCGCAAAGACGTGGCGACGAGCTGCGACAGGCACATACAAAAGACACACACATACAACACATTCAGCTATCGGCCATGGCCTTCTTCAGAAATAGAGCACTCACGCAATCACACAGGCACACAACACAGTCATACAACCATCACCTCCGACTGCCACACTTCGAATCCCTTAATATCTTACGGAGGGAGAGAAGGTAGCTAAGGGATTTATGAGCCATGGAGAGGTGATTTTGTAGGACTAGGTTCGTGAGGGATAAGGATTGGTGGAATCTGAAAAGGTGCAGGTCATTGTGGAAGGAGGGGTGGGATCCAGACAATGGAATTTTTAATGTTAGACCGTTGGGAGGGATACCATGACTTAGACAGCATTTTAGGAATAGGATGTGGGATTGGGTTTTGGCCAGGGAAAGGGATACTTTCCTGAACTGGTACAGATAGAAGGAGCAGGGGTCCATTGGGACAGGGATGGTGCCGGGAAAGTGGAAAGTGAGGAATGATGGGAGAGACAGTGGATTATGATGAACCTGGGAAGAGGTTCCTCAACACGCAAAATACGCACCAGACACGCAAAAGTTCGTAAATTCGCGCACACAACTACACAGATACACACCCAAGCACGCAGATTCACGCCCAAGCGCACTAAATGACGGAAAAAATGCAAAATCGCGAATAAAATCATGCACCAGAACGCAATAACACGCACTAAAACGGGAGATCTCACACAGGAGCAAGCAGCCCACCGCAAAAATGCGTACAAAAATCCAAACAACGCGTAAGTACGGAAATTCGTGGAAGAAAGACTGTAATGGAGCTTCTAGAACAGAAAACTCAAGACACAGGAACGTAAATTTACGTAATTCTAATATAAGTGGCTGGGGATAAAAGATTACATGTACATACCGGTATCTGTGGGCGGGCCCGTTAGTTCAAACGAAAGTGGTTCTGGCATAGTTGGGTCGTAATAAATAACTAAGGTGATAAAAAATATAAAATAAATGTATATACAGTTGACCAAAACTACGAGAAAATACACGAGGGAAAGTAAGGAAAAGTGTATTAGAATAACTGGAAGGGGGAAGAATAAGCTGCATCAACAATCGGCGTGGTTATAAAGCTCTCTGTTGAAAGCTGGCGGGATTGTTGGCTGGGAAGTCGGAATGTGACAGTTACAAAGGATTGAGAAGAAGGAAAATAGGAAAATACAGGAGTGAAGGAAATATTGATAGAGGGATGTTATAGAAAGTAGTAACAAAGGAAAAGGTTATGGGATGGAAGGAAGACCGTTAGGCAAAATATAATAATGGAAAGTCCAGGTTGGAATAAATAATATAGTGAGGACAGTTTACTACTCACCGCAAAGACGTGGCGACGAGCTGCGACAGGCACATACAAAAGACACACACATACAACACATTCAGCTATCGGCCATGGCCTTCTTCAGAAATAGAGCACTCACGCAATCACACAGGCACACAACACAGTCATACAACCATCACCTCCGACTGCCACACTTTGAATTCAAAGTGTGGCAGTCGGAGGTGATGGTTGTATGACTGTGTTGTGTGCCTGTGTGATTGCGTGAGTGCTCTATTTCTGAAGAAGGCCATGGCCGATAGCTGAATGTGTTGTATGTGTGTGTCTTTTGTATGTGCCTGTCGCAGCTCGTCGCCACGTCTTTGCGGTGAGTAGTAAACTGTCCTCACTATATTATTTATTCCAACCTGGACTTTCCATTATTATATTATGTAATAAAGGTTATCTGAATTTTAAATTATTTTAATTACCTCGCAGCACTGGAACTGGTAACTATAGGAAGTAGAAATTTTTGACATAATTTCATTCATCATAATCGACTTTGTCAGTAAGTCTTTAACTTGCATTCATTATTTATGTTGTGAAACTGCACAAGTTTTGTACTTTTTGTATTTTTTGACGTTTTGCCCGACGATATTATGCAATTTATTAGCATTCTCAAGTGCAAATATAGGCCCAAGTATTTTTGTGACTTTTGCTCAGGGTTGACATCTCACATTATAATCGCGATTTTGAGGTTGCACCATACACCCTAAAATCTGCAGCAAAAAAAAAAAAAAATCATCATCATCATACACAAGCAAACCATCAGTTTCACAGTTTATAAAATGTCACAAAAAATGTAGTCCTGTGAAGTTGGCACCCCTTTTTTTGGAAAATGTACATTTTCTTCAGAGTTCTAGACAGATATGCAATAGTTCTGGAGTTCTCTGTACAAAATTTAGATATTTCTGCAAAATTTCGCCAAAAAATAGTAAAAATTACCACAAATTTTATTTTTTTCAAAATAATTATTTGCCTATTAACGCAGACAGTTCTGATCACAGTTCTAAATAGCTGTCAAAGAGTTCTACAGGAAATCCTAATAGCATTTTTCTGTACAGCTTATACTTTATAAGATAATTACAGTAATGGAGTATCCATTTACATGCTACTGTGGGAGTTGCACCCATTTTTTTCAAAAATTAGACTTTTTTCCAGAGTTCTAGGGAGATGTGCAATAGTTCTTGTTTACGATAAGCAGGAATTACTCAAACATAAAAACAACAAATTTGATGTGCAGCGGATAGAATATCTGTCAAGATCTAAGAAAAAATGTATATTTCTCGAATAAGGGGCACAGATACACAGTTTATCAGATATTCAGAATTGTGATCATAATTTTTTTTTTTTTTTGGGGGGGGGGGGGGGTAATTACATAGAAGTATTCACATGAACTCTAGAACTATAGTATATGTACACAGAATCCCAAAAAACAATGTGTATTTCTCGAAAAAGTGGTGCCATTTCCCAGTAACATGAAAGTGAATTCCACATTACTGCATTTATCTCGTAAAGTATAATCTGCACAAAAAATGTCATTAGGATTTCCTGTAAAACTCTTGGAGAGCTATTTAGAACTGTGATCAGAACTATGTTTGTACTAATAGGCAAATAATTGTTTTGAAAAAACTAAAATTTGTGGTAATTTTCGTATTTTTTCGGCAAAGTTTTGCAGATCTATTTAAATTTTGTACAGAGAACTATTGCATATCTGTCTAGAACGCTGAAAAAAATGTACATTTTCCAAAAAGGGGGTGCCAACTTCACGTGACACAAAAATATTAGATAAATATTTGCATTTAACAATAAGAATAAATTCTCAAAGCATTATGCAAGGCATGAAAAATTGCCAGACGCATAAACAAAGCTAAGCTGACAATCAGTGCAGTCCCATCAGGCACTGTGTCGTGAGTCAACTAGGCACATTCTGCAAACAATGAAACTCAGATTATGTATTTGAATAAACCCAGTGTGTCAAGAAACTTAATTTGTAATATTCATATTCAGTAGACTTGTAGGCAAAAGTCATGCTAGCATCAAATTATTCAGTTGCCTCATTTTTTCTTCGCGAATAAATTTTCAAAAAGCATGAAATGTGGAAACGTGTAAATTTGTTAACACAAAAACAGTGGCAAATTAACATTGTGAACATAGGCAATTTGACGGGACTGACAAAAAAGGTGTAAATGGTGGGAAAACGTAAAATCTGGGAACGTAAAAGTGTGGTTTTACTGTATATGTCCGACTTATCAGTAAGGGAAACATTTCTACTAGGCACTGACTTTATATCCTCAACCTGGTGCTGTTGACCACACACTTCCTTTTCACGTCTGACCAAATGGTTTTAATTTAATTCTGAGTGTTTGGTATTCTTTTTGCATACCACATACTTTTTTCCTTCTTAATGGTGTTTTTCAGAACCTTACAGTTCTGTTTGTAATGAGCTACTGAAGCTTCGTTCTGACTGTTTCTAACATTTTGATACAAATCCCGCTTTGTTCTATATGGTACTCTGTTGAGAATTATTTTTCTATGTCTTGTTATATGCTGTGCAAAGTGCTTTTATATATGTTCCATGAAATAATAATGCTGTACATAGTAATTACTCTTTAGTTAGTTGTCTGTTGTTTCTTGGTAATGCATATTGTAAATTGAAGAAAAAGTTAGCGTGTACTCCTTTAAAGAAAAATAAAATAGTTGCTTATCTTCAAAACCAGAATATATCATCAGGTTATCTTCCCAGATACATGCAAGTAGAAAATAAGATACGTAACTATTTGTCAGCTATTGTTAAGGAGCGCATAATCACGTCAGTGATGCATTGCATTTCAGTAAATGGTCGAAAGTATCGTCAGCTGGCAAGTCTGTTTCAGTGAATTAAAAATCTTGAATTAATTTGTTAATTGTCAAAGTTCAGTCAGAAAAGCTATTTGCATTTATCAAATTCACTGATAATAGAATCCATTGACAAGACAAATTTACTAAGTCACAACTGGTACTATTATCAGAGGATCATTACGGAAATGTCAATTAAGTCTCTTGGCAATTTAAACTAGACTTAACATTAAAGTTGAAAAAATTGTATTCAGTAGC
Organism: Locusta migratoria; assembly: GCA_026315105.1. Classification (NCBI taxonomy): domain Eukaryota; kingdom Metazoa; phylum Arthropoda; class Insecta; order Orthoptera; family Acrididae; genus Locusta; species Locusta migratoria. The sequence continues at coordinate 544,303,607 of CM048746.1, forward strand.
AACTGGACAGGAAGTTAGACCGACAGGAGGAGAAACTGAACAACATGTAAAGTCTGGGATGGAGAAAGATAATGAAGTGCAAATTTTCATTGGTCTGAATGTCAGTAGCAACATAGCTAAGAAAATTGAAAATTGCAAGTCTGCTAGTCAAATGCTTAAAAAGTTAGAAACGCTGTATGACAGGAATTCAGGTTTAACAATTGAAGGTTTACAGAGAAATTTCTTTAGTTACAAATACAATACTAGTAATTCAGTTATTCAGAACTGTATGCAGATTCAAGAATACTCAGAAGATTTAGCGGCAGAAGGCGAAGCTGTTAATGAGAGCTGGATTGTGTCGCGAATTCTCGGAATGTTACCGCCTAAACTTCATCACTTCCATACTGCATGGGAAAATATCGACACAGTATTTGAACACTTGCACCTGGAAGAAGATGGATTAAATGAGACAGAACAGTCACACGTGTCACAATGTTCTCGTCTCAAAACAAAACAAATGTTTTGTCAAAGCAAGTCAACAGGAAAAGCCTACAGTTCAATGTTTTAAATGCGGCAAAAACGGGCATGTAAAGAAATATTGTAGAAATAAACCTTGTGCCAAATATTTAGCATACTGGAGGGACAATTATTCATGCAACAACTGCAAACAAAAGGGTCATTTTGCCAGGGAATGTCCAAATGCATCATTAGACAGAAATGGGACAAACGAAAAATGTGACAGCAAAGAATCAAAAGATTTTAAACATAAAGCATTAGTCAATGTTGGGTTATCTATTGCCAATATAAATGAAATAAATTTGCAGTCAAATCGAGAAAATACTTGGTATCAAGATTGTGGTGCCACGCAACACATGACATTTACGAAGAACTGGATAATAAATTATATAAAATTAGATCATTGTACGAAAGTTTTGATTGGCGATAGTACTGAATTAGAAGGTATTGGAGGGGGAGACATTGAATTAGAAGAGTTTGATGGAGAACGGTGGTATGACGTAGTTTTGGAGAATGTTTTATATGTGCCAAATATAAACTTTATTTTCTGTTACACAAGTTGTAGATAAGGGGTATGTTCAGAGTGCAAATGCAGACATTTCAATTTTCAAAACTGCTGATAATCTGGAAACAGTGACGATAGGCAGACGCGAGCAACAGCTGTACAAAATGTTATTTCATACAAAGTTCAACAAATGTATGACAGCAATTTCAATTAAAATGTGGCATGAAAAAATAGCACATCAAAATGTCGCATATGTTGGAGACGTACTAAATAGAAATGGCATTGATTATATTGATGACAGGAATGATTATGTTTGTGTTGGTTGTATCTATGGCAAACATCACAAATCTCATCGGACAAACATGAAGATCGCTGAAAATACCCTGGATGTAATTCATGTCGACTTGTGTGAAATGAATATCATGTCGTTAGGAGGAGCAAACTATTTTCTGTTGTTTAAAGATGATTTTTCCCATTTCCGAACTGTTTATTTTCTCAAGACAAAAGATGAAGCTGTTGCCAAATTAGAAGCTTTCATGAAAATGGTAGAAAATCAGTTTGGCAAGAAAGTAAAATGTTTAAAGTTTGACAACGGAACCGAAATCAAGAATGGTCTTACTAAAAAGCTTTTAGATTCACATTAGGACCAACACATACACTCCTCCACAAAACAGAAGAATTGAAAGAGAAATGAGCACTGTTGTCGAGTCTGCACGATCGGCAATATACGCACGAAAGCTGAATGAGAATCTGTGGGCTGAAACAATAAATTATGCGATCTTTACGTTAAATCAAACTGGAAGAAGTTCAGTAAAAGGAAAAAGTCCTGCTGAATTGTGTTTTGAACGAATAATAGATGTCACTAAAATGAGAAGTTTTGGATGTGACAGCTATGTTTTGATTGAAGATCACAAACGAAGAATATGTCTACCTGATGAAATGGACGTTGTTGCTTCTGACAATATCGTATTTGACGAAAGAACAGAAGATAAAGCAGCAGCTACTGCAGTAAAAACCTTCACAGGAGAAAAGAGAAATGAAATAGAGTACCATCATCCAGAAGGAAACCTGATATCTAATGATTCATTGTTTGACGAGTCTGAAGAATGCAGCGTGTCATCTGATTATAAAATACAAAATAGTCTCGCCACCAAAACTACGTGATCGACAAAATCTTAGACAGCCTGCTAGATTTTCAGGCTACGAAATGGATATTGTGCAAGGCAATAATAATGCAAAATTTGGTATGATAGGCGAAGTTGAAGACATTTCGATTTCAAATGCCTTGAAATACAAAAATTGGTACAAAGCAATGTCTGATGAATACAAATCTCTAATAAAACTGAATACGTGGACACTTTTAAATCTTCCAAAGGATGTAAAACCCTTAACCTATCGCTGGGTATTACGTAAAAAGCAAGATGGACGTTACAAAGCCAGACTAGGTGCAAGAGGTTTTGAGCAAGGAGGAGGACTGGACTATTCAGAAACCTTTAGTCCTGTAGCACGTTACAAATCAATTAGACTGCTTCTTAGTCTTGCAGCTACAAATAAAATGAAAATAATAACTTTTGATGTAAAGACAGCATTTCTATACAGCACTCTGCAGGAGGGAATCTATATGAACCAACCTGATGGATTCAATGATGGAACAAATAGAGTTTGTAAACTGAAGAAGAGTTTATATGGCCTAAAACAAGCACCAAAGAACTGGAATGAGAAATTCTCAAATTATCTAATGACATTAGGATTTGTTAACACTGATGATGATCCTTGTATCTACTATAATGAAGACAGAAGCATCATTATAGCCTTGTTTGTTGATGGGGTAGTTATTGGAAGGAGGCCAGACAGCATCACTGAAGTGTTGAACAAGCTGACTCAGAAGTTTGAAATAACATTTGACAGAGTACTTAATAATCAAATATATCTTGGCATGGAAATTAAAATAAGTTCACAGGGAATTTTGGTAAATCAGTCTATGTATACAAAGAAAATCTTCAAACAGTTTAAGTTTGATGATATGAATCCAGTAACTACACTTATGGTGCTTGGAATGGTGACAAAGAGAATCTTGTTAATGATGCACTACTGGAAAGCACTGAACCATATAGAGAAGCTATTGGGAGTCTACTGTACCTTGCAACAATATCTCGTCCAGACATCTGTTTCGCTGTCAATTACCTAAGCAGATTTAGTAATAAACCAATGGTTAGTCACTAGAAGATGGTAAAACGAATTTTTCAGTACCTGAAAGGAACTATAAAGTTTGGTATATTCTTTGATGGAGGTTCAATATTGCTTGCCTATGCTGATTCTGATTATGGAGGTTATATCTCAACTAGATGCTCCACTATAAGAGTTCTTATCATGCGAGGAGGACCCATTGTCTGGTATGCTCGAAAGCAGCATCTTGTGGCAACTTCAACTGCTGAAGCAGAATATCGAGCTGCCATCTCTTCAATCGATATGTTGGATATGGCGCCTTGGACAAGAACTTGGAATTTCTGGTTTGAATGAACCGACAGAACTGTGCTTTGGCAATAAGGCTGCCATATATATGTTGAACACATATGAAGGAAACATAACAAGAGGCAAGAAACATATTGACATTTCACGAAAGTTTAGTCAACAACATATTGGAATGACTATAAAACTGAAACATGTGGTAAGTTAAAGTCAACTTGCTGATATACTGACAAAACCACTGACTCATAAAGTGTTTGAAGAACTAAGAAGAAAAGTAATTGAGGAGAACATTAAGAATTAATTATTTTTCTATGTCTTGTTATATGTTGTGCAAAGTGCTTTTATATATGTTCCATGAAATAATAATGCTGTACATAGTAATCACTCTTTAGTTAGTTGTCTGTTGTTTCTTGGTAATGTATATTGTAAGTGAAAGAAAAACTTAGTATATACTCCTTTAAAGAAAAATAATAGTTGCTTATCTTCAAAACAAGAATTTATCATCATACTCTTATCCCTTTTGTCAGCCACTCAACCTGCCTGTTACTAGAAGTACCCTGTTTTGGGCATTCTAATGGAAAACAACTTTCAAACAGCTTGAGATACTACCATTCTCGTTCCTTAATTAGGTTTAAAAAGGTATCAATTGCAACTGGATTAACCTTTCTAATAGTTTATAATTGTATTTAAAATTTGTTTGTGCACAAAGATCTTGTAGAGTTAAAATTTGTGCATCAGAGTGTGAAATGCCATTTACTATTCTGCTAACTGAGTGCCCCTCTAATAATGAAGAATAAACAAAAATATTGTCAGTGGTAGAACTGCTGCTGCCTTTCACTCTTGTTGGAAAGAATACTGTTTGCATCAGATGATAGGAATTAGAGAGATCTAACAGCAGCCCTTTTCTTGGGCTATCATCTACAAAATGAATATTGAACACACAACTGAATTTTTGTACTTCCTATAAAGTGAACACAGAACCAGCTTGGACAGAAACATTTTAAAATCTGAGTTGGGTGACCATTAAATAACAATTAGTAGTATAGCTCCACTAACATAAAGAACTCTTGCATAACATTCAAATACCTTCTCTGTGCAATGTTTTGAAACGTTAATGAATTAAAATGGAAGATTATTCTTAACATACATGGTCACTCCCCCATACTGCAAAGAACTCCTGTAGAAGAAGGTAGCTAACCTCTATTCTGGCAAAAGCATTCTCTGAATTATCACATCATTTAAAAAGTGTTCTGAAATACCAATAATGTCAGGGTTGACATCCATAAGCAGTTCATTAACTTTATCTTGGATATTTTGATGAAATATAGTAAGTCCCTTAATACTTATTCTTAAGCTTTGTCAAAAGTGGTTCCTTTGTTAGTGACTTCACTTAAGCAGGAATACCTATCAGCTGTTTTCAGTCTAAAAAAAAAGTTGTAGCCCTAATACCAACTACTACACGAATTTTTCCACGAATGACGCTCCAACCCCCTATTAACTGTCACCTATGAGTTTTGCCAGCCTCCCCTTCCCATACTTATTGAGGTGCAGACTTAGCCTAGTGAAATCTGACCTTTGGATAGACTCAATTGCCACCACAGCAGTGTGACCCATGCCCTCTATCATCAGCGTCTCCTCAACCCCTCGTGTTTTTACACCTGATGGCTGTATTACGGCGATACCTATCATGACACTGAAACAGCTGCATGAAATGCACATTTGTGCCACCAGTTTGAGGGGCTATCCTCTCCAGGTCACCAGCTATATCAAACTCCCCATCCTTATCAAGACTATTCCCAGCTCCACCATCACTATCACTTCCTCATCCTCTTTCGAGAAATTCCTATGTAAGTCCCCTATGTTACAAGTAACCTAAGCTACCCCTGCACTGGTGACCTGGTACTCACTCCCAAGTACTTTCTGCAACTGTTGGCGTACACATCTGAATGATAACTGCCTAACAGCAGAACCTTCTTCATAATAGCTAATGTCTACTGCATACTTCCTACACCTACAGGAAGTTAGTCTCCACTTAACTCTGATACTGTTTGCAACTTGCAAAGTGAAGCTGTCTGAATATCTCCTTCTAGCTACCTTCTTGCCAACTGACTGTTCCTATTCCCTACAGTCCCCCTCCACTTTCCCCTCCTCAGCCTACCTAGTTCCTCCTCAGTATTTTTCAACTGTACCTGAAAGTCACAGATCTTACACTCCTGCTCATCTGTCAGCTTATTCCTGCTGCATTTCCAAGACAGAACCTCACTACAGTGCCCACTGGCTTCCCCACTGCAAGTTGAATGATTTCCTTTTTCAACAAAAACCACCTAGCAACACCGAAAGAGCTGCCAGATCCTAAATAACTTGAGACTCAGTGCCATTTTTGTATGAGCTTCATCCAACCGGGCGCTACACAATACAAACATCAACTTGCAATAGCGGCTTTCACACATTTTTGTTTAGAAAACTGTACTTATTCATCCTGAAAATATCCTAGTTTTCCAGCATTTGATTTGGCAATTTATTAATTGTACATAGTTACAGTATTAATGTTTTATCATTTGATACTTGAGTATTGTTCAGTCATTATATTATTCTCGGATGTTTTTGTTACAGCTATGGGGACGGGGCGTTCAAAAAAGGAAGCAAAACATTCAGCAGCTAAGGCTTTACTTGATAAAATGATGGTTGCTGCCAACAGTGGAGATGACAGCAGTGCTATGATTGCTGAGGTCATACCAGAAGTGTAAGAATGCTGTTATTATAACCTACAGTCTTGTTGATATTGTAAACAAGTGTTCCTAAATTATCTTGGTAGATTTCTGTCTTATATTGACATAACTTAAATGTTCAGATTGTGTTTGTCATAATTTTTGGATTTATGGCAGCTGTCATTTAATCTAAAATTACTAATGAATTCTTAAGTGCACAGGGCAGTACAATATGTTGTTCTGAAAACAGGCTTGTAGGAAAAGTTAGACATAATAAGAGATGATTGGCCGACTCCAGTGGTAGGTGATGCAAGATGGGTATTCTGTCTCATGGTATGGACTACTGTCAGGGTACTTAGGGCATGTCTCTCAAAGAGTCAAACAGTTTGTTGATTCCTACTATGCATAACTTGTGAAAAGACCATAAAAATAAGAGAGACTTACCAGAAGTTGTTCTCCTGCAAAATGACATATGACTGGAAAAGGAAAAGAGGGAAGTGAGTGGTTCACAAAGTACCCTCCGCCACCTACAAAAAGGTGGTTGCAGATTATAAATGCAGATGTAACATAGATATTCTTCATATTGTGTCTTGTATGTGTAAGCTAAATCAGTTGTAAATTATGCCTATATTCCCCGATTAAAGACAGTAACTAAAAAGTTGGCATTTAAACTCTAAGTAGTCACACTGAAAATATTGGTAAATTGATTATCTTTGACACTCATTTAATCGGTTTGATAAGATATGGGTACTGATAGATTTATTTAGGAACTGTCTTTTCTCCTGAAAATAGACCAGAACTGATACAGCTGGAACTAACGTGCAAGATATGTTGAATTTCTATAAACAAGTAAAATATTCTAACCTGTTTGGATCTAGGAACAACTGTTTTCTTAATAATAGTGAAGCACAAAGTACAAACAACTTAACAAATAACAGCTGAGAATTGATGTTACACTAGTCTAGTATAGAAATAAAACACATTGTCAAATCAGATTTGTAGTTTTGGGTTATAGCACCAGAGAAGTGATCAATTGTGTGTTAATTGTACTGTGTGATTATAAGAAAAAGCTGTAGCTGAAAGCATTAGTTCTGTGATAAAGTTTGTCTTTTCTGTATACCTGTCTGTTGCTCAGCAGTCGCCTTATGGTGAGTTGCAACCAATCCCAATTGTATTATTGATATTCTGCCTGGACTTGCCTTGTTCGATCCTACAAACCTCATACAATGTGTGGCTTTGTCTCGGCTTTTAGCCTTCAGGATGAAATTGTGCCTCCATCAGTTTTGTCAGCACATTTCCCCTTCTGTAACTATGATTATATTGGATTTCATTGTAGTACTGAAATTTCTTTAAAGGCCACCTGTGAAAACAGCCATGTCATGGATCATCTCTGCTGCAATCATTGTGCAGCTTTTGCCATATGTTTGAGAACCTACCAGTTGTCCACCAGAATGAACGGCGTCTGCCAACTTGTGGTCAAGAACAACTTGACAAACTCAGTTAGCTGTGTTTTACATTCTTATGCCACACACCTACCATTTCTCGCACATTCCTTGTCAGCAAAATCTGCTTGCTTTCCTCTGAGTCACCAGCCCCACCAACCTCCTTCTCTCTCTGTCTCTCTCTCTCTCTCTCTCTCTCTCTCTCTCTCTCTCTCTCTCTCTCTCTCTCTCTCTCTCATATATATATATATATATGACGAAAAATTTCTAGCAGGAAAATTTAAATATAAAAAATAGACGAAGATTACTCACCAGGCGAAGGAGCACAGGTGTGACAGCATCACAAATAAATAAATACATGAATACATACACACACACACACACACACACACACACACACACACACACACACAAACGCAAGCTTAAAATGGAGGGTAAACAAATGCACACACACCCACACATTCACACAGACACAAGTACACCTAGGCAGACATACTGTAGAAAGCAAAGAAGTTAAGAACTTAGACAGAGATACCACTTGAGGCAGAGGCTCTGTCCAGAGAACCAATGCAAAGATGTTAAGATGGTGGGTGGGAATTTGAATTTAGCAGAGGTTGAGACCAGGTGGGCAACGGGAAGAGAGAATATGCTGAAGGGCTTGTTCCCATCTCCGGAGTTCTGAAGGATTGGTGTTAGTGGGAAGTATCCAGATAACCCGGATGGTGTAGCACTGTGCCAAGATGTGCTGGCCGTGCACCAAGGCGTGTTTAGCCAGAGGGTGATCCTCGTTAACAACAAACACTGTCTGCCTGTGTCCATTCATGCGAATGGACAGTTTGTTGCTGGTCATTCCCACATAGAACGCTTCACAGTGCAGGCATGTCAGTTGGTAGATCACGTGGGTACTATCGCAAGTGGCTCTGCCTTTGATCGTGTACACCTTCCGGGTTACGGGACTGGAGTAAGTGGTAGTGGAAGGGTGCATAGGGCAGGTTTTACAACGGGGGCGGTTACAAGGGTAGGAGCCAGAGGGTAGGAAAGGTGGTTTGGGGATTTCTTAGGGGTGGACTAGGAGGTTACGGAGGTTAGGTGGGCGGCGGAAAGACACTCTCGGTGGAGTATGAAGGATGTCATGAAGGACGGATCTCATTTCGGGGCAGGATTTAAGGAAGTCGTATCTTTGCTGGAGAGCCACATTCAGAGTCTGCTCCAGTCACAGAAAGTATCCGGTGACAAAAGGGGCACTTCTGGGATTCTTCTGTTGAAGGTTCTGAATTTGGGGGGATGAGGAAGTGGCTCTGGCAATTTGTTTCTCTACCAGATTAGGAGGATAGCTGCGGGATGTGAAAGCTGTTATTAGCTACCATCTTAACATCTTTGCATCGGTTCTCTGGACAGAGCCTTTGCCTCAAGTGGTATCTCTGTCTAACTTCTTAACTTCTTTGCTTTCTACAGTATGTCTGCCTAGGTGTACTTGTGTCTGTGTGAATGTGTGGGTGTGTGTGCATTTGTTTACCCTCCATTTTCCCCCCCCAAGGTAAGTCTTTCCTCTCCCGGGATTGGAATGGCTCCTTACCCCCTTCTTTAAAACCCTCATCATTTGCTTTTCCCTCTCCTTCCCTTCTACCTGACGAAGCAGCTAGGCTGCGAAAGCTTGCATTTGTGTGTGTGTGTGTGTGTGTGTGTGTGTGTGTGTGTGTGTGTGTGTGTGTGTATTCATTTATTCATTTGTGATGCTGTCACAGCTGTGCTCCTTCGCCTGGTGAGTAATCTTCGTCTATTTTATATATTCCTGGTGGGATAAATTTATATGGCTTACCCAAAGGACAGGCTCGTCGACAGACACAAATAAAATCACACACATACAAGCTTTCACAACCATTGGTCGCTTCTTCAGTAAAAGAGGAAGGAAGGTGAGGAGAAAGGGAAGGAAACGGGTTTTAAGGAATTGGAAAAGGAGTCATTCCGATCCCAGGAGTGGAAGGACTCGCCTTACGGGGAAAAAAGGAAGGTAAACAAATACACACACACTCACACATATCCACATGCAAACACACCTAGACAGGCATTTGTAGAAATGTATATCTGCTTCCTGCCTCCCTTTCCTTCCACCATCATCCTTACAAAGGTCCACTTGTGAATATGCAGTCCTAGCATTGTGTGACTAGTGACCTATACAGTGTTGAAAATTTGGTAGCTGACAGTGTAGTCCCTTTGCATTTGAAGAACAATGCTATTTGACTTTGCCCATACTTGATTGAGCAAGCCTTGCTGAAATGTCTTAAAAAACCTGCTCATTTTCACCACGCTAAGTTTTTGGTTGTGTAACAGCAATCAATACTGGAGAAAGTTAGTGGTTAAAAGAACTCATTTTATTTTTTCAATGTATTGTGGTGTGAAGCTTTTGAAACAGCTACATGTGTAGCAAGTGAACTTGATTTGAAAATCTTGTGTCAAAAACATAGTGTGCAGCATACCAATTGCTACCCTTCAGACTGTCGATTACTGTGACTTGAGTAAATTAAAAGCAGAAAAGAGTTTTTGAAATAGCTGTAACATTGATATGTCATTGTTCACAAGTGGATATGATCAATAAAATAGTTAACGCTGTAATCTCATGGTGATTGGAGTTCATATTGTCAGACACTGTAGAAGAGAAAAATGGGGTATTTGCCATCATTGCAGGTCTAATTTTTTGGACCTTCATGAGTTCAATTGCTCTTCTTTAGAAAACTACTACCATGCACCCCCCCCCCCTTTTTGATAACAGCTGATGCCACTGGAGATTCATATGTTATGGTCTTAACTGTGATGCACACATTATATCCAAAAATAAATAAATAATGGTGCATTTCTATGAAACAATAAGGCATACATGTAGTATTTTTTAAATATAAAACTGATACTGGGAATGAAGCATTCCTTAAGATTGTGTCTGGACACAGCCCCTATGCTGCCTTCTGGCATGTTGGTAGAAGACAAATATGATGTGCATGACCTGAAAAGGATACTCATGAACATACTAATTGGGGGCATGCCCTGCTTGTTAATGTTGTTTATACTGATCAGAGAAGACTCATTGTCGAGGGAATATTGCATAGACACACAGATTGGCAGATTGTGGACTGCATTGCTTTTGTTGTTTTTGAAAAGGGTTTGGGAAGCCGGGAGGCAGCAAATATTGGAAGAGTGAATGCAAGCACTATAGTCAAGGCTTTCTTTTACTCTCTATTTAGTCACTGCCCCATTCTTAACCTTAATAAATCCTCCAAACTCTTATCTGCAGTGGGTGGTAGGTGTTAGCAGATGACACCACCATGATTACACTCGTGCTTATTTTTCTTCGCAAGGGGGTTTCTTCTCCAAGTCCTTATATCTGGAATTAACATCCAGAACTGGAGTCCCTCAATACTTCTTTTGGATCTCTCTCTCTCTCTCTCTCTCTCTCTCTCTCTCTCTCTCTCTCTCACACACACACACACAAAGGAAAAGCTATAGGATAGAAGGGGTACGAACTGTATGTGTGGGGGCGGGGGGGGGGGGGATATCATAGGCTGAGGCCTGGATTATTTAAATTTTCAACTTGCTGCTATGCTAGTGACTGATTAATGGTGGCTTACAGTTGACAGTGCTGTGATTAATGCGACTGTGCTGCGGCTCACTAACAGTGATTTTAAAGTGACACAAAGATTTGATTTGATAACCAAAAACAAAACAAAAGACAAACAAATAGATGAATTTACATGTAAAAGTTATGAAAACTGATATTTTTCATCTCAAACACAGAAATTAGCAAAGATTTTTAAGAGTTATGCAATGATGAACACAGCACCACACAAAGACTTAAACTATAAGACAAATATGGAAGCTGCTGCTCATTAATGGTGGCTGTCAGCAGACACTGCTTGTTTTCATTATTACTATAACCACTCCTCTTGATCATACAAGGTGTCCAGCATCCTGGAAAACCGGGAAAACTCGGGGAGTTTTTTGTTCTGGAAAACTCGGGAAAGTTGTAATTTTCCCAAAAACCCTGGAAAAGTTGCGGTACTCGATTTGCTTTATGGCAGAAACATTTGCTTGTCTTCCGCTTGGCTTGATGCATTTCCTCGAAAATAGGTTTGTTTTAGTTGCGAGAAATTTACCGGTCACTAGTTTCTTACTACGTCTGTGCATGCGCAGCCTCCGCCAGTTGCAACTGCAAACGCCAACTTGAATGCCTACTTCTTGCGTTTCGTGTTTTGGTCACCTGTAGCGCTAGTTGACTGCATTGATTAAAGGTTTACACGAGCTTTTATTTGTAGATCTGTTTTTGAGTGGTACTGCGGCACTCGCCTCAGGTGGCAAAGTACTTTTGACAAGCTAAACTGTAGAAGTCTTTTCTGACTGACAAAAGTACTATTTTTTAATGAATATGATTTGATGTTAAAGGATGTGGTTAGGCAGGAACCTAAGGGAACAGCTTAAATTATTGCGAGTGAAGAAGCAGTGATGTCAAAAGTACTTCGCCCTTTTCTACAAATATCTGATACTAGCTGAAAACCCGGCGTTGCCCGGGACGTTAAATATCTTGCATTTTCGTAGTTTATTTGTGATGGTACTATCTTAAAGACGAATATTTGCGCTTTAATTTATTGACATGATATGAATTAGTCAGTTTAGCACAACACAATTTATTTCGTAGCATCTGAATTTCGTTAATTTTCTGTCTTCTTCATTAGAGTAATATGTCAAAGTTTAAATTAAATCAGCCAAGAACTTTTTCTCTATTTTTATATTTCTTGTGAAATTTTGAAGCCGCGGCGGAGTGGCCGAGCGCATTTAGGCGCTATGTTCCGATGCGCGAGGCTGTTCTCCGTCGAGGTTGGAATTGCGCCCCCCCCCCCCCCCCCCTCGACCCTCGGGCATGGATGCTTGTCCGTCTTTGGTATAACGTAGTTCATAAGTTGTGTATACGTTTAGGGACTGATGCCCCACAGTTAAGTCCCATAACCTTCACAAACATAGAAAATTTTGAAGTAAAAGAACTTTTAAGATTTCTTTTTTCCTAATACAATAATCTTTCCCCCTCTATATAAAACACACACACACACACACACACACACACACACACACACACACACACATGTATATCTTCTAGGCTCCAATATAAATAAATTCTTTGGTGAGCCCGCCCCTGATATGAAGATGCCAAATCCATTCCGAAGTATGTAATAGATTTCCCTGTAATTTATTAATCGTAATAGAAAATGCAAGTTCCAATGGAAACTGCAGTCTCTTGAAGGTAGATGGGCATTCGTCGGGCATACTCTGTTTCATTCTGTTAATTTCCTTGCAGCTCTATGGAAGTAAATTGCTTTTGCTTCCAGCTGGATGGAGCAATTTTCCATGAACGTTACTGTTTATGTGCTCATATCTCATGAACCACGTGTTGGAATGTGATAGAATTTAGAAGCTACATTCAACCATATATGTGTATACTGTCTGTAAAATTTCCTGTCGCTACAATTTGTGTTCAAATTATAAATTGTAACGTCATACTGAGAGCCGTAGTTTTACTCCATAAACAGCAGAAAAGTGATAAGCGAGAAACTTTTTTCCTTTCATATTTCACTATGGTTGCCAGTGAGAAAAAGTTTATTAAAGGTTTGAAATTATGTTTAAAGTTTGTTGCAAGTTGCTAAGTACTGCCATTCTCATACAGTGTATTTATGGCATTATATGGCATTTTTTGCGATTTCTATTGGTTATGACGTAATATCTTTTGAACCATGTGCCATATGTGATTCTTAACCATGCAGCAATTGTTACCTCACGGTAAGGAATATGTGTACCAAATTTGGTTGAAATCAGTCTAATGGTTTAGGAGAAAATGAGCAGCATTGTCGCAAAACTCAGCAGTTTTTCGTGCATCTCATTGTTTATGACGTCATATCTCGTGAACTATATATCGTATGTGATTCTTACACTTACGGCAACTGTCCTCATGGATTGAAGCTTGTGTGTACAAAATTTCATAAATAATGGAACAAAACTGTAGATTTGTATGCAACATGTACAAATATACGGACACTCTGCTTTATATATTAGATTGGGCATTATTACATGATACACTTGAGGCGAGAGCCGTGGTACCAGCCGAAAATGGTTCTAAGAGTACACGTAAAGTTTACAATGTAAATAATGAAACACGGCAAGAACACTATGTCTTTTGAGATTTTATTGGATAGTTAAATTCAAATATTTATGTGATATTCACATATGTGACACTGTGTATTTTGATCTGTGCTATGTCATATTTTTAGGATTATAAGGTACAACACCACTGAAGCTTCCATATAGAAAACAGTGGTTGGGATGTATGTGCATGTGTTTCATGGAACATGCCGTACTTTATACTCTAAAGCTGATTACTGTGCGAGAGAGGTAGTTAAATCCCAGAAATAGCCTACATTACGTATGTAAATGTTTGATCTCAAAAAGTTCTCAATATGTTTTCATGTAAAGATAAAAACTCTGTGTTTCATTAATCAAGTAATAGCTATATAAAATATAAATTATATTAATTAAATTATGACAAATTGCTAAACAAAGCTCTTAATAAATAAATCCAGACACCAGTTTCCCCATGATCATCCTGTTTAACTTTACATTTTTTGATTAAAGGAAATGGAGAAACTTTATTAAATTGTGGCATTTATTTTGTCACAAATTTTGCTGTTGATAGGTACTAATTATCTGCTATTTAATGTCAATGTCGATAAACTAAAAGTTATCCTTGCCCAAACATAATAAATGCTGTCAATTCTCTTTCCAAGAAAGATTAAGAACTATAACACGTTAAGTTTATAGGAAGAGTCTGCTAGGTGCCCAGTGTGCTAGAGGTATTACGTAATTGACAAAGTTGTTCACACCCTAGGCCCTTTCAATATGAAAGCTATTCATTTTTAAAAAGAAATAGTGGTCAGTACCATACCTCAGAATGCTTTTCAGAGGTACATTGTTGCTTTCAAAATGGGGTCTTTGCACTGGGCAAGCTTTCTATAGTAGGTCAATCAGTAGTACTCTAATTTTGAGCAAAATATTTGGCATTTCTGTTTCTTCGCAAGTAGGTATTAAAAGAACGCAGGTGTGTATTTTTGCATAGCAAGACTTCACTGCAGTAGAAGTTGTGAATCTGTATCTGTGATAATTTTGTCGATTTACATATAATGCATGTAGTTTGCTACAAATGCTGACTTCCCTCTAAAATAGGGGATGTTAATGTTCACATGTCACTTATAGTGACAAGTGTAATATGTGACCCACAGTTATTGGACTTTGTGATCAGATTCCTGTAAACGACAGATATCTGCAAAAAATCTTGCCACAAACAGTTGCAACTCATTCTGCACTGCACTAAGAACGTCTCAGTGGCAGTCATATTTAGTTTGAAACTGTGGCGATCGAAACACAAATCCACTTCTATAAAGCAGTTTTCCAGTTCCACAATAGATTTTTGTGCCCATGTAAACACAACTGCTATTGAAGCGTTTGTGTCTCGTCAGATTTTGTTTTCTTGTTAAGAGTTTTCGGCACTTAAGGACAGTGACACGTTTGAATGTGAAATAAAAGAATAAATATTAGCTTGAGTGTGAATCTGCATATTTAAATAAAGAAAAATAGCAATTGTGCTGACTAAATCAGGACAAAAAAATCAGCTGTTTTTAGTGGTCTATGAAATCATTCAGGTTGTAACATGTAAACACAACAGTGAAAAATGGTTTGAGTCTTTCCATGTCAGATCAACACAGAAAAGTGGAATTTTCAACCTGACCCTCTTCAATTTTCATAAAATTTGCTTTGTTCATTGCACATGACAATATAATGAACTATACAAAATTACAGAATTTTAGCACTAGTAAGACAAGAGTAAAGGCTACTCAAAGTTCTAAAAATGTGTTGAAAATTTGACAGACACTGCTGATTAAATGTTATAACTTCTGTTCTATTAAAGATAGAACAGTGAACCAGGTAATTTTGGAAAAGTCTTGAAACAAGATTTTCAATGATATCTAGTTTTGCCATATTTGAAGAACTAAGGTCAGTGACCGTGACCATTGACCTTGAATATATCAAATTATGTCATCTTCAAAACTGATGAAAAAATATATATGCTTCTTCATGTGACACTACACAATATAGTAAAAAATCAAGTTGCGATAACAGTGGGATTAGGAGATATAAATTAATACATACAGCAATGTGTTGCATTAATGCAAAATAAGTTGTATTCATATTCCAACAATATTGAACAAATCACCGAAAAACATGTTTATTGTTAAAAAGATGTTGTTATAACAATGGAAAGTAAGGTAACAATGCAGACAGGGCAATAATAAGCATTGTTATGTGCTCCAAGAACAGGAGAAAGTCGCCTGGTATTAAGTGTATGGTGTAATTGTGAAGGGTTTGCTATAAAAAATTGGATGGCAGTGTGGCTGCTACTTGTTCACAGATAGTTGCTATAGAAGGTGTGCTGTATTAAAATTATAGAAATCTACCCTTAAGGTGGAATTTGAGATCATCTACTACTGTAATCCATGAAGGGAAGATGGACACAACAGATCCAAGAAAAGTCTACGTAAAGTGCAAATGTGGACGCTGATTGGTGGCATAATGACAAACTGCAAAATATGTGATAAATGTAGAAAAAATTAACACAGGGACAAGGGCCTGTGTCTGACCCAACTGTATTGAAACAATTGGAAACTACAAATCTGCATAGCTCCTCAGAGGAGTTAGACACATCTGTAGCCCTATAAATTGCTTTATATGTTTTAAATGATAGTTTGGTATCTCGGAGTCCCCATTGAAAAAGAAGAGACTGGGACATAGAACATATGCACAGAAAAGTTCAAGCAAGCATCTAAGGTGTACCGAAGTAAATATGTACCTAGTGTGGAAGGAAATGCAAAGTATGAAACAAATGTTGAAGCTGAAATAATAATGCAACTAAAAGCGAAATGCCGTACCAGCACTACAGGCAGAGAAAATATCCAAATTCTGGCACTTTTCCGAAAAGTTGGAGCATTCAAAGGATTGAATATGAATTTGGAGCCTCAAACTATTTAGTAAGAAAAGCAAAACAATTAGCCAAAGAATATGGTATCTTAGCAACTCCCAATCCAAGACCTAAACGTGACTTAGGTGAACAAATTGTGAACGATGTCATAAAATTCTACAGCAGAGAAAATATAAACTATTGTTTACCTGTGAAGGAGGATTTTGTTTCCGTCAAGGAAATGTTCCATGGTTCATAAACAAAAATGACTAGTGTTGGGAAACTTGCATGAACTGTACCAGGTATTCCAAGATGAACACCCAAGACTCTCAATAAGATTTTTCAAATTCTGCCAGTTGCGACCAAAGAACTGTGTCTTGACTGGTGCAGCTGGAACCCACAGTGTATGCGCATTTTCAACTTTTCACGGCGTAATGTATAGTCCACAAGATTTCGGGAATGCAGCCGCGTAAAATTCACTTCTCCTGATATTTCGGCCGTGTACCTTCTGGCCATCTTCAGAGTCACTCTGAAGATGGCCGGAAGGTATGCGGCTGAAATATCAGCAGAAGAAGTGAATTTTACGCGGCTGCATACTCAAAATCTTATGGACCCCACAGTGTATGTGTTTCCAGTATTAATCAAAATGTGAAGCTTATGTTAGAATGTGCCAGATTAATAGAGTTGACATGTGATGCAGGCTATAAATTTCCCACAAACAAACATTGTCTTGCTTATTGCATGTCTTTACAAAGGTCAGTGGTGGCTGGGATGTGTTTTTGAAACTTAATGAAGATACCAGTGAGGTTTCAATTAACTTCTTAAATCCTCTTGGGCCTTCACCTTACATGTGTATCCTGAGAAACCTGACATCTTAATGGTGGACAAGGAGGATGATCTTTAGGTTGATGTGAGAACAGTAACAGGGCGAACATATTTCATTTCACCAAAAGATGCATGGTGTTATATGTAGCATCCCAGTATTGAGACACAGTAAGTCTAGATGACAAATTTGTCATTTATTTCTGTAAATCTCAACCTGTTTACCATGCCTTCCAAATGTGTTTTTGGCTGGGATGGCTGGATATTTTGTTTTGCATCACTGAAGGTCAGATTATTATAAAAGCTTTCTATTGACCTATTGACTGTACTAACTCACTGTGCTGTGTTACAGCACCACCTTTTCAATAATGTGTCTTTTAGTGCTTCGCGGCATATTGAAGAAGACTGAATAAAATTTATTTTGCATTAATGCAACACATTACTGTACATACTAATTTATATCTTCTAATCCCATTGCCATCCCAACTTGATTTTTTACTATGTTAGTTTCATATACAGAAGCAAATATATTTTTTTCATCAATTTGGAAGATGACACGTTTAGAGATATTTGAGGTCAAAGCTGAAGGTCACTGACCTTAATTTGTACATTCTTCGGATACGTCAAATCTACATAGCATTGAAAAGCTAGAAAAGGCATTTATATTTATTGTTGAAATAAAATAGTTTTTTCTGCGACATATGAATAAAATAACTTATTCTGATAATTGCTACTTGTCATGCAGCTTAATGGGATACACATCATTTTCAACTGGTTTTTTCCCCCACCTGTTCTGAAAGACTATTATTTCTTAGTATTGTAACTACGTTGTCTCAGTTATTTTTATTTTCCATTTCATTTTTGCAGAAAGACTGAAATTTTGTCACCATATGACAACAAGATACCAGGAAACCCAATTGGTTCTTTGCAAGAAATGTGTATGTCAAGACGATGGCCTCCACCTAATTATGAAATGGTCCATGAAGAAGGATTACCTCATGAACGGTTGTTCACAATAGCATGCTATGTTTTTAAATATAAAGAAACAGGTAATTTTTCTGTTTTTATGCACTTGTTTTGTAAGTCTTGATTGTTATTTTCCTTTCGTGGAAATGTATGTTCATTGTGCTGCAGATTGTTAGATTACAGTGCCATTTAGCTATCTGTTTCATAACTGCCAACTTTTACAGTCTATCCGTAAGATTTGTGAATTTACGAAAATAGTAGCATTTTACCAAAAATTTGAAGTGTTAGTATTAGATCACACCCCCACATCTGTACAATTGACTCTCCCTTTTTTTTTTTTTTTTTTTTTTTTTTTTTTTTTTTTGCGTAGGTCGAAGGCAGATCTATAATAGGCAATAACTTACACTTCATGCTATTTTTGTCAAAAACTGACTTTTTGAAAATACAAGATGATTCTTACAATGAAGAAAAACAGCAACTAGCCACATTTGATTACACCATTTATTTCCTAAATTATGCTATTTAGCAAATAGTGTAATCAAAAGTGCTTGGTTGTTGTTTTCTTCATTGTAAGAATCATCCTATGTGACCGATTCTTTGGTAGTATTGATCCTTTTTAACCACGTGATGTTTGTGTCACCATTGGCATTGAATTTAAAGCCGGGATGATAGTTATGATGTGTGAATCTACGTGTGGACATGCTCTGCAATATAATGACACTTAATGAGTTTGTTTGCCCCCCCCCCCCCCCCCCACACACACAAATCAAGTGTATGCGCCACTGCATGTTGTGCCACAGGGTAGTTTACATTGTTTGTGGTCTCAGTTTGGTGGTGGCCATTCATCCTAATAGGGGGGTAAGCCTATGACAGGACTGGAATAGAAAATGCAGGGTGGGTGGATTTGATGGATCATGCAGCATTGTCTTCCATAGTGGGTGGGTTTCGGGGTGGCATAGGGATGGACTAGAATGTTAAGAAGGTTGGGAGGGCAATGGAACACCACTTTAGGATGGATGGCAAGGATCTTTGGCCAGATCTCTCTCATTTCTGGGCATGAAGACAGAAAATCAAAACCTTGACGAAGGATGCAGTTTTGTTGTTCCAGTTCAGGGTAGTACTGGATGACAAAAGGAGTGCTCTTTTCTTGGGTGGTTACTGGTGGTAGAGAGAGGATTTGGGAGATGTGGGGATATGCCATGAGGGATCTGTTAGTTGAGAGGCCTGTGGGTTAGTTGAGAGGCCTGTGATAGCCTTTGTGAGACCTTCAGCATATTGAGAAAAGAAGCTCTGCACTGCAGATAGACTGTCCACTGGTGGGCAGGCTGTAAGCGAGGAATTTTTTGATGGGGAAGGGATAGCAACTGTCAAAGTGTAGGTACTGTTGGAGATTGGTAGGTAAACTTTCGCCTCGAAGGAAAAGTACTTGCTTATTAGTATAAATTTGGTGAATGTTATGAGGAATGAGGTATTGGGCTTGAATTCAGAGGAACATTGGGAGAGGTAGTGTTATAGAGTGGCAAGACCATGGGCATATGAGACGTTGATGTATAGGAAGGTAGCATCCACTGTGACAAGTAAGGATCCAGGAGGTAAAAGGGGTGGGGTGATGGAGAGTCAGTGGAGGAACTGGTTGGTATCCTTGATAAGGGGTGGGGGCAGATTTTGGATAATTGGTTGAAGGGGTTGATCAATGAAGGATGAAATCCTTTCGGTAGGAGCACAGTAACCAGCCACAATCAGGTGTCCGGGGCTGTTTGGTGTGTGGATTTTGGAGAGCATGTAGAAGGAATATGTGTGTGTGTGTGTGTGTGTGTGTGTGTGTGTGTGTGTGTGTGTGTGTAGGGGGGGGGGTGCTGTTGGGGTGAGGAGGTAGATGGATTCAGGATAGTACTTCTGGGGTGGGGAGGGTGTATGATTTTAACAGGGATTGTTGGGCTATTGGGATGGGGTCATTCTGGCACAACATGTATGTGTAGGAGTCAGAGAGTTGCTGGAGCCCTTCTGCCAAGTAGTTACTGTGATTAATAACTACAGTGTTAGCACCTTTATCTGCTATGTTTGTCAGGATTTGTTCGGAGATTTTTTATGGCTCTCCTTTCTTCTGCTGAAAGATTTGATTTCTTAGAAAAGGACTTGGGGAAAGAGGGTGAGGCCAAGTTGGAGGTGAGAAATTCTTGGAGGGTAACCAAGGGGTGATTATATGGGTGTGCAGGGTGATCTTAGTTGGCTGGTGGTATGAAATGGGAAAGGCAGGATTCAATATTGGGATTAGGTTGTCCATGGCCAAATGGATTGGTGACAATATTTTCTTCATAGAGATCGAGAAAAGGAGAGTATATCTTTGATGAATATAACATGGTTGAACTGGGTTGTAGTGTTGAAAGTAAACCTGTTTGGATAGAACAGAAAAATCTATGGGGTGGAGATTTTTGGTGGACAATTTAACCACAATGTTCTGGTGTTGTTGGCATTGGATGTTGTGGATTATTGGTAGGGAGTTTGGGGGATGAGGAAAGTTAAAGGGGTCAGATAAGCAAGATCTGGAAGCTAAAAGATGTTTACGAGGGGGAACATTGTAGGATAAGGATTGGATATTGGTGCTCCAAGGTGGCAATACAATTTCAGCAGCCTGGAGAACTTGTGGTGGTGGTGGTGGTGGTGGTGGTGGTGGTGGTGGTGGTTGGAATGCTCCTCCAGTTGCAGGACAACAAAGGATTCAGTCTGAGATGGGATGTATGTAGTTTGGATTACACAGTAACAGTGGAGGGAGAGGAGGTAGTTAAGGGATTTATGAGCCATGGAGATATGATTTTGTAGAACAAGGTTTGTGAGGGATAAGGATTGGTGGTATCTGAAAAGCTGCAGATCACTGATAGGAGGAATGGGATCTAGGGAATGGAATTTAAGGCATATTTTCCACACCCAACAACTCATATCCCCTCTAACCTACACTGCTCCTATTTCGTGTACTGTTTGTGTATGCACTCGCTTGTTAATCCTTATGCCACTCCCAATCCCAACACATTAACACAGGTATCATATCTCTGTCAAAGACCCTAATGCAAAACCTGGCCAATCCATCCATCCAAGCTCTTCTTAATCCAGTCCTGTCACAGGCTTATCCTACCCCATTACAGATCGGGCCACCTTGTGAAAGCAGCATGTGATTTACCATATCTGCTGCAACTGCACAGTGTTTTATATTTGTGTGACAACGAACCAGCTGTCCGTCAGGATGAATGGCCATCGACACACTTTGGCAAAAAGCAAGGTGAATCACCCTGTGGTACAGCATGCAGCTGAGCTCAGCACTCTGGATTTCAGTGGCTACTTCACTACCTGAGCCATCTGGATCCTCCCCTCCACCATCAGCTCTTCTGAACTGTCCCTTCAACACATTCTATAGTCTCACAACCATCCTGGCCTCAACCTAAGATAACTTCCCATCCCTGCACCCTGTGCATAACATAATTACCCCTCCCCTCCCCTCCCCCACCCCACTCTTCATTTCCCACTCATTATCTTGTATCTCATGCCTTCCTTGCAACTGTGTGTCATCATATGCAATATCCCCTTAATTACTTTTTATTTTTACTTATTTTTATTTTCTCCTATTTTTCATTATTATTATTATTCTTATTCTTATTTCAAATCCCCACACTCCTCTACTTTCCCTTTTATCCTTCCCCACTCCTTTCCTTCACTGTGGTCATTGCTGCAATTCAAATTTCAACCTATTGGAGCCTTTTTAATCCATCATGCAATGCAGAACTTTCCATCCCCAACTTTACCCTGCATCCTAACCCCCCTTCATTCCCTGCCTCACAAACCAGATGCATGTGGCACTGGAGTGGTGTGTGTGTTTGTGTGTGTGTGTGTGTGTGTGTGTGTTTCGTTTCCTGACAAAGGTTAGGCCTGGAAAAGTTTTGTGAATGGGATTTTCTATTTTCGTGTCTGTCAGGCTCAGCGAGCCTCTTTACAGTGAGTTGTTATCTATCCTCCATTATTGACATTCCAATCGGATTTTCCTTTGTTAAAAATTTGGAAGCATCAATGTTATGAAAAGGATAGATAGCTTCTCAGTAATGAGCTATGTGATGCAATTCAGTACAAGAGCTCTTAACAGCATTGTTGGTAAATGCTGGATTCATACCAAAGGATGTGCACAAAGAAATACATTTAGGGCCAGTTTTTCCATCCCTTGTTAATCTTGTTAGTACACGAGAAGATGCCTTTAATGTCTAGTTAAATGTGTTTAAGTGCATTGAGTTTGTCATTGCCAGATACTCTCGTTTGCTAACCTGGAGAAAACAAGAAGTTAAAATATATTTAGACTACAGTAAAACCCCTTTTTAACGAATTTCAGGGAACTGAAATATTTATTCCTTAAACAGGGGTCTCCTTAAAGTTTTTTTTTTTTTTTTTTTTTTTTTTTTGCCTAGGTGCACAGGAGTGACTTGGAGACATAATTAAAGCATGTGTAGGTGTTATAGGAGCTATTGTAGTGCTAAAACACCAATCAATCTGTTAACAAACTTAAATACTTCATCACAATTTCTGCAGAAAAAAATATTTTTTATTAAATCAACAAGAGTTGACAATTTTGTTTTTTCAACATACTGTAATGACCAAAGTTATCACTGTGTGGTTAATTTTTGTTTTTATTGACTCAGCTACTTTAAAGTACCGGCACCAATTTTTGTGTCTGTAGTCAGCTCTTTTAATCTGATCCTCTTCACCACCACCACCTCCTCCTCCTCCTCCTCCTCCTCCTCCTCCTCATACCTTTCCACTTTTACATGTAAAAGTGGTGTGGCAGTCAAAACATCATCAGCACATAAAGCAAAGTCCTGGAATACAGTATTTTCAGGAAAATATGTGATTCTACTCCATTCTCATCAAAAACAGATCCACTACAACTGGCCTTTGCAAGATAATTAAATGCAGTCTTTTGTGATACACAATGCCAAATGGCAACAAAGATGTGAATAGCCTGCAGAATGTTGTGCTTCATCACTTACTTCTTCTCAAGGACAGAAATTGATCTTCAATCAGCTGATTCCATCTATCTGGTTGTAACAACATTTATTATGCTCAGGTCCAGAGGCTGTAATCATTTGCGCAATTAGGAGGAAAAAACAATGTTGACTTTTCTCAGAAAATTTCATCATTTGAGGTGTGTAGGACACTAGTCAATCATTAACTCTATATTTGACCCGCAAGTTAAAATTCAGTTTACGTTTTAACAGCTGTTTTTTAACATGTAGATGTTGGTAGGAGCACCTTGAATGACACAAGGTAAAGGCAACCAATCATGAACAGCATGTTGTCAACAAATAAGAATCTTTCTTTACTTTTTTGAACAGTTCAGGGTTGTAAAAATAATTTTCTTATGAGTAATATTTTGTAAAATTACTATCAGGTTGTGGACTGACAAGGTATAAACATAACTACTCACTACACAAGTGTAACTATTTGTTTTATGTAATGGGAACAGAGTGCATTCATTCAGCAATAACTGTTATTGTTAATAAATTTTAGACTTTTTTTGTCAAAGCTACATAATATTGATGTTATAGAGGGAAACTTTTCTGGTAGAAAAAATATGTATAAAAAATAGAGATAGTTTAACTTACCGAAAACACAGGCTAATTGACAGATACAAAAACACAAATAAAAACAAACACAAACACAGATTCAAGCTTCTGCAACCATTGGCCGCTTCATCAAGAAAAGAAGGCAGGAGGGGGGAAAAGGGAAGGATGCGGGTTTTAAGGGAGTGGATGAGGAGTCATTCCAATCCTGGGAGTGGAAGGACTTAACTTAGGGGCAGAAAAGGAAAGGTAAACACCCACACACAAACACACCAAGGCAGACATTTTCTATAAATGTCTGCCTTGGGGTGTGTGTGTGTGTGTGTGTGTGTGTGTGTGTGTGTGTGTGTGTGTGTGTGTGTGTGTGTGGGGGGGGGGGGTTGTGTGTGGTTGTGTGTGTGTGGGGTTGTGTGTGGTTGTGTGTGTGTGGGGTTGTGTGTGGTTGTGTGTGTGTGGGGTTGTGTGTGGTTGTGTGTGTGTGGGGTTGTGTGTGGTTGTGTGTGTGTGTGGTTGTGTGTGTGTGTGGTTGTGTGTGTGTGGGGTTGTGTGTGTGTGTGGGGTTGTGTGTGTGTGTGGGGTTGTGTGTGTGTGTGGGGTTGTGTGTGTGTGTGGGGTTGTGTGTGTGTGTGGGGTTGTGTGTGTGTGTGGGGTTGTGTGTGTGTGTGGGGTTGTGTGTGTGTGTGGGGTTGTGTGTGTGTGTGGGGTTGTGTGTGTGTGTGTGTGGGGTTGTGTGTGTGTGTGTGTGGGGTTGTGTGTGTGTGTGTGTGTGTGGGGTTGTGTGTGTGTGTGTGTGTGTGGGGTTGTGTGTGTGTGTGTGTGTGTGGGGTTGTGTGTGTGTGTGTGTGTGTGGGGTTGTGTGTGTGTGTGTGTGTGGGGTTGTGTGTGTGTGTGTGTGTGGGGTTGTGTGTGTGTGTGTGGGGTTGTGTGTGTGTGTGTGGGGTTGTGTGTGTGTGTGTGGGGTTGTGTGTGTGTGTGTGGGGTTGTGTGTGTGTGTGTGGGGTTGTGTGTGTGTGTGTGTGGGGTTGTGTGTGTGTGTGTGTGGGGTTGTGTGTGTGTGTGTGTGTGGGGTTGTGTGTGTGTGTGTGTGGGGTTGTGTGTGTGTGTGTGGGGTTGTGTGTGTGTGTGTGGGGTTGTGTGTGTGTGTGTGGGGTTGTGTGTGTGTGTGTGTGGGGTTGTGTGTGTGTGTGTGTGTGTGGGGTTGTGTGTGTGTGTGTGTGTGGGGTTGTGTGTGTGTGTGTGTGTGTGTGGGGGGGGTTGTGTGTGTGTGTGTGTGGGGGGTTGTGTGTGGGGTTGTGTGTGTGTGGGGTTGTGTGTGTGTGTGTGTGTGTGTGTGTGTGTGTGTGTGTGGGGTTGTGTGTGTGTGTGGGGTTGTGTGTGTGTGTGGGGTTGTGTGTGTGTGTGTGGGGTTGTGTGTGTGTGGGGTTGTGTGTGTGTGTGGGGTTGTGTGTGTGTGTGGGGTTGTGTGTGTGTGTGTGTGTGTGGGGTTGTGTGTGTGTGTGGGGTTGTGTGTGTGTGTGGGGTTGTGTGTGTGTGGGGTTGTGTGTGTGTGGGGTTGTGTGTGTGTGTGTGTGTGTGTGTGGGGTTGTGTGTGTGTGTGTGTGTGTGTGTGTGTGTGTGTGTGTGTGGGGGGGGGGTTGTGTGTGTGTGTGTGTGTGTGTGTGTGTGTGTGTGTGTGTGTGGGGGGGGGGGTTGTGTGTGTGTGTGTGTGTGTGTGTGTGTGTGTGTGTGTGTGGGGGGGGGGTTGTGTGTGTGTGTGTGTGTGGGGGGGGGGGGGTTGTGTGTGTGTGTGTGTGGGGGGGGGGGGGGTTGTGTGTGTGTGTGTGTGTGTGTGTGTGTGTGTGTGTGTGTGTGTGTGTGTGGGGGGGGGGGGGGGTTGTGTGTGTGTGTGTGTGTGTGTGTGTGTGTGGGGGGGGGGGGGGTTGTGTGTGTGTGTGTGTGTGTGTGTGTGTGTGTGGGGGGGGGGGGTTGTGTGTGTGTGTGTGTGTGTGTGGGGTTGTGTGTGTGTGTGTGTGTGTGTGTGTGTGTGTGTGTGTGTGTGTGTGGGGGGGGTTGTGTGTGTGTGTGTGTGTGTGTGTGTGTGTGTGTGTGTGTGTGTGGGGTTGTGTGTGTGTGTGTGTGTGTGTGGGGTTGTGTGTGTGTGGTTGTGTGGTTGTGTGGGGTTGTGTGTGTGTGTGTGTGTGTGTGTGTGTGTGTGGTTGTGTGGTTGTGTGTGGTTGTGTGTGTGTGTGTGTGTGTGTGGTTGTGTGTGTGTTTACCTTTCCTTTTTCTCCCCCTAAGGCAAGTCCTTCCACTCCCGGGAGTGGAATGACCCCTCATCCACTCCCTTAAAACCCGCTTCCTTCCCTTTTCACCTCCTGCCTTCCTCTTTTCCTGATGAAGCGGCCCACGGTTGCGAAAGCTTGAATCTGTGTTTGTGTGTGTTTTTTATTTGTGTTTTTGTATCTGTCAGCGAGCCTGTGCTTTGGATAAGTTAAACAATCTCTATTTTTTATACATATTTTTCCTACATAATATTAAATTTAAAATTATAATCAACTAAACGCTATACCAGAGTACTGAGGGATTCTCAATGTAGTTTTTCTAAAGTTCTCCAGAGCTTTCTTTTCTGAGGTACCTACATGCAATCTGTAATTTTTAGTACCGTAATTTATAAATTTCAAAATTTTCGCCATCATCTTTTCCCTGGTTTGCTGTAAAAATTAACTTCTTAACAAGCTGTACCTTCAATACAAGACACTTCTTAAAAGTTAAGTTCCTTTTTTAATTTGTCAAAAACATTTTCTATAAATATTTATGGATAGGGTGTTTGGGTGCATGACAAAAAGGTCTTTAGTGCTTCTACATATGTTTAAGATTTTTGATTATTTAGCTATGCCACTAACTACAATAGTAGCATAGTTTTACTTTTTGCAATTTAAAGGAGCGTCAAAACTTAAACCACCTTAAAGTGCGTCACAATTTTGCAATACATTACTCATAAAATATAATGCACAACACCAAATTGTTTACAAAGAGAAAAACGTGACCTAAAGACTTCATTATTAGCTGTTTGAATGCCTTCACTGCGGGTCATCATTGTGCTGTAACGCTTCAACCGGTGGCCACTGACAGTTAATCTGCATTTTAACCCACCCATCTTTGGGGCTAAATACTTGAAAATTCTCAGTCATACAGGTATTTGTTGTATTTTTGAAATACCTTGGAGTTTTAATTTTCCTACTATATGTAGGAGTAACTTAAAACACACTATTTATATCTGCATTAAAAATGTCTGGCCTTATAGCATTGTATTAGTTGTAATATTTTCTCCAGTGGTTCAATTTCAGTATTCACAGCTCCATTCATTGCACTTGAAATCTGAAATAATGGATCATTAAGTTTTCTAAGCAGTTCAAAAGCACTGCATTTTCAACACCAATCTTTCAGGGAGATTTTCGAACCTTTCTTGCAAAAGTTTTTTGCTTATGGGAATGCTGCTACGCAATTTGCACTCCTTCAAAACATCTAATAAGTACAACTGAACATTGTCACATGAATATTTGTCTTTTTGCTACCAAAGCTACCACTAGATTCGGAATTTAACAATACCTACCTGTTTCTAAAGGCCGCACAATGAAGGCAGTGCAAAATCGTATTCTTTGCCATATCACACAATCCAGTGTTACGAATGTCTTGAACAGCGTGGATGGTCGTCAGCTTTGCTTCACTCTGAAGTTTTTTACATTTATATGCTACAATTCTGAAAAAGTGACACAGAAAAGAAAATATGGATAACAACATAAGCCAACGCTTCTTAATTTTTGGCTGACGTCAGACCATGTGGCCGTAACACATGGAAGACAAGGGGGAAATAGCTTGCCGATTCATCGAACACTTTTTTCTGGAATTGCTGCACTGGTATTCAATACAATAACCTATCAGTTGAAAGAATAAATTACGGTTGCTTATACCGATATCACTGCAAAGATATTCGATGTGTATTGACTGGAAGAATAGATTGCTGATGTCATGTTAATATAAATTCCTAATTGTGTGGAAGAAACAAAACAAATCAACTTGACCACAGTTAGGAATTGTGTAAAACAAAATTTTAATTTGCAGAATGTTTCATGTTTGTTCCTTAAAAGCGGACTTTTCCTTGAAGTGGGCTTCCTTAAAATTCTAATGGGACTTTTTCCGGCACGGACGGAAATATTCATTAAAACCGGGTTTTCCTTAAATGTGGGTTTGTTAAATTGGGTTTCCACTGTATGTTGGCAATAGAAACAAGTGCCATCTGAATAAACAGCTATTAGCCACATTTGACTTGCAGGGAAGAGGTTAGCAGACAGTTGTCGTTTGGCACTATGGGAAACGAATGGACGGTTCGAGCAATATGTGGTGTAAGTTCACGAACTTTATGTCGACTCCTTTTCAGTAGTCTGTGAATTTTGACACTGGCGTCACAATACATTTTTTCTTTAATGTCATTTGTTGTTAATAATATCAGCTAATTTCCACGAGTTAGTAGCTTTCACTCGGTGAGTACTAGACAGAAGTACAATCTACATTGCATCACACCACCTTGACTCTTGTAGAGAGGAAATTAAGCAATGAAGCTAATTCATTTTCTCGTTATTGATTCTTTTCACGTAGTCTTAAGTGTTCCTGTGCAAAGGACTTCTTAAAAATTTTCTGTTAACATTCTTGTGTTAAACTTCATGTATTGACTTGTTCCATGACCATTGAGTGTTACTCCTCAATTAGGTCCTGCGTAACAGAAAACCATATTATTATTATAATAAGCTTGAATTTTACTAGAAGTGCTTGCAAGTGCCTTATAACCTTAATAGGGAAATATACGGACACATTGGAATGTAAAAAAAATCACATTTTAGGCCTTATACTAGGTGCAATAAGCATAAGTAAATAGAATTAATAAGCTTGCATACATAAATAATTTCTATTACGACAGATAACTCACAAAATACAAACCTATCTGTTGGACTCTTCAGATGAGTGTAGTGTTTTTCATGCAGCATTCCCACAGTGGCCTTTCAAAGACGAAATCGCCTAACAAAATCTGTATCATTCCAGCATTCAAAAGGATTTGGATGAACATAAATACATTTAGGACGCCTTATTGGGGCAAAATCCATAATATTGAAATCCTCTTCATTGTCAACCAACTCTCTTATTCCAGCAATTTTCATCATACTGATCCTCACTTAACTAGTTGTTACCCATAAGTATGTATTTAGATATCACAACAATAATTTTAAGGTTGATTTTACATGTTTATATTGTAAGTAGGCGAATCAGTATTATGAAAGATTCCAAAAAGGATAATGCTAAGATCGCCAATATATAATTTTATTTAGACTACTGGTTTCGATGGTCTTTGCCATCATCTTCTGGTCTATAAATGTTTACAAAGCAGTCATCGCAATGTCAACAGTTAGTTGTTTAAAATAGTTTAAACAACTACTGTTCACATCGCAAGATGAAGGCTTTGTAAATATTTATAGACCAGAAAATGATGGCAGAGACCATCGAAATCGGTTGTTGAAGTAAATTCTATATTAGCGATCTTGGCATTATCCCTTTTGGAACCTTTCAATTTTAAGGTTGTTACGTATCTGCAATATATCAAACTCGTCTAATCATTCCTGATACGGATTGGGTGAGAAATGATGATAAAATTTTCCACTAAAGCTGCTTTCCACACTCATACATGTACTGCTTCTGTTATTTTTTTTTCGATAAATCGGCTTTTATCATGTGAATATATTGCGGTGTTTTAGCGCTTTGGAATCCTGCCATTTTCATACACATTCTCACTTAACTGATCATTAACCATATAATGAGCAGAATTCTATTTAACTTAATGGCCAGTTTGAGATCTTTTAACATCATGTTAACTCAAAACGAAACATTAACAAATGCAATTCTACACTAATGACAAGTTAAAATCTTAACTGGAACTTCACGAGACAGCGACAAACTGGCCCTTAGAGGTAATAAGTAATAATCAGTGCTCTGAAACATGATTTGACCCTAGAAATATCCAATGTAGCTTCCACTTAAGCAGTTTATGGATGACATGGTTGTTGTAAATTACCAATTTTTTTTTTTTTTTAAGTAGCATCATTTCTACAAATTGATTTGTCTTGTGTGAGATAAAGAAATACTTATAATGCTGTAAAATTTTCAGAGTAATCTGTGAGAGGGCTGTACATAATAATAATAATAATAATAATAATCCCATGTATCAAGTTTATTTAAAGAAATTATTTACAATCTTATTTCAGACTCGTAGGTGATGAATATTCAGTATAAGGAACTTGCATAAAAAAAAGTAAACCTTTCCCTTTAACTAGTAAAAAAATAAAGTTTGTACTGAAAAACCTGAAGGAACTATAGCATTTTAAAGTTATATATTCGCACATCTAAGAAAACCCCCGAGTTCCTGGATCCATATAACTTCTTCATTTCATAACTGGAAAAGTGCTTGACCTAAAACACACAAAATTTAGGAATGTTCACAAATGTAGATGAATTTCAGTTACACAGATTTCAACATTTTCTGAGAGTGGGTGTTATTTCTTAAATTTTCTGGATGATTTGATATTCCATTACCCTGTGGTAAAATGGTCTGTGCAAGTAGGTGAACAGGTAGAGTGTTTACGATTTTCTGAGTTATCAATTTTCTTGGGTTTATGATGTGTATGGTTGTCATTTGAGTATTTTATTATTCCAGCAACAGTCATCTCACTGAGTACTTCCATTTTAAGTTTTTACAAGTACTATAGAAGGAAACCTGTTTGTGTAAATTGTCAAAAAAGAGGCCGTGAAATTCAAATTTATGTATGCTCCAACCAATTCTGGAAACATTTTATTTCAAATTACTAACTAAAATACATAATGCTGAAACATTTCAATAGCTTCACAAGGTGGTAAAACTGTTTTGCCTACATTTTTCTATGGAATAACTTGAAAATGTTAGGAGAATATGGCTAATGAGAGATTAATTTGAGGTTTCTCCATCAATTTTGTATGAATGCCATCTGTTTGCGAAGGTTGACGTGAAATTTTCATGTGTTTCTGCTGATTGTGTTTTTGGGTGCAGTTATAATAGTGATAAGTTTCTTGAAGATGCTTAATGAATTGTCCACTAGATGGTATCGGTTCTTTCTGGAATACCCAGCAGTTGATAATTTCACAGTTACTGGCTTGTACGAATATATCAAAGTTTTAATATAGTGAGGACAGTTTACTACTCACCGCAAAGACGTGGCGACGAGCTGCGACAGGCACATACAAAAGACACACACATACAACACATTCAGCTATCGGCCATGGCCTTCTTCAGAAATAGAGCACTCACGCAATCACACAGGCACACAACACAGTCATACAACCATCACCTCCGACTGCCACACTTTGAATTCAAAGTGTGGCAGTCGGAGGTGATGGTTGTATGACTGTGTTGTGTGCCTGTGTGATTGCGTGAGTGCTCTATTTCTGAAGAAGGCCATGGCCGATAGCTGAATGTGTTGTATGTGTGTGTCTTTTGTATGTGCCTGTCGCAGCTCGTCGCCACGTCTTTGCGGTGAGTAGTAAACTGTCCTCACTATATTATTTATTCCAACCTGGACTTTCCATTATTATATATCAAAGTTTTGTCCCATATGTCTGGATTTGAATTTCCTCAATCAAACTTTTTGAACATTTTCTCCTGCCTGTTGAGACAACTGTTTTCGACCAGTAAAAAATATGACTATGACGTAATATTCCACAATATTTATAAAAAGTATAGAAAGTTTTATTTACGAGGCGAAAAGGCACTGGTTCGTTGGTGTGCGAGTGCGCGCTATCGCAAAAATTGAGGTTTCGCAACCCTAGGTTGCTTCTTCAGTAAAAGGGCAGGGAAGGAGAGGAAAAAGGAAAGGATGCAGGTTTAAGTGAGTGGCTTCCATGCTCATTTTCTGAAGTGTGTGTGTGTGTGTGTGTGTGTGTGTGTGTGTGTGTGTGTGTGTCAACGAACTGGTGCCGTTTCACCTGGTAAGTCAAACTTTCTTTACAATATGTATTGTTTTTCACAAACTAGTTTTCAGCCGTTACGCCATCATTGCGTACAAAGGTGTTTGTACATGGTGGTGTAATAGCCAAAAACTAGTTTTTGAAACCAATAAATATTGTAGAATATTACTCAAATATCATGTGTTCTTCTTTGATTGTGCATCAAATATTCTACCAAGCAACAACGGAACATACAAGAAAAGAAATAACTGTTTTTGATCTTTTGGGTAAATTATGCAAAATCCATTGGAACAGATCTTTTTCACAGTGAAATATTTGGTTTTACGTCAATGATCTGTAGGTCACCATTTATTTAATGGTTCCTCTTTTACAGTGTGCAGTTTTTTCATGCTGTCTTCACCAACGTAGGTGGCATTTCTTTTTCTGGCCAATTTCTATTTTATTTTGTTAAATATTCCACTTTGCTGGCTTGTGTTCCTGTGCTGTCAGCCCTATGATTTATCTGTTACAATATGTTTGGTAATGTTAAACATGATTATTTACACTATGGCAAGGAATCAAAGTTAAACTTTTTCACAGACTTAGCCCTTCATTTAATTGTATCTAACACAAAATTGTAATATGTCAGTAATGGAGGGTACATAGCAACTCACCCTCAAGACATCCGCTAAGCCACTGACAGGCATGAAAATAGACAATCACATTCACACAACTAAGGTTTCGGCCATGCCCTTCCTCGCAGAAAGAAAAACATAAATTCACACAATTACTCAGTTGTGTGAGTGATTGTGTGCCTGTATGTGTTTCTTTTTCTGATAAAGGCCATGGCCAAAAGTTTGTTGTCTAAATGTGATGGTTTATTTTTCGTGCATGTCAGCAGCTCAGTGGACGGTGAGTTATCTATCCTCCATTATTGACATTTCAGTTGGATTTTCCATTGTTAAAATTGTAATTTGTGTTTTCGAGTAAGAGATTGGTAGATATGATTTAAAGGTCATCTGAATTGTGTTTCTTGTATGAAACTGTTTGTACAGAAATTTTACAAAATTACAATCTTCTACAAGTGTATCATATTACCTTCTCTGAAGAGTAGGTTTCTTCTGTCATTTTCTTACTTTCTGAGGAGACGTATTGGCATGTTAGACTTCTTGTGCATTAACAGTATGTCAGTTTTTGTAATTGTTTGCAATTTGTGCATCTTGCTAGTCCTTAAAAGTTCAATGACATGTTAGTTTTCAGCTGTAAAGCACCAATTGTCTTATTTTGATACAGGTGCCTTAAAAAAGTTCAAAAGTGATGAAGTAAGATTTTTAAAATATTGAAATATGTAGTAAACTGACTTGTATAGGCAGGTAAATTTGTGTAAAAAGAAAATGAGTTCATTCATTTCTTGGTGTGCCAGAAAAATCTATAAAATAACTAATATAAATGGAAAGTGCTACAAGTGGAGTATGTACTTTGTTAAAATGCACTTTGTGTCATTTTCCTGTCTATGTACTGTCAAAGTCATTTTCCTGTCTATGTACTGCCAAAGGGTGTGAAGTTGCCTGATTTTTAACTTGTACATGTTTCTGACACCAATGAAATTGACTCAGAGCGAGAAATAAAAAGCCTTTTTGTAGCATACAAATAGTTAAAACTCCACCCACTATGTGGCTACACAATGCCGAGAACCTTTCTACTTCATATTACGTAGTTACCAACAGACGTCAGGTTGCAAAATGGGTGCTACAAATTTTTAGCGTTGGGCAAGTCAGACTCTGGCACCATCCATCTGACTGACTACCACTCAACAATCTGGCTTGGATGCTGTCAACAACAGCAGCCCTTAAAAATCATTAGTATTCAGAGGGATGTTTGAAATTCTATACATTTAGCCATTATTGTGATTTAACAACTTGATACCAATAAACATAAATACCTAAAATGAAAAACTTTTTGTTTCCATTGTGTAATTGTTTGTCACAAAATAGTTTTTTTTAACTTTTTGGTCAACTTCACTTCAGTGGTCAACCTGACGGTCTCACAAATCCTCTACTGTTTTTATAGTGTTTTTTTAAATGAAAGAAGTGCTTTGAATTATCACATTTTATTTGTGATGGCAGGCACAGGAAAATCAAAGAAATTGGCAAAGCGTCAAGCTGCACACAAAATGTGGCAACGGTTGCAGGACTTGCCAGTTGCTGCAGCGGCTCCTCCAGTACCAGACGATGATGATGAAGTGAGTTTGGAAAATCACTTATGATGTTTTATTTATTAGATTAACCCAATGAAATGCACCAAGTATACGAATATTCAGTAAAATAAGTAGTTCCATTTTCCATTGGCTTGTTTTGGTAATGTTTGTTACAGACAATAGAATAGTTTGACAGAATCACGTGCATTGTGTTGGGTGTATGTAGAAACTATTCAGCGATGTGAATTGATGAATAACAAACCCATGGCAGTTTCAGGATCAAGAACAGACTGTAAGGCATAAGTACTTCCTCATGTTAATGCGTATGTAGACTGTTGGACACTCTATTATTCAGATTAATAAATGAAGGGAGGCACAAAAAATTACTTTTGTGAAAATTCTATTCTTATAAAACAATTTAAATGATTGATCACTATATGGTGATAATATTGTTTTGACTAATGATTTCTGCTTATCTTCAATGAGGGTAGAAATATGCTGTCTAACAGTACAAAACATCTTGATTGGATACCTTCATCCTTAGCAGGGCCGGCTCTAGGAGGGACGAACCGTGCCGTCGCCCAGGGCGGCAGATTTTTGGGGCAGCAAATTCCTGAATTTTTATGTAGTTCTGATAGGCTAAATTAAACAAGACTATGAAAAGTGGAAGTGTCTTGCAGGAATGTAGAAATGTGAAAATAAATTGGAAATAAGAATTGTTACAGATTGATAGACATTAATACAGACAACAGTGGTATGCTTCACCCTACAAGCAAAATAAACGTGCACGTTTACTACGTAGAAGGTTGAGCCAATGTGTTCAGCAGCATTCGGATGCTTCAGAGTGACATTACTGTGTATTGTGAGAAGCGGTAGAAGGGCGAGGTGTATTCTTGCGTTCGACTACGGTACTGTTCTGTTTAATTAATATTAATATAAGAAAACAAGTATGATATAAGCATAAACACAAAGGAACAGAATGCTACTATTTACTATGACTTGAAAACTCATATTGATATCTAGTAATAAAAACTGTAAAACTGTATGTTACAGGCCCCTTGATATTTGTTGTATTCTGTGAGATTGACGCTGGTTTGATCTTAAAGACATATTCACTACAAAGAGACGCATGGGTGTCACCTGTGAAAATAAGACGTCATACTTGAGTAAAGCTGAAAAAGTCGAAAAATGTGTGTGTGTGTGTGTGTGTGTGTGTGTGTGTGTGTGTGTGTGTGTG
Organism: Locusta migratoria; assembly: GCA_026315105.1. Classification (NCBI taxonomy): domain Eukaryota; kingdom Metazoa; phylum Arthropoda; class Insecta; order Orthoptera; family Acrididae; genus Locusta; species Locusta migratoria. The sequence continues at coordinate 544,339,089 of CM048746.1, forward strand.
TGTGTGTGTGTGTGTGTGTGTGTGTGTGTGTGTGTTTGGGGGGGGGGGCGGCGTTTCTAATTTTTGCATGGGGCGGCAAAATCGCTGGGGCCGGCCCTGATCCTTAGTTTTCATTTAAAATGAAACAATGCAGAAATTTGTGCAATGTAGTGGTGCACTCCCAATTAGAAGCAAATTGCAGATTAGTTAGTAATTTTGATTTGTGTCATTTTTCAGTTCTGTTTTCTTTAGGGTTGCAGGTTCCTATTTTGGTATTTCAACATTTATAATTTCTAGGAAGACTTCTGTTAAAATTAATATTTACAATTGATATTAAATCCCACACTCATTCCATTTGTGCCTTCTGGCTGCGGTGTTGTAAATTTGAATCAGCTGTGCCTGTGCCATTGAATGAGGAGTGTGTCCGTGCGTGCGCGCGCACGTTCGGTTTTGTTTTCTGACAAAAGCTAGAGAGAGAGAGAGAGAGAGAGAGAGAGAGAGAGAGAGAGAGAGAGAGAAATTGACCTTCCTGGTAACTGGACAAAAAATTTGTCGGACATAGCTATGGGAGTACTAATGTTTACCTTAATCACCACAAAGGTGCAGTTTACCGGAAGGTTTCTTTACAATGATGAGGGAGTGACCAATTCACTGAAAGAAATGGAGACTGAGGGCTTGTGCCGGTCCAGTTCCAGCTTGACATTGGCATAGTACAGAAAAAAATATGGACAGGCCTACGGCTTTAATGTTAGATGAGGGTTAATGTGTGAAACACACCCTAAACCTTCGTGAAGGACAAAATTTCCAGTGAGTGATAGGGAACTTCTGCAAGACTAACTGTAAAATGTCAGTGATAGAAAAGCCAAAGAGCTGAAACGCATCAACACCCCCCCCCCCCCCCAAAAAAAAAAAAAAAAAAAAAAAAAAAAAAAAAAAAAAAAAAAAATAAATAAAAAAAATAAAATAAAATAAATAAATAAATAAATAAAATGCTCATCTAATGTCATTGGTGGTATTAAAGATGGTAGGTTGAGTTACTGATTTGTAGGTTAGTTTGCTGTGAAGTGAATTCGCCAAGAGGGGAATGTACTGTTTACCATATCTCCAGAGATGCCTGTCTACAGGTGACAATGACAGAGATCTAAAGATGGCATATTTTTTTGAATTAACCAAGGAAACCACTGTGCTTGTACCTTATTTGCAGGTGCAGTTGCTACGACGGAATCGAAACCTCTCCAAGGAGCTTATTCTGGTAGCTGTGCCTGACATACACGTCTTGATTATCTGAGTCTATAATCTCTAAAGCTGAATCCTGTGCTATGAAAAAACAACCCGCCTTGACATGGCATCTTCCTTTTTTCCATTTTCTTTTCAACATTTGTGACAAATTGCCCTATGCTGGTGACACTTTGACCTGTTGTGTGTGGCATAACACAACGACAAGAGGTGATGGCAGCCAGAATGCTGTTTATGTACTGTGTAGGAGTAATCAGAATGGCTGTCTTGCACTGCTGCATCATTGACGTCCCTGACATCATATGATTATGCAATTGAAAGAATCTCCTCAAGCAATGGGTCTTCCAACTGGAGTTCTTGGTCTGACTTCCCTATCGCATGTATGGTGTCAGACAAAAAAGTACATGACATCTCTCTACATCTTCTACATGAAAGGGTTTTAAAATACTGTCTGAGGTGTTGTTCCTACGATTAAAAATGTTCTGCCACCTTTCTATAAGGGGGGTGGGGGTGAGAAGGAAGAAAGAACCATCACTGGTAACAATTTTTTAGAGCAACACCATTAGTGTCATATAACTGTTGTTTAGGTCCTTCTATTGCTGTAGGAAAAATGCAACTAGAGCCTCCATGCCGTGAAAAAATGTAACAGTCCTCAACCCAACGATAAACATGTGATCCTACTTGTAGCCAATATTGCTCTTGCCTAAGCAATAAATAACATACAATGAAGAGTACTGATTGTCCCAGGGCACTGGAAAGATCACAAGACACAACTGTTGGCTATCACTGGACTTAGATCACAACAGACACTTGACCAGGTCTTACTCCAAATAATGTCTGCAGGTCAGTATAGCGTGCAGCCAATAATCGGCACTTTCGTCCTTGGTTGGAGGCCTCACACTTCTGCTGCTTGTTGTTAAACGCCCTATGAGTGCACAGCCTGCATGTTAGATGTGTGTTTGCGGGCTACTACACCTTCCTAGTCAAAGGCAACACAGCCTAGCATTGTTAGCATCTGCATTTATATTAAAGCTTGCATTTCATGTGGTGGTTTCATTTTTTTTTTGCCTAACCCCTATATGAGTTACATGTATTGAGGAAAAGATGATTTAACAATACATGAAATAAAAATAAATTACCTACAGTTAACGTGCAGTGGCACATACAGATTAGTGCTTGCATGTTCTCTCTCTCTCTCTCTCTCTCTCTCTCTCTCTCTCTCTCTCTCTCTCTCTCTCTCTCTCTCTCTCTCTCTCTCTCTCTGTGTGTGTGTGTGTGTGTGTGTGTGTGTGTGTGTGTGTGTGTGTGTGTGTGTGTGTGTATAAATTTATTAATTTATTTGTGCTACTATCACTTCCTGTGCTCTGTCGCCTGGTAAGTAATCTTCATCTATTTTTTTATATATAACGTACAAATATGTTTTGTTGCTGGAAATCTACCGATAAAAAAGGAGTTACTTTATTAATGATCGAAGTATTCATCTTTAAGTACTCTACCACTTGCATATGCATTTTCTTAATTAAAAGACACTAATGAAATACGTTCTTCAAACTTAATAAGTAGTGTGCCAATACTGACGTAATAAACACTCGATATAAATAGATTTCGGCCAAACATGTTAGAGTGTAAGCTTTCTTGGAAATTACCGAGTGTTTTCAATAATAAATGCTATGTAGACAGATGAAAGAAATAGATTAAAGTTAGAAACAGTGTAAGCACTAACAATGATAAAAACGATTTTTGCTAATCTTCGTTGTCTGGGTTTCTACAATTTGATACCTAAGGAAGATAAACTGCTAAAACAGTTGCACAGCAATAAAAAGTGCCACTCAAATCCATTTAAGCCTGTTCCGTCAACTTCAACAGAAAATGTGTAAAGCTTGTGTTTATATTTAATTTGTAATTGCTGTAATGCTTTTGACCTGCCATAAATAGTGTAGTATATTTTGTGAAACTATATCATTACTGTGCTTATGTAAGTGTTCTATCCTTGTGTAATCTGGAAAACTTAAAAAATTATAAAGTCCTAAAGAAATTTATACTACTTAAGAGTACTAATATGTGAAATTTGTGTTGATATTTGAATTTTAGTTCTGTACGATCTATTAGTAACCTGCCATCAGTAGTACAGAGCATTATGTGAAAATAGAAACTTTTTATTAGGTTCACTTTTATTATCTTCTACAATTTTCTACACTGCTCAATGAAAAGTACTAAAGCAAACCAACTTCAACTTATGTGGAAAATATATGAAATTTGCCCTAATATCCACATAAGTGTGTATGCTATACTACTCCAACCTGCAACCAATAGTATGGTAGATTACACTGAAATATATAAAGTAAAAATGAATGAAAATCCTATAGTGTCCTGAATTTTATTCATTTGTTATGAATTTTTTGGGAATTATTTGGAACATGTCCTGAATTTTATTAAAAACAATATGTGAATCCTATGCTTGTCCCAAATACAAGTAGCACCTTGTCATTCAGTGGGTGTGTTGGGATCTGACAGATCCAGTTTTTAGTTGATCTGTTGCATTTGCACAACATTTCAGTTGCATTTCAGCAGTTAAACAGCTATGGTGGCTTTTGGAGGGATGATGTGGTGCTCGGGCAGTTCGACCCTGCCTTGTGAGTGGCCATGTTGTGCCAAAGTTGTCTACAGTGCCTCCTGGCTTGTTGCATTTAGCAGCAGAGACTCACTATTTTAATCTGTTCCTAAATGTAACAGTTTTACAAACTCACTAAATGCACCTGATACTGAGATACAGGACTTAAAACTCGGGTAGTGCATAAATAAATAAAAATTTGAAATTAACAATTGTTGCAGATCCCATTTTTTAAAATAATTATTTTATCTTTACCTACATTGTTGTTCCACTTTTAGTATGCTTAAGTTTTTTGTTTCTTAAAATTATTTACATTTTAGGGGGTAACTCTCTCTCTCTCTCTCTCTCTCTCTCTCTCTCTCTCTCTCTCGGGATTATCTGATTGTATATGCGCTATTTGATGGGATTCACCCATCTCAGTTTAGCAACTGTTATGGACATACACTTCTGATATCAGGTCACGCTGTAGTTTTTACTCAGTTGGCGTTGAAATCCAAATAGGATCTGAGAATTTTCTGCAAGCTTTGTTTCACATGCAGTGGTCATTTATCCAGCATGTTGTCTAGGTAGGTGTTATTTCACTGTCACAAATCGGTGTGCTGAGGAGTAAACATGTAAGCAGGGCACTACAGCAATAATTCAATAGTAATTGTATTTAACCCACATAATTCATAACAGCTCAGGAATTAAATACTGCAATTTGAAGTTGAAGACATACTTTGTAGTAATATTAAACACCTAAAATTATCCTATGCACACACAATTATTAAAGACTAAACGTGATGATAAAAATGAGTATTAAGGTTAGAACAAAAGGTAATGAATCATTAACCCCCTTTGCCAAGGTGTTCGTAAAGCAGATGCTAAACCATTATGCAGTGCCAGGAATTGGACATTTGCAACATTTGCAACCTCATGGAGTGGTATGTATTGTTTTAGTCAGAAATTACACACATGGGCATCAAAATATATGGCAATACAGATATTTCTTTTTGCAGTGTTAGATCAACACGACTAATAATTTCTTCAATGAATGATATACAAGGACAATACACAAACCAGCATTGCCCTCTAAACTGTGATAGCTTGTGTTCTTTCTTCTTTTTGGAGCTGCTTGAATGTTAGATCACATGTAACAATACAATTGAGGCCTTTTGTCTTCCTGCAGCTATGGGCGTAACAAGTTGTGGAATATGGTAGTATTGCAGAAGATTTACCAGTTGAAACTGTTCTCGATATCTTATTCCTTTTCTCATTACGACGACGATTAGACTCAAGAGTGAGATGTTTCAGCTTATTATTGTGGACATTGAATTTAATTCAGTGCCCACAAATAGCAGCTAAAGTCTGACATCCTTAATTCTATTTCATATTAGTTGCCTGTTTTTGCAACAAAACAATGTAAAAGTTGTGATTAAAGGGAACTTCTCATGTTTACAAAAATTACAGCTGCCCTTCATTGTTATAGAATGCTACATACCACAATAAAGAAGATAAAATGTGTGTGTCTTGCAGGTATAATATTACGGTGAAACCATAACAAGACTATTTGCTGTGTATGTTTGTGAAGCCCAAACCAAACGTTGTCAGAATAGCCAGCAAGTAATGCGTAACTAAACATAGTTACAGAATTCATGACATAAAATAAATCTAGTTATAGTGATATGGATTAAAATATAAAGTAGCAACAAGACTTAAAAAAGATGAAACTGACAGTGAAAAACAAAATTGCAGTGATTGTTACAAGTTTTTACAGAAGTTTTGAACAGAGAACATAACATTGCAATGTCAGGTAGTACAATGAAGATTTTTAACCTGTAAGTGCATAATAAAAGTAGCCATAAAAATAGTGAATAAAAAAAATCTGTCAATGTGAGTGTTGCACTTGAAAGCAGCTAAAACCAATGTTGAATGTCCAGGTGCGATGGTTGGATGTAGTTAGATTTGCAATTCTCACTACTGTGGGCTAGTAATGTTACGGTGTAACCAGAATAAGTTAACCATTATGAACTAAAGAATGTTGTTAAAAATATTAAAGAAATAGTCTTGATAAATTCTTTCATTTGTTTGATGTATGTTAATTTAATGGTACATCCATACCATGTCCAGTATCTTGCACATTGTGTCCCCTCTGTAACAATGTGAATGCCAAATAGTGTATAATTATTTTTTTTTCTTTTTTTTTGGGTGGGGGGGGGGGTATTTATGTTCTCTAAAACATTCATCATAAGAAAGGTCTGCCTGGCTGATATAGTACCTACTGGTGTCAGCCATAATATGATAATGTAATTCCTTATTTATTAAACTTATCACACTTTGGACCAATTTAGTGCCCTAGTTATCAGATCTAGGTTGTCTTCAGTACATAGCTTTCCAGACGTAGCCTAGTGGCGACACCCTTCTAAATACTAAGTGTTTCAGAAGACACCTTTTCACTAATATCAATAAGTGATTCTACAGGAAACAATCAATACTTCAGATACTTTTAATTTTTACAATTTATTTCTAACACAGTCTTGCAACACTGTTACTACTACTCAACATCCTGGGGTGTTAGGAAACTCAAGTTTGGAAAGCTTTGCTTTATTAGTAGCTCTGCTGGGTAGTTGTGAAACCAATCCTAAAACAGTTTAACAAAAATATTGTTTTTATGTGATGTATGACTGTTATAGATCATGCTTTCAAATCTAGTTTTATTGTTACAGCATTATTTTAGTTAAATGGAAAAAACTACTGTGTGAAGGATTTAATTTTTTTGTTAATAGTGGTAATATTGATTTTTGTTTTATTTGCTAGCAGACTCTTGTATTAAGGTAGCAAGAGCTTTATTAATTTCATCCTTTTGCAAGGTCAGAGATGATGATGATGATGATGATGATGATGATGATGATGGATAATAGCATAGAATAAAGCTTTTTAAAAATTATGGATGAAAAGAATGGACATTAATATCATGATACATGTTGGAACCTTGGAGTTTTCAAATATATGCTTGTTACTTGCCCTAGTTATAATCAGATCTAGGTTGCCAATTGTCAGTTGACCTAGATCTGATTATAACTAGAAAAAGTAACAACTGGCAACGGGAAGCTCAAGATCAGCTCAAATGGAGAAACCAGCGCACTGACTTAGAAGCCACATCACCACGTGATTGAATTGCCTGCTGCTGTAGAAGAAGAAGAAGAAGAAGGAGAAGAAGAAAAATCAACTATAGGTACTTAATATACATTTTTGTTCTAATTCCAAGGTGAAATTATTTTTTTTGGGGGATAATTAATAAGTACTTCTGCCGAAGTACAGTGAGAGGTAGAAAGATTGCCAGCTCAAATGGTTAAGAGTCCAAGAATAGTGTCCCCAAGACACCGTAACTTCTGGACACGCTTCAACAACCACTGTGTGGCATGGCAGTGGAACGTTGTGGGTACCAGGGAATGGGAATCTTAGCTTGACTTCCTGATCATGAGGAAGGAAATATATAAAGCCTCAATCCCAAGGTGTGATGATGGGATGCATGGCTGTTGAGGCATAAAAGTTGCTAGTGGAAAACATCTGGGGATACTGCCGAACCTCAGTTGTATCAGGCTTGCCTATGTATGTAGAGCTCTTGTCTAGGTGGACAACTAGTTCCCTAGCTGTTTGTGGCACTGAGATAGATCCGTTGAGTAATTTTAAACCTCCTAGTGTGATGGGTGTATAGCTGGTGGTACTAACACCCAATCCAAAAAGAGGTCTAGGGTTGCCAGTCTTCCAGATAAAGCATTTCCTGACAAGAGTATTGCAATTAGTAACAGAATACATGGTGCTAACTAAAATGTCTTCCTGATCATCAAACAAAGAGATTCGTTCCTAAAGGCGTTACAGTTCTGCATACAAAAGGGTCTTGAGTGCATAACAGGTAATCTCAAATTGGTGAATAGGTTGCGTAATTGTTTGTTTGAGACAACTAACTCCCAACAAACGGCAAATCTTACTAAAGCCAAGCAACTTGGAGAATATGCCATCGAAACTGACCTCCACAACACCTTAAATTACAGCAAGAGTGTGGTTACATATCCTGACCTCGATGAAATTCCCAAAGAGGAATTGAAGGATGAATGGGCATTCAAAGGTATTGTGGATGTTCAAACATTATGAAGAGGGTGGATGGTGAGTTGGTAAAGTCGGAGTCATTTATCTTGACCTTCAACACTTCAAAGCTACCAGAATATGTTAATTCAGGTTTTGTCGGTTAAACACATGACTATGTCCCAAACCCTATCAGCTGCTTCAAATGCCAGCACTTTAGGCAGACCACCTTGTGTTATAATGGACAGCAGACCTGCGGAAACGTGATCAGGCTGCTGCTGCTGATGAGGAAGATGGCTCATCACCCTTTTAGAGTGTCAACTGTTCTGGAGACCACCCCATTTGGAGTAGGTCATGTACAGTATACATTGAAGAATGTAAGGTCCAGATCAGGACATCAGAGTGCTTTTGGTATGGAGATGTGGCAGTTCTTCAAAAGCCAGCTCCAAAAACTGAAGCATCTATGCACACTGCACTCACTTGTGTTGGCACTAATATCTGCTCCTGCCATTACACATGCAATACGTATGATGATTCAGCACCTGTAGTTATCCCAAAAATTGTGATTAAAGGTAATGCTACCAACATTAGAGAGCTTGTGCCACCTTCAATGACGAAACCCATTACAAAAACAACTGTAGCTACCACTACAGCTGTTGAAGTGCCCAGAAAGCAAGCAAATGTCAAGGAGGACAAAGAAGAGGTGGAGTTGAAGATTGTAAGCAAAGAGTCAGGACAAGTTGATGTCATTATGCTGAATGTGCCATGCGAAGCAGGTCCAGAGTCCATGGATTTTGACGTTTCTCTGGGGGCAATCAACTTGCTCCACGGGTGGCCCTCCACCCATTGTGGGCTCCCAGTCCCATCAGAAAGAGAGAATGAAGGTTAAACCACCTTGATAGGTGGCTCCCATATTGCAATGGAACTTGCAGGGATTTAGGAGACATGTGGAGGAACTAAGATTATCTTTTTTGGGACAACCTCTGGTAGTATCTGTCTCCAGGAGACAATTTTAAAGCCCTCAGACAATCCTGAGATATGTGGATATGTTCTCCACAGAAAGGATGACTTTAGTGGAGAGAGAAAGTTAGAGGAGAATGGTTGTTTTCATCAAGCAGTTGCAGTATCGGTGCATGTACATCACCGACTGACTATATGCTCCCTGTATCTGCCACCACATGACACACTCAATGAAGATGCTCAGTAAGACCTTCTAACACAGCTCTCCTACCCTTTCCTCTGTGGTTATTTTAATGCACATAATGTGCTTTGGGGCTCTCGCTACTTGCCCCAGGGGTAGAGGCTTCTCTTGTCTTAACATGCCAATTTCCTAAATACAGGCCAGAGCACACATTTCTGCACTCAAACAGGCTCGTTCTGTCATTCATCTGTCATTTTTCTCTCCAGCCCTTATCCATTCTACTCAATGGGAAGTGGACAACGAATTGCATGGTAATCATCACTTCGAAATTTGGATTGACCTTCCAGACAGAATAAAACCCGAAAGACAGCTGCCTCATTGGGTTCGTAGCAGGGCAGACTGGACACTTTACGGCTGACTTACCAAATTAGAGCCTCTTCAGTGTCCAGGAGTGAGTGGATAATATTACTGCTAAGATCCACTGTACTGCCACTGTATCCATTCCCCAGTCATCAGGGCAACCAAAATAGTATCCAGTCCCTTGGTGGAATGACAAATGCTGTTCTGCCATTCTGATCCGCCGGGTGACTTTGCGTCGGTTCAAGTGTAGACTGACTGCAGAAAACCTTGCAACCTTTCAGGTGGCAAGGGCCAAGTGTCGCCGGATTATTTGAGAGAACAAGAACAGATCGTGGCAAGTGTTCTTAAATTACATTAAGCGTTTAACTAAGAGTTCTGTTATGTAGTAGGCCATCAGGAGGATATCAGGGAGAGGTGTCCAGTAGCAACTGTAACGGGTAGTGGTGGTCTCCTGACCAGCATGCAAGACATTGCCCAGACAATGGCATTCTATTTTGCTACAGTAACTGCCACCACCAGTTACCATCCAGCTTTCTAGCACCACTGGGTGGCTGCTGAGAGGGGAATTTTGGACTTCCGGTCCAGCAATGATGAACAGTATAACTGCCCCTTTTCCATGTGGGAGCTGACTTGTCACACATCCCCAGGTCAAGATTGTATCCACTATAATGTGTTAAGACACCTCACAAAGCAGAACAAGGAATTCCTCCTCAACCTTTTTTATTTCATCTGAGCATCAGATCAGTTCCCTGACTCAGAGGGAGGCCATTTTGATTCCTCTTTTAAAACCCGGAAATACTGTACATGCCCAAGTAGTTATCACAGTGTTGCTCTCACTAGCTGTGTGGGAAAGACATTAGAGCAGATGAACTGCCGCCTTGTCTGGATGCTGGAATCCAGACAACTTCTCAGCTGCTTTCAGTGTGGGTTTAGGAGATACCGCTCCACCTTTGATAACCAGGCCTTCCTGGAGGCAGGTATACTATGGGCTTTCCGTGTTGGTAACACTTTTTGGGTATATTTTTTGACCTTGAGAAGGCCTATGATACTACTTTGCAGCATCTTATCCTTAGGTAGCTCTATGACTGCGATTTTAGTGGTTGTCTTGTCTGTTTTATGCAATCATTCCTTTCTCCACATTATTTCATATACTGCGTCGGTGACAGCATCTCTGATCACTTTGAGCAGGAGAATGGAGTCCCTCAGGGTAGTGTTTTAAGTGTAACCATGTTTGCCATATCAATCAACAGTATTAATTTGGTTGTGAAAAGTCTGGTCCAGTGTTCTCTATTTGTGGAGGACTTCTGTCGTTTCCTCTTCTTCCAACCTAGCAACGACTATACGCAGTTGCAGATAACTCTTTGACGATTGGATGAATGGGCAGGAAAGACTGGTTTTAAGTTTTCAACCGAGAAGACTCTGTGTGTTCTTTGTAAACATTCATATATTGTTGTTAATTTACCTGAACTGCAGATGAAGGGCTCTGTTCTGACGTTTAAAGACAGTGTGAGGTTTCTGGGCCTCACATTTGATTCCAAACTTTCATGGTTACCAATCCTAAGGACCTGAAGGCACAGTGCCTTAGAGCACTGGGAATTTTAAAATGTCTTAGCCACACATCTGAGAGAGCAGATAGACCGTGTTTGCTCCAGTTTTACAGAGCTTTCATGTGATCTCGCCTTGATGATGGGTGACGGTGTATGGGTCAGCACGGCCGTTGTATTTAAAGATATTCGATGCGGTACACCATGCAGCAACAATTCAGCTCGCAACTGGATCATTTAGAATCAGCCCCATACCAACTCTTTGTGCTGAGGCTGCGATGACTACTCATGGTGTGCCAGGCATATAAAACACTGTCCACACCTTTTACACCGGCATATTGTACCATTGCTCGGCCTCTTATGGAAAGGCTCTTTGATAATCAGCAACGAGCGACGAGGCCATATGGAATTAGAGCAGGATTCCCCCTTGGCTTCTCCAGAGGCTCAGACTTGGTTTTGACCTGATGATTTTCAGGAAAGATAGAACTTCAGATTTTACTTTTCAGTCCGTGTTTTTAATGTTTTAGATAAACATCACTGTGGTATATACTGATGGCTGCAAGCAAGGGGACTCATCAGCTGTTCAATTGTATTCCCCAACGGTGTTGTTAGGGTTTGCCTCCTCGAGAATTTTTTTCTTCTTCCCTCCCCCCCTTCCGCTCCACTGCAGAGCTACATGCGATCTTCAAAGCACTACAGCTGATAACGTTGCATACAGGGAAACCGCTTTCTGCTTCTCTCGATTCTCTTGAGTGGTCTGCAGTAGTTGCAAGAGCTCTATTCATCTGTGACTTTGTTGCAGCAGATACACAGCGAACTGTCCTTCCTCCAACGTTGTGTGAAGGTGGTGGTGTTTTGCTGCTTGCTGGGAATATGGATATTCCGGGTAATGAAGAACCCGTTTGGGCTTCCAAAGAGGGTTGCAGAGCACCTGAAGTGACGGTGTGCCCAATTTCCTTGCAGGATATGACTTCTTTGTTACAGCAGCGGTCCCTGCAGTTGCGGGAGAAAGAATGGCTTTCAGTGACAAACTGAGGTCGCTGAAGCCCACTGTCCATCCATTGCGATCTCCCTCCCATCCTCTCAGAAGTGGCCTTACCTGCCTTTGAATTGGGCACTGTCCAGTTACATATGGCTTCTTATTCCAATGAGAGGAACACCAAATTTGTGATGCCTGTGGAGTGCAGATTACTGTATGGCACGTTTTGAGTGTAGTTTATACCATGCACAGAGGCTGGAGGCAAATCTGCCCTCTATATTAGGTGATGATGTGAGTGTTAAGATTTTGTGATTTGTCTCAGTTCTGGCGTAACACTTAGGCTGCAGGTTTTAATGTGTCACAGAGTGGCTAGCTCACCCTTTTTATCACTGTCGTCATTTGATTAGTTGCTTTTATTACCACTTTGTTTCTCATATGGGAATATTCTCTCACTTTCACCTCTTTTTGCCTTTTGATTCAGCTGTACTTATATTTGATGGATTTCTTTTCTCTTATTTCTGTATCTGGTTTTCTGTCTGGATTTGTTCACACTCATCACTTTTTACATTTGCTAGGGTGCTGAAGACCTATCCGTTGTAAAATTATTATTATTATTATTATTAGTATTATTTAGACTTGTGCAGGTAATATTTTAAACATTAATTCACAACAAATTGGTCAGTTGTAGGCTTTTCTAGGTTCATTGTAGTTTCAAAGATTTCATTTAATAATAGTCTGATCTTTAAACAAACATACCATTGGTCGTGGCAAAAATATTGAAAGTGGATATATTTATTTTTATTACTTTGACGTACAACCTGGTTTGTGCATAGTTTTCAGCTAAGAGAAACTTGCCAGTTAATCTGATGGAAATTCTCCAATGAGGCGTGAAAAAATTATTAAAAAGAAGCTGGCTGCCCAATATTTACCCCATCTCACTTTTTCTTTTCTCTTTTGTTTTATAAGTTAAATCTCTCCCTTCCCCCACTTATCATTATTCCATTTACTTCCTTTTAATTGTTGTTGTTTTCATCAGTCTGGAGATTGGTCCAATGCAGCTCTTCACCCTATCCTGAGCAACACACGTCCATCTGAATCTGCTTACTATGTCTCTCTCTCCATCTCTGATTCTCCCCCCCCCCCTCACTTCCCCCCATGCTAAATTTACGATGATTCCTTGATGTCTAAGAATGTTTCCTACCAATTGATCCCTTCTTTTAGTCAAGGTATGCCAGAAATTCCTTTTCTCCACTATTCCGTTCAGTACCTCTTCATTAGTTACGCGATCTACCCACCTAATCTTCGGCATTTTCAGTAGCACCAAATTTCTAAAGCATCTATCCTCTTCCTGTCTAAACTATTTATCATCGAAGTTTCACTGCTGTAAAGGCAAAACCCCACACAAGTGCCTTCAGAAAAGACTTCCTTACACTTAAATTAATATTCAATGTTAACAAATTTCCCTGTTTCAAGAATGCTTTCCTTCCCATTGCCATTCTGCATTTTATATCCTCTGTACTGTGATCATCGTATGTTATTCTACTGCCCAAGTAACAAAACTCATCTACCTACTTTGTTTCATTACCTAATCTAATTCCTTCAGCATCACCTGATTTTTTAAAGATTGCATTCTATTACCATTGTTTTGCTCCTGTTAATGTTTGTCTTTTACTCTCATTTCAACACACTGTCCATTCTGTTTAATTGCTCTTCCAGGTCCTTTGCTGTCTCTGACAGAATTACATTGTCATCAGCAAAATGCAATGTTTTTATTTCTTCACCCTGAACTTTAATTCCTTCTCCAAATTTCTCTTTGCTTTCCTTCACAGCTTGCTTAATTTACAAATTAAATAACATTGTAGAAAGGCTACAACCCTGTCTTACTCCCTTACCAACCACTGCTTTTCTTTCAAGCCCTTCCAACTATTGTATACACTGTCTGGTTTTTGTAGAAGTAAATAACCTTCCGTTTGTCATATTTTACTTCTGCATGCTTCAGATTTGAACTCTCCAATCAACATTGTCAAAAGCTTTATACAAATCTACAAAAGTTAGAAATGTAGGTTTGCCTTTGCTTTATCATCAAAGATAAGCTGTAAGGTGATTATTGTGTATTGTGTTCATTAATTTTTTCTGAATCCAAACTGATCTTCCCCAAGATCAGCATCTGTCAGCCTTTCCATCCTGCTGTAAATAATTTGTCAAAATTTTGCAACCATGACTTATTAAACTGATGGTTCTGTAATTTTCACATCTGTTGGTGCCTGCTCTCTTTGAAATGGGGATTATTACATTTTTTCTTAAAGTCTGTAGGTAGTTCACCTGTGTCATACATCTTACCAGGTGAAACAGTTTTGTCATGGCTGGTTCTCCCAGAGACTTCAGTGGCTCTGAGGCAATGTTACCTATTCCAGGGGCCTTATTTCTACTTAAGTCTTTCTGTGCTCTATCAAATTCATCTCATAGTATAGTATCTTTCCTTCCTACAATATTGTCTTAAAGTTCATTTCCTTTGTAGAGCCCTTCTAAATACTCTTTCTGCCTTTCAGCTTTCCCTGCTTTACTCAGACCTGGTTTTCCATCTGAGTACTGGATATTCATACAGCTTTTTTTCTTGTATCAAAATCTCTCTTATTTTCCTGTTGGCGGTATCTATTTTTCCGCTAGTTATACAGTCTTCTACAGAATTGCATTTGGCTTCTAGCCACTCCTGCTTAGCCATTTTGCACCCTATCAATCTCATTTCTTAGTCACCTGTACTCCATTACTGCTTCATTTGCTGCTCAGTACTTATCATGCTTTATCTCTGGCTTTCATTTGTCTCCCTTCACACTATCCCTATCTTGTGGTCTAGATTTTGAGTAACCCTTCTCTTCTATCCCCTTTTACCTCCCTCATCTCTCCTATGTGATGAAAGAGTTAAACTTCTGAAAGTTTATGTTCTATATTTATATTCTTTGTGTGACTATTAGCAGTACTGAGCTGAAGAAAGTACTAGCGAGCCAATCGAAACGTATCACCTGATTGGCATCATCATGGAGTTGCTTCAGAATGGCTGATGTGAATGTTCACGAGCAGATAATAGCTCTCTTTTAAAGTGGTTTCTGTATCTGAGGCAAGATGTCATTCTGGTGTGAATGCTTCCACAGCAAGGAGTTGCATTAGACGATTTAGAGGTAATGTTGAGGCAGCGAGACACCCAATACTTCGAAGACCATGATGCTCCTTTTCAATTACATAGAACTAAGTAGAGCTTCAAATTTCTGGGGCTCATAGAAAACTGCTCTCCTTTAGACCATGGAATCAGGTCTTGTGCTGTTATTCAGGCTGAGCAATCTTTTTGCTTCTCATTATATGTGCCAAGTTTTAATCCAAGGCAAACCAATACTTCTGCCATTAAATTTGAAATAGTTGTACATTTTCTTATAAGTCAAGCAGCTCCATCATTGGAGTAACTTAACTGATGACTCTAAACACATTTTAATTAGAACATAAGTGTATAAATTGTGTAGTGACTTTGCTTTGTGTCATCAGTATATTATGTCAAATTGTTAGTAAGGTAGAAACTTGTTTGTGCTGAAAGAGTTTGGACAAGTACAGACATATTTTCATTTATCATAATATGATAAAGACAGTGAAATAACATAATTGAAACTAATTCTTTAATTCTTGACAACATTTTAAGGAGTTAGTCAACTTCATCAATTAATATTTCTTTAATTTTTCAATGACTTATATTAGACAATATTGACTAATATATATACCTGTGGTGTCTGTTCCGAAAGAACAGACTTCACTTCTGATCCTGCAGCTGTTATTATTTAATATTCATAGAATATATGACATCAACTGCGATTGGGCAAAGCTGAAAATGTGTACCCAGCCGGGATTCGAACCCGGGTCTCCTGCTTTCTAGGCAGTTGCGCTGACCCCTACACCATTGGGGACACAGTGATCACCGCACCTGCAAGGACTACCCATGCACGCCTCCCGTCAGATACAAATAATGACAGCTGCAGGATCAGAAGTGACGTCTGTTCTTTCGGAACAGACGCCACAGGTATGTATGTGTGTGTGTATATATATATATATATATATATATATATAAATAAATATACCGGTGACGGGCAATGATCCTATCGTTAGTGGGGAGGGGTGGGCAAGTTTGAAGCCCTTACTCTTACGGGAATTAGTTAAACTAAGAGTTTGAGTACTATGGGCAGGGCGAAGCTGGGAAGTTGTATCTGACGGGAGGCGTGCATGGGTAGTACTTGCAGGTGCGGTGATCACTGTGTCCCCAGTGGTGTAGGGGTCAGCGCAACTGCCTAGAAAGCAGGAGACCCGGGTTCGAATCCCGGATGGGTACACATTTTCAGCTTTGCCCAATCGCAGTTGATGTCATATATTCTATGAATATTAAATATTGTCTAACTTACACCAGACATATACTGTAACATTTCTGGCCCACAGTTCTGTTATGTTCAGCTATTTGTTCAACGGACTTTGCAGCTTCCATATGCTAGGGGGGTGATGCTCCATCCAGGTTGGAAATCTTTCCAATTTGTTTACTATTTTGGTTATCATATTATTTTTATAATGTATTTGTATGTTAAAAATATTGTACTATTGGCAGATGGTTGTATTATAATATCTCTTTGTCGTTAAAAAGATAAGAACTTTACTGAGATATTATTATAAACTGTCAGTTTCATCTGTGATGTTGTTTTATACTCCAGCTTACGTAAAACAATGGTTTCTTTTATATAATGAATTCCGTAAGTGTTTTGTACTTGCACTCCACCTGCTGATTGTCCTTACTACAGTTGCCTTGGTCTTAGAAAACACACACAGTGGTTAGTCTTGTTATGGCATCATATAGTTTACAGTTAAGTTAAATCCACAGGGCACACTTCCATTTTACCGAACAAAGCGGATTTCAGGTTGGATATCAAAAATATTGTGAAAAGACTACACACTGAGCAGCAAACAGGCATAATGAAATAAGAGCATTAATGAGCTTTCGACATAACTCTTCGTAAGAAAAGAAATAAAAAAGATGATAATCTCCCCTCATGCCCTCTCCCATTTACATAAGCACATACACATGGATGATTAGGTTCGTGAATCTTAGGAAATAGGTAGAAGGTAGGGGTACGGGGTGTCAGTGGGGTCATGTGGTACATTACTGCAGCTGAATCCCGAGCTATCTGTCATCTGAAGGCTGACCATTCCATCGTCATTCTCCCGGCCGACAAGGGATCCACAACCATGGTACTTGATCGGCGGGAGTATGTGGCTGAGGGACTGTCTGCTTTCAGACAACACTACCTACAAAGTTTGTCAAGACAATCCCATTCCTGATGTCCAGGCAGAGCTTCAAGGAATCCTCAGATCCTTAGGCCCCCTACAAAACCTTTCACCCGAGCCCATTAACCTTTTGACCCCACTGACACCTCGTACTCGTACCTGTTACCTACTTCCTAAGATTCACAAACCTAGTCATGCAGGTCGGCCCATTGTGGCCAGTTACCAACGGGGACTACCGTTTCCAATACAAGCTCCTTAACCGGTGCTCGAATTTCACGGCTGAGCTTTTTGCCCTCCACCAGGCTGTTTTATATACCTGCCGCCACCGCCGCAATCCTTTCTATGCCATCTGTTTGGACTCCCTTAGTGCCCTACAGAGTCTTAAGGACCCTCGCTCGACCCATCCTCTCATGTATCTGATCCAACGCTCCCTCCAGTTGGTAGCAGATGACAGCTGTCACGCTTCTTTTCTGTGGGTTCCTTGGCCACGTGGGTGTGCCCGGGAATGAGACCGCCGACATAGCAGCCAAGGCAGCAGCTCTTCTGCCTCGCATGGCTACGTTTTGCGTCCCATCGGACGATGTTCAACGGGCTCTTCGCCGGAGTATTGTGTCGTCCTGGCACAGTGCGTGGTTCTCATTCCATGACAATAAATAGAGAACTGTAAAACCGATCCCGACCGCTTGGAGGACCTCCTCGCGCCCCTCTCGGTGAGAGGAAGTCATCCTGGCCCGGTTGCGGATCGGTCACTGCCGTTTCAGCCACCGTCATTTGCTAACTACCGACCCTGCACCGCTGTGCTCCTGCAGTGAATTGCTGACGGTGCAACATGTTTTACTGTCTTGCTCCAATTTTCATCATCTTCGTGTAACTCTTCACTTTCTGTCTACTCTGGAGGAACTTTTAGCTGATGACACATGAGCAGCTGCTTGAGTTTTGTGTTTTATCAACATGGCCAATCTATCAAAATATATTTAACCCTTTTAATTGTTTTTATCTTTCGTTTTTAGCATTCTTTTGATACTCTATCTGGTAGATACCAATTTTTACGAGATCTAGCGAATCTCTGTTCTTATCTGGGCGCTAATGACCTTAGCAGTTTAATGGCCAATAGCTTTTAAGTTGTATTCTATTATGTGCGCCTTTCTGCAGTTCATTGGACGTTTCTGTGGTAAGTACCTATCCTTCACTGAAGAAATTTATTTTTGACATTGTACAGTATGATATTAATAAAAGACAATTTAATTTTGTGGCAGAAGGTAAATGGGTGGATGTAGTAGTAGAGGGAGCAAAAGAGAGAGGAAACAATGGAATGAGAAAGAGCCATGAATAGAGACCATACTTAAGCTTTGTCAGTAGTAGAGACATGCAACGAGATAGGTAGATTATCGATGTTACTGTCATCATATTCATCCTGAATTAATTTTCCGGCTCCGTTGTTGCAGTTGCACATGCAGTTCAGGCATGTAACACAGCACTGTATCAACGCTTTTCTGCAACCACATCTTACACTGTTGTGAAGAATATAAACACGTCTTAAACCTTTGCTCTTCCTGGTTCTATAAGCAGAATGATATGATCAGTTGGAGATTTTGCTATTAAGAGAGCAGCTAAGTCGACATCATCTCCAATAATGGCAGTCGAGGAATTATGTTATCTCTTACTAGCTGTCAGCATCACCTGAAGCTTGAAGGCCATTTACCATATTTTACTGTAGTTGCATCATCAACAGGTTTATCAATTGATTCTTTTTGTTAAGTTTGGAGAGGAAATCCTCTTGCTTCACTGTAATTTTAGTTTTTGCACTGACATTCATTTCCCCATGCCTCCTGAGCCAATATCGTCGACTTTGATCAGCTGCTTTTATGCTCTCTAATATGTAAGAGTACCCATTAAAAACCACGGTACAACTTCTCCTAAGACAATTGGTCTTCAAAAATCTAATAACCATTGCAACCTGATGTAATTTTTTCGACATTCAGTATGATTCAGAAGGATGTCTAAACTCTCTAAAGATGAGCCATTGCCATCTCCCCTTTCTATTCTAGCTCTGATGAGTGATAGTATTCTTTTTTTTTTATCACTGTGGAAACACCTGGTCCATCTATTGTTTCATCACATACAAAACACCACGTAGCCATTGCGCCCACTACATAGTCAAAATTTTCATAAGTAATAATAATAATTAAAAAAATCTCAAAGCTGACACACAATACAGACACACAAAATTTCTCTACGGTTGGCGAACTTTTGAAGTGAACTGAAGTAAGAAGTAAGTGAGGACACTCCATTCCAACCCCAGCCAGTGACAAGCCTTCGATGTTCGTCGTGGAGCTTCCCCATCGTTAACCCTCTCCCGGGCGTTAGGTACCGACGACGTTGACGACATATCCAGTGCAGGCGAAAATAAATGAGCCTCAACTTCTCCGCCTCAGAAAAACGAAGATGTTGTGTTGAATGCACTTTTTTTTCATTCTGAATCACTTTCAGTGCCTGTAAATACTTTAATTGTATGATTCATAATATTATCAGAAAAGCTACATTTATAAAAAGGTGTTCTGTTTCAATTGCAAGTACCTTCTTGTCATTGTTAAATTGTTGTTATTTACCATGGTAGCACGTTTCATAAAGTAAAAACGTAACAGTCCCTCAAAACACTTATTTCTGGAGGAACATCGAAACTGAGTGCACATCTTATAAATGATGTAACTTCTGATTGGCTGACGATAAGGTAGCAAATATGCATATCAAATTGAAGGAAATTTAATGCTCTACAACTTTCTTTCTGACAAATTTTCTGTGAAACGATTGAGTCACTATAAGTAAGTGTTTGACAAAATTAGTGAGGTAAAGATGATTTCTTCCGAAATTGTCGATTTTCAATAACATCTATCTCGAAAACCGTAGAGAATTCGACCTATATGTATCGAAATAATTTTATAGCAAATTAAATTATCTTTCATTTATATTTGGAACAATTTTTTCCTAAAGCTGACCGTTTTAAAGATATAAGCGGAAAACAAAAAAATGGTACCTTTCCACCCTCCTCCCCGCTTTAGCTCACCCCCAGGGGCGGGGACTT
The DNA here is from genome assembly GCA_026315105.1 of Locusta migratoria. NCBI lineage: Eukaryota > Metazoa > Arthropoda > Insecta > Orthoptera > Acrididae > Locusta > Locusta migratoria. The sequence continues at coordinate 544,359,393 of CM048746.1, forward strand.
TTATTATGTTCACCTTCTAACTATCCCTATCAAACTTCTGAAGTAAAAAATTCTCACATATTCCATGCATTCTACAATGCATTCATTGACTGGACTAGTGGTAATTTGAGAGAAAAAGAATGGGGATAAATACAATGGCAGAGAGTTAGTGAAGGTAGCAAAGACAGTGGTAAGGAAGATGAAGAGAGAATGAAGACGGTATCAGTTGTAGAGACCGGAGAATGTGTCAAAGGTAGGAAAAAAAGGGGGTGTGCGGGTGGGTGGGGGATGTAAACAGTGGCAATAAAAGCGAGCTGCTATGTATGAAAACTTCATTACAGTGAGAGACAAACTGGGCTTAGTATGTTCTCTGTTAAAAGAGAACTTGTAAGCTTGCATGCTAATATTTTTTATGCAGTAGGTACAGCGGGGACTGAGGCAGTGTTTTAAATAGGATAATACTTCCCGTTTTGTACTTGTCCTTTAGTAAAAAAAAGAGCTGTAAACCATAAATAGAGACTCTCCCTTCTGAAATTATTGAACTGAGAGAGAAAATGAAAAATTACTATATACTCTATAGAGATACTAAACTACAATAGTTCTCAACAAAATATAAACTGCTCAGAAAAACAGAGTGAGTCCTTGACTGACCAGCTCAAATATATACTTCTGAAATAAGTATCTCCAGCTGTGTCACTAAAATTGCCTGGAATACAATGCATAAGGTAAGTGGGAAACAGAAATCCTGTGAACACAGCAACATAACACTAAAAGAAAATAGTAAAAAGATAAATGACCCTAAAGAAGTTTGTGAAACAATTTATACTAAAGTTCAGTGCAGCTGGTAAAAATGACATGTTAGACACAAGATTTAAATCCTGGAAAATCCAACCAATCTTTTTACATCAATGGCATTTCCAAGAGGGACCTCCTAGCAATCATTTCATCACTTTGACCTAAAATGTTTTGTGGTTGGGATGACATTTCACCTAAACTACTAAAGGAATGCAAGTATGAATTAGTGAAGCCACTGACACACTTGATAAATACCTCATTCAGTAATGGTGCATTCCCTGACCTTTTGAAAATTACTGACCCAAAAAACTACGGGCCAATTTCATTAACCTGAGAACTAAGCAAATTGCTAGAGAAAGTAATATTAAATCAGGTAGAATCATATTTCACCCAACACACACTGTTAAACAACCTACAACTTTGATTTAGAAAAGGGAGATATACTTCAACAGCAGTAGCATCTTTTGTACATAAAATATTAAATGAGGTAGACAAAGGTTTCAAGGTAATAGGCACTTTCCTAGATATGAGTAAAGCCTTTGATACTGTGGGTTATACCCTTCTTCTGCATAAACTAGAAGAGAATGGGATGAGGGGGCTAGCCTTGGAACTACTTACCTCCTGTTTGAAAGACAGGAAGCAGTGTGTAAAGCTAACTTATAAATATGAGCAACTACTAACAACCAAATCAACCTTCAGGGCACTTCAATTTGGTGTGCCTTGAGTAAGAATTTTAGGACCTTTTCTGTTCCTTCTATATGTAAATAATTTATTAGAGCCCCAAAATTGCAAGATTGTAAGTTAAGCTGATGATGTGTCCTTCAGCTGGGGCTGTGATATGAAGTCTGCAGCAAACAGTACTGAGATAAGAATCAATACTCTCTCCCCGTACCTTACAGCAAACAACCTACTTGTAAATTGAGACAGTGATAATGTTCACCCTCAATTATAATCCTGACATAAATGATACTGCATTTAAATCCCCAGTGGGACTTGCATATACAAACTCTCATAAGTTTTGGGCATCGTTGAACACGTCATGGAAAGAACACAAAGAAAATATTTGTAAGAAAATCAGTAAAAATATTTTCCTACTGAAACAGGTCTCAGCCTTCTTGGACCATGATACTTTAAGGCTAATATATTTTGGGTTAATACATCCACAGCTTCAGTATGGTATTGAGATATAGATCAGCAGTCTATATAGATAGAATTTTTAGATTACAAAGAATGGCAGTAAGAGTTGTAGCCAAGGCAAGGAAAAATAAGCCTTGTAGAGACATCTCTTGAAAGTATAAAATTCTTAGTGTACTCCATTTATATATTGCAGACAGTCATGTTCATGAAACAAAATCCTGAACTTAATACGGTACGACAAACAGCAATGACATAACTATGAAACACGGGGAAGGGAAAATGTTCATAGAAATGAAACGAATAAAAAGGCAACATACTGCAGCTCACATACAATAGAAACGCTTTGCTACAATGCAGTACTCTACGAACTGAAGAAAGCAAATTTCACTAAAGAGTAGACTGAAGCCATTATTAATATAGAAGTGGCGTTGCTCTGAGGACTTTAAGTTGTAGTGCCATTGTGGAAAAACATGTAATTATATATTGTACTAGTTGAAAACCTGGCGTTGTCTGGGTATTCATTCATTCATTCAATCATTCAGGCCTTGAGTTGGTATTTCTCCTATTCCTTCTCTCTCTGTCCATCTTCTTTTTCCTAAACATGAGTTACATTTATCAGAGAATATATAGAATTAAGGCTGACTTGCATAATGTACAAAATTTCAAGTGCAGTATTGAAACAGACAGAAATCAAAACACAAATGATATGTAACATTTATACATTCATTTAATGCACAAGTAGGCTTATTAGTAAATAATAACTCTAATAAAATGTGGCACCTGATGTGAAAAGTTTTTATCCATCACAGTATATATGATATATTTATTGAGTTATATATTGTACAATTGTATAATTTTTCAGGTATATATAGTCATTTGTATAAGTGCTGTATGTCTGTAAAATCTGTAGCGAATACAGTTAGTAGTAAAGAAGTAATAACTTGGTGGGTGATGGGGCGGTTTTCAATGAAAGTTACTGTTTATGTGCTCATCTCACATGAACTACGCCTTGTACTGTGACACATTTTTGAAGGTACATTTGACTGTATGTGTATATACTGTCTCTAAAATTTCCTGTGGGTACAATGTGTGGTGCAGAAATTATAAATTGTAGCGTTATACCTAATTCTGTAGTTTTAGTCTGTGAACAGCTGAAAAGTAGTAAGTGAGAAACATTTTTCCTTTCATTATTTTGCTATGGTTGTCAGCGAGAAAAAGTTTCCTAAAGGTTTGAAATTATGTTTGAAGTTTGTTGCAAATCGCCAAGTACTCTCCTCAAATAGTGGACTGATAAAGTCGCACTATCACATGCGACAAGACGGGGAAGTTTTCATTATTTATAAAATCATATCTCCTGAAGTATCAGCCCTATCATAAAATACTTTCTTAGCTGATGTCTTCTACCTATAAACTACACTCCTGCCAAATTTCAGTTTCATGGATGAAGTTTTCGAAATTTTGTGTATAGTCCGCTTTTATATAGATAGAGATGTGTGTAATGTAGCTTTATCAAAGCTACACTTTTCTGACATTTTCAAAAACATTTTGTTACATGGACAAGATAAATAAAAATAAAATAAAACAAAAAATCGCACTGTCATGTTTTGGGCCCACTTTAGATTTTCCTGTAGTTTTATTTATTTATTTTTGAACATTTACCTTTTTAAACTATTATTTTAATCTCTCTCCCAAACTTTCATTATCTTTTTCTGTTAAAATATAATTGCCTGTCTTGCTTCAATAATTTGTTCTAAGTTTATTTTCTTTGCCTGTACTGGTTAAAAATGATTATAGCCTGGAAGGAACATAGTGTACATGTGGCGTTCGGAAATAAGTCACGAGAAATCTCTTGCCCGAAACCTTGCCAGTAACACTCTTTTGCATATGTCATATTGCTTTGTGTATTTGATGATTTTCTTATTATTACTCAAGCATTGTCATTTCAAAACAATAGTCCACTGAAAATTGTCAAAAAATTATAATCCATTGTCTAAAAATGCCATGTGAGCAGGCAACATCTGCCATCAGTGGTATGAGAATTATGGATTACTCTCGCAACTGTTCGACATAGCGTAATGGGCGGTGAATTAGTTAGTGATGCACGAACATGCTAGATGATGGTTCGAAACTTGCTGGGCGCGGTAGGTCAGCGCGCGGTAGGTCAGCGCGCGGTAGGTCAGCGCGCGGTAGGTCAGCGCGCGCAGTCAGGGGATTGTCGACGTGGTAGCTCAGCGTGCTCAGTCAGAGGGCTCGATGCCCTTTGTAACGAGAAAGTGAGTCAATGATGAAACGATCAAAATAAAACAAAAACTAACATTCACAAATGACCAATAAAACCAATGAACCAATGACAAAGAGAAAAGGAAGAGGGATCAAAGCCATCTGTAATAAAAAACTGAACAAAACACTCAAGGAACAACCTAGAACGAACATGAACAAATGACTGAAAAGCATCGCTCTCCCCAAAGAAAAATAAATAAAAATAAAAAAAACCATCACTGGTATTTTTTCATCTTCATCCCTAAAAGGTTATAGCACACTCTTGTTAATTGAACTGCAAAGGTAACAGTGCTTTCTCTGAAAAGTGGATTTGTTCTATTTTGTGAACATACCATGAAATACATACCAACGAATTGCAAACACAGACTTCTTTTTGACATATACATAGACTGGGGAGATACCATTATAATGACTGTCGTAAATGGCGTGGTGATAGTAGTATTTGTATATTGATTAAGTACTAGAGTTATGTGGAATTCATTGTTACCACACTTATTCATTTTCTTATTTTAGCTGTAAAAGAAAACATAGGAATGGTTTGAAACAATATTGGCTCTTTATTTTAGGACAGAACAAAGTAAAATGAAAGAAGTCATATCTGAAATATGTCATAAGTGTCTATAGCAACCATACCAAAGGCAAACATTTTAGTAGACACAATTATTCTAATTAATGACTTTCAGCACATTCCGTAAGTAGTGAATAACTGCTTAGAAAAGAGGCAAGGTAATTTGTTGCCATGTATACACTTCCCTTCAGTTTGATTAAGGAACGACAGTTACCACAGAAATCTAAGACTTCTTTATATATGAAACAACCAGTATCAGCAGATTGTTAAGAACATTCATTATAACAGAATCCTCTCAATTTGCTGTGCGGGAGTAGCCGAGCATTGCCCTGGGCAGCATGGCTCAGCGCGCCCGGTCAAAGGGCTAAACACGCTCTCTGTAATAAAAATGCTGAGCCAAAGATTCAACGAACAATCAAGAATTAACCGGAAATAAAAGCAGTCTGGAGAGCCACGTTGCGGATCGCGTGGCCTCCCACATTGAGGGTTCGAATCCTCCCTTGGGCAAGGATGTTTGTGTCGTCTTTAGTATAAGTTAGTTCATAAGTAGTTTGTAAGTTTAGGCAGTGGTGGATTCAGATATTTTTTCGGGGGGGGGGGGGGGGGGGAGGGGCACAAGCCTGGTGTGTGTGTGTGTGTGTGTGTGTGTGTGTGTGTGTGTGTGTGTGTGTGTGTAGGGGGGGGGGAGGGGGGTGTTTTAAAATTATGCTCACAAAGCCCTTAAGGACCTGTTTGCCCTCGTCAGTCATTGGACTGAATCCGCCACTTTGCGCAATTCATAATGAGCCACTCCAGACTGCTTTCCACCCCCCCCCCCCCCCCCCAAGTTTGTCCTTGATTGTTTGTTGAATCTTACAGAGAGCATGTTTAGCCCTTTGACCAGGTGTGCTGAGCCACTTGCCCAGCGGACCTCTCGGCTACTGCGAGCCATAGGGATGCAACACGGTGTTCCGCATTGCCCTTCTGAACCCACAGATTCCATATTCTGCTAACAGTCATTGGATCGTGAGCAGCAATGCAATTTTCCTCTCGTCAGCATGTTGTAGGTGTCGCCAACGGCGATAACCGTGGGTGATTGCTCTGGAAAGCTAATCATTTGCATATCACAGCATCTTATTCCTGTTCGTTAAATCTGTAGCACGTCATCTCCATGGTGTAGCAATTTTAAGGGCTATATATATCCTCATAGCTGTAACGGATTGTGCAGCCACGTCTCGATCCGAGAGTCAACAGATGGGGACGTTTGCAAGACAACTACCATCTGCATGAACAGTTCAATGATGTTTGCAGCAGCATGGACTATCTGCTCGGAGACCATGGCTGTGGTTACCCTTGACGCTGCATCACAGGCAGGAGAACCTGCGATGGTGTACCCAATGATAAACATGGGTGCAAGAATGGCAAACCGTCATTTTTTCAAATGAATACATGTTCTGTTTACAGCATCATGATGGTGGCATCCGTGTTTGGCAACATCGCAGTGAATGCACATTGGAAACATGTATTCATCATCGCCATACTGGTGTGGAGTGATGGTATGGGGTTGCCATTGTTTACACGTCTCGGTCACCTCTTGTTAGCATTGGTGGCACTTTGAACAGTGGCCGTTACATTTCGGATGTGTTACGACCTGTGACTCTACAATTCATTTGATCCCTGCGAAACCCTATATTTCAGCAGGGTAATGCATGACCACATGTTGCTGGTCCTGTACGGGCCTTTCTGGATACGGAAAAAGTTCGAATGCTGCCCTGGCTAGCACATTCTCTGGATCTCTCACCAATTGGAAACGTCTGGTCAGTGGTAGATGAGCAACTGGCTCGTCACAATTTCAGACACTACTCTTGAGGGACTGTGGTATCGTGTTGAAGCTGCATGGGCATGTGTACCTGTACACACCATCCAAGCTCTGTTTGACTTAATGCCCAGGCGTATCAAGGGCATTATTCCGGCCAGAGGGTGTTGTTCTTGGTACTGATTTCTGTGCACTATGGAGTCATTTTAAAATGCCTATGATCTCAAAAATATTAAAATTATTCAATCACATTAAACAGTGTAAATTTTCTAAATTTATCTCAAAATAAAAACAACCAGAGAATTTAGAGACTGAATGCCCCTACCATTAATGATGCTTCACAAATAAAGAAGTGGAATGCCTTTCATTTAGTTGCAATAAACGGAAATAAACCTCCTCAAATATTAAATACTGTTTAATTAATACCTCGTTTCATCGCAAAAAATATAGATATTTCTGTACACCAGCAGAGAAAAAAGCATTGAGAATTTATTAATGATTGTGTAAAACATGAATTACTTAAAAACAGGGGTTCAATAACTTTAATAGTTTATAAGATGTGGTGGTTGTCACCCCACAATTCACGTTGCATGTAGAGAGAACTGGCGAGATAGTTGCGACATTCTCATACCGTAGATATACGAGCCAAAATCTCGAAAACGGAGACAGGTATCGTCCTGCTCTCAACTTTAAAAACAATTATGAATTATTAGCTTTATTTCATGCGCAACGATGTGTGACCTAAAATGAACCATACGCAAAGTATCCAGCGACTACATTTTTCGATATAAAATCTTCAAGTTTAGGCAAAAGGTTACTTAAAAATTAAGTACCTGAATAACTATTAGGAATTTTGAGAAAATAGACCCTTAGTTATCAAGCTGGGATATTAAAGTACAAGATAAGTAAAAACCAAATTTTTTTGCGTGTTAGTTTCTTCTAACTTGAAAGAGATGTAATAAGGAGTGCGGAAAAAACAAACACCACCTCCAACCGAAAGTAGAGCTTTTTAATTTTTTAAAGGAAAGCGAAAAACTACATATAGGAACTGATGTAGCTTTGCTCCCTTAACATGCAGTATTTTTTACAGCAAGAAAATCGAAAATTTAATTTTGTCATGAATTTCCTTAGTCGCCGACCGGAGCTGCGCCTTGGGAAACGGCAGCGTCTCCAGTCGTGTTGCGGCCTCGCCACCGTCTGCCACGGCTGGAATAGGGAGGGGGGTAGGTTGAGACACAGTCGCAGTTAACAGCCGCGTCTTGGACAACATACCTTTAGGGATATTCTATACAAGCGCTGAAATCGTGCTTGTGTTAACACTGAAAATTAGGCGTTAAATGTGCATACTATATAGGGCACTAGAAACGCCACGTTTTAATGCGTCGTTAGCATTGGGCGCATACTATACACTGCATATTTGGGTCGTTGGCGTTGGTTTTATGACATACAGTTTCAAAATAAACTCTATCCAATTGCGCTGTGCCAAATGTGTGAAGAGTGTAATAACAAGAGAAAAGCGAGACGTTGGGGCACACACCCGGTGCTTGCAAGTAGATTATCAACAGGACAGTTTCATTTAATGCTTTAGCAACACCGAATGTACGAAGAGAATTTCTTTCATTATTATAGAATGTCGGTTGCTTCTTTTAACAAACTGCATAATGCCATACGTGAACATATAAGGAAGAATGACACAGTGATGAAAAATTGGATGCCGAGGGTAGTGCACTGCTTACACCTGGATGTTTTGTTGTCCTGTCCTGCTGCAGTTCTCGCTTTTCGGTGGCTGACAATATTTGAGGTGTATCATGTTTTGAAGGTGCTGTTACACAGGCCTCTAGGAGGTCTTCTGTTTTATTTCCTAAAACAGTTTTGTTCTCCAGTGGCGGAATATTGGACATGGTATTTCCACAACCTTTTATGTGTGGAATTAAGACAGTTGGTCAAGGTACATGTATTTTTTCTTCATTGTTGCAGACACACCAGTCTCTGTCTTTTAAGAAATGGAATTCCCTTACAAAATTGTCCCTTAGAGACTTCCACCTCTTCACTAGTTCTTTACGTGAAATAAAACTATGTATAAGTACATTATTATATAAAAGTATGTCAGTTGTTCATGTTACTTCGCTTTGTATGATTAGTTTTTATGTTAAATGCACTGTTTACTATCTGAACATGTATTTCTTAAGGTAGGTATTGTGATCTTGATTTAAATAAATAAATAAATAAACAACCATGAGATTGGACGTTGTGAAATACAGTCCCCTGCCATAAGTATTAGTAAGATTTTTAGCAACATAGACCAACAAAGTTGTAATGAAAGAATGAGATTTGGAAAAAAAATTACTTTTTTCATAATATTTGTATTGATATGTGCTATCATCAAAATCCTCTTGGTGTCCACAAAATGGAGAGTTAGTTTTCGTATAGTTGTCACATAACTGCTTTATCCTTATCAGCAGCACTCATCACATGCCAATTTGAGTGCATAACTTCGTAGACTTCGTTCCAGCAGTTCGCCTTCAATTGTTTGTCACTGTAGTTCTTTGATTAGATTTCATAAGTGGCAGACTGCTTCTCAGTTTCATATATAAATTTCTCTGCATGAAACATATTGACCACCGACATATAACAACTTCACTGACACAAGCTCAGTCTCTGTGCGTTACTAACGCCTCATATAGTAGGGTACGAACATTACTGGCACCGCGTTTAGTAGGATACGAACGTTACTGGCACCGCGTTTTTACGTCTCCGGCCGCGTTGCTAGCGCTCAACGCTGGGCTGACGCGGAAACACCGACCTCGAAAACGCACATATAGTTTGTCTCATTGTAGTGTCATTGCTTCAGTAACCCGACGTTAACGCGGCCTTGTCAACGCCGCGATTTTAACACTCGTATACAATAGCCCTTAGGCTGTGACTAAGCCATGTCTCCACGACATCCTTTCTTCCAGGAGTGTTGTTTTCTGCAAGGTTCACAGGAGAACTTCTTTGAAGTTTGGAAAATAGGAGGCTAAGTACTGGCAGAAGTAAAGTTGTGAGCATGACTCTGAAGCGTGCTGGAATAGCTCAGATGGTAGAGTGCTTGCCCACGAAAGGCAAAGGTTGCAGGTTCGCATCCCAGTTGCAGAACACAATTTTAATCTGCCAGGAAGTTACATAACAGCGCACACTCGGCGGCAGATTTAAATTTTCATTCTCAAAATTATATTTGACTGTGTTTCAAGAAGAATTTCTACTACCATAATCCTTTGTATCTGATGTGTAGATAAATGCTGTTGTAATTTGGTCCAATAACTGGAAATCAAAATGTGTATCTTCAAATAAAACTGTTTGTAATGGGTGGTAGTATTATCCCTTAGTGTCTAAGAATCCAGAGAGATAAACCATTTACCTAAAACACCTGAATGTGCCAACTTGAATGCAGCCCTCGAAATTCAAAGATTTTAACATAGTTAAATCATTTATTTGGGTATGAGTAAAACATACACAATAGCTCATTTATCTCCCAAGCAATCATGAAACAACAAACAACTTTTATTTATTTTTATCGCAAATTACTGACAAAAAAGAGCAATTAAATGGAAGCATAACACAAAAAGGTAAATTAAATATGTTAATTACAGGGATTTTGAATTTTTAAGCTCACAATTACATGCTGCCTGTAAGTAAAAGTTAATTATTCTAATGCTGAGATTCTCTCTCCCCGCCCCCCTCTTCCCCCTTCCCATCCCCTCTGAATCTGCCCTTGAGTTTATGGACTAATGATCCCACATTTAAGTCCCAGAAGACCATTGTTCAATTCGTTGTTACGTATTTCACAGCATGTTCGAGAAATAGTACAAATGCATATTTTAGAGGGAGCACTCTTACATATACACAACTCTAAACATTGCAGAACATAGCTCTATTTAATTAATAAGGGTGCCGAAAACCTATTTAGGAGCCAAGGAGAAAAAACACAAATAAAAACATTAGTGGTAGGTTTTGAACTACTGACCATGTGCATAGCAACCTAATGTGCTGCACACTACACTATGGTGAACAGTTACAAAATGATTCTTTAATTCTCGTTCTATTGGAGGCAGTTGTTAACTACTAATATGGCATTTTAGACACTATGTTGTAATTTATTGTTCTAAGTCCGATGTTTTTTAATTTCTTCAGCTTTGAATAACAATGCGTAAGTTATAATAATAAAATCATAAAATACAGCAAGCAAAATGGTGTATGCCAGAGAGATTTCTGAGCAAGGAATGTCACGTGACATCCTCGAACGCCTGGTTTACATAAAATCAAGGGATGGTGTCAAATCGTCGCAGTGGAGTAGCCGCTGCGGAGCACGCCGTTGCTCGCCGAGGAGGTTCGAGTCCTCCCTGGTTTTGTGTGTGTGTGTGTGTGTGTGTGTGTGTGTGTGTGTCTGTCTGCCTGTCTCCGTAGGTTAGTTTACTTAGCTTTAAGTAGTTTGTAAGTTACAGACTGATGACCACACAGTTTGGTCCGGTAGATTTACAGACATTTCAACATTTGATGTCAAAACACCGTTATTTTTGCAAATATCTCTGAAATGGTGTGAGTTACAGGAAAAAAGAAAAAGACATAAGAGAGCAACTTTGTAGAGAATTTTTAGCTTTACAAATTCCGTTATTCAAGTTTTGTATCAGATGAACTGTTTATTTGCAATTAAAATTGTATTACAGACAGCTTTTTTCTTTTCTTCCCTTTTTTTCCTGTAGCGTTACTAATGTATTTTTTTGCCTGAAATATTTGAAAAAGGGAGGTTCTGGTCTCTGGCAGCCAACAATTATATTTGGAAAATTTGGTGCCGATCGGTTGAACGGTTCGACTTAAAAAGTTGTTACGGGCAGACGACAGACACCATGAAATCGCCATTATTTTTACAAATATCTCTGAAATGATACGAGATATGAAAAAAAAACAACAACATAAGAGAGCAAAGTTGTAGATGTAGAGAATTGTCTCCTCTACAATTTCCGTTATTCAAATTTCTTGTCTGATGAATTGTTAATCCATTATTTTCATTTAAATTTCAAGCTGTCAAAAGGTGATCGCAAAGGCCCAGTTTTAGTGTTACTACCGTAACCCAAAGTGGGCCAAAAAATACTCCTACAGAAGCTTTTTTAGCTAGTTTATTTATTGATTGTATTTTGACAATAGCAAATATTAAGAAATATGTGTAGTTTGAAATTATAGTAGACAGACAGACAGTCAGTCAGTTTGCGTTTGGATATGTGTGTGTGTGTGTGTGTGTGTGTGTGTGTGTGTGTGTGTGATTTTATTTGTGTCTATCGACGAGCCTGTCCTTTGGGCAAGTCATCTGTTTTCTATTTTTTTTATATTTGTTTATCCCACCAGGAAAGTTTCCTTCTAGAAGGAAATATAAAAAAATAGAAATCGGATGACTTACCAAACTACCGGCTCGTCGATAGGCACAAATAATCTCTCTCTCTCTCTCTCTCTCTCTCTCTCACACACACACACACACACACACACACACACACACACACACGCTTTCGCAGCCTTGCTGCTTCGTCAGGCAGAAGGGAAGGAGAGGGAAAAGGAAATGGTGAGGGTTTTAAGGGAGTGGGTAAGGAGTCATTCCAATCTCGGGACAGGAAAGACTTACCTTGGGGGGAAAAAAAGGAGAGTAAACAAATACACACACACACCCACACATTTACACAGACACTAGTAACACCTAGGTAGACATACTGTAGAAAATATATGATTTAGAGATAAAAACCTAATACGTTTCATTCTGAAAAATAATGAGTCTCCACTTTTACACCATAACATTTGCATCAGCTCTGACTTGTTCCTATTCCTTTCAGTGGTTTCCAAAGAGTACTTTCCAAATCAAATTCTGGTTGGCTGGCAGTTGGATCTTAAATACCTTACTTTTTTATTTTTGCCAGCATTCCGTCTCATGTCATTCTTCTTCGATGCTGAACGTCTTGTTTTTTTGTTACGGCACATTCAACTTTTTAGATGTTTACAATTTTACTTGTGTTCCAGTTTTAAATGTTGAAATGGGAAACTGCTTTAAAGTATTATACATTTTTATACTAATCTGTATGAACTTGTGCTTGAGACCTGAAATAACCCCCTCCCCGGTGAAAACTGACTGCCCTCCTCTTCTTCCCAAGAAAAACAAATTATCTATACCATGCTCACCTTGAAGAAGTGTGGTACCCCTTTATAATGTAACAAATGCAGAAACACAAAACTCCAGACTGTTTTCTGTTCTTAACTAAGCTTTAAACTGTTCTGACCATATGTCAGCTAGATCGATGTAAAGTTACTTATCACTCTACTGGAGGGATTTTACATACAGTGCAACATACACTGGCATTGCCATCACCATTGTCTTTTGTTTTCACTGTGCTGTGTTTTTTTTTCATGTCATTAACTCAGTCATGAATGCTTTCATATATATATAAGCAGAAAATATGTAAAGTGCAGTCCTAATGAAAAGGGATGTCAAATAGATTCCGTGATTCTAGATTTCTGGAAGACTTTTGACACTCTACGTCATCTTCTAATCAAATTCCGTGCTTATGGAATATCGCGATTGGATTTGTGATTTCCTTTCAGAAAGGACATTGAGTAGAACGGAAGTGATATCTGGCGTTCCCTAGGAAAGTGTTACAGGGACCCTACTGTTCCATAGTTTATAAGTGATGTAGGAGACAATCTGAATAGCTCTCTTGGACTGTTTGTTGTTGATGCTGTCGTTTATTGGTTAACTAGCTTGATATGACAGATAAGCTATCTATCAGTAGTCTGATATGAGACTGATAATGCGTGAAATATCAGATCTTTTCTTTTTATTTTTTTATTTTTTTTTTATAGAGATATATTAAAAGAAATTTCTTTTTTTACTGCTTTATTTATTTTTTCTTATCTTTCCTTATTCGTATGCTTATCCTTAAAGAGAAAGAGCTGAAGACATTGTAGCACGCATAGACCAAAGATATGATCTGTGGCATCACATTTCGCTGCATGTAACCTCCTTGCTATAGAATCGCAAACGTCGTCGCTGGCCTTCAGTTAGAATTTTTTATAATTTTATGACTTTCGTACACCATATCTTCCACCCCCTTATAGCTATCTGCATGGAACCGATATGGTGTACAACGGGACACTTCGGACAACAATTACACACAGACCAATTGTTAGCGTTCTGTAGTTTTTGCCGCACAGCGAAATATTAACACACATACACGTAGAATTTTGTATACACCGATAACTTTACATCCCAATATACTCCACCCTTTTATCATTATCAACCGTCAACAACACAACCAATAAAACCATTTTCAAAGAGTAAATATAATTCTCAAAGAGTAATTTTTGTTCCATATTTCGCGTTGTTTTCTTCAAATTACTAAATATCTATCAGATCGCTATAAAACCGTGCGTAAAACCTTCTCAGATATAAATTAGTAACTGTACAAATATTTAAGTCTGTGCGTCTTGTCATTCGGACGTGATAAGTGTACACCGAACAAACATTGACTTTAATATATATAGATAAATAGCTACCCGATTGCCATAATACCGTGCCTAGAGCCATCCTGGGGTAGACATTAGTAACTATACAAATTTTTAGTTCTTTATGCCTTGTGGTTCAGACGTGATAAACGTACACCGAACAGACATTCACATTTATAGATATAGATAAAGTCAGCAGAAGATCAAAAGCAACTGCAAAATGATTTAGATATCAGTATGGTGTAAAAATTGGCAGTTTAAGGTTAATAATGAGAAATGTGAAGTCATCCATATGACCACAAAAAGAAATCCTTTAAACTTCATTTACACAATAAATCAGTCACAACTTCAGGACATAAATTCTAATAAAAACCTTGGAGTAAAAATTAAAAACAACTTAACTTGTCAAGAACACACACAAAATATTGTAGGAAATGCGTTGGCAGAACACTTAGAAGATTCAACAGTTCTACTAAGAAACTGCCTACACCACACTTGTGCATGCTATTTCTGAGTATTGCTGTGCATTGTTAGGATCATCACCAAGTGGGACTGATAGATGATTAAGAGAAAGTTTAGATAAGGGCAGCTCATTTTTTATGATTACAATGTAGGGGAGAGTGTGTCATGGACTTGATGCACAAGTTGGGGTGGAAATCATTAAGAGGAAGGCATTATTCCTTGCAACAAGATCTGTTTGTAAAATTTCTTCCGGATGCAAATGTATTTTTTTAGCATCTATATCCATAGAAAGACATGATCATCAAAATAAAATGAGAAATCAGATCGAAAACAGAAAGATGTAAATATTCCTTTTTCCAGTGAGCTATTAGAGAACGGAATTGTGGAGAAATATCATAAAAGCGGTTCGATGAATCCATGCACTTCAAAATGATTTGCAGAGTATCGATGTAGATGTAGTGCTCTCTGCTAACAGTAAGGCAACAACGGAAAGCGGAGAGTACCTTAATTTCTTATTGTTTCAGCTAACTAGTTAAGTCATTTTGCTGATTCTTCAAAGAATGCTCTGGTAATACATAATTGTAATTCCATTTAATAACCTACCTGGTCAAATTGGGACTCCTTACTCCAGTTCTGGAAACCTGCAGATCATTTCACTACATTAATGCAAAAGAAATGAGTTTACTTTTTCAACCATAAGATAGAACTATTAAGGATTTCATGGTATGACACTTCTAAAATACTGAACAACTTTCAATTTTAGCAAGGTAATTGTACTACTACAGCTGACACAACCATTCTCTCTTAAATCTCTAGAAAATTTGAGTAGACAATAAGCAAAGATAACCTGAGAATGACAGAATAGCTAAAATATGGGTGCTGTAAATCTTTTAAAAAGTGAGTTGTTATATATCTGATTATTAACATATATTATAGGAGGAGACTTTCCTGGTGGGAAAAATATGTATTAAAAAAAAAAAAGATTGTTTGACTTACCCAAAGAACAGGCTTGCCGATAGACACAGAAAACACAAATAAAAACACACACAAACATTCAAGCTTTCGCAACCATTGGCCGCTTCGTCAGGAAAAGAGGAAGGAAGGAGGCGGGGAAAAGGGGAAGGATGCGGGTTTTAAGGGTGTGGATGAGGAGTCATTCCAATCCTGCGAGTGGAAGGACTTGGGGGGGTAAAAAGGAAGGTAAACAAATACACACACACCCACACATATACATACGCAAACACACCTAGGCAGACATTTAGCAATTGTATTTATTTTTTATGATTATTAACATATGTTGACAGAAAGAACATACAGTTATATCTTTTTAACAATGGAAAATCCAATTGGAATGTCAGTAATGTAGGATAGATAACAACTCACCGTAAAGAAACTTGCAGAGCTGCTGAAAGGCATAAAATTAGATTGTCACAACTAAAAATTTTCAGCCACAGCCTTTGTCAGAAGAAGAAACATGTACATTCACTCAATCACTCGGACAACAATAAACACACAACCATCATGTTTGACCACTCCAGCACCACAAGCATCTAGACTGTGAGTGAGGTGGGGATTGGATGGGGAAGGATGCCTCTCCCCACACTCCTCTACACGTCCCTTTCCCACCCCTGCCCTTCATTGTATTCATTGCCGCAATTCAAATTCCCGCCTATCAGAGCCCTTATAATCCATCATGCAATGCAGAACTTTCCATCCCCACCTTTACCGACATCCTTCCCCCTCTCACCTCACTCAGTTTAAATGCTTGTGGCACTGGTGTGGCCGGACATGGTGGTTGTGTGTATATGTCTGAGTGATTGTGTGAATATGTGTGTTTCTTTTTCTGATAAAGACCATGGCTGAAAATTTAAGTTTTGTGAATGTGATTATCTACTTGTGTGGCTGTCAACAGCTCAGTGAGCCTGTTTATGGTGAGTTATCTATCCTCCATTATTGACAGTTATACAGTAAAACCCTGTTTTTATGTTCTTGGTTTTTACGTTTTCTCGCCATTTACATCATTTTTTGTTGGTTCCATCAAATTTCCTATGTTCCCAATGTTAATTCGCCCCAGTTTTTGCATTAACATATTTACACTTTTCCCGCATTTTACGCTTTTCGAAAGCATGTTTGTGAAGAAATAAATAATGTAATCTTTCGCTGGCATGGCTTTTGCCTTAAAGTATAGTGTTTATAAATTTTTTGCAGTCAAGTATATTCAAACGTATATTTCGCGTTTTGTTGTTGTCAGTACGCATCTAGTTGACTTACGATGCGCCGATTTTTGGCAGTGTAGTTCCTCTTTCCACCAGCTTCTTTGTCAGAGCGGCTGGCATGGACTCAAACAATCAGAACCAGTTGCTTTGTTGAAATGAGAATAAAGAGTGGCATTGTTTGTGTGATACATATTTCTGATAAATAAAGAATCCTATCTGTTAAAGTCGGGTATTATTAGGTTTGTCACCACCATAATACCCACAACCTCAAAAAAGTGATAATAGTGTGAGATGCTGATCATATGCAAACGTCACAAAAATACTTCTGCATATATTTGCACTCAAGAATGTGAATAAATTCTCTAATATCATAGTGTGAAACATCGAAAAATGCAAAAAGAATGGAACTTTAGGAGTTTTACTATGTAAATAATTAATGCCGGTAAAAGGCAGTAATTTTGAAGATGTGTTACATAGCCCGGCAGTGGTGTCCTCGATTATAATGAATGATATTACGTTAAAAATTTCTGCTTCCCATAAATTACCAGTTCGGCCATGCACTTAAAATAGTAAAAATTTGGGTAACCTTTATTATGTAATAAACTTCCTGGTAATTATTTTGATGCTATTATGTACATACATCACAAATAAACTACAAAAATGCAAGGCTGATCCAGTATGCATATTTTACCATTTAAAACATTAGTTCCTGCATTTTACACCTTTTCACTGAAGTCCCTTGAAAAGTGTAAAAACAAGGTTCTAGTTATCTTTTTCTCACATTTGAGTACATGCACTTCGTTTAACTACGGTGTAACTAAAAACTTTTTGAATGATTAATATGTGTCAATTAGACTGGTGATATATATTCTGCAATACCACCAACATATTTTGAGTAATTTAACCCTTTATGATCTGACAGGACTTCAAAGTCCCACTTCATAAAAATGAGTGTTAAACACTCTTCGTCATTTGAATTGCCATAGAAATGTAGCGCGCCACTTATTCTTGCTTTGGTACATTGTTAATGCACCACAGTTCTTTCATTGATATGATATTTTGTGACACCAAAGCAACTTGAATTTCAGCACATAGACCTTGGGATATTTAGTTGTATGCGGGTGATTGTCTTGCTTTTATTCCACGTATTTTCTGTGGGAAAGTGATCTTCACAATTTTTTTCTTGTTACTTGGTAAGTCAGTTTATGATCATGATTAGTTAGGTGCGAAATATATTATAAATCCTCACAATAAATCAGTATACATATATAAAAATGGAACTTGGGACCTGTGTCCGTATATTTCGTAGCCAAAATTATTTGCCGCAGACCAATGGCGGTTATGCATGAGAGTAGCCTTTAGGTTCCCGGTGTGCACTATGGTGTTTTGGTTGCGGTGTGTGGCGGTGGGTGGTCAGGCGAACAAAAATCCGTAAAATGTGGAGCAATACCACAATCAACAGATGCTCAAAGATAAAAAGACTCAAAGATAAAACACTGGGAAATACAGACATACATTAATGGAGCATTAACTACACTGGCAATACACCAATGATCTCAATATAAACACTGGAAAGACAACTGTAGTGCTTAGGATCAAAATACTGACAACTAGATTAGAGAGACAAATATACGTCTAGCGTCACTGTTTCATAATACATAGTACCATCTCCTTATTATCTTTGAGCTCACTGTAATACACAGACTGTAGACATACGTTATTGTATTTATGTGAGGGAAAGTTCGAAAGTCATAGCTTACTTTGGTTTAGTGGACAGTATTGCGTTACTAACAGATTAATACAATTCGGTTAGCTGAGTAATCTTTATATATGACTTACCAAAAGGACCGGCTCGTCGATAGATACGAATAAAATCACACACATAAAAGCTTTCGCCACCACTGGCAGCTTCTTCAGGAAAAAGAAGAAAAAAGGGGAGGAGAAAGGGAAGGATATGGGTTTTAAGGAAGTGCAAAAGGAGTCATTCCAATCCCAGGAGTGGAAGGACTTACCTTAGGGGACAAAAAGGAAGGTAAACAAATACACACACACACTCACACATATCCAAACGCAAACACACCTGCCGTATGCACTCTTCCACCACCACTTACTCCAGTCCCGTAACCCGGAGGGTGTACACAATCAAGGGCAGAGCCACTTGCGACAGCACCCACGTGATTTACCAACTGACATGCCTGCACTGTGAAGCGTTCTATGTGGGAATGACCAGCAACAAACTGTCCATTCACATGAATGGTCACAGGCAGACTGTTTGTTGGTAATGAGGATCACCCTGTGGCTAAACACGCCTTGGGGCACGACCAGCACATCTTGGCACAGTGTTACACCGTCCGGGTTATCTGGATACTTCCCACCGACGCCAATCCTTTAGAACTCCGGACATGGGAACAAGCCCTTCAGCATATTCTCTCTTCCCGCTGCCCACCTGGTCTCAACCTCCGCTAAATTTGAATTCCCACCCACCATCTTAACATCTTTGCATCGGTTCTCTGGACAGAGCCTCAGCCTCAAGTCGCATCTCTGTCTAACTTCTAACTTCTTTGCTTTCTACAGTTCTACAGTATGTCTGCCTAAGTGTACTTGCGTCTGTGTAAATGTGTGTGTGTGTGTGTGTGTGTGTGTGTGTGTGTGTGTGTGTGTGTGTGTGTATTTGTTTACCCTCCTTTTTTCCCCCCAAGATAAGTCTTTCCTGTCCCGGGATTGGAATGACTCTTTATCAACTCTCTTGAAACCCTCATCATTTCCTTTTCCCTCTCCTTACCTTCTGCCTGACAAAGCAGCTAGACTGCGAAAGCTTGCGTTTGTGTGTGTGTGTGTGTGTGTGTGTGTGTTTCTGTGTGTTTATTTGTTGCTATCATTGCCTGTGCCCATTCGCCTGGTAAGTGTACTTTATTTTTTACACACACACACACACACACACACACACACACACACACACACACACACACACACACACAGATGGTGGGTGGGAATTCGAATTTAGTGGAGGTTGAGACCAGGTGGGCAGCGGGAAGAGAGAATATGCTGAAGGGCTAGTTCCCATCTCCGGAGTTCTGAAGGATTGGTGTCGGTGGGAAGTAACCAGATAACCCGGACGGTGTAACACTGTGCCAAGATGTGCTGGTCTTGCCCCAAGGTGTGTTTAGCCACAGGGTGATCCTCATTACCAACAAACACTGTCTGCCTGTGACCATTCATGCGAATGGACAGTTTGTTGCTGGTCATTCCCACATAGAACGCTTCACAGTGCAGGCATGTCAGTTGGTAAATCACGTGGGTGCTGTCGCAAGTGGCTCTGCCCTTGATTGTGTACACCCTCCGGGTTACGGGACTGGAGTAAGTGGTGGTGGAAGGGTGCATAGGGCAGGTTTTACAACGGGGGCAGTTACAAGGGTAGGAGCCAGAAGGTAGGGAAGGTGGTTTGGGGATTTCATAGGGATGGACGAGGAGGTTACGGAGGTTAGGTGGGCGGCGGAAAGACACTCTCGGAGGAGGGGGAGGATGTCATGAGGGATGGATCTCATTTCGGGGCAGGATTTTAGGAAGTCGTATCCTTGCTGGAGAGCCACATTCAGAGTCCGCTCCAGTCCCGGAAAGTATCCGGTGACAAGAGGGACACTTCTGGGGTTCTGTTGAAGGTTCTTTCACTCAGGTGAAAGGTTTTGTAGGGGGCCTAAGGATCTGAGAATTCCCTGAGAACCACAACATCCCAATTCAGTAGTCAACCTCTCCTCTAAACCTCTCTCCCAATCTGAAACCTCTGTCCTATCCAAAGGCCTCACCTTTAGTCCCACTCCCAAATTCAACCTGAGGGACTGCATCAGCTTTCAGGAAACACTACCTACAAAGTCTGTCAAGACGACCCCATTCCTAATGTCCATGCAGAGCTTCAGGGAATTCTCAGATCCTTAGGCCCCCTACAAAACCTTTCACCTGTGTCCATCAAACTCATGACCCCACCGACACCCCGCACCCCTACCTTCTACCTACTTCCTAAGATTCACAAACCTAATCATCCAGGCCGGCCGATGGTGGCCGGTTACCAAGCCCCCACAGAATGAATCTCTGCCTACATAGACCAACACCTTCAACCCATCATGTGCAGTCTCCCATCCTTCATCAAAGACACCAACCACTTCCTCTTTCGCCTGAAATTCTTACCCAGCCTGTTACCTGCTGAAACCATCCTTGTAACCATTGATGCCACATCCTTACACATCCCACATGCCCAGGGCCTCGCTGCGATGGAGTATTTCCTTTCACGCCGACCACCCACTTCCCTACCTAAAACCTCTTTCCTTAATACCCTAGCCAGCTTCATCCTAACCCACAACTTCTTCACCTTTCAGGGCCAGACATACCAACAACTAAAGGGAACAGCCATGGGAACCAGGATGGCCCCCTCGTACGCAAACTTATTTATGGGATGCTTAGAGGAAGCCTTCCTGGATACCCAAGCCTGTCAACTCAAAGTTTGGTGCAGATTCATTGATGACATCTTAGGTCTTCGTGGTAAACAAGTCTGCTCCAGTCCTGAATCCCTGAACCAATACACCAATAACCTGATAACAGCCTTCACATCCCGCAGCTATCCTCCTGATCTGGTACAGAAACAAATTGCCAGAGCCATTTCCTCATCTCCTCCCCCCCCCCCCCCCCAATTCAGAACCTTCAACAGAACCCCAGAAGTGCCCCTCTTGTCACCGGATACTTTCCGGGGCTGGAGCGGACTCTGAATGTGGCTCTCCAGCAAGGATACGACTTCCTAAAATCCTGCCCCGAAATGAGATCCATCCCTCATGACATCCTCCCCACTCCTCCGAGAGTGTCTTTCCGCCGCCCACCTAACCTCTGTAACCTCCTAGTCCATCCCTATGAAATCCCCAAACCACCTTCCCTACCCTCTGGCTCCTACCCATGCAACCGCCCCCGTTGTAAAACCTGCCCTATGCACCTTTCCACCACCACTTACTCCAGTCCAGTAACCTGGAAGGTGTACACGATCAAGGGCAGAGCCACTTGCGATAGCACCCACGTGATTTACCAGCTGACATGCCTGCACTGTAAAGTGTTCTATGTGAGAATGACCTGCAACAAGCTGTCCATTCACATGAACAGTCACAGGCAGACAGTGTTTGTTGGTAACGAAGATCACCCTCTGGCTAAACATGCCTTGGTGCACGGCCAGCACATCTTGGCGCAGTGTTACACTGTCCGGGTTATCTGGATACTTCCCACTGACACCAACCTTTCAGAACTCCGGAGATGGGAACTTGCCCTTCAGCTTATTCTCTCCTCCCGTTGCCCACCTGGTCTCAACCTCCGCTAAACTCAAATTCCCGCCCACCATCTTTAGCATGTTTGCCTCGGTTCTACGGACAGAGCCTCTGCGTCAAGTGGTATCTCTGTCCAATTTCTGTGCTTTTTACAAATGTCCGTCTAGGTGTGTTTGCGTTTGGATGTGTGTGAGTGTGTGTGTATTTGTTTACCTTCCTTTTTGTCCCCTAAGGTAAGTCCTTCCACTCCTGGGATTGGAATGACTCCTTTTCCACTTCGTTAAAACCCATATCCTTCCCTTTCTCCTCTCCTGTTTTCCTCTTTTTCCTGAAGAAGCTGCCAGTGGTGGCGAAAACTTGTATGTGTGTTTGTGTGTGATTTTATTCGTGTCTATCGACGAGCCGGTCTTTTTGGTAAGTCATCTCTTTTCTATTTTTATTTTTGTTTGTCCCACCAGGAAAGTTTGAACTGAAGACCAGCGATGCCTTTTTGACACTATAACAGCTAAGAGGTTCTATATAGAGAGATGTGATGCCCATTCTTCAGTTGTTTTCCTGCAACAAGCGTATAAATAAAGAAAAGTATGTTCATATCGTTGTTTGAAAACAAAAATACCAAGATAGTTGCCGAAGAGTAATAACGAAATTTCGTGTCCTCAATCCATTTCTAAAATACAGAAAACGGCGCTGAAAAAGTGAAGCTACATACGATAGACACTTGCAGTTTGTAGATGTTTGTCTTTCACTGTAGGCATCAGCTATTTTTCGATCCCTAAGGGGGTGAAATAGGAGATGAATAGTTTCTTGAAAAATACGTTGCTATTCAGGCAATTTTGAAGCATGAAATACAAAACTTCTGATTTCGATTTTTGATTGGAATTTTAAAAACACATGTTTCGATATTTTTGGTAATTCAACCATTAAGCGGGTAAAATAAGGCAAAATATTTGAAGGGTGCTACCAAGACTATTTTGATGCTTGATATATGAAAACTTGGATTTGGAACAATTGTTAGAATTGGGATGGTTTGAATTCTGCCATCAATTGTGCAATAGGGGGTGGCAAGTTGTATCAAAATACTTTATTAGGAAATAATTTTTAAAGCTAAATTTATGGAAGATTATACTTAGAATTGGAAGCAACCAATCCAGACCATCCAGTTTACGCGTGCGAAGCAGTGGGAATTAAGCTAGTTTGTAAATATAATTTGGTCCTTGTAAGTATATTCAGGCCTATATACTATCATTTTATTTGGTTTTTCTTTATACTAAATATATTTCCCAACAGCTAAAGTACCACTGAAAAATTTCAAATTATCAAAGTGAAAAGATAAAAATTCAGGCCAGAAAGGGTTAATCATCGTCATATTACATGTATTCCTCCTGGTCACTATTTTTATGGATTTCAAATGCTTTTATTGGTTTCAAGTGGTTACTATGCTAAATATCAAAACAGGTTAATGGTAGATTGTTCTAGTGTGTTTCCAGAGGAACATCAATACCACTAGTATATATGTACACTGTATAAGTTGTGTGATTTGTTAAAATATTAAAACAAAATACATTTAGATTTGTTGTTTGTTCTTGACAAATAGCTGATGTAATTGGCCATTTAATTTATTGCTTCTGTGAATGAAGAATAGATTAATGATTCTGAAACAATATAGCAACAGTTCTCTCCGTTGAAAGGATGTGCATGCACCTCTGTACTTATTCTTGATAAATATTAATTGAATGAAGCTTACAATTCTCTGCATAAAATCTGTTTTGATTCATATTTATTAACGTCTCTGTTTTTATAATGACTAACCTTTGCTCCTATTGTGGCAGTTATACTAATTTCATACTCCTCCTCCTCCACCACCTCCACCACCACCACCACCACCACCACCACCACCACCACCTTCACTAATTCTTCTTCTTCTTCTTCTTCTTCTTCTTCTTCTTCTTCTTCTATGTATTGATTTTTCTTGTCATTTGTGAGGGATTTTGTATGTATATTGGAGGAGCCCATCATTTATCTTGTTTTTCAATGATTGTGACTTTTTGTGCATTTATGACTTATGTTTCTTGTTTGCTCTATAATTTCATTTTTCATTTGTTGTGTACCTACTGTGTTCGTCTGTGTTAATTACATCTCTATGAAGTCTGTTCTCCTTTGCTTTCACATATGTTCTCACTGCTGCTATTGTATCCTTTGTATAGGTGGATCTCTTTATGATGACAGATTTTGAAAAGTATGAAACTAATTTATTGTTAAGTTTAAAACTGTGTAAATGGATGTCATCTTTCTGTTGACTGAGAAAAGCTTCAGAAGTGATTTGCTTTCATATGTAATTGTCTATCATTCATCTTGTAAACATTTGGGTAGCTCCATTGCATAACCATGCATATTCTGTTTGGTTTACCTTATCTTGATAATTGTGGAACCATTGATACATATTGTCAAGACAATTATGAATGTAAATTTAGCTGATCCTACATAGAGTTTTAGAAAAAATCTCTTTTTTTTTGTAGATATCTCAGCAAATTGGAAATGTCGCTGCCCATTACTCAGATTTGAAAGACTGTAAGCTAAATACTACGCATAGTGTGCACCATAACCAAAAAGTCTCTCAGTTTCATAAACAGTTGAAGCTCTTAGAAGGACAAAAGTTGAATGACCTGCAGGTAAGATACTGATGAATTGCTCGTGATCTTTTCATCTTTGGTTCAAATTTCCTATGGAAACATGTAAACTTACACTGATCAGACACAATATTATGATTACCTATTTACTATTGATAGAAAAGCCATCCAGATGTTAGCAGCATCACCTTATAAGTCAGCAATATGAACGAGACTATCAGTGATTGTACTGTCCTTGTGTAGAATGGGAAAGGAGTGCAATCAGAGTTCGGCTGAGGGCAAATGGCAATGGCCTGGAGGCTCAGCACTGGCATTTTGGAAACTGCATGATCTTGTGGTTGTTTGAGGAGTACTATGGTGAGTCTGGGAGGCTGGAAAAACATGGCAGGCAGCAAATTGTGTTGTAACCAACATCAGACTTTAAATGTTAGGCAGAGTAGAAATATGTTTGGACACACAGTGCACGGCATACTCCTAATGATGGGCTTCTCAGCCACTGAATTATGCATGTGCCAATGTTAACACCTCATCAGCAGCGGCTGTGACTGAAATGAGCACGAGAGCAGTGACTCTGGAAGTTGTCATAGTGGTAGTTTTAAATGGTCTAATTAGTACCTTCATCATGCCAGTGGCAGGGTGCAAATCCTTCACCTTCCAGGGGAATAGCTTCTCGACCTGTATTGTTTGCTGTACTAAAGCTGGCAGCAACTCAGTTATACTTTGGGGAAAATTCACAAGGGTGTCCCTGGATCCAGTGACCAGAAGTATTGTAGACTAATTGGATACCATGTACACCTCTTCACCGTGATAGTACCTCAGGTCAACTGTGGGTTACTTCACGTCAACAGTGGGTTTTCAACACAATATTTTTAAGTTACATAAGGCCAGAAGTGTGATGCGGTGGTTTGAAGGAACATGGTGGCGAGTTGCAATGTATGTGTTGGCTCCTAAATTTGTCAAATATTAAACTATTCGAACACCTGCGAGATGAAAATTGAATGTGGCATCAGAGCTTATGCCCTCTCCCCCTTCCCCAAAATTTACCGAAATTAGATGACTTTGATATGCAGATGTCGTGTCAACTCCCTCCATTGTCCTTCCAAGGCCTCGTAGCCTTTGTGGCAAGATGAATAATGACTGTTATCCATGCCCAAGCTAGCTATACTGGCTGTTAGGTGGTCATAATGTTCTGGCTGATCAGTATAAACTTTAGTGCTTATCATTCTTTTGCATGTATTAAACAGAAACAGGTTCATAATTGAAAACAGTCCTTCAAGTAGCACTCTTTCTCCCTATGACAAATAATACTCCAGCTTTCCACATTTTCCTACAGTGAAAGTGTCTTTAATAGTAGTAACAATTTCAAAGAACTGAAGTTAGGATAATAATTGCTTGTTTATTTTATTGTCAGTCAAGGTCATATCTTGCTATTTTCTTTGTGTGTAGTTTGTTTGTAAATTTTTCTTTTTGATCATGATGGTTTTAATGTTGTTGGTGTCCCTCCCCCCCCTTTTTTTATATCTGCTACAATATTGATGCAATTTGAGACAGATTAAAGTTTTACAAATTCTGAATAATCACTGGTAAAATAATGCATGGGTACTAGCTCAAAATCAGTAAATGCTTTTGTTACACAATGTGATGGACAATAACTAGGTCTCAACATGTACAAACCCAAAATAGCTTGAAACACACAACTCAAATAGCTTATGTGTCCTAGTCCACTTGAAAACACTAAATGGAGTTACGATACAGAATACTGGCAGTTGCTCCCTTGTGAAGTAACAGTGACAAGAATTAAACAGATGCCAGTAGTAGCTCATTAAAAACCATTGGATAAATGCTAGAAACTCAAAATACTGGGCAATGCTCCACACTTGACAAATAACCTGGCAAAGTTTAGAAACAATTTTTGACACAAAATACCAGGCACTTGCCCATTTGCAAGTAGTAAAGCCCTAAAATCAAATAGTTATGATCAGTAGCTTACACATTAAGAATAAATCCAAGTTCACATCTAATATTAAGCAGTGATGCACTTTTAAGAACCAGGCTGTTCAGAAGTAAATAGATCACAAGCACTATACCTGTTTTACTGTATATTTACAAAATACCAGGCAATCGTCCACTTGTGAAAACAGTAACTATCGTCAAATACACAAGAGCACTAGCTCATAACATCAAATAAGTACAAAGTTCCAAAAATTTTGGCCAGTGCTCAACAACTACTAGCAATAAGTACATTGTTCAGGGGCCCTAGACTATATAAAAGCACTGGTTACTTAATGTGGTAAGCCATGGTAGGAGTGTGGCAGATTGCAGGAATATGAAGACAACCTCATTCTCAAGAAATCAGTGACACCAATTTGTCTACCTTTACCAACTCAATAGTGAAAGGTATATAACTTTTGTTTAATCACCCTGTACCACCCATCGCAGTGGATTGTACCAAGTCTGTACTTTCATCTCTCAGATTTTATTCAAGGACTCAAACACCAGCAGGTTGCAAGAACTATTAGACTACACTGGGAAGACACTTTTTATATACCTGTAACTGAGACCATAGTCCTTTTGTAGGGCAGGCATGCTTCTGTCTTTTCATTATGCTGCTTCCAATGACACTGATCAAACTGTCTCCTGCTTGAAAGTCTACTTACCTGATGATTACACCCCCTTTTATCTTAGCCCATTTGTGCTTCTCTAGTTACACATTGATCCTTGAGGGGTTTTGACAGACAGGGATCAGATTCATATAACATTTTTCCCATTATTCACTAATTGGATGTATAGTTCATATTTCTTTTGCTGTGTTTGTATGTATTGAATGTGTCTAATGTTCTCACATTCAGTTCAGTATTATTTCTACAAACTGCCTCAAACTATCTGGCTGTCATCAGTAGTCTCATTAATCCATTTTACTTTTAATCTGTTCTCCTCCTTTAATCACTCACTATTTACTATCCATCAATTGTAGCTGCATTCATTATTTCTTCAGTATATCATGAATGAAATACATAAGATCCCTCTAAAAGTTTTGTAAAATGTAATGCAAATTCCAGCCTCACTGAAAACTTAGCTACACACCATCTCAAAGAAATGTGTTTGTGTGTGTGCCAGTACATGCTCTCATTTTTGTTGGCAACACCTGTATAATATACACAGTGTGTAGTTTTAACCAGTTACAGAAAGGCAATGAAAGAAGGTAGATATCTGGAACATTCTCAAATTTAAAGAAAAATGCTGTTAAGTTGGTTACATAATTTTCATTGTTGTACTTGCTCAAGTAATTAGATGAAGTGAATTATGCAGCTGCAATGGGTCAGGCCATTTCACTGAAGATGTAGATGGTGCAGTGTGTTCAGTGGATTGTAAATTTTAATCCATGACATGTCCAGCAAAAATATTCTCATGTAATAAAGTCACACTGATGATGGAATTGCCAGGTGAGAGAAACTGGCAGTTTATTAGACCAAGAATGTTCATGTAGGCTTTCAGTTAGTGGTGAAACTGTAGAAGCTATATAGACACCTACCTAAAGAGTCCAATTATTCTGGTACATACATGTGCTCGAGAACTACACTTATTGAAACCTACATTCCACAAAGTTGTAAAGAAACATGTCCATTTTATGGATTACAGACTGCTATTGTTGCATCCACCCATCTGATAGATCCATATGTTTTGAATTTGATTCACAGATGCTTCATGAGATGATTCTTGAAGAGGGTGGTATTTTATGTTGCTGTCACAATCCATATATGTGGTCATGTTCATCTGTACAACATCAGAATATGGTCTGCTGAAAATACTCTTCCATACTCTGAATACCAACATAACTCCCCTAAGGTGAACGTCTGATATGCCCTCATGCATGATAAAATTATAGGCTTTTTTTGTGTATGTACAATAATTACCTAGATTTCTATGTAATGCCACAAATTCAAGATGAAGGCTTACGTGTATCTTCCAACAAGGCAGTGCTACTCTGCACAATGCCCAGAATTATTGGAGAGTTTTTAGGTAAATTACCCCAGTGATGGATAGAAAGGTGTTGATTTAAGGCATGGCCACCATTATTCCTGCTCTTGATGCAAAATTCTGCTGAGGAACTTTAGAGGGCCGGATTTTGAAGCCGGCCGCAGTGGCCGAGGGGACTGAGGTGCGCCAGTCATGGTCTGCACGGCCACTACGGTCGGGGGTTCGAATCCCCCCTCAGGCATGGATATTTGTGCCGTCCTTAGTGTTAGCTAGTTCATAAGTAGTTTGTAAGTTTAGGGACTGATGACCCCGTAGTTAAGTCCCATAAGCTAAACAAACAGTTGAAACATTTTTGGATTTTGAAGATGAATACATAATGATCTTGCTGCTGCCTACTTACATTTTGCGTAAAGATCGCAAAGAGAAGATGAGAGAAATTAGGGCTTGTACAGATGCATATATTCATTCTTTTCCCCCTGTCTATTTGGGAGTAGAACAGGAAAGGATATGTCTAGTAGTGGTACAGTGTACCCTCTGCCACACACCTTATGGTGGATTGTGGAGTATATATGTAGATGTAGATGCTAATAGACTTTTTCTTGTTGGGTTATGTGAAGCAACTTGTGTACAGTGTTCTTATCGACATTGACCATTTATGGGAGATGATAGGAGACACTATTCCAGGGGTCGGCAACGCGTCGATTGAGATCTATCAGTAGATCGCCAGTGTTTATTTGGTAGATCGCGTGAGTACTGAGACTCCAGAAGAAAAACTATTGAATAAAATTTGATTGTTTTTCGTATCTGTGTAAATGTGTGCTCGTTTGGTACAGGTAGCAACATCTGCATCGCACCACTAAAACTGTGTTTCTCGCATTAGTTCAATCAGCCACCACTTTGCCTGTCACTTGTTGGTACACTACTTCATTCATCACTGTGCAATTTGTAGTATTCGTTCGGTTTATGTCTTCAGTAGCTGGTGAGCATTGTGCCTCCCACTTTTCAAGGCAGTTAGAATATTAACTTCTTTGATCCCATTATGGTGAAATACGAATTTCTGCATTTTTATAGTGCATGGACGGGATATTTTACGACTAAGATTGCTACTTTGAGGAATGATTTCAATGAACCGTTTTCAGATTTTCAAAAGATTTCTGTAGTATAATTTTTAACTATTCAATATATATTCTTCCACTAAAAATGTTTTGGATGTAGATATGGCAGCTTTTGAACTTGGAATAATATCAAATAATTTGTATCTCTAAAGTGTTAGAGATCTGAGAAATTATAGGCATCTAATTTCTGAAGAGAAATACTCGGTATTCGTTAATGTTGCAATTTAAGTAAAGACCTTGTTTGCTCCTACTTGCCTGTGCAAATCATTGTTTTGAAATATGAGTTTTATTAAAAATATGGCCTACGCAGAACAATGTTGATTGAAAAACATTGAGTGTAACACATTAGACACCAGATATCTAGTACATTGATAATCTATTCAAGTTTCACATTAAATGAAAGTTAATACCGGTATTTGTAAAATATTATGAAATAAAATTATGTTTTGAATAAATAATGAAAATGTAAAACTTTAATTGTGGTATATGGCTATTTTATAGTGTTGAAAAATTAAAATGTAGCACTTGCAATATTTTTAAAATAAGTAGATCACTTTGATATGGTGGTGTTAAATAGTAGATCGCAAAATCTTTGTTGTTGCCTACCCCTGCACTATTCATTTTGTTAAACCTGATGTCCTTCCATCGTTAAACCTGATGTCCTTCCATGTGCATGGAATGAACTAGACTGATGTAATGGAAACCACATTCGACTGCCCTGAAGACAATGCAATTTGTGAGAGTTTTTCTTTAATTTGTTAAAGATTTCAGATTTTTATATGGTTTCATTGCCTTTGAGCAGTTTAAAACTGCATCAACACTTTAGACACAATGCATTTTCTGTTTCATAAAGTTGTCCAAAACATTGAATGAAAATGAATGTGTGCATGATATCGAGCGCGCCCACAAACATACTTCATAGGACTCAAAAGATGTCAATAACTTTCTTCTCTTCTTGGAAAAAGAAAATTTTGGTGCTGGTGTAACCTGTCGTGTGTTTCATTCCCGCTGCTTCATTTCATGTGGCCCTTTCACTTCAAATCACCCTGTATACATAACTGCTTCTAGTGATTGATCAGCAGTTGCGTAATCACCTAATAAAGTATCTTTCTAAGTATTCACAATATGTTAAATTTGTTTATATTAATGGTCATTTGCTACTCCCTGTACTTTTTACTGCTGATCCTCTTGCATTTTACTACAGCTTTCCAGCATTATAACTTCACAGTGTAATATAGCATCATCCACAAAATGTCTAATTGAACTTCTGACTTCATTTACTAGGTCATTTATACATATTGTGAAAAGTAATAGATTTTCTTGTTGAAAGTTGTGTATCCATTGAGAATGGCATGCTGTGTTCTGTTCACAAGAAACTCTCCAATCAGTCAGATAGTTGCTGTGATATTGTGTGTACTCATTTTTTTTCATCAGTTGGCAGTGCACTGTTCTATCTTTCGACCAACTTTGTTGTAGGGGAGTGAAAGTTGGGTGGATACAGGTTACCTTATTCGTAAGGTAGAGGTTACAGTTATGAAAGTTGCAAGAATGATTGCAGGTACTAGTAGGTGGGAACAATGGCACGGGGGTGTCCATGATGAGGAAATCAAAGAAAAACTGGTGTTAACACCATACATGAAGCAGTTAGAGTGAACAGGCTGAGATGGTGGGGTCATGTTATACCCATGGGAGAAGCAAGGTTACCTAAGAGACTCATGAGCTCGGCAGCAGACTATAAGAGGAGTCAAGGTATACCAAGAAGAAAGCACTTGGATTTGGTGAAGAATGATTTTGAAGTAAAAGGCTTACCATCAGATGAGGCATCAATTTTAGCATTGAATAGGGGATCATGGAGGACTTTTATTAGAGGTACTATGCTCCAGACTGAATGCTGAAAGACATAATCAGCCTCTAACGATAATGATGATGATGATGATGACGATGAGGTGGCAGTTTAGAAGCATATCAAATGCCTTCCAGAAGTCATGAACCAGACCTTCTACCTGGGAACCTGTGTCTACTGCTTTCAAGGACTCATAGTTGAATAGGGGAAGCTGTGTTTCACACCTCAAGTGTTATAATACATTAGCATGAACATGTTCTAAAATTCTATAATAATGGAAAGTCTAGGTTGGAATAAATAATATAGTGAGGACAGTTTACAACTCACCGCAAAGACGTGGCGACTTCGAATCGAAGTGTGGCAGTCGGAGGTGATGGTTGTATGACTGTGTTGTGTGCCTGTGTGATTGCGTGAGTGCTCTATTTTCTGAAGAAGGCCATGGCCGATAGCTGAATGTGTTGTATGCGTGTGTCTTTTGTATGTGCCTGTCGCAGCTCGTCGCCACGTCTTTGTGGTGAGTTGTAAACTGTCCTCACTATATTAATTATTTGTTCTAAAATTCTGTGACAGACAGGTGTCAGAGATATAAGCCTATAGTTTTTCGATATGTCATTTTGTCATCCATCTATGATGTGAGAGGAGGATTTGGTTGTCAAACAAAAGGATATTTTTCACTTATCTCCGAATTTTGCTCTGCACTTACATCTCTAAAGTGTATGCTTTTGACCTTTGTCTATTGCTTTTCAACTTTGTTGATGCTGGTGATGAAACGTTCATGTTGACCTGTCAGGTGTTCTGACATTTGTCTCACCATTCTGGCTAAAAAGATCTTTATACCTCTCTTCACATTTCTATTTATTGTTGTATTCGGTGATGGTGCAATGGCCTTATGATCACGGAGAACTAGTTCTGTCAAAGTTGCCAAGTTTGGATCTGTTGCCCATCAGCAGGTCTAATATGTTATCTCCACAATTTGGTTCTCTGTTTAATCTCTCAAGATAATTTTCAGATAAAACATTGTAAACAGTTACTCCATTCTCTGTCCATTTCATCTCTCTTAAAAATCTTAGTTAGCCTTCTTGTATCCATTAAGTTAAAATCTCCAGCCGGCTGCGGTGGCCGAGGAGACTGAGGCGCTTCAGTCACGGTCTACACGGCCACTACGGTCGGGGGTTCGAATCCCCCCTCGGGCATGGATATTTGTGCCGTCCTTAGTGTTAGCTAGTTCATAAGTAGTTTGTAAGTTTAGGGACTGATGACCCCGTAGTTAAGTCCCATAAGCTAAACAAACAGTTGAAACATTTTTGGATTTTGAAGATGAATACATAATGATCTTGCTGCTGCCTACTTACATTTTGCGTAAAGATCGCAAAGAGAAGATGAGAGAAATTAGGGCTTGTACAGATGCATATATTCATTCTTTTCCCCCTGTCTATTTGGGAGTAGAACAGGAAAGGATATGTCTAGTAGTGGTACAGTGTACCCTCTGCCACACACCTTATGGTGGATTGTGGAGTATATATGTAGATGTAGATGCTAATAGACTTTTTCTTGTTGGGTTATGTGAAGCAACTTGTGTACAGTGTTCTTATCGACATTGACCATTTATGGGAGATGATAGGAGACACTATTCCAGGGGTCGGCAACGCGTCGATTGAGATCTATCAGTAGATCGCCAGTGTTTATTTGGTAGATCGCGTGAGTACTGAGACTCCAGAAGAAAAACTATTGAATAAAATTTGATTGTTTTTCGTATCTGTGTAAATGTGTGCTCGTTTGGTACAGGTAGCAACATCTGCATCGCACCACTAAAACTGTGTTTCTCGCATTAGTTCAATCAGCCACCACTTTGCCTGTCACTTGTTGGTACACTACTTCATTCATCACTGTGCAATTTGTAGTATTCGTTCGGTTTATGTCTTCAGTAGCTGGTGAGCATTGTGCCTCCCACTTTTCAAGGCAGTTAGAATATTAACTTCTTTGATCCCATTATGGTGAAATACGAATTTCTGCATTTTTATAGTGCATGGACGGGATATTTTACGACTAAGATTGCTACTTTGAGGAATGATTTCAATGAACCGTTTTCAGATTTTCAAAAGATTTCTGTAGTATAATTTTTAACTATTCAATATATATTCTTCCACTAAAAATGTTTTGGATGTAGATATGGCAGCTTTTGAACTTGGAATAATATCAAATAATTTGTATCTCTAAAGTGTTAGAGATCTGAGAAATTATAGGCATCTAATTTCTGAAGAGAAATACTCGGTATTCGTTAATGTTGCAATTTAAGTAAAGACCTTGTTTGCTCCTACTTGCCTGTGCAAATCATTGTTTTGAAATATGAGTTTTATTAAAAATATGGCCTACGCAGAACAATGTTGATTGAAAAACATTGAGTGTAACACATTAGACACCAGATATCTAGTACATTGATAATCTATTCAAGTTTCACATTAAATGAAAGTTAATACCGGTATTTGTAAAATATTATGAAATAAAATTATGTTTTGAATAAATAATGAAAATGTAAAACTTTAATTGTGGTATATGGCTATTTTATAGTGTTGAAAAATTAAAATGTAGCACTTGCAATATTTTTAAAATAAGTAGATCACTTTGATATGGTGGTGTTAAATAGTAGATCGCAAAATCTTTGTTGTTGCCTACCCCTGCACTATTCATTTTGTTAAACCTGATGTCCTTCCATCGTTAAACCTGATGTCCTTCCATGTGCATGGAATGAACTAGACTGATGTAATGGAAACCACATTCGACTGCCCTGAAGACAATGCAATTTGTGAGAGTTTTTCTTTAATTTGTTAAAGATTTCAGATTTTTATATGGTTTCATTGCCTTTGAGCAGTTTAAAACTGCATCAACACTTTAGACACAATGCATTTTCTGTTTCATAAAGTTGTCCAAAACATTGAATGAAAATGAATGTGTGCATGATATCGAGCGCGCCCACAAACATACTTCATAGGACTCAAAAGATGTCAATAACTTTCTTCTCTTCTTGGAAAAAGAAAATTTTGGTGCTGGTGTAACCTGTCGTGTGTTTCATTCCCGCTGCTTCATTTCATGTGGCCCTTTCACTTCAAATCACCCTGTATACATAACTGCTTCTAGTGATTGATCAGCAGTTGCGTAATCACCTAATAAAGTATCTTTCTAAGTATTCACAATATGTTAAATTTGTTTATATTAATGGTCATTTGCTACTCCCTGTACTTTTTACTGCTGATCCTCTTGCATTTTACTACAGCTTTCCAGCATTATAACTTCACAGTGTAATATAGCATCATCCACAAAATGTCTAATTGAACTTCTGACTTCATTTACTAGGTCATTTATACATATTGTGAAAAGTAATAGATTTTCTTGTTGAAAGTTGTGTATCCATTGAGAATGGCATGCTGTGTTCTGTTCACAAGAAACTCTCCAATCAGTCAGATAGTTGCTGTGATATTGTGTGTACTCATTTTTTTTCATCAGTTGGCAGTGCACTGTTCTATCTTTCGACCAACTTTGTTGTAGGGGAGTGAAAGTTGGGTGGATACAGGTTACCTTATTCGTAAGGTAGAGGTTACAGTTATGAAAGTTGCAAGAATGATTGCAGGTACTAGTAGGTGGGAACAATGGCACGGGGGTGTCCATGATGAGGAAATCAAAGAAAAACTGGTGTTAACACCATACATGAAGCAGTTAGAGTGAACAGGCTGAGATGGTGGGGTCATGTTATACCCATGGGAGAAGCAAGGTTACCTAAGAGACTCATGAGCTCGGCAGCAGACTATAAGAGGAGTCAAGGTATACCAAGAAGAAAGCACTTGGATTTGGTGAAGAATGATTTTGAAGTAAAAGGCTTACCATCAGATGAGGCATCAATTTTAGCATTGAATAGGGGATCATGGAGGACTTTTATTAGAGGTACTATGCTCCAGACTGAATGCTGAAAGACATAATCAGCCTCTAACGATAATGATGATGATGATGATGACGATGAGGTGGCAGTTTAGAAGCATATCAAATGCCTTCCAGAAGTCATGAACCAGACCTTCTACCTGGGAACCTGTGTCTACTGCTTTCAAGGACTCATAGTTGAATAGGGGAAGCTGTGTTTCACACCTCAAGTGTTATAATACATTAGCATGAACATGTTCTAAAATTCTATAATAATGGAAAGTCTAGGTTGGAATAAATAATATAGTGAGGACAGTTTACAACTCACCGCAAAGACGTGGCGACTTCGAATCGAAGTGTGGCAGTCGGAGGTGATGGTTGTATGACTGTGTTGTGTGCCTGTGTGATTGCGTGAGTGCTCTATTTTCTGAAGAAGGCCATGGCCGATAGCTGAATGTGTTGTATGCGTGTGTCTTTTGTATGTGCCTGTCGCAGCTCGTCGCCACGTCTTTGTGGTGAGTTGTAAACTGTCCTCACTATATTAATTATTTGTTCTAAAATTCTGTGACAGACAGGTGTCAGAGATATAAGCCTATAGTTTTTCGATATGTCATTTTGTCATCCATCTATGATGTGAGAGGAGGATTTGGTTGTCAAACAAAAGGATATTTTTCACTTATCTCCGAATTTTGCTCTGCACTTACATCTCTAAAGTGTATGCTTTTGACCTTTGTCTATTGCTTTTCAACTTTGTTGATGCTGGTGATGAAACGTTCATGTTGACCTGTCAGGTGTTCTGACATTTGTCTCACCATTCTGGCTAAAAAGATCTTTATACCTCTCTTCACATTTCTATTTATTGTTGTATTCGGTGATGGTGCAATGGCCTTATGATCACGGAGAACTAGTTCTGTCAAAGTTGCCAAGTTTGGATCTGTTGCCCATCAGCAGGTCTAATATGTTATCTCCACAATTTGGTTCTCTGTTTAATCTCTCAAGATAATTTTCAGATAAAACATTGTAAACAGTTACTCCATTCTCTGTCCATTTCATCTCTCTTAAAAATCTTAGTTAGCCTTCTTGTATCCATTAAGTTAAAATCTCCAGCCGGCTGCGGTGGCCGAGGAGACTGAGGCGCTTCAGTCACGGTCTACACGGCCACTACGGTCGGGGGTTCGAATCCCCCCTCGGGCATGGATATTTGTGCCGTCCTTAGTTAGTTCATAAGTAGTTTGTAAGTTTAGGGACTGATGACCCCGTAGTTAAGTCCCATAGACTTTACAAACATTTTAACATTTTTTTAAATCTCCACCTAATGCTATTATGTGACTATGTAAACGAAGTTGCGATCACATGACCCTTCCTCATTAAAAGAACACACCTGGTGACAGTGGTCATGTGCACAAGTTGTGTGTGTGTGTGTGTGTGTGTGTGTTGTGTGTGTGTGTGTGTGTGTGTGTGTGTGTGTGTGTGTGCGCTCGCGCACAGACCCGAACTACGACGTGATTGTCTTGTACCAGTCTGTGGGTCAGTGTATTATCTTTGTTGTATGTTATTTTCTATCTTTTCACAATATTGATATTTTAACCTGCAGTTTGCATAGTTTGGTAGTTTGTATTGTCTATACAAGGAAAAAGAGTTGCTGCTAAACTGCTTTAGTTTTTGAACAGCATAAATTTGCTGTATGATATTCATTTTTTTATTTCACAATCAGTTAAGGTCAGTTAATGGTCCATTGTCTGGTTTAATTTCTGTTGTGATACATGTTGTAGAAACATATTTTCATTCCACATCATCTCTCAAATTTTAAAGCAGTGTTTACTAACACACATACCTGGATGGCTGGAACATACTGCAAGAGAAATACAAACAAAGACTAAGTGGTAATCTACACTAGACAAGAAGGTGTATGTTCTTAAACATCGTTTAAACATCTTAGAGATGATATGGAATGAAAATGTTTCTATAACATGTTTCAGAAAAGAAATTACATCAGATGGTGGCCCATTAACTGAACAAAACCAGTTGTGAAATTAGAAATTGAATGTGGTACAGCTGTTCGTGCAAATATATCGTCCCAACAGTTCTTAAAAGCTCTTGAACATCACCTACTAAAAGTAATGTTTTACATTCTTTGAAGCATTCTGCTACCAAAAGATGCTACTTTTGATTTTAACAGACTAATTGTCTCAATCCAAATAAATAATGGGCCCACATTAATGATAAACCACACCATCAAATTTTATTATTGCTCCGACTTCCTCAGGTAAATACTTTTACCAGCTTGATATGCACCACAGAATGCTGTTTTGGGAGG
Organism: Locusta migratoria; assembly: GCA_026315105.1. Lineage (NCBI taxonomy): Eukaryota > Metazoa > Arthropoda > Insecta > Orthoptera > Acrididae > Locusta > Locusta migratoria. Next base: position 544,397,229 of record CM048746.1, read on the forward strand.
GTTAGTTTATGAGAATGATTTACTGTTTTGTTCAGTTTTGGTTCAGTCAGGGAAAAAGATTCGAATTTATATCAAGTTCGTCTGAGATACTTCCAGACAGATGTTAAGGGAAAAGGGAGTATAGGATGTTTGAGGCACAGTGATATAACGGAGTGCAGGAAATTGACTATTCTTTCTGAGGAAATTTATTAAATATATAGGTAAGGGTCAAATCTGGAAAAAAAGAGAGATAAAGTGCAATCTTATTGAAGAAGCCGTGGCGGAATAGCCAGTGCACTAAGGTGCGTTGCTGCAGTGCATGCGGCAGTTCTCTGGTGGAGGTTAAGGTCCTCCCTAGGGCCTGGATTTATGTTGTTCTGACAATAAGTTAGTTTAAGTAGCTTGTAAGTTTAGAGATCTGTGACCGCTGCAGATAGGACCCATAACTTTACAAACATTTGAACTTAATGAAGAAAAAGCATTGGTCGAAAAAACACATTGTCTAGCATAAGGCCTTAAATAATAAAACATTTCCTGTAAGTATTTTTATGATCTTTCCAAGGCATTTGATACAGTGGAATTGGTGGCTTTGCACATAGCTAGTTTGACAGTGTTATGGCTGAATAATTCAGATCATGAAGGAAAGGTAGAAAATTTTAGTGACTAAGAAGTAGTCACAAAGGGTGCCCCATAGGGCTAAATCTTGGGTCCACTCATATTTCTTATAGAAGTGAATGACTTTCTACTTAACACTCAAGAAATGGTAATTATTGCAGATGATACCAGTTTATTAAAAAAAAAGTTGCATTTCAGAGGAGGGAATGGAAAAGATAGTTAATTTTGTTTTCAGATAATTATTGATCCTTTAAAAATCAACTTAACATAAATATTGAAAAGACATTTTCTCATTTTTGTACCATAGTCATAGCAACAGTGTTGTATGTCATGAATGGGAATCAGTAAGTACGATAGAATGCTCCAAATGTTGGGGCATATGTATTGATGAGAAATCTTAAACTAAGAAAAATCATGTTATTTAGGTTCCCAAGCAACTATGTTCAGCCACTTTAATTGTTCATGTATTGCTAGTTTTGAAAACAAATAAATCAATATACTGACCTTTTTTGCATATTTGTATTCAATAATGTCTTAAGGAATAATTTTCTGGAGTAACTCACCGCGTAGAAAGTTTTGATTGTACAAAAATGACTAGTGAGAATAATATTTAGTGTTCATCTACAAACAACATGTAGGTACCAGGAATTTTAACTGAGCTTTTACAACATGAATTTTGCTGACAAAATTTGTTATAGGGCCATTCCATGTCAATTCAATGCACCTCTCAACCTGACCCTCTCATATTTCTTCAAATTTCGTGCTTTCAGTGACCCAGATAAGAGATGGTAAAATACCAATTTGCAGGGCTGTATTGCTACTGCGAAGAAAGTTACAGGTCTGGACTGTTTGGAATTTGTGCAAAATATACATGCGTCTGTCTCAACATAAAAGACTGTAATTCTGGTTCTAATTAACTTACAGCAATGAAAATGGTACAATTGGGAAGCTAACAAATACACATTTACCCTGATATGCCACATGGCAGAGTTCTGAATATTTTTATTCTAAAGGTCATTGACCTTGACATTTGACCTTGAATATCTCAAAACACCCCATCTTCAAATTTTCTGCAAAAAATATTTTTTATTGTCCATTATGTTACTACAAATATTGTCACGTTGCAATGGAACTAGGCTTGACTTCGAAGGCAACTAAACACAGCACTTATACTGAAAGCACGTTTATTACGAACTCAACATACACGCAGCACTGACTGCCTCTCAGGCAGAGTGCTCTGCTATTTATACACAGACAGAATTTACCAGAAATTAGAAGAACAGGTAACATAAGAAACAAGTAGAATTTACAAGTGAACATAAGAAAAATGTAGAACCTTCTGGAATTGTTAATTACAAAGAAATAAATTTTCTGCCGGTGGGTGGGATTGAACCGGCGACCTTCTGCACCGCAGTCCGTGACGCTATCCCCTGCGCCACGCCAGCAGTTGGTGTTTGTGGTCTCTCGCGGCATTGCTCCCTCTCCTGGAGAAACAGCGACCCGCTGTTAAGATCCCTGTGGAGCCAGCTGCAATGTCCTGGATCTTGACCGTGTCATGAGTCCTCTGTATGACAATTCTAGAGAATCCTTCCTTTCTCCGCGATTATCGATGACAGACGTACCTGTTGAGGCTTCATCAGGAACATTACCGTCCTTCAAGTCCTTGAACAAGAAGCCATTGTCGTCCACCTGCTCTTCAGGATCGTAGTAAGGCTTCATGCGCAGGACGTGAACAATGTCTCTTCGTTTTTGACGTTTCGATGACTGCTCATAATCCTCAACTTCGTATGTGACATCTGACAGGCGGCGTATGACACGATACGGACCAAAGTATCGCTTCAATAACTTTTCTGACAGTCTAACCTTCCGTACAGGGGTAAAAATCCATACCAGATCTCCTGGGCTGTACACAACAGGTCGGTGCTTGTCGTTATACCGCTGACGGTTCTTCTCCTGGGCGTCCAGTGTCTCTATGTTAGCCAGCTGTCTTGCTTCTTCGATCCTGGTGATGAGCTGTTTAACATAGTCATCCTGAGTGTCGTCCGGTTGGAACGGGAACAGTGTATCCATTGTCGTCTCTGCTTTCACGGCCATGGAGCAGAAAAAACGGAGTGAAGCCTGTGGTGTCTTGTCTTGCGGTATTGTAAGCAAATGTCACGACTGGCAGTATTGTATCCCAATCCTTCTGCTCAGCATCGACGTACATCGACAGCATGTCGGCTAACGTTTTGTTAAAACGTTCCATAAGACCATTTGTCTGAGGATGGTATGCAGTTGTCATTCTGTGGACAATGTTGCACCGTGACATTACCTCTGATACTAGTTTTGACTGGAATACTTTTCCACGATCAGATATCATGACACGTGGTGCTCCATGCTTCAAAATAATGTCTTCTACAAGGAATTTTGCGATCTCTGGAGCTTCTGCAGTCGGCACAGGTTTGGTGACAGCCTAGCGTGTGAGGTAGTCAGTGCAGACTATTATCAAATGGTTACCGGTCGTCGACTTCGGGAACCTCCCTAAAAGATCGATCCCAACTCTGAGGAATGGAGCTGCTGCCGGCGGAATCGGTATGATATGTCCTGGAGGTAATTTCGGCACATGCTTCCGTCGCTGGCACTCTTTACAGTGACTCACATAGTGCTTGACAGATCGGTAGAGACCTTTCCAGTAATACCTGCGTCTGATTCTGTCTAGGGTCTTCACAAACCCCAGATGACCGGATATTGGAACATCATGGAAATATTTGAGAATAGCTGGCTGGAGATGAGCTGGAACAACAAGTAGCCATTTGGGGCCCAGTTGATCGTAGTTGTTCTTGTACAATGTTCCGTTTATAAGTTGAAACTCTCCATTGGTCGGTTCTCCTTTCTCCAAGGCCTCTATCATTATTAATAGTGTTGGATCTTCCCTCTGTTCAGCTGTAACGTCATCTAATTCAGTGAGAGCTGAAATTTCATTAATGATGTTGTGTTCCACTAATGGGTTCCTCGAAAGGCAGTCGGCATCCTTGTGTTTGCGTCCGTTCTTGAATACCACTGTGACATCGTACTCTTTGAGTCTTAGTGCCCATCTTCCTAGTCGACCTGATGGATCCTTCAAGCTAGTCAGCCAACATATAGAATGGTGGTCTGTCACGACAGTGAATGGTCTGCCGAATAAATACGGCCGGAACTTGTTGATAAGCCCAGATAACTGCAAGGCATTCTTTCTCAGTTGTAGAGTAGTTTATCTCTGACTTTGAGAGTACTCTTGACGTATAGGCTATCACTTTTTCAGCACTTTCCTGAACTTGTACAAGCACTGCACCAATCCCATAGCCACTGGTGTCTGTGTGAAGTTCCATTTCTGCATTCTCGTCGTACAAGGCTAGTACTGGTGCGGAAGTTAGAGCCTCCTTAAGTGCTCGGAAAGCTATTTCTTTTGTCTCATCCCAGTAAAATTTGGCGTCTCCCTGCAGAAGTTCTTGTAATGGACGTGCCTTGTTACAAAATCCTTTTATGAAACGTCGGTAGTATGAGCACAGCCCGAGAAAACTTCTCACATCATGAATATGCTGAGGAGTTGGAAATTCTGTGACTGCCCTTACTTTATCTGGATCAAGACGGACACCATCTCCGTTGACTAGGTGCCCCAGGATTTTTATCTCTTTGGCGACGAAGAGGCACTTCTTTGGATTGAGGCGGAGACCTGCAGCCTGAACACACTTCAAGACAGTTGACAGGCGACTCATATGTTCTTCAAATGTTTTCGAAAATGCGAAAATGTCATCTAAATAGCAGAGGCACGTCGTCCACTTAAGGTGTCAAAGCAAATTGTCCATCATGCGTTCAAATGTGGCTGGAGCATTACATAATCCAAATGGCATTACTTTACATTCATAGAGGCCGTCAGGTGTAATAAAAGCCGTCTTCTCCCTGTAAGCTTCGTCAACCTCGATTTGCCAGTAACCTGTCTGCATGTCCATAATTGAGAAGTATGTAGCTCCTTTCAAGCAGTCTAAGGTGTCGTCAATACGCGGCAATGGTAGACATCTTTCTTTGTGGTTCTGTTCAGTCGCCGATAGTCAACACAGAATCGCCAAGTGCCATCCTTCTTCTTTACGAGGACTACCGGAGACGACCAAGGACTCTCCGAAGGTTGAATAATGTCATCTCGCAACATCTTCTCCACTTCCTCTTGAATTATCCGTCTTTCAGCTGGCGACACTCTATAAGAACGCTGGCTAATTGGCGGATGATCCCCAGTATTGATACGGTGCTTTATCGTGGGCCGTTTCATCTGACTTTTCCCCTGCTGAGATGCGAATGCACCCGAAAATTGGCGTAGTGTACCTAACACCTGCTGGTGTTGTTCCTTGGTCAGTCCAGGCCCTATTGGCAGTTCCAAGTTTGTTTCCTCCAGCGTGTTGTCTGTACTAATAGCAGGGCATGGATCTTCATTGATGACGTTGAGCTCACCATTCTGTATTGGTTCAGCTGTCCCTATACACATCCCCTTGGGGATAAGTTGTGACTGCTCATGACAATTTGTAATCCAAATCTCTCCTTGACCACCGGTAATGGTTATGATAGCCGCTGGTATGTAAATTTCTTTTGTGAGCCTGATAAACTTTTTACTATCAACAAGAACTTCACAGTTTAACCAGTCATCTGTGTTTGTGACTGCAACTCTTCTCATTGTCAACGGCGGTATCGTCACATTGTCAACGACGAATAACTTCCCAGAAAATTCTGTATTACGTGTATCTGGCGGAACAACTTCTTCAATTTGCAGCTCATATCTTCCACAGTCAATGATAGCTTGGGATGCCTGAAGGAAGTCCCATCCGAGGATGACATTGTGACTACATTCTGTTAACACGACAAATTCAAATGGCTGCGTCCTGTTGTTGATGGTTATTCTTGTGACACAAATGCCTGCTGGATGGACGTACTTTCCATTCGCGATCTTCAGCACAGTTGCCCCCGTATCACAGAACATTGTCTTCTTTAGTGCGCGGCGGTAATTATCCGATAATACAGAAAAAGAGGCTCCTGAATCAACAAGTGCGCGGACAGGTTGACCGTCGATTATGACGTCAATGAGATTTCCCGACATCTTGGCGACTGTCGTCCATGGAGGATTTTCATCTGCGGCGGCCTCACCTCCGTAGATGGTCGCCTCGCTCAGTTTTCCTGGGCGCGGCGGCTAGGGGAGCGGCTGGTACCTCTGTACGGCGACATTGAACGGCTGCGGCGTGTCGGGGAGTGACCTCGTCTAGGGTACGACGATGGGCTTCTTCCCATAGGTCGACTGAACTCATCAGCAGGTGACTGCCTTGGATAGAACTGCTCCAACGGCTGACGTCTTGCGGCAAAATAATCATCGAATACTCGCCTCCTCTCTCTGCAGTAGCGTACGACATGTCCAGGGCGTCCACAGTGGAAACACAGTGGTGTGTTGTCCTCTGTCCTCCAGACGTCTGTTCTTCTGCGGGGCGTCATAGTTACCGGGGGAGTTGGCTGTGGTCACGTCGGTCGGTTCATGGGCTGCCGTTTGGCGGCTGCAGCGTAAGTCATAGCAGGGCGACGCCATTCTTGACGTCGGGTGTGACTGATGGGGCAGACAGGAGCTAATGTTTGAAATACCTCATCCTCAGCGGCGTCGGCTACCTCGTGACTTACAGGGCTCACATCCATGGCCATAATCTGATGCTCGCTCGGTCTAATAGTCCCGGCTGCCATGCACTGTTGTAATTCTTCTCTCACGATTTGTCGTATGAGAGAAGCCAAGTCCTGCTGGTCTTCCACAATGGCCATAGGGACTACATTTGGGAGTCTGTCATACTTCTTGCGTCCAACCCTCCTTTGTTGCATCTCTTCAATACGCTGGCATCACTTGATGAACTCTTCTGTCGTAGCGACATCTTTTATCAGAAGAGCTTGGTACATATCTTCTGCAATTCCCTTCATCAGGTGCGTGATTTTGTCCGCTTCAGTAATGTTCGGATTGACTACGTTACACAGGGCCAAAACACTCTGTATGTACGATTGTGTCGGCTCACCATGTCGTTGGGCCGGTTCTTTAGTTGTTCTTCCGCCGAGCGGATTTGTCGCTGGCGGTCTCCAAACGTCTTCTTAAGTTTCTCCTGGAACGTCTCCCAGTCATTCAACTTGTCTTCGTTGTTTTCGAACCATTGCTGGGCTGTTCCATCCAGGTAGAAATAAACGTTGGCCAAGCACATCGTATGGTCCCACCTGTTGTACTTGGCGACTCAGTCGAACCCTTTTAGCCATTTGTTGGGCTCCTTGTCCAGCATCTCCAGAGAACACCGACGGGTGTCTGATGTGCAGCTGGCTTATTGCTCGTTTCGTCTCCATCGTTCTTCTGATAATACGGACTTTTGGAAGGATGTACTCGGTGTATCCCTTGTATTCTGGTTCCAGTCCGTGTAAGCGACGGCTTTTACGTTGCCTAATCGGAGCCACGGTGATGCAGCTGTTGCACAGTGTACCCGGCGCCTCTACCAAACAATGTCACGTTGCAATGGAAGTAGGCTCGACTTCGAAGGCAACTAAACACAGCACTTATACTGAAAGCACGTTTATTACGAACTCAACATACACGCAGCACTGACTGCCTCTCAGGCAGAGTGCTCTGCTATTTATACACAGACAGAATTTACCAGAAATTAGAAGAACAGTTAGTATAAGAAACAAGCAGCATTTACAAGTGAACATAAGAAAGATGTAGAACCTTCTGTAATTGTTAATTACAAAGAAATAAATTTTCTGCCGGTGGGCGGGATTGAACCGGCGACCTTCTGCACCGCAGTCCGTGATGCTATCCCCTGCGCCATGCCGGCAGTTGGTGTTCGTGGTCTCTCGTGGCAATATGGTAAATATCAAGATGGATAGATCAGGGGTGCACTACACTAAGAAAGCGGCTATTCGGGTAGCAGAGTACTTGTGGAGTGCACATGTCTTTTTTTTTTTTTTTTTTTTTTTGTTTTTTTTTTTTTTTTTGCTAACTGTAATGAGCACTCACTCGCCTTTCAACATTCAGACAGCGAATTCAGGTCGTGTTCGATTAAAAAATCTGACTGTCAAAATATTAGCCACAAATTTTCAAAGTATTAAAAACAAAGTACTCGAATTTTCCGCACTGCATGGAAATCTTTGTCCTCAGATAGTTTTAGGCACCGAAAGCTGGCTAAATCATGATGTGGCAAGTTCAGAAATATTTAGCGAAGGATGGAATGTATATTGGAAAGATAGATCAGATACAACTGGAGGAGGAGTGTTCATCACTGTGGACAAAGATATTGTTTCTACTGAGATCGAGGTTGAAAGTAACTGTGAAGTTATCTGGGCAAGTATAACAACTCTAAAAGAAGTAATGTTAATAGCCACCTAAGGCCAAAAAAGCAGTTGAGAAGTCACTGTCACAGGATAAACCAGAAGTTACACTGTCTGAGCCTGTCCATTTATATGTAACAGATGCTCCATCCGACTCTGTGTCAGAGCCAATGGACCTTGATGTGCGTTTGGGGCAACCTAACCACCCCAAGTCGGACCCTCTACCCCATAGCGTCTTGTCGCCTCGGTGGAGAGAGAAGGTGAGGGTGAAACCTCCGTAAGTGATGGCTCCGATACTACAATGGAATATACAGGGCTTTAGGACCCATGTGGAAGAACTTCGTATCTTATCTCAGGGTTGACCTCTGTGTACGTGTCTCCAGGAGACAAATTTTAAGCCTTCCGACTCCCCTGAGATACGTGATTACGCTCTACATACGAAGGATCACATAAGTGGGGAGAGAGCTAGGGGTGGAGTGGCTATTTTTGTTTGTACAGTCTACCACTCTGAGCCCCTCTCCCTCACCACAAGCCTCCAAGCAGTCGCAGTATCTGTATATGTGCATCATCGACTGACAGTTTGCTCCCACTATCTGCCCCTCATGATACACTTAATGAAGAGGACCTCAAGGACCTTCTTACTCAGCTTCCATTTCTCCTCTGTGGAGACTTTAATGCACATAATGTGCTTTGGGGCTCTACTACTTGCCCCAGGGGTAGAGCCATTGAGTGGCTCCTCTTGTCGTCGAACACACATTTACTTAATACCAGACAGCCCGCACACTTTTGTACTGCGAAAGGGTCATTATCTGCCATAGACCTCACTCTTTGCTCTCCATCCCTTGCCCACACTATACAATGGGACGTGGTCGATGATCTCCATGGAAGTGATCACTTTCCAGTCTCCATTTCCCAACAGTATGGAATCGAACCTGAAAGACACCCACCGCGATGGATACTCAGTAGAGCGGATTGGACACTTTACAGCCAGCACTTTTCGCCGCTGTTGCATTCATTCCACAGTCTTCGGGACATCCAAAACTGCAGCCAGTCCTGTGGTGGAATGACGAATGTCGATCTGCCATCAGGACCAGGCGGGCAGCTCTGCGTCAGTTCAAGTGTCGTCCGACTTCAGAGAACCTTTCTGCTTTTCAGATTGCAAGGGCTAAGTGTTGTCAGGTTATTAGAGAGAGCAAACGGAGGCCATGGCAGCAGTTCCTGAGTTCCATTAACCATTCTACAACCAGCACGAAAGTACAGGAGACTGTCAGGAGGATTTCTGGAAGAGGAGGAAGGTGCCCCATACCTGCTGTAATGGGTAACGGCACTTTACAAACACGACCAGCAGACGTTTCCCAGACCATGGCTACTCACTTTGCTACCGTTACTGCCAATGCTAGTCAGGATCCAGAATTCCAACGCCACAGAGTGGCTGCTGAGAGGAGCCCCATGGACTTCAGGTCCGGGTTTACTGAGGAGTACAACCCCCCTTTCTCCCTGTGGGAATTGGATTCTGCATTGTGTGTAGCTCGAGACACTTCACCTGGTCACGATGGGATCCACTATGCTATGTTACGGCACCTTACAGGTCGAAACACAGTTATCCTCCTTAACCTTTTTAACGCCATTTGGATTTCAGGACACTTTCCAGCGTTGTTGAGAGAGGCTATTTTAATTCCCCTTCTAAAGCCCGGTACAGATTCCACATGCCCCAGCAGTTACCATAGTGTTGTCCTCACTAGTTGCATTGGAAAGACGCTGGAGCGGATGGTCAACCGTCGCCTTGTCAAGGCAGCTCCTTAGTCGCTTCCAGTGTGGGTTCATGAGATATCGTTCCACCTTAGATAACCTGGCCTCTTTGGAGGCAGGCTTCAGGCTTTCCTGCGCCGTCATCAGTTTCTGGGTGTATTTTTTGATATCGAGAAGGCCTACGATACTATTTGGAGGCAACTTAGGCAGGTTCATGAATGGGGATTTCGTGGTTGCCTTCCAATTTTTATTCTGTCATTCCTTTCTCCACGGTTTTTTAGATACCGAGTTGGTGGCGTGCTGTCTGACTGCTTCGAGCAGGAAAATGGTGCCCTCAGGGTAGTGTTTTAAGTGTGACGTTGTTTGTTATAGCCATTAACAGTACCACTTCTGTTGTGAAAAGTCCTATCCAGTGTTCACTATTTGTTGATGACTTCTCTGCCTTCTGTTCTTCCTCCAGCCTTGCAACGACAACTCGTCAGTTGCAGCTTACTCTCAGACGGCTTGATGAATAGGCAGAGAAGACTGGTTTTAAATTTTCAACAGAGAAGTCATGTGTGTGTGTGTGTGTGTGTGTGTGTGTGTGTGTGTGTGTGTGTGTGTGTGTGTGTGTGTGTTTAATCATTCACATTCTATTTTTAACTTACCTGAACTGCGGATGAGGGACACTGTTCTGAATTTTAAAGACACTGCATTTTCTGGGTCTGACATTTGACTCTAAACTTACCTGGTTGCCACATCTTAAAGATTTGAAGAGATGGTGCCTCAAGGCACTAAGTATTTTAAACTGTCTTAGCCACACTTTGTGGGGAGCTGACAGGACTTGTCTGCTACGGTTTTATAGAGCATTTGTGCATACTCGACTTGACTACGGGTGCACGGTGTATGGGTTAGCAAGACCCTCTTATTTAAAGATGCTGGACGTGGTGCATCATGAGGGGATTCGACTCGTGACTGGGGCATTCCGCATGAGTCCTATACCAAGTCTCCGCGCCGAGGTTGGTAAGCCACCACTTCACATGCGGCGACAGTTCCTCGTGGCACGCCAGGCATATACGACTCTGTCCTCACCAAATACACCAGCCTATCCTGTCATTGCTCACCCTTCTGTGGAATGGCTTTTTCGTACCAGGCTATGCGCAACGAGGCCTTTTGGGATACATACATTCTCAGGATTGTGTTTTGGATATGGATGAGTCTGGTTTTATTGCTTTGCAGCAAGGTTGGAGTAAATGTCCACCCCGGCTCCTCCAGCGACCGAGATTACTTTTAGAGTTGACACATTTTAAGAAGATTACTACTTCTGATTTTAGATTTCAATCTATGTTATCTAACATTTTAGATCAGCATCGTGATTTACCATTGTGTACACAGATGGGTCCAATCAGGGGGACTCGCTAGGCTGTTCCATAGTGTTCCCCAACACCACCATCAGGATTCGTCTTCCCCCTGCACACTCCGTTTTCTCAGCAAACTCCATGCGATCCTGTGGGCGCTGGAGCAAATGCAGCGGGTTTGTGGTACAGTTTCTCCTGTGCACAGATTCTCTCAGTGCACTGCAATCCATACGCAATTTGTATCCAGCTGAGAAGATGGTACAGCTCATTCATGACAGAATGTACACTCTCCAGCAGCGGGGGAAGCAAGTGACATTCTGCTGGGTACCAGGACATGTTGGCATTCATGCCAATGAAATAGCTGATCGGGCTGCCAAGGAGGCTTGCCAAGGCTATGATATTACACACTGTGCCGTTTCCCTGCCAGACATCCTCTCTGTGGTGCGGTGGCGGTCCCTTCATTTGTGGGAGGAAGCATGGCAGGCAGTGATGGGCAATAAACTGCGGTTGGTTAAGCCAACTGTCCGACCGTGGCGAACATCCTGTCAGTCTTTGAGGCAGCATGAAGTGGCCCTGACAAGTATCCGTGTTGGGCATTTTCCTCTGACACATGGCTATTTACTCCATCAAGAGGATCCTCTGATTTGCGATGCTTGTGGTGTGCAAATCACTGTATGCTACATTTTACTTGAATGTATTTTGCTACTGTGCTGCTAGGGCAGCGGTGGCTCTTTGTGGTGTCCTGCCCTCTGTTTTAGCTGATGATGAGGTGAGTGTGACGAAGGTTTTCAATTTCTGTGGACTTTCTGGACTCTGGCCTAAGCATTTAGGCTGGAGGTTTTAGGATATTAACAAATGGCTCGCCCACCACTCCTCTGGCACGGCATTTTAAGAAATTCTATGACCAGTACCATCTATTACTACCTTGCCATGTTTGGTTGTGTTCATTTCATTTTATTCAGGTCACACGTATTACCTAATTATCTTGTACGGGCGCTAAAGACCTACTTGTCGTGCGCCCATAACATCCATCCATCCATCCGTTACTGGTAGATTCGACCAATGTGCGAGTGTCACAGAAATGCTGTGGCAACTCAGTTGGGGATTGTTGGAGGAAAGATGACGTTCTTTTCGTGAATTTTTGTTGAGGAAATTTAGAGGGCAAGAATTTGAAGCTGAGTATAGCAAGATTTTGCTGCCACCTACTTACATTTCGCATAGTGATCACAATGACAAGATTAGAGAAATTAGGGCTCTTATAGAGGCATATAGGCATTCTTTTTTTCCCTGATTGTATTTGGGTTTGGAATAGGAAGGGAAATGCCTAGTAGTGCTACAGTGTACCCTCCGCCACTCACCTTACAGTGGATTGCAGAGTATGTATGTAGATGTAGGTGGCACACCAAACGCATCATTCACAAAAAATTATTTTGTCAACTGAAGTACACCATCAATGCTAAGCAGCTATTAGCTAGAAAACCAGCCAATAGCAGTTACTTTTATTCTGACCAATTCTGTAATATTTCTAGCTGTGAACATCTAATCAGAGAAACTTTTACTTCAACCAATTAACTTTAGCCTGATTTAGTGAATAGCTTATCAGAGAGACTTATTTAATCACCATTAGACTGTTTTGTAGCTGTGGGATGTTTAAGATGTTTAATCAAAGTGCTGTGTACATGTGTTGTAAAGAAATATTTACTAATACTTTGTAAAAATGGATTGTATTGTTGCAATCCATTTAGGGAAGTAAGTTATTCAAGAGTGCAGAAGAATTTAAGGAATGTTCAAGAGTGGATGATAAACAAATGTCCTAATGTATTTTTAGGTGGAAAAATTTGCAGTAAATGTAGAAAGAAAATACCAGAAATCCCAACAAGCACTGCAGATGTTGCCTCAGTTGATCCAGGTACTTACAGAGAAGATTTAAGTGAAGATGAAGTAGCTTCAGATCTGGCACTTGGTTCTCTAAATAGCATCCCCTGTGAAGATGAAGAGGCTTCAGAGTGAGAAAAAGTACCCAAAGAAAAACTGAATAACTGAAAATAAAGATTTTGGACTTACCTAAAGTACAGGCTCGTTGACAGAAACATAAAACACACAAACATTCGAGCTTTCACCACCACAGGTGGCTTCTTTGGGAAAAAGAGGAAGGAAGGAGAGGAGAAAGGAAAGGATACGGGTTTTAAGGAAATGGAAAAGGAGCCATTCCAATCCCAGGAGTGGAAGGACTTACCTAAGGGGACAAAAAGGAAGGTAAACAAATACACACACACTCACACATATCCACATGCAAACACACCTAGGCAGACATTTGTAGAAACCAAAGAAGTTGGACAGAGATACCACTTCAGGTAGAGGCTCTGTCCACAGAACCGAGGCAAAGATGTTAAAGATGGTAGGCGGGAATTAGAATTTAGCGGAGGTTGAGACCAGGTGGGCAACGGGAAGAGAGAATGTGTTGAAGGGCAAGTTCCCATCTCCGGAGTTCTGAAAGATTGGTGTTGGTAGGAAGTATCCAGATAACCCGGATGGTGTAACACTGTGCCAAGATGTGCTGGCCGTGCACCAAGGCATGTTTAGCCACAGGGTGATCCTCATTACCAACAAACACTGTCTGCCTGTGACCGTTCATGCAAATGGACAGTTTGTTGCTGGTCATTCCCACATAGAACACTTCACAGTGCACTCTCGGTGGAGAGTATCTTTCCGCCGCCCACCTAACCTCCGTAACCTCCTAGTCCATCAATATGAAATACACAAACCACCTTCCCTACCCTCTGGCTCTTACCCTTGTAACCGCCCCCGTTGTAAAACCTGCCCTATGCACCTTTCCACCACCACTTACTCCAGTCCCGTAACCCGGAAGGTGTACACGATCAAGGGCAGAGCCACTTGCGATAGCACCCACGTGATTTACCAACTGACATGCCTGCGAGTGTTCATCAGAGACGAGTGTATCGTCAGGCGTGCCCCAGGGGAGTGTGATAGGACCGCTATTATTTTCTATCTATATAAATGATCTGATGGACAGTAAGTTGTAATTTGCGGCTGTTTGCTGATGATGCTGTGGTGTATGGGAGGGTGTCATCTGTAACTGACTGTAATAGCATACAGAATGACTTAGACAAAATTTCTAGTTGGTGCGAAGAATGGCAGCTAGCTCTCAATGTAGAAAAATGTAAGGTGATGCACATGAGTGGAAAAAACAATCCTATAATGTTCGAATACAGCATTAGTAGTGAGCTTCTTGATGCTGTTGCGTCGTTCAAATATCTAGGCGTAACATTGCAGAGTGATATGAAATGGAATGAGCATGTAAGGACAGTTGTGAGTAAGGCGGACAGCCGAATTCGGTTTATTGGGAGAATTTTGGGAAGATGTACTTCACCTGTAAAGGAGACCGTGTATAAAACGCTTGTACGACCACGTCTTGAGTATTGCTCAAGTATTTGGAACCTGCAGCAGATCGGTTTGAAGGAAGACATAGAGGCGGTTCAGAGGCGAGCAGCTAGATTTGTTACCGGTAGGTTCGACCAATGCGCGAGTGTCACGGAAATGCTCCGGCAACTCAATTGGGGATCGCTGGAAGAAAGACGACGTTCTTTTCGTGAATTTCTGTTAAGTAAATTTAGAGGGCCGGAATTTGAAGCTGAGTGTAGTACGATCTTGCTGCCGCCTACTTACATTTCGCGTAAAGATCACAAAGACAAGATAAGAGAAATTAGGGCTCGTACAGAGGCATATAGGCATTCTTTTTTTCCTCGTTCAATTTGGGAGTGGAATAGGAAAGGAAATGCCTAGTAGTGGTACAGTGTACCCTCCGCCACGCACCTTACGGTGAATTGCGGAGTATGTATGTAGATGTAGATATTTCATCTCTCAATGCTACCCATTCCTCTTGTACGGTTGTATTTCCCCCTGTTTCTGTCAATTGATGCCTAAATCTCCCTCTGAATTTCTCCAGAACTTCATGTTCCTTCAATTTATCTAAGGCCCATCTCCTTATTTTCCTACCTTTCTGCAGTTTTTTCAGTTTCAGCCTACAGTTCATTACTAACAAGTTATGGTCAGAGTCTATATCTGCCCCTGGGTATGTCTTACACTTTATCACCTGGTTCCGGAATCTATGTTTTACCATTATAAAATCTATCTGATACCTTCTGGTGTCTCCTGGTCTCTTCCATGTACACAACCTTCTTTTGTGATTCTGAAATCACGTGTTTGTTATGATTAAATCATGTTCCGTGCAAAATCTACCATGCGACTTCCTCTTTCATTCCTTCTGACCATCCATATTCACCTACTATTTTTCCTTCTCTTCCTTTTCCTACTACCGAATTCCAGTCTCTCATCACAATTAAGTTTTCCTCTCCCTTAACTGTCTGAATAATTTCCTTTAGCTCCTCATATATTTCTTCGATCTCCTCATCATCGGCTGAGCTAGTTGGCATATAAACCTGTACTACTGTTGTCAGTGTTGGCTCCGTATCTATCCTGACAATGATAATGCGATCACTGTGCTGGTCATTGTAGTTTACCCGCATTCCTATCTTCTTATTCATTATCAGTCCTACTCCTGTGATAGCCCCAACTGATTTTGTATTTATAATCCTGTACTCACCTGACCAGAAATCCTGTTCATCGTGCCACCGAACTTCACTAATCCCCACTATATCTAACTTCAACCTATCCATTTCCCTTTTTAAATTTTCTAATTTTCCTACCCGATTAAGGGATCTAACATTCCACACTCCTATCCGTAGAATGCCAGTATTGTCTTTCCTGATGACAACATCCTCATGAGTAGTCCTGCCCGGAGATCCGAATGGAGGACTATTTTACCCGAGAGGATGCCATCATATTTTCATACAGTAGAGCTGCATGTCCTCGGGAAAAGTAACGGCTGTAGTTTCCCCTTGCTTTCAGCCGTTCGCAGTAGCTGTGTGGCAAAGCCACATTAGCTGATGTTACAAGGCCAGCTCAGTCAATCATCCAGACTGTTGCCCCTGTAACTACTGAAAAGGCTGCTGCCCCTCTTCTGGAACCACACGTTTGTCTGGCCTCTCCACAGATACCCCTCCGCTGTGGTTGCACCTACGGAACGGCTATCTGCATCGTTGAGGTACGCAAGCCACCCCACCTCGGCAATGTCTGTGTTTAATGGGGGTGGATGTATGGGAAACAATCCTATTCAGAAAAAAAGTAAAGAAAGACTTACCAGGCGAGAAGGCGCCACACGAAATTATTATTATTATTACCGTTTATTATTGCAACCTAAGGTCGCTTCATTAGAAAAAGTAGGGAAGGATGAGGATTTTAAGGGAGTTTGTAAGGAGTCATTCCAATCCCGGGACAGGAAAGACTCAGCCACACACCCACACACACATACACTTGCACACATCCCAGGGCAGACGTGTGCAAAATGCAAACAGGTTGGACAGAGATGCCAGTTGAGGCAGAGGCTCTGTCCAGAGATTGGAGGCAAAGATGCTGTAAAATGTTGGGCGGGAATTTCAAACTAACAAAGGTTGAAATCTGGTGGGCAACGGGAAGAGAGAATATGTTGATGGGCAAGTTCCCATCTCTGGAGTTCTGAAAGGTTGGTGTCTGTGGGAAGTATCCATATAACCCGGACAGTGTAACACTGTGCCAAGATGATCTGGCCGTGCACCAAGGCATGCTTAGCCACAGGGTGATCCTCATTACCAATAAACACTGTCTGCCTATGACCCTTGATGCGAATGATCAGTTTGTTTGTGGTCATTCCCACATAGAACGCTTCACAGTGCAGGCATGTCAGCTGGTAAATCGTGGGTGCTGTCGCAAGTGGCTCTGCCCTTAATTGTGTTCACCTTCCGGGTTACAGGACTGGAATAAGTGGTGGTGGGAGGATGCATAGGGCAGGTTTTATTTTTTATTTTATTTTATTTTATTTATTTATTTTTGTATAATGAACCTTTTTCGTAATCAGAAACATGATGTAAACGAAATAATGTTCTCTTTTCAATAATCTCAAAACAAAAATGCAAAACTGTAAATCAACGAATAAGAAACCGAGATGACAGACCGATCCGGGCGCCCCAAGTGAGGGGACGCCGAACCAAGGCGTGTTACCAGGCGTTTTAAGTATTGTATAGCATAGGCGTGTGCCATGAAAATACAGTTTTTCGGTGTGTGTGTGTGTGTGTGTGTGTGTGTGTGTGTGTGTGTGTGTGTGACGATGTTTTGGCTGGTAAGTGGTAGTATGAGTTACACTGCCAAATGTAATCTTCAGGTTGCCCAGTCACAGTAAAGGACATGGAAGACGCGAAGTTCGACATAAATTTGACGCTGACGAAAAAACGTTTGACACAAGTAAGTAAGTGAGGAGGAACTACTAAAATGATCAAAGAGTCGTTGTGCATTTCAAGGGCTAAAATGTAAATATCCCCATGTTTGCTTGAATTCGTAATTCAAAACAGGAACAGTGGTTTTGCTGTTACAACAGAAATGATTCAGTTGCAAGGCTACAAAATAGCCCCGAGTTCCATGTACGGTACAGCGTTTCATGGAAATAACCCCCCAACAAATGTTAAACCAGTGAATGTGGTCATAGTAAAATACACTGTTTTAAAATGTAGCATTGGAACTTAACATCGGCATTAGCTACACAAATCAGTTAGTTGTTCCAATATCTTAAACTCCCATCGCCACTTGTGGTAGGCATTACCGTACCAACGTAAACATCATGGTTAAATCTCTTGTGACACACACTAAACTTTTATCGCAAAGACTTGCTTCATTGACTACATCAAATTAAAAATCATTTGTGTGCTTAGGAAGTGTGTGTTACGTACTATTTTTGTTTTAGACCGTGTGGACATGTTGAAAAACAGTCGTCAGCTTTTGTTGGCTGCTGTACAGAATGACACCATTTGATTTATATCAAAATATTGACTTCCATGAATTCCTGCATCATTTCCGTAAATGTATACAAAAACATATATGCAGTTCTACGAAACTGTTACAGTAGCACTTTTGAAGATTATCTAGTTTATTGCGTTTCTCAAACCAAAATAAAAGCGAGCTTGTAATTTTTGAAACTAATGACTTTGACTTTGGGGAGGGGGGGGGGGGGGGAGAGAAGGATTGAATCTCGATTATAGGCTGCACCATGATTTTGTACCCAAAATTTGGAAAAAAAAAAAAAAGTGCGGCCTATGTTCGAGCAAATATGGTACTCTTTCAACATTTCAGCTTTCCCTTCTTTGCTGAGAATTGGTTTTCCACCTGAGTTCTTTATATTCATACAGCTGCTTTTCTTGTCTTCAAATGTCTCTCTTATTTTCCTGTAGGTGGTATCTATTTTGCTCCTATTTATTCATTCTTCTACAGACTTGCATTTCCCTTCTAGCCAATCCTGCTTAGCTAGTTCTTCACTTACTGTCAATCTCATTTTTTAGTCTACGGTACTCCATTTTGCCTGTTTCATTTACTGCATTATTATATTTTCTCCTTTTGTCAATTAAATTCAGTATTACCTGTGATATCAAAGATTTTTCCAGCTCTTATCTTTCTACCTATTTGGTTCTCTGCTGCCTTCCCTAGTTCATCTTTCACAGATACCCATTCCTCTTCTACTGTTTTATTTTCCCCTGTTTCTGTCAATTGTTGCCTAAAACTTCCTCTGAAATTCTCAAGAACTTCAGGTTCTTTCAGTTTATCCAGGCCCCATCTCATTATTTCCCTATTATGCTGCAGTTTCTTCAGTTTCAGTCCACAGCTCATAAGCAATAAGATATGGTCGGAGTATATATCTGCCCTCGGATTTGTATTACAATGTAAAACTGGTTCTGAAATTTGTCTTACAATTACAAAATCTATCTGCTACCTTCCAGTGTCTCCTGGTATAAAACAGTCTTTTGTGATTCTTAAACTAAGTACTTGTTATGATTAAATTGTGTTCCATGCAAAATTCTTTTGGGTAGGCTTCCTCTTTCATTCCTTTTGCCCAATGCATATTCACCTGCTATTTCCCCTTCCTTTTCCTACTACCGAATTCCAGTCCCTCATCACAATTGAGTTTTCCTCCCCCTTAACTGCCTGAATAATTTTCTTTACCTCCTCATATATTTCTTCAATCTCCTCATCATCGGCAGAGCTAATATTACTTTGGTTGGTCTTGGCTTTGGATCTATCTTGACTACGATAATTCAATCACATGGAAATTTACCCACATTCATATTTTCTTATTCGTTATTAGACCTACTCCTGTAGTATCCTGAACTGATTTTGTATTTGTAATCCTGCACTCACCTGACCAGAAATCTTCTTCTTCTTTCTACTGAACTTTACTAATCCCCACTATATCTTAACTTTTATTGATTGTAATATATCCACAATTATATGTGAAATCACCAGATAAAGATGACAAAAGTAATAAACCAACATTGGTAGTAAATTATTGTTGCATAATTATAAATTTGCTCTATAAGATGTTATAGTAAACTTTCCAAGACTTATTAATGCAATACTGAGCTACTACAGAGTCGATGAGATATGCCTTGGAAAAACCAAAGATATTTCATTTATACCTTCACATATAAAGAAGCTTCAAAGTCATTATAAGTACAATAAAAGAAATCTCAAGTTTACAAAACGTGACTAGAAGACTCCAAACAGTATATCTTACTTTAGTGCTTTTGAATTTGATGCTAATCAGTGTTTTAATTCTTGTTGATTTGTTTCATTTCCTACACAGTTATAAATTCAGCATCCTTGGACTAACCACATAAAAAATTGTTAGGGAAGAGGGTTAAATTTTGGAATGGCTACTCTTTTTCCTATTGTCATTTTGTAAAATTGTTGTTGAGTATTTCAACCACTATTGCAAGTTGCCTTCCTCCACAATCTGAGGAAGGCTACTTGCAATAGTGACCAAATTGAAAATGAGGTCATATAACATGAAAATTTTTATTGCGATGGCTGAAGGAGACTAAGATTACAGTGTTTTAAGTGTGTTAAAATGTGTATGCATGAACTAAGTTTGCATGAGTGACGCAATGCCTATCTGAAAGAAGACAGCTTTAATGTTAATAGCAAATATGCCTTTGTGTCACTTTCGTCCTGTGAAACTCATCTGTGAGAATTTGAAGTGCTAGTCACTGGTTGTTGAAGAAAGAAAATAATAATAATAGTATTAGTAGTTTACCATGACTCATTTAAATGTCTAAACACATTTAAAAATACAAATGTAAATTTTCAAAGTTTATTTGTTAATTTCATGTTGCTCTGTTTATAACACTGTACCCACCTGACCAGAAATCCTGTTTTCTTTGCACTGAACGTGAGTATGGTATTACTTTTTTTTTTTTCATATGTATATTCCATACTTCCATAATAGCATGATAATGTTGGATGTGGAACGAGTCAAATCAGCTACAATATATGGGTACAGTACAATACATTATGAATTGTCAGTCATGGAGGATGGGTAACAACTCATTGTTAAAGAGGCTTGCCGACCTGCTGGCCTCTTTATGGTGGGTTGCTATCTATCCTGCATTGTCATCACAATCGGATTTTATATTGTTAAAATACATTATCACATGATAACACATGGGTGTGGAATGAGTTGAAGCATATACAGTACAAACATACAATAGACATAAAATACAATACAGGTATAACACAAAGCAGATGCAATTATTTTATAAAAATACAAAACGAACTACAAAACTAGAGTTTTTTAAGAAGCACTGATTTGTTGTGGTCACAAATCAATCCATAAGCCCGATTTACTACTCACATTATTTATATCTGCTGAAGAATTCATTTAAAGAGTAGAAGCATTTTTCCAGTAAGAATTCGTTCAACTTTTGAAATTTCCAATCTATCCCTTTTCTGACCTCCTTATCCATTTAAGGGATTTAACGTTCCTCACTCCAGATATTATTACTGACTATGTTATTTGAGACATAAAATAGTTGAAATTGTGAGAAACTTTCTTCTCAAATACAGAGAAGAGAAACATTATTTTGAGGCCATTTCAAGAAGTTGTAACTGTTATAAGATTGGCTGGCTAGTACTTACCTTTTGCTGTACTGCCGATAGTTACACACACAAAGAAAAAAGGACGAAAATAAAACAACTTTCAGAATTGTGTTCATTCTTCAGGTCTTAGAAGGAAAGAAAAGAAGAAAAAAGGAAGGGGAAGGTAATTCACGACGTAGGTCATGAAGGTAATTCATGTGCAGCTCAATAACTCCCTATTCATCTATATAGATGGCTCCAAGACCAATGAAGGAGTCGGTTGCGCATTTGTCTTCGGGGATGACAGTTTTCAGTACATGCTTCCTGACCATTGCTCGAATTTCACAGCTGAGCATTTTGCCATCTATCAGGTTGTACTATATATCTGCTGACACTGTTGTCCTTCCTATATCATCTGTTCTGACTCCCACGGCACCAGCCAGAGTCTGAGAGTCCCCTATTCAGCCCATCCTGTTGTGCACAGAATCAACCGCTCCCTTCAATTGTTAGCTGCCAACGGCCTTCGTGTTCATGTCCTGTGGGTACCTGGCCACGCAGGCGTGCCTGGTAACGAGGCTGCTGATTCTCTGGCTGAAGCTGCAACTCTCCTACCTCAGACAGCTACTTTCTGTACCAATTGAATGATATTTGAGGGGCTCTTTCCTGTCACATTTTATTGTCGTGGCATAATGTGTGGTCCTCGCTTACAAATAATAAGCTTAAAACCATTAAACAGCTCCCAGTGACTTGGTAAACCCTCTCACACCGCTCGCGACGAGAACAGGTCATCTTGCGATGTCCGATTGCGGATTGGACATTGCCAGTTCATCCACGATCACTTGTTAACTGGTGACCCCGTGCCGTTATGTTCCTGTGGTCACCTGCTGACGGTGTGACATGTTTTATTGTCTTGTCCAAATTTTACTCCTGTTCATATGACATTGAATCTACTGCATACCCTGGAAGAAGTTCTAGCTGATGACGTATGAGCTGCTGCTCGAGTCTTGAATTTATCAACTTTACCGATTTATTGAAGGATATTTAGTTCTTCATTTTGTAGTATTTTAGCCTATGTTTTTAGCTGTTTTTATATAGGGTTATTATCCTTCGGTATATCTCAGTTTCGATTCGGCCACTAGCAGTTGTGCGCCCGGAAACCACAAAAAATTTTCTTGTCTAAGAATTTATGCTCCTTAATATCACAAATTTATGATAAAGGAATAGTGTATATTCTGTGCTAAATCCTGTTTGGCAGGGAGGAGGGATGCTATCATGCTTGTAATTTTTGAACTTTATGAATCACATCTTGCATAACTTGTGGGAATTTCTTGAGTTTCCTGGTGTAATATCTACATTGATATTGGTAACTGAAAATTAATATTGACACTGTATGACTTATCAGTACTCAGTTCAGTCCTTGTAAGACCAGTTTTCTACAAATTAGTTATCTAAATTTAGCCAAAAGATTGTGACAGAATTTCATTCCAAAAGTATTACTACCCACTTTTCCAAATATGATGTCCTGCCACTTACGGGAAATTGAATCTTTTCTCCCAGATCTTCTGGTATGGCAAAATACACAGAAGGAAGGAAGGGTAAGATATGACATGGAGTGCAGTTTTGAGTTTGTGAGATGTGCTCAGATGCTGGAATGTTTTTTATAAAAGATAATTATGTGGTTGAGAATTTGGTTTGGGAACAGTTTACAAATCTTAAAGGTTCTAACCATAAACAGTTATGTTTGTGTAATCTTGAAATGTGAAGGCCTCCACAATTACTAAATTATTATCTTTGTGATTTAATCATACTACTACTAACCAGAAATATCTATGATTATACAGTTGTGTGCATACTGTGTGATGGCATAAACTTTCTGAATGTATATAATACTTTATAATGTGTCTTCCAGAAAACGCCCCTGAATACACCACATTTTAATTTTGGGCAGTTTCTGCAAGAAATAGCAACAGAACAGAGGTTTGAAGTGACATATGTAGACATCGAAGAAAAGTCTGTCACAGGTAAGAGTTAGTGCATCTTTTATATCAGATTTGAAGAGAAAATTGTATTTACTAGATAACTGTATTTTTATATGTACTGTGCAGTAAGTTGCATGGTGACAAAAAATGCAGGCATCCTTTATGTATTTCAGCCTCCTGAAATTGAAAATTAAACACAAACATTTGCAATTAACGATCATGAAATACAATAACATTCACACAAATTCCATATGACGCTCAGAATCCCCAGTTTCATGACAAGCATTGGGAGCAAAATCAGTGCCTCAAAGCTCAGAATTGGTTCCGGAGGGAAAAATTATCAAGTGTGACCCTTGTCATCTGTACACATGGACTGGGCATAATGAAGCAGTTCATAATGGCATTACCTAAAAATGAAGCAGTTCGTAAAGGAATTACCTA
Source organism: Locusta migratoria (assembly GCA_026315105.1). NCBI lineage: Eukaryota > Metazoa > Arthropoda > Insecta > Orthoptera > Acrididae > Locusta > Locusta migratoria. The sequence goes on from CM048746.1 coordinate 544,420,684, forward strand.
AGTATGGGAACTGCTACAAATATCTATGTAACAAGCACCATAACATATAGGATGATAGGGCCTTCACACTAGTCACTAGTGTGACAGATGAAAATTTTCTTCATTTCCTGAAAGCTGCATGTGATGAGAAACTTGGACAGTCTTTAAGTTAGTGGTTGAAAACTTCTCTGGGAAACTATCATAACCCAGAGTATATTGATGTAGTGAAGAACATGATGACTACATTCAAAAGGCTGGGAAGCTCAATCAGTTTGAAGCTACACTACTGGCCATTAAAATTGCTACACAATGAGATGATAAAGGGGTATTCATTGGATGAATGTATTATACTAGAACTGACATGTAATTACATTTTCATGCAATTTGGGTGAATAAAAATCAAATGTTTGTACAGCTTATGGGACTTAACTACGGGGTCATCAGTCCCTAAACTTACAAACTACTTATGAACTACTTACGAACTAGGAAGGCACAAATATCCATGACAGAGGGGGGATTCGAACCCCCGACCGTAGTGGCCATGCAGACTGTGACTGGAGCGCCTCAGTCCCTCGGCCACCGCAGCCGGCCATTGGGTGAATAGATCCTGTGAAATCAGTACCCACAACAACCACCTTTGGCCTTGATACGCCTGGGCATTGAGTCCAATAGAGCGTGGATTGCATGTACAGGTACAGAAGTCCATGCAGCTTCAACACGATACCTCAATTCATCGAGAATAGTGACTGGCGTATTGTGACAAGCCAGTTGCTAAGACACCATTCATCAGACATTTTCAATTGGGGAGAGATCTGGAGAATGTGCTGGCCAGGGCAGCAGTCGAACATTTTCCATATCCAGAAAGGCCCATACAGGACCTGCAACATGTTTTTGCGCAATATCCTGCTGAAATGTAGGGTTTTGCAGGGATCGATTGAAGGGTAGAGCCATGGGTCGTAACACATCTGAAATGTAATGGCCATCGTCCCAAGTGCCATCGATGCAAAGAAGAGGTGACCGAGATGTGTAACCAATGGCACCACATACCATCATGCTGGGTGATACGCCAGTATGGCGATGACGAATACACGCTTCCAATGTGCTTTCACCGCTATGTTGCTAAACATGGATGTGAGCATCATGATTCTGTAAACAGAACCTGGATTCATTCGAAAAAATGATGTTTTTCCATTCTTGACCCACGTTTGTCATTGCGTACACCATCGCAAGACGCTCCTGCCTGTGATGCAGCGTCAAGGGTAACCTCAGCCATGGTCTCCGAGCTGATAGTCCATGCTGCTGCAAACATTGTCGAATTGTTCATGCAGGTGGTTGTTGTCTTGCAAACGTGTCCATCTGTTGACTCAGGGATCGAGACATGGCTGCACAATCCATTATTGTGGATAAGATGCCTGTCATATCGACTGCTAGTGATACGAGGCCGTTGGGATCCAGCATGATGTTCCGTATTGTCCTTGTGAACCCACCGATTCCATATTCTGCTAACAGTCATTGGATCCCGGCCAATGCTAGCAGCAATGTCGCGATACAATAAACCGCAATAGCGATAGGCTACAATTCGACCTTCATCAAAGTCGGAAACGTCATGGTAAGCATTTCATCTACTTACACGTGGCATCACAACAATGTTTCACCAGGCAACGCTGATCAACTGCTGTTTGTGTATGAGAAATTGGTTGGAAACTTTCTCATGTCAGCACGTTGTAGCTGTTGCCACCGGCGCCAACCTTGTGTGAATACTCTGAAAACCTAATCATTTGCATATCACGGCATCTTCTTCTTGTCGGTTAAATTTCGCATCTGTAGCACATCTTCTTCGTGGTGTAGCAGTTTCAATGGCCATTTTTGTTGTGTTCATTTTTTACAGTTGCACCTTGACTTTTTCAAAATCCAAACCTGGGTGTTGTAAGTGAGGAACATAGCGAAAGATTTCTTAAGAATATTGCAGATGTAAAATGACAATACAATGGAATTGAGATGTTCAGATGATGGCTGCATCTCTGTGAGCACTCCTTTAAGACGAAAAGCAGGGAGCTGGCGCATGAATGAGGTTCATGCATGCTTTGTACCACATTCTTTGTTCACTGGGTGCATATTTCAGTATGTTGTTGGTTTGAACTTCTATTCTACTTTATCATGGTACATGGGCCTTATATATGTACTACTTGACCATGTGGAAAAATATACAATTTGTTCCAAAACCATGGGTGATGCAATGATCGAGTATAATTTTTGAATACATGGGAAAAAATTCATTAAAAATACATGAAGAAATCTACTTTAGCAGAAGTAGTTTCTTCACTCTAGCACAGTATTACCTGTTAAGACAATTTCTAAGCACATCAGAGTGGGATTTTCCAATTTTTTTTTAATGGTTATAAGTGAGAGACTCTTTAATGTTTTTGTGTGAGATAACTTGCTATTTGAAATTTTTATGAAGTCACCTTCATTCAGTTAGAGATTGTGAACTGTGACACGAGTTACCAGACAAAGGCATTATTTACTAAATGTGTTAAGACTGTCAAAGTGAATGCTTTCTCTCTCTCTCTCTCTCTCTCTCTCTCTCTCTCTCTCTCTCTCTCTCTCTCTCTCTCTCTCCCCCCCCCCCCCCCTCCCTCCCTCCCTCCCTCCCTCCCTGCAAGTGCCAGATGCTGCCAGTATGTTTCCTGCAGAGCAATAGTTACATAATTTAATTTTCCTGCATTTTCATTACTAGTTTTTGTTTTAAAATTTGTTAGTGCATCTGCTGATTTTTTTTTTAGCTTTATTATTGCATATTTGGTAAATACTGTTGGTCAGAGTTTGTGTTCTCATAACAAGTTGAAGACTGTTGCTTTAGCTAGTCGGTAGTCAGTATTAAGTCTTGGTTGTGTTTTTGTCTTAAAAAACTTATTCTCTTGTAGAGTTACTTATTGTTCTGTAATCATTAGTCTATTCGTTTTAACAGTGGGGAACCGTTAATCACAGCTCATCTGCTACCAGCTGCCATTAGTGAAGCACTAGTTTAATAATGAATTGAATTATTTAACTACTTTATTTGTTTTCACTATTAAGATACATCAGTAGCAGAGGTAGGTTGGATAGGATGTGTGTATGCTGTGTGCGGACGCAGGAGGAGTTGGCTGCTGTTCATGATCAGCAGAACGTACTTTTGGCTACGGTCAATCATCTCCACGCTGCTGCCTCGGGGTGTTGCGTTAGTGGAGATTCAGGCATGATGCAGGGAGCACCTCAGGTGTCGTGTGGGCCTCCCATGGTTTCTGCTGCCATGGCACCTTCGTGTGTACCAGACATAGTTGATCCATAGGGTGAGGAGCTGGTAGCATGTTTGCGTCACTCGAGGCAGAGGGCCAATGTGGAGGCTGGCCGTGTGGCATCACCTGTTCATCCTGCGAGCGGATGTGAAGCTAGACCTTCTGGAGTGTCTGAACAGGTACACAGGGGGAGGGGTCTGTTAGTGGTTTGGAGCTCTAATGTTATGTTCATTATGTAGTCCCTTACACTGATAGTGTCCAGGGCTGGAAATAATTCTGATGTGCAATGGTCCGAGATGTGTAGGCGGCCTTGTGGGCGGCTATTGAGCATAGGGGTGGTCATCTGCAAGTTGTTGCTCATGTTGACACTAATGACTCCTTTCACTTGGGTTCTTAGAATAATATGGGCAACTGGCAGAATTGGTGAAGATTTCTGGCATCATGCCTGGTGTGCAAGCAGAGCTTTCATTATGCAGCATTGTTCCTAGAGTGGATCTGGATCCTTTAGTATGGAGCCAAGTGGGGGTCTCAACTAAAGGCTTCGTCGCCAATGTGATAGTCATGGCTGCAGATTTCTGGGCCTTCATTATTGGGTGGGGAATCGTAGGGAATCCTTTGATAGATCATGGATGCATTACACTATGGAAGCAGCTACTCGGGTGGCAGAGTGCTTGGGGGTGTTTTAGGCTAGGCAATAGTTCTGATGAACACTCATCAATCAATATGCAGACAGTGAAATTGGCCACATTCAGAAGGACTCTTAGACTGTTAAAATATTAGCAGTAAATTTTCAGATTATTAGAAACAAAGTTCATGAATTTCCATAAGCTGCAATATGGTTGCAAATTAATAACAGTGATCCTTTTTGTAATTCCTTTTAATATCTTTATTTTCATCAATGATCACAAATTTCTCATTATTTTGATGACCAGTTTGGTCAGTGATGACAATATTTAAGTCTGTTGTTACATTCCTTAATGTAATATAACCCCCAGGGGACCCACAGCTCTTTTGTGGGTACGTGTGTGGCGCGCACGGGGCCCTGAGCCGAAGCAGCCTTTCTTCTGCCCCAGGCTTCTTCACTTTCCCTACCGGTTTATGCCTTTGCCCGGAGATGGGAGTCTTTCGTGAGTTAAGGGGGTTTCTTGTTGTAGTTTATCTTATTCCTTGGTTCCTTCTTTCCTAACCTTTGTTTCTGTCTTCCTCTCCTTGCTGTACTCTCCTAGCCTCCTTCTCCTCCTCATTAGTCTCCGCTTCGGCGTTTGAGAAACTTGTTCCCTTCTTTCTCTTCACTTCCTCTATTCTTCTTCTTTCCTCCCTGTGCGTGTCTGAAGGCCGACCCACGCATTATCATGCGTAGCAGGTGACGGGGGTAACATGTAATTCCCCGCCCCGGGTAGACAAGTAGGGCACATACGTACCCCCTGGTAAAAGCCAGGCCCAGGGAGGGGTGATTACCCGAGCTGGTACCTTCCGAACATGTCAATTGATCCCTCCGTAAGTTCTTGGGAGGTTTGACCTAGGTGTGAACAATCACCTAAGGCGGGTACGCCCTCGGAGAGGGCCCCCACTAGGAAGGAGCGCGCCATCGGAGACACCGATAATCACGGGGGACACTTCCGCAATGACTTCCTTCTCTTCTTCAGTGACGTTGACCCAGAAACGAAAGATAGATTCGCCTCAGCAAAAGAAGACTCTGCCTAATCTACCGAAATTTCTTGTCGTCTGTCGCACCGACGGTAAAGATTTCAATTCTGTAAATCCTTTCGTCATTCAGAAAGGTGTTGATGCACTTGCTGGCCCTGTTAAAACCTGTTCGCGTCAGTGCAATGGCACATTGTTGCTGGAAGCGGACAGTGCCTTCCAGGTCCAAAAACTGATACGGACTACATTGTTACACACGTTTCCAGTCAAGGTCGAAGCGCACCGCTCACTCAACTCGTCACGGGGGGGGGGGGGGGGTAGTTTTTACGAGATCCCTTGACGGGTTGTCTGACGAAGACATACAAACCTATATGTCCGATCAGGGTGTAACAGCCGTCCATAGGGTGTTGAAAAAGGTAGCTAACCAGCTGACACCGACTTGTACTGTGTTTTTGACGTTTGACAGAGTTGAACTCCCGTCGAAGGTCATAGCAGGGTATGAAGTCATCTCTGAAGTCATCTCTGCCCTTATGTACCTAACCCAACGCGCTGTTTTCAATGCCACAGGTACAACCACACCCGTCAATCTTGCCCTAATGCAGCAAAATGTGTCACTTGTGGTAGGGACGCCCATGAGGGGAATTGCCCACCTCCGTCCCCTCACTGCCTTAACTGCAACAGTGACCATGCGGCTTCCTCTCGAGACTGCCCTGTCTATAAGGATGAAAAGGTCATCCAGCAAATTTGGGTTACGGAAAAGGTATCAATATCTGCCGCTCGAAAGTTGTTGGCGAGTCGAAAGCCCACTGTCCTCCCAGTGGGCACATACAGTAAGGTCCTTACCTCCACTCGACCTACTAAGGATTAAAGTACCCAGACCTGTGACTTCACTTTCGCTGACACAGTTGTGCGATCCGCCAGCCTGATGATTGCCTGTTCCACGTCCCCGCTTCCTCCTGCTGCTTCTAAAGTTCAGTCTTCGTCAACCTCTAATAAACTGTGGGCACCTAAACAAGATGCCCAGACTTTGAAAAAGGAACCCACCCGTGAAGATTTTCTGCGTTCTCAGGCTTCCCAACCATCAACTGCCTCTTCTCACCGTCACTCTTCCAGAAGAGCCAACAAGAAAAAGAGTTCCTCTCCTTCCCCGCCAAGGCGTGACCCATCCGTCACGCCGTCCAACAGTAGTCGGCCCCGATCATCTTCTGTCTCACCGAGATGCACTACTGTTAGCCGGGCAACCGGCATTTTACCAGCGGCGGAAGCTGCCCCTCCTGATAAACTCAGGAAGTTGGCAGATGACTCGTGTGAACCTATGGAACATGACTCTCTGCCTCTAGATGGCGACAGTAGTGCTCCCTCGAAGTCCGGTCCTCGGCAGCTGTCGAGGTGACCTCACCTGGTTGTTCCTTTTTATCTTCCCTTCTCTTATTTTTTATCATGGCGCTCCTTCAATGGAATATTTGCGGCTTTCGTTCCAGTCGGGAGGAATTAAAACTACTCCTTTGATTACACTGCCTACTTCTAGTTAGTCTCCAAGAAACTAAGTTACGTCCAAGTGATAGTGCAGACTTACCCCACTACACCTCTGTTCGTTTCGACCTGCCACCTGTCGAAGGTACCCCAGCCCATGGAGGGGTTCTGATGCTCATTCGGGACGACGTCTATCACCATTCCATTTCCTTGCATACTCACCTACAGGCAGTTGCCGTCCTCATCACTCTATCCACCTTTTCCTTTTTCCTCTGTAATATCTATTTGCCATCTTCATCCGCCCTTACTAGGGCAGATGTGCTATACCTCGTTGACCATCTCCCTTCACCTTTCGTGTTGGTAGGCGACTTTAATGCCCACCACCCCTTATGGGGCTCTCCGGCACCTTGTCTGAGAGGCTCCCTTTTGGTGGACCTTCTCCAACACCTCAATCTTGTCTGCCTCAACACCGGTGCACTGACCTTCCTTTCCGACACAACACACACCTATTCTCATATAGACCTCGCGATATGCACACCTCAGCTTGCCGGTCGGTTTGAGTGGTATGCAGTTTCTGACACGTACTCGAGTGACCATTCCCCTTGTGTCATCCACTTCCTGCATCATTCGCCATCTCCTCGTCCCACCAGTTGGAACATTTCTAAAGCCAACTGGGGGCTTTATTCTTTCTTGGCTGTTTTTCACGATCAGAATTTTCCCAGCTGTGACAGTCAGGTCGACTACCTCACAGAGGTTATTCTTACTGCTGCCGAACATTCCATACCTCATACCTCCTCTTCTCCACGTCGTGTTTCGGTCCCTTGGTGGACTGCAGCCTGCCGTGACGCGCTTAGAGCCCGGCGACGTGCTTTACGCACCTTCCGCTGCCACCCGATGTTGGAGAATTGTATAAATTATAAACGACTGCGAGCGCAATGTCGTAAAGTTATAAACGACAGCAAAAAAGCTTGCTGGACTGCTTTTACTAGTTCTTTTGACCGTTTTACTCCCTCCACAGTTGTTTGGGGTGGCCTACGCCATTTACCCGGCATCAAGGTCCACTCTCCGATCTCTGGCCTGACCGTCGAGAACGCAGTCCTTGTGGAACCCGTTGATGTTTCCAACGCACTGGGCCGTTCCTTTGCGGAGGTTTCAAGCTCTGCCCATTACCACCCTGCCTTTCTCCCTCGCAAACAGGCAGAGGAGGCACGACCGCCTTCTTTCCACTCTTTTAATCGTGAAAATTATAATGTCTCCTTCACCATGCAGGAGCTAGACCGTGCTCTCGCCCTGTCCCGATCTTCTGCTCCCGGCCCTGATTCCATCCATATTGAGATGCTGAAGAACCTCTCTCCTGCGGGCAAGTGTTTCCTACTTAGCACCTATAACCGCATATGGACTGAAGGTCATGTTTCCACAAATTGGCGTGAAGCCATTGTTGTCCCCACCCCCAAACCAGGGAAGGACAAACATCTTCCTTCCAGCTATCGTCCTATTTCCCTGACGAGCTGCGTCTGTAAGGTGATGGAACGCATGGTTAACGCTCGGTTGGTCTGGCTCCTCGAATCTCGACGCCTCCTATGTCCAATGCGGTTTTCGTTGACACCGCTCTGCTGCTGATCACCTCGTTACGTTGTCAACCTTCATTATGAATTACTTTCTAAAGAAGCGTCAAACAGTAGCAGTGTTCTTTGACTTGGAGAAGGAATACGATACCTGTTGGAGAGAAGGTAGGAGAGTACAAGGAGAGAAAGACAGAGACAAAGTGTAAGAAAGGAAGGAAACAAGGAAGAAGAGAAACGTCAACAAGAACCACCGTAACTCACGAAATACGCCCGTCTCCGGGCAAAGGCATAAACCGGGAGGGAAAGTGACGCAGCCTGGGGCAGAAGAAAGGCTGCTCCAGCTCGGGGCCCCGTGCGCGCCACACATGTACCCACAAAAGAACTGTGGGCCCCTTGGGGGGTGGATGGTAGGCAGCTGTGATTCTGTGGACAATTTCGCAACGTGACATCACCTCGACATGAGTACTTTTCCTCAATCAGATATCACCACACATGGTGCACCATGCTTCAAAATAATGTCTTCTGCAAGGACTTTTGCGATCTCTGGAGCTTCTGCAGTCGGCACAGGTTTCGTGACAGCGTAGCGGGTGACGTAGTTCGTGTAGACTATTATCCAACGACTTCAGGAACCTACCTCAGAGGTCGATTCCAATCCAGTGGAATGGAGCTGCTGCAGGTGCTATTGGTATCAGATGACCTGGAGGTAACTGCAGCACATGCTTCCATCTCTGGCACGCCTTACAGTGTCTCACATAGTGCTTGACAGATCGGTAGAGACCTTGCCAGTAATACCTGCGTCTGATTCTGTCTAGGGTCTTTACGAATCCCACATGACCAGATATTGTAGAAGTGTGGAAATGCTTGAGAATAGCTGTCCGAAGATGAGATGGAACAACCAGTAACCATTTGGGGCCCAGTGGATCATAGTTGCTCTTATACAATGTCCCATTTATAAAATGAAACTCTCCTTTGGTCTGTTCTCCTTTCTCCAAGGTCTTTATGGTTTGTAATAATGTTGGATCTTCCCTTTGTTCAGCTGTAATTTCAACTAACTCAGTGAGGGCTAAAATTAAATCCATACTGTTCTGTTCGGCTAATGGATTTCTCAAAAGGCAGTTGGCGTCCTTGTGTTTGCGCCCGTTCTTCTATACCACTGTCACATCATACTCTGAGAGTCAGTGCCGCTCTTGCTAGTCGACCCGATGGATCCTTCAAATTGGTCAGCCAACATAAAGAATGGTGGTTTGTCACGACGGTGAATGATTTACCGAATAGATACTGCCGGAACTTGTTGAAAGCCCAGATATCAGCGAGACATTCCTTCTCGGTTGTAGAATAGTTTATCTCGGACTGAGAGAGAACTCTTAATGCATAGGCTATCAGCTTTTCAGCACCTTCCTGAATTTGTACAAAGCACTGCACCAATCCCATAACCACTAGCATCTTTGTGAAGTTTGGTCTCAGCATTCTCGGCATGTAAGGCAAGACTGGTGCGAAAGTTAGAGCCACCTAAGTGCCTGGAAAGCTCTTTCTTTTGTTTCATCCCAGTAAAACTTGGCATCTCCCTGCAGTTCTTGCAATGGACTTGCCTTGTTACAAAAACTTTTTATGAATGAATGGTAATATGAGCACAGCCCGAAAAAACTTCTCGCATCATGGATGTGCTGAGGAGTTGGAAATTCTGTGGCTGCCCTTACTTTATCTGGATGAGGACGAACACCATCTCCATTCACTAGGTGCCCAAGGATTTTTTTCTCTTTGGTGACAAAGAGGCACTTTTTGGATTGAAGAGGAGTCCTGCTGTCTGAACACACTTCAACACAGTAACTGTAGATGGTCCGGATTTCAAAGGGTGGATGTTAACACTTTACAATTAGAACACACTATGCACGGCTGTGACACCCTGATCGGACATGTAGGTTTGTATGTCTTCATCAGACAACCCGTCAAGGGATCTCGTGAAGACTACCCCCCGTGACGAGTTGAGTGTGCGATGCACTTCTACCTTGACAGGAAACGTGTGTAACAATGTAGTCCAGATTAGTTTCTGAGCTTGGAAGGCACTGTCCACTTCTAGCAACAATGTGCCATTGCGGTGACGCGAACAGGTTTTAACAGGGCCAGTAATTGCATCTACACCTTTCTGGATGACAAAAGGATTTACAGACGTGAAATCTTTTCCATCGGTGCGAGAGACAACAATAAATCTCGGTAGATTAGGCAGAGTCTTCTTTTGCTGAGGCGAATCTATCTTACGTTTCTGGGTCAACGTCACTGAAGAAGAGAAGGAAGTCATCGCGGAAGTGTCCCCCGTGATTACCGGCGTCTCCGATGGCGCGCTCCTTCCTAGTGGGGGCCCTCTCCGAGGGCTTACCCTCCTTAGGTGATTCTTCACACCTCCCGAGAACTGACGGAGGGACCAATCGGCATGTTCGGAAGGTACCAGCTCGGATAATCACCCCTCCCTGGGCTTGGCCTTTACCAGGGGGTACGTACGTGCCCTACTTCTCTACCCGGGGCGGGGAATTACGCGTTACCCCGTCACCTGCTACGCAGATAATGCGTGGGTCGACCTTCAGACACGCACAGGGAGGAAAGAAGAAGAATAGAGAAAGTGAAGAGGAAGGAAAGAAGGGGACAACAGTTTTCAATACAAGCTTCCTGACCGGTGCTCGAATTTCACGGCTGAGCTTTTTGCCCTCCATCAGGCAGTTTTGTATACCTGCCGCCGCCGCCAACCTTTCTATGCCATATGCTCGGACTCTCTTAGTGCCCTGCAGAGTCTTAAGGACCCTTTCTCGAACCCTCCACTTGCTAGCAGATGACAGCTGTCACGTTTCTTTCCTGTGGGTCCCTGGCCATGTGGGTGTGCCCGGGAATGAGGCCGCCGACATAGCAGCGAAGTCCGCAGCTCTTTTGCCTCGCATGGCTACCTTTTGCGTCCCATCGGACGATATTCAACGGGCTCCTTGGCGGAGTATCGTGTTATCCTGGCACAGTGCGTAGTTTTCACTGTACAACAATAAATTGAGAACTGTAAAATCGATCCCGACCGCTTGGAGGACCTCCTCACGCCCATCTCGGTGGGAGGAGGTCATCCTGGCCCGGTTGCGGATCGGTCACTGCTGTTTCAGCCACCGTCACTTGCTATCTGCCGACCCTGCACCACTGTGCTCCTGCGGTGCACTGCTGACAGTGCGACATGTTTTACTGTCTTGTGTAAATTTTAATCATCTCCGTGCAGCCCTTCACTTTCCGTCTACTCTGGAGGAAATTTTAGCTGATGACACATGAGCAGCTGCTCGAGTTTTGCGTTTTATCAACTTGGCCAACTTATCGAAGGATATTTAACCCTTTTGTCTTTTATCTTTCGTTTTTAGCCTCTTCTTGATGTTCTTTTTTTTCTTGATGTTTTTTTTTTTTTTTTTTTTTTTTTTTAGATCTAGCGAATCTATGTTCTTGTCTGGGCACTAATGACCGTAGAAGTTGTGCGCCCTAAAACCACAAAAGAAGAAAAAAAAAAAAAAAGAAAGAAAAAAAAAAAAGGTACCTACCATCCACAGACAAATGGTCTTACAGAATGTTTTAACAAGACATTAGGAGATATGCTGTCAATGTTGAGCAAAAGGATTGGGATACTATAATGCCAGTCATGACATTTGCTTATAATACAGCAAGGCAAGACACCAGAGGCTTCACACTGTTTTTCCTGCTCCATGGTTGTGAAGCTGAGATGACAATGGATACGCAGTTTCTGTTCCAACCTGACGACATTCAGGACGGTTATGTGAAACAGCTCATCACCAGGGTCGAAGTAGGAAGACAGCTGGCTCGCATACAGACACTGGACACGCAGGAGAAGGACCGTCGGCAGTGTAACGACAAGCACCGACCTGTTGTATACAGCCCAGGAGATCTGGTATGGATTTTTATCCCTGTATGGAAATTTGGGCTATCGGAAAAGTTACTGAAGCGATACTTTAGTGTGCATCGTGTCATACGCCATCTGTCAGAAGTCACATATGAAGTAGAGGATTATGCGCCGTTCTCGAAACGATAAAAATGAAGAGATCTTGTGCATGTCCTCCATATGAAGCCTTAAATGATCCAAAAGAATAGATAGCAGAAATGGCCTGTTGTTCAAGGACTCTGCAGACCGTTAAAATACTGAAGAATCAACGACAGGAGAGTCTGGCGCTGATCATTGTCACCATAAGGAAGGGGTGCAGGCAGAATGGAAGTATTCTTCTGAACTGACATACAGAGGATCCATGACAAGATCCAGAACACTGCAGCTTGCTCCAAAGGGAACCTAACAGCGGGTCTCTATTCTTTCAGGAAGGGGAGAAATGCTGCAAGTCTTGCGACAGAATGTGTTGCGCAGTGGTTAGCATCGCAGGTCACTGTGCTTGTGTTCCTCAGTTCAAATCCCGCCACAGGTAGAAAAATTTATTTCTGTGTATTTACTGTTTCTAGAATGTTCTACATGTTTCTTATGTTTGATGTACCTGTAGGTTCCATAAAATCCTTTCTATGTATAAATAGTGGAGCATTCCAAGCAGAAGTCAGTCTATACTGAGTGTTTACTTGTGTTAGCAATAAATTCTGGACCACCTGCAGTTTGCAATGTGACAATATAATATTTAGCAAATAATGGAATTTATATTGCAAAGATAGATCAGGTGCAATTGGAAGGGGGTGTTCATTGCAGATGACAAAAATAAAACTTCCTGGCAGATTAAAACTGTGTGCTGGAACTGGGACTCGAACCTGGGACCTTTGCCTTCCACGGGCAAGCGCTCTACCGACTAAGCTATCCTGACACGACTCACGATCCAACGTCGACTCTACTTTTGCCAGTTCCTCGTCTCCTACTTTCCAAACTTCACAGAAGTTCACTTGTGAAACTTGCAGGACTAGCACTCCTGAAAGAAATGATATGGTTCTTGTCAGGATAGCTCGGTCTGCAGGAAGCTTGCCCATGGAAGGCAAAGGTCACAGTTTCAAGTCCAGGTTCTGGCACACTGTTTTAATCTGCCAGGAGGTTTCATATCAGCGCACACTCTGCTGCAGAGTGAAAGTTTCATTCGACAAAAATATTGTTTTTACTGAGGCGAAAATTGAGAGTGACTGTGTTACCTGGACAGTTATAATAGGTATACGCGAAAACAGGTTAATGGTTTGGTGCTTGTACCGGCTCCACTGCCACAGTGCTGAAATTATTCAAAGAAATTTTATGATCAGTAGCAGGAAGGTACCCGGACCATGCATTATTAGTTGCGGGCGACTTTAACCTGCCGAGTATAGACTGGGATGTCAATGGTTTCATTATATGGGATACAGACAAGGAGTTATGTGAACTACTGTTGAACACATTTTCAGAACACTGGTTTGGCCAGCTAAATTGTCAGCCCACATGCAATGGAAATATTTTAGACATTATAACTCTCTCTCCGCAGTATTTAACTCCGATCCTCAGTATGTGTTTCACTAAATACTTATATTATTTCTATTTCTTCTAGACCTTTATTCAATCTTGACTAATGAATATTAAAAAGTGCATCTATTACACTGCATGTATTATCAGCTTATATGCAGCTTAAAAATGGTAGCAGTTTCAGTTTTGTAAAATTTCAGTTTCATTTTGGAAAATTTATTCTTTGTAATGAAATAATCTGCCTTAAGATACCAAAGTCACAGTGCAAAAGGTGTAAGATTTTATGAATAATTTTGTCTTGCGTATTGCATGTTGTAACTTCAGTTAGAAACAAAGCACTTTGTTACTTTATTTTTTAGATATACTTCCATTTATCAATATCACATAACTAGTTCTGCCCCAAACCGCATCTTAAAAAGATTAGTTAGTAAAATTAAATAAAAAAATTAGTTTGTTAATGTTGGACTTTGCATTTTAACAGTAATTGGTTTATACGTGAACTGTACTAGGTATTAAAAAATCTTTTCTGAAGTACTTAGTATTCTGAAGGTCATTTGAGGTCATCGTGAATGTGAAAGTGGATACTGATAAATTGTCATTAAATTAGTAGTAGCTAAGACTGTAGAAGTTAAACATACTTGCATTCTAAATTATTTTACTTTTTACTTTGTTTGAAATATGCAGGTATTTTGAATAAATGGCATGTAAATCTGGGAATATTCATATATTTGTATGTTTCACAGGTAAAACACAATGTCTTGTTCAGCTTTCAACAGTTCCTGTGGCAGTGTGTTATGGTTCTGGAAACGACACAAAAGAAGCACAATCTTCAGCTGCCAAAAATGCACTTGAGTATCTCAAGATTTTATCAAAAAAGTGAATAACTTTTTCATGAGGTGGTCACACAGTGGGCCCTCTGAAAGGCAATCAGGAGTCATGGATGTTTAAGTATTTTAATTGTCTGCAAAAGGTATAGAGTGCACTTTGCTGTGACTGACCACCTCTTTGAAAGTTTTGTTCCATTGTTAATTACCTTGAAGTGATCTGTAAACCTCAAGTTGCTTTTTAATGCTAAAGACCGCTGTAAGTCATTGCGGCAGATCCTGAGCCGGGCCATTCTGATCAGAAAATGCACCTACAAATATTCTGTTACTCTGTTTGTATAAAAAAAGCCTCCTACTAGCTCCCCAATCCTTCCCAGTACATTTGGACAGTGTTTAATTGACAGTATTTTTTACTACATAAGATTTTCCAGATTTTTCCTTTTTTGTTGTTCCCTAACCTTTATATGTGAGTGTATTTCCTGGTCGGAAAGGCCCCATTGAAGTGGAGAGGCAGTTTGTATCACATATGAAGAATACAAGCTATACTTTGCATAGAATTAGTGGAATTTTCCAAATAAGAGTGGTCTGTTTAGTACTGGGTTTCAGATTGTGGTTTACAATTTGCTATACTGAAGTATTTATTCTTGGCTGGACTATATTGGACTAGAATTAAGGGTTTCAGTATAGCTGTAAGAGTACAATTGAATTTTGATGCAATTTGTCAATGACTTTTATGATTATATCTTAAAACTTTTGTTTTACTCTTGTAGAAGTATGTGACAATGGCAGTTTAACAGTCCAGTAATTGTAGAATTTTAAACTTAGAGGGTCTTGTAATGTGTTGTAATGTTTGTGTAATAAGGAGTTGATGGCTTGAACTTCGGAAAACAGCATTATTTTAATGCAAAGTATAGAGGTTGTAACAATTTTTATTTAATCATTTTGTGAAATATTTATTTTCACTACATAAAAACATTGGAAGTTGTCTGTATTTCAGTAATATGATGCAGCAGATGATATGTGATATATTGATAACCTAAGTTGTATTATTACTTTTGTTATTTTTATTCTTTGCACCTACTGTCATGAGTGAATAATGTGAAATTTTATTTCATAAAGAAATGCAATACATGAGAGAGCAGTTTTTCCTCAGTTAGCATTGTCAGTGGAACAGATGTTATACATATGTGTTCCATTTTTGGCTGGCTTTAGTTGTGGTAAGATTTATATGCAAAATCCAAAAGAAAGCTAATGGTACACAAGTCATTTTTACCATAGAAAACGGAAAGAGAACTCTGAAGTAGTTTTGCACTTTTAATACTTTGTCTATTTGTGTTAATGAAAGTGTCTTGACAGTGTACGCATTTCAGACGTGCCTGAAATAGGCAAGTATTTGATCTATTGACAGTTTTGTTGACACTAAAGCATCTGTTTGAATTTTTATTTTCATACTATCGTTAAAATATCAGTTGCCATTGTAGTTTAAGGAAATTTTAATTTCTTAACAAAATTACAATTTGATTATTGAACATAGAAATCACAGAATAGAAGCTGTGAGGCAGCTATGGACTGACTGTTAGTACAGTCAGAACATTACATTTGTATGAAAAGTCTATTTATTGTGGAGCCTCGTGCAAGGACTTACTTGTCACTTTTGACAGTTCTTTTAATGTGAGAAAGAGGCAGTTTTTTTTAAAATGAATTATAAAAGTTGTCAGTTTTTGTACTTCATCGTGACAGAAAGTTTTCAGTATTTCTTAGGTTATTCTCAAAATAAACTACAGTTTATAGTTACATAATTATAATTTTATGTTCAGACTGTGATACAGTGCTGGTCATTATACATCACCACCCTATTATATATTGAGCATGTAGCACAATATTGTGATTGGGGTAAAAATGTGATAAATTACAGTACCTTATTTTGTGTAGTTCAGACAACCTTAAGAATTGTTGCTTGTGCAAAGCATTGGATAGTTAATGCTTTTTGAAAAGTTTTAAGTGACTTCCTTATACATGTCCAAAGTGGTTCTTTAATTTGCTATTCAGCCATTTGTGTTCAATTTGAAATATTATCCTATTTGAGTTGTCTTTGCAGTATGAAATTCAGAAATAAAAACATGAATTCCTATGTAGTTTTGTGTTCCTTCTTCACCTTATAATATGTTGTTTCTGTATCCACTGGATAATTCAATTCTTAAGATGTAAGATATATTTTCGTAACTTACATCTTTCTTAGATTCATCATTTTAGCTGTTGTATATATTCAACACACTTATCAAAATTTTTCTCTTAAGTAACCCCTTGAGTGCGAGGTCGTGACTTCAGTCTCCAGTAAACATTTGAAAATGTTGTGTTTACAATTGCGACATGAAAAATATTAGCTATTAATGACTCACCAAGTATCTCGGGAGGGTGACAGAATATGATTGTCTGGTAGGTGGAAAAATCAACCTTAAATGGAATGTTTTTGTTACACTTCACAAAATGAACATTGTTGACACCCATTGTTGTTGTTGAGGTCTTCAGTCCGGAGACTGGTTTGATGCAGCTCTCCACAATACCCTATCCTGAGCAAGCCTCTTCATCTCCACATAAGAACGGCAACCTACATCTGTCTGAATCTGCTTACTGTATCCATCTCTTGGTCTTCCTCTGCGGTTTTTACCCCACACACTTCCCTCCAACGCTAAATTGACAATCCCTTGATGTTTAAGAATGTGCCCTACCAATCTATCCCTTCTTTTAGTGAAGGTATGCCAGAAATTTCTTTTCTCGCCAACTCTGTTCAGTATCTCCTCATTAGTTATGCGATCCACCCACCTAATCTTCAGCATTCTTCTGTAGCACCATATTTCAAAAGCCTCAATCCTCTTCCTGTCCGCACTGTTTATCGTCCATGTCTCACTCCCATACAAGGCAACTCTCCATACAAATGCCTTCAGAAAGGACTTCCTTAGGCTTAAATCAATATGCGATGTTAACAAATTTCTCTTTTTCAAGAACGCTTTTCTACCCATTGCCATTCTGCATTTTATATCCTCTGTACTGCGACCATCATTTGTTATTTTACTGCCCAAATAACAAAACTTATGTACCTCCTATATTGCTTCGTTTCCCAATCTAATGCCTTCAGCATCACCTGATTTTCTTACACTGCACTCCATTACCCTAGTTTTGCTCTTGTTAATGTTCATCTTATATGCACCTTTCAGCACACTGTCCATTCCATTCAATTGCTCTTCCAGGTTCTTTGCTGTAACTGACAGAATTTTTTGTAGGTCTTGCCTTCCTACCTATTTTGTCCTCTGCTACCTTCACTATTTCATCTCTCAATTTTACCCAGTCCTCCTCTACTGTTTTATTTTCCCCTGTTTCTGTCAATTGTTGCCTAAAGCTCCCTCTGAAATTCTTAAGAACCTCAGGTTCCTTCAATTTATCCAGGTTTCATCTCCTTATTTTCCTACCTTTTTGTAGTTTCTTCAGTTTCAGCCTACAGTTCATAACCAACAAGTTATGGTCAGAGTCTATATCTGACACCCAAGAAATGTATAAAACTGTTATCTTCACTGACACATACAACTACAACTTAGTACATGGTGTGTACTGGCAGTGCAAACTTCTGTGAGGTAAACTTGTACCTATCAACAACGCGAGAGCACAACTCTGCACTGTTTACATCATTTGGTTGTGTATGGCGAGCGCTGACGTTCGTCACAGCTTCCCGCAGCCCACTCACGCGGCTGATCCCCATTGGTATGCTCTCGGCTTCACTTGCGTCTGTGCCTTACAGCTTTCCTTACCCTTGGGGAGGATCGGATGCAAGAGATGTCCATGGTGTTGGTCATCTGCCAAGCTTTGACTGAGGTCACGGGCCGGCACTGTTGCGTAGAAGCTGAAGTACTTGGGGCACGGGCAGTGTCAGCATCCTCCTTCCCCTGACAACCCATATGGCAGGACCGGTGATTGTGGCTTGGGCTACATATCCACCTCGGGCCCAGGACCTGGTGGCAGTGGCCCTGAAGGTAGTGGTGTAGGAGGAGGAGACCTGTTCAGTGTGGGTGGTGACTGTACCTGTGACAGTATAAGTACTGAACAGGAGGAACCTGATTCAGCCCCTGGCTGAGGCGGACAACTTGCAGGTTGCAACAGGAACCTCTCTTCAACTGGACTCGTTATTGGAGCCGACTGGTACGAGAGCGTCTTCCGGGTGATGGGGGTCTCCTGATCTTCCACACACAGGCACAGTTGGTCATGCTGACGTGCACAGATGCCATCTTCTGTGTGCCTGTCAAAGAGACGGCGGCCACAGTACCTGGTGACGATGATAAGGATCCATTTCGGCCAACGCCCAAACCCATTTGCTTCAGCCAGCCACCAGCCATCCCTGGTTGGAAGCAAGGGACAAATGAATGGGTGAATGTCAGAGTCCAGGGCGTGAACCGATAGGATGAGAGAAATTGATTGATGAGCAACGTCCGATAGGCACTGAGCCACATACTTCAACTGCACCTTGAAGGTGCGAACAACTCTTTCAGCCTCCCCATTTGACTATGAATGGAAAGGGGGAGCGAGGACATGGCGGATACCACAGGCATTCAGGAAGGAGGCAAACTCTCGTGACACAAACTGAGGACCGTTGTCTGACACCATCATGGTGGGGAGGCCTTCAGTCGAGAAAATGCATGACAGAGTTGCAACAGTGGCTGTGGCCGAGGTTGAAATGCTATGGACAACATATGAGAACGTTGAGAAGGCATCAGTTGATGGTTGAGTCCACAGGGCAAACTTTGCTTGAGGGAAGGCCAGATGTTCTGCACGGAGTGAGCAAGAGGTGACCATACAAGACACGTCGCCGGTCAGACCTGGCCGAAACACATGACGGGAGGCAACGCCTTAGTACGAGCAGTGGTGTAGCTGTATAACCAAGGGGCCTGGAGCAATAATGAGATTGGGTGCCCTCTTTAAACTGAAACTGCACCCATTGAAAACTACATCATCAACCCTTTACTGCCGACTTGAAGATATAATAAGCCAAACCTAAATTGTAATAAGTAAATTATTGTGTCTCATGCAGGAGATTATATTTAATCATACTCTCTAATATAATTATTAGGGTTGTGTCCGAGTAGTTCGGCCGAATCCATTATTCACTGAATTTAGCACACTGGCTTCAGATTCGAGATTCGGTGCATAATGGCCGAATACTACTGAATCCACGGGAGGGCACGGTCGTCTAAGACAGCTGACTTGAGCTGCGCGCCACCTGCTGGCGGCGTTGTCTAACGGCCGGAGTGACTGCTGGCTCATTCTTTGAGTTAACGCGGAACGTGCTTTATTCTGTTTACTCCCAACAGTGTTCTCTTCAGTGGTGACAAGGTTTATGGTAGCGTGGTCTTCCTGCTGCAGTCATGGCAGAGAAACTTAGCACGTTGCTGATGAATCTTCAGTTGTTGCTGGAAGTTTTGGCTCAACAGAATGCTTCCCTCATGGCATCTATTGACACCTTGAGTAGGACTTGGTCGGGTTGCGGTCTTCTGTGCCCGTTCCTCCGTTTCTTCCCGTTGACGACTATGCCGAGGATTGGTCCGACTATGAACAGCGTTTACGCCAACACTTCGTAGTTTTCCAGGTTTGTGATGAAGGTAAGCAAAAAGCTTATTTCCTTTCGTGGCTCTCGCCTCGTCTTTTTCGGTTGCTGGATGATTTGGCGCCGCTTCAGACCCACGCATCCCTTTCCTTTTCGAATATGTGTTCTCTCTTTATGGCATATTTTCTCCGCCACTCTCACATGGTGTTGGCCCGCGTATCTTTCTACCATTCGCATAAACAGCTGGGTCAGTCATACTGCACTTGGGCCATGGAACTGCAGGAGCTGGTCCGTGGTCTGTTTCGGTCCGAGCTCATGGTGATTCGTATGCGGACTCTATGGTCCATGATGTTTTCATTTGTTTTGCTTCCGACCTGGACGTTAGCAAGCAGGCTCTTCAATTGGACAATCCCTCATTAGCGGAGGTTTTGCGTATTGCGTGCCATGGGGAGTGAACTTTCCACTTGGGGGGCGGGGGTATCCTCAGTTGCTGATTCGGCCCAATTATCTGCAATGCCGGTTTCTTCAGTGGCTGTTGTTGCGTCGCCCTCCCCTCCCTCCCTTTCCATGCTGCAGCGCCCACCGGTGTCGTATGGGCGGGGGGAAACTTGACGCGCGGCGCCCGCTTCAGAAAGCGAGCCGAATTCATGTCTTTCGTGCGGGGCATCCCATTCTTGGGAATCATGCCTCCACAGACGGGCTCCTCTGCTTGGGACCGCAAAAGGACCTCTCACCCTCGCAATTTCGGTGCGCCACCCATGGGTATTAATAAGGTCGTTCCCGTTGGCGTACAGCCACTGAAATTGTTTATAGACCCCCGCATTCTGCGAAAAACTGTCACGCTTCAAGTGGACACTGGCGCGATGACGTCGCTTCGAAGTCCTGCTACTCACAAGCATAAGGCTCCCCCACTTTATGTCCGGCGCATTGCGTGTGGGTTGGCTACGACGGCCACTCTATTCCACTATTGGGGTCGTTTGTCGCCGAAGCTACATATCAGAATGTCAGCCGCGTGGTACCGTTTGTGGTGGTAAACAGTGCGACGGCTACGAATATCTTCGGCCTCGACACTTTCCATACTTTTGGCTTTACTATTACCGATTCTGTCTGCTTGGTTTCCGATCAAATTCCGTATGGCAGTCTCACGCAGCTCCGCGCGGATTTCTCGTCCTTGTGTGCGCCGGGTCGCCCCATCTTCTGTCGGGCTCGGCCCCACCCGATCTCCCTCCGCAGCGTTGTTAAATCTGAATTAGATCGCCTGACGGCAGAGGGTATTTTGGATCCTGTCACAGCAATTGAGTGGACCCACCCTCTAGTTGTCATACGCAAGCCCTCTGGGGCCCTGCGTTTATGTGGCGACTTTAAGGAAACTGTAAATTCTCACTCCATCATTGATTCTTTTCCCATGCCTCGCCCTGCGGAATTGATAGATCAGCTGTAAGGGGCCAGTATTTTTTGAAGATAGATCTGGTAGAGGCTTATCTCCAGTTGCCTTTAGATGATGCCTCCAAGCAGGCGCTGGTAATTTCTACGCCTTTTGGCCTATATCAATATCAGAGATTGCCATTCACGGTGGCCAGTGCCCCTGCAATCTTTCAGCATTTTTTGGATCAGTTGCTAGCACCGATTCCCTGTTGTGTGAACTACATGGATGATATTGTGGTGATTAGGTCCACAACTGCTGACCATATTGCCAACCTCCGCTCCTTGTTTTCCGTTCTGGAGGAGGCTGGCCTTCGCTGTAATTTCCAGAAATCTTCTTTCTTCCAACCATCTATTGAGTACTTGGTTTATGAGGTATCCAGGTCAGGGGTGCGTCTCCTGGCTGATCACGTGTGTGCGGTGTGTCTTCTCCGTCCTCCTTCCGTTCAAGAACTTCAAGTATTCCTGGGCAAGATCACCTATAATCACCACTTCCTTCCACAGGCAGCCACAGTGGCTCACTCCCTGCACCCATTGCTGCTTAAGGGCATCCCGTTCCACTGGTCTCCAGCTTGCGAACAGGCTTTTCAATCACTTAAAGCAGCCCTCCTTAATGCTCCATGCCTCACTGCATACACCCTGGGGGTTCCAATAGTCGTGGCAGCAGACGCCTCCCAGCACGGTGTGGGGGTGGTGCTGGCATATCAGTTCCCCGATGGGTTGGAATGCCCATTGGCATTTGCATCTAAAACTCTGTACGGAGGCGCAGCACCGGTATTCCCAGGTGAACAAGGAGGCCATAGCCATTGTTTTTGCTCTTATATCTCTATGGGTCCAAGTTCACCCTTTACACGGACCACCGCCCGTTAGTGTCTTTGTTTCACCCATTGGCGTCTCTTCCGGACAAGGCGGCCTATTGTCTCCAACGCTGGGCCTTGTACCTCTCCCATTTTCATTACGAGATACAGTACCGCTCGACGGCTCATCACGCCAATTCTGATGTCCTATCGCACCTCCCAGTAGGCCCTGACCCAGTCTTTGATGCAGAAGAGCTTTTGTATTTTGCAGTAGACGAGTCGGCATTAGACGTAATCGCCAGTTTCCCTATCAATAGCTAACGGATCACGGAGGCTATGGCTGCTGACACTGTTCTCGAGGTTGTCCTTCACCGGGTGCAGCAAGGCTGGTTGGAGTGTCCTCCAGGTCGGGCATCAGACCCTCTCCGCAATTATTATGCAATTCGTTACTGCCTTAGCACCTACGAGGGCATTTTACTTCTGTTCACGGAAGACAGCTCCCACTGAGTGGTGATTCCAGCGTCATTGCGCCACTGGATTCTAGATCTTCTACAGCTCCAAGGAGTGAACAGCTCCGGTCGCTGGCAGTGGGGACGCCTTGCAGCCAGCCGACGGGGGCCCAGAGTTGCCGTTGGATGTACCATAGGAGGGGGGAATAGAGGACCCATCGCCAGTGCTGGGAGCGGCGAGACATCGCTAGCAAGGGCGAACCCCTCGTCGGAAAAAGGGGTTTCGTCCGTACGAGGTGGTTCCAGCTAGGGAGTGGATGGAGCCACCAGACAGTCGGATGGAGGTGGAAGAGTCCCAGCAGCCAGACTTCTTCGCCGCTGTTCTGGATTCCGTCCCTTCGCCCCAATGGGGGAAGGATGTTATGGCCTAGCGGGACATTCAGATCCCACACGCCTGTATTGTGCTCCGTGGCTTGCGTGGTCCGGCCGAGATAGTTCCCGGCCTAGCCACGGGAGGGCACAGTTGTCTAAGACAGATGACATGAGCTGTGTGCCACCTGCTGGCGACGCTGTCAAACGGCCGGAGTAACTGCCGGGTCATTCTTCGAGTGAATGCGGAACATGCTTTACAGTGTTTACGCCAAACAGTGTTCTCTTCAATCTGCATATGTTTAGTTATGAATGCTGTGTTTTACTTTGCATAACAGTTCACCTTAATTTGCATTATTTGTTCTATTTTCCATAGATCTGCTGAAAGACAACGTCATTAAACGAAATTACCTCACTTTGAATAGTTCTGATAAATGGCGCTAGGAGCTGCCCCAAGTAACCTTTCCCGTCTAATATAAGCAGTGTTAGTGCTACACAGGCTTGCTTAGCAGGCGCAAATATAAATACTGGCACAAAAACTTTTGTGCTCAAAAATAATAATATTTAAAAAAAAGACAAGTCTAATTTCCTTTTTATTTTCGGCTAATGAATTTTAATACACCATCCAGTGAAGGAAATAGAATTTTAGTATTGATGAACTTGAAATGTAGCAACCTTATAATATAAGTAGCAACAAAAATAAATTTCTTCGCGTAAATACCAACGATACATTAAGCTTTAGGATTCTTGCACGAGTTACTTCATTCTGATGTCACGTATTGTTTCGCCGAATTTTGTGAAGTGCTGGGGTATGTGAACTGTAACGAAGCACTAGGATTTCAAGAAAAAAGTTATTTATTATGTGGGGGGAGGGGGGGGGAGTTCTAATCATGTGCCATCCAGGCGAGATGACGTCAATTCAGCAACCACTTGACGTCTGTTTCAATAAATATTGTAAGGTAAAGCTTAAACACATGTACACCTACTGCCTTTTGAAAAGTGACAGACAACTGACACCAACGGGTCGTGTAAAATGCGCAAGTGTGCCAATGGAATGATGATACATGGAAGTGTGTTCCAAATCAGATAGCGTAACAGGCATTTAAAAATGTTGGGTGTCGAATGCACTAGATTGTACAAGGAATGATACTCTGTTGTACGAAGGAACAGTGACTCAGAATTACCATACCAGTATCTAATTGGTGTTATAAACATTTCATAAGATTTGTATTATAAGTCTAATAAAATTGATTTATATTTCCACATTTAGTTTCATACAATAGCCTTACATTTGAAGTTTTATCTAAAAGCTACTACGTAAAGCCGACTGGAAAGCATGTGTTGCGTCAATATGCCTGACGCTACAACCACTGCCTTCGTGCTACAATTTACGTGTTTTTATATTAGCGGTAAGGGATTGTTTCTGTGAATCGTGATGCATAAATTCCACTCTGTCTTCGCCATAAGAATAATACAAATGTAAACACTACGCCATGTAATCTTCTGTGTTAGTTATTACCACATTCAAATTCCGTCCACCTAACAAACCCGAAAGACAACGGTGAATGCAGGAGTATATATATGTATCACTTTAATGTTTAAATTGCCGGCCGCGGTGGCCGAGGTGACTGAGGCGCTCCAGTCACGGTCAGCACGGCCACTACGGTCGGGGGTTCGAATCCCCCTTTGGGCATGGATATTTGTGCCGTTCTAGTTCGTAAGTAGTTCATAAGTAGTTTGTAAGTTTAGGGACTGATGACCCCGTAGTTAAGTCCCATAAGCTTAACAAACATTTGAACATTTTTTGAATGTTTAAATTTGTATAATTCTTATGCTGAACGGGAATAATTAGAATGAAGCACGGCAACTGACTTATAGTACTGATTTTTAAATCTTCTACGAATAAAAATTGTGTGCAGACAAGTTACGTGATGTTAAATGTTAAAAACGAATAAATAAATTTACAAAATATCCCTGCTTAACCCTCTGGAATGTGCAATCTGTGCGTTAAGTACTTTTCCCAGTCACTTCGAATAAAAGGGGATTTCTGTGTGTCTGAACGTCTTGTACATCACTCTTGGAATGCCTGATAAGTCAATATAATATTATTTAACATTTACCCATCCTATTTTTTAAGAATGTGTGTTTTTTTTTTAACTTCCAAAATAGCTAGTCATCTTTTCAGGTTTTATTTTTGACTCTTCCCCTTTGGAAAAAAAAGAAGAAGAAAAATACGTAATCCATGCTTTCTAGGACTTCATTCAGCAATTATTTTTTATTCCATCAAAATGAAACAGTTGGTAATAGAGTGAAGAAAGTTCATTACCTTTTAGAGCATCTAAACAACATATATATCAAAATGTTTCATGCAAATTTCTTTTAAGGGTAGGGGGTATTAAAAAATCTTTAAGATTTAAAATAAAAATCTAACTGAAAATTAAATTTCTTAAATTTTACTGTTAATATTGTCATGTGGGATCCAATCCAGAAGGCTTTATCTTCATCACTGGCTGTAATAGATTAGTAATTCTTTTTAAATACATGTACTTGAGTTAACACATTATTTGGGTTTGAGATGCGGAAGATTTGATTCAGGTTCGGAATTCGGCATGTTTTATTTAAGATTTGGTATTCACGTTCGATTCAGTAAAATTGGGGTTCAACCCACCCCTAATAATTATAACTGTGAATTGTTTGTTTGTTAAGCTTTCACGCAAAAATTAATGGGTGGATTTGATGAAATTTTGCAGACGGATAGTTTGATCTGGGTAGGACATACGACACCATGGGATAGTTTTTGTGGTTGCTCCATACTAGGTAAATGAAGTCACAGGCAGAAGTTAGTAAAATTTAAACAATGAAGAAGTATTTACTCAACCACGAAAACATGGTCTCTGCCGCAAAGCAAACTGGGAACAGTCAAGTCAGAACTCGTGCTTCCTCAGTGGCAGCAGGTGGACTGTTGTCAGTGCCGACAGATCATTCTTGCTAAACTACTGCATGAATTCACAAAGATATACAAACTGGAAATCTATTTTTTTAAATATTTTCTGCTTCTCTACACTCATCTTTAGTAGAACTCTCCAGTACTGTTTCTATAAGGCCATTATATATTTATTTATATAAAAAATAGAAAACGGATGATTTACCTGAAGGACAGGTTCGTCGACAGGCACAAATAAAATCACACACAAACACACATGTGTATGTGTGTTTGTGTGTGATTTTATTTGTGCCTTGTACACACATGTGTATGTGTGTTTGTGTGTGATTTTATTTGTGCCTTGTCGACGAACCTGTCCTTTGGGTAAGTCATCCGTTTTCTATTTTTTATATAAATTTATCCCACCAGGAAAGTTTACGAAGATTATAGAGGAAAAAATTATGATACGGAGATTATAGAGGAAAAGTCCCTAGCAGGAAAAATATATATAAAAAATAAATGAAGTTTACTTACCAGGCGAAGGAGCGCAGGTATTTGACAGCAAACATAAATAAAACAAACACACTCACACACACAAAAGCAAGCGTTTGCAACCTTGTTGTTTCTTCAGGCAGAATAGAGAAAGAGGGGGAAAAGGAAAGAATTTAGATTTAAAGGAGCGGGTGAGGAGTCATTCCAATCCCGGGATAGGAGAGACTTAGCTTTGGGGAAAAAGGATAGGTAAACACACACCCACACACATATATGCACGCACACACACAAAGGCAGACATATGCAAAATGCAAAGAAGTTGGACGGAGTTCTGATAGGTTGGTGTCAGTGGGTGGTATCCATATATCCCCGATGGTGTAACACTGTGCCAAGGTGTGCTGGCCGTGCACCTAAACATGCTTAGGCACAGGGTGATCCTCATGATCAACAAACACTGTCTGCCTGTGACTGTTCATGAGACTGGTCAGTTTGTTGCTGGTCATTCCCAGATAGAACGCTTCACAGTGCAGGCATGTCATTTGGTAAATCTTGTGGGTGCTGTCGCAAGTGGCTCTGCCCTTAATTGGGTACACCTTCTCGGTTACAGAACTGGAATAAGCGGTGTTGGGAGGATGCATAGGGCAGGTTTTACACCGGGGACACTTTTAGGGTCCCTCTGTGGGAGGTTCTGGGTTTGGGGGGGAGAGGAAGTGGCCCTGGCTATTTGCTTTTGTACCAGACCAGGACAGTAGTTGAGGGATGTGAAGGCCTGTCATCAGGTTATTGGTGTACTGGTTCAGGCATTCGGGACTGGAGCAGACTCGTTTGCCACGAAGACCTAAGCTGTAGGGAAGGGATTGTTTGATATGGAATGGATGGCAGCTGTCATAATGGAATTACTGTTGTTTGCTGGTTGGTTTGATGTGGACAGATGTGTGAAGTTGTCCATTGGATAAATGGAGGTCAATATCAAAGAAAGTGGCATGGGATTTGGAATAGGGCCAGGAGAATCTGATGGAAATTAAGGAATTGAGATTGGAGAGGAAATTCTGGAGTTATTCACTGTGAGTTCAGATCATGAAGATGTCGTCAATGAATCTATACCAGACTTTGGGTTGACAGGCTTTGGTATCCAGGAAGGCTTCCTCTAAGTGTCCCATAAATAAGTTTCTGTACGAGGGGGCCATCCTGGTTCTCATGGCTGTTCCCTTTAGTTGTTGGTATTGGCCATCAAAAGTGAAGAAGTTGTGGGTTAGGATGAAGCTGGCGAGGGTATTAAGGAAAGAGGTTTTAGGTGCACGGCCAGCACACCTTGGCACAGTGTTACACCATCGGGGATATATGGATACTATCCACTGACACCAATCTATCAGAACTCCGTCCAACTTCTTTGCATTTTGCATATGTGGTTGGTGTGAAGGAAGTACTCCATCACAGTGAGACCCTGGGCATGTGGGATATTTGTGTATAAGGAAGTGGCATCAATGGTTACTAGGATGGTTTCTGGAGGTAACAGGCTGGGTAAGGATTTCAGGCGATTAAGGAAGTGGTTGATATCTTTGATGAAGGATGGGAAACTGCACATGATGGGTTGAAGGTGTTGGTATATGTAGGCAGAGATTCGTTCTGTGCTTGGTAACTGGCCACAATGGGGCGGCCGGGATGATTAGGTTTGTGAATCTTGGGAAGTAGGTAGAAGGTGGAGGTGTGGGGTGTCGGTGGGGTCAAGAGGTTAATGGAGTCGGGTGAAAGGTTTTGTAGGGGTCTAAGGCTTTGAGGATTCCTACAAGCTCTGCCTGGACATCAGGAATGGGATTGCCTTGACAAAATTTATATGTGGTACTATCTGAAAGCTTACGCAGTCTCTCAGCCACATACTCCCGCTGATCAAGTACCACAGTCGTGGATTCCTTGTCAGCTGGGAGAATGACAATGGACCGGTCAGCCCTCAGATCACAGATAGCCTTGGCTTCAGCTGTGATGGTGTTGGGAGTGAGAGTCAGGTTTTTCAGGAAAGATTGAGAGGCAAGGCTGGAAGTGAGAAATTCGTGGAAGGTTTGAAGAGGATGATTTTGAGGAAGAGCAGGTGGGTCTCGCTGTGACGAAGGATGGAACTGTTCGAGGCAGGGTTCAATTTGAATGGTGTCTTGGGGAGTTGGATCATTAGGAGTAGGATTATTATTATTAGTGGCAAAGTGATAACTCCAGCAAAGACTATGAGTATAGGACAGTAAATCTTTAACAAGGGCTGTTTGATTTAATTTGGGAGTGGGGCTAAAGGTGAGGCCTTTGGAAAGGACAGAGGATTCAGGCTGCGAGAGAGGTTTAGAAGAGAGGTTGACTACTGAGTTGGGTGGTTGTTGCTCCAGATTGTGTGGATTGGGATTTTGAGGTTTGGGGGGAGAAGAGTTGGGAGTGGGAGATTGAGTCGATGGGAGAGACTGGGTTTGTGTGCAATAAGAGGTGGTTATGGGAACTTGCCCTTCAACATATTCTCTCTTCCTGTTGCCCACCAGGTCTCAACCTTCATGTGCTCCTTTGGCTGGTAAGTAAACGTCCTGCTAGGGACTTTTCCTCTATATTCTTCGTATCATATATTGACAAATGTCTGTCAAGGTGTGTTTGCGTTTGGATATGTGTGAGTGTGTGTGTATTTGTTTACCTTCCTTTTTTCCCCTAAGGTAAATCCTTCCACTCCTGGGATTGGAATGACTCCTTTTCCGCTTCCTTGAAACCCATATCCCTCCCTTTCTCCTCTCTGTCCTTCCTCTTTTTCCTGAAGAAGCGACCAACGGTTGCAAAAGCTTGTATGTGTGTGTGTGTGTGTGTGTGTGTGTGTGTTTGTGTGTGTGTGTGTGTGTGTGTGATTTCATTTGTGTCTGTTGACAAGCTTGTCCTTTGGGTAAGTCATCCGTTATAAAGTTTTATTGTAGAGATTGTATTAACTCTACTAGCCTATTTAGTTGGATTTAATTTTTTTAGAGTGCTTTCTGATTCACTGGTGAATTTTGACAATAGACCTTAACGCTTAATTCTGTTTCCGAAAAAATAATATGTTCTGCACTGTTGCAGAAAAAATTTGTACTTCAACACTACTGCTAATGGCATCATTCATCACTAAATTGAATTATGACTAGCGCGACTTACATATTTGCATTTGCCTGAATATTTCTAATCTGTTTTTGTACACCATTATAAACACCACTCATCACACAGACACCATCATAACCTTGACCCACACACTTTTTTAAATCAATATTTTGACAACTGCATAAAAGCATACAAATATTTTACTTCTATATCTATTGGTTGTCCATTCCTGATATGGTCATCACTGCATATCTGAGAGCTATGCTTATCTGGTGTACCTTCAATATATTTTGTGTAGTGTCCATTACGATGGCGAAAAACAGCGATGCTCTAATTCAGTCCAGGAGCTAATTTTCAAGCTTGTTCCTTAAGCACGCAATCATTTCATTTTAGATTGTTGGACTCAGCTGGCCGTGGTGACTGAGGGGACTGAGGCGCTCCATCACGGTCTGCATGGCCACTAAGCTCTGGGGTTCGAATCCCCCTGCAGGCATGGATATTTGTGCTGTCCTTAGTATTAGCTAGTTCATAAGTAGTTTGTAAGTTTAGGGACTGGTGACCCCGTAGTTAAGTCCCATATTCTATACAAACATTTGAACATATTCTTGTTGGACTCGGATACCTTGTAGATCCTAAAAGCAAAGAAGGATAATTTTAAAAAATCGGATATAAGCAATTGCAGAAATAAACAAGAGAAATGCTTAAAAATTTCTTTGAAGAAAAAATGATTACCTTTGAACATATCCAACACTTGCCACAAAATGTGATCAAACCGGCCAACAAGCTTTACAATTAACAGAAAATTGCTATGGTATCCTTCCTACTGACTTAATCTCTCTCCATGTCCTCTGAAAGCGGATGAACTTTTTGCTAGAGTAAGTATAATATTGTGCTGTAGTGACACAAATGAAGAAAAAGGGAAAAAAATGGAACGAAGAAGGACCAGCTTTCAGAACACAGTTCCTTCTTCAGGTGGGAGAGACGGGAAGAAAAAAGGATGGGAACGGAAAGGAAAGGTAATTCATGACCTAGGTCATGAGGTGGTGTTTGAGGAGAGTGGAAGTCAGAGACACTGTATATTAGTCTAATATACAATATTAGTCTAATATCCAATACTGCATATTAGACTAATATGCAGTATCCCTGACTTCCATACTCCTCAAACACCACCCTCATGACCAAGTATAATATTGAATAACCTTGTAAGAACCATTTTCCAAACTGACCCTTCCTTATGAATATAATTTTCAGCTTCCTTGTTAACAGTATCATTCTTTTTCCAAAGATTGTACACAGCACATGCTTATGTATGGCCACTCCAAAAACTGTGTTCTTTCATTCTTTCTGATAAGTGGTTCCAGTCCTGATTACCCGTACACCAAAGATTATTGCTTTGCGGTGCAAACAACCAGCAAGGTTGAAATTAGGGAGCATCTAGAATTTTGGAATAACAGCCAAACACAATTAACTGGTTCATACTTACAAACTAAAATGTACAGGGTGTCTCATGAAAGACGCTTGCCAGGAGTCTGCGGATCAGGAGGTACTGTTCCCGGCCCCCTTGTACCCAACTTTATTTATGGGACACTTAGAGGAAGCCTTCCTGGATACCAAAGCCTGTCAACCCAAAGTTTGGTGCAGATTCATTGACGACATCTTCATGATCTGAACTCACAGTGAATAACTCCAGAATTTCCTCTCCAATCTCTATTCCATCAGATTCTCCTGGCCCTATTCCAAATTCCATGCCACTTTCCTCAATGTCAACCTCCATCTGTCCAATGGTCAACTTCACACATCTGTCCACATCAAACCAACCAACAAACAACAGTACCTCCATTATGACGGCTGCCATCCATTCCACATCAAACGTTCCCTTTCCTACAGATTGGGTCTTCATGGCAAACGAGTCTGCTCCAGTCCTGAATGCCTGAACCAGTACACCAATAACCTAATAACAGCTTTCACATCCGGCAGCTATCCTCCTGATCTGGTACAGAAGCAAATTGCCAGGGCACTTCCTCATCCCCCCAAATCCAGAACCTTCCACAGAAGAACCCCAAAAGTGCCCCTCTTGTCACTGGATACTTTCCGGGACTGGATCAGACTCTGAATGTGGCTCTCCAGTAAGAATACAACTTCCTTAAATACTGCCCAGAAATGAGATCCATCCTTCCCAATCCACCGAGTGTCTCTTTCTGCCGCCCACCTAACCTTCATAAACTCCTAGTCCACCCCTATGAAATCCCCAAACCACCTTCCCTACCCTCTGGCTCCTACCCATGCAACTGCCCCTGTTGTAAAACCTGCCCTATGCACCCTTCCACCACCACTTCCTCCAGTCCAGTAACCCGGAAGGTGTACACAATCAAGGGCAGAGCCACTTGCGATAGCACCCACGTGATTTACCAGCTGGCATGCCTGCACTGTGAAGCGTTCTATGTGGGAATGACCTGCAACAAGCTGTCCATTCGCATGCACAGTCACAGGCAGACAGTGTTTGTTGGTAATGAAGATCACCCTGTGGCTAAACATGCCTTGGTGCACGGCCAGCACATCTTGGCGCAGTGTTACACTGTCCGGGTTATCTGGATACTTCCCACTGACACCAACCTTTCAGAACTCCGGAGATGGGAACTTGCCCTTCAGCTTATTCTCTCCTCCCGTTGCCCACCTGGTCTCAACCTCCGCTAAACTCAAATTCCCGCCCACCATCTTTAGCATGTTTGCCTCGGTTCTATGGACAGAGCCTCTGCCTCAAGTGGTATCTCTGTCCAATTTCTGTGCTTTTTACAAATGTCCGTCTAGGTGTGTTTGCGTTTGGATATGTGTGAGTGTGTGTGTATTTGTTTACCTTCCTTTTTGTCCCCTAAGGTAAGTCCTTCCACTCTTGGGATTGGAATGACTCCTTTTCCACTTCGTTAAAACCCATATTCTTCCCTTTCTCCTCTCCTGTTTTCCTCTTTTTCCTGAAGAAGCTGCCAGTGGTGGCGAAAGCTTGTATGTGTGTTTGTGTGTGATTTTATTCGTGTCTATCGACGAGCCGGTCTTTTTGGTAAGTCATCTCTTTTCTATTTTTATTTTTGTTTGTCCCACCAGGAAAGTTTGGACTGAAGACCAGCGATGCCTTTTTGACACTATAACAGCAAAGAGGTTCTATACAGAGAGATGTGATGCCCATTCTTCAGTTGTTTTTCTGCAACGAGCGTATAAATAAAGAAAAATATGTTCATATCGTTGTTTGAAAAGAAAAATACCAAGATAGTTGCCAAAGAGTAATAACGAAATTTCGTGTCCTCAATCTGTTTCTAAAATACAGAAAACGGCGCTGAAAAAGTGAAGCTACATACGATAGACACTTGCAGTTTGTGATGTTTATCTTACACTGTAGGCATCAGCGATTTTTCGATCCCTAAGGGGGTGAAATAGGAGATGAATGGTTTCTTGAAAAATATGTTGCTATTCAGGGAATTTTGAAGCATGAAATACAAAACTTCTGATTTCGATTTTTGATTGGAATTTTAAAAACACATGTTTCGATATTTTTGGTAATTCAACCATTAAGCGGGTAAAATAAGGCAAAATATTTGAAGGGTGCTACCAAGACTATTTTGATGCTAGATATATGAAAACTTGGATTTGGAACAATTGTTAGAATTGGGATGGTTTGAATTCTGCCATCAATTGTGCAATAGGGGGTGGCAAGTTGTATCAAAATACTTTATTAGGAAATAATTTTTAAAGCTAAATTTATGGAAGATTATACACTTGCGACAGCACCCACTTGATTTACCAACTGACATGCCTGCACTGTGAAGCTTCCTATGTGGGAATGACCAGCAACAAATTGTCCATTCGCAAAATGGTCACAGGCAGGCAGTGTTTGTTGGTAATAAAGATCACTCCGTGGCTAAACACGGCTTGGTGCACGGCCAGCACATCTTGGCACAGTGTTACACCGTCCGGGGTTATCTGGATACTTCCCACCGACACCAATCCTTCAGAACTCTGGAAATGGGAACTAGCCGTCAGCACATTCTCTCTTCCCATTGCTCACCTGGTGTCAACCTCCGCTAAATTCAAATTCGTGCCCACCATCTGTAACATCTTTGCCCCTGTTCTCTAGACAGAGCCTCTGCCTTAAAGTGGTATCTCTGTCCAACTTCTTTGATTTCTACATTATGTCTGCCAAGATGTGTTTGTGTCTGTGTATATGTGTGGGTGTGGATGTTTGTGTTTTGTTTACCTTCCTTTTTTTCCCCAAAGATAAGTCTTTCCTCTCCCGGGATTGGAATTGCTTTTTACCCACTCCCTTAAAACCCTTTTCATTTCCTTTTCCCTCTCCTTCTCTTCTGCCTGAAGAAGCAACTGGGTTGCGAAAGCTTGCATTTGTGTGTGTGTGTGTGTGTGTGTGTGTGTGTGTGTGATTTTTTATTTGTTACTATCACTACCTGTGCTCCTTCATCTGGTAAGTAAACTTTACCTATTTTTATATATATTTTTCCTGTTAGGAAATTTTCCTCTATATATATTAAATAAACTGTTGTATTCTTGGAGCTAATGGTTCTCTATGTAAATCATGATGGTTCTCGGCTGATGCTACAAATAGTAATGTAAATAACAGGAAGAGGAGGCTGTTCATTGTCAGCTACATCAACTCCAACTTCAACCGACAACATGCTATCGGTGGCTGGGTTCACGTCTTAGTGGACAAGCAATGGACAGTGTTATGATTATATTCTGAGATGTGAATAATTTTTCGATATCGCTTTGTGCATTTGAGGTTTGTTGGTCAGGGTTCAAAAAGTTAAAACTCAAAAATCCTTCATTCCACTAAAATATTGTATACGGTAGAGCTTATTTGCCAATAAGAAATACTGTACAGTAAATGTATTTATACAGGATTTGGAGGCACGTGATCCTTCACACTGCACCGAGCCACACACTACAACACTTGGAAGATGCAGGCTTTGATGCTGCTGCTAAGCAGACTGAAGTGTGCTGATTGTTGTACTCAGGGCCTGGCGGCTTGGCTGGTCAGCAGCGCCACTGGGTGGCATCATGTGAATGCTACATTAGAAGCAATATTTCGTCATCCAGTGGCCCACTGCGGCTACTCTGAGAAACTTGGTTTGAGGGGTGGAGGAGATGATGGACGGTAGGGTGGGAAAGTAAATAAAAATATTAAAAAATAAAAAAATCGATGCTCTGCTGTAAGTTTTCTCGAATGTCACTCAAGGAGGTTGAGGGGCCCCTTGAGCTTGGGGCCCCGGGGCACTGCTCTTCCTAGCCGTATGGTAGCTACACCACTGAGTACAAGATAGCCCCCA
This sequence comes from Locusta migratoria, assembly GCA_026315105.1. Classification (NCBI taxonomy): domain Eukaryota; kingdom Metazoa; phylum Arthropoda; class Insecta; order Orthoptera; family Acrididae; genus Locusta; species Locusta migratoria. Next base: position 544,455,343 of record CM048746.1, read on the forward strand.
ATGATCGGAGTTGAGCAGCTTGACAACCTCTCTGTAGAGGGCCTATGAATGATGACCGAAGGAGAGGCCTCCTCAGTATCGAGGAGAAACACTGCCTCCACAACAGAAAAACGGTGTCAAAATGCATATTAGTTCCTGATGGGGTTAGATGCCCGTGTCGGTAGGGCCTCAGGCCAGCCCTGTTGTACAAAACGGATCACCTTGTGGAGGACCGGGTCTGTGGCACTAGCCTGAGCCACCTTCACACCCATGACTGGAAAACTGTCCACTGTTTGCTGAGTGGCAATGTCAACATGGAATCAAAGCAACTCTTCCATATCAAAGTCTGCATCTGGACTAGCTGGAAGATTGGAGAACGCATCCGCATTTGCGTGTTTGGATGTAGGTTGGAACTATATTGCATAGTTACAGCGAGAGTGGAACAGCACGCAATGCTGAAGGTGGTGGGTGGCCTTGTCGGGCAGTAATGCCAAAGGATGAATGAGGGAAACCTGCAGTTTGTGATCAGTGATGAGGTGAAATTTTACGCCTTATAGAAAGACATGAAACTTCTTCAGAGCGTAGATGATGAAAAAGCCTCCTTCTCAATTTGCGAATATCTGGTTTGGGCCGAAGTGAGCATCTTGGAGGTGAAAGCAATTGGCCGCTCCTATCCATCTGGATATTTATGGGCGAACACTGTGCTGATCATGTGTTAGGAAGTATCTGTTGCTAAGACGAGGTTGAGGCCAGATTGATAGGTTACGAGGCAGGATGCCGATTGTAGCAACTCCTTTAACGTGCAAAATGCTTTTTCACAAGCCGATGACTAATGGAATGAAGTCCTTTTGCACAGCAGGTCTTGCAGGGGTTTACAACAGATGAAGCCTCTGGCAAGAATTTATGGTAATAAGCGACCTTTCCTAAACACACTTGAAGGTGCTTGACTGATGTTGATCGAGGGAGAGACACCATGGAGAACACATACTGATGAAGGGGATTGCTGTCCACACTAGAAACCTCAAACTTCAGAAAAGTAATAGAAGGCTGGAAAAATGACATTTCTCCAGATTGTACATCAAACCCACCGTCTGCAGTACTGTTAAAAGTGCACCTAAGTTGCATAAATATTTGTCAGCTGAGGGCTGGACACTACTATATCATCGAGGTAATTTACACACCCAGGCACTGACAGTATGAGTTGTTAGAGTAAGTGCTGAACAATTGCCGGAGAGCTGGCCACCCCGAACGGCAACCTCAAATATTAGTACAATTCCAAAGGGTATGTTAAGGACCAAGAGGCATTGAGAGTCAGCATCAAAAGGGATTTGCAGATATGCATCGGAAAGGTATATCATGAAGAAGTACTGTCCACCCGCCAATTTTGCAAGAAGCTCATCAGGGCGTGGTAATGGATAAGTGTTGATGAAAGATTGAGCATTCACAGAACATTTGAAATTGCCAACAAGGCGCAACTGCCCCAACGGTTTAATTTTACAATGACTTTGGGAGTTGCCCATTCATTCACTTGATGGAATTTGTTTTACCACCCCAGCTTTCTCCAGGCAGTCCAACTCTGCTTTGACTTGGTCATGGAGTGCGGTTAGAACCGACCAAGCACGGAAATAACGGGGCCTGGCAGTTATCATGGTGATGTGGGCTTGGAAATAATTATCACAGCCCAACCCCGCTGAAAACAACGTGGAAAATTTAGCGCATAAAGAGTCCAGTTGCGGATAAGGCTGTTTGTTTGAGTCAATGTTGACTTTGACAGAAATAGTGAAACCAAAAACCCGAAAAGCGTCAAGACCCAACAAGGTGTCTGAGTGGGCATTGTTTGCAACAGGAAAAGTGAGCCTATGAGTGACAAATTTGTATGTAACAGGGTCCGAGAACTGTCCCAGAATTGGGATATTTTGTTTATTGTAACTGATCAATTTCCATGACACTGGTAAGATAGAGGGAGAACCCAGATACAAATAAGTCTTTGAGTTTAATAAGGTGATGGCCACGCCTGTGTCCACTTGCATATTCAAACTATTGTGGAAAACCATGACGTCAATAAAGAGCTTATTGCGTGCAACTGAAATCAAAGAGACGCAATTGACGTCTATGTTGGTGTCGGAACAGGGACGGATCTAAGCTTTTTGGCGCCCGGGGCAAGATTGTGATTTGGCGCCCCCCCCCCCCCCCCCCCCTCTAGCTGCTTCGTCGTCGCAATGACGAAGTATGAGATTTAATAAAAGCAACAAAAACTGGGTTTATATTGAGTTCCTTTATTCACAAGCAGGAGAAAATGTACTGTATGATGAAGTCATAAATGAATAAAGATGAATATTAAATAAAAATTTGAGGCCTAGGCCTAAGTTTGGAAAAAATTTTACCAAACATGTTCACAAACAATGCAAAATATTTAGTATTAAATAAAACATAAATGCAGATTAAAAAGTCAAATTATCCAGTATAATAGGTGATAGAATAAAATCTTGAAATATTTACTGAAAAAATGAATCAGTATGAACAAGAACTGTGCAAATGTTTGTATATATATGGCACTTAACTACTGTGGTTATCAGTTCATACGCTTACAAACTACCTAAACTAACTTATGCTAAGAACAACAAATACACGCATGCCCGGGGGAGGACTCGAACCTCCGACGGCGTGCAGCGGCGTGCTCCGCAGCTAGGCGCCCTCGGAACGCTCGGCCTCTCCACCGTGGCAACAAGAACTGTGAAGTTTATTGCTTATCACAACGAATTTCGAGGATTTATTCGCATCTTCTATAGTTTACGTAACTACGGTACTTTTTCGACGTTTCAATGTGTGACTTCTTGACACACTTGCACTGCAGTTGTCTAAAGGTTGGCTACTAAAGTTCGGAAAATCGGATAGAATAAATATTGAGGTGTGTGTTTTAGCCTAATGTTAGAAATCATAACTTTTTCTGTCAGCTTAAAGGTATTGTGCCTCTTCCATTACTCAGAATATCAACATAATAATCGTGACTTAGGCCTACCTGTGTACAAAAACAAGTGTGACGATTTTTGTGTTGTAATTTCCAGTTTAATGGAGCAGACACAATACCTGCAAGTATAGACAGTCGTACTATTTAGTATGTAAAAAAGTTGCCAATATTTTATTATGTATGCTACCATTTCCCTCATTAAAGTAACCTCAAAAACACTACATCTGTGCAAGAGCTTCATAAAATCACACTTGGAAAATACCAATGTATTTACGTAAACAAATGCACTAAACGCGAGAAAAATTCTCGAAATGCGTTATGGTAAGTATAAAAACACATAATTGATGCAGTTTCTCTGTATTGAAATCCATGAAGAACACAGCTATAGGCCACCCAGAAACATCCGATTATGATGAACGAAATGAAGTTACGGTACATTTAACTTCAATGACTATCATGCAATATATTTGTGAAAGACAAGTGTGAAATTAAGAATAATTTTGAACACGGAAACCAGTGAAAAGCGGAAGCACACGTAGGCCTGCACCACATTTGCAGGCCATTTCATGGAACAGACTCATCACCTTGTTAAAGAACGCCAGAACCAGTAAGAATAATATGTGGACAGCTAATACCCGATTATCACAGTGCAAAACACTGTAAGAGAGGCACTACAATAACATTAAGATAAGGCACAATACCGGATTGAACACATTGTGAGGTTATAATTTACGCCTAAAATTTCTGATTAAGGATTTAAACAACTTGAGGTTTCCAATAAACTGTCGTATCAGACCATATAGTCCAAATTATATACCGATTGTGATATTTCTACTCTTCTGGGTGCTATAATCTCTCTCTCTCTCTCTCTTCCACTAAGCATATCAATTACTCACTGTCCATATCTAGCATGTGAGAACGCCGGTCGATTTGACCGAAGAAAACAAACTGATTTGAATTTCACCTACTGTCGTCCGATGTCTGTATGTTCGGGCGATGAGGTCGGCTACACTGTGACCGTGCACATAGTGGAGTACTGATTTGAAACGATCGGCCGTTTTCCGCGGACGTCTGTCGTCGGAAAAACCCACCGATATCGGAGCCACTGTGACCACAGCCTTAGCGTGATCTGATTGTTAAATGTTGCAGGGCTTCGGATGCCAAGTCAAGCAGCGGTCGAAGCACTTTTAGCAATTTTATAAAAGTCATCGTTAAGGTCCCCATATCTGATTGAAAAGATTGTGCCACTGTAGGTCCAACGTGAAGTTTGTAATGACTTCACTGAACATTCATGACTGATATAAGTCATGAACAAGTGTTCCTTTTAAGTTACATTTACAAACCGGAGATGTAGTGTACCTGTAGCTTTATGAGAAATGGATTTTTCGCAAAAAATGTTTTAACGGTAATGTATTCCGAATAGTAAATACATCTGCTGCATTTAAGATATATTTGTGAAAAATGTGACCACTTCACGACTAAAAAAAATATTTAGAATTGAAGCAACGAGATTCTGGCTTAACTAAAAATTATGTACCTAATAACTCACCTTTCACATTTCCTCTCAACCAAGTTGACATTAACGAGGAAGATTTCTGAGCTTCCCCTTCGTTTTCTCGGGCTCTCCTCCTGAATGCCGCTCCAGATAGTTTTTTTGGCATCTTCCCACACTTCACACCTAAGTAATAAGCTAATACTTGATATTTCATAGTTACATCAGTCAGAACTCTGTCTAAAAAATTCAAATGTATCCGTCGCGTTTGAAAGTATGTTACGTATTTTATTCGTGAGAAGTGCGTCCAGTTTATTCCGCACATGGTTGTGATACGTAGTGATAGAAAGTGTGTTTTAAAGTGATACGAAGTTTTAATGTTTTCAGTGTTGTCCTTACAGTGTTGGTAACCATGTGTGTAATTGTGCGATACATGAAGAGTGTTACAGAATTATTGAAAGCGAGTTAAATAATCCGATATTTTAAAGTTTTCAATTGTGTTTATTGTGTCGGTGCTTGTGTGAATAATGTTTTCTTCTAGAAGAGCGTCATCAGTGGTCAAAGGTCGTGTGACAGAAGCAATTTTATCGCACAAAGAAGAAATAGTGCGTACCGACGGAGGGATCGTGCCAAAATTAGCCGACGTACGGTATCGGATCAGCAACGAAATAGATGGATCCATGTCAGCTGCGAGCCTCGATATGTTTGTTGTATGCAATAGGTATAAAATAAAGGACAAGTTGTTAAATATGCCACCATCAGAAGAAGAAGAAGAAGAAGAAGAAGAGCATACAACTGCCGAAGAAATGCACACAAGCCTTCCGGCGGATTACAGCAGAGTTACGAATGAAGTCGAAGAAAAAAGTGAAGAAGAGATGGATCTATCAGAAGATGCCGAGAATTACAGTTTCACTTTTACAATTACAGTGCCGAAAGAACAGTTATCTGGCTTAACTGTTCATAAGAAATAAAATAGAAAAGTGAAATGACAACCTCCTGCAGTCCAAGAGTATACTCTAATACAGTCAGGAGTGTGGCAGGACATTTTTAATGAGAAAACTAGCTGAAAACCTGGCATCCCGTGGGTACGTGATTATTCCAGTCTTTAGTTAGTCCATCTCCCTTTTCTCCCTCTGTCCACTTTTCCTGTCTTCTCTCTCTGTGCATCTCCTACTCCTCTTTCTGCCCATCTCTCCCTTCCCCTTTCTGTACCAGTCACCTCCTCTTCTATGTCGAACTCCTCCTCCACCTCTCGAGTCTATTGCCTCCTCCATCTGTTGAAAATTAAACTTTGGTAACTGTCATGGTTACCACTGATGTGGTGTCAAGTTTACTACAAGGTATCCTTTGCCATGCGGCGTATGAAATCTTAGGTAGACACTGAGGTTCCTCTTGTTTTTAAAACTAAGTATGCAAAATTTTATCTGAAATAAAAAATGCTGAGCCAAACACTCAACGAACAACCAAGAACCAACTGAACTGAAGACCGCAAAGTCCAGATCTACCTCAAGGAAAAAGAGAGAGAGAGAGAGAGAGAGAGAGAAAAGAAGAAGAAAGAAAAAAAAAAGTATTAGCGTTCTGGGCTCACAACCATAGAGTCAGTGGTTCGATTCCTGCAGAAACTGATTTATATTTTTATTTTTTTCGTTGTATTCGAATACCTACATAATTTTAATATACGACGGTAATTTGTATGAAAAATGCACGTGTTTTTATTTATTTGTAATTTTCTGTATTTTTTAAAATAACGATGGTTTCAATCATAAAAACATAAGTTACATTTTTTACAGTATCGGCTTCACTATTAGCTGACGACGGTAGTCTCTGATTGTTAAGATTGAGAAGAGTTACGACAGTTTTTGAAAAGTCTTCTCCATAGTAACTAATGACTTTCGAAGCAGCTCCCATACACAACCATTGTTTTAGGCGATGACAAGCTATTCAACTTGTCTACACACACATAAAAACTAACACAACACAAGGAATTACAGATCCCTAAATGTTTTAGGTAACTGAAATCGAAAACGACGAAAAAATAGATCTCTCAAACTTAACAATCAAAGACTACCATCGTCAACTAATGGTAAGCCGATACTGTAAAAAATATGTAACGTATGTTTTTTGATTAAAATAATAATTTTATAAACTATAGAAAATTAGGAGTAAATTTTTATTTTCATAAAAATTACCGTTTGATATTAAAATTATGTAGGTATTCGAATACAACGAAAGAAATAAAAATATAAATCAGTTTCTGCTGGAATCGAACCACAGACTCTATGCTTGCGATGGCCAGAACGCTACCACCTGAGCTGCACCAACAGATGGTGCAACTATTTTAGTTATTGATACTTATGTGTACGTACAAAACTTCAAAGTCGATATTCTCGACAATTTTTGAGAGTTGTGTCGGATGGCTTTGACTGATAGTTATTTAAGTTCTACACTTGACGTACCGCAAATATGAAAAAAATCTAAAATCCGACACCCATGTGGTCTCCTTGTTAGGCAATGAGTTTCCTATTGTTTTAAATGTCAATTGTGCAATGTTACATAGCAATTGGATGAACGATATAGCAGCGCATAAAATACGAACATACATGATGCTCCAGTTTCCCAAAGCGTTTCAATGTTTATGACGTTATATATCCTAAACTATATAACGTCCAATAAAATAATTTTTAGTAACATTTATGGGCATAAATAAATACAGTTGCGAATAAATTTAGTAGTAAAGATGTAATAATCGTGTTAATACTTTATAAGGTACCCTCCATCACACACCGTACGGTGACTTATGAAAGGTAGTCTGTGTATTAATGCAGGACATAAGCTGCCTCTATTCCAAATTGCATTCTAATCCGTCCAGCATTTCAGTGTGAAGGTCTAAGAAACGAATTAACTAACTGTAAAATACCCTCCACCATACACCATATGAACTTAATTGTAATATGCCTACAACCTTCGCGAAAGTGCAAGCACTGAGTTAACAAAGTTTTATTGCAATTGGATGTACAGCATGACCCTGCATAAAATACAATTAAAAAGACAAACATACAATTTCTATGTATTAGATTTATGTATTTATTTTCAAAGTCGCATTAAAACCATACGTTGTTAACAACAAACTCCTTCTACTGGTGGTTTTCACCCCAATGATTCGGTGTACTTGGTATGCATCCACTGAACCATGTTAATAATAATAATAAAAAAAAAAACAAAAAACGAGACGTTTCGTAGAAGTAAGCACCGCTTTGGAAAAAAAATATAGTAAACTTATTTTTTTATTTATGGTCACAAAACTTAAGTGGGTTTTGAGCTACCACTCTTACTTATTCTGTTGTAGATGCACAGACGTAGAACTACCTAGACGGTGTTATTTTAGCTGCCGATGGGTGTTTTCGTTGTCCAATATAGCATTTCCTTATTCTCTAAGGATTTTGTCCTAGATCAGAAGAAACAATATACAGGCATGTTGTTAGCAGTAACTCCTTTGCTATGTTTTTTCTCTTCACTGACCAGAAATAAGAATGAAGTTTCTTTCTCTGCCTCGTGACAACAGGAATATTTAAAAATTCTAAAAACCATAAATTCAAGTACTCTATTTCTTTAAATATGTGCCTTCCCGTTCCTTCTACATATTCATCTTGTTATGATCCATTCGTAATACTGAAACGTACTCCTTTTTCAAAATATTGGCGCCAAGCACAATATTGATCAACTCAGTAGGTGTAATAAGGTCATGAGTGGTAGAGAAAGGGGGGGGGGGAGAGGTATGTGATGAATAGTTGAACATTTTTCAGATGCAAAATAACTTTAGGTTGTTCATATCATCTTCTTTTATGATAACAAGATGCCTTTGTTTTAGGACTATATATAGTCCTAAAACAAAGGCATCTTGTTATCATAAAAGAAGATGATATGAACATATAATTTATATATATAAAATTGATGTTTAATTGTTTGTATATGGAATTAAGATACTGGCCACTGTTAGGAAATACTGTATGTAGACAAAAAATGAACAAAAAACCTTTTAATCAAATTTACATGTTTATTCTACATATAAAAATGAATCATTATCTTTCTTAATATGTTACATGACCATGTTTGTATATGATAACTTATATTTTAAATGTGCATCGATAATATACTAGATGATTGTCTTATTCAGTAAGAAAATGGAATGAGGAGTAATAGTTGAATGAAAAAATACATGAACTGCTAATTCTGGCAGTAAACGAACACTAACAACTCTAGGTACAGTTGTAGCTGTGCAACAGTGATGGTGATGGATTCACCAATGCTGTTGCTCATCCAGGAATCTAATGTGTATCAATCAAACTGAGAAAACCTCAGCAAAGAATAACAACTTTTCTTGTTTATCGTATGGGTACTACAATTCAGAATGATACAATTTCCACTGGCTTCGACAATCTTATGAGAGACTCAAACCATTAGATTTTATGTATATACTGTCCTTCATTTCAAGTTAGACATCTGAGTATATGACTAGCTCTGTTCTAAAACTTATCAAATTTGTAAATTACTGTGTTAAGTGTCACAGATAATAAATTTGCACACAAAATTAAAATTTCATTGTTGTAATCTTAGTCTAAGCTATTTACTGTGGGAAATATAAACTGTCTGAAATACCATATTTGACACAAAAACATGTGTTTCTGTGATCTTTAAGAAGAGAAATTTATTTTTCATCATTACACTTTTTTATAATTTAAGAGTTGTCCCAAACAAGAAACTTTTCTATTTAGAACTTGCCAGGATGTAGAGGTCAAGTTACAAAAAGTTTAAATTAAAATACTGTTTTGTCGTGTAATAGTAAATGTAAAAACAAGTAGAATCGTATGATTGTTTATGTGGAACTGACTTCAAGTGGTAAAAAATACATTAATTACACATAGTAATTTTTTATAGCTGGAGTTGATTTGCGACGTACTTTTTCTACATTTTCAACTGGAGGTGGTGTTATTGCCGTAAGAGATTTTCTCGTTGGTCGAAACTTGTCCATGGCCCGAGTATAAGAGCCAGTACAAATACGTTCCCACGAAGAACTTCGAGTACCATTGCTGTTGCTATTACACTTGTTATTTGTGTTGTTGTTCGTGTCGTGGTCTGGACAGAAGGCCGATGTTCTTTCTAAACTCTCCCCGTTTTTTGGGACTCCTCCAGTTGATTTTTTGCTGACTTCCTGATCAGGTACTCCAGTGTTTGCATGAAGACGATCGTTGTCTCCTGGCGCTGTTATAAGAGTCTGATCACTTGCCTTGGTAACAACAGATGATTCTGACTCTTCAGCAGGTAATGTAGGTTGTTCATTCAGCTCCTGCAAACAGAAACGTTCAAGTTGCGAGATTCTGTAAATTCTACATAAAATGCCAATGATTAGCAAATGCTGACTGGAGACACAACGATCATTGTGACAAAAGTGTTTTAATTCTCTATTAGTGATTTCTGTCTTTAGATGCTACCATTATCTGATGTATACTACTCTGGCCCAAAGCAAAGGATTAAAGATGCTTTCGATACTGTAGCCAAACATGACTTCGTGTTTGTTCAAGGTTCTGAGAGTTAGACAAAGTACGTTGCTCCAGAAGCAGACCCTCATTGCAAACTTTTTTTAATGCTATATACATGGTGGTGCATTTCTTTCCGATTGTGATCGTTAGACGAAATGTTTATTGTGCCATTACATAATAGTACACGCGACAAAATGAAGACATTAAAAATAAAAATATTGCGTTGCGAAAGCCAAATGGAGGCTAGAAATCTTTTGCTTTATAAACTGTATAATATTATATACTACATACTTTCAGTGTTTGACACTTCATAAAGAACATTTTATTTGATATGTTGTATTTATTTCCTCAAATAAATAAATACTGATGTTTTAAGCATGAGCTACAATTGTAGACATAACGGGATGTCAATTTCAATGTTTCTCGGGACGGTATTGCTATCTGCTAACATATGAAATGGCACGCTCAGTCATGATACAGTTGTATACAGTTGACTTTTCATAGTTTTTATTCTATTATCGAAAATTTTCCGCGATTATTTAGATTGTTTCTACAAGGAGGGGAAGGTATCTGACAGCGAAATGTAAATTTAGGTTTTCCTAGACAAAGGAGCCAACATTGTGTAAGCAGTTTTTATTAACTATTTTAACAGTGAAAATATCAACATCTGTCCCTACAATGTAGTGCATCGGTCACCAGTCACGCCTAAGTCACCAGAGGACATTTCGCTCACATTGGACAAATTGTTCAGCTAAGTAAGCTACAGCAAAGTGAGGTCACTGCCCCTTCAGAACGAAGGGAATGGACTCGTTCTCGTCTACTGCTGAGAACAAAAGTGTGCTTCTGCACAAGGGCCGTGTCATCTTTCGTGAGCTCCAGGTACCGTACTGTTACATAGTCAATTTTGGCAATGGCAGCTGGCCTAATGCAATCCGCAGAAGGAACGCAGCCTATTTTCGGAGTGAACAGAATGAGGTTAAAATCTCTGGAGATGCCGAAGTACTTAAAACCGAAGCCAAGAAAATAAGTGTTCTCTCATTTTTTCCAAAACATTGGTGCAGCTTATGTGTGTGTGTATTGTAGTTCTAGTCGTTAAACTGTACGTCATATCTACGTACATACTCCAATGTAGTGGCTTTAAGTTGATACATTCCGAGTTTGAGTAAAATATCATGCTTAAAATATCAGCATTTATTTATTTGAGGAAATAAATACAACATATCAAATAAAATTTTCTTTCTGAAGTGTCAAACATTGAAAGTATTTAGTATATAATATTATACAGTTTATAAAAAAAGTTTTCTAGCCTCCATTTGGCTTTTGCAATGCAATAATTTCATTTTGAATGTCTTCAGTTTGTCGCGTATACTATTATTTAATGGTCAGTGTCTGTTTAAATTTTGCATTCTTTCTTGTTTGTTTTTGCAAGAGTGATCTAACCTGTTTTGTGTACCACGGTGTGTCAACCCCCTTTTTTGTTAATTTATTTGGTATAAATCTCTTTATACCTGTCGACGTTATTTCGTTGAATGTTAGCCACGTTCGATCTACGGTCACGTTTCCGACTTTGATAAACGTCGGATTGTAGCCTATCGCGATTGCGGTTTATCGCATAGCGACATTGCTGTTCGCGTTGATCGCGATCCAATAACTGTTAGCAGAATATGGAATCGGTGGGTTCAGGACGGCAATACGGAACGCCGTGCTGGATCTCAACGGCCTCGTATCACTAGCAGTCGAGATGACAGGCAATCATATCCGCATGGCTGCAACGGATCGTGCAGGCACGTCTCGATCCCTGAGTCAACAGATGGGGACGTTTGCAAGAGAACAACCATCTGCACGTACAACTCAACGACGTTTGCAGCAGCATAGACTATCAGCTCGGAAACCATGGCTGCGGTTACTCTCGACGCTGCATCACAGACAGGGGCACCTGCGATGGTGTACGCGACGACGAACCTGGGTGCACGAATGGCAAAACGTCATTTTTTTCCGGATGAATTCAGGTTCTGTTTACAGCATCATGATGGTCGCATCCGTTTGGCGGCATCGCGGTGAACGCACATTGGAAGCGTGTCTTCGTCATCGCTATACTGGTGTATCACCCTGCGTGATGAGGTGATTGGTTATACGTCTCGGTCACCTCTTGTTCGCATAGACGACATTTTGAACGGTGACCATTACAAATCAGATGTGTTACGACCCGTGGCTCTACCCTTCATTCGATCCCTGCGAAACCCTACATTTCAGCAGGATAATGCACGACCACATGTTGCAGGTCCTGTACGCGCATTTCTGGATACGGAAAATGTTCGACTGCTGCCCTGGTCAGCACATTCTCCAGATCTGTCACCAATTGAAAACGTCTAGTCAATGGTGGCCGAGCACCTGGCACGTCACAATGCGCCAGTCGCTACTCTTGAGGAACTGTGGTATCGTGTTGAATGTGCGTGGGCATCTGTACATGTACGAGCCATCCTAGCTCTGTTTGCCTCAATGCGCAGGCGTATCAAGACCGTTATTACGGTCAGAGGTGGTTTGGGTACTGATTTCTCAGGATCTGTGCATCCAAATTGCATGAAAATATAATCACATGTCAGTTCTAGTATAATATATTTGTCCAATGAATACACGTTTATCATCTGCATTTCTACTTGGTGTAGCAATTTTAATGACCAGTAATGTATTAAGATGTCTTACTTGAGTGTGATTAGTTTGTAAGAAAAAACTGGAGGCTTTATATCTTGATTTGCACCTCCAGGAGGGGGTGCTGGCAGAGTCTGACACAAAGAGTCACGAAACTCCGGGCAGTTTCCTGCAACTTGGCGACCGCAGCGCTGCCAAGTGGTTGGGTCGTAAGAACATACCGAGAGGCGAGAAACCATTGTGGATTAGATACGGAGTCGAACGACATGTTTAAAATGCGACGCATTTCGGAGGTTATTGCGGCGCGATAAATTGTAATTAGAGGAAAACTAAGAAAATGTACAGTTTCTCAAATATGAAAAGCTCTTACAATGTAGGATAGAATAAAGTGTGATAAATTTTAAGGATGTATGGAATCTGTAACACACAGAGAGAGAGAGAGGGGGGGGGGGGTAACTAACTCAGTATTTTTCTTCAAGTTTATTTTTGATAGTCTACTGATAGGTTTGTGGAAATCAAAACAAATTTTTGTACAGTAGTCTACTATTGGTGATGCAACAATGATAGTCGAAAGTTAACAGGGATTTGTTTGTACAAAATGTAAAATAAAACGTAACTAACTGTAGTTTAACATGTACAGACAAACTGAGATTTTAGCAGGAAAAGATTCTTAAAGATTTACAGTACCTTTACATTCCTGGGGAGTAGGTACGATGAAAACGTAACAGGAACGGAACATGCAAGCCATCTGAGCAAGAATAAAGCGAAAAGGGCTTTTATAAGACGAAACAATTAGTCTCTAAGAATGTAAAAATCGTGTCTAGTTCCAGTATCAAATGTATTAAGATGTTCAAAATCTGTAGAAAAAAATACATGTGGAACGTAAGTACATTATATGACTATAAATCAGTTGCTTTTGAACTGAAACACACCAGGTTACAATCCGCTTCTTGTCTTAAATCGTTTTTGGATGTTATGATAACGACCGTGCTAGTGTGAGCCGTATGTATTACAATGCACTGGCATGTTATTATTACAAACTGACATAAACAGGAAATGGGATTTTCGTTTAATAATGTTTTCCTATTTGATTTCCAATCCATGGTGTACAACAGCAATCAGTTAGAATAAATATTCCTTCAAACCGTCCTGATTGCAAATTTTAATGACGCGTTTCGCCCTTTAGCAGGACATCTTCAGATTATCTGCGTGACAGAATTTACACAACATTACAAGGCGGAATTACAAACGGTTATAATGGTACATGGGCTTGTGTCATCAGAGACCACCGCTTCGATTAAGGTAATCTTAAAAATCGGTTTTATGTTTCTCACATCTTTGCCGAATATGTTCCAATTGTAATTCGTTGTTACCCGAACATTTGTAGGGCCACAAGAAAAACCAAAAAACATTCCAGGAAAATAGAAACACCGCAATAACAACTTACGGTGTCACACCGCGGAGAGCGCATTGTAAGCTTTGTTTACCATTTATATTGTATTCTTAACACAAAATAAGCCCATGTACCATTATAACCGTTTGTAATTTCGCCTTGTAATGTTGTGTAAATTCTGTCTCGCAGATAATCTGAAGATGCCCTGCTAAAGGGCGAAACGCGTCATTAACTAATAAAATAAAATTGCAATCAAGACGGTTTGAAGGAATATTTATTCTAACTGATTGCTGTTGTACACCATGGATTGGAAATCATTTTATATGAACACTAATCTGTAGACTGTTGAGTTCCTGTATCATGAACACTACTATCGGCACTAAGTTTGTACTTATCAGAAGACCTAATATCTTTCAAAAGCTTTCAATCGGTTAATAGCAAGTTGTAGAACTCCTTGCAGGTAAGGTTTTCGTAATGAGTCTTAACTATTACAATTGTTTCAATAGTTTCAGTGGTAAAACGTTTTTTCTCATCAGTCCAAAAAGAATTTACAATGGAAAATACCCTTTCAAAAACAAAATAATACTTCTTTATTCTAACTTTGCATGGAAGACAGAGCAAGACCCAGGAGAAAGTTAAATAAACCATGTTATGAATCTAAATTGACGTGAGAATAAATAAAAAGACACACGAAAGACAAGGTTCTGCTGACAGGGGGGGGGGGGGGGGAGAAAGGACATTTGGCGTCCCGCTAAATATTTTGCGAGACAACGGGACACAGAACGAATAAAAAGGACTGTCCCGTCAAAAACGGGACGTCTGGTCACCCTACGTCTACCCTTCATTCGATCCCTGTGAAACCCTACATTTCAGCAGGATAATGCACGACCGGATGTTGCAGGTCCTGTACGCGCATTTATGGATACGGAAAGTGTTCGACTGCTGCCCTGGCCAGCACGTTCTCCAGATCTGTCACCAATTGAAAACGTCTGGTCAATGGTGGCCGAGCAACTGGATCGTCACAATACGCCAGTCACTACTCTTGAGGAACTGTGGTATCGTTTTGACTGTGCCATCCAAGCTCTGTTTGAGTCAATGCCCAGGCGTATCAAGGCCGTTATTACGGCCATAGGTGGTTGTTCTGGGTACTGATTTCTCGGGATCTATGCACTCAAATTGCGTGAAAATGTAATGACATGTCACGTCTAGTAGGGTAAGGTGGTACAAATTTGATATAGGTACAATTCTGATCAACATAAATTTTCGCGCCATTTGTCAGTCTCGTAGTGTCTCGTTATGTGGCATTGTAGCGTAGCAGGTTTCTACAGCTCCTCCTGTCTTTTCCAAGAATACACCACTTTGTGCTAAGGAGAAATAAATTTTTTCCCGTTAGGAGGTACGTGAAGATACTTAGTATAACGAGCTCTTATAAATTTTCTATTTAAAGGTGATTAGATTCTCTACTCAAAATGCAATGTTTGGCACCACGAACTATGCGTCGGTGCCTGACGGAAAAAATGTTCAAATGTTTGTTAAGCTTATGGGACTTAACTACGGGGTCATCAGTCCCTAAACTTACAAACTACTTATGAACTACTTACTAACTAGGACGGCACAAATATCCATGCCCGAGGGGGGATTCGAACCCCCGACCGTAGTCGGAAAAAGTGCTTTTTATGTGGAAGATGCCCTTAGTCAAAATTCTACTACCAAGTGATCACAATTGTACCTAGTGTGGTACATTTTCGATCGATTTCTCTCAATTCTGTAACTTTTTTGTGTGTCTATACCGACATTTGTAATTGTCTAATATTTGTGTTACATATTAGTTAAACATCCAGGAACAAGTGCTATAATTAAAATTACATCTTTTCTCGATATATTTCCAGTTACAATAACATTTGTCCGAAATGATCGAAATTGTACCACCTTACCCTATAATATATTTGTCCAATGAATACACGTTTATCATCTGCATTTCTTCCTGGTGTAGCAATTTTAATGACCAGTAATGTATTAAGATGTCTTACTTGAGTGTGATTAGTTTGTAAGAAAAAGCTGGAGGCCTTATAACTTGAGTTTGCACCTCCAGGAGGGGGTGCTGGACTCACCTGGCGGCCGTGGCGTCGGCGCTGTCGCTGGGCGTCGCGGTCCCTGCGGATGCTGATGCCCGGGATGAAGAGCCTGAGCGCGTTGGGCCCGGTGGGGAAGCGTCCGGCCCGGGGGGCGGGCGCGGCGCCGGCGACGGCGCGCTCGTGGCGCGTGAACGCCGACACCAGCTGCGCCACGGTGAAGCGAGGCTCGGGAGACGCCGCCTCGCCCTCGTCGCCCTCCGCTTCCTCCTCGTCGGCCTCGTCGAAGCCGTCGTCCTGCGAGCTGCTGCCCGCCCCGCCGCCGCCGCTGCTGCAGCTGCCGGCGCCGCCCTCCTCGCCGTCAGAGCCGCTCGAGTACGACGTGTTCATCTCGTCGTCGCCGCCCTTCTTCAACCTGCGTTTTGTTCGGGATCGACTGTTAAACCTAGAATCTTATGATTTTAAACATGGCTGCAATTCAGCAACGGTGGAACACGATCCAAAAGTCAACACAGTTTCAGCCAACCAGTTGCATAAAATGGTTTACATGTATAACCATTTACCTAGGTTTCGGCAAAAGTAATTTTGTCTTCTTCAGGAGTATACCTAATGAAACGTAACACACAAATATGAATAATAGTAAAATACACAAGTGTTTCTAAAATAAGAAATTAAAATTACAGCATAGGTGAGAATGTACTTACATAAAGCTCACATTAAAAAAGTTGTTAAATAAAATGTGTCTGACTCCATGTCAATAGATTAAAAAGTAAAATTTAAAAACAATGTCACATCATAAAATTGTGGAGCCCGTCCACACACAGTACGAGTGAGCACTGCGTAGTGGCAGAGGCGTTATTTAACAACTTTTTTAATGTGAGCTTTATGTAAGTACATTCTCACCTATGCTGTAATTTTAATTTCTTATTTTAGAAACACTTTTGTATTTTACTATTATTCATATTTGTGTGTTACGTTTCATTAGGTATACTTCTGAAGAAGGCAAAATTACTTTTGCCGAAACCTAGGTAAAGGTTTATACATGTAAACCATTTTATGCAACTGGTCGGCTGAAACTGTGTTAACTTTTGGAGAATCTTATGCACTCAAGTACGAATTATGAAACTTCCTGGCAGATTAAAGTTGTGTGCCGGGACTGGGACTCGAACCTGGGACCTTTGCCTTTCGCGGGCAAGCGCTCTACCACTGAGCTATCCCGACACGACTCGTGGCCCATCCTCACAACTTTACTTCTGCCAGAACCTCGCCTCCTACTTTCCAAACTACACAGACGTTCTCCTGCGAAACATGCAAGACTAGCACTCCTGGAAGAAAGGATATGGTGGAGACATGGCTTAGCCACAGCCTAAGGGATGTTTTCAGAGTGAAACTTTCACTCTGCAGCGGAGTGTGCGCTGATATGAAACTTCCTGGCAGATTAAAATCGTGTGCCGGAACCGGGACTCGAACCTGGGAACTTTGCCTTTCGCGGGCAAGCACTCTACCACTGAGAAAATCCCGAGACGACTCACGGTCCGTCCTCACAACTTCACTTCCGCCGGTACCTCGCTTCCTACTTTCCAACCTTCACAGTTCTCCTGCGAAACTTGCAACACTAGCACTCCTGGAAACAAGGATATGATGGAGACATGGCTTAGTCACAGCCTAAGGGATGTTTCTAGAATGAAAGTTTCGAATGTAGGAGGCGAGGTACTGGCAAAAATAAAGTTGTGAGAACCGGCCGCGAGTTGTCGGGATAGCTCAATGGTGCCGGGCGCCGTGGCTCAGCGCGCCCGGTCAGGGGCTCAACGCCCTCTGTAATAAAAAAGCTGAGCCAAGAACACTTCGAACATCAACGAACAACTACGATCTTAATTCTGGAAACATCCCATAGACTGTGGCTAAGCCATGTCTCCACCATATCCTTTCTTCCAGGAGTGCTAGTCTTGCAAGTTTCGCAGGAGAACTTCTGTGAAGTTTGGAAAGTAGGAGGCGAGGTACTGCCAGAAATAAAGTTGTGAGGACGGGCCGTGAGTCGTGGCGGGATAGCTCAGTGAGAGAGCGCTTTCCCGCGAAAGACAAAGGTCCCAGGTTCGAGTCCCGGTTCCGGCATACAATTTTAATCTGCCAGGAAGTTTCATAACAGCACACACTCCGCTACAGAGTGAAAGTTTCATTCTGAAGTACGAATTATTTCAACACCTACATGAAGTGAGCTAAAAATGTTCCACATCACCTGCATACACTCGTGTATAATACGTAATAAACCTCTAGGTACGAAGGAAGAGTAGGTCTTGATTTGAGTATTTCAATGTTTTATTTCCCAGTCAAGTGTTTAACATTTATTTAGGCATATTAGAATTGTTCAAACGATGCGGTTATGAATCTAACGTCTTAATCACAATTTTTATTTATGATGATTACTAGTTTCGCCTCAGCTCTGAGCCATTCTCAAATCATGTTGGTCAATTCGGTAAACATTTGCCAAAAGGCAATGTAATTGTCCAGATACATTATGATTAGTTTTACATTCCAACAAAAAGAATTATAAAAATCTTTAAAAATTTTGAAAAAATGTTCAAATGTTTGTTAAGATTATGGGACTTAACTACGGGGTCATCAGTCCCTAAACTTACAAACTACTTATGAACTACTTACGAACTAGGACGGCACAAATATCCATGCCCGAAAAAATTTTGAAAGTAAAATACATTCGATACTGATCACATTGAGAAATCCTGTTAGTTATTTATTCGTGTCATAACCGTTTTTTCGTAAAGTCAGCGCCACACGCCAGACGATATCATAATGATATTTTTTGGATGATTACAGTGCCTTTTGGCAAATGTTTACCGAATTGACCAACATGATTTGAGAATGGTTCAGAGATGAGCCGAAACTAGTAATTATAATGAAAATTCCGATCAAGACTTTCGAGTTATAATCTGATCAATTGATAAATACTCACTTCCTAGACAAGATGTCTAATATTAGGATTGTCTGATATTTGCTAGGAAAGGGTAAATGGGACGAAACTGTGAACTGTAAAATCTGTCCTACAGACCTCGAGAAACGAAACAGGTACCAACCAGCCGCCGTGTCATCCTCCGCCCGAAGGCATCAACAAATATGGTACGGATGGCAAGGTGGTCAGCGTCCCGTATTCCTGGCTGTTACGTTGGTTTTCGTGACTGAAGCCGCTACTTCTCAAACAACACCGCAATAAGGGCACGGAGTTAAGTTGTGAGCAGGGCCAAATCTGCTGCCTTATGTGCCGAATCCCATATATGCATTACTACTAAATGTTATCCAACCCAAAGATGCCTAAATAAAAGTCAAAGGCTCGAGTGAAAAATAAAAAAAAAGTAATACCTCATTGAACACTGCCAAATCCTTCCATATCACACACACTTATTGCTGTACCAACCTCGTTATGAAGTGAAATAAAATATCAATCGGTAGGTGTCACGAGAGGCAGAACTGTTGTCAACTGAGCGAAGGTAACAGCAGAATACTTCAGTACTCGTGTACTGACGAACAGGGACCATCCAGCAATACAGATGGTTGTAAAAGAATCACGTGAAATCAGCGGAAGGCATCACTTCTGAGTTAAGTGGCATAGTTACCACAAGTGAGTTGTCTGTTTACGTCCTGGACATTTCAAAGTCAGCTCTGTACATAATTGTTACAGAACACTGAGGCTATCGAAAATTTTGTGCATACTAGGTTCCCAAAAACTTACTCAGGAGGATAAAGCACAGTGTATGGTATCAGACATAGTTTGTCACGTTATGCCGATGCAGGGGAAAGTCATTAGAGCTCCAGTGTGACAGGGGATGAAACGTAGATTCTTTATGACAATCCAGAACCCAAAGAACAACCAAAAGAGTGGATGGAGTCACACTGCCTGTACAAGCCCAGAAATTTGAAACAAACCTTTAGCAACAAGAAGACATGTTGCTTGTGTAGTTTTGGAGCCAGGGGTTATGATCACTGCAAATGTGTAATGCGAAAAATTACATCAACTGTGGAAATCAGTACAAATAAGAAGGGGTACGCTACCACCTGGAACTGTTTTGATCTATGACAATGCGAAATCACATATTACTGTAGTAACTGGGGAGTGCCTAGTGACTTTCAACTTTTTCTGTTCCTGAAATAAGGTCTAGGAGAACACCACTTGTGTATCAATGAAAACTGCGAAATGTCCATATTTTGGTGGTAATAGATGAAGAGAATGTTGTTGGGCCCGGTCGTCTTTAGGTAAAGCGCTTGACTGGAAACCAAAAGGTCGCGGGCTCGAAACATGGCTGGAGCTAGGATTTTTTCACTCTGCCTTTAAACCCATCCTTCACCTTTAAGTGATGTGAGGAGTCGCCAGAAACGACACGTGGTTCGTCTTCCACCTTAAGCTGTAGGTCCCCTTTACCCGGTTGGATAACTAGGGTAGGCTAGGGAAACGCAAGTCACTGAAGTGGCGTCCAATTGCAAGACTTGCACAAGGTCAGTGAATCACATGAAATTATTATTATGAAGAGGATGTCAGAAAACTCTTTTAGTGAATGCCTAAATCGTCAAGGTGACTGTGGCGAAGAACCTGTGATTTTGCTTGACCACTAGTAATAAAATGATTTAGTGATTGATACTTGTCTCTCTGGTATGCTCGATCACCACAGACACCGAGGGTGGAGAGAGACATTGGTCTCTCATTCGGGAAGACGGTGATCGAAATCTACCTCTGGCCATCCAGATGTAGGTTTTTCGTGATTTCTATAAACGTAAATGCCAGGATGGTTACTTTGAAAGAGCATGACCGATTTCATTCCCGATCCTTACCCAAGAACCCGAGTGTGAGCTCCATCTCTAATGACCACGCAGTCGACAGGAAGATGATGATCGTGTGACATTTATGGCCGTTAGACCCCCAATTGGAGTCTTGTTCAGCCTGTTTGGTGCAAGTCTTTTTATATGACGCCAGCTTCGGTGACTTGTGTGTCAATGATAATGGAATGATGATGAGGACGACACAATACCCAGTCCTCGAGAAAATCTCTGACCCGATCTGGAGTCGAACCTGGTTCCCCTATGTGGCAACCCACCAATTACGGAGGATGTTAAACCCTGCACTTTGTTCCTTTCTTCTTGTTATGGTAGAGTAGAGGTTGGAAAGAAAGAGTCACTGAATTCGCACTAACCTGTGGACCTTGTCGAGGTCCTCGAGCAGCGGCTCTGGCGTCCTCGTCCGGATAACAGCTGCGATGTCTTCAGTTTGGATCGCGTCAGCGTCGTAGCCATTCTCACAGCTGTCTGTGTGGTCACCACCGTTGGTGGTCACCGGTTCGGCCGCCACCCTGGCGGTGCCGAGGCAGTTCCTGAGCAGCGCGGGCGACGCCAGGTCTGTGGGGGCGTCGCGCCATTCCGATCGCACCACCAGCGGTTCCGGCGTCGGCGCGGTCGACGGTCGGTCCTCGGTGGGCGGCGCGTCGCAGCGCACGTTGCTGTTGGTGACGTCGGCAGGCGCCGGGGACGATGCGCGGCTGCAGACGTTGCTGTTGGTGATGGGTGCCGGCGAAGCTGCGCGGCTGCATACGTTGCTGTTGGTGACGTCGGCGGGAGCCGGCGACGACGATCGGCTGTAGACGTTGGCGTTGTCGACGGGTGCTGGGGACGCGGCCGGGATGCGCGCGTTGCTGTTGGTGACGTCGGCGGGCGCGGGCGAGCCGGCGCGGCTGCAGACGTTGCTGTTGACGTCGTCGCAGTTGTCTAGCGAGAGCGAGGCGGAGCTGGCGCACAGGTCGAGCAGCGAGCGGCAGGCGGGTGCGAGCGGCAGCGGCAGCGCGAGCGCCTCGCTGGAGCGCGACAAGCTGCGCAGGCCGTACAGCTTCTCGCGCGAGCGGCTGAGCGCGAGCGCGGGCGCGGCCCACGGCTGGTCGAGCGCGCGCGGCCGCGCCGCCAGCAGCGACGCGTGGCTCTCGCAGAGGCGCCGCCGCTGCTGCGACAGCAGCGTGCGCCGCCGCAGGTCCTGGCAGCTGCCCTGCTGTTGCTGCTGCTGCTGCCGCTGCTGCACCACGCGCTCGAACAGCGCCTCGCGCGACTTGGACAGGTACTTGCGCAGCCCGCCGCTGTCCTTCGGACGGCCCTTCGGCTTCGCCTTGCTGCCCGTGAACCACCTGTGGCGCAGGCACTCCTTCGCGGTCGGTCGCGCCCTGTGGACAAATTCAGCTCAATTTACTTCGAATCGTATCTACATGTACCAGGGCATTTGAAAAGTCCCTTCAAGATGGCACCACCGGCACGGAGCGCGCGGTTGCTCACCGTCGGGGGTTCGACTCCTCCCTTGGGCATGGGTAAAAAAAAAACCACACACACACACCGGCGCGTATCGAGCTCATCTACATCTACATGCGATACTCTGAAAATCACATTTAAGTGCCTGGCAGAGGGTTCATCGAACCACCATTATACTATTTATCTCCCATTCCATTCTCGAATAGCGCCCGGGAAGAAACAACACCTGAATCTCTCCGTTCGAGATCTGATTTCTCGTATTTTATTCTGATGATCATTTCTACCTATGTAAGTTGGAGTCAACAATATTTTTTCGCATTCGGAGGAGAATGTTGGCGATTTGAGTTTCGTAAGTGGCCCACGCCGCAGCGATAAGCGCCGTTGTTGTAATGATTCCTGTGGTGTCGCACAAGTCCAAAGTGCTCGCCACCTACTTTCGCCGCGCGCCGCCATGCACGCACGGCGCGGCGTTCTTACGACGTCAGCCACGAGCGCTCTCTGCTGCAACTCCACTCGTGGCCACCACTGTACGACATCGTTCACTTGGGACTGAGATAGGAGCCAGCTAACACTTCGGAATCAGATAGGCACCAGTGAAGACTTGCCTATCGGATAGGCACTAGGCAGGCCTCTAGCTCAACTATGTATCAGCATTCTGCAGTACTGAGCTATGTAAAAGTGAAGTATTACTAAGTCTCTAAGAAATATATATATCTCGTTCTAATTTACTCTAGTGTTTCTAGTTTCTGCTGTCCCACTGGCTGGTCACCTCCTACCTGCACAAGCGTGCATCCTTTATTCCTGTGTCGGTCTTTCTACTCGGCCACCGACACCTACGACGGAAACGAGACACAAAAGCGGCGACGAGGCTGGGACACAAAAGCATCACCGGCCCGTATCGAGCTCATGTTCAGTTAGTTCCATCTTTGGAAAGAAATCACACCCAACAAGGTTAGAATACAGCAAGACGCCCTTATTTTGAAAAAGTGAAGCCAGTTTCTGCCATATTGCTAAGTCAAAATATGTCGTTGGTGGTGACAAGGCGGTTACAGTTAAGAGATATGAAGGCAAACGACTGTCGGTATTCTCTCACAGGAAGATTACACTGACTATATGATAGAGCGAGAGGATAAAATTGTTGTGGAGGATTCCCGAAAGACTGTGGAACAAGTCACTTCGAGAGTTGGCATTTCCATGGGATCTATGTACAAAATTCTGCATGAGGACCTGCAAATACGAAAAGTGTCTTCCAGGGAACTGCTGCAAAAGGGAAAGGATGACCACGAGGCTTGGTGCGTGGCTGCTTGCCAAACAATGTTAATGCGTGATACTCTGCTAATCACACTTACGTGCCTGGCAGAGGGTTCATAGAGCCACCATTATACTATTTATCTCCCATTCCATTCTCGAATAGCGCGCGGGAAGAAAGAACACCTGAATCTTTCCGTTCGAGTTCTGATTTCTCGTATTTTATTCTGATTATCATTTCTACTTCTGTAAGTGTGAATGAACAATATATTTTCGCATTCGGAGGAGAATGTTGGCGATGGAAATTTCGTAAGTAGCCCACGTCGCAGCGATAAGCGCCGTTGTTGTAATGATTCCCATCCCAGATCCTGTATGATTTCCGTAACGCTGTCTCCCCTGTATCGTGAAAATACGAAACGATCTGTCATTCTTTGGACTCTTTCGATGTCCTCCGTCAAACCCACCTGATAAGGATCCTACATTGGGCAGCAATACTCCAAAAATGGACGGACAAGCGTAGCGTATGCAGTTTCTTTTGTTGTTCTGTTGCATCTTTTAAGGGTTCTGCCAATAAAATGCAGTTTCTGGTTCGCCTTTCCCACGACATTATCTACGTGTTCTTTCCAATTTAAGTCTGAAGCAATAGTAATTCCTAGGTATTTCGTGGAGTTTACGGCCTTCACTTTTGACTGATTTATCTTGTAAACAAAGTTTAACGGATTTCTTTTCGTACTCATGTGGACGACTTCATACTTCTCGTTATTTAGAGTCGATTGTCAATTTTTATACCATACTGATATCTTATTCAGATCGTTCTGCAGTTGGTTTCGATCTTCAGATGATTTTACTAGACGGTAAATGACGGCGTCATCTGCAAACAATCTAGTAGAGCTACTTAGATTTTCCCCTAAATCGTTTATGTAAATAAGGAGCAGCACTCATGTTCAGTTACTTCCATCTTTGGAAAGAAATCAGACCCAAGAGGTTAGAATACAGGGAGACGCCCCCTTATGCTGAAAAAGTGAAGCCTGCCTCCGCCATATTGCTAAGTTTTGGAGAAGTGTTCGTATTGTAGAGCTCATGTCTTCAAAGGGTCTGAGTTCATCAACAAGTTTAGCCGGGATCTATCCGTGACCATGACAATTATAGCAATGTGGAGAACACAATTGATTCTTTGTGAGCGACAGTAGCTCCATGACAGATGAAACGACAGACGTACGATCTATGGACTTCCCTATGACAGCACAACGCGACGTACCTTCACAGATATGCTTTTCCTATACTCCGTAAGACAGGTGTTACTTTTTACTATCCGTTGACGCACGTTCTCCTGGACGGCAGCAAACAGCACGAATGATATCGAAGTTT
Organism: Locusta migratoria; assembly: GCA_026315105.1. Classification (NCBI taxonomy): domain Eukaryota; kingdom Metazoa; phylum Arthropoda; class Insecta; order Orthoptera; family Acrididae; genus Locusta; species Locusta migratoria. The sequence continues at coordinate 544,480,337 of CM048746.1, forward strand.
TTCTTGATATTCTATTGATATACAACGTTTGGTAACGATCTGACTGCCTGACACTTGAAGGTTTGTGTGTGAGCACTCACCTGGGGTCGCGCACGAGAAGCCTGCGGATGAAGTCCTGCGCCGCCTCCGACACGTCCTCGAACAACTCCTCCGGGAAGTCGAGCTGCGCGCCGGAAATGTTGCAGAAGGTCTCCTGGTCTGTTTCGCCGCCGAACGGCGAGAAGCCCGTCAGCAGCACGTACGTCGTTACTCCCAGTGACCTGTCGGCAGATGTCAGCTCATGAGGCAGCTGCTGGCGGTGAGCACACGTCTGGTCAAAAGCATCCGGACATATCAAACTGACCACTAGCGACCACGAGGGGCGGACCCCATCCGAAATGCAACACACAGAAGGGAGATGTCGCAGCCAGATTTATCTGCGAGATAACACGTTGTACAAAGATGAGGTGATTTGAAATATAGCCCCATGTGGAGGGAAGGAGACGATGAAATCAGTATTGATGGCTGCAACTGCAGCTGCACACCTCGGCAATGAATCAAAAAGACTCTGAATACGAGTATTTTGTTGGGGTGCAGCAGTCCTCACTGCTTCATTATATTTGCCAAAGTTGATCTGGTGTGAGCATTTAAACGGTTTTTTGGAACACCTACATTCAAACCACCCGAATATTCAGATCACTATGGAGGTGGAAAAGAATGGCTGCCTTCCTTTCCTTGATATGTGTTGGTCAGAAGGAAGGTTGATGGTACATTGGGACATTCTGTTTATAGGAAGTCTACTCACACTGATTTGTATCTGCGAGCTGATAGTTGTCACCACCCAGCTCAGCGTGAAGGAGTACTTCGTACCTTGGTTCACAGGGCACATGTCATTTCGGACCATGAAAGTTTGTCAGCTGAGTTGTCCCATCTCGAGGTCACCTTTCGTCAGAATGGTTATAGTGAGAGACAGATAAAACATGCGTTACGCTATCAGCCTACTGTGCAACGGGTGAGTGACGATAGTAATGGCTGGCCGAGCGGTCTGCGGCGTGCCAGTCACGTTCTTCGCAGCCACTACGGTCGGAGGTTCGAATCCTTCCTCGGGCATGGATATTTGTGCCGTCCTTAGTATTAGCTAGTTAATAAGTAGTTTGAACATTCGATAGTGGGAACTACATCTATGGCCTTTTTGTCTTACGCAGGAAGCATTTCCAACAAGATTGGTCGTATTTTGCGGAAATATGATGTGAAATGTGTTTTCGACCACCTTCTAAGATACAGGCCCTGTTGGTGTCCGTAAATGATGATCTTGGTTTGCGTAAGGCAGGTGGATATCGTATTCCTTGCAGCTGTGCCATGTCATATATTAGTCAGACAATCAGGTCTGTGGAAGACCGGTGTATTGAACATAAACGTTACACGCGCTTACAACAGCCAAACAAATCCGCTGATGCAGAACACTGTCTTGGCACCGGTCATCCTATGGAATACAACACGTAGATTCTGGCATGCACTTCCACCTATTGGGATAGTATTATTAAGGAAGCTGTTGAAATTTAACAAGCAAGCGACCTTATAAACAGAGATGGTGGTTTTTGTTTAAATTCTGCTTGGAATCCGGCAGGTGTACCAGTTTGTTTGGCTCTTTAGTAAAGAACAAGAGTTATTCTTAGATGCATTGATTCAATCATACTGTATGATAGCGGTTTTTTACTTACACTTGTTAATCGATACGATCATATTTACGCTGCCCCCATCGTTCTAGCAGTAATCCCTTTCTATGTGAATAAATAAATTTCATAAGCCTTTGACCCGGCTTAAAAACAACATACGCCAAACAATGTTGCCAACGGACTGGGTCTTCTAAAGTCAAGCAAATCAAACCTTCAACGAACGTAATTGAATAACAAAAGGGGGCAATAAACGACCCATTTGAAAAAAAAAAAAAAGAAAAAATGAAATGTAGTTCCCAGAGAGTTCACCTACTGTTAAGTTTCCCTCCTTGATTTCTAATTGTCATAAGGAAGTGTGTATGGATCTGATGTTTATGTCCGCTAATATGCGTCTGGATTCTTTTGACAGTTGTATGCGTCAGTTCTTGAGATAGTTTTACTACTTCGTTTAGCAGCATAAGAGGATGAAAGAGACTGTTGCAAGAGATGATGCGCTCTCAGAATTGGTGTCACAGATTAATAAACATTTGAGTCTCTCACAGAGTCAAAACTTACCACATATCCGCGGCGAGTGTGATCGGCTCGTAGTGAAGGATTTCCGGTGCTGAAACAGAAGCAAAGCATTGGAATATTACTACATGAATTCTCATTAAACTGTAGGTCTGATTCATTTACAACTGAAAAATGAGGTTTGATTCCATTTCCAATCCATAGGTTATTGATTTATTTCAGTTACGTAGAAGATAACAGCAATCAGTCACAGTTATTTACCTTCTATTACAGATCTAAATTTCAGTCCTCTGTGACCGCCCTCAGTGTGTAAAATGTACGTTACCCTTCATGGTGTAGGTTAAATGTGAGTCAATGAAATCGGGGCTGAAATTGAGACTTCAACAAAATTCCCAAATCACAGTGCTACATATGTTCTAGTATTTACATGGCCATTTGTTTAACTATAGCCCGCTCACTGGAATTGTTCAGTGGTCTGTATGAAGAAACAAATGTCGTGTCATACCTAGAACATTTGATGACATAGCGATATTTAAACATTGCAGACGTTCAAGGTTTCAATGATGCTGAAGTGCAGACGGATCGTACATAAAATATTACATTAATAGTCTTGACGGAAGATGCCGATGTAACAGAAATACTCTTGGCAAACACTGCGTCGCCGGGGTCTTTCAATGACGTGACGTGCGCTAAAACACGAGTGCAAAGTGGTAAGACGTTTCTTCCATGCAATTCACTGGAATGATCCTGGTATATGATATAAGGCGAGGACAAGTATAATATTTCTGATAATTAATTACTATTGGATTTTTACAAAAATTGTGATAATAAATAGAAAAACTGTTGAACACAGAATGTTTGGACTCTTTTCTTTACTATTCAGGGTTCTTCTGGCCTTAGTCTTCTTTGAATGAAGATGCACCTCGACAACACTTATTTTCAGATTAGCGTTTCATGTCAATAGGACGGTGATATGAGTGTCTCCAATAAATCACAGAAGCATAAAGAAAAATTCTAACGAGTTACTTGTATTAAGATGCTCCCAGTTTGTTACATGCAGTATTCAAATTTGTCCAAATAGAACGTCTGTTACTTTCTTCAAGCATAAGTGACATGTTTAAAAGCGGACAGTCACTTTTAACGTTCCTCCAATACCCCCAATACGTGCATCACGATTGGAAAAATCCCATGATACCATTATATATATATATATATATATATATATATATATATATATATATATATATATATATATATATATACAAAACCAATGCCATGTGTATATAGCTTGACAACCGCTTGGAAGAAATGGATTAAAGGGGTTTTTCTTTTAAGGTCGATTACTTCGATATCAGTACCACTATACCACGTCTTTTTCAGTCTCGTCTTAAGCTATCACATTTGCAAGATAGGAATTTCGACAAGGGTGTTCCATGAAACGGGAGGCTGACTGCCATGCGGAGGACCCGTTTCGATTACCGGTACTGCCAAATAACGGGACGGGGTGCACTCTGACCAACTGCGGAGCCACTTGACCAAGTAGTAGCGTTTCCAAAGAAACCCGTCAACGACCGGCAGAGCGAGGTTGTATGTGCCGCGGTGGAGTAGCTGAGCGGTCTAAAGCACCTCGCTGCGGAGCGCGCGGTTGCTCGCCGTCGGAGGTTCGAGTCCTCCCTGGGGCATGTGTGTGTGTGTTTGTCCTTAGGTTAGTTTACCTTAGTTTAAGTAGTTTGTAAGCTATGGACTGATGACCAAGCAGTTTGGTCCGATAGATTTACAAACATTTGAACATTTTGAGTTTGTATGTCCCTCCATACCGCATCCAGTTACATCTACGTCTACACACATACTCCGGAATCCACCCAAAGGTGCGTGGCGGAGGGTATCTAATACTTACCTGTTCCTCTCCCATTTAGAACGAGGGAAAGCAACGAATACTTGTAAGCATCTTTATAAGCCCTAATGTCTGTGATCCTGTCTTTGTTGAGTTTACGCGAAATGTAGGTTGGCGGCAGTAGAATCTTTCTGCACTACGCTTCAAATTCCAATCCTCTAAATTTCTTCAACAGTGTTTCTCAGAAAGAACGTCGCCTTCACTCAAGCGAGTCCCATTTGAGTTCCCGAAGCATCTCAGTAAAACTCGCGCTTTGATCTAACCTACCAGTAGCAAACCTAACGGCCCGCCTCTAAATTGCTTTTATGTCCTCAATTAAGCCGATCACTTGGCGATCCCTAATACTTAAGCAATACTCATGACAGGGTCGCACAAGCGTTTTATATGTGTCTCATTTACAGACGAATCATATCTGCCCAAAATATTCGCAGTAACCGAAGTCGACTATGCGGCATCCCCGTGCGGCTGTCATTCTTCACACTACGTAGCAATTTCGTCCAAGTCATCCTGCATCCTACTCCACTCATTAAATGACAACATGATCCTATACAACACAGCATAATCGGTAAACAGATGCAGCCTGCAACTCACTCTGTCCGTCAGGTCATTTATATAGAAAGAAAATAATGGCGAACCTATCACATTTCCCTGGGGCATTCGTGATGGAGGACAAGGTATTGATTTCGGTTACCTAAGTAGTCTTGGAGCCACTCACATATTCGGGAGCCGCGGTGGAGTGGCCGAGCGTTCTAAGACGCCTTGCTGCGGGGCGCGCGATTGTTTGCCGCCAGAGGTTCGAGTCCTCCCTCGGGCATGGGAGTTTGTGTCTTTCTTAGCATAAGTTATTTTAAGTTAGTTTGAGTAGTTTTTAGGCCTAGGGACTGATGACCAACGTTAAGTCCCTTAGATTTACAAACATTTGAACATTTTGAACCTGCTTTGGTACTTATTGCATATGCCCGTACTGAAGCACGGACAGGAGCTTTTCCGAAAAAGGAAACTTAGGGTTGAACGTCCCGTCAACAGCGTGGTCATTAGAAACTGAGCTTTCTCTCGGATTTAAGGGAAGTAGCTTATATGGGAGGAAATCAGCCATGCCCTTTGAAAGGAACCATGCCGGCATTTGCGTGAAGTGATTTAGATTTTAGAGAAATCACGGAAAACCTGAATCTGGATGACCGGATGTGTATTTGAACTACCATCCTCCTGAATGCGAGTCCAGTGTGTTACCACTGCGCCACCTAGCTCGGTAGAAGCTCTTCCGCCTGAAGGAAAATTTCTATTATTACAACTCGGAATATGTTCAAGAATTCTACAGCCAACTGATGTTAATGATATTGACCTGTAATTATATGGGTTCGTTCTTTAGACATTCTTATACACGGGAGGTACCTGCGCCTGATTCCAGTCACTTGGAACTTTGTGCTGGATCAAAGATTGGCGATAAACGCAAGCTAAGTAAGGGGCCACCGGACTGGTAGTCCGTCTGGACCTGGCGACTTGTTTGTTTACAACTCCCTCAGCTGTTTCTCTACATCGGCTATGCCATGGCACAGGATGATGCGGTGGCCCGAAGAGCTCAGTTGGATATGTAGGACCAGAACGCGGAACACTGCTTTGCTGTTGTTGTTGTAGTCTTCAGTCCGGAGACTGGTTTGATGCAGCTCTCCAAAATACCCTATCCTGAACAAGCCTCTTCATATCCACATAAGAACGGCAACCTACATCTGTCTGAATCTGCTTACTGTATCCATCTCTTGGTCTGCCTCTCGGTTTTTACCCACACACTTCCCTCCAACGCTAAATTCACAATTCCTTGATGTCTAAGAATGTGTCCTACCAATCTATCCCTTCTTTTAGTCAAGGTATGCCAGAAATTTCTTTTCCCCCCAATTCTGTTCAGTACCTCCTCATTAGTTACGCGATCCACCCACCTAATCTTCAGCATTCTTCTGTAGCACCATATTTCAAAAGCCTCAATCCTCTTCCTGTGCGCACTGTTTATCGTCCATGTTTCACTCCCATACAATGCAACATTCCACACAAATGCCTTCAGAAAGGACTTCCTTAGGCTTAACTCAATATTCGATGTTAACAAATTTCTCTTTTTTTAAGAACGCGTTTATACCCATTGCCATTCTGCATTTTATATCTTCTGTAATGCGATCATCATTTGTTATTTTTACTGCCCAAGTAACAAAACTTTATCTACCTCTTTTATTGTTTCGTTACCTAATCTAATTCCTTCATCACCTGATTTTCTTAGACTGCACTCCATTACCCTAGTTTTGCTCTTGTTAATGTTAATCTTATATGCACCTTTCAGCATAATGTCCATTCCGTTCAACTGCTCTTCCAGGTCCTTTGCTGTCTCTGACAGAATTACAATGTCGTCGGCAAAACGCAATGTTTTTAATTCTTCCCCCTGAACTTTAATTCCTTCTCCAAATTTCTCCTTGCTTTCCTTTATAGCTTGCTCAATGTACAAATTGAATAACAATGGAGAAAGACTACAACCCTGTCTTACTCTCTTTCCAACCACTTCATCCCTTTCATGCCCTTCAACCCTGACAAACGCATCTGGTTTTTGCACAAGCTGTAAATAACCTTACGCTCCCTATATTTTACTCCTGCTTGCTTCAGAACTTGAAAGAGTTTATTCTAATCAACATTGTCAAAAGCCAACTCCAAATCTGCAAAAGCTAGATTTGTAGGTTTGCCTTTTCTTAATCTATCTTCTAGGATAAGCCGTAAAGTGAGTGTTGCCTCCAGTGTTCGTACATTTCTCCTGAACCCAAAGTGATCTTCCGCGAGGTCGGCTACTACCTGCTTTGCTATGACCCATAAAGCTAGACATTGAAATCTTGCACGGTCTCTAAACTGCGAAAGTCTTTGAAAGATCCCGACAGTCGAGGTCACTCTTCCCGATGTAAAATTTCGTCCGCTCCGAAACTATAGGGTCCTCGACTGGCGGCAGCAATCATCGCGGATATTGTACGCGGCGAAGTGGGTGTCGAGCGAGTGGGAGACGCTCGACGAGGCGAGGCGGACCTGGCCGAGAACAGTGGAATAAGATGGACCGCGAAATGCGCGCGTCTCGGGCAGGGAAGCGCCTTTAAATTTGCCAGCGCGCGTCGGCGTGTGATTTGGGCGAGCAGCGAGGCCCGGGGCCAGCGCCAGGCCGAGCATTCGGGGCGGCACGGTGGGCGGCGCGCCGCCCACGCGGCTGAATCACGCCGCCCACGCCAAGCCGGACACCTGCCGCAGCGCCGGGCCGGGCACGCGGCTCCTACACTCGCCACTGCCTCATAACAACTTACACCACGTACCTTACGAAAGGCTAGCATGAAGGAGCGCCACTGTCAACGTTATCTACATCTACATACATACTCTGCAAATCACATTTAAGTGCCTGGCAGAGGGTTCATTAACCACTTTCATAACCTTCCTCGACCGTTCCATTCACTAATAGAGCACCGTAAGAAAGAACACCTAAATCGTTCCGTTTTCGATCTGATTTCTCTGCCCATGGATGAAGGGCAACAGGCGGATTGTGTTTTTCTCGACGCGGTGCCACACTGCAGACTGCTAACGAAGATACGAGCCTATGGAATAGGTTCACAGATTTGTGACTGGCTGGAAGACTTCCTAAGTAATAGAACGCAGTACGTTGTTCTCGACGGCGAGTGTTCATCAGAGACGAGTGTATCGTCAGGCGTGCCCCAGAGGAGTCTGATAGGACCGCTATTATTTTCTATCTATATAAATTATCTGATGGACAGAGTAAGTTGTAATATGCGGCTGTTTGCTGATGATGCTGTGGTGTATGGGAGGGTGTCGTCTGTAACTGACTGTAATAGCATACAGGATGACTTAGAGAAAATTTCTAGTTGGTGCGAAGATTGGCAGCTAGCTCTCAATGTGGAAAAATGTAAGGTGATGCGCATGAGAAGAAAAAACAATCCTATAATGTTCGAATACAGCATTAGTAGTGAGCTTCTTGATACTGTCGCGTCGTTCAAATATCTAGGCGTAACAATGCAGAGCGATATGAAATGGAACGAACATGTAAGGACAGTTGTGAGTAAGGCGGACAGCCGACTTCGGTTTATTTGGAGAATTTTGGGAAGATGTACTTCACCTGTAAAGGAGACCGCGTATAAAACGCTTGTACGACCACGTCTTGAGTATTGCTCAAATGTTTGGGACCCGCAGCAGATCAGTTTAAAGGAAGACATAGAGGCGGTTCAGAGGCGAGCAGCTAGGTAGGTTCGACCAATGCGCGAGTGTCACGGAAATGCTCCGGCAACTCAATTGGGAATCGCTGGAAGAAAGACGACGTTCTTTTCGTGAATTTCTGTTAAGTAAATTTAGAGGGCCGGAATTTGAAGCTGAGTGTAGTACGATCTTGCTGCCGCCTACTTACATTTCGCGTAAAGATCTCAAAGACAAGATAAGAGAAATTAGGGCTCGTACGGAGGCATATAGGCATTCTTTTTTTCCTCGTTCAATTTGGGAGTGGAATAGGAAAGGCAATGCCTAGTACTGGTATAGTGTACCCTCCGCCACGCACCTTACGGTGAATTGCGGAGTATGTATGTAGACGTAGATGTATTTTATTGGGATGGTCATGTCTCCCTAAGTATGTGGGTGCTAGCAAAATATTTTCACATTCAGAACTAAAAGTCGGTGATTGAAACTTCGCAAACAGATTACGCCGCAATGAATAACGTCTTTCTTTTAATGATTTCCACCCCAATTCGTGCAACATTTCCGTGACGCTCCCCCCCCCCCCCCCCCCCCCGTAACGTGATAAAACAAAACGAGCTGTCCTTCTGTGAACCTTCTCAATGTCTTCCGTCAGTCCCACCTGATGAGGGTCCCACAAGGGGCAACAGTACTCCAGGAGAGGACGCACAAGTGTGATGTAGGCAGTCTCTTTGGTGGAGCTGGTGCATCTTCGAAGCGTTCTGCCAATGAAACGTAATCTTTGGATCGCCTTCCCCCACAATATTTTCTATGTGTTCTCTCCAGTCAAAGTTGTTCGTTATTGTAACTCCTAGGTATTTGGTAGAATTTACGACCTTAAGGTTTGATTGATTTATCGCGTAATTGAATTCAGCGGATTTATTTTAGTGGTCATGTGTATTACTTCATACTTTTATTTATTTGGTGTCAATTGCCAATTTTCGCACCAAGTAGAAATTTTGTCTAAATCGCTTTGCAGTTGCTTTTGATCCTCTGTTGACTTCACTAAAGGATAAACGACAGCATCATCCGGGAACAGTCTAAGGAATCTATTCAGATTGTCTCCTAATTCGTTTATAAACTCGCTTATCACTCGTTTATCACTATTGATTGGAATAAAACGACACTACTACTGTCAGTCACCATATTTCTATCACGGACTGTTAAAAGATCACAAGTCCAGCTTTACCTTTTCTATTTAATACACCTCAAATTCTGAAGTGAGCAGGGGTAAAATACAGGGAAAGGAGAGTTATTTACGACTTGTACAGAAACCAGAGACACAGTTATTAGATTAGAAGGCAATGATAGGGAACCATTAGTTGGGAAGGCAGTAAGACAGGGTTGTAGCCTTTCTCCGAAGTTATTCAATTTGCACATCGACCAGGCGGTGAAAGAAATCAAGGAAAAATTTGGAATAGGTATTAAAGTTCAGGGTGAAGAAATAAAAACATTGCGTTTTGCTGATGACATTGTAATTCTGTCAGAGACAGCAAAGGACGTAGAAGAGCAGTTGAATGGAATGGACAGTGTGTTGAAGAGAGCGTATAAAATGAACATCAACAAGAGCAAAATAAAGATAATGAAATGCAGTCTTCGAAAATCAGGCGATGCTGAAGGAATTAGATTAGGTGACGAAACAATGAAAGTGGTAGATGAGTTTTGTTACTTGGGAAGTAAAATAACATATGACGGTTGCAGTACAGAGGATATAAAATGCAGAGTGGCAATGGGAAGAAAAGCATTTTTTGAAAAAGAGAAATTTGCTAACATCGAATATTAATTTAAGTGTAAGGAAATCTTTTCTGAAGGCATTTGTGTGGAGTGTTGCCTTTTACGGGAGTGAAACATGGACTGTAAACAGTGCGGACAGGAAGAGAATAGAGGCTTTTGAAATGTGGTGGTGCAGAAGAATGCTGAAGATTAGGTGGGAAGATCGCATAACTAATGAAGAGATACTGAACAGAATTGGTGAGAAAAGGAATTTTTGGCATACCTTGACTAAAAGAAGGGATCGCTTCGTAAGACATATTCTTAGTCATCGAGGAATCGTAAATTTAGCATTGGTGGGAATTGTGTGGGGTAAAAATCCCAGAGGGAGACTAAGAGACGCATATAGTAAGCAGATTCAAATGGATGTGGGTTGTCGTTCTTATGAGGAGATGAAAAGGCTTGCTCAGGATAGAGTAGGGTGGAGAGCTGCATCGAACCAGTCTCCGGACTGAAGACCATAACAACAACAACACTATGTTCACGGGATCTTCATATATCATTAATTTCTTAGTGTTAAAAGGGCTTTAGTGCTACCAATCATTGACTAAACACCAAGGCTTCATTATTTTCATGTAATATAACGATCATTCCCACCGGTTTCCGGCATGGGTATGTGTGTTTTCCTCGGTATACGTTAGTTTAAAGCAGTGTGGAAGTCTAGGGACCGATGACCCTAGTAGTTTGGTTCCTTAGTTACGTAAACTTTGAACTTTAGTGCATATCTATCCATTCAAGTCTAGACCGCAATTAAAAAAAATTACGATAACTGGTTTCGGTCATTCAAATGGTCATCCTCAGACCACTACAACCTTAGTGTTGTCCACCGGTTGTACTGAGTTGGAGTTGCCTGAATGATAGATATCGACTGCTGATGATGATTGCTGATGAGCATCCAACATCTATCATTCAGACAACTTCAGCTCAGCGTAACAGGTGCACATCACTATCTTTGTAGCGGTCTGAGGATGGCCTTCTGAATGGCTGAAACTGGTTACCGTAAAATGGAATTGCGGGCTACAGTGACTTATATATGAATTCAATCATTAAGATCGCTGACATTTCATATTTGTTGTTGTGGTCTTCAGTCAGCAGACTGTTTTGATGCAGCTCTCCACGTCACCTTAGCCTGTGCAAGCATCTTCATCTGAGAATACGTACGGCAACCTACATCGTTTTCAATCTGCTTACTGTATTCGTCCCTCGGTCTCCCTCTACGATTTTTACCCAACACACTTCCCTCTAACGCTAAGTTGACGATTCCTTGATGTCTCAATGTGTCCCACCAAACTATCCCTTCTCTTAATCAGGATATGCCACCTCCTCATTAGTTACCCATCTAATCTTCATCATTCGTCTGTAGCACCACATTTCAAAAGCTGCTATAATCTTTTTGTCTGAACTCCTCATCGTTCACGTTACACTACAGACAAATGCCTTCAGAAAGTACTTCCTAACATTTAAACTAATATTGGATGTCAAAAAATTTCGCTTCTTCACAAACGCTTTTCTTCCCATAGCCATTCTGCATTTTATATTCTCTTTACTGCTACCAGCATATGTTATTTTTCTGCCCAAATAACAAAACTCATCTACCACCTTTATTCTCATTACCTAATCTAATTCCTTTAGCATCGCCTGATTTTCTGATACTACATTCTTTTACCCTCGGTTTGCCCTTATTAATGTTGATCTTATACCTTCCTTTCTAGACACTGTCTATTCCATTAAGTTGCTATTCCAGGTTCTTTCCTGTCTCTGACAGAATTAGTATGTTATCGGCAAACTGCAAGGTTTTCCTTCCCTCTCCCTGGACTTTAATTCCCTCTTCAAATTTCTCCTTGCATCCCTCCACAGCTTGCTCAATATACAGATTGAACAACATTGGGGAAAGGCTACAACCCTGACTTAATCCCTTCCCATCCACTGCGACCCTTTCATGACCTTCGACTCTAATAATTGCTGTCTGGTTTTTGTACAAGTTGAATATATCTTTTCGTTCCCTATATTTTACACCTGCTACCCTCAGAATCTGAAAAAGTGTATTACAGTCAACATAGTCAAAAGCTTTCTCCAGATCCATATTATTTACAAAAATAATTTAATATATTTCTTCCTTTTATTACCCTTCTCCCTCTCGTGCTAGGTTGCGTGATTTGCTATGGATATGGATCGCATGGTTAACAAGATGAAGAAGTGCCCGACTGCCCTTCGTGTCGGAAATAAATTTTTTGTAAATCTTAAACTTATGCTAAGAACAACACACACACACACCCATGCCCGAGGTAGGACTCAAACCTCCGACGGGGAAAGGCTGCGCACCCTGCAGCAAGGCGCATTAGTTCAAAACGTTCAAATGTTTGTAAATCCTAGGGGTCTTAAATGCTGCGGTTATCAGTCCCTAGGTTTACAAACTACTTAAACTAACTTATGCTAATGACAATACACACACCCATGCTCGAGGGAGGACTCCAACCTCCGACGGCGAACAACCGCACGCTTCGCAGCAAGGCACCTTAGAACGATCGGCCACACCCCCGCGGCCCTTCATATCGTCACCCTCTTACTCCTCCCACCCTCCGCCCTCCTCCTACCCTTCTAGGGAGGAGACATGTATCACTGCTGTATGATCTTATACACACCGCTCTGTGCTAAGTGTTCAATTTTGTCTATGCTGTTTAATAAATATTTTGAAATTTTGTTTATGTTATAAAATGCAGATCTATAATTTCGAGATTTTAACTTTTTAGCAAGATGGTCTGAAATTATATTCCCTCCCATGGTATTTATATTTTGTTAGTTTATATCCGTCTATTAAACTGCCACTTGTGGTAGAATACAAAGTTTTCTACGGAAAGACACAGGCCACCGTTTGTTTTATTGCGAGTGTTGAACTAGGCATGGTTTATTGCGATTCAGAGCATTAGAACCCAAACGTGAGGGCAACGTTAGCTACAAAAGAGACAGCCGACGAAAAGAAAAACAGAAGCAGATTTCAAGCATTTACTGCTTCCAAACTAAAAATCTTAGAAAAACAATTCCAACTTTCCTGTAAAGAGGAGAGATCAATATTTTATGTAATCAGTATGTTCGTCATTTACGAGCGAAATATTAAGAAGGAAGTACATTTGAAATTACATAATACAAAAATTTTATAAAATAAGGCTTATTGTTTCAAGCCTTTCAATGGCACTGTTCGGAGAAAATGTATGTCGTTGAGTTCGCCATTAAAACGGTGCACTCCATCGGGTGGTCCACAGATTGGACGAGTCCATACTCACAATGACAGCTGTTCGAGAAGCATCATATCGTCACCATCTGCCTGCACTTTCGACGCCCGACCTCACACAGTTTAGGGTAGTCCTAATCCATATTCTTCTCGAACGATCAATGCCCTCTACTGGGAAGGTCATAAACTTTGTTTACAGATAGTGCAGTGAAGCCGTTGATTTTCGGTGAATCTCTTTTATGTTCAGGAAATAACATAGGATTTTCACTTCCATAATTTTATGCCCATTAACTTTACTGGGAACATGAAAAGTGGATTCATCGGAGAAAATTAATTGTACACAAAAAATGTCTTCTTCCACATCATCTAGCTCGCTAATCCAAACTTCACAGTATTGTCTGTTGAGAAACGTTAGGATTGTGGTTCTATCTTTTGTTGTCTGGCAGATATAAATGTTTGAAATATTTTCCTTCTTTTTTAATAGTCCTGTAAATTAGAGAAATCATGAATCCAGCGAAGTCCGTATAGCGAGATAAGAGCGGGTTTCCATATAACACAATTTATGAGACTCATACGTACCAAACTTGCACAACAGAAACGGCGAAACAACTGTCTGTCATTTAATATGCCGAATGCATGCCACGTGCGTCACTACTGGAAAGACAAAGAAAGCAGTCGCGATTGAACAACAGGCTGAGAGCGACACACGAGCACCGGACAATACCTGTATCCGCCTGACACAATAGACGCGCAGGTATTCACGGTATGCCTTTGTTTTATTTCAAGCTAGGTTTTTCTGTAGGCGAAGTAAGAATTCTTCACAACTTACGGAAACAAAATTAGTGTGCAAACCTGACAGCGGTAAGCAAGATTTATGGATGTGTACGAGTATGAAGCAATGGGTAATGACGCAACCGTGGAAGTGGCCGCGACTCGCATGAAAGGGCCCCGGAAGGACAGCAGGAACTGGCATACTGCACTCTAATGGAATGCGACCTTCGGAAACCCGACGCTAACATGCGTATACGGCTTCTGAAGACGTCATTCAACTGCCGTGTGAGAAAAACTGTTGGGCATTAGTGGGAATGTTAGATATGTGGAAACTTCCAGAGCAGTAAGATTAATGAGACGTAAGGCACCACACAAGCACTGCACGCCGTGGGTCTCCTCACGATCGATGTGGCTAGCAGCGGGTTAGACACGTTCAGTGGCGACGCTAGACGGAAACTGGGCGTCGGCGAACACGTCTTTGCGAGGCCCTTTTCATTTTTTCAGTAAGGAAGAAAATGTAAAATAAAATGAGCTGAATTTTGGGTCTGGGTCTTTGTGATTCTCAAGTAAGTGTTCATCAATTTTAACTTTGAGAAGCTTCTATTGAAGTGTCTTGAGGAACAAAATGAGCATGGAAACCCATGCCCGGAAACGCCATTCAACGACGCTACGGAAAGTCCGAGTTACAGGCACCAGCTCCTGCCGCTAGACACCCCTCCAGCAACGTCGACGCTCTGTAGCGTCATTGGATGACGTTTTCCGGGCATGGGTTTCTATGTTCACTTTGTTCCTCAAGACAGCTCCCACATCCCCTAGAAGTTTGTTAGTGTAGTAGTGTAATTCTGAAACACACTGACGTATGGGACACACACGAATCTCAATCTTCGACGTCCATTTACTGCGGGAAATATGCGCAGGACGAAATTTTGGGAGAGACATTTTTATTGCTAGTATGTGAGGAACTGCGCTGCGAAGCCCGAGTGCGCGAATTTAGATTCACCCTGTGTATATATATATGTACCCTGTATATAGAGGAAGTAGTGGTGGGCTACATTAAAGCAGTCTGCCGAGAACAAATTACTCACCGACATAATCTGGTGTGCCAAGCAGCTCTCTGATCTCTGCGCCCTCGACGACAACGCGCGATATCTCGAAGTCGCAAAGTTTCACGTCGCAGTCGGGGAACTGGGACATCATCACCAGGTTCTGGGGCTGAAACAGAACAAAAAAAGGGTCAGGATGGCAATTTGAAATACATGAGCAACAAAAGTGTTAACTTGCTGGAAACTTGTTAGCTAGCGAAGTGTTGGTAAGTGCTGGATCAAGCTGCCTGCTAAAAGAGAATCAGTCATATGCTCAAGTTCCACTGCCTAATTGGACAATAGACACTTCCTCCTGATGAGCGACTTTTAGTGTTTAGTGTGAATGTTGAATGTTTGTGATTCTAATGGATGTGGATATAGTGTGATTGTTCAGAGAATTTTATTCGACATCAATATTCGAACTGATGGTTGCAGTCTGTGCTCTCACTTCTGGTCTAGCAGGGCCTCACCTGAAATCAGCCGCACCTGAACTGACAGAAAATCAATATGGAACAGCAGCGATGCACTACTATTATTTTGGAAAGGTTCAATTTCTGCATGGCGCTGTGAAGAGATAATGGACACAGGAGCGGTAAATGGTACAACGATATTCTGATTCAAAGGCTACGCCCGGCTCATGTACAGTTTGAATTACTAGAGAGTATCTTTTGAGAAGACACAAACAAATTAATATATCTCATTTAGTACTAAGTACGACATTCGCTGCGACCTGTCACATTCAAGCTTTTTAAGTTCACGAGCGTATTTACGCGTATTTTGTGGTTAAAAAGAAACAAGTATTAACTGAAAAGTCGCGCTTAAACTTTGTTTAGTGATCATAACGTGCCTTTCCTCTCGGTAATACACGTTATTGAAAGACTACTGTAATGGCTACGAATGTGCTAACAGATACCTTCAGGTTCTAGACCCTATTTACAGACTACTACATCTTTTAACAGTTAGTTGGACCACCTGTCGCTGTCCCCCGTTGTCTACGCCACTGCCGTTCCTTATGTGGACATAGACATAAGAAAAGGTTAAGAATCGATGTGCCGCTATTTGGCAATAAGAGCAAATAATTGGCACGGCTTCGCCAGTTTTGACGCACAGTTTACGACACACTCCATTGAGGAGTGAATCCTTCTGAATGGCAAAGCGCCGCAGAGCGACTGTCGTGTAAAGCCAGTTTTAAATGATGAACGAACTTGTAATATATTGATAACAAGTTGCATTAATGGCGGCCGCCTGTCGTTTGAACGACTGCTGTAGTATGATCGCGCTAGTATCGAAACGTGATAATTATAGCGATAAAGAAATAGGGCCAGTTCTAAATTCGGTACTAGTGAGTTCACTGCGTATGCGCGAGCTAGTAGCTGTCAGCTGCAGTCATCGCTCCAGTTAGTCCGCCATTTTCCTTCGTATTTACGTATATTTTGCGTTATGTCGAAGTTTATGATCAGAATGTACTCCAAAATGTATTTCTAATGATGGCATTCATACTGTCCGTCACCAGACCGTCACCTAACGTCAACGTCACTTTAAGCTTTCCCGAGAAGATTGTTTTTATTGAACGGTCGTCTGCTGACATTGGAAGTTAACCTATTTTCGTCACGCGATTTTCATATTGTAGTCGACAATTACACTGTTTGCACGCAAATTTGTGTTATTTATCTTTATTTCATTAGTATACTTTGATTTAGCGGTAAATTGCAAATGTTTCATGACGACTTCAATATTTATCTCAATTATTGTCCACCGAAAAGCGAGGTCGTATACCTGACACCGGAAAATGGTTTATGTTTTGCAATATTTTAACAAAAAATACTGAAGCCAATTTTTATTTCAATAAGAAATTAATTTGATAATGCAATTTTCATTAAATAGCATTTTAAATGAAAAAATCTGTCCAAATGAAGGACAAAAATTAAGTTGTGCATGACGTTATTAACAATGTAAATGGGCAAATCGTAGTAGATAAAGAAAAGAAGGTCTATTTATGCTCTTGTAAACATTGTCTGATGTGTTCATAAGTTTATTTTTTTCTCTTGAAAAAAGATGTCATTGTTTTGAAATGTTGTTCCACTTACCAGAAATATACCACACTAAGTTAACCAAAAACATACATTGCAAGGTTTTCTTTGGCCGTCAGTAACATTTAGCGTTGTTTCTTTAATTCCAATATTAAACTATGACTCCCTACCTAATTAATTTGATAATGCAATTTTCATTAAATAGCATTTTAAATGAAAAAATCTGTCCAAATGAAGGACAAAAATTCAGTTGTGCATGACGTTATTAACAATGTAAGTGGGCAAATCGTAGTAGATAAAGAAAAGAAGGTCTATTTATGCTCTTGTAAACATTGTCTGATGTGTTCATAAGTTTTTTTTTTCTCTTGAAAAAAGATGTCATTGTTTTGAAATGTTGTTCCACTTACCAGAAATATACCACACTAAGTTAACCAAAAACATACATTGCAAGGTTTTCTTTGGCCGTCAATAACATTTAGCGTTGTTTCTTTAATTCCAATATTAAACTATGACTTCCTACCTAACACATCGCCAGTCATAACCTCACTTTCAACATTGGGTATTACTGTCCGATTACGTTTATCGTCTAAACACGCTGCCACAAGATCTTTCATGAGTTTTGTAGTTCAGGACTAGTACGCTAGAAGCGCTTCAGCAGACTAATATCTATCTTTTTCACTTTCGTTCGTCGTTTAAAAAAGGCTTAACGCAGTGGGTAAGTCTTGGCTGGCGTGTCCGCGGCGTCTGCCCGCCACCTCCCACTGCGCCGCCGCCTGTGCGTTTCGCGGCGCGCTCGGCAGATGGCTCCACTGGCTTATTTACGGCAGGCACAGGGGCCCACGCGCGGCCGGCCACACGTATTTATTATTCGGTATGTGCCGTGACACTGTCCCCGCCTCCCCTATCCTTCATATCCGCGCTGTAAACCAAGACGACTCACGCTCTGTTGTGGCAGCGCTGAATTTGTTGTTATTGTCTCCCGAGGTGCTGTCCAGTTATGAATATCTGAGTGTAGGCTACACTATCTAGCAGAATCATTTCTGAACCTCTCCTACGCCATTCGCGTATGGCAAGCGGGAAGAAAGCCTGTCGATTCTGAAGCCGTCAGGCGTGTACGCTAGGTTATTGCCAATGGATTGCTGGAGAGCACCACCGGACGACGAACAAAAACCGATTAGTCGTTAATATCGACAAGTCGATAGGGAGATTTGATTCTCGAGACAGAGATGGATAAATAGCGGAACGTTGTTGGTTGGAACTTGTGAGCACGGTAGAGTGGGACACTCTAAGTCTAAACCTTGGGGCACAACGAACCAGGGAGTATAATTCATACTAATATTACGCTTTGACGACCAAATCGCATTTTTTTTAAAAAGTATACAACTAGAAATATGGAATAGCTAAGCAACGTTTCTCTTATAGCTTCTGAGACGCCTGAAGACTCCTTGGAAAAGCTGTTTATTCTTTGACTTTTGAAAATTAATAGATTTATTAAATTCTTTTAATGGTTGATATGTCGTACATAGTACGATTCAACATAATGAATACAATCCAGCATAATTTACACATTGTATAACGTATAGTTTCTTCAGTCAGCAGCTTAGTCACGATGTAACAAACAGAGGTTTTTTTCGTATTTAATACTATATTTATTTTCATATCGATAAAGATGGGCAGTATTTACGTCATTCTATTCATGGTTAATATATAAGCCGGAAAACTGGAAACTTTTCTTTTATACAGATGATCCTGTTTATAACTCGAGAACGAAGTTGCGATATTATTGTACATTCGATGGTCTTTGACACGTATGCAAGGACATCGAGCGAGGCAGCAGATAAATTCGACGCCTATTATCCTGTCGAAAGCCAACCTGTCATACATAACTGTTTGGTGGCTGCAGCTGTCGAAAGGAGAAGGGGCACACTGATATTCCTTTGATGCCTCATAATATTAATACACGAACATAAAAACAAAAGTGGCGATTTTTAATCTTATCTTTCTTATTCATATAGAAGAGTGTCTCTTTATGTGTTTCTTCGCAATTCATACAAATATACATTTTTATTCCGATATTGATGAAATTTTGCATGCATTACGTTCAAAATAAGAGAAAGGTTACTGTCTACATGAAATTTCGTATGGGTGATTACTTACAGATTTCGACCCACCCCTACAATTGCAATTCATACAAATATACAGTTTTATTCGTATCTTGAGGAAGTTTTACACACTTGATCTTCAAAGCAACACACCGTTTTACTAATTATTAGAAACTTCACTCGTGTATAAATGTGTTAATGGAGACGGTTTTTGTAATCCGCAAGTCAGTGTGTGGTGCATCGGAAAGTTTACCTTTAAATAAACTTTGACAGTGAAAATTCATCATAAGATGTATTAAGATCCGCAACTGGAAAAGTTATTAAAACATGTTTTATTTAAAGGCTTCTCCGTCACAATTGCACAGTTATTTAGATGTTGTGCCTAGTTTTGGACTATTGCGTTTATTTTCAAATCTGTACCCTCTGCTTAAAGCGTAATAAAACCAGTTGGTATAAATTTTAAAATTATAGCTGATAAAAATGTTTTTCAGATGAATCCATGCAGCAGATACAAATGTGAATATGAGATATAAATTGCGTATATATGCAACTTTTTGCGATTTCTTCTACAACGTTTTGCCATTACAAAATTTTTATTAATTCATATATGACAAATGCCAAAAATGTACCCAGAAACAGGCAAGTATAACTATGCAAAGTTGAAACAAAAATTTCATAGCATTCGGTCAATAACTTTCGTAGATATGAGATTTTTGAATATATAGAAGGCAATAGGTTAGACAGAGGGAGAGGAATCTGACGCAGACGGAGTGAAGGGATGAATAGGAAGAGCGTGATAATGAAATGGGAAAGGGAGAGGAAGGAGATGCACTGGAGGAGGGCAGGAATGGACAAAGACAGAGGCAGGAAATGGGAGGAGGAGATGGATAGGGGGAGATGGAGATGAACAGAGAGAGGAGGGAGAAGGATATGGACAAACAAGGAGAGCAGAGAGTACAGCATGGATGTCCAGTCCCCATTCATGAAGCTTTATGAAATTACACTTATCAGAAACGTGTTTTTTCTCTTTTCTTTCTTTTCCATTTAATATGTAATAAGACACAGCAACGCATGGCGGCTACAGCAAGACGGTAAATGAAAACTTGGAAATAATATCTGAAACCAACCCTTTCTATGAACACGTGTTCATCGCAGAAAGAATGCGCTTCCGTATTCATGTTTATCGCACTTGCCTTTCTCTCAAGGTGTCTCAATGTGTTAAGACACTTGATTTTGAACAGCCGGTATACACAGTGGCTTATCAACCACTTGAAACTTTGGAAGGGCAAGACACGATTTCTGCCACCTCCCCACAGTATTTATGATGCCAACCATTTTTACCTTTGACTGAAGCGTTTTGCAACAACCACTACATTCTGTACTCTCCTTTCGTTCTATTTTGCAGTCTGTGACTGCTAATAGGGGACTTTTGTACCGATGGGGCGCTCAAGGTTCGCTATTACATATAAATGAGACGCAAGCGCAAATTGCCAAGTCATCCTTCTTTTCTGTCTCTCTCTCTCTTAATTTTTTTTTTTATTTTTTTTATTTTTATTTTTTATTTTATTTTATTTTATTATTATTATTTTTTTTTTTTTTTTAGTATTCGTAAACTGGAACACCTTAGCTAAATGAAAGTTCCCCTCCCCCCAGACCAAAGCCCTACAGTCGCAAAGACGAAATAAGTAAGTAGGTTTTCTTGTCCCCCCCCCCCCCTCTAAAGAAATAGTTGGTACGCCTCTGGGTATATATACTAAAGACTAGAGGAGTTAAGGTGGCGTCTTGAAGAACACCATTATTCGATTTCATGTGCTTCTCTCCCGTGTTTTCCGGAATAAACTCTTGGAGTTTTCTACGTTTGACAAGGAGAGGACCCTTACTCGTCGTCGCCGAATTCGTCCATTGTAGGACGTGGTGAGATATGAAAGTGCCCCAAGTGGTAACCCCAGAGGGCCAAGCATTTAGGAAATAAAAAGAATTATGATGCGGATCTATTACCGCATGCACCCTATCAGTTATCCCTGTGACTAAGTGTTTAGGCAGCGGTGTTTATCACGATGCGAAGAGATTCGATACGTATCGAAAGTGTCGCGGGTTGAACTCTGCACGTCGGCAAATGTTTTTGTGATTCTTGGCAATGAGCATTCTACTGACATGTCAATTAACTGCGACATCATATAGGTTATTTTGTATTTATTTGTGTACAATATCAGCATGGGACGTCATTATTCAAAACAAGCGCATTTTAAATAAACCGTTTTAGAACGTCAATGAACTATGTTTTTGTATGGGACATTAAAAAAACCATGTCACTGCAAAAACATGGCGTTTATAACGTGCGGAGGAAGCTTTCAGAATTATTACTTTCCCTCTTTCTTCGAAGAATATCATCACGACATTCTCCTGTACGCGTTGACTGCAATCCCTTTTTAAATGTTTGCAGTTCCGAATTTCGTCCCATGGCTATACTTTTTGTGCTCATATAAATTAATAAAATTACCTATACGATGTTCCGGTCAATGGTGACGTCAGTAGTATACCCACTGCCAAGGGACGCAGAAGCATTCACCGCCGGCCGGAGTCGAAGCCGCGACCCTTTCCAGTCTCTTGTATTTTTTTTCCTGAGATGTGTGTTAACAGCCGTAAAATACTTTAAAAATGCATATTGTCAACCATCGGCTGTTCATTGTATTTAGAACTTTACCGTTTTCAATATTATTCATCATCAGAAAAGTAACATTAAATTACATTACATTACCTGGTATTGTTTTATTTATCATCAAGACCTAAGCTCTAGTGACACTTTAGATCTCTTTTATCGTTTGACATAGATATTGTGACAGAAAATGCACCAATGTAATTAGTTTGTTTAATTTTATGATGGATAACATCCGAAAGCGGTAAAGTTCTAAATAGAATAAACAGCTGATGGTTGACAATGTTACGAAGGCGCTGATCTACCGCGCCCACAAACCGCTAGCCAAACACCGCTTCCTAATTACACTCTTACAGAGACAGTTGATAATGTACATTTGGTGAAAGATCCGTATAAAAATAACATAATATATTATTTCTCATCGATGTTTTCTTGTGGGTACGCCATATTTCCCGTATTATTTATCCAAAATGAATTATTGAGGTATCATTTTCTAGGTTTCGTTCTTTACTAATGACGAAAAGTACACAGATAGTGTGGTGTCGCACAAGTCCAAAGTGCGCGCCACCTACTTTCGCCGCGCGCCGCCATGCACGCACGGCGCGGCGTATTTCGACGACAGCCACGAGCGCCCTCTGCTGCAACTCCGCTCGTGGCCACCACTGAACGACTTCGTTCACTTGGCACTGAGATAGGAACCAGTTAACACTTCGGAATCAGATAGGAACCAGGCAGGCCTCTAGCTCAACTATGTATCGGCCGTACTGAACTATGTAAAAGTTAAGTATTGTATAAATTCTGTGCAATATATATCTCGTTCTAATTTACTCTAGTGTTTCTAGTTTCTGGCTGCTCCCCTCTGTACCTGCACCAGCGTGCTATCTTTATTCCTGTGTCGGTCTCATTCCACTCGGCCACCGACACCTACGACGGAAACGAGACACAAAAGCGGCGACGAGGCTGGGACACAAAAGATAGTTTAAAGTTACTGTTTTCACAAAAAAACTTTATTTTGAAAAAAATTGCACTGTTCGTACAAACTAAGATGATAGCCGGCGAACAATCGTAAATGCGCATGTTTTTACGCTGGCTCCCATCAGCCACCAAGCCGAGTATCAACTTAGTTTGTGCGGCCGATATAAAAAGCAATGTAGAACAGGCCGTCTATTGACAATCTGTTTAACTGACATGAACGACAGATCTTGCAGTTGTTTACACTCTTTACGCAAGCGTAGTTTAAAAACTGTGCTAATACCCCGCATTATTCTTTCTGAACTAAGCATGTTTTTTCCAGATGATAAGAAGACAACTTCCAATAAAAGGAGCCTTCGCTATGACCATAAATAAAGCACAACGTCAAACGCTTGAAAGGACAGGATTATATTTACCAGAAATAGTTTTTCGCTATTTCACTAGTTCGCTCATTCTGTGATATTTACGTTTGTGCTAAAGACACATAGATCCGAAAAGTAAACGATGATCACATTATAACTACTAACGTTGTTTTCAAAGAAGTTTTGTGAAATAAACAAGTTTATTGCCATGAAACAGTCAAAAGCCAGCCGCGATGGCCGAGGGGACTGCGGCGCGTCAGTCACGGTCTGCACGGCCACTACGGTCGGGGGTTCGAATGCCCCCTCGGGCATGGATATTTGTGCCGTCCTTAGTGTTAGCTAGTTCATAAGTAGTTTGTACGTTTAGGGATTGATGACCCCGTAGTTAAGTCCCATAAGCTATACAAACATTTGAACATTTGATTTGAAACAGTCAATACCTGATTTTATATGTTTTAAAAATTAATCATAATGTATTTAATAATATAAATTGTCTTACAATGAGTCAAACATTAGTTAGTACTATAAAAAGATTGTAATCTTTTATACATATGTACTTACATCTGTTTTCTCCATTACGTCTTATCATCTGTGATTGATCAGGATAGAGTGCGAATTATTCTGATGGGTCGACTAGTTACTACACTACTGGCCATTAAAACTGCTGCACCAAGAAGAAACGTAGATGATAAACGGGTATTCATTGGACAAATATATTATACTAGAACTGACATGTGATTATATTTTCGAGAAATTGGGGTACAGAGATCCTGAGAAATCACCGCAGAACAACCATCTCTGGGCGTAATAACGGCCTTGATACGCCTGGGCATTGAGTCAAACAGAGCTTGGTTGGCGTGTACAGGCACAGACGCCCATGCAGCTTCAATACGATACCACAGTTCATCAAGAGTAGTGACTGGCGTCTTGTGACGAGCCAATTGCTCGGCCACCATTGACCAGACGTTTTCAATTGGTGAGAGATCTGGAGAATGTGTTGACAAGGGCAGCAGTCGAACACCTGCAACATGCGGTTGTGCATTATCCTGCTGAAATGTAGGGTTTTGCAGAGATCGAATGAAGGGTAGAGCCACGGGTCGTAACACATCTGAAATGTAACGGCCACTGTTCAAAGTGCCGTCGATGCGAACAAGAGTTGACTGAGTCGTGTAACCAATGACACCCCTAAGCATGTCGTCGGATAATTCGCCAGTATGGCGATGACGAATACACGCTTCCAATGTGCGTTTGCCAAAAACGGATGTCACCATCATGATGCTGTAAACAGAATCTGGATTCATCCGAAAAAATGACGTTTTGCCATTCGTGCACCCAGGTTCGTCGTTGCGTACACCATCGCAGGCGCTCCTGTCTGTGATGCAGCGTCAAGGGTAACCGCAGCCATGGTCTCCGAGTTCATAGTCCATGCTGCTGCAAACGTCGTCGAACTGTTCGTGCAGATGGCTCAGGGTTTGAGACGTGGCTGCACGATCCGTTACAACCATGCGGATTAGATGCCTGTTATCTCGACTGCTAATGATACTAGGCCGTTGGGATCCATCACGGCGTACCGTATTGCCATCCTGAACCCACCGATTCCATATTCTGCTAACGGTCACTGGATCGCGACTAACGCGAGTAGCAATGTCGCGATACGATAAACCACAATCGCTATAGGCTACAATACAACCTTTATCAAAGTCGGAAACGTAATGGTACGCATTTCTCCTCCTTACACGTGGCATCACAACAACGTTTCACCAGCCAACGACAGTCAACTGCTGTTTGTGCATGAGAAATCGGTTGGAAACTTTCCTCATGACAGCACGTTGTAGGTGTCGACACCGGCGCCAACCTTGTGTTACTGCTCTGAAAAGGTAATCATTTACATATCACAGCATCTTCTTGCTGTCGGTTAAATTTCGCGTCTTTAGCATGTCATCTTTGTGATGTAGCAGTTTTAATGGACAGGATTGTATTATTGCCTAGACGCTTAGCCATCTGAGGTTCCCAGTTGGGGCACTTCTATGTTTCATCACGCCCTATGTATACCGTAAATTTGGATGAATTCGACGTTTGCGAGTAGGCGTCCTCTCCTGTAAGTAGCAGTGTGGTGTGTGTGTGTGTGTCAGAGAGAGAGAGAGAGAGAGAGAGAGAGAGAGAGAGAGAGAGAGAGAGGCTGGAGCGTCAGATCTCGTTGAAAAATCAACACGGAGATCACAAGCGGCGTCGGCGGCTTTACGTCTGAGCGAGAAGTGGTCGAGGAGGCAGCACTGGAGGGACATGAGATGACGGCCAGGCAGAAGGCTAGCCACAAGCAGAGCCGGCCGCTGTCGTCGTTTTGCGACCAACGCGAGCACCAATGTCGCGATACGATAAACCGCAATTGCGATAGGCTACAATCCGACCTTTATCAAAGTCAGAAACGTGATGGTCTACATTTCTGCTCCTTACACGAGGCATCACAACAACGTTTCACCAGGCAGTCAACTGCTGTTTGTGCATGAGAAATCGGTTGGAAACTTTCCTCATGTCAGCACGTTGTAGGTGCCGACACCGGCGCCAACCTTGTGCGAATGCTCTGAAAAGGTGATCATTTGCATATCATAGCAACTTCTTGCTGTCGGTTAAATTTCGCGTCTTTAGCATGTCATCTTGGTGGTGTAGCAGTTTTAATGGACAAGATTGTATTATTGCCTAGACGCTTAGCCATCTGAGGGTCCCAGTTGGGGCACTTCTATGTTTCATCACGCCCTATGTATACCGTAAATTTGGATGAATTCGACGTTTGCGAGTAGGCGTCCTCTCCTGTAAGTAGCAGTGTGGAGTGTGTGTGTGAGAGAGAGAGAGAGAGAGAGAGAGAGAGAGAGAGAGAGAGAGAGAGAGAGGCTGGAGCGTCAGATCTCGTTGAAAAATCAACACGGAGATCACAAGTGGCGTCGGCAGCTTTACGTCTGAGCGAGAAGTGGTCGAGGAGGCAGCACTGGAGGGACATGAGATGACGGCCAGGCAGAAGGCTAGCCGGCCGCGGTCGTCCTTTTGCTTTCCGGACCGCTGGCCGCCGGCTCACGGCGGCGCTGTCTGCAGATAGCGATCGCCGGCGCCGATTGCCGACGTCTCCAGACAGACTCCTGCCGCTGCGCTGGCGCCAGTTAGCTGCCTACTTCATTAGCGCCACCGCTTCCCGCTAATTACGCATTAACCGCCAATTAGTTACGTCCCCTCCAGAAGAATCGCTTCCCTTACGTCCGCGCGCGTCTCGAGCTTCCCGAGGACTGGAGTAAATCGCTCGAGTAATTCCATTGTTTTACTGCGCGGGCGCTTATGTCGTTTTGTTACCTTTTGCTGTTGTCGGGAAAACCTGCAGCGTAATGGCTCTAAAGGGCTATTAGTTCGGGCTGACACGATTGAGAACAGGTTCCAGTGCACAATGCACTCTTTCGCAAGTATTTACGGGAGCTGTTTCTGCGCTGTGTAGGAATGCATTTGTCTCAAAATCAGCCACTGTGCAATACATACCGCAAGATACATCGTCCTAATTGTTCGATGGCTGGCTCATGCCCATAGGAATTGAGATGCTAAGAAATTTCGTAGCTTGTAGATCACGTAATAGGTGGAATGGGTGGGAAAAGATGACATACGGTGTAACATATCGGTGAGAAATTGCGCCAATACTGCCCAGACGTATTCTGATTGACTGCCCCCACCTCTGTCAATATTTAATTATAAATACTAGATAAATTATTGTACATAACTTATCGTGATTTTGTGTAATTTATGTGTTTACATGGAACTTCATTATGGTACATTTGCTTATGTAATTACGCGCCAGTTTTTAAGAAACAATTGAATGTAGATGTTCTAGAAAGTGCTCTTCGCGCCAAAATTGATCGTACGCGGGTCCAGCACTGCCCAGTTGCACGCACTTCAGCATAGACTGCTCTTGCGTTAAGACCTATGACAGCCGCACTCTGAAAGTAGCGTATTAGGCAGTTCAGAGTTTATATTATTAACTGCTGTAATTAGGATTCAAGTGTACGAAGATCATGAACAGTGTCAGACATGTCGCTTGTTGTTTCACGTCATATAAATAAATATTACGAAACGTTATGATTTAGATAAGATATCTGTATTGTGCAAAAAATGACAATTGACCCTTAATAATGAGAAGTGTGAAAGTCATTCAAATGACCACGAAAAACCGTTAAATTTCTTTTACACGATAAATACGTTAAAACTACATCCCATAAATTCAACTAAATACTTATGAGTAACAATTACAAACAACTTAAATTGGAAAGAACACACAGAAAATATTGTAGGGAAGGCGAAACAAAGACTACGATCCATCGGCCGAACACTGAGAAAAAAGAACAGTTCTAATAAAGAAACTGTCTGCATCCTATTTCGAAGTACTGTTGCACATTGTGGGATTCCCACCAAGCGGGATTGACAGACGATTTAGAGAAAGTACGGAAAAGGGCAGCTCGTTTTGTATTATCGCGACATAGGGGAGAGAGTGTCACGGAAATGACGCACAAGTTGGGGTGGATATCATTAAAATAATGGCGTTATTCGTTGCGACGAGATGTATTTGCGAAATATCTTTCACCAACTTTCTCTTCAGAATGCGAACATATTTTGTTAAGACCTACCTACGTAGGAAGCCCTTGTTAATCAAAATAAAATAACAGAAGTCACGTAATCTAATATGACCATTTATGTGACGTACATTTTAACATTTGACCACTTTTATTCACTTTACATATAAAAGAGAAACTCTTTATTTGACATGTTCTCCTAAGTGAAGGCTTTGTAGACCCTGCTGTAGATGATGATTTAAATGATCGAAACCGGTGAAGAGTAAAGGTAAAGCAGTCAACAATCCGAAGATTGGTTTGAACACCACAGTGCTTTACTAGGCATGGTCCTGTTTGGAGGTGGTATGCCGTTGCCTTCCTCCGACCTTCCAACTGACTTACCCAGCCAGTTATAGGGGGACCTACAGTTTAACGTGGGTTCCGAACCACGGTGCTACTCGGTATTTTTCACATGAGCAATACTGCCAGAGGTGAAAGAAGTGGAAAGTGACAGATAAAAATCCTAGGACCTGACGGTGATCGAACCCGCGACCTTTGGATTTATAGTCTGGCACTCTACCACTGTGCAACCAAGGCGAAGAGTAATATATATATATTATATCAGCGATCTTGGATTAAAAACCTAAAGAAAGTGTATTTTTATTAAAATTTTAATTAGTTGCAACTGTAATTTCATAAATAAAATAAAGTTTTTTATGTAACTGATAATACTTTGTATAATTCATTTTAACCAAAAATTGTAATAATTTTTAAAATAAATAATAAAAATAAAACTTTAATCCAGATAGGATCGAATCCTGATCAGCCACATCACAATCATGCTCGCTGCTGCCTGAGCTATTTCCCCACACTCTTATGCTGAACTGA
Source organism: Locusta migratoria (assembly GCA_026315105.1). Taxonomy (NCBI): domain Eukaryota; kingdom Metazoa; phylum Arthropoda; class Insecta; order Orthoptera; family Acrididae; genus Locusta; species Locusta migratoria. Next base: position 544,509,086 of record CM048746.1, read on the forward strand.
TGAACTAGTGCAGCGGTTCCCAACCTATTCTGCTCTCTGACCCACCCACTGCAGAAAAACATCTGGGAGGCCCAGTAACTACATAAAAAGTAGAAATTACCAACATACGAAAATAGGTGGGTTTAAAATGGTTGCCTTTAGTCCCAAATCACTCTCTAAAGTCAGTCAACTCCTGTACTTTTTTTTCTAAAAGATTAAAGTTGAAAAGGCTCGCTCACATAAATAGGTTGTCGAAAAGGCCACTGAGTGTTTCAGAGAAATTTTTGGCAATTGCTGGATAGTCTTCCGCCGGCCGCGGTGGCCGAGGGGACTGAGGCGCTCCAGTCACGGTCTGCACGGCCACTACGGTCGGGGGTTCGAATCCCCCCTCGGGCATGGATATTTGTGCCGTTTTTAGTCTTAGGTAGTTCATAAGTAGTTTGTAAGCTTAGGGACTGATAACCCCGTAGTTAAGTCCCATAAGTTCTACAAACATTTGATTTGATAGTCTTTCCGAATCCTTATCCAGAATGGGATCAATCGTGTTGTTGGAAAAAAAAATTAAAGAATGGTCACATGATATTTCAGTTAACAAGTCTTCTTCAAGTGATGAAATTTTCAATTTTTTACGGTAATCCACTTCAAATGGATTTTCATCCACTGGATTTCACCCTAAATTTTAGGCTAGTAGTCCGCCAAAGAAATATGAAAATGCTTACACACTGCTGTAGTGTCTAGTCAGCAGAAGTACCTAAACTTTTTGTCCTCGTGTACTATTGGCATTTTTTGAAATTTTTGCCGTACCACTAGAACTTGTTTAATTTTTGACAAACCTTTAGGTTGCAAAGGGAGAGTAGGATGCGGAAGGTTAATTGATGAGTGCTGCACGAGTGAGGTAATGAGTGAAATTAGATAGTCGACAACGTTTCTTCATTGGTGTAAGTGGGAACTTGCACGTTTTCCAGCACAAGCTTCATCCGCAAGAAAAAAACCTTAGTTCGTCACAGCCACCGAACTTCGGAGCAAAGTAGAAGCTCTTTGTGTTTGTGGTGTCGCACAAGTATGAAGTGCGCGCCACGTACTTACGCCGCGCGCTGCCATGCACGCACGGCGCGGCGTTCTTACGACGTCAGCCACGAGCGCCCTCTGCTGCAACTCCGCTCGTGGCCACGACTGCTGCATCGGCCACTTGGGAGTCAGCTAGGCACCAGTTAAGACTTGGCTATCGGATAGGCACTAGAAATCATCAGTAGGCAGGCCTCTATCTAAACTATGTATCAGCATTCTGGAGTCAAGAACTATGTAAAAGTTAAGTATTACCAAGACTCTACGAAATACATATCTTGATCTAATTTAGCCTAGTCTTCTAGTTTCTGTTGTCCCACTGGCTGGTCACCTCCGTATCTGCACAAGTGTGCATCCTTTATTCCTGTGTCGGTCTCTGTCTACTCGGCCACCGACACCTACGACGACCGGCGGAAACGAGACACAAAAGTGTTCACTTCCCAATTCATCACACAATACACTAAACAGTCTCGAATTTATTGGGCTTGGTATAAAAAAATGACGATTTTTATTGCATCGTCAAGATTTTTTTAAAGATATTCGCCCAAACCTTTCACTGCAAGAGCATCTCTCATGTCTGTTAAAACATGTCCGCTGAACCAAGAGAGCGACTGATCTAATTGACGAGTGATACAGGATATTTACGACATTCAACTCTTATTTAATATTTTTACTCGATGACCTTGGCAACTGATGAGTGAAACCTACCGATAATTTTTATCTCGTCTTCGACTCTCGACGATCGTTCGCGGCCCAGTGCAAGACTGTCCACGGCCCACTTATGGGCCGCGGCCCATAGGTTGGGAACCACTGAACTAGTGTATACGATAGAAATGACGTGCGCTTAAACTTTAGAGAACTTTACCGACGAATTTGCTGGATAGTGTGCTTCAAAATTTCTATGAGAGGATACCTTTCACGTATACTGCTAATATGTGATGTCTCATCTTAAAGTTAATTTCTGAGGCCGGAAGGTCTCCCTATCAGTGTTAATACGTGAGAGGTGGTGGCAAGTTGTAACAGTAAGGTGTTCGTATTATTTTGACCACCAGCTGTACACTTAGGGGAGGATGAAATAGGACAGAAAAGAGGGAGGGAGGGGAGGGAGGGGAGGAAAGTCGGAGCTGGGCAGAGACTGAAGCAGCAGGGGGACTGACAGAAGACGGGGGCAAGTGAATAAATTGGGCGAGGCCAGTGGACCAATGAGGCAGCATGCGCAGGCCGGTCGCGGTGGCCGAGGGTACTGAGGCGCTCCAGTCACGATCTGCACGGCCACTACGGTCGGGGGTTCGAATCGCCCCTCGGGCATGGATATTTGTGCCGTCCTTAGTATTAGTTAGCTCATAAGTAGTTTGTAAGTTTAGGGACTGATGACCCCGTAGTTAAGTCCCATAAGCTATACAAACAACAAGCATGCGCAGATGAGGTGCTGGCCAGCAGAGGTGGCTCAGCCAGCAGCCGGCAGGCAGCAGGCTGGCTGGCTGGGTTCGGCGGCCCGTGCCATTAGGCGCCGCCCACGCGGGCTGCCGCGCCGGTGTCAACGCTCGGTGCGTTGACGGCTGACGCGGCCGCTGCCAAGGCCGGGGCACCGGCTACACGCGACGCCCACCGCACGTTCTTACCGCGACGCGCTTCCATCGCGAGTGTAGCGCCTGGGGAACGCATGTTTTGTGCATAATTTATCCATAATTATTCACAATACCGAATTTTTCACGGCTTCACTGTATAAGGTATGTTGTTGTTGTTCTTGAGGACTTCAGTCCGTAGACTGGTTTGATGCAGTTCTTCACGCTACCCTGTCCTGCGCAAGTCTCTTCATCTCAGAATAGGTTCGGCAACCTACATCCTTTAGAATCGGCTTATTATATTCGTCCCTCTGTCTCCCTCTACGATTTTTACCCCACCCGCTTTTCCTTCTAATGCTACGTTGCCAATTCCTTGATGTCTCACAATGTGTCCAACCAATCTATCCTTTCTCTTAGTCAGGATATGCCAGAAAGCACCTCCTCATTAGTTACGTGATCTACCCATCTAATTTTCATCATTCGTCTGTAGCACCACATTTCAAATGCTTCTATCATCTTCTTATCTGAACTCCTATCGTCCACGTTTCACTCCCATGCAATGCTACACTCCAGACAAACGCTTTCAGAAAGGACTTTCTAACATTTACATTAATATTGGATGTTAACAAGTTTCGCTTCTTTAGAAACGCTATTCTTCCCATAGCCATTCTGCATTTTATATCTTCTCTACTTCGGCCATCAGAAGTAATCTTCTACTACATTTATTGTCTCATTACCTAATCTAATTCCTTCAGCATCGCCCGATTTTCTGACATTGCATTCCATTACCTTCGTTTTAGTCTTGTTAATATTCATCTTATATCTTCCTTTCAAGACACTGTCCATTCCGTTCAATTGCTCTTCCAGATCTTTTGCGGTCTCTGATAGAGTTACTATGTCATCCGCCAACCGCAATGGTTTCATTTCAACTCCCTGAACTTTAATGCCCTCTCCAAATTTCTCCTTCCATTCCTTCACTGCCTGCTCAATGTAGGCTACCGATTAAACAACATCGGGGAATGGCTAAAACTCTGTCTTACTCCCTTCCCAACCTCTGGGTCCCTTTCTTGCCCTTCGACTCTAATAACCGCTGTCTGGTTTTTGTATAGGTTGATTATAACTCTTCGCTCCCTATATTTTACCCCTGCTACCTTTAGAATTTGGAAGAGTGTATTCAAAAGCTTTCTCCAAATCGACAAACGCTAAAAACGTAGTTTTCCCTTTCCTTAGACTATCTTCTAAGATAAGTCGTAATGTGACTATTGCCTCCCGTGTTCCTACATTTCTCCTAAATCCAAACTGATCTTCCCCAAGGTCAGATTCCACAAGTTTTCCATTCGTCTGTAAATAATTCGTGTTGGATGTCCTATAAAATGTTGACATACGAAAATTTGTGCCGGGCCGGGACCTGAACCCGGTTTCCTGCTTTTTACAGGCGGTCGCCTTAACATGGTTTCCCCCTCGTTCTTCTTCTTATGAGAAGACCTGATGCTACGCGTCCAATTGGAAGACCCAGAAAGCGATGGGAGGATGAACAATGAAAATACCTTTGTCTGCTAGGAATCCATGAGAACTGGATGCAAAGTGCAAAAGATCGTCATTTTTGGAGGAGCATTCTCAGGTCGGCGCATGATCTACAGGGTCCTAGATTGCGAATTTGATGATGTTATCCGTTTTGATCGGTCCTATGCGGACGTTTGTCGTTTCGTTCTATGTTGATCGTTTCGTCACTGGACTCAGTTTTTTTTTTGTTACAGAGGGCGTCAAGCCCTCTGACCAAGCACGCTGACCTACCACGCCGGCATACCATTAGACTACCTGAACACGACTATAGGACCGACCCAAACTTCTGTATACCACATTAACTGCACATATGACACAACTATATTCATCCCTTGGCACTCATAGCTTATACTGTACAAGCTGCTAAACCCGAAATCGCCCGACTAAATAAGCATTTTTCGAGTGTTATATTAGAAACGAAAACAAAGGGAAAAGTGTCGTAAATCACGGGTCGCGTGATGGGAACGTTTTTGTGACTCGTTGATAACGACGTCATATCTCCTGAACTGAGGCCAACGAGAAAGATAGATCGCGGCGTGCACGTCACGTCACGTGATCAAGAGGGGCCTGAACAGACGGGATCGCTAACTGATAGGCCGGCCGCAGGGGCACAGCCCACTGCCTCGTAGCGGCCAGCCACTCAGCTAGCAATTGCGTCTTCTCAAGCCCCTCTTGATCACGTGACGTGACGTGCGCGCCGCGGCCTGTCTATGTGCCGTGGGCAGTTTTTAACCCAATAGCGACTGTTGTCTGATAGTAAGCAATACGTCTACGAAGTATATTTGAAATTGGTCCTTTATTTTAGGAGGAGATGCACTAAAATAGCGCATGATATATCAGTTATTCGGAAATTTCATTTTTTATGATGTCATATCTCCTGAAATATGTGCCGTACTATGATGTAAATATGAAGTTATATTCAGTGGTATATGTGCTAATTTCTGCAAAATATATCGTGAATGATGTTAGTAGTAAAGGCGTAATATATTAAAACTCCATACTTGATTGTTTATGACATCAAATCTCATAAACTATATCTCGAACTGTGATATGACATCGAAGGAACATCCAGTAGTTTGTATGTGTAACTGTTCTGTGAAATGTCTTCCGAATACAATTTACAATGTAGAAGTAATAACTTGTAGCGTCATGGCCAAATACCGTAGATATTATGAGCACCGGAAAAGCAGTGACCGATAAACTTTTTCCTGTCATCATTTTGTTGGGGTTGTCATTAGAAACAGTTTCGTAAAGATTTGAAATTATGTTTACAGTTTATTGCAAGTCGCTAAGTGCTCTCATTATCAAATAGTTGACGAATAAAATCACGCGCCACAAGATGGGGCGGTTTTCATTGTTTTGGACGTGATGTATGAAATATGTATCGTGGTGGTTTTTGCCACCATTGGTTGAAATCGGTCTATTAGTTTAGGGGCAGATGTATAATATTATCGCATGATGCGGCCATTTTTCACGAATGTCATTGCTTATGACGTCATATCTCCTGATGTAAATGTCGTAGGTGGTTCTTACCCCTACAACGATTGTTGTCCGATAGTAAGGAACATGTGTACCAAGTTTGTTTGCAATCGCTCCAGTAGTTTAGGACAAGATGAGGATCATACATACAGCCAATTTTGTAAGGTGTATAAATTCCCGCACCAGGGAGACTGAAAACAACGAGGCATTACCTTACGCTGTTATCGTCATTGTCTCGCTTAGGCATTTATTAAATGACTGTATGATGCCGAATTACAGTGATGAAATATTTTATCAATATTTATTTGCAATATTGTATGTCTCGCAGCGTCACTGTATATGTTATGCATGTCGCAGTTGACTCATATGTACAGTTAATGTGGCTTACGGAAGTTTGGATCGGTGCTGGAGTCGTGTTCGGGTAGCTAATGGTTAGGCGATCGCTCGCGAAAAGCGGGAAACCCGGGTTCGTATGCAACCATTTGGTAGGACATCCATATCTTATACAGTGAAGCTTTGATAAATTCGCTATTGCAAATTAATATTGGTAAAATTTTTCATCACTGTAATTCGTCACCATACAGTAATTTAAGGTATAACTTGCCTGTAGCAACTGTTTAGAGTTATCAGGTATTTGAAACAACCTGAAGACCCGGCTCTACCTGCGTTTTTCTTTATTCCGTACTCTCACAGTCCATTTACCCTCCAATCATCTCTCTATCTGTCTCTCTTTCAGGCCATCTCTTCCTTCATCTCTCTGCCTATCTGCTCCCTCCCTTTTGACGGCTCATGTCTTCCACTCCCTCCCCCTATCTCCATATCCTTTGATTCCGCCTCTTCATCTTCTTCTCCCCCTATCTATGAAAGATAACACATATCTGTCAACTTACGTGGTAATCACTGAAACACTGTCAAAATTTATTGCAAAGCGCCGCGGTGGAGTAGCCGAGCGGTCTAAAGCGTCTCGCTGCAGTTGCTCGCCATGGAGGTTCGAGTCCTCCCTGGGGCATGGGTGTGTGTGTTTGTCCGTAGGTTAGTTTACCTAGGTTTAAGTAGTTAAGCTACGGACTGATGACCACGCAGTTGGGTCCGATAGATTTACGCCGGCCGCGGTGGCCGAGGGGACTGAGGCGCTTCAGTCACGGTCTGCACGGTCACTACGGTCGGGGGTTCGAATCCCCCCTCGGGCATGGATATTTGTGCCGTCCTTAGTTGTAGGTAGTTCATAAGTAGTTTGTAAGTTTAGGGACTGATGACCCCGTAGTTAAGTCCCTTAAGCTTAACAAACATTTGAACATTTGATAGATTTACAGACATTTGAATTTTATTGCAAAGCTACCCTTTTCAATGCACCATACCAAACTCTCTGTTCATAAAAAGTCTCTCCATAAAAACGTTCATACTTGACCGAGCTTTCTAAATTAGTAAAATGGTGTCAAAGTCTGTAACGTACTCTTTTTTTTTCAGGGTACACTGAGAAAAATTTCTTCAAGATAGGAATAAAACTGTACTTATGTGTCGAAGTTTGTAAGTAAAGTACCTTTCGCTATCGACCATACGAAACTTTTTTACACGGTGACCTTCCTCTTGTCTAGAAGGCCAAGTGTGGAAATTTAATAATTATCGGAATAAAATTATAGATATTATGAACTGCAAATAATCATACGAAGGGACTCTTTATATATAAGAAGGATAAACTTAAAACCGGTACTTCAGATTTAGTGTTCACTTATTAATGTTATGATGCATTAAAGAAGTAGTAATGCTCCGATTTCTTTATTCGGGCCGCGTGGAAATGGCCGTGCGCTCTAAGGCACCTTTGTGCGGAGTACGCAGCTGGTCCCCGCCGGAGCATGGGTGTATATGTTGTCCTTAGCACAAGTTACTTTGAGTGGTTTGTAATTCTAGGGACTGATGACCATTGCAGTTTGGCCCCACAGCTTTACAAACACACCGTCGTTTGATTTTATTCCCATGGCTTCAGCTCCCAGTTATGTATGGCGGTTTGCCTTTCTAGGGGCTAACAGAGAAGATGTGTATTTATTTATTTATTTCTATTTCTCAGCCGTCCCTTTGGGATTTCCTTATGTATGGCTGGTTGCCTTTTGAGGGGATGACAGACGTCGCATTTTAACTTTTACCTAATTTTCAGCTGTTCCTTGGGGATCCCCTATTCTTTTTTTCTAAACCAGCCCTGTATTAAAGGGAACAAAACAACAACAAAATTATTCAATTCGACCAAATAACACAGAGACAAAAGGTCGTGAAAGAAATTAAAGCCTGAACAAGATACAAGAACATCAAGAGATTAGCATCAAAATCAGAGGAAGTGCGAGTGACCTTGCAAATAACAAATTTCTCAGTTGGCAACGGAGAGAGAGAGAGAGAGAGAGAGAGAGAGATGGGAGTCACGCAGTGAAATCACTGAGTTAAAGAGAGTTTTCCATAGTTGCTCATTTATTGAGTGGCACTATTAATAAATTCGTAAAATAATTTATTTTATACTTGGCGCACCGCTTTTGAATTATTTCATTAGTGATCAGCCCATTTAGGCGTGTTTCTGTAAATACGTAATTGGTAATTTACAAGTTGCAACTAATTAGAGGAGTTACTAGACGTTCCTTAGATACGTGTTATTACACACATATAACAACTTTAATTGTAGTGTATTTACAGGAAACGTGACGATGGCTATAACGACAAAATGGGCTCATCGTAATGAATACAATACCGTATTAATTCGACTATAGTACCCGCCTTTTCCAGTATTTTTACTCCTGAAATTGGGGAGGGTACTATAGGCGCAAATTTCATAAATTCAGTAGTGCATTCGGTTATTTAAAAATATTTTATATCATACCACTAAGCGGAATTTTTTATTAGACTACTAATATAATATTTTGCTGGTTGGGCACACAAATTATTATGGAGTCGTCATACAATAATATATATATCTTCTATCTATAATAATAAAACTGAATTGCCGCATGTATGAAAGCGCATCACTTGAGAATTTCTTCAGCAATTTGGCTGATATTTTCTTTGTTCTGTTCGTAATTCTCAGGACAAGGTTTGTATGAAAGAAAGTATTTGTAAAATCTATCGGAAAATATCAGAATTTGTGAGAACTGAAAGTACGTTTCCAGACGGGCGAAATCGCGTCCTAAAAATCCCCCTTCACCATTATAGTGCAAAATCCTTCCTAAAACTACCGACAAGCCTATGCACACAAGGTTAAAGCAGCCAGATAGATTTAACATGAAACGTAGTTTCTTTAGAAGCCCTTCCGTATTATTATTACCTCCATGGTGTTATCGGTGGTGGTCATATCTGTGGAGCGTTGCAAAGATAGACTTGATGTCAGTCCGGGGTATTTATGAGTGTTGCAAACAAAGTGAGTACAGATCGTGGTTTATTTTTTTCTAATGCCTCCATTGCGGCGGCGTAATATCAGTCGGCGTACACGCAACGCAATCCTTCTACGTGATCGCAGAGTCAATGAGACTGATGGAGATTGTACACAGCACTTAAGGTAACATCATGCTACAATTGTTTTGTTTTCAATTAAAAAAAAGGATTTAATAAGGGGGATGATATAGACGCGGAGAGAAGGGGGGAGGAGATGGATATGATGTGGAATAAGAGGGAGTGGTGTGAAGGTGATGAAAAAAGGGTAGGAGGAGATGGGCATAAGAAGGGGGAGGAGGCGATGGGTAAATGAAATATGGCCGAGGAGACTGAGGCGCTTCAGTCACGGTCTGCACGGCCACTACGGTCGGGGGTTCGAATCCCCCCTCGGGCATGGATATTTGTGCCGTCCTAGTTCGTAAGTAGTTCATAAGTAGTTTGTAAGTTTAGGGACTGATAACCCCGTAGTTAAGTCCCATAAGCCTTACAAACATTTGAACATTTAAATGAAATAGAGGAAGTGTAGGCATAGGAAGAAGAAAAGAAGAGATTACGTTATATATCCCATAAACATTGCCGGGATATATATATCCTGGGTACTCATTTTCGTATATTGTGCACACTACAGTAAGTGCGGAAAAATGCAAGCCAAGTAATACTGAATGGAGGGTAGGGAGTGAGGGTGCTCAGGTATTGTTAAAGTTAAGCCTAAAACACTATTGTTCCAAGGGCCAGCCGCAGGCAATGTTGCCAAATTTCCCTTAAATTAATGCTGCCGGATTTCAAAAGTTCAAATGTTTGTAAATCTATGGGACTTAACTGCTTTGTTACAAGTCCCTAGCTTACTAACTACGTAAACTAAGTTAAACTAACCTAAGGACAAACACCCATATAGAGGAGGGACCCCCATGGGGCTCACGGTTCTTTCGTGAGTACGTGCGTGGCGAGCACGGGGCCCCGAGCTAATGCAGTCTTCCTTCCTTCTTTACTTCCCGGACTGCATTTCCTGTTCCCCTCCCCTCCTTTTCTATCCTCACTCCTTCCCCTCCCCATCGGGGGACTGACAACCTCAGTAATTTAGTCTCCCTATCCCAATCAAACAACCCAAACCTCGAGGAGGGACTCGAACCCCCGACGGCGAACGGCCGCGCGCAACGCAGCACGGCGTCCCAGTGCCCGCAGTTATTCCTTCGCGGCTTCACGTAACTAAGAATTGTTTTGTTTCGTACTTTGACCTCAGTTATTAAGAGGGGTTCCATAGGCATTTTGGTACCATAGCCGAGTAAATACGGTAATTTGAAATCAGTGTAACAGGTATAAAATGCTATTACGACAATATCACTAAGAGACATTTCCAAAGAATGGAATTTATACATTTTTGCTCTTTATGCACTAGTTACAGAGCTGAATACGGGTGAAACAGCGCAAGGTGCACGCTGTACCACACAGGGCGGCGCGAGAGGCAATATACGAGTATTAGTTGCTCACGCGCCGAGGCGGCGATGGTATCGAGGTGTCTGGGGATACGCCGCTCCGTCCGCGAGGTGTTTAATATTCGAGGCGAGGACGAGTCCCGCGAGAGCCGAACCGGGCGCTATTAATTAGGAGGCGATGCTGCGATAAGGAGGCCGCCACCTGCCGCCGTGGGCGTCTGCGGTCCCAGTGCCAGCGACGGCTCCATCCTCCTGGGCGGGGGTGCGTCCGCTGTGGGCGAGGCCGGCCGCGCAGCTCCGCGTCGCGTGTATGTAGGCTGAGTCAGCGGAGGAAGGTCGATCCGGTGCAGGTTCTTCTCCATTCATACTCTGGCCGCTCACAGCACCATGGATATTCAGAGTTTTACTCGTCACCTTTACAGAACGAGGTTACGTATTTAACACTTCAATGTATAATGTAGCTGATCAGCTACGTACCTTATTTTTCCCATTATGTCTCAAACCGATCAACATTTTACCACTAATTCATTTGTAGCTGCTTGTATACATAGTGTTACATATGCTAGTAACTTGTTCCAGCCGGCTGCGGTGGCCGATGGGACTGAGGCGCTCCAGTCACGGTCTGCACGGTCACTACGGTCGGGGGTTCGAATCTCCCCTCGGGCATGGATATTTGTGCCGTCCTTAGTCTTAACTAGTTCATATGTAGTTTGTAAGCTTAGGGACTGATAACCCCGTAGTTAAGTCCCATAAGTTCTACAAACGTTGTGCCAGAAATTATAAATTGCATAGTTAGCTACATTGAGTTACTCCTAACAAGTGCGTTTGTTTACATTTGTTTTCCTCCTTTGCCATGTAAAAGCAATCGATCATGTACTACTATTGTATTATGAGTTAAATTCTGGAAATATGAGAGGCATAATAGTGACGTTTACTACATCGGGTACATCATGGAAGCATTATATAGCTGCCCAGCTATGAAAGTTTTATTGCTTGTAGTGCATAATAATTTTAAGGAATATTTTTTCAATATTTTTCTCACTATATACGCACTATACATTAATCGTGGTACCTTTTATAGCTTCAAATAAAAAGTTATGCATTAAAGGGTTAAGTTTTTATTACGCCGAACTCTTGTCTGTCTTTCTGGTCAATAGAGATGTTTGCAGTTCGTTTTAAATTTTTAACACACATACTTTTCGAGGGCACACAATGTCCATGTAGCGTCAAAAAAGACTGTGCTGTCTAGTTCCCATCACAAAGAAATATCGTCAAATAAAATCAGTAGCAATAAAAATGGATAAATGTATTTATGTACGTTCCCTATGGAGTCTAAGACAGCTGGAACAATTTTGATGAAATCTTCAGGAAATCTTTTACATTAGCGCAGGGTATGGTCCTGTGAAGTTCGGTAGCGATCGGATCGAGATATTTATACGTAAAAATTTACATCCGGCAACTGCAACAACACTAGCGCCCCTAGCAGAGAAAGAGCCGACCACTTCTATCAATCATGCCATTCTTCTGTAACTGCAGTGCTGCCGCTTGGAGCGTTAGCATCGCTGCCGCGTCTTTTCATATTGATAGTGCCACTACAATTGACTCTTTCTCCGCTAGGGGCGCTACTGTCGTTCCAAGTGCCAGATGTAAACCCATTACACATACCAGGGTTGAACTTAAATAGTGGTAACTATTTATTCACAATCGATGCAATAGCGTTAATGTTTGCACCTGTTACTGTCCTTCAAGGAGTCACCGGCGTTGTGTAGGACCCGTTGTCAGCGATGTGCAAGGCCTGTTCTGCTGATGATGCGAATGGAGCTGTCTACTGCCTGGACATTTCTGAAGCGAACGCCACAAAGTGGTTGCTTCATCTTTGGAATCAAATCAAAGTCACAAGGACTTAAGTCTAGGGAGTATTGTGGATGCTTACAGTACTTCCCAGTACCATCGACCGAACAGAGCAGACACAGCTTGCGTTGTATGCGCCCGCGAATTGTCGTGCAAAATGATGTATGGGGCCGGCCGCGGTGGCCGAGGAGACTGAGGCGCTCCAGTCACGGTCTGCACGGCCACTGCGGTCGGGGGTTCGAATCCCCCCTCGGGCATGGATATTTGTGCCGTCCTAGTTCGTAAGTAGTTCATAAGTAGTTTGTAAGTTTAGGGACTGATGACCCCGTAGTTAAGTCCCATAGACTATACAAACATTTGAACATTTGATGTATGGGTTGCGCAGAAAGTGTTGCCACTTCTTTCGTAAAGCTGGTCGCAGGTGATGATCTAAAAACGTACAATAATACTGTGCGTTGAACGTCTCCGTTGTTCCTGTTTCGAAAACATAGTTACACCGTTACTTTAGACCGTTCGCTAACAAGTGACTCTGTTTCCCTCGACCGTGCGCATGCCGGTGACATGACATGGAACGGGCGAGTCCATTTGCTCGGAGGTTAGGTACGTATGTCAACAACGTGTGCTATCAGCGACAATAGATTCCACTGCATAGTGTCGCCACAGCATTCTTGTCACTATTTAAGTTCCAATCCTCATATTTATGTAAGTTCCCTATGGACTCCAAGACTGCTGGAACAATTTTAATGAAATCTTCAGGAAACCCTCAGATTAGCCCGGGGGTGGTCCTGTGAGGATTGGTAGCTATCGACTCAAGATATTTATACGTAAAAATTTACATCTGGCAATTGGAAGAACAGTAGCATCCATAGCGGAGAAAGAGGCAACCACTTCTATCATGCAATTCTTCTGTTAACTGCAGTGGAGCGACTAGCATCGCTTCCGTGTCTGTTCGTCTTGATAGAGCCACTACAGTTGACTCTTTCTCCGATAGGGGTGCTACTATCGTTACAAGTGCCAGATGTAAACTTATACGTTACACTCTTACGTCAGCATATAAATATCGATTAAACGCGCTGAAGATTGTATAAGAATGGTATGCATTGTGTTTAATCATATTACGCAGAACATAGAAACCAATAAAATACACACACACATCAATGTGTATTGATACAGAATATAAATTCCAGCCTTGCGGATCGGGTCACTAGTTAATTATATAGTCCCAACGACAGATTCGAGTTGCTTGCAGAATTTTGAACTCATTGATACCAATTTCAGACCAGACGCATCTTTAATTAACAAGCAGTCAAATTAAATCAATCAGTTTATGCCGTTCCATCAATTTTTCCTCGCCAGCTAGCATCGCAGAAGGACTGCTAACATGGATGACCATAAAATTAAGAGGGAAGATTAATTTTTACATAACCTATTTGGTTAAAGTAGAAATTCCTAAAAATAGAGAATTCCTTAGACTTTTCGAAGACATTAGATTCGAATGCAAGTTACGACTTGGCGCAAACATACTAATTCGGCTTCTTTCTGAGAGAAAACAGATTTACAGCACAAACGATATTTATAAAACTTTATTGATTTTATAAAAGAAAAGGGATAACCTTCGACAATTCTAGCTTTAATCAGCGTAGATATTAACATAAATTATAACTTTCTGCGACATGTGTTGAGAATGTAGTTGGTATTAAAGACGTAATCAATAGCAATCTCGTGCGTGATGGAATGGATTTTCATGTATTTCATTGGTTTTGAAGTCATATCTCCTGAAATACATATAGTACTACGATATAAATTTGAAGTTACATTCAGTAGTACGTGTGAATACTGTCTGCAAATGCCTCGTGAATACCATTAGTTGTGCACTGAAACGTCATGCTGAATGCCACAGTTCATGAACAGTGGAAAAGTAATAAGCGATAGCCGAGCTGTTCTAGGTGCCTTGTCAGGGGCTATGAGGCTGCTCCCAGCGGTGGATCGAGTTCTCCCTCGGGAGTGTGCGGTCCTTAGGTTAGTTTAAGTTGTTTGTAAGCATAGAGACTGATGACCAGAGTAGTTTGGTCCCATAGATTTACAAGTATTTTCACATTTTTAATAAGCAATAAACATTTTTCATTTCATCATTTTGTTGGGGTTGTCAGTGAGAAAAAGTTTCGTAAAGGTTTGAAATTATTTGTCAAGTTTGGAAATAGTGCATGAATAGAGTCTTGTTTTCATGTGTGGCGAGTCGAGGCAGTCTGTTGTGACTCTCATGAGCTCATATTTCCTGAACTATGTGTTGGGGGAGAAGACGAGGAAGAAAGCAAGAGCGAGGACGGCGGATGTGATGGACAGGTGAAAGGAGATAATGGACAATGAGGGGGGACACGACAACAGGCAGTCAGGTTTCCTGCCTTGGATTTACAGAGGACAACTGTGTAATGAAGAGAGCTCTGATGGGAACGAGTGTTTCTACTGTTACTTACGTATGAGAGGATTACAGCTGAGAACGGATAAAGGAACTTTATATGCTAATGAGACGACAAAGCATTCAGATTGTACGGATATCTTTGCGCTTACCCGCACACGTAACCACTTTAGCTGTGCTTAAGTTGATGAAATACGACCACAGATACATCGCACGCATGCGTTCATCAGCCTCTACGAGTGACGAGAGCTTTACGGGTGTAACTCTTTTACGATAAAACCGCTTTAGTCAATAGTTTGAAGTGAAGCTTTTTGTACAAATTTCTTGTTACGTTTTTATAGTACGTGGAGAGATGCTTCTGCCTTCTTGTATTTATAGTTGAGTACAGAGAAGTTTAAGCTTTCGTTCAGTAATACACATAGGCCCTTTTCTGACGACGCAGCTTTTTTATTTGCCTCATTTCTTCTTACATTCTCGATGGACGTCCTCGAATTACTTCATCTTGCATTTACGTATAGCTGTGAGTTTTAATTAAACCTAACGGATATTACAGAACCGCGGCGGAGTGGCCGAGCGCATTGAGGCGCTCTGCTGCGATGCGTGAGGCCGTTCTCCGTCGGGGGTTCGAATCCGCCCTCGGGCATGGATGTTTGTGCCGTCTTTAGTATAAGGTAGTTTATAAGTAGTTTGTAAGTTAAGGAACAGATGCCACACAGTTAAATCCCGTAAGTTTCACAAACATTTGAACATTTTGATAATGCAGAGTTAATAATAGTTCCGAACTTAATACTGAAGACCAGTACATGCTTTCAGCTATTCTTGGATTTCCTATCGCACGCTGAGTGCCGAATGCACGGCACACGCTAAATGAGCTGTTCCCAAATTATGGGTCGCGACGCACTAATGGGTTGCGAGTTGTACTCAGGTGGGTCGCCGGACAAATAAAAAATATAGCTGACGAAAATATCTTACCGACTGATGAAGATATGAAAGTACATTTCAGGTGCTAAGTTTTATAATATGGAAAGTTATGTATAACACCCGTTGAGAGCGATAAGAGACCAACGCAGCCGTAGCATTCGTTCGTAATTCTAACATGGAAAGGTCGCGTTCTCTTCCACTTGAAGAGTGTCATATGAGTAACCTTCCATTGCTTTACTTTGTCTTTGACATACAGGGTACCTCATTTTCTTATAGTTTAGCATGTATCCTTGTTTATATTGGCGGTTAGTTTTATTTTTTATTGTATTTATATTTTATATTTAATTCACAATGCGCACTTGGATTGTGGACTGGATAGTCCATATCGGGTGGTGAGGGATAGTATCGGGTGTTTACAAATATGGCTTTGTAGGAATTAACGGGGCAGCGGCGGAATAGCCGCGCGCACTAAGGCACCTGATGCGGTGAGCGCAGACGTTCGCTAACGTAAATTCGAGTTTTCCCTCGGGCAAGGACGTGTGTGCTATACTTAGGATAAGTAAGTTTAAGTAGTTTATAAGTTTAGGGACCGATGACCACTGCTGTTAGATCCCATATCTTTCCAAACATTTGAGCATTTGAATTAATGGGATCCATAACTACCTAGTAATGCGAACGTGCATTTTCTAGCTTGATTTTTGTGAAAACGAACGCAACCTCCAGCATGGAGGTCGAGAGGTTTCAAGTATTTTAATTGTTTTTAAGCACTGATAATGACCACACAGTGCTCGAAATCTAGATATAAAAAGTAAATAAATATTTTTACGACTGAATGCTGAAATATTTCCACCACAAATAAAACTAACAAGTTTCAGTCCAGAAGATATAGAATATAAAATTAACGCGAAAACAAAATACAACAACAAATCTCATTGAATTTACCTTTTAAGTAGTATAAAACCATCTTTTATTGGAGACAGCTTTTTATACATGTTCCTTTCACCGAGCTGGCCGCGGAGGCCGATGGGACTGAGGCGCTCCTGTCACGGTCTGCACGGCCACTACGGTCGGGGGTTCGAATCCCCCCTCGGGCATGAATATTTGTGCCGTCCTTAGTATTAGCTAGTTCATAAGTAGTTTGTAAGTTTAGGGACTGATGACCCGGTAGTTAAGTCCCATAAGCTCTACAAACATTTGAACATTTGAACCTTTCGCCGATTTCGAAAGCTGTACTCAGCAAAACGTTTTGCAATAATAATAACTTCGATTTCATATATATGGGTCGCCAAAATTATTTCAGAAGGATTGTGGGTACCAGTACAAAAAAGATTGCAACCACTGAGCTAAACCAATGTTATGCACTCGGAGAAAAATTTAAATTACTGAGTTTTGTGAGGAAACTATAGACGCGACAGTATCGAAGGATTTAGAAAAGTCTAACGATATCGCCTCTTGCTTCTCCGTGTATAGCTACGAGTTGTCTATAACTTTTGTTGAAGCAGATGTCGAGGAACGAAGTTCGCGGAAGGCTGACTGGAATTTGTCTAGTGGGTTATTGGTCGTAAAGCAGTCGCATAGCTGGCCTAGTCTATATATTCTGAGGCCTTGGACAGCTCCGTAGGAATACAAATGAAGCGGCAGTCGGAGGGTGCTGGGGAAGAGTCCTTCTTGGGCAGTGGTTTGACAACAACTTGTTTCTAGGCCGCTGGGGAAAAGCTTGCAGGCAGGAGGAGAAGAATTTCTGGTCCAGCTCTGGATCAATAAGAATAGTGATCATTTGAACTGCAGTGCAACGTTAACAAGCAGATGGTGCTTTGATAGGTGCAATTAATTTTGCGTCAGTGAGGTCAGAAACGTGCTTAAGAATGAAACTTTGCAAGTGACGGCACATATCTCTCCGGAACAGGTAATATCTGAAGGTGCTGTTCACTGGTGACTTCCTCCAAAAACAAGTGACATCACGACGTTGGTTTTATATCTTATGTTCTTCGACAAATAGAGTAGCTGTTTCATTACTGTAGGAGGATTCAGCCTTGAAGAATACCATAACAGGTACAACGATTCTTTCTTATTTTGTTCTGTAATTATTCAGTATTAGGACACTGCAGAGACAACTGCAATAACCATAACTTTTCTCTAGTTAGGGTAAGAGTATTGGTAATATCTGTACTGCTGGAAATAAAAACTAGTTTACCGTCTTACAAGGAGACCGACCACATGGGTATCGGATTTTAGAATTGTTTGACATTTATGATACGTGAAGTTCAGAACTCAAATATGTATTAACTAACCCATTCGACGCAACTCTAAGAAATTCTTGAGTAAATCGAGTTTCAAGTATTACAAGTAACCGTGGAAGTAGCAATCATTAAACGTACTGCAACATCTGTCGGCGTAGCTCAGGTGATATCGTTCTAGGGACGGTGGTTCGAATCTTGTCGTGAGATAGTTTTTACTTTTTTCGTTGTGTTCGAATATTTACCTAATTTTAATGTCTAATGGTAATTGTTACGAAAAGTGAACGTATTTTTATTTATTCGTAATTTTCTACATTTTTTTAGAAGGTTGTTAATAATGATGGATTCAATAAAAAATAAAAGTTATATTTTTTACAATATTGGGTTCACTATTAGTTGACGACTGTCGTCTTTGATTAATCACTTTGTGATCATGTGTCGTGCTATCTAAAGTGACTCCAAGGTATTTTGGAAAAGGATAGTACCTCAGCTTTTGTCCACTGAATAGTAATCTTGGTTTATAGTTTGCAGTACGATTCGCTAGATGGAAACAAGAGACTTCAGTTTTTGTAGTGCTGAGGATCACTCTCCAAGTCATGGAGAAAGTTGACATCTTCTTGAGGTCCTCTGTAAGAATTTGTTCGCCGTCTTTGAAGTTAACTACTCTCTGCTACCAGTGCGATGTCAACATATATGAACTTAATTAATATTGTAATTGGTATATCATGTACGTACACATTGAAGAGCACTGGTAGTAGAACAGATCCCTGTGATAGACCGTTATTTAGTTTTCGTTTGTGGCTTTTAGTGGTGCCGAGGAAGACTTAGAATAGTGTTTCACTAAGCATATTAGGTCCATGATTCCTCGACTTGGTACAACTTGCAATAGTTTGTAGATAATAACTCACAGTTATTGAAATTTTACATCCTGTACAATAAATATTCACTAGATAAAAGGGTAATACTGGATATTCCGATATCATCCGTCTGCTTTGGCCCATTACGTCAGACACAACGTCATGACGATAACCGACATTCATATTTCAATTTGAATGTAATGTGGCGTTGATAACATGAAATAAACAATGACACGAATATAAATATAAGAAAAGTAAAAGAATTTAACAGGATTACCACGGGAATTAAGGGGTTTGGGGCGGGGAGATTCTAAATAGAAATACCAATGCTGAAATAAAAATGAAACATTGAAAAAAACATGCAATGATAACATTCCACTGTATGTAAATAGCACTTCCGAACAATGTAGAACACAAAATGACCCTGAAAATTGGTCGTTTATTGAAGTTCTTGAATACGATGAAGCATCAGGAGAGCTTTTCTTCGTAATAATGAAGTACAATTACGAACCTGGCGAAATACGGCGCGAAACACTAAAGAAGTATAAAAGTGAAGCTACGTTTTGCAATTTTCTTTTGTAAGAAAAGGAAGTCGAGGGTACGGAGTCTGTTTAGAGAAAAAATGCTTCCAGAAATCTCACGGGATACAGACAGATCTATCTTTTACTGCAGTCACAGGAATGCCCATATTAATATGCTGTGTAAAATGGGGAAAAACTCACGTGATGCGGACAGATCGACGTTTAATAAGCTCACTGACACGATCTGTAACTTTATTAAGAATGATGATTTATACCAATGTGATTGCCGGTCATTTCACTGCTTGTAAATTAGTGGGAAGTAAAGCATAAGATGCCACATATTGGCAAGTAAAGCGCAGGATACCACCTATCTGGTTTTAATAATGTCATCATTTTCCCTAAAAAAATTATACATTTGACAGAAGTTCAACCGCTTCGAAAAACGTTACGCACGCCCTTTTAAGGGCGACATAATTCTTCATGTTTCTGTTTATTAAAAAAAAAAAAAAAAAAAAAAAAAAAAAAAAAAAAAAAAAAAAAAAAAAAAAAAAAAAAAACGCACGGGATGCAGACAGATTTATCTTTTACTGCAGTTATAGGAATTCCCAGATTAATGTGCTGTATAAAATTAAAGAAGGAAAGAGGACAAAAAACCTTGCGTGATGCGGACAGAGGATGTTTAATAAGCTCACAGACACTAACTGTAACATCTACACACGAAACACCTTTCATGGACTCATAAACTGCACTTCAGCCCTTATAAATATAACTCGAGTCGTTTTTAAATATTTTAAAGTATTTCCTATCGCTGTAGTAATTGTTCAATACAAAACGCGTAGCTAAATAAATAAATGCATTCTAATAAATATTACCTCTGACACAATACTTTATTACACAAAAACGAAATAAATGCAGTCTTATAAAATTGGTCAACACAAACCGAGTAAATAAATAAATGCATTCTAATAAATATTACCTCTGACACAGTTACAATATAATCAGCGACTATTGATAAATCAAGGAGGTTAGAATCATAGACCAAAGATAACATAGACTGTGCGTGACGTCATTATACTGAACCAACATCTAAGTCACGTGACTCGGGGCAGGAAACCGTTTTCTTCGTTACGAGTAATGCGAAATGTAGCTGAGAGTCGCAGTTCTTATCCTTTGTAGTGGAAATTAAGCGTATATTTGAACAATAAAACGACTTACCGCATTCTTATTAATCTTTAGCAGTACAATTAGCGCTAGTTCTCCGCAACTGCAAGAATTAATGCGATAGCTACAGTTTTTACATGTGCCTAGATGAAACGTATTGACAGTCTTTTTACAAGCAACAGAACAACAGATATTAAGCGAAAGATTGTTGTAGTTGTACTGGAGTCTTTTAGTTTGTATTTTACACAGGAGTAGAAGATCAAATATCAGTTTGAAAGGACCACCAGCTTTCTTAAGCTACCTCAACAATACATGTCAAATGTTTCGTTGTGCTTTTTTAAGAAATGAAATCTGTTTGCCTGCATAATGTCAGGTTTTAACAAAATACAACAGTTTATATTTTGAGATTTTTGCCAAAGACAGTGATACCAAAAGGTAAAAAACCAAAGATTGGCTGCTTCAATTAAATAGGAAACATAATCTATGCACTAGGCAAGAAGTGACTTTATAGATATAATGAATAGTCTTGTATCAATGTTTAGCTTTGTATAACGTTATTGAAAGCAGATTTTCACCAGAAACTTGCTGACATAAACTTACTCAAGAGCAGCCTGAAGTGTCTTCCCATTGATAAGTTGCAAAAAGTAAAAGATTCATAGCGTAACACAAACACTGAGGATATGTAATTCTGTTGCTTCTAAAAATAACTGTCAATACATTACTTGTCATCTGGGCATATGTAAACATGACAATCACTGCATTAATATTAATAACAAGATGAAATTACGTTACCTTTACTGATAGATGTGTAATAGGAATACGAGAAGTCGTTTTATTGTTAAAATCAACGCTTGAATTTACCTGTAAATGAGAAAAACTATTGCTCACAATGACGAAAACTGAGTCACGTGACTCGGTGCAATATTAGATGTTGGTTTCAAACCACAACACAGAAGATATAGGGACACGCGTTGTCTATGTTATCTTTGGTCTATGGTTAGAATCTGACCTCCTTGTAATAAACGTTTAGAAACACATCTATGACAAATGACGTAATAGATGACGCAATTGGTCAAAGCCGAAGGTGGTATCGTACAGTCAAGGTGAGCCGATAAAAGTTAAAGAAACCAATATAAATGTATTTCTAAAAGAAAATAATTTCTCCGGGGACGGCTCATTCAATACATAGGTGCAGTTGTACGGCGGGGACCGTGGTCGCACGTGTAGCGGTGTCCGGCGACTGCTTTAAATGGCGGCTGCCGGCTGCTGGAGCTGGAGGACTTCCAAGGCGCGGGGGCGCTCGCCCGCGGTACGGGGGCACCGCCACTACGCCCACGGGGCGCCCAGCCTGGCAACGCCACTGCTGCGCTGCCACAGCCGCGTCCACACGCGCAACAGCTAGTGGCACCGCAGTTGCATGTGTCATCACACAGTTTTTTTTTGTGGCGTCACTCACAGATATCAACTGTCTTTTTCTTCTCATTCTACTACTTCGACCATAGATACTAACAGACCGGGCACACAGCAGAGCGACAGTACACATGGCGTGGTTCAAATATAGGGCCACGTGACTGTTGGCAAACATTAGACGGATATAATAAACAACTCCACAGTTTTCAAGAAATGCCATCATTTTAAACTAATAATACTTTCACCTGAAATGTAACGTTACTTGTCTTCACAAAAAGCTCTGTATAATCATAGACCAAGTTGTATCACAGCTGTACATTACCTCGTGACTGTTGGCAAAGCAATGTTGTAGCTGCAGAGATGTTGGTGCCATGAAAACGATGCCGTAGCCAGTCTACCAGTATCTATGATCGAAGTTCCACTAAAACATCAACTCCGTTGTACTTCGTAACGCTACTAGCCTTTCCCCACCACTGAATAGCTAAAGCTAGCCGCACGGTCTCAGGCGCAATGTCACGGATTGTACGGCCGCTCTCCTTCCTCTAGCATGTGTCGTTAAATTGTCTTTTTATTGGGTTCTTTTCGTACTGTCTAATTCGCATGTTGAAGCCTAGGTGACTTGATTGAGGATATGTAAACGTGTAAATTGACCAGTGAGGCTAAGCCTTAAAATATGATTTAGTGTCGTTTTATATTCAACTGGTACATTTATTTCAGTTTTAAAAGACTTGTTTCCTTTACGCTCTTTGAAAGTGAGAATCTGCCAACTACATTCTCATCAGCTATGAGCGTGTTACTAAAAGTACAATACATTTTCAAAACAATCCAGCTATATTAAAGCAACTAATTTGTCATTGTGTCATAAATATGTAAAGTCCTGAGTCTAGAAACATTCCCATCATTTTTCCCCCTTATGCAAAAAGCTACTTTGCACAGTGAACTATTTTAAACTCGATAAGTTAATTCTAAGAACGGAAGAAGGCGGCAAGGCACTGTAATTCGCCATCACATTTTCTTTGACAAAGATCATTGATGTGGCGCCGCGGCGGAGTGGCCGAGCGCATTGAGGCGCTATGCTCCGATGCGCGAGGCCGTTTCCCGTCGGGGTTCGAATCCCCACTCGGGCATGAATGTTTGTGCTGCCTTTAGTATAAGTTAGTTCATAAGTAGTTAGTAAGTTTAGGGTCTGATGACCCCGCCGTTAAGTCCCTTAAGCTCTTAACAAACATTTCATTTGTGTGTGTGTGTGTGTGTGTGTGTGTGTGTGTGTGTGTGTGTGGCGCAATTACTGTGCTTTGTAGTTGAATTTACAGTAATTGTAGTGGCTGTACATTTGAACGAAGAACAGGAAAAAGGGGCAAGGAAGCGTAGTTGGGTGCATCCAAAGTGGATTGCATCTGTTCTGCATTTTGAATTCCTGATTTAGACTATTTT
Organism: Locusta migratoria; assembly: GCA_026315105.1. Taxonomy (NCBI): domain Eukaryota; kingdom Metazoa; phylum Arthropoda; class Insecta; order Orthoptera; family Acrididae; genus Locusta; species Locusta migratoria. Next base: position 544,532,386 of record CM048746.1, read on the forward strand.
ACTGGCCCTATGTTTCCCGGGGCAGTTATTGCACAGAATCCAAACAAGTGGTGGAAAATAATGGAACTGAAAACAGCGAAATAGTAATAATAATAAAAGGATATTTACCAAAAGGGTCTATTACTTTTGTAACAGAAAAAAACCCTTATTTCTTGCCCTGGCAGCACTACATACATCGAGAGAATATTCTCAACCTAAAAAAAAAAAAAAACGGCTAAATTATACTTTATTGTAAGCACGATTCTTATAGTGAAAGTTTACTTTTCTCCTGTGTCAGTTTTACTGTGTTGACTTTATTATATTGCAACAATTGTTAATACAGTGTAAATAAAATAAATAGTTGTGCCTAAATAGTTTCCTTCAATAAATTTGATTTCTCTAACTTTTAATTTGTTTAATTAAATTTTCATAACTGTGTTTAGTTGGATTTTATTGTGTTTACTAGAGTTTTTTAATAGTTTTTTAAACCCTTTAGTAACCAGGTATATATAGATTCTCAACAGACGCGCGAAAGTGGTTGTATTTGTACATTGTTAGTCAATGCAGAAACGCAGTTTTCGCGGGAAAACATGACACTGTTTCGACCATAACAGCGCTTTTAGTATAGTGTGGATATCAATGAAAATTACATATATATTACAAGGTAAGTTAATGGGAACTATGTTTGCCACTGAACGTGTGTGAAGTGCAAGGTGTATGGTTGTGCAATCGGCATTTTAGTTATTGTTTGTTTCATATTCTTTGGACTTCCTGGATTCATACCAGAAGAGGTGTTGAGAATTTTGTTCACTTTACCGGAAGATGTAGACGATTGATATGTCGATGCTGACTCTTATGAAGATTTTGAGTCACCAAATACTTCGCAGATTTTGAACACAAGATGGAAGCAGAAGTCAAGTATTCTGTCCATTGGCTGTTGCAGAGTACAATAAAATAATGGGATGGGTGGATCGATTTATTCAGCTGCGAAAACGGTATGCTGAAGGTCGTCGTTCATGGAATTTGTATATTTGGCAGTTGTCAATGTCTAAATTATGTGGAAGTTACAGAAGCACACCAGCCAACACTTAGATTGCATTTGGCAAGGTAGCTCATCTCCGGCTTTTCAAGTCGTAAGCGAAGAGGAAGGCCCGTTCATTTTCAGATACCAAAAAGAGGCGTGTCTGGAGCTCAAGAGGAAGTTCGTCTGGCGAAAGTTGGAATTCATTTGCCAACAAAAGGTACTACAGACAGAAGGTGCCGCCAATGTAGCACACACACACACACACACACACACACACACACACACACACACACAAAAAGGACATAAATAATGTGTAGCAACCGTCGTGTATTTTTGTGTATAGCACCATGCTTCTCTAAGTTCCATAGTACGTCACCTTAGTGAACTCAATGGACAATATGAACTAACACAAAAGTAAATCAAATGTTTAATATGCTTTTTGTACTAAAAAATAAAGGATATACATTTTTTAAATTATCGAGTTACTGCAGACTCCGGTGGGAACAGTAGTTCCCACAATTTTTTTATATCTGTAGGCAAAACTCTCACTTTCAACTATAAACTATGATTTTATGTATGGCTTCTTAGCCCAATATAATATTCATAAAAAGTCTACACCGTCTGGAAATAATTTGGTCACTAAAGGGTTAAACATGTTTCTTTGGTCGACTTAAATTACAACAACTATGGTTAAAATAGTGTATTAAGTCTAGGCACCGATGATCCTAGAAGTTTGGTCCCTTAGTTACGCAAAATTTGACCTTTTGAATGCTAAAGCACTGCATAAATAAAGTAGCGCCTACTCAGCGGCAGCCGCCATTTTTGGGCCACACGGCTGTCGTGTTCCGATAGCGTATCCCAGGCCTGCTGCATTACAACGAGTTTGTAATCACTTTACGACGGAAGTGAAAGTACACACGACAACGTGGTAATGGAAACGTACACCATCAATGAATGCTACAAATACAGGCAGAAGCAGTGAACGCTGTGGAATTTGTAATCCGTTTGCTAGATCACGTTCTTAGACATATGTCTCATTTTCTTGTTAGTAGTGATGAAATCGTAAAAATATTTCTCAGTAGGTGAATATTTAAGAACGTCCTTAAACATTGTCAAACATATGTTTGAATCCATAACTGGATTGTTGTGCACAGCGACTGTTGAAATAATTACTGGCAATTGCGACCGAACGCTGTGCTAGTCCCAATAATTGTCAAACATTTTTGTACCATAAAACTAGACATATTTTGCGTCTTTAGTAAGTCCACTATCCGGATTTGAATTGAGTACCTCAACGTCAATGCTATACAAATTAAAAAAAAAAAAAAAGATTTCATTTTTATATTTGAATTTTATACGTTATCTTTACAAACTATTTTGTTTGGTTTCTTATAGAGAGTAATTTTAAACGATCGATGGTCCACCAATCAGATTAATGTTAAATCACAAGTTCTTTTTGTATTTAGTTGCCACTGTGAACATCTTGTGCAGAAAGTGACAGTTTTCTCTGTAACTGTAAAACATTGATATGTTTTTATGTGTAATTTAATATTTCATAATTTTAACTTTCTTGACAGCATCTTACATCAGTTAATATTTTATTCTTGCTAACAGATCTGAAGATAGGCAACTGGCCCAAAATCAGTCACGTAGAAAATAAAAGCAATCTATAGACGGACACTGTTGTATTTAATACGTGATTAAAGTATTTATGGTTATCTTGAAATAAAAGAACCGTTGTCTGTGACAAATACATCGCTGAAGGATCAAAATTTCAGATGGAGTTTACGATATAATGAAGTTTACATTTTGCATTACTAGAAGAATTAATGATAAGAATGAATTAAAATATCAAATAATCATTTTAATCTTACAAAGTTAAGCTGATTTATACGAGAGTGTTTTACAACTACACCCTGCGACATTCCGTATTGCTTTTCCATTGTGGGATGTTGACTAGTTTGTATCAACGATCTAGCTTTGAGCTATAATTAACGGCTTGACAATGCAGTATTATTCCCGCAACTAATACGAGTGAGAAAAAGGTCGCATTTTCATCCCCATAACGCTATTAACTCTCTCTCGAACACAGCCATTCCAAATTAAGTTACCTTACAATAAAAAGTGGTTAAACGAAAATTACTACAGTACTGCTCATGAACTGCTATTTGGTTACACTGTTAACACTTCAAGAAAAAGGAAAAGCAATCTGTGGGGTCGAAACTAGGTATTGACGTACTTTCGTACGACAAGGACGAACGCCAGTCATTGCGGTACAACAACATCAGGACCACTTATTGTTGCGCACTATGCTTCCGAATGTAACTACGGATTTATAAGTGCTCATTTAAATGTTGCGTGGCAACGCAAATGTTTTTTTCATGAAGTCTTCGTTTTACGAGGGCAGTTACTTTTACTAAGCGGACTAGGGTACTTATTAGAACCTGTCAACCATAGAGCGGGATCAGCATTATTTATTTACTGCATGGTTTGTACGAAACATTAATCAAATCATACCAGGTGGATTTCAAAGAATATTAACTTCTTGGCAATATTTTCTACCGTGTTGTTAATGTTACCACCATATTCTCGCTAGGCTACCGGAATGATAGGTAAAATTTTACTCATCAAATATACGTGCAGCCAATATAGCAGAAGATCATGCAAGTTACAATGTTGCTACTACTATAGTTCAAGTTGTGTGCTAGTTCTATTCAGCACGACGTATGGCACCTTGCATTAAGTATACATAAATTACACAGGGTACTATGATAAGCAGCCAGCAGGCCTCTGCATTTACAATATTTGAATACCGCGATACAACCCGTCAACTTTGACCAATGACGTCATATCTGAGTTTCACAAGATACGCTCGTAGACATTCTAACTAGCAAAACAAACACTATCAACAAATATAAACATACGGGATAATATCGTAATACGTAAGTATTGTAGATAATAAATAATCAGCGATTATCTTCGTAAATTACAGATTACCACAACAGTGTGTGCCATCGATCACAGGTCTCAGCCCAATAATTTGCGCCTTCGGTGCTCACTTGCGAAAGGAAAACCTCTCCGTTAACCTATACCTAACTATCAGATAGAAGTTACAGATCACTTTTTAAACACAATCTTAATCTATAATCTGTGTTCTGCATGTATACAAACTATCGCCTTTAACTCAGATATGACGGGTCGTATCGTGGATTTCACTTGATCCCAATTTTCTACATGACAATAAATATCATCCATACAATTCAAGCACTTACTTTATATCCCACAGTTTTGACACTGAAGTAAGTAGCCAATATATTTAGAGAAGACTAAAGAACTTTCTTCTCCTTATGTTAAAATCGTTATAAATCTATGGGACTTAACTGCGTTTGGTTCTTTGCCCCTAGGCTTACGAACTACCTAAACTAAGTTAAACTAACCTAAGGACAGCACGCACGCACGCACACGCACACACACACACACACACACACACACACACACACACACACACACACACACACACACACACTCTCATGTCTCAGGGAGGACTCGAACCTCCGACGGCGAGCAACCGCGCGCTCCGCAGCGAGGCGCCTTAGACCGCTCGGCTATTCCGCTGCGGCACATCCCAATTTTAGTGGCTCACTTTATGGGCTGATACACCACTTTATAATATACCTAGAATGTGGATGATCAGCTCAATTCTACTTCATTAACCTGAGTGCTGTATCTGTGTACTTATGTATTATCTTTGGCTGTCATGTTGCAGTTGTTATAGTTACGTAAATAAAGATTTAACGTGAACAGGCCTCGTGCTTTCTTACTTTCTGATTCAACAGTGACAGTTTCTGGTGCAGAATCTGGAACGTTTTGTGTTTGTGGGCTGTTACTGCCGCTTTCTTACCAGGGACAGAAGACGAAGCCGCTAAAACATCAAAAAGGTACGTCGCTGTCGCTAGCTGTAGCGCAGCCATTACTTACGAGAGTAACATGGCCATTTCCTATTGTGGTTAAATTGTACGACGCTTCTCGCCGGGCTGCAATGGTTATGTTGGCACCAATGGTTAATGACGGCAACACAGTGACCAATAAATATTTTGTCTTGATTATTTCAATTAAAACGAAGATTATTTTTCTCTGAACGGAGAAGAGTACATACAAGAACGTTTCAACCATAGAGCAGGTACAGTATTAATTTTGCTGCGAGTGAAACACTTCATTGTTTGTCTGTTGCCAACATAAGCACTGGAGCCCGGTTAGAAGCGTCGTAAAGTTTTACCCCTCTTGTTGCTGGAAGAGGAATTATCACGGCCCGCAGAGCTGCTGTTACTATCAATAAACACTAGGAAGTGTATTCGCTAGCTAGAAAGAAAACAGAATTGTGTGTATTTCACTTACATTGTTTGTCATTTGTACACGAGGTTAAATTTTACTTACGATGTTGGCCACGTAACGTGTTGATGTTGGCAACAGATGAAAATGGTGGGAATAGTGTGACATTGTCATCAGCCAATCGTGTGATAGTATGCCGTATATAATGAGATTTTCTGTTTCTTGCGCGGAATAAACGAACAGATTTCGTTGTTTGCATTTAGTATTTTGTTTTGCCACAATATGGCACGAGAGCTAAAGATGACAACGAAATGTTCCCTTTACGATGATAATTAATTTAGTGGTCGGGCAAGGGTACATACAAGAAGATCTACATCTACATGGCTACTCTGCAACTCACACTGAAGTGCATGTCATGCCAGAGGGTTCATCAAACCACCTTTATGATATTTCTCTACAGTTCCATTCTCTAATAATGCGAGGGAAAAAGAAACACATAAATCTTTCGGTTTTCGATCTGATTTATTTTATGGTGATGATCATGTCTCCCTATGTAAATGGATGCTAACAATATATGTTCGCATTCAGAACAGAAAGAAATTTCGCAAATAGATCTCGCTGCAATATGTAAAGCATTTCTTTTGATGATTTCCACCCCAACTCGTGCATCTTTTCCGTGTCACTCTATCCCCTATATCGCGATAATACAAAACGAGCTGCCCTTTTCTGAATTTTCTCTAAATCGTCCGTCAGTCCCGCTGGTGTGGATCTCACAATGCGCAGCAAAACTCCAAAATAGGACCTACAAGTTTAGTGTAGACAGTTTCTTTAGTAGAACAGTTGTGACTTCCAAGTGTTCTGCCAAAGAAACTTAGTCTTTGATTCGCCTTCGCTATTATATTTTTTATGTGTTCTTTCCAATTTAAGTTGTTCGTAATTGTTACTTCTAGGTATTTAGTAGAATTTACGACGTGTATGTTTGACTGATTTATCGTACAACTGAAGTTTAATGGATTTCTTTTAGTGGTCATATGGATGACCTCACACTTATCACTATTAAAGGTAAATTGCAAGTTTTTGTACCATGCAGATATCTTGTCCAAATCATTTTGCATTTGCTTATGATCTTCTGGTGACTTTACTAACCGATAAATGTCAGCATCACCCGCAAAATGGTCTAAGGGAGCTACTCAGAACCTGTTAATCATAGAGCAGTAACGGCATTATTCATTTACTTCAGTATCAACACAAAGGATTAATTAATGCTGTTCCTGCTCTGTGGTTGACAGGTTCTTGTACGCACTCTTCTCTGGTCAGTAAATTAATTATCAATGTAAAGGAAACCTTTCGTTGTCAACATTAGCTCACTACATAGCCCTACATACAACCTAACCATGTCGCGATTTGTCGTAATGTATGAAACAGGGGACGTATCGAACATTCTTTCAGGTCCTTTTGTTTCTTACAATTACTTTTTCAGGAAACGATTACAACCGTCTGACTTCCGATTTGCTGCTTGTATCTGCTCCGTCAGTAGTCGCCACATTTCCTTTTATTTTCATCCGTTGCCAACATCAACACACTAGGCGGCCAACATCGTAACTAAAATTTAACCGTTGCATGCGGTAGTCACTAACATCTCTGGCCGCCTACCAAGTGCTCGACGTAGATAATCTTTGTTCACTCCAGATAGTGTAATATTTCGACAACACAGGTAGTGTGTTGAAGACTAAAAACAACAATTTATCTCGAATAATTGAAAGACTTAAAACGGAAACGATCTCGACGCAGAAGTATTATCACGCGTTTCAGTATCCGAGTTTGAAGAGTTGTTGAACGACACATGACATTCTACTGAAAAATATTAAATATCACAAGAAATGTCTAAAAGAAGAGTTATCACTTGTCTCACAGCTTTACGATACTTTACATAATCATCTTTCGGATGAGGAGTGTAACACACAGTTCTTGGCGATGAATATCTTGACAAGACGAAATTGATAATTTTCAAGGCCCAAAATTGTATAGGAAAAACTGTCTACTTCCACCTTGACACATGTGCGAATGAAACAGCCACGTCTGTGGTTCAGATACCTACGTCAATTAAGTTGCCATCTATTTAGCTCGAACCATTCTATAGATACATAGAGACTTGGCCCAGATTTTAGGAATAATTTGTAAGCTGGTGACCAGGTTGACTAATAGTTTCAGCTACACCCGTAGTTATCTTTTTTTACGTCTTTTTACTGGGTGAGATTGTGAAATATAATTTGGTGTTGACATAATCATATACTGGAATATTACACTAATAATTTTATATATTCACTGTATTGAGTTTTATTGAGTTTACTTTATGTACTTTTGATAAATTTCGACTTCACAGGTAAGCCATCCATACATGGAATCACAAACGCATGATCTGTATTAAATCTTCCAGTTTTGCGTTAAGGGATATGTATGTATATTAATGTTAATGAATAGTGTATGAAGAAAAGACCACCACCACAGTTTTATACGAGATAAATTATATTCTAAAATAAAAGATACCCAGATATGATCAAGAATATTATCGTATGTAAATTACCTAGACTTTGAACTACGCACCTGTGTACCTATTAGCATACGTTGCAATTTTTTCTAATGACATGTTAACGAACAGCAACTTTTATCTAGCCTACTGAATCTCCATACTTATAAGACGCATTTGTTGTCTGTCTGTCTGTTCTCTTATAACTCAAGATCCAGACGACCAAATAACGTGAAATTTGGTACACGTACACAAAATTACATGGATGATGCAGCGTCAAGGGGTAACTGCAACCATGGTCTCCGTGCTGATAGTCCATGGTGCTTGCAAACGTCGTCGAACTGTTCGTGCAGATGATTGTTGTCTTCCAAACGTCCCCATCTGTTGACTCAGGGATCGAGATGTGGCTGCACGATCCGTTACAGCCATGCGGTTAAGATGCCTGTCATCTTGACTGTTAGTGATACAAGGCCGTTGGGATCCAGCACGGCGTTCCGTATTGCCCTCTTGAACGCACCGATTCCAAATTCTGCTAACAGTCATTGGATCGCGACCAACGCAAGCAGCAATGTCACGATACGATAAAGCGCAATCGCGATAGGCTACAATCCGACGTTTATCAAAGTCGGAAACGTGACCGTAGATCGGACGTGGCTAACATTCAACGAAATAACGTCGACGGTATCAACAGATTTATACCAAATAAATTAACAAAAAAGGGGATTGACACACCGTGGTACACAAAACAGGTTAGATCACTCTTGCAAAAACAAACAAGAAAGCATGCCAAATTTAAACAGACACAGACCATCAAATAATAGTATACGCGACAAACTGAAGACATTCAAAATGAAATTATTGCATTGCGAAAGTCAAATGGAGGCTACAAAACCTTTTCTTATAAACTGTATTATATTATATACTAAATACTTTCAATGTTTGACACTTCAGAAAGAAAATTTTATTTGATATGTTGTATGTATTTCCTCAAATAAATAAATGCCGATATTTTAAGCATGATATATTACTCAAACTCGGAATGCATCAACTTAAAGCCACTAAATTAAGTCACATTGGAGTATGTACTTAGATATGACGTACAGTTTAACGACTGGAACTACAATACACACACACACAAGCTGCAATAGGCTACAATTCGACGTTTATCAAAGTCGGAAACGTGATGGTACGCATTTCTTCTCCTTACACGAGGCATCACAACAATAACGTTTCACCAGGCAACGCCGCTCAACTGCTGTTTGTGTATGAGAAATCGGTTGGAAACTTTCCTCATGTCAGCACGTTGTAGTTGTCACCACCGGCGCCAACCTTGTGTGAATGCTATGAAAAGCTAAGCATTTGCATATCACAGCATCTTATTCCGGTCGGTTAAATTTCGCTTCTATAGCACGTCATCGTCGGAGTGCAGCAATTTAAATGGCCAGGAGCGTATATTCCTGTGATTGTCTATTCTACGTGCTTGTCTGGGGCTCAGTTATCGTCTGAACGGTGAGTGGCTACGTATCCTATAGAATTTCCATTCCAGCCTGGACTCTCCATTGTCACCACCGGCGCCAATCTTGTGGCCTGGAGTGTATGTTCCTGTGACTGTCTATTCTATGTGCTTGTCTGGGGCTCAGTTATCGTCTGAACGGTGAGTGGCTACGGATCCTGTAGAATTTCCATTCCAGCCTGGACTCTCCATTGTCACCACCGGCGCCAATCTTGTGGCCTGGAGTGTATGTTCCTGTGACTGTCTATTCTACGTGCTTGTCTGGGGCTCAGTTATCGTCTGAACGGTGAGTGGCTACGTATCCTGTAGAATTTCCATTCCAGCCTGGACTCTCCATTGTCACCACCGGCGCCAATCTTGTGGCCTGGAGTGTATGTTCCTGTGACTGTCTATTCTACGTGCTTGTCTGGGGCTCAGTTATCGTCTGAACGGTGAGTGGCTACGTATCCTGTAGAATTTCCATTCCAGCCTGGACTCTCCATTGTCACCACCGGCGCCAATCTTGTGGCCTGGAGTGTATGTTCCTGTGACTGTCTATTCTACGTGCTTGTCTGGGGCTCAGTTATCGTCTGAACGGTGAGTGGCTACGTATCCTGTAGAATTTCCATTCCAGCCTGGACTCTCCATTGTCACCACCGGCGCCAATCTTGTGGCCTGGAGTGTATGTTCCTGTGACTGTCTATTCTATGTGCTTGTCTGGGGCTCAGTTATCGTCTGAACGGTGAGTGGCTACGTATCCTGTAGAATTTCCATTCCAGCCTGGACTCTCCATTGTCACCACCGGCGCCAATCTTGTGGCCTGGAGTGTATGTTCCTGTGACTGTCTATTCTACGTGCTTGTCTGGGGCTCAGTTATCGTCTGAACGGTGAGTGGCTACATATCGTGTAGTATTTACATTCCAGCCTGGACTCTCCATTGTCACCACCGGCGCCAATCTTGTGGCCTGGAGTGTATGTTCCTGTGATTGTCTATTCTACGTGCTTGTCTGGGGCTCAATTATCGTCTGAACGGTGAGTGACTACGTATCCTGTAGAATTTCCATTCCAGCCTGGACTCTCCATTGTCACCACCGGAGCCAATCTTGTGGCCTGGAGTGTATGTTCCTGTGACTGTCTATTCTACGTGCTTGTCTGGGGCTCAGTTATCGTCTGAACGGTGAGTGGTTACGTATCCTGTAGAATTTCCATTCCAGCCTGGACTCTCCATTGTCACCACCGGCGCCAATCTTGTGGCCTGGAGTGTATGTTCCTGTGACTGTCTATTCTACGTGCTTGTCTGGGGCTCAGTTATCGTCTGAACGGTGAGTGGCTACGTATTCTGTAGTATTTACATTCCAGCCTGGACTCTCCATTGTCAGATACTGTGAGTTCCTTAATTGATTTGCGAATCAAGGCACGCAGTAGCGTAGTGCAGGAACGGTGCCAGGAGCGGATCCATTCAGAAAGAGCGGCGTCAAGGGCAGCGGGCAGCGTCAGCTGGGCAGACGCGGCGTGCGGTTGCGGCGGGTCGAGGAGCCGGCCAGCTAGCCCCGCCCTGCTCAAAGTGGGCCAGCATTGTCTCCACCCCGCACTTATTTGGCCGCTCTCACCCGACACACCGCCGAGCGGTTCGCTATGGCGCTCTGCCCCCCACCGTGACTCACGCTCTGCTTCACTGCCTGCCGTAAATATTCGGCCAGCTACGCTGATCAGCCGGAACGCCTACTGTCGATATAAACCCGTCCGGGTGAAAGCAGCCTCTCATGACGAGGCTTGGCCGCTAGTCACACACAATGCGTAGTGATCAATATCGATGGCAGGCCGCAGTGGCCGAGCGGTCTGCGGCGTGCCAGTCACGGTCTGCACGGCCGCTACGGTCGGGGGGTCGAACCCCCTCCCCCCCTCGGGAATGGATGTTTGTATCGTCTTTAGTACAAGGCAGTTCATAGGTGGTTTGTAAGTTTAGGGACTGATGACCCCGCAGTTAAGTCCCCTAAGTTTAACAAACATTTGAACATTTTGATCAATATCGCTGACATCAGCTTCATGTAGAAATAAACAATTTACACATGTTGCTGGGTGCGATCTTCTTATTTGTTGAACCTATTTTACTGTTTTGCCAAGATCGCTTATTTATTGAAATTGAATGTTTGTATAGCTTATGGGTCTTAACTACGGGGTCATCAGTCCCTAAACTTACAAACTACTTATCAACTAGCTTATCCTAAGGACGGCACAAATATCCATACCCGAGGGGGGATTCGAACCCCCGACCGTAGTGGCCGTGCTGACCGTGACTGGAGCGCTTATTTATTAACCACATGACCGGTTTCAACTGATCTCGCAGTGATTATCAGATCTGTGGAACTGTGTGGTGTACTTAATCATACCAATAACGTGTGGCTCCGTCTTCCGTGTACTGTCGTCGGCAGTTTATGTTATGGGGGCCATGTTTGGTTTCTATTATGTGACTATGAAATTTTGTGTATTTGACAACCCCACGGGGAGGGGAGCCATACATTATTGGTATGATTAGATACATCACAGTTCCACAGATCTGATGATGACTGCGAGATCAGTTGAAACCGGTTATTGTGGTAAATAAATAAGCGATCATAACAAAACAGTAAAAAAGGTTCGCGTAGAATTTTGGAGCATATTGTCAGCTCGAATATAGTAAATTTCCTTGAGGCGGATAAGGTTCTTTCTGACAATCAGCACGGATTTAGGAAACATCGTTCGTGTGAAACTCAGCTTTCCCTTTTCTCACACGACATCTTGTGACCCATGGATGAAGGACAACAGGAGGATTGTGTTTTTATCGATTTCAAACAGGCTTTTGACGCGGTGCCACACTGCAGACTGGTAACGAAGATACGAGCATATGGAATAGGTTCACAGATTTGTGATTGGATCTGGTCACCTGATCTGCGTACAAAATTTGATGCATCGCTAGACCCGTATCCGAAATACAGGAAATATACCTTGCTCGTTTAGATATATAGGATTAAGTAAAGAAATGTTCAAATGTTTGTGAAACTGATTGATTTGATTTGATTTGATTTTTTCAGGGAAGCCAAAACAGTCTTAGTCCAACCCGCCACTGCCCGCACCGAAACTAAGTTTATTGTGCGGTATCGCTCCCTGTATATCTAGTAAAGCCAACCAATGCCCTTGAACAGTGCAAGGAGTCCCTTTACCAGTTCTTTATTAGACACAATTTGCCGGGCTGGTTGTCCCAAATGTTCTGTGCCTTTTACTCTCCAATGCAATGCATTCGAAGATTAGATGTGATGCAGTTTCATCACCGTCATCACAGATTTTACATTTAGGGTCCTCTTCTGTTATTCCCATTCTATGTAGGTGTTTTTTGAAATTCCCATGGCCTGTCAGCAATCCAACCATGAGTCTAATCTCTCTCCTATTCAGACCCAGGATTGCAGAGCTTCTTTTAAAACATGGCTTTGGCATCATTACCTTGCCAAGCTTTTGTTGATGGACTTTGGTCCAATATTCTACGTGCTGTCTTCAGAACCAGTTACGTAGCTCCAATTTGATCATTGCCTTGGTGATTTTCAGGACAGGTTTCGGTCCATTAAATGGAGTCTCTGCCCCCATCCTGGCTAATCTGTCGGCATGTTCGTTACCACTGATCCCCGAATGGCCAGGCACCCACAATAGGTTTGTGAAGCTTAAGGGACTTAACTGTGGGGTCATCAGCCCCTTAACTTACAAACTATTTATGAACTACCTTATACTAAAGACAACACGAACTATGTTTTTGTTGATGGACTTTGGTCCAATATTCTACGTGCTGCCTTGTGAGCAAGTTACGTAGCTCCAATTTGATCTTTGCCTTGGTGATTGTCAGGACAGGTCCCGGTCCAATAAATGGAGTCTCTGCCCCAATCTTGGCTAATCTGTCGGCATATTCGTTGCCACTGATCCCCGAGTGGCTGGGGACCCACAATAGGTTTGTGAAGCTTAAGGGACTTAACTGCGGGGTCATGAGTCCCTAAACTTACAAACTATTTATGAACCACCTTATACTAAAGACGACACGAACATCCATGCCATAGGGGGAATTGGAGCCCTCTACGGGGAACGGCTTCGCGCATCGCAGCATAGCGCCTCAATGCGCTCGGCCACTCCACCGTGGCTAAAGAAATGGGAAGAAGTGAAAAACAAAGATTAATTGCCGTACCTTTTTTTGTGTATAACGATAAGTTATGATTGTCTGTCGCTACCCTGGTTCAGAAACAGCGTGCGGCCGGAGAACTGAGAGGTAATAATTCACGGGAGGGCCGGTGCAGCTGTTGGCGCTAACAGAAAATCAACACGGAAGACGGGGCGAGTCGTGACTGAGCAGGGATTGCCTCAGTGGCGGCGGCAGCCGCTGACCGCGCGCCCTTTGGTTTCCTCCGCCCACGACACGCCGCAATCAACCTGCGCTAACGACTCTGCCGGGCGTGACCTACCCCGCGGGTCAGTTCCGGGAGTTCTCCAGCGAACCTGGGAAAGTTCCCAAGGGGTATCTTTCGTTCGCCGGCGGAGAGTGTGGGCGACGCGGTCGGTAAGAGCATTCCTCGCAAAAGGCGAGGCTCGGGATTCGAATCCCGGCCCAGCACACGGTTTTACATACTCTCTTATTCATGAGAGAGTTGCTGAATTACTACTTCTTGAAGCGCTGGAGTTCCCCTGCCACTTTTTGTACACTGCCTAACGAAAAGGAAAGCAACAGTGGATGGATGTCAGTGTAGCTTTGTACACATTCACCTCATAGATACTAGAATTTGAAGTAATGCATTTTTTAAACCATTAGCTCTATAGATTCAGCTTTAAGCTTACCGGTTTCGATTTATGGAACCATCTTCAGAGGAGGAAAAGCTGGCCTTTTGTTGGTTTAAATCAAATGATTGTAGAGCTTATGGGACTTAACTACGGGGCCATCAGACCCTAAACTTACAAACTACTTATGAACTAGCTAATACTAAGGACGGCATTAATATCCATGCCCGAGGGGGATTCGAACCCCCGGCCGTATGTTCGTTTAAGGATACATTATTAGAAATTGTCACTTGGCCCTAAACGGTCATCTTTCCTTGGTAGACATTAGAGGCTACCATTGCCACCGACATGTAACTAGATCTTATCTCTCATAAGAAAATGCGATAATGTCAAGAATTTAGTGTATTCCAAGGAAGATGACCTTTGACGAAATGCATACTTCTCTAAAAAATGTATACTTAAACCAACGAATGTCCAGCTTTCCCTCCTGTGAAGATGATTCCAGGAATTGATGTAGCTCCATACTAATGTGGAGAGTGGGACAACGGCTGGTTGAAATTATGATCGAAGTATATTCAAAATGTATAAACCAACAACCGTAACAATAATGATTTTATTAACAGGCAAACAATTTCAGCACTTCATTAGTGCCATCTTCAGGCCATCAAGACATCCAGGATGAAAATGTGATCTATATGGCTGAATTACGCTGAATTATGGGTACGTGTGCACCATCCACATATGTCTTGTATGTGGATGGTAAACACGTCCCCACATGGAAGCTGTGAATCCAGTTTAATTCAGCCATATAGAGCACATTCTCATCCTGGATATCTTAATAGCCTGAAGATGGCACTAATGGAGTACTGAAACTGGTTGCCAGTTAATAAAATCATTATTGCTACGGCTGTTGGTTTTTGTATGTTCTTAATATACTTCGGTCATGATAAGAATAAATTTAAATCTTTGTAGTAATGGGTTCAAAAAAGCGTCAATTTAAATATTTGACGGCTGCAAAACTGTTGCTACGAGAACGTGATATACTATGAATTTTCGGTGAAATGATGGCTCCGAGAGCATTGGTTTTCGAACTCGTCTTTTATCGAATGTTTCATTAAAATCTGAAGATGTTAGCTTGTACGTGAACGTTGGATGTAGCTTAGCAGTACTACCCAAACAGAAATAGGTTGAGAGGTCAATAAACATGGTGTACCTCTTAATATCGTGTCTGACTTCGTTTTCTGCGGCGAAGTGCTCCAACTCAGCACGAGATGGTCTCAACAAGTTGTTTAAAAGCCCCCTGAGGAACGTTGAGCCATGGCGCCTGTATAGCCACGCGAAATTGCTAAAATGTTGATGGCGCAGGAATATGTGTAGAAGTGACTTCTCGATGTGAATCATTTCGGGAGATCTGGCTGCCCAAATAATTCGCTGGAACTGTTGAGATTATTCTTCAAACTAATCGCGCCAAAGTGTGAATTTGGAGCCACGGCACATTGTCAGCCATAACAATTTCGTCGTTGTTTGGAAGAATGAAGTGCGGAGAGGCCGAGCGAATTGAGGCGCTATGCTACCATGCTCGAGGCCATTCCCCGTCGGGGGTTCGAATTCCTCCTCAGGCATGGATGTTTGTGCCGTAGTATACGCTAGTTCATAAGTAGTTTGTAAGTTTAGGATCTGATGACCCCGCAGTTAAGTCCCATAAGCTTTACGAACATTTGAACGTTTGATCGTCTAGGGGCCAACAGCTATCGACACGACCCCAGAAGTGCAGGCGATGTCGTGATGATAGCAAAGCCACTCGAGTCGGTCGTCTGGTGTCATAACACATTAACGCCAAATTGAGCCGTACTGTCCTAACGGATACGTACGTCAGACATCAGCTTCTGTACTTCCACAGTTTATGAGGTGCTAGCAAGAATTTTCGGGACTGGTGCTATCATCTGTTGAAAACCTTACCTTCGGACTAATGGTCACCATAATCCTTGACGTACACCCCATCCGTACGTACACAAGGGTCACAACGCTTCTGCCACTGGTAAAACGTTTTCTGGAAGTCCTATTCATTCAGGGTGTTTGGCACCGCCAGCGACGCTTCTTGAAGGAAGGGATCTTGAAGTTTAACGTCCCGTCGACAGCGTGCTTCTTGAATTCTCTTTAGAGTGTCGAACCGACGGCATTTCAACATGAGTTTCAGTTCTGAGAGTAGCGCGAAGTCGCAAGGTGCAAAATCTGGCGAGTACATTGGGAGGAATACAACCGCCTAGTTGTTTTTTAAGAAAAAGGTTTTGATGGGAAAGAACATGTGATAGGGCGCTTTGTCATGGTGCAGGAGTCAATTTTGTTGACAACAAAGCTGGGGCCATCGTCGCCGCACGTTTTCGCGGAGCCGTCGTAAAACGTTACAGTAGAACGCGGGATTCACTGATTGGTTGGGTGGGACGAATTCTTTGTGCGCAATTCCCTTGGTATCATGCTCTTCACTTTGCTCTTCACTTGTCTCGTCACTCAAACACATGTGTACGGCCCATGCTCTGTGCCCCAGAAACTTGTTCAATCATTGCAAGGGTCTCCATAGCATTTTTCCTGAGATTCGCACAGAATTTGATACACACGCGCTGTTCTGTTCGCGGATCCATCGTAAAATCGCCACGCACCAAACACAGAGTATTACGGAAATCACTGTGGACACGGAACACGTGAAGAACTTTTGGAGATTTGCGGCTTCTCTCAATACGTCGCAAATGACGCACGGAAGAGGTACGAGGGTCACGCGGCCTCATTTCGTAGATACAAGATTTTGAACACTTAACATGATTGTATGTTCATAAGCGATCAGGAGTGCGAGGAAAAGTATTTTTTTTTTTTTTTTTTTTTTTTTTTTTTTTGCTCTAATGTTTTTGTTTGCCGTGGGACACTTTACGCTGAAAAGGGGCATTTTGAATTCCTGGATGGGACTTTTCAGCTTCAGAGGCTGGCAAAACTGGGCAGCACCAGTCCCGAAAATTTTGGATTCCACCATATACTGCTGCGTGTCTGTTAGCTCTGATAACTCAGTGCCAACGCCGCTTCTGTCGGATAAGTGTATCGTGGAAGCTATGGTCGAAAATTGGTATTCTCGCTACAGTCTCGCACTTTAGATCTCAGATTATTGAAAGGCCTAAAAGATTTTCGAAATGTAATGTACCATGCGTCTAGCTTACATTCCGGTTCCATGTTGAAATTCTACTAATTTCCGTTGTTCGGCCATAATCACGTCGGTAATCTTCTCACGTGAATCAGCATAGTGGAAATGTCAGCTCTAACAATGCACCGCTGTTTTATACCTCGTTTACGTGATACTATAGCGATTTCTGTGCGTTATCACACCATTCCACAAACATTGTCACCTCAGTGTTGTTGTATTTGTAGCTGACTGAATAACACGAGTTGCTGGTGACGGATCTCGCGGCACTCGACGCCACACGGCCTGAGAAGCGGCGGCTGCAGGTGGCGCTGGTGGGCGCAGCGAGGTGGGCGGCGGCTGCATAGCGATGGGCCAATTTATAGAACCGGCGGCGGTCGCGAGTGGCGACGCGTTTATATTAGCACGGCAGAGTGGGAGCCCAGCCCGTTAACTCCTCTGCACCGCCGCGCCGCGCTGCACGCCGGCAGGTGGCCAAGGCTGTCTGCTGCACACACAGGGCTGCCACTGCACGCTGCAGTACAAACCTACAAATCTCTATGCCAATGATTAGCTTATCAGAGCATTAACACAAGGCTGGCGCCGGTGGCGACACCTACAACGTGCTGACATGAGCAAAGTTTACAACCGATTTCTCGGCATTTGACCGGCGTTGCCTGGTGAAACGTTGTGATGCCTCGTGTAAGGAGGAGAACTGCGTGCCATCACGTTTCCGACTTTGATAAAGATCGAATTGTAGCCTATCGCAATTGCTGTTTATCGTATCGTGACATTGCTGCTCGCAGTGGTCACGTTCCAGTGACTATTAGCAGAATATGGAATCGGTGGGTTCAGGAGGGTAATACGGAACGCCTTCCTGGATCCCAACAGCCTCGAATCACTAGCAGTCGAGATGACAGGCATCTTATCCGCATGGCTGTAACGGATCGTGCACCCACGTTTCGATCCCTGAGTCAACAGATGGGGACGTTCGCAAGACAACAACCATCTCCACGAACAGTTAGACGATGTTTGCAGCAGCATGGACTATCAGCTCGGAGACCATGGCTACAGTTACCCTTGACGCTGCATCACAGACAGCAGCGCCTGCGACGGTGTACGCAACGACGAACCTGAGTGCAAGAATGGCAAAACGTCGGTTTTTCTGATGAATCCAGGTTCTGTTTACAGCACCATGATAGTCGAATACATGTTTGGCGACATCGCGATGAACGCACATTGGAAGCGTGTATACATCACCGCTATACTGGCGTATCACGCGGAGTGATGGTATGGGGTGCCATTGGTTACATGTCTCGGTCACCTCTTGTTCGCATCGACGACACTTTGAACAGTGGCTGTTACATTTGTGATGTGTTACGACCCGTCTCTCTACCCTTCATTCGATCCCAGCGAAACCCCACATTTCAGCAGGATATTGCACGACAGAATGTTGCAGGTCCTGAACGGGCCTTTCTGGGTACCGAAAATGTTCGACTGCTGCCCTGGCCAGCACATTCTCCAGATCTCTCAGCAATTGAAAACGTCTGGTCAATAGTGGCCGAGCAACTGGCTCGTCACAATACGCCAGTCAGTACTCTCGATGAACTGTGGTATCGTGTTAAAGCCGCATTGGCATCTGTACCTGTACAAGCCATCCAAGCTCTGTTTATCTCAATGCCCAGGCGTATCAAGGCAGTTATTAAGGCCAGAATTGGTTGTTCTGGGTACTGATTTCTCAGGATCTATGCACCCAAATTGCGTGAAAATGTAATCACATGTCAGTTCTAGTATATGATATTTGTCCAATGAATACCCGTTAACAACTGCATTTCTCCATGGTGTAGCAATTTTAATGGCCAGTAGTGTATACAAAAGCGAAAGGACATTCACGCACTGACTAAACACGAAATCTAGAAAACTAGTTCACCTAAAAAAAGCTGGAATGTGGCAGGGATGCAGTTTATAGGTAGAAGGCGTCAGCTAAAAAGTGTCTTGCTAAAGGGCAGATAGTTCAGAAGATACGACGTCAGGAACAATGATAACGTCCCCGTCTTACGACACGTAATAGTACTCTATTTGAGTCGGAGAGCAGTTACCGACTTCAAACAAACTTTAAACCTAATTTTCAACCTTTAGGAATCTTTTCTCGTTGACAACCCTAGTAAAATGGCGAAAAGAAAAAAGTTTGTCGCTTACTACTTTTGCGGCGTTTATGCAGTAAGATTATGGCACGTGGCATGACGTTACAATTTATTATTCGTACACTATTAATTGTATTCGCGAGAAATGTTATAGACAATATACACCCATACCACTGAACGTACGTTCGAAATTTTATCATCATAAGGCACACAATTCATGAGATATGGAGTCATAATTCGGTTCATGCAAAACCACCTCATCGCTCATGACGTTTTCATTTTTACGTCTTTCTTACTAACTCTATTCGCAACGTATTTTCAGACAATGTACATATACAGCACTGGATGTACCTTCGAATAATATTGTATTACGACATATAGTTCTCTCTTCGCGAGTGATCTTTTGTAAGGTTCCTAGTAACTTATAATAGGCGATTGTGCACAGTGGCACTTCCGTTATTAACAGAGAAATCATGTACCGGTCCAAAGACAAATAGTGTTTTCAATACATCAATAATTTATCACAAAAAATATTTTCATTATGAAAGCTGTTTGCTCTTTTTTATTAGATGAATATTTTATTGTTAACGAAATAGTTTCAAATCAAAAAGTGTCAGTTCATAGTACCGTATGTCAATAATTTTATTGTTATGAAAAATTTTCAAAATGAACGATGTTTGTTTTTAGAACGTCAGTAAGTTCATTGTAAAAAGTCCCAAATTAAGGGTGATTTTTTTTAGTATGTCAATGATTTTATTGTTCAAAAATGTCAAAATGAAGGGTGTTTGTTTTTAATTTGTTAATAAATTCTCTGTTAAAAATAAAAGATGTTAGTTTCTATTATGTCAATCAATTGATTGTTAAATAAAGGAATGGACTATAATTTCGTCAAGCGACGAAGTCATATTTATGTACTGCCATAACGCACATCCGATTGCGCTAAAACTTTGTCAACTCAGTACCTGCACTCGCGCGAAGGTTATTGGCATACTAAAATTAATTTCGTATGGTGCATGGTGGAGGGTGCTTTACAATTAGTTAATGAGTTTCTTACGCCTTCGCGCTGAAATGGCTGGACGGATATGAATGAAATTTGGTACAGAGGTAGCCTATACCCTGATTAACACAAGGGCCACCTTTCGTAGGCCACCGTATGGTGCGTGGTGGAGGGTACCTTACAGTGAATTAACACGTTTGTTACTCTTCACGCTGAAACGGATGCACGGAATTGAACGAGATGTAGAATGAAGATAGCTTATACACCGAATTAATACACGGGTTACCTTTCGTAAGCCTCCGTAGGTGCATGGCGGAGGGTACGTTACAACATCCAAATTGTTTGACTGGTCATCAGGAAAGTCAGCACATAAATGTATGTTTTCACGAAGGAGATTTTTATAATCCGCAAGCCAGTGAATTTAGCATGGCGGAGGGTAGCTTGCGACTTTGACAGCGTCTGATCAGTCACCAAGGAACTTGGCACATTTTTGTGTGTTTTCATATGTAGAAAGGAGAGGAGTAGGTGGAGGAGGAGAAGGACAGAAAGGGGAGGGAGGAGACGGACAGAGAGAGGGGAGAGGAGGAGACTGAGAGAGGGGAGATGGTGACAGACAGGTGTAAGGAGATGAACAGAGAGAGAGAGAGAGAGAGAGAGAGAGAGAGAGAGAGAGAGAGAGAGAGAGAGAGAGAGAGAGCAGAGGAAGATATGGACAGAGAGAGAATGATAGAGACAGTGGACAGGGAGAGAAAAGGGGAGATGGAGGACACATGGCTATCGGATTTTAGAATTTCTTTATATTTATGGTATGTAAAGTTCGGATCATAAATAATAATCAGCCTAAGCCATTTGACGCATCTCTCAAAAATTCTCGAGAAAATCGACTCTGAAGTTTTGCAAAGTTCACGTAAATACCAATAATTAAAACATGTGCGGCATATGTCGGTGTAGTTCAGGGTGTTTCGTCCTGGGCTCACAACCACAGAGTCCGTGGTTCGAATGCCACAGTCAATGATATTTTTTTCGTCTTCGAATTCAAATATATAACGCATTTTGGGATCTCTACAACTAATCTCGTCAACTAATGGTGAAGCTATTATTGTAAAAAGTGTAACTTATGTTTTTTTAATTGAAAGCATTATTATGAACAACCTTCCATAAAATATAGAAAATTACGAATAAACAAAAATACGTGCACTTTTCGTAAAAATTACCATTAGATATTACAATTGTGTAAGTATTCGAACACAACGAGGAAAAGTAAGAATTTTTTAAACAGAGGATTCGAAACACCGACTCTAAGGGTGGAAAGCCAGAACGCTAGCACCTGTGCTACACCTGCAGATACTGTAGGTCGTTTAATGATCGGTACTTACGTTTACTTGCAAAACTTCAAAGTCGTTTTTATCGAGAATTTCTGAGTGTTGGGTCGAATGACTCTGGCTTATTGTTATTTGAGTTCTGAGCGTCACGTACCATAAATTCAAAAAATTCTAAATTCCGATATCCGTGTGGTCTCCTTGTAAGACTGGAATAAATAAGTAGTCGGACGACGCCAGGCGTTCAGCTAGTCTCTATATCTACAGTTTTGTTCAAATCTTATGAACATTTGCACACTCAACTTTCAAACCAAGAGAAACTGTCGCTGTAAGGTAAGGTGACCACATTTCTGGAAGCCGAAGCTGGGACCAGTGGCGAATCCAAGATTCTGATGTGTGTGCGAGGAGTAGGGGAATAATAATAATAATAATAATTATTATTATTATTATGACTACAGAAGAGACCGGGTGGCTCTAAAGGCCCCATAGTCTTCGCTCCATCCTTACAATGAGACAAATAATAGGCAGCAAATTATGACATATCAAATATAATACAAAATGTGGACACATACAAATATCTCTAACAGCTTCATTTATGGTGTTCATTTCCAGTTTTTCTTTAATTTCCTCATTTGGTCAGAGGAGGGAAAGGGATGGGCTGATTGAAAGAAATACTAGCAGAGAGAGAAAGACGGGGGGGGGAGACATAGGTAGATAGATAGATAGATAGATAGATAGATAGATAGATAGAGAGAGAGAGAGAGGGGGGGGGGAAGGAAGAGGAGGAGAGGGGAGTATGGGATACATAAATACCCGGGCAGCAACGTTTTTCGAGGTAGTTTAAAATATTTATTTATTCATTCATTTTATAATTGCCATTCACTTAAATATAAGCCTGCAATCGCTCAGTGTGACATCCTTACATATGCACAGTTACTTTAATTCTGATAATTTATTTTCATTATTGTCGCGGTGGAATGGCGGAGCCCTCTAAGGCTCCTTGATGCGGAGCGCGCTGTAGCTCTCCATAGCATATTCGAGTTCTCCCTCGGGCATGAGTGTGTGTGTGTGTGTGTGTGTGTGTGTGTGTATGTGTGTTGTCCTTAGGTTAGTTTAAGTAGGTTCGTAAGCCTAGCGACTGATAACCATAGATTTACATAATTTGCACGTATGAATTTATTTTTATGAGTGCTTATCTAAGATCTACTCTATTCTGCAACAAGGAAGTCAATACAAAAACAAATATAGCTGTGCACTGCTGTGTCTATCGACCAACTTTATTGTATGTGAGTTAAATATGGGTGGTTACAGGTTACATTATTAATAAGGTTGATACTACAGATATGAAAACACCAAGGATGATTGCAGGTACTAATAGATGGAAACAAAGGCAGGACGGTGCCCATAATGAGGAAATTGAAGAACACCATAAATGAAGCAGTTAGAGCGAACAAGCTGAGATTTTGGGATTATGTAACACGTATGGGAGAAGCAAAGTTACCTAACAGGATCATGTTCAAAATTCAAATGTTTGTCATCAGTCCCTAAATTTACAAACTACTTATGAACTAACTTATACTAAAGATAACACAAACACCCATGCCCGAGGGAAGATTCGAACCTCCGACGTGGGAGGCCGCGCGATCCGCAACGTGGCGCTCCAGACCGCTCGGCCACTCCCGAGCGGCGAGGCTGATGGATTCGGCAGTAGAGGGCAAGAAAAGTCGAGATAGACCAAGGAGAAAGTACTTAGATTTGGTGAAGAATGATTTTTAAGTAAAAGGCTTGGTTTAAGACGAGGCTGCAGTATTAGCACTGAGTAGGGGATCATGGAGGAATTTTAATAGGGCGACTGGACTGAACGCTGAAAGGCATAATAAGTCTCTAAAGATGATGATGATGATGATGATGATCTTCTTCTTCCTTAGAGTTTTTTCCCCGCATGCTGGCGGGGTCCGCTGCTTTGACTCGTTGTCGCCATTTCCTACGATCTTGTGCCTGGTCAGGGTAGAGACCTGAGATCTTGAGGTCTCCATGCAGGGTGTCAAGCGATCGCTGCCTTAGTCTTCCTACTGGCCATTTCCCGTTTACATTTAAGGTAAAACCAATTTTTGCCGCTGACGTTTCATCTTCACTCTAAGGACATGCCCGTACCAGCTTAGGCGGCTCTCCCTCATCTTATTTACTATGGGTGTAACATCGTATTGCCTACGAACTTCATTGGGAAAGTCACAGAAATTGCCGAGGTGGAGTGGCTTGTGTTACTCAACGATATATATAACCGGTCTATAGGTGCAGCCGCAGCGTAGGGGTATGATGATGATTTTTATTATCTATACTAGTAATAAATCTGTAAATGTAGGCCTGTCGCTGTTCACTTCAATCTTGGAAACTACTGGACGAATCTTCATGCGATTTTCATAGGAAACATGAGAACTTTGGATCAAAATCTGATAACGGAAAAAAAAGATATCGTAATTTTAATTGTTTTCAGTAACCGTCGTGTCTGTTCAAGTATTAAAAACCTCTTATCTCCAAAACTACTTCACGAATTTGCAAGGGGGTTTCATAGGTAACTTGAGCGTAACTCTGGACAACATACAGACTTCGTTTCATAAAAATCGGATCTTGGAAAAAAAAGAATATCGTCAATTGAAATTTTTTATCTACGAAAGCGTTGTCTGTCTGTCTCTTTAAACACGTTTATCTCCAAACCTAATTCACGATTTTTCCCGGGGTTTTCACACCTAATTTGAGCACATCGTACGGTTAAATTAAAGCTTCAATACTTAAAATCTGATCAGACAAAATAAAGATATCATATATTTTTTTAAAGCCATCCTGTATGTCTATTTGTTGAAGATAATCTCCAAACGTACTACACGAACTTTCATGGGTTTCCACAGGTAAATTGAGACTAGTTTGAAGAGTAACATAGGATTCATTTCATCAAAATCGGATCAGAGGAAGGAAAAATATCGTAGTTTGAAGTTTTATGTGTATACTATGCTTATAAGTATGGTGTACTACAAAAAATTCTCCAAGAGTACTACACGAACTTTCATGGGGTTTCATAGGTCAACTGAGAGTACTTTGGGGCAACATATAAGTTTCTTTTAATCAAAATCAGATCAGTGGAAAAAAAGATATCGTAATTTGTAATTTCTGGTGTGTGCTTTGCTTGAAATGCAGCGTAGGGTAGCAAAAGATCCGCTAGAGGCGCTGTTACTTACATACTATTCATAGACAAAGATCTTTGTCGATGCTGCGTTTTTTTATTCTCATAACTAATATACTGAAAACAATGGCTACGACTTTCCTTACGGCAGCAGTGTAGTGTATTGATGTTGGCAACGGCCTTTGAATCCTGTTTGAAAAATCAGTCACGTAGAATGAGAGGGTTATTTCTTTATGTTAACGATGAGATAAATGATTTATGCTGTTCTGGTCAGTAAATTAATCATACTCCTAAAGCGAGTAGTTCGTTGCTACCGACAGCAAACTAAACCGCTGCTACTGCAAGTAAAATTTAACACAGGTAGGACACAAAAACTATTTTTTTCCCTAGCTGTATCCCTTATGCTTTGAAATGTCGTGAGAAAAAAAGGCAGTTCTCGACGGGTATAACCACTAAATTGTACCTAGAGTAGACATATCTATGAGTGAGCATTGAGTTCTGTGCATCTTCTCAACATTAAGCTGGAATTACCATATGATATTGAGACAAATCCACTCTTCCCACACATTTATTTGTTCTTACGTTTGATTTGTACCGCATTGACTGCAAAGAAGCGCCATCTCCTTTTCGCATAGTAACCAAATAACATGAAATAATATCTAAATAAATGTGTCACATAAGCAACAAGAAAGTTGAGGAAGGGTCGCTAAAAGGTCCATATACAAATAGTCATCCATCTTAAGCAAAAAAAGGACCAAGATAAAGTCAGCTATTAGTAGATTTCCCTACTATTACGTGACATTTCCACCTTAATGCTGAGGGCAGCCGCGCGGGAGTAGCCGAGCGGTCTGGAGCACCACGTTACGCGGCCTCCCGCGTCAGAAGTTCGAATTCTCCCTCGGCCATGAATGTGTGTGTTGTCTTTAGGTTAGTTTACCTTAGTTTAATTAGTTTGTAAGACTAGGGACTGATGACCAACGTAGTTTGGTCCCATAGAATTGCAAACATTTGAACATTTTTGTTGAGGATACAAAATCTGCGCATCTGAATGCTCACTGCAGAGACATTTCTGCTATGTGCCTGCCACTAGAGATAATATACACACGCGAGCGACAAACTCATTAAAAACCTCTCTGCTTTCTTAATTGTTCGGTATACTATTGTGATTAAAATTTGTAATTACTTACTTTTGCTGCGGGTTACATTAAGATAGAGAAAGACGTCTTCATTTACAGAGTCATTGTACTTCGAGTTATAATCCGACTTCTGAATATATAGTTCTATTACACAAGATCGATTTCAACTTCGTGCGTTACGAAGGAATCGCGGCAGGACGCGGGGACATGTATTAGCTGAAAGAGTGGCCGATGCTGCTAACACAGTCAAGACAATTCACTGGAAATACTATATTTAATGGTAAGTTGTATACAGACGATCAGCTGACGCCATTCCTTCAACGACTACCCAGACTTACATTATCGCACAACGACACCACCATAACGTCTTATTTAAACAGACTTGAACTGCTCTGTAGATTTAATTACCAGACTTTTAGAATTCGTCGAGTTTTCGATAATAGGGGGCACTCCATACAAAATAATTACATTGTCCCCAGTGCAACACTGCAACATACTAATACTTCAACATACACTTACGGTGAAAGACAAACAGTTTAGTACTACTTCATAGAACCAATACATGACGCTGTTATTATTTTAGTGATTTTCATCTCAACAATAGAAGTGTTTTCAGAAATTTAAGCCAAACAATTACACACCGCAGTCTTAACTTTATAAACACAACCAATCATTGAATTTACATTGTTCCGGAGCACGGCCTTAAATTAATTTCACTTTTGTATGAAAAACTTTATGAACATTCATCGTTTTCGACAGTGACTTTTATTTAAATTTGACATCTTGGCTAGAAGAACTGAGTTTATCGACAGATCAATACAACAAGGATTCTCTTTTTGCTGACCTACGTCCGTAATCCTAAAAAAACCGTAATATACACAGGTCTCTCTTTAACAACCGTTGCGAAGCACGGGCATATAAGCTAGTTATTTAAAACATATTTCATTGTGTCCACACATACATTCAACTTTGCAGGTCCCACGTAATCATGAACAAACACGGAGGTAACAGTAGAACTTTCCAGCTGGTCACCCTGTTGGTGTGAGTTTGGAAGAGCCGCATCCTTGCAATATCTTTTTTGCAGCAGTTTTCCGACCTGTTTGGTGTAGTTAGGGTGGGTAGTGCAGGCAACGCCACTGGTGTGGAGGCAGGTCACGCCGGCGCGGCGCTCCCTGTAGAGCCCCAGCGGCGAGCGCTAACGAGTTGGTGTGCGCGTGGGCAGCGGCGCGCGGAAAGACTCGGTCGCACCGCAGCCCAGCGCCGAGTGATGAATTCCGCACCTGTCCGCTCTCGGGTTGCCGGTGTCACGGCCGCCGCTCGCGACAAGCCGCTTCTGGGAAGCCGGCCATTACTTCTGCAGCACGCGCGGGGGCGTGGCCGGCGGGTCCCAACTTTGGCTCTCGCGGCCGTATCGTACAGCTCCGGCGTCGCGCTTGCGTCAGCGGGGCAGAGGTTAAAAATTTCTGTCCGTCCAGCTGACGACTGACCGTGGCAAACATGGACAGGCCGTTTCCGACGCGGGGAACGCCGCAGAAATTGCCGAGGAGCGGTGGCTTGCGTGCCCAAGATACAGATAGCCGCACTGTAGGTGCGGAGGGGTATCTATGGAGAGGCCACACAAACGAGTGCTTTCTGAATGTAGTCAGTACCTTTTCCAGTAGTTGCAGGACTAACAGTGGGGACTGAGGTGCGTCAGTCACGGTCTGCACGGCCACTACGGTCGGGGGTTCGAATCCCCCCCTGGGGCATGGATATTTGTTCCGTCCTTAGTCTTAGCTAAATCATAAGTAGTTTGTAAGTTTAAGGACTGATGACCCCGCAGTTAAGTCCCATAAGCTCTACAAACATTTGAACATTTGACTAACAGTGTGTGCGGCTAAATGTGTGGAGTCGAAGTTAGCAGTGCTAACAGGGATAACGACACTATTGTTTCCGTAACAGTGGCGGTTGATACAAATTTCAAATAGAGAGGTAACCTAGCTAGTATCTCTCACGTACTAACAGCCTGAAAGTTGTTTGCATTGTCTGCCATGTTGTAATTAGTCAAATTCGTGTGAATAACATATGAATGTATAGGCACGCTACAGTTGTGTGCTCAGATACCAGAGTTATACACCCAGGTTACATAGAGATCACTGATGACGCGCGTGGCCTGCAACGGGAATCCTGGAAGTGCTATTACCAACGCTGCGATGTTCATGCAACCATCTGACGATCCTATAATACTCCATTGGGGAAATACAGAAATTACATTCACGTCGGATTATTACATTGAGACCGACATGCATTGTTCAAAAATGTTCAAATGTTTGTAAATCTTATGGGACTTAACTACGGGGTCATCAGTCCCTAAACTTACAAACTACTTATGAACTATTTACGAACTAGGACGGCACAAATATCCATGCCCGAGGGGGGATTCGAACCCCCGACCGTAGTGGCCGTGCTGACCGTGACTGGAGCGCCTCAGTCACCTCGGCCACCGCGGCCGGCATGCATTGTTCCCTTTGATAGATGCTGGATGGCGTGAATATCCTGATACCGGAATATATATATATATATATATATATATATATATATATATATATATATATATATATATATATATATATATAATTACAGTAGCGTTTCAGGAAATGAGGGCTATGTGACGCCGCTGTGTATGTAAGTTATACAACATGCCAATGGCGGGCGATGATCCTTTCTTCAGTGCGGAGGCACTCCTAGGCCCTTAGTCTCAAGGGAATCAGATTGAAAAAACTGCGAGTTTGAGTAACAGTGGGTAGGGAAAAGTTGAGAATTTGTATCTGTCGGGCTGCGTACTTGAATGATTCCGTGCAGGTGTGATGATCGCTGTGTCCCCAGTGGTGTAGTGGTCAACGCAAGTCCCTATAAAGTAGGACACCCTGGTTCAAATTCCGGTTGCGTACACATTTTTAAGTTTACCCATTCGCAGTAACGTCGTTGATGTGAAATAATCCGTTTGACTTTCAAAGTCAGGTAAGATCGAAGTAAGCCTATAGTTCTCAAGCAGCGACAGCACCTGGAGCCAATGTTGGAGTAGATCTGAAGGCGATCCACGATCGAAACCGGTCATCAATAAATGTAAATGGTGTGGCCTAGACTATTGTTTTATTATCATTGGCAAACAAAGCAATGTTAATCTCGAAATGTTTCCAATAGCACTCTTTCTGCTTTGTACAGTCACATGTAGTCCATTCTTATACTGGGGCACCTCTCAAACGACAACCAATCGTATCCACCCCTCTCACCAACTACACTGTGCTCACAAGGGACACAGTTTTGGGACACCCATACAAGCAGTGCCCGAAACCGGTTATAATGAAACTATTTCAACTGGTTGCAGTTGTAAAACATGTGATTGTTGATCAGCAATCAGTCGGTATTATTTATTTGTTATTGCACATCTAGATTTCGGTCACTGTATGACCATTATCAGCGCTTTCAAAACGTGGTTTAAAACGTATATAATTTTTCGATCTTCATGTTGAAGATTACGTCCACACTTTACTGAATCATGTTGTGGAATAATTGTAACGGCTGTCTCACTGTGAACATAATCTTCAAACTGAAGATCAAAACATTATGTATGTTTTAAAACACTTTTTAAAAGCATTGATAATGGTCACATAGTGACTGAACTCTGGATATGCAATAATAAATATTTATGATTGAAGGCTGGTCACCATTCATATATTATAACACAGACGCTGAACACTGTGGTACAATATGGAATCAAATTTGATAAAAACAATTAAATCGATAGGCAAAATACTAAATCTATCAAAATTGTAAGGGTGAGTATCCTCTGCTGGGGAGATTTCTAAGACGGTAGTAATTGTTTTATAAGAAACTAATGTCGTAGCCTCGACGAGTAATCAAGAAGTTGGACTTGAAATAAGAGCAGAGGAATGAGAATCAAAGCTCGATCCTGCCGTGCAGAGTTGGATGTTCCTTCAACGAGACAAGGCAAGATACTCCTTAATCCTTCTCATACGGTATCCTGGCAACCACGCATGAAGGCCAGGCCAGTAAGTATGCAAAATATTCAATTTGAAATCCCAATAGGCCACATGTTACGAAGTCTCGGATGGATCCCAAAAACGGATTTAATATTGTAAGAACTGTCACACTGTAAGAGAACTTAGCTATGTACAACAAATTAAAAAAAAAAAATACATTCAAATCTTTTCTACATTCTTTCTCACTTCACACGCTTAACGTAAAATATTTAACACATTTACTCACTCGTAAAGGAATCAGATATTTGAAGCTTTTTTTGTATGTGAGTCTTGGATTATTTAAACAATCGAAGATGGGCTATCTACTGGTTGATTTCTGTAACCGAATCCGTTACAAAAGTCACCATAACTTATTTCGTTAACCCAGAAACGTTATTTTGCGTGTTAAATAAATAAATAGATTACATCACTCAGGCTACTGAATCTAGTAGGTCTTATTTCAAAACCTAATTCATATTAATAAACATTGCTTTTATTAACTAACGTCAGTGAGCTCCAAACAAGAAATCAAAGAATCGTAAAACCACTTTAGAGAAGCGTCAGAAACAGGCATCATTGTATACTGATGCGAATCCGTCGAGTGACAGTTCTGTTATCGTAATAGTGAAACATCTAATTTGTCATTCATTAAAAAATGGTCACTCTTGTCTCTAAACTAAATAACACAAAGAAACTGGAAGAACCTGGTAGACAGGGCGAATATACAGGCCCCAAGAGAAAGAGAGTAATAACTTTGTTTTCTAACTCACACGGGAT
Organism: Locusta migratoria; assembly: GCA_026315105.1. Classification (NCBI taxonomy): domain Eukaryota; kingdom Metazoa; phylum Arthropoda; class Insecta; order Orthoptera; family Acrididae; genus Locusta; species Locusta migratoria. The sequence goes on from CM048746.1 coordinate 544,563,261, forward strand.
GAAGTAAGTAGAGCGCAACGAATTATTAGTTTCTGTGAGAAATTTGTTAAGTGTTTTCTTAATCAAGCTTACAACGAAAAAACACATATTTTCTTTTATAAATAATTACTACTATTGCCTTGACTTGTTCTCGGAACTTATGACTATACCGTAACATGGACGTCTCGTTAGAAAGTGGGTGGTGTACATTAGCGCTGGGCCTTATAAATTTGATCAGTAGTTTCGTAGCTTTAGACCCACAGAGAACATTGCGCCACGATAGATTTCATTAAAGAAAGTGACAGTATGCATTTATATGTTTGATATTTAATAGCCGGCCGCGGTGGCCGAGGGGACTAAGGCGCTTCAGTCACGGTCTGCACGGCTACTACGGTCGGGGGTTCGAATCCCCTGTCGGGCATGGATATTTGTGCCGTCCTAGTTCGTAAGTAGTTCATAAGTAGTTTGTAGTTTAGGGACTAATGACCCCGTAGTTAAGTCCCATAAGCTGTACAAACATTTGAACATTTGATATTTAATATCGCTCACAGCTCCGGCCGCTACCCCTACTACTACCTCTCTCCCCGGACTTGACCAGCCGTATCGCATCTACCGGCCAATTTAACCTGCGGGCACTCTACCTCGGAGCTGAGACCACTTTAGAATGCTATAGACAATGAGTACATAACTAACGTTTCTGGAGATTAGAGATCGGCTATTTAAGCACGTGAGCTTATCTTTGTGAGTCCAGAGATCTTTGGCGCTAATTGACTGCAATAATGAAAGACAGTTCCGGAGAAGTAGGCAATCGGTGCAGTTTGCGCAAGTTTGCCGGTAGAGCGCCGGTTGAGCCATGGCGACAGCGTTTGTTTACTGTGTCGCTGTGTGCAACGGAGGCACCGAGTGGACGAGCGTGGGCGAAGGCGATCGGCGAGCGTTCGCCTCGCTAATTGAGAGGGCAGCTGTCGATTGGGGCGGTCGTCCGTTTCCCGGTGTTGCGCCAGTGCGGTAACTAATGCCCCGGCAGCAGAGCCGCGGACTTCCAGAACCGGCAGCGCCCGGCGACACGGGCGCGGCCGCCCACGCCGTCTCGGCTGCGGAGACAGACGGACAGCCGTAAAAGCCGGCGACCCACATAGCGGCACTCTGCCTGACCCCTGACCTCTGACGCCGAGGACGCGCCTGCGGTCGTGCACCACGGCGCTCTACACACTACGTCTGCAGTTTAATTACTCGTTTGGCATATACAGAAGCAATCATTCTTTCATTAATTACAATATCCTTATACAACTATTATAACAATAAAAGTACTTTTATAGTAGGGGAGACCGGGGCACATTTTCCATATGGGCAGGTTTTCCAACTCCCTTTAATTTCGAAACAAACCGCTAGATGGTACCACCGTTGATAATGTAGGAAGTAGCAACAAAGCACGGTTCATTTAGTAAATTTTCAGTGCTGTACCAGCAGTCACAACCTCGGCAGGGCCGTTTTCGTCATTTTTGCAAAGGTGAATAAACTTTCACATTTGTATTGAAACTTCAAATAAACATACTAGCGTTAAACCTATTATGTTGACACTGCACGCACTAAAAGTGGGTTTCTTTCTTCACGTAACTGTGCATATGTGTTATAAATAGTTTACACGGTTACTCATGGACGTAGTGTTATAGTTCCGAATATGGTGACGGGGCACGTGTTCCCAGAGCATACGGGGAACATTTTCCTTATTGCTTTGAGTTTTAACGCCAAGTCTAAAGCAAATGAAACGTGGGTACTGTGCACGAACTGCAAGAAATGGGCACATGGAGACTGTACGAAAGGGAATGTTGAATATTTTGTTTGCTTACATTGTCATTCAGACAATGAGCATGAGTTTTGTTGAAAAATGTCTGTAGTTGTGAAATACTTGAGTCACATATTTTGTAAAACCTTTCAGTAGCATTTATTTTTATTTAAACTGGTTACTTTTACTATCCTTCTTTTGTAATGTATTGTAAATGCACAATAAAAATACATATTCAGTGAATTCAAGATAATTATCTCTGTTTTACCATTTAAAGTATAGTTGGAAAATTTGCCCCTGTACATTTTACGTAAGCTGGAAAACTTGCCCCGCATACGGGGCAAATTTTCCAACGCAACATGGTCAGACAAAATCATTTGTTGCCAAGAAGGAAATTTACTATTTTCAAAAATATCTGTACAAGACTGTAGATAAAAGTATAAGAAATATAATGTTCTGCTGTTTACCTCAAAACCGAGAAAAATAAAAAGTAGAAAAATAAACATGTAAAATGGTGGAAAACGTGTCCCGGTCTCCCCTACTACAATACATTACAAATACTCTCAAGCCACTTTAACGCCGAGTGCAGCGGCGAATTAGCCGTGCGCACTGGGGCGCCGTGCTGCGGTGCGCGCGGCCGTTCGCCGTCGGGGGTTCGAGTCCCCCGCCCCCTCGGGTGTTTGTGTTGTCCTTAGGTTGGTTTACCTTAGTTTGAGTAGTTTGTAAGCTACGGACTAATGACCAAGCAGTCGAGTCTGATAGATTAAGGCCGAGTCACTGAGTCTGCGTATGTGTTTCAAATCACCATCATAGCCGTACACTTAACACACGAGTAAAAGGTTTATTGTTTGGGTTTCAGCATACTCACACGCAGAGCTGTCTGACAGGCCCTATTTATTCATTAGTTGCTTACATCTGCGAACACCTGTTCTTACGCGGATCAAAGTTGTCAAACAAAAAATAAATAAATAAATAAATAAAAATAAAAAAAATTTAATGTTTGTAAAGCTTATGGGACTTAACTACGGGGTCATCAGTCCCTAAACTTACAAACTACTTATGAACTAGCTAATACTAAGGACGGCACAAATATCCATGCCCGAGGGGGGATTCGAACCCCCGACCGTAGTGGCCGTGCAGACCGTGACTGAAGCGCCGCAGTCCCCTCGGCCACAGCGGCCGGCTACACAGAACCCCTGCAGTTTACTTACTGATTTGGCATATTGAGAGGCAATCATTCTTTCATTAATGTTCAAATGTTTGTATAGCTTATGGGACTTGACTACGGGGTCATCAGTCCCTAAACTTACAAACTACTTATCAACCGGCTTATCCTAAGGACGGCACAAATATCCATGCCCGAGGGGGGATTCGAACCCCCGACCGTAGTGGCCGTGCGGACCGTGACTGGAGCGCCTCAGTCCCCTCGGCCACCGCGGCCGGCCTTTCATTAATTACAATATCCTTATACAACTATTATAACAATACAAGTGCTTTTATAGTACTACAATACATTACAAATACTCTCAAGCCACTTTAACGCCGAGTGCAGCGGCGAATTAGCCGTGCGCACTGGGGCGCCGTGCTGCGGTGCGCGCGGCCGTTCGCCGTCGGGGGTTCGAGTCCCCCGCCCCCTCGGGTGTTTGTGTTGTCCTTAGGTTGGTTTACCTTAGTTTGAGTAGTTTGTAAGCTACGGACTAATGACCAAGCAGTCGAGTCTGATAGATTAAGGCCGAGTCACTGAGTCTGCGTATGTGTTTCAAATCACCATCATAGCCGTACACTTAACACACGAGTAAAAGGTTTATTGTTTGGGTTTCAGCATACTCACACGCAGAGCTGTCTGACAGGCCCTATTTATTCATTAGTTGCTTACATCTGCGAACACCTGTTCTTACGCGGATCAAAGTTGTCAAACAAAAAATAAATAAATAAATAAATAAATAAATAAAAATAAAAAAAATCTAATGTTTGTAAAGCTTATGGGACTTAACTACGGGGTCATCAGTCCCTAAACTTACAAACTACTTATGAACTAGCTAATACTAAGGACGGCACAAATATCCATGCCCGAGGGGGGATTCGAACCCCCGACCGTAGTGGCCGTGCAGACCGTGACTGAAGCGCCGCAGTCCCCTCAGCCACAGCGGCCGGCTACACAGAACCCCTGCAGTTTACTTACTGATTTGGCATATTGAGAGGCAATCATTCTTTCATTAATGTTCAAATGTTTGTATAGCTTATGGGACTTGACTACGGGGTCATCAGTCCCTAAACTTACAAACTACTTATCAACCGGCTTATCCTAAGGACGGCACAAATATCCATGCCCGAGGGGGGATTCGAACCCCCGACCGTAGTGGCCGTGCGGACCGTGACTGGAGCGCCTCAGTCCCCTCGGCCACCGCGGCCGGCCTTTCATTAATTACAATATCCTTATACAACTATTATAACAATACAAGTGCTTTTATAGTACTACAATACATTACAAATACTCTCAAGCCACTTTAACGCCGAGTGCAGCGGCGAATTAGCCGTGCGCACTGGGGCGCCGTGCTGCGGTGCGCGCGGCCGTTCGCCGTCGGGGGTTCGAGTCCCCCGCCCCCTCGGGTGTTTGTGTTGTCCTTAGGTTGGTTTACCTTAGTTTGAGTAGTTTGTAAGCTACGGACTAATGACCAAGCAGTCGAGTCTGATAGATTAAGGCCGAGTCACTGAGTCTGCGTATGTGTTTCAAATCACCATCATAGCCGTACACTTAACACACGAGTAAAAGGTTTATTGTTTGGGTTTCAGCATACTCACACGCAGAGCTGTCTGACAGGCCCTATTTATTCATTAGTTGCTTACATCTGCGAACACCTGTTCTTACGCGGATCAAAGTTGTCAAACAAAAAATAAATAAATAAATAAATAAATAAATAAAAATAAAAAAAATTTAATGTTTGTAAAGCTTATGGGACTTAACTACGGGGTCATCAGTCCCTAAACTTACAAACTACTTATGAACTAGCTAATACTAAGGACGGCACAAATATCCATGCCCGAGGGGGGATTCGAACCCCCGACCGTAGTGGCCGTGCAGACCGTGACTGAAGCGCCGCAGTCCCCTCGGCCACAGCGGCCGGCTACACAGAACCCCTGCAGTTTACTTACTGATTTGGCATATTGAGAGGCAATCATTCTTTCATTAATGTTCAAATGTTTGTATAGCTTATGGGACTTGACTACGGGGTCATCAGTCCCTAAACTTACAAACTACTTATCAACCGGCTTATCCTAAGGACGGCACAAATATCCATGCCCGAGGGGGGATTCGAACCCCCGACCGTAGTGGCCGTGCGGACCGTGACTGGAGCGCCTCAGTCCCCTCGGCCACCGCGGCCGGCCTTTCATTAATTACAATATCCTTATACAACTATTATAACAATACAAGTGCTTTTATAGTACTACAATACATTACAAATACTCTCAAGCCACTTTAACGCCGAGTGCAGCGGCGAATTAGCCGTGCGCACTGGGGCGCCGTGCTGCGGTGCGCGCGGCCGTTCGCCGTCGGGGGTTCGAGTCCCCCGCCCCCTCGGGTGTTTGTGTTGTCCTTAGGTTGGTTTACCTTAGTTTGAGTAGTTTGTAAGCTACGGACTATTGACCAAGCAGTCGAGTCTGATAGATTAAGGCCGAGTCACTGAGTCTGCGTATGTGTTTCAAATCACCATCATAGCCGTACACTTAACACACGAGTAAAAGGTTTATTGTTTGGGTTTCAGCATACTCACACGCAGAGCTGTCTGACAGGCCCTATTTATTCATTAGTTGCTTACATATGCGAACACCTGTTCTTACGCGGATCAAAGTTGTCAAACAAAAAATAAATAAATAAATAAATAAATAAAAAAAAATCTAATGTTTGTAAAGCTTATGGGACTTAACTACGGGGTCATCAGTCCCTAAACTTACAAACTACTTATGAACTAGCTAATACTAAGGACGGCACAAATATCCATGCCCGAGGGGGGATTCGAACCCCCGACCGTAGTGGCCGTGCAGACCGTGACTGAAGCGCCGCAGTCCCCTCGGCCACAGCGGCCGGCTACACAGAACCCCTGCAGTTTACTTACTGATTTGGCATATTGAGAGGCAATCATTCTTTCATTAATGTTCAAATGTTTGTATAGCTTATGGGACTTGACTACGGGGTCATCAGTCCCTAAACTTACAAACTACTTATCAACCGGCTTATCCTAAGGACGGCACAAATATCCATGCCCGAGGGGGGATTCGAACCCCCGACCGTAGTGGCCGTGCGGACCGTGACTGGAGCGCCTCAGTCCCCTCGGCCACCGCGGCCGGCCTTTCATTAATTACAATATCCTTATACAACTATTATAACAATACAAGTGCTTTTATAGTACTACAATACATTACAAATACTCTCAAGCCACTTTAACGCCGAGTGCAGCGGCGAATTAGCCGTGCGCACTGGGGCGCCGTGCTGCGGTGCGCGCGGCCGTTCGCCGTCGGGGGTTCGAGTCCCCCGCCCCCTCGGGTGTTTGTGTTGTCCTTAGGTTGGTTTACCTTAGTTTGAGTAGTTTGTAAGCTACGGACTATTGACCAAGCAGTCGAGTCTGATAGATTAAGGCCGAGTCACTGAGTCTGCGTATGTGTTTCAAATCACCATCATAGCCGTACACTTAACACACGAGTAAAAGGTTTATTGTTTGGGTTTCAGCATACTCACACGCAGAGCTGTCTGACAGGCCCTATTTATTCATTAGTTGCTTACATCTGCGAACACCTGTTCTTACGCGGATCAAAGTTGTCAAACAAAAAATAAATAAATAAATAAATAAATAAAAAAAAATCTAATGTTTGTAAAGCTTATGGGACTTAACTACGGGGTCATCAGTCCCTAAACTTACAAACTACTTATGAACTAGCTAATACTAAGGACGGCACAAATATCCATGCCCGAGGGGGGATTCGAACCCCCGACCGTAGTGGCCGTGCGGACCGTGACTGGAGCGCCTCAGTCCCCTCGGCCACCGCGGCCGGCCTTTCATTAATTACAATATCCTTATACAACTATTATAACAATACAAGTGCTTTTATAGTACTACAATACATTACAAATACTCTCAAGCCACTTTAACGCCGAGTGCAGCGGCGAATTAGCCGTGCGCACTGGGGCGCCGTGCTGCGGTGCGCGCGGCCGTTCGCCGTCGGGGGTTCGAGTCCCCCGCCCCCTCGGGTGTTTGTGTTGTCCTTAGGTTGGTTTACCTTAGTTTGAGTAGTTTGTAAGCTACGGACTAATGACCAAGCAGTCGAGTCTGATAGATTAAGGCCGAGTCACTGAGTCTGCGTATGTGTTTCAAATCACCATCATAGCCGTACACTTAACACACGAGTAAAAGGTTTATTGTTTGGGTTTCAGCATACTCACACGCAGAGCTGTCTGACAGGCCCTATTTATTCATTAGTTGCTTACATCTGCGAACACCTGTTCTTACGCGGATCAAAGTTGTCAAACAAAAAATAAATAAATAAATAAATAAAAATAAAAAAAATCTAATGTTTGTAAAGCTTATGGGACTTAACTACGGGGTCATCAGTCCCTAAACTTACAAACTACTTATGAACTAGCTAATACTAAGGACGGCACAAATATCCATGCCCGAGGGGGGATTCGAACCCCCGACCGTAGTGGCCGTGCAGACCGTGACTGAAGCGCCGCAGTCCCCTCGGCCACAGCGGCCGGCTACACAGAACCCCTGCAGTTTACTTACTGATTTGGCATATTGAGAGGCAATCATTCTTTCATTAATGTTCAAATGTTTGTATAGCTTATGGGACTTGACTACGGGGTCATCAGTCCCTAAACTTACAAACTACTTATCAACCGGCTTATCCTAAGGACGGCACAAATACCCATGCCCGAGGGGGGATTCGAACCCCCGACCGTAGTGGCCGTGCGGACCGTGACTGGAGCGCCTCAGTCCCCTCGGCCACCGCGGCCGGCCTTTCATTAATTACAATATCCTTATACAACTATTATAACAATACAAGTGCTTTTATAGTACTACAATACATTACAAATACTCTCAAGCCACTTTAACGCCGAGTGCAGCGGCGAATTAGCCGTGCGCACTGGGACGCCGTGCTGCGGTGCGCGCGGCCGTTCGCCGTCGGGGGTTCGAGTCCCCCCCCCCCCCTCTCGGGCATGGGTGTTTGTGCTGTCCGTAGGTTAGTTTACCTTAGTTTAAGTAGTTTGTAAGCTACGGACTAATGACGAAGCAGTAGAATCTGATAGATTACGGCCGAATCACTGAGTCTGCGCATGTGTTTCAAATCACCATCATAGCCGTACACTTAACACACGACTAAAAGGTTTATTGTTTGGGTTTTAGCATACTCACACTCAGAGCTGTCTGACAGGCCCTATTTCTTCATTAGTTGCTTACATCTTTACATCTGCGAACACCTGTTCTTATGCGGTTCAAAGTTGTAAAAAAAAAAAAAAAAAAAAAAAAAAAAAAAGAGAGAGAGAGAGAGAGAGAGAGAGAGAGAGAGAGAGAGAGAGAGAGAGAGTTTGTAAAGCGTATGGGACTTAACTACGGGGTCCCTGAACCTCTACTTATGAACTACTTACGAACTAGGACGGCACAAATATCCATGCCCGAGGGGGGATTCGAACCCCCGACCGTAGTGGCCGTGCAGACCGTGACTGAAGCGCCTCAGTTTCCTCAGCCACCGCGGCCGGCTCAAAGTTGTCCACAGTTTCCTTCGAAGATTGAATCTGTCGATCTTCTTGTTGGGGTCATCCACCAAATTGCACTTTTTGTGTGCACTTGTACCCATAGCTCTTTCCAGACAGATTTGGAGTTGAAGGCTTGAAGTTATTCGCCGGGTTTTCCAAAAAGCTGTCCTGGATTTAAGCCTGTTCATAGCTGTTAGATCTTCATGGATATATAGGTCAAGGTTGCCTGGCATTTTTTGGTATGTCGTTATGGCTCGCTGTCATCGCCTGATTTCAGGGGGCGCTATGTTGGCAAGGACAGGGAGCCAAGCATAGGGGGTGGCCTTGAGTGTACCCGAGATTATTCGCATCGTCTCCCTCAGCTGGACGTCCACTATGTGTGCACTTCTCAGCCAGACTGGTGACCAATATTCAGCTACACTGTAAACGAGCTAGTCCTGTTGTCCTCTAAGTGCTTCCTCTACATTCCCATGTAGTTCCCGTGTAGACTGTTGTGGCGTAAAGTCAGCGCCACACGCCAGACGTAAGAGAACGATCGCGGAGAAGGCAGCGATCGACCGAAAGCCAATCGCAAGCAGGCGCTGCGCATCCTGGAGGGAGTAACCGAAGATGCGGGCCCTCTACAAGCGGCTATATTTACATACGTCTGAATAGCCTGTCAGTTACAAGTCGGAACTCAGGTACTTACTAGGTCAGAGCTCGACTACGAACTTAGCAGTCACTAGGTCTCAGCGCAGATAGCATCATACGGACGACGCCGCGAAAAGCGAGAAGAGAGAAGAAACAGACATATGTTCCAAAGTTGAGTATTATAATTTTCAGTCAATAAAACTTGTATTATTAATCTGAGTAGAGTACACTTGATATCGAATCCTGCACGAGTACCTTTTCTGACAACTAGACCGGGACGAGTACTCAACAAATGGCAGCGAGAATGATACAACAAATGGCGACGAGGTCACAACATAGACAATCTCCCCGATGGAGATACCCGGAACATGGGACAGCGGCGAAACGTCTACACAACTACGGCCGCCGGACGCACTAATGCCTCCCGGTCCACTCAAAGGCAAATCTGCACGGCCACTACGGTCGGGGGTTCGAATCCCCTCTCGGGCATGGATATTTGTAGATTAGATTAGATTAATACTTGTTCCTTAGATCATGTATACGACATTTCGTAATGATGTGGAACGTGTCAGTTTAGTAAATTTTGTCTATACTTGACAATCTATATTTTAAGAATTTTTTTTGTAAATTTTTTTTATTTTTTATTTTTATTTTTTTTAATTTTTTTTAATTTTTTAAAATATATATATATATCTAAAAATTCATCTACATTGTAGAAGGAGTTGCCATTCAGAAATTCCTTTAATTTCTTTTTAAATACTAGTTGGCTATCTGTCAGACTTTTGATGCTACTTGGTAAGTGACCAAAGACTTTTGTGGCAGCATAATTCACCCCTTTTTGAGCCAAAGTTAGATTTAACCTTGAATAGTGAATATCATCCTTTCTCCTAGTGTCGTAGCTATGCACACTGCTATTACTTTTGAATTGAGTCGGATTGTTAATAACAAATTTTATGAGTGAATATATATATTGTGAAGCTACAGTGAGTATCCCTAGATCCCTAAATAAATGTCTGCAGGATGCTCTTGGGTGGGCTCCAGCAATTATTCTGATTACACGCTTTTGTGCAATGAATACTTTTTTACTCAATGTTGAATTGCCCCAGAATATGATCCCATATGAAAGCAGTGAATGAAAATAGGCGTAGTAAGCTAATTTACTGAGATTTATATCACCAAATTTTGCAATGACTCTGATAGCATAAGTAGCTGAACTCAGACGTTTCAGGAGATCTTCAACATGTTTCTTCCAATTCAGTCCCTCGTCAATGCAAACACCTAAAAATTTTGAATATTCTACCTTAGCTACAGATTTATGTTCAAAGTCTAAATTTATTAATGGTGTCATGCCATTTACTGTATGAAACTGTATATACTGGGTTTTATCAAAGTTTAATGAGAGTCCATTTGTAGAGAACCACTTAATGACTTTCTGGAAGATATCATTTACAATTTCATCAGTTAATTCCTGTTTATCAGGTGTGATAGCTATACTTGTATCATCAGCAAAAAGTACTAGCTTAGCATCTTCATGTATGTAGAATGGTAAGTCATTAATATATATTAAGAACAGCAAAGGACCCAAGACCGAACCTTGTGGGACCCCATTTTTAATAACTCCCCAGTTAGAAGAATTAATTGTCTCATCTACATCATGTGAACTGCTTATTTCAACTTTCTGCACTCTTCCAGTTAAGTATGATTTAAACCATTTGTGCACTGTCCCACTCATACCACAATACTTAAGCTTATCTAGAAGAATCCCATGATTTACACAATCAAAAGCCTTTGAAAGATCACAAAAAATCCCTACTGGTGATGTCCGGTTATTCAAAGCATTTAATATTTCATCAGTGAAGGTGTATATAGCATTTTCAGTTGAAAAGCTTTTTTGGAAACCAAACTGACATTTTGTTAGAACTTTATTTATACTAATATGTGAAGCAACTCGAGAATACATAACTTTTTCAAAAATCTTTGATAAAGCTGTCAGAAGTGAGATGGGCCGGTAGTTGTTGACATCGTATGTATCCCCTTTTTTATGCAAAGGTTTAACGATAGCATATTTCAGTCTATCTGGGAAAATACCCTGCTTTAATGAGCTATTACAAATATGACTGAGAATCCTACTTATCTCCTGGGAACAAGTTTTTAATACCCTGCTGGAAATGCCATCAATTCCATATGACCGTTTACTTTTGAGAGAGTTTATTATTTTCCTAATTTCTGAAGGTGAGGTGGGTGGAATTTCAATTGTATCAAATTGTGTGGGTATGGCCTCTTCCATTAATTGCCTTGCTGCTTCTAATGAACATTTAGATCCTATTTTCTCCACAACATTTAAAAAGTAATCATTAAAAATGTTTTCAACTTCTGACTTATTGTTGATAAAGTTTTCATTTGTTTTGATGGTAATACCCTCTTCCTCTGCTCTTGGTTGCCCTGTCTCCCTTTTAATAATATTCCAAATTGTTTTAATTTTATTATCAGAGGAGCTAATCTCAGACATGACGCACATGCTTCTTGATTTTTTAATAACTTTTCTTAATGTAGCACAGTAGCTTTTATAATATTTTATTGTTTCTGGGTTATTACTCTTTCTTGCGGACAGATATAGTTCCCTTTTTCGGTTACACGATATTTTTATACCTTTAGTAAGCCATGGTTTTTTTGCATGGTTTCTTACAATTAAATTTTACTAATTTCTTGGGGAAACAGTTATCAAATACCCTTACAAATGTATCGTGAAATAAATTATATTTGTGCCGTCCTTAGTCTTAGTTAGTTCATAAGTAGTTTGTAAGTTTAGGGACTGATAGCCTCGTAGTAGACTATACAAACATTTGAATTTGAAACAAACTACTTATGAACTACTTACGAACTAGGACGGCACAAATATCCATGCCCGAGGGGGGATTCGAACCCCCGACCGTAGTGGCCGTGCAGACCGTGACTGAAGCGCCTCAGTCCCCTCGGCCACCGCGGTCGGCAAAGGTAAATGGAACACTTGCCTTTAGTTACGCACATAATCTCCGTTAATATGGCGGTGTCAGATGCTTGTGCGTTTTTTATCTACTAGATGTACCTGGCATGTTTTACAATGCCACGAATAGTAAATAAGGATTTGGATTTGTTGTTTATTGAAGTGCTTTTGGATACACAATATTTTTCCATTTGCGTTTGGTGAATACACGAAAAAAGCCACACGGGTTTCCCCAAGCGTGAGCATGCCGTTGTTCCTGGCAGAGGCGTCGATTTTCCAAATTTAGTTCCCAAACAGTCAAGTTGTATTTGTGGCAGCGGCGGCGGCGTACTGGGCTTATGTTGGCAACGACTACTGAATAGTCTTTCAAACCCCGATTACACAAAATGTCGGTAACAATTTTTTCTGTTGACCATGAAAAAAAAAATGCTTGTCTTGCTCTATGGTATGTCATTTAGTACGGCCAGCCCCTCAGTTCACAGAGTGGACGTACGGGTACATAGTGTAGGACCGAAAGTTTCGGAACGTTTTTCTCATGAATGGCTGGCCATCTTTCCATATGACATTGCAACACGATGGTGTAGTGCTGCAGACACACGCCGCCCCATCCCGCACTTCATTTCCCAACCCTGGCACTACCCTCGTTAGAGCGGCACGCGTGTGGGAAGCATAACACAGACGTAGAATGGGACGCGACCCGGCAAGAGTGCAGCAAGCGTTGCGCCAGAGGCGGCATCTGGTGAGGCATGGCTGGCGCCTTTTACAGAGTCCACTTCTGCCGGGACATTCACACGCCGCGCTTCAATTACGGCGGCCACAGCTGACCACTCTTTCTCTCCATTTGCGTCGCGCGCTGCCGGCTCACTCCTATCTGGAGGCCCCACACACGGCGCCAACAACCACGCCTGTCAAACGGCCTGCTTGCTGGGCCGCGTCCTGGAGGTTCGTTCCACTCTCGCGCCTTACTGATCGCCACGCCCATCTACACACTCTGGAGGCGTGGCTTAACCGGATAAGAAGCAAGACTGGCTCTCTTCCCAATTACACTGCTGTCCATCGTAAATGACACCAAGAACGGCCAAATATTTCAAAGTGAAATTTATTCGGGAGGTAATCCTTTATGAAATACCTCATTCGGCTGTCACTAGCCCGTCGTGATGGAGTCGCTGAGCATTTTAAGGCGCCTAGCTGTTGCTCGCAGTCGGAGGTTCGAGTCCTCCCTCGGTCATGTGTGTGTGTGTGTGTGTGTGTGTTGTTCTTAGTGTAAGTTAATGTAATTTGTTAGTCTAGGGACTGATTACCATAGCAGTTTGTTCCAATAGATTTACAATCATTTCTACATTTTGTGACACGAGCCGACATGTTCAGAGAGCCTCTGTTTTGCACACTACAATGTGGGGCCACGTCGATAATGTTTTTCTCACTAATATATACAGTTGCGACACTCACTGCTGTGAAATTTAAAACGACACTTGCGCTCATAGTTATGGGCACGTTTCTGTTATACTCGTGTTCATTTATAATTATTTTTCTACGCAATTAACGAAATTTTATTATAATGTTTGCGTTTCTAACATTAGAAAAAAATAGTGAAATAAATGCAAAAACAGCCGAATTTCGGTGATATAAGCAACAACTTACCCATGAAGATATACCTACTAATACTTCTATATTTTTCTCTTACACCAGTGAAACTAAAAGTATGGGAAATATAAATATCTATTATGGTCTGTTTTTACTATCGGCGGCGAAGACGTCTTCAACAATGCGTGGTCGCATTGTAGTAGTGTCGTTCTAGGCCAGCCGTAGCTAGTTGCAACTCTTTCGAGATGTAACCCTGGCTGGATAGTCTTCTGGTAATGCGTAGTAGAGGGGAGCTGGAGAGCAATCCATTTACCACCCCAACTATAACACTGAGTGCAGGTGAATAAGTCAGCGGTTCAGAAGCCTCTCGTCGGGGTGTCTCCAGACTGCAATCAAACCGTCTTTGCAGTGCTGGCAGAATCGGCATCGTCGGTGAAAATAATATCGTTCTAATCCCGGTACAGCCAGCATCACGATGATGGTCGAATTAGTGTCTGGAAACACCGTATTGAGAGACTATTCAACTGTAGCATTACACATCGGTACTACGATTTGGGAAGGTACTGCATTCCAATCCCCCAACTCAGGACACTAACCAATAAGCGCTACATCTGTAAAGCCTTTTGTCCTGCCATACCATCGGGCCTTGCTAACGGCCACACCGCAACAGGATAATGCGTGACACGCGATGTTCAAGACTTGTTGGATTCTTTTTACTGTTTTGGCCTACTTTTTATCCCGTTCTCACGTCTATGGAAAACGACTGGTCGATCACTGCTCCTGTTACACCGAACAGGTCATCCTCGCCAATGTGAGAAAACTGCATACTTGTAGACTACTGAATCCAAGTACCAGACTGTAATTTCAATCATGCCGTCTTTGTACATCGTGTTGTCGCCCGAATAAATTTGGCTCTTAAATCTCCGGTCCTACTTGATGCTGAAGTATAGATGGTCAGCTATGGCTATGTAGAAGATTAGTTTGAATTTTTTTCTTTCCATTGGCATCTTGTTGTACAACAATGGTTGAACGTTAAAGTCCCTGTCATCTGGGATGGTCGTCATAGTACGAGTGACTTCTTCCTCTTTCCTCCACGTTCATCTGACTTCAGGCTATGCAATTTTTGCCTTTGGGGTCTTATAACACATTAAGATTGTATCTACGTTCTTCCTGACAGTTGGATTTGTCATAACGATCAATACGGTAAAGCTCTTTTTCGCTGGTTTCCACGTTCAAACATCTTATCTACGTTTTGGCACTTCCTTGTCTGGCACTAACTTGTCAGAGCTACAATAAAGGGTACAATTTACGAGGCTATTCTTTCCATTACTCCAATGTATGGACATAATTAAAGTTGGGCATATTGAACATTTTAAAGAACAAGTTAACTTCAGTTTCACGTGCGTTTTGCCGGCCGCGGTGGCCGAGGGGACTGAGGCGCTCCAGTCACGATCTGCACGGCCACTACGGTCGGGGGTTCGAATTCCCCCCTCGGGCATGGATATTTGTGCCGTCCTTAGTATAAGGTAGTTGGTAAGTAGTTTGTAAGTTTAGGGACTGATGACCCCGTAGTTAAGTCCCATAAGCTTAACAAACATTTGAACATTCACGTGTGTTTTGTTTTAAAGTAATATGTTATAATATATAATTGAATCTGGATCAATCTTACAGGGACATCCTGTTAGTGTCAGTGAGATATTTGTAGATAATCCATGTCATGGATCTTACTGCCAGTGGACGATGAGGAACAGTCTCCAATTGATAAGTGTACAAACCTAGAAAAAATTGGTATCTTACATCTACTGTTAAGGCGCATCGTGTGAACTCGGGTTGAGATTCTGATTAAATGTTCAAATGTTTGTTAAGCTTATGGGACTTACCTACGGGGGCGTCAGTCCCTAAACTTACAAACTACTTACGAACTACCTTACACTAAGGACGGCACAAATATCCATGCCCGAGGGGGGATTCGAACCCCCGACCGTAGTGGCCGTGCAGACCGTGACTGGAGCGCTTCAGTCCCCACGGCCACCGCGGCCGGCTGAGTTTCCGAGTGAAATTACTTTTTTCCATGCACGTAATAACAGTATAGCTTGGCAGATGCTGTCAGTTCCGACAACAGACGGATGTAAGGATTTTATCATCAATTCCGTGTGACATTTATTATCGGTGGCATGGATATTTGTGCCGTCCTTAGTATTAGTTAGTTCATAAGTAGTTTGTAAGTTTAGGGACTGATAACCGCGTTGTTAAGTCCCATAAGCTATACAAACATTTGAACATTTTGAACATTTGACATTTATTATAAGAAATGACGGCGGCTGTTTTTGATTCACAACGGGCAACTTGGCAGTCGTCAGAATTTCGTATTTTTTTAATATTGGTTCGTAACCTGCTGATAGTTCCAGTTATTCTGATTATTTATTTTTCTCTGAATCACAGAGCGACGATAGTTGCTTTTAATGAATGTCGGGACGTTATTTTACCAACTATGCCCTCCTTAGAATCTAGTTAGTTATTCTCGAAACTTGAAACTAACCGGCTGAAAACGATAAAAATTCCGACAGACAGAGGAGAACTTTGCAGTCGTTGGAATGAAGAAGAGTTAAAATGCAGTGCGACACTCCAGGCTGTGGGAGTCCTGGCTGCCGGTCCGTCGTTCAATAACAGATTGCGGCTTTGACCGCGCTGGGCAAGTGCGAGAAAAAAGAAAATAAAGGAGAAGCGTTCGGTAATTGAGCGGCGAGCTGGCGCGGTATTCATTGTGGGCGCTGAATAAGGGAAGGACGGCTCATCTGGCCAGTGCTAATGACGCGACGGCCGCTTTATGGTGGCGCGTCTCGATAATGACGGCCCGGCAACGCCAGTCGCATGCAGAGCGCCCTGGCGGCGCCTGCGCGAATGCAGCGGGGGGCACGTGAGATTTACGATGTGCAGCCAGGCCGCAGGCGTTACCTACCACTAGCTGGAAATCTTCGCTGCAAGAACTTTCCATACCAGACTCTAGCCAGGGAAGATGTGCAGTACGAGACCGTCATGCGAATACAGCAACACACAGGTTTCAGTACCGGCAGAGACTACTACTGAAACAATGATTAATTTAAGACAATCACACCACTTATCATGATCAGTGGCGACGCTAGACGAAAACTGGGCGTCGGCGAACACGTCTTTGCGAGGCCCTTTTCATTTTTTCAGTGAGGAAGAAAATGTTAAATAAAATGAGCTGAATTATACATCAATAATCATTATACTAAAATTTTATTAGTATAATTTACAAGTATTATTGCAATGACAAAAATTACAATAAACATACACAAATTAACATAGAGAAACTTTCCGGCTTTTCGCCTGAATTTTTTAAAATCAAATCTTACTTAATACTAGCCACTATTTCGGATTCAATTGACAGTACTGCCAACGCAGATAGTTTGTTTTGGGTCTTTGTGATTCTCAAGTAAGTGTTAATCAATTTTAACTTTTAGAAACTTCTATCGGCCGAAGCTGTACTGACAAACTGTGAGCTTCATTCTGATTGTTATATAAACATTTGGATATACTTCTTCCAAATTGGTTTCTAAAATGTACTGAAGAAGTTTTTTGCAAGTATTCAACTAAAAAATTTCATCATTGCTGCACTCATTCGGAAATAAATAGGGAAACTGCCGGCAGGGATTGGCCGAGCGCACTAAGGCGTCATACCATGTTGAGCGAGGTCGCTCTTGTTGATGTCGAATCCCACTCTTGGGTACGGCTGTTGTATGCGTCCTTTGGTTAAGCTAGTGTAAGTTAGATCTAGGTCGTCGCTACATAATCTGTTGAAAAGCGTCGTTAAGCATCAAATATAAAAAAAGAAAAAAAAAAGAAATTTTTAACAATGTTTTGCGAGGCCCCTACAGGTGCGAGGCCGTTGGCGGTCGCCGACGTCGACGACGCCTAGCGCCGCCACTGATCATGATTCTGTAACGATTCGCCTTCCTTCCACTTCTCAACCACATGGAACACCTCCACAAGTCGAAAAATCTCCTGTGATCACAAACCTAGGTAGGGTGTTGTTGTGGTCTTCAGTCCGCAGACTGGTTTGATGCAGCTCCCCACGCTACCCTGTCCTGTGCAAGTCTCCTTATCTGAGAATGCGTTCGGCAACCTACATCGTTTTGAATCTGCTTACTGAAGTCGTCCCTCGCTATCACGACTTTTCACTCACATCCTATCGTCCCTCCACCTACACACCTCCATATACTATCCCAATGCTACTTGAATCAACTTCCTCTCCCACACAATGAAATCCGTTCCAATATTTATCCATTCTAACTGTCCCACCCACTGTCAGGGATCCCGTCCCCTATCTTACCTCCCATCACTACACATCCCTCATCTCTCTTTCTGTCCTGGACCACCACACACATCTCATCCATTCTCACCATCTGTCTCTCTAATAACAGTAATTTCGTGTGGCTTGGTGGCCTGGTGCAAACCTTCAATTTGATGCCTGTTCGGCGACTTGCGTGTACCTAGCCTCCCTTGACCTACACCACTTATTCAACTGTGGAAAGGGGACCTAAATTTTAAAGTGAAAAGCGTCTCTGACGACTATTCATACCACTGAAAAAGAGACCACACGAGTATCGGAATTTAGAATTTTTTGAATTTATTGTACGTGAAGTTCAGACCTCAAATAACAATCAGCCAAAGCTATTCGACCCAACTCTCAAAACTTCTCGAGAAAATCGACTTTGAAGTTTTGCAAGTACTTGTAAGTACAAATAATTAAAACTACGCCATATATCGGTTTAACTCAGGTAGTAGCATTGTAGCCTTCTAACCCAAGGGTCTTTGGTTCGAATCTTGCCGTGACAATTTTTTTCCGTTGCGTTGGAATACTTACACAATTTTAATATCTAATAGTAATTTTTTACGAAAAATGCACGTATTTTTGTTTATTCGTAATTTTCTGTATTTTATAAAAGCTTGCTATTAATTATGGTTTCAATCAAAAAACATAAGTTGAATTTTTACAGTATTGGCTTCACTATTAGTTGACGAGCTAATCTTTGTTGTAACTTAAATAGTAGCAACTATTTATTCACAACTGATACAAAAGCGTTACATGTTTGCACCTATCACTGTCCTTCAAAGTAGTCACCCGCGTTATGTAGAACCCGTTGCCAGCGATGTGGAAAGCGTAGAATACCGTTAGCAGAGCCTGTTCTGTTGGTGGTGCGAATGGGGCTGTCTACTGCCTGTCGAATCTCAGGAAACGTTCTGGAGCGAATGCCACGAAGTGGTTCAATCATGTTCGGAATCAAATCAACGTCACAAGGATTAACTCCGGGGAGTGTGGTGGATGGTACATAAACTTGCCAGTCCCATCGACCGAACAGAGAAGCACACCGTCTTGCAAAATGATGGGTGGGTTGCGCAGAAAGTGTTGCCGCTTCTTTCTTAAAGCTGGTCACAGGTGATGCTCCAAAAACGAACAGTAATTCTGTGCATTGACGGTGTGCCGTGGAGGAACGTGATGCGTTAGCATAACACCATCACAGTCTTACTCGAGAATCGCCATAACTTCCACCATAATGACGCATGCATCTTGTAGACCTTGCTGACACTGTCGTGCTGTACTACCTCTCGCACTTTCAATCTTGATCCAGCTCCGTTGTTCCTGTTTCGAAAACATAGTGACACCGCTACGTTAGATCTCTCGCTCACAAGTGACTGTGTTTCCCTCGATTGAAGGGACGTCGAACAGATGTGCAGAACTATAGGCCTATATCTCTAACGTCGGTCAGTTGTAGAATTTTGGAACATGTATTATGTTCGAATATAATGATATTTCTGGAGACTAGTAATTTGCTCTGTAGGAATCAGCATGGGTTTCGAAAAACCCGATCGTGTGAAACCCAGCTCGCGCTATTCGTTAACGAGACTCAGAGGGCCATAGACACTGCTTCTCAGGTAGATGCTGTTTCTTGACTTCCGCAAGACGTTTGATACAGTTACCCACAGACGTTTAATGAATAAAGTAAGAGCATATGGTCTCTCAGACCATTTGTTTGATTAGCTCGAGGAGTTTCTAGATAACAGAATGCAGCATGTCATTCTCAATGGAGAGAAGTCTTCCAAAGTAAGAATGATGTCAGGTGTGCCACTGGGGAGTGTCGTGGGTCCGTTGCTGTTCATGTTATATATAAATGACCTTGCAGATAACATCGGAAACACTGAGGCTTTTTGCGGATGATGCTGTAGTATATAGAGAGGTTGTAACAATGGAGAATTGTACTGAAATGCAGGGGGATCTACATCGAATTGACGCATAGTGCAGGAAATGGCAATTGAATCTCAATGTAGACAAGTGTAATGTGCTGCGATACAAAGAAAGGAAGATCCTGTATCATTTAGCTACACTATAGCAGGTCAGCAACTGGAAACAGTTAATTCCATAAATTATCTGGGAGTAGGCATTAGGAATGATTTAAAATGGTATGACCATATAAAATCAATCGTCGGTAAAACAGATGCCAGACTTAGATTCATTGGAAGAATCCTAAGGAAATGCAGTTCGAAAACAAAGGAGGTAGGTTACAGTACACTTGTTCGCCCACTGCTTGAATACTGCTCACCGGTGTGGGATCCGTACCAGGTGGGGTTGATAGAGGAAGTAGAAAAGATCCAACGGAGAGCAGCGCACTTCGTTACAGGATCATTTGGTAATCGAGAAAGCGTTATGGAGATGATCGACAAACTCCAGTGGAAGACTGCTGGAGAGACGCTCTGTCGCTCGGTACGGGCTTTTGTCGAAGTTTCGAGAACATACCTTTACGGAGGAGTCTAGCAGTATATGGCTCCCTCCTACGTATATCTCGCGAAGAGATCGTGAAGATAAAATCAGAGATAGAGCACACACAGAGGCATATCGACAATCTTTCTTTCCGCGAACAATACGTGACTGTAACAGGAGGGAGAACGGATAGTGGTACTAAAGGTACCCTCCTCCACACACCATCGGGTGGCTTGCGGAGTATGGATGCAGATGTAGATGTAGATTGTGCTCACCCCGGTGACGTGGGACGGGTGAGTCCGTTTGCTCGGAGGTAAGGTTGGTATGTAAATAAGGTGTACTATCAGCGACAATAGATCTTTCTTTCCGCTAACAATACATGACTGTAAAAGGAGGGAGAACGGATAGTGGTACTCAAGGTACCTTCCTCCACACACTATCGGGTGGCTTGCGGAGTATGGCTGCAGATGTAGATGTAGATTGTGCTCACCCCGGTGACGTGGGACGGGTGAGTCCGTTTGCTCGGAGGTAAGGTTGGTATGTAAATAAGTTGTGCTATCAGCGACAATAGTAGATTACATTGCATAGCGCCTCCACAGCAGTGTTACCACTATTTAAGTTCCAACTCTCGTACGCCTTACACAGGAGTTGGGTGTCGGGAATCGTGATAACATTCCACGTTGCCTAGTAGAGGCATTTTGGTAGCGCCGCCAGCAGCTTTCCCCGCGCACCAACGTGTTGGCCGCTGTCTCCCAGACCGGTCCCTCGCGTGCCAGCCGCACACCCCCACGCCTCGCAACTTAGTCGCGGCTGTCATCGCCTCGGCCGCTCACATTTTACGCAGATCCTTCCCCCGTGGCCCCACCGCCGCTTTTGTATACGCCGGTAACTCACCGCGCACTATGGCCGTTGCATCAGCGCCCTTTCCTGCCGCCGTGCCGTGGTCTCCCTGCCTGCAAAAGGCTCGCAGCCTCTCAAACTG
The DNA here is from genome assembly GCA_026315105.1 of Locusta migratoria. Taxonomy (NCBI): domain Eukaryota; kingdom Metazoa; phylum Arthropoda; class Insecta; order Orthoptera; family Acrididae; genus Locusta; species Locusta migratoria. Next base: position 544,584,737 of record CM048746.1, read on the forward strand.
GAAGTGTCCGGTTCCCTTTCACAATTCCAGCGGGCAGCTGAAGAGGCGTGAAATATATCGCTTTCGGCAAGCAGGCTGTGTAGTAGCGAAACGGCTGTCCAAATAAATTTTTCAACAGAGCCTGCAATAAATTGTCAGAATTTTCTTGTTTTCAAAATGCGAGGGCCGTTCAAAAGGTTACATTCGTAATTCGGTGCCAATTGAGTGCTGGAGCGAAAAGCATTTGGCATTCGTGCACACGTTTGTGATAAATGTCTAATCAAAAGTCTCCTCTCGACCATGGTTTTCGTCGATGAAGCTTAGTAGACGTCATGCAACGTCTCTCATTCGGATGCGACTGGGACATGGATGTTACCCTGACCACCTAAACCGTTTGAAAATCATCGCATCTCGGCATTGCGACAAAGATTCCACGGCAGTGGCGGATCTCAGCCACATTATACTGGCATGCACCAAGTACACGGCCGCACAAAGTGTCTTTTACAGAGCCGGCCGCGGTGGCCGAGGAGACTGACGCGCTCCAGTCACGGTATGCACGGCCACTACGGTCGAGCTTTCGAATCCCCCCTCGGGCATGGATATTTGTGCCGTCCTAGTTCGTAAGTAGTTCATAAGTAGTTTGTAAGTTTAGGGACTGATGACCCCGTAGTTAAATCCCATAAAATATGCAAACATTTGAACATTTTTTGTCTTCTATAGAAAGCTGGTTGCGAGGGGTTACAATGTTCAAATGTTTGTGTAGCTTATGGGACTTAACTACGGGGTCATCAGTCCCTAAACTTACAAACTACTTATGAACTCACTAATACTAAGGACGTCACAGATATCCTTGCCCGAGGGGGGATTCGAACCCCCGACCGTAGTGACCGTGCAGACCGTAACTGTAGCGCCTCAGTTCCTCGGCCACCGGCGACGGCACGAGGGGTTATCCCATTCCGACAAGTGTCACTGTCTTCCTTCATGGATTCGACAAGTTTAAGTACAGTTTAGTGAAGGACTACCTCAAATTCACCGGCATACAGCTCTAATTTAAGAGCTGGTGTGTTAAACTTGAACATGCACAGCTTGAAACTGCATAAGTAATTTTATATTATATTTCGACTTTTATATGTCTTTGCAACTCTCATTTGGTCTTATGCTGTTTGCACTTTCGTTGTATTACATCTGTCACTAGTACTGTTAAATATGTATGGTTTTATATCTTGTACATATGATTTTTCTACTTTTATTCTAAGGCTGTATGATGTGAGATACCTATTAATATTGTGATATACATTGTAATAATTTCAATTCTATTGTAATGTTGCCACTGTAATAACCGCTGGATGTATGGTCACTGTAACGAAAAGCCATAATAAAGAAGAATTTAATAAATGTCTAACTACCGGAAGTTTCATCATTGTCCATCTGTTACGAATTGTTCAGTGCTGTATTGAGCAGAACGCTGTGTCGCTCAATTTTCGAATTTCAAAATGGCGGAATTAGAGAAGCAGCGTGTTGACATTAAATGTTGCATGAAACTGAAGAGAATCTTTGCAGACACACACACAATCATGCATTAAGTCTATGGTTATGAGTGCTTAAGCGGTACTCCAATGGTTCACATTGTTTAAAAATGACCGGACGGAAGTCATGGATGACCCTTGTTCCGAACCCCCTTCAACGTCTCCCGTCTTAGACACTCCATTACCCTTGTTAATTTTCATCTTTTATGCTCATTTCAAGACACTGTCCACTCCGTTTAACTACTCTTCCATATCGTTTGCTGTTTCTGGCGGAATTATAATGTCATCAGCAAAACGCTATGTTTTTATTTCTTCACCGTGAACTTTAATTCCTAATCAGCTTGTTCAATATACAGAGTGAATAACAGTAGGGAAAGGCTACAAACTTGTCTTACTTCATAACCAATGCTATCCTTACACGTCCTTCAACTATTATAACGGCTGACAGGTATATGCACAAATTGTAAATAACCTTCCATTCCCTACATTTTACCCTTTCTCACTTCAGAATTTGAAAGAGTATAGACCAATCAACACTTTTAAAAGTTTTCTCCAAATCTACAAAAGCTAGAAAGGTAGATCTGCCTTACCTTAATCTATCTTCTAAGATAAGTTGTAATGTGAGTATTGCCTTCCGTGTTCCTACATTTTTCCTAAAAACAAACAGATCTACCCCGTGATCAGCTTCTACCAGATACTCCGTTCTTCTGTAAATAATTCGTGTTATAATTTTGCAACCAGGACTTATTAAACGGATGGTCCTTTAATTTTCACACCTGTCTGCACCTGATTTCTTTGGAATGGGAACTATTACATTTTTCTTAAAGTCTGAGGGAATTCCACCTGTCTCATACATCTTATGTACCAGGCGAAACATTTTTGTCGTGGTTGGTTCACCCAGACTTAAGAAGCTCTGAAGGAAAGTCATCTGCTCCAAGGCTCTTTCTGTGCTCTGACAGATTCTTCTCGCAGTATAGTAACTCCTGATTCTTCATCCACCACACCCTTTTTGTTTTCTACAATATTGCCTCGAAGTTCGTTTTCTTCTTAGATCCCCTCAGTATATTCTTTCCACCCTTTAGCTTTCCCCTCTTTCCTCAGAACTAATTTTCCATCTGAGTTCATATTCATACAGCTGCTTTTGTTGTCTCTAAATGTATCTCTTATTTTCCTGTAGGCAGTATCTATTTTTCCCCTATTTATACCTCCTTCTACAGACTTGAATTTGCCTTATAGCCGTTCCTGCTTAGCCATTTTGCACTTCGTGTCAATCTCATTTCTTAGTCGTCGTCAGTACTCCATTTTGCCTGCTTCAAATGCTCCTTTCATGAGTTAAATTCAGTATTTTCTGTGATATCCAAGGTTTTTTTTGTAGGTATTGCCTTTTCTACCTATTTGTCCTCTGCTGCCTTTACTATTTCGTCTTTCAAAGCTACCTATTCATCTTCTACTGCGTTATTTTCTCCAGTTTCCTTCAATTGTTGCCTAAAGCTCTCTTTGAAATTCTCCAGAACTTCCGATTCCTTCAATTTATGCAAGTCCCGTCTCATTTTCCTATCTTTCTGCAGTTTCTTCAGTTTGTCTACAGATAAGATACGGTCAGAGTCTATATCTGCCTCCGAATACGTCTTACAGTTTAAACCCTAATCCGAAATCTATGTCTTCCCATTATAAAATATATTTGGTACCTTCTGATGTCTCCTGGTTTCTTCTATGTACTCAATCGTCTTCCATGATTCTCAAACCAAGAGTTCGCTTTGATTAAATTATGTTCCGTATAAAATTCTTCCTGGTGGCTACCTCTTTCATTCCATTCCCCAGTCCATATTCACATACAATTTTTCCTTCCTTTCGCTACTACCGAATTCCAGTCCCCCATCGAAATTAACTTTTTCTCTACCTCCATGAACCACAGACATTGCCGAGGTGGGGTGGCTTGGATGCCTCAACGATACAGACAGCCGTACAGTAGGTGCAACCACAGTGGAGGGGTATCTGTGGAGAGGCCAGACAAACATGTGGTTCCTGAAGAGGGGCAGCAGCCTCTTCAGTAGTTGCAGGGGCAACAGTCTGGATGATTGACTGAGCTGGCCTTGTAACATCAGCTAACTTGCGTTTGCTACACAGTTACAAAATGTTCAAATGTTTGTTAAGCTTATGGGACTTAACTATGGGGTCATTAGTCCCTAAACTTACAAACTACTTATCAACTACCTTATACTAAGGACTGCACAAATATCCATGCCCGAGGGGGGATTCGAACCCCCGACCGTAGTGGCCGTGCAGACCGTGACTGGAGCGCCTCAGTCTCCTCGGCCACCGCGGCCGGCTACACAGTTACAGCGGACGGCTGAGAGCAAGGGGAAACTACAGTCATTACTTCTCCCGAGGACATGCAGCTCTACTGTATGAATATATAATGATGGCTTCCTCTAGGATAAAATATGCAGAAGGTAAAATAGTCCCTGATTCAGATCTCCGCGCGGGGACTTCTCAGGAGAATGTCGTCATCAGGAAAGATAACACTGGCATTCTACAGATCGTAGTGTGGAACGTTAGATCCCTTGATTTAAAAAGGGAAATGGATAGGCTGGAGTTCGAGATAGTGGGAATTAGTGAAGTTAGATGGAAAGACGAACAGGATTTGTGGTCAGTTGAGTACAAGGTTATAAATTCAATATCAGTTGGGGTATTACGAGAGTAGGTCTGATAATGAATAAGAAAATAGGACCGCGGGTAAACTACTATGAGCCGCGGAGTGATCGCATTATCGTTTTCAATATAAATAAGAAACCAACACCGATGCCAGTAGTCAAATTTTATATGCCAACTAGCTCTCCCGATGATGAGGAAATCGAAGAAATGTATGAAGAGGCAAAGGAAATTATCCAGGGATAGGGATAGGGATATGCACCGATATAAATAGCGCTAGTACCGCGTGCTTTAGGTAAAAAGGGACGGTGCGTTGGCAGAGCAGTCACCTGCACTCCAGTGTTTCGCGTTTTAAGATATCCGACGTAATTATTATCGCATGACAGGAATTCACATGCTTTGAAAGCAGACTGGTAGCTGGTGTCAGATGCATGCGACATTCCATTTCGGTAATCGTTAAGGAAATGTGTTCAAATGTTTGTAATGCTACGGGCAGGGGGGCTAAACTACTTGGTCTGTGGTGTCGCACAAGTCCAAAGTGCGCGCCACCTACTTTCGCCGCGCGCCGCCATGCACGCACGGCGCGGCGTTCTTCCGATGTCAGCCACGAGCGCCCTCTGCTGCAACCCCGCTCGTGGCCACCACGGAAAGACATCTGGCCACTTGGGACTGAGATAGCATCCAGTTAGGACCTTCGTAATCAGATAGGCACCAGTGAAGACTTTGCTATTGTACAGGCACTAGGCAGGCCTCTAACAACTATGTATCAACATTTTGCAGTACTATATAAAAGTTAAGTATTGTTACATTCTGTGCAATATATATCTCTTTCTAATTTACTCTAGTGTTTATAGTTTCTGGCTGCTCCCCTCCGTACCTGCACCAGCGTGCTATTTTTGTTCCTGTGTCGGGCTCATTCCACTTGGCCACCGACACCTACGACGAGGCTGGGACTCAAAAGCGGCGACGAAGTTGGGATACAAAGGTGGCGACGAGGATGGGATACAAAATGGTCATTAGTCCGTAAACTTACAAACTACTTAAGCCAAGTTAAAGTAACCTAAGGACAACACACACACAGACACACACCTACCCGCGGAGGACTCGAACCTTCGGCCGGGACCAGACGCACAATCCGCAGCAAGGTGCCTTAGAGCGTTCGGCCACTTCCGCACGGCGAAGAAATGTGTTACAGCAGTGTTATCTAAAGTTACTTGATTTTTCCTTACTTTCAGTTTAGTTTCTTATGATGCATTTAGAACTATTACGCAGATCTAAGAATGGAAAAGAATTTTGAGAAGGGTGATACTGGAAAATAAATGAAACGTAATATCCGTTTCTTTTTTAAAGTAGTGCAATTCATGAATAAAAACATGTTATGAGCATAATATTGTATAATTAGGCTCGCTGAGCTGCTGACAGGCACGAAAAATAAACTGTCATATTCAAACAAATTTGCGGCCATCGCTTTCATCAGAGTCACATTCACGTAACTTAAATTTTCGGCCATGGTCTTCATCAGAAGAATCAGATGAAAGCCATGGCCGAAAATTTTAGTTGTGTGACTGTGACTTTATTTTTCGTGCGTCACCAGCTCAGTGAACCTTTTTACTGTGAGTTGTTATCCACCCTCCATTATTGACATGCCAATCGGATTTCCCATTGTTAAAATATTGTATAATTAATAATTTAATACGATTTACAGAAAACAGTCAAATACCCAGTTGTTCTTATTGGTTTTAAGAACATTCCGGACAGTTCCAGCGATTGATTTAAGCACCCAGATCGCTCGACATAAATTTCATCGAACGGTTATGAGACATACTGTAATCGAGAGGTTATTTCATGCAAAAACCGCTGCAGCGTAAAAAAATTTCCGGAATTGTATACAACGGCACGGATTTTTACTCCTGCAGCGGACTTCCAAAGACTTTTTGAGTCAATGCCACGTCGAGTTGCTCCAATTCTCCCAGCAAAATGAGGGCCGACACGGCGTTAGCAGATATCCAAAGATTTTTGTCAGCTCAGTGCTGTTACGTAGTAGTCGTAACGTTTTCCATCAACGATGGCTCTCACGCAATGCAATTAAATACAGAGAAAACACCTCGTGTACTTGCAAGCCACGGTCGGCAAGTTAAACAGTAGTCTGTGGTGACAACAACTGATTATTCTTTGTTTCTTTGTCATTTGTATGCGCAGTAATTTTCAGTTAATGTCATTCCTAGCAGTATTCACTTTGATACACCCGCCTTTTCACTGTAGGCGTATGCGCTGCAATAAAATGCAATAAATGGCCTCTTATAGGTTCCGGTTCTTTGTGGAGTGAATGGACCATTAGTGTCTCGGCCCATTCTATACGACAAATTAAGCACCATGAATTTAATACTGCAGGTGGTGTTGGATTGTGGAGGAATGATATGTCGTCCTGACTGGCGAAACAAATAGAGGCATTCACTGATTAACATGTCTAGACGTCCAATAAACCACATTCATTCACTGATACACTACTATGTGAGCAATGAAGGTATGCATTGGCTTGTCACTTGTACGTCTCGCTTACTAACTACGCAATGCGAAATAAAATTAATCACACTTTGTAGCAGTTGCCTTAAATTCCGGTATTTTAAGGTATTGTATTGTGGAATGAGATCTCGCAGTTGTCTGTAATTGAAACGATTTCTTTAAAGGACGTATATGTTGAGAAGATTTTTCAGGAAGCTCTTACAACAGCCTGAAGACAAAACTAAGAAATGCGAATTAATTCTAATTGTTTTATGTGATTGTAAGCTATAATTTGAGATTACATCAAACGCTCAACTATCTTAACCATTTATACTACTTTTTATTGAACTATAACTTTATGGACTTACACCCTTTAAAATTTAACCTAAATTAAACAAATAGTATCAGAATTACGTGCTTTCCTCTTACTCTTCGTTTTTTTTCCTTTAAATTCATTTATTGTCGTTCCAAGGCATACAAAATGTTATGAAGAATTTCAAAACACAATAATTTATTTCCGAGAGAAACATAGCGATCAGTCACGAAAAACTGTTTATTGCAGATCGATTTCGCATAGATTCCTAGCCATCATGAGTGTATCTAGAATAGTAAAGCGTAAGTTATACAAAATAGTAATGTAACGGCACATAAAATCCACGTTTACGAAACAAAATCATAAATATATGGATGCATGTACAGTTATATTACTATTTTGTATAACTTATGCTTTCCTCTTCTAGACATGCTGATAATGGCTAGGAATCTAGCCAAAATCCACTCTGCGATAAAGTTTTTCACGACTGGTCACCGTGTTTGTCTGAGAAACCATATCAACAACCGTTGCACACAGTCATCCAGTGATAGACTCTAAGTACAGTAATTCATCGATAGTGTAAGACTAATACTGATATGAAAAAAAAATGTTCAAATGTCTGTAAATCTATCGGACCAAACTGCGTGGTCATCAGTCCGTAGCTTACAAACTACTTAAACCTAGATAAACTAACCTAATGACAAACACACACACCCATGCCCCAGGGAGGACTCGAACCTCCACGGCGAGCAACCGCGCGCTCGGCGGCGAGGCGCTTTAGACCGCTCGTCTACTCCACCGCGGCAATACTGATATCAACATTCTAAAATGTTTTCATTGCTCTTTCATCTAAATTTCAGTTGGCCAATACATTATATGCTTGTAGAAATCCTTGTGATCTTGAGGTTTGCAGGATTTGATTTTCATCAGGTATTCAGTCTTTGCACGTTTAATTAGAATTTTTCCAGAAGGGTATAAATGTAATGCTAGTGGTCCAGGTGTCTTTGAATTCATACCCGTGAAAAAGTATGTCGTATTAGACAGTTTATTGTTAAATACCTCTTGATGTAACGTTTCTTTTCTTGGGTGTATGTAAAGTAATACAGAGTAAAAAAAGGTAAGAAAATGACTGTAATTCTTTCATTCCTGGGTGGCCATCAATACTTCTCGTGTTTGTAAATCTATGGGACTTCTTGGTTGTTAGTCTCTAGGCTTACAAACGACTTCAACTAATCAAACTAACCTAAGGACAACACAAACACCGTTCACAAGGGAGGGCCGGCCGCGGTGGCCGAGGGGACTAAGGCGCTCCAGTCACGGTCTGCACAGCCACTACGGTCGGGGGTTCGAATCCCCCCTCGGGCATGGATATTTGTGCCGTCCTAGTTCGTAAGTAGTTCATAAGTAGTTTGTAAGTTTAGGGACTGATAACCCCGTAGTTAAGTCCCATAGACTATACAAACATTTGAACATTTTGAACACGAGGGAGGACTCTGTGTCTGTCCCGCTTCCAACCTTCCTATGGCTCTCCAAGCCATAGTTTTGGTTAAGTGTGTCTGTTGTTGCACTGCACTACCTGCTCACTACACTATCTGAACCCAACTGCTTGTGTAATTCGTATGGTAGAGTGAGTACAAGTCAACACTAAACCTTCTGCAGCTTCTTTCTGTTATTACCACTATCTCAGTTGCTGTTATTGATCCCACTGTAGAGAACCGATAGAAAGACGTCGAACCATTGTAGTTCATTCTGACGATGACAGTACTTCATAATCTAGATAACTGATGCCCTAATTGGTTTGACCGAGACGCCTCGAGCTTGCGTAATGTACGAGTGCAATATACGGTTGTACGATCACCTCAGTCCTTCGTACACCCAGTTTAGGTTCGATGCGCCCACATAAGTGGTGAGATTTTCAAACGCTGTCTTTACTTCATCGTTTTCTCAGCCACCAGTGGCCCAATAGCTATCTTCTCACATTAAAAAGGTATCATTATTCCACAACCGCAATACCAGATCGGATACGTCTAGACCTTGGCTGCACCTTCACAGAACACATCTTTCTCCGTATCGTTCTCCATCTCAGCCATACGAGCATGGAACACACTGCCATGCGATCTACATCTTACCCTAAACCACACGACATTCAAGAGGAAACTCAAATTTTACCTATTAACGACGGCATAGACTCCATTATTACCCTCCTCTCATTTCTTTTTCTCTTCTCACTATCATAGTTTTGAATCTTATCATTCAATTTCTCTTCCTCTAACCAATCTACGTCTTCTACATCTCCTTCACTACATTCTGTCGTCTTACGTCTCTGCTTGATGTGAATAACTTAGAATCTGTAAGAATATAACGATGAAATTCCTAAATTGTAATAGGGCCGATGTTCACAATATGAAATATGCTTACTGTCCTTTGCAAAGTCATTATTATTATTAGTGTCATAATTATTGTTATTATTATAATTTTTGTGTCTTATAAAGGTATTATTGTTCAATTATATTCTAGTAATAATGTGTATTATTTTTTACTTTAAAACTTGTATCACACATGGTATGTCTGTAATGTACTACACAAATTATTCACTTTGAGTAAGCCTGGTTAGGTGTAAGACAGGGTCTGAAGGTCCCAAACTTGCCAGGTAAAATAAATGCATAAATAAGTAAATAAATGGTAAACTAGATAACCCGGTGAAATTCGTATCAATATAAACCATATTAATTTAAATCATATATATTTAGACCTAATAGGTTTCTAAAGGCACACAAGTCCAGGATAATGTTCATGTCACATTCGTGGAATTTCAGGGAAGGTTTAAACGGTGATAAAATATGGAAAAATTGCGAGGAAAATTTAGATTTAAAACATGTAAAATAATGACTTGGTTGTTTTACTTCATTCAAACGTTCGTTTCGCTTTGAACGTCCAATGTGCAAACTTTTATCGCAATCAAATGAATGGTATTGATGTTTCATAGAAAACTCTCTATTTTTTCTGAATTTTCCTATTTTTGGGGAAACTTTTCCAAATTATTATTTCATAACAACGTTACTCTTGCTTTGAACGTCAAATATACAACATTTTATCGCAATCAGACGAATAATATTGATATCCCATTCAAAAAAGCTCTTTCAGTTTCTCGCGAATTTTCAAATTTTCCGGGTTACTTTCCCAAATTTTTAGTTCATAAGAATCTTCATCTTTCGTTGAACGTCAAACGATAAAAAATTTTATCGCAGTCAGATGAACGGTTCTCAACTTACAGTGTTGAGTACATTTAGAAACACATTGAAAAAGAGACTTGGTTCGAATTTTGCGACTTTCCTTTTTAACTGTCCCTATTTCTTTTAAAACTTTTCAAAACGATCGTGAAAAAAAAAATACTTCTCTGCGTCGTGCGAATAGTCTGTTATAGTGCTGAAGTCAATCAAAAACAAATTAATGACTCACTTTGAGGTTTTCTCAAATTTTCCAATTTTCCAAAAAAATTATCACACACAAACCTTGTCCTGTCGAGCCGTACTCATGTGATGCTCTTAGAACCATGCGGCAATTGATTTTTATTCATAGTAAAAAATCGCTTTCGGTTTTTCTTAAATTTTCCTACTTTCCGGGCGACTTTTCCAAATTTTTATATGATGTGAACCTTCCTCTTGCTTTCAATATGAATTGTTCAAAATTTTATCGCAATTGGACGAACTGTATTGACAGCTCACTGGGAAAAGCTGTTTCAGTTTTTCCCGATTTTCCTCTTTTTCCGGACAACTTTTCCATATTTTATCTCCGTTTAAACCTTCCCTGGACTTATACGAATATTTCAAGACTAAAATTAGCCAAATCGGTTCAGGCTAACGAACAGCAATTCATATATAAAGCCGCGGTGGTGCGCGCGGCTGTTCTCTGTCGGGGGTTCGAATCCCCCCTCGGGCATGGATGTCTGTGTCGTCTTTAGTATAAGCTAGTTCATAAGTAGTTTGTAAGTTTAGGGACTGATGATCCCGTAATTGTCCCTTAAGATTAACAAACATTTGAACATTTTGATAAATAACTTTGCAGCAATATGGTTCGGAACCCACGTTAAAGTCTAGGTCCCCGTATAATTGGCTGGGTAAGTCAGTTCGAAGGTCGGATGAAGGCAACGGCATACCACCTCCAAACAGGACCATGCCTAGTAAAGCACTGTGGTGTTCAAACCAATCTTCTGATTGTTGACTGCTTTACCTACCTTATGATTAATTGCCAGACTTCCGGCTATCGCATAACAAGAATATTTACAGCTTTTGATTTCCTTAAATGCGCCAGAATCAGCCGGAAACGGCTAAGTTGGCAACACTGTTATACAGCGCCACGTGCGGCGGCAGGATAGGCCACCGTTTACCTTTGTAGACCACCAATACAGAGCCAGCGCAGTGGGGCAGCTAGGAGGTGAGGTCAGCCAGTGTCGTTTCTGCGGGACAGGCGGCCGCTCGGGCCGGAGTATTTCGCGCACGCGGCGCTAAAAATAGCCGCCGGCCGCCCCTTAGTGAGACTCGCGGAGGAGAATTTATAGCGGCGCGGGTCCGCCCGCTGGCGTCGCTAATAGCCCGGCCGGCCTTCATTGTCTGCGTGCGCGGGGAGCCCGAAGAAAAAGGCGCAGATTGTCAACGCCGGCGTCTACCTCTGCCGCTGCGCTCTGACCTCGCAGCGACTGAGGAACCCAGGCCGAGCTGGCCAAGGACAGCCGGCGGACACTCATCCGCTTCTCACTACCTCCTGTCGCAACCCCCCGTCACGTTTAATGGGCCCGCACACACTCAATATTTATTGACAATACTAGTTTTTTAAAAATCCTTCAGTATGTTGAAGCGCCGGCCGCGTTGGCCGAGGGGACTGAGGCGCTCCGTTCAAGGTCTGCACGGCCACTATGGTCGGGGGTTCGAATCCCCCCTCGGGCATGGATATTTGTGCCGTCCTTAGTCTTAGCTAGTTCATAAGTAGTTTGTAAGCTTAGGGACTGATGACCCCGTAGTTAAGTCCCATAAGTTCTACAAACATTTTAACATTTGTATGTTGAAGCGTTCTCACACCATCAATAATATCTAGCCGGCCGCGGTGGCCGAGGGGACTAAGGCGCTCCAGTCACGGTCTGCAGGGCCACTACGGTCGGGGGTTCGAATCCCTCCTCGGGCATGGATATTTGTGCCGTCCTAGTTCGTAAGTAGTTCATAAGTAGTTTGTAAGTTTAGGGACTGATGACCCCGTAGTTAAGTCCCATAGACTATATAAACATTAAATAATCTCTATATATAAAAGGAAGTGTCCCGATTGATTGACTGACTGACTGACTGACTGACTCATCATCGCCCAGCCCAAACCACTGAAGACCGAAACTTGAAATTTGTGGAGGGTGTTGATCTTACTCTGTAGGCGTCATTTAAGAAGCGAATTTTCGATATTCCGTACGTAAGAGGTGAAATAGGGGAAAAATACGTAGCTATTTAGGCAATTTTGAAACTAGAACTACAAAATTGCGGATTTTAATTCAGGGTTCGAATTAAAAAAGACACGTGTTTCGGCATTTTTTGACATTCGACAAATAAAGGGGTAAAATAGGTGACGCGAAAAATTGATTTTCAAAAATATGTTGCTATTAACTCCAATTTTAAGCTACAACTACGAAACTTCGGATATGGAATCTTGGCCAGGATTAAAAATCCACGATTTTTAGTATTTTTGGAAATTCAACAAATAAGAGGGCTACATAGAGGATCAAAAATTCTTTTTGAAAACACGTTGCTATTGATACAATTTTGAAGCTAGAGCTGCAAAAATTGATATTTGTATAGTTGGTTAGACGTTAAAAAATACGTGTTTCCATATTTTTGGAAATTCAACCATCAACGGGATTAAATTGGAGAGGGGGTGGTTTTCGAAAATATGTGGCTATTTAGGCAATTTTGAAGTTAGAACTACAAATTTTCGGATTTGGATTCGGGGTTCGAATTTAAAAGACACGTTCGGCATTTTTTGAAATTAAACCAAAAAGGAGGTAAAATAGAGGACACAAAAAATTGATTGTCAAAAATATGTTGCTGTTAACTCAAATTTCAAGCTATAACTACGAATCTTAAGATATGGATTCTTCATCAGCATTAAAAAGAAACAACTGGTGCAGACCAACCAGCCTACGCATGCGAAGCAGCGGGGGTTCAGCTAGTATTGACAAATTTTTCCTGTCGGAAACGTGGTTGCGCAGTGCTAACATGTCTACCTGCAAGAAGAAACCATAAGTTGCGTTTATATTAGCTATTGCTTCCAAACCACAGAAACAGAAGGAAATGGGTCCGAGAATGGTTGAATGAAAGGAGATTTCATTAATTTCTTGCGGATGAGTCTCGCATCTTACGACGATGATACGGGATAAAAGAGAGAAACAAAATAATGGGAGACCATCGGGCATGGATGTTTGTTCTGTCTATAAGCTAGTTCATAAGTAGTTTGTACGTTTAGGGACTGATGACCCCGCAGTTAAGTTCCATGAGCTTTGCAAACATTTGAATATTTTTTTTGTAATGAGAGAGGCAATCGGAGTCATTAGACTGGCTGTTACATTAAGATTATTTGCGACAGGCAGATCGTTTGAATGTCTGATTTGTAGTACGATAATGTCTGCAAATACTATCATCAAAATTGTTATGAAAACCTGTGAAGCCATTGTATGTTCTCTGCAGTAGTCTTAGTGTGTTCAGGTAATAAATTCTATGCAGTACGTTTTGTTTGTATGTAATTTGGTGGGACATCGGTCGCCGGCAAGAACAGTAACACAACTCTGAAATGCTATACTTGAAGAAATTCGCCTGCAAAGAATTTTTAACGTCTTCTAATTTGTCTTCTGCGTAACACGAAACATATATTGCAAGAAGTTCTTCGTATACGGCACTTTTTATTTTTTATTTCTGTACATATATTCTTTTGATAATTGATTCCATAGGGCTTCATTTCGTTGGTAGCAATCAATAAAATCTATCATCAAAAGTCTACTCATTTTTAAAACTCCTACAAACAGCACACAAACAAGCAGAACAAAACGCTACACACACGTGGGCAAAATAAAAACATAAACATTGGCGAGAGAATGGAAACAAAAGCAAAGCAGACTGCCGCCTTGTGGCTGCTTCATGTAGTCAACATCTGAAAGGCGAATATTGTCAAACTGTCAGTATTCGATCTCAAAAGCTCAGTATATATTGACAATACTGATAATATTTTGGTGGCCATCAATACTTCTCGTCAATATTCTAAGTATTGACAATACGACAAATGGGCGCCCTCAGACGGTCAATACATTGACGAAATCAAGTGTTCAAATGTTTGTAAATCTATGGGACTTAACTACTTGATTATTAGCCCCTATGCTTACAAATTTCTTGAACTAATTGAATTATCCTAAGGACAACACAAACATCAATGGCCGAGGAAGGACTCGAACCTCCACGGCGAACGGCCGCGCGTGTTCGCTTTGCAGACAACAGACAATCGCAGGCAGGAACTTGGTCGGGTAGCGCTACACACGATACAATTTGTTGGGTGGTGGGGGGTTGGATGTCGGACGGCCACGCCGGACCAACCATCCGACAAGCGAAGTTGGTCGCGAAGCGCCTCTACAATTTATCGGAACGTGTGGTAGGCGTCTTTAATAGCAGGGCACACTCCGCTGCAGAGTGAAAATATAATTCTGGAAACATCCCTTAGGTTGTGGCTAAGACATGACTCCACCATATCCTTTCTTCTAGGAATGCTAATCCTGCAAGATTCGCAGGAGGTGGTTGTTTATCAAACCGACAATTTCAACATTTTATATAATTTCATTAATTCACTTTCAAACTAAACTCTTTCAGTAGATGCATACAAAAGGAATTGCAAGTTGCATCATTCAAAAACTTTTTCAGCCAATCATTATATAAAATGTTGAATTTGTTGGGAAAACGGAACTTTTTCACAACGGCAACAATTTCAACACTTTATATAAAGACTGGATCAAAAAGTTTTTGATGATGCAGCTGGTAATCCATTTTTACCGATCTGTTGGAAGACTGTAGTTTGAAAATAAATTCGAAACTAGCCACCACATTATAAATCTTAATTAATTTTGTGGTTTAGGCTAGTTTAAGCATTTAACAATATTCTTCCCTTTTGACACTGTCAGCATTGATAACCAGCATTTACCTGCTGAGATATATTTGTGCGGCACCGCTTATCAAAGCTACCAAATATCAGCCAACCCTAAGATGCCAAAACAAAGATGAAACGCTACATTGCTGCATTTTCCTTCGTACCCAGATTTTTATCTTTTCTTGCACTGGAAGATGTCGCTGTGGGAGAAAAAACATTCAGATGTTTATAATAAAAAATGTTCAAATGTTTGTAAATCTATCGGACCAAACTGCGTGGTCATCAGTCCGTTGCTTACAAACTACTTAAACCTAGGTAAACTAACCTAAGGACAAACACACACACACACATGCCCCAGGGAGGACTCGCACCTGTTTGTAATCCAATGGTACCGTGTGGACATCGGTCCCTAGAGTTACAACCTACTTTAACTTATGCTAAGAACAACACTCTCACAGCCATGCTCGAGAAAGGCCTTGAACGGCCGACGGGGAGCGGCCGCGCAATCCGTAGCAATGATCCTTTATATATATATATATATATATATATATATATATATATATATATATATATATATATATATATATATATCGCGTAGATCCATTCTTTGTGGTTCGTTGGTTCGTCTTTGTTCTAGACTATTCCTTGGGTTTTTGACTCAGATTTTGTATTTTTTTATTATTATTACAGAGGGCGTCGAGCACTCTGAGCGAGAGGGCTGAGCTACCACGCCGGCACCTTAGACCACACAGCCATTCTCTTGCGGCCAGCATTTTGACAACGGCGAATACCTGGAGATGACCGTTATGAGCTGCTTCCATTTCAAAGCGGCACATTTCTACGAGAGTGAGAAAAAAAGTTTAGTCCTTGAAATGACAAGAGTTTCATTCTTTTGGTGACTATGTCGAAAAAGAGACCAAACATTACTGTACATGTTTCAAGTAAGTATGTTGTCTTTTAGAATAATATTTTCACTCCGTAGCGGAGTGTGCGCTGATATGAAACTTTCTAGCAGGATGCCAGAACAGGGATTCTAGACCTGGGACCTTTGCCTTTGGCAAGCAAGCGCTCTACTGACTAAGCTATTCCGAAAAAGGTCCCAGGTTTACAATTCAAGATTCCTGCACGCAGTTTTAATCTGCCAGGAAGTTTCGTATCAGCACACACGCCTCTGCAGAGTGAAATTATCATTCTGGAAACATCCCCTAGTGTGTGGCTAAGCTATGTCTCCATCATATCCTTTCTTCCATTGTGCTAGTTTTGTAAGGTTCGTAGGAGAGCTTCTGTGAAGTTTGGAAAGTAGGAGGCGAGGTACTGGCGGAAGTAAAGCTGTGAGGACGGAACTGTGAAAGCGTGGCGGGACAGCTCACACGGTAGAGCGTTTGCCCGCAAAAGGCAAAGGTGCCAGGTTCGAATCCCGGTTAGGGCAAACAGTTTTAATTCTCCAGGAAGTTTCATTCATAGCATTCACTGCCGAGACATGTAGTCACCAATGGAGGCATCACTCAATACTGATCTTTGTACCAGGTGTTTTTTCGCAGAATAAATTTTACTTGCATTTTACATGGCTAATAGTGTAGAATCAAAATAAAGAAACAGGTGTTATCGATTTTTGCTAATTTCTCCCTAGTTCCTAAAAAAATGTAGGAGGAAAATTGAATTTTTGTAACGTGTGCCTAAAGCACCATACGATTTATGAAAGGAGCTTGTTATAAAGCCTGAGAAGCTTTGATAGTGGACCAGGAGAAAACCATAGTTGTCAGCAGACTGAATGAAGACGCCCTACCTTGATGTCGAGGTGGGCGATTCGGCGCTCGTGCAAGTACAGCAGGCCCTCCAGGAGCTGGCGGATGAACTTGACGACATCCGACTCGAACGGCACCAGGTTGTCATCGATGATAGTCTGCAGGTCGCCGCCCGGAGCGCTGCGGGCAAACACTGTGTTATTCAAACAATGAAATGTCCTGCAAGTAAAATTTATGTATCGGCTTCTTAGGCCATCTTCACGTGACAACTGTCAAAAACATATAAAACAACATGTGACTTATGAAGATAGTATTTAGAGAGAATTGATTCCTTTTCCTGGAGGTGCTCTACGACCTCACAATGATGAACACACCAGATGTATTTCGCAGCATTGACCGTTAATGTTTTCAAACTTTGACACTGCAATTTTATGTTTACCGTTGCAGTTACATTCAGGGCATTCATATGCTCGTTTTTAAGGACACTGAAGATGATCACCGATCTGTGGTATTTTAAATATAACATTAACGGCCAATGCTGCGAAATACATCTGGTGTGTTCATTTAGAGAGAAGATACAAAAACGTTACCATAGGATATATTACATCAAAGCATGCACCCTCTCCTCCCACGCTTCCCCTGCGGGGTCCTCAGTACCGTCGATTTGTCCAGTGTCCAGTGTCCAGTGCATCGAGTGTCTTTTAACAGTGCGTCCATCGTCAACCGGAAGGTCGCGGTGGAGCGGCCGAGCGCATTGAGGCGCTATGCTACGATGCGCTAGGCCGTTCCCCGTCGGGGGTTCGAATCCCCCCTCGGGCAGGATGTTTATGCCGTCTTTAGTACAAGCTAGTTGATAAGTAGTTCGCAAGTTTAGGAACTGATGACCCCGCAGTTAAGTCCCTTAAGCTCAACAAACATTTGAACATTTTTGTCAACCGGAAAAAGTGTCGCTACTGTATTTTATTCAGTGTCCCCGATCGTCTCGTCGTGTCCATTGTACTGTTCCTCGACGCGTTTTTAACGCCACTGTGGCACCATTTTTAAAGTACTGCATGTTTTTATCGCCCCTGCTACTGTATTTCTCCGATTTTATTTTCAACTTGTCAAATTTTAATTCTTCGTATTTTAACTCCGTTGTCAAAGTTCTTTTTATTTATTTATTTATTTATTTTTTAATTACTTCATATCCATTGTTTTTAATTTTGCTCGGCTGAAGAGCAGCGCATCTAGGTGCTGACAGCCTGCCGACTGTATGGTTGGTTTTAAAATTAGAATACAGGAAAAAAGTCGGAAACAAAGTTATTCATATCCATGTACAATTAAAAAAGACGAAAAAATTATTTTAAACTAGTTCAAAGTAAGAGTTAAAAATAATAGATTAAAAGATATATTTTATAATTTATAAAATGTACTTTGTTTATATTTTTAACTAGTAAAATAAGTTCTGTATTCTTTCTTGTACTCCTTTTTCAATATAGGTCATCTGCCCTTACATCGCTCGCTTATTGGTGATTGAAATACGCAAACAATGCACTGTTTAGTATTAAGCAATAATCATTAACGCCTATGGTTGTCTCAGTGAATTGCTCAAAATGTTCAAATGTTTGTAAATATATCGGATCAAACTGCGTGGTCATGAGTCCGTAGTTTACAAACTACTTAAACTAAGGTAAACTAACCATGCCCCAGGGAGGACTCGAACTTCCGACAGCGAGCAACCGCGCGATCCGCAGCGAGGCGCCTTAGACCACTCGGCTACTCCACCGCGGCCAGTGAATTGCCATTAAGAAATTTAATCCGGGCTTGATGCAATGTCCATATCTGTCTATCTCGTGCAAGTCTCATTACTGCTCCAGTCTGCAACCACTTGAACGTTTTCACTGTATTGAATCTTTGGTCTCAATCTTCAATATTTACCCCAACAACCTCTTCTGTTTTTAAATGCCGGCCGCGGTGGCCGAGGTGACTGAGGCGCTCCAGTCACGGTCTGCACGGCCACTACGGTCGGGGGTTCGAATCCCCCCTCGGGCATGGATATTTGTGCCGTCCTAGTTCGTTAGTAGTTCATAAGTAGTTTGTAAGTTTAGGGACTGATGACCCGGTAGTTAAGTCCCATAAGCTTAACAAATAAATGTAATCACGGACTTCTCAATAAATGTTTGTCAATGGGGCTATATCAAAGTATTGAAAATTGTACAGTTTCCCATTTTACCACACATGCAAGTGGAATATGGGCTGAATTACGTAAAATGACGGGTGAATACACGCTGGCGAAGTCTAAACATTCCTATAACTCGGTGTATTGCACTAATAAGTGAAAATTCAATGACTTTTCTCTGTAGTGTGAAAGGTAAGCCGTTTTAATATAACTTATTGTACCACTTAAATGTGACCTACAGTATTTCGTAGCAGCATTTCCGCTCGGCGGGCGCGCCCACGCCCCGCGGGCGGAGTACATTGTAGTTGACCGTCCTAGCCGTGACCGTGTGTCGCTAGTGCCCCACACGCCACTGCGCACAATGCGCGGGGCAGAGGCGCGGCAAAGACCGCCCGCGGGCGGCGACGCGAGCACGACGAGGATACCCTC
The DNA here is from genome assembly GCA_026315105.1 of Locusta migratoria. Lineage (NCBI taxonomy): Eukaryota > Metazoa > Arthropoda > Insecta > Orthoptera > Acrididae > Locusta > Locusta migratoria. Next base: position 544,604,201 of record CM048746.1, read on the forward strand.
GGCCGGTTGTTGGCAATGTATGGTCTAAACCACGATGTGTTTTACACATATAATACACATTGCCAGTGCTGAAATCAGCATCAGGTGAAAATTCAGTACTATCTGACGACTGGACTATCAGTGCACCACTTACCACTGAGCATGTAATTTTACAGTCAGCTCCTGCATTGTGTTACACTGTTATTAGCTTGGAGGTCCATCTGTGGTATGTACCGGTAGGTCTATAACAGCTAGTGGTACGGTTCGCTTGTTGTGCAGTTCGCTGTTTTTACGTCGAATAGATTTGGTCGTCTGCTACAACCGAACTGAACACTGAATGGAATTGGTTGTATCTGGCTATTGGGAGACCCTTTGTAGCCATTCATGCACTTCACATTCCGAAACAACGACGTAAATTTATATCGACGATAACATGTCGAGTTACCAGGCCACAATGTCTTGAGATTAATTTGGAGAAGATGCTAATGATTTGGCTGCCCTGATCACCCGACATGGGTATTTATAGGGCAAAATCGAAGAGATCAGGCGGTGCACAAAATCCTGTATTGGCAACAAATGTTCAACTCTTTGTAAGTCTATTGGACCAAACTGCTACGGTCATCAGTCCCTAGACTTACAAACTACTGAAACTAACCTACCATAAGGACAACACACACAACCATGCCCGAAGGAGGACTCGAACCCCCGGTGGGAATGGACGCCCAGTTCGTAGCATGACGCCTTAGATCTAGGAATGGGAAAAACCGAGCGGTTGAAACCGATACCGGTATTTTAGTTATGATTGACAGGTTTATTCGGTGTTTGGTGTCGATTGTAACCGGTTCTTCTTAGTTACTGCCAATAACCGAGTAAAAACACCAGTATAATACTTTCTGTAGTATTGTTCCCGAATGTTTTTTTGTCTTTATATAATGAAGAGGAGTTAAAAATTAGTAATAGTTATTCCTAAAATTCTTCTAGGAATGTTACGTTATTACACAAATAGGAAATACGATCACTGATAATTTGTGAACAATCCCGAGTCAGAAACAAGCAACAAATGCATGGCATAAGAATTGGCATAGCTGTTGTCGAGGCATCAATAGACTTGCTGCCTTGTGGCGTGGCCTATTAGACGACGCGCATGCACGTGGAAGTACTTTACAATGTGCGGTAGCAGTGAGGTACAATGCTCCATTCGCCTTACAAGGCTGAAAACGGGTGGAGGTACTAAACACTTGCGGTATCATTAAGGACAAAGCATCCACAATGTTCTTTGGAAGAGAAGGTTAATTTGATTCGAATTTCTGTGATTTTATTGATGTACAAGTTCGATATAATTACTGAGTCCTTTGCCGGCCGCGGTGGCCGAGGTGACTGAGGCGCTCCAGTCGCGGTCAGCACGGCCACTACGGTCGGGGGTTCGAATCCCCCCTCGGGCATGGATATTTGTGCCGTCCTAATTAGTAAGTAGTTCATAACTAGTTTGTAAGTTTAGGGACTGATGACCCGTAGTTAAGTCCCATAAGCTTAACAAACATTTTTTTGAACTGAGTCCTTAATTTTGCGGTTGGTTCAAGGTGCAAAACTGATGAAAACTGAAAGTACAGTTTATTCGCAGTCCCCAAACATTGATGTGACTCTTGAGTAAAACAATTTTGTTTTCAGCCGAGGTTCAGGATCAATAGGACAAAACACGATTTTTGTAGTATTCAACCCTACTTTCATTTTCGAAAAAGCAACGAACGGTAGACGGACTAAATTCTATTTCAGTTCCCTATTTTAGCAACTATTTCGATTCTAAATATCTTTAAAACTAGTATGATGCAAAAGCCTGAGAAATTCTTCAAAAGTTTCAACTTTTGATTACTTCATTTGTTACAGTAATAATAGCGATAAAAAACTAAAATTTGGTTGTTTAAAACACCAGTTATCTTGAGCTGTTTTTACAGTAAGGTTAAACTGGAGATGTAAAAACTGATATAACTAAAAACCGCCGTCCCTACTTGGATTACTACAGCCAATACTCGCAGTTCGGGCGTAGGGCCGCACGGCTCAATATTCCTGCAGGAGACTACTTAAAGACTTGTTAAATCCGAGTCTCTCTACGTCACCGAAGAAAAGAAGGTCCGCCGTGATACCAGCGGTTTTCATTTCGCTTCTTCCGGCTCTTTGCCTTTTTGTTTTTTAGTGATATTAATAACGTGCAAGACAGAACTGAAATGTCGTACTATTATCGAATGTTGTTGAACGCAGAGTGTGGAAGCTGAACAAATAATACAGGGTGTCTCACGAAAGACGCCTGCCAGGTGTCTGCAGATCGCGTGGTGCGGCTCTCAGCCGCCGCCACCGCATCTGCCGGCCACGGCAGCACCCTATTTTCGGACTCTGTTGTGCCGCGGGCACATACACTGAGTTAAAGCCTAAAAATCATTGCCATCTGAGTTACCTAAGCTTACCTTTATTTACACGAAACAGTTCATTCTGACAGGTATGTGAATAATTTCCTGCATCCATTTTTTCAAGAACTTTCACTGAACGACAAGCAGGACAATGCAAGACCACACATTACCAATGCTTCTATGGCAGCTACGAAGTGTTTTTGATGATAGGATAGTTGAATGGCCTCTTCGTTCTCCAGATCTAAACCCCTGTGACTTTTATCTTTGGGGAATTTTAAAAGACAGGGTGTTTGCAAACACTACCCATACACTTCACGAGTTGGAAGACAGAATTCGACTAGTCATTTCCCGGATTTCGGCAGCCGAAATTCGTCGAGTGTTCGCAAATGTGTTCAAGAGATGTCAGGCCGTTCTTTCCATAGAGGGACATCATTTTGAACATCGATTGAAAATAAAGGTAAGCTTAGGTTAGTCAGATGGCCATGATTTTTAGACTTTAACTCAGTGTATGCGCCAGCGGCACAATAGAGTCGCTGCCGTGGCCGGCGGATGCGGTGGCGGCGGCCGGGAGCCATACCGCGCGATCTGCGGACGCCTGGCAGGCGTCTTTCGTGAGACACCCTGTATAAAAAACGCGTGGCGAAAAGTCTGCGCTAAACAAGTATGGGAGCGAGATGGCCAAACGCATTCTGTAGTATCCTGGGCAACTTAATCTCCGAAGGAAAGAGGCTGTGAGTGCATCAGTCGACAAGGATCTCAAGATGCAAATCAGAACCCGTGATATACTAGTACAGAGTTGAAAAGATTATCACATGACGTAATAAAATAAGCTCGTTGACGACTCTAACTGAAGGACTGACAATCCGAGCGAGGAAAAAAATCCAATGCTCTCCCCTTAGCCTTGACAGCTATCCAGGATCCCATTAACGCGAACACAATTACGAATTGTGAAGGCGGTAAGCCGAGCATTAGGCTGTGGAGTGGTTACACGGGCGCAGCGGCCCGCGAGATGGAGAGATTAAAAGGTCTCTGGCGCCAAATACGGCGCCACGGTACGTGTAATTTGATTACAAAGTTATTAATCCTGAGAGACGGCACGGCACGGCCGGTGATACGACCGGCTCAAGCTTCCATTAGCTGGGCGGCTGCCGAGGTCAGGGTGTTTGTGCAAGGTCGACATCTGCCCGACCGCCGGTCAGAAAGCGGCCGCCTTTGGACAAACCTCGTTCCAGGAATGAGCCACGCATATTTTTAGTTTTCAACTTAATGTCCGCCCCACATCGAGGTCGCAGCGACCGCAACTGCAGTTCCTAAGCACCTACTGAACGCTCATAACGTTTAATATTCACAGCAGGATAAACCTGCTCTTCTGGGATACGGACCCTGAGTCCGGCCTCCAAAATCCCGTCAAACAAATAAAGATTGAAATAATATCTTATGAGATCCTGACAAAATATTGCCCTGGCAGCGACATCTGGCAACACAGAAATGCTAAATTAAGCACTTCCTGAAACGTAAAAAGCGTGTTATCCTTCGATCACACGGTTATGAGTCGTAAACAAATGTAATTATGACACATAAATATTTGGAATTATCACTCAGAAAACGTATGAAGTGGGACGAGCATTTTGGCACCGTTGTATGTAAAGCAAATCGCGTATGTATGATTAATTGGTGTTCTTGTGTTCTTCAGTCCGAATACTGGTTTGATGCAGCTCTCCACGTTTCTCTGTCCTGTTTAAGGCTCTTAATCTCCGAACAACTTCAACTTACATCTATCTGAACATGTTTTCTGATTCTTCCTTCGATTCTCGGTAGAACATCCATATTGAATTTAAAAAAATGTAATTATATTCGTCATTTCTCCAATTTGCAGTTGTTATTATTGCCGCGTTTGCAGTGAAATTATCTAGAAAGGGTCCTACATGACCACAGAATGTAAAAACAAGGTAAAAACGAAAATAAGACTTACGACTTTTTAAGCCTAAATTTACACACTTTGTAGTACGGAAATAAATGTACTTGTTTTTCACAGCAATAACTCACTGATAATGGCACAGAGGTGCTGAAACATGTTTGGGTGTAAAATAAGTGCGGTGGATTTAGTTAGAAACAGTATTTGCTTGATTATTTTTTAAGACTAGTCACGACTAATATTTAATACAGAACATGATATGTAATCAAGAGTAGGAAATTTGAACAATAAAAACAAATAAAAGAAACTACTGCAATTCGGAAAATAATATTCATTCAAATTCAGTGTAATTACGGAATTCTGGTTTTTGTTCGCCTTCTTTTCGTGTACTTCTAGTTTCTGCATAGCGGTTTCGATGAGCTTTACACCTCTTTTATTTTTTTCCTAGAATTCCTCAGTTTTTCCTTTAGCCTATTTCAATTACAGTTTTAAGGTTCCGTTGAAGATTTTCCTGTAGGCAGTGTTGTGCAACTCTGTTTTCTCAGCGTTACTCTCGGTGGTGAATACCCACAGAAAACGTACTTGAGTGATCCCCTCCGTATCCCAATCACGAGACGCCTTGTGCATGAAACAGGAAGAAAGTTGTTTAATGTACCTTACTCAGGAATTCCAACACGGAAGGACTAATATGACTAATTCCAGAGCAGTCCGGTCCTTTCTCGCCACCGTTTCTCCCTGCAGCTGTTGGATCTCCTGTTGAACGTGCTGCACCAGGACTAGCTTTTACGTGATTTCCATTAATTAATTCTAGCAAGTGCAAGAACAGTTCAAATGAGCAAGAACGATTTATTGCTCATCCTTGCAAAATCTAATCCGAGTGTGTCCTCCATTTGTAATGGCCATGCAGTCGACGGGACTTTAAACCCTAATCTTTCTTCCTTCGCTATCACGCGGCTGATACACTGCAGCGTTCGTCGAGTCCTGATTTAGCTGGTTGGGGTTACTGTGCTACTATGTGGAGTTCACATAACCGCGATAAATATTATTGTCTAGGAATTCAGAGGAGAAAAGTTTTACTTAACCCAGTTATCTCACATTTTTACATAATTATTTTTCTTCTTCGCGAACCGGCTGTCTAAGAACCACACAGCACAGATATCACTGTTTAGTTCTCACTCTCACCACACTTTCACTTCTTACACCAACACGTCTTCATTCTCTCCGATTCTTGTCTTTGTCTCTCCTCCGTCCACTTTCTCTTCCACTAGAACTTTGCTGTTGTTGAGTCGTTCTCTGTATCCGTATCTTGGCAGCTCAATCTACGAATATTTGATTTCAAGTCTTATTAGTTCTTCCTTCACCTTCATCTGCTTGGCATACAGACTCTGGCATTTCAGATTATATATTTTGTTGAATACCTATTTATTTGTTCTTTGAGGACTCATTCCAGTCATGTGGCTGTAGTTTCACTCTTCCTTATAGCTGTTTCCAGATCTTCTACCTGCTCATATATTTCCTTGTTCGATCTTAATCTGTAGTTTACATTTATGATTCTTGGACCGTAGATACTTCATAATATCCTTTTTTCCAGAAGCTTTTCCAGGCTTCTTAAGGTTGCAGTTTCTATAACATAAAGTATCACTGGTTTTACCACAACATTATAGTTCTTTATTTTTGCATTGATGGACAAGTTATTTTTGTTGTAGAAGTGTTTAGTAATGACTTTTAGTTTCGCCAGGTTCAGTCTTTTATTTTATATTGTGGGTTTAGTTTATCAGATCCATTGTTGATGAAACTCTCTCTGAGGCATTTGAAGTGTTTTGTTACTTTCATCTGCCCATACTTCACTGTTTTCTTCGTATAATTCTTCTTGGTTGTCGTTGTTTCTGTTCTCTGGAAGGGGATCTGGAGTCGACCTTTCTCTGCTATTTCCTTGAGTTCATTGATTTGTGTTACAGCTTCTTTTTCAGTGTCAGCTAAAGGAGCCAGGTCGTCTCCAGAGGCCAAGTATTTGGGATTGACGTTTTTGTTCTTTGGTTCAATTATAGCAGCAGAGGCTTACCTTGCCATAATGTCTTCATTATCTTATCCAAAAGCACATTAAACAGTATCTGTGAAAGACCATCACCTTGTCTTTGTGCAGTCCTACCGTGAAATGGTTTGCTGATCTCTCCCTGAAACTTTACTTTGGTGTCAAGTTTGCGAGTGTTAATTTGATCAGATTTAATGTTTTTTGATCAACTCCATGTTCTCTCAGTTCCTCGACTAGTGTTTCTTTGTCTACTGACTCAAAGGCCTTTTGAAGTCGACAAAAGATATGAAGATGTTTATTAATATTTGCCAAGAGCCTCCCTTTTCCTCACCAATGTATGACTGGATGAGGTCTTGCTCGCCCCCTCCTCCTCACATAATTAATGAACACTCACAAGATAGGATTACCGTTTATAAATCCATGCAAGCAGTCCAAACAGATCTGGGACACAGTGTATGTCTGTAACTGAATAGGTAATACAATTTTAGACATGGCTGAATAACAGCAACCATGTATCTAGATTTGTAAATATGTAGCATAATCAACTGGTTGCATACATGTTTTGTCCCTTGAGCATGTTTCGTTATGTCTAATGATAACTTCATAGGAAGAAAAGAAACAGTTTGAATTACAAATAGGGTTAGTCAAGTTGGATAATAAAAAATATAACATTATGTCCTTCAGAAAGTAAAATAAGAAAAATTAACAAGTATGGTGTGAGGAACTTGAAGGAACTGGCCATGTGGCAGAGTGTGTACTAATGGTTACATATTTTTTGAATCTGTATAGGTTGTGGTGTGCAAGCATTTTTGTGAGTATAGCAAGTGTACTTACTATTCGAGTACGATGATAATCTCGTTGTCTGTCTCGAAGACGTCGTGCAGACGGACGATGCGGGGCGAGGGCGCGCACAGCGACAGCAGCGCGATCTCGTGTCGGATCTCGGCGCTGCAGTCTTGGCCGTAGCGCGTCCGGCTGGAGAACTTGGCGGCGAACACCTGGCCCGTCTCTCGGGACCGGCACCGCCACACCGACGCGAACTGGCCCCTGCAACGCAGGCAACACGGCGCTACAGTGGGCGCACCAGAACCCGCACAGTGCAACTACTAAACATGCAATAGGTCATCATCTGTGGTTTCTTAAAGCAACCAGTGGAATTATATTTTGCCATAAAAGCACTCTAGATTTCACAGTATTTTATTATTCTTCTATAGCGCATTTCGCCATTTTGCAGGGCATCATAAGATTATAAGGTATTCTCCATGGTGTGACACTGTACGTTGGTTTGCAGTATCAGAAAGTTTTCTGCCTTTCTATATCTTTTAATTTTTTGTAGCCCTCAAAAGGAGCAGTAAACACAAGGAAAGCCCGCCACTTTTAAGGGCTAAAAAGACAGAAATGCAGAAAACGTTCACACACCACAAACCAACATTTACTGTCACACCACGAATAGTGCCTTACAATCTGATCATGCCCTGGTAAAGAATGAAACGCGTCATCGAAGAATAATAAAATACTGTGCAACGAAGAGGGATTTTATTGCAAAAGAAGCGGAAAATTTTATAATTAACAAGATGGAAGCCAAGTAAACGTATTCTTGAAATCTCACATATTAACATAAGATAAAAAGTAGTGCAATGAAGGCTTTCACGACCGTATGTTGCTCTCCTAACGTTTCGTCCAGAACTGCGTCGGACATCTTCAGAGGTCGTCTTACTCAACGCAAGTAAGACGACCTCTGAGGATGTCCGGCGCAACTCTGGAGGAAACGTTAGGAGAAACTGAAAAGTTTTATGGACCACGGCCTTATAACCCGGAAGCTCTATCAGCAACTATAAAAAGTAGTGTTTAATTCTTAATGGGGTTAGCAGCATGAGACAAAATCAGAAGCGACCCATTATGGACACTTTACCCTGTTTTGTAAAGTAAAAATAAGAAATAATTAAAAAGGTCGACAACGTCGCTGAGTACCATGAAGGGGCTCGAGTTTGATTCCTGGTAGGTGAGTAGGTGTTGTATGTTGTCTCCATGCCACCACGTGGCGTCAAAATAAAAAAAATAAAAAAAATAAAAATAAAAAAAAATAAAAAAAAGTTCAAATGTTTGTAGAACTACGGGGTCATCAGTCCCTAAGCTTGCAAACTACTTATGAACTAGCTAAGACTAAGAACGTCACAAATATCCATGCCCGAGGGGGGATTCGAACCCCCGACCGCAGTGGTCGTGCAGACCGTGACTGGAGCGCCTCCGTCCCCTCGGCCACCGCGGCCGGCCACGTGGCGTCAAACAGACTTACAGTAGGCGGTCGAACACCTACAGGATGGGGTCTCTCGGACAATAATGTCATAAGACCATTTCATTTCATTTGATGTTAGTATATGCTGAGGTAGCGCGCGTCAAAATTTTTACATTTACTGCTATCGCTGATAGTCGCATAACATACGTATGGCAGATTATTCAGATTCTATACACTAAACTCAGAATTAGCAACTCTTTGCCGGCAGCTATCAGGAGATTGCGAGACATGTGTTCAGGAAATTTTTAGATCGGAATTAACATGAACAATAAAATGTTTCTAGAATTTTAACGAATGAACACGGTTGTGTTTTTACATGCTTGTATTCAGGTGATTGTTCGCGACAGTGCAGTTTAAGCAGGAAATGTACTTTCGTTTAAATTTTCATTCGTTATAATATCAGCATAACTTTGAGTAGCCTTATATTCACTTGATCCAGAACTTCCATATATCCTTTTGAAGATTAAAGACTTACGTAACGTGACCATGCTTACACACGCAACGCCCGTTCGCGTGATTTGATTCATTAGCATGCCTGCGTGCATTTCGCTGTAACGTGATTTATTTAAAAACTTTGCATAGCATTAAACTGAACAAGCAGCTTGGTTTATTCCAGGCACTCATACATATACATGATTTATTTCAGGTACTTTGGCAGTGCATGCCGGATTTACCATTGCTCGCGTAATGTTTGACTTCGGGACCATGATAATTCTTTGAGGTCTCTAGTAGGAAAATTGCATTTACAATTCGAAAATAGTATCAGTAACCGCATCTGCTTTTTGCACAAACATTGCAGTCTTCTTTGTCGAGTTATGTGTTTCACAGATAATTGCTTCCCATGATTCAATCACTAATTAAACCGAGAAGCAGACTTCGAAATACCGTTTCTAGTTTAAAATAAAGTTTCGTACAATAAGCAAACAGTTGAAATGTTTGTAAAACTATTGGGCCAAACTGCTATGGTCATCAGCAATCGCTGATAGTCGCATAACATACGTATGACAGATTATTCACATTCTATACACTAAACTCAGAATTAGCAACAGCTATCACGCGATTGCGAGACTTTTGTTCAGGAAATTTTTATATCGGAATTAACATGCATAATAAAATGTTTCTGGAAATTTAGCGAATGAGTTAACTTGACTAAGGATGATAAACACTCACATGCCAGAGCGTGGACACGAACCTCCGCCGGTAATGGTAGTCCAGTCGTAGACCACGTGACTATTCCCGCGGGGCAAAGTTAACAGTCACAAAATTATGTAGTACTAGTTTCAGGAGATGAATTTCTTATACAAGAGAATATCAGTTACTAGTAAGGCTTCATATGAATAAGTTACAGCTTTTAGTGTCCAGTGACATTCCAAGACATGGTATATACTTTGTAAAATTTCGTTGGGTGATCGTATCTCTTTGCGGCATTGGTTTTGATTTGTTTATTACAGTAATTAGATTTAAGTGAAATGACGTGGTAGTTATATTGAGCTTATGAGTAATAGGCTCCCTTCCTGTCAGTAAATTAGCTTCAATCAGTGCTACAGAAAGTAATTCGATAAATAACGTCACAGTTCCGACTAAAAGTATGATTGTGGGTAGTGGTAATTTACGCAATCTAAACAGGTAAAGCTGTTTACCACATATTCAATGTTTTCTAAACCCATATTGGTTATTAACAAGCCTTTCGCTTTCAAGGAAACACATTAATAGAGCCAGTCGCAGTGGCCGAGCGGTCTGCGGCGTGCCAGTCACGGTCTGCACAGCCGCTGCGGTTGGCAGTGTTTATCTGTGGAACGGAGAGTCGGTTTAGAAATAGTATCAGAAAATGTCAGCACAAGGAAAATTCATTGTTTCCATGAACGAAAGACATTTTATTACCTTGACTAAACTGTTATTTATGTGAGGACGATATACTAGATAGTACTTGTAAATGAGAAGATAATGACAATAAAAAATGTTTGTAGAACTTATGGGACTTAACTACGGGGTCATCAGTCCCTAAGCTTACAAACTACTTATGAACTAGCTAAGACTAAAGACGGCACAAGTATCCATGCCCGAGGGGGGATTCGAACCCCCGACTGTAGATACTGACAATAAAACGCTAAAACATTTGCGACAGCCAACGATATAATGAACAAAGTGCTAGATATTCGTTGTCAACATAGCACTACTCTTTGAAAATCGAATGATGTAAGAGTGACGGACTTCCTTTTTTGTGTTGACTGTGAACTAAATAATTACTGCTGTTCCTACTACATGGTTGATAGTGTCTCGTGTATTCTTATGCGGTCAATAAATCAGTTATCCTCGTGTAACAGAGCATTTATAATTCGCGGCATAATCTACACTTTTACTCCATCAGTCAGTAACGATCAGTCACTGGAAAAACACATCTAGCAAGTGAAGCATGATGCCAAATAGCCGGGGTGACTGAAGCGCTTCAGTCACGGTCTGCACGGCCACTACGGTCGGGGGTTCGAATCCCCCCTCGGGCATGGATATTTGTGCCGTCCTAGTTCGTAAGTAGTTCATAAGTAGTTTGTAAGTTTAGGGACTGATGACCCCGTAGTTAAGTCCCATAAGAATTACAACCATTTGAACATTTTTTGATGCCAAATACTTATTTTAAAGTTTTTCAAAATAGTAACATGTCGCATTAATCAATTGGTTAAGTCTACAGCACCTCGCTGCGGAGCACGCGGTTGCTCGCCGTGGAGGTTCGAGTCCTCCCTGGGGCATGGGTGTGTGTGTTTGTCCGTAGCTTACTTTACCTAGGTTTAAGTAGTCTGATCCGATAGATTTACAGACATTTGAACAATTGGTTAACGTCTGCTGGCTGGACTCCTGGATTCAGCCCCTCCCAGACGCAAATCCTGGCTACGACCCTGGTGTAGGGGCATTAATGAGGTGGTAAGGAGAAAGTAGGGAAAACGTAGGTACATTTTTGTAAGACTGTAGGTATTTTCTCTGTCTGCCATCTGACAACACGGGTGGTGACTGTCAGAGCGCTACTCCAGCTGCGGCGGCTAGCGCGGTCCGCGGCGGTCGTGGAGAGGCGTTGTTTTTGCCGCTGCTGCGGTAATTGCGCTCTGCGGGTCAATTGATTCCTCGGCGCTCTGCTGCCGCTGCCGCTGCCGGCTTATTGGCCGCACATAAATCAGCCGCGCCAGAAACAGCGCTCTGGCAAATTGGCTCTTTCTCAGGCCGCGCCGTGACGGCTAATAAACGTCTCGCTCCCAGGAGAGCCAGAGAACGCCCCACGCACCACCTGCTGCATGGCATCTCTCGGGAATAAACTCTCTAGTCAGCTAAGGCCGGCACAGCATACCCTACTGGCCTTCCAGAGTCCAACACCAACAAAGACCGGAAACACCGCAGTCAACATCTTCGGATAGAACGTAAACCAGTCAACAATGTGAAGATCTACATCTACATCTACATAGATACTCTGAGGCGCTTCAGTCACGGTCTGCACGGCCTCTACGGTCGGGGGTTCGAATCCCCCCTCGGGCACGGATATTTGTGCCGTCCTTAGTTGTAGGTAGTTCATAAGTAGTTTGTAAGTTTAGGAACTGGTGACCCCGTAGTTAAGTCCCTTGAAAAAAAAAAAAAAAAAAAAAACTCTGCAAATCACATTCAAGTGCCTGGCAGAGGGTTTATTAACCACTTTCATAACTTTTCTCTAACGTTCCGTGGCCGAGGGGACTGAGGCGCTTCAGTCACGGTCTGCACGGCCACTGATGACCCCGTAGTTAAGTCTCATAAGCTATACAAACAATTGAACAATTGCATCTACCGTTCCATTCTCTAATAGCGCGCGGGAAGAAAGAACACCTAAATCGTTCCGTTTTCGATCTGATTTCTCCTATTTTATTGGGATGGTCATGTCTCCCTATGTAGGTGGACGCTAGCAAAATATTTTCACATTCAGAAGTAAAAGTCGGTGATTGAAACTTCGCAAACAGATCACACCGCAATGAATAACGTCTTTCTTTTAATGATTTCCACCCCAATTCTTGCAACATTTCCGTGACGCTCCCCCCCCCCCCCCTCCGTAACGTGATGAAACAAATCGAGCTGCCCTTCTCTGAACGTTCTCAATGTCTTCCGTAAGTCCCATCTGGTGAGGGTCCCACAAGGGGCTACAGTACTCCAGGAGAGGACGCACAAGTGTGATGTAGGCAGTCTCTTTGGTGGAGCTGGTGCATCTTCGATGCGTTCTGCCGATGAAACGTAACCTTTGGTTCGCCTTCCCCACAATATTTTCTGTGTGTTCTCTCTAGTCAAAGTTGTTCGTAGTTGTAACTCCTAGGTATTTGGTAGAATCTACGACCTTAAGGTTTGACTGATTTATCGCGTAATTAAAGTTCAGCGGATTTCTTTTAGTGGTCATGTGTATTACTTCACACTTTTCTTTGTTTAGTGTCAATTGCCAATTTTCGCACCATGCAGTAATTTTGTCTAAAACGCTTTGCAGTTGCTTTTGATCCTCAATTGACTTCAATAACAGATAAATAACAGCATCATCAGCGAACAGTCTAAGGGATATTGATTTGAACACCGCAGTGCTTTACTAGGCATGGTCCTGTTTGGAGATGGTATGCCGTTGCCTTCCACCGACCTTCGAACTGACTTACCCAGCTAGTTATAGGGGGACCTACAGTTTAAAGTGAGTTCCGAACAACAGTGCTACTTGATATTTCTCACATCAACAACACTGCCAGAGGTGAAAGAAGTGGAAAGTGATAGCTTAAAATCCTAGGACGTGTCGGGGATCGAATCAGCGACCTTTGGATTTATAGTCTGGCACTCTACCACTGTGCTATCGAGCGGCACAATCTTCGGATATAGCACGTTTTTAGAGTCCGACCGAAACATGATTTGCGTCCGAAACCGAAACCGGAACCGTAACGGAATATTCGGCTGCTCTTTGAGTTTCGGCCGAAACTATAACCGAAACTTGAGTAATTAAGTTAAAATTTCTGTATATTTACGTCACACCACAAATCACTAGTTTTTTCACATTTCGCAAGATCCTCTCCCTATATTAAGCCTTCTTGAGTGTGTGAAAGCTTAATCAGAAATGTGTAGATGACATGGTAGGCGAATGGGTTTGCCGGCCGCGGTGGCCGCGGGGACTGAGGCGCTCCAGTCACGGTCTGCACGGCCACTACGGTCGGGGGTTCGAATCCCCCCCTCGGGCATGGATATTTGTGCCGTCCTTAGTATAAGGTAGTTGATAAGTAGTTTGTAAGTGTACGGACTGATGACACCGTAGTTAAGTCCCATAAGCTATATCCCATACTAGTTCAATCATATGTCCCATAAGCTATACAAACATTTGAAAATTTTTTTGCGAACGGGTTCAGAGAAATCGACGATACTTTTATTAACGTACTTCCAAATTGGATTCTATTCTCCTCGTTGTGACACTTTCTACCTAAAAAAGTTGAAGTGAGTTAAAGAACAAGTATACTAAACTCCATACAGTGGAGACCCGATATTTCGAGTCTCAGAATTATGAATGTCGCATAAATCCGAGCGTTATAAAGCAAAACAAAAACAGTGGGTCCATTCTGTCTTCACCGAAAGAGGCACTTCAGCGCTATATCGCGAAGTAAATAGTGAAAACACTTTAAAACCTTTAGGGTACCAATGTAAATGCCTATTTAAACACTTCATTTACAAAAGTTAATATTTTCTGACACATGTACGCCAACTCTTTTAATGTAGATTTACTTCTTTTTCGCTCATAAATTTCGATAGTTCGAGCTGGTCCCGGTCCCGTTTACCTCGAATTAACGAGACTCTACTGTACAGTTACCACAAAAAATTCCACAGTCCTGCATATCTTCTTGTAGGGAGAGACATTTGAGGTACACAACAGGCATGTAGATACTACGAAATGTTAGAGCCTGGACATGACTACCACAATACAAAATACGAAGGAAGTAAATAACTTATTTGCTTCAAGCAACCGCATTACAATTTTTTTCTTGGGAGCGCTAGCTTTCTATTGCCATCTTCATTTCCGTTTTTGCATTCGACAAACAACTTTACATATGAAACTTCCTGGCAGGTTAAAAATGTGTGCCGCAACTGGGACTCGAACCTGGGACGTTTGCCTTACGCGGGCAAGCGAACTACCGACTGTGCTATCCCGACAGGACTCACGATGCCGCCTCACAACTTTACTTCCGCCAGTACCTCGCCTCCTACTTTCCAAACTTCACAGAAGCTCTCCTACCAGTCGGTAGTGCGCTTGCCCGCGAAAGGCAAAGGTCCCAGGTTCGAGTCCCAGTTTCGGCACACAATTTTAATCTGCCAGGAAGTTTCATATCAGCCCACACTCCGCTGCAGAGTGAAAGTTTCATTCTGGAAACATCCCTTAGGTTGTGGCTAAGCCATGTCTCCACCATATCCTTACTCCCAGGAGTGCTAGTCTTGCTTGGTTCGCAGGAGAGCTTCTGTGAAGTTTGAAAAGTAGGAGGCGAGGTACTGGCGGAAGTAAAGTTGTGAGGCGGCATCGTAAATCATATCGGGATAGCATAGTCGGTAGTGTGCTTGCCCGCGAAAGGCGAAGGTCCCAGGTTCGAGTCCATGTTCCGGCTCAAAATTTTAATCTGCCAGGAAGTTTCATATCAGCGCACACTCCTGTGCAGAGTGAAAGTTGCAGTCTGGGAACTTTACATATCTTCCTAAATACGTAATGGCGGCGGCGGAGTGGCCGAGCGCATTGAGGCATTATGCTCCGATGCGCGAGGCTGTTCTCCCTCGGAGGTTCGAATGTTGGCTGTTTGTGTTGTTACTTTCTAAATAGTTTGTAAGTTTAGGGACTGATGACCCCGCAGTTAAGTCCCATAAGCTTAACAAACATTTGAACATTTTGAAATACGTAATGCATATAAGTTACAATCAGTAAATTAACTTCAATCAGTGCTGCAGAAACTATTTAGGAAACTAAGGTCACAGTTCCAACTGACAGTATGATTGTTGTCAGTATAAATTTACGCAAACTGAACAGAAAAAGCTGTGTCCCACATGATCAACGTTTCCTAAACCCATATTAGTTATTAAAAAATTTCTCGCTTCAAAGGAAACACATTAATAAAACTTTTCAGGATAATAATATGATAACCCGTTCCAGTACGTACATTACTGACTCAGTTAAATTGTAACTAACTTAGTATAAGAATATCACTATAAAATACGATTGCGTTATTTTGTGCTTAACAACAAAATACCCACAATTTTTTCGTGGGAGGATAGGCTCCTAGCAGTTAAACTGTGCACTGTCAACTGAGCTAAAGCGATATTGTTGATTGAAACTAATTGAATGCGACCGACTTCATCAGTAAGTTTAAGAAAACTAGTTTCGGCAAACCCGAAGATTCGACTGATTTTTGTCGTAAAGCGAAACTGCGAAACTGGTTGAAACCAAATATTCGGTCGCTCCTTACACGTTAAATAAGCATCACAAGGTTCTAAACGATGACACATCTGTAGATGTGCTTAAGTATGTGCGATCCCTCCAGATTGGTTTAAAGCGATGGTTCCCAATCTTTTTTGTAGTGTAACCCATAATGTTTCGGAAAAAAAAAATCGCGACAATATATATATTACATTATTTTGTCCAACAAAAATTATTTCACAAAAATTAAATTTTAAGATCGCTGAGATTTGATACATTTAACCCAGTGTATTATCTTATTATCGGCGAACAGTTGCAAATGATTTTTTACATTTACATGTTTGAAAAATTATTCCCAATCATCTTCATAATTCGTTGGAGGTTAGAGTCCTCCATCGAGCATGCGTATGTATATGTGTGTGTGTGTGTGTGTGTGTGTGTTGTTCTTATGGTAGGTTAGTTAGAGTAGTTTGTAAGTCTAGGAAGTGAAGACCATAGCAGTTTGGTCTAACAGATTTATAAAAATTTGAACATTTGTTAATTCCTTGAAATGTTTTGATATCTAGTTAAGGTTTGTTGGTTTGAGACGTAACCTGTTTTCTACTCTGTTTATTCTCAAAAAATCAAAATAATAAACACATCTAGAAAAAGCATTCTCGAATAAGTAAATAATTGTGAATCCCATAAATTCCTTCAAAGGTATATTTGCACGTATTCAATACTACCCCTTTTCCGATTAATACTGCTAGTAGGCTTGGGTCATTAAAAGAAGTGTACAAAGGAGAATCACATGATAATTTCGTGAAGGAGTCTTCCCTAGATGCTGTTACTGTTAGCTTTTTAAGCTACAAATGGTTTCTTACTCATAACAATATCTAAGGAATTCTTGAAAAGAAGCTACTAACACAGCCTGTTGTAATACTCCTAGACAAACAAACAACGTTTATTGGACATAACTTGAAAGTGTTAGTTCAAAACATCTTTAAACTTGCAACGCATCCGCTATCATTTTAAATAAGAAAGCGGTGTAGGCTAACGTAACTGTTTTTACAGGATAAAAACAATATGGTCGGCCGTGGTGGCCGAGCGTTCTGCGGCGCGAGAGTCACAGTCTGCACGGCCACTACGGTCGGGGGTTCGAATCCACCCTCGGGCATGGATATTTGTGCCGTCCTTAGTGTTAGCTAGTTCGTAAATAGTTTGTAAGTTTAGGGACTCATGACCCCGTAGTTAAGTCCCATAAGCTATACAAACGTTTGAACATTTGAGTAATATGGTGATAATTATATTTAAAAGAACACCACTTGTTCGTAAGAGGGAATAGATAATCTTCACTACACAAAATTTTCGTTCATATCTGGACAGTCGAATAGGTAACATTATCAGTACCTCGTTGAAAGAACTGACCACTACATGTCCATAAGAAGGAACGAAAAATCTCCAGTACATCGGGGATTCGCCTCATGGTCGCATTGCCCAATAGATGACATTTTTCGGCATCTCGTTGGCGGAACTTGCCACGACTTGTTCTAAAGAAGGAGTGGAAAATCTCTACCGCATCGGAGATTTTCGCTCAGGTCCGGATTCCCCAATAGATGTTATTAATCAGCATCTGATTGAAAAACGTTGCCACCACTTTCCTGAAGGAAACAGTGGAAAATCTCCTTCCTACATAGGAAGCTGTCGCGCAGGTCCGGACTGCCCAATATGTAACATTATTAGCACCTCGAGGAAGGAACCGGCTGCCGCTCCATCGGCATTCGTGGTCCCTCGGCGAACGAGTCTCGCAGTGCCTCAGCAGGCTGCCCTGTTGACGGCAAGCGATATATGGCCGCCGCTGACAATGGCCGCCGAATTCCGCGTTTTTGCGCCTCCCTCGGTTTGGTTTGTGTTCGCCGCCGCCGGAACCGAATCGGGAGGTCGCGACGCCTGCCCTGGTTGGGCATTGCGGCCGCCGGCGAAGGACAACTCTAGCAGCCTCCTGCTGCTGGCGTCACGGCGGCTGCCTACGTTTCCCGATGTCACCGTCGCGAAGGTCGAAGCTACACGACGCCCTAGAGCTACAAACCGACGGCTAAACCCGACACTAGTGGGCGTCACACGTGCCAGCTGGAGGCTACTATCAGCGGGAGGCTGCGATGCGACGAAATCGCTGTCTGGACTGACACCGGGCCGGCCGCGGTGGCCGAGGGGACTGAGGCACTACAGTCACGGTCTGCACGGCCACTACGGTCGGGGGTTCGAATCCCCCCTCGGGCATGAATATTTGTGCCGTCCTTAGGATAAGCTAGTTAATAAGTAGTTTGTAAGTTTAGGGACTGATGACCCCGTAGTTAAGTCCCATAAACTATACAAACATTTGAACATTTTTGACTGACACCAGACCGCACAAACGGCTTTTGATCAAATTGCGTGGTTATGGAATATCGCCCCAGATTTGCGACTGGTCCTAGGATTTTTATCTGTCACTTCCCACTTCTTTCACCTCTGGCAGTATTGCTCATGTGAAAAATACCGAGTAGCACCGTGGTTGGGAACCCACGTTAAACAGTATGTCCCCATATAACTGGCTGGGTAAGTAAGGTCGAAGGTCGGAGGAAGGTAACGGCATACCACCTCCAAACAGAACCATGCCTAGTAAAGCACTGTAGTGTTCAAACCAATCTTCGGATTGTTGACTGCTTTACCTTAGCGGATTTCCTGTCAGAGAGGACACAGTTTGTAGTAATTTATGGTAAGGCATCGACTAAAACAGAGGTGATGTCAGGCGTTCCACAGGGTATTGTTAATGGTCCTTTATTGTTACTTATCTACATAAACAATCTTGGAGAAAATCTGAGCGCCTCTCTTTCACTGTTTACAGATGACGCCGTTATTTATCCTCTAGTAGTCAGTAGTCATCTGAATATCAAAACCAACTGCAGAACGATATAAATAAGTTATCAGTTTGGTGTAAAATTTGTCAGTTGACTCTAATGAGAAGTGTGAAGTCGTCCACATAAGTCATCATCATCATCATCATCATCATTAGAGACTGATTGTGCCTTTCAGCGTTCAGTCTGGAGCAAAGTACCTCTAATAAAATTCCTCCATGATCCCCTATTTAATGCTAACATTGATTCCTCGTCTGATGTTATACCTTTTACTTCAAAATCATTCTGCACTGAATCTAAGTACTTTCTTCTTGGTCTACCTCGACTCCTCTTACCCTCCGCTGCCGAGCTCATGAGTCTCTTAGGTAACCTTGCCTCTCCCATGCGTGTAACATGACCCCACCATCTCAGTCTGTTCGCTCTAACTGTTTCATCTATGGTGTTCATTCGCAGTTTTTCTTTGATTTCCTCATTATGGACACCCTCCTGCCATTGTTCCCATCTATTAGTACCGGCAATCATTCTTGCTACTTTCATATCTGTAAACTCTACCTTATGAATAAGGTAACCTGTATCGACCCAACTTTCACTCCCATACAACAAAGTTGGTCGAAAGATAGAGCGGTGCACTGCTAACTTAGTCTTGGTACTTACTTCCTTCTTGCAGAAGAGAGTAGATCTTAGCTGAGCACTCACTGCGTTAGCTTTGCTGCACCTCAATTCCATTTCTTTCGCTATGTTGCCATCCTGTGAGAAAATACATCCCAGGTACTTGAAACTGTCTACCTGTTGTAACTTTGTTCCTCCTATCTGGCACTCAATTTGTTTTAAATCTCTTTCCCACAGACATTACTTTCGTTTTGGAGATGATGATCGTCATATCATAATCCTTGCACCTCTGCTCGAGCTCTGAAATATTAGTTTGCAACCTTTCAATCGAATCTGCCATTACAACTAAGTCATCAGCATATGCGAGACTGCTTATTTTGTTTTGACCTAAGTGCGAAAAGTACGAAAAGTGCGAAAAGAAATCCGTTAAACTCTGTTTACGAGATAAATCATTCGAATGTGAAGGCCGTAAACTCCGCTAAATAGCTAGGAATTACTATTACTTAAACTGGAAAGAACACGTAGATAACGTCGTAGGAAACGCCAACCAGGAGTGCGTTTTATTGGCAGAACACTTAAAAGATGTAACAGAAGTACTAAAGATACTACATACACCATGCTTGTCCGTCCTTGTCTGGAGTATTGCTGCCCAGTGTGGGATCCTTATCAAGTGGGTTTGACGGAAGGCAACGAAAGAGTCCAAAGAAGGGCAGCCCGTTTTGTACTGTCAGGATAAAAGGGAGACAGCGTCACGGAAATGATACAGAAACTGGGTAGGGAATCATTACAACGGCGTTTATCGCTGAGACGTGGTGTACTTACGAAACTCCGATCGCCAACATTCTGCTCCGAATAAAAAGATATATTGCTGACTGCCACCTACATAGGTAGAAATGATCTTCAGAATAAATAACTAGAAATCAGAGCTCGAACGGAAAGATTCAATGTTCTTTCTTCCTGCGCGCTAATCGAGAATGGAATGTAGATGAGTAGTATAAAGATTCATACCACTAAAATGAAGGATTTATCCGGGTTAAAGGCCCCTTAAGAGCGCCCCCAAAGATTTACAAAGGAATGTCTGTGTGTCTTCCATTTTTATGATACATGTAAATTCTCCGTTAGTAGATGAAATGACATCTCCTTCAAAAAATTTTTACTTCGTCCACTCTGGATCCTAGTAGCAGGGAGAGGTTAGAAAGATTGTTGATACTGGGAGAGAATGAATGCATTTCAGAATTATTTCGGTTATCGGTACTTCTGAAGCTGACTAATACATTCTACAGTTCATATTTACGCCCGTTAGATTTTATTCTAGGCTCAGAAATTACTACTAGGATGTCGTCAGATGGCTGAGACTGTTTTCAGGAAGGCAAACAGTTCTATCTCTGTGTGGGAGGAGTGCTTCCCACGCCGCGATAGATATCGGTGAGGACGGCATCGAATTAACATTCCAGCCAGATAGGCGCTGAAAGCCTGGCGTTGTCTCCCTTCCTGAGAAGTTCAGAGTCCGGGAAAGAGAACTGTCACGTGGAAATTGTGGATGGGATGGAGAGGGGGAAAGGGAGGGGACGGGTGAATAGGTAGTAGAAACAAGGCAGTTAGTTGTGACAAGATGCAGACGGTGACATAATGAGTCATATGTGTGTCACGTTAAGTTTATCATGATATGTTAGTATTAGTTTTTTATGCTTGTATTTTATCGTCGACAGTGATGTAGCCTACGACATAAGCTGCATGTAATTTCACGAGTCCGACGACATTATTTTTGTGTTAACCTAGGTAATCTATATCTATAAATGTCAATGTCTGTTCGGTGTACGTTTATTACGTCTGAAAGACAAGAAATAAAGAGCTAAAAATTTGTACAGTTACTAATGTCTACCCGGGGAAGGCTTTAGGCACGGTTTTTACGCGATCGTATAGCTATTTGTCTATATCTATAAATGTGAATGTCTGTTCGGTGTACGTTTATTACGTCTGAAAGACAAGAAATAAAGAGCTAAAAATTTGTACAGTTACTAATGTCTACCCGGAGAAGGCTTTAGGCACGGTTTTTACGCGATCGTATAGCTATTTGTCTATATATGTTAATGTGAATGTCTGTTCGGTGTACGCTTATCACGTCCGAACGACAAGATGCAGAGACTTAAATATTTGTACAGTTACTAATTTATACCTGAGGAAGGTTTTAGGCACGGTTTTATAGCAAGATATTTAGTAATTTGAAGAATATAACGCGAAATGCGGAACAATAATTACTGTTTGAAAATTATACTTACTCTTTGAAAATGGTTTTATTGGTTTCATTGTTGCTTGAGGGTTGATAATGATAAAAGGGTGGAGTATATTGAGATGGAAAGTTAACGGTGTATATAATATTCTACGTGTGTGTGTGTTAATATTTCGCTCTGCAGCGAAAACTACAGAACGCAAATGAATGGTCTGTGTGTAATTGTTGTCCGAATTCTCCCGTTGTACACCATAGCAGTTCCATGCCGATAGCTATAAGGGGGTGGAATATATGGTGGTTGAAAGTAGTCCAATTAAAAAAACAAATTCGGCCTGAAGGCCAGCGATGACGTTTGCGACTCTGTAGCAAGGAGGTTACATACAGCGATACGTGATGCCACAGACCATATCTCTGGTCTATGCGTGATACAATGTCTTCAGCTCTTTATCTGTAAGGATAAGTATACGAATAAGGAAATATAACAATAAATAAATAAAGCAGTAAAAAAGAAATTTCTTTTAATACATCTCTTTAAAAAAATCGATTTGTCGTTTCACGCATTGCATCAAGTGATCGATCTGTGATATTATTACAGTCATTATTGTTGAATTTCGTGATTGGATTCTTCGAAACGAGTACATTTTTACGTGTGATTTGATCTACACTACTTACTTTCCTGATAATGTTGATTAAAAATATTTGTTTCTAAAGAAGGTATTGTATTTCATTTTATCCTTCAAAACCAGTCTCATAGCACACTACTGAAAGATAGCTTATCTATCATAATCAACCAACACGCGAGCGGAGCCGCGGGTTTAAGCCAGTAAGTTAATAAAACTGCTTATTTCCAACTGGTTGGCTGTTATTTTACCTACACTCTCGTAAGTAACGCTGTTGTTGTAACGCAGTCATGTTTAAAATTTTGTACTCTCTAATATATTCGTATTTTCTAAATTCTTCCTAACTTCCGTAATCCACGGTGTAGCGGTCTTCTTCTTCCAGAAGTATTCAAATATTTGTTTGGTAAATCTGAGAAATGTCAGTCTCGTCCTCTGCATAGGCTTTGAGATTCCTTGCACATCCAGGTAGACTACTCTACAGAAAAAAATGAAAAAGTTATTTTTTTTTTCGTTCGACGGGTCTCGAGAGGCCCACTGGGTACTGACCGGCCGCCGTGTCATCCTCAGCTTGAGGGCGTCAACGAATGCGGTATGGAGGGACGTAGTCAGCGCCCCGCACTCCCCGGGCCACGCGGGAGTGCCCGAGAGGTACCTTCACACGCGACATTCGACAAACCTCGGCAGTCGACTACAAACGCCTCCTTCAAGTTCTACGAGCTAACGTCCGAAGCAATCTACTACGGTCGTTAGACTTAATACAACGACTTGCTTTCGTGGACACCCATCTGGCGCCTAGGATACCGCACTTGGCCCAGATTCTGCCGATGCCGAAGACGATGGCGAAAAGACTGCTGGCTGTGTTTGGATACTTCGTGAGCGCCGGCCTTATCTTCAAAGTCCGTTATGAAACATTAACTCTCCCTCCTCGGAACGGAGGTCTTGGGCTTGTCAATGTACATGTCAGAGCGTCTGCTCTTTATGAAAGTCAATGATTAAGCTGTGGAAACATCGCCAGGCCGGAATATTTGGGACTCTGATCGACGAACTTGCTCCTCTATCTCTAATGTCGCCCATTGCAGTAGTGCATATCTCTACCTATCTCTCACATTTAAAGACATTTTTCATCCAATATAGTTACGTTCAAATGTTCAAATGTTTGTATAGCTTATGGGACTTAAGTACGGGGTCATCAGTCCCTAAACTTACAAACTACTTATGAACTAACTAATTCTAAGGACGGCACAAATACCCATGCCCGAGGGGGGATTCGAACCCCCGACCGTAGTGGCCGTGCAGACCGTGACTGGAGCGCCTCAGTCCCCTCGGCCACCGCGGCCGGCTATAGTTACGTCCATGAAGACTTGCCCCATACACGGACTCCAGCGACACGTGATGTGTACCGCATAATGATGAGGGGCCACACCCGGAATTTCGTGGAGAGACGACATCCTACCATCAGATGGTCTGGCGTTCTGTGCATCATGCCATCCTCCATACAGATGCTCGTGCTACCTGGTATCTGGTTGTCAATGGAAAATACATGACGCGACTTCGGCTACATGAATTTAAGATGACGGACTCTCCACTTTGCCCTCAGTGTAACGTGTTAGACACTGGTGAACATCGCCTGATATGTGGACCTGCTGCAGAGGTGTGGCTGTTCATAAAGAAAATACTTGCCTTTATTTGTCGTACAGCTCCACACTCTATTGAACCGCAATCACTTCTATTTCCGGATGAGAGCTTTTTCCCCACGCACAAAGACTAATGTAGTGAACTGTATCAAAGGCCTATCTATATATTATTTGTTTCACGATCGAGAAAAGAGTGTGCTTTATTTTTGGATGTTCCTCCAAGATCGCTTCACGTTTCTCCTACACAATTCAAGACACCGACAATACTATGCCAATTTTCTTGGTAGTGTTTTCCTGGATCCTCCACGCAGCTTGGGTGTGCCGGGTATGAGACGATAATCTTAATATGAATGCTCCCCCGAAAGAATGAAGCTATGTAAAGGATGAAAACAATTTATTCGAGAAGACGTGCCCGGAACTTGCGTGAGGAAACAAGAATTCAGCTAACATCTATCCGCATATGGTCGATGTGTAGTCACCATTTATGTATGTTCCGCCGGGAGGGCGGTCTCGTTTCTATTCACTATCAGACGCTATTAATGCTGCACTTGGAAAAAAAAATAAAAAAATAAAAAACAGTGTGGAGCGCCACGTTGCGTTGCGGATCTCGCGGCCTGCTGCGTTTGAGGTTCGAATCCTCCCTCGGGCATGGATGTTTGTGTAGCCTTTAGTACAAGTTAGTTCATAAGTAGTATGTAAGTTTAGCTACTGATGACCCCGCAGTAAAGTCCCATAAGCTTCACAAACATTTTAACATTTTCACACTCGCGGTCTTTATGTCAGTTTTTGTGACCAATCAAGTAGCTCCTCAGTTGGCCTCACAAGAGCTGAGTGCACCCCGCTTGCCAACAGCACTCGGCAGACCCGAACGGTTACCCATCCAAGTGCTAGCCAAGCCCAACAGTGCTTAAAAATAAAAAAAATTAAGTCTGACGGGCTCTGAAACGTCGATTAGTGAGTTTTCCAGATTTGTGAAATCAGTCATGTTAAAATAAGTTTTTTACGATCCAGACATCATAAGTTGCGACACATAAAATGTTCAAATGTTTGTAGAGTCTATGGGACTTAGCTATGGGGCCATCAGTGCCTACACTTACAAACTACTTATGAACTAGCTAATACTAAAGAGGGCACAAACATCCATGCCCGAGGGGGGATTCGAACCCCCGACCGCAGCAGCCGTGCAGACCGTGACTGGAACGCCGCAGACCGCTCGGCCACTGCGGCCGGCTGCGACAAATAACTGAATTACTCGGAAGAGTCCTTAGGGTCAGGGTCTGCATTGGATTAGGAACAGGGCAGTGTCCTTCTACCATGAAGGTGTTCCATGTCCCAGGACCACGGCCGCTGTGAACTCGTCATGTTTTCGCTCATATTTGGGTATCGGAAGGCGGCGTCCCTCTTGCGCGGCGTGTGGCTGTATAGTAGCCTGAATGTCGGCGCGTCGGTCTTGACCCGCGCGCGTCCGGAAGCGGCGCCGCGCTGCCGCCGGTCGTAAAGACGGCTGCTGCGTCCAGAGGCTGTCCATTAGCATTGCCGGCGAGGAATGCGGCGGCGATGGCGGGCGGCCTCCACAGGAAGAGAAGGCGCGGGTCAGCGCTGCCCAGTAAGGCACTGCCAGGCCTTCCTCTCTGGGGAAGTCTCCACCGCTGGCTGCTAATGGAGCGGGGCCTCCGGGTACAACTCTCCTCGCATGGTCAATGGGCGTGTCGGAGGTTAAGGGACGGAGGACGGAGGAAAATCTCACAGCGGCTGATGAGGGCTGGAGCGATGATCAGCGTGACTCTCAGGAAACAGCCGTGATGACCACATGCGGAACTACTGTTACTGCGTTGGCCACTCAAACCACAGTCGGTCTTTGCCCTCACCAATGAGCCACCTCCAGCGTCCTCGGTCCGTATAATCTTCTTCAGACAGTCCCAGCGTACTCATATTTTCTCTGATCTGGTCAGTCCATCGCTGACATGGTCTTGCCCTCGGTCTTTTGCCTCTGGTGACCTCTTCAACTACCTGCCTGATGATCTGGCCTTCTCGACGCATTACGTGTCCATACAGGTGCAACCACAGCGGAGGGGTATCTGTGGAGAGGCCAGACAAACGTGTGGTTCCTGAAGAGGGGCAGCAGCCTTTTCAGTAGTTACAGGGGCAACAGTCTGGATGATTGACTGAGCTGGCCTTGTAACATCAGCTAATGTGGCTTTGCCACACAGTTACTGCGAACGGCTGAAAGCAAGGGGAAACTACAGCCATTACTTTTCCCGAGGACATGCAGCTCTACTGTATGAAGATAGAGTAGGGTGGAGAGCTGCATCAAATCAGTCTCCGGACTGAAGACCATAATAACACACAACAACAACACAACTTGAGTCTACTTTCTTTGATTACTGCCAAGGAAATCGACTTTAATAACTCCTGCATCCACGGTTCTTTCTTTTTCTCCATTCATCTCCATCCCTCACTGCCCCAAAAATTTGTCTGAGGATAGCATTTTTCAAATGTCAGTTCTTTCCATCTTTCTGGTATTAATCCAGGTCTCTGCTCCATACAAGACTACATGTAGTAGTATTGTAGATCTTTGAAGATCTCTACAGTAGCTAGGACTTTAGTAGCTTTCCGAGGGCAAATCTTGACCTGATTCAAGCTTGTATTCGAGCGGTACTGGTCTATCTCGTTCCCTTAATTGAGCATCGCCCCAAGGC
Source organism: Locusta migratoria (assembly GCA_026315105.1). NCBI lineage: Eukaryota > Metazoa > Arthropoda > Insecta > Orthoptera > Acrididae > Locusta > Locusta migratoria. Next base: position 544,630,907 of record CM048746.1, read on the forward strand.
ATTTAAATTCTTTTACCTTCAAAGACTTCGTCATCCAAATTTAGAGGTCTTTCATCATTTTCTCTGCTAACTAGGAGGTACTTGGTCTTATCCGCATTCAACTTCAGACCTCATTGTCTCTTCTATTAATGCTCTTGTCATCTTCCTCACTCTGCTACTGGAACAACATCATCAGTGTAGGCCAGTGTGTTGAACCTTCTTCCCAACTCTATTCCTGTCTCTAGGCTGTGGAGTATGTATGTAGATATGATTCCGTCCAGAGAAGGCGGCGGTGTGGTAACATACGAGGAACATCGTTTCAAATCGTGTTACGTCGTCCCGTGGACAAAATTGAGTTTGATACATTTTTGTATAGTTTACATAGCGATCATTCATGCTGTGAAATCACAATGTAACAAATCGGGTTCACTAACAGCGTAAATTGAGTCCGTAAAGTAGCTGTTGTTTCAAATCGTATTCAGTCCACTGTAGCGTGTCTTTCAAATCATATTGTGTCCAGCGTGAAGCAGTATTGTCACTGTGCTCTGTTCGCTATGCTGACACCCGGCGCACTATTTTCAACAATGCTATACATTCAATAATCACAGTTATATTGAGAACTTTGTGTAAGAGAGTAGTTTTTCGATTATGGAGGAAGTAATTGTTATTGGTGATAATTCAACAGGAAGCCGAAAGAGGGTAAAGAAAACCAAACATGTTCATCAACTTAAATATGAGGCAGTTAATGTTATTCCATAAAGAAACAAAATTAAATACTTATATATTTACCACAGTAGTCGTTTTTTATTTGTATATTTAACAAATTATTGGATCAAAGCATTGTCTTTAAATTTGAAGAAATCAACGGGAAGTTTATTTTACTTTTTCACGTACCTACAAGTATACCTCAAATAAAACAATTGCAAAATTTTAAAATTTGTGAAATTTTCATGTTATGAGTAATAAGTTTTTTGCTTCTCCTGTAAAATTTAGTTTTTTGGACATAATACGATTTGAAACGATGCTCCTCATACTGGAGTTGCATTCAGAAGGACAGCGGTTCAAACCTGCCCCGGTCATCCATATTTAGTTATTCCGTGATTTCCCCAAATCACTCCAGACTAATGCCGGGATTTTTCCTTTCGAAGAGCATGATCGATTTCCTTTCCCATCCTTAACTTGTGCTCCGTCTCTAATGACTACTTTGTCGTCGGGACGTTAAAAACTAATCTTCCTTCCTTTTCTGAACCCCCTCCACCCCATCTTTGTGTTCTAATTTTATCAGTACTGCCGATTCTTTCAAACATCGGTATAGAACTCCAGGACTGAACGAAATGGGGACAACCCCGCCTCTCCCTCAAGCGTAGGTGATTTCAGACGAGACAATTACATAATACTGAGACGTTGTCTCAATATTATCCATGATACCGCGTTAAAATTTATATCAAGGTCCGTCGAAACCCGCTTCTTTTTTTAACTCACTGTAATTGAGGTTTAAGATAGACTTCTTTCATCAGTTTTGATCGAATATCTTCTATTTTACACGTACGCACACACACACACACACACACACACACACACACACACACACACACACGTGATATTATACAGAGAACATTTTTATTTGTGTCACATGACATACATCGTCGAAGGCAAAAATTGTTCCAGAAATAAAATAATTCGAACTAGGTGTCTCCGATCAAAAGTTTTGGGAAGTTTACCATGCTGAAATTGTACGTCACCTCCAAAATATTTCAAATTGTTATCATCTCTGTCGCACTACCTCCGTTCTGAGATGATCCACAAGTATATACAGGACTACATATCGAACGGTCCGCTCAGCTTCTAGGCATAAAGAACAGAGAAAAGAAACACTTTACCTTATATCAGTGTAATTTTCAAAACCATTCTTCCACAGAAGCAATCTCTTCTTGGATTTTTTTTCTGTACTCTCTTCTGTAAACGCACTTCCTAGACGGCAGATTTTCAAAGTTGTCTTCTGTCTCTTTTATTTACAAGTAATGTTGTTGTCCTGATAGCTACTAGAACTTACGAAGATTATGGCTTAACGTCAAATTGACAATGATGTTATTAGATCGCAGGCTTGCATGTGACAAACATTCATTCAAAGGAAACAACTCGGTATTCGTCATTGTCGAGCCAAAGAAACTACAGAAGATCTAAATTTGTGCCTCCGGGCAAACCTGTTTGCTGGAACGCTACTCCTCCTGAATACCAATTTTTATTTAGCCTAAAACCAAATTTTTATCCGAAGAGATGATATTTTAGCATAACTCTCTTCCACTTGCCACTTTTTCCGCTTATTTCGTCACCAGCGTGTTCTAAAACTTAGTTTCACTTATTTCATATCCTCGTGGACCCGTAAAAAAATTTAAACCTATGGCACCAAACGAATGAGGTCATCAGTCTGTAAACTAAATTATGTAACTCTCTTCCACTTGCCACTTTTTCCGTTTATTTCGTCATCAGCGTGTTCTAAAACTTAGTTTCACTTATTTCATATCCTCGTGGACCCGTAAAAAATTTAAACCTATGGCACCAAACGAATGAGGTCATCAGTCTGTAAACTAACTTATGTAACGACAACACACATACCCATGCCCGAGGAACGACTAGAATCTCCGACTTGAGCGTGGACATGTAACCTTTTAAAAAGCAGTGGCAGTATGTTGCTATCACGATTTACAACTTAGTATCGTTTCTTGGTCTGTTCTTTCAGACGGAGCAATGCATTCTATGCGAGAGGGAAACAACTTGGTAAAAACGATCTTAAGGTAATCGCAGTACCAGTGAAGCTGACAGGGACACGTCCTTCGTCGGTAAGCGTACAAGCTTTTGTGCCGCCACCGCAACGACTCACTCAACGTGAGCAATTAAAAATAAATGCTAATAGGATAAAAACCAGTTGCCTGGTAGTTGCGTGTAATTGTCAGACGAGGGAGGCACTGCGCCGGCGAACTGCCGTCATAAAACAAAAAGGAAATATAAAAAAAAGAAGCGAGAGACGTAGTTTGTTTTGCCGCTAATTGCACGCTGCCGCTGAATATTTAACAAGTGTCAACAGAGTAGCAGATAGGCGGCAGCTGACGCGAAGCGCTAAATTAGGAAAGTCCAGGGGCAGCCTCGGCGCATGCGCGATAAAGCCAGACCACAAGGGACATTATCTTGAGGGGAGGCGGAACGCCCAGCCTCGAAAAAAAAAAATAGATCTGCTAACTTTATGTACCCTTTTCTCTGCTACTGTAATGCCTACAACTTTGAAGTTTTGACAGCTATTTTCAGCATACATTGTTAGCTCATTGATCTACACTGGCTATACAATTAGGGGATCAGCTGAGATATCTAGGTTTTGAAGTACTGTCGTCGTCAGAATGATTTAGATTCGACGTCCTTCTGTCGATTCTAAGGCGTGGAGAAAACATCACGGCAACCGAGAAAAAGGGGGTTGGTATTGACTTATGTTCACTCTACCAAACGAATTACACAAGCATTTGGTTTCAGATAGTGTAGTGAGCAGGTAGTGCAATGCAACAACTACGTGACTTAACCAAAGATATGGCACGGAGAGCCATAGGACGGTTGGAAGCGGGAAGACACGGTTTAACGTGGGTTCCGAACCACGGTGCTACTCGTATTTTTCACATGAGCAATACTGCCAGAGGTGAAAGAAGTGGAAAGTGACAGATTAAAATCCTAGGAAATGGCGTGGATCGAACCCGCGACCTTTGGATGTGTAGTCTGGCACTCTACCACTGTGCAACCGAGGCGCACGGACCTATTGGAGTGTCGGTCTTGTGCAAGCATTTGTCGCACTTTCTCGATCATTTCACGGGTTCTGCGTGTCGATGGCAGACCTGAACGTGGCTCATCTTCAGTTCTCTTCACAGAAACGTTTAAACTATTCCTAAATACATTTTCTGCTCACGGCTTCCCTCCCGTATACCTCCACCAACATTCCATGTGCCTCCGTTGCAGTCCTCCCCAGTTTGCAGCAGATAGATGTTAAACGTTGCTCCATTGAGCTGTGACACTTCCTCCCACACTGACTACGTTTAACTGGTCGTAGTCTGTTTACACTGCCAGTCACATGGATTCCATGCTGTGTATAGATTATCCTCAAATCTCTGAAGACCAATCCACCTATGGGCCAAGGTGCCGTTCAGATATGACACCATTCACCGAACGTTTTGGACACACCACGTATGACGCCAAAAGTATCGAATGTCTCGGAAAGGATATTGAAATGAATACAGAAAGGGTTGTATGTGGTGGACATAGAGGGAAGTAAGAGATGGAGTAACATAAAAAGGAAATACCTAGCCAACGCCGTAAACGAGTGTTTTTCAACCTGTAGTTCACGACCCCACTGAGGAGGTCGCAAAATTTTTATCGGGGGGTCGTGATCGCAAGAGGATGCAGTAGAAGCATGTTCGATAGCAAAGCTACGTTTCATTGCATTCAGTCACACGACAATGAACGAATTTCGGCAAATTCCCTTACGTAACGAGTCATTCGTAGGTGCAAAAATAGCTTTGTTGTGACACGTTTCGAGTGGCCCTTAATCAGACATGAAAAGTTTCACAGGTGAAAGATGTACCTATGGCAATTTTGATGCCTCATTTTGGACCAATCTAAATGCTAAACAACGAAGCCATTTTTCCATCTCATTATGACGCGATAATTAAGCGGCTTAACAGCGTTTGTGCAGTAATGCTGCTGTTATTTACAATGGTCGCAATATTTTTGTATGACTCTCACATGGCAAATACTGTTATGTCAGAAAAAATCGCTAACATTTATTACTTTTAATAAATACATAAAAATAACTTTTTACTATTGGGTCGTATTAGTTTGCTGCTGGTTAAGGGTTTACAGTATCCTTCGAAAAAAATGCAAAGTTTATGAGCATCCTTGAAATACTAAGAAGGGATGCATCAGCTTTGATGGGTTCATACTAGCACGTGACAACATATCGCCATAAATTACATTTTTTTAATGCATTACAGGAAAACCATACATCAAATACTTGTAGTCATAAAGTCTTCTTTTTTTCAATTTTGATTCGTTTCCATTACTGCACCTTTCACTAGAAGGTATTGGCTGCGCAAATCTTACATATATACGAGGTGTCCCACTCAACTGTTTCACGCCAGATATCTCTTAAACTACAAGAGATATTGAAAAACGACTTTTATGGTCATGAACGTACGGCAGGGGCTTATGAAAAGTCACACTCCAAAACGTGAAGAAATATTATTTTCAACACAAACTTATGTTTTTTGTAATGGATACCCCATATTATTTCTTAAGCAATCGATAGGAGGAAAAATCACAAAAATAATGGCGTCAGTTGCATCGCGATGCGTCAATTACATCAATCAATCAATTTTTCAATTGTTTGTTAAGCTTATGGGACTTAACTACGGGGTCATCAGTCCCTAAACTTACAAACTACTTATGAACTACTTACGAACTAGGACGGCACAAATATCCATGCCCGAGGGGGGATTCGAACCCCCGACCGTAGTGGCCGTGCAGACCGTGACTGAAGTGCCTCAGTCCCCTCGGCCACCGCGGCCGGCGTCAATTACATCCGGAGAAACTGCGAAGCGAAGTTGACGTTTGAAATACATGAGGCACGCTGATAGCGCGTGTTCGAGACTAAAGCGAGACTCACGGTTGAGTCTCGGAAACGCGTTAGCAGCGCCCCTCATGTATTTCAAACGTCAACTTCGCTTCGCAGTTTCTCCGGATGTAATTGACGCATCGTGATGCAACCGACGCCATTCTTTTTGTGATTTTTCTTCCTATCGATTGCTTAAGAAATAATTGGGGTATCCATTTAAAAAAACATAAGTTTGTGTTCAAAATAATATTTATTTACGTTTTAGACTGTCTCAGAGTAGCTACTTTCATAAGCCGCTGCCGTACGTTCATGACCGTGGTTGTGGCTTTAGAATATCTCTTGTACTTTTAGAGATATCTGGGGTGAAACTGTTGAGTGGGACACCCTGTATATATCTAACGAAGAAAGAAAAATACTTTTACTTTGAAATCACTGCCGCGGTGGAGTAACCGAGCGGTCTAAGGCTCCTCGCTTCGGAGCGCGCGGTTGCTCGCCGTCGGAGGTTCGAGTCCTCCCTGGGGCATGGGCGTGTGTGTTGTCCTTAGGTTAGTTTACCTTAGTTTAAGTAGTTTGTAAGCTACGGACTGAAGACCACGCAGTTTGGTCCAATAGATTTACAAACATTTGATCATTTTCAGAATGAAACTTTCACTCTGCAGTGGAGAGTGCGCTGATATGAAACTTCCTGGCAGATTAAAATTGTGTTCCGGAACCGGGACTCCAACCTGGGACCTTTGCCTTTCGCGGGCAAGCGCACTATCGACTGTGCTATCCCGACGCGGCTCACGATGCCGCCCCACAACTTTATTTCCGCCAGTACCTCGCCTCCTACTTTCCAAACTTCACAGAATTTCTCCTGCGAAACTTGCAAGACTAGCACTCCGGGAAGAAAGGATATGGTGGAGACATGGCTTAGCCACAGCCTAAGGGATGTTTCCAGAATGAAACTGTCACTCTGCAGCGGAGTGTGCGCTGATATGAAACTTCCTGGCAGATTAAAATTGTAGTAGGAGGAAAGTAGGAGGCGAGGTACTGGCGGAAGTAAAGTTGTGGGGCGGCATCGCGAGTCGTGTCGGGATAGCACAGGCGGTAGTGCGCTTGTCCGCGAAAGGCAAAGGTCCCAGGTTCGAGTCTCGGTTCCGGCACACAATATTAATCTGCTAGGAAGTTTCATTTGATCATTTTTTTAAAAAATCATTGACACAATTTCACATTGGGGATGGCGGGGGTGGGGTGGGAGGGGTTTGCCGAACATTATAACTCGGAAATGGGGTCGCGTGCTCGAAAAGGTTGAAAAACACTGCCGTAAACAAACGATAAACAGGAATGGACAGAATACGAAATAAATCTGCGAAGACACATTTTGCGCCGCGACCGCCTGCTATATTTCGCAAGTTACCTCACGGCCGGAGAATTCGCCTTGCGGTTGGCGGGCGCCACTTCTTTTTACGGCGACAGCTCAAGACGGATGCCGGCTGTGATAGGTAAGTTTGTCGCCGGGATATTTCGGGTCGCGCGGCGTTTGCCGGCCGGCAGCATGCTAATGCGGCGCCATATAGGCGGAAGGCCGGCGATATTAGGGAAATATCGCTCGCCTTGGGACGGCGGCGCATTAAAGAACCGTGTCCAGACCGCAGCCGGTCGGTTTGTTTTTCTGCCTAATGGGCACCGCCCTTATATGGGGAACGCAGGCCGGTGAGGCGGCCTTCGCCGTGGACGCGGTGCGCGTGGCGTTCGCGCTAGGTTTCGGACTATGGCAGGTCCTGTGCCAACTGTCAAGGTTCCCCCCAAAGTCAGTTGCGGGTCGCCTGCACCGCAACAATGCGCTGTCTTGCCGAGTTTGTCACGAGTTACGTAATTTATTGCCCGATCCAGCACACTGCAGTTTGGGACTTCACGCCAGTGGTTATCAATCCCTAAGCTTACAAACTTTTTAAACTAACTTAGACCTAAAGACAACACACATGCCTGAGGGAGGACTCGAACCCCCGACGACGAGCAACCGCGCGCTCCGCAGCAATAAGATATCACTATGGTGTAAAATTGGCAATTGGCTCTAAATAATGAGAAGTATGAGTACGAAAAGAAATCCGTTAAACTATATCAATAAAATTCTTCCGGGTGTGAGACCGCGTCGTCATTTTATAAACTCTACCAACGTTTCCGCCACTGTTGAAGGCGGCCTTCATCAGTGTCTGTGTCAGACAGCTGAATGTACGATCGCTTGGGGTTTATATTTCAGTGGATGAGGGAGACGAAGAGGAAATGCAACCTCCAATCATATGAAAAACAAGCCATTGAAACACCAAACATCAACGCCTCTTTCCACCAATGGCGTGCAATAATGTAACCACCAATAAAGGAAAACCAACGTTCCCGTTCCTCTCCCTCATCCGCTGATATATAAACCGCAAGCTATCGTACATTCAGCTGTCTGACACAGACCCTGATGAAGGCCGCCTGCAACAGTGGCCGACACGTCGGTAGAGTTTATAAAATGACGACGCGGTCTCATACCCGGAAGAATTTTATTGATAATGGCAACATCCGTGGAAGACTACGTTCGCATCAGTTAAACTTTGTTTACAAGGTAAATCAATCAAAAGTGAAGGCCGTAAATTCCTCAAAATACCTAGGAATTACTATTACTTCAGACTTAAACTGGAAAGAACACGTAGATAATGTTGTGGGAAATGCGAACCAGGGACTGCGTTTTATTGGCAGAACGCTTAAAAGATGCAACAGAACTACTAAAGAGACTGCATACACTATACTTGTCCGTCCAGTTTTGGAGTACGGGGGATCCTTATCAGGTGGGTTTCACGGAGGTCATCGAAAAGGTCCAAAGAAGTGCAGCTCGTTTCGTATTGTCACGATACAGGGGAGACAGCGTTACGGAAATGGTACAGTATCTGGGATGGGAATCATTACAACAACGGCGCTTATCGCTGCGGCGTGGGATACTTACCAAACTCCAATCGCCAACAGTCTCCTCGGAATGCGAAAATTTATTATTGAGTCCCAGTTACATAGGTGGAAATGATCATCAGAATAAAATACGAGGAATCAGAGCTCGAACGGAGAGGTTCAGGTATTCTTTCTTCCCGCGCTTTCGAGAATGGAATGGGAGATAAATAATATAACGGTGGTTCAATGAACCCTCTGCCAGACACTTAAATGTGATTTGCAGAGTATCCCATGTAAATGTAGAAATCGCGTTAGACCTTTCGGCTACACCGCGGCTCTGATCAACGTAGTTAGTAGTTAACAAATCAGTTATTACTGTGTTAAGTGTACTAAGTAACTTATACAAAATAAAGTGTGAGATATAAAAGTACAAGGGCTGGATAAAAACTGATTAGAACTATTTGTGGCCCACTTTAGGTATCACTAAAAGTGGGCCGTTTACGATGACCTTTTGACAGCTATAAATGTAATTACGAATAGCTCCTCCCTGTCTGTGTGTATGCGTCTTTAATGTATTACAACTTTTTAGATCGTGTCGTTCAACCAATCGGACCGCGGCGGAGTGGCCAAGCGCACTCAGGCGCTATGCTCCGATGCGCAAGGCCGTTCCCCGTCGGGCATTCGAATCACTCCCCCCAAAGGCATGGATGTTTGTGTCGTCTTTAGCATAAGGTAGTTCATGAGTAGTTTGTAAGTTTAGGGACTGATTACCGCGCAGTTAACTCCCTTAAGCTTTGAACATCTTTTTCAACCAATCGGCTCCTAATTTTACAGACGTATTTGTTAGGCTCCAGCGACCTGAACCTCCATATGGCTGCATAAGCGAACGTCGCTTAGATGGTGACACTATGACCTACATCGATCATTATTTGTCGGGTCGGTAAAAATTTTGTGGTTAAAGTTGTGTAGAATTTGATATCCCGTAATCTTTGTTTCAAAATTCTTTACATGGTTTTACCAACATAGTCTTTTTCAGGTTACTTTCCATTGTTTGCGCTCCACGACTGTGATATGTTTTCAATACCCTGAGAATTTTCAGCTATTAGTCGATCTTTTTTTAAAATACGTTATTGGCAAATCATGACTTCGGCCAGTAACTGGCCATAAACAATGCATGTGTTCAAGTGTAGATGTTATTATTGTGGAAAAACGCACACCACGCCAAGTATGACATTTTTGCTGTTTCAAATCTACATACACATTGAAATGGCAAAAATGTCCAGTTGGCGTGGTATGAGTTTTTCCACATTGGTAACATCTACAGTTAAACACATGCATTGATAATGACCAGTTACTGGCCGAAATCATGATTTGCCATTAAAGTATTCTAGAAAAGATAGGCTGATAGCTGAAAATTCTCAGAGTATTGAAAAATAGTCTTTTGCTGTAAGCCATTTAATGGAGGTTCTAAGACTGATTTGAGGTCGATATTTCGTCTAGGGATGAATACGTCGCAGGTAAATACAATTTTATGTACATAAAAAAAATTATAAACGAGGGAGAAGTCTGAAAAAGACGTACTTCCTCAGTAAAGGAGATCGCGTATAAAACGCTTGTACGACCACGGCTTGAGTATTGCTGAAGTGTTTGGGACCCACAGCACATCAGTTTAAAGAAAGACATGGAAGCAATTCAGAGGCGAGCAGCTAGGTTCGTTACTGGTAGGTTCGACCAATGCGCGACTGTCCCACAAATGCCCCGGGAGCTCAAATGGGAATCGTTGGAGGAAAGACGACGTTCTTATCTAGAAGTTCTGTTGAGGAAATTTAGAGAGCGGGAATTTGTAGCTGAGTGTAGAAAGATCTTCCTGCCGCCTACTTACATTTCGCGTAAAGCCCGTTTGACACGTGTGATTTACTGCTGAAAAGCGACTACTCGAAGTGCGTGCTCCTTTCACGCCTGCGTGTAAATCAGCCGCCAACCGCATCGCGAGTGCGTCTATGACGTCAATCATCAAGTGCGGAGTTCTAAATATCTGTGTGTGCTGCAGAATGCGCATGCGTAGAAGTTAGGAACTTTTGCGTCTGCTAACATCGGGAGCTAACCCATTCATTTTATAGAAATGCTTTCGCATCTTCTTCAATTATTGCGTGCGTGTGTGTGTGTGTGTGTGTGTGTGTGTGTTCTCATCATACTGAAAAGGTTGCAGTGGAGCCTAAAATTCTTTTTTCTACGAGTGTTCTCTACAAAAGAAGAAGAAATATCTGCAAATAGAACGATATTAACTATGCATAAATACGAATTTAAATATATAAACGTGTTTTAATGAAAATTATTTCCTCTGCGAAAGACTGAGATTTATTAGAAGTGAAAATGATTTTCGACGTGATTTCACCGTTAGCAAGAAAACTAAAGTAAACAGCTGATTTTTATTTCGTTTTCGGAATTGTTTTATGTGCTGCAAGTATGTATATGTGTTGAAATTTTTCGATCATACTGAGGTATTTTTTAGGTCATAAGTAGAGTACAGAATTTGACACATGACATTAGACGAGAATAGAATAAACGTATAACCCTTTAGTTATGAGTATACTCAATATCATTTCATTCTCCCACGTAAAAATTGCCCTATAGCCTCAATTCGTCATTCAGAAACTACGCAGCAGACAATTTTGGTGCTATCGTATAAACGAAAACGACCAATCCCGACGAGACTCAGTACGCGAATAACACGCCAGGGGCGCTGCAGTAGACACTCTCGGCTCGCGTAGTCAACGGAGACAAGAACGTCGATCGTGTAAAAGGGGCTTTAAGATCACAAAGAGAGATTAGGGCTCGTACGGAGACGTATAGGCATTCTTTTTTCCTCGTTCTATTTGGGAGTGGAATAGGAAAGGAAATGCCTGGTAGTGGTACAGTGTACCCTCCGCCAGGCATTTTAGGGTGGATTGCACAGTTTATATGTAGATACCCTACCTCCTTCTTCCTCTCGCTCCCCTCCCCCCACCCCCTACTCCCATATTAAAAAAAAACTAACACAAATAACAACAACAACAACAACACAGACACACACACACACACACACACACACACACACACACACACAGTCTACACAGACACCAACACAAACAAAAAACAGCTGATACACTCAGAGGTACAAGGAACACAAACAAGAGACAGACGAAAAGCGACAGTTGGCAACACTAAACATCGTAAACAAACGTTCAAAAACTACTAGACAGTGAAGTGGTGATACAAGGGTTTTCATCAAGAAAGAAAATATCGTATCCAACCGAAGACCTCACAAACATTTCCATGAAGACACACATGGAATAACACAGAAAACAACAAGTAGGGCCAAAAACTGTATAATTAAATTAACTTTGAAAAAGCTAGTGCTACAGAAGTTGTTTCTAACCTAGTAGATCCGAACTTTAGAAATTATAACAAGACTTTTAAATGTCATACTGTGAAAAACACATGTAATATTATGACTGTACTACAATATTATACAAAAATAACATGTATTACAGGCCACTGATGATGCTTCACAATAAAGAAGCGAAATGCGTATGGCACAAAAAAAAAAAAAAAACGCTTTTCATTTAGTTGCTAAAGACGGTAATACACCTCCACCAAGATATAGAAGTGTTAATGCAATACGATAAATAAAGGAATAAGATACGATGTTGGTGTCTTTGCGGGTAGGAATATAATTAATAGCTTTCTAAATGGCCGAGGGGACTGAGGCGCTCCAGTCACGGTCTGCGCGGCCACTACGGTCGGTGTTCGAATCCCCCTCAGGCATGGATATTTGTGCCGTCCTTAGTATTAGTTAGTTCATAATTAGTTTGTAAGTTTAGGGACTGATGACCGCGTAGTTAAGTCCCATAAGCTCTACAAACATTTGAACATTTTGAACCTTTCTAAATGAGCCAGTTTGTGGCGAACAGCGAATACATTTTCATTTCGTACAGAGTGCTTGCCAGTTGGGTGCAAATAGAGAAAAGCGCTAACAAAGGTTCGAGAGGGCGCCGCCGCATTCCTGGAAACTGTTCACGAACCCGCTCGGCCATCTGGGGCACTTTTCGCGAAACCATTATGCAGATGTATTCGGAACCTCTGTTTTCACGTCCCGGGCCGCGCGACGCGGTCGGAATCCAATTGCGAGCTGGCCGGCCGGCGTCCGGGGGTCGGAGTTACGAGCCGGTCTCGGTCCCTTAAAAAAATCGCGCCGTGTCGCCCTTATATTCACGGCGCGGTACGCCGCACAGCCTCCATTGTCCGCAAGCGTTTGTTTTTTCCGCGCGCACGCGTGGCGCGTCGCAGCGGGGCGGTCGGGAAAATACGGGATCGTGCCGGGCGGCCGGCGGCTGTATCACGGGGATACACGAGGCGGACCGCGATTCAGCCGTCTCGCCCTGTAGGCCGCGCCGGGAAAAAGCCGCGCCGACAGGGAAACAGGCCGGCGCCGCGAAATTCCTTGTACTGGCCGGTTTCTGTTCTCGAGACAAGGCGCCTAACGCCCGAGTCCTCTCGCTAACGAAGACCGCTGGCTGTAAACCAACTCGCGAGGGGTGTACACGGTTAAACGTGGAACGAGAACACATTTCGACGCGCAGGAAACAAACAGCTCTGGTAAAATACTCTGCAGACCGTGCTTGTTGTTGTTGTTGTTTATAGGGGTACAAGGTCGTCAGTCCCCTGTTCCAAGCAGTGATGTAACTTGTGACGGAAGGAAAACACAGAGCCGGCCGCGGTGGCCGAGGGGACTAAGGCGCTTCAGTCACGGTCTGCACGGCCACTACGGTCGGGGGATCGAATCCCCCCTCGGGCATGGATATTTGTGCCGTCCTTAGTATTAGCTAGTTTGTAAGTTTAGGGACCGATGACCCCGTAGTTAAATCCCATAAGCTATACAAACTTTTGAAATTGACAACTGGTACTTGATTTGCGTAAATACTTGATCGAGACACAGTTGCGTGATGAGGTCAAAATGTATTAAAGGGAAAGGTATCAACAGCACGCGGTGCAAGCGGACGATCAAATGTTCAAATGCTTGTAAAGCTATGGGACTTAACTATACTGGTCATCAATCCCTAGGCTTCCAAACTACTTTAACTTATCCTAAGGACAACAAGGGAGGACTCTGTATGAAACGGGACACCGTGGGCCGTATGAATAAAATGGAGAATGTACTTTGGCCTCGAATTTTCAGAGAACATTCTCGGACTCGCATAAGTAAAGCGAGTCGGAGAATATACTTCACCTAAGAATGTACTCTGCTTGAGAAAATGGCTGGGGGAAGTTGTTCGACGCAAAGAACATTCTCAGGTTTTATATGAATAAAACTAGAGAAGTTCCTGACCAGCGGAGAATAGTCTCCATTTTCTGGAGTGAGCTCTCTAGCATACATCGGGCTGAGTAACTTGTGTTAAGGTTACGTTTTACTGTCGTTATAATAAAATAATTTGTATTTGCTAAGAAGGCAAATAATAATAATAATACCTTATACGTAGTGTGAAGAAGTATGAGAGGAACTGAAGAAGACTGTACAAATAAAATAATGAAAACATTATTTGGTTGCCGAATATGTGTCTTCACAAAAATCGTTACTATGCCACTTCAGGCATTTTACACAGCGATGTGAGCGTAGGCAGTGGAGTTTTTTCAATATTGACAAAGAAATGAAACACAATTGGATTCATTCTGCATGTATGGAGTTCGTGTTTACAATTGTAAATAGCTACATTACAAAATTGTCTTGTAGTTTTGAAATAGGTCCTATTAATAAAGACTTATCACGTTAATTCCAAATGAAGTAAATGAAGTGCTTCTCAGGTCTTCACAGTCTGTGCCAGAAGATAGTGTTGCAATACTGATGTATTCTTTTATAAAAAAATGTTTAAATGTGTGTGTAGCTTATGAGACTTAACTACGGGGTCATCAGTCCCTAAACTTACAAACTACTTATGAACTAGCTAACACTAAGGACGGCACAAATATCCATGCCCGAGGGGGGATTCGAACCCCCGACCGTTGTGGTCGTGCAGACCGTGACTGACGCGCCTCAGTTTCCTCGGCCACCGCGGCCGGCTATTTTTAAAATTTTTTTTTAATTGCTCTTTCTCAGTATTACCTATTTAACATGCTTTTCTGACTTCTTAATTTCTATTATCTTCAAACGTTTCTAAACCTACTAGTCATCAGTTCCTAGGTTACAAACTACTTTAACTAACTTATGCTAAGGACAACAAATACACCCAAGCCCGAGGGAGGAGTCTAACCTCCGACGGCGAGCAACGGCGCGCTACTCAGCAAGACGTCTTCGAACGCTCGGCTACTCAACCGTGGCTAAGCGGACGGTCACTCATGCAAGTAATGGCCACGACCGATGGTACTTAACGTCGGTTATTTGGGGGGAACTATTGTGTTCCTTTTTTTCACGTCGGCAACGTCGTTGACGTAGTGTAGTTCACGGCAAAGTGACGTGCTGTCAGTGCCTTTTCATGATCTTTGGTCGCTCAATGTATAAATCATTTTAGTGGCCATTCAACTCTCTAATTGTTTGAGTGACTAAAGAGTTGCTTGTATAGCTTATGGGACTTAACTACGGGGTCATCAGTCCCTAAGCTTACAAACTACTTACGAACTAGCTAATACTAAGGACGGCACAAATATCCATGCCCGAGGGTGGAGTCGAACCCCTGACCGTAGTGGCCGTGTAGACCGTGACTGGAGCGCCTCAGTCCCCTCGGCCACCGCGGCCGGCAGTGACTAAAGACTCCCACAGAAAATACGGAGTTGATATGTTTACAAGCATTAGTACAATGTCCTGCAAAAGACCGTCACGTTTTCAGCAGCAAGACGGGCGGGAGTGTACATTACCGTTAAATATAATTAGCAGGCAGTTGTATGTCACTTCGCGTCGTCGTACATCTTCGCAGCTTGAGGCGGCTCGGCGTACACTCGGGCATAACCATTTAGTTCTCTGCTTCAGGTATCGTACACGAGCGACTGCCGTTTAACATCCTGCGAGCGAGCGAACGACACGCCGCCTTACACCTCGCCCTTGCCCCCAGAGTCGGCCCGGCGGCATAACTCTGGACGGCTGTGGCGGCCAGGATGGAGTGTGCGAGCTTTGAGCCAGTCGGCGGCGCTGTTTGTGCAGGTCGTGGGAGGCTCGGCTCGTGAACAGTGATTACCGCCACAGAAGACAGGCCGTTTGCTCTCTGCCTGGCCCTGCTCTCAGCGCAGGGGCCGCCTCCGGATCGCTGTGTAGCCGCGCCGCTTTCAGTCTAATCGACATGA
Organism: Locusta migratoria; assembly: GCA_026315105.1. Taxonomy (NCBI): domain Eukaryota; kingdom Metazoa; phylum Arthropoda; class Insecta; order Orthoptera; family Acrididae; genus Locusta; species Locusta migratoria. The sequence goes on from CM048746.1 coordinate 544,646,751, forward strand.
TTCACAGCCGCCAATTGACACGTTAACGCTGGGAGGCAGATCATATCGCACGTGGAATTTGTGACCTTCCACGCAAACCGAACACGCCGTACAAAAAGATACTCAGCCATAGGAAATATTACACCGATACGGTGACGGACTAAGGCTGTCGGAAGCCCGGGGCGGCGGCAGAACGAAATGAGGCCCTCGTCCACTTGCAAATACATGTATTACTATAAAAATGTAACTTTTGAGATTTGGAGGCACCAGAAAGGAGACGATAAGGACGCACCGACCACTCCCTTAGTCAAACACTGCACCGATACCTAGCCTTTGAAATGGCCGCCATTCAGCGATAAAGAGACTAGCGAAGTTCCTGAATGCATCCTATTTTCACCTGAAAGACACGCATTAATGATACCGATACCACAGTCCCTAACCTTTGAAAAGCATCCCGTGAAAAAAAAAAAAAAAAAAAAAAAAAAAAAAATCTGCCAATTTCCTGAAGGCACGTCATATCCACCTAAGAGACACTCAATCATCACCACACCTTGCAGAGCTCTCAATTTGCGAAGGTGTTCATTACTACTTAAAAGTTACATACCGATTCTCTACACTCATGCTCCAAAAGTGAGTGTGGTGCATCGCGGAGGATACTTCGCATCTATACTAGCCATTTTCTTACCTTTCCACTTCCACCGAGTGAGATTGCGCTGTCGGCTCGCACTTAGGACGACGGAGGATCTTATACGCCTCCAACAATCCTAATTTAGATTTTGCATCATTCCCTTAAATCATTCCGGGCAAATGCCGGAATGGTACCTTTCAAACGGTCCCAACATATTTCCTCCCACATCCCTGACAAAAACAATCTGCTCCGTCCCCAATGATCATGACGTAGACGGGATCTTAAACTCGAATCCTAACTTCTTCCTCTCCTAAACAGAGTGACGAGAGAAAAAACTATTTGACTCTGCAAGTGTCCTAATTTCTCTTGTCATTGCGCGAAAATTGAGTTGGTGCCAACAGAATCGGAGTGCAGACAGCTTCAAATGGCAGATTTGTACAATTTTTTAATAATGCTGATCGGAAAGATCTTCGCCTTCCCTCCACGAATTCTCATTTACATTACAGACGCATTTTCGTAAAACTTGCAAGTGGATACAGCCTGCCGGTAATGAAACTAATAGCCTGAATCTGAATTCCTTTAATGTGACCTGGTGGCGTTCAAACACTCGCGCAGTAATAAGGGTCATACTAATCAGAAAATAAAAAAAAAAAAAAAAAAAAAAAAAATACGGGTATGCAGACGGTATGAAAGTCGGCGTCGGCCGATATTTCGGCAGGAGCACATCCTGCCATTCTCAAGGCAATACTGCAGCAAGGCAGCAATGTGCTACGACGCTTAAATCTGGGTTCTCAATGACAACAGAAAGACATATACCGAACAGGCAAGCACACAACGCCATCACAGTACCAAAGATGAAAACCAACAGCATTGGCTTAGCCATAGCCTAGGGGATGTTTTCACTCTGCCTTGGGGTGCGCTGTTATGAAACTTCCTGGCAAATTAAAGTATGTGCCGGAAAATCCCCTAGCCTATGCCTAAGCCATGTCTGTACTATGTTTTTTTTTTTCCAGGAGTGCCAGTCCTACAAATTTCGCAGTAGAACTTCTGTGAAGTTTCAAAAGTAGGAGGCGAAGTACTGGCGGAAGTAAGTCCTTAGAGACAGGGAAGCGTGCCGGGATAGCTTAGTCGGTAGAGCGCTTGCTCCCGAAAGGCAAAGGCCCCACGTTCGAATCCCGGTTCCGGCACACAGCTTTAATCTTCCAGGAAGTTTCAGATCTGGGCACACTCCGCTGCGGAGTGAGAAATCTTACTTGCATACTAAATGTTTATAAACCTAAAAGACAAAAATGCTGCGGGCATAGGTCTACAGACTCACGAATTACTTACACTAACTTAAGAGGACAAGACAAACAACTATGCCCGAAAGAAAACTAGGACCTCCGACGGGGAGTGGCTGCGCAGTCCATAGCATGGCTCCTTAAACGGCACGGCTATCCCGTTCGGCGTACTCAGCAAGTGTAAATACGTACCACATATTTGCCGGCCGCGGTGGCGAGGAGACTGAGGTGCTTCAGTCACGGTCTGCACGGCCACTACGGTCGGGGGTTCGTATCCCCCCTCGGGCACGGATATTTGAGCCGTCCTAGTTTGTAAGTTTAGGGACTGATGACCACGTAGTTAAGTACCCTAAAAAAAAAAAAAAAAAGGAACATATTTGCACACCACAGTACGGTCGACTTGGACAACAAATCGCAATGTGCATTTCTACTGCTGACATTCGATAAATGAGTCCACAGCAACCGGTGTACCGATAAACGAAACGAAAATGCGTTGAAGTCAACTGTACCTTCGTACTCAATAAAAATTAGATAAATGGAAGGACAGATGCGAAGATCACAAATATTTTTATTCCATTTATTGAAGACGACCGGTTTCGACAGTCTTTGGTGTCATCTGGTCTCATTGATAACAAACTACTTATAATAATGCTCCAAATAAATCTGGTAGGTGTACTTCTGGGGGTGCTCAACCAGACAGGTGCACTACGGTGGTCATTATTTTATGTAGATTTTACTGTTTTAACGTTGATCAGCTATCTATTTTATTTCTGACTACCCACCAGCATATGATTTTATATATAAATATCAACCAGTACACAAAAAAATGTTTGTATAGCTTATGGGACTTATCTACGGGGTCATCAGTCCCTAAACCCACAAACTACTTATGAACTAGCTAATCCTAAGGACGGCACAAATATCCATGCCCGAGGGGGGATTCGAACCCCCGATCGACCAGTACACCTACCAGATTTTATGTGGAGCATTGTTATAAGTAGTTTTTTCAATGATATCAGATAATGACACCATAGAGTGTCAAAACCGATCGTCGTGAGTAAACAGAATTGAAAAAAAAAAAAAAAAAAAAAAAGTGATCTTGGCATCTGTCCTTCCATTTATAAAATATGATCGCTCCTTAAGATGAATTAATTATGAAAAATGGATACTTATTACACGGTCTTTTTAATTGCAATGCGGTTGTACTACCTACTCTTAAAATATTTTCTATTACTCTTGGAATACCCTGGATTCGCGTTACCAATGAAGTCGTTTCTCTGTGCCGAGATGTTAAGAAACGGTTGGGATTCGGTGGTCTACCGACAAATACTTTGTCACGGCATAGTGTTCTTAGAAATGGGCTCCTGATGCAGACGAAGAAAATAATGTAAGTTGGTGGATTCCTTTGAGAGTGAAGAAACACAACCACGGAACTTACGGGATTATATTGCGAGCGTCTAGAGAAATAACCCGAGACACGAAATGAAGGAATCAAGGAGCGGCGGTACCGTTTACTTATCTCTATATTGTCAATAACGTAAGTAGGTAATTGTCAACCTTACATGCAGCACAGTCACTCTTTAAGAACCTGCTTTGAAAAGAAATGAACAAGTTGTTTGTAAATGACTACTCTCACCATGAAGCGTATCAAATGAAAAGCAATTAAAAGCATCAAAGCAAGGCCTTTCATGTGTTGCGAAAGCGGTGATCTGGAGCGCTGTTGTCTCTGAGCACTGTGGCACCGGCAATCAATATGCAAATTACACAGCTCCTCTGTCCGCCTTCCGTAATTGAAAGGAGCTCTGTGAGGAGAGCGCGACTCCTATCAATAGTCAACAGCACGAGGCATTTTCCCCCACAAGTGTTTCATTTGCATAACAGTGCGTAACGAAGCGATTAGTGTTAAGTGTTTTCACCACTCTGCCGGCACTGCCACTCCCTGTGTGCTTTAAAATTACGATTAAAATGTGGTGCTTTTGTAAATACTTCTGGTTCCCTCATTCCAATTATGCCAACAGACATTTGCTGGAGTAGAGCAACAAATTGAAAATTAAATCTCGTTGGATCGAGCTCAGCGTCTGAATATCTCTTAAGGCGTGCGACAGTCTTCTAGGCGTTAACCTCTGGCGTCATTTCGAACGGGGAAATCGTGATCCAGAGCACGTAAATAAAATGTCTCGCTGAAGTTTTTGCGGATGAAGCACTAGAAAGTCGGTTAGATTTCCACGAAATCGCCGAGTCGATGAGAGAAGTGACATGACGATACAGAAAGCCACTCCATTTTAGGATACGTTTTTTCTCAAATCACGATAGACACATTGGTGGTTTCTTTTCCCTTTGGTGAATTAGTAATGAAAGAGATTGTTAAAAACGAGTTGCTGTATTAAAAAGGAAAAATTATGAAGTTTTTCCACGCAGTAAAAATATTCTTCGCTTCTGAAAAACTTTATTTCTGTTACTAGAAGTGATGTAATTGTTTGGTTGCTGCATTTTCACCTCGTTCGAATGTTTGATATCTTACTTCGTAACCATCAAATTTAGGTTTTTTGAGAAATCGAACAACATCCGAACGTTGAGACACTATTCAATGAGCCTGTATTAAATTTCATCCTTGTCGTTATTTATAGTGTTCTTTACGTTTTATAGATGTATACTCATGAGGACACGTTTTGTAATAGAAGAATTAATTGGAGCTAATATTGCCACCATACATTTTAGGATGACTTTTATAGTTTTCCAAAAGTTGCTTATACTTTGAATACTTCCTCAGCTACGAGTCATAGTATCACATTATTTTCCTCAACTACGGTAACATCGATCCTTAAAAAAGATCCCGGAAGCAACTGTTTATCTACATTAACATAAATACCATGAAAATCACATTTCAGTGTATGACAGAGAGTTGATCGAAACGCTTTTACGATATTCCTCTACAGTTCCATTCTCTAGTAGCGCGCAGGGACAAGAAACACCTAAATCTTTTCGTTTTCGAACTTATTTATCATGATGATCATGTCTCATCGAGTAGGTGGATGCTAACAAAATATGTTTGTACTCAGAAAAGAAACTCGCCACAACGAATAACACCTTTCTTTTAATGATTTCCACCCCAACTCATGCATCATTTCCATGACGCTCCCTCCCTAGGTCGCCATAATACAAAACGAAACGCCCCTCTCTGAATTTTCTTTGTATCCCCCGTCAGTTGCACTTGGTGGGGGTCCCACAATTCGCAACAGAACTCCAAAATAGGACGCACAAGTTTCTTTAATAGCGCCGTTACGTCTTCTAAGTGTTCTGGCAATAATGCGTAGCGTTTGGTTCGCCTTCCCGACGATATTTTCTGTGTGTTCTTTCCAATTTAATTTGTTCGTAATTGTTATTTCTAGATATTTAGTTGAATTTACAGCCTGTAGATTTGAATGATTTATAGTGTAAATGAAGTTTAACGGGTTTCTTTTAATGCTCATATGGGTGACTTCATACTTATTAATTATTAATTTTTGCACGATGCAGATATCTACATCATTTTGCAACTGATTTTGATCTTCTGGTGACATTACATTCCGATAAATGACAGCATCATCCGCGAAGAGTCTAATGCAGCTGCTAATATTATCTCCTAAAACACTTTAAAAGGTAAGGAGCAGAAGTGGCCCTCTAACAGTTCCCTGGAGAACGCCAAGTATCAGTTCTGTTTTATTCGACAACTATCTGTCAATTACAACGTACTGTGTCCTTTCTGTCAGGGAATAGCGAATCCAGTCACACAGCCGTGGCGATATTCCATAAGTAGGTAATTTGATTAGAAGCCGCTTGTGAGGTAAAGTGTCAAAGCCTACCGCAAATCTATAAATATGGAATCAGTGACCGACTAAGGCTGTAGGAGGCCCGAGGCGGCAGCAATACAAAATGAGACTCCCAGTGCACTTGAAAGTACATGTATTGCTATAAAAAGTAACAAAAAGTAACTTTAGACTTTGGGAGGTCCCTCAGGAAGAGAGACACCGGACAGTCTAAAAGAAAAAAAATTGGAGGCCGCAGAACAAGAAGCGGGAAAAAAAAAAAAAAAAAAAAAAAAAAAAAAAAAAAAAAAAAAAAAAAAAAAACCACCACAGACCCTTCATGTGAGTAAAGAGATAGTTGCGTATAACAAAAACAATACTTACTTTCTGCACTGGTGTTGACTATGGGTTAATAAGTCGTTCTCTTCGAGGTAGTTCAGAGAAAAGTATGTGTTCTAAAATTCTGCTGAGAAACGACTTCAGTGATATAGGCCTGTAATTGAAATTAAAAGTATATGAATCACAGAGTTATTCGAGTCACAAACATCAGTGTAGTACGTCTGAGAAAAGCACCGTATGAAAATTTGTATCAAGGATGGAATTCGAATTCGGGCCTCCAGACCATTAGGCAGTTGGGCTAGCACAATGGCGTCACGCAACAGCACGCATGTAATATAGCACGCCTCCCTCCTCAGTCACACCTTGGAAAAAATTTGATAGGACGTATCAGTCTACATGTAGGCCCTATACCTCATGGACGTCTGTAACATCAAAAAGTCTTAGGTTTGTATGGATTTGCTCGTCTAGAAGAGACCAGAGTGCTAGGGTTTTAAGCAGGGTCCTGTAGACGCTCCCTCGCTTCGTCGATTATTTTAAAATTTGCAGAAAATCGTTATTTGATCATTTTTCCATTTTGAATTCAGTTAAACAAAGACACTAGTACGAAATTCTGTAACTTTTGTTTATAAAAAGATGTCACACCAAAACATTTCAAATACTAAGCACCCACATCATTATACAGCGATTTGTTTTACACTTTATAAAAGACTTGAACACTCTTCACTCGCTCTTACTTGTGCTCAATTGTTAGGACAGGTTGGTTGCTAAGTTGCTCTTTGCGTTATATTTTTAATGTGTATTGAATGCGACAGTGTAAGTTTTGAAGGAAATACAAAAAATATTGCTTTATAATTTTGCATTGCGAGTCATAGCGCCGAGACAGCGAACTTCTCTGGCCAGAGATTATTCTAACGATCGTTAATTTTATTAAAATGTTGCAAAGATGGTTATTTAAATTAGGAATTGACTTTTGCACGAGTTTAGTTTTAATCCAAGTAAGAAATTAGGAATTATTCAGGAGGTTTTTGTGGTGTCGCACAAGTCCAAAGAGCGCGGCGTTCTTACGACGTCAGCCACGAGCGCCCTCTGCTACAACTCCGCTCGTGGCCACCACTGAACGACATCGTTCATTTGAGACTGAGATAGGAACCAGTTAGCAATTCGGAATCAGATAGGCACCAGTGAAGACTTGGGTATCGGACAGGCACTAGGCAGGCCTCTAGCTCAACTATGTATCAGCATTCTGCAGTACTGAGCTATGTAAAAGTTAAGTATTATTAAGTCTCTAAGAAATATAGATCTCGTTCTAATTTACTCTAGTGTTTCTAGTTTCTGCTGTCCCACTGGCTGGTCACTTCCTACCTGCACAAGCATGCATCCTTTTTTTCTGTGTCGGTCTTTCTACTCGGCCACCGACATCTACGACGGAAACGAGACACAAAAGCGGCGACGAGGCTGGGACACAAAAGTGGCGACGAGGATGGGATACAAAAGTTATCGTCTGTAAAAACGGAAAGATTAGGAAATTATTTTACCAAATGCGACGTTGCCTCATAGCTAGACAATTCTAGCTATGAGTTCTATTGCTAATCTTAAATAAAAAGTGTGGCTCGCAGGCACTATGAATTTGTACATTTAACAAAAGGAAGGACGGAGGAGGAGAAAGGAAAAGCTTTATTTGAATTACTGTATTGAAACAGCTGAGTTGCGACAGTTGAAAACTTGAACCGGGTCGGGGTTCGAAACGGGGTGTTCCGCTTCGGGCCAACGGTCGCGTTAACTACCCGCGCTGGCCTGCCGTCCACATGAAATTCCCACAGGTCGCAAACTACGGCTGCAGCGCCCCTATCGCCCATGCCCTCTTATACCGCCATTTCAAATTCCCACATCTGCGGTGAAGTAATGAAAGAACGGACATCATACCAATCTACGCAACTGGGGCGTTTTGTTTATTACTACACCGCAGATGAGCGTTCATTTTTAATTTCATTACATTTATTACTACGTATTGACCTTTTACCTATTTGTAAAACAAGTCGTACACGATACACTTCCCTTTTAACATCTATTTTTTCGTCTGCTTTTATCAGCAACATTTTCGAATAAAAAACTTTTAAAATGAATAGTAAATGGAATTTGAAAGATAAATAAAATTTTCTTATTTTAAAAGAATATAAAACTAATAGAAATAAGAATGATTAGTACTACCACCATTACTACTACACGTAGAAAGCCGCTCACAAATCTTGGAAATACTCTTTTAGGAGGGGAACTCCAGCAGCAGCAGCATGGAAGTCGGCCGTGGGGAAAAAAAAATGTTTGTGATGGTTATGGGACTTAACTGAGGGGTCATCAGTCCTTAAACTTACAAACTGCTTATACAGTACCTTATACTAAAAACATCCATGAATGAGAGGGGGGATTCGAACCCCGACGGGGAACGGCCTGGCACATGGCAGCATAGCGCCTCAATGCTCTCGGCCGCTCCGCCGCGGCGGCCGCGGGAATACCATGTGGCAGATGTACAGACCTGTAAACGAACTTATTCATTCCCTAGGTCGGCATGATATGTCTTGCGTCAAGCACAAGTGTCCCCTGGCCATCTTTGATCCTTAAATCAAAGAGGAAAATCCTAATACCCATCCCTAATTCCAATCCTACTCAACAAAATCACGCCCACCTGGGCAAGTACTGGACACTCATACAGAACCTCCCAAAAAGTACACAGACATATAACAAACAGTGAAAGACACACACACACACACACACACACACACACACACACTACAGAAAGTACACAGAGGAGTGAAAGCCAACTTAGTACAAGCTCCCCATTATACTGCGTCACAGAGAGGGAAGAACTTGAGTGAGCAGCAGCAGTACCCAACACTTCGCCTGAAGATGCATACGCAGTTGATTGAAACTTTGTATCTGTACGACGACGTCACTCGGCTGATAACCCGTGAAGATTTCATAGCAGGCAGGAGCGTTCATCGTGAGCGATTTGTGGAAATCTGAAGGTCACTGCTGGTTCCAAGCAGAAGACCTAGGTTCGAATCGCCGGCCGACCATAGATACTACCAGACAGGACAGACAGCGGAGTGGCTATTCACATGGTGTGGTTCAAACATATGACCACGTGACTGTTGGCAAACATTAGCTGGATATAATAAACAACTCCACAGTTTTGAAGAAATGCCATCATTTTAAACTAATAATACTTTCACTCGAAATTTAATGTTACTTCCCTCCACAAAAAGCTCTGTTTAATCCTAGGCAAAGTTATACACTAGCACGTGACTGTTGGTAGAACAATGGTTTAGCTGCACAGATGTTGGTGTCATGAAAACGATGCCATGCCCAGCCTGCCAGTACCTATGGTCGAAGGTCCCTGGCCACTCGAGGATCAGTGGCAATGGACAAGCCGACAGATTAGCCAGGATGGAGGCAGAGACTCCATTTATTGGACCGGAACCTGTCCTGACAATTACCAATGAAATGATCAAATTGGAGCTACGTAAATGGCTCGGAAGACAGCACGTAGAATATTGGACCGAGGTCTATAAACAAAAACATGGCAAGGTAATGATGCCAAAGCCATGTTTTGAAAGAAGCTCTGTAATCTTGGTCTTGAACAGGAGAGAGATTAGACTCATGGTTGGATTGCTGATTGGCCATGGGAATTTCAAGAAACACCTACAAAAATGTTCGAATGTCTGTAAATCCATCGGACCAAACTGCGTGGTCATCAATCCGTAGCTTACAAAGTACTTAAACCTAGGTAAACTAAACTACGGACAAACACAGACACCCAAGCCCCAGGGAGGACTCGAACCTCTACGGCGAGCAACCGCGCGCTCCGCAGCGAGGTGCTTTAGACCGCTCGGCTACTCCACCTCGGCGACGACCTACATACAATGGGAATAACGGAAGAGGACCATAAATGTAGGATCTGTGATGATGATGATTTTTGTGTCCCAGTCTCGTCGCCACTTTTGTGTCTCGTTTCCGTCGTAGGTGTCGGTGGCAGAGTAGAAAGAGACCGACACAGGAATAAAGGATGCACGCTTGTGCAGGTACGTAGGTGAGCAGCCAGGGGGACAGCAGAAACTAGAAACACTAGAGTAAATTAGAACGAGATATATATTTCATAGAGATTTAGTAATACTTAACTTTTACATAGCTCAGTACTGCAGAATGCTGATACATAGTTGAGCTAGAGGCCTGCCTGCCTAGTGCCTATCCGATAGCCAAGTCTTCACTGGTGCCTATCTGATTCCGAAGTGTTAGCTGGTTCCTATCTCAGTCCCAAGTCAACGATGTCGTTCAGTGGTGGCCACGAGCGGAGTTGTAGCAGAGGGCGCTCGTGGCTGACGTCGTAAGAACGCCGCGCCGTGCGTGCATGGCGGCGCGCGGCGAAAGTAGGTGGCGCGCACTTTAGACTTGTGCGACACCACAACTAGATATACAGGGAGCGATACCGCACAATAAACTTAGGTTCGGTGCGGGCAGTGGCAGGTTGGATCAAAACTGTTTTGGCTTCCCTGACAAAATCAATCAAACAATCACACCATTCCTGTCCCACTAACGAAAAATCGTTGACAGGTCTTGGAGTCGAACATGGGACCTCCGCATGACGTTTAGCCGTGATGTTTATTGAGCTACGTATGTGGACAACGCTTACTTTAGATGACAGAAAATTGAAGCCCTACGAAAAAAAGCAAATGTGTTGCTGTCAGAATTCAAATTACACAGGCGGTGTAAGGTTAAAGCGATTATGTGTACGCTGTAGTGTGGGCGCGTGGCCTTCCCGTGGCCAGCGGCGCCACGCCAGACATCGGCGGCTCGCCGTGTAAACAAACCGGCCGCCAGCGCCAATCGGAGTGCCCGCCTGTGTGGTCCGCTGCCACTCGCGGCCCGTCCTCCCACGCCAAGCCTGCCGACGCTATCTGCACAGCGTCTCCCCAGCTCTGCTGTATAAACACGATTACGCGCCGTCACTGTCGCCAAATATTAGCGTGGAACAGCGCGAAGGCCTCTCGCCGAGTAAATGAGACCCTGAGAGACACAAAACGGGGAAAATGTGCAAACCTCCCCGGCGCTGTGCAGCCACGAACGCGGCCTTCGAAATGATGTACCCTGTACGTCTGCAAGGTGAGGCGTCGTACGTCGGAGAAACGACGCCGTCGTTTAGCAAACAGAGAAATAAACAAGAAAGGTCAAGCCAACAGTCCTAATATGAGGTGTTCACGTTGTGCAGCGCTGACTCAGAAATAGTGATCTTCAGCCCGAAAACTTGTTTGGTGCTTTCTCTCCACGCTACTTTGTATTATGCAAGACTCTTCATCTCCTAATAACTACCGAGAGAGATGGAGCAGTTGTGACACACTGGATTCACTTTCGGGAGGACGGCTGTTCAAACCAACACCACCGAAAGAGGAGACCACGGAGATCTCGTTTGACGTCACGAAAAGTAGGTCGCGATCATGTATAACACTAGCTAGCCGCTGGAACACAGCCCACTATGATCTAGCGCAGTGGTTCCTAAACTGTGAGGCGCTCATCCCCCCGTCCCCAAAGGGGTCGTGGGGACGTATGAAAAGGGCACGGCGACGTGAGTGGTACAAATGCTTAAATAACGCTTAAGTAACGCTTAAATAGCTAAGACAAATGTGATAGTACTTACGACCGACTGTCTGCTGGTTATCCAGTAGATCCTATGTACTATGTGATTCATTATCGTCTTAAATCAGGTACGTGCAGTAACTGGGCGTAGCCAATCCGACCGCTAGAATTCATAATGTACGAGTACAGTAGACGTGCAGAAACTTGGCCCATCGTCTCATGTCAGCTGTCTTACGTACAGTAATTGTTGCCACTGACGGCATTCTTTCTAAGCAGTTGCTGCGCGAGTCTTAATTGGAGTGTCAAAATCTTAAACATGGCTGCACACAGCAACGATAGTTCACAACAGTAGAAGTAACAGCCAACCACTTGCCAATTAAAGTTTAATAAACTTTACGGCAGTTTTGATTGATATAAATCAATCTTCTTCAGGAGATACATGGACCTATAGTGAATAAGAATGTAACAATCAAGCTATGTACAAGCGTATTAAAACCCATAGAATGTTTACCTACAAAATTACAACAAATTTTTAATGTACCGGATAGAACTACTTACATTACATTATTACTGTGGAAAATTTACGCGCATCAGTCTGTGTACACATAATGTATTCCTTTAAACAAAGGCAAGTAAAACATATAAAATGATAAAATATGCTGTGTAACATAGATTGCTCAGACTGTAAGTCGGCGGTTAGCACGCCGCGCAATCTATGTTACACGGCATATTATATCATTTTATATGTTTTACTTGCCTTTGTTTAAAGGAATACATTATGTGTACACAGACTGATGCGTGTAAATTTTCCACAGAAATAATTTGTTGTAATTTTGTAGGAAAACATTCTATGGTTTTTAATACGCTTGTACATAGCTTCTTCGCTACTTTCTTATTCACTATAGGTCCATGTATCCTCTGAAGAAGATTGATTTATATCAATCAAAAAGTTTGTTAAACTTTAATCTGCAAGTGGTGGGCTGTTACTTCCACTGCTTAGTTGGAGTGAGTTCAGTCAGTCTCTGTGAAACAAGTAGTTTAGCCGTACGTACTTTTGATGTAAAATGCGTCGACTTGTAAAGATAATTTTTTTCCTTACTTCGCCTTCAGTTTGTCAAAGAAAGTTTGCATTTTTGGCACTAGGTCTAGCGGCCTGCTTTGACGGTGCTATTGTTGAAAATCGCCTTCGGCCATTCAGATTTAGGTTTTCCGTGATTTCCCTAAATCACTCGAGGTAAATGCCGGGATGGTGTTTCAGACTAAGAAAAAGTCGCGGGTTTGATCCCCGGTTATACGCAGGATTTTCACCTGCCACATTTCACTTCTCCTCGAGTAGTGACTTTGAGGTAAAAAATACTGAGTTGCGCCGTGGTTCGGAACCCGTGTTGAACTATAGATCCCAGTATAACTGCTTGGCTGAGTTATTTCAGTGTTATGAGGAAGGAAACGGCATACCGTGCCCAAACGGGTCCACGCCTACTAAAGCACAGTGATTGCCAAACCAATAACTGGATTTACTTAGCCTTCTCCTCGAATTATCGGAACTGAGCTTCCGTCGAACTGTTCAGTAGTCGCGGCCACGAGGCCACTGCCTAGCCTGACCGCCATGCAGCTGCTACTGGAAAGGAAGTGGCTTTGTGCTCGCTAATTCGTTTTCAGTAGTGAAGGCAGCCTTCAGGCGTAATGCTGCGGTAGAGTGTGTCTTTCCTCAGCTGTGACCTCTACTCCCAGGCGAAGGCTCTTACAGCGAGGCTCATTGCCAGCGTTGATTGGACCGCATTGTACCTACTAGAGTCGTCCTCATTACTTCTCAAATATGGCCAGCACTGGCCGATTGAAGAACAATAGTTCAAGGTAGGTAGGTAAGATTCTGCAAAAAAAGAAATGTATGTATTGACGTCTCCTACATGTTCTAGCTCTTCTATTTCCATTGAGCAGTTCATAAACGAAGTAGCAGCTGGATAATTGCTTCTGCTCCGACAGAATACACCGTGTGTGTCGTCATGAAACACTGTAGGGAATGAATTTCATAGTGGTAATGGTGACAGTCTGGTTGGCTGTGCGGATTTCCAGGAAGTGGTTTCAAAAAAATGAAAGAGGTACATGATCGTTATTTCAGCGTCGAACTTCGCTCTGCGATTTACAATCAATTTTCTTGAACCAAAGTATAAGCCCAAGTTGCAGTATGCTACGCGAAAGGCAGGTTATGGACATCGACATTAGCATATTGTCATTTGAAAATATAATTAGAGTAGCTTATGATATAGGTCGGCTTAAATGTGAAAGTGTTTTGAATGTAAAATAATGGATGCAGTACATTCGACTTACATACACTGATCGACCATCTCATCGCAGTTCCATTTATTCATAAAAATAATGATCTTTTCATATAATGTAAACTTTCACGGCCGGCGTTGTCTTCAGGTAAGTAGCCAGGTAAGTAGCCGGAAGACCCTTGAAGATGTCTCCCGCAGTTGGAGACGAAACGTCGGGAGGTAGTTTTACATCTGGACCACGGCCCATCAGCCCGGAAATTTTAAGATAATCATCTTTGTTTAAAATATAGAAAACAAATAAGGGAGAGAGAGATCTATTAATCTTGAGAAGACCGTTACAGTTGTAAGTGTAACTGCAGTATACCAAACTGTAGTTGTCTCGTGTCCTAGCTTATAAACCCCAATGTCCTCCTAATACTCGACCCGGAAATTCGTCTTTGGCAATGTTCTTCCGAATCACACTTCGCATGTTGTATTCGAGCATTCTCTTCCTCTACTATTTGCTGAAATCTATTGCATCATCTTCTTACGTAATGTCGTCAACGAAACGCCATACATGCCCATAATATTTTATTCGTTTTGCTTCGATAATATCCATTACAGTGACGCCAATTTCATTTTCTTACATGTCTTACTTTGTCCCGTAGTGTCAACCTACAGCATTAAGTCTAAAATCCCATCTCCACTGACACTAAGTTCCTCTTAATTCTTTTAGCGCTATGCGTTTTACCATGCCGTACGCACCGGCGACTCGCCATCGAGGCTGAGAAGCTAACCACAGTTTCGCAGTATAAAAATGTTTAAATGTTTGTAAACTTAGGGAACCAAACTGTTGAGGTCATCAGTCCGTAGACCTACACACTACTTGAACTTACGGTATACGGAAGGACTCGAACCACTGACGGGAATGGCAACGCAATCGGTCACATGGCTCCTCAGAACGCGCGGCCTCTTGCGAGCAGCTGTTTAGCAAGTGTCTGCCACTGCGTATTGCACACTGGAAGCTCAAGTTCGTCAAATATTTGGTTTTCTTGCAGCCCACTCGACTGGCATGAGTTGGCCATATTTACAAGCCCCTGTTAGTCAGTTGCTTGAGGCTGTTGCTGAAATATAGGTTAAACGTTTTGTTGCGTAAAATTAGTAGATTAGTGAAACTGTATGTTTTTAAAACGTATCTTGAGCTTGTTTAAAGTTCATACATCTTGAGCACACTTTTTCGAGCCATAACTGGACCCCATTTACGTAATGTTCATTCTGAGGATGGTGATTGGCGTTTTAGCGCGCTCAACAGCGAGGTCATCATCGCCCGGCTTCATCCTTCCCGCTTTTGTGTACTGATTGGTTATGATGACTTACTGGCTGGTCTGGGTTGATGCCTAAACCTTTTGAATTCCGTTTCTCATCAATATACGTAGTAATATTTTTTTCTTTTAGTATTCTCCGTCTGGAATAGTTTGAACAAGTGGCAATGAAGAATACAATTTACTAAATTTATGCCTCCACGTGTATTTTTGATTTCGGTTACGAACATTCTGCGCTATTATAACTTTGCTTTTTTGTTTAAAAGCTACTTTTGATAAATGTTTCAACTCATTTTTTTTCTTTTAATTCTCCACTCTGAGGAGTGGAGCGGGCTATTTGAAATCCGGCCCATACAAATTCGCGGTTGTATTCAGCCAATTATCGGACAAGCTGATAGTGGGGCAAAGGGGCATCCCAATACGGAATAAGTGGTAGGGGCTTACCAGTTACGGCATACGCCTTACAACAAAGGAAAACCAAAAAGTCAATTGTTACCGTTAATTCACTAAATATTTTTATTTATTTTTTTAGTTCCAAGAGACAGCAAAGTTCTATCCTAAGTAAACGCTTTGCAAAAGCTGAAACTAATTTCTGAAGTTTTTTTTAAAGGTTATTAAATTTCAATTGATGTTGTTAAGTAAATATCTAATTTTACTTCCACCACTTTACCGCTCCCAGCTCCCGCTAGTTACCTCACTTCAGCTACCCTTTCTTCAATAGTTTTAAGTATCCTAATATTGGTATCTCATCTAATATGTGTTCTCCATAAAATTTAATTTAATTTTTTCTGTCGTTCGACTAACTTGGCTAAAGTGGTTCTAAATTTCATTTTTACTGGATTCAGTCAATAATGATGTTTGTTTGTGCACTTAATGTCGACCTCGCAATCAACCGGGGTAGTGGATATATCTACACAGAAATCTATGCCAAACAACTGTATACCAACCATGTAAGGATGACGCCTTTCTGTGCAGATGTTTTGTATTTAACACATGAGTGACAGTGACCTTACTGTATATGTTACGTCACCATGTCTTTCGGTTGAATAGCTTTTTTTCCCACGGCAGAAGTAGCATCTAGCGGAAGGCGGTGCCGAAGACAGCTACGCCTATTGACCGTGGTCAGCCTCCTAGACAAGGCAGCTTTCCTAGCCGAAGGTCCGCGCCTTTCCTCGTGCCACTTAGCCGCTTTAGGTGACAGATTCACCTTCGGGGCCTGGAGCCTGGGGGACGCATGAATTAGCTACCGTAGAAAGTTAGAAAAAAAACAAAACCGTAGCCACTGGAACTTCTAACGATCGGCGCGAGACGAGGCCGACGCCCATACGGCATGAGCAGTGGGAATGTAGACAGTTGAGGCCGTGTAATTAGAAAATAGATTAGTTCTGCTTATGGAAGTGTTGCCCCATTACAAAATCCGTCGCTGGCTTGAAGGTGGTCCGCGCGAAGGAGGTCTACCATTAGCACTGCGTCGTTAAAGATGATCTTCGACTTCGTCTTTTTCTTCTCCTGTCAAGCATAATGCTTGTCCTCAGTCCTTTGCAGCTATGTTTGGTCTTTTCAGCGTTTTGCAGGTCTTCCAATTCATCTTTTATCTTACGGAATATATCATCAAAACTGTAGTGGCAATCTTGACTCTTCCATTCGCGACTGATGGTTTACTCATTTTTCTCTGTATTCATCAACATTACTAATTATATTAAGAATTGTAATCCCTTCCTAATGTCTGTATTTCGTTTGCAATTAAACTTTGTGTATCCAGCACAACAGCTCGAGCCCTCGACGGAGAGCAACCGTGCGCTCTGCGGAAAAAGCGCCTTAGAACGCTCAGCCACTGCGGCATAGAATTTTGTTGGTGTAATTGTGCGATTCTGAAACTCACTGACGCATGGAATACACACCCATATGTGTCTTCGACGTTCATTACTTCCGTAAATATGTGACCGAGTGCGGAATTTCGCTTTACCCTGTATAAGGAAGAAAATATTTTGTAAAATTTTTGATTTCTTCATTTGAACTAAACAGTAAGAAAGTTGAGGTAAATGTTAACCGTAAGCAACAGCTGCTTTGCTCTTGGATACATGAGTACTGTGTGGTGTGACGCGACTGCGCTGGAGGTCGTGTAGAATTCTGCTCGGGTGCTACTGGAAGGCCTGGCGCCAGAAATGAAGCCATTAGCAGGCCCGCTATGTGCGTGCTGTGGCTTCATTAGCAGCAGCAGCGGCGGCTACTCAAAGACGCCGCGCAGGTAGGCGGTCGGTGGCTCCGCAAGTACTGATGGCCCTGCCCCAGGAAACGGGGCTCCGGACTAACTTGTGCCAGGTGTGGCGTCTCACCGCTCCCTCTCTTTATGCCTCTCGTTCCTTCCTCCTAACTCCGTTCTTTGTGATCTCTATGGTGAAGTAGAGCCAGCTGGTACCCGTACGACAGTTAAGGACGTCACATGACCTCACCTTTAAAAATAAATCATCATCATCATAATCATCATCATTAGAGACTGATTATGCCTTTCAGCGTTCAGTCTGGAGCGTAGTACCTCTAATAAAATTCCTCCATGATCCCCTATTCAATGCTAACATTGATGCCTCGTCTGATGTTATGCCGTTTACTTCAAAATCATTCTGCACCGAATCTAAGTACTTTCTTCTTGGTCTACCTCGACTCCTCTTACCCTCCGCTGCCAAGCTCATGAGTCTCTTAGGTAACCTTGCTTCTCCCATGCGTGTAGTAACATGATCCCACCATCTCAGTCTGTTCTCTCTAACTGCTTCATCTATGGTGTTCATACCCAGTTTTTCCTTGATTTCCTCACTATGGACACCCTCCTGCCATTGTTCCCATCTATTAGTGCCTGCAATCATTCTTGCTACTTTCATATCTGTAACCTCTACCTTGTGAATAAGGTAACCTGTATCCACCCAACTTTCACTCCCATACAACAAAGTTGGTCGAAAGATAGAGCGGTGCACTGCTAGCCTAGTCTTGGTACTTACTTCCTTCTTGCAGAAGAGAGTAGATCTTAGCTGAGCACTCACTGCATTAGCTTTGCTGCACCTCGATTCCAGTTCTTTCAATATGTTGCCATCCTGTGAGAAAATACATCCCAGGTACTTGAAACTGTCTACCTGTTCTAACGTTGTTCCTCCTATTTGATACTCAATCTGTTTAAATCTCTTTCCCACTGACATTACTTTCGTTTTGGAGATACTGATCTTCCTATCATAATCCTTGCACCTCTGATAGAGCTCTGAAATATTAGTTTGCAACCTTTCAATTGAATCGACCATTATAACTAAGTCATCCGCATATGCGAGACTGCTTATTTTGTTTTCACCTATTTTAATCTCGCCCTGCCAGTCTACTGTTTTCAACATATGATCCATGAATAGTATCAACAACAGTGGGGACAAGTCATAGCCTTGTCTTATCCCTGAAACTACCCTGAACCATGAGCTTAATTTGCCATCTACTCTAACTGCTGCCTGACAGTCTACGTAAAGCCCTTTAATTGCCTGCAGAAGTTTGCCTCCTATACCATAATCTTGTAGAACTGACAGTAGCTTACTCCTAGGGACACGGTCATAAGCCTTTTCTAGATCTATGAAACATAGATACAATTCCCTGTTCCACTCATAGCACTTTTCCAAATAAATAAATAAAATAAATAAAAAAATCACCTAGGAAAAAGGGATTTTTGGCTTGCAGCCGGTCGTCGTTAACTGCAATCCATGATGTTTCATCTGGCCCGCTGAAAGTCATCTTGATTTAGATGACCCATCAAAAATAAAATACTTTTTTTTTGCCCTCTTCAGGTTACGACAGTAACACTAAAAGTGGACCTTTGCCGTCGCATTTTGACAGCGCGAAATTTAAATGAAAATAACGGCTTAACCCACTCATCTCATAGGTTCACAGATTTTGTGACTGGCTGGAAGACTTCCTAAGTAATAGAACGCAGTACGTTGTTCTCGACGGCGAGTGTTCATCAGAGACGAGTGTATCGTCAGGCGTGCCCCAGGGGAGTGTGATAGGACCGCTATTATTTTCTATCTATATAAATGATCTGATGGACAGAGTAAGTTGTAATTTGCGGCTGTTTGCTGATGATGCTGTGGTGTATGGGAGGGTGTCGTCGTTAACTGACTGTAATAGCATACAGGATGACTTAGGCAAAATTTCTAGATGGTGCGAAGAATGGCAGCTAGTTCTCAATGTAGAAAAAATTAAGGTGATGCGCATGAGTAGGAAAATCAATCCTATAATGATCGAATACAGCATTAGTAGTGAGCTTCTTGACGCTGTCGCGTCGTTCAAATATCTAGGCGTAACATTGCAGGGCGATATGAAATGGAACGAACATGTAAGGACAGTTGTAAGTAAGGCGGACGGCCGACTTCGGTTTATTGGGAGAATTTTGGGAAGATGTACTTCACCTGTAAAGGAGACCGCGTATAAAACGCTTGCACGACCACGTCTTGAGTATTGCTCAAGTGTTTGGGACCCACAGCAGATCAGCTTAAAGGAAGACATAGAGGCAGTTCAGAGGCGAGCAGCTAGGTTTGTTACTGGTAAGTTCGACCAATGCGCGAGTGTCACGGAAATGCTCCGGCAACTCAATTGGGGACCGCTGGAGGAAAGACGACGTTCTTTTCGTGAATTTCTGTTGAGTAAAGGACCGGATTTTGAAGCTGAGTGTAGTACGATCTTGCTGCCGCCTACTAACATTTAGCGTGGTGATCACAAAGACAAGATAAGAGAAATTAGGGCTCATACGGAAGCATATAAGCATTCTTTTTTTCCTCGTTCTATTTGGGAATGGAATAGGAAAGGAAATGCCTAGTACTGGTACAGTGTCCCTCATGTCCCTGCCGGGAATCGAAGCCAGGCCCCCTGCGTGGTAGTCAGCGACGCTGCTGCGACGGGAGCGGACGTCCATGTATTAGTCGAGGTATAAGATACCTGTGTTCCATATTTCATTCATATCCGTCTAGCCATTTCAGCGTTAAGGCGTAAGAAACGAATTAACTAATTGTAAACCACCTTCCACCATGCAACATACGAAGTTAATTTTAGTACGCCTATAATCTTCGAGCGAGAGCAAGCAATGAGTTGACAAAGTTTTGTCGCAATCGGATGTACTGTATGGCCGTACATAAAATACGAACAAAAAGACAAACAAACATTAATTTTTGTATATTACATTTATTTTCAAATTCGCATTAAAACCATACGCTGGTAACAACAAATTCCTTCTGCTGCTGGTTTTCACCCCAATGATTCGGGTAGACAAAAACCGTCATTTAAAAATCTGAATGAAATATGATTTTCACTGTTTATGTTTTAAATGTTTCATAGATGATTATCACCCTGAAAATGTAACGTAATTTTCAGAGAGCTTCTAGTATTTTCAGAAATTTTATTTCATTCGAAACTTCGCCGAAATCTGAAAATAAGCTGTTTAGTCATGTTAATTAATTGAAATGTTTGCAGATAATCTGAATATATTAATACTGCTCTGATAAACTGAATTGTTCAATCATATTAAAAAATTTCATCAGGATCGGAATACAACTATATAATATGACAAAGTCCATATGTAAAGTATCCTTCGCCATGCACCATCCAAAATTGTGACCGTGGCCTTCCCTTTGTTTTTAAGGTCACGTGTCCAAAATGTTTTGAAGATTTTAGTATGAATAAAGTGTCCTTAATCGCATGTGGCATGATGCCACAGGTTTTCAACCATATAATTGTTTATGCCGTCATATATCCTGATCTATATGTCGTAAGCAGTTCTTACCCCTACGTCAATTGTTACCTCATGGAAGGAATATGTGTACCAAATTTGGTTGAAATCGGTACAGTGGTTTAGAAGCAGACGCCACATGATGCAGAAATTTTTCCGCGCATTTCATTGTTTATTACGTCATATATCCTGAACTATTTGTCGAACAGTCATTTAATAGTGCCTATGACCATCGCGAAAGTGCAAGCAATATGTTGACAAAGTTTCATCACAATCGTTTGAACGGTAGCCGCGCATAAAATACGAACACACGAACATTCATTTTTATATAGATTTGAACCAGGCAGTTTCGCGGCGCTATAGCATCGACATCATACGAATTAAAATAACGTTATATTTTAGATCATCTATTACGTAGACAACCCAACATTCACGGCCCACTTTTGATTAAATCTTTGACCTCGTAGAGGACGGTAGTAAAATTTAAAATGGTGAGATTACTGGAGACTCTGCACATTTTAAATCTTACTACCGTCTCTAAGCTTTTAAGCAGTTTATTAAAAGTGGGTAGAGAATGTTGGGTCGTCTACCTACTACAGGCGCTAAAATGTGACGTAATTGTGTAATGGGCCACACGGTTCTAGGCGCCATGTCAGGTACTGCGCAGCCGCTCCCGGCGGAGATTCGAGCCCTCTCTCGGGGCATTAGTGTGTGTGTTACCCTTAGCGTTAAATTAGTTGATCTGATTAACGAATTCGTTTATGTTTCAGACTGGGTTCATTTATATGTCTCATGAACTCACGTTTCTTTTCGGAGTACTACTTTTTTCCTTTCTTTGAGGAGGTTTAATTCTATTTTGAAAATGAATTAATTTATTTTCTTTACACAATCATTATGCGAAGCCTTCTTTTTACAACGTATGGGTCAAAATGACACGAGACCTACAACAGTTGGATTGCAATTTCTCGTACTTGTTTAATAAATGTGTGTGTGTGTGTGTGTGTGTGTGTGTGTGTGTGTGTGCGTGTGTGCATGTGTGTGCGATGTCTGTCTCTCTCTCTCACTTTTTTTTTTTTTTTTTTTTTTTTTTTTTTTTTTTTTTTTTTTTTTTTTTTTGGCCGGACACAGTTTATGATATTGCAGCTATTATCAATCAAGGTAGAAAAAAAGTTCTGGCTTGGTGTACATTCGCTCAGAAGAATTATTGGTGTCCTATCATTATATATAGGGCGAGGCGAAATTCGCGCACACGGACTTCGCAGCGCGATTATTCCTGTGTCAGCAATAAAAAAATGTCTGTCACAGAGCCTCGGAGTTATTGGAGAGCATGTCTAGGGGCAGGTCCCTATATCTGTCACATGGACACTCCGTCATTGATTGGTTTTCCGACCATGAGTTGTTGTGCTCATTTTGTTCCTAATTGCGAAAAACACACACCTATGCAACGCCGGATGGCCGCGTGGTCTGAGGCGCCATGCTAATGCTATGGACTGGCCAGCCATTCCCACGTGAGATTCGAGTCCTCCCTCTGGCATGTCTGTTGTCGTTAGTATAAGTAGTTTGTAAGTCGAGGGAGTGATAACCATAGCAGTTTGGTCCAATATTTTTTCAAACTTTTGAACACACACTCACCTTGACGTCTATTTATTGCCGGAAATATACCCAGGACGACGTATTTTGAGAGTCTTTTTTGTCTTGTTGGAATGTGAGGAATATATATACCAATTCAATTGATATTGCCGAAATATCCGCAAATTTTGCAAAACGTCTCTAGTAAAAGGTATAAGATTTGAAGGCGGTCATCGATTCGTTATCTCAAATTACCTTGAATCATGTATTCGTCAAAACAATTTTTTTCTTCGAAAAACCAATGGTTTATCGCCAGGGGGCACTTGATGGTGTTTCCCAGGTTACCACCATCTCGAGAATGAAGAGAGGTCGGGTCCACTGTTCAATGGTAATCTTGTATGATGTCAAAACTTTGTCCATTAGTGAGATTTTCGTGAACTTGAAATGGCTCTAAACATTTTTCCCCATCTATTTTCGTTTTCGAGATACTGGTAGCCTGGGAAACTTACAATGAACTATCCCCTGGCGACAAATAATATAAATAATATAAGCCAGGAAAGAACGTGTTCGTGTATCTATGTGTAGTAGTGCAATTTCTTGCTGAAAAATGGTGTATGAGGTGTTGCACAGAAATGATATGACTACGGATCGCTGGGTGTCATTTACGTTCGACGTACGTCAAGCTAGTCACCGTGCCCAGGACGTGGACCAACTGTGATTTATGGCCATACCGAATATCACACCACACAAAAAGACCTTGAGTTGACGCCGGATGTCATATGCGAATGCAGTGACTGTAACGCCACGCACCCTGTTCGCGGCTGACCATAATGTGCCTATTGTTTTCAAACAAACAGAACCTGGATTCTTCCTAAAATACTATCTGGTGTCGTTTAATACTTGAGTGACTTCTAGTTTGTTACGCACATCACAAGTAGGTGGAGAAGTGTACGACGTGCACCTAATCCATACCGTAATAAACGGCGACAGTCACCCCTGACAATGTACGACGATTGAGCTGTTCGACTGCTGCGCCAGAGCCGTCAAGGACGCACGTCTGTCCTGCAGTGTCATTCAGATGAGGTGTCGATCTCCTCGATGGCGATGGTCTTGGTAATGCGACCTGACGCATGTTGTGTTCAACGTCCTTGCGTGAACCATTCTCCGCACTGCCGAAACGCAACGTCCCATACGAGCAGTACTTTCCCGGATGGATGCATCACATTCTGTCATGTCAGTAATGCGCCTTCTTTGAAACTCTTTTGGCGGTGGGGTTAGCGCATACGTGGTGTTACGCTACGTTATCACTATTGATGTCGAACCCACTGGCCGGTATCATTTCTGCAGAACATGTCCTGCGAATATGACCTTTGTCTCTAGTGTTGCTAGGTGTTGTGAACTTGAGTGTACCGACTTGCCAACAATTAATCCTGTCTGCGGAGCTGCTACGTAAACGGAGCGCCGCTGTTTGCTTTAAAAGTGAGTGTAAACGGCGAGTGGTGGTGGGGCCGCCCACGGGGCGGTATCTGGCATCGGGCAGAGCCGCCGTCTCTCATTAGCGTGTGTGCGGGCTCAGAGCTCAGAGCGGTACCGCGCTTAATAGCCGCGATGCTATCGGCGCACTTCGTTTTATTGATTTAGACCGCGGCGGCGGCGGAAAGGCGCCGCCACAGCCGGCGCTATTACGCGGCCTTGGCAGTAACTCAGCGCCGAGCAGAGCGGCCGAGCAGAGCGGCCGGACAGAGGGCTCCCGCCCACGCCCTGCTGAGTCACTCTGCTACACCCCGTCTGCCGCCAGGCAACTCCACTGGCGTGGTACAAAATCCCTCTGACAACTGCAAAATACACTGTGCTCTCCTCGAGTCAGTGCTATGCTTCGCAGCTATCTCATGGGCAGCCAGATGGAATTTAATTACGACACTCCAGAGCAAAACAGTGCTGAAAGTAGTAGACCGTGACATACTACAGCCTCTGACAATGTTTGGTGAATAGTCCTGTACCATTAACCTAGCATTACAGTCACTGCATTCGCCAAAGACATATAGCGTCAACAACATCTACATCTATATGGGATACTCTGCAAATCACATTTAAGTGCCTGGCAGAGGGTTCATCGAACCACCTTAAGACTATTTATCTTCCACTCCATTCTCGAATAGCGCGCGGGAAGAAAGAACATCTGAATCTTTCCGTTCGAGCTCGGATTTCTCGTGTTTCATTCTGATGATCATTTCTATCAATGTAGGTGGGACTCAACAATATATTTTCACATTCGGAGGAGAACGTTGGTGATTGGAGTTTCGTAAGTAGACCACGCCCAGCGATAAGCGCCGTTGTTGTAATGATTCCCATCCCAGATCCTGTATCATTTCCGTAACGCTGTCTCCCCTGTATAGTGACAATACAAAACGAGTTGCCCTTCTTTCAACTCTTTAGATGTTCTCGGGCAAACCCACATGATAAGGATACCACACTGGGCAGCAATACTCCAAAAAAGGACGGACAAGCGTAGTGTATGCAGTTTCTTTAGTAGTTCTGTTACATCTTTCAAGGGTTTTGCCAATAAAACGCAGTCTCTGATTCGACTTTCCCACGACATTATCTACGTGTTCTTTCCGGTTTAAGTCTGAAGTAATAGTAATTCCTAGATATTTTATGGAGTTTACGGTCTTCGCGTTTGATTAATTTATCTTGTAACCAAAGTTTAACGGATTTCTTATCGTACTCACGTGGACGACTTCACACTTCGCATTATTTAGAGGCAATTGCCAATGTTTACACCGTGGTGCTATCTTATTTAGATCGTTTTGCAATTGTTTTTGATCTTCAAATGATTGTACGAGACGGTCAATGACGGCGTCATCTGAAAACAATCTAACAGAGCTACTCAGATTTTCTACCAAATCATTTATGTAAATAAGGAAAGCAGAAGACCAATGACAATACCCTGTGGAACGCCCAATATCATTCAAGGTCTTTTGATGTGGGCTGCTACTGGGTATGACCATAAATCCCAGATGGTCCATGTCCTGGGCACGGTGACTAGCCTGACGTACGTGAATGACACCCAGCGATCGTACTCATATCATTTCTGTGCGACTCTGCTTACGCCACTTTTCAGCAACAAATTGCACTACTACACATAGATACACGAACATGTCCTTTCCTGGCTCATATACATACACTACTAGCCATTAAAATTGCTACACCAAGAAACAATACAGATGATTAACGGGTATTCATTGGACAAATATATTCTACGATAACTGACATGTGATTACATTTTCATGCACTTTGGGTGCATAGATCCTGAGAAATCAGTACCCAGAACAACCGCCTCCGGCCGTAAAACGGTCTTGATAAGCCTGGGTATTGAGTCAAACAGAGCTTGGATGGCGTTTACAGGTACAGATGCCAATACAGCTTCAACACGATACCACATTTCATCAAGACAGGCGTATTGTGATGAGCCAGTTGCTCGGCCGCCATTGACCATTGATCAATTGATAAGAGATCTGGAGAATTTGCTGGCCAGGGCAGCAGTCGAACATTTTCCATATCCAGAAAGGTCCGTACAGGACCTGCAACATGCAGTCGTGCATTATCCTGCTGAAATGTAGGGTTTCGCAGGGATCGAATGAATTATAGAACTACGGATCGTAACACATCTGAAATGTAACGGCCACTGTTCAAAGTGCCGTCGATGTGAACAAGAGGTGACCGACACGTGTAACCAATTGCACCCCATACCATCACGCCGGGTGATACGCCAGTATGGCGATGACGAATACACGCTTCCAATGTGCGTTCACCTCGATGTCGCCAAACTCGAATGCGACCATCATGACGCTGTAAACAGAACATGGATTCATCCAAAAACATGACGTTTTGCTATTCGTGCACCCAGGTTCGTCGGTTAAATTTCGCGTCTGTAGCACGTCATCTTCGTGGTGTATCAATTTTAATGGTCAGGAGTGTATATATATGATGTGTCGCCAGGGGACACTTCATTGTAAGTTTCCCAGGTTACCAGTATCTCGAGATCGGGAAAAATTTTCAAGGCCATTTCAGGTTCACGAAAATTTCATCAATGGACAGAGTTTAGAAACCATACAAGATTTTCTTGAACATTTATCCTCACCTCGCTTCATTCTCGAGATACTGATACCCTAGAAAACACAATAAAGTGCCCACTGACGGCAAACCATTGGTTTTTAGAAAACACTATCCTTACACAAAAAAAGAAAAGAATGTATTTCTTCAATAGTTACTGTCCTTCGAAATAATCATCCCCATAACCCTGCACCACTGAGCTCTGTCATACATGTCCTGGAAACTTTGCACTAAGTTTTCCTTTGGGATGGTGTTCAATGCCTCGTCCTTTATCCATTTCCCCCTCCCCTTCCCTCTGTTCATCTCCTTTCACCTGTATGTCACCATCTCCCCTCTCTCTTTCCGTCTCCTCCTCTACCCTCTCTCTGCCCTTCTCCCTTCCCTTTCTGTCCGTCTCCTCATCCTCCTACTCCTTTTCTTCCTACATATGAAAACATATATATATGCCCAAAGTTTCATGGTGACTGGTCAACCGTTATCAAAGTCGCAAGGTATCATCTGCCATGCTACATTCACTGGCTTGCTGATTATAAAAATCTCCTTCATGAAAACATACATTGATGTGCTTTCATGGTGACCAGTCAAACAATTTGATGTTTGTTGTAATGTAACCTCCGTCATGCACCCACGGAGGCATACGAAAGTTAGCCCATGTATTAATTCTGGGTATAAGCTGTCTCCATTCCAAATTTGAGAGAAATCTGTCAATTTATTTCAGCATGAAAGAGTGGCAAACATTTTAACCCATTGTAAGGTACCCTCCGCCACGCACCGTACGGTTGCTTACGAATGGTAGACCATGTATTATTCAAGGTATATCTTTGTTCCAAATTTCATTCATATCCGTCCAGCCATTTCAGAGTGAAAGTGTAAGAATCGAATTAACTAACTATAAAGCACCCTCCGCCATGCACCATACGAACATAATGTTAGTATACCTATAACCTTCGCGCGAGTGCAAGCAGTGAGTTGACAAAGTTGGCCGTGCATAAAAAACGAACAAAAAGACAAACATTAATTTTTATATATTAGATTTGTATAAACTTCTTCAGTTCCTGTCATATTTTTTCGGACCATGTATAAGGTATAATTTTTTGCCTTCTGAGCAACACAAATTCTGTCATTTTTATTATAAGCCACAGCAAAACGTAACCTTAACAGAAGTTACTCATCAGGTAAAACTCCCGCGCTGATAGGCCGTGGTCCAGGTATAAAACTTTCTTCCGTACTTTAGCAGAATTACTGATCGAATCGGGAAAGTATTGGCCAAACATGGTGTCGAGACGATCTACAGACCCACCAAGAAGATAAAAGAATACTTGAGATCAGCAAAAGACGCACATCACCCCCTAGTAACACCTGGGGTATACAAAATTCCTTGCAGCTGTGGTCAAGTATATATTGGAACAACTAAAAGAAGCATCAATACCCGCTTAACTGAACATAAAAGGAAGTGTCGTTTGGGCAACACGGAAAAATCGGCAGTAGCAGAACATGTTTTTCATTATGGGAACCATCATATAAAATTTAATGAAACGAGCGTTTTTGCTAGAACATCACATTAACATGCATGCATGTATAGAGAAGCAATAGAGATTCACAAATACCGGAATAATTTTAATAGAAAAGAAGAAGGTCTGAAGTTAGATAAAATATGGATGTCGACATTGCACCAACGAGATGACAATCTATTACTTTTAATCCAGAATGACGTCATCCAAATATAGCCACACAGTCAGCCTCACGTGACGTATGGTGGTGCCCTCTATGCCCTCTATAAATGCGAGAGCCCCTCACACCACAGTGGCAGTTGCCAGAAGACCCTGGAAGATGTCTCCCGCATTTGGAGACGGAACGTCGGGAGGAAGTTTTGTACCTGGACCACGGCCTACCAGCCCGGGAGTTTTATCTGAAGACAACGCCGTCCGTGAAAGTTTACATTGTATGAGAAGTTACTCAGCTCGAAGTACGCTAGAGAGCTCACTCCAGAAAATGGAGACTGTTCTCTACTCGTGAGAAACTTCTCTAATTTTAATCTGCCAGGAAGTTTCATATCAGCGCACACTCCGCTGCAGAGTGAAAGTTTCATTCTGGAAACATCATTTAGGCTGTGGCTAAGCCATGTCTCCACCATATCCTTTCTTCCAGGAGTGCTAGTCTTGCATGGTTCGTAGGAGAGCTTCTGTGAAGTTTGGAAAGTAGGAGACGAGGTACTGGCAGAAGTAAAGTTGTGAGGCAACATCGTGAGTCGTGTTCAAATGTTCAAATGTTTGTAGAGCTTATGGGACTTAACTACGGGGTCATCAGTCCCTAAACTTACAAACTACTTACGAACTAGCTAATACTGAGGACGGCACAAATATCCATGCCCGAGGGGGGACTCGAACCCCCAACCGTAGTGGCCGTGCAGACCGTGACTGGAGCGCCTCAGTCCCCTCGGCTGCCGCGGCCGGCGTGAGTCGTGTCGGGATAGCACAGTCGGTAGTGCGCTTGCCCGCAAAAGGCAAAGGTCCCAGGTTCGAGTCCCGGTTCCGGCACACAATTTTAATCTGCCAGGAAGTTTCGTTTCTCTAATTTTATTCATACGAAATCTCAGAATGTGTGTCGAACGACTTCCAAGTATATTCTCCGACTCGCTTTAGTCATGAGAGTCCGAGAATGTTCTCGGAAAATGCGAGGGAAAAGTAAATTTTCTATTATATTCACACGACCCATGGTGTCCAGTATCATGCACGTGCCCTTTTAGCACTGGTTTAGAGTTGGTATGTACGCCCCTACAATATCCGTTCGCCTCGCTGGACGCACCCCGGCGTGTGAGCGAGTCGCGGCGTGTTTGCGGCGTCGTCCGCCTGGTGGTCCGCGCGCTGCCGGCGGTGAGTCACTGGCTACCGCGCTCGGGGCGCCTGGCCGGCCACGCGGCGCCGCCGCTCGCAACCCGATGCCGAAAGCCGATACCCGCGCTCCGGTGGCCGGCCGCCAGGTAGCGCCGCCCACACCCGCGACCGCACTTGCCGTTACTTCCCGGAACCCACCAACCGCGCGGGGTCTTCCCCAGAAAACGGCCAAACTCCTTAAACGTCACACTGCTGTAACGTAACAGGTCCCACAATGATCATACAACGTAAGCTTTCACGGCCGGCGTCAATTTCATTTAAAACTTCCGGGCTCATAAGCCGTGGCCGATTTATAAAACTTGCCCCTAACGTTTCATCTTCGGCTGCGGAATACATCCTCAGAGGTAGAGTGGCGAACTGCGATGAGGATGAGAACTTGAGGTAGCGCCGTATATATAGGCAATGTAGAGGGCACCACAAGACATCACGTGACGTCTGCTACGACACTATCTCTGGTATTGCCAACATTCTTGGCAGAGAAGAATCGATTGTCATTTCGCTGGTGTAAGGCAGAAGTCCAAATTCTGTCTAATTTAACAGCTTCCTCTTTCCTGTTAAAGTTATTACGATGTTTATAGATCTCGATTACTTCTCTATATGTGCGCGCATGATAGTTCGAAGTTTTTGAGATGACACTAGTCTCATTAAATTTAATTTCATGATTGCCATCTTGGTATACATGTTCCGCTACGGCCGATCTCTCCTTGTGCCCCAGGCGGCAATTCCTTTTATGTTCGACCAGACGAGTATTGACGCTTCTTTTTGTAGTTCCAATGTACACTGAACCACAGATGCAGGGAATTTTATATACACCTGGTGTATTCAATAGATGTCGTATATCTTTAGCATATCTTAAATATTCTTTTATCTTCCTTGTAGGTCTGAAAATGGTTTCTACCCCATACTTGTCCAGCACTTTTCCAATACGGTCTGTAACCTTATTTATGAATGGAAGAGAAACTTTCCCCTTGGGCGGTTGTTGTTCCTTGTTAACATTAACTTTCTCCCTGGGACGAAGGGCTCTGTCTATTTCTTTGGTAGAATAACCGTTCTTCTGGAAGGTGGATCGTGAATGCTCCAACACATCTTTTAAATAAGTAGGATCACAAATGTAAGGTGATGCGAATGAGTAGGAAAAACAATCCCATAATGTTCGAATACAGCATTAGTAGTGAGCTTCTTGATGCTGTCGCGTCGTTCAAATATCTAGGCGTAACATTACAGAGCGATAAGAAATGGAACGAACATGTAAGGACAGTTGTGAGTAAGGCTGACAGCCGACTTCGGTTTATTGGGAGAATTTATGGAAGATGTACTTCATCTGTAAAGGAGACCGCGTATACAACGCTTGTACGGCCACGTCTTGAGTATTGCTCAAGTGTTTGGAACCCGCGGCAGATCAGTTTAAAGGAAGACATGGAGGCGGTTCAGAGGCGAGCAGCTAGATTTGTTACCGGTAGGTTCGACCAATGCGCGAGTGTCACGGAAATGCTCCGGCAACTCAATTGGGGATTGCTGGAGGAAAGACGACGTTCCTTTCGTCATTTCTGTTGAGGAAATTTAGAGGGCCGGAATTTGTAGCTGAGTGTGGTACGATCTTGCTGCCTCCTATTTATATTTCGTGTAGTGATCACAAAGACAAGATAAGAGAAATTAGGGCTCGTGCGGAGGCATACAGGCATTATTTATTTCCTCGTTCTATTTGGGAGTGGAACAGGAAAGGAAATGCCTAGTAGTGGTACAGTGTACCCTCCGCCACGTACCTTACGGTGGATTGCGGAGTATGTATGTATGTACAAGTAATACACTCATGTTCACGAAAGCAGACCAAGCAGACCACCGTGAAAGACTGGAGGCAGGAAGTTCACTCAGCGTACTTCACCAGCAGGCAACACACATTCCTTCTGCTTCAAAGTACGTCTTATATTTTTCTACAGCACTAACAGTTAAACCTGGTACAAAGTACTTTACATCGAATGACTTAAGCTTGGATATGGGTGTTTGTGTTTTCCTTCGGTTAGTTTACCGTAGTTTAAGTAGTTTGTAAGCTGCGGACTAATGTAATGTCCTTCCAATTTTTACCGAAATCTACGATTGGAAAGTTTAGTGGGACCACCAATGTAGAAGCATCATGCAACAAAAGGTGTCTGTGTGTACTCTTGTAACAAAGAATAATTATTTTAATGTGTGTTATTATCTTTCTACAGTTAAAATATATAAATGTACGTAATGTTAAAAACGTGATCTTCTTGTATCTGGTTGTATCTTGTCTCTTGTCTGCGTTGGTCAGCAGCAGTTGCCCTCTGGCGAACGGTTTTCATACGCTGCGCCTGTCAAATTTTAAGACCTGATTCGAGGAAATTCTTAATTTTCTCCATGTTAATATTCTACAAATGTGTGTATAAGACTAAATATTTCGTTTTGTTTGTATATATGGATTGTTACATTCAGATATCTTAATGACGTCTTAGGCGTGGTGCTGCCCTCACGTGGCATGTATTCGCCCTAACGGCACTGAAAAAATTTGATTTCTGTTTACTTTTAGCTTTTGACGAATGTACTAAGTTTTGTACGCACGTATTAATGTTACCAGTATTTGATGAGAGGCCAGCGTCTACTGGCCATTCCGTTTTGTCTATGCTTAATGGGTAGTGTTATAGTATGTATAAATTCTATCTTGTGTCAATTCTCTTTTTGTATCACGTTTACTTTTAACTGTTTGACTTTACATGAATTACCTTAGTTTTTACGCTTACCATTCGGATGGCACTGCAGCACACAGTTCCGTCTTCATCAGTTCTGGCGAAACAGTGCAACAGTATCACATATCTTTCACAGTCAGGGATGACTCTGTCGCCGTTTTTAACTACGTGGGTAATATGTGCATCGCCCACTTCTACATCTACATACGACTAATTTTCAGAACCATCCTAGACGACAGGAATTGAATCAGAGAGCGTTTCAGATTAATCCAGGCTCTTTTTAAAGCAGGATGATTCTTACAATCAAGAAAACAGCAAACAACCACATTACATTATACTATTTAATTACAAAATAGAGCCGTTGCCGGTTTCAAACCTTGCAGTTCATCATCAGGCCCCTGTTCACGTCTACAGACATTTCTGTCATCTACATTTTGGTTATGCTCATAATTTTGCCTTGTGGCGAAAATCTCTTGGTTAGATGGTGTCCTACGATACAACAGGTCACTTACTCGAACGTAAGTATGACTAATGATAATGACATATATTTTAAGTAAACTTTTACGATAGAATTTTTGTTGTTATTCCTTTACTTTCACAAATGAGCTGATTTTTCTATTTGAGTGATCCTAACCAAGAAATTTTCATCACTAGGCAAAATCACGAACATAACCAAAAATTTAGATGACAATAAATGTATGTAGACGTGAAGAGGCGTCTGATGATGAAATGTGAGGTTTGAAACCAGTAACGTCGTTATTTTGTAAATAAATAGCATAATAAAATGTAGTTGGTTGCTGTCTTCTTGATTGTAAGAATCATCCCGTATTTTATGCAATGGAATCAACTATTGTCGCTGATAGCACACGTTGCTGATATACCTACCTTACCTCCCAGCAAATGGATTCGCTCACCCCACGTCACCGGCGTGCGCACAATCGAAGGAATCACAGTCACTTGTGTGCGAGCAGTCTAACGTAACGGTGTTCCTATGTTTTCGAAACAGGAACAACGGAGTTGGATAGAGATTGAATGTGCCGGAGGTCGTACAGCACGACAGTGTCATCACCTGCGGCCAGGTCTGCGAAAGAAGAGGCAACCCTTTCGGCGCAACCCACCCATCACTTTACACGACAATGCGCGAGCACAGACAGCGCAAGCTGTGGCTGCTCTATGTGGTCGATGGGACTGGAAAGTACGGTACCATGCACCATACTTCCCGGACTTAAGTCCTTGTGACTTTGATTCCGAAGATGAAGTAACCACTTCGTGACATTCGCTTTAGGACTGTTCCAGAGATTCGACAGGCAGTAGACCTCTCCATTCGCACCATCAACAGAACAGGCTCTGCTAACGGTACACTACGCCTTCCACATTGCTCGCAACAGGTTCTACACAACGCTGATGACTGATGGAAACTAATAATCGCAAACATGTAAAGCTTTTGTATCGGTTGTGAATAAATAGTTGCCACTAATTAAGTTCCAACCCTCATACGATCACAGGCTCAAAATGACACTTTTCGACAAAATAGCATTAGGTTCTTTTTGTTTGAAAAAGATGTGCACAACATGTCCAGATCGGCATTCCAGTGACTGCATTCTCGCAAGACAACTCAAGATGTTATGTTAAGAACTGCTATTGTGTACAACCACAAATTACAATTGCCGTGTGCCTGGTCACTGTGACCTGTTTTCCCTATGTAATGACATGCCGTACCCTTTCTGGACGACTCCTCAGACGCCATTTTTCACCAAGACAATGCACGACCAATTGTCGCAGCACGTAAACCTGCCTTTTAGGTTTCAAGGAATGTCAGCCGATTGCCCTAGCCCGCCAGATTCTCACAAATCGCTAATCGAAAATGTGTGAATATGTGAATATGTGAAACGGCGGGTGCAACACGTGATCTTATGCCAGCCAACACAGGTAACCTTTGGGAACAGGTGAATGCAGCTTGGATAGCTGTAACACGGGACACCATTCGTGCTTTTTTACGTGTCGATGACATCACGTATGTAGTAATCTATCAGGGCCCATGACAGACCACGTTCCTAGTAGGTTCAAGGACAAATGATGAACAAAGGAGATTGAAATAATAAACAATTCTTCAGAATTTTCTAATTAACATGCCCTTTGAATATGAACTTCCAATGTTCTTAATTTCTTTTTTCTTCTGGAGTACAGCTTGCTGCAGTATTAAGTAAAAATTCGGAAATGCAGAAATAAATTTCAACCCTGCAGCGGACTGTGCGCTGATATGAAACTTCCTGACAGATTAAAATTGTGTGTCGAAACCGGGATTCGAATCTGGGACCTTTGCCTTTCGCGGGCAAGTGTTCTACCTTCTGAGCTATCCAGGCATGCTTCATGATGCGTCATCACAATTTTACTTTTGCCAGAAATTTGGAAACCAGGAGGCGAGGTACTGGCAGAAATAAAACTGTGAAGCGTGTCTAGATAGCTCACACGGTAGAGCGCTTGCCCGCGAAAGGCAATTCTCCCAGGTTCGAATCCCAGTTCCGGCACACAATTTTAATCTTCCAGGAAATTTCAATCGGATATGCTTTAAACTTTGTAGAGAAGTTGATCTTGTCATCATATGCGAATTGGTAATACTTATTTAAACCGCATGAATCAAACATTTAACTGTGGAAATAATAGGTACTTCTGTTGAAGTTCTTCCTCTCCATTCTAACACAGACAAATATAGACATTCATAATGCCTGTGAATACAATGAATATCATTCTTGCACCGGAACGAGCTGAGAGAATTTTTCTGCATCTCAGCTCTGCTTAACATAATGAAGTGCCTTTCCACATAAAAGTTGTATCGCATTAGGAAGTAGGACCGTTTTAATTTACCGCTAACACCTGGTGTTATTAATCATCAAGCACTAACACATAAAACCTGCTCAAAATTGTATGGCGGAACGTGAAATAACTGTTCGTGTAACCCAGGTAGATTAGGTAGCAGTCAGTGTGGGAGTGGAGAGGGGGTAAAAAAAACTGCGTGGTATAAAAAATCATCTATCTCGCCCACAGCGCCAGGGACTTAATTGAAATAATAAGTCCCGACTCGGCGCCTAAACAGGCGACATAATGGACGAGCGACTTGGTCGTGACTGTGGTAGCGACCGTGCCCGCCTGAACGCCCGGTGTTGCGGCTTGCCTTATACACCTGCTGACGTCATTCGCTCTCTGACAGCCGGCAGAAGTAATCGCCCACACTTCGCGAGTTGCCGACGATGATTGCAGACCTCGCCGCGTCCGTCACTCCTATCTCCTGTAGCACACCCATTCTTTAAATGTAATAACAGACTGCGAGGCAGCGGAGTGGCCGTGTCTGATATCGAGTAAAAAAATAAAAATACAAAAAAATAAAAATAAAAGTAGTGATCTTAGAGGGGGAACCCTGACTAAACTTGGTCGTAAAATTAGATACGCCGACGGCAGTTGGCAATAGTGCTAAGCGCTGCTTTCTTGCCCACGCGTTGAAGTCACCAGCGCAGAAATACACGTGACACAATGTTTACCAATGTTCCAAATATGGCATCGCACCTTGTAGGTGTCTCTAGTGGTACTAGACACTCGTGGTGCTAGTTAGATCCCCGCCAAGTCGAGCACACTGCCGTACCATCCTTTCTTCGAAGTCACTGCAATTTCGACCAGTATAACTACGTTTATATATATTTTAGACGACGTTACAGCGTTAATTTTCAGTGAAATAAATCGCAATTTGCGATGACTTATGGCTTCACTGTACTAGGTTTAGATGTAATGCCAACGTGCGGTGAATGAAAATATGTGCCCGCCCGGGATTCAAACCCGGGATCTCCTGCTTACTAGGCAGACGCGTTGACCACTCCGCCACCGAGGACACAGTCACCAACCCGACTGCAGAGGACTCTTCCCTGCACGTCTCCCGCCACACCCAAATCTCTATTCGTCACACCGTCTCTTTCCTATTACCACAGCCTCTTAATTCTGTAATGCTCGCAGCCACAATACTGTATTCCCGCATCAGGGAGAACAGACCATGAGGTATCGAGACACAATTAATCGTCGTCAGGATCCCAGCCTCGGCTTCTATACAATTATATATTTTGACGACGTTACAGCGTTAATTTTCAATGAAATAAATCGCAATTTGCGATCATTAACGTCGTCAAAAATATATAATTGTATTGCTCGCAAATTGCGATTTATTTCATTGAAAATTAACGCTGTAACGTCGTCAAAATATATAATTGTATAGAAGCCGAGGCTGGGCTCCTGACGACGATTAATTGTGTCTCGATACCTGATGGTCTGTTATCCTGATGCGGGAATACAGTTTTGTGGCTGCGAGCATTACATAATTAAGAGGCTGTGGTAACAGGAAAGAGACGGTGTGGCGAATGGAGATTTGAGTGTGGCGGGAACGTGCAGGGAAAGTTCTCTGCAGTCGGGTTGGTCACTTTGTCCTCGGTGGCGGAGTGGTCAACGCGTCTGCCTAGTAAGCAGGAGATCTCAGGTTCGAATCCCAGCCGGACACAAATTTTCATTCGCCACATGTTGGTATTACATCTAAACCTCGTACAGTGAAGCCATAAGTGATCGCAAATTGCGATTTATTTCATCGTCTAATTACGTTGTTAGAAAAGCTAGAAGACTGAATTTTCGATGACGGAGACAAAATACTGTAACTATTTATATTTTCGAATTAATAGTATATATACCATCGTGAGTCTTACTTCTCTCGCAGTTTCGATTACACCAGAAACCCGTCAATCACCTTTAAAAGGGATATTATCCGAATGTTAAATCTACGTGGTGAAGGTCTCTCACCTTTACTGTTTAACTGTACACTGGAGAGGGTGATTCGAGAAAGAAATAAGAAATGCCAAGCAAACATCAAGGCTGGCAGAAATGTCAAACTCAATTGCCTGGCATTCGCTGACGATCTGGCACTGCTTGCAAATAATGCGGAAGAGTTTAAATACCAGATTGAAGAACTCGAAAAAATAATAACAAAATGGGACTACAAATCTCATTTGTAAATGCAGAAAAGATGTCATCTTTCAAGTATGAAACATCAGCCATTGCACTGAATAATATTATATTATTATTATTATGGTCTTCAGTCCGGATACTGGTTTGATGCAGCTCTCCACCCTACTCTATCCTGAGCAAGCCTTTTCATCTCCTCATAAGAACGGCAACCCACATCCACTTGAATCTGCTTACTATACGCGTCTCTTGGCCTCCCTCTGCGATTTTTACCCCACACACTTCCCTCCAATGCTAAATTTACGATTCCTCGATGTCTAAGAATGTGTCCTACCAAGCGATCCCTTCTTTTGGTTAGGGTATGCCAAAAGTTCCTTTTCTCACCAATTCTGTTCAGTATCTCTTCATTAGTTATGCGATCTACCCACCTAATCTTCAGCATTCTTCTGTAGCACCACATTTCAAAAGCCTCTATTCTCTTCCTGTCCGCACTGCTTGTCGTCCATGTTTCACTCCCGTACAAGGCAACACTCCACACAAATGCCTTCAGAAAAGACTTCCTTAAACTTAAATTAATATTCGATGTTAGCAAATTTCTCTTTTTCAAAAATGCTTTTCTTCCCATTGCCATTCTGCATTTTATATCCTCTGTACTGCGACCATCACATGTTATTTTACTACCCAAGTAACAAAACTCATCTACCACCTTCATTGTTTCGTTACCTAATCGAATTCCTTCAGAATCGCCTGATTTTTGAAGACCGCATTCCATTATTTTTGTTTTGCTCTTGTTAATGTTCATTTTATACGCTCTCTTCAACACACTGTCCATTCCATTCAACTGCTCTTCCAGGTCCTTTGCTGTCTCTGACAGAATTACAATGTCATCAGCAAAACGCAATGTTTTTATTTCTTCCCCATGAACTTTAATCCCTATTCCAAAATTTTCCTTGCTTTCCTTCACCGCCTGCTCGATGTACAAATTGAATAACACTGGAGAAAGACTGCAACCCTGTCTTACTCCCTTCCCAACTGATGCTTCCCTTTCATGCCCTTCGAGTCTAATAACTGCGGTCTGGTTTTTGTACAAGTTGTAAATAACTTCCCTGTATTTTACCCCTGCTGACTTTAGAATTTGAAAGAGTGTATTCCAGTCAACATTGTCAAACGCTTTCTCCAAATCTACAAAAGCTAAAAGTGTAGGTTTTGCCTTTCCTTAATCTATCTTCTAAGATAAGACGTAAAGTGAGTATTGCCTCCCGGGTTCCTACGTTCCTCATGAACCCAAACTGATCTTTTCCAAGGTCAGCTTCTACCAGCTTTTCCATTCTCCTGTAGATAATTCGTGTTAAAATTTTGCCACCATGACTTATCAAACTGATGGTTCTGTAATTTTCACACCTGTCTGCTCCCAATTTCTTTGGAATGGGGATAATTACATTTTTCTTAAAATCTGAGGGTCTCATACATCCTATACACCAGTTCAAATAGTTTTGTCATGGCTGGCTCTCCCAGAGACTTTAATAGCTCTGAGGGTATGTCATCTACTCCTGGGGCCTTGTTCTGACCTAGGTCTTTCAGGGCTCTGTCAAATTCATCTCTCAGTATAGAATCTCCTATTTCATCTTGATCTACTTCCTCTTCCCTTCCTACGACCTAAACAAATTAAAATTGTAAAATATAACCTGGAATTAAAAGGGGAAAATATCAGTAGAAAGACTAACAACTAAATCGAGCCGGCCGTGGTGGCCGAGGGGATTGAGGCGCTCCAGTCACGGTCAGAACGGCCACTACGATCGGGGGTTCGAATCCCCCCTCGGGCATGGATATTTGTGCCGTCTTCAGTATAAGGTAGTTCGTAAGTAGTTTGTAAGTTTAGGGACTGATGACCCCGTAGTTAAGTCCCATAAGCTTAACAAACATTAACAACTAAATCGAAACAAACACAACGTGTCGTCTGAAGAAGAAATGTCTTTCGATACATGCTAAATTCAAACACAACCAGTCCGCTATTATACCTGAAACAAACTATTATAATGAAATACTTTTCAAGGTGAACACGGAATTAACAGCAGAGCAACTACATAAGGTAGACAGACGACCCTTTAGAACAATCATAAACATGTTGTTGTTCTGGTCTTCAGTGCGGAGACTGGTTTGATGCAGCTCTACAACCTACTCTATCCTGAGCAAGCCTTTTCATCTCCTCATATATAAACATATAAGAAGCAATTAGGAGGACAATGACGATTGTCACTTAATGAAGTCGTATACCAGGAAACTCAATCATTAATTGAGACAAAGCAGAATTGGAGGTTTGCTTTTTTCTGCCGCATATAAAGACTGTCAAAAACCAGTCCATTGAAACAACTACTCACCTATTTTTGCAAAAGTGAATCCGATAACAACTGGTTCAAAGAAGTCAACGTAGATTTCGATGGATTGGGCTTGACAATGCAACAAATTGAAGAGGGGTAGTGAAGAAGATACTGAGAAACAGAGACACTAGGGTTAAAATAAAAACGTTTGCACGTAAACAATATACCATAACCGACGAAGTAAAGGTAGCCAGGTCCGAAAGAGTAAAAATATTTTTGTGCAGATGAGGAAACATAAGTCAAATATATTACTAATACTGTAAAGAGTTAAATGTATATGGATTGCAACGTGTTCCAACGTGGGCGCAAAATACGTCAATTACTAAATAGCGCGCGGCCGTCCGCCGTCGGGGGTTCGAATCCCCCCTGGGGCATGGATGTTTGCGTCTTCTTTAGTGTAAGGTAGTTCATACGTAGTTTGTAAGTTTAGGGACTGATGACGCTGCAGTTAAGTCCTTTAAGCTTAACAAAAATTTGAACATTTGAATTACTAAATAAATTAATATATATTATTATTTACGAAATATTTCCATTCGAAATTCTGTAATTTTGTCACTCGTTCACTCGCCCACTACTAAAATTCTGAGTTAGCCTAGTTGTAGCAGCCATACGAACTTCAAATTTTGAATTTAGTTTTCAAGAGTAACTAAAACATCCCCGAATTTCAGACCCATTTTCTAAAGATCATCCATCCTGCTTTCTTTTAGATATGTATCGGGCAGGCAGCGTAGTGTATTTCAAGATCTTGCTGCAGAGAACGCGTATGTCAGATGATTTTTCGGACTGCAAAGTTGTGAAATCTCATGTCAAACCAAATTAGTTATACTACTTGTAGCGTTTCTTGGAACATTTATTCAAAATTATTGTCATAAATTTTATCTAATTAGTTACCGAAGAATATTTTAATGACCATGGTTATTCGGTATTTCTGCATGCGTGGCATTTTCGGGAGGACAAGTCTGGGCGAATTACATCTAATTAATGTCTACTCAAATAGTATCTAAGCTCAAAAGTCCGCAATCACTGAATATAATCTACTTGGAAGCAAAAATATTTACATTATTGACTCTGAGAGACAATTTGCTTAAACGAAGCCTTCTAAATCTAGACCATGTTACATTTAATAACGAAGAACTATGTTCGTTTTAGTTGAAGATAATCACATAACAATAAAGTATACATTATTCTTATTTTATATAATGAGTTATGTTACCGCCCACTTACCAAATAGTTACATTTAATATAGAAATTAAATTCTCCGATACTGGTGCTATTACTATAAATCTCTGAAGGTAACTACTCTGACGACAACATACGATAGATTGTGATTCTTGAAGTTATCCAGGCGCAAGGAGTACTCAGTAAAGTTTCGTGATTGCCGCCGGATAAAGTAGACCTACTGGCACGACATTTCAAATGTTAAAATGTTTGTAAACCTGTTGGGCCAAATTGCTATGGCCATCAGTCCCTAGACTTACAAACTACTTAAACTAACACACTGAGGACAACACACACCTCCAAGCCCGAGTGAGGATTCGAACTTCCGGCAGGAGCAACTGCCAGTTCGTAGCATGATGCCTTACCGGGGGTCCACAATATTTCCGCTGACAATAGTTCAGCAATCTTCAGGTGAGTGTCAGCCACAGCGGCGTTAAATTTGTTGAACAGTTGCTTCCGTAGACACTGACACACACACACACACACACACACACACACACACACACACACACACACACTCTGATTCGCTACTATCAGTAGCGAGCCAGTGTGTGCGTTGGACCTGCAATTCTACCGACTCCCGTGAAGATGTCCTCCGCAGACGGGGACGAAACGTTGGGTTTTGAAAACAAATTCAACCGACCACGGCATAATAGCCCGGATAATTTTAATGGACATTAACAGGTTGATAAAGAAGGTCGCATCTGGACGGTTTTCGAGTATTATTTGTCCAGTATGGAGGCGTATTCTTCCGTAGTTGTTCTACTTTTGTTTGGAGAGTTTGACCATCGTGCAGAAGTACGACATTTCAGAGGTGAGACGGATAAATACTCCCTTTATGCCACCCGATTCTAATGTATTGTCTAAGGTGCCTCGCTGCGGAGCGCGCGGTTGCTCGCCGTCGGAGGTTCGAGTCCTCCCTGGGGCATGGGTGTGTGTGTTGTCCTTAGGTTAGCTTACATTAGTTAAAATAGTTTGTAAGCTACGAACTGATGACCACGCAGTTTGGTCCGATAGATTTACAAACATTTGAACATTTTCTAATATATTGTAGGCTGAAATTCATGAGTTAACACACTTGCATTAGTAAATCTGTGTTCGGTTTTCAAGTCGCTACTTGCGAAGGTTCCGATTTCCTGAAATAATTCTGTTTTACAGGTGTAAACTAATGTCTTGGCACTGAATACTCAATGGACGTATCGACTGGTGTTAAGCAACTGTAGACGACACAAGTCCTTCATCTGTGAACCATGTATACACAGACTACGACTCACACGACAAAACAAATTGTGACTCAGCTCTGACACAACAAAAACAACTTAACAGGCTGCTTGGCAACTCGACTTATCTCTCTTTTAAACAATGCAGCTGTATTGCACTGTCAGAAAGGTTTCATTTACCGATTCACAATTTATCATTGAAAAAAGAAATAGTCATTAAAAAAATCTGTTTATGGCGGTTTACAAGGTTAGAATGGAGGTTTTCTTCCGACAATTACGTGAATTAAATATTTATTACAAAATAATAAATTTCTTGTCAATTACAGGATTTAGAGATCTGAACATAATACGGAACAATACTACAAATTTCAGTTTCTACATAAAGGTATAATTTTTTTCGAAAATGTTCTGAAAGAAAGTTTCCTTACATCGAACTTTTAATTACAAACGATCTGATTTTAGTTTCGAAATTAACGGGATTCTTTCATATGTCATGTCGTGATGAACGAAATAAGACAAGTTTGTTCGACAGACATTATTGCAGTCTGAATTGTCTGCCGATTTGAGATCTGAAGGTTTTATCTTTATGATGCCGTAAATACAGAACGTTGGCTCAAAGTTTCTGCTTTGATGCCATCACCGGAAAAGTAGGTGAATT
Organism: Locusta migratoria; assembly: GCA_026315105.1. Lineage (NCBI taxonomy): Eukaryota > Metazoa > Arthropoda > Insecta > Orthoptera > Acrididae > Locusta > Locusta migratoria. Next base: position 544,689,454 of record CM048746.1, read on the forward strand.
TATTCCAACTCTTACTAAGCCACTGTCTCTTCCCACACTTTCTTCGTTGCCTACTGACACACACACACACACACACACACACACACACACTCAGACATAAATGCGCACGCTAGACAACCGCCATGAGGCATGACCTTACTTTACGACACGACACGAGCTTACGTAGGCTGGTGCAAATGACACATTGATTACTTTCTGAACCTCTCAACTGGTTTTGATTTCCGTGTAACAGTTGCAGCATTAATCTCTGCAAACGAGTTTTTACTGCTGTTGCTCTACACCACATGAGAGAGAGAGAGAGAGAGAGAGAGAGAGAGAGAGAGAGAGAGAGAGAGAGAGAGAGAAAGTGAGTAGTTTCGAAGGCGAGCAGCAGGTAGGGAAGGAACAAAAAAGAGAAGGCAGAGTAACATTCGAGGTTAGGTTGTTTGTCTCTAGCAAAAGGAAAACAAATTATTAATTGCTTTATCTTTGTTCGCTATTATGTGTGCGTCTCGGCCTTATATGATAACGCCGTGGAGGGTATGGTTTCCAGATTGTCGGGATTCGTCTGCATTGTCTCTGCGTTTCATTTGATATCCACAATGCAGTGAAAAGTTCAGAATCTACTAACAAAAATTCGGCATTTATTTGAAAGCGACTAAAACAAACAAAATTAAAAAAAAAATAAATGTATCACTTGTGTTGGATCCGCATGAAGGTCCGTCGAGGTGGTATCTTGAATATACGTCCCAGATTGTTTGTTTTCAGTGGCTATTTCACGCAGTGTTAATGTCTGTATTCACTGAAAACTTGTCGCAAACACCTCCGCTCTTGGTCGTTTAATACAGGCTGTTAGTCACTGCGTTCGTGGTGAAAGGTAATGCCTCAAATCTGGTGTTCTTGTCGCACTCTGGACATTAAAGTTTTCGAAGTACTGAATTTCCGATCGGTTTGGAAATGGAATGCGTTTGGCCGTAGCAGTGATTCTGTGTTGAAACTATATTAAGTTTCAGCATTTGGCCCTAATCACCGGAGTACAAATCGTCAATGCACAACATTTTTATACCTTGTTTTTTCACGATACACTGCTATCAATACGTGTGAATATCCTGACTCTTATCACCTGAGTGAATGAGGTGTGTTCAAAAAGTAAGGTGACTTTATATGTTTATGAAAAAAATATTGATTTATTCATCACTATTTCTGTTGTCCCCTTCAAAGAATCCCTATCAAATGTAATACACTTGTGCCACCGCTTTCTCCAGTCATATAATCACTTCTCATACGCACTTTTTGGTTCAGCCTTGAGTACTTCGAACCATACATTTTTTTATTTCTTCAGTCGTTGCAAATCTTCGTTCTTTCATAGGGCTCTCTAGTTTTGGAAACATGAAAAAGTCGCAGAGGACCAAACCCGTCAAATTTGGCGGATGATGCACGATAATCGTGTTGTTTTGGGCTAATCAATCTCTCACAAGCAACGATGAATGTGTAGGTGCACTGTCGTTATGCAAAAGCCATGAATTGTTTTTCCACAATTCCGGACATTTTTCGCGTATTGCTGTTCGGAAAAGGCGCATAACGTCAAAGTAATACTCCTTATTGACCGTATGACCTTGAGACAAAAATTCATGATACAGTACGGCATAGTAATTATAAAAAACGGTGACCAAAACATCGACATTTGATCGCATTTGGCGTGTTTTCTTCGGTCTTGGCTTTCCGGGATGCCTCCATTGGGACGATGGGGATTTGGTTTCGACGTCGTAGCCCTAAACCCAAGTTTTGTCAACAGTGATGACCCTTTTGAGAACATCAGGAATATCATTGACGTCATTCAAGAGCTACTAAGCGATACTCGTGCGACGGATCTTCTGATCAAAATTGAGAGGTTTTGCAACAAACTCCGTTGATATACGACTCACGCCCAAAACATCCTAAGAAATTGCACGACACCAGCCTCCGATGTACCACTATCTTCAGCAGCTTTTCTTACGGTAATTAGACGATTTTCCAAAACAATTTTCTTCACAGCTTCGACTTTATCATCTGTTACTGATGTGCTGGGGCGTCCAGAGGAAGATTCATCTTTCGCATATCGGCCATATTGAAAGAGCTTGTACCACAAGTAAACCTTTTTTAAAAATTTAAAGCAGATTGAGAGTAATCCATTGTCAACATTTGAAGTGTTTTAGAGCACTTGATTCTTTATTTCTCACAAAATTTGATGCTACATTTTTATAACAATAGAGCAAAAGCGCCGAGCATATTAAAACACTTCTAACCTTAGTCAAGAATCCCTTTATAAGGTTTTTATTGCCATAGATCGCTTATTGATCTGTCCATCTACAGTTTTCACTGTGATATAACACACTACCTAGACATGGGGCACAGTGTAGCAGAGGGTCTTGAACAACATGACCCAAAGGCATGTTCAACTGATGATGTGCATACAATTTGTAACTTGCCACAATTATGTTGGTTCATCTGAAGTATATTTCTAACATACCTGGACGAGTAAGATATTATAATGACTCTTTAACGCGTAGTAACTAGTCATATAAAATCAATAAGCGATCTATGGCAATAAAAACCTTATAAAGGGTTTCTTGACTATTACACTAAAAGATCGCCTCCTACAAAATATCCTGAATAAGATGTCAGGTAATTATAACTTCTAACCTTACTAACTGTCAAAAACAAATGAAGTATTCTATCCACTTGAAACTGTGAACACACGTTCGGGACATGTGTACCAACATAAAAAAATAAAAAAAATAGAGAGGGAGAGAGAGAAAGAGAGAGAGAGAGAGAGAGAGAGAGAGAGAGAGAGAGAGAGATCGACAATCGAATCTACATTGCCTGCGCAGTCTGAAAAGCCACGTCACTTTTTGAGCAACCCCCATTCGAAAACGCAAAATGTTCAAATGTTTGTATAGTTTTTGGGACTCAAGTACGGGGTCATCAGTCCCTAAACTTACAAACTACTTATTAACTAGCTAACAGAGCACAAATATCCATGCCCGAGGGGGGATTCAAACCCCCGACCGTAGTGGCCGTGCAGATCGTGACCGGCACGCCTCAGTCCCCTCGGCCACCGCGGCCGGCGGTGGAGGTCGTTTGACTAACAGCGGATAGCATCTTCCGCCTCTGTTCTCAGATGCCCTCGAAACCTCCACGGTAAGATCACTTCCCAGGCCTCATTTGAAACGCCTGGAGGCCACCTAGCTGCCGGACAAAGCGTGCGTGAAGATCCGTAGCTCTCGGTGTGTGTGTTTTTCCCCGCGGAGCGTTCGCAGCTCTTGCGATTGCATCGTAACTTTCCTTTCCAGGCATCCGCGCTCGTTCGCCGCCCTTGCACAGAGCGTTAAAACAGGTGTTACCGCGAGCAGTTCTCGGGTTACGATAAGCTGCGGCCAGCTCACGCACTGTAACCGTAAGCGAGCATGATTTACGCTCTGCACACGTTCGCATCCGCCCGCCTTGGCATACATTTCCCGTCCTGCTCATTTCGCCGCTGGATTCGGTCGTAACGTAGCATATCTCGTAACAGTGTCTAGTCGATAATAGCAGTTTGAATTATACTAATTTAGCATCACCATGAATGTCGGTCATTTTTACCGGCGTAAGTACAAGCCTAGCAACTTGCGCACAAGAGCTTGCCTATGGCATCTTAATGGTAATAAATTGTCATCCTGAGTATATAAAACTTTTATCATGACAATTATGTGTAAAGGAAAGGTCAGAAAGAGGAAAATAGAAGACTGTCGTGTGTTGAAATGGACATAACAGAAATAGCTTAGCGAGTCACTATCGTTTTAGTCAGTAGTTAATTCAGACTAAAGTTCTGTACAATTTTTGTGTTACTGATTTCAATATTATTTACTTTGTGTTATACAAGGTTAAATTTTTCTTTGGTGTCTACTTTAAAACTGTCAACATCAGTTTCTAACGTTTCCAGAGATTTCTGCAAATCTAATAAATTACTACTATGTCTGCTGGAACACTTTTTGTATTCACTTTCAACCTGCTCCACATGATGTTCAATGACTCCCACTCTGGAATCTGTACATGTTCCTGCAATCTAGTATTCGCTTCAGTAATTTGTTCATTGTAACTATGTACCCAAGTATTACTGTCAGACAAACCGTTGTTCACAACTTTCATATACTCTGACAATCTTATTGTAAACTTTCCTGAATTATTGATATATCTGAAGCATTGAATTAAAATTTGTGGTGCGGCCGGGAATCGAACCCGTGCTTACTAGGCAGAAGTCTTAACCGTTAGACTACCACACAAGTCTAAACTAACGGCTGTGCTTAATCTTCTCTTCAACTGTGTGAACCACTTCATCAGTAAACCACAGAGGGGCGTCCACTTAGTTTTTCATCGTGCTCTTGATCACGCCCTTATTTGAACAGTCTGACCCATCCTCTAACCATTGAATCACTCATAGCATTCTGTCCGTAAACCTCGCGGATTTGCCGATGAATTTCCGTCTCTGGAATTCTTTAATTGTATTAATCGATATTTATATTTCCTGAATTACTTTTTGAATCTTTTAAATGCGAGGTATGTCCACAAAGTAAGTTCCGTTTGGTTATATAAAACAAACCAGTACAGATACAGAAAAAATATTTATTGTACAACTGTTAAAATACTCTTCTACATAGCTTCCGAAATTTTGTTGGTACTCGTCATAGCGTGGCATAAGTTTTTGTATGCCCTCTTTATAGAAGGTTGCCACCTGTGTATTAAACCATGTGGTAACATGTTCTTTCAGCTAGTCATCATGGTTGAAGTATTGGCCACCAAGAACAGATTTTAGGTGTAATAAGAGAAGAAATATCCGGGCTGAACGGAGGATGATCAAACACGTCCCAGTGAAATTCCCGTAAGAGTTTAGTCACTTTCGCCACGTGAGGTAGGGCATTATCGTGAGAGAGAAAAAAAAACGCCTTTTGACAGTAACCCTTCTTTAGCAACACCACCAAGTCTAAACTAACGGCTGTGCTTAATCTTCTCTTCAACTGTGTGAACCACTTCATCAGTAAACCACAGACGGGCGCCCACTTAGTTTTTCATCGTGTTCTTGATCACGCCCTTATTTGAACAGTCTGACCCATCCTCTAACCATTGAATCACTCATAGCATTCTGTCCGTAAACCTCGCGGATTTGCCGATGAATTTCCTTTTGTTTAACTTTCTTTGCATTTATTAGACGAATCACAGATCTTATTTTACACGCGGCAGCATTTTCAATTACGGCTGACATTATAAAGAAGCACGAAAAAACACACGTCGACAGCAACGACCTGAAAATGGCGTACTTTTCCTTGAATCAGAGTAACTTCCGCGCATGTTCGGAACTGCGATTGTACAGCTGCCGCGTATTTAAATAGAAACGGAACTTACTTTGTGGACGACCCTCGTGTATTTCACTTCTCTATTCGAAATCATAAATTGCACATACATTCAGATTTTTTTGAAACATTTTTGTTTCGCTTTTTGGGCAACAGCACTCTTATTTAAATTTATATATAAAGAATAGTCTAGAGTGCAAAATTTTTATTTTTTTACGACTAGTTTCGGTCTTCTTTTAGACCATCTTCAGGAAATTTAGCTCCATTGATGTTGTGGAGCTGGCAGGAAACTTGGAGCCTTCTAGTGACATGTAACTCAGATAATAGTTTTTATGAATAATGTAAGTTATTATTAAAAATTAGTATTTACATCTTTGGATTAGTCTTTGCCGTAGGCGGGTGTGACTGCAATTTAATAATGCTGCTACTACTATTTTAGCTTCTTTATCCCAGGGGACGTTACAAGGTTCCATATCATTTTAGATAGAATTAGGATACTATTTAAATGTTGTCATGGATCCTTTTTTACACAATCCTAGAAGGACTCGATGGCATCAGTTGAATATGCTCTGAACACCGTCTAAGAGGATATGGAACCTCCATTTCGGTTAGGAGACTGAAGATGACTTCAGTGTGAGACCGAAACTATTGCAGACTTCATTGCTTATATAATTATCGCATCGGAAGTGATCATAATCGGACACACTGCTGCTGAACTTGATGTTCCTATCGGCAGAGAGGCACGCTTGTCCATCAGTTAGAGCACTCGCATAGGATTCGGTTAGCAGAACATCCACAACTCAGCTTGTTGGAGGACGAAAGCATCCGTTTCAGGTGCACAACTCTTCATTGCAACACACACTACCGGTTTCGGGCAGCTCAGAGCTCATTCTGGCGTATAGTTGTAAATCGTAGGTAGCGCGGCAGCCGCACGCTGGCAGCGAGAGGCGACGGACGCGTCCATCAAGTCAGGCGGGCAGACTCGTGGCTTGTGATTTACGGTTATACGCCACATACCTTCCGCGTAAAGCACTACCACCACTGAGTCTAGTCATCCACTGCACTGAGAGTTCATAAATTGCGAAGCGGCGATTCTGTCTGACAATCTCAACCATTATTAACAATAATTGAATTATATATGTACTGTCTCAAGATACTGAATATAAGGAGATGCGTAAGCAGGAGTTATCGGGTTCGAATCCCGACCGCAGAAGAAATTTTAATTCAATGCCTCTCCTTATATTCAAGTTTATACATAACAGTCCTTCGTCTAGAGGCGTATATAAGTGTGTGTGGGGGGGGGGGGGGGAGGGTGGTGGTGGCAGGAATATATATAATATATATATATATAGAAAGCTATATTTTTCTTACTTAACGTCAACAATAAAAAAAGCTTGATCTCGGTAAAGTGAAAAGGGGTTCAGCGCAAATTCTCCTCTCAATATGAGTAGCAAACTTGATACAGAATATCAGGGAGTGTCTCAAAGTGCGATTGATGTACGGTTTTCACAGAGTGGATTGGAGTCAAAGCCTCGTATTGTTAGCCAATAAACAGATTGTAAATATACTTAGAAAGTGTATTTTTTATGCAAACATACAATTTTTCAAATGGAACAATGATTGCTTCTGTCATGCACTGAAATTTTCGACAGCAGCTGTGTACAAAGAATTTTGAATGATATTTTTATCATGTTTAGTTTGGCAACTACAACCATTCAGAGTTTTTGGGGCGGAGGCTACGACTGCATAGCTGACTGGCTGCTGGTCATGCGCCAGGGGCTGGCCACTCGGTCAATCAGCAACGCTATCGCAGCCTCCGTTGCCGAAACTTTGAACGGTTGTAGCTGCCAAACTAAACGTGATAAAATGTCATTCAAAATTCGCGGAGGTAATTCCCGTTAACAAAAAGGGTCGTCGATTAGATGCGCTAAACTATAGACCTATGCCTCTGACAGCGGTCAGTTGCAGAATTTTGGAACACGTTATATGTTCAAATATTATGTCATCTTTGGACACTGGAAACGTCCTTTGTAGGAAACAACATGGTTTTCGAAATTAATGATCATGTGAAACTTGCGCTACTCATCCACCATATCCAGAGGGCAGCAGATATAGGGTCGCAGGTAGTTACCGTGTTTCTTGACTTCCACAAGGCGTTCGATCACCACCACCTAGAGAGAAGGCCGCGGCGCTCTCGTGTGACGTTAGGCGGAGAAGGTTGCGCATAGCTGAGTGGCTCGCTGCTTCGGCATAGTGGGCTAGCACACTAAATGTTTGACTGGATTGAGGGGTTCCTGTCTAACAGAAAGCAGCATGTTATTCACAACGGAGAGAAGTATTCAGACGTGCCCCAGGGGAGTATTATAGAGTTTATAACATCCGCAGTTCAGTGAGGCATTTTGCGGACGATACTGTAGTTTATCGAGAGTCGGAACTCTGGAGAAGGGTCGCGAAATACAAGATCTGCAGCGTATTGATAAATGGTGAAGGGAATAGCAACTGAGCTTCAACGTAAACAAGTTCTGAGTTTACACAGAAAGAAAGATCCTATATTATATAAATACGCAACAGCAGGACAAACGCTGGAAGCAGTTACTTCCATAAAATAACTGAGAGTAGACATAATGAGCGATTTGAAATGGAACGATCACATAAAATGAATCGTGGGTGAGATTCATTGGAAGTTTCTCAGAAAGTGTAGTCCGTCAACATAGGAAATAGGTTGCAATACTCTCGTTCGGACAGCGCTTGAATATTCCTTATAAGTGTGGGGTCCGTACCAGGTGGGGTTGACAGAGGACATAGAGAGCAGCACGCTTCGTTAACTCATTTAGTAATCGGGAAAGCGTCACAGAGACGATTATGAAAATCGAGGGCAGACGCAGCAAGAGAGACGTTCTGTATCGCGGTACTAGTTTCTGTGAAAGCTTAGAGAGCATACGTTTCATGAGGATTCAATCAAAATATTGCTTCCTCCTAAGTACCGGGTGATCAAAAAGACAGTATAAATTTGAGAACTTAATAAATAACGGAATGATGTAGATAGAGAGGTAAATATCGACAAACATGCTTGGAATGACATGGGGGTTAGAACAAAAAAAAAAAAAAAAAAAAAAAAAAAAAGTTTAAGAAAGTGTGACAGATGGCGCTTCATTTGATCAGAAAAGCAATAATTAGCATAAGAAATTAAGACAAAGCAATGATTGTGTTCTTTACAGTAAATGCTCAATATGTTCACTATCGTTCCTCAACAATAGCTGTAGTCGAGGAATAATGTTTGAAGAGCACTGGAAACCTTGTCCGAAGTTATGGTGAGGCATTGGCGTCTGGTGGTGTCTTTCAGCATCCCTAGAGATGTCGGTCGATCACGATACACTTGCGACTTCAGCTAACCCCAAAGCCATAATCGCACGGACTGAGGACTGGGGACCTGGAAGGCCAAGCATGACGAAAGTGGTGGCTAAACACACGATCATCACCAAACGACGCGCGCAAGAGATTTTTTTGAACTTTTTTTAGTTCTAATAAAACCCCATGTCATTCCAAGCATGTGGGTCAATTTTTACCTCTCTATCTACATTATTCCGAAATTTATTTTCAAATATATACTAACTCTTTGATCACTCGGTATATCTCGCGAAGCGACCACAGGGATAAGAGCAGAGAGATTAGGGCCTACACGAAGGCATACAGGCATTTTCCAGGAAACGTTACGCGATACGCTATACACCGTGAAGTGGCTTGCTAAGTATCCATGTTTCCGGATGACGGAAATGAATGTCTGAAACAATGCAGTTGCTTCAAGGAAAGTGGCCATTTGAGGCCTAGTCGTCTTGTGAGAGGGAAGTTGGCTTAGCGCGGGTGTACTTGGCTGCCAGTATGTGTGTCGAATCGCAGACGAGGCTGGCCTTGGGTTCGCGCGCCGGGCGACAGTCACGACTTGAGGAAATTGCTCGCAACGGCGGGGCAGCTCATGGGCGGGGCCGGAGCAGCGAGGCGGTAGCGGAGCCCACGTAGGCCGACCAATCGCTTCCTCCGACAAATGTCTCGCGGATCCAATTAGAGAGCTTAGGGCCCACCCATAGTCTATTCCCCTCGAACCACACGCCAATGGAGAAATAAAAGCAGGAAGCTACACTTGTGGGCAGAGTAGCCACGCACCATGAGCTGCCTTGGGGAGTCTAGCTCCGAATGCGAAAATATATTGTTGACTCCCACTTACATAGGTAGAAATGATCATCAGAATAAAATACGAGAAATCAGAGCCCGAACGGAGAGATTCAGGTGTTTATTCTTCCCGCGCGCTATTCGAGAATGGAATGGGAGATAAAATAGTATAGCGGTGGTTCGATGAACCCTCTGCCAGGCACTTAAATGTGATTTGCAGAGTATCCAATGTAGATGTAGATGTCTGATTACAACTGGCCAAGTGCTCTGCGACGCGCCAGTTACAGTCTGCACGGCCGCTACGGTCGGGGGTTCGAATCCCCCCTCGGGCATGGATGTTTGGCACGTCTTTAGTATAAGGTGGTACATAAGTAGTTTGTAAGTTTAGGGACTGATGACCCCGCAGTTAAGTCCCTTAAGTTTAACAAACATTTGAACATCTGATTACAACCGTCTGGTCTCACCACTCCCGCCACAGATGTTGGATGTTGGTAATTGGATGATAGGGGAGTTAGATTTTTTATTTCTTTTATTTTTTATTAATTTTTTTACTTTTTATAGTCAATGCCCTTCCCCTCCCTTGCTCGTCCTCTCTTCCGTGAATAATTATTGAAGATGTTTATATTTTCCTGTAGATAATTTTCACGTATGTGAATGTAGACTCCCCCACCGTATACCGCCGACAACTTGTAAGGGTTGTCCAGATGACTGCGCTGAAATAACGCAGTGTTTCGATATGTGTGATCCGAAATTATATACAGGGTCCACTGCTATATACGGGATGAGGCATTTAACACAGGTTCTTTTTGGAATATTTGGGAAAATACAAATCGTATTATGAAAAGTTGTAATACAATACATCTGTTGACTTTAAGCTCGACCTCATGCACCACCCACAGGCCTTCGAGGGAGGCTGACTTCGAAATTTTAAATAGGAACCGATAGTTTTATTGCATATTTGCGTTCTCCGTTAATAAATATGTAACTTTGGTATGAAATATTTTTTCGTTTCATGATAGATGACGCTGCGATAGGTAAAACTGAAAATGAGTTGAAAATTGTTGAAAAACGCAAATATGTCAAAGAAATAGAATAGGTTTAACACTTTCAATTTCAGCAAACTGTTGTACAACACTGCTAAAAGTCGTTGCAGAAGGAACGGATTAGCATACCTTTAACGAGCTCCTTTCACCTTTCCGTGAGCCTCAGAGTAAGATGAAATGATATCTGACCTCTATGTAGCCTGTAATATCGTGGAACAATTGCGTAGAGATGTGTACAGTCCGAATCATTGAAGTACAATGAACTGTCGGGCCATGGACTGATAGCTTGATCAAGGTTTATGCTTTATATGATTGTGGGAGGTCTCACATGATAGCTTTGACAGAAATATCAAACTGTAGTTTGTTTTTTCTAATCTGATGTGTATTTATTTAAGATATTAACTTTTTTGAACGATATTTATTTTAGTCTACTACAGTTCCATCTATCATGAAACGAAAAAACTGAGTCCCACAAAACTTGCATTTTTTTCACAGTGAATCCAAATACGCAATAAAAAGTGGGAGTTCCTATTTAAGATTTCAAAGTCTCAGTTCTTCCCGTCCCGTGGGTGTCAAACTTTATGATCTTTCATTGCAACCTTTTCTTACATATTATCCGAAATGTGTTTTAAATGCCTTACTCTGTATATTAAATAATCAGATATTAATTCGTAATTTGAAATAACTAGCGACTTAAGCTGCTCTTCTTAAGGTGGACTATCACTTTGTTCATATGAATACTTGTGCTGGATCTCCCGGGTTTCTCGAACGGTCGCATTAAACTATCGGCCATCCGAGCACGCTCCACAGCCTTGCCCAAACTCCCGTTTGTCACACCTGCCTAAATACACCAGTGCTCGTACACGTTCACCGTGATTTCCGCAAAGGGGGGAGACACATTCAAAAGTATTCGAATGTTGGCAAAACTAAGGTACCAAACTGTTGAGGTCATCAGTCCCCTTACTCCGTTAACTGAAACGAGAGAAGGAGTGTAAACACATCGAGGAGCGCAACCAGGGGTGAACAAAAAGGGGTCGTTCATCTGTTTCAGGTTTAAGGTCGCTGTGTTTTGTTACATAACAGTGATATTAGAAACAGAACATATTGAAAATTGATTTTTCTAAAATAATCTGTAAAATTTGGGCTTCTTAAAATTTCCCAAATCTCCATATTCGTTTACGACAATAAGCAATTAGTCAATTGTTGGCCATTCGTTACGAAAGAAACATTCATATACTTATCTTCCAATCACATTTCTTTGAAAGTCATCATCACTTTCTGTTATTTACTGGAACACTTCAAGTGATTTGCTACCCGATACACTGAGGAAAGACCAATGCCGGTAGATGTATCTGTTTTTCACAACATTACAGGTCATTGTCGGTTCTGGACACCATATCTCTTTTTTATACTCAATAACAACTACAGTTTCTCTGAAAAACTCATGATTTCTTCTTTAATTGCTTCTTGAGTGGACTCAAAACAGAGGAGACAAAATGAGGTTAATCTTACGTGATACTAACGACAAAGAGACTATGAATGTTCAATGTGATTACAAACACAACACACACACACACACACACACACACACACACACAGGCTTTGCAACTGAAGCGGATGAGGCAAATCTGATCGAGCACCCCCGTTTTGTCCACCCCTGGACACGCGCCTGAGTGTGTGTCCGTCTCTCGTTTCGGTGAACGCAGTACAGATTTACAAATTAATTTAACTAACTTATACTGAGGATAACAAGCACGCCTATGTCCGAGAGAGGACTCGAACCTCCGGCGGGAGCGGCAGCGCAATCTACGGCGTGGCGTCTTAAACCACGAGGCCATTACCGCGCAGCCATTTTGACGTACAATCTGTATCATTTTGACTTATGTACGTATGATTATCGAAGACATGGCACTCTGACGTCAATTAGGGTGAAACCATGCTTCCAATGGCTGCAATAATGTTGATGGTTGTTTACTAGGATAGTTGGGATGGCTGTAACAAGGGAAGTCATCCATACAGTAAGAGCTCGTCGACGAAACAGACGGCAGTGTTCACTGAAAGTGGTTGTGACAAATGTGACGAGTCGTTCTGTAGTGAAATATGTATAAAAAAGCAACATTTTCTCAATAGAAAAATGTTTTATATGCATCAGAAACATAAGTTATTATCAAGAGGAAGGTGAGCAGGAAACATGCGTGGGAAATGAAATTTCAGGGAAGAATATTAAGAATGACGAAAAGGGATAGAGTAAGAAATGAGATACTTCTAGAAATTTTCGAAGAGAGACCCACCTACATAGAGCTGACTAGATTGAGATGGCATGGAGATGTCTAGACAATGGAAGACGGCAGGATAGGAAGGAAGATAGAATATATAAAAATGGAGCAAAGGACACCAAGAGAGAAAGAGGTTGTGGGTGTAAGTGAAGGAGTGAGGGGACAGAGTGCGTGCACGCAAGTTTAATATAGCAAAACATCCACAAAACAAGATCGGTTCATATTGAGCTATTCGTTCTTCACACACACGAACTTCCGCATGGGTTTGAGTGTACTAGACATGCAATAATGTAAAAGCGACCAGAATTTCTTCGTGCTGTTTAAGGAATAATAGATCGTAAAAGTTTACGTCCTTACGGTTACAACGTCGTTTATTCAAGGTCTTTTTTGCACTGCTGTGAACAAAGGAAACGCTTCCTCTGCAGTAAATATTTTCAGCCTTATATCTTGTCCAGAGTTATCTCCGTTTATCAGTTATTTAGCTCAAACCGCTTGAGTGCTTCTGGCTGTAAAGTTTCTCATTATGAAATTACATGTTTCGCGTTTCGAGCAGTGAACGTACAATACACGGGAAGTAGTAAGGCGTAGCTTTCTATTTCTTATTGATGCGAGATTTTATAATTTCTTGTAGGTAAGTGCATACAGGTTTTTTCACAATGACGTTCATGTCATTTGTACCCGCAAATAACGTAAGTCGTGGTTCATGCACGTATATTTATGTTGTTGAAAACTTGAACATGGCTGTTCAGCAACCTAACTATAAATTTCACTATGGAATAAGACAGCTTAGCGAACGCACAACTTTTCTACTATTTACCTGGTTTTGACACCAACTAAGGTTACCTTCAAAAATGAAATAGAGTAACTTGGATTTTCGTCTGAACAATGAAATCATAAAACAAATATGCTAAGGAGCTCGTGCGAAAAATGGTAATTTATTCTGTTGAAGATATTCTTAGATTGTGACGAAACCATAAATACCAAAAACATTGTGCAGCCGGTTGGCTGTCTTTTTCCATTATTATTAAATTTATGTTGTCCTTCTTTGTGCCATTCTTATACTGCATCTTCATGGGTTTGGCTCCAACCTTCGTTGTAATTGACGGTAAGCCATCGAGTAAAACAGAAGTGATATCTGGCGTTCCACAGGGAAGCGTTATAGGTCCATTACTCTTCCTCGTGTTTATAAACGATTTAGGAGACAATCTGAATAGCTCCCTTAGACTGTTCGCGGATGATGCTGTCGTTTACCGGTTAGTGAAGTCACTTGAGGATCAAAAGCAACTGCAAAGCGATTTAGACAAAATTTCCGCATGGTGCGAAAATTGGCAATTGACAATAAATAAAGAAAAGTGTGAAGTAATACACATGACCACTAAAAGAAATCCGCATAACTTTAACTAAGCGATAAATCAGTCAAACCTTAAGGACGTAGATTCTACCAAATACCTAGGAGTTACAATTGCGAACAACTTTGACTGGAGAGAACACATAGAAAATATTGCGGGGAAGGCGAAACAAAGGTTACGTTTCATCGGCAGAACGCTTCGAAGATGCACCAGCTCCACCAAGGAGACTGCCTACATCACACTTGTGCGTCCTCTCCTGGAGTACTGTTGCCCCTTGTGGGACCCTCACCAGGTGGGACTGACGGAAAACATTGAGAAGGTTCAGAGAAGGGCAGCTCGTTTTGTTTTATCACGTTACGGGGGGGAAAGCGTCACGGAAATGTTGCACGAATTGGGGTGGAAATCATTAAAAGAAAGACGTTATTCATTGCGGCGTGATCTGTTTGCGAAGTTTCAATCACCGACTTTTACTTCTGAATGTGAAAATATTTTGCTAGCACCCACCTACTTAGGGAGACATGACCATCCCAATAAAATAAGAGAAATCAGATCGAAAACGGAACGAGTTAGGTGTTCTTTCTTCCCGCGCGCTATTAGAGAATGGAACGGTAGAGAAAAGTTATGAAAGTGGTTAATGAACCCTCTGCCAGGCACTTTAATGTGATTTGCAGAGTATCTATGTAGATGTAGATGTGTGAATGCTCTGGAAAGCTAATCATTTGCATATCACAGCATCTTCTTCCTGTCGGTTAAATTTCGAGTCTGTAGCACGTCATCTTCGTGGTGTAGCAACTTTAATGGCCAGGAGTGTAGCATATCTGTTGTCTGGCGCAGGCCTTAGATCGGTCACTGCTTGTACAGTGTCAGGTGTTTTTGATTTAAATGAGTATGAACACTGTGTTACAGTCGGCGCCCGAGACATGGGATACAGCATCTTCGAGGTAGCGATGAGGTGGGGTTTTCTCCTACGACCATTTAACGAGTGTACAGTGAATATGGGGACGCTGGAAAAGAATCAGGTCTTCGACACCTCCGCGTCTGGAAAAAATGCTGCAAGAATGGGACCAACGACGATTGAAGAGAACCGTTCAACTTGATGGAAGTGCAATACTTCGGCAAATTGCTCCGAATTTTAATGCTGGGCCATCAACAAGCGTCAGTGTGCTAAACATTCAACTAAACATCATCTATATGGGTTTTGGAGCCGAAGGCCGACTCGTGAACCCTTGCTGACTGCAGGACACAAAGCTGTAAGCCTCGCCTGGATCCGTCAACACCGACATTGGACTGTTGATGACTGGAATCCAAATGTTCAAATGTTTGTTGAGCTTAAGGGACTTTGCCGGCCGCGGTGGCCGAGGGGACTGAGGCGCTCCAGTCAAGGTTTGCACGGCCACTACGATCGGGGGTTCGAATCCCCCCTCGGGCATGGATATTTGTGCCGTCCTTAGTATTAGCTAGTTCATAAGTAGCTTGTAAGTTTAGGGACTAATGACCCCATAGTTAAGTTCCATAAGCTATACAAACATTTGAACATTTTTTTAAGGGACTTAACTACGGGGTCATCAGTCCCTAAACTTGTAAGTTTAGGGACTAATGACCCCATAGTTAAGTTCCATAAGCTATACAAACATTTGAACATTTTTTTAAGGGACTTAACTACGGGGTCATCAGTCCCTAAACTTACAAACTACTTATGAACTAGCTTATACTAAATACGGCACAAAAATCAATGCCAGAGGGGGGATTCGAACCCCCGACTGGGAACGACCTCGCGCATCGTAGCACAGCGCCTCAATTCGCTCGGCCGCTCCGCCGCGGCATGACTGGAATCATGTTGTGTGGGCTGACGACTCTCGTTTCCAATTGTATCGAACGGATGGACGTGTACGGGTATGGAGGTATGGAGGCATCCTCATGAATGAATGGTCCTGCACGTCATCAGAGGGCAGTTCGATTGGTGCGGCTTTGTAATGGCGTGGAACGTGTGCTGTTGGAGTGATATGGGGCCCCTGATGTGATTCTGACAGGTGTCACGTACGTACGCATCCCGGCTGATCACTTGCATCCATTCACGACCATTGTGTACTGGAAGGACAATGCGACACCCCACACGTAAAAAATTGTTACAGAGTGGTTCGAGAAAGCATCTAATGAGTTTAAACACTTCCACTGGCTATCAAACTCCCCAGACATGAACTTTATTGAGCATCTCTTGGCATACCTTGCAACGTGCTGTTCAGAAGAGATTTCCGGCCATTCGTACTATTACGGATGCTGAACAGCCTCGTAGGATGTAAGGTGTCAGTTTCCTCGATCACTACTTTAGGCACAAGTCGAGTCCATGTCCACGTCCCTTTCCGACACTTCCGCTTGTTCGCGGGGCCTCTCTGCACGATACCAGGTAGATGTACCATTTTCTTTGGCTGTTCATTGTATAACAGGCATAGTACATATGCTTGTTTTCGGCAGACTTCAAGCAATATTGATTAGAAAGTCACAAAATTTTGTAAGAGCAATAGCGCTAACCATCGCTTAGGACACAAGAAAAATTACAGAAAACCACTTGTGGATGTTCAAACTCAAACAGGCTATAATATTTTTACATGCAGGAATATGACCTATTGTGTTAATGGGGAAAGGGGGGGGGGGAGGATGTCAAGCGGGCCGACTTGAAGCAGGAGAGGCACGATAGGACATTTTAATTTACACTGTCTATACTTTTACAAATAAATTCACAAACATTTGTCAGCAAGCATGACCGGGTAGGGTACAGGATTCACACTCAAAGCAGTCGCACTCTTAAAACATAACAAAATAATTTTTATTTACATTTGAAAATTCATCAGTTTTTGGCTGCATTTGTTTGGTATAGGTATACTTTTCTTCATATGTAAGAGAGATTATTCGATGATTTTTGCACAACTTACAACTCATACTTACAGGTGTTTGAAACTCTAGAATTGATTTAATTCATGAAAAAATGAATGAGCTATTACTTGCTAAATTTTACTTTCAGATGAAACTCAAATTTTATAGTTAACATACTTAATTTTTACACAGTTTTCAATATATTTTCAAAATTCTAGAGTTTCATACAAAGTATTGTTTGTATATTGTGCAAAAGTAATCGAAGAATCTCTCTTACTTGTTAAGAAATTGTACCTATATCAAAAAATGCAGCCAACAGTAAATGAAAAAAAAAATAGTGATTTTTCACATGCAAATAAAAATTATTTTGTTATGTTTTAGAACTTCCACAGCTATGAGTGTTAACCCTGAATCCTTTCCGGTCATGCTGACAAATTTTGTGAATTTACTTGTAAAAGTATAGGCAGTGTAAATTAAAATGTCATGTCGTGCCTCTCTTCCAAGTCGGCCCGCTTGACGTCCTACCCCCCCCCCCCCCCCCCCCCCCTTGGGAAAGAAGCAGCAGATTGATTAAGATAGTCTACCAGCATCAATAGGAAAACTCCATTTAAAGTGCCGCACTTATGAACAATTCGTGAGGGAACTTTCTTGGTCTACATCTGTCTTAAAATGTGGTAACGCACGAGAAATTTGTACATAGGTGTAGAACAAGGGTAATTATTTGCACCATTGAAAGCAAGCTATGTTGAAAGTGGTGTGTAACATTATTTTATGCGGGCGTCTGACAGTAATAAACTGTATTATTAAATGATATATTCGCTGTTACAATGTGCCAATACTTCGACAAATATGTTCGCTTAAACGTTTTCAATATATTACAGATTTAACTGCCTGAGCGATTACTCTTATTTGAAAGTAAGTTTCTCGTAACAGGACTTGAAGCAAACAGGCTTCTGAAATGGAACGATGAAATTGCAACCTCATGTAATTACTGTACGTTTTACGTGCTGCCTCAGAGTATGTACATTAGCGCACTTAGATCTTGACGGAATGATGCCACAGAACCGGGCAGGAGTTATTAAACCGGACACCATTTGGTGTCAAGGGGAGAGCTGCCAAGATAATTGACGCACATATCCGTCTTCAGAAGTGTCTGGCCTTTCCGAGGAGGACGGCCGAAGCTACACCCCAACAAGTAGCGATCACTCGCGCCTGCTCGCGCGTGCTTTCACCGATGCAGAAGGACATACGGTAGCCTCCTCGGCGGCTCGTGATAGACTGTCGCCAGTCCTATTGCGACACAGCATCCGAACGCCACCAGTGTGAACTGTGTGTCAGAACACTTAGATGAAGCAGCACGTAATTCATAAAATACCCCTAACTCCTTTCGGTCAGATGACACAACAACCATATGCTGATAGACTTCCAATAAAACATCAACTTGGTTGCAAATATTTCATTTTTTACCGTGACTGGATTTTTTGGTTCACCATCAGATTTCACTGTCGCTCAGGAAAAAAAGAGAACAAACTGAAAGATTAGAGATATGGGATGTTCATATCCATAGTTAAAGTCGACGTGCTCATTATTGAGCGTCGTGACACCATGACAACCTTGTGTGGATTCCACAATGTGCAGCAATACTCCAAATTAGACGCACAAGTGTAGTGTAGGGAATTTGTTTAGTAGAACTGTTGCATCTTCTGATTGTTCTGCCAATGAAACGTAGCCTTTCGTCCGACTTTCCTACAATATTTTCAATGTGTTCTTTCCAATTTCAGTTGTTCGTAATTGTTACTCCTAGGTATTTAGTTGAACTGAGGGCCTGTAGATTTGACTGATTTATCGCATAACTGAAGTTTAACGTATTTCTTTTAGTCGTAACATGAGTAACTTCACACTTATCACTATTCATGGTCAACTGCCAATTTTTGCACTATTCAGATATCTAAATCATTTTGCAGGTGCTTTTAATCTTCTGGTGACTTTATTAAGCGATAAATGACACCATCACCCGCGACAATCTAAGAGAGCTACTGATATTGTCTTCTAAATCGTTTATAAAAATAAGGAACAATAAGGGCCCTATAACACTTCCCTGGGGAACACCAGATATCATTTCTACTCGATGACTTTCGTCAATTAGAACGTACTGTGGACTTTCTGAAAGGAAATCACGAATCCATGTATTTTGATTAAAAGACGCTTTTGAGGTACAGTGGAAAAGCCTTTCGGAACACTTCCCTGGGGAACACCAGATATCATTTCTACTCGATGACTTTCGTCAATTAGAACGTACTGTGGACTTTCTGACAGGAAATCACGAATCCAGGTATTTTGATTAAAAGACGCTTTTGAGGTACAGTGGAAAAGCCTTTCGGAAATCTGGAAACACGGAATCTATTTGATTTCCCTTGTCGATAAGTCATCACATCATGTTTCACAGGAACGATAGTTTCTGAATTTGTGTTGACTGTGGGACAATGCGTTCTCTTGAGTTAGTTCATAATAAATCCTGCTGCAAAGCGACGTTAATGACATAAACCTATAATTTTTCGGATCACTCCTATTGCCTTTCTTTAATATTGGAGTGATCTGTGCAACTTTCCAGTCTTTCGATACGGATCTGTCACTGAGCGAGCGGTTGTATAACTAGGTATGGGGCTATTGCATCAGCATACTGTGAAAGGAATACAATCGGGGCCGGGAGACGTACTTTTGTTGATTTAAGTTGCTTTGATACTCCATGGGAATCTACTTTTAAATTATGCATGTTGGCAGCTGTTCTTGATACGAGTTCTGGAGTATTTGCTTCCTCTTCTATGGTGCAGGAATATCGGGAAGCTGTGTTGAGCTATTCTGCTTTGGCAGGTCATTAATAACATCACAATTGCCACAGCGTAGCGAAGGCGTTGATTGTATTTTGCCGCTAGTGTACTTTAGATACGACCAGAATTTCTTAGAATTCTCTACCAAATTACGTGACACGGTTTCGTTATGGAAACTGTTATGAGTTTTCCGCATTGAAGTTCCAGCTAAATTTTGCGTCCGTTGAAATTTGGCTTGCTTTTTTCTTTGCTTTTGCAAGAGTGACCTAACCTGTTTCGTTAGTTATCTGCCTTGACAGTCAAATGTCCTTGTCAATGAAGGCATTAGTTTATAGTCAGCAGCGCACACACACACGATGTATATCAGAAACCGCGCAAAAATCGACACTGGTCACCCTGCCCAGACGGACTAAGAGTGTATGCTTGTAGGACGCCCAATGTTACACTCTGTAATTATTAGTCCGCAGTGAGATTTACGAACACCGCCCTCCGCGGCGTATCTCTGGAGTGATCGGTCTGTTTGTCAACACAAACACGTCGCAGATGGCGCCTCCGATTACGCCAAAACTGGCCGATGGTACGCGTTTAATGGCTGTCCCTGAAGTTAGTAATTGTCGGAGCGGCTCCGTCATCGGCAGAAATACGCGGGCAGACTGGCCGATCTGCGACCGGATAAGGCGGCGGCGCCAGCGCGGTCGCCGCTGTGACGGGCTGGCCCTGGGGCCACCGCTGTCTGGCCAGGCATCGCCTCATATCGCAGATCCCGCCGCAGATACCGCCAGCCTGATCTACAAAGCCGTCTCCGCCGCCGCGGGCGCTTATCTCCTGCCGTATCGATACTGCCGACCGTCGACTACGCGAGTCAGTCGATCCGCTTTTGAGACCTTGAGAACCGCCAGGCCTTCCCTGGTGTAGTGGGACGGATTATTGTCTCTGCTACATGTCTCATGTCAGCTCAGTTTGTGCAGGATAACTTACTTATATTTGTGTTCTTAAATTATTTTTACGTAAATGATTAACGTTATATGATTCTTAAAGAAGTTTTTTGTATTTTTTTTAATGTTTCATGTACTGTGAGGCGAGTCAACCTACGAGGGCAACATCTTCGACGCCGATTCCAAGGAGTAAATATCCGGCCACATCAAGTCGCGGGTCGACGGCCACGAGGCAAGAAGATGTTGGTCTCTGCGGTTGTCGTCGCAGGAGTTGACATTATTATCGACATTTTATGTTAAAACAACAAATTTTAAAAGTCAGTTCCCTTTTGTCTGTCAATGACTACATATGTAAAGTCATAGAAAGCAATAAATGGCATTGTGTTTAAACTTGACGAAAGTGTCAGAGTACATCATTTATGAAGAATTATTTTACGATGAATAATATATTAATGAAATGAGTAGATGGTTTAATTTAAATATTCTTCAATCTGAAGGAAAATTTTTATGAATTTTCATTGGTGGGAAAGTTACGTCAAGAAGACTTCGATAAATGTTTTTTTTTTAACTTTGGTTAATCGATCATACACATCGATCGATAATCATTGAAGAAATATTTTTTTATCTGTGGCTATATCAACGACCACAAACTGAAGAATTTCTTTTGACCGTGTTATCTATGAGAGAATATTTTAATAAGAATGACTGTTAAAGACTTCTTCCCTCGGCGCAAGAATCTGATTTTGAAATATTGCAATGTATAAAGATTTTACATGAACATATTTATTTTTTATTTTATATAAATTTTTATATTCGAGTGGACACCTCAATGATTACGAAGTCTGACACGGCCACACTCAACTCTAATCATACGAGTGCTTTTGAAGATAAGGTTTTAGCACACGTTTCGCCGTACGAGGAGGTCGTTCCGCCGCACTGGCCTGCCAACTCTCATGATTCCATGCGCAAATTAAGTTAATCCGGCAAATTCGAGCATACTTCAGCTGATTTTTCTGAACTGATATGAGAATAACAGTTGTGTAGTGTAAGGGGTCAGTGCCCCTCAATTCAGAGACATGCGGTCGCATCAAGTACGAGAATGTCGATAGTGGCTGCCGATTGCGCCACCTGTCGGCAGAGTGAGTAGGTTGCGATTGCGTAGTAGAAGGAAAGAAGTGTGCCGTTTAACGTCCCGTCGACAGCGTGGTCATCAGAGACGGAGCTTACACTCGGAGTGTTAGGGTATGGATGTGGAAGGAAATCGGCCGTGCCCTTTCAAGGGAACCATCCCGGCATTCGCCTGATTTAGGGAAATCACGGAAAACCTAAATCTGGATGGCCGGAGGTGGATTTGAACCACCGTCCTTCCGAATGCGAGTCCAGTGTCTTACTACTGCGCCGTCTCGGTCGGTGGTTGTGTAGTGTAATGGCGGGTGTGCTTGAAGTGAAATAATTTGCGAGATATTTACGACGGCTATGGTGTGGGTCCGGAAATCTTCGTGGGTTGACCACCCAGCGAATTACCGATTAGCGTTGAGCCTGGTGATCTTGGAGTAAAGCCCTCGACTGGAAACCGAATACATTCCACCACGGAATGGTACTTTGCTGCAGCAAATTGGACCCTACCAAATACACTGGAGAGAAACTAATTTCAAATAAATTTCTGGGAAGGGCAACCACAGCTTAAATACATTTCGATAAAATTCAATACACGAACACCATAACAACTAAAAATTAACTTCAATAATATGAAGTCCTGGGTGCAGATGTGTTGAGATAAAATCGCATAGCTGTTAAGACGTGTCTATTTAGACACAACTAGTTTAACATCAGTATGGATGCATCTTCAGGTGACATTAGATTACATGATATTTAGAAAACAGCAACCAGATTTCAAGAGGCCTTCCTAAAATACCGTCACAATAGGGTGTGGTCGTCATTTTATAATTAATATCCCCGATTTATCCATTCCGAAGATACTCACATAGCTGGTTTCACCGGAATGGGTAAATCGGGAATTTGGTGATTGCACTGACAGACGACTTTCCGGCCACTCAAAAGTTACCGTCACTTTTGGGAAATCTGTACTAAAAAAAAAGAAAAACAACATGCTCATCTTACGGTTTCACACTTTCTCTGTATGAAAAGGAGTTTTATATGACTTGCTTTCCACAATACACGAAGTACAGTCGAAAGTTCTGAGACTTGACGCCTGGAAGATAGGCACCCACACTACTGTGTGTGTTGCAAACGCTGCTGCATTTCCAGGGGGGATGATTGTCGTTGTGGATCATAAAGCAAACATCATGTTTCGTCACCATTTATTGTAAGGGTGCGAAACATCGGATCATCGTCCGCACAACTGATAAGCTCACGACAAATCGTCATTCGATCATCAGGTTGGTCTTGCGACAGGATTCGTGGCCCAATGTGCTGAGTAACACGAGATATGTTGAGGGAGTCTGTCAGAATTTTGTGGCAAGTACCATGGCTGACCCCTATTGCTGCTGCGAGAGCGTCTACCGATTGGGAGCGGTTAGCTCGTACCAACGTTGCAACTTCCTCACGTTCAAACTGTTGTTATAACTGAACGCGAGATCGTTCCATTTCATATCGCTTTGCAGCGTTACGCCTAGGTATTTAATTGACACGACTCTGTCAAGCAGCACACTACTAATGGTGTATTCAAACATTACGGGATTGTTTGTTCAAATGTTTGTAAGGATTAGGGGACTTAACTGCAGGGTCATCAGTCCATAAACTTAGACTTATGAACTAAAGACAGTACAAACATATATGCCCGAGGAGGGATTCGAACCTCCGATGGGGAATGGAGTCGCGCATCGTAGCATAGCGTCTCAATGCGCTCGGCCGCTCCGCCGCGGCGTGAGATTGTTTCTCCTACT
Source organism: Locusta migratoria (assembly GCA_026315105.1). Taxonomy (NCBI): domain Eukaryota; kingdom Metazoa; phylum Arthropoda; class Insecta; order Orthoptera; family Acrididae; genus Locusta; species Locusta migratoria. The sequence goes on from CM048746.1 coordinate 544,713,174, forward strand.
CATCTGCATTATCTCAAATTTTTCTATATTTAACGCTAGTTGTCATTCCTCACACCACCTAGAAATTTGGTTCAAGTCATCCTGCATCCTACTACAGTTATTCAATATCGACATCCTGTTGTAAACCACAGCATCATCAGCAAACAGCCGCAAACTGAAACTCACGCTGTCCGTCAGATCATTTAAATAGACTAAAAAAACTAACAGAGATTGTATTACACTTCCCTGGGGCAGCCCTGACGATGACCTAGTCTCTGATGAACACTTGCCACCGAGGACAACGTACAGTGTTCTATTACTTAAATAGTCTTCGAGCCACTGACACGTATTTGGGTACCTATTCCATACGCTCATACCTTCGTTAGCAGTCTGTAGTGCGGTACCGTGTCAAACGCTGTTCGAAAATCAAGAAATACGCAGTCTGCCTGTTGCCCTTTATCCATTGCTCGCAAGAAGTCATGCAAGCTGAGTTTCATACGCTGATGCGTGGACAGAAGCTATTCAGTCTCAGGGAAATTTACTATATTGCAACTGAGAATATATTCAAGAATTCTAGAGCAAATATTTCATATACAGGGGAGTTACCTGCGCCTTTTTCCAGTCTCTTGGAACTTTGCGGTGGATCAGAGATTCGCGATAAATGTAAGGTAAGTAAGAGAGAATGCCGCTGAGTGTGCGGTACGCAGTTCGGTCTCCTTCCCTAGTTTCGAGAGAATACGTTTCTCTAAGAGTTAACCAACCACAAACGAACTCTCGAAAAGACCACGAAGAACTGAGAGTGGAACACAACGTGTTCTCGGTCACACACTATGGCTGCAGAAGTAGAAGGGTAGAAGTCGTTGCGTTTTTGTGCTTGTGCGCCAAAGCGCTGGCTCCGCTACGGTTGTGTGCGTTTCTTCCCTCGTTGCAGCAGCAAGGTCAGGCTATTCGGAGGCGTCGCTTGACGCAGCCCGCCTACCCACCGCCACCGCCCAGCTGTGTCGCTGCTGCATTATGCAGCAGCCGCGTCCGCCAGCTGTAACTCAGCGCTAACAGCTGACACCCGGCCGCGCTTCCAACACGGACAGCGCCGGCTCCACAGCAGGGCCGTGCCGTACAATCCCGGACGCTCGTTATATCCTCAAATTCTGCTGCCGCTAGATAAGAGTCTGGGAAGACCCTCCTATTTGGCTTCAAACCCGATCGAATGTTAACGTACGAGATCCACCCAGAAATTATGTTTCCCTTTCGGGTTTCGAACCTGGAACCTTTGCCTTTCGCGGGCAAGCGCTCTACCGACTGACCTGTCCCGGTACGCTTTCACGGTTCCGTCCTCACAGCTTCCCTTCCGCCAGAACCTCGCCTCCTATTTCCCAAACTTTACTGAAGATCTCCTGCGAACTAGAACTAGCACTAAATGGAAGAAAGGAGAAGGCTTAGCCACAGACTAGGGGATATTTCCAGAATGATAATTTCCCTCCGCAGAGGAGTGTGTGCTGATACGAAACTTCCTGGCAAATCTAAGCTGTGTGCCAGAACTGTGAATTGGAAACCTGGGACCTTTTTCAGGTTATCTCAATCGGTAGAGCACTTGTTCGCGAAAGGCAAAGGTCCCAGGTTCGAATCAGCATTCTGCTAGGAACTTTCACATTAGCGCACAATCCGCTGCGGAGTGAAAATTCAGGGTTGGAACTTAAATAGTGGCAACTGTTTTTCCATAACCGACACAAAATCGTTACATGTTTGCGCCTGTTACTGTCCTTCAAAGTTGTGTCGAACCCGTTGCCAGCGATGTGGAAGGCGTAGTATACTGTTAGCAAAGCCTGTTGTGTTGAAGGTGGGAATGGAGCAGTATATGGCCTGTCGAATCTCTGAAGCGAATGCCATGAGGTGGTTTTTCCGTCTTCCCAACCAAATCAAAGTTACAAGGACTTACGTCCATGGAGTATGGTGCTTGGTACAGTACTTCCCAGTCCCATCGACCGAAAAGAACAACCACAGCTTGCGCTGTATGTGCCCGCGCATTGTCGTGCAAAATGATGGGTGTGTTACCATAAAATGTTGCCGCTTCTTTCACAAAGATCTTCGCAGGTGATGCCCCAAAAACGAATAGTAATACTGTGCACTGAGACTCTGCCGTGGAGGAGCATAATGCGTTAGGATAACACCATCACATTCGTACACAAGTCACCATATTGGGTCTCTGACGCACTTTCGACTTTCTCGGCGACCCATAATGACGCCATTCGTTGGAATGGCGTTTCAGTTTTGGCTAGTACGATGTGGACCATGTCTTATCCACAGATAAGGCATAAGAAAGCCTCTCCTTAGCGCTTATAGCACTCCAAGTGCGCCAGAGCAGCGTCGTAACGCATCCATTTCTGCATTTCCGTCAATTCATGCGGGAACCCATCGTGATGCAGTTTTTCGCATGCCCAGGCACATTCAATCTTGATCCAACTCCGTCGTTCCTGTTTCGAAAACATAGTGACACCGTAACGTTAGAACGCTCGCTCACAAGTAACTGTTTCCTTCGATTGTGCGCATGCCGGTGACGTGGGAAGGGCGAGTCCATTTGCTCGGCGGTAATGTAGGTATGTCAACAACGTGTGCCTTCAACGAAAATAGTAGATTCCATTGCATAGTTTCTCAAATGTTCAAATGTTTGTAGAGCTTATGGGACTTAACTACGGGGTTATCAGTCCCTAAACTTACAAACTACTTATGAACTAGCTAATACTTAGGACGGCACAAATATCCATGCCCGAAGAGGGGGGGGGGATTCGAACCCCCGACCGTAGTGGCTGCGCATAACGTGACTGGCGCGCCGCAGACCGCTTCGTCACCGCGGCCGGCGCATAGTGTCTCCATAGCAGGGTTACCACTGTTTGAGTTCCAACCCTTGTATCATAGTTACGTGAAACATGTGCAGCAATGTTTGATTTTTTTTTTTCATGATAGCCACCAATACAAATGAAACACTTGTTACAACAAGGGCTCAATTCCTCTCTCTCTCTCTCTCTCTCTCTCTCTCTCTCTCTCTCTCTCTCTCTCTTTCGTAGAAATCTGCCGCTTGGAAATGGAACGAGCACATAACTATCGTATCCAGATCTTTGTCGTCGTCAAAGCTCTGGCCGGAGGATCCGTATCTTGGCAGCAAGAGAATGGCTGTGCGGTCTAAGGCGCTGGCATGGTAACTCAGCGTGCTCGGTCAGAGGGTTCGACGCAGTTTTTGACGAGAAATTGTCTCCGGTGTAAAGATACTTTCGTTAAAAGCACCTGAGACCGTTTTAAAATGTTCAAATGTTTGTAAAGCTTATGGGACGTAATTACGGGGTCATCAGTCCATAAACTTACAAACTACTTATGAACTAGCTTATACTGAAGACGACACAAACATCCATGCCCGAGGGAGGATTGGAACACCCCGACGGGGAACGGCCTCGCGCATCGCAGCATAGCGCCTAAATGCGCTCGGCCACTCCACCGCGGCAGACAATTTTCTCGTCAAAAACTATTGTGACGTTGTTTTAGCGTTAGGCGAAAAACTGAAGCAGATGTAACACAAAATATGTTAATGAAGTCCTAGAAAATTGAGTTCTAGCTTCGAAACGCGTCGGACAATAAAAACATTGTGATGGCTTATTATGATGATAACATATCCTTAACCTATCCCTCGTGGACCGTCCCGTGCCACTCATCCTGGATGACCTCCAAATGTCGAAAGTTATTTTTTTTTTTTTTTTTTTTTTTTTTTTTGGTTAGTAATACGTCTAATTTTGTTTTGCCACCTCGGGCCTCTCCGGACCTCCGACAGCCTTAGTCACACAGCTGTCACTTTGTGTGTTTAGTCTGTGGAATTACAGGAAAGACCGCGTTTTTATTCCCTCAATGCCTGACACTCGAAAGTACCTGACTTTCAATTGTCGAAGCTGTGAATTCTCTAAAGACAGACCAGCTGCTTCATGTGTGCTATTGTTTCGATATTTATCGTGTAAGACAGGTTAAAAAGGTAAAGCAGTTAACAATCCGAAGATTGGTTTCAACACCACAATGCATGGTCCTGTTTGGAGGTGGTATGCCGATGCCTTCCTCCGAACTGGGACTGAGTTATCCAGCCAGTTATAGGGGGACAAATGTTCAAATGTTTGTAGAGCTTATGGGACTTAACTACGGGGTCATGTCCCTAAACTTACAAACTACTTATGAACTAGCTACTACTAAGGACGGCACAAATATCCATGCTAGAGAGGGGATGCGAACCCCCGACCATAGTGGCCGTGCAGACCGTGACTGGCGCGAGTCAGTCCCCTCGGCCACCGCGGCCGTCTTATAGGGGGACCTACAGTTTAACGTGGGTTCCGAACGAGGGTGCTACTCGGTATTTTTCACATGAGCAATACTGCCAGATATGAAAGACGGGAAAGTGACAGATAAAAATCCTAGCACTTGGCGGGGATCGAACCCGCGACCTTCGGATTTTGGCACTCTACCACTGTGCAACCGAAGCACACTGTATTCATATTGAATTCATAAAAATTAGTCCTTTTCTCTTTCGAGGAACGTTGGAATTGTCTGTAACCAATAAATGTTATCTTTGGTGGCGTGGCCGAGCGTTCTAAGACGCCATGCTGCGGAGCGTGCCGTTGCTCGACGTCGGAGCTTCGAGTCTTTCCTCGGGCATGGGTGTAAGTGTGTTTGTCTTTAGGTTAGTTTGACTTAGTTTAAGTAGTTTGTAAGTCTAGGGACATAACCAGAGTCGTTAACTGCCACAGATTTACAATCAGTTGAATTTTTTGAATAAATGTTTGAAATCTGTTTCTTCTTCTTTAATAATCCTGTATGTACGTACAAACCCAAATAATAATTTTAAAAGGACGTAATTGTACTATCTAATGCTGAAGGTATTTCAGATTCAGAGATGCAACAGAAACTTGTCGAAACTGCTAATAATGAAAGTTCGATAAAAGTGTTTCATATCAAGTTTCTTGACAGTGATCTCGACTCATCTGCTCACATAGAATTTCATTACAAATTGTTTCTATTCTTCGATTTTCCTTTTTTCTATCATCACGCATTACACGCATTACACGCAAAGACGAAGGCATAGACAGTTTCTACCATGAATGCATAACCCTTACACGAGCTAAATATGAACTTCATTTTTGCTTTCCCACTCCATTTAGACAACAACAAAATAACCGGAAGTGTTAGTAAGCACTCGGAAAAATGAAACCATAGTCTGCACAATGGTATTACCAGACGAAGGACAGGAAATTTATCGTGGTGCTCGTTAAAAGATAAATTTCTCATATAACCGATATCTGGTGGGTAAAAATCGTTTGACAGTGGCTGTTGTGTCGTAAATTACTGGTTGTGGAAGCGAGCGCCCTCATTACTTGGGGTCGCCTTATGCGGACAGCCGGCGTTATTAAGTGTTTAGCGGCCGGCCGCTAAAAAGACGTGCCAGCCACGCTGTCGTCCACGCCCGCCTAATCGGGAGCGCAGTGCGTGAGGTTATGCGAGTGCGACCAGCTGGGACAAACAGCACGCGGCTCCAGAAGGCACAGGTCTCTGTAAACGACAACCGACGTGGACTGAGGCCGGTATTACACTGTCCAATTTAGTGGACAAAGATGATTTGTCCATTACAGTGGCGGCTGGTGATCAGAAAAGATGGTAGTGCGCTTTTTTCACCAATAAAAAGTTCGGCCCCTCTATTGTGGCAGCTCAACGCATTCGGAAAAAAATGCTATTAAGTCTACCAAGCCTCTTGATTTATAATTTCTATTCAAACCTGCGTAAATTGAAGGGTTCAGAAAGCAAGGAAATTACCTGATTCATTACTTCATCTGTTCCTTCAGACTCAAAATTAACTATAAAACACGCTAAACAACGGACTCAACGCACAGTTACTTCACTCGCAGCTACACGTGAACTGGTAAGAAGGCGCGAAAAGCCCGCTTTCTTTTTAAGGGCCGACGACTCTGATTGTCTTCGGGACTCTGTTTCTGCGGCTGACAAGGTGGCTTGGGCGGGATGTGTATACACTCGAGGCGATTATACGGGAACACTGTTGCCCCCGCATCCCGCACACCCCCTGAGACACCCTGGTCGGCGTTTGCAGGCCGGCTGCAAACCCAGCCGCTGTCGGCGAAGTTCGGTTCACTCGGGAGCGGTCGGTGCGTAACAGCCCGAGCGTTTCGAAAGAAATAAATGGAGTGCTACTTCTCCCATTTCATAGAATCTCTAACAATAAATGGACTTTAAGAATATTGTTATTCCTGGGGGTAGCGCAAACCTGCAAACGTATGCAGGAGCCGCCCCTGGTCCATTATATTGGACAGTGGCGGCTGGTGATAATGTGCTGCAGCACACTGTAAATCTATTACTAAAATTATGCCATTTCTCTTCGAATGCAAGCGAGAAATCGCTGTAAAATTACATCCTTTCTCTTGGAATACGAGCCAGATATCACAATAAAATCATGCCAATTCCCTTCCAATGCGTGTTAGAATGCTAGTAATAAGGATGAAAACGCACTTTGGAGCGTTCTCGCCGCGATAGCTGGAAACCAGCTCCGTGTGCTGAAGTGGGATTCAGCCGCGCTGGTATGTGCGCAGACAGGCGGCGCAGTCTTCTGTTCGTTAGTGCGCATGCGCAGACGTGACGTCAGGCCTGGCGGCTCATGCGTGCTGAGACCGACTGCAGCACCAGATGAATATTTCTCTTCGCGCTGCATGTAACGGCTGCAGAAGAATATTATATGACGAATATTGCGGCATACAGAGTCAAATAGCGCGCTGCCTCAGGCGTCTTGCGCGTTGTCTCTCAAACCTCGTATTGAAATATCTCTAAATTAATACATTTAAACGTTACTTTTACTACCTGCGGTGAATACATGCAGTTGGCAGCCCTGTTATAGATTCCCCTGAAGGTCTTACTATCAATACAATATTAATTGTTATTTAATTAAAAACAATCATACAAAGCTTGACTTTTTATTTTAGTATATTTTGTTTCCTCTTTATTTTTGTAATATTGTAGCACACTGGTCAAATTTTGTACGAGCCGCCACTGATATTGGACGTAGTGTAATAGGTAGACTTGCGCATAATAGTTCGCGATCGGGAGCGCTCACTTTAGTTCGCGGCTCTGCAGCGAACTAGTTCGCTCTTTTAGTTCGTCCGCTCCCAGTGACGGCTGAGCGGCGTGGTCTGCGCCTGCAGGTGGAGGGGGAAGTTCCCCCACCTAGCTTCTTCATGCGCTTGCTGCTTGAGCGACTAACGATATCACGCAAACCAAAAGAAACAGTTTGTGGATAATTTCTCGCGTTTAAGTTTAGAGTTATCTCTATATCTTGGCATTATGCAATTTATTAGTCAGATATTGCAGAGTGCAGAACACATCGAAACAAAAATTTGTAGCACTGAACTATGTAATCTAGCAGGCAGACGCGAAATTACTCATCAGCAGAAAGCAAACACGTGATTTTTAATTCTGCTACGCGCCCTCTCGTTATTGCCCGTCGGTCTTCGAACTATGAAGCGAGATACGTTCGGCTTAATCGTCCGCTGCTCCTAGTTCGTCCGCTCCTTCTAGTTCGTCCGCTCTTTTTGGCTTTTACTACCGCCACTAAAAGAGCTCTTTTTTTATGACAGCTTTTTTATATGATGAATCAGTGTTGCCAAAGCGTGTGCTATTACCCGTATTTTTGGGCAATTTTACATCAAATACTTAGGCAAATAAACAAGTTATTTACACGAATAGGTGATACAATGGTATTCACCTGCTTTGCATACAGATTACTCGTAGTACTTTATTTTTAAAATAGATTTATTGTGGCAGTGAACTATGAAACTACAGCTGAGCTGCATCTCAGCTCGAAATGAAGGTAACTGGCAGAAGGGAATCACGCGATTCTGCTCGCTTTCGCGTCCTCTCGCTGTTCCTCGTCAGTCTTCAGAAAAGGAGCGGACGAACTAAGAGGCGAGGGATCTGCGAACTAGTTCGCGTAGTTCTCCTGTGGGAACGCTCTTCCAAAGTAGTTCGTTCGTGAACTACACAAGACTAGTAATAGGACACTTTTGTCCAATCTCGCCTTTCGTCCAATTTCTTTGATCAAATCCTGGCCTTAAATTGAAACGTGACCGCTTGGAGCGCTAGCATCACTGCAGCCGTTTAACGTCTGTGTGTATTCTGTAATGATAGGCATGGCTGATGGCTGCTAAGTTTTCTGGGTGTGTTTGTTGGCTACAGCCGGCCGCGGAGGCCGAGGGGACTGAGGCGCTCCAGTCACGGTCCGCACGGCCACTACGGTCGGGGGTTCGAATCCCCCCTCGGGCATGGATATTTGTGCCGTCCTTAGTCTTAGCTAGTTCGTAAGTAGTTTGTAAGCTTCGGGACTGATGACCCCGTTAAGTCCCATAAGTTCTACAAACATTTGACATTTGACATTTTGTAGGCTACACAATTGATAGAAATGTACGAAGCAGATGAGGCGCTCAGTAATTTACAACTGGAGTACGATGCAAGAAATAAATTGTGTGTTGATTGGGTAGCTGGGATATGTTGCACGTCTTGTCATAGGCGTCCACATCTGCCTCTGGATTAACCGAGGTTGCATTCTAAAAAGCGGACATAGAAAAGGAGGCGGCAGACACAGTATACTCGTAGATAAATAAATGTTTTTTGTAGTTCTCGATTCTTGAATTTTTTGTACTCCAGATGCCGCTGGTTAAAAAGTGTTTATGTGCATCGTAAATTTGCATCAAATGTGTAGTTGGTGATACAATACATTTTCAAAATAAATATATAAATAAAAATTGCCCGGGTTTCAGCTCCAGTTCGTCTTGTTAACATACTGTAACATACCTAAAGTGAGATGGAAGTTACCTTACGCTCCCTATATTTTACTTCTGCTTGCTTCAGAACTTGAAAGAGTTTATTCCAATCAAAATTTGTCAAAAGCCTTCTCCAAATCTACAAAAGCTAGAAATGTAGGTTTGCCTTTTCTTAATCTATCTTCTAGGATAAGCCGTAGGACACATTCTTAGACATCAAGGAATTGTGAATTTAGCGTTGAAGGGCAGTGTGTGGGGTAAAAACCGCAGAGGAAGACCAAGATATGGATACAGTAAGCAGATTTCAAATGTTTCAAATGTTTGTATATATTATGGGACTTAACTACGGGGTCATCAGTCCCTAAACTTACAAACTACTTATGAAGTAACTAATACTAAGGACGGCACAAATATCCATGCCCGAGGGGGGATTCGAACCCCCGACCGTAGTGGCCGTGCAGACCGTGACTGGAGCGCCTCAGTCCCCTCGGCCACCGCGGCCGGCATGAGCAGATTTAGACAGATGTAGGTTGCCGTTCTTACGTGGAGCTGATGAGGCTTGCTCAGGATAGGGTATTGTGTAGAGCTGCACCAGTCTCTGGACTGAAGACCACAACAACAACAACAAGGTGTACACATAAAAAAGGCTATAGAAATGGCTGATGGTACGGTTTAGATCAAATCCTTTTTTTACCGCATGGACCCCAACACAGTGAATCCCCCCTCCCCCCCCCCCTTTTCCTTCATTGACCGTCAACAATCGTTATTCTGTGCGCGGCCTTCTCAAACATATTTGTTACAGGTCTGTTACATACTGCAGTTGTGTACATCAGTGAATTTCTCATTACTGTCTACTGCCACGCCGTCTGACAAATATATTCACCGACAGACGCCGTCGATGCGTTGAATAATGAAAGGCCGCGGCAGTTCGCGGCGTACACGTGTCAGCTGGTGGTAACAGCTTCGACGAACGGTGACTTGCACGTTGGTGGCCGGCCCCGTAATGGCAGCGCGTATCTGCGGCGCCAGCCACGACACGTGTATCACCAGGTTCCCCACTCTGCCGGCTCGCCTCGTGATTTATCCTCCGCGCTGGCGAAGGAAATTGAGTGCTCCGGTGATGACAGACGCGACGAGGAACGCGGCTACGCCATTAGCGCGGGGAGGGCCCTCGTATTGCAGTTGTCAGCTGTTGCCGCGGCGCGTTACCCTCTGGGCCTGTTACAGCTCCCATTGCTCGCCGTATCTCGACATGAAAACATATACACGCTCGTTACAGCCGTCTAGATCGAGCTTTCTTGTGTGACAAAATACCAATGGATCTGAATCGCTAATGACGACAAGGCTAATAATGCGCAACCATTGGTTGAACCTAATTGGACAGAGCACGTCTGTGCTTGTTTGTCGCACAGTATCTGTTTTTCCGGTGACGTCTTTCTACCATAGTAGCCTCGTGCGTCTGATTGCTAGGCCGGTGAACACTAGAAATTATTAACAAAGAACTGGACGAAGAAATTCGATGAAATATTTGTCCTATTCTTTGACAAAGATACTGGAGGTGACGCCGAAGGGGGTATTACGCTGTCGTCCAATATTGTGTCATAGTTGTTTCAAAGTGGTGATGTTATCCTCGCTTTTGCTTATACGAGGATTGTTCAGTTGAAAATGTACGAAACGTCTTAACAAACAATACGGGTGAATTTTTAATATGCCGCTTTGGGATGACGTAGTGATATATCTAGGGATGCAAGCATGCTTAGTCAGCTCCCCCTAAAAAAAGTTCAACAGGCAAGGTGATGTTCACCATCTTTTTCGACGTCCGAGGTCTGATACACATCGAATTCCTCGATCACGGAAAAACTATGAAGTGTCGTGTACTGTGAGACACTCCGTAGTCTACGCGAGTCCATCAAGAGCAAACGGCCTGGGCTGCTCACGGAGGGAGTGATCCTACTCCATGATAACGCGCGCCCACACGTGTCCAGGGTCACACAGAGTGTACTTACTGGCCATGTTAGGAGTAGCTCGAGCAACCGCTCTACGGCTCGAACATGTCCCCCTGTGACTTCCATCTGTTTGCCGGCCGCGGTGGCCAAGCGGTCTGCGGCGCGTCAGTCACGGTCTGCACGGCCACTACGGTCGGGGGTTCGAATCCCCCCCTCCCTCGGGCATGGATATTTGTGCCGTCCTTAGTATTAGCTAATTCAAAAGTAGTTTGTAAGCTTAGGGACTGATGACCCCGTAGTTAAGTCCTATAAGTTCTACCAAGATTTGAATTTGAATCCATCTGTTTGGACCACAAATAACATCTCAAAGGGAAGCGCTTCAACTCGGACGACGGACAGGACACAGTAGAGGACTGGCTGTTGTCACGGCCACATAAATTCAGGGAATCCTTCGGCTCGTTAAACAGTGGGACTGCTGTGTTCAGGCCTCTGGTGATAAATTGAATGAAGACTTCAATTATGCCTATAGTGTCATTCAAGTACAATGTCATCTACAAACGGCAAAGTTTTAGTTTGTTCTGTTTGCTTTCCTGCTCAGCTTCTTCTAGGTACAGATTGGATAACACAGGGGAGGAGCTACAACGCTGCCTTACGTCCTTCCCAACCACTGCATCCCTTTCATCCTCTTATAACAAGTTGAATATCGGATGACATAAAAGTTTTCTGGATGTTGTTGTACCGCGTCATGATGGAAGAAGGCTATTACTTTTATAACCGACGTTTCGGCCAACGTTACAGTGGCCTACATCTGGATATACTGATGTGAGCTGCTTGTTACTATATATTTACTTTCAATTAGACATTACGTCATAATTTTTCGTTTAGGCCAACACAATAAATCTGCAGTAGCCGAAAACCAGCAAGATTGCAGCAAAAAGATAAAATTTAATGATGCCAGAATACTCGGCGAATATCAAGGGATGGTCAAACGCAAGATAAGGGAAGCCATCGAAATTATAAAACACACTTATAACATGAATAGAGAAGATGGACTCAGGCTTGCCCCCTCTTGGCTACCAGCCATCACAGAGAAATAGGCCGCACTGACAACACAACACGCGAGCGTCACTAGTAAGCAACTGCCGCCGCGCGGCCCACGGCCAGCAGGAGAGAAACGGAAGCCCTCACATCATTCGCCGATGACCACCAATCATGTCTCGCTAAGCAATAAGCAATAGGCAACGGCTAACCCCCACTCCCTCCACCTCAGCATCCTATCATAATAAAGTTTCCATTCTTCCGCCAAAAATCCATCAATAACATCGCTAATTTTAAAAAATTATTACGTAATGTCTAATTGAAAGTAAATATGAAGTATAGTAATAACCTGCTCACATCAGTTCACCCAGATGAAGATCACTGTAACGTTGGCCGAAACGTCGGTTATTAAAGTAGTAGCCTTCTTACATCGTGACGCGGTACAACACCCAGAAAACTTTTATGTCATCTAACTCCGGCCTTGGAAGCCTACGTAATTATGAGTTGAATATATCTTTTCGTTTTCGATATTCTATTCCTGGTGCGTTTAGAATTTGGAAGACTGCATTCCATTGAACAGTGTTAAAAACTTACTCCGAATTTACAAAAGCAAAAAACGCAGGTTTGCCTTTGCTTAACCAATATCCTAACGTAAGTCGTATTATGTGTTCCTTCGCCGCGGTGGAGCAGCCGAGCGGTGATAGGCGCCTCGCTGCGGAGCGCGCGGTTGCTCGTCGTCGGAGGTTCGAGTCCTCCCTGGGACATGGGTATGTGTTTGTTGTTCTTAGGTTAGTTTACCTTAGTTTAAGTAGTTTATAAGCTAATGACTGATGAGCACGCTGTTTGGTCCGATAGATTTACAAACATTTGAACATTTTCCTTCATTTCTTCTAATTCCATATTGATCTTCCCCGAGGTGTACTTCTACTTATTTTTTCCGTTCGTCTGTAAGTAATTCATGTTAGTATGTCATTTATCAAACTCATAGTTCCATAATTTTCACCCGTGGCTGCACTTGCTTTGTTTGGAATCTGAATTATTATATCCTTCTTGAACTGCATTGTCTCAGATATCCGTTGTGTATAAGGCAGAACGGTTTCTGTATGACCTGCTCCTCCAAGTAAGTCAGCAGTTCAGAGCGAATATCGTTGTCTCCACGGACCTTGCTTCGAACCGCATTTTTCAGTGTTCTGCCAAATTCCTCTCACAGAATCTCCTCTCGATATAGGAGAACATGAAGCAGAAATTAAATTTGTGATGTGAAGGGGGACGTGTTTTACATAATCCGTGCAGTCGCGGGTCCATGAGGCCACAGTGGCTGAGTGGATGGCGCGGTGGCTTAGCGTGTTACGTCAGAGGGCTCAACGCTCTCTATAATAATAATAATAATAAAGCTGAGCCAAATACCCAAAGAACAACCCAGAACGAACACGAACAAACGACCGCATAGCACCGATCTAAGTGATGGGTGCTATCGACAAGGTTTCGCAAATCGATTCCGTATTTCTTGATTTCCAGGAGGCTTTTGACACCGTACCTCACCAACGGCTTTTAATCAAATTGCGTGGTTATGGTATATCGCCCCAAATTTGTGATTGGATAGGGAATTTCCTGTCGGAGGGCACACAGTTCGTAGTAATCGATGGTAAGACATCGACTAAAACAGAGATGATATCGGGCGTTCCACAGGGTGGTGTTATTAGTCCTCTGCTGTTCCTTATTTACATAAACGATTTAGGGGAAAATCTAAATAGCTCTCTTAGATTATTTGCAGATGACGCCATCATTTACCGTCTAGTAAAATCATCTGGAGATCGAAACCAACTGCAGAACGATCTGAATAAGATATCACTAAAAAAAGTAAAATGGCTTAAAAATTGGCAATTGACTCTAAATAATGAGAAGTGTGAAGTCGTAAACATGAGTACAAAAAGAAATCCATTAAAATTTGTTTACAAGATAAATCAATCAAAAGTGAAGGCCGTAAATTCCAGCAAAAACTTTGGAATTACTATTACTTCAGACTTCAACTGGAAAGAACACATAGATAATGTCGTGGGAAAGGCGAACCAGAGACTGCGTTTTATTGGCAGAACCCTTAAAACATGCAACAGAACTACAAAAGAAACTGCATACACTACGCTTGTCCGTCCATTTTTGGAGTATTGCTGCCCAGTGTGGGATCCTTATCAGGTGGGTTTGACGGAGTACATCGAAAGAGTCCATAGAAGGGCAGCTCGTTTCGTATTGTCACGATACAGGGAGACAGCGTTACGGAAATGATACAGGATCTGTGATGGGAATCATTACAACAACGACGCTTATCGCTGCGGCGTGGGGTACTTACGAAACTCCAATCGCCAACATTCTCCTCCGAATGCGAAAATATATTGTTGACTCTCACTTACATAGGTAGAAATGATCATCAGCATAAAATACGAGAAATCAGAGCTCGAACGGAAAGATTCAGGTGTTCTTTCTTCCCGCGCGCTATTCGAGAATGGAATGGGAGATAAATAGTATAACGATGGTTCGATGAACCCTCTGCCAGACATTTAAATGTGATTTGCAGAGTATCCCATGTAGATGTAGATGTAGAAGGAAAAAGATAATTAAAATAGTGGGCACGCGGTTCTGTATTAAGCAGGAGGACGTGGGTTCGAATCCCTGCCGCAGCACAAATTTTAATTTGGTGCCTCTCCTGTTCAATATCTTTGACATACTGAGACAAAATATGTCTCTGAAAATTGATTTACAAGGCGCGTCCCGAAAGTAAGTTCCGTTTGGTTATATAAATCGAACGGGTACATATACAGAAAAAATATTGATTGTACAAAAATCTACAACTGTGAAACTACTTTTCTACATAGCTTCCGAAATGTTGTAGGCAATTGTCATAGCATGGCACAAGGTTTTGTGTGCCTTTTTCATAGAATGTTGTTGCCGCCTGTGTCTTCAACCATTTGGTAACATGTTCTTTCAGCTCGTCATCATCATTGAAGTGTTGTCCACCAAGGACAGATTTTAGGTGTAAGAAGAGGATTACTGTCAAAAGATTTTTTTTTCACGATAATGACTGACCTCACACACCGAATGTGACCAAACAATTCTTACGGCAATTTGAATGGGACCTGTTTGATCATCCTGCATACAGCTCGGACCTCTCTCCTAGCGACTTTCACCTCATCTTACACCTAAAATCTGCCATTGGTGGTCAGCACTTCAACGATGATAAAGAGCTGTTACCACATGGTTGAGTACACAGGCGGCAACCTTCTGTGAAGGATGCATGCAAAAACTTGTGGCGCGCTATGACAAGTGCCTACAAAATTTTGGCAGTTATGTGGAAAAGTAGTTTAAGAGTTGTAGAATTTTGTGCAATAAAAATTTCTTCTGTATCTGTGTACAATTTCATTTTATTACCAAACGGAACTTACTTTCTGGACGCGCCTCCTATTATTTGATATAGTTTCTTATTATTTATTTATTTATTTTTTAGCCTGATCAGATTAGGACCATCAGGCCCTCTCTTTCATCGGACCAGGGTTTTACACATACAGTATTTCTTTACATGTGAGTTACCTATAACATAACAATGATTTTTACAGATAAACAAACATAATTTATACAAGTTGATTACATATAAAAGGATGTAAATAAAAGGCATTGACTTAATTCTAATATGTTTAATACTAGTAGTACCACTGAGACACCTTCTGCTGCTGTTGGTGTAATAATAGAAGTAACAACATTGATATTAGCAGATATAAGATGTACTTTTAAATATATATCGACTGGTTAAGACATGGCGAATTCTGACAGAAGGAAGTTAAGAAAGCTGTACCTGGCGAGAACAGTGGCAGTAGGAGAATATCTGGGAGGAGGAATGGATGTGACGTACCTGGACCGTAGGGTATTAAAGACTGACGTAATTATTGCTTTAGTAGATAATCCATTAACTGTCGTTTGAAGCAGACAGTGTTATTCAGTTCTCTGATATACTGAGGTAGATTGTTCCAGAGCCTGGTTCCTGTTACTGAAAAGGATTTTGAGAAACCGGCTGAGTGATGGATAGGGAAAGAAAGGGTTTTGCTCTGACAGGAACGAGTAGTTCTGTTATGTTGATCAGATAAGAGTGTTAAGGTCGAGGAAAGATATGAGGGACAGTGTACTTTGATAAGAGAGTAGAGGAAACAGAGTGTATGAAAATCCCTGCGCTTGTCAGCACGGAGCCAGGATAGTTGCTTATAAGATGGTGAAATGTGATCAAAGAGTCGGATGTTACATATATATCGAACGCAGGCATTCATGATTAGTTCCAGACGTCGTGAGCTTTCCCAAGAAAGAGCTTGCAAGATAACATCACTGTAATCAATAATTGGAATTACAAGTGTTTGTATAAGTTTCTTTTTAAGATCGAGGGGAAAAAACTTCTTATTGCAAGAGCATGAACAGTGAGGAAAGACCAACTGCTTACTTGTCTCCTCTACGTCGCCGTGTGCGTGGACAGCGGGAATTGAGCAATTGCGCCTCAGCGATTGAGCTGACCCGTGATTTACCGGCGAGTTACGAGAGTCCCCGTAAATTGCGGGCTTGTATCCGCGAGGCATCCGGCGGTTTGGGCCGGGGCGGGCCGCCTCAGCGGTGAGTCACGGCCGGCCATTGTGCTGTGCCCCTCCTGTGATGCCGCGGCCCGCTTACGTAACGCGCACCTTGTTTTCATCTCGTCTCGTCTTGTCCCGCCGAGCCGTACCGGGGTCAACTGCGCAGATCGATGCGAGGTGCCGCGCCGACTCAACGACAGAGATGTTACACCGGGCCCCATTACGCACTTTATTACAGGGGGCGGCGCCGCGGACGCGAACGGCGATTCAGTTGCCCAAGTTGGGCAGAGCCGGTGACGCACAGCGCCGAACACGTCAGCGGGAAGCGAGGACCTGTATCGGGGCGAGTGCCAGTCCGATACTGACGACTGCATACGTTAGAAACGGAGGCGCCGCAGTTTCTACGGCGTTGTTCCATTGTGGTTCCGCGGCTGTAGCAAGTCTGACAAACCGTGACGCCTCTGATCGTTAACTACTCGTCGACTCGTTCGCTTTTACTAAACCACGCAAGAGTTTAACGTCGTAGCGCAGAAGTTTAATGAACGGTCTTGCTGTTTCATCCCGGAAAGCTTGCGAAGGTGTTCAGTATCGTTCTTTAAAAAAATCGATATGTTACTCCGTTCAAAATTCAAATGTCTGTAAATCTATCGGACCAAACTGCGTGGTCATCAGTCCGTGGCTTACAAACTACTTAAACCTAGGTAAACTAACCTACGGACAAACACACACACCCATGCCCCAGGGAGGACTCGAACCTCCACGGCGAGCAACCGCGCGCTCCGCAGCTAGACGCTTTAGACCGCTCGGCTACTCCACCGCGGCATGTTACTCCGTTTCTCATTTTATTAACAATGAGCCTATGTGATCGTAGTGCGCGCAAATTCGAGAAGCCGGCCGCGGTGGCCGAGCTCTCTGCGGCGCGCCAGTCACAGTCTGCACGGCCACTACGGTCGGGGGTTCGAATCCCCCCTCGGGCATGCATATTTGTACCGTCCTTGGTATTAGCTAGTTCATAAGTGGTTTGTAAGTTTAGGGACTGATGACCGCTTAGTTAAGTCCCATAAGCTCTACAAACATTTGAACATTTTGAAATACGAAAAGACTGCCAGAAGCGGTGTTACCAAATGTGTTATTGATTTAGTTGTCTGAAACCAAATAAATAAATATCACATGTTTTATCAAGCAAAATTGCAAAAATTGGTTTTTTATTCATTGACAGAGTTTCACCCGCTCGGTTAGCCGCACGGTCTAACGCAATGCTTTCCGAGACGGGGGCGTACTGGCCGCGGTTCGAATCCGCCCGGTGGATCAACGAAGGAGGTCAGAGTGCCGGTCAGCCTGGATGTGGTTTTTAGGCAGTTTTCCACATCCTCCTAGGTGAATACCGGGCTGGTCTCCAAGTCCCGTCTCAGGTACACGATTCGCAAACATTTCGTAACACTTTACACTTTCGCACACATATAACACTATACGCAGACATTTGGGGTACACATTTCCTCCCGGAGGGAAAGGGTGACGACAGGAAGGGCATCTGGCCACCCTGTAAACATTACCACATACCAAATCCAAACGAACAAAGCAGACCCTGCAAGTGCAGCTGCAAGGCTAAAGAGAAAGAAGATTCATTGACAATTTCAAGCTGCACGATGCCCATTTTCAAATGTTTGTAAATCTATGGGATTTAACTGCTTGGTTAAAAGTCCCTAGCTTACAAACTAACTAACCTAAGAACAAGGCACACGCCCATGCCCAGCGGACGACCACGCGACCGCAGTACGGCATCTCAGTGCGCACGGCTATTCCGCCGCGGCCCAATTTTCAAGTCATACTATGTGACACGGACGCCAGACATTATAAAGTTAGTTACGTGATACATAATTTTACACAATATGATAAAACTATTTTCAAACGTATTCTCGAAGTACTTACAAAATGTTTTACAAGGTATGTTACATAATGTAGATACTGTACCAGGATGTCCGACCGAGCTTCCGTTCTTTGTCGTCCAATCTCGCCACACCGTGTCAAATGTGACCACTAGTCCGGCTCGTGGTTGGTGGCTGGGTTCTGCTGATTCTTCAAAAATGTTCAAATGTTTGTTAAGCTTAAGGGACTTAACTACGGGGTCATTAGTCCCTAAACTTACAAACTACTTATGAACTAGCTAACACTAAGGACGGCACAAATATCCATGCCCGAGTGGGGATTAGAACCCCCGACCGTCGTGGCCGTGCAGACCGTGACTGAAGCGCCTCAGTCCCCTTGGCCAACGCGGCCGGCTGCTGATTCTTCGAGGCTGGCGTACCCTCCTCAGCAGAGCTAAGCCACCAAGGAATGCCGATCAAACAGGCACGTGTAGGAAACCTGCGTGTGAAAAGTTCCAACAGCAGGCACGCGGAACGACTGGGCAAAAGACAAATGAAAAAATTTAAAAATTATATTCCTATGCACCCGTGAGCCAGACGGCGTCCTCGCGCTAATGCAGTCATTCTCCCTTGTCTCCTCCTTGGACTGCATTTCCTTCTCTTTCCACTCCTTTCCTATCCTCACTCCTTCCCCTCCTCATTTTGGGACTGATGACCTTGGCAATTTGGTCCTCCTGTCCTCAGCAACCCATCAACCTACACATTTTTTATGATCGTCCGTGGGTCATTTATAGCACGCGATTCTTCCCGTCGGGTTTGACCCGTGACGTCGGCGTGTTGTATGGCGTCATCACATGCGCGGTAGTTTTGAGATGTGGTTATTTATGTATGTCGTGTGTAAGTATCGAGTGCCGCTCTCTTGTGGTGGACGTCACATAGAATGGGTATTTTGTCGTACGGCCATTTTTCTTTCTGTTGTCATATGTGTGGTTGTAATTCGTGGTATTGAGCTATTGAGAAGTGTCATAACATTATTTTGTCAGTTCTGTGATTTATTGTTTTAGTGGCGAAGTGCTTGTGTTTAAGGATCGACGAGTAATTGCGGCGTCACTTTCAAAGTTTATTCGAGGATTTCGGTGCGTCGTTTCTATGATCGTAATTGATTTTTCAGTTATAAGATGTTTGCTACTTTGCGAACCGGAGAACTTGTCAACCATGAAGCAGGAACAGCATTAATTATTATTCCATGGTCCGCCTGAAAAAGGAATCCCATAGGTCTTCGATTTGTTTACATAGTTCAGTTGTAACTCTCTTTCTTATCGCCCGTGCCAACACGACTTCTGATTGGATGCTCTGCCGTTCCTTAGTTCGCGAGCGCTAGCCGCTGACGCATTTCTCTGAAATCTTCGTTGTCGTGACAGACTGATCTGTAGCGCAGCAGGAGGCTGTTGAAGCCAGCGAATGTGAAAGCCAAATGTCGTTTCTGGTAACAAAATTGACCGCAAGTGAGCGCCGAAGGCGCGAATTTTTGGAATGAGACCTGTAATCGATGGTAAATTCTTTTATTATCTGTAATTTATGAGGATAAACACAAATTATATATTGTCTACAATAAATACGTATTACGATATTATTCCGTATACGGGTTTTTCGACAGGTTTATTTCATGGGTCAAAGCAGACGTGTAGAATCGCGTCGTAGGATAATGCCTTTGAATTAGTATCGCCTTCTTCATTTTAGGTGTTTTATAGGTCAAGTTTAGTATTCGATACCAATTTAATGGTGGGAATTGGGAGGACCTTGATTGGTATTGTTTTCTTGATTTTACGTCTAGTATAGGTTAATTGAAGTATTCGATACTATTCTTATGTTATTTGGCAACTGTTGATTGGTATCGCTTTCTTCAATTTAATTTTTAGATCAAGTGAATTATTAGATTCCCTGCATACATTTTAGGTCGTTTTCGTTTTTTATTTCGCGTATTTTCGTGTATATTTTCGGTCACTTTTTGTCGTAGTTTCCCGCATACAATGTCCCCGCCCAAACCTCCCACATTCCAGCGCTTGCCACGTTAGTGTCATTTTACGTTAATTTTCACGTGTTTTATGAGTGTGTTTCGCAAGTGTTTTAGTCGCCATATTGGCTACGACTGCATACGTCATTGTCGCCATTTTGATGACGTCATGGGTCAAAGCAGAGGGGTGGAGTCGCTTCGTAAAGTATGACTCTTCCGTCATCCATTCTGGCATCGACCAACTTAAGTAATTATTTGTCTCCCATATTTGGAACCTCTTCTGGGTACACGTCGCTATGTACCAAAGAGCAATATTGTCCGTTGGGTCAATGTACTGGTAAACAATAGTCGATTGCAACATTGGTATATGCAGTAGCGATGCCATGAACCTCGGTTATACTTGCTAATTCGTGTACTCGCTCTCCTTTGCATATTGCTGACGTAATTGTTTATCCTGCAGTTTACTGCCACCGGTGTTCGCTGGCCAAAGAGCCGGCAGCTCCGGCGGAGAGCGCAGAGGCCCCGCCGCCTCCTGTGGATTGCCTGCGCCGGCTAGACGCGCGTTTTTGCGCGCCGCCGCGCCGTCGCCCCTGCTGGCGCTCACGCGGCAGCCGCGTGGGCGGCGCGGCCCACGGCCCACGGCCGGCGCTTTCGCGTCTCGCGTGCCTCAACGGCGCAGCCGGCACCCAGTCGCAGCGCCGCCCTGACATTAACCCGGCCGCTCCCAGCCGATTGCCCAAACCGCTATTATACCAGCAGGACCCCTCCCCCTCGCGAATAGAAGAGGCCATTGCAGAAAGTTCAATCACGCCAACACGTAAATGGAATAATTGAAGCCCTGAATACAGCAAGCAGCGACAACCTTTTATGTGTAGAGTGCCGACAATCGCAGCTTACCACTTGTGAACTGAACGTCACTTGGTAATAGGCAGTCATTTCTGGATCAACCTGGCTACTACGTATATTGCGCAAATGTACTTATTTAAGGTTTATTTCTCTAATATTGTGCGTCATACGAGATCAAAATGTTCAAATGTTTGTAGAACTTATGGGACTTAGCTACGTGGTCATCAGTCCCTAAGCTTACAAACTACTTATGAACTAGCTAAGACTAAGGACGGCACAAATATCCATGCCCGAGGGGGGATTCGAACCCCCGACCGCAGTGGCCGTGCAGACCGTGACTGGAGCGCCTCAATCCCCTAGGCCACCGCGGCCGGCATACGAGATCGTTTTGTATTAAATGTTCAAGTGTTTGGAAACCTGTTGGACCAAACTGCGATAGTCATCAGCCCCTAGACTTACAAACTACTTAAACTAACCTAAGGACAACACATACTCCCATGCCCCAGGGATAACTCTAACCTCCGACGGCGAGCAACCGCGCGGTCCACAGCAAGGCGCCTTGGAATGCTCGAGCACTCGAACGTAGCGGTCGTATGCATGCGTGTCTGAAGGACATTTTCATTGCCCACGTCTTTGAAGCGGATACTGCACATTAGCCGTGCGCACTAAGGTGTCCAGCTGCGGTGTCCGTGGCCATTTGCCGTCCAGAATTCCACTCCTTCCTCGGGCGAGGGTTTTTGTATTGCCGTAAGCATAAGTTAGTTTAAGTTAGTGTAAGTAGTTTGTAACCGTAGGGACTAACGACCATCGTAGTTAACTCCTATAGATTTACAAACATTTGAACAACATTTGACTGCTCGCAGTTGTACTGGCAAAGTAATAAAACTATGTGATCTTTGAAAATACTGCTGAAAAAAATAGTACACCTCGAATGACGACGTTGATTTCGATCCGATGTCGACAGGTTCCACCTGTGGGTGGTTTCACTGTCGTCTGCCAACAGTCAGCGTGCCGCGGTGGAGTAGCCGAGCGGTCTAAAGCGTCTCGCTGCGGAGCGCGCGGTTGTCCGTCGTGGAGGTTCCAGTCCTTCCTGGGGCATGGGAGTGTGTGTTGTCTTTAGGTTAGTTTACCTAGGTTAAGTTTGTAAGCTACGGACTGATGACCACGCAGTTTGCTCCGATAGATTTACAAACATTTGAACATTTGAATTTTGAACAGTCAGCGTAGTGCAATAGCTGCCAGAGCGACTTATGCGTGTCCCCTATAATGGGGAATGTTTACAACCATAACGCTCAGTGTGATACCAACACGTGAAGCAAATAGTCGCCATGTCAGTCCTACAGCCCACGGAGCGAGACTGAAAGAGGTCAGACTGTGGCCTCCCGAGTACCGGAAAGGTTCATTCAGAGAATCGACACACGAGTTGGACGTGCTGCGTCAGTTATGCAGCCATGCTGGTTGCAATGGTCACGTGAACGCTTTGCACACTTGTGGATGAGGTTATGGACTTCAAATCAGCACAAAGGTCCGCCAAGCTTGCAATATTGTAAGAGAAATAGTGGCCGATCGTACAGTTACCACAGCACAGATTGTGGGTTTGTGATCCTCGAAGTCCCCCCTCGGGCATGGATATTTGTGCCGTCATTATTAGGTAGTTCATAAGTAGTTTGTAAGTCTAGGGACTGATGACCCCGTAGTGCTATATACATCATATATAAACATTTGAACATTTTTCGAAGTGTCACCACAAACTGCTGCCTTTGTAAGAGACGTTCTTCTGCCATTATTGCAACAGGAAGGAAATGTGTTGTTCCTTCATGCTCGTACAAACACTGTGCGTGAAACAAAATGTGATCTACAGTCTGTCTGCAATCGAGTACGTGTGGCATATATCGGAACAACTGACAATTGCGACTCGTCATCTCACAAATCTTGGAGAACTACATGAACAGGTCGAGCAGGCGTGTTGTACTTTATCTCAAAGGCAGTATTTGCCGTTTCTATGATCGGATGAATGTCAGAATCAGCGCCTGCATTGCCACCTGCGGGCGGTTCCTCACGTACTGATAAGGGTGTTTCAGCGTGGATTGACACCTGGTAGCTCAGTATTGATTGAGATATTGAACCGCAAATGTAATATTTTCATGTACTTTAATGTAATGATTCAACAATGAACCTTGAATGAATTGGTACACTGTAAGAGGATGTACGGATATTGATTTCCGACAGTGTCTAATCACACTATGGACAGCAAAAGAATCTTATTATTCATGAAGTAGGGAATATAGCATAAATCTAGAGGGATGGGAGAAGAAACAAGATCAATGGAAAACTTCCTGGCAGATTAAGATTGTGTACCGGAACCGGGACTCGAACCTAGGGCCCTTACCTTTCACAGGCAAGCGCTCTGCCGATTGAGCTATCCCGAAACGACTGACCATGCCGCCTCACAACCTCACTTCCGCTAGTACCTTGCCTCCTACTTTCCAAACTTCACAGAAGCCCTCCTGTGAACCTTGCAAGACTACCACTCCTGGAAGAAAGGATATGGTGGAGACATGGCTTAGCCACAGCGTAAGGGATGTTTCCAGGAGGAAACCTTCACTCTGCAGCGGAGTGTGCGCTGATATGAAACTTCCTGGCGGATTAAAAATGTGTGCCGGAATAGAGACTTGAACCTGGCTCCCTTTCCTTTCGCGGGCAAGCGCACTACCGACTGAACTATCCCGACACGACTCACGATGCCACCTCACACTTCAGTTCCGCCAGTACCTCGGCTCCTACTTTACAAGGGTCCCAGGTCCAAGTCTCTCTTCCGGCACACAATTTTAATCTGCCAGGAAGTTTCATATCAGCGCAGACTCCGGTGCAGAGTGAAAGTTTCATTCAAGATCAATGTAAATTAAGAAATTATAAGAAGAAACCCCACGTTATTGTCTATTAGTTTTGCTGATAGTCAGAGAATAATTTGCGCTGGTCTCTCTTTTAATTTATTGAGATCAAGATTTCTTATTTTTGACATTAAATTATAAAATATAGCTATTAAAAAAATAAAAAATAAACTTGTACGAACTCCACAACACTAACACTCCACTCCCCCACCAATACTGGAAAGTATGTCTATGGCGGCGATGCCAACACGAATCATTAATTAAAATAATTCACATATCGTACTCATGTACTTATTACTTATTTTTTCTTTATGTCAATTGTTTTGGGGGCAGGCCCCCTGCCTCCCCCCCCCCCCTAGTCCCTTATACACGCCACATCGGATGCGTATCAACCATCTTCGAAACTACTTGAATTCTTGTTATAGGAGTCGGTTTAAGGTGAGAGAAGTGTGTGTGCGTGTTGTAGTGTGCGTGATCCTATGTAGGTGTCTGCGAGAGCAGGAGAAACCGAGGAAGGTAGTCGGGAAGTGAGAAAAATGTGTGGGAAGGGCTGTCGCGTATGGAGAGAAAAGCAGGCGCCTGCCGGGTGCAAGGCAGCGGCCCTCTGATGAAACCACCGACCGGCGCGGAATTTTCTACCTCCAGGCAGGGTTTCTAGACGGCCAATTGCCTCCTCAGAACAGCTGCGCGCATTAAATCACTCATCATGCCTTTGCTGGAAGTGTGAACGGCAGCCTGAGTTTTCGTACTTTATCGTAATTGCCGAATTCGTGGACCGAAATCAATGAGTTAATATACCGTGAAAATTGCTTCACTCATCTCTTTTGGAATAATATTCAGTGGTAAGTAGTCACTTAGAGAAAATTATCCACTGCGCGGTGAGAAAGTATTCGTAATTAAAATAATGTGCGGCCTTCGCTGACGTACATTCTGTGGGCATCGGTTAAGCAGCTAGAATTATTAACCACACAGATACATTACAATTATCCGCTTACAAAATCTGTTATCAACAGTAGATCATCAAGTAGTAGTAGAAGGGAAAAAAAGGTTAGCATTATCCATTTTTGGCATAGATAGAGATCAAATACACCACTATGAAACACTTTTAAATTGTACGAACAAAGGAAGGGATGTAGATTGCGGTTTTATGTCCCATCGACATTGTTGTCATTATAGTCTGAGTACTAGCAAGGACTGTTAAGGTTGAGGAAAGAAATCAGTCATGCTCTTCGAACCATACCGGAATTTGTCTAGAATGATTTACGGAAATCAGGTAAAACCCAAAGCAAAATAGCTTGAGGCGGGTTTGAATCGCCGTACTCCTGAACAGAAAATCGTTCAGTGTTTGCAATTCTACCCATGTAAATAAAATATCTGACAGAGTGTTTTTAAAAGCATCGAACTGAGAGTTCTAGGTAACGTAGGAAGATGAATTACACAGTAAAATCTCTATAAAACACTTTTCTAGTGGAAAGTAGTTCAAATCGTAGAGATGTCTTACGAGGGTTTAACTGGTTACCCAAGAAACTAATGTAGCCATACAAAAGAGGGGAATAAAAGTCATTTCTTTACATATTATTTATTGCCCATTACTGATAATAAATGTTTGTGGTATGAAAAGTATGATTGTGTAGTAATTTGTTTCCAGATCGACAAGACACGAGAAAGCTAAGTCAATGCATGTGCTAGTTTTGTTCGATTGAGGAGTCATTGTTCAGTTCGAGGTTGAATGTTAATCGCATGAAGTCGATAAATTATGCTTCATTACTGCTCCCTAAATCAATATTTACATCTTCTTTGAGGACGTCGGATCTCATATGACATAGATTCTATCTCACCGTGTCGAATACAAAAGGCCCTTTCACTCTAAGTCATTAAGTTTAATTCGAAGAAATATCTAATTGATTTAAAGGCATTTGTGGAAGTTATGTGTGGTTCATAATTCATTAAGGTGCATGGCAGTAAGTGAGTGGCGAGCAAAAATCCGCGAAAGAGAGCAATAAATATTCTTAGGAAAAGCTATATATTCTGTGATTCACGAACATTACGACACATGTGACACTGCAGTTATTGTTTCATAATGCGTAGGATGAACATCAGGTACCTTTTAATCTTACAAACACGCTCGATGCATCAGGCTGATACCACACTAAGACAGGAAAAAAATGTTGGCTTGTATTTGATCTGCTACTCGCATGAAGTCAGGGCGGGTCGCTAGTTGAATGAAATCTTTTTGTTCGCTTCTATTTGTTTGGGCGCAAACAAATCGTTTCAGCCCTAAGGCCGCGCCTTACGTGAGCGACAAAAGCGAGCGACAGCGCGACATTCAGTTACGTGGCGCTGCAGCTACAGGCGGCGACTTTCGGCGACATGTCCGGGTGTCCTGCGTGAGATGGCCGCTAGAAGCCAGCAGCCGTTTCTAAAATTTGGTGCCCATAAACACTAGAATACTGACATCTCCACAGTTAGGCAACGAAGTTTTATTTACTTTACTGCCGCGGCGGAATAGCCGTGCGCACCGATCCGCCGTGCTGCTGTGCGCGCGAGCTTTCGCCGTCGGAGGTTCAAGCCTTTCCTCTGGCATGGGTGTGTGAGTGTTGTATAACAACTGCCGGTATAGCGCAGGGTCATCCTGGGCTACTAAATTTTAAATTTTGCGGTTGCTGGATCGATTCCAATTGCCCTGCCCCCCCCCCTCCCTCAGAAATAAAGAAAAAAAAAAAAAAAAAAAAAAAAAAAAAAAAAAAAAAAAAAAAAACTCTCGACCGTGCTGCACAAGATGAATTTGGGGCAACACTCGGGAGGGCGTACCAAATGTATTGAGTCTTTTATATCCGGCCGCGGCTGATTAGCCGTGCGTACTGGAGCGCCATGTTGCGGTGCGCGCGGCTGTTCGCCGTCGGCGGTTCGAGTCCCCCTTAGGGCATGGGTGTTTGCGTCGTCCTTAATTTAGTTTACCTTAGTTTAAGTATTTTGTAGAAGTTAGGTCCGATACATTTACAAACATTTGACCTTTTTTTTTTATTGGGCCTCTTGACATTTCAACATATTTTCTTTGACGTTAGGTTGTAACAGTTAATGATGAAAATTATCGTGAATAATTTCCATGTTGCAAAAACAACTAAGAATGGTATTCCGTGTTGACAATGTCGTTCCTATAAGGCGAATTTCTGGAACAAAATTTTGAAATTAAAAAACCTGGGAAAGAAGATTTTTTGTAAAAGTAATGTGCAAGCATTTGCTCCTGTCGTAAAGTCTTTGAAACTACCAAATTAAAATAAATAATAAAAAAAAGAATGTTTGTTTCCGCAATACAAATTTTTGCTACTAATAAGTTTAGCGTGGGACTATTAGCATTGTAAAACCGTAGAAAAGCACGCCGAAACATGACTGATTAGTGGGGGAAGCAAGAAATGACACAAGAATCGAGAAAAATTGCACGGTCAAGGAATTAATGAATGATATGTGAAGACATGGTCTTGGAATACAGTCATACTGCCTTGTATTTGAGATGGGAGGAGGTTGGTACCAGTTTTTTTAAAAGCTTTATTTTTTGTTTAATGTTAACAATAAAAAAATTTTGATCTCAGTAAGGTAAAAGAGGAATCAGTGCAAATTATCATCTGAATATGAGCGCAAAACTGATACAAAAAATCATGGGGTTTCTACTTAAACCTGCCGCCCCCAAATATACCGGTATATGCTATATTCGCCACTGAACTCTTTCATGTTCGATTGCAAACACGCGTATCCTAACGTACCAAGCACATTAAATTCTTAATTAATCATATCAAGAAATTATTCTGGTAAACATAATTTTAGACGCATCTCACTTGACTTCCTGGTGTTTCATATACTTCAGACAGAATTATTAACTCGTAGAATTCTTGCGACTACTTCCAATGAACCTCAACACTTTTATAGCGTGTGCGGCAGCGACAATACTCTAGCTGGTTTTGAATTTGGAAGGTCGCCCTTTCTCGCGTGCGACGCGCAGCGCCATAGATATTGCTCACGTAGGACAGACCCGTAACTATACATGCGGTTGTTGGAACAGTGGTGTATATAAAGGGATGGTCTAGCTGCCCACGAAATGATGAATAGAAAGAACAAAAATAAATACCGCAGCATTTTTAAAATCTAGTCTATGAATGACTGCCTCTTCTCAAAGCGTCATCGGAACATCCAGTAACTGTGTAGACATCAGCTTGAGACACCATGCCATAAAATTTTTACTCTTGCGCCCCCCCCCCCCTCTCCGAAACTAATATATAAAGCAGTGTGTCCGTATGTTTGTACATGTTGCATAATACAAATCTACAGTTTTGATCCAATTTTTTTTTCAAATTTTGTACACGTAAGCTTCAATCCACGAAGACGGTTGCAGGAAGTATAAGAATTACGTACGATATATAGTTCACGAGATATGACGTCATAATCAATGAGATGCGCGAAAAACTGCTACATTTAGCGACAATGCTGCTCATTTCTCCTAAACCACTGGACAGATTTCAATAAAATTTGGTACACACATTCCTTACCGCGAGATAACAATTTGTGTACGTTTAAGAATCACATACGACACATGCTTCAGAAAATATGACGTCATAAACAATACGAATTTCAGAAAAGTACTACATAATGCGGCGAGTATAAATACGGTATATCAGAATGAGAGTACTTAGCGACTTGCAACAAACTTTAAACATAATTTCAAACCTTTATTAAACTTTTTATCGCTGACAACCCTAGCAAAATGATGAAAGGAAAAAAAGTTTCTCGCTTACTATTTTTCCGCTGTTTATGGGATAAAAGTACGGATTCCGGTATGACGTTACAATTTATAATTTTTACAATACAAATTGCAGCCGCGCAAAATTTTACAGACAGTGTACACACATATAGTTGAGTGTACTTTCTAAATTGTACGACAGTACGACATGTAGTTCTTGAGACATGAGCACATAAACAGTAATGTTCATGGAAAACCGCCACATCACGCACAAAGCTTTAGTCTATTACTTCTTTACCACTAATTGTATTCCCAAGAGATTTTAGACATCCATCCATTATACAAATGAATATATACTCGAAAAATCATCATCATCATCATCATTAGAGACTGATTATGCCTTTCAGCGTTCAGTCTGGAGCATAGTACCTCTAATAAAATTCCTCCATGAGTCTCTTAGGTAACCTTGCTTCTCCCATGCGTGTAACATGATCCCACCATCTCAGTCTGTTCGTTTTAACTGCTTCATCTATGGTGTTCATTTCCAGCTTTTCTTTGATTTCCTCATTATGGACACCGTCCTGTCATTGTTCCCATCTATTGGTACCTGCAATCATTTTTGCTACTTTCATATCTGTACCCTCTATCTTATGAATAAGGTAACCTGTATCCACCCAACTTTCACTCCCCTACAACAAAGTTGGTCGAAAGATAGAGCGGTGCACTACTAGCTTCGTCTTTGTAGTTACTTCCTTCTTGCAGAAGAGAATAGATCTTAACTGATCACTCACTGCGTTAGCTTTGCTGCACCTCGATTCCAGTTCTTTTGCTATGTTGCCATCCTGTGAGAAAATACATCCCAGGTACTTGAAACTGTCTACCTGTTCTAACTTTGTTCCTCCTATTTGGCACTCAATCTGTTTGAATCTCTTTCCCACAGACATTATTTTCGTTTTGGAGATGCTGATCTTCATACCATAATGCTTGCATCTCTGATCGAGCTCTGAAATATTAGTTTGCAACCTTTCAATTGAATCAGCCATTACAACGAAGTCATCCGCATATGCAGACTGCTTACTTTGTTTTCACCTATTTTAATCGCGCTCTGCCAGTCTACTGTTTTCAACATATGATCCATGAATAGTATGAACAACAGTGGTGACAGGTTACAGCCGTGTCGTACCCCTGAAACTACCCTGAACCATGAGCTTAATTTGCCATCTCCTCTAACTGCTGCCTGTCAGTCTACGTAAAGCCCTTTTGCCTGCAGACTTTTGCCTCCTATACCATAATCCTCTAGAACTGACCATAGCTTCCTCCTAGGAACACGGTCATAAGCCTTTTCTAGATCTATGAAACATAGATACAATTCCCTGTTCCACTCATAGCACCTTTCCATTACCTGCCGTAAGCTAAAGATCTGGTCCTGACAGCCTCTAAGAGTCCTAAACCCATACTGATTTTCATCTAACTTGTCCTCAATTAATACTCGCACTCTCCTTTCAACAATACCTGAGAATATTTTGCCTACAACGCTAATTAGAGAGATACCTCGATAGTTGTTGCAATCTTTCCTATTTCCATGTTTGAAAATTGGCGTGATTACCGCTTTCGTCCAGTCAGACGGGACCTGTCCCGATTCCCACGCCTTTTCAATTATCCTGTGTAACCATTTGAAACCTGATATTCCACTGTATTTGACGAGTTCCGGTTTAATTTCATCCACCCCAGCCGCCTTATTGCACTGTAATCTACTGACCATTTTCTCCGCTTCCTCAAAAAATTTCAAATGTTTGTTTAGCTTATGGGACTTGACTACGGGGTCATCAGTTCCTAAACTTACAAACTACTTACGAACTACTTACGAACTAGGACGGCACAAATATGCATGCCCGAGAGGGGTTTCGAACCCCCGACCGTAGTGGCCGTGCAGACCGTGACTGGAGCGCCTCAGTCTCCTCGGCCACCGTGGCCGGCTCTCCACTTCCTCAAATGAGATCTTGTTTCCATCGTCGTTCCTATCCCATTCTACCTGAAAATCTGATACATCATTGAACGTTTCACCTACATTGAGCAATTCTTCAAAATATTCCCTCCATGTGCCCAAGGCATCCACAGGATTGACTAGCAGCTTTCCTGACCTGTCCAAAACACTTGTTAATTTCTTCTTCCCTCCCTTTCGAAGATTGCTAATTACGCTCCTAAAGGGTTTCCCCGCGGCTTGGCCCAGAGATTCTAGCTTGTTTCCAAAGTCTTCATATGATTTCTGCTTGGATTGTGCAATAAAAATGGCAGAAGAAATAAATAAGTACCCGGGCAACGTCGGGCTTTCAGCTAGTATGCTATATTGGCTACTGAGTTGAGATTCGTCGCTCGCTTTTGTCGCTCACGCAGTACAGTGGGGAAGCGGCACGCGCCCTGTCTGCCCGGCGCCTCGCCACAGCTGTCGACGCCCTGCCGCGCCCGCGCCCGCGCTCTCGGCGCTCCGGGTTGCGTAGGTCCGGCACGGCGGAGTGCGCATGCGCGGCGGCCGCCCGCCTGTGGGCGTCGCGCCGCGCCGCGTCGGGCCGCACTTTCTCGCGTGGCCCGCCCCGGCCCAGCGCGCAGCGGCGCGGCGCCAGGCACGCAACACTCGCTGTGGGGCCCGGGCGCCGGCCCTGCCTCACTCCACCTCCCCCTCTTCTCCCCCCCCCCCCCGGCGCCTTTTGAGCAGCGCGTGGGCGGCGCCAGCCGGCCGGCCAGTCCCACGGTAACCCGAGACGCCCGTCCGCCTCGGCGAGCTTTCGCAAGGCTCCGCTGGCTGCAGTGATCTCCGCAAGATACCGCGGCCCTCGCTCGTCCACCAACCGCCGGTTTTGCCGCCAAATCGCAGTCCCAACGGCCGTCTCAGCTGCAGCGCCGAACGAAACTGACCACATTAGTCCATCTATACATCTTATAAAGTAGGCTGTATTTGTGTGTGGATAGGTGTGCTTTTGACACTGTACCCCGCAAGCGGCTTCTTATGAAATGGAATATCTCCCCAATTGTGCGATTGGATTAACGATTTCCTATCAAAGAGGACACAGTTCGTTGTAATTGACGGTAAGTCATCGAGTAAAACAGAAGTGATATCCGGCGTTCCACAGGGAAGCGTTATAGGGCCCCTACTCTTCCTCATGTTTATAAACGATTTAGGAGACAATCTGAATAGCTCCCTTAGACTGTTCGCGGATGATGCTGTCGTTTATCTGTTAGTGAAGTCAACAGAGGATCAAAAGCAACTGCAAAGTGATTTAGACAAAATATCTGCATTGTGCGGAAATTGGCAATTGACACTAAATAAAGAAAAGTGTGAAGTAATACACATGACCACTAAAACAAATCCGCAGAACTTTAATTACGCGATAAGTAGAAGTTAGTAGAGATTCGTGCGTCTATAAAAAGATCGATGCGCGAAGCATACAATAATTATCACAGCCATACCTTAGCAAAAGATCTTTCCGAGAACCCGAAAAAATTCTGGTCCTATGTAAAATCGATAAGCGGGTCAAAGCCCACTGTCCAGTCACTCGTTGATCATTCCGGGGCAGTAATAGAAGAAAGCAAACGGAAAGCTGAAGTTCTAAATTTAACCTTTAAGAAATCTTTCACGCAGGAGGTCCGCACAAATGAACCATCATTTGATCAACGTACTAATTCCAAAATGGGGGACATAGCAATAGGTATTTCCGGTGTAGAGAAGCAGCTGAGAGAGCTAAATACGAAAAAGTCTGCTGGTCCGGATGGAATACCCGTTCGGTTTTACAAAGACTATTCTGCGGCGTTGGCCCCCTACTTAGCTTGCATTTATAGCCAATCTTTAATTCAGCGCAAAGTTCCTAGTGATTGGAAAAAAGCGCAGGTGACTCCCGTGTATAAGAAAGTAAAGAGAACTGACCCATACAATTACAGGCCAATATCGTTGACATCAGTTTCATGTAGAATTTTGGAGTATATTCTCAGTTCGAATATAGTAAATTTCCTTGAAACGGAAAACCTTCTTTCCATGAATCAGCACGGGTTTAGGAAACATCGTTCATGTGAAACTCAGCTTGCCCTTTTCTCACATGACATCTTGCGAGCCATGGACGAAGGGCAACAGGCGGATTGTGTTTTTCTCGACTGCAAAAGGCGTTCGACGCGGTGCCACACTGCAGACTGCTAACGAAGATACGAGCTTATGGAATAGGTTCACAGATTTGTGACTGGCTGGAAGACTTCCTAAGTAATAGAACGCAGTACGTTGTTCTCGACGGCGAGTGTTCATCAGAGACGAGTGTATCGTCAGGCGTGCTCCAGGGGAGTGTGATAGGACCGCTATTATTTTCTATCTATATAAATGATCTGATGGACAGAGTAAGTTGTAATTTGCGGCTGTTTGCTGATGATGCTGTGGTGTATGGGAGGGTGTCGTCTGTAACTGACTGTAATAGCATACAGGATGACTTAGACAAAATTTCTAGTTGGTGCGAAGAATGGTAGCTAGCTCTCAATGTAGAAAAGTGTAAGGTGATGCGCATGAGTAGAAAAAACAATCCAATAATGTTCGAATACAGCATTAGTAGTGAGCTTCTTGATGCTGTAACGTCGTTCAAATATCTAGGCGTAACATTGCAGTGCGATATGAAATGGAACGAGCATATTAGGGCAGTTGTGAGTAAGGCGGACAGCCGACTTCGGTTTATTGGGAGACTTTTGGGAAGATGTACTTCACCTGTAAAGGAGACCGCGTATAAAACGCTTGTACGACCACGTCTTGAGTATTGCTCAAGTGTTTGGGACCCGCAGCAGATCAGTGTAAAGGAAGCATAGAGGCGGTTCAGAGACGAGCAGCTAGATTTGTTACCGGTAGGTTCGACCAATGCGCGAGTGTCACGGAAATGCTCCGGCAACTCAATTGGGGATCGCTGGAAGAAAGACGACGTGCTTTTCGTGAATTCCTGTTAAGTAAATTTAGAGGGCCGGAATTTGAAGCTGAGTGTAGTACGATCTTGCTGCCGCCTACTTATATTTCGCGTAGTGATCACAAAGACAAAATAAGAGAAGTTAGGGCTCGTACGGAGGCATATAGGCAATCTTTTTTTCCTCGTTCAATTTGGGAGTGGAATAGGAAAGGAAATGCCTAGTAGTGGTACAGTGTACCCTCCGCCACGCACCTTACGGTGAATTGTGGAGTATGTATGTAGATGTAGATGAATCAGTCAAACCTTAAGGTCGTAGATTCTACCAAATACCTAGGAGTTAATATTAAGAACAACTTTGACTGGAGAGAACACATAGAAAATATTGTGGGGAAGGCGAACCAAAGGTTGCGTTTCATCGGCAGAACGCTTCGAAGATGCACCAGCTCCACCAAAGAAACTGCCTATATCACATTTGTGCGTCCTCTCCTGGAGTACTGTTGCCCCTTGTGGGATCCTCACCAGGTGGGACTGACTGAAGACATTGAGAAGGCTCAGAGAAGGGCAGCTCGTTTCGTTTTATAACGTTACGGGGGGGGGGGGGAGCGTCACGGAAATGTTACACGAATTGGGGTGGAAATCATTAAAAGAAAGACCATATTCATAGCGGCGTGCTCTGTTGGCGAAGTTTCAATCACCGACTTTTAGTTTTGAATGTGAAAATATTTTGCTAGCACCCACCTACTTAGGAAGACATGACCATCCCAATAAAATAAGAGAAATCAGATCGAAAACGGAACGATTTAGGTGTTCTTTCTTCCCGCGCGCTATTAGAGAATGGAACGGTAGAAAAAGTTATGAAAGTGGTTAATGAACCCTCTGCCAGGCACTTGGATGTGATTTGCAGAGTATCAGTGTAGATGTAGATGTATCTTCCACATCTCCTCCTGAACTACTGGACTGATTTTAATCAAACTTGGTACATATGTTCCGTACTATCAAGCAACAATCACTGTCGCGGTAAGAAGATGTAATAATGACAGAGCCGGCCGCGGTGGCCGAGGGGACTGAGGCGCTCCAGTCACGGTCTGCACTGCCACTACGGTCGGGGGTTCGAATCCCCCCTCGGACATGGATATTTGTGCCGTCGTTAGTATAAGGTAGTTGATAAGTAGTTTGTAAGTTTAGGGACTGATAACGCCGTAGGTAAGTCCCATAAGCTTAACAAACATTTGAACATTTGAATAATGACAGTCGTGAAAAACTGCCGCATCATACGACATTCTCCGTCTGCTCCTAAAATAATTGACCGATTTCAACTAAAATTTGGTACAAATATTCTTTAACGTCAGAAATCATTTGATATGGTTGCAAAAACCACCTACAATACTGTTATACTCCGCCACTATAACACAAATAAATGTTCCACTGATGTAACAAAATTTATTTCAAACAGTTCAGTCTACACAACAACAAAACAAATTGAATAAACTGATTCTTGCATTCTGAAAACATACACGTAACAGAAAGTCTGCTAATAAGTAATGGCGTTACAGTCTGTGACAAGGTTCATAAACAGAACTTCCCATAGCGTAGCGAAGAGTCCAATCCGGTAACAGGTCAGTATACGGTTTCTTCTCGAAGAGCCCAAGCACGGTCCGTCGTAATCCTTGATCGGAGACAGTGGCTCTGTGGCTCGCTTATATTGACAGGTTCGGCCAATCGTTACGTTTGTTGTTAGTAATGCTCACTCTGGAGGCGAAGGAACCGCCGTGTATATCGTCGTATCCATTGTGGTGTGTGTATACGCTGCCGCTAGCCCAGCAGACGGCGCATTGAGTCGCGGCTGTAGTGGATTTCCTGGTGCGGGGTCAGCGATGCTTGCTGCGGGCCGCGCGTGGTGTGGCGCACCGAGTCGGTTGGGCGGCGGCGAATACGACATATACATAATTCATACGCTATCACTTCATAAACAAAACTGGCTCATCTTGCGGTGCGTGATTCAAATGTTCAAATGTTTGTTAAGCTTATGGGACTTAACTACGGGGTCATCAGTCCCTAAACTTACAAACTACTTACGAACTACCTTATACTAAAGACAGCACAAATATCCATGCCAGAGGGGGATTCGAACCCCCGACCGTAGTGGCCGTGCAGACCGTGACTGAAGCGCCTCTGTCTCCTCGGCCACCGCGGCCGGCACGGTGCGTGATAGCATGACTTTATTCGTCAACTATTTGACAATGAGAGCACTTAGCGACTTGCGATAAACTTCGAACATCATTTCAAATCCTTACGAAACTTTCTCTCGCTGACAACCCTAACAAAACGATGAAACGAAAAAAAGTTTATCACTTGCTACTTTTCCGATTTTCATGATGTATATCTACGAAATTTGTCATGACGTTACAAGTCATTACTTCTACACCGCAAATTGTATTCGCGAGACAATTCACAGACAATATACATACATACCACTGAATGTTCCTTCGATACTATATCCCGTTTCGACATGTAGTTCATGAGATATGGAGTCGTAAACAATTTGGTTAATGTGATTGTTGAGTTTCTCCTGGTGTATTTGATAATCAAAATATCCACGGGTGTACTTCCTTTCTACTGTGTCCAACAGGCCCGTTAGTAAATGAAAAACCGCATAATCAAGCATGAAATTTTGATTTATTACGTCTTTACTGCTAACACCATTCACGACATATTTTGCAGACATTAGGCACATATACCGCTGAACGTACCTTCAGGTGATATGACGTCATAATGAAATTTCCGAATAACGGCTACATCATGCGCTATGTTTTTCCATGTCTTCTCCTAAAATAATGGGCCATTATCAACTAAAATTTGGACACATATTGCCTACTATCAGACAAAGATCGCTGTAGGGTTAAAACTACCTACGACACATAGTTCAGGCAGGAGATGTGCCGTTCTAAATCACAAAAACTTTTCTGAGGGTAGTATCTATAAATATTGTTTGTAGTCAAGTTTTGAATTAAATTAATGTTATACATCTTCTTCTGACTCTTTGGCCATGTTTTTGCAAATGCAGGGGCGACTTTGTTAAATCCGTATTCGGAGTGTTAATGTTTACCGGGTGGCCCGATGCCTTTCTGTCGCCACCCCATGCCTCCCTCCCCCCCCCCCCAGGAGAAATGTGTACCCCAAACATCTGCACCTAGTGCTATATGTGTGAAAATGTTACGAAATATTTGCGTTAATCCGCCGGGCGAATTCGTACCGGGGCAGGTACGCCTCCTCGTCTCGCAAAGCGCTGCGTTAGGCGGCTAACCGAGCAGGTCGTATTGATGTTAAACATCATTTGTATTTAATTACTATTTATTTATTTTGATACTGCACTTAAAATTTTGTACATTATGCATCTTCCTTTGTTTTACTGTTTCATAATTTTAAGCTGTTTTCATGGATGCATGAACATGAAATCTTTTTCGAGTTTTTATTTTCGTTTCTAACTTAAGAGTGGAAAATGTATATATAACCGGACAATGCCGGGTTTAGCAGCTAGTGCGGGAATATAGTACACTTCGAAAGACGAAGTCGATTTTCATCCAGTGACGGAAAATGCCACCGGTAGGTCGCAAATGTAACGATTATAGTTGCAACATCGTCTGCCAAATAGACAACGCGATGACATAGCTGTCGGAGGGTCTTCTGTGGCCGGCCGGGGTGGCCGAGGGGACTGAGGCGCTCCAGTCACGGTCTGCATGGCCACTACGGTCGGGGGTTTGAATCCCCCCTCGGACATGGCTATTTGTGCCGTCCTTAGTATTAGCTAGTTCGTAAGTAGTTTGTAAGTTTAGGGACTGATAACCCCGTAGTTAAGTCCCATAAGCTACACAAACATTTGAACATTTTGATTTTGGT
The DNA here is from genome assembly GCA_026315105.1 of Locusta migratoria. Taxonomy (NCBI): domain Eukaryota; kingdom Metazoa; phylum Arthropoda; class Insecta; order Orthoptera; family Acrididae; genus Locusta; species Locusta migratoria. Next base: position 544,750,754 of record CM048746.1, read on the forward strand.
CTTCTGTGTGTACTCTTTAATAAGGAATGTTTAGTCATACGTCTCGGTGTGATATCAATGTGTGACGCAAACGGTCACCAAGCCACAGGTACGCACTCGGCCTTCCTACAGCTTACTGAGCGAGATTGAAAGTGTTCAAACTGTAGCCTTCCCAATAGCAGGATAATTGCCACACTAGTTGGTCGTGTTATGCACACTACACTACATTATTTTAGTCCATGTTCTATAGACCATCAATACGATATTTCATAATGATCTGGAATGTGTCAGTTTAATAAAAGATATCTTTACATGATATTTAAATACATATATTATTTAATTTATATTTAAATAAAATAATATTATATCTACAATTTCCTCTCCTGAGGAGAAGGAGTTGACATTCTAAAGTCTTTTTCGTTAAGTGATGACTGTCAGTCTTTTGAGGCTATTTGGCAAGTGACCAAAGACATTTCTGGCAGCATAATTCACCCCATTCTGTCACATAAATTTAACGGCACAGCATCGAATTACACGGGTCGATTCTTGCCGTCAGAGGATCACTTGGAAAGGTGCGCCGTCGTCTTCAGCGACGAAATCATATTCGCCCTGCACGCAAGTGATGATTGTTTGCGCGTACGATGTAGACCTGGCGACTGTTGTCCCGTAAAATGCTTTGCTCCAAGACACACTTACCAATTCCAGGCCTTAAGGTCTGAGATGCGATAAGCTACAACTCTCGTTCTCCTTTCGAGTTAGTGGAGAGAAAGCTGACCGGCGCTCGATACACGCAGAATGTTGGAAGGCTCCTTATTTTGTAAAACGAGAAGGTCGTGTATGGTTCCAAGATATACTGCATGCTCACACATACTGCGCGTGAAACTTAACGTGTTCAGCAAGGCGTGTGTACCATTTGCGAACGTGTCTCCAATCGATAACGTGTCGGAAATGATGGGCCGATAGCTGTCACACGCAATTCGTTAACCGATAACTATTCCAGAACAACGACACTGCTTAAATGCAAACACAGATACAAACCCTGATAAGGGCCGCCTGCAACAGTGGCCGAAACGTCGTTAGAATTTATAAAATGACGAAGCGATCTCATACCCAGAAGAATTTTATTGATAACGACACTGCTTGTCGCGCAAAACTCCGGAACGACCTCAAAAGACGATAGCAAAGAAAAAAATCGAAATAACAATTAGAGTACATCCACATGGTCAGCTATTTGCCATTTTTATACCATTTACAGGTGGGTCTGCTGCCGCCCTTTATGCACACCTACGATGTGCGTGTATCGTCCCACATACGTATGTTGTATATTTCACCACACTTGCAAAGCAGACTTACGGGTGTTGATTGTAGGCCGCCAGCAGTGTAGTACGACACAGTTCAGGCTCTATTTAGTTATTTCGACAGAGTGACAAAATGTTCAAATGTTTGTAAATCTATCGGACCAAACTTCGTGGTCATCAATCCGCAGCTTACAAACTACTTAAACCTAGGTAAACTAACCTAGGGACAACACACACACACACTCATGCCGCAGGGAGGACACGAACCTCCGACGGCGAGCAACCGCGCACTCCGCAACGAGGCGGCTTAGACTGCTCGCCACTCCACCGCGGCGACAGAGTGACATTTTTGCAGTGAAAGAGAAGTATAAATATTAGTAAGAGCACGAATCTGTGTATTTAAGTAAAGAAAAACAGCGATTGTGGTGACTAAATCAGAAAAGCAGTCAGCTGTTTTCCTGCCGCCATATTGAAAGGGCTAGTAAATCAGCTACTGGCTATATAACATCTAAACACGACCGCTAAAATCGGCTTACGAAATTCGTTTTTCGTCTTCCGGAAGATGTGTTGTATGTAAACGTAGTGACTGAATCGTAAACTGACAAAATAAATGAAATTAAAATTTAGAAAACTGTCGCCATTGTCTTAAGTGGAATAGTATTTAGGGACACCAGCGTTTTTTTATATTTTATTTTCGTGCTGTTTTACATTTGATACGCAGAAATTCCTTGGCGCCTGTTATTTTTAGAGGACGCAATACCAGTGGTTGACCTGTTAATCACGAACTTTCAGTAAAAGCAATCTCTCATGATGGCAGCCTTGATCTTCCGAAATCAGTAACATAAAGATTTTTGAAGCGGTTTTGGTCAACTTTATTTTCTACTGCTAGAGAATGACAGCATCTAGCGACTTTCAACATATTTCGCTGATAACTCCTACAAAATGAAGAGTGGAATTAAGTTTCTTGATTACTATGTTACAACTGTTCATGTAGTGAAATTACGGAAATCTGCCTGACATTACAATTTATTATGTCAAAACTACGAACTATACTCATGTGCAATTTTTCCGACCTATGCACATATAGCACCGAATATACCTTTAGAATTTTATTCTGCTATGACAGGTAGTTCAAGAGATATGGTGTCATGAATAATGGTATTATGAATAAGCATCCAATCACGAATGAGGTTTCCATTTATTACGTGTTCACTATTTATTAACTCTATTCGCACCACATTTCGCAAACAGTTTCCTAATATTCCGCTAAACGTACATGGAAGGTTATGTTGTTTTAGGAGATGACGTCGTTAGCACTGAGCTGCGTGAAAATCAAACTCTTGGGTATAATTTAGCTATAGATGTGGATGAAATGGATAGGGAATACGAAAAAAGAGAGGGGCGGGGGATTAAGATGGACTAACATAAATGAGAAATAAGTACATACCTGGGGAATGCCGGGTACTGAGTGTAGTTCAATTATAGAATCTAAAAATATAACATTAATACATAATAATGCATAGCTGTGCATTAGACTTGCTAAAACTCAGAAATGGCTTGGCCGATTTGAATATTTTTTAAAGCCTTTTCTTTAAATACAGGGGTGGTTCAGAATTTTAAAAAAGCTAAAACCCAAAGGAACAGCTGAAAAATCGAAAAACTTCTAAAAGCGGTCACCTATTATCCCCTCGAAAGGCAACCCGCCATACACAACAGTTTGGCAACTGCAGCTGTAGGAAGAAAAAGGGGCAACACTGCTACTCCTTTGATGCATCGTAATATTACTACATGAACACGGTAACTGTTTTCTCATATATAAAGAAGAGTATCCTAAAGTGTGGTTTTACTTCGACCTTGATGAAATTTTGCACACTTGACATTGGTGGATGGCAGTAGGTACATACTGACTTCGACCCATACCTACAATTTTATTTCTGTTTTGAGGACACCAATAGTTAGCTCATGTATCAATATTTTCATGGGGAGGGTTTTTATAAACCGCAAGTCAGTGTATAGTGCATGGCAAAGGGCACCTTGCATGCAAATTTGACAATGTTTCACTGATCGCCACGAAATTTGACGGAAGTATATGTGAGTTTTCATAGATAGGGGGAGGAGGAGATGGTCTGAGGAGGTGGAATGAACAGAGGGGTCGACGAGGTGGAGGAGGGAGGGGGGTGAGGGTCAGAAAATATGGGTCGAGAGAGGGGAAGGAGGGTGGAAGGGTGTGGACAACGAGAAAGTGGAATACATGAATATCTAGGCAAAGCCAGGTTTTCCGCTATCGTCAAGTAAAATTTACATTTGACTCACTGCTAGTAAAATACAGAACTGTGGCCATCGATACCCTTTCAGTGAGGGTAAATCTGGACGGCCATATTTAAGTTTCGTCGCATTTCCCGATGTACGAGACGCTTTGGCACCAGAGACTATAGCTACCGCAAAATCGCTGTGAAATTATCGTATAGGTAAGCCTTCTATGACCTCGACTTTGGCGACGTTTTACGCTTTGATATTCCTTCCTAGCTTTTTCCTAGCTACTTACAGCCAACAGAATACAAACGAGTTTTTCTGTCCTTGGATCTGTTGTTACAAGCTATAAAATTGCCATTCCTGTACTTTCAACATAATCACGGAACCCGACATAATGACTAATATGGAAAATCCCGCCGATATTCCAAGATGCTAAAGTTTTGCAGAGAGGGATTTTATTTTCAACTTCAGTAGAAGGTCTCGGCGAGGGAAAGGTAGGCATGCTAATGCGACTGCCAGCAGTCCACGAGGCGCCATCATTTAATGACCACAAAAGGCGCCAGTCACCGCCGAGGCCCATTTTCTGCCATTAAGCCTCCGGTAGCGCCGCGCAGAAAGATAATCGCTTTAGTGCGGACTGGAGCACGCCACGTGACTTCGTTGGCGCGATCTCATATCGAACTACCGACTGCGTAATGCGCGTCTAATTTGGCCCCCTTTTAGTGTATCTCCGGGCAGTGGTTTCCAATCGAGGATTCATAAATATACATGGACAGCGAACAGCTCAATACTTGGCACGAGGCGTCGCTTATCGCTGTATTGAGTGGACCGCGAGGAGTCGAAATAACGCTCCTTCTGGCAACTGGGCGGACACGAACTCCGCAACTGAGGCCAGGTCCAGACAGACTTCACTAGACCCCGCACACGAATTCCGCAACTTCTCCTGCAGGTGGACGCATGCATACCTGGGACTTCCTGCCTAAAAGGTACGACGAAGAAGAGGTAGTTTCAAATATCTTTCTCCTCAAGAACACTTCGACACAAAACTTTTAAGGAAAACTGAAAATTCAGGTCTGTCGTTGACTTACTAGTTGATACGAGCCACACTTGTGAAACAGATATTCATTCTTTTTATAGTGGAACTCAGATGCGGATGCCCAAACTATATTCCTGTTTATTAAATGAAAAACGAAAATTAAAATCAACAAACCTGAACATATATTCCGTAATTCAACTGCTTTATGCTCCTTGATTGAGAACTGAACGGACCTGAGTGGTTGTTCCAGTAAAATACCTTGAACTTGCACTGAATTTTTTCCCCATCTCTTTTAAAAAGAACCGGAAAATTCAAAGATTAAAATGTTAAAATGTTTGTAAATCTACCAGATTCAACTGCTAGGTTACTAGTACGTAGCTTAAAAATCTCTTAAACAAAGTAAAAATAACCTAAGAACAACAGACACATCCATGCCCGAGGGAGGATTCGAACCTCCGACGCGGGGGGCCTCGCGATCCGCAACATGGCGCTCCTGACCGCTCGGTTACTCCTGCGCGGAAATTCAAACATTAGGAGTTGGGTCAGTTTACTAGGATAAGAAATCTGAAAAAGGGAAGAGTATTCATTTCTCTTTCTCTGTAATTCATTCGGAACAAAAGAAGTGAGAAATGCCTTTTGTGATCTAATAAGCATCATACTAGAAGATTCGTCACTTATACATGTCGACAAACACCACTGAAATTCTATCTATAATGGATAAAGTTTTGTACAGCTAAGGGATAAAACAGCTAAGGCCATCGGTCCCTAGTGTTACAAACTACTTGAAGTAATTTATGCTAAGGACAACACACACGCCCATGCCCGAGCGGGGACGCCTCATACACATACTCAGTTTAATTGGCAACGTGTAAACAAACGATTCCACGCCTCATACACATACTCAGTTTAATTGGCAACGTGTAAACAAACGATTCCCTAAGCGAGATACACTTTCAAGTCTGTATCACAGCAAACATCGAACAAATGATGAATTGGAGAAAGAAGTGCACAAATTGTGTAGAAGTTGTGTGAATTCAGCCAGTGACTAGTTTGGACTGATACCATGAAAATCGCGATACTATAAAACGCGAGTAGCCTACATCTATTTCGATAACAACAAAGTGAACTGTTTGTAATCTGTTGACGCTGCATCAGTAACCTAAAATGTAATTTGTAGATATGGAATCCACTGATGATGCCCTAAAATAGGGGCCGAATGCGTATGGGGGAAAATAAAAGGACTGTAGAGGGAAAACGACAGATTAATTTGTAAATGTAAATAATTCGGTATCTAAAACTTCCTGGCAGATTAAAATTGTGTGCCGGAACCGGGACTCGAACCTGGGACCTTTGCCTTTCGCGGGCAAGCGCACTAAGGCTGTGGCTAAGCCATGTCTCCACCATAGCCTTTCTTCCAGGAGTGCTAGTTTTGCATGGTTCGCAGGAGAGCTTCTGTGAAGTTTGGAATGTAGGAGGCGAGGTACTGGTGGAAGTGAAGTTGTGAGGCGGCATCGTGAGTCGTGTCGGGATAGCACAGCAGGTAGTGCGCTTGCCCGCGAAAGGCAAAGGTCCCAGGTTCGACTCCCGGTTCCGGCACACAATTTTAATCTGCCAGGAAGTTTCATATCAGCGCACACTCCGCTGCAGAGTGCAAGTGTCTCTGGGGTCGCACAAGTACAAAGTGCGCGCCACCTACTTTCGCCGCGCGCCGCCAAGCACGCACGGCGCGGCGTTCTTACGACGACAGCCACGAGCGCCCTCTGCTGCAACCCCGCTCGTGGCCACCACGGAAAGACATCGTTCACTTGGGACTGAGATAGCAACCAGATAGGACCTTCGGAATCAGATAGGCACCAGTGAAGACTTGGCTATCGTACAGGCACTAGGCAGGACTCTAGCTCAACTATGTATCAACATTCTGCAGTACTATGTAAAAGTTAAGTATTGTATAAATTCTGTGCAATATATATCTTGTTCTAATTTACTCTAGTGTTTCTAGTTTCTGGCTGCTCCTCTCCGTACCTGCACCTGCGTGCTATCTTTATTCCTGTGTCGGTCTCATTCCACTCGGCCACCGACACCTACGACGGAACGAGACACAAAAGCGGCGACGAGGCTGGGACACAAAAGTGTCATTCTGAATTAGGTATCTCTTTGCGGAAGATGGCTACACAAAGCAATGGCATGGTGTGGGGTTCCATGTCGCATGTGCATGGATGCACCGGTTAAGTGGGAAGATAAATTTTGTCTGAATAATGGGTAATGTCAGGAGGCCGTATTAAATATATATGAGTGTGTGTGTGTTTGAGAGAGAGAGAGAGAGAACTAATTGGGAATTGGGAGAATGGTGTGGTCTATGTGGTCTTAAACTCACATATTGGAATCTTCGAACCAACAACCTTACGCAAGTTGAATCTGGAAGCGAACATGTTGCACTGTTGTAGCAGATAGGTACGTCGTCGTTCGTGGAAAAGGCATGCCGCTGTGAGCGGCTGTGAAGCGCGTTCTTTACGTTGCGAGGCCGTAATTACTTAAACGCGCGGCAGAGAGAGCGGAGCGCGCTTGCATAGGGGGAATTCTCCCGGGGTAAGTGGCGGCCTGACTGCAGACAGCAGGACAAGCGCGCAGCGAGCAGCGGGCAGCGAGCAGCTGCATTCCCACCGCAGCGCAGACACCTGTCCTGGTCGCCGAGCGCACACTCTCTGCTCGTTTGTACGCTTGACAAGCGTCATTTGTCCAGGCGGAGGAAAATTATTGAAATAAGAACGCGAGGTTTTTCTGTCCACCGCGTCTCAGTAGTGTTCACTCATTGCGTCTTGGCACACAGGGCCGGGTTCGTACACGCCCACGGCACTAGTAATATCCAGTGTGTACTGGAAGTGAAGGCGCGTGACGTCAGCGTATAATCGAATGTCAGCGTAACTTTGCACATATATTCAGAGTTGACGAGGGTTAAAGTGCAGTTTATGCGGCAGCGGCTAGCCGTCGCGCTCGCTATGTTGGGAACGGCAAACAGCCAATCAGGAGTCGCGGTGCCGCCGCCAATGAGATTGCGTGTTTCATGACGAGTAAATTTGGCGTCAATTTCGAAGTTTATTCGAGGATATCGGTGCGGCGTTTGTGTGATTGTAATTGATTTTCCATGTATAAGAGATTTGTAGATAATTTTCGTATTACGGACATATGTGACCTATTATTAATACAGCACAGCAGTCAAACATGTTTTAGTTATTTTATGACCAGTACGAAACAGTGATCATTTTAAGTGAAAGTTAAGTTAGGTATAGGTTAAACGAGAAGGTCTTTTTTGTGTGTGTGCGTGTGTGAGGGCGCGTAGCGCCCGAATCTCCGGTTCAAAAACACTCAATCGATTTACAGTTGTACGCTCGATATATATATCATTTCAGTCCGAGCTATCTCGAGTGCAAGCATTCTTGGAAATTATCGCAATTACTTTTACTGACCGGACAAGGATACATACAAGGACCTGTCAACCATAGAGCAGGTATAGCATGTTTTATTTATTTTATGATATATTCGAAACAGTGATCAAGTGACGCCCATAGTGATAGCAACTGTACCTTGTAGATCGTCAAAAACTTTTGCATACACCGCTTCGATTTGTTTACATAGTACAATTGTAACGTTCTTTCTTATTGGCCGCGGCATCGCTACTCCTGAATGGCTGCTCTGCCGTTCCCAACCTAGCGAGCGCGACGGCTAGCCTCTGCCGCATAAACTGCACTTTTACCGTTGAAGGCGTTGCTGCAGCGTATAGCACGACTTCAAGGGGTGTTTAATTACATCCGTATTGTATACGGGTGATGGGAGTTCAACTGTGTACGTTGTAAACAATAAGAAAAATACCATTCACTATACTGAAATTTTTTAAACAAGTTGTAAAAATACGTGGTGTCTGTTCTATAGTTAGTCATCATCATCATTGTCCATCTCCAGTTTCCCGGGTGTGGCTAACAAGCGATCTCCATCTCATCCGATCTTGGTATAGCATTTGGTCTTGGACATCGTCCCAATTAAAACCGTTCTTCTCTATGTCTGATTGTACTGCTTCTATGGCCTTCCTCTTGGTCTTCCTCCTCCCACTTCCATTCTCAAGTATTCTCATTACATGGCCATACCACTGAAGTCTTCGTTTCGCCAGGATGTTGGCAATAGGAACCCTGACACCAGCTGTTTCTCTATGTACCTCATTCTCACCTTAACTCTCCTGGTGCTTAGAAACTTAGTCCCGATAAACCTCATTTCTGTTGTTTGGATTCTGCTGTATACCTGTTTTTAACAATGTACAAGTTTCAAATTCAAATGTTTGTATAGCTTACGGGACTTAACTACGGGGGTCATCAGTCCCTAAACTTACAAACTACTTATGAACTAGCTAACACTAAGGGCGGCACAAATATCCATGCCCGAGGGGGGATTCGAATCCCCGACCGTACTGGCCGTGCAGACCATGACTGGCGCGCCGCAGTCCCCTCGGTCACCGCGGCCGGCGTACAAGTTTCCATGCCATACATAAGGATTGGAGCAAAGCAAGTGTGATACGAAGTTTACTTTGATGCCTGGGGCACTTTTTTGCCGCAAAGTATGTTCTGAATTTGCAAGTAAAAATTTGAAGCTCTTTGTGTCTTGTTTAGGATTTCTTGCCGGATGGTGGTGTCCTTGGAGAAAATACTGTAAAGGTACTGAAAGTGGCAAATTGATTCAGCTTTCGTTCCCTCCAAGTAGATGTTTGAACTTGTTCCCTCTCTGTTTAGCGGCTGTTAAAAATTATTTATTAAAGACTCACGACCGGTTTCGCAAATTAAATTTGCATCATCAGGTGCTTGTTTCATTCCGGTCGTACCTCCCCCAGCTGTCTCCTCTGGAAGTAAAGTTTCAGTACGCTAACAGATTTTAATCTTGTTTTACCCCCTGACGCGTCTTTAATGCTGAATACCTTTCTTAGTGTAATGTTTTATATCAAGATATGTTGAAAAGTTTGTATAGCTTATGGGACTTAACTACGGGATCATCAGTCCTGAAACTTACAAACTTCTTCTGAACTAACTAACACTAAGGACGGCACACATATCCATGCCCGAGCGTAGTGGCCGGGCGGACCGTGACTGGCGCGCCGCAGTCCCCTCGGCCACCGCGGCCGGCGTTTTATATCAGATGTAGGCCATTGTCTGATGAAAATTTACTGTTTTAGGTATGGGATTTTACTTGGTTTATAATACACGTTGACGGAGGCCCACGTTTTCGACAAAAGGTATTTTATAGATGGTTTTGTAGGCAAGTTGGTTACAACTCAAGAATAATGAAGAGGATCAGCTGGTTAACTTATGGTTAAGACCTGATGAAATGAACACAGCCGGCCGCGGTGGCCGAGGGGACTGAGGCGCTCCAGTCACGGTCTGCGCAGCCACTACGGTCGGTGGTTCGAATCCCCCCTTGGGCATGGATATTTTTGCCGCATGGATATTTTTGCCGTCCTTAGTGTTAGCTAGTTCGTAAGTAGTTTGTAAGTTTAGGGACTGATGACCCTGTAGTTTAGTCCCATAAGCTAGACAAAAAAAAAAAAAAAAAAAAAAAAAAAAAAGAGATGAGGATAAGTCCTTAATAAAGAATTTTTAACAGTCGAAGCGGGGTGTTATCAAGAAAATGAGATAATGATTCATTTGTAATCTTGCCCCAGGGCGGACTCGAAAGACCGACGGCGAGGAACCACGCGCTTCGCAGGAAGTTAGAATGCTCGGCTTCTCCACTGCAGCGAGTAGCTACGTTTGTGTCACACACATGTGTAGTGTATTTTTATTTCAGAAATGTGGTCACCTCGCTTGCTGGTTGCTTATTAGTTAGCCTGGAAGGCGCAGTGCTAAGTGTGTGCTGCTGGCCGTCTAATAAACAGCGGCGTGGCTGGTGCTAATGGCGTTTGCGTGTAGCGGCGCCCCGCCGCCAGTGTCGCGGGCTCTCACAGCCAGCGCTGCGCCGTGCCGCCTTGCGCAAAGGCCGGTATTACACTGTAAAAGATCTTTGACAAAGATTTTTGTCAAAGATTTTATCCAAGATCTTTGACGAAACTACTTCACAGGAGCACATTACACTATCGTAAAATATTTTGTCATAGTTGCTCTGAAAACACTCCAAAATAGTCAATCGTCTGTATTATAGAACATAATATAATGTTGCTCGGGAGTGCAGTCACTGCAAAGAATGAAAAATGGAAACAATTTTACGTAAAACCGTGAATAGCGAGAGGAAAATACGAAAAGTGCTCGCACAAATGTACTTCATGAGCTACACTTCTAGAACAGAATAACCTAAATTGTTTAAGAACGTGTGAGCAAACATTTTAATTCGCCCACATATTTATAAATAATCGACGTTTCATGAACCCCTAAAGCTGTGTCAATGGGTAAATAAGTTAACGTGTGTCATGAAGATGTCATGCTAAACATAACATTGTTAGACACTTCATCATAATTGAGAAGAGAGAATATTTTCGTAGTTCTTTCATGTTATGCTTCATTTTGGATTATGTGCTGCGAAAGACATTTTTATAGTTTACTGCAGTGTGACATTTATTTTGCCTGATTTTCCGAAACATAAAATATCCGTCTAAATACATGGACTTGTGGTTAAATCAAGAAAAGCATCGTGCTAAGCAAGAAAAAATACGGAGCTAATTAGTGCAGTATCTCATTACGCAAATTATTAACGCCTTTTCCGCGAAGATCGTCCCATTTATATCCACATACAAAATCTATTCCAACAGGCAGTAAAATACACTAATCGTACAGGGTAGGCCTAAGGATTCACGTATTATTGCAGACACAAGTGAAGCAAAATGTAAATCACTTTAGGAGGATTTACGAGGTTAGGTTACAGTACATATAAAAACATTTATTTCACTTATGCATCTCCATATATCCTTTGATAAATATAATTTCTTCCTTATCATTATCCACAGTGAGCCACTTTGAATACAACTGACAGCAGTAGCTTTTTCTTTATACGATTCTAACCCTATATTTTAGTAAATGTGTTTTGTATTAGTAAATATTCCGTACACTTCTCACTTTGAAACGATCACTGTGGCAGTAGCGACACAACAAATACACGTTTACGTTAATATGTAGGTTAAAAGGCGTCAAAGCAAGGAAAGACGCATGTATATAATGGCGAACTTTTATAAAAGCTAGGCTCTCTCGCTAACTTTTATCAAATATCTTTTATAAAAGAAATCTTTTATAAAAGATGACCCATTACACTGTCAAAGATTTGACCAAAGATCTTTGATAAAAGATCTTTGACAAAGATCTTTTACAGTGTAATACCCGCAAAAGCCGCCAGCCGCTCCCTGCCAGGGTACCTCCTAACGAGAGCGCTGCGACCGCACACGTGGCGGGGCGTGCTGGCCACGAGGCAAGGCCTCCTGTCCTAGGCAAGCCACAGCCCACTACTGTCCGGGAGCACTTCGTTTCTGACAGCGACCAACACTCGAGTGCTGTACAGAAAGACATCGTCCCTGTTGTTGTTATGGTCTTCAGTCCGGAGACTGGTTTGATGCAGCTCTCCACCCTACTCTATCCTGAGCAAGCCTTTTCATCTCCTCATAAGAACGGCAACCCACATCCACTTGAATCTGCTTACTATACGCGTCTCTTGGTCTCCCTCTGCGATTTTTACCCCACACACTTCCCTCCAATGCTAAATTTACGATTCCCCGATGGCTAAGAATGTGTCCTACCAAGCGATCCCTTCTTTTAGTCAGGGTATGCCAAAAATTCCTTTTCTCACCAATTCTGTTCAGTACCTCTTCATTAGTTATGCGATCTACCCACCTAATCTTCAGCATTCTTCTGTACCACCACATTTCAAAAGCCTCTATCCTCTTCCTGTCCGCACTGCTTATCGTCCATGTTTCACTCCCGTACAAGGCAACACTCCACACAAATGCCTTCAGAAAAGACTTTCTTACCCTTAAATTAATATTCGATGTTAGCTAATTGCTCTTTTTCAAAAATGCTTTTCTTCCCATTGCCATTCTGAATTTTATATCATCTGTACTGCGACCATCATTTGTTATTTTACTGCCCAAGTAAGAAAACTCATCTACCTCCTTTATTGTTTCGTTACCTAATCTAATACCTTCAGCATCGCCTGATTTTCTAAGATCGCATTCCATTATTTTTGTTTTGCTCTTGTTAATGTTCATTTTATACAATCTTTTCAGCACACTTTCCATTCCATTCAACTACTCTTCCAGGTCGTTCGCTGTCTCTGACAGAATTACAATGTCATCAGCAAAACGCAATGTTTTTATTTCTTCCCCCTGAACTTTAATCCCTATTACAAAATTTTCCTTGCTTTCCTTCACCGCTTGCTCAATGTACAAATTGAATAACATCGGAGAAGGGCTACAACCCTGTCTTACTCCCTTCCCAACTGATGCTTCCCTTTCATGCCCTTCGAGTCTAATAACTGCGGTCTGGCTTTTGTACAAGTCGTAAATAACTCTCCTTTCCCTGTATTTTACCCCTGCTGACTCCAGAATTTGAAAGAGTGTATTCCAGTTAACATTGTCAAATGCTTTCTCCAAATCTACAAAAGCTAAAAATGTAGGTTTGCCTTTCCTTAATCTATCTTCTAAGATAAGACGTAAAGTGAGTATTGCCTCCCGGGTTCCTATGTTCCTCCTGAATCCAAACTGATCTTCCCCGAGGTCAGCTTCTACCAGCTTTTCCATTCTCCTGTAGATTCCCTATACAGCGGAATAACGCTTCCTGACTTACAACTATACATAAAAGTTTTTACTTATTTACTGCTACGAGGCGCGTCCACAAAGTAAGTTCCGTTTCAATTTATCTCCTCTGCAGCGCTGCGATTGCAGTTCCGCACATGCGCTGTAGACGATGTGTATCGAGGAGAAGAACATGTGCCATTTGGAGATCGCTGTCAGTTACGTACGCTTTCTTGTGCTTGTTTGAAATGTCGGCGTTGATTGAAAATCCCGCCGCCTGTGAAATCAGGTCGGTGATTCGGTTTCCGAAGGCGACGAAAGTGAAACCAAGTTAAATTTATCGGCAAATTTGCGATGTTTACGGACCAAATGCGATGAGTGATTCGATGGTGAGGAGATGGGTCCGACAGTTCAATGGCGGGCCTAGTGATGTGCACGATGAAGAACGAAGTGGGCGTCCACCTTTGATTACAGAAGAACTGGTTCACGCGACTGATGACAAGAGCCAGGAAAACCGTAGGTTTACAATTAGTGGTCTCGCTATGGACTTCCCCCAAATTTCACTGTTTCTAACTGCTTGAAGACACAGGCGGCAGATTTCTATGAAGAAGGTATACAAACCCTGGTGCCAAGCAATGACAAATACCTGCAAAATTTCGGCAGTTATGTGGAAAAGTAGTTTAACAGTTGTAGAATTTTGTGCAATAAAATTTTCTTCTGTATCTGTGTACAATTTCATTTTATTACCAAACGGAACTTACTTTCTGGACGCGCCTCGTATTATAACTATGCCCAATATACAGGGTGTCTCAGCTATCTTATCCACCCAAAATATCTCTGGAACAATAACAACTATTGGAAAACGACTTTCACCGGTCTCAATGTACGGCTGGGGCCCATGAATGTACATATTTGGGAACATTCTAAAACGAAAGCTAATGTGTTTTTTAACACAAACTTATGTTTTTTTTTTAAATGGACACCCTGTATTTTTTCTTCAGCAATCCATAGCATGACAAATCACATAAACAATGGCGTTGTTTGCATCGCAATATTCCAATTACATCCCGAGATATTGCGATGCGAAGTTGACGCTTGAAATACGCGAAACGCGCGGCTAGCGCACGTCCTGAGCAGCATGGGGTTCTCGCCTGTCTCAGGACGTGCGATATCCGCGCGTTTCGCGTATTTCAAGCGTCAACTTCGCATCGCAATATCTCGGGATGTAATTGGAATATTGCGACGCAATCAACGCCATTGTTTATGTGATTTGTCATGCTATGGATTGCTGAAGAAAAAATACAGGGTGTCCATTTAAAAAAAACATAAGTTTGTGTTAAAAAACACATTTGCTTTCGTTTTAGAATGTTTCCAAATATGTACATTCATGGGCCCCAGCCGTACATTGAGACCGGTGAAAGTCGTTTTTCAATAGCTGTTATTGTTCCAGAGATATACCGGGTGATCAAAAAGTTAGTATAAATTTGAAAACTTAATAAATCCGGAATAATGTAGATAGATACGTAAAAATTGTCACACATGGTTGAAATGACAAGGTGCTTTATTAGTACTAAAAAAAAAAAAAAAAAAAAAAAAAAAAAACCGGGCCTTTTTTCTTCGAGCAACTGCGTCATTCTGGTTTTGTAACTGCTACCGTGACGGTTGAGACGTACGCCGATATGTTAACACAATCGCATCCCCCCCAGCCTTGCTGATAAACACCTGCTGGAACGTACGATTTTTATGCAAGATGGCTCCCCACCCCATGTTGCTAGACGCGTGAAAGATCTCTTGCGCGCGTCGTTTGGTGATGATCGTGTGCTCAGCCGCCACTTTCGTCATGTTTGGCCTCCCAGGTCCCCACACCTCCGTCCGTGCGATTGTTGGCTTTGGGGTTACCTGAAGTCGCAAGTGTATCGTGATCGACCGACATCTCTAGGGATGCTGAAAGACATCTGACGCCAATGCCTCACCGTAAGTTGGGACATGCTTTATACTGCTGTTCACAACATTGTTCCTCGACTACAGCTATTGCTGAGGAGTGATGGTAAACATATTGACCATTTCCTCTAAAGAACATCATCTTTGCTTTGTCTCAATTTGTTATGCTAATTATTGCTTTTCTGATCAGATGAAGCGCCATCTGTCGGACATTATTTGAACTTTTGATTCTTTTTGTTTCTAATAAAACCCCACGTAATTCCAAACATGTGTGTCAATTTTTACCTCTGTATCTACATTATTCCGTGATTTATTAAGTTTTCAAATTTATATTGACTTTCTGATCACACGGCACATGATTACATAACAATCTTACTTATATCGACGGTAAGGTAAGGTGACTCCCAGAGGCGATAGGTCCTTCAGATGACACGGGGCTCACTTCTCACATCTTGATAGTGGCACCATCCCCCTCCCCCCCCCCCCACAACGCCCCTATCGAGGCTCGGAACGTCAATGCCTCGGCGTCCCCCCCCCCCCCCTTGGCGTCCGAAGAGAAAATTTGGCGCACCTCTGCGAGTGGCTCCAGGAAAAATCGCCCTCCAGCTCATTTTCAGATATATTTTCGTTAAAAGATCTGCAAAATGTCTAACCTCGGCTTGTTTGCGCTTGCTTCGAGCTGAGGCGTCGGCCTACCACTTATCTTCCAATCTTAAAGCTGAGTAATTTGTTTCTAAACGATACTTAATGTTTTTCATTTTCTTTGACAATAAACACCAAGAACATACGTATGTGCACATGAACACTAAAACACACTAAGTAGCTGATTACACTGTTAAATGACAAAATGAATGCTGGCCGCGGTGGCCGAGGGGACTGAGGCGCTCCAGTCACGGTCTGCACGGCCACTACGGTCGGGGGTTCGAATCCCCCCTTGGGCATGGATATTTGTGCCGTCCTAGTTCGTAAGTAGTTCGTAAGTAGTTTGTAAGTATTAGCTAGTTTGTAAGTTTAGGGACTGATGACCCCGTAGTTAAGTCCCATAGACTCTACAAACATTTGGACAGTTTTGAACAAAATGAATCTATTATGATGAAGAGACAAGCTATCTTCGGGTCCCCCCACATTGTAACCACCACCCTGTCCTAAGCTTACGCATTCGCAAAGGCTGCTCTCCTACACATCTTTTCAAACAGTAAAATATTTCGTTAGTGGGGAAGGGTGGACAAGTTTGGGGCCCTTACGCTTATGGGAATTAGTTTCAAAACTACGAGTTTGAGCACTGTGGGCAGGGTAGACATGGGAATTTGTATCTGACGAGTGGCGTGCTTAGGTGATCGTTGCAGGTGCTGTGGCCACCGGAACTGCCTATATAGCAGGAAACCCGGGTTCGAGTTTCGGCTCGGTACACATTATCAGCTTTTCCCATTCCCAGTTGATGTCATATATTCCGTGAATATTAAAGTTAAATATTTGTTACAATGAAGCGCAGCATGTCACTTACCCTCAAAATCGCGATATGTTTACTAACACATCGAAATATATGTGGCAAGTAACAATACAAAAATCATTGTTGTTCCCGTATCTGTTAAAAAGAAGACTGGGTCAAAAAAAAAAAAAAAAAAAAAAAAAAAAGACTGCCTGCAGTCTGCCTCAAACCAAAGATCTTTGAGACCGCAACGCGATGCCGCTAACCAAACGGCTATTCTTGCTACGTGGAGAGTAGCAATTATTATTCATAGCGGATCTTTTGGAGGCTGGTTATATTTTATCAAATATGAAGTGTTTTTGATGTTGCCCTCATGGAGGATTTGCGCATGTACAAGACGAGGTGCGCAGTAGCCAGGAGCTGGTGTCTCTACCAGCTCCAACACCAATGTTAAAAGCGGCGTTTCCCCTCGCTGCCGCGGGAGCGCCCATATGATGCTTCCAGGGGGTTGAGAAGAGAATTTGTATCTCAGCCGCGCATGCGCATTGCAACGCTGCGGCCACTGCCGCGTATATTAAGCGTCCGCGCTACGACTCGTATACATGCTGTCTCCGGGATGTAAAACGTTTCTCATGCTATAAAAATACTTTCAGTAACTATCATTGTTCGTTTCGTTCTTCTATGATAGATGATGATGATCTGATAGAAGAACGAAACGAACAATGATAGTTTAAAAGCACTTTGTATTTTAATTCTTTACTTTTTTTCCGACGACTTTTTTCCGGGGGTTCACTCATCTAGTGAACACATAGGACGCGCCGGAACTGGTGATTCCGATGCGAGAGTATTGTCAGATGTTTCCGTGGTTACTTCACTCCGTGAAAGCAGTGGCAACACTGTGGGCCTTCCCCCTCTCTCGGCCTCCGTCACCTGGGTCGGTGATGAGCCTATACATCAGTATCCTGCCTACAGGTCAGTATACGGTCTAGAGATCAATACCACGTCTCCAGGTCCGTATCCTGCCTATTGGTCATTTGTGTATACGAACGAATATCATGCCTAAGGGACAATATCGTGCCCACAGATCAATATCTTTTGTATGAGTCAATATCGTTCCTATGGGTCAGGAGTCTCTGGACGTCATTATAGTGCCTTCTCATCACTAGTAACCTAAAGTGCCTACAGATCAACTTCGTGGCTAATGGTTACTATCATGGATATGCGTCAGTGTCGTGACTATGGGTCAATCTAGTACCTATGGGTCAATATAGCAATATTGTGGCTGCAGGTCACCTTATCGGTTGCAGGTCAGTATAATGCCTACCGTTCAGTATCATACCTACTTATCACGATCATGGGTACTGGTCTTAATCATGCTTACTGGTAATAATCATGGGTACTGGTCAGTATCATGGCTACGGGTCAGTATCATGGCTACGGGTCAGTATCATGGCTACTGGTCAGTATCATGGCTACGGGTCAGTATCGTGGGTATGGCTCAATATCTTGGCTACTAGTTAGTATTGTTACTAGTATCGCGGCTAATTTTCAGTGTCGTGATTACAGGCAAATGCCTACAATTTCTGTTCCCCTTACAATGATGCAGGATCACGTGTACCATTACAGTGCCCTCGGCTCATTGTTCAGCCCGCATTCAATGGAGTCACGGTAGGCGGTTATGAAGGGACGAATCGAGACGTGTCTTCAGTGATGAGAGTCATCGCTGCCTCGGTACCAGCGATGGTCGTACGCGTGTACGAAATCTGCGGAAATCTGGAGTGTACGTGACAGGGGCAATCGGGGCCGACACCTGGCATCATGGTGTGGGGAGACATTTCCTACACTGGCCGTTCTCCTCATGTTCGTTGTGGGAAAATTGTACAGTACACGGTACACTGAAACCATCGTTCAACCCCTTTTTACCACCGTTCATGCACTAACAAGGCGATAAGCTTTCCCAACAGTACAGTGAACGTCCGCACGTATCACGTACAACCCAACGTGCTCCTCTAAGTGCACGTCAACTACCCTGCCCATCTTTATCCTGAGATCTGTCGCCCATTGAGCACGTCGGGGGCCGGATGAAACGTCATCTTGGCGCGGTCTACACCAGGATCGGTACGAGATCCGGTCCAACAGAGACATCAGATGGAAATTACATGGCAGGCCGTCCAGTACGACTTCATTTGACACCTCTACAATCTTCATGAGAAAGTTGCATCCTGCACTGCTGCAAAAGGAGGGTATACACGATGCTACCGTCGACATAGTGCACGCTCTGGTTATTGTTGTGACGTGCGTACGGTTCCGACTGCGTGATCATGTGTTGTATACATCCTCAAGAATGTGTCAATAAAATTTCGCTCTGCTGCGTTGACGAATTCATTGTTATTTTTTCATTTTCTATGAGTATATGAATGTTGTGACTGACAATTACCTAGTGCAAATAACCTTATGTTGCAGTGATTCCCTCGAATCTGATCTGGACTTCTCTCTTCCGAAATTTGCAATTCTGCTCGAAGCTGTTTGGAGAAACTTCTTTTCAAACTAGCAATTAAACGAGAGAATCCATGCCTATTTCCGTAGATATATTTCATGTTTTAGCACAACACATTACAAGATAAATTTCATTCACATACATAACGTGACATAACATAGCTCGTGATATACCAACACAGTTCCGGTTGCTGTTTCTTTACGTCTTCCTTTGTTTTTTGTTTGGTGCTTCTGGAGTGACCATTGGAATTTCATCATACAATGTGAGCTTTCACGGCCGGCGTCAACTTCACTTAAAACTTCCGGGCTCATAAGCCGTGGTCGATTTGTAAAACATTCCCCTAACGTTTCATCTTCGGCTGCGGAAGACATCTTCAGAGGCAGAGTGGCCAACTGGTTCACCACTCTACCTCTACCACGGCTTACGAGCCCGGAAGTTTTAAATGAAGACATTGGAATTTCTTCCTTGGATCCACAGTACCAAGAGGTAGCACTGCCAAAGTATAAACATATGGAAGGCTGCAGGAATACTCTTCGTCGTTCTAGCCCACTCCAGATCACACATGGCCCTTGCACCTGGGGTAGATAAATATCCCACACAGTATTCGTGTACCCCGATAACTAAAACTAACAGCACGGAATCTTTCGTTGAGCCTAAAGCCAGCAGTGGGACGTGGCAAATCTCACGACTTTCCATGACACACCACAATGTGAATCAGTAGAGTACTTGAAACGTTGGACTATTTCACACACAATACAATCACGTATTTAAGCAGTTTTATTTTAAACATGTGGTTTGAACACCACAGTGCTTTACTAGTCATGGTCCTGTTTGGAGCTGGTATGCCGTTGCCTTCCTCCGACCTTCGAACTGACTTATACAGCCAGTTATAGGGGGACCTACAGTTTAACGTGGGTTCCGAACCGCGGTATTTTTCACATGAGCAATACTGCCAGAGGTGAAAGAAGTGGAAAGTGACAGATAAAAATCCTAGGACGTGCCGGGGATCGAACCCACGACCTCTGGATTTATAGTCTGGCACTCTACCACTGTGCAACCGAGGGACGTAGGAGACAAGAATATAGGAAGTGGATGTCCAGAAAGTAGGACGGCTGCAGGCAGAGCGGCAGAGTACTCACGTGGCGAAGGGCTCGGGGTCTAGCTGGTAGAGCGTGTGAATGGGCTGTCGCTTGACGAGCCGTCCCAGCTGTGCCTCGTCGATGACGAGCAGCCCCTCGCGCACGTGCCTCCGCCTCCACTGCACCACCGGGCGGCCGCCTCCCACGCGCGACCGCGGCGACGGCGACGACGACGACGACGACATGGACGGCGCGCGGCCCGCGGGCACGGCGGGCGCGGACTGCGGCGGCAGGATCATCTGCACACAACACACACACTGCTCAGTGTACACGTCTCCTCCTGAAAGCTAGTGCGCCGACTGCAACACACACCTGTTCACATGTTTGTCTAGCTTATGGGACTTAACTACGAAGTCATCAGTCCTACTTATGAACTAGCTTATACTAAAGACGGCACAAACATCCATGCCCGAGGGGGGGTCGAACCGCCGACCGCAATGGCCGTGCAGACCGTGACTGGCGCGCCGCAGTCCCTTCGGCCACCGCTGCCGGCACCGACTGCAACCGAACCATCGGACAACTGTACGTGTTGTGGTATGAGTGGAACAATAAACAAATGGTTTAAATCATACTTAACTGGAAGAGTGCAGAAAGTTGAAATAAGCAGTTCACATGATATAGATGAAAAAATTAATTCCTCTATCTGGGAAGTTATAAAAAATGGGGTCCCACAAGGTTCGGTTTTGGGTCCTTTGCTGTATAATAATAATTTGGTTTTATGTTTCATAGGACCCAATTGAGGAGTGCACTTCATGGACGTGGAACAAGTCAATACATGAATTTTTTCACAAGAATGGTAACAGAAAATTTTAAGTAGTCCTACGCACACGACTATCTTAAGACAAAGTGAAAAGAATCAATTAAGGAAAAAATGAATTAGCTTAATTGTTTAACTTTCCTATGAGTTCCTCGACAGAATAAAAGGAGTGAGTCATGAGGTAACTCTTCAAATTAGATTTGAAAACGTGTGGATTAGTGCTAAGATTCTTTAGTTCTTGTGGCAGCTTATTGAAAATGGATGCTGCAGAATACTACACACCTCTCTGTACAAGTTTCAAGGTGGTGTGATGCAAATGTAGATTCGACTTCTGTCTAGTATTCACCGAGTGAAAGCTACTAACTCGTGGGCATAAGCTGATATTATTAACAACAAACGACATTAAAAAAAAACCATATTGTGACGCCATTGTCAAAATTCCCAGACTATTGTTGTATAATGATATTATTAACAACAAACGACATTAAAGAAAAACCATATTGTGACGCCATTGTCAAAATTCCCAGACTATAGTTGTATAATAATAATAATAATAATAATAATAATAATATGGTTTTATGTTCCATAGGACCCAATTGAGGAATGAGACTCCATGGTCATGGAACAAGTCAATACATGAATTTTTTCACAAGAATTGTAATAGAAAATTTTAAGTAGTCCTATGCAAACGACTGTCTCAAGAAAAAGTGAAAAGAATAAATTAAGAAAAAATGAATTAGCTTAATTGTTTAACTTTTCTGGGAGTTCCTCAGAATAAAAGGAGTGAGCCATGAGGTAACTCTTCAAATTAGATTTGAAAACGTGTGGATTAGTGCTAAGATTCTTTAGTTCTTGTCGCATCTTATTGAAAATGGATGCTGCAGAATACTACACACCTCTCTGTACAAGTGTCAAAGTGGTGTGATGCAAATGCAGATTCGACTTCTGTGTAGTATTCACCGAGTGAAAGCTACTAACTCGTGGGAATAAGCTGATATTATTAACAACAAACGATATTAAAGAAAAAACGTGTTTTGACGCCAGTGTCAAAATTCCCAGACTACTGAAAAGAGGTCGACATAACGTTCGTGAACAGATAGTGCTCGAACCGTCCGTTTTTGAGCCAGAAATATCCTTTATGCATCAGGCGAGCTACCCAAAAAAATAATGCCGTGATTCATGAGTGAGTGAAAGTAAGCGTAATAGACTACTTTTCGTATTGAAAAATCACTTATTTCAGATATTGTTCTAATGGAAAATATAGCAGAATTTAGTTTTGGAACAAGATCCTCAACATGGGCTTTCCACGACAATTTACTGTCTATCTGAATACCTAGAAATTTGAACTGTTCAGTCTCATTTATCACCTGCCCATTATGTGTAATCAAAATGTCAGCTATCGTCAAATTTTGTGTTATAAATTGTAAAAACTGATTTTTACCGTGATTTAACATCAACTTGTTTTTTTTTACAAGCCATGAACTTATCTCTTGAACTGTATTATTTGATACTGTGTCAATATTACGATCAACATCCTTCACTACAGAGCTAGTATCATCAGCAAACAAAAATATTTTACAGTCACCTGTTATACTCGAAGGCATATCATTTATATAAATAAGAATATATGTTACTAACTTGCCATTCTACATTCACGAAGATGCTAAACTAGTACTTTTTGCTGATGATATAAGTATAGCTATCACACCTGACAAACAGGAATTAACTGATGAAATTGTAAATGATATCTTTCAGAAAGTTATTAAGTGGTTCTCTACGAATGGATTCTCATTAAACTTTGATAAAACACAGTACATACAGTTTCATAGAGTAAACGGCATGTCACCATTAATAAATTTAGACTTTGAACGTAGATCTGTTGCTAAGGTAGAATATTCAAAATTTTTAGGTGTTGCATTGACTGAATTGGAAGAAACATATTGAAGATTTTCTGAAACGTTTGAGTTCAGCTACATATGCTATTGCAAAATTTATACATCTCAGTAAATTAGCTTACTACGCCTATTTTCATTCACTGCTTTCATATGGAATCATATTTTGGGGCAATTCAACATTGAGTAAAAAAATATTCATTGCACAAAAGTATGGCCGGCCGCGGTGGCCGAGGGGACTGCGGCGCGCCAGTCACGGTCTGCACGGCCACTACGGTCGGGTGGTTCGAATTCCCCCTCGGGCAGGGATATTTGTGACGTCCTTAGTGTTAGTTAGTTCATAAACTTCCTGACAGATTACAATTGTGTGCCGGAACCGGGACTCGAACCATTCCAGTTCATAAGTAGTTTGTAAGTTTAGGGACTGGTGACCCCGTAGTTAAGTCCCAACGCTATACAAACATTTGAACATTTTGAACAACGGCATGTAATCAGAATAATTGTTGGAGCACACCCAAGAGCATCCTGCAGACATTTATTTAGGGATATAGGGATCTTCACTGTAGCTTCACAATATATATATTCACTCATGAAATTTGTTATTAGCAATCCGACCCATTTCAATAGTAATAGCAGTGTGCATAGCTACAACACTAGGAGTAATGATGGTATTCACTATTCAAGATTAAATCTAACTTTGGCTCAGAAAGGGGTATGCTGCCACAAAAGTCTTTTGTCACTTACCAAGTAGCATCAAAAGTCTGACAGATGGCCAACTAGTATTTAAAAAGAAATTGAAGGAATTTCTGAATGGCAACTCCTTTTACAATGTAGATGAATTTTTAGATAACACTTAAAAATGTAATAAAAATCCTTAAAATATTGATTGTCAAGTGTAGGCAACATTTACTAAACTGACATCATTACGAAATGTCGTTTATATGATCCCTGGAACAAGTATTAATCTAATCTAATCTGCTGTCGCTCTGGGGGTAAGAACCACCTACGACGCATCCTTCAGGAATATGCGACCAACTGCCACATCATGCGACAATGTTCCTCATCCTCACCTAAAGTCCGATTTCAACCAAACTTGCTACATGTATTGTTTACCTTCAGGAAACAATTCCCATTTCCGTAAACCCCACCTACAACACTTACTTCATGAGCCGTGATGTCACAAACAATGAGAGTCACAAGAAGATACGACTCGTGAATAACGAGTGTACCATCGTGCACCCATACTCCACATCATCCTAGACCATCCTTTTGTCACCCCTAGCCACAGCCCGCTGCAAGAACTGCCCAATCAAGCCATCCAGCACTTCATACTCCAGCCCCGTCACAGGTTTTTATCCCATCAAAGACTGGGCCCTCCTGTGCAAGCAGCCACGTGATTTACCAACTGTGCTGCAATCACTGCACCCTACCCTTTACAATGAATGGCCACCGCCAAACTGTGGGCAAAAACAAGGTAGACTATTCTGTGGCATAACATGCAGCTGAGCATATGCTTGATTTCATCGCCTGGGGTAATCCAGGCCATCTAGATTTTAATTGTATCAATGACTCTACAAAGACTGAAAGGTAGCGAACAAGTATCCACAGGATTTTTTTGAATACATTTATTTTTCATGACGCGTTTCGGGCTCTGCCCATCTTCGGATGACCTGGTGAAAAATATACAAAACGAATCTCACAATTTTTTGCGCAATATGTTAAAGGTGACGTTAAAAAGTAATAAAGGTATAATTCAATTAACACAATGTACGAACCATGGAATAGATCTGTAGGCGATACGCCACAAATAAAGAAAAAGTAAAATGAGAAGCACCATCAAAACAGAAATAGGGTACAAACTAAAGATCTGCTTATGGACGGTGACTGAAACTAAATGCGACTAGCCCCTTCGAACGCTGTACAGGTAAGTGATTGGCCCGCCAGAGGGCGTCACTATAAGGTATTTACAAGAATCGGAAGTGCCAAATACTATCATAAAACAATTTTATGATTACAAGGTAAAAATAAAGTAATGAAAAGTTCTTAAGTGGAGGATAGTCGACAGTAAGATATAATAAAATATCTAAAATAACAATTTACATGCCAGCTTTACAGAGGTGCAGTAAAATATAAAAAATGTTCAAATGTTTGTATAGCTTATGGGACTCAACTACGGGGTTATCAGTCCCCAAACTTACAAACAACTTACGAACTAGCTAACACTAAGGACGGCACAAATATCCATGCCCGAGGGGGGATTCGAACCCCCGACCGTAGTGGCCGTGCAGACCATGACTGGAGCGCCTCAGTCCCCTCGGCCACCGCGACCGGCACATTAAAATATAAAGAGAAGACAAAACATAATCAATATTTCTGTCGAACAAATGTAAAAATTTGTAGGAACGTAAAAATTACATTTTCAAGAATTGCTTAGAGCTAGTCAAGAAGCCAGCGTCTGAAAAAAAAATGAACATACATTCTCTGTGTAGACATTGGGTAATTCTTCATGTAGTTTGTCTTAACGATATCTAATCGACAATTTGCATGCCAGATTTACAAAGGTACATTAGAGCATAAAAGGAAATTAAACCAATTTCTGTCTAACAAAAAATACACAGAGCTACTCAAAAGTAATATAAAAGATTAGGCAAAAGATAAAAAAACCAGCGTCGAGAGAGAGAGAGAGGGAAAAAAAGAGTGAAAATGCATTTTCTGTGTAGACATTGATCACCTCTTTATTTTGTTTGTCTAAACAAATCTTAATCAAAAATATAAAAAAACCAAAGCCGGCCACTAGTGATTTGTTCATTAATTATCTTGTCTGGAGCTATACTGCAAATACTGTAAATTTCTACCTCCTCCAAAATATCTAATGTTTTACCTTTCTGTTCACGATGTAGTATACCAATGCCGTTTTGAATTGGGTCTAATATATGTTTACATCTACATCTACATGGGATACTCTGCAAATCACATTTAAGTGCCTGGCAGAGGGTACATCGAACCACAATTATACTATTTATCTCCCATTCCATTCTCGAATAGCGCGCGGGAAGAAAGAACACCTGAATCTCTCTGTTCGAGCTCTGATTTCTCTTATTTTATTCTGATGATCATTTCTACCTATGTAAGTGGGGGTCAACAATATATTTTCGCATTCGGAGGAGAATGTTGGCGATTGGAGTTTCGCAAGTAACCCACGCCTCAGCGATAAGCGCCGTTGTTGTAATGATTCCCATCCCAGATCCTGTATCATTTCCGTAACGCTGTCTCCCCTGTATCGTGACAATACGAAACGAGCTGCCCTTCTTTGGACACTTTCGATGTCCTCCGTCAAACCCACCTGATAAGGATCCCACACTGGGCTGCAATACTCCAAAAATGGACGGACAAGCGCAGTGTATGCAGTTTCTTTAGTAGTTCTGTTGCATCTTTTAAGGATTCAGCCAATAAAACGCAGTCTCTGGTTCGCCTTTCCCACGATATTATCTACGTGTTCTTTCCAGTTTAAGTCTGAAGTAATAGTGATTCCTAGGTATTTTGTGGAGTTTACGGCGTTCACATTTGATTGATTTAGGTTGTAAACAAAGTTTAACGGATTTCTTTTCGTACTCATGTGGACGACTTCACACTTCTCATTATTTAGAGTCAATTGCCAATTTTTACACCATACTGATATCTTATTCAGATCGTTCTGCAGTTGGTTTTGATCTTCAGATGATTTTACTAGACGGTAAATGACGGCGTCATCTGCAAACAACCTAAGAGAGCTACTTAGATTTTCCCCTAAATCGTTTATGTAAATAAGGAATAGCAGAGGACCAATATCACTACCTTGTGGAACGCCCGATATCACCTCTGTTTTAGTCGATGCCTTACCATCGATTACTACGAACTGTGTCCTCTCTGACAAGAAATCCCCTATCCAATTGCAAATTTGGGGCGATATACCATAACCACGCAATTTGATTAAAAGCCGTTTGTGAGGTATGGTGTCAAAAGCTTTCTGGAAATCAAGAAATACGGAATCGATTTGCGAACCTTTGTCGATAGCACCCATCACTTCGTGTGAATATAGAGCTAGTTGTGTTTCGCATGAACGATATTTTCTAAATCCGTGTTGACCTTGGGTCAATAGATCGTTCTGTTCGAGATAATTCATAATATTTGAATACAGGATATGTTCCAAAACCCTACTGCAAATTGACGTCAATGAAATAGGCCTGTAGTTTAGTGGGTTACTCCTACTGCCTTTCTTGAATATAGGTGTGACCTGTGCAACTTTCCAATCTTTTGGTACAGATCCTTCTATGAGAGAGCGGTTGTATATGACTGTTAAGTAAGGAGCTATCGCTTCAGCATAATCAGATAGAAATCTAATGGGTATACAATCCGGACCAGAAGACTTGTTCTTATTAAGTGATTTTAGTTGCTGCACTACTCCGATGATATCTACTTCTATGTTACTCATTACGGCATCTGTTCGTAATTCGAAATCTGGAATATTGGTTTCGCCTTCTTTAGTGAATGAGTTTCTAAAAGCTAAGTTTAGTAACTCTGCTTTAGTAGCGCTGTCATCGGCAGGATCGCCATTACTATCACGTAGTGAAGTTATTGTTTGTGACTTTCCCCGAGTATATTTAACATATGACCAAAATCTCTTTGGGTTTTCAGTCAAATTACGAGAAAGAGTTTCGTTGTGATAAATGTTGTAGGCATCTCTCATTGAAATCCTCGCTAAATTTCGAGCTTCTGAGTACAATCGCAAATCCTGGGGATTTAGCGTTCGTTTAAATTTAGTATGCCTTTTCCTTTGCTTTTGCAACAGTGTCCTAACCTGTTTTGTGTACCAAGGGGGATCGCCTCCTTTTATTAATTTATTAGGTATAAAACTTTCAATTGCTGTCGATACCACTTCTTTGAATTTGAGCCACATCTGGTCTACACCTACGTTTAGTGTTAGAAACGAGTGGAAGTTGTCTTTCAAGAAGCAATGTATTTTGTTTCTATCTGCTTTTCTGAACAAATATACTTTGCGTTTATTTTCGGTAAGTTTGGGACTTTCGATATTCAATTTCGCTACTACAGCTCTGTGTTCACTAATACCTGTATCCGTTTTGATGCTCATTATGAGCTCAGGATTATTTGTTGCTAAGAGATCAAGTGTGTTTTCACATCCATTTACAATTCTAGTTGGCTCATGAACTAATTGTTCGAAGTAATTCTCAGAGAATGCGTTGAGTACAATTTCGGACGATGTTTTATGCCTACCTCCTGATTTGAAAATATAATTTCGCCAACAGATCGAGGGTAAATTAAAATCACCACCTACTATTATCGTGTGAGTCGGGTACGTTTTTGTAATTAGACTCAGGTTTTCTTTGAACCTTTCTGCTATTGTATCGTCAGAGTCGGGAGGCCGGTAAAAGGAACGGATTATTAACTTCTTACGATTTTCGGGTACAACCTCTACCCATAATAGCTCGCACGAACTATCAACTTCAACTTCGCTACATGAAATGCTACTTTTGACGGCGACAAACACGCCCCCACCTATTTTGTTTAATCTATCCTTTCTGAATACCGTTAGATCTTTTGAAAATACTTCTTCTGAACTTATTTCCGGCTTGAGCCAACTTTCGCTGCCTATAATGATGTGTGTTTCGGTGCTTTCTATTAACGCTTGCAGTTCTGGAACTTTCCCGACACAGCTACGACAATTTACAACTGTTATACCGATAGTTTCCGGATCTACATTTCTCCTGTGATCCACCTGAACCCTTTGAGATTGCCCATTTTCTATTTCCCCGAAGCTCTTTATCCTAAAAAACCGCCCAGTCCACGCCACACAGCCCCCGCTACCCGTGTAGCCGCTTCCTGCGTGTTGTGGTTTATCAGATATGTGTGTGTGCGTTTGTGGCTGTGTGTGTGTGTGTGTGTATGTGTCTGAGTATTCCCACTTTGCTTCCCTCCCCTTCCTTGACTGTGCCCCCCTGCATTACTGAGCTGCATCTCTTCCCACCGTTCGCCCCCGTAATCCAGTCGACAGGGCGGTAGATTGCCACACAGGAGGCTCGGGTTCGATTCCCGGTCGTGTTTGGAGATTTTCTCTGGGTGTTCTGTCATCGACGCGCAAGTCGCCCACGTGCCGTCACGTAAAGACTTGCCCTAGGCTGACCAAATACGATACTAGCTCGGGTCTAACTATCAAAAATGCCACACGATCACCATCATCATCTCTTTCCGCCGATCTAGTACCTACATGCAACGAAGGCCACACGATCACCATCATCATCTCTTTCCACCGATGTAGTACCTACATGCAACGAAGGCCGTCCTTATACAGAAGCCCCCTCCACCGCCTTTCTGTTCCCCTCCTATCGCATCACTGCAGAGTTATTCGCAACGCAGGAGACGGAGATGACGGCTGTGTGTCTGTGAAGCGTGTCTGACGAAGGCTGTGGCCGATCGCTATGTTGCCTGTGTATGTGTGTCTTTTTATGTGCCTGTCACGGTTGAATGAACGTCTTTCCAGTGGATTGAAACCTATCCTTATTAGATTTAGAATTTCAATCTGGACTCTTTCCATTGTTAGTCTTTCTTCATCCACTATTTGAGAATGGGAACAGTTCGCGACTTGCAACAAACATTACACATAATTTCAAGCCTTTACAAACCTTCATCGCTAGATGATGAGAGGAAAAATATTATTACTTTTCCACTTTTCATGCAGTAAAACTACCGCAATCCTTACAGTATTAATTACTTCTGTACTACTAATGCTTGTATCATATTACGATACAAAGTTCAGGACCTAAGAAGTTATAAACAGCGGGATTAATGGAAAAGCGCCCCATGGCGCACGAGATAGTAATTACGTCTTTCCTACCAACTCTATTCGCAGCACATTTTCTAAAAATCCACTCTGTGTTTATGCAAAATTATATTATTCAAGAGGTAACGTTCGTAAGTACTGAGCTACAAATAGAAAAAAAGGACAAAGAAACATGATGTACAGAGAGAGAGAGAGAGAGAGAGAGGCAGCAAAACTGCTTCAGGGTTATAAATGATCATAGTACAATTCATGGACCCCACGGTTTATCATCAGAATGAGTAGAATGACTGAAATGTACAGAGTAAAGATGACACACTAAGTGTATTCCTACTTAGATTCAGAGATATGTACCAGAAACAAAATCTACATAATAACTCTTTCATCAGCGGCGGTCATTATCCATTGTATTGTACGCAGACCAGGAACCAGATTTTCCAAATTTCCCTTTGTATAAACATCGTAGACACAATGACTGTCGTTAAATAACTCCTTTAAAATTCCTGATCTAATTGCGGCTGATCTTGCATCGTCCTTAATTCCATTGGAGGTTGTGGCTTTTTGACCAAAAGTAAAATTATCGCTTGCAGGCGACAAGATGTTCCTATGAAACATTGCGAAGTGACACTTTACAGGTAGTGACATCGTTATTAATCGTTGAAATGGAAATGCAAGCACCCTCCAAAAAGTTGCTGTTCTCACTGCGCATTCAAGTCCCCAACTTCGCAATAAGACGTTGCCCAGCAAGTACAACAGTTAATGAAATCTGACGACAAAGCTAGTAGAAAAATAAACATCCTTAGATAATAGGCACAGCACACAGAAATAAAGGAAATAAAAACTATAACACATTCAGCGGAAGATACGGTAGTCGTATTATGTTTCTGGTCCAAAATTCACGGTCGGCTATGTATACCGAATGTATGTAAACCACTTGACCAACTGTACAATCCCAGCCTTTCTGATTCACATAGGTTCGAAACTATGCCCGGCGTCTCGTTGTCAAACCTGTGTTCATAATGTACAGACAGCACACCAGACATGTACATATTAAGGACAACAAGTACTGTATAAATATTTACACTTTGCTGATGATGATTTCTTGCTGCCTGTTTGGAGTGGAAAGTGCGCAATATCGTGAGCTGGTGTGGAGGGACAGACTTTACTGCAATTGATCAAAATATCCACGGGTGTACTGCCGGTCTATAGTGTCCAACGGGCACAATATTTCTGCGATCATACATGTCGCCATCATCAGGTGAACTGACGGACTGAGCTCCTCCCTTCTGCTCTGTGGACTATCCTCTTCTAAGGATAGGTGAAGGTGGAGTCTTTGTCTTTTGACATTTACTCCAATAAGGATGTGTGGAATGGGAGTGGCTAGGATTGTGCTGGTAATAACTGGTACGTGAGCAGTATGATTAAAACTTGGTGCTGCCAACTTACTAGCTGGCGGAGGATGAGATTGATGATAATGAGGATGATGATGGAGCGGGTCGGGATCTTCAAGTCTACTACCTCGTCCCTTTGCCTTCGTCACTCTCCGAGTGGCCTTGTGGCGTCCTGACTTCTAGGTTTGCCACTACTTTCGCGGCCGCTGACTAGACCTCTTCTGCGCTTGCTTCTCTAGAAATTTGCGCTTCTTGGCCTCTTCTTTTTGCTTGTTAGCGACGTTTCTGATGATGGCGTCCCATTCATCACGCGTGTGGAGGTCGTACATCGTCTCCAGGTAGACCGAGACGTTTTCTTCCTCCTTCCCTTTCAGTTCCACTTCCAAGACCTTCATCTGCCAATCTTTGAAGTGGTACCTACGGGGAAGGATTTTCTCGGTGTCTGCTGCTCCGGTCGCGGCTTGTGCGACCGTTGGTTCTTCTTCGGTGACTTCTGGCGGAGAAGTCTCCGTCTCCTTGATCGTCTCTTCGGCATCCTGCATTGCTGCAGGGGCCGGAGACTCGTCCACCTGCGGGTCTCGGACATCCGCCGCCGTTGCTGCGGAATCGTCGTCGTCCCACTGTGTGCCTGCGTCCGCCCTCAGTTCCCGTCCGCATGGGACAGAAACGTGAGGTGTGGCCGCCTCTTCTCTTGTGGCACGCAGTTCCCTCTTCAGCTCCACCACCTGGCGATGGAGCGCGTCGATTTCGGCGCGGAGGGCCGCCCTCTCTTCCGCCATTGCGACCTTGAGATAGGCCACCGCGTCGTTGATCGTCTCGCGCATCGCTTCTTGCGGTTTGCTGTCGTTGGTCTTCTTCTCTTGTGGCGCCTTCTTCTCAACTGAAGCCACGGGTGCGTTTGCCTTCTCGCCGCCGTTGGAGCTATTGAGGTAGCTACAACGACGGAAGTTGGCAGCGTGAGGTCCACCGCAGTTGGCGCACTTCTTTGTACTTCCAGGCAACATCTTGCATATGCGTGTATCATGTGCCTCAGCGCATTTCAGACACGCATATGTACGTTGACATGACTTGGCCTGGTGGCCAAGCCTCTGACAACGGAAGCATTGAAGAGGCCTCTTCTTCGGCTTCTTCTTCGGTGTCGCCGTGCGCAGCACCTCGGCAGCGAGTTGCTGCATGAAGGAAGAAAGGAAGCCGGGCCTCGACTTTCCCTTCCCCATGCGTCCCTTTCCGCGTCCACACATGGTTACGCGAACGGCAGCAAGCGAGTAGCAGCGATGCGCACTCGACCGCTGCTCAAGCGGGACTGAGCTTCTGGAAACGCGCCGGCACGGAGGTCCGCACGCTACGGCTGCTCGAAGGGAACTGGGTTCTAGCCCGGTAGCGGGCCATTTAAATACCCGCGGCCCGCGGAGCGACCCCTCCGCGGTCCGCGCCCCGCGCCGCGGCCGCGCAGTGGAACCGATTGCGCCGGCGTCTGAGAAGACGTCGG
Organism: Locusta migratoria; assembly: GCA_026315105.1. Taxonomy (NCBI): domain Eukaryota; kingdom Metazoa; phylum Arthropoda; class Insecta; order Orthoptera; family Acrididae; genus Locusta; species Locusta migratoria. The sequence continues at coordinate 544,783,433 of CM048746.1, forward strand.
TGTGAGGGCTCTGTCCGCCGTGGTCGTCACTTCGTTACGTTTGCTAGATTTACTCTTAATTAACCCAATCGCTGGTTCCCAAGCTTTGCTAAGATTATAGCCAGAGTCACGGTTTATGAGGTCGTCACTTGTGCGAATTTCAATGGCCTCTCTAACGACGCAGTCCCATTATCTCGACGTCTGTACCAAAATCCTAGTGTGTTCATACTCCATGGCGTGATTCTCCGACAAACAATGTTCAGCGACCGCCGACTTGCTCGGATACATCAATCGTGTGTGCCTCTGGTGTTCAACGCATCGATCCTCGACGGTACGCATCGTCTGTCCAATATATGACTTTCCACACTGACACGGAATCTGGTACACGCCCGCCTTCCTCAAACCGAGATCATCTTTAGCGCTCCCCAACAGTGCACGAATTTTATTCGGCGGACAAAAAACAGTTCCAACCTGGTGTTTTCTCAAAATGCGGGCGATCTTCCCTGAGAGTGCGCCGGTATATGGAACGAACGCAGTGCCTACATCCTCCCTTGCGTTTTCATCCGTTTCCACAGGTTGTGTTGTAGTGGTTGGGCGGAGAGCCCGCTGAATCTGCCACTCTGAGTACCCATTTATTCGAAATACAGTTCTCAGGTGTTCCAATTCCTGGGGTAGACTCTCTGCGTCGGAGATAGTGCGCGCCCTATGTACTAGAGTTTTAAGTACCCCATTCCTCTGTGAAGGGTGATGACAGCTGTCTGCGTGTAAATACAGATCAGTGTGCGTTGTCTTCCGAAGACATCTAGCAAACGTAACGAAGTGACGACCACGGCGGACAGAGCCCTCACACCGACGTCTTCTCAGACGCCGGCGCTATCGGTTCCACTGCGCGGCCGCGGCGCGGGGCGCGGACCGCGGAGGGGTCGCTCCGCGGGCCGCGGGTATTTAAATGGCCCGCTACCGGGCTAGAACCCAGTTCCCTTCGAGCAGCCGTAGCGTGCGGACCTCCGTGCCGGCGCGTTTCCAGGAGCTCAGTCCGTCAGTTCACCTGATGATGGCGACATGTATGATCGCCGAAATATTGTGCCCGTTGGACACTATAGACCGGCAGTACACCCGTGGATATTTTGATCATCAAATACGCCGGGAGAAACTGAAGAATTTACTGCAATTATTTTCGATTTCGCTGAGGCAGGTATACTTAATGGTAATAAACTTGCTTGTTTAGCCTGATGTTACACGTACCACAAGACTTAGACCAATGGATTTAGAGCACCGAAATTTATGCCACTTAATCATAAATGATGGTAAATTACACACTCTTAGTAGAAGATTAAATTGTACGAAAGATTTATAAGATTTATGATGTGTATGTCAGTGTGCCGTTATAAGGGGGAATGAAGAAAGAGAGAGAGAGAGAGAGAGAGACTGATTCTGATGTTTTACGTGTATTTAGCTTGCACGACAAAGAAAAAAACTGTCAAAAGAAAGAAATTTAATTTACAAAATTATCTCGTTTCAACTACGCAGAAAAGTCACTCAGAATGCATTGGCATCTTTCCTGAGTATCTTGTGCCCACATCTCATCGCTAACATACAGTCCGTTCACGTTCATGGAAATTCAGTGCGGCGGAGCAGAACTGCTCGTTATCTTAGTCACACGCTGGACGCACGGCTAACGTGGCGCCAATGCGTGGGAGGACGGAAAACCTGCCGACGCAACAGAAAATCCATAGAAATGTTGGCGCTATTGTAAAACAGTGAATGGATAAAAGCCATTTGTCATTAGAGAGTGAAATGCCATCAAAAGGAAACATAACAGAGACGGAAACTAATAATTTGAAAATATTAAAAACTTTGTAAGGGCATTCCCGTTTTCAAGAAGAGTCGTCGAATAGACATACAACTTTGGGCCAAATCGCTATCGTCTTTTGTAGACTATCGAAACACGTTTCAGATTCGCGTATTGTAAAGTTTCTGGAGACCTAAAAATGTCCTCTCTACAAATTGTATAGGGTAAGGTGGTACAATTTCGATCATTTCGGACAAATGTTATTATAACTGGAAATAAATTGAGAAAAGGAATAATTTTAACTATGGAATTTTTTCTTGGATGTTTAATGAATATGTAACACAAATGTTATACAGTTACAAATGTTGGTATAAACACAAAAAAAGGGCCGGCCGCGGTGGCCGAGGGGACTAAGGTGCTCCAGTCACGGTCTGCACGGCCACTACGGTCGGGGGTTCGAATCCCCCCTCGGGCATGGATATTTGTGCCGTCCTAGTTCGTAAGTAGTTCATTAATAGTTTGTAAGTTTAGGGACTGATGACCCCGTAGTTAAGTCCCATAGACTATACAAACAAACAAACAACAAACAAAAAAAGGTTACGGAATTGAGAAAAATCGATCGAAAATGTACCACACTAGGTACAATTCTGATCACTTCCTCGTAAACAGCATTTTTTCTGTCACGCACCAACGCCTACTTCGCGGTACCAAACATTGCATTTTTGGCAGCGAATCCAGTCACCCTTAATTAGATGATTTATAAGACCGCGTTAGACTAAGTAGCTTCACTTACCTCTTTAAAGGGAAAAAATTTATATCTTCTTACCTCAAAGTGGTGTATTCTTGGAAAAGACAGGAGGAGCTGTAGAAACCTACTACTCTACAACGCGACACAACGAGACACTACGAGACAGAAAAATGGCGCGAAAACTTACGTTGATCGTAATTGTAGCTATATCGAAATTGTACCACCTTACCCTATACTGGCATCTAGGTGGGATATTTGTTTTTTACTTGGGGAAGGTATTCAATATGTTCGATACAGTTGCATTTGTCAGCTATTAATCAAACAACGTGCGTATGCAATTTCAGATAACCTTTCGACTGTGAAGAGTTTCGAGTGAAGCAAACATAGTATGTCAAAACATCAAAAATTCAAAATGTTCAAATGTTTGTAAAGCTATGGGATCAAACTGCAGTGGTCATCAGACTTTAACCACTTTAACTTATTCTAAGAACAATACAGACACCCCTGACCAAGGTAGAATGGGAACTTCCGGCGGGGAGCAAACAAACACTCCGCAGCAAGGCGTCTTAGAGAGCACGTCCACTCCCGCGAGACCCTCAAACCACCCTCGGGGGTTCGAATCCCCCCTCGAGCATTGGATATTTGTGCCGTCCTAGTTCGTAAGTAGTTCATAAGTAGTTTGTAAGTTTAGGGACTAATGACCCCGTAGTTAAGTCCCATAAAAAAAGACCCTCAAAACATCACGGAGAGAAATCTTGAGATATAAAAGTATACCCTGAAGTATCTGTAGGCGTTTTGAATGCTCGTTAATTTTCACAATGAAATAAATAAATAGATAAAAGAGTTCAGGAGGCAGGACATAATAAACAATGAAATGCACGATAAATTGTTGCATCACGCGACAATGTTGCACATTTCTTGCTAAACCACTGGACCGATTTTAACCAATTTGGTACACATATTCCTTCCTTCAGGTAACAGTTGATGTAGGTGTAATAAATAATTATACTACTATGTCCTGTCTCACACGAATGTTTCAGCAAAGTTCCACTTTTGTGTCCAGTGTAAGAATATACTTTTTTTACACACTAAACAGGCCACTAATATCGTTGATCTTTTCTGTGCCATTAAATTTCAAATGTTCAAATGTTTGTAAATCTATCGGACCAAACTACGTGGTTATCAGTCCGTAGCTTACAAATTACTTAAACTAAAGTAAACTAACCTAAGGACAATACAACACACACACACACACACACACACACACACACACACACACACACACACACATGCCCCAGAGAGAACTCGAACCTCCGACGGCGAGCAACCGCGCGCTCCGCAGCTTGGCGCCTTAGTACGGCCGGCTACTCCACCGAGGCCATCAAATATGTATCCAGTTTTTTTTCCAAATTGTCCATTTCAATTAGTTTTCCTTCACTAACGTCAAATCACCTTTTTTCACTTTCCACGATTGATGTCGTGTTCATTTTAAGAAAGAACCGTCACAGTATTCACTACGATATACGTTGTCGCATGGTCTCTACATAGTGCTTAACGAAGGTAGCGGAAATTTGGCATGGCAGCTCGGGTGGGCAGTGAGCCGGTTTGCCACCCAGAAAGAACTACGTCCACTGTGGCCAGGGGATGAAGTCAACAGACTTCCGCTCTACCAGGGTCCTGCATGGATTCCAAGAATGTCCACAGGCTTGCAAGTTTTCAGCTAATATTTCGACAGACGTACTGGGCAGATACCTCGCTTTTTATCCGCATATGACACAAGGATATTCGCGTCGCTCAGAATTTTATCTGCAAAGTAAGAAATTACGGCGGATATCCGCACCCGCGCAGACCTCTACCAATAATCAAATTGCTTGGTTATGGTATATCGCCCCAAATTTGCGACTGGATAGGGAATTTCCTGTCAGAGAGGACGCAGTTTGTAGTAATCGATGGTAAGGCATCGACTAAAATAGAGGTGATATCGGGTGTTCCACAGGGTAGTGTCATTGGTCCTCTGATGTTCCTTATTTACATAAACGATTTGGGAGAAAATCTAAGCAGGATGTTTGCATATGACGCCGTCTTATACCGTCTAGTAAAATCATCTGTAGATCAAAACCAACTGCAGAACGATCTAAATAAGATATCACTATTGTTGTTGTGGTCTTCAGTCAGGAGACTGGTTGGATGCAAAAATGGGCAATTGACTCTAAATAATGAGAAGTGTGAATCGTCCACATGAGTACGAAAGGGAATCCGTTAAACTTTGTTTACAACATAAATCAATCAAATGTGAAGGCCGTAAACTCCACAAAATACCTAGCAATTACTATTACTTCAGACTTAAACTGGAAAGAACATGTACATAATGTCGTGGGAAAGGCGAATCAGAGACTGCGTTTTATTGGCAGAGCCCTTAAAAGATGCAACAGAACTACTAAAGAGAAGCCATACACTACACTTGTCCGTCCTTTTTTTTTGGAGTATTGCTGCCCAGTGTGGGATCCTTATCAGGTGGGTTTGACGGAGGACATCAAAAGAGTTCAAAGAAGGACAGCTCGTTTTGTATTGTCACGATACAGAGGAGACAGCGTTACTGAAATGATACAGGATCTGGCATGGGAATCATTACAGCAACGGCGCTTATTGCTGCGGCGTGACCTACTTACGAACTTCGAATCTCTAACATTCTCCTCCGAATGCGAAAATATATTGTTGACTCCCACCTACATAGGTAGAAATGATCATCAGAATGAAATACGAGAAATCCTCGAACGGAGAGATTCAGATGTTCTTTCTTTCCGCGCGCTAATCGAGAGTGGAATGGGAGATAAATGGTATAACTGTGGTTCGATGAACTCTCTGCCAGACACTTAAATGTGAGTTGCAGGGTATCCCATGTAGATGTAGATAAGCTTAACAAATATTTTGGAATTATCGCCTGCTTTTGTATGGAGCGAGGTGGCACAGTGATAACACTTTGGACTCGCATTGGGGACGATGGTGGTTCAAATGCGCCACCGGTAGTCGAGATTTAGGTTTTCCGTGATTTTACTAGTCACTGCAGGCAAAAGCCGGGATGGTTGCACTAAAAGGGCACGGCCGTTTTCCTTCCCCGTTCCAGACAACTACCCGAGCGTGTGCCCCGCCGCTGACGGCCACTATGTCGACGAGACGTCCAGTGCTGCCCTCCCTTCCTCCCTCCTTGTGCTTCGCCACGCTGACCTACGCCGCGGTCCTGGTGAGGTGGCCGCGGCGCTCTCGTGTGACGTCAGCAGAGTAGGTTGCGCGCGCACAGCTGACTGGGTAGCAGCTGGAGCTCGGCCCACTATGCCGAAGCAGCGAGCCAGTCAGCTATGCGCGCGCAATCTACTTTGCCCGACGTCAGACGAGAGCGCCGCGGCCTTCTCTCTAGGTGGTGGTAGGTGGGTGTGTGCTGCTTGGCGCCGTGGCGGCCTCTTCCGCCGTAATTACTGCTGGCCGATTTACGGCGGGCTACGCGCGGCTCGCCCAGTGGCAGCCCGCCGCGTGGGACGGCCGGGTTTTAATCGGCCGTCCGGTCGGTAAATAAAGAGTTCCGCGACTGCCCGCGGCCTTGGCTGACTCGCGGCGACGCGACGTGCTCAGTCTACCCACGACCCAGACAACCGGCGGCCGAGCGGGTGGGCGAGCAGCGAAAGCTAGGTCTGTTCTTCCTGTACCAACACCGCCTAGACAGGAGGTCTGAGTGCCGGTGTGTCACGTCACAAGGACTAGGCACGACACTCACGAGAAAGACAGGCCTGGGCGCATATTCCAGGTCATGTGATCGGAGTAGTGATGAGCCGACACGCCGGCCGCGGTGGCCGAGGGGACTGAGGCGCTCCAGTCACGGTCTGCACGGCCACTACGGTCGGGAGTTCGAATTCCCCCCCCCCCCCCGGGCATGGATATTAGTGCCGTCCTTAGTATTACCTAGTTTGAAAGTGGTCTGTAAGCTTAGGGACTTATGACCCCGTAGTTAAGTCCCATAAGTTCTACAAACAAAAAAGAAACAAAAAGAGCCGACACGATGGTATAGCTGACTGGCTGGCCACTACGAACAGTGGACTGTGCCCTAGCGACCAGCCTTTCAGCTAAGACATCATGTTGGCTCATCCGGCGTATGTACCGAGGTCAGTCTCTTTCACTGGCCGTGGAGTTGGCTGCGATCGCTAGCTGAATGCCTAGCCACTGGGGCACAGCCCGCTGTCTCAGTGCACAATGGTACATGGATATACAGGGTGTTACAAAAAGGTATGGCCAAACTTTCAGGAAACATTCCTCGCACACAAAGAAAGAAAATAATGGACATGTGTCCGGAAACGCTTAATTTCCGTGTTAGAGCTCACTTTAGTATTTCTCTTTAAATGTAAATTGAAATGAAATTGTAAATTTTCACAATCAACGTGTGTGGGCTGACGAGAATCTGCACGCAATTGTGCAATCACGTCATCAACACAGATTTTCTGTTAACGTTTGGGCATGAATTCTTGGTGATTTCTTGATTGGACCTCACGTTCTTCCACCTACGCTCACTGGAGCACGTTATCATCATTTCATACGGGATACTCTACCTGTGCTGCTAGAATATGTGCCTTTACAAGTGTGACGCAACAGGTGGTTCATGCACGTGGAGCTCCTGCACATTTCAGTCGACGTGTTCGTACGCTTCTCAACAAAAGATTCGGTGACCGATGGATTGATAGAGGCGGACCAATTCCATGGCCTCCACACTCTCCTGACGTCAACGCTCTTGAGTTTCATTTATGGGGGCATTTGAAAGCTCTTGTAAACGCAACCCCGGAACCAAATGTAGAGACTCTTCGTGCTCGTATTGTGGACGGCTGTAATACAATACGCCATTCTCCAGGGCTACATCAGCGCATCAGGGATTCCATGCGACGGAGGGTGGATGCATGTATCCTCGCTAACGGAGGACATTTTGAACATTTCCTGTAACAAAGTGTTTCAAGTCACGCCGGTACATTCTGTTGCTGTGTGTTTCCATTCCATGACTAATGTGATTTGAAGAGAAGGAATAGAATGAGCTCTAACATGGAAATTAAGCGTTCCCGGACACATGTCCACATAACTTATTTTCTTTCTTTGTATGTGAGGAATGTTTCCTGAAAGTTTGGCCGTACCTTTTTGTAACACTCTGTATATATATGCATAATAATGACTATTAGCTGAAGTTACAACTAGGTTACATATTATAAGTCATTTACAATGGTTTACATTTAGAAGTGAAATAAATGATAAACAAGGCTAGCAAGGAAAAATAATATTAGACAAAGATGTCAGTTTGGGAGACTTTAGCCCAGAATTTCGCAGTCACAACAGCTTTGGGGCTTGCGGACAGCAGATAATCAGTGGTGCATCTTGATGGACACAGTGCACACTGGTATAAGTGGACTGTAGTCTGCTCAATTCCGCAGTCACAAAGGTTGGTTTTGTAGGGTAACCCCATTTCTACTGTTTGTCTCTGGATCTTGCGACACCCGCTCTGAGGGTTCTCCACACAGGCATTCCTTGGTGAAATCAGCAGTTAGATTTTTCTGATGGTGGAATCCAGTGATGTTCGGACCTCTTGTTCCACGTTGTAAGCCGGGAACATCTGTTCAGTGGTCATACTTGTTGCTCTTTCTGGACTTCAAACATGGAGGAGGAGGATTTTGGCCATATAGCGGGTGCTTGTCAGTGGTGGATTTCTTGAGCCTTTCTCTACATGCGGCTACCTCACGTCTGAGGTCTGGCGGGGCAATGCCCGCTAAGTGGTAGAATTTCTCCCGTGGCGTAGCTTTCAGGCACCCAGTGATTAGTCTACATGACTCATTTAGCGTGATGTCCACTTGTTTGGCATGGATAGAGTTATGCCAGACAAGTTACATTATGTCCGTTAATTATTCTTCATCCGCGTGAGAATCGCCGTATGGTTCGAGGCGTCGTCAGCCACTGCGCGGCCCCTCCCCGTTGGACATTTGATTCCTCCTTAGGGCCTGGGGATATGCTTTGTTCTTAGCATAAACCTTTTCTAACGTTCATTAACTCTCTGATTCCTTATAGTCTATCTATCTTTGTCACTCCCATACTGTTCCTCGAGAATTTCATCTCACTAGCTTGTAATTTACTTTTCTTTCTTCCTTTCATAAAGCAGGTTTCGGATGCCCATGTCAGGGTCGGGACGTAGTATGGTCGGTATATAACTTAAAATTGCTTTAGGGTACATCGCTGCTCCATAGTAGGCTTCTAACACTCTTCCGAAATGCTTCTGCGTTTCTTCCCCGCTCGTTTATTTCTCTGTCATTTTTTCGATTTGTCATATCCCGTAAAAATGAAAATTAGTAGTCACTGAGGGAAAAACACCGAAACTAATAGTATTAAATAATCGAAAAGAAAGAAAGAAATGGTGTGTAAAATAGTAGATGACTTTTTCTTCTGCTTGCGCGTCAACAGGTAATGAAGGTAACGTTTGTTTTCTCTTTACATAAGTACTACTTTCAACTCAGAATGCAATGAATACTCACTCGTCACCGCAAGTGTTATTGGCGACACTGGCATGACATCCGTGGCCGTTAGTCTAACCTCCTTGTGACGTACCAAGACTGCTTCTGGAAGTGGAATCGGCGTTCAGGACAGTGTATCAATTGTGGAGGTGGCCATTCGAAGGAGATCGCGTACAATAAGAGAAAAATAACGTTTGGGAATTTTTCGAACGGGTCTCAAATATTGAAAATCTTTTGCGGGTCTGCGTAGTTCGCCGCCCCTGTGAGGTACGCAACCCGCGGCGCGCCACCTGTATAAGGCTGGTCCGCCAACACGCGCCGGCAGCGTCGTACGTCACGGGCTCCGCAGAAAAACCGCTCCGCTCTTTATCTACGGGACACACGTGCCCGAGAACCGACCCACGCGGACGTCGCTTATGTGTTTCGCCAACATGTGTAAGGCGGGACGTTAACAGAGCACTCCGCGAATATGCTCCGCAGCGCGACCAGTCGCAGCGGGTGATTTAGTTGCGACCTAGCTGCTTACAGGCCGCACGTGTGTCGATGAAACACGATACTCTCAGACGGTTGTTGTTAATAGAACCTTCCTATAAAGTGAGCAAGCTATCTCGTCCCAGAGCCACGATACGTTAAATTGTACCTGGTATTTTGTCATTCACTTATCATAGTCCCGTCACTGACTTCAGAGGGCTTTCAGAAAGACGATTCCATCTCTGGAAGTTCTCGTGCCGTTGTTACAGTCACAGCCATGTTCAAAGGTAGAACAGCACTTCATTTTCACGAAAAATTAGTTAACTATGAACCGTAAATTCAACTAAACACCTAGGAATTACAATCACGAACAACTTAAACTGCAATGAACACACACACACAGTTTACATAGGTACTCAAAACCAGTTTTGGTAAACCGATTTCCCAATTTCACTTTTTGTTGATCACGTAAACACTCCAAAATCGAACTAGAAATTCGCTTTCGTCTGTAAACACAAATCTTTTCGAAACGTACATCTTCTTGTTGACAATTTGCGGCTAATATGAACAGAGTAACTTATTCTGCAGTGAAATAAAAATACGAGAGGGATGTTTTCAGAATGAAACTTTCACTCTGCAGCGGAGTGTGCGCTGGTACAAAACTTCCGGGAATTTTAAAATTGTGTGCCGAAACCGGAACTCGAACCTGGGACCTCCGCCTTTCGCGGGCAAGCGCTCTACCACTGAGCTATCCCGACACGACTCAAGGTGCCAGTACCTCGGATCCTAGTTTTCTTACTTCACAGAAGCTCTCCTGCGAAACATGGAAGACTAGCACTCCTGGAAGAAAGGATATGGTGGAGACATGGCTTAGCCACAGCCTAAAGGATGTTTCCAGAATATCAGCGCACACTCCGCTGCAGAGTGAAAGTTTCGTTCTGGAAACATCCCTTAGGCTGTAGCTAGGCCATGTCTCCACCATATCCTTTCTTCCAGGAGTGCTAGCCTTGCATGGTTCGCAGGAGAGCTTCTGTGAAGTTTGGAAATTATTAGACGAGGTACTGGCGGAAGTAAAGCTGTGAGACGACATCGTGAGTCGTGTAGGGATAGCTCAGTCGGTAGAGCACTTGCCCGCGAAAGGCAAAGGTCCCACGTTCGAGTCCCGGTTCCAGCCCACAATTTTAATCTGCCAGGAAGTTTCATATCAGCGCACACTCCGCTGCAGAGTGAAGTTTCATTCTGGAAACATCCCTTAGGCTGTGACTGAGCCATGTCTCCACCATATCCTTTCTTCCAGGAGTGCTAGTCTTGCATGTTTCGCAGGAGAGCTTCTGTGAAGTTTGGAAAGTAGGAGGCGAGGTACTGGCGGAAGTAATGTTGTGAGGCGGCATCGTGAGTCGTGTCGGGATAGCTCAGTGGTAGAGCGTTTGCCCGTGAAAAGAACAGGTACCAGGTTCGAATCCCGGTTCCGGCACACAATTTTAATCTGGCAGGAAGTTTCATACGAGACGGAGTTGGAAAATAAGTTTTCCCTGTCAACTGTGGGCAGTTTTGTGTATAAAAGGGGAAAAAATAGAATGAGACATTACAGGTAAGACTTATTTTTAGTATTCTACATAATTTCCAAGTACGTTGAGACATTTGTCTAACCGCTTAATAATTTTCAAAAAGCCGCGCAGGAAAAAATCAGGGCGTTGCATACCTTAGAAGTTCAAATGTTTGTTAAGCTCATGGGACTTAACTTCGGGGTCACCAGTCCCTAAACTTACAAACTACTTACCAACTGCCTTATACTAAAGACAGCACAAACATCCATCGAGGGGAGGATTCGAACCCCCGACGGGGAACGGCGTCGCGCATAGTAACATAGCGCCTCAATGAGCTCGGCCATTCCGCCGCGGCTACGAAAGAAGCTATCAGCCTACTGTGCAACGGTTATGACGATAGTAACGAATTGGCACCTAAAGCTATGACCTTTTCGCCTTACCCAGGAAGCATTTCCAACAGGATTAGCCTTATTTTGAGAAAATGTGATGTGAAATATGTTTTCGACTACCCTCTAAGATAAAGGCCTTGTTGGGGTCCGCAAATGATCATCTTGCTTTGCATAAGGCAGGTGTATATGGTATTCCTTGCAGTTGTGGCATGTCATATATTGGTCAGACAATCAGGACTGTGGAAGACCGGTGTATTGGAAATAAACGTTACAGACGCTTACAACAGCCAAACAAATCCGCTGTTGCAGAACATTGTCTTGGCACCAGTCATTCTATGGAACAACACAGAGATTATGGAATGCACTTCCAGTTATTTGGAGAGTTTTATTAAGAAAGCTGCTGAAATTAAACTAGCAAGCGACCTTATAAATAGAGGTGGTGGTATTTGTTTACATTCTGCTTGGAATCCGGCACTGTCTCTCGTCAAGAAAACGAGGGACAGAATTAATGCTGCCTCACCTGTCGATTAACAATCACTATGGATATTTCTGATGTTTGCCATATTTGGTTGTGTTGACTCTGCAGTGACTTGTACTGCGTGTGTTACTTTTCTTGTTTTCCCTGTGCAAACCGAGGTATTAAATTTCCCTTACACATTGCTTTCTGAGTGCAGTTGTGCCTTGAGAATGGCAGGTTGTGCTCCTGTATAAATATCGGCGGCATACCCATAAGTTGTGTTATCACAATTTTGTTTGTAATTGGTTCTTTCCCCATAAAGGTCACTGACAGTCTTTTTTCTTTTGAGATTTCCATGTAAAATTATCACTTATTTTCCTTGGGAAGTAGATTCCTTTCTGAAGGTCATCTTCTTATCTGCTAGGATAACTGCATCATATAGTAAATTATTTTTAAAGAAGTGCTCCTGTCTAGGTAGACACCAATCTCCAATGTTTTACAGAAACGGTCAGCGATCAGTGTTTATGGAAGAGCTGAATACGACTGTCACACGCCGGTTTCATTCAAAGGCAGCAGAGTTCTGTAACACAGGACCACTAAAGTTCATTCCTCAACTCCTTTTGTGACTATGTCGAAAACTCAAAAATTTCTGTACCTGTTGCCAGTCACGTTTATTATGTAACCATCAGGTCTTTAGTTTTTTTTAAATAGGTAAAGTTATTTTCTGGATTTGCTTTGTTTACAGATACAGTTTCTTCACTGAAGTAGCTACCTGGTGTTGAACCCTGTGACCCCAAGCAGTTTGTTTCAGCCTATTAGGGACCACGAGACTCTTCGTAACACTCAGCTAGATAACCAAAGATGATAACGTACACATCAAAGATATTCCTATCCGATTTTCCCTCCATTCCCGCTCCCTACCACCTACCATACGTCATATATTATACCTATTATCCTACTTTAGTCATCCTATAATATAGGAGGTGTCCTTAACCACGACACTATTTTCTAGAATGGCCTACGGATGTGTGTCTGAGGAAGGACTTCATTAATATTCTATTGAGGTTCTAATTTTCCTTATTTGCCTAAAAACAATACGCGAACAAAAAATTCAAAGATATTACTCTACAATCGATATGCAAGTTCCTACATGAAAAGTAGACGTCCTTGACAAGATATGACCTCGCCTAAAGTTAAATCCCGTACTTCGTCCACTTGTAATACTAGAGTGGATACATTTCAACAATAACCAAAGATAATAATGTACACTGAAGTAGCTACCTGGTGTTGAGTCCTGTGACCCCGAGCAGGAGTTTTTTTTTGTTTTCTTTTTAATTAAAAATAATTTTTTTTTTCAGTTCCTTTCGGCCTACTAGGGACCACGAGGCTCGTCTTAAATCTCAGGTAGGATCTTCTGCTTTTTCTTGGCCCAGTACGCCTCAAACTTCTGGCTGTGATCCTGCTTCCTCTCATCCGTCCATTTAGGTCTGGTGGTGCCTGTACACTTCTTACTTGTGAGAGACAGTGGGAAGACTCCATGTAGAATGGCCTGACGGTATTGCGCTCGGTTCTCGGTTATCTGTAATAGGATCTGCAGTTCCTAAGAGCCTGATCTAACAGAGGTGAACCACTTGGCTTTGGACGCCTTTCCCCTGCTTGTCACTGTGAGGATCTTCTTGGTGAGACTCGAGTGATTCAAACGGGTCATGTGCCCGTAGAAGGTCAGTCGTCTTTTCCTCATACATGTGACTATGTCTTCTTGACAAGCAGAAGTTTGTTAGACGACTTTGACACGTTTATATTTGAAATTCCCTGTCTCTCTATGACTTGGAGCGCGCTCACACACACACACACACACACACACACACACACACCACACAAAATGAGCGGCCGGCCACGCTTAGTCACACTTGTGCGTCAACCGTCAATTTCGTGCTTCGCCGTATTAGGCTACGCTCACGCCGCAGGAGGCTGCTCCGTGTTCCGTTGTGGGCGCTCCGCGAGGGAAGGGAACCATCTGTCCGAATGGGGAGGAGCTGGCCTGCCACCCGTTCTGCAGGCATTTGGCACTGCAAGTGTCTGCCCTGAAAATAACCAACTTATTTATAGCGGTACAGAGCGTATTGAAATTGTACGAGGTTCAGACTCCCGTAACTTGTCCTACCGGTCTACATCCCATATCCGTGAGACACCTCACAGGGTGCGGCGAATTTACTTCGAGTGCCACTGCCGTTCTCTCGTTACCAGATGCACTCGCGAATGGTGTCGGTGAATCACGGTGCCGTATAACTTTTACTTCTCCGGTTTTCCGCGTCATGCGCAAAAGAAATGTGGGAGGAAATAACAACCATCTGGGAGTTCTTTTAATCTGCGGTAAATTACAGCGGTAATTTTAGCGACATCACTGCCTATCGCATTTTTGTTTCCAAAGACAGCACGTTGTCAAAGCCGGGTAACAGACTAGGCGGAACGAGTGGATTAACAATTTGTATGTGAGTGAGTGTGCATAGGAAGAACAAGAAGTATAGTATTCTCTTATCAAGTGAAACTCTGCAAACACCAGCAAAAAATTAAGTTTTATCTGTGAATAATGTAGAAGATCTGAAGATGGCAGCCTAAACTCTCCGGAAACTGTAATAGAGTTTTTCAAGCTATCATCTTGTATTAGACTTAGAAAAGGCCTCACACTACGTCAACAATACATGAAAAAAGGCTTTTGGGTACTATTCAGAAATCGCCTAATAATCTGTTCTGCGATTTCCCATTTCAAATAACAATATTTTAACCTGCAGGCATCTATGCTCTGTGCGTCAGAGAAGGAAGATTTGTGCGAGCTAGAAACGTGACGAAATCGATAACGTGACGTAAAAAAGGAAATATTTAACCGTGAAATATTGCTGAGTGCATTTCGAGTTTTTTTTTTTTTTTGTTATAGGAAGCGCAAACTTTTAGCTTGTGGCGACATGTCGCCCTGTAACGTTTGAGAAGTATACGTCAACGTCAGCGAGAGGAGAAAGAGAACTGAGAATGTGCAGAGTTCTTGTTCAATATGCTTTCATGTAAAACGTGAAAGAGAAAAAGGTATAACGTGACTGAAAATAACTACAAGTATGAACTAAGACGGAAGAAGAAACGCGTCTAGAGCAACAAGAAGCCTTAGCTGACGAGACCTCAGAACCAGTAAGCAAACTGTTCAAGCCCGATACTATTTTATGACAATTCGTTTGAAAATGTTCAAATGTTTGTAGACATTATGGGACTTAACTACGAGGTCATCAGTCCCTAAACTTAAACTTACAAACTACTTATGATCTACCTAATACTAAGGACGGCACAAATATCCATGCCCGAGGGGGGGGATTCGAACCCCCGACCGCAGTGGCCGTGCAGACCGTGACTGACGCGCCTCAGTCCCCTCGGCCACCGCGGCCGGAAGTACGTTTGATTTTGCTTGTTAATTTCTCCTAAGACATCTCCATAATCTGAACTATTTCGCTCTAGGAAATTCGTTTTTAGAGTTACCATTATTTGCATTTCTTGATATATTTAACATCTTTAAAAAGAACACTCCAATGAAAAGTAGAACGTTAATGATCCTATGACAATCAACTACACCTTTGATGAATAGATTTTAAAGACGGAGAGACTGAAATCGATAGTATCTACATCATGTTTCTATTTCCAATTTATTTTTTTCTTTCATTTTACTTCAATATTTGTAAAAAAAAAAAAAAAAAAAAAAAAAAAAAAAAAAAAAAAAAAAAAAAAAAAAAAATTTACCCAACTTATTGATCATTTTATTTTCTTATGAGGACCAGATTCTTCTTACGATTAAACAACCTCTGACAACAATAAAGTTAGGAGAGTAGTCCTGTATCATTAACGGAGATGAACTGTGAATTACAATTACACAGTTGGTAGTAATCTATGGTAAGACATCGACTAAAACAGAGGTGATATCGGGCGTTCCAGAGAGTAGTGTTATTGGTCCTCTGCTGTTCCTTATTTACATAAACGATTTAGGGGAAAATCTAAGTAGCTCTCTTAGGTTCTTTGCAGATGACGCCGTCATTTACCGTCTAGTAAAATCATCTGAAGATCAAAACCAACTGCAGAACGATCTGAATAAGATATCACTATGGTGTAAAATTTAGTAATTGACTCTAAATAATGACAAGAAATCCGTTAAACTTTGTTTACAAGATAAATCAATCAAACGTGAAGGCCATAAACTCCACAAAATACCTAGGAATTACTATTACTGCAGACTTAAACTGGAAAGAACACGTAGATAATGTCGTGGGAAAGGCGAACCAGAGACTGCGTTTTATTAGCAGAACCCTTAAAAAAATCGGCAGAACTACTAAAGAGACTGCATACACTACGCTTGTCCGTCCTTTTTTTTTTTTTTTTTTTTTTTTTTTTTTTTTTTTTTTTTTTTTTTTTTTGAGTTTTGCTGCCCAGTGTGGGATACTTATCAAGTGGGTTTGACGGAGGACATCGAAAGAGTCCAAAGAAGAGCAGCTCATTTTGTATTGTTACGGTAAAGGGGAGACAGCGCCACGGAGATGATACAGGATCTGGGATGGGAATCATTACAACAACGGCGTTTATCGCTGCGGCGTGGTCTACTTACGAAATTCCAATCTCCAACAATCTCTTCCGAATGCAAAGATATATTGTTGACTCTCACCTACAAAGGTAGAAATGATCATCAGAATAAAATACGATAAATCAGAGCTCGAACGGAGAGAGATTCAGATGTTCTTTCTTCCCGCGTATGTATAGGTAGATGAATAGAATAAAGGTGGTTCGATGAACCCTCTGCGAGGCACTTAAATGTAATTTGCAGAGTATCCCATGTAGATGTAGAATTTTATTAGTTGGAACACAGATTGCATTATTGTGAACAGCTCCATTGGTATGGTTCCGGGTGATGAGTTGGGGGGGGGGGGGCGGTTTGGGCCTCTTGTGTCCCCTTCAGACCACCGCCACCCTTCGTTATCTACCCCCTGAAGAGCGCACAAATGTTGTTCCACCACAAGGGTGACATAGACCATTTATAGATGGGTATCTGTTGAAGGCACACAGACTAATTACGTTACACACGTCTTTATCACGTGAAATAATTGGGAACGCTCTTGCGTCAGCTAATTGTGACAACTGACCGTGTAATATGTATGACATCTAATACCTCAACCGAGGGCAAAGTAAACCATTGAGAGAAACAATACCCGATACGGCATGAACACATCCGCAAAGTTCGATAAATATTGGAGTGATACTTTATAGCGTTGAAGCTATCCATTTTCGACAGTGTGTAAACATGTCGTGCAAGTAGTTTTTGTAAGTATATAGAGATGATTTCGTAACCGGCAGTAAAACACACGCACCTTGTCCTTTATTTATGTGTTTGGCCAGGAAGCGGCCCCTCTTATTACGACGTCGGGCGCACATTATGCGCCGGCTAATATGCATAATGCGCGGCACAACTCACAAGTCAGTACCGGCAGCCGGTTGGCGGTGAGCTACGTCCGCACCGGAAACCTGCCGGCCGCGACAAACGCGTCGAGAGCGTGCTTTGCATAAACAGCGAGCGCGCCTCGTAGCGCCGGCTTTTTCACACCCGCTAATAGCGTTCGTTCCACGTGCTCTCGCCGTGATTGAGTGTCTGCTACACTTCCGCCCAACAACGTAGCGTTGGCTACGAAATTAAGCCTGCGCGTTTTCACAGTTAGCCGCCAGGTGAGACGAAACATATTCTTCACTGTCGTATCTGTGTCAGCCCTATTTAAGCAACCCTAGCGTAGCAATGAGACACAGCGGCGCGAGATCTACATCTACATGGGATACTCTGCAAATCACATTTAAGTGCTTGGCACAGGGTTCATGGAACCACCTTTATATTGAAACTTCCTAGCAGATTAAAATTGTGTGCCGGAACCGGGACTCAAACCTGGGACCTTTGCCTTTCGCGGGCAAGCGCTCTACCGACTGAGCTATCCCGACACGACTCAAGATGGCGCCTCACAACTTTACATCCGCCAGTACTTCGTCTCTCACTTTTCAAACTTCACAGAGACTCTCCTGCGAACATGCAAGACTGCAAGACTAGCACTCCTGGAAGAAAGGATATGGTGGAGACATGGCTTAGCCACAACCTAAGGGATGTTTCCAGAATGAAACTTTTCACTCTGCAGTGGACTGTACGCTGATATGAAACTTATTAGCAGATCATACAATGTAAGCTTTCACGGCCGGCGTCAACTTCATTTAAAACTTCCGGGCTCATAAGCCGTGGTCGATTTATAAAACTGTAGTTTGTAAGTTTAGGGTCTGATGACCTTGTAGTTAAGTCCCATAAGCTCTACAAACATTTGAACATTTTATGTGTTTCGGTGCCTTCTATTAACGCTTGGAGTTCTGGTACTTTCCCGACACAGCTACGACAATTTACAACTGTTATACCGACAGTACCTAGACCTATATTTGTTCTGTGATCGACCTGCACTCTTTGAGACAGCCCATTTAGTGTTTCCCCAAAGCGCTGTACCCTGAAAAAAAAACTAATAATAATAATAATAAAATAAAAACGCCGAGTTCACGCCACACAGCCTCCGCTACAAGCAGCCAGACGTTGGAGCTTCCAACTACAAGCAAACTCACTCTTTGTGAAAGCCCGGATCTTTCAGACTGCGTGGGACATTGTGGCTCAAGAACACTGTCCGGAACAGATAGCACCTCAAACCTGTTTGCAAGATGAACCGAAGAGGCCTCACGATCGGTCTCTCGGAATGTCTTACGCTTCCTGCCACACCAATGGAGCGACCTCCCACGCAATCACGGGCGGAGTGTCTGCTGCAATGTGAGCAGTATCAGGGCTTGTCGATGAGGCAGGCCGATCGGTGGACACGCCGGGCATCCGTTCGGTTCCCACGACCGGCCAACAACAACGGCGACCCTCGAGCTGTGCAACCGAGGTTAACACAGCTAAGTCTGCATCCGCACACAGCAGTCACGGTCCCTGCTTTGGTTACAATACCGAGAAAAACCTAACAAATAGAAACACGCGATGTAGTCTCGACAGAGGGTAACTGAGGTCAGCTTGTGCTACTAACACTCGTACGAAAACAAAACAAATGACTGACGCGGTAAGGAATGCGAAAAGCACTCCCATCAAATTACACTATTTTGAAAAATACGCGAGAGTGGGCCTACTAAACACAAGAACGAGAAACAAACGTAAGAATTTATACTGCAGACAGACAAGTAAATGAAAATAGAGCGCTGCCGGTGATGCCTACCTGTTAGCTGTCGACCAACGATAAAGCATTGAGAGAAGTTCTAGCTCTATGGCATTCGAAGAAACAAATTCTATATACCAAAGCCTCAATCCAAGAGTGAAAGTCATTATGCTGAAGATACCCCCTTTCCCGAATGTCCCTATTTGTCCATCAACACTCTGTCGTTTCTAGCCGCGTGGGCTAAGGCGTTTTGCTACGGACTGGGCGGTCGTTCTCGCCGGCGGTTCGAGTCCTCCCTCGGTCACGAGCGTGTGTCTTGTCTTTGGTGTAGGTTAGTTTAAGTAGTTTGTAAGTCTAGGAACAGATGACCACAGCACAGCACAGCAGACCACAGCAGTAGGCTTACAAACATTTGCTTTGATTTGCAGTAGGTGGTGCCTCCCTGTGAGAGGACGCAGTCAGTGATCAGAGAGACGTCGACCTTGGCGCGGTGCTGGGTGGCGCTAGGCGTGTGCTGGGCTGGGCGTGACTAATGGCCTAATGAGGACGCCGAAATGGCGCGGCTCGCCTCATCACAGGCCGGCGGCGCGGCGGGGGCAGCGCAACCTGTTTGCGCTCCCCGAGCCGGTCCCGATGGGCAAAAGCTGAGGTTGCGTGCTCGGCCACGTGCTCCAGACCGACTGTCAATGAACACTGAACAAAGTGCCACTCGCCAATTCCCATACACTTGGAGCATCTTATAGTCTAGCTCATGACATGTTCAGATGTTCAAATGTTTGCAGACACATTGCACAAAAATGTAATGGTCATTGGTCCATACGCACATCAATGTGGTCTTCAGTCCGCAGACTGATTTGATGCAGCTCTCCTCGCTACCCTGTCCTGTGCAAGTCTCTTCATCTGACAATACATTCGGCAACTTACAAGCTTTTGAATCTGCTTACTACATTCATCCCTCGGTCTCTATCTACGATTTTTACCCCACACGCTTACTTCTAATGCTAAGTTGACAATTCCTTGATATCTTAGAATGTGTCCAACCAATCTATCCCTTCTCTTAGTCAGGATATGCCAGAAACTCCTTTTCTCCCCGATTCCGTTAAGCACCTCCTCATTAGTTACGTGATCTACCCATCTAATTTTCACCATTCGTCTGTAGTTCCACATTTAAAAAGCTTCTATCATCTTTTTATCTGATCTCCTTATCGTCCATGTTTCACTCCCATACAATGCTACACTCCAGACAAATGCTTTCAGAAAGGACTTCCTAACATTTAAATTAATATTGGATGTCAACAAGTTTCGCTTCTTTAGAAACTCTTTTCTTCCCATAGCCATTCTGCATTTTATATCTTCTTTACTTCGGCCATCAGAAGTTATCTTGCTACCCATATAACAAAATTCATCTACTACTTTTATTGTCTCATTACCTAATCTAATTCTTTCAGCATCGCCTGATTTTCTCACATTGCATTCCATTACCTTCGTTTTACTCTTGTTTCTGTTCATATTATATCTTCCTTTCAAGACACTGTCCATCCCATTCAATTGCTCTTCCAGATCTTTTGCAGTGTCTGACAGAATTACTATGTCATCGGCAAACCGCAATAATTTTATTTCTTCTCCCTGCACTTTGATGCCCTCTCCAAATTTCTCCTTCCATTCCTTCACTGCCTGCTCAATTTACAGACTGAATAACATTGGGGAAAGACTGACGCACATAAACTACTTAAACGTACATAAAGTACAACATACACACCCATGCCTCAGGGAGTAATAGAACCTCTTTAGCCATCGGCCGAACTGTATCCTGATGCCTTAGACTGCGCTGTCACTCCCACACGGCCTTCTTTTACGTACCCGTACGACCGTTCCAATGGTGAAAACTTAGAGTCCGACTGAAATACGTTTTGCGGCCAAAACTGAAACCGTAACCCAATATTCGGCGCTTCTTCTACACAGCTCGAAACAATTATGAGATCAGGTGAGATATCACACACAATATACGTACGCTAATGTATTTTATTCAGATATTGATTGCCATACTTACATGCCATACTTGTACAGCTTATGGGACTTAACTACGGGGTCATCAGTCCCTAAACTTACAAACTACTTACGAACTAGCTAACACTAAGTAAGGCACAAACATCCATGCCCGAGGGGGGATTCGAAACCTCGACTGTAGTGTCCGTGCAGACCGTGACTGAAGCGCCTCAGTCCCCTCGGCCACCGCAAAGCGACATTCTGAACGATAAAGACGTTCGTATGTCGGCTAGTACTGACCCGTGTCCACACCATTCGTCCACTACCATAATATGATGATGTTTCGTGTACATAAGCACGATTGTTCTACGTTTTCTCCAGATGAGGGAACGACGATTGTTTGGCTGAACACAAAATCTTGAATTATCTGTGAACAGAACTTGGTGTCATCCGTTACGACTCCTATTCTGTTCTTCACACACTATAGGCCTCCGCGTGTAGAGGCCTCATTCCCGAAGGGCATTTCAAGCTGTTTTTTTTTTTTTTTTTTTTTTTTTTTTTTTTTTTTTTTTTTTTTTTTTTTTGTAATTGGGCGTCCCGTTGCAGTAGTGTCATTCATAAATTATTTTAATTTGTTTTTAAATGATGGTTGGCTATCTGTCAGACATTTGGTATTTGGTAAGTGACGAAAGACTTTTGTGGCAGTATAATTCGCCCCCCTTCTGTGCCAAAATTTAATTTATTCTTGCATAGTGTAGAATCTATTTTTCCTAGTGTTGTAGGTATGCACACTGCTATTATTTTCGAGTTGGGTGACTGAGAACAAATTTAATAAGTAAATATATACATTGTGAAGCTCCTTGGATCCTTAGATAAGTGTTTTCAGGATGATGTAGGATGGGTACTAGAAATTATTCTAATTACACGCTTTTGTGCAATGTTTTTTGCTCAATGATGAATTACCACAAAATATGATGCCATATGAAAGCAGTGAATGAAAAAGGCATGTAATAAGCTAATTTACTGAGATGTTTGTCACCAAAATCAGTACATCATTACTGTATTGCTTTCAATTCACTTTCTCATCAGTGCACACACCTAAAATTTTGAATATTCTACTTCAGCTACAGACTTCTGTTTACATACAATATTTATTGATGGAGTCATGCCATTTACGGTATGGAACTGTATATACTGTGTCTCATCCAAATATAAGTCCATTTGTAGAGAACCACTTAATAATTTTCTGAAAGAAGTCATTACAATGTCATCAGTTAATTTCTGTTTTCATGTGTGAATACTGTACTTCTGTCATCAGCAAAAGAACTAGTTATGAATATACTAGTCATTAATATACAAGGTGAATCTAAATTCCCGCACTCGGGCTTCGCAGCGCGATTCCTCACGTTCCAACAATGAAAAATGTCTCTCACAAAATTTCATCCTGCGCAAATTACCGCAAATAAATGGACGTCAAAGCCTGACATGGCTGTGTGTTCCATACGTCAGTGTGTTTCATAATTACACCAAGAAATTTGTAAGGGATGTATTAGGCGTCTTAAAAAAATAAAATGTGCATGGAAAACCATGCCCAGAAACGCCATTCAACGACGCTACGGAGAGTCCAAGTTACAGGCACCAGCTCCTGCCGCTAGATATCCCCTCCAGCAACTTCGACGGATGACGTTTTCGGGCATGGGTTTCTATCCTCACTTTGTTCCTCAAGACACGTTCCACATCCCCCAGAAGTTTGTTGGTGCAGTAGTGTAATTCTAAAACACAATGACATATGGGACACACACCCATCTTAATCTTCGACGTCCATTTACTGCCGGAAATATTCGCAGGGCGAAATTTTGTGAGAGACATTTTTTATAGCTAACATGTGAGAAATTGCGTTGCGAAGCCCGAGTGCGCGAATTTAGATTCACCCAGTATATCAAGAAATGCAAAGGACCCAAAACCGAACCCTGCGGAACTGCATTCTTAATGGCTACCCACTTTGAATAAGATGATTTTTGCATTTTACCTGTACCAAGTATAAACTTTCTATGCCGCGGTGGAGTGGCTGAGAGTTCTGAGGCGCCTCACTGCTGAGCGCGCGGTTGCTTGCCATCGGAGTTTCGCGTTCTCCCTCGGATATGGACATTTGTTTTGTGCTTAGTATAAGTTAGTTTAAATAGTTTGTTAGCCTAGGGACGACCAATGTAGTTAAGTTCAAATCAAATTTTTGTTAAGCTTATGGGACTTAACTACGGGGTCATCAGTCCCTAAACTTACAAACTACTTATGAACTACCTTATACTAAAGACGGCACAAATATCCATGCCCGAGGGGGGATTCGAACCCCCGACCGTAGTGGCCGTGCAGACCGTGATTGAAGCGCCTCAGTCTCCTCGGCCACCGCGGCCGGCTGTAGTTAAGTCCCTTAGTTTTACAAACAATTGAATTTTCAACTTTCTGTACTCTTCCAGTAAAGTAAACCATTTGTGTACTACCGGACTAATAGCACAATGCTTAACTTACATAGCAGAAAGGAGCAGCAGGTGGGTAAAATACCACGACAAGAATAGAGATGCAAAACAGATTATCATGCGAAGGTGTAAGTAGCAAAAGATAGGAAGGATGGATTTAGTTGCGTGATCTGCGGTACGTTGAGTTGTTTGCCAGTGTGGTAGGCGAGTGCGACGTTGCCTGCCTGCTGTCGCCGAGATCGGCTGTAGCATGGCGATCTGTCGCCAGCGCCGCCACGCTCGAGCTGCCAAGACCTTTGGCTGCACGGGGAGTCCGTCGCGGCGACCGCGGAAGGACAGCCAGCGAGCAGCCGAGGCGGGCACGAGCGGCGTGGGCGGAGTCAGAAGCAGCGCGCCAGCCCGCCGACTTTATGGCGTTTGACGAGCAACCGCGAAGTAACACGCTTCAGCGGCCCGGGAGTGCGTCTGACACTATGAGAGGCGGTAGTACTCACCGAAACAAGAAAAACAAGTCCAATAACCATGGGAGTGCGAACGCATACTTTCCGAGATACGACCATTCTTGGCAAAGCATCCCTCTTCCCTTCGGCGTAAGGGATGACACACCCTTAGAAGTACCAGGTGATCAAAAAGTCAGTATGGATTTGAAAACTTAATAAATCGCGGAATAATGTAGATATAGAGGTAAAAAAATCATCACACATGCTTGACATGGGTTTTATTAGGAAAAAAATTTCAAAAAAAGTCCAACAGATGGCGCTTCATATGAACAGAAAAGCAATAATTAGCATAACAAATTAAAACAAAGCAAAGATGATGTTCTTTACAGGAAATGCTCAATATGTTCACCATCATTCCTCCAACAATAGCTGTACTCGAGGAATAATGTTGTGAACAGCACTGTAAAGCATATCCGCAGTTATGGTGAGGCTCTGGCCGCAGTGACCAAGCGGTCTGCGGCGCGCCAGTCACAGTCTGCACGGCCACTACGGTCGGGGGTTCGAATCCCCACTCGGCCATGGATGTTTGTGTCGTATTTAGTATAAGGTAGTTCGTAAGTAGCTTGTAAGTTTAGGGACTGATGACCCCGCAGTTAAGTCCCATAAGCTATACAAACATTTGAACATTTTTGGTGAGGTATTGGCGTCGGATGTTGTCTTAGCATCAAAATGTTCAAATGTTTGTAGAACTTATGGGACTTAACTACGGGGTCATCAGTCCCTAAGCTTACAAACTACTTATGAACTAGCTAAGGCTAAGGACGGCATAAATATCCATGCCCGAGGGATTCGAACCCCCGACCGTAGCGGCCGTGCAGACCGTGACTGAAGCGCCTCAGTCCCCTCGGTCACCGCGGCCGGCTGTCTTAGCATCCCGAGAAATGCCGGTCGATCACGATACACTTGCGACTCCAGGTAACCCAAAGCCAATGATCACACGGACTGAGGTCTGGGAACCTGGGAGGCCAAGCATGACGGAAGTGGCGGCTGAGCACACGACCATCACCAAACAACGCGCACAAGAGATCTCTCACGCGTCTAGCAATACTTTCTTCTTTTTTTATCTATTTAAATCTCACGTCATTCCAAGCATGTGTGTCAATTTTTACCCCTCTATCTACATTATTCCGTGATTTATTAAGTTTTCAAATTTATACTGACTTTTTGATCACCCGGTACACTCGATTGTTGTTGTCATTGTTGTTGTGCTTGCTGGCCTACTTCTTTCAAGTGTTTCCATAACCAAACGTCTAGGGTAGGGACGACGAACCAGTAGCACGCGTGCCGTTACTGAAACGCGACCAAATAATTGGGGCATGGGCGATAAATTTTAAGAATTTACTAGCCTAAGTGAAATACTGATTTCTTCGTCTACATTTGGTACCAAAGTTGATCGTCCACGTAATATCAGCGCCGCTTTCATATCGCCAGTTCCACGTGATACAGTTTGTTTGTGTGTTACACCATACGGGAGTGGACCAGTGTGAGCCGCTGTGCGGAGGGGTCACGAAACGAACTGCAGTTCTCAAATCAACGTTCAAATGTTTGTTAAGCTTAAGGGACTTGACTGCGGGGTCGGGGACTGAGGCGCTCCAGTCACGGTCTGCACGGCCACTACGGTCGGGGTTCGAATCCCCCCTCGGGCTTGGATATTTGTGCCGTCCTTAGTGTTAGCTAGTTTATAAGTAGTTTGTAAGTTTAGGGACTGATAACCCCGTAGTTAAGTCCCATAATCTATACAAATATTTGAACTGCGTGGTCATCAGTCCCTAAACTTACGAACTAACTTATACTAAAGACAGCACAAACATTCATGCCCGAAGGGGGATTCGAACCCACGACGGGGAACGACCTCGCGCATCGGAGCATAGCGCCTCAATGCGCTCGGTCACTCCGCCGCGGCGAACTGCACTTGTGGCGCGACGACTCGGACCCTTGCTACGCAGAATGCTGTGAGCAGTATTTGTCGGTAGAATTTGGAAGGTGGGACCAACCTACGGTATGCAACAATGAAATACCAGCACATTTGAACGAAATCAAGCTAATCGTTCGGACCACTGACTTCACAGTGCAGTAGCGTGAGTTGCCGGAACAGAAAACTGCACCGCAGCAGCCATATAACACTGACGTGGCTGTACTCAGCGTGCTTGTCGGTGAACTGCCATGTTTTCCTAGGTAGTTACTTTCGTTATGCAAAACACTGCACATTAACCAAGGAGGTTAAAATAAAGGAATATGGCATTATATGTGCCAAGCACGACAGTTGAAGCCCTTCCGCCATCGTGGTGAGTTGTGGCATGCTATTTCTCCGTTAAAAGTATGCATTAAGTCGATCCTCTTACTATTAATGCATTGAACAGTCATTGCAAAGTATGTACTTTCGATCAATATACTTTCTTGAATAAATAGTAATAAATAGCCATACTAATATATCTGAAAACTTTTTTTATGTTTATGAAATATTCCGTAGGTGTTTGGAGCAACAAAGACTTATTAAAAACTTAAATACGTAGTATTTTTGTTCCACAGTATTATTTATTTGCTAGTTATTAGCAGCTTTCGGCTTCTTAAACCACCGTCAGATAAATTCAAATAACTTATCTGACGATGGCCTAAGAAGCCGAAAGCTGCTAATAACGCAAATAAATAATATCGTACAACAAAAATACTAGTATTTAAGTTTATTTTTAACGCTAATTTCCATTCTTTTAACGCGTTGTACATCATGGAAAACCGGCGGACGTTTTATTTCTAAGTGAGATAAAACATCAGCTTTACAATAAGTCCACTTCTGCAAGACTTAGTAAAATGATGGAGACAGGAACAACTTTTAAAGAGTCTCACTGTTTTGACATTAACCGAGGGAATTGTTTACATATTTTTACGCTAATCGCATAAAAGACACATTATACGTCGAGATGCTCGTCGAGCGCAGGTTACGTGGCTCAAAATCAATTTTTGTAAGTTTTTTTTTTCGCAAGTAATTACTTCCTATCATGATTTATCTACTTTTCTGATAACTCTTCATTTGTTTCAGAATAAAAAGCGCATGTGGTTTGCATGTTAGTGCCGCATAGGAAACATACTAACTTATTTATAAGTTATCATAAATTCTTGCCGCTGCAGACATGCTGTACAGCAGAAACTTCTAAAATTTACTCGCTCTACTGACTGCAAATATAGATCTGCAGTTCATCCCACTGTATTTATTGTTCACAAATCGAATCTATAATAATTATTATTAATATCATCTTTGGAGAACCGTTCTGCCAGGGCACGTCCTGGGCATATCAAATACATTTTTTGCAAAATAAATAAATAAAATTAAATAAATGTCGTGTAGAAAGGTTATCCGTCACTGTTCTATGGGACTGAGGTTTGGGGAAAGAACAGACCTAGGTGTATGACTTCCCTGACCATACATCTTCCCTGAAATGCCTGCGTCAGATGTTCGCGCACGTTGTGAGGAAAATTTGCTGATACTCCATCAAGCATGAAACACATCGGTAATCGTCGCTGACACGTCATATCCGCCAACATGGTAGGCGATACATTAATGAGAAAGTCCAGATAATGGCCCCAATTATCCTTAGTGGTAGCACGTATGGCTCTATTAATCTCTCAGTCAGTACGCTTGCCCATAAGCTGTTGAGATTCGGTGTTGATGCCACCTTTGTTAAATTGCTTGGCTATTTACACCTGATCACATATGCCGGTTATGGATGTGAACTAATCGCTAATGCAGCGACTGTTGCTAATATCCGCAACTAAGCGTCACGCTGTCATTCCGACAAACACGAGTTTATCTCTGGAAGTTTGCCTTCCGCACAGACGTTTATTGGGCTCATTTCTCTTGTCTGATAAGAGTCTTACCGCCTCTAAAAGTATTCTAAGCGCGTTTAACACCCTGTATCTAATACATAAAATTAATGTTTGTTTGTCTTTTTGGCCGGACGCGGTGGCCGAGGGGACTGAGGCGCTTCAGTCACGGTCTGCACGGCCACTACGGTCGGGGGTTCGAATCCCCCCTCGGGCATGGATATTTGTGCCATCCTTAGTCTTAGGGAGTTCATAAGTAGTTAGTAAGTCTAGGAACTGATGACCCCGTAGTTAAGTCCCATAGACTATACAAACATTTGAACATTTTTTTTTTCTTTTTGTCTTTTTGTTTGTATTTTATGGGCGGCCACACCGAACATCCGATTGCGATAAAAGTTTGTCAATTCATTGCTTGCACTCGCTAAAAGGATATAGACATCCTAAAATTAACATTGTACGGCGCATCGTGGAGGATGCTTTACAGTTAGTTAATTCGACTTTTACACCTTCACGCTGAACAGGCTGGACGAATATGAATGAAATTCGGAACGGATTATTCCTGATTAATACATGGGCTGGATACCTTTCGTAAGCCGCCGTATGGTGCGTGGAGGAGGCTAACCCACAGTGGTTTAATACGTTTGTCACCCCTCCATGCTGAAAGGGATTGACAGATTTGAATGACATTTGCAATGGAGATAGCTTATACCCTGCATTAATAGTTGAACTACATTTCGTAAGCCACCACGTTGTGCGTGGCGGAGGGTACCTTGCAATGGGTTAATATGTCCGTTTCTCTTGACGCTGAAACAGGTGGACGGATTTGAATGAAATTTAGAATGCAAATAACTTATACCCTGAATTGAAGCATGAACTACATTTAGGAAACCACCGTAGATGCATGGTGAAGGGTACCTTACAACAAACATTCAAATTGTTTGACTGATCACCCTGAGTGTCAGCAGAAAATGGTGTCTTTTCATGAAGGAGATTTTTGTAATCTTCAAGCCAGTGAATTTACCTTGTGACTTTGGCACCATTTGATCAGTCACTACGAAACTTGACACATATATGTATGTTTCAATGTATAGAAGGGAAAGGAGTACGTGGAGACGGACAGAACAGGGAGGGAGGAGACGGACAGAGAGAGGGTAGAGGAGGAAAACGAGAGAGGGGAGATGGTGACAGAGGAGGAAATGGACAGAGAAAGGACAGGAGGAGAAGAGGAGCGGAGCACGTGAACAGGGAGAAGGGAAAGGAGGAGATGGACCAATGGAAGATTGGAAATCACCACTGCAATATGCATTTATTTGTCTTTATTCAAAATTGTTCAAATATTTGTTAAACTTAAGGGACTTAACTGCGGGGTCATCAGTCCCTAAACTTACAAACCATTTACGAACTACCTTACAGTAAAGACGACAGAAACATCCATGCCCGAGGGGAATTCGAACACCCGCCCGTAGCGGCCGTGCAGACTGTGACTGGCGCGCCGCAGACTTCTCGGCCACTGCGGCTAGCTATATTTGTTAGTTTGTTCCTATTTTATGCGCTGCCATAATGGTCATCTGCGATAATGAATAATTAAGTCAACAAAATAAAGTAAATGCCATTTATACTTATCCTTCGTGTATTGTTAAATTTCAAATGTATTTATTATCGACTATAAAATGAGTATTTATTTCTATCATTCATAATTAAACACTTTCAAATTTAAAACGTTTTTTGCACAATTATTTCTTCTGTGGCAGCAACAGGCCGGGTACCAGCTAGTAATATATAAATATATGAATAGTCTCATTGCAGCCTCGCTTCATAAAATACTTCCAAACTAGGAATCGCGTCATTCTGTTATACAACCAACTCCTATAGTGCGAGTAAGAAACTAAACTTTGTAGCAGCCAGGAACAAATGTTACACATTCAACATTCACTTTCAGAATCCAAGCAGTATTGTATGATTCTCTCAGCCATCCTGTACCGATTACTTTGTTGCTAGATCCAGTCGTCTGCACTATTATTGAAATGAGACTGATTGCTTTTTCCATTTTCTGTAACTTGATGACAAATCTGCGAATGAATACCTTTCGTTTAAAGCAAAAATGGAGGAAATCGGTCGGATAAAACGGGCAGACCGTCTGACTTTAGTTTACAGCAAGGAACATACAGAAGGAAATCGCGTTTGAATAAAGAAAAAGGAAGGCGAGAGTACTGTAAATTCTGATACTTGATGGCAAATCTGTGGGTGAATACCTTTCGTATAAGACAAAAATGAAGGAAATCGACTGGGTAGTTTGGTCTGGCCGACTAACTTTAGCTATCGTAGATTCTTATATAATAAGCCACCACTCGTGAATGGGGTTGCGAAGCAGATTCGTATCTTGGAAGAAGCTAATATTTAGCAATACATCTGCGCGTTCATAACCATTTCTGGAACCTTCATATTTAATGATGCTTTAATTAAAAAATGATCAAATGTTTGTTAAGTTTATGGGACTTAACTACGGGGTCATCAGTCCCTAAACTTACAAACTACTTATGAACTACTTACGAACTAGGACGGCACAAATATCCATGCCCGTAGTGGTCGTGCAGACCGTGACTGGAGCGCCTCAGTCCCCTCGGCCACCGCGGCCGGCCTTTAATTCCATATCAACGGCTGTAGGAACGAATTTCAAGGATAATACTGGTTTGGTTGTTTCCCAACGAAAGCTGAGCTTTTATCTCACTTTATTATTTATCTAAGTCAAATGTGCTTATACAATAATGACTATTATTTAGACATAACAGTGCTATCTCTCCCGTCACAGTTTAAAGATTACCCATAAAGGACACAATGCGAGTAAATATTCAAAACACGTAGATAATCCGGTGAAACAATCCGCAGTTCAGAGTAAATTTTGAAACGGAGAGGATTTAAAATTGAACTCAGTTTCAATCATATAAAGTAAAAAGCAGTCAACAATCCGAAAATTGGTTTAAACACGGTAGTACTTTCCTAGGCATGGTCCTGATTGGAGGTGGTATGCCGTTGCCTTCCGCCGACCTTCGAACTGACTTACCCAGCCAGTTATAGGCGGACCTACAGTTTAACGTGGGGTCCGAACCACAATGCTACTCGATATTTTTGACATCAGCAACACTGCCAGAGGGGAAAGAAGTGGAAAGTGACAGATAAAAATCCTAGGACCTGGCGGGGATCGAAGCAGTGAACATTCAATTTGTAATTTTGCATTCTACCACTGTGCTAGCGATCCGCACCTCAATCACATATGACATATGAAACAGAAACAAAACTTAGGCGCTAGCTCTTTTAGGACACTTCTTGTCCAAACAAAAAGTGTTCAGTTAAAATTTTTATTTTAAATCCGGGAACAGTTACAGTACAGTATAGTGCAATTATTTATCGTAAAATGTTTCTTCATCTTTTGAATTTGTAATATTTGTAATAATAATGTCGTCAGTGTGTAGCACTCAAAACTTTCGATGGAATGTTTGTTCGTTGACCGAATAATAGTTACATTGTAGGTATTTAATGAAAGTCCAGCTCCAGTTGCAATTATTTGTGCTTTATTTAAGCCCATACTACCGGTTTCGGCCAATATTTTAGGCAATTTTCAAGTGTGACAGACCTGCATATAATGTGTAGCAATAAGTTTACAAAAATTACATGGTACAAGATAGAATGTTACATATGTAAAAAGGTACTGTACAGAAGCAGAAGGAAACTTACGTTATGCCATCGAGAAAGCAACGTCAAGTAATTAAAACAATAGAACTCAGAGATTTTTAAACTTTTGGCGCCCAATGGCGACATGAGAAAAATGGGCGTGTCATTTTTAACATTCCAGAACATTATAATCGGCATGATCTGATGTGTTCTGATATAAACATTACATCATTGCATGCTTAAAATTATAAACATTAGTTGATAAAATGTAAAGGTCAATAGTAAAATATTACAATTGTCAGTTAGGATAAAAAATGGAAATGTAGCGGCCAATGAGGCTATGTGAAAAGTGGGCGTGTCGTCAGTTTAAAATTTTTAATACAGGAAGTATAATAATTTAGCTTAAGGCCAATTGTATAAATAAATAATTGAATACAATTGGCCTTAAGCTAAATTATTATACTTCCTGTATTAAAAATTTTAAACTGACGACACGCCCACTTTTCACATAGCCTCATTGGCCGCTACATTTCCGTTTTTTATCCTAACTGACAATTGTAATATTTTACTATTGACCTTTACATTTTATCAACTAATGTTTATAATTTTAAGCATGCAATGATGTAATGTTTATATCAGAACACATCAGATCATGCCGATTATAATGTTCTGGAATGTTAAAAATGACACGCCCATTTTTCTCATGTCGCCATTGGGCGCCAAAAGTTTAAAAATCTCTGAGTTCTATTGTTTTAATTACTTGACGTTGCTTTCTCGATGGCATAACGTAAGTTTCCTTCTGCTTCTGTACAGTACCTTTTTACATATGTAACATTCTATCTTATACCATGTAATTTTTGTAAACTTATTGCTACACATTATGTGCAGGTCTGTCACACTTGAAATTTGCCTAAAATAGAGGCCGAAACCGGTAGTATGGGCTTAAATAAAGCACAAATAATTGCAACTGGAGCTGGACTTTCATTAAATTTGAACCACAGTTGCGGCAACAGCAATCATCAAGTGATGGAGAAACTAACACTGTAGGTAGTCAAACTCGCCAGGCAGTAGCTTATTGGTTCCTAAAAGGAATCACTGTTTTCTATGAACGTCGCTATTTTTCGAATATATGGCTAATGAGAAGCCTAATAACATAAACTACTATCAGAAAAACAAGTATCAATCATAGTTACACTATTGTTTTTCGGGTATTTGGTTTAGATTCTCCTATCACTAATACGTTCATTAACATCAGATCTGGCAGTATAGGATTGAAGAATCGATAAATTTAGATCGCGTTCTCAGCACTAGGGTAGAGTGGTAGATTTTCGCCACCCTCGATATCTGAGTAACGGAAACACGTTGCCCGTCCTGATAGCTCAGTCTACCCTACTACGTGGTTACGCCATTACCCGCCAGATGTAGTGTGAAAAGTACTCGACGCTACAGTTCACCTATAGCGACCAAACGAACCATTTCGCTCGTTTAAGGAGGTGACTAATACTTGGCCCGGAGAGCTCTGTTTCGGTATCGAAAAACCAGAGCTCCCGCAGCTTCGGTGTTGGTGGGTGGCGGCAGCGGCTGCAGCGGCTGGCAGTGTGGGGACTCAGCAGAGAGACAAAGGGCTGGCGCCGGGAAACCGGCCCCTGCCCACGCCACCGCCTCACACACACACACACACACACACACACGCAGTGGCCGGCTGTGCAGTTTTTCCCGCGCATCCTCGCCACACGTGACACAATGCGGCCGCGCCAGACGCGGGGCCCGCCGCTCCACTGACTCATCCCTGCGGAAGGTGGCCACCTCTGCAAGGCCACGGCCGCGCTCCTTATAGCACCGGTACTGAACGGCCGCCTGTCGATGTGGCTGGGTTCCGACCGTTATAAACTGACTCCTAAAGCCCTTTCTACACGAGGCGTGCAACACGCACAACGAAATCGTTGTAGGCCGCGGCGGAATGGCCGCGTGCATTGGGGCGCCATGCTACGGTGCTCGCGGCCGTTCCCCGTCGGGAGTTCGAATCCCCCACCCCCCGGGCATGGATGTTTGTGCTATCTTTAGTATAAAGGCTGGTTTACACGATGACACTACGTTTCATGAAACTGCGCTACTGACCGGTGCGCATGCGCGGCATGCGTTCGCGCAACTCGTTGGCGAAACTAAACAGTTTCGGCACCTCCCAACTTTGGCGAAACTGATTGCGCGTGTTTTTGGGTTAGGTTATAACCAATACAGAACAAAATAAAACATAAAGGGGGGGGGGGGCGGAAGAAAAATCAAAATGTTCAAATTTTTGTAAAGCTTATGGGACTTAACTACGGGGTCATCAGTCCCTAAACTTACAAACTACTTATGAACTAACTACTTCTAATGACGGCACAAATATCGATGCCCGAGGGGGGATTCGAATCCCCGACCGTAGTGGCCGTGCAGACCGTGACTGGAGCGCCTCAGTCCTCTCGGCCACCGCAGCCGGCAACGGAAGAAATAATTCGGTTTTTGAACATATATGGGATGCGGAGGTGTTTGTGCGATTTTAACGACGAAAAATTTCAGGAATAAACAGCGGCGTGTTAGTGCTGTTGAAGAATTATTCGTGAATTAAATATTGATGGGTTGACGATTAGTGAATTGCAGACTAAAATACATTCAATTCCAAATACCTATACAAACAAACTATGGCAATTGTGGATTTGGGAACACGTTACAGGTACTGTAGACACGAATACCTACTTGACAAGAAACGTAATGCAATTTGTAAGTTCAGATCTGGTAACAATGCTTCACGCGAAACAATATTTGTTTCTTTATTGCATTACTGACTCTGTTTATAAGGAACGTAAACTGCTTTGGTGACATTCTAAGTTGATTAAAATAGCTTCTAGTGTCTACAATTACAATTTCTTTCACCAAGGTCGCTAAGCAACCGAGCTGAGGTCTTTTTTTAATCCAGTGACATACCGAAACGCGTTCTTTACTTTGTTTTATCTTTAGTCTTATGCAGCAACTTCACACAGAGAAGCAATAGCTCCGCCACAACTCTTACAGCTGCCAAAACCCTCATTCTACGGCGACTACGGCACTCACAAAACAACGAAATTGAAGTCTACAGTATTGGCGCCGTGTCTACAGACACACACGAAACCAGTTGCGCGCATTTCATTTCATGAAACGAGTGTCGCAATCTAGTGTCGTCGTGTAGACTAGCCTTAAGCTAGTTCATAAGTAGTTTGTAAGTTCAGGGACTGATAACCCCGCAGTTAAGTCCCATAAGCTTAACAAACATTTGAACATGATTGAAGACGTTGTCAGCTGCAGCGCCTCTTGCGATAGACCGTCGAACTACAAAGAAGCGTGGCTATTTCCACACACAAACATGAAAAGCCACACGAGGAATTCACTTCTGCGCGTGCCCACCCACTTCGCTACTAGAAAATTTAGAATCTGTCCTAAAGCGTACTACTAGCTAGTACGAAACGCCGTCAGCACTCACGAAATGGTAGTAGTTCCGCGTTTGCGTCGCTAGATGGCGCGCAACGTGATCTGTTCATTACTAGCGCGATCATCGTGTAAACTGGGCATTAATCGGTACGCATTTGTCGAGTCGTCTGCTTCACGCGGCTACTTCGTTTGGCTCGACTTACAGCAAATGAATCGCCGCGTTAATATCACTTTTCGAAACTGTGTTATATAATGCGATGATTAAAACATTTGTGATTTAGACTGCCCCTGTGAAACTGTATTTAATTGTTTTCGTGCAGTTCATGCGTAACTACGTCGCTCACATGTCTTGCCGGGCGCCGTGGCTCAGCGCGCCCGGTCAGGGGGCTCAACGCCCTCTGTAATAAAAACGCTGCACCAAGAACACTTCGAACATCAACGAACAAATTACGATCAGCGTCCGCAATGAACAGAACAAACCGTAGAGCAAAGAAAGAAAGAAAAAGAAGAAAAAAACATGTGTTAATGTCCTCATTATAAACTGCGATTACATACTTCCAGCCCCTGCGGTTTGAGGCGCCTATGTGTATGATGAACAAGCTCAGGTGTCTATACATAGACCTTTCAATTTGATAAAGCTTCAAATAATGCTCACCAAAAGAAAAAACAAATTCATATGTTAACTACAGCATGTTTCAGGAAAAATATCAAATATTTTAGAAGATATTAATAAAGACAGTTTGCAGTTAAAATTTTATATGACATGTGTCCAATTTTATAGGGTACAGAGATACAGCTCTTGGTATGCACAACAAACTGATTTAGATATGTTGACTGATTCTTTCGTAGGTTCTTGGTAGATCACCATATTGACTTTTATTTAAATAACCGGTTTTCGACGTAGTTTACCGAGCGAGGTGCCGCAGTGGTAACACACTAGACTCGCATTCGGATTGATGTTGGTTCAAATCCACCTCCGGCCATCCAGATTCACGTTTTCCGTGATTTCACTAAATCACTCCAGGCAAATGCCGGGATGGTTCCTTTGGAAGGGCACGGCCGATTTCCTTTCCTATCCTTACCCCAAACATTCGAGCGAGAGCTCCGTCTCTAATGACCACACTGTCGTAGGGACGTGTAAACTCCAAGCTTCCTTCTTTCCTCCTTCCTTCGACGTAGTTTAAAGTCTGAATATGTCCTAGAAAGCCGAAAACCGGGTAACTAAGTGGAAGTGAACGTGTAGAAGATACACAAAATTCTACTTTTGCCGGCCGCGGTGGCCGAGGGGACTGAGGCGCTCCAGTCACGGTCTGCACGGCCACTACGGTCGGGGGGTCGTCCCCCTCGGGCATGGATATTTGCGCCGTCCTTAGTCTTAGCCAGTTCATAAGTAGTTTCTAAGCTTAGGGACTGATGACCCCGTAGTTAAGTCCCATAAGTTCTACAAACATTTGAACATTTGAATTCTACTTTTAAGGAAGTGTGATGTTGTACTGCCACGAACCGACGGATAAATCAGTGAAAATTTCTTGATTTACATTTGCTCTACGTTTGTTTGGATTTCATATTAACAGCTATATCTCTGTATTCAATAATAATATACATATGTTGCATTAAATTTTAATACAACTCTATAGTATCATCTCCTAAAATACTTACGACTGAGTCGAAAAACTACGTTACTCCGAGCAGGAGACAATTACACATTCTCAAACAAATTCCCGACTTGGCTTCGTTTGTCAGCTGTGTTCCCCATTCGGTCGTCTGCGCATGCGCGGAGCACTTCCATACGCGTGAGAGTAGGATCCATCCTATTCCGTCTACTAGCGATCGTATGCGTGAATCTTGTCCAAGTGGACATGTCTACACTGTACGTGACTGGTGCATCATGGGTAATCTCGTAAGCTGTTACTTCCCGTGTAGAAAGGACTTAATAGAAGACAGTCTTACTTGGAAGTTGTGTATACAAATCCGTTTCGCCTTATTAGGGCACCATCAAAAATCTAAAAATATTGAGTTTACAATACAGTGTGTCCGCAAAGTCTCTCCGCAGTGGCGATGTCGCGTGTCTCGCGTTGTCGGGCGTGCAAGGTTGGCAGCGCAGACAAAGCGCACCTGCAAGTGCTCCGTGGGCCTGCAGTATTGCGTGTCCGCTACAGCTGTTACTTGTGTTATTGTACCTGGGATAAAGGGTAAAGGTACGGTTCAAGTATGGAGAAACGAACAGCGTGGAAATAGGAAGGGGAGTGACCAAGGATGTTGTATGTCGCCAAGTCTCATCAACCTGTATGGGAAAATGCTGGCGAGAGAAGCGCTGAAAGGATGCGGAAACTTCAAAGTAGGAGGACGTCTCATCAACACCATCAAGTATGCAGACGACCTGACAGTGCTCGCCAAAAACCAGAGACAGCTGCAACTCATGATGAACCGTTTGGTGGAAATGGGAAGAAAATACGGCATGCAAATCTATATCGAAAAATCAAAAGTGATGCGAATATTAAAACACTTGAAGATAATTGATGACAATCGAGAAATGGCAAATGTGAATCAGTTCAAGTACCTGGGATGTTCCATCACAAAGGATGCCCACTGCACCAACGAAATCCGAGCAAGAATCGCCATGGCCAAAGCTGCTTTCAACAAGAAGAGGACTCTGCTGACCAGCAAGCTGAGCTTGGCATTAAGGAAGAAACTGCTAAAGTGTTACATTTGAAGCATTGCATTCTGTGGAGCAGAGACGTGGACCATGAGAAAGAAGAAGAAACAATACTTGGAGAGCTTTGAAATGTGGTGCTGGAGGAGAATGGAAAAGATCAAATGGACAGATGGCATGAAAAATGATGGTGCACTCAGAAGAGTAGGAGAGAAGTATTCTGCATACAATTCTTCAGAGAAAAACCAACTGGATTAGACACTTACTTAGATACGAGGGACTCCTACGCGATGTCATCGAAGGGAACATAAGAGAAAACACAGGACGAGGAAGAAGGAGGATTCAGCATCTGTACGACATGAAAGATGGAAGGAGATACAACAGAACAATGAACAAGATAGGGAACAATGGAATCAGAAATTCTTCATATGAAGACATGGACCTGCCACAAGGCAGAATACTACATAATAAAATAATACGTGAGTGTGGTGATAATGCTTACTGTTGCAGATGGAGTGTTTTTAGTGGAAGAGGTTTTCTAGGCAGGATGAAACTTCACAGAGCACGTGAGACGACAATTCAGATTGCGTTTTCATACGTCAAGGTGTCCACATCCAGACAATGTACGTGATTTAATTCGCAAATTCCGGACAACAGCTTTAGTTCATGATGCACCACGAACTGATAGGCCCACGGTTTTACAGAACGGAAGCTCGACGACATTTCCGACATCACGTTGCTAAGTCCAACAAAATTATCACAGGAGGCTAAAGTCTCTCGTACCGCAGAACATAAGGCCTTAACCAAAGAACTGGGGCTGTATACGTATAAAATTACTGCAGTGCAACAGTTACAATGTATGGGCCGTGCGAAAAAAAAAAAAAGCATATTGTGAATGGCTTCAGCGATTTATTAACAGACATGGCGTTGGTATTTTACATCGAAGATTTGTCACTCATGAGGCTTGGTTTCACCTATCTGACTACATTAATTCTAAAAATTCACGTATTTGGTCATCCGAAAATAAACATGCCTTAAGACAAAGGCAATTGCACACAGAGAAAATGGGGATGTGGGTTGCTGTAACACGAGCTCAAATTAAGGGGGCCGATATTTTTCGAAACTACTCTAAATAAGATATCAGTATGGTGTAAAAATTGGCAACTGACTCTAAATAATGAGAAGTTTGAAGTCGTCCACATGAGTACGAAAAGAAATCCGTTAAACTTTGTTTTACAAGATAAATCAATCAAAAGTGAAGGCCGTAAACTCCACAAAATGTCTAGGAATTACTATTACTTCAGACTTAAAGTGGAAGGAACACGTAGATAATGTTGTGGGAAGGGCGAACCAGTGATTGCGTTTTATTGGTAGAGCTCTTAAAAGATGTAACAGAACTACTAAACAGACAGCATACACTACGCTTTTCCGTCCTTTTTTTGATTATTGCTGCCCAGTGTGGGATCCTTATCAGCTGGGTTCCACGGAGGACATCGAAAGAGTCAACGAAGGACAGCTCGTTTTGTATTGTTACGATATAGTGGAGACAGCGTTACGGAAATGATACAGCATCTGGGATGCGAATCATTACAACAATTGCGTTTATCGATGCGGCGTGGGCTACTTACGAAACTCCAATCGTTAACATTCTCCTCCGAATGCGAAAATATATTGTCTCCTCCCGACTATTTCCTTGTGGTGCGGCTATTTGTTTGTGAAAATAACCCAAAGACAATAAATGAACTTGAGACAGCGATAACTGAATATCTGCATTCGATTACATGCGAAACATTAGTGAAGTTATTCTAAAATAAATGTAAACCTGTTGAACTATGCCTTCAAGAAAGAAGAAATCATTTCCAGCACCTACTGTGATAATGGTGAGTGCAGTGTGTTTTCTTGTAATTAAAATAACTAATTAATTTCATTGTTTTAATTGTAATAATTTTGAATCTCATCATGGAACGTAACTGCAGCCAGTAGCAGTGAAAGCCGCTCGCTAGCTTATACGACGACATGCATGCAGTGTTGCCAACCGTAGAGACACGCCCTACGTGTAGGGACTTTTTACTGTTTTATCCAAACTGTATGGACCAATTTCGGATACCTTGCAAAACGTAGGGACTTTTCTCAGGAACGATGAAAAACCTTTTTTTCATTCACAGTAACAATTCATTGTACAATAAAAATGGGAACTATTACTATCCAAGAAGTTAGTAATCCCTCCCTCCTTTTTTTCTATTTAAGAAACCAGTTTCTAGGGACTTTCATGGTGAACGTAGGGAATTTTGACACGTCAAGCAGGGGCATGGTTGGTAACGAGTTGGCAACAATGCATGCAAGTGCTGCCACCATTACGCACCCCAAAAGGCGTGACACGCGGAGCTCGCCGCTGCGGAGAGACTTTGCAGACACCCTGTATATTTAAGGGGAGCCGGAGGTGCCTGTGCTGCCCATGTTAATATCACTAAGTCTGAGGAACATTTATGAACAATCTACCAAACAGAAAAATTTGAAATTTTGTCAACATGTGGTTTAGAATTGCTGTTAAGATGGAGGGATATTGGAGTAGCTTTTCTAGTTTCCTTTCAATATTTTTTTTTTTATTAATGACCCAACTTTTGTACAAAAACTTCCTTCATTTACTCAAATTGAAATGAAACTACTGTCCATATTGCCAAACGACTATGTTACAATTTAAATTTGAGCACTAGTAGTGCCGTATAAAAATTTCATCTCCCTAGTTTGAGTCGATGTTGAGAAAATTTTCCTTACATTCCCAAAATTCTAATTTACGGGAAATGGCTGTCAAAGTTTTCAATAGTTTCCTGCACTGTAGGATGGATTATAAGGGTCTTCTTCTTCATCCTCGAAAAGCTTCCTTTTTGATCTTCTTTTCTGGCCTCTTTCCATCATATTTCATATTCCTTTCTCTTCTTAGTGCTCCTCTTATCCTCTCCCTGTAAATATCTCTCAGTGCTCGTACAATGTTCACCCCAGCTTGACATCCTAATGCCTTCAATACTTCACACTGTTCCCTTATTTGTAGGTTGCTATTGCATCATAAATGCCAGAGAGCACTGTTTTTATGCTTAAAACACCCTTTTAGGAATCCTGTCACTCTCATTAGGATTCTGCGTTTTTCCGTGTAGACATTGGTGTAACAATTCTGGCTATGCTGTATTGAAAAATTGGTTTTATTGCGTTTATCAAACCATGTTTCTGATCGTAGTCCTTTTTGGCGTTATATTTACACCAAGAATCTGCTGAGTCTTGGTTGAGGGTATTCATTGGAAAAGGCAGCATGAAGCAACAACGCCCACATCGCTTTTCGCATGTCACTAGCACTAGTTTGCCTTATTGTATCTCTGTAGAGGTTCAATCACCTCATCAGTAAGCCTGCCTCTCCCTCCTATTGAGCTTACACAAAAAGTATATTATTACTAACAACAGGCGCAACACTGAAGTAGTTCGATACAAACAACAAGAAAGAGAATGTTCGGCTCTCTTAGCGCTGCATTTGTCACAGAAAGCAATGTAACCGACCCTTGCACACTCGCTGTACGGACTAAATAAGGAAATATTAAACTTAAGACGAGAAAATGCAAAGTAGTTCGCCAACAAGTCACGAGAGGTTGTTAGATGCAGTCACTGGCTCCGCCCATTTCCTCTGCAGGCGTGGGAGAAAATCGTAATGACTCCACTTCTAGGGCGAGTAGAGTAATTCAAAGTTTGCGTTAAAGAGGAACGTTCCAATTAATTTTTGATAGCAAAAATAATATATATATATATATATATATATATATATATATATATATATATATATATATATATATATATATATTGGATTTGACCACCTCTGGCTCCCCTTAATTAACTGAAAACCCGGCTTTGTCCGATTATTAATTTATTCCAAACTTGACTTAGTATTTTTCCTATCCTTTATCTTTCTCTCCATCTACTTTATTTCTAAAAGGTAAAGCAGTCAACAATCCGAAGATTGGTTTGAACGCCACAGTGCTTTACTAGGCATGGTCCTGTTTGGAGGTGGTATGCCGTTGCCTTCCTCCGACCTTCGAACTGACTTACCCAGCCAGTTATAAGGGGACCTACAGTTGGGTTACGAACCACGGTGCTACTCGGTATTTTTCACATAAGCAACACTGCGAGAGGTGAAAGAAGTGGAAAGTGACAGATAAAAATCCTAGGACCTGGCGGGGATCGAATCCACGATCTTTGGATTTGTAGTCTGGCACTCTACCACTGTGCAACCGAGGCGCACACTTTATTTCTAAAATAATGTTTATATGAGAGAATATATAACAAATAATCACGTCTTGTGTAAAATTATGACTGTAGTATCCAAACAAAGAAAGGTAGGAATCAAAATAAAATGTTATGTAACTTTCATACATTCATTTAATTCAAAATTAGACTATAAACAATCTTTTTTGTTATTTGTCTAATATGTATAAATTCTTTGTTAACCCCACCCCTGGACTAGTGACATTAAGTTGTCCACATACAGCAGTGTCCTGATAGTAAATACGTAAATGTATTAAAACGTGATGCATGAGGATTGAGGCAGCTGGTTCCACACTTTTGTTTCAGAGAACATATTCGCCTTTTCTTTGCTCCGGCAGGAGCATTTTTCAGCTGGTAGATTAATACCTGATGTGCGATGGAGCGGTTTTTCATTGACGTTACTGTTTATGTCCTCATATCTCATGAACTAAGTGTCATACTATGATAAAATTTCGAAGGTACAGTACATTGAGTTGCATGTGTATAATATCTGTAAAATTTGTTGCAAGTACAATTTGTAGTGTAGAAATTATAAATTTTAACACATCGAACGCAATAGTTTTACTCTATGAACATCAGAAAAATAGTAAGTGATAAACTTCTTTCCTTTCATTATTTTGCTGTGGTTGTCAGCAAGAAATAGTATAATAAAGGTTTGAAATTATCTTTAAAGTTTGCTGCAAGTCGTTAAGTACTCTCATTCTCATACAGTGTATTTATGAAGTCACGTCGCATTATGTGGCAGTTTCTTGCAACTCCTACTGTTTATGACATATCTCCTGAACCATGCGTCATATGTGGTTCTTACCCTACAGGGATTATTACTTCACGGTAAAGAATATGTGAACCAAATGTGGTCGAAATCGATCCAGTGGCTTAGGAGGTAATGTGCAAATTGTCGCGTGATGCAGCTGTTTCTCGCGTATCTCATTGTTAATGACCTCATATCTTCTGAACTGTTTCTTACACTTACGAACACCGTCCTCTTGGTTTGAAGGTAATGTGTCCAAAATTTCTTTAAGATTGGAACAAAACTATAGATTTGTATTCAATACGGATACATACACACACACACACACACACACACACACACACACACAGAGAGAGAGAGAGAGAGAGAGAGAGAGAGAGAGAGAGAGAGAGAGAGAGAGAGAGAGAGAGAGAGGGTGCTACACAGGTGAGGAGCATGATATGGAGAGAAATAGAGTAGGAGATAAGCTGAGAGAAGAATATCATGTCTATGCAGTTCCCAGTTATCAACTGTGAGGCAAACACGAGTAGAAAGTCGTGTATATGAAGAATAATATTCGTTTGTTTATATTTCATAGAAATTTAGAGTTTTGGCCGGTCTTGATGAAGTTTAATACACTTCAAAACAAC
Organism: Locusta migratoria; assembly: GCA_026315105.1. Lineage (NCBI taxonomy): Eukaryota > Metazoa > Arthropoda > Insecta > Orthoptera > Acrididae > Locusta > Locusta migratoria. The sequence continues at coordinate 544,826,817 of CM048746.1, forward strand.
AGGAACGTCGTTGTGTTCATAAAATTCGTACGGTGCATGGCGAAGGGTACTTTAATACAGACACAATCTACAGTTTTATTCCGATCTTCGTGTAATTTTACACACTTAGGCAACATATGTCTTGTCTAACATTTGATACCGTGCACGGAGGTTAACCTACCACAGACAAAATTTGTCATCGGCATGGAAGTTGACACTTGTATTTGTGTTTTCATGGGAAAGACTTTTATAATCCACAATATACTGTATAGTGCATGGCAGAGGCTACTTTGCAGTATACTTCGACACTATTTCACTGAAACATGGAATACGTATGTAATTTATCATACATGGAGGAGGAAGAGATGGACCAATGGAGAAGGGCATAGGCAGAGAGGAAAGAGTTGGGCCAAAAGAAGGAAATGAACAAGACAGGGAAGACGAGGGGATTGACAGAGAGTGGGCAGATGAACAGAGAGAGAGAGAGAGAGAGGCGAAGGAGCAGGTGAATACCGAGAGAGGAAGAAGAGGCTAGACTACTGGCAGATTGCAATAAATTTTTAGTGTAGGCAATATCGTGGTCAAATCTACCATCGCTTATATCAGAACGATGGGAGAAAGTGATGGTCAGAAACAGGGGAAGAGGAGGAGGTAAAGGAGGAGGAAGACAGGGAGGTAAATAGAGGTGGGAGAAGAGTTCCAAGGGGGGGGGGGGATGGACAGAGAGCGGAGAAAGATGATGTACAGAGATGAGAGAAACTAAGATGGAGTCACAGAAGATTGATGCAAGAGACCATTTATTGTCATAATGCAAACAAAAAATGTTCAAATGTTTGTAAATCTAATAGACTTAACTGCTGCAGTTATCAGTCCTTATGTTACAAACTACTTAAATCAAGTAAACGTAAGGATAACACAATCAACAATATTCTTTTGGGTATGAGACCGCGTCGTTATTTTATAAACTCTACCGACGTTTCAGTCACTGTTGCAGGCGGCCTTCATCGGGGTCTGAGTCTGACCCAGACCCAAACCCTGATGAAGGCCGCCTGCAACAGTGACCGAAACGTCGGTAGAGTTTATAAAATAACGACGCGGTCTCATACCCAAAAGAATATTGTTGATAGGGACAACAGCCGCGGAAGCCTACGTTTGCACGTAAGGACAATACATACACACATGCCCAAGGAAGGACTCGAACCTCCGACGGCGAGCAACAGCGCGCTCCACAGCAAGGTGCCTTAGACCGCTCGGCTACTGCAGTCCAATACGTGCTGTACAGTGCAGCCACACTTATGGTACGCACGGCTTCTTCCTAGAGCACGGGTGGTCAAATGCGCTAACGCAAGCAGGCGCCCGCGAGCGCTCACAGTGCTTGCCAAGGGCACTGCAAGCGCAGAGTCCACCCCCCACCTCCACCTGCCTGTTAACATCGCTCGGTTGATGGTGCGAGTGCGCCGAGACGGGCCTCTTCACTTCGCGTCATCAGGTGTTATCTGTGTCGAAGTCTGCTTGGCCTTCGCGGCAGGACAAAATTAGTGCGGTGGAAAAGATACTTAAATATTTTACGAGAACTTTCCTCGAGTTCCCGCAGCTTTTTAGACTAGCTGCTAGATTCTGCAATATGTTCACAACTCCATATTTGCAAAATTCTTTTTTTTTACTGCAGTGAAATTAACGAAACAGGAGGACAGGACTAATCTTACTGATGTTCATCTGACTGGACCCACGCAGTTGATGAACAGCAATCTCACTCCAAATGCCAAGATGTTAGTGAACAAATAAAAAGAAAAACGTAAAGGAGAGTGAAGGTTTCCCGAACCCCATTGTTCCTGGCGATTACACGCAGATTCTTCATTTCATGCCGCACTCTAAGCAGCAGAGCTTGGTGTGGGAATATCGGGGTTTGCCTGGGACAAAAATAAATAAATTCAGTTTAGCGCCATCCATAGGGAAATTAAAGATAAAGACATTGTGGGATAGTCATGGAATTTTGCCACAAGGTGCAACCATCAAACGTCCAGTGCCTATGGTGCAGGTTGCTCAGTAACACCATACGGACCAACCAACGACCAGCCAACATTCGCCAAGTCCGCTCCGGCAGTTGTTCCACATGCCACATTCTAGATACCAGGGAACCGGTTTGAGTGCCGCCATAAATACACCGTGGGACCTCACTAGTGGTATGGTGCTTCTACTCAATGGGACTACCCCATATAATGTGTCGGTGGAATGGCTCACGATGCCGGGCATGAAGCCCACACCTCGCCCCAAATACAACTCTAACGTTTGGTTGACCAGACACTCGGCGTATGCCATTATCGAACTGCACCTACAGATGGGTCGAGTTAATGAGTTATCAGTGGACAGCCCCACCAACAGGCCAAGTCCCTTCGTAAGTACCACGACCGGTTCGCCAACATTCTCATAGCAGCCCTGGTACATGGGTACCAAAAAGTACTCCACCGACCAAGCTTCTCGTTTCGTCAACGTAATAATGTGTCGTGTGCATTATCTTCATGTTTTAAGCTACTTTCCTTACTATCCTCCATGCTTTAGGGGGGGAATAACATTCCTTTCACTTAACGACGCTACGGATTTTTGTTTTCTTTGGTATCCTTACTCAGCAAACATTGGAGATACATTTCAGTTCTCCGTTCCTTCTTCCTGGAAGTTGGGTTTCGTTTTAGTTTCAAAACGGTCAGGGGTGTTGTGTTTCGTTTCATGGACGCTCGCGTTCCACAAGCAGGGCTTATTTCCTTTTATTTTGCTTGGGAATGCTTTATTCTTCGCCTTGGTTCTTGAGAAATTTCATATGTACCCATACCATTTCTTTTTCAGTTAATTAATTATCACTGGAACAATGACCGCCTTAATGTTTATTTTCTTTTGCTTTATACGTATAGAATCTATCTTACTTTATTTATCGCAATGAAGCAATTTTTAATTTCTAAGAAGGTTCTGTTTTGTTCCATTGTCATAGTGTTAAACGGAAAGGGTTGGAAGGGTGGTAGGAGAAAAAAAAATGCTAACAGTTATTGTTTGTCAGGTCTGGTAATGCGACACTACACGTGAAAAACGGAACTACCGAAAAGCTCCAGGCATGTCACTGGAATATTCTGGACTACCCACCAAACAGTCCAGACCTCGACCAGAGTGGTTCCCGCGTTTTCGGACCGCTGAAGAAGATCCTGGCAGAACAACGATTCACGAGTAACGATGAAGACAATAGTTGGACAGTGGTTCTCTAGTCAGTCAGACAAATTCTACAGCAGGGGCATCTCAAATTCAGTACTGTGACGGGACAAATGTGTGAACCGGTGTGGGTACTACGTGGAAGACAGTGTACGGTTCGTAGGAAAGGAAGTGTATTTGTAATGAGCTATATGTAACTCAATTTGGCTAATAAAAATAGGGGCAAAGACTTCTTGATTTGCCCTTGTAAATGTGTGCACACGAATATGGTATGCAAATGCTTAACCACCCAAGCACTACATATTTATTACGTAACTCTGAAAGAAAACATCTGACCACGTAAGCGGATTAAACAGCATTTACATACATTTCGAACAGATTTACTTCACATCCCGTATTTCAAGCGTTAGGACTCTCATCAGTGTTACCTTCAAGAAACATGATCTATTATTATTTCATTTGATGCTCGAATATGCACACTGCTGTCGTGTACAACAATTTGTAAGTGAATGGTGCGTTAGGTTGTAACGGAGACTGACACCGCGTGTTGAACGGTGGGTGGAGACCTTGCACTGCACCATGATTTGTAGAGAACAGATGTAGATATGCGTTCGCGTGGGCAATACAACGGCGTCGCTGCCTAGAAGTACTGTATGTCTTTATTTTATCACCATTTAGCTACAAACTATGCTACTGTACTGCGCATTTCGAACTTTATTGAGATCTTCATGCGTAAGAAACAGACGCTCTTGAACTTACATTGAGGACTGGCTCGGTACTCTATAATCACGGGGCTGAATGACTGTAGCGTTGGCAATTAATGCGGGTGTATACCACTGCACTACAACCTCAAATGCAATGAACTGTCACTTGTATGGTCATTAACAATAGCTACCCCTACGCACTTCAACTGTTTATCTAAGTATAGTTGAAGATATATAGATATGCACACACACGTTCACAAAACATCTCTCAAAACTATGCACTCCTGCATACAGCAACCAATTAAAACAGAGCAATTAATTGAAGAAGCAATATTTCTCTGGAAATTGATGGCTGACGTATTCCATCTTCCCCATTACGAGAAATATTCCTCTTTTCATTTTATACCCAAGAACTGTAATATATTACAATTTTTTACTATTGCACACGTCACAGGCATTTTATGAGACCACATGAATCATTCATGAATACTGCTTCTTCCTGTCCTAACGACACACAGAAATAGATTTTAAATGTATATACATAATACACACCAAAATTATAATAAAATGAAATACCCCAAAACTTTGAAAAGCACTGTAATGCCTATGTAAATTTAGAAAAAAATATGTAATATGAAATAAATTGTAACATCAAGGAAACGTTCTACATCGAATATAAAAATAATTTCGTGTGCAGTGGTTACCTGGTGTATGTCTTTCGACTGGACGCCAAATACCTCCGTTAGCCAGGAAAAGGGCAACAACAGTTTAACGTGGAAACCGAACCACGTGTCGTTTCTGGCGAATCTTCACATCGTTGAAAGGTGAAGGCTAGCTTAAAACTCAAAGTGTAAAAATCGTTGATTCCAGCGAGTTCCTTATGTCTTTCGACTGGACGCCAAATACCTCCGTTAGCCAGGAAAAGGGCAACAACAGTTTAACGTGGAAACCGAACCACGTGTCGTTTCTGGCGAATCTTCACATCGTTGAAAGGTGAAGGCTAGCTTAAAACTCAAAGTGTAAAAATCGTTGATTCCAGCGAGTTCCTTCGAACTCGTGACGTTTCCCTCTACATCCAAGCACTTTACCGCTAACCCTATCTTCAACTTGAAGAACAGTACCTGTTAATGAATACTTACACGACCTTGATCACACATTTAATTTGCAATAAATATAATATTGCGGTTATTAACTGAGATAAAAAAGTATCCTATTCATCTGTTTGAAAAGCTTTTCAATCTCCGTGTTTGTTTACAAAATTTTTTTTTTTTTTTTTTTTTTTTTTTTTTTTTTTTTTTTTTTTAGATAAGGTCCGCCTTGAGCAAACAAAAATGTTTTTTGGTTTCTCCCATGTTTCGCTGGCGTTGCAGTATCATCAGTGGTATGTTTTATTCATATTGTCTGTCAAATTAACAATGAAATGATTGTTACTTTTTGTACACTAAGTGTGAAAAAACTACAGATAATTGTGAGACTAATATAGATCGTTTCTTATTTTTATACGTATACTAGGCCTACCTTAATACCACATGTAATTGTGTTTGTGGTTCTTCAACTCACAAAACGTCACTGAGAATTTTTGACAATTTGTCATCTGCAAACCAAAACGTGTTCACAACGCGAAAACATCTCAGGTTGACCAAAGTAAGTGACAAAAACTTGCTATAAACATATAGACATTTTGTTATAGAAGCAGTCGCTACAGTAAAATTAAACCAAAACACAAAAATGATGTCCTATATTTTCACAAAAATCTCGATATTTATAAGCTAACCATTCACCCCATTAACTATATACGTTTTGGTCTGCAGATGACAAACTGTCAATTCTAAATATTAGCAGACTGCGCTCACGTCATCCAACTCTGCGTGATGCTGCTGACATGCTTACTAAAGACTTTAAACCTATCGAAGAATGGAAGTGTCTGTGGCAAGCGGAAACAGATGAGCACCTGCTGAATATCTTCTCAGGCGCTGAACTACCAACTGGATATCAACTATCACGAAATACCTGGACGGCACTGAATAGAATTATAACGGGCCATGACAGGTGTGAAGATAAATGGAATAAGTGTGACTGTGGATCTCAGATTGTCAGAGATTGTATGTTTCGAGGTGAAAGAGAAGAAGATTTCCTGCTGGTAACCCCAGAAGCTGTGCATTGGATTCAAGGAACTGGACATCATGTTATAAAACTTATGTTATCTTTCAAAGTTCATTGTTTCTTTTCTGTACATATGCAAATATTTGCATTGTGTGTATTGGCCATAGGCTAAATAAATAAAATACAGATTGTTGTGTTGTTGTTTCAATCCGACATCTAACGTTTCTGCCTCAAGTCGCGTAATTGATTTTCGACATTACGAGAAACATTTTTCCACATTTATATCCGAAGTCAGGCATTTATTTAACCACTCAAATGACGTCTCAATTATTAATAGTATCGATGTGATGATTATCTTTTAAAGACATGACCTAGTGAAACGTATTGAGAATTATTTTTACAAGAAACTGAATTACAGATATTATGTTCCAAATTACTACTCTGATAATCGATAGGAGGACAATTCCAGCTGGTCTTGAATGAATTTATATAAAATCAAATTGGAGCAGATATCTATAAAAACAGTTCTATTTATCGAGTGCACCGGTAATGTTTACCCATCACGCCATTTTAATGTAACTAGATAATATATTAATTTTTAAATGTAATTCCGTCACTGTATGTGTCAAAATTATGAAATATAAACGCTTTTATTGTACGAAAATCGGACATTGTGGCTACGAACCGATTTCATTTCTTATCTACATCTACACCTACATAAATACTCTGCAACTCACATTGAAATCCTTGCCAGAGGGTTAATCTGCTTTTATGATATTTCTCCATTGTCTAATAGCGTGCGGAAAAAAGAAACACCAAATTCTTTCCGTTTTCTATCTGAAATCACTTCTTTTGTTATTATGATGACGACTCCCTATGAAGGTGGGTACGAACAAAACATGTTCGCATTTGGAAGAGAACGTTCGTTAATAAATCTCGCAAAAACGATTAACAACTTTCTTTTAATAATTTTCACCCCAATCCCTGCATTATTTCCGTGACACCCTCTGCCCTATATTGCGAAAATATAAAACGAGCTTCCTCTATATCCTTCGTCTGCCCCCACAATACGCAGCATCAGTCGAAAATAGAATGCAGAATTGTGGTGTAAGCAGTTTCTTTAGTACAAATGTTGCATCTTCTAAGTATTCTGTCAGTTGAACTTATCCTTTGGCCTTCCTTCCCCTACACTGTTTTCTATGAGTTGTAATTGTTATTCCTAGTTATAACAACAAGCAAATACATTTTACACGTATTGCTAAGGAATCGCAAGAAAACTTGCTGCTTCTCAACCTGTTATTTCATCTACTGCTGCGGAAGCTCCAGACTAAAAATTTCACAGTGCAACAAAAGAATTCAGTTAAGAGCAGCAGTTTCGATACTTACGAAAATAATTGTCAATATGTTCGTAAATAAAAACTTTAACAATTGCATTGATATTACGAATTCGGTGTAATGATTCAACAATACTACTAAATGTATAATAAGATTACGAAAAGAAGATTTATTGTAAAAAATTACCATTCATTTCAGCTATAAACGAGAAAAAACTACAGTTGTCAGCTCCAGTTCAAATTATTCACAATGACGAAAACGGTTACGTGCCTCGAGTCATGTATTGGTTTCAGTATAATGGCGTGATACACTCCGTGTTATTTTTTGGTCTACGGGTAGCACAGTGCCGACCGCGGTGGCCGAGCGGTCTGCGGCGTGCCAGTCACGGTCTGCACGTCCGCTGAGGTCGGGGATTCGAATTCCTCCTCGGGCATGGATGTTTATGCCGCCTTTAGTAAAAGATAGTTTATATACATGTGGCGTCTGTTCCGAAAGAACAGACGTCACTTCTGATCGTGCAGTTGTTATTATTTAATATTCACAGAATATATGACATCAACTGCGATTGGGCAAAGCTGAAAATGTGTACCCAGCCGGGATTCGAACCCGGGTCTCCTGATTTCTAGGCAGTTGCGCTGACCCCAACATTTTTTTTTCTTTTGTTCGTCTGGTAGATCTATAGTTCGCGGTCGTTCGTTCAGTTTGTTCGTGGTTGTTCGTTGAATGGTTGGCTCAGCTTTTTTATTACAGAGAACGTTTAGCCCCCTGACCCCACTGGGGACACAGTGATCATCGCACCTGCAAGGACTACCTAAGCACGCCTCCCGGTAGATACAAATTCCCAGCTTCACCCTTCACCTTGCAGGTGCGGTGATCACTGTGTCCCCAGTGGTGTAGGGGTCAGCGCAACTGCCTAGAAAGCAACTGCCTAGCGGGTTCGAATCCCGGCTGGGTACACATTTTCAGCTTTGCCCAATCGCAGTTGATGTCATATATTCTGTTAATATTATATAAGATAGTTCATAAGAAGTTTGTAAGTCTAGGGACTTATGACCCCTTAGTTAAGTCCCATACACTCTACAAACATTTCAACATTTGAATGGTAGCACAGTGTGATGAGAAGATGTTGACGCTAGCCTGTTGGGAAGACGCAGAGACAGGTAGTCCGTACTGAACGTGGACCCGAAGACGGGCTCATAGTTCGAAACGCACAGTGCTCAACGATTAAGAGCAACACTCTTTGTTCAAAATGATAAACTGTTTGTAAAGTTATGGGACTTAACTGCAGTGGTCATCGGACCCTAAACTTGTAAACTAATTAACGTATCTTAAGAACAACACACACACACACACACCCATGCCCGAGAGAGGACTCGAACCTCCGAGCGCGCCGCAGTAAGGCACCTTAGCGCGCATGGCTACTTCGCCGGGGCTACCACTGTTTGTAGCTGGATGGCAGGTGTGATAGCTAGCACTGTGCAGAGAGCGAAGATGGCACGGTGCAGGTGCAGGCGCAGGCTTGCGTGGGCTACGTACGCTGTGCTGGAGAGGCGGACGGCTGGGGTCCCGCGTCCGGACGGCGCGGCTGCTGTCGGCAGACTGGCGGGTGTCGCGCTCGCCCGCAGCCGGTCGGCCGCCCGCGCGCGCCGGCTTCCAGCTCCAGCACCGGCTCCAGCAGCCGCCCTGCCTTGGACACCCAGCCTCCGATGAGTCACCAGGTGCGCGCGCCGCCGCTGCCGCTGCCGCCGGGGTGGACGCTGCCACCGCCACACTAGTTTCTCGGCTGTCTCCTGCCAACAATTGAGGGGTTACGCGCAAGAAGGAGGCAGCCCCACTTTTTCGCTTTGTTGAGTTGAACATTCTATCAGATAAAAAAAAAAAAAAAAAAAAAAAAAAAGTCCCTTCGTTTGGTGCAAGTTCACAATATATATATATATATATATATATATATATATATATATATATATATATATATAAGTATTGTATCACAAACAGTTTCGGCATTCCACTATGCCATCTTCAGGTCCCTACATCGGAGCATAATATCCATTAAGTAGGGATATCAAAACTGGTTTCCTGGACTTCTGTCCCAACAACAACAACAACAACAGTTGTCATGAATGAAAAATCAGTAAGCAGTCTATGGCAAATAAAGATCTCATAACCACAAAATCTTATAACTGAGAATAAAAACCACTTTCACGTAGATAATCGAGGACCCGATCAACCATCCGTGGGTCATCCGTCAAAACTAGACACAAAGTGTGCGAAAGTCCATATTTGGCACTGAGGGCCAAGAGGAGGAGACATTTCACTAAGATATGAACCTCCGACTGTAGGGTTCCACAACGTGGGGTAGGCGCACCGCACAAAAGAAAATTATGGGTCAGCCTGGAATGTCCGATGCGAAGACGACAAACGACAGTGCATGCCCTGCGGGGAGAGTGTAATGAAGAACTCCAGGCTGCAGTGGTCTGCTTGATTGTACGGAGTTTATTAGACAGTAGCCTATGGCCGACAGGCTGCTTATTGATTAGCTACAGATTTATACACGGTCCATGGCGGTCTGTTTAACAAATCCCAAAGGAAGACTTCATAAAAATTTCCACGACATCTAACGGAGAGCTCTTCGGTGCATAGTTAGGGGAGGTGACTATTTCGAAGGACAGTAAGGAGCGTTCATCTACGTTAACGTCAGAGGACTATGCACGGAAATTTGTCAGATGCTGTAAATTGAAGGGTTTGGTGCAAGAAGAAGGCACCTTCACTTTTGCCAGTTTGTGAAAAAAAAGTTTCACCAAAATGAAAAAATTTTTTAGCCTTGCTTTAGGCTATGGGGTATCTAATACTACTGACAAGAATGCACACAAATGCATGCACTCGGTTACGTGCCATAGAGTTTTGAATTTTGGAGCTGCCTCCGTTTTGCTTCAAAGTGAATGAAAAACTGTTTGTAGGACCACTTTCTTCAGGATTAACCACATTTCAGTTTGAAAAACATTTAATATTAAAGAAAGTACAACATTATTGGCATAATACGTTAATTCAACAGTTCTTCTTCAGTCTTCCAACTCCATATAGTCTCCTTAGGATCGTTTGAAGCATCTTACGTCAACTGGTCGAAAAACCACATTTCGTTTCGCCCAACATACTTTGTGGCCAGCTCTTTGACATATTTAAACTTTTGGCCTATAAGCGGGAGGAGACAATCATAAGCTCATGAAAGTAGTCCGTTGTTATGAGACTCGCAGGTCCTTGGTTGAAAATTTGCGCATTACCGAAGACAGTCGTCCCTACTGTCGCACTGCATTGAATAATCCCTTTACCGATGTATGGCTGTTCATAGAGCAATATTTTGTACTTAGTGATTAAATATTTTCCTCTTTTCTTGTTCAATAATGATACGTAAGGTTTCTTCACAAAAAAATATCTTCAACGTGTCAACAAAGTTGAAAATAAATTTCCGGTCCACTTCAGTGAGATTGGGGCTGGTTCTTCTGAGAATGCGAGCGTAATCCACTGGAAGAGAAACTCTTTCCATCTTCCTCAAACAACTTTCTATATTACCGAACGCTCTGTCGCGTGGCATAAAGCTGTAGCCCGATACTGGGAATCGATGAACTATCTGTTGGATTTCTCTGAAACTTGACGACGTTACAGCGCTCAATGAATGAAATAAAAGGCAATATGCGATTAGTTATGGCTTCACTGTACTAGGTTTAGATGGAACACCAAAGTGCGGCGAATGAAAATTTGTGTCCGGCCGGGATCCGAACCCGGGATCTCCTGCTTACTAGGTAGGCGCGTTAACCACTCCGCCTTCGAGGACACAGTGACCAGCCCGACTGCAGAGGACTCTTCCCTGCACGTCTCCCGCCACACCCAAGACCCATTCGCCACTCTGTCTCATTCCTACACCACAACCTATTTGTTCCCAGGCTCGGATCCCGACCGGGCACAAATTTTCATTCGCCGCACTTTCATGTTCCATGTAAACCTATTACAGTGAAGCCATAACTGATCGCAAATTGCGATTTATTTCATTCATTGAACGCTTTAACGTCGTCAAAAATATGTAATTGCATACAAGCCGAGGCTGGGCTCCTGACGACAATTAATTGTGTCTCGATACCTCATGATCTGTTCTCCCTGATGCGGAAATACAGAATTGTGGCTGCGGACATTACAGAACAAATAAGCTGTGGAGTTGGAATGAGACAGCGTGGCGAATATAGTCAACAATCCGAAGATTGGTTTGAACACCACAGTGCTTTACTAGGCATGGTCCTGTTGGAGGTGGTATGCCGTTGCCTTCCTCCGACCTTCAAACTGACATACCCAGCCAGTTATAGGGGGACCTACAGTTTAACGTCGGTTCCGAACCACGGTGCTACTCAGTGTTTTTCACATTACCATCACTGCCAGAGGTGCGCACGATCAGATACACACACAATAATAATAATAATTTAAAAAAAAGCTCCTTCGTTTGGTGCAAGAAAGAGGCAGCTCCACCCACTAGTTGCAGAATATGAGTATGAAGGAAGTAAGATACCAACAGCCGTCTGTATAATAAAATATTTATTGTATCACAACCAGTTTCGGCATTCCACTATGCCATCTTCAGATCCGTACATCGGAGCATAATATCAATTAAGTAGGGATATCAAAACAGGTTTCGTGGACTTCTGTGGTTTCCACTAAGAGACAGAAGCCCACGAAACCGGTTTTGATGGATTTATGCTCCGATGTAGGGACCTTAAGATGGCATAGTGGAATGCCGAAACTGGTTGTAATAGAATAAATATATCATTATACATACGGCTGTTGGTATCTCAGTTCCTTCAGACTCTTGACCAGCCGCTGTCCCGTTTCCACCACCGATGATGGATTCAATTAGACAATTCTGTCTAGATACCTCATGGTCTGTTCTCTCTGATGCGGGAATACAGCACTGTGGCTGCGAGCATTACAGTACAAATAGGTTGTGGTGTAGGAATGAGACAGCATGGCGAATGGAGATTTGGGTGTGGCGGGAGACGTGCAGGGAAGAGTCCTCTACAGTCGGGCTGGTCACTGTGCCCTCGGTGGCGGAGTGGTCAACGCGTCTGCCTAGTAAGCAGGAAATCGCGGGTTCGTATCCCAGCCGGGCACAAATTTTCATTCGCCACACTTTGGTGTTCCATCTAAACCTAGTACAGTGAAGCCATAACTGATCGCGAATTGCGATTTATTTCATTCATTGAACGCTGTAACGTCGTCAAAAATATATAATTGAACACAAGCCAAGGCTGGGCTCCTGACGACAATTAATTGTGTCTCGATACCTCATGGTCTGTTCTTCCTGATGCGGAAGTACGGTATTGTGGCTGCGAGCAATGTAGTTTCAGAGAAATCCAACAGATCATTCATCGATTCCCAGTACCGGGCCACAGCTTTGTGACATGGGACAGAGCGTTCGGTAATATAGAAAATTGTTTGAGGAAGATGGAAGGAGTTTTTCTTCCAGTGGACTATGCTCACATTCTCAGAAGAATGAAATAAATCGCAATTTGCGATCACTTATGGCTTCACTGTACTAGGTTTAGACGGAATACCAAAGGGTGGTGAATGAAAATTTGTGCCCGGCCGGGATTCGAACCCGGGAAATCCTGCTTACTAGGCAGACGCGTTGACCACTCCGCCACCGAGGACACAGTGACCCCCGCCTGCAGAGGACTCTTCCCTGCACCTCACCCGTCACACCCAAATCTCCCGGGTTCAAATCCCGGCCGGGTACAAGGTTTCATTCGCCGCACTTTGATGTTCCATCTAAACCTAGTACAGTGAAACCATAACTGATCGCAAATTGCGATTTATTTCATTCATTGAACGCTTTAACGTCGTCAAAAATATGTAATTGCATACAAGCCGAAGCTGGGCTCCTGACGACAATTAATTGTGTCTCGATACCTCATGGTCTGTTCTCCCTGATGCGGGAATACGGTATTGTGGCTACGAGCATTAGAGAACAAATAGGCTGCGGTGTAGGAATGAGACGGCGTGGCGAATGGAGATTTGGGTGTGGCCAGAGACGTACAGGAAAGAGTTCTCTGCAGTCGAGCTGGTCACTGTGTCCCCGATGGCGGCGTGGTCAACGCGTTTGAAGCCATAATTGATCGCAAATTGCGATTTATTTCATTCATTGAATGCTGTAACGACGTAAAAAAAAATCCAGCAGATCGTTCATCGATTCCCACCACCGGGCCACAGCTTTATGACATGCGACAGAGCGTTCGGTAATATAGAAAATTGTTTGAGGAAGATGGAAAGAGTTTTTCTTCTAGTGGACTATGCTCGCATTCTCAGAGGAGCCAGCCCCAAATTTCATGTCACTGAAGTGGACCGGAAATTTATTTTCAACTTTGTTGACACGTTGAAGAAATGTTTTTTGTAAAGAACCCTTAAGTATCATTATTGAACAAGAAAAGGAGAAAATATTTAATCACTAAGTACAAAATATTCCTCTATGAACAGCCATACATCGTTAAAGGGATTATTTAATGCAGTGCGACCATAGGGACGACTGCCTTCGATAATGCGGAAATTTGCAACCAAGGAGCTGCGAGTCTCATAACAACGGACCACTTTCATAAAGCTTATGATTGTCTTCTCTCGCTTAAAGGCAAAAAGTTTAAAGATGTCAAAGAGCTGGCCAAAAAGTATGTTGCCCGACGCGAAATGTGATATTACGACCAGTTGACGTTAGATGCTTCAAACGATCCTGAGAAGACTAAGAGAAGTTTGAAGAATAAATGTAGAATTATGCCAATAACGTTGCCGGGACTCGAACACGGATTTCCCGCTTTTCGCGAGCGGTCGCCTTAACCACTAGGCTACCCGAACACGACTCCAGGACCGACCCAAACTTCCATATGCCACACTGACTGCACATATACCTTATACAGTGACGCTAAAAGAAATTTGCTGTTGCGAGAAAATATTAATAATATATTGCACGTGCCCGAGTGCATGCATTTTTGTGTATTCTTATCAGTAGTATTAGATACCCCATAGCCTAAAAAAAAGTCTGAAAATTTTTTCGTTTTGGTGAAATCTCAGTTTTTAATTATTTTAATTTTTTAATTTAATTTAATTAATTTATTTATTTATTTTTTAGCTTGCCACAAACTCTCAAAAGTGGAGGTGCCTCCTTCTTGCACCAAACCCTTCAATTTACAGCATCTGACAAATTTCCGTGCATATTCCTGTGACGTTAACGTAGATGAACGCACCTTACTGTCCTTCGAAATAGTCACCTCCCATAACTATGCACCGATGAGCTCTGCGCTTCAAGTCCTGGAAACTTTGCACGGAGTCTTCCTTCAGTATTTATTAAATAGGCCGCCCTGGACCTACTCAATAAGAAGTCTGCAGGTCATAGACCGATGCTATTCTTCCCATCCTTTGAACACTTCTATCCATGATCTCTTGGCAGACCTTCGTCATGATGCCTGCTCCGTTGCCTTTGTCTGTGTCCTCAGTCACGTGGGTATCCTAGAGAATGAACAGGCTGACCATTTGGTCAGAGCAGCAGTTACCCATATCCATTTCCCTTGAAAATCCCGGGTGCGTATTTGCGGGTACAAATAATATCTCTGCTTGTACAAAAATGGAACAGTAACTCACAGGCTACTGTCTAATAAACTCCGTACAATCAAGGAGACCACTGCAGCTTGGAGTTCTTCATTACACTCTTCCCGCAGGGAATGCACTGTCCTTTGTCGTTTTCGCATCGGACATTCCAGGCTGACCCATAGTTTTCTTCTGTGCAAAGCCTACCCCACCTTGTGGAAACCTACAGCCGGTGGGTCATACCTTAGTGAAATGTCTCCTCCTCTTGGTCCTCAGTGCCAAATATGGACTTCCGCACACTTTGCGTCTCGGTTTGACGGATGATCCACGGATGGTTGATTGGGTCCTCGGCTGTCTCCGTGAAAGTGGTTTTTATTCTCAGTTATAAGATTTTATGGTTATGAATCTCTTTATGAGATCTTTATTTGCCACAGATCGCTTATTGATTTTACATTGATGACTAGTTTCGACTCGTTGAAGAGACATTATCAAAGCTTAATTGTCCAGGAATGGTAAGAAATATGTTTCAGATCAACCAACATCATAGTGGCAAGTTATAAATGGTATGCACAATCAGGGCGGGCCTTATCCACCCACGCGACCCGGGCGAGTCGCCCACTTGGCGTCCTTAGGGGTCGTCCATTAATTACCTGTGGTATTTGGCGGGGGGGGGGGAGGGGGTCGAACCGAATCTACAAAATTTCACATGGGCGATATTTGCAGAAATAAAAACAATCTGTCGAATTGTTCATAGCCTAAAGAAATATTTGCTAATACAGGACCTTATGATTCACTGTCTGAAGTACTTGCCTTAGAATTTCCTTTTAGGTATGTATAAATGTTCTTTTTAAGTTTCTTCAAGAACTTTTTTTCGCTTTTCTTTTCCGATTTTCTGAACCAGAAAGTTTTACTTAATCGTTTCCCTCTCTTCTGGCAAGATTAAATCTGGCAAATTATGGCATAGACACTGCTCTATTTCGCGACCACGATATTAAGTCTATAATAAATAAATAAAATCACCTATCACTAGACATATCTAGAAAAGAAAACACGAATTAAACGATAAAATTTTTTATACTTACCAGAAAATTTACATGTTGTCACGACACTCTTTTCAGTCACCATGTTTCACCACGAACCCAGCCTTCACGTCGTACTATCAGTTACTGAGATGTAGGTGCAAATCGTAGTGCTGCCAACATATGCAGTCCAACACATGTTGGGTGGCGCTGTATTATTTCAGTACGTTAGGGGAGTATTCCACTCCCATGAACCACAGACATTGCCGAGGTGGGGTGGCTTGCGTGCCTCAACGATACAAATAGCCGTACCGTAGGTGCAACCACAGCGGAGGGGTATCTGTGGAGAGGCCAGACAAACGTGTGGTTCCTGAAGAGGGCACAGCAGCCTTTTCAGTAGTTACAGGGGCAACAGTCTGGATGATTGACTGAGCTGGCCTTGTAACATCAGCTAATGTGGCTTTGCCACACAGATACTGCGAACGGCTGAAAGCCGTTACTTTTCCCGAGGACATGCAGCTCTGAACATATGATGATGGCATCCTCTCGGGTAAAATATTCCGGAGGTAAAATAGTCCCCCATTCGGATCTCCGGGCGGGGACTACTCAGGAGGATGTGATCATCAGAAAAGACAACACTGGCGTTCTACGGATCGGAGCGTGGAATGTTAGATCCCTTAATCGGGTAGGGAAGCTAGAAAATTTAAAAGGGGAAATGGATAGGTTGAAGTTAGATATAGTGGGGATTAGTGAAGTTCGGTGGAAAGAAGAACAGGATTTCTGGTCAGGCGAGTACAGGATTATAAATACAAAATCAGTTGGGGGTGTTACAGGAGTAGGTCTGATAATAAATAAGAAAATAGGAACGCGGGTGAACTACTATGAGTAACACAGTGATCGCATTATCGTAGTCAAGATAGATACGAAGTCAACACCGACAACAGTAGTACAGGTTTATATGCCAACTAGCTCTGCAGATAATGTGGAGATCGAAGAAATATATGAGGAGTTAAAGGAAATTATTCAGACAATTAAGGGAGAGGAAAACTTAATTGTTCTGGGAGACTGGAATTCGGTAGTAGGACAAGGACGGGAAGGGAAGATAGTAGGTGAATATGGTCTGGGCAAAAGGAATGAAAGAGGAAGCCACCTGGTAGAATTTTGCACGGAACATAATTTAGTTATAACAAACACCTGGTTTAAGAATCACAGAAAAAGGTTGTATACGTGGAAGGGACCAGGAGACACCGGGAGATACCAGATAGATTTTATAATGGTAAGACATAGATTTCGGAACCAGGTTTTAAACTGTAAAACATACCCAGGGGCAGATATAGATTCTGACCATAACTTGTTGGTTATGAACTGTAGGCTGAAACTGAAAAAACTACAAAAAGTTAGGAAAATAAGGAGATGGGACCTGGATAAATTGAAGGAACCTGAAGAATTTCAGAGGGAGCCTTAGGCAACAATTGACAGAAACGGGGGGAAATAAAACAGTAGAGGAGGAATGGGTAGCATTGAGAGATGAAATAGTGAAGGCAGCAGAGGACAAAATAGGCAGGAAGGCAAGACCTGCAAAAAATCCTTGGATATCACAGGAGATACTAAATTTAATCGATGAAAGGAGAAAATATAAAAATGCAGTAAATGAAACAGGCAAAATGGAGTACAGACGACTAAAAAATGAGATTGGCAGGAAGTGCAAAATGGCTAAGCAGGAGTGGCTAGAAGGCAAATGCAACGATGTAGAAGAATTTATAAATAGAGGAAAAATAGATACAGCCTACAGGAAAATAAAAGAAACATTTGGAGATAAGAAAAACAGCTCTATGAATATCAAGGACTCTGATGGAAAACCAGTTCTCAGCAAAGAAGGGAAAGCTGAAAGTTGGAAAGAGTATATAAAGAGGCTCTATGAAGGAAATGAACTTAGCGGCAATATTGTAGAAGGGGGAGAAGAAATAGATGAGAATGAAATAGGAGATACTATACTATGAGATGAATTTGACAGAGCACTGAAAGACCTAAGTCGAAACAAGGCCCCTGTAGATGATACTCCCTCAGAGCTACTGAAGTCTCTGGGAGAACCAGCCATGACAAAATTGTTTCACCTGGTGTGTAAGATGTTTGAGACAGGTGAAGTACCCTCGGACTTTAATAAAAATGTTACAATCCCCATTCCAAAGAAATCAGGTGCAGACAGGTGTGAAAACTATAGAACCATCAGTTTAATAAGTCATGGTTGCAAAATATTAACACGAATTACCTATAGGAGAATGGAAAAGCTGGTAGAAGCTGACCTCGGGGAAGATCAGTTTGGATTCAGGAGAAATGTGGGAACACGGGAGGCAATACTCACTTTACGACTTATCCTAGAAGATAGATTAAGAAAAGGCAAACCTACATTTCTAGCTTTTGTAGATTTGGAGAAGGCTTTTGACAATGTTGATTGGAATATACTCTTTCAAGTTCTGAAGCAAGCAGGAGTAAAATATAGGGAGCGTAAGGTTATTTACAACTTGTACAAAAACCAGACAGCGGTTGTCAGAGTTGAAGGGCATGAAAGGGATGCAGTGGTTGGAAAGGGAGTAGGACAAGGTTGTAGCCTTTCTCCAATTTTATTCAATTTGTACATTGAGCAAGCTATAAAGGAAAGCAAGGAGAAATTTGGTGAAGGAATTAAAGTTCAGAATTAACAACATTGCGTTTTGCCGACGACATAGTAATTCTGTCAGATACAGCAAAGGACCTGGAAGAACAATTGAACGGAATGGACAGTGTGCTGAAAGGTGCATATAAGATGAACATTAACAAGAGCAAAACTAGGGTAATGGAGTGCAGTCTAAGAAAATCAGGCGATGCGGAAGGAATTAGATTAGGTAACGAAGCAATAAAGGAGGTAGATGAGTTTTGTTACTTGGCCAGTAAAATAACAAATGATGGTCGCAGTACAGAGGATATAAAATGCAGAATGGCAATGGGTAGAAAAGCGTTCTTGAAAAAGAGAAATTTGTTAACCTCGAATATTGATTTAAGCCTAAGGAAGTCCTTTCTGAAGGCATTTGTGTGGAGTGTTGCCTTGTATGGGCGTGAAACATGGACGATAAACAGTGCGGACAGGAAGAGGATAGAGGCTTTTGAAATGTGGTGCTACCAAAGAATGCTGAAGATTAGGTGGGTGGATCGCGTAACTAATGAGGAGGTACTGAACAGAATTGGGGAGAAAAGAAATTTCTGGCATACCTTGGCTAAAAGAAGGGATAGATTGGTAGGGCACATTCTTAGACATCAAGGAATTGTGAATTTAGCGTTGGAGGGAAGTGTGTGGGGTAAAAATCGCAGAGGAAGACCAAGAGATGGATACAGTAAGCAGATTCATACAGATGTAGGTTGCCGTTCTAATGTGGAGATGAAGAGGCTTGCTTAGGATAGGGTATTGTGGAGAGCTGCATCAAACCAGTCTCCGGACTGAAGACCACAACAACAACAGGGGAGTATTCTCCTGTATGCAGTGCATGATCTATTAATTGTTGTACATGAGTGATTAAGTCAGATGTGGCGCAAGAGAGATGGGGCTGCAGCATTGGCCCTCCGTTTTTGCAGTTCTTGAAACAAATAACAGAGGCGCTGTGGTAGACCCGTCTTCCAGACGTCAGACAAAGCTCGCGTGATACATTGGTGGGTGTAGCCAGTAGGAAGATGGTATGTACGGTACTGGCATATATATATATATATATATATATATATATATATATATATATATATATATATATATATATATATTTTTTTTTTTTTTTTTTTTTTTTTTTTTTTTTGATGTACCTAGGCTTAACTGGCGCCCCTGGGCCTCGGCGCCCCTGGCGATCGCTCGCCTCTCCTCACCCTGAAGCCGGCACATCATCAATCAAATATGCCTTTGGCTCATGTTGTCCTATGCTGTCCCACTTGTCCAGACAGTGTGTCAACACAGCAAGAACTGTAGATATCCTTCTACAGTTCTTGCTGTGTTGACACACTATCTGGACAAGTGGGACAGCATAGCACAACATGAGCCAAAGGCATATTTGATTGATGCGTACCATTTATAACTTGCCACTATGTTGTTGGTTCATCTGAAGCATATATCTTACACTGCCTGGACAATTAAGATTTGATATTGACTCTTTAGCGAGTCGAAACTAGTCATCAATGTAAAATCAGTAAGCGATCTATGGCAAATACAGGTCTCATAAAGGGATTCATAGCCATTACATGGTTTTGCCGACGACATAGTAATTCCGTCAGAGACAGCAAAGGGCCTGGAAGAGCAGCTGAACGGAATGGACAGTGTGCTGAAAGGTGCATATAAGATGAACATCAACAAGAGCAAAACTAGGGTAATGGAGTGCAGTCTAAGAAAATCGAGTGATGCTGAAGGAATTAGATTAGGTAACGAAACAATAAAGGAGATAGATGAGTTTTGTAACTTGGGCAGTAAAATAACAAATGATGGTCTCAGTACAGAGGATATAAAATGCAGAAAGGCAATGGGTAAAAAAGCATACATGAAAAAGAGAAATTTGTTAACCTCGAATATTGATTTAAGCCTAAGGAAGTCCTTTCTGAAGGCATTTGTGTGGAGTGTTGCCTTGTATGGGCGTGAAACATGGACGATAAACAGTGCGGACAGGAAGAGGATAGAGGCTTTTGAAATGTGGTGCTACCGAAGAACGCTGAAGATTAGGTGGGTGGATCGCATAACTAATGAGGAGGTACTGAACAGAATTGGGGAGGAAAGGAATTTCTGGCATACCTTGACTAAAAGAAGGGATCGATTGGTGGGACACATTCTTAGACATCAAGGAATCGTGACTTTAGCATTGGAGGGAAGTGTTTGGGGTAAAAACCGCAGAGGAAGACCAGGAGATGGTTACAGTAAGCAGATTCATACAGATGTAGGTTGCCGTTCTTATGTGGAGTTGAAGACGCTTGCTCAGGATAGGGTATTGTGGAGAGCTGCATCAAACCAGTCTCCGGACTGAAAAACACAACAACAACAACCATTACATTAAAGATTGCCTCTTATAAAACAACCTGAATAAGATGTCAGATAATTATAATAAGTTTTTATCACTGACGCCGGGACAGGGAGTGCAGGCTTGTGGCTCTTCGTACTGCTCAAAACACCCATTTACTTTTCCTACCTTGTTTTTAACACTATTTCCTTTCTTGCAAGTTCAGACTCCTGCTCTAGGGACATATTCTGTTGACTAGTACAAACTCGGCACTAATGCATCGTGAGTTGTATAACTGTGCGGATGTGCATTGCGGAATTCTGTATTTTATGTTCGTTTCAGTATAATTGATATCATTCAATTACTTTTTATTTCTGCATTTTTCTTTACTAGCGGATTACCCTTAGCCGCATCTTAAACTGCACACCTTTCTGAGCTAAAGGGACTGATGACCTAGCTGTTTGGTCCATTACTCCCAGCAACCAACCAACCAACAAACCGTCTTCCTCTCGGATGGCGTTCAAAAGCCTCGTCACGTTTCAATCAAATGTTTAAATATTTGTAAATTCTAAGTTCCTAGGCTTACAAACTACGTAAATTAACTTAAAGTAACTTATGCTAGAACAACACAAAACCCCATGCCTGAGGGAGGACTCGTAGATTAAGTACGAGAGTTATGTGGAATTCAGTGTTACCACCCTAATTCCGTTTGTTATTTTAGCTGTAAAAGAAAACATACTCACCGTTTGAAACAGAATATTTGCTCTTTATTTTATCGCAGAACAAAGTAACATGAACAAAGTCATATCTTAAATGCAGAAAAGGTAATACAATCTACATTATAATCGTCCATAGCAACCATACCAAAGACAAACATTTTAATAGACGCATTGATTCTAATTAATAATGATAACTCTAGTACTTAACATAAGAGAGCATAGTTGTAGAGAATTTTCTCCTCTACAAATTCGGTTATTCACTTTTCGTGTCATAAGCCCTTATTTTCATTTAAATTTGGAGCTGTCATAAAGCGATCGCAAAGGTCCACTTTTAGTGTTACTACCGTAACACATAAAGTTGTCCAAAAGTTTACTTTAGATTACACTCACTAGACACAACATTATACAGAATGTTAACGTGCATAAATTATCTCGCACCCAAGCAAAAGAAAGCCACAATGTAAATAACTTTAAAAAGTCGTTTCTACAAAATGAATCTTAACACTCCCTGTATTTAAAAGACTCACAAGCATTTAATAAAGCTTTAAGTCATGTTCAGATCGTCTTACTTACATGTACCACATTTAGTATTACTTTCATAAAAGTCATAATAATTCGTAAGCAGTCCGAGATGAAAATGGAAGTTGTTGAAATCTTTTGCCTTTTCGCACGCTTCCCTAAGCTATTGAAATTTACTTACTTCAATATACTGGGAAGTGGCGGTCGAAGATTGAAAATCCGGCGTCGACAATGGCAGTGCCGGTTGAGCTGAATTGCTGTAAAAAGTATTTAAATAATCGTTTGGGTGTTGTTCTACTATATTGAAACACATTTATCTTTTCACTTTTCTATTCGAAATCATAAATTGGACATACATGTACAATACAAACATCAAATTGTAAATCTGTTAAGAACAATCTTGTTGTGCTTCTAGTGTTAACAATAACACGTTTAGGCCCACTTCTTTTGTCTATATGAACCTCAACTTCCGAAAAGAAATATTACTGATATTACAATAGTTACTATAAATTATAAGATAAAAGTTTCAATGAATTATGTAAGTTTTTACACTCCTGGAAAATAAAAAAAAAAGGATACCATGAATTCGTCGAGCCAGCAAAGCGAAATTTTATTGACACATTCTTGAGAACGTATACAACAGATGATCACAGAGCCATACGTAGGTGAGTGCAGTCACCAGAACATGCGATATGTCGACGCCAGTACCGTGTATACCCTCTTTTTGCAGCAATGCAAACTGCAATTCTCCCATGGAGACGATTGCGCAGGATCCGAATTTAGTCTTGAATGGCCTTCCGTGAAATTTCCATCAGGTGCCTCAATTGGACCAGATTTCGTGACGGTCGTGCAGACTGCATCAAGATGACGCTTATTCCTGTCCCAGACAGGTTCAATGGCGGAAAGATATAGAGATTCTGCTGGCCAGGGTAGTTGACGTACACCTTGAAGAGCAGTTTTGGTGGTTTAGGATACATGTGAACGTACATTGTCCTATCGGAAAAATCGCCTTGGTGGTGCCTAAACGGTATCAAGACGGGTTGAATGATGGTTTCAATATATCGTGCACTGTTCAATTTCCTCTCTATGATCGCCAGAGAAGAACGGCCATTTTAGGATATGGCTACCCACACCATGATGGTGCATGTCGGCGTCGTGTGCCTCTGTCGTATACACTCCACATTTTCGCACTTCCCTACACGACGGCACACACACCTACGACCACCATTGGCACCGAGGAAGAAGCGACTCTCATCACTGAAGACGACGCGAATCCATTCGTCTATCCATAAGTGTCTGTTGTGACACCACTGAAAGTGGGCTGAAAGACATTGCGGCGCGAACGGAAGACGTCCTAACAGCAAGCATTATCGAGCAGCGTGGCGTGCGGAGACATATCCTACCATGGGAAATTTACAGCTTGCATTGCTACAAAGGGAGGCTAGACACAGTATCAACGTCGACACTGTGCAAGCTCTGGTGATTTTACTCATCTGCGTATGGCTCCGAGTGATCGTTGAGTTCTATATATCCTCAAGAATGTGTCAATAAAATTTCGCTCTGCTGGGTCGATGGATTCCTGGTGTTCTTTTTTAATTTTCCAGGAGTGTATTAAAATTAGTGTTTACATCTTTGGATTTACGCCAAAGCCGGTTTTGATTGAGATTTAATTAAGCGACTACTACTGTTTTATCGTGTTTATGCCAAGGATCGTTACATCCCTCCATCTGTCCGTCCCTATATATCTGTCGTTTCCTTCCCCCATTCTTTGTTAATCTCCTCCTGTCCCTCTTTCTCTTATTTTCTCTTTTCCCTGTCTCGGGCAACATTCATTGTATATCCGTTATCACCTCCCCAGTATATGCAAAATTATATATATTTTGGCAACTTTCTCGGTGGTCGGTGACACGGGGTCGACGTTTACTGAACGGTACCATACGGTGGCTTCTGGCGTTTAAAAAACCTTCTCTGTGAAAACATTATCTTTAAGCCTATCTGGAATTTTATCTTTTTGTCGCTGTTGATCGTCGGTAAAGAGTGAATGATGCAGTGATATCTATACAAACTGGAGGCGTAACTCTTGTGTCTGAGCATTGAACTGTAGTATGTTTCCACTTTGATATGTTTTGCACACGATTTTACATTTCCCACCATTTTTTAACTTTGGAAAACGAATTTATATCAGTTTTTACGTGATAAATAATTGCTTGCTTCCCTCTTGGTTTGAAATTCATGGCATGTGTGATGTAATAGACTAAAACTTCCTGGCAGATTAAAACTGTGTGCCGGAACCGGGACTCGAACCTGGGACCTTTGCCTTTTGCGGGCAAGCGCTCTGCCGACTGAGCTTGCAGTTCTGGCACTCCTGGAAGGTTCCCACGTGAACTTCTGTGAATACACTTCGCGGGTTTGCCGCCGGATGACATTGTGAATCTCCCACAATATTTCGCCGACACAACTGTTCGACATCTTCAGGTGGTGGTAGCTGTCAGTACTTCAAGGCGCGACTGATGGTAATTGCGCGGCAGCGGCGGTATTTATCAGGGCGTGTGCAGAGATTACGCATGCGCGAGAGACCGTTCAGTGTTGGTCGGCGGCGGCGCTTCTGGTGCCCCCTGCTGGGAGCCGAGGAGGTGTCTTCCGCGCGTGCGCTGTGGGCAATGATGTGCTGCCGGACGCTCCTGTGGTGGAAATTGGAACTAAGTATCTGCGTTGCGCTGCGTTCCTCCGTGTTTCCGATTTTCTCCTTTTTCCTGTTTTGCTTTGATTGCAGCCAATAGTGGATTCCAGGCGGCGCTCATCTGGAAACCTGCATCCCTGTTGATAAGATTATCCGCCGTACGGATGTGTATGGCCTCCTTAAAAATACTGTCCCAGAATGATGATACTGACGATAGAACTTCCGTTTTCTCGTAACACATCCGATGACCTGTGTTCAGGCAGTGCTCCGCTACCGCTGACTTACTGGGTTGTCCTAGGCGTGTGTGGCGTTGGTGTTCAGTACAGCGTTCTTGCACAGTTTGACATGTCTGCCCTATATAAGATTTTCCGCACTGACATGGTATTTTATATACGCCGCGTTTGCGAAGGCCGAGTTCGTCTTTGACCGAGCACAATATATTCCTCAGTTTTGATGGCGGACGAAACACACATTTGATGTCGTGTCTCTTCAGGATACGTTCTATCCTAGATGACATGCCACCAAAATAAGGCAAGAACGCCGTTACAGTGGGTGCCTCCGAAACTTCATCAACATCCTTTCGTTGAAATTGCTTCAATTGAAAAGCATTGCGTATTTGTCGCTCAGAATAACCGTTTTGCTGGAATACAGTTCTTAGATGTTGTAGTTCACCTGGCAAGCTGTCAGTATCTGAGACCACATGTGCCCTGTGTACCAAAGAGCGTAAGACGCTACCGCGTTGTGCAGGATGATGACAACTTGTGGCCTGCAAATATAGCTCTGTGTGTGTCGCTTTGCGGTAGACACTATGGCCCAGCGTACCATCGGGTTTTCTTTTTACCATAACATCCAGAAAAGGTAAACTTCCGTCTCTTTCCAACTCCATGGTGAACTGGATACTTGGATGGAGTGAATTCAGATGCTGAAGAAACGTGGGTAACGTCTCTACTCCGTGAGGCCACACCACAAATGTGTCATCCACATAGCGCCAGAAACAAGAAGGTTGCAGACGCGCTGACAGTAGTGCTCTTTCCTCAAAGTCTTCCATAAAATAGTTGGCCACCATGGGAGATAGAGGACTCCCCATGGCGACTCCGTCAACTTGTTCAAAATATTGGTTATTAAATAAGAAGTACGTTGAGGTAAGCACATGCTCGAACAATGCCACAATGTCTTTCTCAAACTTACTGCTGATGAGCTGCAGTGAGTCCTGTAAAGGTACTTTAGTAAATAAAGAAACGACGTCGAAGCTGACCAAGATATCTGTTGGTTGTAGTTGAAGAGTCCTTGGGCGTTGTATGAAGTCCTCCGAATTTTTGATGTGGTGTTCACATTTGCCTACAAGTGGTGCCAACTGAGAAGCAAGATATTTAGCCAAGAAGTAGGTAGGCGCACCAATGTTGCTCACAATTGGACGTAAAGGAGTCCCTTCCTTATGGATCTTCGGTAGGCCGTACAGTCTCGGAGGAACTGCAGCCTGTTGCCGCAGGCCTTTCCTAAGGTTATTTGGAATAGAACTCTTTTTTTTAATGAGGTCTAATGTTTTCCTCTGAATCTTGCAAGTCGGATCTTCTTTCAACTTGCGATATGCAGGGTCGTCAAGCAGTGCCTCGATCTTGGAGTTATACTCAGTTCTTGAGAGAAGGACAGTGGAGTTCCCCTTGTCAGCAGGTAAAATTGCGAGGTCTTTGTCTGCCCTCAAGTCACTCAGAGCCTTCCTTTCTGCTGAAGAGATATTAAACTTCTTCGGCTGAGCTTTGGTCAGGATTCTGCAGGTGTCTCTCCTAATCTCTTCTGCTACGTCACTGGGAAATTTCAAAATTGCTTGCTCTATCCCAGATATAACTTCTCGAACCGGAGCTGTCCCTGGTGTTGGTGCAAAATTCAAACCCTTCTCGAGCACCGAAACGGCTGCGTCGTCCAAAATTCTATCCGTGAGATTAAACACGGTGCGTCGACGAATTCTAGTTTCTTCTTGTGCTTGGGCCTCGAGACGATTGTATTTTGACACTTGTCGGTTCTTCATTTATTGTTCAGTCCAGTCAGCTAGCGCCCAGGTAGAGCTATCAATCCAATCCCAGGATACAGCTGATACCCTTGAAGAGATCTTCAGATGTAGTGATAGTAATTTCTTGGACAGCAAGTGCAGTTCCCGACGCGTATAACGTACCCTCTCTCTCACTAGGGCAGCACTAGCTCGTCGTTTAATTCTCGCAGCGGCAGCAGAGTCAATGTAATGTTTAAATTTGGCAAACGTCGGGATTGTTTGCTTGTCACGACATCTCAATAAGAAGGCCATAGAGCACAGCAGTCTATCTCTCTTCTTGCGTAACTTGTCAAATTCATGAATATCGTTGGCCATCTCCTCCCCGTAGAGGTACCAGATGTGACTTTTCAAGCTTTCACGGCGGATCTGTTGTAAATACACTTCGCGGGTTTGCCGCCGGATGACATTGTGAATCTCCCACAATATTTCGCCGACACAACTGTTCGACATCTTCAGGTGGTGGTAGCTGTCAGTACTTCAAGGCGCGACTGATGGTAATTGCGCGGCAGCGGCGGTATTTATCAGGGCGTGTGCAGAGATTACGCATGCGCGAGAGACCGTTCAGTGTTGGTCGGCGGCGGCGCTTCTGGTGCCCCCTGCTGGGAGCCGAGGAGGTGTCTTCCGCGCGTGCGCTGTGGGCAATGATGTGCTGCCGGACGCTCCTGTGGTGGAAATTGGAACTAAGTATCTGCGTTGCGCTGCGTTCCTCCGTGTTTCCGATTTTCTCCTTTTTCCTGTTTTGCTTTGATTGCAGCCAATAGTGGATTCCAGGCTGCGCTCATCTGGAAACCTGCATCCCTGTTGATAAGATTATCCGCCGTTTGCCAAATTTAAACATTACATTGACTCTGCTGCCGCTGCGAGAATTAAACGACGAGCTAGTGCTGCCCTAGTGAGAGAGAGGGTACGTTATACGCGTCGGGAACTGCACTTGCTGTCCAAGAAATTACTATCACTACATCTGAAGATCTCTTCAAGGGTATCAGCTGTATCCTGGGATTGGATTGATAGCTGTACCTGGGCGCTAGCTGACTGGACTGAACAACAAATGAAGAACCGACAAGTGTCAAAATACAATCGTCTCGAGGCCCAAGCACAAGAAGAAACTAGAATTCGTCGACGCACCGTGTTTAATCTCACGGATAGAATTTTGGACGACGCAGCCGTTTCGGTGCTCGAGAAGGGTTTGAATTTTGCACCAACACCAGGGACAGCTCCGGTTCGAGAAGTTATATCTGGGATAGAGCAAGCAATTTTGAAATTTCCCAGTGACGTAGCAGAAGAGATTAGGAGAGACACCTGCAGAATCCTGACCAAAGCTCAGCCGAAGAAGTTTAATATCTCTTCAGCAGAAAGGAAGGCTCTGAGTGACTTGAGGGCAGACAAAGACCTCGCAATTTTACCTGCTGACAAGGGGAACTCCACTGTCCTTCTCTCAAGAACTGAGTATAACTCCAAGATCGAGGCACTGCTTGACGACCCTGCATATCGCAAGTTGAAAGAAGATCCGACTTGCAAGATTCAGAGGAAAACATTAGACCTCATTAAAAAAAAGAGTTCTATTCCAAATAACCTTAGGAAAGGCCTGCGGCAACAGGCTGCAGTTCCTCCGAGACTGTACGGCCTACCGAAGATCCATAAGGAAGGGACTCCTTTACGTCCAATTGTGAGCAACATTGGTGCGCCTACCTACTTCTTGGCTAAATATCTTGCTTCTCAGTTGGCACCACTTGTAGGCAAATGTGAACACCACATCAAAAATTCGGAGGACTTCATACAACGCCCAAGGACTCTTCAACTACAACCAACAGATATCTTGGTCAGCTTCGACGTCGTTTCTTTATTTACTAAAGTACCTTTACAGGACTCACTGCAGCTCATCAGCAGTAAGTTTGAGAAAGACATTGTGGCATTGTTCGAGCATGTGCTTACCTCAACGTACTTCTTATTTAATAACCAATATTTTGAACAAGTTGACGGAGTCGCCATGGGGAGTCCTCTATCTCCCATGGTGGCCAACTATTTTATGGAAGACTTTGAGGAAAGAGCACTACTGTCAGCGCGTCTGCAACCTTCTTGTTTCTGGCGCTATGTGGATGACACATTTGTGGTGTGGCCTCACGGAGTAGAGACGTTACCCACGTTTCTTCAGCATCTGAATTCACTCCATCCAAGTATCCAGTTCACCATGGAGTTGGAAAGAGACGGAAGTTTACCTTTTCTGGATGTTATGGTAAAAAGAAAACCCGATGGTACGCTGGGCCATAGTGTCTACCGCAAAGCGACACACACAGAGCTATATTTGCAGGCCACAAGTTGTCATCATCCTGCACAACGCGGTAGCGTCTTACGCTCTTTGGTACACAGGGCACATGTGGTCTCAGATACTGACAGCTTGCCAGGTGAACTACAACATCTAAGAACTGTATTCCAGCAAAACGGTTATTCTGAGCGACAAATACGCAATGCTTTTCAATTGAAGCAATTTCAACGAAAGGATGTTGATGAAGTTTCGGAGGCACCCACTGTAACGGCGTTCTTGCCTTATTTTGGTGGCATGTCATCTAGGATAGAACGTATCCTGAAGAGACACGACATCAAATGTGTGTTTCGTCCGCCATCAAAACTGAGGAATATATTGTGCTCGGTCAAAGACGAACTCGGCCTTCGCAAACGCGGCGTATATAAAATACCATGTCAGTGCGGAAAATCTTATATAGGGCAGACATGTCGAACTGTGCAAGAACGCTGTACTGAACACCAACGCCACACACGCCTAGGACAACCCAGTAAGTCAGCGGTAGCGGAGCACTGCCTGAACACAGGTCATCGGATGTGTTACGAGAAAACGGAAGTTCTATCGTCAGTATCATCATTCTGGGACAGTATTTTTAAGGAGGCCATACACATCCGTACGGCGGATAATCTTATCAACAGGGATGCAGGTTTCCAGATGAGCGCCGCCTGGAATCCACTATTGGCTGCAATCAAAGCAAAACAGGAAAAAGGAGAAAATCGGAAACACGGAGGAACGCAGCGCAACGCAGATACTTAGTTCCAATTTCCACCACAGGAGCGTCCGGCAGCACATCATTGCCCACAGCGCACGCGCGGAAGACACCTCCTCGGCTCCCAGCAGGGGGCACCAGAAGCGCCGCCGCCGACCAACACTGAACGGTCTCTCGCGCATGCGTAATCTCTGCACACGCCCTGATAAATACCGCCGCTGCCGCGCAATTACCATCAGTCGCGCCTTGAAGTACTGACAGCTACCACCACCTGAAGATGTCGAACAGTTGTGTCGGCGAAATATTGTGGGAGATTCACAATGTCATCCGGCGGCAAACCCGCGAAGTGTATTTACAACAGATCCGCCGTGAAAGCTTGAAAAGTCACAACTTCTGTGAAGTTTGGAAAGTAGCAGGCGAGGTACCGGCAGAAGTGAATTGTGAGGACGGATCTGAGTCGTGTCGGGATAGCTCAGTCGGTAGAGCGCTTGCCCGTGAAAGGCAAAGGTCCCATGTTCGAGTCCCGCTTCTGGCACACAATTTTAATCTACCCGGAAATTTCATATCAGCGCACACTCCGCTGCAGAGTGAATGTTTCATTCTCGATATAATAGACTGTTTGAGAGTGGAATCGAAACATACATCGATTTTTTTTACTTGTAATAGTTCATGGCAGCTACAATTGAATTTGGCAAAAATGAAATATTAACATCTATGACTGGCACGCTCAGACTTGGAGTTGTACGGAGATCAATGTTAGCTTCTTATTATGTCGCCCAGTGAAACATGTATGTTAAACTTCATAAATCACAGAATACGTAGCTTTTCCTCATAGTATTTATTGTTGCATATTCCACAGGTTTTTGATCGCCAAACTCACCTACCGCCAAGCACAGCAAGCAAACTCCCAACAAGCAGCATGAGAAAAAGAGACATCTATCCCCACAACCACGAGTGGATGGTCTTGGAAAAAGTCTTTTACATATACAATCAAACCGAAGGTGAATGTTGAGGGGACTTAGTAGATTAAGTTTTAAATAGGAACCCATGTCCGGAGACATAACCCAGTGACGCCGATCCGTGGCGCCCTGCAGTTTCCTTGTCGCGACTGTTCTATCGCTCCGGGGGGGAGGGGGGGGGGGAGGTTTGCTGGGGTTGGACGGCCGCCGCTTTAAGAGAGGGCGTGGCTGTACGCCAAGGGTCAACCGGTACCGAAGACTTCGACGCAACGAGAAAAGTCTATGAGAGAAATAGTTTTATTTAATGTCAATAACTGGTTGGTTGGTTAGTTATGCGTTCAAGGAAGGGATCTACTACACTGGTCATCGGTCCCTGTCAATAACTCATCAACGATTTACTATCGTAACCTAGGACAGTAACAGTACTAGGATGTGGTTTCGCTGATGGTTTTTTGTAAATCTATGTGAATTAACTACTGGGGTTATCAGTTCTGTCAGTTCTGAGGTTTACAAACTACTTAAACTAAACAAGGACAACACACACACACACACACACACACACACACACACACACACACACACACACACATGCCCGAGGGAGCACTAGAATCTCCAACGGGGAGTAACCACCCGCTCCGCACCAAGGCGCCTTAGAGCGCTCGGCCATTCCATTGCGGCTTAGCTGTGATAGCGTTACAGCTCCCAGAGGCGAAATAACAGGTATAGGTGTTCATGTTTCTTCACGATACATATAGTTTTTCCATTACCGTATTGAGTTGGAAACTCATTTTTGGCTTTTCTTATGAGTATTAAACTTACACTGCTTATTTGTGTTTTTATTGTGTAATTTAGACTCATGTTCTTGGGAAGTATCCTAAGAGTGCAGATTAAAATGCTGAGAATGAACAGCAGCAACATGTAGCATATGGATTGTCAAACAAATACTTCTTTCGTACATGTCACGAATTTCGAGGATGTGGCTAGAGAGGAACCTAACAGCGCAGCTAATAAATCGCTCTGAGTGAAACAAGTAGCAACCTTATACATATATATGATTATCAAAAATACATTGCCGTTTCTTAGAAATTTCTCGGCGGAAACTAATAGTATAGATTATATTGCTTTCAAATGTGTTGTCTGCCTTTTGTTTCACCGTTGGCTTCAAATAACCGCGCGGGAATGGCCACGCGGTGTGAGACGCCGTGTCAGGGACTGCGCGGCCGCTCCCGCCGGAGGTTCGAGTCCATCCATCGTCCTTAGCGTAAGTTAAAGTAATGTATAACTTTAGTAACCGGTGACCTGAGTAGTTTGGTCTCTTACGTCTTACACCAATTTAATAATTTTTAAGGAAGATAGAAATGTGAAACCTTCGCCGAATATAAGAAAAACTCTCCCAGGTTACATCTACATGTACATGGGATACTTTGCAAATCACATTTAACTGTCTGTCAGAGGGTTCATCGAACAACTTTATACTTCACTACTGGCCATTAAAATTGCTACACCAAGAAGACATGCAGATGATAAACGGGTATACATTGGACAAATATTACTAGAACTGACATGTGATTACATTTTCACGCAATTTGAGTGCATATATCCTGAGAAATCAGTATCCAGAACAACCACCTCTGGCCGTAATAACGGCCTTGATACGCTTGGGCATTGACTCAAACAGAGCTTGGATGGCGTGTATAGGTACAGATGCCCATGCAGCTTCAATACGATACCACAGTTCATCAAGAGTAGTGACTGGCGTATTGTGACGAGCCAGTTGCTCGGCCACCATTGTCCAGACGTTTTCAATTGGTGAGAGATCTGGAGAATGTGCTCGCCAGGGCATCAGTCGAACATTTTCCGTATCCAGAAAGGCCCGTACCGGACCTGCAACATGTGGTCGTGCATTATCCTGCTGATATGTAGGGTTTCGCAGAGATCAAAAATGTTCAAATGTTTGTAAAGTCTATGGGACTTAACTACGGGTCTATCAGTCCCTAAACTTACAAACTTTTTATGAACTAACTAAGACTAAGGACGGCACAAATATCCATGCCCGAGGGGGGATTCGAACCCTCGACCGTAGTTGCCGTGCAGACCGTGACTGGAGCGCCTCAGTCTCCTCGGCCAACGCGGCCGACTCGCAGAGATCGAATGAATGGTAGAGCTACGGGTCGTAACACATCTGAAATGTAACGGCCACTGTTCAAAGTGCCGTCGAGGTGAACAAGAGGTGAACGAGACGTGTAACCAATGGTACCCCATACCATCACGCCAGGTGGCGATAACGAATACACGCTTCCAATGT
Organism: Locusta migratoria; assembly: GCA_026315105.1. NCBI lineage: Eukaryota > Metazoa > Arthropoda > Insecta > Orthoptera > Acrididae > Locusta > Locusta migratoria. The sequence goes on from CM048746.1 coordinate 544,859,997, forward strand.
GCGTCCACCGCGTTGTCGCCAAACACGGATGCGAACATCATGGTGCTGTAAACAGAACCTGGATTCACCCGAAAATGAGGCCTATGGCGTTTTGCCATTTGTGTACATAGGTTCATTGTTGCGTACACCATCGCAGGCACTCCCGTCTGTGATGCAGCGTCAAGGGTAACCGCACCATGGTCTTCTACCTGATAGTCCATGCTGCTGCAAACGTCGTGGAACTGTTCGTGCAGATGATTGTTGTCTTGCAAACGTCCCCATCTGTTGACTCAGGGATCGAGACGTGGCTGTGCGATCCGTTACAGCCATGCGGATAAGTTGCCTGTCAAGTCCTGCTAGTGATACGAGGCCGTTGGGATCCAGCACGGCGTTCCGCATTGCCCTCCTGAACCCACCGATTCCATATTTAGCTAATAGTCATTGGATAGCGACCAACACGAGCAGCAATGTCGCGATACGATAAACCGCAATCGGGATAGGCTACAATCCGACGTTTACCAAAGTGTTGGAAACGTGATGGTACGCATTTCTCCTCCTTACACGAGGTATCACAACAACGTTTCACCAGGCAACGCCGGTCAACTGCTGCTTGTGTATGAGAAATCGGCTGGAAACTTTCCTTATGTCAGAACGTTGTAAGTGTCGCCACCAGCGCCAACCTTGTGTGAATGCTGTGAAAAGCTAATCATTAGTATATCACAGCATCTTCTTCCTTTCGGTTACATTTCGCGTCTGTAGCAAGTCATCTTCGTAGTGTAGCGATTTTAATGGCCAGGAGTGTGTTTATTTCCCATTCCATTCTTGAATAGCGCGCGGGAAGAAAGAACATCTGAATCTCTCCCTTCGAGCTCTTATTTCTCGTATTTTATTCTGATGATCTTTTCTACCTATGTAAGTGGGAGTTAACAGTATACTTTCGCATATGGAGGAGAATGTTGGCGATTGGAGTTTCGTAAGTAGCCCACGCCGCAGTGATAAGCGCCGTTGTTGTAATGATTCCCATCCAAAGGTACTGTATCATCTCCGTGACGTTGTCTCCCATGGATCGTGACAAGAGAGCTGCTCTTCTTTGGACTCTCCGTCAAATCCACCTGATAAGGATCCTACACTGGGCAGTAATACATAGCATAGTGTATGCAGTTTTTTTAGTATTTCTTTTAAGGCTTCTGTCAATAAAACGCAGTCTCTTCTACGACGTTATATACGTGTTCTTCCCATTTTAAGTCTGAAGTAATAGTAATTTCTAGGTATATAGTGGAGTTTACAGCTTTTACTTTTGACTGATTTATCTCGTAAACAAAGTTTAACGGATTTCTTTTCGTATTCATGTGGACGGCTTCACACTTCTCATTATTTTGAGTCAATTGCCAATTTTTACACCATACTGATATTTATATTGTTCTGCAGTTAATCTTCAGATGATTTTTTTTGTGTCCCTGCCTCGTCGCCGCTTTAGTGTCCCTGCCTCGTCGTAGGTGTCGGTGGCCGAGTGGAATGAGACCGACACAGGAATAAAGATACACGCTGGTGCAGGTACGGAGGGGAGCAGCCAGAAACTAGAAACACTAGAGTAAATTAGAACGAGATATATATTGAACAGAATTTATACAATACTTAACTTTGACAGAGATCAGTACTGAAGAATGTTGATACATAGTTGTTAGAGGCCTGCCTAGTGCCTGTACGATAGCCAAGTCTTCACTGGTGCCTATCTGATTCCGAAGTCTTTACTGGTTGCTATCTCAGTCCCAAGTGAACGATGTCGTTCAGTGGTGGCCACGAGCGGGGTTGCAGCAGAGGGCGCTCGTGGCTGTCGTCGTGAGAACGCCGCGCCGTGCGTGCATGGCGGCGCGCGGCGAAAGTAGGTGGCGCGCACTTTGTACTTGTGCGACACCACACCCCTCCCCCCCAAACCGCCGCGCCGTCGTGGCGTAGGGCTGAGGGCCACGGCGACGGCACTGGGAGGAGGGCCTGGGCGGGGGCGTTACTGGTGGGACGGGCGTCGTAGCTGAGGCTGGGATCGAGACGCCGTCCGCGCCCCGGTATACACCTTGTGATCCACCGGAAAACCCGCGAAAACCAGCGGAAGGGCGCCCGCCCCCGCCCAGAGGGAGCAGGTCATCTTCTTCTGAGGTGCGTGGCCCAAGCTGGGGGGGCCCGCACGGTCCCGGAGTCCCTCTCGGTGACGCTGTCATCTGCGGCGGCGACAGCGGCGGCGACGACTGCGTCGGGGGTGTGTCGACGTCCATAGGAATCTCGTAGTCCGAGGACGAACGATGTGCTTGCGCTCCCTGGCGGTGAACTGGGTCTGGAATCAAGAAACCGGAGACAGGATCGCGCGGCCTATGCAGGCGCAATTGGTTTGCGTGGCGCCGCAGCTCCGACCCTGTGGAAGAACGTACAACATACATATTGCGACCGAGCACGCGCTGAATGGTGCCCGGCATCCATGTCTTCTTGTTGCCAGCAAACACCCTGTACAGCACCGGCGTAAAAACCTGAAAACGCGTAGCGCCATACGAACCGACTCGGTGCGTGGGAGGCTGCAGCAGGTGAAGGAGAGTGCGGTGACGGCGGCCGTGTAGCAACTCGGCAGGAGACGGGCCGTCACGTGGCATGCATCGATACGTAGACAGGAAAATTTGAAGAGCTTGCTGCCTGGAGTGCTGACCTTTCATCTTCTCCATGTGAGACTTGTATGTTCGAACGAAACGTTCTGCTTCACCATTGGACTGAGGGTGAAAAGGTGCAGTGGTAATATGCTGAATGCCATTCACACGACAAAACTGTTGAAATTCTGCACTAACAAACTGAGGTCCATTGTCACTGACGATAGTTTCAGGCAAGCCTTCGATGCAAAACACCGATGTTAAGGCACTGATTGTACTAGAAGCTGTCGTTGAGTTCATGGCAATCACGAAAGGAAACTTGCTGAAAGCGTCCACAACAATTAACCAGCGCGTATTCCAGAAAGGTCCGGCAAAATCAATATGTAAACGTTGCCATGGTCCCTTGGGGCGTGGCAAGTCTGAGAAACGCTGTGGAGGAGCCGCCTGATGCTCCGCACAAACTGTACACTGTGATGTCATGCTCTCTATCTGAGCGTCCATACCAACCCAGGTACAATGACGTCTGGCCAGTTGCTTTGTCCTAACAATGCCCCAATGTCCTTGATGCAGGAGGCGTAACACTTCTCGTTGCAGGGAACGAGGAACAATCACTCTTGCTTGGTCGTTGTCGGTATGCAACAACAGTACACCCTGAATTAAAGATAATGCATGACGTTGTGCAAAATAACGTCGAACCAGAGGCCGATCAATGTCTTTGGCTCTGGCAGGCCACCCTGAGCGAACATAACGTGCTACCACACTTAGGTCTGCATCCGCAGCTGTTTCCTGTGCAACCCGACGAGAGTTCAAAGGGAAATCTGCGACAGCGGTAGCATCTCTGGAGTCTATCTGACAACATGCCATTTCCGAAGAATCAAACGACACATCCTGGCCAACCGGAAGTCGGGAAAGTGTGTCCGCGTTGGCGTGTTTAGTGGTAGGTCGGTAAAAAATCTCACATTGATAATTAGACAGTATTAAGGACCATCTCTGAAGCTTTTGTGCCGTTCGTGGCGGAATTGGCTTTGTGGGTGAGAACAACGACGTGAGAGGCTTGTGGTCTGTCAACAAATAGAATTTTCTGCCATAGAGATAATGATGAAACTTTGTGACGCCGTAAATGATTGCTAAGGCCTCCTTTTCTATCTGACTGTAATTCTGTTGCGTCGGCGTCAGTAGCTTGGATGCAAAGACAATAGGACGATCGTGAGATCCAATGCGATGTGACAAAACAGCACCCAGACCGTACGATGAGGCATCAACTGCTAGCACTACAGGCTTCTGTGGGTCAAAGGGAATCAAACATGCATCACTGAGTAGTGCAGACTTTAATTTGTCAAAGGCAACTTGGCAATCTTTAGACCATACAAAAGGAACATTCTTCCTACGTAAGTGATGCAGTGGAGCTGCAATCTGAGAGGCATTGGGAATAAATCTGAAATAATAGTTAAGCTTTCCCATTACTGCTTGCAATTCATGCACATTCTTAGGAGGAGGCAAGTCTTTGATTGCTCTAAGATGTGACTGTAAGGGATGAATTCCTTGGGCATTAATCACATGGCCTAGGTACTCTATTTCAGTTTGAAAAAACGAACACTTTGCTTTATTACAACGTAGACCTGCTGCAGTCAAAACTTTGAAAAGGCACTCCAGGTTTGCTAAATGTTCTTCAACTGTACGTCCGGACACCACAATGTCATCTAAATAGTTCGAACAACACGGAACGGAAACTGTCAGCTGTTCCAAAAAGCGCTGAAAAATTGCGGGGGCGGAAGAACTGCCAAAGGGTAGGCGTTGAAATTGAAAAAGGCCCATGTGAGTATTAATGACGAAAAATTTTTTTGACTCGTCATCAAGCGGAATTTGTAAGTATGCCTCTGCTAAATCAATCTTAGAAAAGAAGCAAGACTGTCCTAATTTGTCCATTAGTTCGTCAGGTCTGGGCAGGGGATAAGTGTCTACAATTGTTTGACTGTTCACTGTTGATTTGAAGTCCGCACAGAGACGAAGTTTTCCTGACGGCTTGGATATAATTACTAATGGCGAGGCCCACTGACTCGCAGAAACAGGAGAAATCACCCCACTATCTTGCCAACGTTTAAGTTCTTCGGCACTGTATCATGCATTGCGATAGGCACTGGTCTAGCTTTACGAAATATTGGAACTGCAGATTCTTTTAAAGTCACATGTGCCACGAAGTCTTTTGCACAACCTAGTTCCGGAGAAAACAAATCACTGTATTTTTCACACAATGCATTAAGTTGGTCCTGAGGCACTACTGACGAAATTTGAAGCACATCTCTTTGAATTGATAAACCAAACAAGTCAAAAGCATCTAGTCCAAAAATGTTCTGTGTCGATTTGGCTTGAAGAACTACAAAAGCAACTGTTTTTGTTACACCTTGAAAAGAGGCGGGCAGGCTACACGTTCCTAGCACGGGAATATTTTGACCTGTATAAGCTGTTAACACTTGCTGTGACGGCGACAATTTTGGCGAACCCAGAAGTTCATAAGTGTCTTTATTAATTAATGTAACAGCGGAACCAGTATCAAGCTGAAATTGCACAGTCTTATTTTCTATGGAGAGATTTACAAAAAGTTTGTGCTTCTGGCGCACGACAGGTGCGCGAATGTGGGCAACGTCTGCTACGGTTTGTTTGCTGCGTATGCGCGGGCCGCGTAGTGAAGGAAGCGGCGCAGACTCGGCACATAGATTAATATCACTGTCACTAGATGGCACTACCGCCGGATCGGCGTCCGCGCAATGCGAGGCTACTACAGAGTCACTAACTACTGCACTACACTCTTGAGCAGCTACTTGATGTCTACTGTCATTAGCTACACAGTACTGGGCACTTTTACAATAAGAAGTTGCAGAAGGCACTAGTTTCACTACAGGTTTGCACTGTACATTGTCACTTTGCTTGTCCCGAACCCTTTTCCGTTGCACATTTTTACGCGCTCGTCGGCGCTTGCTACGTGGTGCACTATATAGTTTTGCCGTAGGCGCAGAGTAACTGTTTGGTATTTGAGAACCAATTAAAGCACTGCTCAAGTCCACAGCGTGTATGACATGCACTGCTCTCGCAATTTGCGAAGCACTGTTTCTAACGTTACTGTTCTTTGAATTTTAGTTTTGCATACACACTGTCTGTATGTGTCCTGATTTGCCACATTGATAACAGGTTGCGTTGCGACTTTGGCACTGTGCACGCTTATGGCGAGACACACACTGAGGGCAAGACTTGCGAACATTTTTCTGAAATGAACGTTGGCGCCCGTTATTCAAATTACTGTTTCTAACACGACGGGGCGACCTTTGTGTCGCACTTTTACACTGGCTACTGTTCACTGTCTGTTCAGCACGGCCGGTAGAAAAATAAGAATCACTAGGGCTAGATGGAGAACTGTAACTACGGCTAGGAAAGCGACCGTTGCGGCGCACTGAATTAACACTGTGGCTTTGCAAAGTCAAAAGTATCATGCGCATCTATAAGCTGCAGTACACTGTCTAATGAGGGGTCAGACTGTTTCAGAATTGCTGCTCTAATTCTGGGGTCCTGAATATTCTGAGTGATAGCGTCTCTCAACATCACGTCACTATACGAAAGTCCACAAGAACAAGTAAATTTACATTGGCGGGTTAAGCTCTTCAACTCGGTGATCCACTCTTGGTGTGACTGTTCGGGTGATTTTAAGTCTGAAAAATCGGTACCGTGCCGCAGCTACGAGAACTTTTTTCTCATAATGAGCATTTAGTGCCTCTACTATTTGTTCAAAGTCTACATCACGAGGAGATACGTCGGGGAAAAGTTTTTTCAGTAACACGAAGGTGTTGGTGCCCACCACAGATAATAGCAGATGCTTCACTTTCTGACCTGTAATTTGATGAGCCGCGACGAGTTCTTGAAACTGTTCGAAGTAGTCGCTCCATTCTTCCTCACGTTCGTTGTACTGGCAAAACGTAGGAAGCGTTGCGGCGGCTGTTGTTGGTTAGCTGCTTGCGCTGTGAGCTGGGCCACCGCCTGGAGAAGTTGCGTTATTTGCGCCGTCTGTAACTGAATAATTTCCATTAAGTTTGGGTTCGGGGTAGTGGCCATGCTGACCGATTAGGCGCTGCATATACAAGTAACTTATAACAGAACACAATGCAATATGAAAGAGGACACTCTGCAACAAAAAAGTCCACAAAAATACGTAACAAAATATCTTCCCCCAAAATTCTTATTATAAGGGTGGGTGGGCGGGAGCAATTTCTGTTTGCTCCGACTGCTGCTGTCTGGCTGCTGGTCCAAGGTTCGTCTATCACTCCTCGTCGCCACTTTTGTGTCCCTGCCTCGTCGCCGCTTTTGTGTCCCTGCCTCGTCGTAGGTGTCGGTGGCCGAGTAGAATGAGACCGACACAGGAATAAAGATAGCACGCTGGTGCAGGTACGGAGGGGAGCAGCCAGAAACTAGAAACACTAGAGTAAATGAGAACGAGATATATATTGAACAGAATTTATACAATACTTAACTTTGACAGAGATCAGTACTGAAGAATGCTGATACATAGTTGTTAGAGGCCTGCCTAGTGCCTGTACGATAGCCAAGTCTTCACTGGTGCCTACCTGATTCCGAAGGTCCTAACTGGTTGCTATCTCAGTCCCAAGTGAACGATGTCGTTCAGTGGTGGCCACGAGCGGAGTTGCAGCAGAGGGCGCTCGTGGCTGTCGTCGTAAGAACGCCGCGCCGTGCGTGCATGGCGGCGCGCGGCGAAAGTAGGTGGCGCGCACTTTGTACTTGTGCGACACCACAATTTTACTAGACGGTAAATAACGGCGTAATCTGCAAACAACCTAAGACAGCTGCTTAGATTTTCTCCCAAATAGATTATGTAAATAAAGAACAGCAGACGACCAATGACACTACCTTGTGGAGCGCCTGATGTCACCTCTGTTTTAGTCGATGCCTTACCATCGATTATTACAAACTGTGTCCGCTCAGACAGGTAATCCCCTATCCAGTGGCAAATTTGGGGTGATATACCATGTTTATGTTATGTAATTTTCATTGTTGTGGGCGTGAGTGCAATTAATGACGCAACAATGAAATTACTTAGCTGTAGCAGGTCAGGCCATTTCAGTCAGGATGTGAGGGACGCGGCGAAAAGTTCTGCGTGTTCTGTGACTTGCTAAATTTGAGTCCAGCACACACTCTTAATGTGTGTTGAATGAAGTCCCGTCTTATACAAATGACAATGTACGGTTGGATCAAAAGTTGAAGGATACAGGCAGTTTCTTAGTTGAAAAACATTCTGGTAGGCCATCGGTGGAGACGAAGCTGTAGAAGCTTTACGGCAAATCTACCTCAGGAATCCCAATAAATCGGTGCGTAGATGTGCTCGAAAACTACATTTAAAGAAGAACACATTCCACAAAGTTTAAAGAAACGACTCCATTATTCGGCTTACAGTCTGCAGTTGTTGCAAGTAGTCCATTTGTCTGATTGTTCTAAACGATTTGAATTTGCTTCACTGTTGCTTCATGAATAGTGTTTAGCGATGAGGCCACATTTTGTGTGCGGGGTCATGTTCATCGTTGTGGCATCAGAATAGGGGTTTTCCAAAATTCTTTGTTCTACAATGAGTTCAAACGTCACACTCTTGTGCATGATAAAACTGTAGTACAGTATTTCTTTGCGGAGAATATAGTGACGTGAAACATGTTGCCGGTATCGGATTGCTCTATTTTCTTATATTTATGGTACGTGAAGTTGAGACCTTGAATACCCATCAGCCAAAGCCATTCGATGCATCTCTCAGAAAATCGACTTTGAAGTTTTGCAGACGCATTTCAATACCTGTTATGGTGCAACATAGTCCAATTGTCGTCGTAGCTCATTTGGTACAAACCTAAATAAATAAATGTTAACGTTGTACATTGGTGATGAAGTTAACATTAGTTCGGTAGTTCACACGCTACGTAATCTTATTGTATTTTATTTTCGAATACTTAAACCACTAAAATATAAGATTCATGAAATTTATGGTTATTACCACGTACGAATGATGCATATGATGCATATTTGGTAATTTTAAATTTTCTATTTTTATAAACGGTTGTTAATAAGGATGGTTTGAATGACAGAAAGTGAAAAATATCGCGAATTCCATTTTTCGGGCAATGCCGTTAAGTCATGAGCTTTTCATTTAGACTTTATCACTGCTTAAAATAACAGAGGTAGTATCATATGTCAGGGAGATGAGCATCGTAAAAACACGGGAACAATTAACACATCAGGCTTATTATACAAATGCTGCATTTTTACGGTCGCCATTTTTCTCGATATATGAACTGGAAACCGAACTTCATTTACGTTCATGAAAATTTATCTTTCTTCCACGAAGTTTACGAACGAACGACGCATACCTGATCATTTCACTCAAGACTGGAGAGGACAAATGGTGATGAATAATTGAATATAGTAGTTCTATGAAATAACCTCTAGCACGTCCTTGTTCGATCAAATAAGGCACACAACGGATAATAATGATAGTAATAATTATAGTAACAATAGCATTCTGACGGGTTCCAACGACCAGACGTATTTATCCTTGATCGACAATCCACAACGGTATTAAATGAGCTTCGTCAATAATTTGAACAATTGGCACTATAACAGGTATTTAAATGTACTTGCAGAACTTTAAAGTCTATGTTTCGAGATTTTTTTAAGTTGTAGCTAATAGGTTTGGCTGATTACTATTTGATGTCTGAACTTCAAATACCATTAATATAAAAAGCTACAAAAACCCGATACTCGTGTTGTCTCCTTGTAAGACTAGGTGACGTGTCCTTCAGCGTGGAATATCGTTTAGATGTATGTAAAGCGACAAATATAATAGACATCGAAATGCATTGTACAGGTATGCCAACTTGTTGAGTTTTACTTTCCGTTTCGAATATTTCACGTCTCCATCTTGTTTCGTTGAATTTTTGTGACCCGTTAAAACTGCACCACGACGCTACAAACACAATGTAATAAAACGTTAAATAACTGAAACTATTGTTTATCATTACGTGTTTCGTGACTGCGCATCTATGGTGCGCGTGTTAATATTTCTGCTAGGCTTCGGCGAATGTCATTATGGTTCGGAACCTTCCTGACCCTAAGTTGGAGTGTGCCGAAGGTTTGCTGGGATTAGTTTGGGTAGAGGGAGCATAACGGAGGCTTGGCTGTTTCGTGCGGCTGGCTGTTGATGCCTGCGTGCGGCCGTGGCCTGGCTTGGAGGTAGTGCGGTATTTAACGCCTGTCTCGTACTTCTAACGCCACCGATTGGGTATTTCTGCCAAGTGCTCAACTGCTTTGCTTCTGCCGATGCATGATTCAAATGTCTCCACGATTCTAATTTGCTACTTAGAAACAGTTATGACATGAGCATCTCAGTTTAATGTTTGTGGAAAATTGCATGGTTTTAAGTTTGTTATTTAAATGCCATATCACTGATGGCCGTTTCAAGTTAGAGCATTGGCTGGAAAGCGCAGTGCTGCGTGGGAACAGTCGAGCGGTTCTTGGTGACTTACAATGGACTGCGAGGATGTTCCCGCCAGAGGTTCGAGTCCTCCCTCGGGCATAGGTATCTGTTGCCCTTAGGTTAGAGTAAGTTAGTATTAGTGGTTTGTAAGCATAGGGTTAAAATGTTCAAATGTTTGTAGAACTTATGGAAATTAACTACGGGGTCATCAGTCCCTATTCTTACAAACTACTTATGAACTTATGACTAAGGACGGCACAAATATCCTTGTCCGAGGGGGGATTCGAGCCCCCGGCCGTAGTGGCCGTGCAGACCGTGACTGAAGCGCCTCAGTCCCCTCGGTCACCGCGGCCGGCTAAGCATAGGGAGTGATGGCCACAGTAGTTTGGTCCCACAGATTTACAAACGCAGTAATTTTGTTTTATTTGTATAACAGTTGTTTCAGTAGGTGCTTAGAAATTAAGACTTGACTAAAAACATTAGTCGCAATCTGAAAGGAAGCCTTTTAATTCTTATTCGGATAAATGAGTAACGATGCAATTTTAAAGGAGTCCGGTTTAATGACTTTTTATACAGGTTGGGTGAAATCTCAGTCATGACAGCTTAACTAATGTAGTAAATTCTGGAAATGACTCTTGCTATTATTCATACAAACTATTGTTAGACTAACTATAAGGGCGTTGCTTCACGCTGCCTGTTCTGCTAAGTTAACTAAGGGGACTTTCTATTCGTGGGACGTCAAGAACCAACACTGCTGTACAATATTTGATTTTTGTTGCTTGTGAAAGAAATTGTTTTAAGAAATCTGTTGGAAGTAAAGCCTGGAGTTGGCAATACTCGATCAATAAAAATAATTACTTACTTGGATTGTTAAAAATATATTCTTTGTATGTCGTCTTTGAACATTAAATTAAAAACTTAAAGTTTAAATTTCCATACTGTTAAATGTTATCCTTCAAGAAGTGTAGTACTCAAATTTATTGTTTTACCGTGTAGTAAATTGCCGATCATATGTTTCAACTTTAATTTCGCATGACAATTGTTATTTTTTGAACCTGGTGACTTGTTAAAGAGCAAAGTGTGTCAAGAATACATGGACTTAAAAACTGTACAAAAGAAAAAAAAAAAGAAAAAAAAAAGAGTAACTGTATATGAATGTTGTCTATGCTGTTACCACCGGTAAATACCTTAAATGCTTTGTCAATGAAAATTTCTGCTGTTTGCCCACCGTAGCAGCTCTGTGTCCTGCTGTCGCCCATCAGACCCCATGAACACTTCGATAATGGAAAAACATCTTACTACGATATCTTTGGTTTCCACATTCTGGGAGGAGGTACTACGCACCAAAATTGAAAAAAAAGGTCCATTAAACGTGTGCTTTAAAATGCATATTCAAGAGTTGTGAGCACTTCATCATTAGAAGTGTTTCACAGTATTAAAAATGAAGCTAATAACTATTAATATTTGCATTTCAGAGTTAATATTTACTGGGCACTATTTTTCGATTTTGGTCCATAGTACCTCCTCCCGGAATATGAAAAGCAAAGAGCTGGCAGTAAAAGGAATTTTTCCCCATTATCTAAGTTAATTATGGCGTCTGACTGACGACATTTCCGAACATGGTTTCCGATCTAAAATTTGATCTACTATGTTCTCTCTACATACCCTCAAAGTTTTTCGCTTTTATCAAAGGTCACCCTAATTTGTTATTGATTAAATCTGTGTAGGCGCCGGCGGAAGCGAACTCCGCCACTCAGATAACGTGGAGATAGGCATCAATTATCCCTGCACACGAATTCCGCAACTTTCCCTTCACGTAGACGCAAGCATACCTTGGGCTTCCTGCCTAAAACGTGCTACAAAGAAGAGGTAGGTACAGGTTTCAAGTATCCTCCTTGAGAAAAACCACTCGACACATGTCTTTTCAAGAAAACGAATCAAAATCGATTCAGTTGTGTTGATGACTTACCTGCTGTCACGACCGCTTGTCAATAAACCAACACATCTGAAGCGGATTTCCATTTCATTTCTAATGGAAATCTAATGCATTTTTTTAATCTGCAGCGGAAAATTCGGATATTAAGACTTGGACAAGTTTACAAGGTCAGTAAAAGTGAAAAAGGAAAGTGGCTTCATTCTCGTTTCTCTTTAACTTACTTAAATATGATGAAGTTGGAAATGCATTTTGTGATCTAATAAGCATCATGGCAGAAGAACTATCAGTTATGGAAAATTATATTGATGAGTAAAACGCATCTTTCCCACCTTCTATTTCAGCAGACGTGTCCTCTGTGCTTTGAAGATCTGCAAGTGCGTGCGAGAGCTTTCATTCTCGAACTCCTCCTTTGAATTCACTCACCCAAACATTTTTTGTGACTACGCTGAGCCTCACGGGAATGACTGCGGGTAGTAAGGGCCATGTCACAAACTGCGCGGCCGCTACCGCCGGAGGTTCGAGTCCTCCCTTGGACATGGTTGTGTCTGTTGTCCTTAGGTTAGTTTAAGCAGCTTTTAAGTCTATATACTGCGCGGTTGCTCCCCGTCGAATGTTCGAGTCCTCCCTCAGAAATGGGTGCGTTATTCTTAACATAAGCAAAGTCTAAGATATACAGTCACGACTCTTCCACTGATTCTTGTTATACGCTGCGGCCGGAGCACTCCGAGCTGCCGGCAAGCTAAGTTTCTGAATACTATATCGCAAGAGTGCGGATAGTACCGTTTATGTCGATTTCAACTTTTTACTATAGGGAAATATGTAGTGCCAGAATATCGTTAGTAAATAAAAGATAACTCTTCATTTGTCTTTCTTAGATTTCCTAGGAACTCTGGAATGGTTTGGAACGGTACATTACATGACACTTTAGTTTACGATTTTCTTTTAATCTGCAGGCATTAAATGCAGATTTTTATTTTCTATTAAGAAAAAGAATGGCTAGTAAACACCAGAAGATTTGAACGTTTGCAAAAAGACGTCGCTTTGCTGTTCAGGAACGGTAAGGTGTGTTCACTGCAATTGCAGTGAAATCACTAAGTGTGGAACGTAAAGAGACATGCGTGGAATGCAATACCTGCGTTATATACTGTACCAAATCAGCCACCACAGCTTTTGCTGACGGAAAAGCCTCTTAGCAATAAAAGGCATTGAAATAGTTTCCTAACAAATAATAAGCTAATTCTACAATTGTTGCAACATCTGACCCAGAAACGTCAAGAATTTTCAAGATATTCGCTTTTCAAGCAAAAGTAATTACTCTCAGAAATATAGGAATATATATTAAAAAAAAGATGTGTGAAGTGTAAAAGTGAGCGAATTATTCGACTCCATACTGAATTGTTACGTGTCAAATAAAACGCCTATCACAGCATAAACGGACCATAACAGGAATTTATGTTTCTCATGTGTCAACATTCTCTTACTTTCACCTTCTTTTCTATATTGTTATTTCAAAGCTCTCATGGGGAAACTGGCAACAGCTTCTACATCTACATCTACATCTACATCTACATGGGATACTCTGCAAATCACATTTAAGTGCCTGGCAGAGGGTTCATCGAACCACAATTATACTATTTATCTCCCATTCCATTCTCGAATAGCGCGCGGGAAGAAAGAACACCTGAATCTCTCTGTTCGAGCTCTGATTTCTCGTATTTTATTCTGATGATCATTTCTACCTATGTAAGTGGGAGTCAACAATATATTTTCGCATTCGGAGGAGAATGTTGGCGATTGGAGTTTCGCAAGAAGCCCACGCCGCAGCGATAAGCGCCGTTGTTGTAATGATTCCCATCCCAGATCCTGTATCATTTCCGTAACGCTGCCTCCCCTGTATCGTGACAATGCGAAACGAGCTGCCCTTATTTGGACACTTTCGATGTCCTCCGTCAAACACACCTCATAAGGATCCCACACTGGGCTGCAATACTCCAAAAATGGACGGACAAGCGCAGTGTATGCAGTTTATTTAGTAGTTCTGTTGCGTCTTTTAAGGGTTCTGCCAATAAAACGCAGTCTCTGGTTCGCCTTTCCCAGGATATTTGCTACGCGTTCTTTCCAGTTTAGGTCTGAGGTAATAGTAATTCCTAGGTATTTTGTGGAGTTTACGGCCTTCACATTTCATTGATTTATGTTGTAAACAAAGTTTACCGGTTTTTTTTTTTTTTTTTCGTACTCATGTAGACGACTTCACACTTCTTATTATTTAGAGTCAATTGCCAATTTTTACACCATACTGATATCTTATTCAGATCGTTAGTACGGCATTCTTTAGACAGAAAGTTACATGAATTTGACAATTACGAATGAAAACGCAGAAGTGAGAAAATAAACGCAGTATTTAAAATACTATGGCGATAAACTGGTGCATAAGATACATGAATACGATGGGTTTAAAACACATATTTAGGATTAAAACTACCGCGGTGGCTAAAAATACACTGAAGTTTCACAAGAAAACAGCGACGATGACGAAGACACTAGTAAAACGCACAGCTACACGCTGTTCTGCCTATTTGGCGGTTACTAAAATCGTAATAATCACACGAAGGAAGCAAAAAAACTGACACTAGACGAAGCATTATCAAAACGTGGTAATGAAACTCTGCAGGGGATAGGGGAGGGAGGGGAGGCGCGGAGAGGTGACCGGTGAGGGGAGGCGGGAGGGTGTAACGACTCCTGGGGATGGGAAAGGAGGGTGGGAGAGGAGGTGGAAGGGAGGGAGAGGGAACGTATATGGGGAAGGATTAACCCTTTCAGACCCTATAGCTATAATAGTGTGCATAACTTTTACAGTGTCTAAGATTGATCAAAATCATTTTTTTTCTCAATTGAAAGATGTATATGACTATGAGTGTTCAAACTTTTCATCATGTACACTTAATGTCAACTGCGGAAGATCACTATAAAAATACCAGGTAATCAGTGTTGCACTGCAGTGTGAACTCCAAGGAACAAGCAGGTTGTGGATTACTTGTATTCCAATGTACAACTGGAAAGTACTAGTAATTATTTTGCATCGCAACTATTGAATGATCACTTTATTTAGTACAAAAGTTAGTTCTGCAATATTGATTATTTTAGTCCATAAAAAGGAGCCTTGCTTTTCAACATATGCAATTTTGTAGTATGTAAATGGATGCATACAACAGCGTAAACGTTGCATATAAAATAATTAAAAACCTAAATTAAGAGGAATACAACAAAAAGAATAATTTCCTTCCTCCAGGAAAAAATGAGGTCTGAAAGGGTTAAGGTTGATAGCAAGGAGAGGAAAAATCACGGAGGGCGTCATCAGGGAAGGGGAGCTGACGGAAGTTATCCTCGGAAAGAATGTGGAGAGTATGGAGGTAGAGGGAGGAAGGGTAATGGCATGGCAGAGGTCCATGATACAATAGGAGGTGGGAGACCAGAGGTTGTTGGGATTCTATCTTCCGAGACACGAAGAGGACGAGATGTTTCAGAAATTTGAGTAGTTGGGGGAAGGAATGAGACCTTACAGGATATGCATGGGGGAAGGGAAGCGGATACGGTAAACAAGGCGGAGGTCGTGGTGCTCAAGGATCTGGAGGGACTGGTAGTGGGTGTGTGTGTGTGTGTGGAGGGGGGGGGCGGAGGCAGGGGATGCAGTGTGGAAGCTACACGAGGCGGAACGCATTAAGGATCGGTAGGTGTAGAGGATGGTGGAGGGCTGTGTCCCCATGTCCGGCCTGAGAGAGTTTTAGCAGGTTGTAGTGGAAGAGGGTTTTTAGATGGACAATTTGAAGGTGAGGTTTCCAGGAAAGGGAGCAGTCAAGTGTGAGGCCAAGGTACTTAAGGGTTTTGGTTTTGGAATGGAGAGAGGAGGTACCTAAGACAGAGGGATTGGTCATCGACAGAGGACGGTCGGAAACCACATTGTGAAGGAGCTGGTGTTGACGGAGATGTTGGGGGACACAGCGAGAGAGGATAGTTTCCAAAACCTTGCTGAACACCGACGTGAGGCTGACGGGACCGTAGGACGAGGCATCAAAGGATGGTTTTCCAGGTTTAGGGAATATGAGGGGAAGTCTTACTTTCAGCTGAGTCAGTTGCTAATATACTAATATTCGTATTTCTTCATTAATAAGGTTCTTACATCACTGAATCTGTGAAATTCGGCTGCTTATTTATGTATTTCACGATTATTGTCATCTGATATTTTTCTGATATTTGCAATCTAAAAATTATAGTAAATATTTCGTTTATTACGTAGAAACAAACATTTCTCTTATGGTACCTTGATAACCGCTAGGAGCGCTAGTGTCAGTTGGTAACAACTTTCACAGCAGTGAGTGTCGCGACTGTATATGCTTCACTGTAGCGTAAGTTAGTTTGTAAGTCTAGGGACAGATGACCTCAGCTATTTGGTCGCATAGGATTACAAACATTTGAATATTTTTCTGAAATAACTTTACTCTTGGAGAAAGGAAACTTCAGTAATTCAACTGCCTGTTAAGAAAGTCAACAACAGACAAAATTTCCTCTTGAAGAAAGCTTATAAACACAATTGCTATAATAAGTGATGGTTAATGTCATCTCACAAGACATAAATAAAACTTTTTTTTGCCTCAGTGGTTTACAGGCTCTTTGGCTTATGTTGTCCGACAGTGGAATACTTAAATAACTCAGTATTTTAAAGAATAATGCAACACCAATTATTTTTTTGGTTACTGAGGTTATGTGCCCAGTACGCTATGATGAAGAATCAAAAAACTAACATAGCAGACAGATGGACTTTGAAAACAAGAAATCAGAACAAATAAAGATTGAAACCAATGTTAATGAAATTTCACGGTATTTTGAACCAGGAAAAATGTAGTAACTGAAATAACTCGCTGTCTTTTAATTTAGGTTTTAAAGAACATCAACAGCAACGTCATAAATTTGCCTTGGGATAGCATTAATAGAAACCGCACGCCGAAAAAACAAGATCCAGCATCTATATCGTGGTATTCAACTGTTTTTACAATTACCCTAACTTGATGAATAACTGTGAAAGAAAATATCGACAGCAGACTGCTTACTATGAGTAAGATATTGCTGACAAATATTTCTCATACTGCAAAATGATAATGCGCCCTCCCCCCCCCCCCTCCACACACACACACAGCCAAAGAGGTTCCGCCGTGCTTTGTACAGCATCATAAAATTATCACACATCTCTCGTGGACAGCAAAATCACCAAGTCTCAACTGAACCCCTATGGGAAGTTTTGGAGCAGAGAATTAGGACCAAATTTACAGCTCCAACATCGATGAAGTAATTGGCTTCTGTCTTGATACAAGAATGGATAGTATGCTGTCTGTATATTTAGCAATTGTCCGATGGATGATGCAATACTTTGTTAACTGTTTAGTTGGCTCGAGACGCTTATCCCATGTGGTGTGTTCGTGTTTGTAATCTTAGTGCATGAAATAATGGATATTGGTGGTACGAATGCATTTTCTGGATGAAAAAGGAAGATGCTTGGAAGAATGTGAAGAAAAGGAATAATGGCAAAGAATACATATCTAGACACACGTCTTCAATGGTACCGGCACGTCCAATCTGTGATCCACCTAGAGGCCAAGATAACATACAACAGATTTTAATGCTTTTTGGGAATTGGGTAGTTAAGACCTAAAAAATACCTATTTATCAAAGTTGGTGCAAAGTAACGATGTTAAAAGGTCTTACGTAAAGGGAAGGCCGAGTCGTACTTTATGATGTCAGTGTAGTGATAAACAATGCGAAACATAGTGTGTGCCGTAACACATTTCACAGGATTCATGATGTATCTGAAAAACGAGTGCGCTATTAATAAAACTACGTCGACTGCAGCTGTAATTTTCGACCAAAGGGAGAACAAGGCAGCACGTCCTAAAGTGTCAGATGACAAAAAGGCTAAAGTTAGAGAACACATTACATCATTACCAACTGTGTCAAGTCATTAAATCCGCGCGAAAAGCCCTCAACGCATATACCTTCCTGTTGGATTAAACATTGTTGTTATTGTAGTTTTCAGTCCGGAGACTGGTTTGATGCAGCTCTCCACCCTTCTCTATCCTGAACAAGCCTCTTCATCTCCTCATAAGAACAGCGCCCTACATCCATTTGCTTGCTGTATTCATCTCTTGGTCTCCCTCTGCGATTTTTACTCCACACACTTCCCTCCAATGCTAAATTCACGATTCCTTTATGTGTAAGAATGTGTCCTACCAATCGATCCCTTATTTTAGTAAAGGTATGCCAGAAATTCCTTTTATCCCCAATTCTGTTCAGTACAACCTCATTCGATACTCGATACACCCACTTAATCTTCAGCATTCTTCTGTACCACCAAATTTCAAAAGCCTCTATCCTCTTCCTGTCCCCACTGTTTATCGTCCATGTTCCCTCCCGTACAAGGCAACACTCCACACAAATACCTTCAAAAAGGACTTTCTTACACTTAATATTCGATGTTAGTAAATTTCTCTTTTTCAAAAACGCTTTTCTACCCATTGCCATTTTGAATTTCATATCCTCTGTACTGTGACCCATCACTTGTTATTTTACTGCCCAAGTAACAAAACTCATCTAACACCTTTATTATTTCGTTATCTAATCTAATGTCTTCAGCATCGCCTGATTTTCTTAGACAATACTCCATAACCCTTGTTTTGCTAATGTTCATCTTATACACACCTTTCAACACACTGTCCATTCCGTTCAATTGCCCCTCCAGGTGATTCGTTTTATCTGGAAAAATTACAATGTCATCGGCCAAACCGCAATGTTTTTATTTCTTCACCCTTAACTGTAAATCCGCCTCCAAATTTCTCATTGCTTTCCTTTATAGATTGCTCAATGTAGAAATTGAATAACATTTGAGAAACGCTACAACCCTGTCTTACCCCCTTGCCAACCTCTGCATTGCTTTGATACCCTTCAACTAATAACTGCTGTCTGGTTTTTGAACAAGTTCTAAATAATATTCCGTTCCCTACATTTTACTCTTGCTGATTTCAAGATCTGAAAGAGTGTATTCCAATCAACCTTTTTAAAAGCTTTTTCCAAATCTACAAAATTTACAATTGTAGGTTTTCCTTTCCTTAACTTATTTTCTGAGATAAGCTGTAAAGTGAGTATTGCCTCCAGTGTTCCTACATTTCTGAATACAAACTGATCTTCCCCAAGGTCGGCTTCTACCAGCTTTGCCATCCTTCTGTGAATAATTCGTGTTAAAATTTTGCAACCATGACTTATTAAACTAATGTTTCTGTAATTTTCACACCTGTCTAAGCCTGGTTTCTTTGGAATTGGGATTATTGCGTGTTTCTTAAAGTCTGAAGGTATTTGCCCTGCCTGTTACATCTTATGCACCAGGTGAAATGGTATTGTCATGATTGGCTCTCCCAGAGACTTCAGTAGCTCTGAGGGAATGTCATCTACTCCAGGGGCCCTGTTTCGACTTAGGTCTTTCAGTGCTCTGTCAAATTCTTCTCTCAGTATAGATTCTCCTGTTTCATCTTCAACTACTTCTTCTTCCCTTCCTACAATATCGTCTCGAAGTTCATATCCTTTGTAGAGCCCCTCTATATACTCTTTCCACCTTTCAGCTTTCCTTTCTTTACTGAGAACTGGTTTTCCATTGAGTTCTTTATATTCATGTAAGTAAGATATATTTTTATGACGCCTCTTCATTCCTATCTTCCCTGTGAGCAGGACTTTGGGACATTGTGAAAGAGGTTCGACTTGCCAACGTGTACACCAGGGATCATTATTAATACTTGTAACAAAATACCGTCAGAAAAGCGAGTCACACAAGATTTGGTTTGGACTATGCCATTGTTCCGAAATATATTACAAAAACGCTGCGCCAATGCGCCAAATTCAAGAATGGTGCTGTACACGAAAGAATACAACAGAAAGGAAAGGGCAGCTGTTATGACCCATCCAAGTTTAACCTGGGGAAAGTTACGCTAACGCGGATTTGTGCCCGTTGCAAAACTTAAATGTATCGAAGATCTGCCGTACCATGGTGAACATACTTTACAACGATTCTTGCTATTCATCAAGCAGCTAACCCAATGCCCAACGAGGAAACAGAGGATAACCAACCTAATTATGATGACTTAATGTAGCTCAATGATATATTTTTGACGACGTTACAGCGTTCATTGAATGCAATAAATCGCAATTTGCAATCAGCTATGGCTTCGCTGTACTAGGTTTAGATGGAATACCAAAGTGTGGCGAATGAAAATTTGCGACCTGCCGGTATTCGAACTCGGGATCTCCTGCTTACTAGGTAGACGCGTTGACCCCTCCGCCACCAAGGACACAGTGACCAGCCCAACTGGAGAGGAGTCTTCCCTGCACGTCTACCGCCACACCCAAATCTCCATTCGCCACGCTGTGGTATAGGCTGTGGTATAGGAAACAGACAGCGCGGCGAATGGAGATTTGGGTGTGGCGGGAGACGTGCAGGGAAGAGTCCTCTGCAGTGGGGCTGGTCACTGTGTCCTCGGTGGCGGAGTGGTCAACGCATCTGCCTAGTAAGCAGGAGATCCCGGGTTCGAATCCCGGCCAGACACAAATTTTCATTCGCCACACTTTGGTATTCCATCTAAACCTAGTACAGCGAAGCCAAAGCTAATCGCAAATTTCCAAACGGAGCACTTTGCAGGAAATCCAGAGTGCAAGATGAAGATCAGTGCCAGTTGTAGGTCACTTAGCCAACGATGATAAAACATGTAATTTACAAAAAAAAAAAAAAAAAAAAAAAAAGGTTATTAAACGAGATAAAACCCGTCCTTTTACTTTGGACCTAATATTCACACTGCGCTAATCATTATTATTAAGATCAGTTGAGTAGTTTCGGTGTTCATCCCGGACAAACATTGTGGATTTTTATGTATATAAAGATTTTTTTTCGTTTCTTTGCAATGGGAGGGGGCACACGCACACACTTCCCTTCTCTGTTCGTTTAGTTGATTCCGACTCTTCGTGGTCCCATGAACCAAAGCACGCCAATTTTCTCCCTCCTTAACTCTCCTGTAGACCTTCTAGGTTGGAACACTTTGTTTCTGTGATGCCATCTATCCACCTCATCCTTCGACGTCCTCTTCTTCTAGTGCCTTCGATCTTCCCCAGCATTAATGTTTTCTCCTTTTTTTCTTTTTATTTTTCTTTTTTTCCAGTGAGGCTTGTCTTTGCATTAAGTGTCCATATTAGGTCAGCTTTAATATTAGACTTTCCAGGGAGTAAAGTAATTTTATTTGTTGTACTGTCCCTGTGTTGATTCTCTTTGCCGTTCATGGAACTGTAAGAATTTTCCTTCAGAACCACAGTTCGAAGAAGTCGATTCTAATGGTCCAGGTCTCACGTTCATACATGGACGTTATGACCTTGTCAAGGTCTGACCTCGCCTTTTTACTAACAAGCGACTCCTGACTTCGTGGCTGAAGTCACCGTTATGAGATATCTGGGAACCGAGATAATTGAATGTGGACACTACCTCCATGGATTCTCCTCTTCTATCCCAGGAATTTATAGTTGTAGTTGCCATACAGACTGAATAAGTTACGGTGATAATATGCAGCCTTGCCGGACCCCTTTCTGAATATTTTACCATTTCGTTGTTGCGTACCAAGTTCTCAAATGTTCAAATGTTTGTATAGCTTATGGGACTTAACTACGGGGTCATCAGTCCCTAAACTTACCAACTACTTACAAAGTAGCTAACACTAAGGATGGCACAAATATCCATGCCCGAGGGGGGATTCAAACCCCCGACCGTAGTGGCCGTGCAGACCGTAACTGGCGCGCCGCAGTCCCCTCGGCCGCCGCAGCCGGCACAAAGTTCTCACCGTGGCTTCTTGTCAAGGTACAAAATCCGTATTAGATGAATGAGGTGAACAGGTACTCCCAGGTTTTAGAGTAAGTTCCATAATTTTTTGTGATCGAGGCAGTCAAAGGTTTTGGCATAATCAATAAAGCACAGGTAGCTCCACAAGTCTTTCTGAAATTTTCTTGATTTTTCGATCACCGAATGTGGGCATTTAGATCTCTGCTTCCTCTTCGTTTTGTAGATCCGGCTTGTTCTTCCGGTAGCTCTCGATCTGGATGTTGGCGAAGTCTGTTTTGTAAGATTTTCAGCATGCGAGGTAAGTTGGATTGTACGGCGATGTTAAGATCCTTTAGAGATTCATTTATTAGGGATGAATACTGATCTTTTCCAATCTACTAGCCACTACTCCGTGCTCCATATGTTTTTTTTTTTTTTTTTTTTTTTTTTTTTTTTTTTTTTTTTTTACGTATTGAGAACAACACTTTCACAGCATTGTTTCCAAAGACTTTAAACAAATCTGGTGGTATTCTATCATGTCCAACAGTTTTGTTAATGGCCATAATTTTAGTACCCACTGGATTTCGCGCTACAAAATATCTGGCTCAGTTCTAAATTAACGTTAACCTGATCATTAGCAGCAGCAATGTCACTATGCAGTTTTTTCTTGTATAGGTCTTCTACATGTTATGCCCATCTTTCCTGAACATCCTCTGCTTCTCCTAGACCTTTCGCATATTTCATCATTCCAATTTTTGCCTGGAATCTTCCTTCAATTTCTCTAACTTGTTTTCCCCATTCTGTTACTATCTTTAACTTCTTTGCAGCTTTCATTATAGACGATGTTTTATATGTTCTAGCTAATTTAAATATAGCTGATCTAGCCCCCTTGTCTTTTGCTTTCCTCCGTTCTTCTGCAACTCACAGTGCCTCAGTCGATAGCCATCTGGCCTTCTGGCTAATCTTTTTCTCTGCAGCAGTATAGGCAACTTCTGTTCACAGCACTTGTGGGCTTTTGTCTTCCAGCTCTAATACATTAAATCTGCCACACGCACACGGCTTGTGTAACTTCGTTATTCACTATCCTTCAGCTGTTGCGCTATTAATAGCCATGTGCTCAACAAAACGCCGATCTACGTGCGTGTTTCTCGCAGGCGTACGGCGCGCGCGATCAGCTGTGAGTGCAGGTGGTCGTAAAACACGTCAACGCGCCGGCCGTTTCCATAATACAGCGCAGGTGGAGACGGTGTGTGCACACCTGATCGAGGGAAACGGAGTCATGGGAGCCGGCGGCGGTCAATAAGAAGCGAAGAAAGGCCTCGACGGTTAAGGGCGGCTGTCGCTGGCGGGCAGCGGTCCATATGCCCCGGTATCCGCACATGCCGCCGCCAATAAGGAAGCTGAGACGCGCCGGCGACGGACGTGCTGCCGCTACAAAGCGCGCCTCGCCACTTCCTCGTCAGCCGAGGACGGCGGCCGACCTACTGGGAACGCCTGGCCTGGCGCTAGTTATTAGCTGTCGGCCGGCGTCAATCAGAGCCAACATTTTGTGCTCAAACAACGTGGAAGGTGTGTACAGACGGAAGAACAGGGAATACAGTGAGGTGACTAACGTAATGGACCCAGATGGTAGTACTACTGAGTAAACACTGTACACTCTCGCTCATAAAAAAAAAAAAAGTCGAAGAACACCTAGAAAGAGCAGAGATCGAATGCAGAAGTTGCTACCCCGATACTTTTCTGTCTAATGGTAACCAATTGCAGTGGAGTGCTTTATTTTCCCAGTTAAAGAGAATCAAAAATGAGCTACGAACGACTATGCAACAGGAGCGATTTACTAATTTGTCAATCATGTGCATATAAAGTGACGTACTACAACAGTTGGACTTTGAAGACATAATAGATTTTGCATTTCAGAAATCCAGAAAGAAACCTTTAACAACAAAGTAAGTCTAATTTGCAAAACAGTAATCACTAGTATTTTATTTTTGTATTTTTAACCATAATAACCAATAAATTCACTAAACAAATGTACATCATTCTGATGAGTTCATTCAAAGAAAATTACTGTTTTGTTGGGTCTCCTAATCTGTGTGCCAGTCATCTGCATAGAAAGAGATATACTCCAAAAATGGTATATTTTGTATTCTGGAAATCTTTAAACGAATAATTAATTTTAATGAAAGACTAATTTTTAGAACTAATCATTAGTATTTGGTTTGTTATATTCTAACCACTTAAGTCATTCTGATGCATTTATTTAGTTTTTTTAAGGGCCCCAAAAGACCGAGAGCCCAGGGGCCCCTTCATGGCTTAAAACGGCCCTGCGTATACCCATTAGATTTCTATCTGATTATGCTGAAGCGATAGCTCCTTTCTTAACAGTCATATACAACCGCTCTCTCAAAGAAGGATCTATACCAAAAGATTGGAAAGTTGGACAGGTCACACCTATATTCAAGAAAGGCAGTAGGAGTAACCCACTAAACTACAGGCCTATTTCATTGACGTCAATTTGCAGCAGGGTTTTGGAACATATCCTGTATTTAAATATTATGAATAATCTCGAACAGAATGATCAAGGTCAACACAGATTTAGAAAATATCGATCATGCGAAACACAAATAGCTCTTTACTCACATGGAGTGATAAGTGCTGTCGACAAGGGTTCGCAAATCGATTCCGTATTTCTTGATTTCCATAAGGCTTTTGACACCGTACCTCACAAACGGCTTTTAATCAAATTGCATGGTTATGGTATATCGCCCCAAATTTGCGACTGGATAGGGAATTTACTGTCTGAGGGGACACTGTTTTTAGTAGTCGATGGTAAAGCATCGACTAAAACAGAGGTGATATTGGGCGTTGCACAGGGTAGTGCCATTGGTCCTCTGCTGTTTCTTATTTACATAAACGATTTCGGAGAAAATCTGAGTAGCTCTTTTAGGTTGTGTGCAGATGACGCCGTGATTTACCGTCTAGTAAAATCATCTGAAGATCTAAACCAACTGCAGAACGATCTAAATAAGATATCACTGTTGTTGTTGTGGTCTTCAGTCCGGAGACTGGTTTGATGCAGCTCTCCACAATACCCTATCCTGAGCAAGCCTCTTCATCTCCACATAAGAACGACAACCTACATCTGTCTGAATCTGCTTACTGTATCTATCTCTTGGTCTTCCTCTGCGATTTTTACCCCACACACTTCCCTCCAACGCTAAATTCACAATTCCTTGATGTCTAAGAATGTGCCCTACCAATCTATCCCTTCTTTTAGTCAAGGTATGCCAGAAATTTCTTTTCTCCCCAATTCTGTTCAGTACCTCCTCATTAGTTACGCGATCCACGCACCTAATCTTCAGCATTCTTCTGTAGCACCATACTTCAAAAGCCTCTATCCTCTTCCTGTCCGCACTGTTTATCGTCCATGTTTCACTCCCGAACAAGGCAACACTCCACACAAATGCCTTCAGATAGGACTTCCTTAGACTAAAATCTATATTCGATGTTAACAAATTTCTCTTTTTCAAGAACGCTTTTCTACCCATTGCCATTCTGCATTTTATATCCTCTGTACTGCAACCATCATTTATTATTTTACTGTCCAAGTAACAAAACTCATCTACCTCCTTTATTGCTTCGTTACCTATTCTAATTCCTTCAGCATCACCTGATTTTCTTAGACTGCACTCCATTACCCTAGTTTTGCTCTTGTAAATATTCATCTTATATGCATCTTTCAGCACACTGTCCATTCCGTTCAATTGCTCTTCCAGGTCCTTTGCTGTATCTGACAGAATTACTATGTCGTCGGCAAAACGCAATGTTTTTAATTCTTCCCCCTGAACTTTAATTCCTTCACCAAATTTCTCCTTGCTTTCCTTTACAGCTTGTTCAATGCACAAATTAAATAACATTGATGAAAGGCTACAACTTTGTCTTACTCCCTTTCCAACCACTGCATCGCTTTCATGCCCTACAACTCTGACAACCGCTGTCTGTTTTTTGTACGAGTTGTAAATAACCTTACGCTCCCTATATTTTACTCCTGCTTGCTTCAGAACTTGAAAGAGGTTATTCCAATCAACATTGTCAAAATCCTTCTCCAAATCTACAAAAGCTAGAAATGTAGGTTTGCCTTTTCTTAATCTATCTTCTAGGATAAGCCGTAAAGTGAGTATTGCCTCCCGTGTTCCTACATTTCTCCTGAACCCAAGCTGATCTTCCCCGAGGTCGGCTTCTACCAGCTTTTCCATCCTTCTGTAAATAATTCGTGTTAATATTTTGCAACCATGACTTACTAAACTGATGTTTCTGTAGTTTTCACACCTGTCTGCGCCTGCTTTCTTTGGAATGGGAATTATAACAATTTTCTTGAAGTCTGAGGATACTTCACCTGTCTCATGCATTTTACACACCAGGTGAAACAATTTTATCATGACTGGTTCTCCCAGAGACTTCAGTAGCTCTGAGGGAATATCATCTACAGGGGCCTTGTTTCGACTTAGGTCTTTCAGTGCTCTGTCAAATTACATTTCAGAAATCCCGAAGGAAACTTTTAACAGCAAATTAAGCCAAATTTGCAAAACAGTAATCACTAGTATTTTATTTGGGTATTTCTAACTATAATAAATTCAATAAAAAAATGTACATCATTCTGATGAGTTCATTCAAAGGAAATTACTGTTTTGTTGAAGGGTGCCCTAATCTGTGTGCCAGTCATCTGCATAGAAAGAGATATACTCCAAAAATTGAATATTTTGTATTCTGGAAAACTGTAAAGGAATCATTAATTTTAATGAAAGACTGATTTGTAGAACTAATCATTAGTATTTGATTTGTTATATTTTAACCACTTAAGTCATTCTGATCCATGCATTTAGTTTTTTTAAGGACCCCAAAAGACCGAGTGCCCAGGGGCCCCTGCATGGCTTAAGACGGCCCTGTGTATGCCCATTAGATTTCTCTCTGATTATGCGATAGCTCCTTACTTCACAGCCATATATCACCGCTATCTCAAAGAAGGATCTGTACCAAAAGATTGGAAAGTTGCACAGGCCACACCTATATTCAAGAAAGGCAGTAGGAGTAACCCACTGAACTACAGGCCTATTTCATTCACGTCAATTTGCAGCAGGGTTTTGGAACATATCCTGTATTCAAATATTAGGAATTATCTCGAACAGAATGATTTGCCGCGGCGGAGCGGTCGACCGCCTTGAGGTTCTAAGCGACGATACGCGAGGGTATTCCCTGTCGGGGGCTCTAATTCCCCCTCGGGCAGGAATGTTTGTGCTGCCTTTAGTAGAAGATAGTTTATAAGTAGTTTGTAAGTTTATAGACTGATGACCCCGCAGTTAAGTCCCATAAGCTTCACAAATATTTGAACAGAACGGTCTGTTGACCCAAGGTCAACACGGATTTAAAAAATATCGTTCATGCGAAACACAAATAGCTCTTTACTCACACGAAGTGATGAGTACTATCGACAAGGGTTCTAAAATAGATTCCGTATTTCTTGATTTCCAGAAGGCTTTTGACACTGTACCTCACAAACGGCTTTTAATCAAATTATGTGGTTATGCGATATCGCCCAAAATTTGCGACTGGGTAGGGCATTATCTGTCAGCGAGGACACAGTTTCCAGTAATCGACGGTAAGACACCGACTAAAACAGGTGATGTCGGGCGTTCCACAGGGTATTGTTATTAGTCCTCTTTACATAAACGATTTGGGAGGAAATATAAGCAGCTCTCTTAGGTTGCAGATGACGCCGTCATTTACCGTCTAGTAAAATCATCTGAAGATCAAAACCAACTGCAGAACGATCTGAATAAGATAACACTAAAACAGAAAAAAAAAACGCGGTGGAGTAACCGAGCGGTCTAAGGCACCTGGCTGCGGAGCGAGCCGTTGCTCGCCGTCGGAGATTCGAGTCCTCCCTGGAGCATATGTGTGTGTGTGTGTGTGTGTGTGTGTGTGTGTGTGTGTTGTCCATAGGTTAGTTTACCATAGTTTAAGTAGTTTGTAAGCTACGAACTGATGGCCACGCAGTTTGGTCCGATAGATTTACAAACATTTGAACTTCTTTTTTGTGCGTAAAAATTGGCAATTGACTCTAAATAATGAGAAGTGTGAAGTCGTCCACACTAGTACGAAAAGAAATCCGTTAAACTTTGTTTACAAGATACATCAATAAAAAGTGAAGGAATTATTATTACTTCAGACTTAAACTGGAAAGAACTCGTAGATCATGTCGTGGAAAAGTCGAACCAGAAGATGCAACAGATCCACTAAAGAGACTGCATACACTACGCTTGTCCGTCCTTTTTTGGAGTTTGACGGAGGACATCGAAATAGTCCAAAGAAGGGCAGCTCGTTTTGTATTATGACAAGGGAGACTGCATTACGGAAATGATACAGAATCTAGGATGCGAATTATTACAACAACGGCGCTTATCGCTGCGGCGTGGGCTAACTCCAATCGCCAACATTCTCCTCCGAATGCGAAAATATATTGTAGACTGTCACTTACATAGGTAAGAAAGATTATCAGAATAAAACACGAGAACTCAGAGCTCGAACGGAGAGATTAGGGTGTTCTTTCTTCTCACGCGCTATTCGAGAATGGAGGGGAATAATATAAAGGTGGTTCGATGAACCCTCTGTCAGGCACTTAAATGTGATTTGCAGAGTATTCCATGTAGGTGTAGAATATTTTATGGAACTTCGGGTGGCTCGAGAGATGGGACAGCTCCTCAACAAGATTACCTGAGGATGCTCTTTATTGATCGAAACCGGTCATCACAATAAAAATAAATATCATACTGCGATTATACAGATTAATACTTGTTCCATAGAACATGAATGCGAGACTTCGTAACGACGTGGAACATGTAAGTTTAGTTAAGGATAAAATAATATGACATATATTTATTTTTTTAAACGAGCTGTCCTTCATAAATTATTTTGATTTTAAATGTTGTTCGTTTGTTTGTCAGACATTTTATGTTACCTGGTTAGTGTCGAATCCAGGTCCTGAAACTGCCTGGCAGATAAAAATTTTGTATCGGAAAGGGGTCTCGAACCTGGAACTTTTGCCTTTCGGGTGGTTCAAACCCATCTCAGGCCATCCATATTTAGGTTTTCCGTCATTTCACTAAATCACTCCAGGCAAGCGCCGGAATGGTGCCTTACACAAAAAGTTCCGAGCGTAAGCTCCGTCTCTAATAACCACGCTGTCGACGGGACGTTAAACTCTAAGCTTCCCTTGTCTTTCGTGGGCAAGTACTCTACAGTCTGAGCTATCCAGGCACGCTTCACATTCCATTCTCACAACTTTTCTTTTGCCAGTACCTCGCCTCCTAATTTCCAAACTTCACAGAAGTTCTACGAAACTTTGGGACTAACACTCCTGAAAGAAAGGATATGGTGGAGACATGGTTTAGTCACAGTGTAAGGGATGTTTGCAGAATGAAACTTTCAGTCTGCAGTGGAGTGCGCACTGATATGAAACCTCCTGGCAGTTTGAAATTGCATACCGGGAACGGAATTCCAGGAGTAGCATTCCTGCAAGGTTTACAGCAGGAATTCTGTGAAGTTTGGGAAGTAGGAGGCGACGTACGGAGAGAATTAAAGTTATGAGGACGGACCGTGAAGCGTGCCGGGATAGCTCATACGGCAGAGCGTGAAAGGCAGATTCGAATTCCAGTTCCGGCGCACAATTTTATTCTGCCAGGAAGTTTCATATCAGCACACACTCCGCTGCAAAGTTTCATTATGTATCCATGCCCTCTTTGTTTAAAAATGATGGCAGCATTTTGGTTCGCTGCAGTCAGGGTGAGCGGCATCACAGTATTCGCATAATACGTAAAGCGCCAAGTCTGTGTTGTGGGTTGCTATTGAGTACAATCACAATTCACAGTTGGTGCGCCTTCAGGACACTGCGAGCAGCTAGACCTACGTGAATGACTTCCTGAGACCCATAGCCTTCATTTTTCAGCAAGATAATGCGCGACCACGCGTTGCTGCACAAACACATGCCTTCCTGATATGATGTCAGCTTTTTTCCCTGGCCCACCAGATAACCAATCAAAGCTCTGTGGGATATGATGAAAAGAAGGGTGCAGCTCTGTGACCCAATGCGAATCACCATAGATGACCTTTGGAACTAAGTGAACGCAGCATGGATGGCTATACCACAGCCGCCAATTCGTCTATACTTCTAATGAAGGCACCCTTAAATGGTGTCGAAATCGGGGTTCAGTTACAACGCAACTTGTTGGGCTGCGTATTTACATTTATAGTATAAAAAAAAGAAAATAATAACAATAATAATAATAATAAATAAAAAATTAAAAAGCAGGTCGATTAAATGATAATCTGCGTGTCTGAACGACATGTGCGAGCACCATTAAAATATGTAATAAGTGACAATCATGAATTAGATTAGTTAATCAAAGTAGAAACGAGTGTGAAAGTAAACTGGCCAAACGTACTTGCGTGACTTTTTGTGTGTCGAGACGCATCGACAGATTTAGATTTAATTTGACTAGCAGGAAAAATTACTATACTTTGATCAAGTGCTTTAATTTATTGGAATATTAAGAACGAATTCAACAATTGGTAAGAAATCTATCTGACAAAATAGTTGGTTACGTCGTTGTAGCAGAATATAAGAGCAAAATAAACGGTAGAACCTAATGTGTGTAAATTGATCAAATAGACACACACTCTGTCTTATTTCTCCAGATGTCGAACCTAAATAAATTGAATGTCACTCATCTCTTTCTGTCGGCAGCCATACCACACGCACATAGACGAGACAAATTCACAAAAATACGTGCATCCACAAAAATTTATACATCGTAAAAATAGGTATCGTATGTTGTGTGAAGGCAACAAAAATGTCTGACTTCGAGCATAAATTGTATAATAACCAATATTTTTTAAAAACACAGTCTCGATCGCAAGAGAATTTTTATTGTTGTTAGGCAGCCAATTTCAGTCTGCTTGAGAGACCATCTTCAGGCCGACCGTGGCAGCCGATTGTGGGCGGTTCAGGAGCCGTTGACCGAGGAAATCTACTGCACAAAACGCAAACACCTAAAAATTCCACACACAGAGACACACAAAACAGCAATACTCATGACACAAAAATAAATGATACACTCTAACATACAAAATAGCAAACATACTAAACAAACAACGATTACAAATTATTAGTTCAAGTAACAAGGCAGTCTAAATAGCAATCTATTTTATTTCACTGGTAATCATCAGACCGCAACTGTAATGATAATATATTATTAGGGGGATAAATTATTTTTAATTTGAATTTTTAAAATAAGAATGAAATATACCCGTAATTAGAATGAAACTTTCAATCTGCAGTGGAGTGTGCGCTGATATGAAACTACCTGGCAGATTAAAATTGTGTGTCGGAACCGGGACTCGAACCCGTAATGTTGGCTAGCAGTTGTTTACATCTGAAGCTGCCTAAAGGTTTAATGTTGACTACTGTAGATGTAGGTGCAGTCACTCTTTAAATACTGTAAGCTCCACCCTCTGATTTAAATGTTGGCCAATCAGGTATAAGTTGTAACGGAAGTTATACAACAATGGATTTCAATATGCAACAAAACAAGTCATTATATAGAATGCTTAATCAGGTCACAACATATGGTCATATAAAAGACACATGTAGCACATGGAAACATAGAAAACCATGTTATGGTGTTGTTATGATTTAAAAAAAAAAAAAAAAAAAAAAAAAAAAAAAAAAAAAAAAAAAAAAAAAAAAAAAAAAAAAAAAGACGGAGGTACTATTTTACCATTGTCAGATTATAAACTAAAATATTATTGTCGTTATGTCAGAACTAAAATGAACACCAGTTTTGCTGCTAATATGAATGTATTACATCTGTAATGAAATGGTTTTTGATGAAGGTTCTCAGGGTCCTTGCCTTAAAACTGAGAGTCAAATAAAATAAAATATATAACATAAAGTACACCAGTAATAACAATAATTAGGTTAAAATATATTAGAACGAGAGCTGGTATATGGTCATATACCAGTATATGACCATCTATAATGTAATGATGGATCCACCGACTTTATTGTTCACTTTTAGACAAGGTCTTTGTGATTTCAGATGAAGGAAAACACTTTGCAGCTCAGATCGCTATACCTCTGTTTACTTGAGTTTACCGGTTTTGCGAAGCAAACTTACCATCAACCGATCTCTATTTCACTTTCTCTAAAACGACTAGGGCCTGTACAGGTTTGTTCCATAGGCAATGTACCCTTTCCATGGAGCAAACTTGTACAGAACCTACAAGGGAATGGTCAGAGTTGCATTGCCGAAACATGTATTGAATTTTTAGCACTGTTAGTTAACATTGAAGGATGTATGTTAGCTGCTGACATGACCCGGAAGTCACCTAAAAATAAATAAATAAATAAATAATGGCTGTTTTTTCTGCTAGGCGCTTGCGGTGACGGCCGGCCACCCCTGGAAATGGCGAGTCGCGAGCTGTTGTTATGGTGAGCGTAGTTAGCATTGTCGGGAGGTGTGGCCGTCATATCGCGGCGTTCACTAAAGAGGAATATCGTTGCACGGTTTTGGTGGAAAGAGGAAACGAATATTCGTTTCTGTGGCATGCACTTCCTTTTCATTTCTGGTACGTATTTCGAAACATACTGTCCTGAAACTGGTTAAAGATGTGAAAGATATTCCTACATCTTCATCTATACTCCGCAAGCCACTTTACGGTGAACATTCAATCTCCCCTCACAGGTTATGGGAAACCCTGTAAAAGCTTTGCTGCTTGCCATGGAGATAAACCACAGACGCCAAATGAAGCAATCAACAGAAAACACGCGTGAAGACTATGTGATGTGCGGCATGGTAGTTAAACTTCTAGACGAGTATGTAAATAGCGCAGACATGTGGCTAGAAATGACTGAAACACTCGATATTGCAGACTGTGAATCTACTGAAGGAGAAGAAACGGAAGAAAGTTGCACACATGAAGACTCTTCGAGTGATAGTGCCACGTACAATCATTAATTGTCTCCGAAAGCAACACCAGCAACTACAGTTACATTATCAGATAAAGAAAAAACGGAGAAGTACTGTTCAAAGTGTAAGTACTGCAAAAAATAAGATCGCCAGTGTTAATTAATCTTACTTTTACAATGCAGATCAGTCAGGTTTTCAAAAGGAAATGCGTGCGAAAAGT
This sequence comes from Locusta migratoria, assembly GCA_026315105.1. Lineage (NCBI taxonomy): Eukaryota > Metazoa > Arthropoda > Insecta > Orthoptera > Acrididae > Locusta > Locusta migratoria. The sequence continues at coordinate 544,893,194 of CM048746.1, forward strand.
ACACTGTCATTCAACGGGGGAAAACATATTGAGGCAATTGCGCAGTCCACGACTGCACTCACCCATTCATACACTATAATGCCCATAATTAGTCTGGATGGTTCATTACTGCCTAAACTATATGTGTGTCTTCGAGAATCAACTGGACCTTTTGGACCACGTGTCAAACAAACAATTTTCTACGCAGACAATCTTGTGGTAGACGCATCGAACTCTGGAAAAATGGGAAATGATAACGTTACACTTTTCAAGCGTCATGTTTTTCTTCCGTTCTACGGGAACAAATCTCTTCTCCTTCTAGATTCGTGGCTAGGTCATAAAAGTTCTGATTCATTAAAAGCTGTACTTCGAGCTAACCCTAAAAAAGAAGTAGATATACTTCAGATTCCACCCGGCGCAACGAACGTAATTCAACCGTTAGAGAATTCTTCCGCCAGTGGAAGGCATTTTACAGAAAACTAACAGAGAAAATTATTGTGTGCAAATCACTGCAGTTTCCTGTCTATCACCGTGACAATTATCAGTCCCCCCCCCCCCCCCACGGTTTCAACATGTGATTAAATATGCGTGGCACGCCTCGAAAAATATACTGATATTAGGTCTGATTCCTTCCTAACACCGGCCGAGTTTCGTCTACGGACGTCTAACAACGCCTGTGATTCGCAGGGCTGTCATATGTCGTCTTTGCTTGTATGTTCTTGGTGCACAAAAAAACCTATGTTTTGAACATTATATCAATATTTCGCATTTTTGCCGTAATTACAAGAAATAAAAGTTTGACGTGTTCTAAACCGTATATATATTTGTGCCTATTTCATAGCTATTTGGAAAGAATGTTGTAGATAACATATCAGCTACATTTGTCAACGAATTTATTATTATCGTATTTATTAATTATCGTATCATCGCTTTTACTGGGCGAATCAGCTCTCTCACTGCTGTGGCAGGAGAGCGGCGCGTAGCTAACGCCACCTTGTCCCTAGATGGCGTTCGTATAACGTAGCGAGAGAGAGGTCAGAGTTGTAAAATAGGCGAAAACGATGCGACATTAATGTCATACTTCATAAACGTTTTTACAGACTTCCAGTTCATGTCAGCAGCTAACAGTCTGCATACAGACTTCCTTCAAAGTTAACTCACAGTGGTAAAAATAGCAACACAGGTTTTGACATAATAAGTCTGACCATTCCCTTGCTAGTCTACTTTTAGAGAATGTGAAAAAGAGATGAGATGGTAGTCAAATTGCTTATCGAAGCCGGTAAACTCTAGTAAATGGAAGTGTGACGGTCATGGCTACGGAGTGTTTTTTTTTTTTTTTTTCTACTGAAAGAAACAGGATTTGAAATCACGTTCAACCTATTCCTTGGAGTGTCTCGTCACGAAGCCATACGATTCCTCATTTAGCGGAAAAACTAGCAAGTGCGGGTGAGGACACATGTTACATATGCATCCTGATAGCCACACGTGTTATTTTCGTAGTCTGCTTACAGGAGCTAAGCTTACTTCAGCTGACGCTCCAGCCACTGCATACGTACAGAGGGCCCGTGTTAGCTTAATTATATTGAAACAAATCTGTACTACAACATTGGTTTCTATTTCTATGATATGGTACGATACAATAAAAGAAAGTTATTGCAATGAATTAGTAGGACGAATTTCTCTTATCCTAAGGGGATTTGTATCTCTTTCGCTTTGAATATCCATAGACGAGTGGTGAATGACATTCTCAAGGAATAATGAACACATGCAAGTACCAATTACGGTACTGTGTGAGTTTTGCTCCCATTCTCCTCCTTCTGACTTCCTAACAGCGGAGCTCTACACAATCCTATAACAATTAAAATAAAAAAAAGCTAAAAATACATAAATGTTTTGCGTCGTCTACATCTACATAAATACTCTGTAAATTACATTTAAGTGCATGGCAGAGGGTAAATCGAATGGCTTTTTTATTTTTCTCTACCGTCCCATTATCTAAAATCACGGGAAAAGGAACATCTAAATCTTTCCGTTTCCATCTAAATTCGCGTATTATGATCGTTGTGTCTAACTATGTACGTGGTTGATAAAAAAATACGATCGCATAAGAGAATGTTGGTTAAAGAAATTACGCAAATAAATCTTGCCGCAACGAATAAAGTCTTTCTTTTACTGATTTCCACCCCAACTCGTGCATCATTTCCGTGACAGTACCTCCCCTGTAACACGATGATGCAAAACGAACGGCCCTTCTCTGAACTTTCTCTACGCCCACCGTCAATACCACTTGGTGGGTTTCCCATAATACGCAGCGATACTGTACTACAGGAAGTTTCTTTACCAGAAGTGTTGCATCTTCTTTCTGCAATGAAATGTAGCCTTTAGTTCCCTAAAATATTTTCTGTGTGTTATTTGCAATTTAAGTTATTCGTAATTGTTATTTATAAGTATTTAGTTAAGAATATAGCTTTTAGATTCGAAGGATTAATCGTGTAAATGGAGTATAACGGATTTCTTTTATTGCTTATATGGTTGACGTCACACTTATTATTATTTAGGGTTAACTACCAATTTTTGCACCATGCATATTTTGCTGTTCCTTTTGATCTTCTGGTGATCAGTACTACGTACTGTGTCCTTTATAATAGAAAACCGTGAATCCAATCGCACTATTGTAGCGATATGCAGTAAGCACGCAATTTGATTAGAAGACGGTTGTGGGATGCGGGGTAAAGAGCTTTCCGGAAATCTAGAAATACGGAATCTATTTGCCTTCCCTTATCAACAGCATTCATCACTTAATGTGTTTCACAAGAACGATACTTTCCGTGTTGACTGTGGGTCAGTAGGTCGTTCTCTTCTAGGTAGTTCATGATGTTATAGGAAAGTGAATGTTCTAAAATCCTACTTCAAACCTACGTCAATGACATAGCGCTGTAATTTTGCGAATTACTTCTATTGCCTTTCTTGAATGTTACAGTGACCTGTGCAACTTTCCAGTATTTCGGTAGGGATTTTTCACTGAGCGAGCGATTGTATATGATAGCTAGGTATGGAGTTATTGCATCAGCATACTTTGACAGGAATCTAATTGGTATACAATAAGGATGTGTAATTTTTGAGTGAACAATTTCAATTGAACTATTCAATGAAATGTAGTTCATTTCAGTTCACTTTGGTGAATTACTATTGTGGTCTTCAGTCCGGAGACTGGTTTAAGGCAGCTCTCCACCCTATTCTATCCTGAGCAAGCCTCTTTATCGCCTCAAAAGAACGGCAACCTACATCTGTTTGAATCTGCTTACTGTATTCATGTCTTGGTCTGCCTCTGCAATTTTTACCCCACAAACTTCCCTCATGATTCCTTCATGTCTAAGAACATGTCCTACCAATCGATCCCTTCTTTTAGTCAAGGTATGTCAGAAATTCCTTTTCTCCCCAATTCTCATCAATATCTCCTAATTTGTTACGCGATTAACACATCTAATCTTCAGCATTCTTCTATAGCACCATATTTCGAGTATATCCTGTTCCTGTTTGAACTGCTTATCGTCCAAGTTTCACTCCCATACAAGGCAACACTCCACAGAAATACCTTCAGAAAGGACTTACTTACGTGTAAATTAATATTCGATGTTAGCAAATTTCTCTTTTTCAAAAACTCTTTTGTACCCATTTCCATTCTGCATTTTATATCCTCTGTACTGTGACCATCATAAGTTATTTTACTGTCCAAGTAACAAAACTCATCTACCACTTTTATTGTTTCGTTACCTAATCTAATATCTTCAGCATCGCCTGATTTCCTTAGACTGCACTTCATTACACTTGTTTTGCTCTTGTTAACGTTCATCTTATACGCACCTTTCAACACACTGTCCATTCCGTTCAACTCCTCCTTCAGGTCATTTGCTGTCTGTGAAAGAACTACAAGTCATCGGCAAAACGCAATGTTTTTATTTCTTCACCCTGAACTGTAATTCCGTCTTCAAATTGTTCATAGCTTTCCTTTATAGTTTGCTCAATGTACAAATTGAATAACATTTGAGAAAGGCTACAACCCTGTCTTACACCCCTTGCCAACCTCTGCATTCCTTTCATGACCTTCAACTCTGGTAACTACCGACTGGTTTTTGTACAAGTTGTAAATAACCTTCCGTTCCCTGTATTTTATTCCCACTGATTTTAATATCTGAAAGAGCGTATTCTAATCAACATTGTCAAAAGTTTCTTCCAAATCTACTAAAGCTAGAAATGTGGGTTTGCGTTTCATTAATCTATCTTGCCTTCCGTGTTCCTACATTTCTCCTGAATCCAAACTGATCTTATGCGAGGTAAGCTTTTACCACATTTTCAATCCTTCTGTAAGTAACTTTTGTTAAAATTTTACAATCCTGACTTATTAAACTGATGGTTCTGTAATTTTCACACCTGTCTGCGTCCGATTTCTTTTGAATGGGGAATAATACATTTTTTTTTTTAAAGTCTGAGGGTGTTTCGCTTGTCTCATACATCTTACTCACTAGTTGAACTAGTTATGTGATGGCTGGTTCTCATGTAAATAAGAAACGTTTTTATGACGCCTATTAATTCCTAACTTCCGTGGTAGTATCAGTCACACAAGATGGTTTGGACTATGCCATTCTTCCGAAACGCTGCTCCAAGGCTCCAAATTCAGGTATGGTGCTGTTTTTGAGTACACCAAAGGATACAAACAGTGGCTCTACATCCACAAAAGGTACGATGGTAGCATCAAATGCGTTGAAACTTCAGAAAGGAAAGGGCAGCTGTTATGACACATCCACGTTTAATCTGGAGAAGGTTACGCTAAGCGGCTTTGTGCCCCTTAGAAAACTTAAAGATATCGAAGATCTGCCGTACCACGGTCATCATACTGTACAACGTGTCTTGCTACTCACCAATCAACTAACCCCACGCCCAACGAGGGGACAGAGGATGACCAGCCTGATTATGATGACTTAATGTAGCCCATTAAAGCAACTCGTGTTCAAACACGTTTGGCAATGTATTGTATGTATGTCTGTTAAGAGACTATATTTTTAATGAATTGTACTACAAATTATAGATAAAATGGACTTTACTTTAAAAGTGAAGCAACGTTCATAGAAAAACCAGATCAGTTATTATTTAATATGTTTCTTGTTATAAATTAATTAACAAATAATGTGATATCCCATAAGAAAATATTTTGAATGTACCCTCATAGAGTTCACCCTTATGAAACATTTATTCAGTCGCAAACGACCTGTTGTTGCGTTGGCCCTTCGTATCCGCAACGCCTCATATATAAGAGACCGTACAACTTCCCGCCCTCGGCAGCGACGGAGCGGCCGAGCGCATTGAAGTGATATGGTTTTCTGTCTGATTTCTTGATATTCATAGTGCTGTTTTTCTTGTCTTCAAATGTCTTTTTTATTTTTCTGTAGGCGGTATCTATTTTTTCCCTATTTATACATTCTTCTACAGTGCCTTCTAGCCGCTCGTGCTTAGGTATTTTGCACTTCCTGTCAATCTCAGTAATACTTTGAAATAAATTATTTAAATACGGCGTAAAGATCAATGTAAATATAATTATACAATCCTTGAGACGGATTTTCGTCTCGAATATGTCAAAGACATTAATGATAAATCTGAAGCATTGAATTAAAATTTGTAATGCGACCGAGAATCGAACCCGGACCTCGATGCTTACTAGGAAGACGTCTTGCTTGTAGATCACCGCATCACTGGCAATTCAGGCGCCTCAGAAGTTCGATTTTCTTCACGTCACAAACTTTAATTCAGCTTCTGTGTTCCATAGAACATTGCCACTACTGCCGAGGCTCTCCATGCAGCGGAATAGTACCTCGGCAATGGACATATTGGAACATTCCTGTTTCAAGGTGATATAAATATCAATGTAAATATAAATGTAGAATCCCTGAGACGGATTTTTGTCTCGAATATGTCAAAGACATCAATGAAAAATCTCATGCATTAAATTAAAATTTATTATGCGCCCTGGAATCGAATCCGGACCTCCATGATTACTAGGCAGTCGTCTTACCGCTAGACCACCGCATCACTAGCGATTAAGGCGCCTCGGAATAGTCTAACCACGCTTTCCATAGTTGCTAATGATGCGGTGGTCTAGCGGTGAGACGTCTGCCTAGTAAGCATGGATGTCCGGGTTCGATTCCCGGTCGCAACACAAATTTTAATTCTATGCTTCAGACCTATCATTAATACGCCGTAAAGAGACTTTTGCGAGGTTGTGAGCAGCACACGGTAATGAGCCGGCTTCCGCAGCCCTTCCACTGCGGTCAGTGGCTAGGCCAGAGCTTTCAGTTCTCCGTGAACTGGATACGGGGCGCACAGTGCCAGGTGAGCGCAGGACACGTGCAGTTCGCAGCTGCAGGTGATTTGCATGTCGCTATCTCGCTGCTCGGCCTCCGGCTAGTCCGCCGCTAGCCGCGCGCCTCACACGCCGGCCAGCGCGTGCAGATGCCCCCACCTGATACCGCAGGCAGGAGCCTCGCCACAGCTCTAGTCACGGCCTGCGGCCAAGGCGACGCCTGTCCCCTGTCTCCAGCGACAGCCTCCACGGCGGCGCTTTCATGTCCCGCTTCCTCCACGCGCTCAAGTACGGGCTACAAAACACTCGTTCGAGGAAATGTGAGAAGCGGACTGTTATATACAACGTGTACTTCTAAATGGAGGACATGGTAATAGGCATAGCCGGGGTAGATCAGCTGAGTGAGTTAAAAGCAGCCGGCCGCGGTGGCCGAGGGGACTGAGGCGCTCCAGTCACGGTCTGCACGGCCACTACGGACGAGGGTTCGAATCCCCCCTCGGGCATGGATATTTGTGCCGTCCTTAGTTAGTTCATAAGTAGATTGTAAGTTTAGGGACATGACCCCGAAGTTAAGTCTCGTAAGCTATACAAACATTTGAATTTGAGTTAAAAGCAAACAATCGCCAGGTCCTGATGTGATACCAAACCGCAAAAGAACGTACCCACATAATTACATACCAATATCATTCACATCAGTTTGCTGCAGAATTATTGAACATACTTTCAGTTCTACACTCCTGGCCATTAGAATTGCTACACCACGTAGATGACGTGCTACCGACGCGAAATTTAACCGAAAGCAAGAAGATGCTGTGATCTGCAAATGATTAGCTTTCCAGAGCATTCACACAAGGTTGGCGCTGGTGGCGACACATACAAGGTGCTGACATGAGGAAAGTTTCCAGCCGATTTCTGTACACAAACAGCAGTTGACCGGCGTTGCCTGGTGAAACGTTTTTGTCATGCCTCGTGTAAGGAGGAGAAATGCGTACCATCACGTTTCCGACTTTGATAAAAGTCGGATTGTAGCCTATCGCGATTGCGGTTTATCGTATCAGGACATTGCTGCTCGCGTTGGTCGCGATCCAATGACTGTTAGCAGAATATGGAATCGGTGGGTTCAGGAGGGTAATACGGAACGCCTTGCTGGATCACAACGGCCTCGTATCACTAGCAGTCGAGATGACAGGCATCTTATTCGCTTGGCTGTAACGGATCGTGCAGCCACGTATCGGTCCCTGAGTCAACAGATGGGGACGTTTGCAAGACAACAACCATCTGCACGGACAATTCGACAACGTTTTCAGCAGCATGGACTATCAGTTCGGAGACCATGGCTGCGATTAGTTTTGACTATGCATCACAGACAGAAGCGCCTGCGATGGTGTACGCAACGACGAACCTTGGTGCACGAATGGCTAAACGTCATTTTTTCGGATGAATCCAGGTTCTGTTTACACAATTTGATGGTCGCATCGGTGTTTGTCGACATCGCGGTGAAAGCACATTGGAAGCGTGTATTCGTAATCGCCATACTGGCGTATCACCCGGCGTGATGGTATGGGATGCCATTGGTTACAAGTCTCGGTCACCTCTTGTTCGTATCGACGGCACTTTGAACAGTGTCCGTTACATTTAAGATGTGTTACGACCCGTGGCTTTACCCTCCATTCTATCCCTGCGAAACCCTACATTTCAGCAGGATAATGCACGACCGCATGTTTCAGCTCCTGTACGGGCGTTTCTGGATACGGAAAATGTTCGACTGCTGCCCTGGCCAGCACATTCTCCGGATCTCTCACCAACTGAAAACGTCTGGTCAATGGTGGCCGAGCATCTGGCTCGTCACAATACGCCAATCACTACTCTCCATGAACTGTGGTATCGTGTTGAAGCTGCATGGGCATCTGTACCTGTACACGCCATCCAAGCTCTGTTTGACTCATTGCCCAGGTGTATCAAGGCCATTATTACGGCCTGATTTCTCAGGATCTACGCACCCAAATTGCGTGAAAATGTAATCACATGTCAGTTCTAGTATAATGTATTTGTCCAATGAATACCCGCTTATCAGCTGCAATCTTGGTGTAGCAATTTTAACTCATGAAAAATGAAAAATGAATATTATGAATTCGTCGACCCAGCAAAGGTAAAATTTATCGTTACTTTCTTGAGGGTACATACAACACACGATCACAAAGGCAGAGCCGTACGCAAGTTAGTACAGTCACCAGAGCGTGCGCTATGTCGACGATAATCCCGTGTATAACCTGCTTTTTGCAGCAATGCTAGCTGCAGTAGCCCCAAGGAGACGATCTTAGAGATGCCGAAATGTAGCCTTTCGGAATGCTCTGCCACGAATTTTGTACCTGGTGCCCCAGTTGGGCCAGATTTCGTGTCGGTCGTGCAAACCGCGCAATGTAACTTTTCATCCGTCCCTAACATGCTCAATGGGGGACAGACCTGGGGATCGTCTTGGCCAGGGTGATTGACGTACACCTTGAGGAGCACTTTGGGTAGTACGGAATATAAGTGAGCATGCACTGTCTGTGGGAAAAGCGTATGGCCTTGTTGGTCTATGGATTCTAGCAAGATGGGTTGAATGATCCACTGTTCAATTTTCCCTAGACGATCACGTGAAGAGAACGGCCAGTTAATGAGTGGCTCCCCAGACCGTGGTACTCGATCAACTGTGCCCTTAGTGCATCTACCGCTAACTCCCCAAAAGCGTGCAGCCTGCCCCAAGTGGTGTTGCGGTAGGCGCTTATGGAAGAATGAATAGAGACATGTCGTCTTCATTGCTGGGAATCGCTTCTGGCCCGGTACTAATGATGGTCGTTCGCGTGTGTGGCATCGTGCAGAAGAGTGCGAAAATCTGGAGTGTATACGACAGTGGCACAAGGGGCCGACACCAAGCACCAGGGTGTAAGGAGCCATTTACTATACGGGCCATTCTCCTCTGGTGATCGTCAAGAAAAAATTCAACAGTGCACATTTAATTGAAACCATCATTCAACCCGTCTTGCTACCGTTCATGCACCAACAAGATGATATGCTTTTCCAACAAGAGATGCATGCAAACGTAGGCTTCCGCGGCTGTTGTTACTATCCATAAAATTCTTCCGCGTGTGAGACCGCGACGTCATTTTATAAACTCTACCGACGTTTCGGCCACTGTTGCAGGCGACCTTCATCAGGGTCTGTGTCAATTAAAGTTCAGGCAGAAGAAATAAAAGCATTTGCGCTTTGCCGATGACATTGTCATTCTGTCAGAGACAACAAAGGACGTGGAAGGGCAATTCAACAGAATGGACAGTGTCTTTAAAGGAGGGTATAAGATGAACATTAACAAGAGTAATACAAGCGTAATGGAATGTAGTAGAAATAATTCAGGCAGTGCTGAGGGAATTTTATTAGGAAACGAGACAATAAAGATAGTAAATGAGTAAACTAACAATGGTTGTAATGCAGAAAATGTAAAATCCAGCACGGCAATGAGAAGTAAAGCATTTATGAAGAAGTTTTGTAACATCGAATATTAATGTGTTGGGAAGTCATTCCTGAAGGCATTTTTCTGGAGTTCAGCCTTGTAGGAGAGTGACGGTAAATAGTTCAGACGGAAGAGTATTGAAGCGTTTGAGATGTGGTGCAACAAACGAAAGTGAAAATTAGGTGGGTAGATCGCGTAACTAATTAGACGCTACTGAAGATAATTGAAGAGAGACATTCTCTGACATCAAAGAATCGTCAAATTAGTATTGGAGGTATTGGAGGGAAGTGCATGTTCGGTGGTCAAGAGGGGTTAAATATCTCAGAGTGAGACTGAGAAACGAATACAGTCAGCAGGTTCAAATGGAGGTGGTTTGCCCTTCTTATTAGGAGATGAAGATGCTTGTACATGATATAGTAGCCTACACAGCTGCATCAAAACAGACTGGAGACCACAAAAAACAACAATAACTACCAATACTTATAAACTGCTCATCAGTGTGGGATTCCTACGATCGGATTTCGAAAAAAACATCAAAAGGAGAGCAGAATGCACGTTTATATGCGTGCGAAAGCATGGCGGAAATCGTCGGCCTACTACACTACTACAGTGGCAAACGCTGCAAGACGGGCGTTTTGCTTCACGCTACTTCCTTCTGTCAAAGTACCGAAACTTTTCTAGAAGGTCAACCGGCATGTTGCTTTCTTCTAAGTATATCTCAAGAAAAGACCACGAGAATGAAATTAGAGAGATTTTGGTACACTCGGAGGCTTATCTGCAGGTAATTTTTCCCGTGAACTTTACGTAACTGGAATATGAAAATGAGAAAGGGACGGTGGTACACGTAGTAACCTCCTCCATGCACCGTGAAGTGGCTTACGAGCGATCAACAGGTAGATACCTTTCGAATGGTGTTCAAAAGCCTCGACACGTTTCCTTTGAGGTCAGGAATATCTCACACTCTCTTTCCTTTCAAAGTAAGTCTCAGTCAACAGGAAGAAGTCTGGAGCATTGAGATGTTGAAGTTGCACCACTGCCTTTTTTGCCAGAAACTCTTTGACGATTTTGGCTGTGTCTGGACGAGCGCTGTCGTGCAACTTGAACATCTGCCATACTCGCTGGATCTCAATCTTCCAGAGTTATTTCTGTTTCCTCGATTGAAACTCGCTTTAAAAGGAAAGAGATTTCACGATATTCCTATCCAATGAAATGTGTAGAGGCTTTTGAACAACGTCTCAAAGGAAGACCTCGTACAAAGTTTCCATTAGATATATTGCAGATCTCATCGGTGCATAGTTACGGGAATGACTACTTCGAAGGACAGTAAGATAATTGTAGTTCATAGTTGAACTACGTTAATTTTATATGCTTATTCACCGAACGTTATTGTCAGAGGTTTTATATTGCAGTCAGTCGATGCTTTATCACAGAATGATAGAACGGGAATTATAATTCGTGCCTAAGGCTCTAACCTTGTGCATAAACTTATAAGTGCTCCTCCCAGTGACGGTGTACAGAAGTATTAGGTCGCTAACCGGTAAGAGTATAGAAATAGTCCCGTAAATTATAAACGGGACAGCAACGATAAATTGCCTTGGGTTTATGTTAATTTGACAGTCGGACTTGACTTGGAAGTTATGGCCCTTGTTCTGGTTCTGTCGTCAAGGACACATGCGGAAATTCTTCGTGTTTTTGTTGCTATAGCGGCGTTTCATCAAGTTTCCTTGTGTTTGTTAACGTGTTTCCTCGCTTTGGTAGAGACGTTCCTCCCAGCAATTTCCTTTTTATATTCTCTTTTACATTTTTACGCGCGGCGATAAAATGCCGCCAACTGTCACAATGCGACCGGTATGTTTCCCGCTAGTCTTGACAGATAACATCTCCGGAAAATCGACCCATATATTCAGGAAATAGCGTGCACGTCTGCAGCACCAAAAACTCACTCGAGTAAGTAATTTGCTTTCAGCTTTTTAAAAGACGCAGCCCACACATTGCAGACTGCTATGGCCTTCACATTTGTAACGTAACGTATAATCTCGATAGAAAGTGGCATTTACTGAGCAATAAGCACTCAGGACATGACAAAGCTATTTGTACATCTGCTTTGTTACGAAGACGGCTCACCATAAAATAAGTTTTTCACGACAATTTCACGTCCACTTTACACAATAATCAACTGCGTAGAATGTCGTAACGGTGTTAAAAATAGCGTTGTGCCAAATTTTTCGAACTATAGCGTAAAAAGTAAATCTTTCGTATTGAAATTCCTGTATCAGAGCCATAATTTAAGAAAGCTCTGGAGAACTTCGAATCAAATAATGCCGAAGACATAGATATGTCTATCGGAATTTAGAAAATCATTGCGGGAGTTGCCACCAAATTAGTATTTCAGTTCATGTGTAGAATCTGAGACAGGCGAATTTCGGAAAAATTATAAACCACATAATTCCAAAGATAGCAGAGGTTGAGGAACTGAGAACTGTCACACAATCAGCTTACAGGTCATTAATCCAAACTACTGATGAGAACAATATAAAGAAAAATGGGGAAAAATGAGGATCTTTTATATGACGGTTATCAGAGTTGAAGGGAATAAAAGGGATACAGAGGTTGGGAATGGAGTAAGATAGGGTTGTAGCCTTTCTCCAATGTTATTCGAGTTGTACATTGAGCAAGCCATAAAGAAAAGCAAGGAGAAATATGGAGAAGGAATTTAAGTTCAAGGCGAAGAAATAAAAACATTGCGTTTTGCCGAAGATATTGTAATTCTGTCAGAGACAGCAAAGGAACTGGAGGAGCAGTTGAACGGATTGGACAGTGTGTTGAAAGGTGCGAATAAGATGAACATTAACAAGGGCAAAACAAGGGTAATGAAGTGCAGTCTAATAAAATCAGGCGATGCTGAAGGAATTAAATTAGGTAACGGAACAATAAAGGTGGTAGATGAATTTTGTTACTTGGGCAGTAAAATAACAAATTATGGTCGCAGTACAGAGGATATAAAAGGCAGAATGGCGATGGGTAGAATAGCGTTTTTGAAAAAGAGAAATATGCTAACATCGAATATTCAGTATAAGGAAGTCCTTTCTCAAGGCATTCGTGTGGAGTATTGCCTTGTACGGTAGTGAAACTTGGACGATAAATAGTGCGGACAGGAAGAAGGTAGAGGCTTTTGAAATGTGGTGCTACAGAAGAATGCTTAAGATTAGGTGGCTGGAGCGCTTGACTAATGAAGAGGTACCGAACAGAATTGGAGAGAAAAGGAATTTTTGGCATACCTTGACTAAAATAATGGATCGATTGGTAGGAGATCTAAGACGCCTCGTTGCGGACTACGCGGTTGCTCGCCGTCGGAGGTTTGAGTTTGGCGCATAGTTGTGTGTGTCGTCCTTAGGTTAGTTTACCTTAGCTTAAGTAGTTTGTAAGCTACGGTCTGATGACCACGCAGATAGATTTACAAACATTTACAAGAATTTGAATATTTGATGGGTAGGGCACATTCTTAGACATCAAGGAATCGTGGAATCGTGAATTTAGTATTGAAGGTAATTGTGTGGGGTAAAAATTGCAGATGGGGACCAAGAGATGAATACAGTAAGCAGATTCAAATGGATGTAGGATGCCGTTCTTATGAAGAGTCTTGATCAGGATAGAATAGGGTGGAGAGCTGGATCAAACCAGTCACTGGACTGAGGAGAACAACAAAAACAGTTTTCCTTTAGAAAAGGAAGTTGAGTGCAGCATATGGATTGGGGATAAACGGAATGTGTTGATGTAGCAGAAGTGAGGAAAGTGAGCAAATTAACATCAAATTTGGTGAATATGATGAAGACGAACTTAGAAAAGTCGCTGTGTTGGTACCGATATAATCGTTGTAGGGCGATTCAGGTAGTATAGGCAATAACAAAATTCCCAGACAAGAGAAGTCTGTTGGTACGAGCCATAATTTGAGGAAGAAATTTTTAAATGTGTATGTTTAACTGATTAAACGAACCTATCATTCCATAGCCAGCACCTAAGTTCTCGAATAAAACTGTACAACCAAATATGTTTTTATGATCACATAAATTTCCTAATATCTAGCAATGTTAAAATAAAATTATTGGAGAAAACGGAAGAGGTGTTAAATCCATATTAACAATAACGAAAATTTTAGTCAGTTTCTCACATATATGGAAATTTCAGAGCCTGTAAACCGTCAAAAACCAATAACCAGCAACGATAGTAACAGTGATCAGTCGCAATGCCATTGGTTTTTATAGTATTGTACTATATCTACATTTCCTCTATAAACAGATATTTTACATGTAGTCGACATATTCGACTTGAGTCAGAGACTTTGCCGTATTACTTAAAACAGTTCTCATTTATTGTCCGTCAACAGTTGAACAAAAATATTCCCAACTGTTGACTGCCAATAAATAATAGTTGTTTTAAGATAGGTATCTTCAGTGTTAAAACATAGGCAAAATACTGATACATTCCTGGTTTAGCAAAGAAAAAACATTTGATTTACTGCCTGAACAACAAAAAACAAATAGACGCCTTGGTACAACTATTTGTGTAATTATTGACGCAAATCACACACCTTTCGTCAGATATATAAATTTTTTATGTCAGCACGACATGTTTCGGCGGAATCATCCCATTATCAAATTCTGGAAACACGGTAACATTAAAATAAGGCGCTGGATTTCGACGACTCGACTACGAAATGTGCAAATCATAAAACTTAAATACTAACATACCTATCAAATTCGTATGCCGCTAGGCAACGTCATTAACAAAATACTTGCAGCATATATACATCGTCAAAGTAAGCTGGTCGACCCGAAGAACGTGCTGCTGTGATGACGCACAGTTGAGAACTGCCTGCAGCTCTCACTGATCAAACATTTTCCATGCACATCGAAACTGTCAAAGGTGACCTAAGATAATATTGTCCTGACATCTTACAAATTATGCGACTAGTGATCCACTAAATCATATATAAATGGAATACATCCCTAAGTTATTTAGCGTCAAACATCAATATTTAAAACTAGAGAAAATGTCACTGCCTCTCAAGAAGGTATGCCAGAAATTCCTCCTTGAGAAGACTGCTTAAATCCGCCCAGTAATGTCCTTTACATAGTTCTGTCTTATCACTGAGCACATTTCCAGAACCTGCCTTAAAGCACAAAATATATGTATTTGCTTCAAAATGGATAACACCTATCCTTTGTCCTCAAAGTGAATGACCTTCAAACTATCATTTATGTAGCCCAACGAATGTTGTTCGATCTTGAGGTGCTTTGCTACTGCTGACGAACCATTTTCTCTATTACTGTGTTCTTTAAATCGCACTTTAAAATTTCTTTCCGTTTGCCCTAAATACTTCATATCGCAGTCCTGACGTTTGATTCCATATACTCCTGCGTTCCCCATCGCGTTCTCTCCTTCGTCGGTATTATGTCTCAGCGTTTGTTCCAATTTATTGTCGGTCCTAAAATCAGTTATTAACTTTTTCTTGTGAAATAACTCGCCAATTTGTACGAGACGGTTCCCCAGAACGGCTTAAGTTTTTACGGTTCGTGATCCGCATTTGCAATCACCTTATCCAACCTATCTATGAAACCCGAGTCATAACCATTTTCTACGGCTATTTGCCTAAGCGTCTGAAATTCGTCTTTCTTGTTTGTGCTGTTACTTGAAGCTAATCAGAACACAGTGGTGCATGAGACTGGTGTATAGGTAATCGGAAAGTAAGGCTGTTGTGTACAAAATTAATATAGCACCCATATCATATAAATGATATGAAAAGTCTGTTACGCAGAAATTTCAAGTTCTGTTCTATGATGAACCTAACAAAGTTTTATTAATCAGTATTTCACTTTCACTGCTTTGTTGGACATAACGATTGAAATTACACTTTCAATCATATAAAATTCACGTAAACAACAAATGTGAGTCAACAGTGTCGCCTGTTTCACATGACTTAGAACTATCTCAACACATCGACTGTTCCAGCACGTTGAATTCAGTTCATCGACGAAATTGATTGTGACTGGACTGGGGCTCGAATCCGGATATCCCGCTTTGGGCCAGCTATCGCCAAGGCAGTCGGCACACGTAGCGTATATCTGAACGCATATACTCAGCGTTCTGACGTCACAACGCGCAAACCGCAAGCTGGGGAGGCTTTCCGAAAGTACCGGGGAATATCTAGGAAGTCAGATATTCTGAACGTGTGTCTGAACGATCGTGAATGAGGCTATTCGGGCCCATGGCTCTTTTCGGTACGAAGTCATAGACGCCATGATCGCTACAGTCAACATGGTAGACGCACTTTTTGTGGGTTTTATATTTATAGTTTAAGTCTCATGAATATATCCCATTTCAAAGCAAGACAGGGCAACTAAATAAACTGCAAATCTCTAGAAAACAAGTCGTTATAGGTACCAATAATATTGGTGCAGGATATGCTCTTGCTTGACACATGTGCACATGAACCAAAGCCTCTTTTGAGTTTATGTTACAATTACTGCCGGCCGCGGTGGCCGAGGGGACTGCGGCGCTTCAGTCACGGTCTGCACGGTCACTACGGTCGGGAGTTCGAATCCCCCCTCGGGCATGGATATTTGTGCTATCCTTAGTTGTAGCTAGTTCAGAAGTAGTATGTAAGTTTAGGGACTGATGACCCTGTAGTTAAGTCCCATAAGCTCTACAAATATTTGAACATTTACAATTACTCTCAGTGGTGATCTCCTCAGTATGGAACTGTGGCCTGTAGCCTTCATTGACAATACGGCATTCTAATGTTCAGATGTTTATAAACCTGCTGGACCAAACAGCTGGTGATGATTACCCTTAACTTACGGACTGCTTAAACTAACTTAGGGCAACATACATACCCATGCCCAAAGGAGGACTCACATCTTTTGCTGGAACGGTCTACAAAACCGTACATGATGCCTTAGATCACGCAGACATTCCGCACGGCTATACGGTAATCATGTTGAGAAAAACATTACCTTGAAAGAGGAGAGATAGGAATTTTATATTCATAGAACATATTCATTAGCATTTTTTGAAGAAATGAGTAGCATTTGTCCTCGATCCGGCGTGTGTCCTGTTGCCTAGTAGGAACAGAGTTCACTATGGCCATGAAAACGTGTCCCATGCTTGATGACATCAACACATATAAAGCGCAAAAACGTTCTGTGGTTTATCCATACTGCATTCATTTAGTCCGAAAGACCACCTGTGGTGGTTTGCATTGGTTAGAAAGGAAGCAACAGTGGTTTTACCATATTCCACACATTTTCGATTGGCAACAAGTCTGCTGATGTAGCGAGTCAAGGCAAGCGGCTGCCATCCTGTAACACCAAACAGGCACGTGTTCGTGCAACAACATGGAGTTGTGCATTGCCTTGCTGAAAAATGGCGGTGGGCGAAGACCGCTGTAATTTAGACATCATAGCAACGAATAACGTCGTTCTTTTAATGATTCCCACGTCAAATAGTGCTACATTTCCGTGACGTGATAACGTGATAAAACAAAACGAGTTGCCCTTCTCTGAACCTCCGTCAGTTCCACCTGGTGAGGGTCCCACAATGGGCAATAGTACTCCAGGAGAGGACGCACAAGTGTGATGTAGGCATCTTTGCATCTTTGAAACGTAATCTTTGGTTCGCCTTCCCCACAATATTTTCTGTGTGTTGTCTCCAGTCTAAGTTGTTCGTAATTGTAACTCCTAGCTATTTGGTAGAATTTACGATCTTAAGGTTTGCTTGATTTATGATGTAAGTGACGTTCAGCGAATTTGTTTTAGTGGTCATGTGTCTTACTTCACATTTTTCATTATTTAGTGTTAATTGCCAATTTGCCCACCATGTAGCAACTTTTTTGTAAATCTCTTTGCTGTTGCTTTTGATCCTCTGTTGACTTCACTAACCGATAAACGACAGCATCATCCGCGAACAGTGTCCTAAATCGTTTATAAACAGAAGGAAGAATAGGGGACCTATAACGGTTCCCTGAGGAACGCCAGATATCACTTCTGTTTTAGTCGATGACGTACCGTGAATTACTGCGAACTGTGTCCTTTCTGACAGGAAATCGTGAATCCAATCGCCCAATTGGGGCGTTATTCCATCAGCACTCAATTTCATTATAACTGGCTGTGTAAGTGAGTTGAAAGGTCGCAGGACGGTAGCGGCACAGCACGTCCACACAGCAGCACTCTTGGGACTGTTGAGTGCTTCACCTTAGTGCACTGCCTGTTGCGGCGGTCCCGCGAATAACGAGCTGGAGCTGCGGCCTCGGCCCTCGGGTCGAGGGGACCCGGTCGGCGGGAAGTGGCGCAGCCGAGAGCACAGTGGACAGAAGTAGTGTGGAGAGGGCTGGCCTCAGCGGAAGGTGAGCCAGCGGCAGGCGATGGGCCGGACACACGGAGGCCACCACAGCCACAGCACAGAGCTACGGCCAGCGCGGGCCACTCTACAGAGGGGAGTGGCCTGCCTTTACAGGCAAACCTGTTCCAGACTTGTCACCGTGATGCCACTCGCCACCAGAGAATTTTTGCAAATGGACACACTCAACTCCTTTAAGAACAACTGCAAACTATGAAAGCTTCTTGTTGTAAGTTTATTAAGTGAAAGTGAAAGCTTGTTAAGTGAATGTTTCCTATTCTTATTAAGTATTTCTATTTAAAACAAGGAGTTTCTCTAATGACATGTTCGCAACGGATTTAACAAACAAAATTAGGCCCTGTAAGTAAAACAGTCTGTACTTCTCAGAACATTATTTCTGACATTCAGATTCAGTGGCGTGTAAGGACTGATTACTTTACTGGTACGTGAACATTTACATTTAAAAATAAATCTTTTTCTCAAACAACTCAACACGTACCATACAACAAAATCAAAAATTCCACAATCAGGAAAATGAGGGACGAGGTTGAGCTGAAATAATAAAATTAGTACTCATTAAGTTATTTATTGAATTAAAGAAACATACCTTTGTTGTGTCTTCAATATAATACAATGGTTTTATACAATTCCTTTCCATACAAATATTCTCTTCCTCTTGATACAGAATCCTCTGTCCAATATAATACGTTTGTATTCATAAATATAGAGTGGAATAAATCAAACTCAATACAATCATTGCTGACCAATTCAACCTTAATGCACAACACAGTTGCCATACGTCTGTCAGCTAGCCTAGCCCACAATCGACCCTTCTGCTCAACAGCTCACCCTCTACTACTCGCCTCAGAAGTCAAAGAAGCTGCTGTAGCGCAGATGCTACATCGCAGTTGCAAAGACATTATAATGTGCAGTAGTTACAAACATGGACTGAGATTATCGATCATGGAAGACTTTCATATACAAAATAAAGCTATAAGGCGGATACACGTCCAGATTCACAAAAATAAAGCTAAAAATCCATAAATAATGAACTTCAGCCTATCGCTGCCTACTTTCAACTACACTGTAGTAGGATACACTGGGGACTGCTGTGACAATTTCTACTTGAACCACTAAAATAATACCTTGCGAGTTAGCTGGAAGACAGATGTTTTTATAGTATAGTGTACAGTTGACAAAGTAAAAAAATTAAAATTGGTTAGCACATAGGAACAAATTACACTACTGGGCATTAAAATTGCTACACCAAGAAAAAATGCAGATGATAAACGGGTATACATTGGACAAATATACTAGAACTAAAATGTGATTACATTTTCACGCAATTTGGGTGCATAGATACTAAGAAATCAGTACCCAGAACAACCACCTCTGGCCGTAATAACGGCCTTGATACGCCTGGGCATTATGTCAAACAGAGCATGGGTGGCGTGTATAGGTACAGATGCCCATGCAGCTTCAACACGATACCACAGTTCATCAAGAGCAGTGACTGGCGTAGTGTGACGAGCCAGGTACATATTGTGTGGACTGCTGTTGGGTACAACCACAAGTCCAGTCAACAGCAGCCAGATACAAGGCCTCTCAACAGCCCGTGTCAAGTCACACCTACCAGGCCGCCACGGCAAGCTGACTGACTGACCGCTGGGGCACAGCCCATTGCCCCGTAGCGCCAAGCCAGTGAGCTGGCGGTCGCGGTATGGTGGGTATGACATGACACGGGCTGTTGTGAGCCTTGTATCTGGGTGGTGTCGGTCCAATACATTGTGACCAGTTTGACCTACCTGAAGGACATCCTGCGTCCCGTAGCAATTGACTCTCCGCACGATACCGCAGACGCCATTTTTTCAATCTACGGTATTTCAATCACCGACTTTTACTTCCGAATGTGAAAAATTTTGCTAGCACCCACCTACGTAGGGAGACATGGCCATCCGAATAAAATAAGAGAAATCAGATCGAAAACGGAATAATTTAGGTGTTCTTTCCTCCCGCGCGCTATTATAGAGTGGAACGGTAGAGAAAGCTTATGAAAGTGGTTAATGAACCGCCTACCAGGCACTTAAATGTGATTTGCAGAGTATCTATGTAGATGTAGATGTTGGACCCGCAGTTGGATTCCGAAGCACGGTGCATTTCGGCAACATCACAAGACTGTCAGAGGTGAAAATGAGCGGGGATCGAACCTGTAACGTTTTGATTCATAGCATGACGTGTGTACATCCTTATAGGGAGAGTTCGGAATAGCTAGCAATGACGTCAGAGTGATGCATGTTCCATAACACTCAGTGCTACCACGAAAACCCATGAAGTGGAACAAAGGATCCGATGGTAACGAGGAATATTTTCTTTCTCCCCTGAACTGCATTAGAATGTTGGAATTTCACCTCGATATAATTTGAAGTTTCGCTAGAGGAGGTGTTTTGTTTCCATTTTTAAGTGTAGCGAGAGAAGCGTAACCGTGAAGCAAAAATTAATATCCTTGGATGATGACTAACTACAGTGACAAATATTTATCGAAATTTATTAGCAATAGCCAATTACTGACAGCTCGTTTATATGTACTACCAAACGGTAACATACGAAAATGTGTGCCGGAAATGATACACGTGTTGCGCTGGCGAGATCTATTTGTGAAATTTCTTTAACCAACTTTCTTTTCAGAATGCGAACATTTATTGTTACCACCCACCTACATATGGAGACATGACCATCATAATAGAATAACAGAAATCAGATAGAAAACAAAGATTTAGGTTTTCTTTTCCGCGAGCTATTAGGGAGTGGAACTATACAGAAATATCGTAAAAGTGGTTCGATGGACACACTGACATGCATTTCAATATGATTTGCAGAGTATCCATGTAAATGTAGGCTCGAACGCGGTTTTCCCGCTTTTCGCTTCAGAAAACACCCTAACGTCATTATGCCACACTGACTACATATATGAGAGTCACTAAGAGATGCGGGCATTACGACGCGATTCCACGCGTCTACTTTATTGACTCATGACGTCATCAACATGTCGGAAAATACGAATTCGGGATAATATCTTAATACTTGTGTATTGTAGATAATATTACCGAACCAGGCTATAACGCTATTCAGAAGATTCGCGCTCGCTCTCGCCGTCACACTAGCACTAGGCAACAACCAAGAAAACCTCGTGAAGACATCACCGGCGACGAAAATATATTTGTAGCCCGACATAGAACGGGGTAATCTACGAAGAGCTGTTGCATGGGAACTGCCGCCCGAGTAGAATTCAGAATCCCCCACTTCTGCCCGGTGCTGGGTTTTGACCTTTTACATTCCTGACACTGTTAACCAAGCGTTTAACATCCTTATACAGAGAAGGCCAGATGACATGCTCCCTGATTCTGTTAAGTGTTTTTAAAGGCCAAGATGCCCTCCCAACACCGAATGATGGTAATATTAGAAGCAGGTATCAACTCGATAGGCAGGCAGATCTTCCAGACCCCATCTCTATTAACCTCGGCACAAAGAACTCCTTTTCTGACTTAGTACCCGGGCACCACTTCTCCGGACTGCACCGGCTGCTTAATAACTACTAAACTGATATCGGAATCCTGACGTGTCCCCAGATCGCTAAGGAGCTCAGGATTTTCACCTAAAACCGCTGCTACCGTGGTCTCCTGCTGGACGACCTGCTCCTGAGGAACCATCTGATCGTCATCTTCAAACATCCTACTAAGAGCACCGGCCATCGCGTTGTTAGAACCCCTAACATGCCTAACCTCAAATTCAAAGGCAAATATCCTAACTGCCCATCTGGCTATGCGGCCAGTTTTTCGGGGGTGCACTTACACCCACGAGAGGGCCCGATTGTTGGTTTCCAAAATGAAAGCGCGATGTTCTTTACAGAAACGAAATTTCTCTGCCCCAAATAACACCGCCAGCGCCTCTAACTCGTAGGTGGAATACGCGACTTCGTCGCCGGTGAGAGCACGCGACGCATAAGCCACATGACGCCTCTGGCCCCTGGCCCTCCTGCTCCTGCAGGAGTACGGCGGCAACACCAAGGATAGAAGCATCCATCTAGACGATAAAAGACAGATCGAAATCAGGTACCGCGACTACAGGAGCGTTGCTCAAAGCAATTTAAGAGCTCAACGCAAATTATAGGTCGCCTGTTGGATATCGACCCTTGGCCTTTCTTAATAGCTTGAGTGCGAGAATGATCTATTCGTACCCCATCCGCCGACACTAGATGACCCAAAAAGGATATTTCAGAACGCGCCAAGTCTGCCTTAGATGGTTTTACGGTCAATCTCGCGTCCCCAAACCTTGCCAAGACCTGACGGAGGTGCTCTAGGTAGTCGGAGAATGTCTTACTATACATCACCAAGTCATCCAAATAGTTCTACACGAACCGGAATTTTATATCACCCAGAACAAACAGACGCGACAAAACCGCCGCTCCCGTGGACCCGATTAAATTCATACAGATTCTAGTCCGTAGTAAATGCCGTGACAGCTTTAGAAGCCTCCGCCAAAGGACTCTGATAATATGCTTGGTTCAGATCAAATTACAAACGGTAATTTACCACAGGCCGGAACCGTGAACTGTTTGGGTTGTTCACCAGTAATATAGGTGACGCATATAGTGTTGTTGTTTACAGTGTGTAGGTTAGCTACAGGCTACAATGTTGTAAGTCATGCTATCGCAATATAATCATAGAGATATAGAATATATATCGTGGTGAAGCAATACACATTATAAAATCTTGTCTAAATAATAATTTGTAGCGATGCAATGTGATGTTTATTTATTATTTAGATAAGATTTGATAATGTGTATAGCTTCACAACACATATATATATTCTATATCTTTATGATTGTATTGTGATAGCATGACTTACAACTTTGTAGCCTGTAGGTAACCTAAACATAAGAATCCGTCTATTCACTGTAAACAACAACACTGAACTCATCCCCCAAAGATAATCCATCCATCCAGCAATACATTCCCAGAGATACCACTCCAAATACGAATATGGTGGCATATCTTTGCAATTCTCTTTGTGACAGTCTTTGATATATCCTCTGACCTCATCAGCCAGTTGCCTTTGTGATCTTATGGCACACACATACCTGTGTTACTATTTTAAAGTACGATGCGGGGACAAATGCGTTACCCATTTTATGCTGCTGACGGACTCAACACCAAATGTTTTTATTGCTTTTATTATCATGACCACGACATAAGGAAACCTGTGCATCTTCATGTTTTCGCGGCGCAATGACTGTTCAAAGAAGTTTCGGGCGTGCAGCCGCATAAAGTTTTCTTCTTCTAATATTTCGGCTGAGAAACGTTCAGCCATCTTCAGAGACGAGTCGAAGACTGACGCTCCAGCACACGCTTCGTGCTTATAAACGCGCGGGCCGCGCTACTGCGCATGCGGCCACAGATACAACAAGGCGCCAAAGACGTTACTCGGCGGCAAGGAAGTACACATATATGTAAATTATGTCTGTGGCTGCATGGTCGATTACTGCGGAGAAATCGATGTATTATGATCTGTGCTGTGGCGGCGTCTTTGTAAATTTATTAAAGAAAGTGCCGGATTCCATGATTTATCTAAACTGAAGCCACTGTCCCTGTTAATTAAATTCGTCCCCAAGCGAATTTATATTGCTTCTTTCACTACTTAGTCCCAGAAAGATGAAGTGGAAGCTAAAATTTTGACATTTTCGTACGTCATGGAGTGTCCAGTATCAAGACAGTGCTCTGCCACTGCCGATTTATTTGGTTGTAAAAGACGGGTATATCTCTTGTGTTCTGTGCATCTTTCCTGCACTGTACGTGTCGTCTGTCCTATGTACGAAAGGCCACATTCACATGGGATCTTGTAAAATCCGGCCTTCCGGAGCTCCAAATCATCCTTGTTAGAACCCAAAAGTGCTGCTGTCTTTGGTGGGGGTCGAAAAATTACTTTAACATCGTGTTTGTTCGTAATCCGTCGGATTTTCGACGACAGACTCCCAACATATAGCAGAAAAGCCATAGATTTAAAACTTTTTGCATCATCTTCCGTATTATTTGCACGTACCGTTGGCTTCGTTCGTAGTGCCTTATGTATCTGTTGTGGAGAGTACCCGTTTGCTTCAAAGACTCTCTTCAGGTGTAGAAGCTCGTCCTGCAGACTGCTCTCATCAGCAATGACGTGTGCTCTATGGACCAGTGTTCTAAGAACACTCATCGTCTGGGATGGATGATGGCAGCTATTTGCATGTAAGTATAAATCGGTATGCGTCGGTTTTCTATATACTGAATGTCCTAAGGTGCCATCGTCTTTACGTCGTACCATCACATCCAGAAATGGAAGGCATCCATCTTTTTCGACTTCCATTGTAAACTGGATTTGGTTATGGATGGAATTCAGGTGGTTTAAAAATTCTTGTAACTTGTCTTCACCGTGAGGCCACACAACAAATGTGTCATCAACATACCTCCAGAACACTGTGGGCTTCAATCTGGCAGATTCCAGCACCTTTTCCTCGAAGTCCTCCATAAACATATTGGCCACCAAGGGGGACAAGGGACTACCCATGGCGACACCGTCAGTTTGTTCAAAGAACTCGTTATTGAATAAAAAATATGTCGAGGTCATGACATGTTTAAACAAAGCTGAAATCTCTTTGTCAAAGTTCTTGCCAATAAGAGACAATGAGTCTGAAAGAGAAACCTTGGTAAATAAGGACACTACATCAAAACTGACTAACAAGTCAGAGCTGTCCAATTTCAAAGATTTTAGTTTGGCAATGAATTCAGCGGAGTTACGTATGTGATGAGCAAATTTTCCCACCAATGGCCTTAATAACGACGCTAAATGTTTGGCACAATCATAGTTAGGAGAGCCAATGTTGCTCACTATAGGACGCAATGGGACATCCTTTTTGTGGATCTTTGGAAGTCCATAGAGTCTTGGAGGAACCGCACCACTTGGTTTTAATCTTCTCACAACTTCTGGAGGCAAGGTGGAGGCGTTCAGAAGTGATATAGTCTTCCTCACTACCTGATTTGTGGGGTCTTTGGTAAGCTTTCGGTGTATACTGTCAGTCAGTAAACTATACATTTTATCATGGTAGTCTTCACGAGTCATTAAAACAGTTGCATTTCCTTTGTCAGCTGGAAGAACTACTGTCTCGGTATCCTGGCGAAGTTTACGTAGTGCATCCCTCTCTGCCACAGAAATATTACTTCTTTGAGGGCGAGCCTTCATTACAGCACGGCAGGTTTTACGTCTTATTTCATCTGCTGAATCCGTGGAGAGTGGTCGAACAGCTTCTTCAACGGCACTGATAAACGAAGGTATTGGTAAAACCTTTGGCGTGGGTGCAAAGTTCAGTCCTTTGCCTAAGACCAACATCGTAGCATCGTCCAAATCTCTATCCGTCATATTAACAACGGAGCGTCGAATAACAGTATCTTGTTGCGAAGGGGTCTCAAGCCGGTCAAACTTTGCAGTCTGTCTTGATGTAGACACCTCGTGAATCCAATCCACTTTAGCCCACGTTATACCATCAATCCAATACCATGAATGACAGGACAAATCCACAGCTATCTTCAGGTGGAGACGATAAAGTTCTTCAGAAACAAGATCTAACTGTCGTCGAGTAAAACGGATCGACCATGCAGCCACAGACATAATTTACATATATGTGTACTTCCTTGCCGCCGAGTAACGTCTTTGGCGCCTTGTTGTATCTGTGGCCGCATGCGCAGTAGCGCGGCCCGCGCGTTTATAAGCACGAAGCGTGTGCTGGAGCGTTAGTCTTCGACTCGTCTCTGAAGATGGCCGAACGTTTCTCAGCCGAAATATTAGAAGAAGAAAACTTTATGCGGCTGCACGCCCGAAACTTCTTTGAACATAAGAAAACTTGTCTGACAACTTTTATGTTAGTAACTAACTTATCCCACTGTAATGTGCCTTATATTTGTATTTCATATTACTTTATATTAATTCTAATAATGTCTTTTAAAATGGCACAGCACATGAAAATGGCCTAAGGCTGAAACCTGGTAGTGACAACAAACATAAAATTATCGGTAAAATGGCGGTCAATTCTTTAAACAAAATTTATATGACTTAGACTCCTGACGCATACAAAATCATAATTTGTTAACTAATTCATTCTTAACCCTCGGACACATCCTCCTCTGCAAGATAACAGATCTAAGTCCTGCTATATCTTGCCCCTGCTCTACAGTGTTACTCACGAAATCTGCTAGGAACCCCTTATAAAGCGGATAAATCAGCTGCAACACAGTTTGCCAAGAGATTTTAAAAATCCTAACTTGTTTCTCCAAATCTACGAAAATCACAAAAACTTAAAAGAACTGTACAGAATCAATGTCAAGAAAATCCACCCCGCGAAGCACACTCATAAAAGGGTTACAGTTTCGCGAAACCTTGACTACCCTCATCGAAACAGCCTCCAATCCCAACGCTATCTTGTTGTACTCTCTCTCCGCCCTGTACTTCGCCTTCAACATCACACGCTGATATGTTCAGCGAGCTTAAATAGCTCTGCGCAGCCATCAATGCAAACATGACCTCATCAATTTTCCCTTTCTGCCCCGCAACACTGGCCACTGACATCACTTCCCGCGCCCTGCTTAACCATTGTGACAGATGTGCTTGTACTCTATAAACCTGCGCAAGATTAGGAACTGCCGCGGCGAGAAACTCTTTTGTCATAAGCAGACATGTTTGAGACTGTGACTGTTATGTGAAATAACGTGTTTGTAAGTCTATTGGGCCGAACTGCTATGCTCATCAGTCCCTAGACTGACAAACTACGTGAACTAACCTAAGGACGCACATACCCATGACCGAGGAAGGAATCGAACCTCCGGCGGGAAGGTAGCACAATGGATCCACATTCTACCTCCGGCCATTCAGATTTAATTTTAAAAATAAGCACCTTCAGCAGTTAATATTACGAAACTTATAGTTATTAGTTTCGGTTATACAATATTACTATCCTTAGACCCCTGTCTAGCACATAAATTTTTGTACGTTGGGGTCTATACTGATTAACTATATCGTAGATCTATTACTTATGCGATCTCCCTCTAAGTATCAGCAGACGTAACACCTAATAATTGACCGGTGTAGAGCCTGTTTACATTAAAAATGCAACATACATAAATAAATTAAATAAAAAGTGTTTTAAACTACCACTCTTGTATCACATCATTTCAAAGTATTTTTTATCGTATGAGAAACATTTTACGTCACGGACACAAGTCGTAGCGCGGCCGCCTAATATAGGCGGCAGTGGCCGCAGCGTTGCTACCGGTATGCGTGGCTGAGGTTCAAAATCTTTTCTGAACCCCTGGAGGCAACATATAGGAACCCCGCAACAGAGACGGGCGTAGGAAGAAGACCGCTTTTAACGTTGGCGTTGGAGCTGGTAGAGACCCAGTTCCTGGTTACACGAGCTCTGGCGGCTACGCACGAATGGTCCCGAAGGAAAACAATGGAGCTACTGAGCACCTAGCGCATGCGCAAATCCTCCATGAAGGCAACATCCGCATTGGCTCATTGAACATTCATCAAAACCACGTCATATTTCGTAAAATATCTCATAACTGTAGCTTAAAGATGCATCAACTATAAAAACCTTCAGAAGATCCGATCATGAATAATAATGGAGTAACTACTCACCACCTAGCAAGAATAGGTGTGTGGTTAGCGGCATCGCGCTGCGCTGTTGAAGAGCAATTTTTTTTTTCAAATCCAGTCTTGTTTTTCGCAGATACGGGAACAAAAATGACTTCTTTGTTGCTACTTGACACATATCTTCGTACGTTTAGGCAAACGTGTCATGATTTTTTGGGTAAATGACATTTGTACTCTTCGTTATAACAAATATTAAACTGTTTGAAAAAATATGGGGAAGAACATCCTTTGCGCATGCGTAAAGTTAGGAGGGGTTGCTGCTTACAGTGTCACGTGACCTGAAGGATAGCTTATCTCTTCATCGTAACAGATTCATATTGTTACAATCACTTATTGTGTTTTAGTGTTCATGTGCATATTTATATGTTATTAGTCTTATCAAAAGAAAAATGAACACTGTATCTTTTAGAAACAAATTACTGAGCTTTAAGCTTGAAACAAAAGTGTGGAATAAAGAACCCTGGTAGGCTGACGCCTCGGCTCGAGTTGAAGCAAGCGCAAACAAGCCGCGGTAAGACATTTTGCTGATCTTTTGCGAAAGTATTTGTAGGGGGGGGGGGGGGGCAAACCGGGGCACACAAACCACAGTCATCTGAAGCAGTAGCCACCACTGGCAAGAACCGCAAGTACAGGTGGCCATTCAGAGGGCCATATACGCCCAATATATAGGACTACTCTAGTTATCAGTCCCTAGCCTTACCAACTACTTAAACTAACTTACTCTAAAGATAACACACACACATACCCATGCCCTAGGGAAGACTCGTTTTCTTGCAGGAAATAAACAGTCCCATCGAAAAAAAAGCTGCGCGGGAGTAGCTGAGTGGTCTGCAGCGCCACGTTACGAATCGCGCGGCCCCTCGCGTCGGAGGTTCGAATCCTCCTTCGCACATGGATGTTTGTGTTGTCTTTAATATAAGTTAGTTCATTAGTAGTTTGTATGTTTAGGGACTGATGCCTCCGCAGTTAAGTCCCATAAACTTAACAAAAATTTGAACATTGAAATCATAAAAAGTACAAAAACGCAAGTCTCGCGACGAATTCCTTACATTATAAAAGCGAAGCCGGTTATTTTATTTAGTGTTCATGGAACCACGTATTCATCACCTTGTTTTCGTACATAATTAGTTATCTAACAATATTTATAGCCACTATATCAACGTCATCCCTATTTATTTAAAAAAATAAATATAATGACATAAAAATAAATATAATGATTTTTGACAATTACACGTCGACATAATGACATTACTGTTATTTGTATTCCATTACGTAACCACACCTATTGACGTAAGAATGAAGTACACTAACATATGACGAAAGTATTTTAAATAATAGGGTAATGTGGGCATATTTATTGTACAAATAAAAATGTATAATATTAATATAGTCGCTTTAAATGTTACAGTGTTTCGCCAGAGGCAAGGAGGACGGAGATCTGTCGTGCAATGCCATTCGGAATCAACGATATGCCGCGGTAGAATGGCAGAGAGCTCTGAAGCGCCTTGTTGCAGAGCGCGCGGTTGCTCCCCGTGGAGGTTCGAGTCCTCCCTCTAGCATGGGAAAGTGTGTTATCAGATTAGGTTAAGTTAGTTTACGTAGTTTAAGTAGTTTTTAAGCCTAGGGACTGATAATCTCAGTAGTTAAGGCCCATAGATTTACAAACATTTGAACTTTTTAATAAATGATAAAGACACTGGAGTTCATATAAACAGTCACACCATTGGACAGTGGATGTCTGGAAACTAACGTTTTGAAGTAATGAAGCCGCGGCAGAGCGGCAGATCATTGACGCGCTATGCTACGATGCGCGAGGTCGTTCCTCGTCGGCGATTCGAATCACCCCCTCGAGCATGGCTCTTTGTGTCGTCTTTAAGGTAGTTCGTAAGTACTTTGTAAGTTTAGGAACTGATGACCTCGCAGTTAAATCCCTTAAGCTTGACCAACATTTGAATATTTAGAGTAATGAATCACTCTGAATCTTGTGAAAATCCCGCGAAAGATTTGGGTTTTGACTGGTAAAAATTGTCAGTGAAGAACAACATTGTGTTCAAACCTCCATGCCAAAGAAATGTTTCTCCCTCTTTCTCTCTCTCATTCATATCTATAGTATGGAAACTGAATGATGTAATTAATAACCTGTTATGAGGTACAGAAAGTGAATAAAAATCTGATACGCTCGTGCTCGTGACTTAGCTGGAAGCAGTCGCGTTGACCTAGACTCCCGAGACCAAGAGGTACTCACTACTTTAATTAACTCTATTCAAATGCTAGCCAAGATTTTTCTTTATCATTTCAAAGCCTTTTTCCACTACATGATATCACAGTGCTGTACAATGTACTGAGGTTAATACACTAGGCAGAACTGGGCCAGAAAATGGGGAAGTTTAGCATTGTTCGTTTAAAGCGTCGTTAAATTTATTGGGGGACAAAATTTTACAAATGGAACTTCAGAACCAGCAAACTGTGTTTTAAAGCTAATTTTAACAAACCCTCGCTTTGAAACACCACTGAAACTTGCAAGCAAAGTCATAAAATTATGTCGCTCACAGTTTACTGGTTCTGAATTTCCATTTGTAAAGTTTTCTCCCCCAATAAATTTAACGACGCTTTTAACACAATACTCAACTTCCCAATTTTCTGGCCCAGTTCTTCCTAGTGTATTAACCTCAGTACACGATGTAGCGTCGTGTAGTAGAAAAAAAGCTTTGAAATGATAAGGATAAATCTTAGCAAGCATTTCAATAGAGTTGATTAAAATAGTGATGTGAATTCTATAGTGAGTCTCGGCAGTCTAGGTAGGGCAAGGCGACTGCTTCAAGCTAAGTTCAAATAAAATGTTGAAATTTTTGTATAGCTTATGGGACTTAACTACGGGGTCATCAGTCCCTAAACTTACAAAGTACTTATGAACTATCTAACACTAAGGACGGCACAAATATCCATGCCCGAGGGGGGATTCGAACCCCCGACCGTAGTGGCCGTGCAGACCGTGACTGACCCGGCGCAGTCCCCTCGGCCACCGCGGCCGGCTCAAGCTAAGTCACGAGCACCAGAGTACCAGTTTTTCTCTTCACTCTCTGTACCTCATAACAGATTATTAATTACATCATTCGGTTTTTATACTATAGGTATTAATGAGAGAGAGAGAAAGAGATAAGAAATATTTGTTTGGCATGGAGATTTGAACACAATGTTGTGTTTCACTGGTACTTTTCTTCAGGCAAAACCCAAATCTTTTGTGGATTTTCACAGGATTCAGCGTGATTCATTAGTTTCTAGTCGTCCACTGTTCAATGCCATGGCTGTTTATATGAATGTTATTCAACCTGTGGGTCGCAACACCCAGGGGAGTCGCAAAGTCTTGTTCGCGGGGTTGTCATCACAAATCAAAGTACTTGCACCATATTGTACTTGCATTATTTGGGAGGGGTCTCCAGAATATTTTACCTCCTTCCCGGGGGGGAGTGGGCACAGCTCTTTTGTCGGTACGTGTGTGGCGCGCTCGGGGCCCCTAGCCGAAGCAGCCTTCCTTCCCTGCCCAGGCTGCTTCAGTTCCCCCCGGTTTATGCCTTCGCCCGGAGACAGGTGTCTCGTGAGTTTAGGTGGTCTCATGTACCAGCTTTTTTCTTTCCTCGGTTTCCTTTTTCCTGAACCTTGCTTCCGCCTTTCCCTCTTCTAGCCATCCTCTTCTCTTTAAGTCTCCGCCTCGGCGTTTGAGACTCAACCTTACTCACTTCCTACTTTTTTCCTTCTTTCCTCTTTCCTTTCTTCCTCCCTGTGCGTTGCTGGCGACCAACCACCCACTCACTGCGTAACAGGTGACTGGGTAGGCATGTAGGGCCC
Source organism: Locusta migratoria (assembly GCA_026315105.1). NCBI lineage: Eukaryota > Metazoa > Arthropoda > Insecta > Orthoptera > Acrididae > Locusta > Locusta migratoria. The sequence goes on from CM048746.1 coordinate 544,924,993, forward strand.
GCACGTACCCCCTGGTTACCCGGGGAGGGAGCTGATACCTTCCGACCGTGCCGATTGGACCCTCCGTCCGTTTCTCGGGAGGTGTGACCTGAGGTGTGGACAATCACCTAAGGCGTGAGGGTTCTCCATTAGGAAGGAGCGCGCCATCGGAGACGCCGGTAATCATGGGGGACAACTTCGCAAAGAATTCTTCTTCTTCTTCTACTTTGCCCTTTACCCAGAAAAGGAAACTCGATGAATCAAAGTCCAAGAAAATTTTGCCTAACTTGCCAAAGTTCCTTGTCGTTTCACGCACTGGTGGCCATGATTTCTCGTCAGTAAATCCCTTTATAATACAACGGGGTGTCGATGAGATTGCAGGTCCTATCAAAACTTGTTCCCGCCAACGTAATGGGACACTGTTGCTGGAAACCGAAGGTGCCTTCCAGGTTCAGAAGTTGCTTCGCACTACACTGTTGCACGCTTTTCCTGTTACAAGGTCGAACCTCATCGTACCCTAAACTCGTCGCGAGGGGTAGTGTTCTCACGATCCCTTGACGGCCTGTCCGATGAGGAACTACAGGAGTACCTTTCTGACCAGGGTGTAACAGCTTTACACCGTCTGATGAAAAGAGTTAACAATAACCTAATACTGACCCAAACAGTGTTCTTGACCTTTGACAAAGTTGACCTTCCCTCAAAGACAAAAGGAGGCTATGAATTCATATACGTTCGGCCATATGTCCCTAATCCCACCCGATGTTACCAGTGTCAGCGGTTCAATCATACCCGTCAGTCGTGCCCCAATGCAGCGAAATGCGTTACTTGTGGTAGGGACGCCCATGAGAGTCATTGCCCACCTCCGTCCACTCTCTGCATCAACTGCGTGGATGACCATGCTGCTACTTCTCGTGAATGCCCTGTATATAAAGATGAGCGGACCATCCAGGAAATCCGAGTCAAGGAAAAAGTTTGCACCTCTGCTGCCCGGAAATTACTAGCAAGTAGAAAGCCTGCTGTGCTCCCAGAGGATACCTACAGCAATGTCCTTTCCTCTTCTCTACCAACAAAGGAGACGGGTATGCAGACGTGTGATTTTACCTTCAGTGACACAGTTGTCAGATCAGCCAGTCCAAAGATTGCCCGCTCGGCATTCCCAATACTTTCTGCTCACTCCAAATACATTTTTAGGGCTAACGGTGGATAGGAAACTCAGTTGGTCTCCATATGTGTCTTCTCTAGCTCCCCGCTGTACTCGTTCCCTCAACGTTCTCTGTGTTTTACTAATACGTCATGGGGAGCGAATCGTACCGTCCTGATTCACCTCTATCGGACTTCTGTCAGATCAAAGCTGCATTACGGGAGTTTCGGGTACTCTTCTGCACGGCCGTCCATTTTACGCCGCCTAAACTAGATTCACCATCGGGGGTTAAGCCTGGCGATAGGAGCCTTTTACACTAGCCCTGTTGATAGCCTCTATGCCGAAGGTGCCGAATTACCTTTACGCGACATATTGCTGTGTCGGTATGCATGCCGTCTGCTCTAGAAGCCCCACCACCCTTTCTATCCATCATTCTTTAATGATTCCCTCGATAGCCATTACGGACTGTCCGCGATTGTCCTGTTCCCTCCTGGTGTCCGCTTTCGTCGCTTGCTTCGGCAGCTCGATTTTACCCTCCCTTCCACTTTTCAAATAGGTGAGAGACCAGTGCCACCTTGGCTTCAGGCTCAAGTTCGCGTTCACCTCAAACTCACCTCACTCCCGAAGGAGAGTACTTCGGACGCTGTTTACTGCTCGATGTTTCCTGAACTTCCTGCACGGCTCGAAAATTCAGTCTTCATATATACGATTGGCTCTAAGACCAATGAAGGTGTCGGATGTGCGTTTGTCGTCGGGGATGACGGTTTTCAGTACAGACTTAATGAACACTGCTCGAATTTCACAGCTGAGCTTTTTGCCTCTATCAGGCTGTACTATACATCCACCGAAACCGTTCTCCTTCCTATGTCATCTGCTCTGACTCCCTTAGCGCCGTCTGAGAGACCCCTTTTCGGCCCAACCTGTTGTGCACCGAATCAACCGCTCCCTTCAATTATTAGCTGCCGACGGCCCCCGCGTTCACCTCCTGTGGGTACCTGGCCACGCATGCGTGCCTGGTAACGAGGCTGCTGATGCCGCTGCCAAGGCTGCAACTCTCCTACCTCGGACAGCTACGTACTGTGTCCCATCGAATGATATTCGAGGAGCTCTTTCCCGTCGCCTATATCGTCGTGGCATAATGCGTGTTCCTCGGTTACAAATAATAAGCTTCGAACCATTAAACCGCTCCCGGTGGCTTGGATGACCTCCTCACGCCGCTCACGACGAGAAGAGGTCAGCTTGGCCCGGTTGCGGGTCGCACATTGCCGGTTCAGCCACCGCCACTTGTTAACTAGTGACCCCGCACCGTTGTGTTCAAGTGGTCATGGTGCGCCATGTTTTATTGTGTTGTTTATATTTTACTCCTGTTCGTATTGCACTGAATCTACCGGATACACTGGAAGAAATTTGCCGGTTCAGCCACCGCCACTTGTTAACTAGTGACCCCGCACCGTTGTGTTCAAGTGGTCACGGTGCGCCATGTTTTATTGTCTTGTTTATAGTTTACTCCTGTTCGTATTGCACTGAATCTACCGGATACACTGGAAGAAATTTAACTGATGACGCACGAGCTGTTGCTCGAGTATTGAAATTTATCAACTTGACCAATTTGTCAAAGGACATTTAGCTCTTCCTTTTTTTGTATTTTATTCTATGTTTTTAGTTGTTTTCATATAGGCTTATTATCCTTGGGTATAATTCAGTTTTGCTTCGGGCGCTAATGACATCAGCAGTTGTGCGCCCTAAAAACCTATTCGGAATGGTTGAAAAACACTGCTGTATATGAACTCCTGTGTCGCTTATCATTTATTAAAAAGTTCAGATGTTTGTAAATCTATGGGCCTTGACTACTGAGGTTATGTCCCTAGGCTTACAAATTACGAGGCCCGTTATTTAAGTAAGTTCAGTTTGAACAGAAGTACACAACGAAAGGTTATATATATATATAAAAAAAAAGATTTTCAGAAAATCATACTTTATTTTTCGACATAGTTGCCAAGTTTATTCAATCACGCCTCGCAATCAATTTTAAAACGCCCTCTTCATACAATCTTGCCGCCTGTTCCGATAACCAAGAGTTCACTGCCGTTTTGAAACGCACTGAAGCTCCTGTTCTCACGAATCTTCGCTTTAGTTGAAACCTCCAAATCGTCTGTAATCGGAGATGGGCGACCGGAGCGGTCCCATCATGGACGTTGTTGTAGTCATCTTTGAATTCTCGTACCGACTTACGCACTTTGCCTTTACTCATAACATTATCAGCGTACACTTCGCAAATCTGTCGATGAATTTCTGCAGCAGACATGTTCGTAGGTGACAAGAATCCTATCACTAAGCGAACCTCACACGCGGCGGGGGCGAGTTGATAGCCTTGAACATTTTGAAAGCACAGAACACAACCGTGCAGGTTAGCTACAGAGCTGAAACTGAGCACAGTTGTTCCCGAGGCATGCCGGTACACGAAGCACGCGCTCGTTGCGGTATGTTCACGAACTACTAGTATTTACAGCAAAACGGAACTTGCTTATAAAACGCGCCTCGTACTTAAAGTAACCTAAGGACAACAGACACATCGGTGCCCGAGGGAGGACGCGAACCTCTAAGGGGAGCAACCGCGCACTCCGCAGCAAAGCACCTTAGAGCGCTCGGCCACTCCACCGCGGCATATAATTGATTACAGACGTTTGAAGTCTCTGAACTGACCGACCCGTTCTGCCGTCACTGTTCCACGCTTCTTTTTATACTAGGACGTCTCGTGTCGCCTGTTGGTGTATTCCGCATTACACAGAGGTCGCCGGACACTTGGGATCAGATAATGTAAAATATTCCGCCCTCTGTCCTCGCAGCCTAAATCACAGCGGTCTGACGTTATTTCAGTGGAAACTTACGAAAACACGTAACACCTTCTACGCTATGCGTCATAAGATCCGATATGATCGCGAGGCGGCGGTACGCGCAGGGCGGCAGGCTGGCCATACTTGACACGGCAGTAGCCGGCAGCCGCGCTCTCACCGGAACGCAGAACGGCTGCCATATTTCCTGCACCCACCAACCTTAATTACGCGCGAGACGTCCTATATCAGCAGGCAGCAGCTGCCTTAAGTGGTTTGCTGTGTCCCCTATCACCGCACGCGGCCGAAGATTATTCTCGCATTCTTTGTTCACCCTTTTTGATTTCGCATTTTTTCGAGACCTATTTTGAGCCCGTTGTGCAGCAGCGTACAAAACGTACAGCTCACACGATTGTAAGTGCTGCTGGAAATAACTACCCAGGTAATCTGCGAAAGAATGTGAATGGACCGGAGATGTTACCGCAGTTATTTTTCAATTTTATTCTCAACTAATAGCCTACGTGCTGTGTAAAATAATATATTTAACCCTCGAGCGGCAGCGCTGGTGCAAATATGCTCCCACTTTTCTTTAAATGCTATTCCTCAATTAAGCCTTAACAATGATGTCAGCGAAGGTTCTGGGGTTCTAGTGCACGGCTGTGTCCACTCAAAAAAAGTTTTGTGGGGGAGTGCATCATTGGTAGCAGATTTGCAGCGCGTTGCCTGTCATGTAAGTAGATTTGAATCGTTTTGTGTTACGTCTAGTTTTCTTTGCAAATGGATTTGTGGCAGTTTCTAGTAAATATTTATTGTATAAATTTTACCCTACATATTAGAATTCTCAAAAATTTAAAGTTATTACGTAAATCGATAAATTGTCCTCTAGTTTCTCCTGATTAGCCATGCTGCAGTTTCCATCAATGTCATGTTAACCCTTTTTAAGCCTTACACAACGCGAAAATGAGTGTTATTCTACTACATAATTTAATCTTCAGGTCTCGTAGACGTAGTATGGGTGTAACAAATGAGGAAATAGACTTATTTCGACAAGTAATGAATATCTTAGTAATTTTTGTCTAGATTCCTCATCAGATCATGAACAGGATAATATTATTCAAATATAAATCCTAGTTCCGATCCCCGAACAAGATTTCAGACGCAATGAAACCGATTTTGAAGACGGTATCACTCTGTGAAGTAAAACGTCATACAAGCAATACTCCAAAACTCTGGAAAAGAATATCATAAAAGACTTCCCTGGTTCAAAAGGGAACGCAAGGCGCGTGAGGTCAGAGACTCAAGCTCTCTCATTCATGATAGATGATAATATGATTGATGAGGTAATTATGTGTACTAAGTTACACATTACACAGATAGAAACTGACACTAATTACTCAAGAGACAAGAACTACAGGAAAGTAATAAAAGAGGAAATGATAGAGCTGCTAGGTCTATTATACATTGTTATTGTCCACTTTCGGAATAATGTTACATTTGTTATATTTATCCATCGAATGTAACTGATATACAAATTCAGATAGTGACAAATGTGATGTTTATACCTGTACATTAAACTATTTTTGTCAAAACGATCACTTAGTAGCTATATACTAGCTTTGAAACTCGGAATGCACAGTGGGAGCAAAACACGTCAGCTGGTTACGAGTGCGATAGTATAATTTTATTACTGCAGTCTTCTTATTTGAAAACTTTATTTTCCAGCGATCGCAATGAAACATATTGGTAACTGCTTTCGGAAAATTAAATTGCCATCTTATGATCATTCAGTTAGAGACATTTTGAACCATTTCATTAAGCTGAGTTGGCATCAAGTCATCACCAAGATTATACAGGGTGTAACTGAAATGTGTGGAGAATTAGAGAACTGGCGAAGGTAGTGAGTACAGTCAATAAGTTTTGAGAGTGACTGCATGACGGACCTGTGGTGCACTATAGCGCACTGATGCCACTTGGTATGGTACTGTGACAGTCTCTCGTCCCTGCAAGAGACAGTTGAGTGCATACACAGCAAGCAGACGTACGGCTGAGTCGATGGCGCCAGTCGTATCTTGACATGTCACAGTTTGAGCAATGGGCAAACATCAGGTTCTGCCAGAAATTCGGAAAAACCTGTGCCGAAACGTTAGGAATGATACAGCAGGTGTACGGCGAGGACGCATTGAGTCGCAGTGCTGTGTTTAGGCGGTGCCGACGTTTTGTACAAGGACGGTGGAAGTTTCTTGTTTGTCTTTCTCTCTTACAAAATTTACGTCTGCTGCTAAAGTTATGTGTTTTACCATATAAGTTAATAAATGTAACTGACTGACGCTACCTGAATAAAATGTAACTGAATGTGTTTGAACTTGTTCTATCTGAATACCTTTGCACAATGTTATGTTGATCTGACTGCGTATTATTTTCTAACTGTATTCTATGTGAATGTCAAGGTATTGCAAAACCTATATGACTGCATATTTTTTATTAATAATGAAATACAAACTGCTAATTGTTTCTGTATGAAAATGTCATAACAAAGTTAACTGTCTGAAAATTACTGATACAAAAATCACTGTGTTAATAATTATGGCCCTACGAACTTACGAACTTGTTTCTGACTGAACTAACAATCTTAAACTGAATGTAACGAACACAATATTTATCAATGTAATCTGACTCCGTGTAAACACTTGTTAACCTGTACTGAACACTGTATAAATTGTCCTACCCTGAAATCTGTAAATCATACTGAACTGTAAGCACGACAACAAAGACTGAGTCTTTCTCACTTTCACTTACTGCATTAATTTGCGCAACACCACACTGCTTCCTGCTGTACTAACTACTGGAAAGCTAACTACAGAAAACATCTATAGCACTTTTAATAAAAATGTGAGGAGGGATAAACTGGTAATCTGTTTAAGAAACTCGATCGAATAATAAAAAAATGGAATATCTGGTTTATTTTCTAACTGACGTAACTTCATGAAAATTACTAACAATGTCATGTTTTGGATTTTAAAATCTTTCAGAGAAAAATATAACTCAGATATTTAATTATGTCTACAAAATTATTTTTAAACAAAGAAATACATTTCTTTACTGTTAATAAATTTAAATCGATTCACACAAGCAATGTTACAACAACATCACATTTCAAGAACACTACCCATTCATAAAAAACGCACTCTCAAAACTAAACTATTACAATAAATACTTTTCCTAACACACAAAGTGGTCCCTAGCATGAATCGTGAGACCACAAGCTAACAGTAAGATCTTTCCCTACCGTTACTGTTACCATCATTTCAACCTAACAATGCGAAGTTGTGCCATAGAAACATGCCAAGTAATTCATGAACCTTATAAAAACTTCAAAAGATCGTTTCTCCAACGTCATCTATTCCTTTCGTCTCCATATGTTAAACAAACAGCTTGGCTCAGTATTCAAGTCTCAAAATCTCATCTTCTCGGCTATCCCGCCGGAACGACAACTGCACACAACCACGCTCCCCACGATTCTGCCATCTCATCCGCGTGCCTAGCAAAGTCTCTGCACTCTCAATAATCAGAACCCTACTTCCCGGCAACAATACTATCACCGTCTCCAATATCGATAGTACTGCCATCGAAAAATAAGCCTGCAACCAAAGATAAACGACCCATGCCTGACTAGCTTGACACTGGTCTCAAATTCGCAGTACATTTGAATATGAAATGTATACCTTCCCATAGTAGGTATCTTACATTATCTCTTTTCTCCCTATCAAGAATTTGATAGGATTTTGTTTGTTTTTTAAACAACACAGAGAGAGAGAGAGAGAGAGAGAGAGAGAGAGAGAGAGAGAGAGAGAGAGAGAGAGAGAGAGAGAGAGAGAGATAATAACCTTTCAACGGGACAGTTTGAAAGATGATGTGCGTACTGGTCGGAAAGAACGCAAGATCCAGGAAGATGCAACGTCGGTGCGTGCTGGCCGCTCCCAATTGGTAATCGCCCTCGCAGTAGCAGGAGGGGTCAGCCATTCTGACCGACGACCTCAACATGTTACCCGGATCAGTGTGCCACGAATCCTGTCCCAAGACAAACGTGATAATCGTAGGACGATTTGTAGTGAGCTCATCAGTTATGGGGACAATGATCCGACGTTCTTCAACCGGATAATAACTGGAGTGTTTCCTTTACGAGCAGTAACTCAAACGACAATCAGGCCATCTGCAATGCTCCAGGCAACAAGTCTCAGAGCTTACTGTCTGTACCCATGTCTGGAAATGACATCCGGTGACGATATGAGCACTTCTTTACCTTTGACACCATGAAATAAATTTCTTCTACCGCAAGCTCTCTGTTTTTCAGATTTTGGGATGAGACAGCGTGGATAATAACAAGAAAGAAATGTGTAATAAACGAAACCTCTAAAATACAGAACTTATGAGCTGTGACCACTTGACCAGTCGACGAGACGTTTTCACAGTATCGAAAACTTAGCTTTGTTATTATGATGCAGATGGGTTTGAGCTTTATGTTAACGGATGTCTCTTGGACAAATCTTTAATCCGATTTGTATTTTTCCATATATACCGAAAAACAGTTTCAAGTGCCTTACCCTGTATAGTCCAAACTTCGGTGAGAAGTAGAGGGGACGTTTTAGACAGGAACTCATGGCTGGAACTGTTATCCATGACCCTCTACCCTCTTATCCAACTTTGACACTATAAAACACATCTTTTATTGCAAGGCCTATTTTTTTTCACGATGATTGTAACAACTGGTACAATAGCGTCACATGAGATTCTTTTCGGGTCTCCTGACGGATAAAGACGTCAACTTAACACAATATTTCGGCGTTCCATTTGGCTAGCATCTTCGGGTGAGTTTGCTACTTGATCATCTAGCCGGAACTGGAGCAAACTCTCGTGAAGTTGGCGGCCAGATGGACCGCCGAAATATTGTTTCCAGAATACTTCTTTACCCGGTAGGAGATTCGAGAAGAACATCATCAATTATTGCGCCGGGAAAGCCTACGTAGTCACAAAAACGTTAGATGTTTGCACCTTTAAAGTAGTCACCAACGTGGTGTAGAGCCCGTTCCCAGCGATGTGGAAGGCATAGTGTACCGCTAGCAGAGCCTGTTCCGTTGGTGGTGCCTGTCGAATCTCTGGAATTCTGAAGCGAATGCCACTAAGTGGTTCCTTCATTTTCGGAATCAAATCAAAGTCACAGTGACTTAAGTCCGACGAGTATGGTGGATGGTACAGTACTTCCAGTCCTATCGACCGAACAGAGCAGCCACAACTTGCGCTGTATGCGCCCGCGAATTGTCGTGCAAAATGATGAGTGCGTTGCGCTTCTTTCGCAAAGCTGGTCGCAGGTGATGTTCCAAAAACGAACAGTAACACGGTGAATTGTCGGTCTCCCGTGGAGGAATGTAATGATTTAAGATAACACCATACTGGGGTTCTGAAGCACTTTCGACTTTTGCGGGAACCCATAATGGATTGGCGTTTCAGTTTTGGCTCGTACGATGTGGCCCATGTCTCATCCAGTTTACGATGCGGCGTAAGAAACGTCTCCGCGCTCATAGCGTTCCAAGTGCTTTTGAGCAGCGTCGTAACGCATCGATTTCTGCATTTCTGTCAATTCATGCGGAAACCATCGTGATGTAATTTTTTGTGTGCCCAGGTGATCCTTCAGGATGCGAGGCACAGTCGTATGCGCTGCTTCGTGGGCGAGCTCACTGTTCACTAACGTGGCAACATTATGCAGAGACGCTAGGACGATCTGCCCGATGCATGTCTGCCACAGTCTGCCGACTTTCGTTGAAGGCTTTTATCCAACGTGCCACTGTTCTGTACGCCGATGTCGTTCCCAAGCACGCCTCTTGAAGACCTTGATGATACTGTCGTGCTGTACGACCTCTGGCACTTTGAATCTTGAACAACCTCCGTTGCTTGGAAAACATAGTGACACCGTTACGTTAGACCGCTCGCTCACAAGTGACTGTTTCCTTCGGTTCTGCGTAGTGACGTGCGACGGGTGAGTCCATTTGCTCGGAAGGAAGATAGATATGTCAACAGCGTGTGCTATCAGCGACAACAGTAGGTGCCATTGCATAGTATCTTCATAGCAGTGTTGCCACTAAGTTCCAACCCTCGTATATTTTGACAGGAACTGAACTGCGAGCGCACGACGAAAGAGGCGCTCTGGACGACGAGTGAAGCGTTGGTTGGCGAACCGAGCGGAGAGGAGACGAGAGGAGAGGAGAGGCGTCTTGTGGCGGGGGTGGAGGCAGACGGGAACAAGTTATTCGGAAGGAAGGAAGCTTAGAGTTTAACGCGACGTCGACAGCTTGGTCATTAGAGACGGAGCTAATGCTGGAGTTTTGGGTAAGGATGTGGAATGAATGCGGCCGTGCCCTTTTGAAAGGAACGATCCCGGCATTTGCCTGGAGTGATTTAGGGAAATCACGGAAAATCTAAACGTGGATGGCCGGAGTTGGATTTGAGCCACTATCCTCCCGAATGCGAGTTCAGTGCGTTACCACGGCGCCACCTTTCTCAGTGCCGACGCGGAGACAGCTGGCCTGGGGACTGAGTACCAGCTTCAAGTCGGTATTTTGGCTGTTGGTTGAAGATGTTTTCTTCCTCCTCCCAACTATGCAGCGGCTTTTGGATGGTTCGTCCTTGGTTTCGCATAAATGTAATACATGGAACTGATCGCGTTGTGCAGTTGAGAGAAGTGACTTATCCTGAAAGTGAACACGTTTAGTTGTGTGTATTGCGAAACGTCGCAACCTAGCTCCATTAAACTACATAAATATTTTTGTATTAGTGCTATACAGCTACACCTTGTTTTGATGAATTGTTCGGGTAATTTCCTGACATTGGTAAAATGTGGTGGCCGCATGTTGTCCGTTAACAACTGTTACTCATGTTAGTGGAGATTTTCTTAATTCTGATCCCGTGGCTCATGTAGATATCTTCCGTTTAACATGTACTCCGAACCAATGTCGAGTGTGGTATTTTTATTGTGTACAAAACATTAGCAGAGGTAAAACAACCGGCCAACGAAAAAAATAAATACAAGGAACTTCCCTCGGAGCAATCGATGACTGAACTTTGAAACTCTCCATTTATATTGTGGCCCTTTTCTCATTACATAGATAACCAAATGATATGGTTAAGAGTCAAAGAAGCTGGTGTATGCATGCGTTTGCTAACACACTGATATGTAAACACTCAAATGAGGGCGTTGAAGTCGGTAACGCCTATATAAGACAACTGGCGTCTGGCGGAGGAGTTACATCTATTACTGCTGCTGCTATGGCAGGTTGTGTTCTTTGTCGGCAAACGAGAGATGGGGCACAGCATCTCCGAGGTAGCAATGATGTGAAGAATTTCACTTACGACCATTTCACGAGTGCACCGCGGTTAACGGGAATCCGATATAACAGAAAATATCCAACACTGTTGGAGCCAGAGACAGATTCAGCAAGAAATGGATCAACTGTTGAATACCCGTCGCCATTTGTTGAGTTCTCGTCCCGGTCTAGTTTTCAGGAAAGGGTCGGTGCCGGCTGTTGATCAGTTAAATAGTTATATAGACATTAGTATTACCAGTTTTATTGACTGTAGAATACAATACTCAACGTCTCTCTCTCTCTCTCCTCACGGCGTCGTCTTCTGTACGATGCTAGCTGTGCTGAGACCTAGTTAATGCCTAGTCGTAGCCAAGTTCTGACGGACGTCCAGGAGCATGTCGGCCTAGATATAGCCGCTTGTAGAGGGCGCACATCTCCGTTAGTCCCTCCAGGATGCGCGGCGCCAGCGTGCGATTGGCTGCCGGTCGTCATCTGCTGCCTTCTCCACGATCGTTCTCTTACGTCTGGCGTGTGGCGCTCAATTCACGCCACAACACCAACAACGTGTCAGAAGTGCAACCCTTCCGCAGATTGCTGCGGATTTCAATGCTGGGACATCAATAAGAGTCACCGTGCGAATCATTCGATATGGTCTTCCAGAGCCGAAGGCCCACTCGTGTACCTTTGCTAACTGCACGGCGCAAAGCTTTACGCTTCACCGCAGCCCGCAAACACCGACAATGGACTGCTCATGACTGGAAACGTGTTACCTGGTCTGACGAGTCTCGTTTCCAATTGCATCGAGCAGATGGACGAGTACGGCTATGGAGACAACCTAATGAATTCAAGGATCCTGTATGTCAGCAGGGGACTGCTGTGTAATGGTGAGGAGTGATTTACTTGGAGCCATAGGGGACCCCTGATACGACTCTGACAGGTGACATGTGCGTACGCATCTTGGCTGGCCGCCTGCACCCATTCATGTCCACTGTGCATTCGACAGGCTTGGGTAATGCCAGCAGAACAATGCGACACCCCAAACGTCCAGAATTGCTACAGTGACTCCAGGAACACTCTTCTGAGTTTTAAACAATTCCACTGCCCACCAAGTTCCCCAGACATGAACTTACTGATCATCTCTGGGATGCCATGCAACGTGCTGTTCAGAAGAGACCTCAACCCCTTTTATTTAGGGACATCCCTGCAGAATGCAAGGTGTCGCTTCCCTCCAGCACTATTTCAGACATCAGACGAGTCCACGCCACGTCGTGTTGTGGTACTTCTGCGAGATCGTGGGGACCCTAGATGATATTAGGTAGGTGTACCTATTTTATTGTCTCTTTATCCAAAGGTACTAATTTTGAGGCAATTATACGACAGCTCATCAAACTTTTTCCTCAGTTTGTGGAAAATTCCTTACTACAGTGTGCAAGTTCTGACAACTGTGACAGTACTCAGTATCCTAATTCCCACTTGATAAAATATTTTAATTAATTCTTTAATTTGTAGATATTAAAGTGATATCATAAATTTTTGATAATTAAATTTGAGCCACCACCATGTTTATAAACAAATGGAAAATTTTTTTTTTTTATTGACTTCACTTCCACAGCGGCGAATGATATGGTCGAACACATTTATTTTATAAATTCCTAACCAATATCACAATGAGTGGTACCACCAATTTAAACCTAATTTACATGGTACACTCCCACGTTAACTAATATCTGTTTGCCTCTGATGTGACCTTGTCGCCTTTTTGTTGTTTACTCGTCCTGGTCCGGTTGTTAGGAAAGGGACTGCTGCAGGAATTGATGTAATCTGTAACAACTATTCAGATTAATAATACAAGTTTTATTAACTGAATATTAAAATACTCAACTTTAGAACATGTCTCTGTTTCTTGTCTCTTCTTGCTTCCCGTGCCGTTGTCCGTATGATGCTAGCTGCGCTGTGACCTAGTTACTGCTAAGTTCGTAGCCGCGTTCTGAGTTAGTACTGTCCTACTTCTGTCTTCGTAGCTGCCTAGTTCAAATGTTTGTTAAGCTTATGGGACTTAACTACGGGGTCATCAGTCCCTAAACTTACAAACTACTTATGAACTACTTACGAACTAGGACGGCACAAATATCCATGCCCGAGGGAGGATTCGAACCCCCGACCGTAGTGGCCGTGCAGACCGTGACTGGAGCGCCTCAGTCTCCTCGGCCACCGCGGCCGGCTTAGCTGCCTAGTAACTGTCTGAATTCTCACTAGTAACTGCTTTCGTAGCTCATTGGGAACTGTCCCATTCCTGAATAGTAACTGTCGTATTCCCGAATAGTAACTGCCGGGCGTCCAGACGTATGTCGGCCTAGATACAGCCGCTTGTAGAGGGCGCGCATCTTCGGTTACTCCCTCCAGGATGCGCGGCGCCTGCTTGCGATTGGCTTTCTGTCGATCGCTGCCTTCTCCACGATCGTTCTCTTACGTCTGGCGTGTGGCGCTGACTTTACGCCACAACAGCCCCACCAAAAGTATCAATGATATGGATGTTTTCAATTGAAACAATATGCCTACTTCAGGTGCAATTTATTTACCACAAAAATTCATCCTGTCACATGACAAAGCTAACGAAACATTACGCATACTTTGAAAATAAGAGATCCTATACGCAACAGCTAAAGAAAATTGACAATTAGCAACATGAAATTACGTTGTATATATATATATATACAAAAATGACTGGCTGAGTCAAGGAAGAAAGAAACCTACTCAGGAAGAATAATTATTTAAACTGCTACCGCAGATATACAAACTCAAAGGTCAGATGAAGTTTCCCAATTTAAACAAATAACCCCAGTTATAAAAATAAAGAGAAAATCCTTCAAAACACCAATATACTGGTCCTAGCAATGATGCAGGCGACACATTACCAAATATTTGGAGCAGACAGGATTCGGCAGCGGCAGTTGATGACTGCAGGCCAGAGCTGAAATAAAACGCGACCGTTTTCTCGCTTCGTTCTGTGAAGCAGAAACGATTTTTAAACAAACAGCAGCTCTCTAGCGTCGGCGCTGCTAGACAGACAATGGCTGCACAATTTTATATCACGGGCAGACAAGTCGATCGTAGTGTACTTGTGAAACAGTGTTCACAAGTGCAAATCACCAAGTCAAACTTGCGAAAAAATCTTAATATATGCGCGATCCGCAAAGTGCGAATGATCAAAGTGAGAATTCCAAAATACGTAAGTCAACTGTGGTCGCCGGAACCTACAGGACAAAAATCAAAGTTCAGACAACAGCACACGTAAACCGGAGAGGACCCGCGCACTGCGGAGACCTACGAGCGAATCCCCAAAAAATCCATCTCTACACGCCAGCGTTCCTGGTCGCGACCCGCGATCGCGTCTACGCGGCCAGAGCGCTCCATTTACCACATATAGCTAATAGCCTGCCCAATGATATCGCAAAAAGCTGCTCACAAATTACAAAACTGTCACAATCCTGAGCTTTGGCGAATCACAGAGCATTCGGCAGACGCCCTTACTAGCTCCTCCTACACGAGCAAAGTTCCCACAGAGACGATACCGTACACAGGTCCACGACCTCTTCGGAATTTTCGGACGCTCTCTTTCGTTGCCAAGCCTCATAAAAACATACATTTTATGGCCATAGGCGCCAAGCCCCCGCAGGGCCAGACGACCGACTATGCGCCCAACAAACCTCTTAACATTCGTCACGCAGAAGAACGTTTCTACAACCACCCACATCGGCAAATTCAAAGAAACCGCCAAGGTTTTCATAACCGTGAAAAAGACACGCTGCTTTGGCGAGGGTGCTATTCAGATTTCTGCGAACTTCGCCCTGAGGCTGGACGTCCGATTGTGTGGCAGTGGTGACAAATTGGCGGCCAACCTGAAGTGCGTCTGCAGAGCATTGTTCTTCTTTACCTGTGATTTCAAACAAGATGCCACGAATCGTTGCTGCACCGCAACTTTATTTTATGGTAATCTGCAGGAGTAGAGGAATATCCTGTAGGTTCCATTTTTCCTGCAACCTCAAGGCCAAAGATAAGAGTACTGTACTGGCAGTAAATGATTTCGGCAATGTAAACATGATAATTACAAACTAAAATTATGTGCCGGAACCGGGAATCGAGCCTGGGACCTTTGCTTTTCACGGGTAAGCGCTGTACCGTCTGAGCTATCCCGGCACGCTTCACGGTGCATCCTCATTACTTCTTCCGGTAGAATAGAACTGTCAGCAGTTCTGTTATGCTGCTCTACCTTGTCCCGTGCAAGCCTCTTCACCTGAGAATACCAACGGCAACCTACATCCTTTTGAATCTTCCTACAGTATTCGTCCCTCGGTCTCATTCTACGATTTTTATTCCACTCACACACTTCTGTGAAGTTTGGAAAGTACGAGGCGGAAGTAAGTTCGAAACATGAGCGTGCCTGGATCGCTCAGACGGTAGGGCGGTTGCCCGCGAAAGCAAAGGTCCCAGGTTCCGGTACACAATTTTAATCTGCGAGGAAGTTTCATATCAGCGCGCACTCAGCTCCAGAGTGAAAGTTCCATAATGATAATTACAGTTGTGTGAATCTATATGGAAAACAGCTTAAAACAGTACGATGAAAACTCCACTCTGTAAGGGGCACGCAGAAATAATACACCTTAAAATCTTGATCGACGACATAATCTTCCGCTTGGTGCCGAGCATTTAATCGTATAAGCTTTGTGGCCTGAATCAAGCTTTATCATGCGAGAGTCATGAGTGACGTCACTAAGCTTTAGTACCGTAGTGCCGTTTCATCCGAAGGGCGTCTGGATTTTATCCAGTACAGCATAATGAGGCTCAGCGTTCCTAATATAGAGAACGTTTCATTGGCGACTTATATCTGTTGATATACGGCCATTAGTCTTCTGAGCGAGTACTCTAAGCAGGAATAAACTGACTGCCATAATGTCTCCAAGAAAAACTGCTGTCACATTATTATTTCAATTTGCATACTTGATCCTCAACCAAGGCGGTCTTTAATATAAAAAATTGCTTTCCTGAAGTTTAAATTTGTGTTATTTAATTGTGAATAATAAGATTACTTACCGGAAGCAAATGGTGATGTGCGAACTGAAAAAACACCGATCAAATTATTGAAGAGTGTGTGGGCTCGAGAGACGAGTAGAGGAACCAGTGGATAGTCGAACTATTTAACCTACAATTTGAGATGTTTGAGTGCACTTTAATACTTCTTCCGCTTAATTACTTCCTCATAGATGGAACAAAAAAGCGAAATCAAAGTTCACAACACTGATTAAAAATCGGCGAAATATTCACAAGCTGAGTTTCACACGTATGATATTCACTTGACAACAAAATTGTTGCCTTATGAAAACTACCGCCATGGAATTCATTGGTTTGGTGTAAAGTTCAGCTTGAGGGATGAAATAATATGGAATAAGATTAACCAGATCATCAAAACTGACGTTGATTTTATATATATATATATATATATATATATATATATATATATATATATATATATATATGCAGGAATTAAGTGTGGCAGGCGTGAAGGGGTTTCTTTCAAGAAGAAAATCTCAAATTGTTCTGGAAATCAAGAGAAACGAGTCAGAGATCGCATTACAGGAAAACCAGAAATCGGAAAAAGTGATGCCTCGTAAAATTTGCTGTTCCAATCTATGTAAACTTAAGGAACAAAAATATAATGCGTAATTTAGAAGTAGATATCTCTGGAGTATTCACGCAACTTAAATCACTTTACAAAAGTAAGTCTCCCGGTGCCGATTGTATACTAATTAGGTTCCTTTCAGGATGTTGATGTTTTAGCCGCATTCCTTGCTATCATAGACAAACGATCGCTCAGTGAAAGATCCGTACCCAAAGATTGGAAAATTCCACAGGTCACTACAATATTCAAGAAAGGCAATAGGAGTGATCCGCAAAATTACAAGCCTGTATCATTGACGTTGGTTCGCAGCAGGATTTTAGATCATATACTTTCCTCAAACATTAAGAAATACCTCGAAGAAAACGACCTATTGAACTGTAGTCAACACGGATTCCGAAAAAAATAGTTTTTGTGAAACAGAGCTAACTCTTTCATCAAATGAAGTGTAAGTGCTATTGATAATGGATCTCAAATAGATTCCATATTTCTACATTTCCGGAAGGCGTTTGACACTGTACCTCACAAGCGACTTTTAATTAAATTGCGTGCCACAGTTGTGCAACTGGATTCGTGATTTCCTGTGACAAAGGAAACAGTAGATTCTAATTGACGGAAAGTCATAGTTTGAAGTGCTATCTGGCTTTTCACAGGGAAGTTTTATAGTGTCCCTCATCTATCTACATCTACATAGATACTCCGCAAATCACATTTAAGTGCCTGGCAGAGGGTTCAGTAACCACTTTCATAACTTTTCTCTACCGTTCCATTCTCTAATAGCGCGCAAAAGAAAGAACACCTAAATCGTTCCGTTTTCGATCTGATTTCTCTTATTTTATTGGGATGGTCGTGTCTCCCTAAGTAGGTGGGTGCTAGCAAAATATTTTCACATTCAGAAGTAAAAGTCTGTGATTGAAACTTGGCAAACAGATCAGTTTTATGGGGTCACTCATCTATCTACATCTACATTAGATACTCCGCAAATCACATTCAAGTGCCTGGCAGAGGGTTCAGTAACCACTTTCATAACTTTTCTCTACCGTTCCATTCTCTAATAGCGCGCGGAAAGAAAGAATACCTAAATCGTTCCGTTTTCGATCTGATTTCTCTTATTTTATTGGGATGGTCGTGTCTCCCTAAGTAGGTGGGTGCTAGCAAAATATTTTCACATTCAGAAGTAAAAGTCTGTGATTGAAACTTCGCAAACAGATCAGTTTTATAGGGTCCCTCATCTATCTACATCTACATTAGATACTCCGCAAATCACATTCAAGTGCCTGGCAGAGAGTTCAGTAACCACTTTCATAACTTTTCTCTGCCGTTCCATTCTCTAATAGCGCGCGGAAAGAAAGAACACCTAAATCGTTCCGTTTTCGATCTGATTTCTCTTATTTTATTGGGATGGTCGTGTCTCCCTAAGTAGGTGGGTGCTAGCAAAATGTTTTCACATTCAAAAGAAAAAGTCGGTGATTGAAACTTCGCAAACAGATCACGCTGCAATGAAAAACGTCTTTCTTTTAATGATTTCCACTCCAATTCGTGCAACATTTCCGTGACACCCTTCCCCCCGTAACGTGATAAAACAAAACGAGCTGCCCTTCTCTGAACCTTCTCAATATCTTCCGTCAGTCCCACCTGGTGAGGGTCCCACAATGGGCAACAGTACTCAAGGAGAGGACGCACAAGTGTGAGGTAGGCAGTCTCTTTGGTGGAGCTGGTGCATCTTCGAAGCGTTCTGCCAATGAAACGTATTCTTTGGTTCGCCTTCCCCACAATATTTTCTATGTGTTCTCTCCAGTCTAAATTATTCGTAATTGTAACACCTAGGTCAACGATTTAGGAGACAATATTAGCAGTTCTATGATACTGTTCTTCCCTGTCCTGTGCAAGCCTCTTCATCTGAGAAAGTCAACGGCAACCTACAACCTTTTGAATCTGCCTATTCGTCCCTCGGTCCCACTCTACGATTTTTATTCCACACACACTTCATTCTAATGCTAAGTTGTCGATTCCTTGATGTCTCAGAATGTGTCCCACGAACCTATCCCTTCTCTTAGTCAGGAAACTCTTTTTCTCCCAAATTATTTTGAGCACCTCCTCATTAGTTACGTGATATACCCATCCAATCATTCGTTTGTAGTACCACATTTCGAAAGCTTCTATCATGTTTTTGTCTGTTTTACTCTCATATACTGCTACACTCCAGACCAATGCTTTCCTAACATTTAAACTAACACTGGATGTAAAAAATTTCGCTTCTTCAGAACTGCCGTTCTTCCCATAGCCATTATACATATTATATCTTCCTTACTTCGATCACCAGAAATTGTCTTGCTACCGAAATAACAGAACTCATCTACTAATTCTATTGTCTCATTTCCTAATCTAATTCCTTCAGCGTCGCTTGATTTTCTGACACTACATTCCATTACCCTCGTTTTACTCTTGTTAATGTTCATCTTACACCTTCCTTTCAAGATACTATCAATTCCATTTAATTGCTCTTCCTGGTCTTTTGATGTCTCTGACAGAATTACTATGTCGTCAGCAAACCGCAAGGTTTTTATTCTCTCTCCCTGGACTTTGATTCCCTCTCCAAATTTCTCCTTGCATTCCTTCACAGATTGTTCAATGTATAGAGTGAACAATATTTAGGAGAGACTACAAACCTGTTTTACACCCTTCCCAACCGCTGCGACCGTTTCATACACTTTAATAACTGCTGTCTGGTTTTCGTACAAGTTGAATTGAACTGTTCGCTCCCTATATTTTACCCCTGCTACCTTCAGAATTTGAAAGAGAGTATTCCAGTCAACAATTGTCAAAAGATTTTTTCCAGATCCACAAATGCTAAAAACGTAGGTTTGCCTAACCTTAGTCTATCTTCTAAGATAAGTCTTAATGTATTGCCACGCGTGTACCTACATTTCTCCTAAATTCAAATTCATCTTCCCCAAGACCGGATTCCACAAGTTTTTCCATTTGTTTGTAAATAATTCGTGTTACTATTTTGCAACCATGACTTATTAAACTGATAGTTCTGTAATTTTCACATTTGTCTGCACTTGCTTTCTTAGTTATTGGAATAATTATATTCTTTTTGAAGTTTGAGGGTGTATCCTCTGCCTCAAACATACATATTGCATACCAGGTGGAACAATTTCTTCATGACTGGCTCTCCTACAGTTAATAGCAGTTCAGACGGAATATTATCTACTCCAGGGGCCTTGTTTCTACTCAAATCTTCTCTGTCAAATTCTGCTCGCAGTATCATATCTCATATCTCATCTGCCTTCAAGTTTATTTCCTTCGTACAGGCCCTCTATATATTCCTTCCGCCTTTCTTCTTTCCCTTCTTTGCTTAGTATGTGTTTTCCATCCCGGTTCTTGATTTTCATACCACTGCTTCTCGTGTCTCCAAATGTCTCTCTTATTTTCCTGTACACGGTATCTATCTTTCCCGAGTTATGGTCTACATTTTTCTGCTGGCCTGCATTTCTCCTCAAGCCACTCCTGCTTAACCAGTCTGCAATTCCTGTCAACCACATTTTTCAGACGTCTGTACTCTCTTTTGCCTGCTTCACTTGATAAATTTTTATATTTTCTTCTTTCAGAAAACATTAGGCCTATAGGAAATGTTTCATTCGTAGCACATTTAGAAGTTGCAACAGTTCTACTAAATAAACTGCTTACTCTAAAATTGTTCGTACTAGTTTGGAGTATTGCTGCGCATTGTGGATTCCCTGCCAAGAGGAACTGACGGAAGATAAAAAGACAGTTCAAGAAGGGCAGCTCATTTTGTATTGTTGTGTTATAGGGCAGAGTGTCACATTGTCGCGGCTATGAAGCAGGGTGGAAATTAAAAGAAAGGCAGTATTACCGCGCGGGAATGACATCACGCTACGGATTGGGTGGCCGCTCCCGCCGGAGATTCGAGTCCTCCCTCGGGCATGGGCGTGTGTGTTCTCCTAAGTGTAAGTTAGTTTATAATTTGTAAGTGAATGGACTGATTACCATAGCAGTTTGGTCCAACTGGTTTACAAAATTTTGAATATTTGAAACGTTTTATTCGTTGCGGCGAGATTTATTTGCGAAATTTCTTTCATACATTTTCCTCTACCGAATGCGAACATATTTTGTTAGATCCCACTTACACAGGAAGACGTGATCTCCAAAATAAAATAAGAGAAACCAGATCGAAAACGGAAAGATTTAGGTGTTCCAAAAATGTTCAAATGTTTGTAAGGCTACTGGGTCATCAGTCCCTAAACTTACAAAATAGTTATGAACTAGCTTATACTAAAGACAGCACAAACATCCATGCCTAAGGGGGCTTCGAACCCCCGACAGGGAACAACCTCGCGCTTCGTAGCATAGCGCCTCAATACGCTCGGCCGCTCCGCAGCGAGTTGGTGTTCCATTTCCCGCGTACTATTAGCGAATGGAACGGAACAGAAATGTTATAAAAGCGGTTCCATGAAGCCTCTGCCAAGCGCTTCGCTGTGAATTTTAGATTATTTATGTAGATGTGTAGATGTAAATAAAGTGTAAACATTTGATGAACGACAGGTCATAGATCTGGAGCTAGAACTTGTACACAACTACACTGCAGTTGAAAAAGTCTAAGGAAATGAAAGGGAAGCAGTAGCTGAAGTTAACATGCATGCCTGCAAAGCCACGCAGGGATAATCGTTATTATTATTGCTCGTACATGTAACCTCTCACCCCTCGGAGCTCGTTGCACTGGGGAGTTGGGGGTTACCTCGTAAAATTTGAAACTGTCAGATAAGTCGAGGAGCTGGTCCTCCTCTTTTACTCTGGGCAAGACGTATCCGCCTTTTGTTGCATTGTCATAGGTGTATATTTCATTCTGGTTCCCAACTTACATGCTACCATAATTCAGTAGCACGGGTTGCGAATTATTTATTCAAAATTTCTTAACGAAAAATTAAATAAACGATAAATCAATAAAATCTGTTCTGAATCAAAACAATACTACAACTAACCTGTCAACAAGGAAACGATAATCAGTTGGCAAAAGATTGTCAGCTTTTAAATCCAGCTTTGATTGAATTTCTTTTAAGTCTCATCGTACTAAATTTAACTCGACTTAAAAGTATTATACCGCGACAACGAATGATTATTGATAAAAGAAACTTTCGTTATGACTTTATCCATTTGAATCGGGTTGCACCTCACGAGAACAGTTATTGATCATTTATTGTTCACAATGAATGAAGGACAGCAGTCTGTCACAAAAATTTACTTTCAATGCAGATGATCAGAGCATTGCATACAGCCATCTATGTAGAAGCAGTGCTGGGTATTTAATTCTGCGCCTGGTATTATTATTACATGGTAATTATGAAAATACCCTGTACATCATCAAATAAGGTTCAGAATTAAATAACCTGTACTGATTATACATGCATCATGCAACAGCTTGGCGTATATAGTGTAGTATAATTTATAGACGAATAATTATATGTAGTAGCACAGCAGCAATATCGTCTACAAATTACACTACAATACGAAACAAGAAAAATATAACAATTAAAATAGTTCTGAATGTAAATTTAAAAAAAAAAAAAATCTGTTGTGTGACTGAAATGTAATGGAACTGTATTTCTCACTCTGCGTATAATCACTGATACTTCTATAAAAGATAAGTAAACGAAATAATGCAAAGAGTATTTAAGACATTACAATAAACTTCGCTGACTGAACAGCTTGTAAAATGACACCAAAGTATTCGGAATCACACAGCGTGACGTAGACAGTGTTAAATATAAATCAATGTAAACAATAACGAGATAAAAATACCACAAAAATTCTAAACACACATGTATTCTCTACTAAAAATAACATTGTTATCTGTAATACGTGACTTACGAAACTAGTCAGCGTAACAATACGTAAGCGACTTTGGTGTAATATAGATAAAATGTCTTTACTGTGATATTTAACAGTCACAAACTGCGACGCATTAAAAACTTTTGATTACAGTTAGTTACATCCGGCAAGCTTCACATATATCAAACCTTTACGAAGATTCTTTTTCACTGACATGCACAAATGATTAAAGGAAAAACTCTTATTGCTTACTTCATTATCGCGATCAAGCTTCAGCGTCTGCCATGACGTAATAATTTACTACTGTCACTAAATCATTTAGCAACACATTTTGTATAATGTATTTATGTATATCACTGATTTAAATGCAAAATTACATCAGTGGACGTTCATAGTTCAGGACTTATAATAGATCATTAGACGCACCAAAACTACGTCCTGTTTGGTTTGAAATGCAATAAAACTTCAGCGTCAGGCTGGATGATTTATTAGTTATTTTTATTCTCCAGAAATTTAGATATATCAATAATCCAGCTGCAAAATTCTATCATGTTACGGCACATAGTTCAGGAGACATTACGTTCTTCGTCATAGATTAGTCCAACAGACCTAAAAATTAACCTATATTCATGCAGTGTTAGATCATGAGAGATCTTAATGACTTCCAACCATTCGTACTCATTTCTAAATTTCGCAGTTATTTAACATGTTAGCTCATTCATAAGGTAATCAGACGTAATGTCTCCCTGGAAATTACATACTCAACAGTACTTTCCTTTCCACATTAACAGATTGATATTTTACTACATCCAAGCCGATACCGATGGTTCGGATATGGAACATGCCCTGTACCATACCTGTTTTATTGTTAGAACCATTAAAAGACGCAACAGAAGTACTAAAGAAACTGCAAACACTACGCTTGTCCGTCGTTTTTTGGAGTATTGCTGCCCAGTGTGGGATCCTTATCAGGTGGGTTTAATGGAGGACATCGAAAGAGTCCCAAGACGGGGAGCTCGTTTTGTATTGTCACGATACAGGGGAGACAGCGTTACGGAAATGATACAGGATGTGGGATGGGAATCATTACAACAACCGCGCTTATAGCTGCAGCGTGGGCTACTTACGAAACTACAATCGCCAACAATCCGCTCCGAATGCGAAAATATATTGTTGACTCTCACTTACATAGGTAGAAACGATTATCAGAATAAAATACGAGAAATCAGAGCTCGCACGGAGAGATTCAGGTGTTCTTTATACTATTTATCTCCCATTCCATTCTCGAATAGCGCGCGGGTTCGATGAACCCTCTGCCAAGCACTTGAATGTGATTTGCAGAGTATCACATGTAAATGTATAAAGGGCAATGTCACACAATTTGTGTTTGTTTCTAATGCTTGTAAATATACTTCATACCCGTCTTGCAGACTGCCATTCATGGGTTTTCTAGGTTCTGAAGTGTGTTTTATCTAGAGAACTAACTCCTGGCGAAACGGCATAAAGAAATACTGAAAATGGAGACTTGAAATAAAGTTCTTGAATTAGATGCTTCATGCAATCGCAAAGTTAACTGGTACACCGTTACATAGATACAGTAACTCAAGGGCCTATACAATTGGGATTCTATTCGCGCTAAAACAGAAACCTCTGATGATGATTCCAGCTGTCAGGTAATAAATAAATGTCTTATTGGTCAACAACTAATGTTTCTACAAAAAAGAAAAGCTTATAGGGAGCTAAAACAGGCCAGGAGGACGTCTGTGACGTCAAGTGGTAGTATATAAACTGAATTCTGAAGCTGAAGATATTGATGCTTAGAAGAGAAACCACAAAAGAGTAGTAACGATGAGGAAGGATTGAAAACATTAACAGGTAACTCCCAAAAATCATTTCGGAACTTCATCCCTGCCCCCCTCTAGTAGGCGCTGTTTATTTTTTTATTTTTTTTTTTTTCGTGCCAACCTCCCCCCACTCCCCTGACTCACCTCCCATCCCCTCCCTTAACCCGCCATCTCACTCCACCCCCCTCCCAACTTTTCTCACTCTGCCAGCGTCTGTCTCTTTGCGTCTCTCGTACTTTAAGTTTGTAAAGCTATGGGACCAAAATACAGTGGTCATCAGTCTCTGGAGTAACAAACTAACGAACTTCTTTAACTTATGCTAATAACAGACACACACACACACACACACACACACATATATATATATATATATATATATATATATATATATATATATATATATATATATATATATGCTCGAGGGAGGAGTCGAACCTCCGACATAGAAACGACGCGGACTCTGCAGAAAGGCGCCTTAACGCGCACGACCGTTACCGCGCGGTTGTACATTAACGTAAAAGTCATGGGATAACTCTTAATATCGCGCAAATATGTCTACATGGATACTCTGCAAGTCATATTGAAGGACATGGCAGAGGGTCCATCGAAACGCTTATGTGATAAATGTTTTCGATATAATTTCTCTTATTGTATTATGATAATCATGTCTCCCTATGTAAGTGGTTGTAACAAAATATGTTTGTATTCGGAGGAGAAAATTGGCGAAAAAATTTCGCAAATCAATCTCACGCAACGAACGACGCCTTTCTTTTAATTATGTTTACCCCAATTCGCGCGTCATTTCTGTGAAACTCTCTCCCCTACATCGCATAATACAAGACGATCTGCCCTTTCTGAACTTTCTCTACATCCTCTGTGAGACCCACTAGGTGGGACGCACAAGTATGGTGTAGACAGTTTCTTTCGTACAACTGTTGTATCTTCTAAGTGTTCTGCCAATGAAACGCAGCCTCTGGTTCGCCTTCACCTTATTTTACCCGGAGAAGTACAGCAACTCGACGTGACGTGGTTTCAACGAGTGGCTTGAAACTTCCCGCAGGAATATTGGGTCATGCTGCGTCTATAGCCGTCCATGATTGCGGATGACCGCTCTGCCAATGCTCCACCCTTTCGCTCCTTGTGTAAGTGATACTACAGTCCTCTGTCTTTGTGCGTGCGCTATACCATGACTTCTGTGGCGTAACTGAATTTTGTGTGTACCTTCTCCTTTTGTGGGACTAGTAACAGCCTGCCTTATCGACCTGCTCTCCAGGACACCCTACATGTCAGGAGCAAGAAACTATAAGAGAAGAGGAAAACAAGATGGACAGAGAGAGCGAGCAAGATTAGGTGGATAGAAGAGGAAGGCTTGCACAGACAAAGAGGGAGAGGGGAAAAGAAGGGATGGACAGAGAGAGGGATGATGAGAAGATGGACAAACAAGAGTAGGAGGAGATGGAATGAGACAAAGGCAGGAAGCGATATATACAAAGAGATGTTGTACAGACATAGATTTGGGTATCATGGTCATGCAGAGAAAGGAAGACAGAGATGAAAATGAGAGAATTAGATGCAACAGAAAGATGGGGAGGAAGAGGAAGAGGAGATGAGCAAACATAGCGTGGATAGGAAGAGATATGAAAGGGAGAGGTGGACAGAGAGAGGAGCGAGTGTTGGCATGAGCAAAAGACTGGCAAATAGAGTGCGGAGCAGAGAGGGAGAGAGACGAGGGATGGAGGGTATAAAGAGAGAGAGAGAGAGAGAGAGAGAGAGAGAGATGGAGTAGAACAACAAGAAGTAGTGAGGATGAGATGGATGAAGAGATGGGGAACAGGAAATTCTTACAATATGTGTTCAGAATAAATCTGTAAATTACATGTGCAGATGGTCATGGCTGAACATGGTGGAGGATATGTTGAATGAGCAAGTGGAAGGTGGAGATGGAAATATATGAAGATGTAATCTTTCCCGGATTTTTATTTTCGGTTCTAAGACCTGGGCAATGCCGGGTTGGCCGCGGTAGAGTAGCCGAGCGGTGTAAAGCGTCTCGCTACGGAGCGCGCGGTTGCTCCCCGTGGAGGTTCGAGTCCTCCCTGGGGCATGGGTGTGTGTGTTTGTCCTTAGGATAGTTTACCTAGGTTTAAGTAGTTTGTAAGCTACGGACTGATGACCACGCAGTTTGGTCCGATCGATTTACAGACATTTGAACATTTTTGAATGTCGGGTTTTGCAGTTAGTAGTAAAGAAAGGAGGGAAGCTTCCATTGCATATAATGCAATGAAACAAGACAGTATGATATATGACGCTGTGACTGGGAGTCTTATATATCTACCTATATTTCCACTACTGGCCATTATAATTGCTACACCAAGAAGAAATGCAGATGATAACCGGGTATTCATTGGACAAATATATTATACTAGAACTGACATGTGATTTCTTTTTTATGTAATTTGGGTGCATAGACCTGACAAATCAGTATCCAGAGCAACCACCTGTGGCCGAAATAAGGGTCTTGATACGCCTGGCCGTTGAGCCAAACAGAGCTTGGATCACGTGTACAGGTACAGATGTCCATGCAGCTTCAACACGATACCACAGTTCGTCAAGAGTAGTGACTGGCGTATTGTGAAGAGCCAGTTGCTCGGCTACCATTGACTAGACGTTTTCAATTGGTTAGAGATCTGAAGAATGTGCTGGCCAGGGCAGCAGTCGAACATTGTGCTGGCTTCACTTTTTCAGTGTTAGGGCATCTCCAGAGATTCTAACCTCCTTGGGTGTAATACACTCACATAAGGGCTACGATTTTCCTTACGGCAGCGGTGTAGTGTATTGATGTTGGCAACGGCCGTTAAATCATTTTTGAAAAATCAGTCACGTACCATGAGAGGAATAATTCTTTGTGTTGATGATGAAATAAATAAATAATGTTGTTCCGATCAGTAAATTAATGATCTCCGTAAAGCGAATGTTTTGTTACCAACGTTAACATACCAAACCGCAGCCGCTGCGAGTAAAATTTAACCCAGGTACGATACAAAAAAATCATTTTTTACTAGCTGTACCCTGCATGCCTTGCAATGTCCTGGAAAGAAAAAAGTGCTTCTTTCAGCGAGTATCATTGTCATTTAAAACATAACGACGTTCCTTCGCGTCTATCGATGTTTTCATTTACTAAGGATTCTTTTCGAGGAAACACTAATTTATGAAGTTTCCGTTCTGATTTCGGTGCGTACTTATTTCATCTTGAGTCCATTCTGTTTAGTAATGCCTAGAAATCTCGATAGTACAGTACAGAACAAACAGAGACCCTGTTAGTTACGTAGTGCACCAAAGAACTAATAGTTGGCGCTGCTGAATTTTTCAAGTTTTGTTTTTAATCTTTTACTTCTTTTCGATGATTATTCCATAGAACAGCAACGAACTACTAAACGTGCTTTTGGTTTTGTAATGCTGCAAAGAAACAATACGTGACTGTGTAGTGCGTATTCCCTCAGTGACAGAAGTATTTTAAATTAAGAGCCGCAATCTTATCTCTGCAAATACAAACTTACATTGAGCAGATTACACTTTGTATATTCACAGCTTAACGACGTTTCTTTGCTTCTTTTGACAGGGAATATTTAAATTAAAAACATAACTACCTTCCTTCGTGTCTATCGATACTCTAATTTACATAAGAATTCTTTCCAACAAAAATCGAATTTATGTAGGCCCCTTTTTTATTTCGGTGTATCCTCATTACATTTTGAGTGCGTTCTCTTTAGGAATGCCTCGAAAACGCCACAGTACAGGAAAGAACAACGTGAGGAGACAATTACATAGTACACCAAAGAACTAATTATGGTGTTGCTGCGTTTTTCTTTTTCATTCTCATAACTATGGTGTAATACACTACAAGAAGGGGTACAATTTTACTTATGATGCCGTTGAATGCTTTTTTAAAATCAGTCACGTAGAATGAGGGGAATAATTGTTCCCTATGAAATAAACAATTTATGCTGACCTGGTCAATAAATTAATCCTCCTTCTAAAGCGAATAGTTAGTTGCCAAAGATAGCAAACTAAATCCTTGCCACTGCAAGTAAAATTTAACCCAGGTACGGCACAATTTTTTTTTATTCCTAACTGTATCCCACATGCTTTGCAATGCCATGGAAAGAACAGAAGTGTATCTTTCGACGGGTATAGCCACTAAATTGTACATAGTGTAGAAATATCTATGTGGTGAGCTTTGCGTTCTGTGCATCTTTTCAACATTAAATTGGAATTACCAAATCCACTCTTTCCACACATTTATTTGCTCTTACGATTGGCTGCAAAGAAGCCCCACCTCCTTTTCGCAGAGCAACCACATAACATGAAATAATATCCAAATAAATGTGTTACAGAAGCAACAAGAAAGTTGAGGAAGCGTCGACACATAGTCATCCGTCTTAACCGAACAAAAAAGGACCAAGATGAAGTCAGCGATTAATATATTTTTCCCAATATTACGTGACATTTCCACCTTAATGTTCAGGACACAAAAACTGTTCTGCGCATTTGAATGTTCTCTCGAGAGATATTTCTGCTCTGTGCCTGCCACTAGAGATAATATACACACGCGAGCGACAAACTCATCAGAAACCTCTCTGCTTTCATAATTGTTCCGTGGAATATTGAGATAAAAAATTGAAATTAGATACAGACGTCTTCTTTTGCAGAGAAAATTGTACTTAGTGTTCTGAATATATAGTTCTATTACAGAAGGTCGATTTCAATTTCGTGTTTTACGAAGTAATCACTGCAGGACGTGGGGACACATATTAGCTGAAAGAGTGGCCGATGCTGCTAATACGTCAAGACAATTCACTGGAAATACTATATTTAATGGAAAATTCTATACAGACGATCAGCTGACGGCAGTCCTTCAACGATTACCCAGATTTACTTTACCGCACATTAACACCACCATCACGTCTTATTTAAGCAGACATGAACTGCTTTGTTGATTTAATTACCAGACTTTCAGCATTCGTCGAGTTTTCGATAATAGGGAGCACTACATACAGAGTAACTACATTGTCCCCAGTGCAACACTGCAACATAATAATACTTCAGCATACACTTACAGTTTAGTACTACACCATAGAACCAATACATGGCGCTGTTATTATTATTACTATTTTTCATCTCAACGATAGAAGTGTTTTCAGAAGTTTACGGCAAACAGACAATTTCACACCGCACTCTTAATTTTAGGAACACAAACTAACATTAAATTTACATCGTTCCGGAGTACGGATTAAATTAATTTCTCTTTTTGTATGAAAAACTTTATGAAAATTCATCGTTTTCGACAATGACTTCTACTTAAATTTGACATCTTGGCTAGGAAAACTGAGTTTATTGACAGAGTGATCCGACAAGGATTCTGTTTTTGCTGACCTAGGTCCGAAACCCTAAAAACCATGATATACACTGGTTCCTCTTTAACAACCGTTGCGAAGCACTGGCATATAAGCTGGTATGTAATAGAAGTAGACACCCAACTTAACGAAGACATGCACTTTGTCAGTGGGGCATTACGATTTACACCCACATACTTGTTACTCGTCTTACCCCATATTCAACTGTCTGATATCACCCGGAAGGGTATGCTGCTACGAGAATACCAAAACATTATTGATAATCCCGACCTCCCAATACTAAATAATGTGCTTCCCGCGAAGCGAAAAAGACCAAGATACCCTATCTTCATTAGAGCCAGCACTCTGAAGCAAAATGGATTCAAAGCCATCGATGAATGGAAACGCTACTGGCCCTCCACAGTGCACTAAACTACCATGTATCCAGGAGAAACCCTTTGGATTTTATGATCCTCAGCCAGTCCGTCTCCGTAGTCTAGTGGACAGCGTGGTGGGATGCCACGCAGGGAGCCCGGGTTCGATTCCCGGCCGGGGTGGAGATTTTATTCGCTCGGGGACTGGTGTTGTGTTGTCCTCATCATCATTGACACGCAGTTGCTGAAGACTTGCACCAAGCAGGCTCAACACGACCCCAGTTGGGGTCTAACAACAATAAATGCCACACGAAATCATCAATCTCAAGCAATTGGGAGTACCCTCAACCACATCTGAACAGGCTATGGATGAAATTGCAGGCGTTCGCCACAAGTGAGACAAATCTTCATCACCACACACACACACACACACACACACACACAATACACACAGACACATTCACACACTCTGTAGTTCTCGAATGCTCTCCTTCACTCTCGTTCTCCCTCTCTCTCTCTCTCTCCTCCCTTCTCTCTCTCTCTCTCTCTCTCTCTCACACACACACACACACATTCACAGAAACACTGAGTAGTTCTCTAATCCTCTCCTTCACACTCGTTCTCTCTCTCTCCTCTACCCTCCCTTCTCTCTTTCTCTTTCTCTCTTCTCCACCCCCTCTTTCTCTCACATACACATAGACACACTGTGCCTCCCTTCCTCTCTTTCTCTCTCTCTCTCTCTCTCTCTCTCTCTCTCTCTCTCTCTCTCTCACACACACACACACACACACACACTCTAATTCTGCCCATATCTGTGTTCTGCCGTCTCACTTTGCTTCCACATTCTCCCTCTGCTTTCTCTCTTTCTTTCTCTTCACTAACCTCTCTCCCTCTGCCTTCTGTATCTCTCCTATCTGTATCTCTCCCCCTTCTGTACCTCTCTCCCTCTCTCTCCCTCTTCTCTCTCTCTCTCTCTCTCTCTCTCTCTCTCTCTCTCTCTCTCTCTCCCTTTCTCGTTCTCTCTCTTTCTCTCTATGCCTTTCTCTCTCTGTTACACACACACACACACACACACACACACACACACACACACACACACACTTACTGCCTCTTTGATTAGTCAATTCTCCTCTTCAGTTCTGTCACTGCGGTTCCACTTTCTCCCCGTGTCTTTTTTCCTCTCTCTATGTCACCGCCTTCTCTATCTACCTTTCTCCTGTACTTCTCTCTCTCTCTGTCTTACTCTCTTCTTCTCATTCACACGTGCTCTCTCATCTACTCTGCATCTTTCTCTGTAATTCTCCTTAGATCTCTCTCCCGCTTTTCTTTCTGAATATCCGTCAGTGGCCCCCGCTACACAGCGTTGTTGTGCGTCAGCCAGTGTCAGTGGCAGTGCGTGACGTCTCCAGTGGGCAGCAGGTGTGCGGCGGTGACGGCGTCCCTCGCCGCCTGACATGGCCAGCGCCGTCGTGACGCGCCTGCTGCCAGCCTCATCAGCTGCGCCTGGCCTCTGACTGCCTCCATCCTCTGCCGCCAAGCTGTCACATTAGCCTTCTACCGACTCTACGTCCGCTTTTTCCGGGAAACACTCACGGGTCGCCGCCCCCCGCATGGCGCTACTATTTTCTATCAGCAGGCACCACCGTCACCGCTTCTTCCCTGCGAACACTTCCCTTACTTCCACATCTTTCCATTTTCTTCAGCTTCTTCACCATTACTATTCGGGAAGTAGGTCCACATATGTATACATTACAGTCAAGAATTTGAGAGTGCCTGGAGGGTAGGCACCTGTAGGATTCTGCATGTTGACCGCTGCCATATTTCAGGTGGCTGGCTGTCGTTTGAGTTGCGGATCGTAAAGGAAACACCACTTTTCATCCAGTTATTATCCGGTTGAAAAAAGACAAAGACGGATAATCGTCCACACAACTAATGAGCTCACCATAAATCGACACGCGATCATCACGTTGGTCATGCGACATGCTTCATGGCACACTAACTCCAGGCATGAAGAGGTCGTCCTTCAGAATTGGCTGACCTCTACCACTGTTGCGAGAGCGTTCACCGATTGATAGCGGTTAGCATGCAACAACGTTGCAGATTCCTGAATCTTACGTTCCGTTCGTACCGTCCGTGGTCGACCAGTGCACATTCTCTTCCGAACTGTTCCAGCAGACCGCCGTGGCCGACGGGACTGAAGCGCTCCAGTCACGGTCTGCACGGCCACTACAGTCGGGCGTTCGAATCCCCCCTCGGGCATGGATATTTGTGCCGTCCTTAGTATTAGCTAGTTCATAAGTAGTTTGTAAGTTTAGGAACTGATGACCCCGTAGTTAAGTCCCATAAGCTATACAAACATTTGAACATTTTGAACTGTTCCGTCCTAGCACAAAACGTCGGTGCCACCTAAACGCAACACTGAAACCTTATCGTACACATGCTGCATCATTTCAAACGTTTCGGCAGTGGTTTTACCAATCAACTCACCATGACAACAACAACCGGACATCTGCTTTCAATACTTTCACTCAGCTGTGTCTTGCAGGAACGAGAAACTAACTAAGATGGTACCACACCATGGCGCCACCGATGCGTTATAGTGGACCACAGCTGTCATGAGGTCAGTCTTAGAATTTATTACCACGTATGAATACAAGCTGTAGATAAATATGTGGGAAAGCTCCGGGGATTGGATAGAGGATCTGAAAACAAGCAGAACAATACATACTCTGCAATCCACCGTAAGGTGCGTGGCGGAGGGTACACTGTACCACTACTCTGTATGTTTGGTTTATTTACTTTTGTTACCGTGTTACAGGCATTTGCAATAATAATAATAATAATAATAATAATAATAATATAGTTTTCTGCTCCTCAGGACCTAATTGAGGAGGAAGACTCCATGGTTATGCAACAGGTCAATATATGAAGTGTAACACAAGAATGGTAATAGAAAAAGTAGTCCTATGCACACAACAATCTTAAGACTAAGTAAAAGCATCAATAACGAAAAAAAGAAGAAAAAAAACAAAGAAAAGAAATTAGCTTAATTGTTTAAGTTTTCTAGGAGTTCCTCGACAGAAGTGAGCCATAAGGTAACTCTTCAATTTAGATTTGAAAGCGTGAGGGTTAGTGCTAAGATTCTTGAGTTCTTGTGGCAGCTTACTGAAAATGGATGTTGCAAAATACTGCACACCTTTCTACGTAAGTGTCAAGGGGGTGTGATGCAAATATAGAATAGACTTCTGTCTAGTATTCACCGAGTAAAAGCTGCTGACTCTTGGGAATAAGCTGATATTACTACCAGCAAACGACATTAAAGAAATTGCGTATTGTGACGCCAGTGTCAGAATTCTCAGACTACTGAAAAGACGTCGACATCCGTAAACGTACTGCTCGAACCGCCCGTTTCTGTGCCAAAACTATCCTTTTTTGTATCAGTTGAGTTGCGCCAAAAAATAACGCCGTATGACAAAAGTGAATGCAAGTAAGCGTAGTAGACTAATTTTCGTGTTGAAAAACCACTTATTTCAGATATTGTTCTAATGGTAGAGTACGTAACATAGACCACTTCAGTACGCAGGTTGGTCATTTGTGCTGATACAGCGTAATTTACTACGAACAGGTGTTCAAACTGGTAACCACGAGCTGTAATGCTCGCATTTACGCACCGTAACAGTGTCTTATTCTTTTCCACATTCCAGGTATCTGAAAATATTTGTGACACAATTTCTCTATGTGCTGACGCTCATTTCCACGTTATGATTACTTGTACATCCGCACACGATGGCTTTTAAACAAATTTTTAATTTACGATATCTTTATTTTCTCTGATCCGATTTCAATTATTGAAGCCTTTATTATGTCACCGCACAATAGGCTCAAGTTACGTGGGAAACCCCGTGAAGATTCGTCATGTAGTTTTGGAGATAAACGTGTTCGAAGAGACAGACATGATGCTCGTAGATAAAAAAAATTTCAAATTACGATATTCTTTTTTCCGTGATCCAATTTTTATGAAACAAAGTCTGTATATTGTCCAGAGTTATGCTTAAGTTACCTGTGAAACCCCCATGAACATTCGTGAAGTAGTTTTGGAGATAAGAGGTTTTTAATATCTGAACAAACAGACACGACGGTTATTGAAATCACTTAAAACTACAACATTTTTTTCCGTGATCCAATTTTGATAAAATTCTGTCTGTATGCTGACGCAAACTTTTCTCATGTTTCCTGTGAAAACCGCATGAAGATTCGTCCAGTATTGAACAGCGACAGGCCTACATTTACAGATTTATTATTAGTATAGTTTTGTGAAACTGTAACCTTTTATACTGTTTATTTTAGTAAGAAAATTAAGACAATTAGTAAACTTAAACTAAATTCATGTGATAATGTAAATCCCTCAATAATTGCCTCGATTGCAATCGCTACTCGTTGGGAAGATGCCAATATCTAGGCTGGATTCTTTTCCTGTGAAGTCTTCTCAAGCATTTGAATATTGAGTTGGGGTTGTTATTAAGAACATATGTTGAAAAAACGGGGAATTAGATTTTCCAAGAGTTCAGGGCATTTATCACACAAATCCATCATTTAGCATTAAATCTAACAATTCTTTGTAGTTAAGATCATTGAATTTGTCACCTGTAATCATCATTTTGACAATAAGACCAAAATACAAGGCGAATCTCACAATATTTTGACCTTCCAATTTTACTTTCGAGGTAAGTTGTTCTGAAAACTACATGACATTCATTTAAATTTGACTGCAGTAGTCATTTATTCTTTCGTTATTTTAATTCAATTAATAACAACTCATTTGCTATGATTGCAAATTAGGCAAATTCTTCTGTTTTCATCATCTTCCTAAAACTGCTGGATCTTTTTGTGTCTTCACTTAATTGTGTGTTAATTGAAAATATCTATTTTAAATCTGTCAAAAAAGTGTTTATTTGAGTAATGCTATAATTTTTTGTTAATAATTCCGTACCTTAAATTCAATAATAAGTGATTACAACTAACCAATATCACACATGAATTAGGCAACAGCTATAAGATCAGTTTTAGTATAATGTGAATTTTCCTCATTTTCAAAAATTCATATGTTTGTTCAGAGTCAAATATCAATGTTGAAATTTTTATAAGGTATCATGCAGGTTCCAAACTGTGCAAAAATCAGATTTTTATATTCGGTCCCACCAGTGATACTTAATTCCAAACTTTAAGAAAAATGAAAAATTTCAAATTTCAAAAATTCATAAAAAATTAAGGAAACATTTGAAAGTATTCTTGCTCTATATAAGGCTAGTACTTTATTATATCTAACTAGGAAAAAAAGCTCTGATAAATCAATCCTTGGTTGTTATTTTTGGACCCAAAAAGTATTTTCGAAAATTTTGATAGTAAACTTTGGATGTCATTTTGACTGGTTATTTTTGAATATAGGGTACTTTGTTTAAGAAATACATCTGTAGTGGATACTTAACTAATAACAGCCATGTCAATTGCAATTCTGTAACTAAAACTGGTGCTGGGATATTCAGATTACTGCTAACGTCTCCTAATTGAAAAATGGTCGCGCCCTAAAAAAAATGGCCGCAATTCAGTATTGGTGCAAACTAAAAAATAATTAAAAACTGCTTTTAACTTCTCTATTATAAGGAAATTAAATACTAAAAATGAAAATATTTAAAAATGTTCAAGCTCGTCATTGGACGACTCCATATGGACTGATTCTTTGTTGATATCCAATTTGCACAGCTTCGCTGAGAGTTTCATACGCCCAAACATGCCTATTGCGAATGTTCTCCAATCGATTTCTGATAAACTTCACTTCATCGGTTAGCAAAACGGGAATGTTGCTCCTGACCACCAGGTGGAAAATACTGCTTTGGCTGGAAAGTCAGCTGCTCTAAGACCTTGGACTCTTTGATGATAAAGGAGCTGTTCTCGTGAAATCCTCGACATTTTCACATGAGTCATATATATCCTTGCCGCTACTTCCCTAGTGCTGCTCCTGCTATTTTCCTCATTATGCTTGAGAACTCGTCACGTGTTCTTGTGCTCCTAGGTCGTCCACTATCAGCGACACGTCCGCTGAATGAGCTTGTTTCGTACAGACGCTCATGTATCCTTTCGAACGTTGTTGTTAGGCAAACGTTTCTTAGGAAAGTGTTTCGCATACAATAGCCATGCTTTATTTGTGTTACAGACCTCACGTCCGCAAAGAAGGTGCATGTCTGCCATTTCCTGATTCGAGTACCCCATTGTAATTTACTCGACTCGTACTGTACGTGCACACAATAACAACTGCCAACACGAATCACTCCACTGTAGCTTGTAACCTGTGTGGACATGTTTACTTTGCTACGCAAAGGATATCACGTGGCTTTGAATGCAAAACAAATGCGCGCAGATTTGAATACGGACGAAACGTACATGTAGCCTGTGAGCCCTACACAAATAATCTACCTGGACACTGAAGTGGTCTGTCTTATTTAGGCCTACACAACAACAAATGCATGTAACAAGATAACGAAAGCAAAAAACGATGACAGGATATGTTCTGCTTGCTGGCATGTCGTTTGTCGAATTTCCGGACCTTTTCCATATATTTCAGAAAACTGATATGACCTTATGGAATAGGCATGTGAATAGACATGTGAGTGGCTCGAAGACTTCGTAAGTAATAGGACTCAGTAAGTTGTTTTCGTCAGATACAACGGTATCGTCAGGAGTCCCACAAGGAAGTGAGGTAAGACCAGGGCCGGCGCAAGCTCAAGTGCCGCCCCCCCCTCCCGTTTCCTATTTCTTTTTTTCTTTTTTTACAAAACGTTTGTGGAATTTTATTTAAACCAATCTGTAGGAAAAGTCACCAATCAATCGTAATTATTGTTTTTACTTTTCAGATCTACCTAGGTTTCGGCCACTGTGTGGCCAGTTTCAAAGCTTTTAATATGTGCTTACATCTAAACCGTCATGTTGCCAGTAACGTTCAGCACGACGGTATAGATGTATACATAACTCAAAGCACTGAGAATGGCCACTCTGTGCCAGAAATCTATGAAGATCTGGAAAATAAAAACAGTTGACACGGCCAAAGAGTGGGGCGGAAGACAATGGAGAGAGGAAGAATAATGAGATGGAGTAACATAATAATGCGATAAATACACACTCGGGAATCGACGGGTACTGATGCTAGTCGAAATATATAATTTGCGTGTGTCAGTTGTGTCGTGTCTGATTATGGAATAAGGGGTAACAAATTAGTCATCGCCGTATCACGTCACTTTTCTGTGCTTTATTTTCATTCTAACTACTGGGGTGACGCGTGCTTATTTACCAATTTTTTAAGTAACATATCCTAAGAAAAACAGATTTTCCTATTCTGCATTCTTGAAGGAGAAAAATTCTAACTTATGGGTAACGTGCATGCGCAATACTGATTGTAGGTTATATGAAGAGCACTTACCTATTACATCCCAAGTTGCAAGAAATTCGGACGTACCAATTCTTCTGTTCTTATGAAACGCAATGAAAGTGCTTCTGACCAATATTGATTCTCTCGCCCAACTACCGAACGAATCCTGTAGTTTTCTTTGTAGAGAACGCAACAATACCTATTGTCTGGAAAGGCGAAGCGGTGACGCGGCAGTGCCACCAGGAACCAGGTCACGTGATGAGATACAGTGAGGCTACGGTTAAACTAGCGCCCAAGAAGAAGACACAGTATGTGACCGATGATATGGATAAATGTATTATCAGACAATAATTTGTTTA
Source organism: Locusta migratoria (assembly GCA_026315105.1). Lineage (NCBI taxonomy): Eukaryota > Metazoa > Arthropoda > Insecta > Orthoptera > Acrididae > Locusta > Locusta migratoria. The sequence continues at coordinate 544,963,213 of CM048746.1, forward strand.
GCATTACGAACAGTAGAAAGAAATACGAACTTTGCGAAAACTGCACAACTTTTGTCAAAAAGAAATGAGCTTCAAAGCTAGCAAGGAAACCCTTAGAAGCGATGTTCTGCTATGGATTTTCGTTTTACAAGGTGTCAAAATTAACTTTTTGTTTCGCATGGACGAGAAGGCATTGTTGCTAAAAGACCATACTTTCTCAGGTTTTCGTCAGAATCAAAGCGACCAGTAGTTTACTTAGGCTGTGGTCACATTGGCTCCGAAATCGGTGGGTTTTACCGACGACCGACATCGGCGAATAACGGCCGATCGTTTCAGAGCAGTTCTCCACTATGGGCACGGACACAGTGTAGCCGATCTCATCTCCCGAACGTAGACACCTCGGAGGACAGTCGGTGAAATTCAAATCCGTTTGTTTTCTTCGGTCAAATCGACTGACGTTCTCACATGATAGATATGGACAGTGAGAAATGATACGCTTAATGAAGAGAGAAAGAGATTGTGGCACCCAGAAGACGATAAATATCACAATCGCGATATAATTTGGAATCTATGGTCTGATATTATAGTTTATTGGAAACCCCAGGTTGGTTAAATCCTTTATAAGAAATTTTAGGCGTAAATTACAACCTCAAAAAATGTGTTGTATTCTGGATTTTGACTTATCTTAATGTTATTGTAGTGCCTCTCTTACAGTGTTTTGCACTGTGATAATCGGGTATGAGCAGTCCACAAATTACTGGTTCTGGCGTTCTTTAACAAGGTGATGAGTCTGTTCTGAGAAGTGACCTGCAAATGTAGCGCAGGGCCTACGTGTGCTTCGGCTTTTCAGTGGTTTCTGTGTTCAAAATTATTCTTAATTTCACACTAGTCTTTCACAAATATATGGAATGACAGTCATTGAAGTTCAATGTACTGTAACTTCATTTCTTTCGTCATAATCGTATGTTTCTGGGTGGCTTTATACTGTGTTCTTCATGGATTTAAATACTGAAAAACTGGATCCGTTATGTATTTTTATGCTTAGCACGAAGCATTTCGAGAATTTTTCTTGCCTTTAGTGCATTTGTTTAAATAAATATGTGACGTTTCCATATGTAATTTTATGGAGCTCTTGCACAGATGTCTTTTTGAGGTTAGTGTAATGAGGGAAATCGTAGCATAATAAAATCTTTGCAACTCTTTTTACATACTAAATAGTACGTTTGTCTATACTTGCAGGTATTGTGTCTGCTCCATTAAACTGGATATCACAACACAAAAATCGCCACTTACACTGGTTTTTGTACACAGGTAGGTCTAAATCACGATTATTATGTTGCATATTCTGAGTAATGGAAGAGGCACAATACCTTTAAGCAGACAGAAAAAGTTATGCTTTCTAACATTAGGATAAAACACCCACCTCAATATTTTCCGAACTTGTGTAGCTAACCTAAAAGAGACAACTGCAGTGCAAGTATGTCAGGAAATCACACATTGAAACGTCGAAAAAGTAGCGCACTTACGTAAACAAATTCACTAGAAGATGCGAATAAATCCTCTAAATTCGTTGTGATGAGCAATAAACTTCCCTAACTGGTGTAGTTTTTCATTATTTAAAGCATAGAGGTTAACTGTTGTACGTCTGCACAACTTCAGCAATACTGTAATATTGCTTGTCAGTGACACCACGAAATATCAAGTATGTAATAGGCATTTCTCCTTTTACCGGTACCTCACATATTCGTAAAGATTGTCTGGGAGTAGCAGTAACTGAGAACAGTACACAATCCTCGTCACTTTCTTCGTTCCATACAGGTGTAGCTCATTCGTATGCATTTGAAGTCTTTATTAATAACAAAAGCCGCATTGTAGCACTAATTTCGAAGCATAAAAATGTTGCATCCCAGGGAATCGAAATCTAATATACTTCAGACTCATAATACATTCAAACCTAACCTAACTTTCTCCTTTAACCGGACCAAGTGACAAGCTATATCGAATGCAGTGTGACCACACCGTCGGTCGATGTTTTCAGTCGAAATGGTCGATGGCGTCTGACGACGGTCTGTCGGTGCCACTGTGAGCACAGCCTTAGACGAAACACGGATTCACACGCATTATACAGTAAATAAATGTTGGCAAAGTATTAGTGTGCGAGTAGTATTGTCACACAAAAGTGCTGATCAGACTTTAATTGTGTATATGCAGGCGGAGACAGGCGTCCGACTATCACTCAGAAACGAATAGGAAACATTGTCAAAAATACGTCGAAACCCAACTTATGCCAGGCTTACTATCAATGTCTTTATCCCTTGTAATTACTCACAGCGTATTTACCCATTCGGAATACTTCTAACCATTGTAGGTGTTGAACATGTTTGACTGCAATAATGTTCAACAAATTTTTTTCCATAGCGCGGGAAGAAGATATCACTCAACTGCCATTGAAGGGCTTAGCAAAATTGCTTCAGACTTAACATGTAACCGCAGTATCGAACATCGCATTCGAATTTACATATTAGATTCCGTCGTCTGCGAAATTGGCTGTGAGTAAACGCACGACGCGTTAACAGGCTGGCAGCGCTCCATTCATAAATATTCTGGCGTGTGCGCCAGACTGTTTCATGTGCTGTGACTGCGATTCAACCTACGAGACCAACATCTTCACCGCGGAGCTCAAGTAGTAAACATCAGGCCACTTGAAGTCGCGGGTCGACGGCCACGAAGCACAAGAAGATGCTGTTCTCCGCGGTTCCCACCAAAAATGTTTATAGTTAGTTTCATTTTTAACCAAGACGATTTGTAAAATGAAAAAGAACAAAAATAAGTAGTCTATGTTTAGCTCTTGCCGAGTGATGTATGTCGTGCAAATAATAAAATGTTTTAACATCTAGAACTTTAATAGTGTGTTGAAGATCATCATTTCAAACTTTTACAAATTGAAAGACATTTATTTGGAATGGTATATCCAAAATCTTATACATCGTTGAGACTAAAGGTTTTTTTTTTTTTTTTTTTTGAGACCGATATTTTGCTTTTGGCAAGAGAAGAATAATTAAAGTAACAGTTTTATGAAAATGTGAAATATTGAGCACTTCTTCTCTCTGAGCAACAAACTGAAATTAATATTTTTATTTTCGGTGACGCTCGGACGACGTCCGGATACTGAAGTCCGACGCGGTACGTCTGAAACTGACATTTCGTCGAACGAGAGAGTCGTCCCGGCGTACAGTGGGACGAAATCCAGAAAACGTGGCCAAACCCCCCCCCCCCCCCCAAAAAAAAAAGAATTTTCTATTCTCGGAATTTTGATGGGTTGCTCGGGTAGGGGAAGGATTGGTGCATCTCATTCCAGGAGAGGTCGCCACCTTCAATACCTGTCGAGTTACGTCAGTTCAAAAGAGATCTTCATCGAGAGCGCACGCGGTGCTGTGAAAGGAAGGCAAATTTACTCTCGGTTTGTGAGTGAATATTCTGGTAGTGAAGTAGTGAATTTCAGTTCTACAAGACGGAAACGGTTGCTACAGGAATGTATAAAATGTTCGTACACTACACCGGTATAAATTTTATGGTTATCTTATTTATATTATACTTTTCCTGATGCCTGTGCAAAACGACCATGCTTTGCCGACCTTGTATTTTCAACTAGAGCAAAAGTAGCATATACCGCAATATACTGCGGAAGTTCAACTCCTAGACTATAGAATGGTTAATTGATAGAATTGACAAGAATCAGCTGCCAAAATCTGCTATTTCTCTTGTATAATGATTATTTATAAGTGCCCATGCACTGTTGCCGATCGGTCAATTATTCGAAGAAGGGCAGGAAGCGAGGAACAAAGACATTAAAAGAGATCGGGAAGACTTTCCCAGAAAATTTTCACGTGTAAAAACAATACAAGATGTTTTAAAGAGGCTTCTGGTAACTTCGGATCCATACATATGCAGTATTAGAAAATTTCCATAAACACATATGAAAAGTATGTCAAAGGAGGCAATAAAGCTGTTAGTGTCCCCTGCAATTCCAATTACAACGCGATCGCCCATGGAAAATTCCGATATGTATTCTGACTCTGAGAACTTCGGGAGCGATACTGACTCTAATTGCTAGATATAAAAGCAATCGTACAATTTTGTATGCATCAGAACATCATCTTCAATCATATTAAGTTTCGAATGTTAAGAACGATTATCTTTATTAGATAGACTTATTACTTCTATCGTTGATTATACTATTACATTTATTATTTGTGTTCTGTCACCGACTTTGAAATTGTTTTATTACATTATTGATCACAATGTGTGTGTGGTATCGAAGAATTTTTTTCGATAAATATTCTGTTATTTTGTTATAATAAACAAATCACGTTGACAGTGTATTAATTATCAGTGTATAATTACTATATATACGCTCATCATGTTCTTTTTGCTGTACTCGTTTTTCCTTGTTTGCAGTTAAATAAATGGGAAAGGGCCCGCCTTTTTTTGCATACAATTATGTTTTTTACTTATTCCCATACATGTTTCGCAATCTTTGTTTCGTCTTCAGTGGGATATTTATTATATCTGTAAGTATAAAAGATTTACAATGTACACTGTAGATTATGGTTCGAAAAAACATATGAAAAATGCAAGAAATGTGGTTTACCTAGCGTTTTTACATTGTATGTTTCAGAGTGAAACATTCGATTACTTTATGGACTGCCATCTGCAAACTAACTGCGTTTTCCTTAGTTAAAAAATAAATTTCACTGTTTTCACAAAGAGTACATCCCTCAAAAACGCAATTTGTTTGCAAATGGCAGGACATAAAGTAATCGAATGTTTCACTCTGAAACATACAATATAAAAACGCCAGGTAAATCATATTTCTTGCATTTTTCATATGTTTTTTCGAACTATGAACTACAGTGTTCAATGTAAATATTTTATACTTACAGATCTAATAAATATCCCACTGATGATGGAACAAAGTTTCCGAAACATGTATGGGAATAAGTAAAAAAGATAATTGTTTGCAAAAAAAAGGCGGACCCTTTCCCATGTATAAATACGCTATTTGTTGTTTTTTGTTGTGGTCTTCCACAGACTGGTTTGATGCAGCTCTCCACGCTACCGTGTCCTGTGCAAGTCTCTTCATCTGAGAATACGTTCGGCAACCTACATCCTTTTGAATCTGCTTACTGTATTCGTCTCTCGGTCTCCCTCTACGATTTTTACACCACACGCTTCCTTCTAATGCTAAGTTGACAATTCCTTCATGTCTCAGAATGTGTCCAACGAATCTATCCCTTCTCTTAGTCGGGATATGCCAGGAACTCGTTTTCTCCCCGATTCGGTTAAGCAACTCCTCATTAGTTACGTGATCTGCCCATCTAATTTTCATCATTCGTCTGTTCAAACTGCTTCTATAATCTTTTTGTCTGAACTCCTTATCGTCCACGTTTCACTGCCATACAATGCTACACTCCAGACAAATGCTTTCAGAAAGGAGTTTCCAACATTTAAATTAATATGGGATGTTAACAAGTTTCACTTCTTTACAAACGCTTTTCTTCCCAAAGCCATTCTGCATTTTATATCTCCTTTACGTCGGCCATCAGAAGTTATCTCGCTACCCAAATAACAAAATTCATCTATCACTTTCATTGTCTCATTCCCTAATCTAATTCATTCAGCATTGCCTGATTTTCTGACACTGCATCCCATTATACATTATTACGGATTTTCATGGGTCACGTTGCTTTATTAAATCCGCCATTTTCTTTATACAATTTCTACCATCAAATTCGCAATCGGCGACCTCAAAAACCCCCGTCTGATGAGTTTAGTGTGAATTAAACTTCTTGGGATATTTGACCAGCCGGCCGCGGTGGCCGAGGGGACTGAGGCGCTTCAGTCACGGTCTGTACGGCCACTACAGTCGCGAGTTCGAATCCCCCCTCGGGCATGGATATTTGTGCCATCCTTAGTGTAAGGTAGTTGATAAGTACTTTGTAAGTTTAGGGACTGATGTCTCCGTAGTTAAGTCCCATAAGCTTAACAAACATCATACATTTGACCACGTTTTGGGGTTTCCGTCCCACTGTACGGCGCAACCTCTCTCCTTGTGATTATTGCCAGGTTGTTGCCAGGGATCGTTTTAGTATTGAGCCTGTGCTGTAGGGGCTGCTGATAGAGGAGGAAACGGAAGTCGCTATCAGTTGCATCAGTGAGGAAGTGAGCCTGCGGCTGGTGGTAGCCAGGTGGCGGCCCTGACCTTTGCTCCTCGGTCCCCAGCTGCGCGGCGCCTCTGCGATTGGCCGGCCCTCCCGCAGCGCCGCTCCCATTGGCCGGTGGGCCACGCGTCGACTTAGCTTCGGAGTGCGTGTTGTGGTAGCGCTGATCCGCGCCAGACGGGAACCAGAGCAGAGCAGAGCGGCAGGCGGAGGCTTTTTGTGGGCCAGCGGGCACGTGAGCCGCCTTAATGCGCCGTAATGGCTGCTCCGCACACCGCCGGACACCGGCACACTGACGGATGGCGCCTCCGCCGCACAGCGCTCGCTCGCTCCTCGTACCTCACCGGCAACAGTTGTGCCGGCGGCTCCTGTGTGCTCACTGGTCCAGTGAACACCCAGAAAAAAAGCTCGCCGTAAAAAAAGTAAATAAATAAATTACATAAAAAGAAAGAACAAACGTCACTTCTGATCCTGCAGTTGTTATTATTTAATATTCACAGAATATATGACATAAACTGCGATTGGGCAAAGCTGAAAATGTGTACCCAGCCGGGATTCGAACCCGGGTCTCCCACTTTCGAGGCAGTTGCGCTGATCCCTACACCACTGGGGACACAGTGATCACCGCGCCTGCAAGGACTACCTAAGCACGCCTCCCGTCAGATACAAATTCTCAGCTTCGCTCTGCCCACAGTACTCAAACTCGTAGTTATGAAACTAATTCCCGTAAGAGTAAAGGCCACAAACTTGTCCACCCCTCCCCACTAACTAAAGCATCATTGTCCGTCAAGTTTGTGGCCCTTACTCTTACGGAAATTAGTTTCATAACTACGAGTTTGAGTACTGTGGGCAGGGCGAAGCTGGGAATTTGTATCTGACGGGAGGCGTACTTAGGTAGTCCTTGCCAGGGCGGTGATCACTGTGTCCCCAGTGATGTAGGGATCAGCGCAACTGCCTAGAAAGTGGGATACACATTTTCAGCTTTGCCCATTCGCAGTTGATGTCATGTCTGTGAATATTAAATTAAAAAGTGTTTTTAAACTTTCTTCGTTTCGCTCTTCTACATCTACATACATACTCTGCAAATCACAATTAAATGCCTGGCAGACGGTTTATTAAACACTTTCATAACCTTTCTCTAATAGCGCGCGGGAAGAAAGAACACCTAAATCGTTCCGTTTATTTTATTCTGATGGTCATGTCGCCCTATCTAGGTGGTTGCTAGCAAAATCCGAGGCGCGTCCACCAGAAAGTAAGTTCCGTTTCAATTTATCTCCGCTGCAGTGCTGCGATTGCAGTTCCGCACATGCGCTGTAGACGATGTGTATAAAGGAGAAAAACGTGCGCCATTTGGAGATCGCTGTCAGTTATGTACGCTTTATTGTGCTTGTTTTGAAATGCCGGCGTTGATTGAAAATCCCGCCGCCTGTGAAATCAGGTCAGTGATTCGGTTTCTGAATGCGAGGAAAGTGAAACCAAGTGAAATTTATCGGCAAATTTGCGATGTTTACGGACCAAATGAGATGAGTGATTCGATGGTGAGAAGATGGGTCCGACAGTTCAATGGCGGGCGTAGTGATGTGCACGATGAAGAACGAAGTGGGTGTCGACCTTTGGTTACAGAAGAACTGGTTCACGCGATTGATGACAAGATCCAGGAAAACCGTAGGTTTACATTTAGTGCTCTCGCCATGGACTTCCCCCAAATTTCACTGTTTCCAATTGGTTGAAGACACAGGCGGCAGATTTCTATGAAGAAGGTACACAAAACCTGGTGCCACGCTATGACAAATGCCTGCAAAATTTCGGCAGTTATGTGGAATAGTAGTTTAAGAGTTGTAGAATTGTGTGCAATAAAAATTTCTTCTGTATCTGTGTACAATTTCATTTTATTACCAAACGGACGCGCCTCGTATTTTCACATAAGGATAAAAAATAAAAAAAAATGGTAAAGCAGTCAACAATCCGAAGATTGGTTTGAACACCACAGTGCTTTACTAGGCATGGTCCTCTTTGGACTTTCGACTTTCGAACTGACTTACCCAGCCAGTTATAGGGGGACCTACAGTTTAACGTGGGTTCCGAACCACGGTGCTACTCGGTATTTTTCACATGAGCGATACTGCCAGAGGGGAAAGATGTGGAAAGTGACAATAAAATTCCTAGGACCTGGCGGGGATCGAACCCGCGACCTTTTGATTTATAGTCTGGCACTCTACCACTGTGCAACCGAGGAGTAATAGTCGGTGATTGAAATTTCGTAAATAGATCTCGCCGCAACGATAACGTCTTTCTATTAATGATTTCCACCTCAAATCGTGCAACATTTCCGTGACGCTTTCCCCTTGTAACGTGATAAACCAAAACGAGCTGCTCTTCCCTGAAGCTTCTCAATGTCTTCCGTCAGTCCCACCTGGTGAGGGTCGCACACTGGGCAACACTACTCCAGGAGAGGACGCACAATTTGAAAGGCCACCGTTAATTGTCAAATTAACTGTAGCTGAAGGGACCCAGTTAAGGGCTTACTTTAAACATGCAACTCTGGTCGTATAAATAGCTAAGGGATTCGCGTAAACTATTGACTACTTCCTCCAACTGAATCTTTTTCTCTGGCCCAGAATTTAGAACTGACTCAAACTCTAATTCAGCAGCAGAAAGACAAAGAGACGGTGGCCAGCAAACGTCGTAGATCACGAGAATTACACACAATCATTAATATACAAGCCACTACGAATTAAACAATTTCAAGAAGGTGGCTGAGAGAACATTTATGGCGCAATGGAATTAAAATTATGAAAATATGCGTCTGAATTTGTTATCAGAACTGGTGAAAACAACATTAAATAAAAAACGGAAGGCATTCGTTAACTAATATTCATAATTAGGATAAAGTTTCACTGATAATAAATTATTTATTCACTTCAAATATGAGCAAATGGGGGCACCAATTATGTTAAACAATAAAAATGCATCCCCATGAACATCGTCGGAGGAGGGATTTACAATCAACAAGCATTCAGCCACTCACATTGGCGGAACTCACCCAACTCAGCGTGCTGATACAAAGCAGAAGCAGGCGACGCTATCGTAAGCGAAATTCAGCAAACCAGGATGTACCACACAATTTCGTAGGTCGCTCAGGTCTGTCCTTCTTTACTTGAGATGACAGCGAGATTAATTTCCATTCAAATCAAACTGTGAGCTTGCGGAATTATTGAGACACACGGCACCTGTCTTCTACATTACATATTCGCACCCCACTGTAGGCGAAGTGCTTAAAAATTGCATTCATTTCAACAAAAACTAACGGAATCACAGATTACGACGCAAGAATACACAATAGGAAGTAACTGGTGTGTGAGCAGTGGCGATAACCCAAGTGATTAGCTATAAACCCTTGAAGCCGGAGTTTGGAGCCACGTGGTTCCAAAAGTCAGTAAAAATACAAAAAATCAATTTCGTAAAAATAAAGAAAAATAGCTACGGCATGCAACCAGTAGAAATGCGTAGGATAACACAAGGAAGCTAAAGAAATACTGTTAGACGCGATTTGGAAGGTTTTACACGGATGGACGAAGTCAAGTCTTCAAAAATCAGAAAAGTGGAATATATTCAAAGTCGGGGTACATCAACTAATAAATACGGCAGGAGCCCCTATAAATACGTAGTATTTCATAAGCAAGCTAATGAAGGCTAGAAGAGAATTTACTGTGGGGGGGGGGGGGGTCTGAGTGCAAAGTACCAGTTTAGAAACGAAACAACAATTTAAAAATAGACAGAGAGGAGATCGCGAGATACTAATGGAAATCAGAAAGATACATGCATAAATTCTTGCCTGAAGGGCATAGAAACAGACACAGAAGGCTTTTTTCTAAGAACACATCATGTGGAATACATATAGCTCGCGGAAGGAGAAAACGGAAAAGAATATTTCACATACCCTAGACAGAATAAAAATATTCCCGCATATTAGTCGCGTTCCTCAAACCTAGAAAGAAATTAAACAGAGTTCATACACCACCAGCTAGTCTCACACAAGTTACCGATTCCCAGCCGTTATCAAAACAAATTAGTTGCATATTCACCACGTTTACCTATTCAAAATCACCAAAATGAAGTTGAATACATTTCCGTACATGATCTGAAGTCTAACAAACCAGACAATGAATCGCTACCATCTCAAGGGAGGAAAGAAAGTCAGAACATCTTACCAGTCACTGAATGTCCAGACGGCCCACGAGCCCGGCACCAGCGGCCGGAAATCGGCAAATCCCACTGAAAACGAGGTGGTGGGGGAGAGCTGAAACACCTGCGTCTTGCCGATGCTCCCAAACTGGGCATTCCCAACCCAACTTGTAACCAAAGGGTGGAGGAAACTCTTTGGTAGCACCAAAAGCAGAGGTTGGTAACGACTACCTAGCGATACGAAGCCAGACAACACTAGTACCAAGCAGCCAACAACGAAAATTCTCATACATACACACAGACTCCCATGCTAGAAGATTTCTCATACATGCACATACAGAATAATGCAAGTACACTTTCTTACGGGGACAACGGCGTCACGGAGAAACCGTTCATATTGCCACATTCATTGACACAATGATAAGTTATTAGCATAACGAAAACCTAGGGCAGACGGCCGACAGCCGTCTTTTAGAATGTGATGTAGGCAGTCTCTTTGGTGGAGCTGTTGCATCTTCGAAGCGTTCTTGCCAATGAAACGTAATCTTTGGTTCGCCTTCCACATAATTTTTTCTATGTGTTCTCTCCAGTCTAAATTGTTCGTAATTGTAGCACCTACATATTTGGTAGAATTTACGACCTTAAGGTTTGACTGATTTATCACGTAACTGAAGTTAAACGGATTTCTTTTTTTGGTCATATGTACTTCACACTTTTCTTTATTTAGTGTTAATTGCCAATTTTCGCACCATGTAGATATTTTGTCTAAATCGCTTTGCAGTTGCTTTTGATCCTCTGTTGACTTCACTAACCGATAAACGACAGCATCATCCGCGAACAGTCTAAGGGAGCTATTCAGATTGTCTCCTAAATTGTTTATAAACACAAGGATCATTTTATATGCACATTCAAAGTATTTTTTTCGCATGACAAAAGTTACGTCGCGAAGTATCACACCGCGGCCGCTTAATATAAGCGGCAGTGGCCGCAGCGTTACAATACGCATGCGCAGATGAGGATAAATTTTTCTTCTGAACCCCCTGGAGGCAGTCGATACCTTCTTTTAGTCAAGGTATGCCAAAAATTCCTTTTCTCCTTAATTCCGTTCACTAGCTCTTCATTAGTTTCGCGATCTACCCAACTAATCTTCAGCATTCTTCTACAGCGTCATATTTCAAAAGCCTCTACCCTCTTACTGTCCGCAGTGTCAATCGTCCAAGTTTCACTCCCGTACAAGGCAACACTCCACACAAATGACCAAAACGTACTTCCTTACCCTTAAATTAATATTCGATTTTAGCAAATTTCTTTTTTTCAAAAACGCTTTTCTACCCATCGCCATTCTGAAATTTATATCCTCTGTACTGCGAGCAAGTTAAAGAACTCATCTACTAGCTTTATCGTTTCATTACCCAATCTAATTCCTTCAGCATCGCTTGATATTTTAAGACCATTCCATTACCCTAGTTTTGCTCTTGTTAATGTTCATCTTATATGCACCTTTCAACACACTGTCCATTCCGTTCAACTGCTCTTCGTGGCCCTTCGCTACCTCTAACAGAATTGGAATGTTAGCAAAACGCAATGTTTTTATTTCTTCACCCTGAACTCTTAATTCCTTCACCAAACTACTCTTTGCTTTCCTTCAGAGCTTCCTCAAAGTACAAATTGAAAAACATAGGAGAAAGGCTACAACCCTATCTTACTCCCTTCCCAAACGCGGCATGCCTTTCATGCGCTTCAACTCTAACAACAGCTGTTTGCTTAATGTACAAGTTGTAAACAACCTTCCGTTCCCTGTATTTTAGTATTACTGATTTCAGAATGTGAAAGAATGTATTCCAATCAACATTGTCAAAAGCTCTCTCCAAATCTACAAAAGCTAGAAATGTAAGTTTGCGGGTCCGCGGCGGAGCACATTGAGGCGCTATGTTCCGATGCACGAGGCCGTTCTCCGTCGGGGGTTCGAATTCCCCCCTTGGGCATGCATTTTTGTGCTGTCTTTAGTATAAGTTAGTTCATAAGTACTTTGCAAGTTTAGGGACTGATGGCACCGCAGTTAAGTCCCATAGGTCTTACAAACATTTGAACATTTTTAAGTTTGCGTATCCTTAATGTATCTCTTAAGATATGTCGTAAGGTGAGTATTGCCTCCCGAGTCCCTACATTTCTCCTGAATAAGAACTGATCTTCCCCGAGATCAGCGACTATTAACCATTTCATCCTTCTGTAAACAATTCGTGGTAAAATTTTGCAACCATGATTTATCAAATTGATGGTGCTGTAATTTTCACACCTGTCTGCGCCTGATTACTTTGCAATGGGGATTATTACATTTTTCTAAGAGCCTGACAGTATTTCGCCTGTCTCATAAATCTTTCGCAAAATACGAAATGGCTTTGTCAAGGCTGGTTCTCCCAGAGACTTCAGCAGTTTTGAGGGAATGTCATGTACTCCAGGGGCCTTCTCAAATTTATCTCTGAGTACAGTATCTCCTATTGTATCTTCTTCCTCTTCCCTTCCTACAATATTGTCTCGAACTTCATTTCCTTTGTAGAGCCCCTCTATATAATCTTTCCACCTTTCAGTTTCCCTTCTTTACTCAGAACTGGTTTTCCATCTGAGTTCTTGATATTCATACCGCTATGTTTCTTGTCTCCAAATGTCTCTTTTATTTTCCTGTAGGCGTTATATGTTTCCCCCTGGATATTCATTCTTCTACAGATTTGCATTTGGCTTCTAGCCACTCCTGATTACCCGTTTCGGACTTCCTGTAAATCTCATTTCTTAGTCTATTTTACCTGCATTTTGAATTTTTATTTCGTCTCTTTTCATCAATTAAATTTAGTATTTCCTGTGAGATGCAAGGAGTTTTTTGTAGGTCTTGCCTTTCTACCAGTTTGGTTGTCTGCTTCCTTATCTATTTCATCTCTGAAAGCTACCCATCCTCTTCTACTGTTTTATTTTTCGTCGTTTCTGTTAATAGTTGCATAAATCTCCCTCTGAAATTCTCAAAAACTTTAGGTTTCTTCAATTTATCTAGGTCCCATCTCCGTACACTCCTATCTTTCTGCAGTTTCTTCAATTTCAGTCTACAGTTCATAACCAATAAAATATGGCCTGGGTCTATATATGACCGTGGGTGTGTCTTACAGTTTAAAACTTGGTTCCGAAATCTATGCAATACCATTATAAAGTCTGTCTCGTACCTTCCGGTGTCTCCTGGTCTCTTCCACGTATACAGCCTTTAATGATTCTTGAAACAAGTGATGTTACAAGGCCAGCTCAGTCAATCATCCAGACTGTTGCCTATGCATCTACTGAAAGGGCTGCTGCCCCTCTTCAGGAACCACATGTTTGTCTGGCCTCTCCACCGGTACCCCGCCGTTGCGGTTGCACGAGTATTTGTATCGTTGAGGCACGCGAGCCACCCCACCTCGGCAATATCTGTAGTTCATGGGTTCATGGTTACATATTTGATAATATTCTCATATTTGTAACACTTTTCTGGCCTTATTTTGAAGTAGAGCATCGGGAAGTGTGATTAATATTCTGTTAAGTGTATTATCTGTTTGCAGCTGTTTCATTCTTGATACAGAGCGTAAAAGCAATAAAAAGAAGAAATAAATAAAATAAAATCTTCTTAAGTATATTATTATGCAATTACAAGCCGTCCATACGTCAGTGTGTTCACAGCCAGTAGAGTGAAATTTATTGTAAAAACTTATCACAAAAACGTTACTTACTCGAACGTCATTAACTTTTGACGTCAAACATATTAGGAAAAAAATGCACAAGTGTAAAAGATCTTTCGATGTGTAGCATTATGATTAACTTTTACCTTTATTATTATTTTTTCTTTAACTACTATGTGCAAAGCAAAAAGTCGAAACATGTGTCTCTTTGTAATCAATATAGAACATCCATGCAACATTTTATCGAAATCGGTGACCCACATGTCAGCCTTCCCCTCCTTGTTAGTTTCGTTAAAAAGGTGACGTTTCAAAACAGTGAGTCGCGGCGGAATAGCCGTGCGCACTGAGGCGCCGTGCTGCGATGCGCGCGGCCGTTCGCCGTCGGGGATTCGAGTCCTCTCTTGGGCATGGGTGTGTGTGTTGTCCTTAGGATACGTTAATTTCAGTAGTTTTCAAGCTTAGGGGCCGATGACCAACATTTCAACCTGACAGTGACGGCACGACGATTCGCCAATGGCTCTGTCCCTATTCGCCCCCTTGCGGCAGTCTTTTAATGTACCAGATGCACTCCCTTTGGTTACAGGTGTCGATGCCTCCATGGCTGTTTTTCGTTTTATTTGCTCAACTGGCTTTTATCATTCCATTTACTGGTGAGTGCTCTCTCAGATCCCCACCTCTCCAGCACTTTTAAGCAGTTGTCATTTTGTAAACTGACTAGAGGTGTCCATTATGTGCAGCGTGGCTAACTCATCCTTTATTATCCTTGCGATCAGCCACGCTTGGTATTCTACAGTCAAATTTTAGTTCGGTTAATCACTTGTTCTATCCCTTTTGTGTTTTCTCCTTTTTGTCGTTAGTGTAATGATCATTGTCGCTCTGTACACCTTGTGGCTTTTGTTATCTGCAGCCCACAGTGTTAGTGATGTCGTACATCGACATTTTAATAATAACAATTATATAATTTCAACACTGTATATTTTAATTCGTATTAGTTACAAGATAAGCTTATTTCGACTTAATAGTCATCTTCAGGTGTTATGGCTGCAATACATACGTTTTCATAATATTTACTACTATGCTGCCTACTTGTATTATACACATGTAAAAGAAATTCTACATGCCACATTCTGTTATGTTGTACATTTCAATATTATTGTGACGTGACATATTTTATTATTATTTCTTCTCCTTTTATATATATATATATATATATATATATATATATATATATATATATATATATATATATATACCACGTAACTTATAATATTGTGCCGTCATGCAAGATCTTTATCAAGATACGGATTTTGACATTTACTTGACAGCTCTACAGAGATATAATATGCTTACATTATTTGCTCAGAGAATATATATCTATGACGCAAAGCTTTTATTTAAAATTGAGCGAAATATGTTGGGATATTTTATCTTTGATAATTTTGTTGCGCTATTATCTATGATTGGCAGATCATGCGAAATATGTTGGGATATTTTATCTTTGATAATTTTGTTGCGCTATTATCTATGATTGGCAGAGCATAACTGGGCGACAACGGGGTATTATGAAAATTAGGCCACGAATGGGGTGGAAGCGGTTTCAGACCAACCAAGAACATTAAGGGATATCTAAGATCGGCAAAATACGCACGTCGGTAACACATAAAGATATATAAAAAGTATATTATTATATATTTAATTTTTATTTTATATTTTTTTATTTTATTTTTATATTAATATTAATATTTACAATTTAATCAATAATATTATAAATAATAAATATTATTCATATCCTAGTGCATGACAACAGATAAATAATCCCACTGCCAATCATAGATAATAGCGCAACAAAATTATCAAAGATTCAATATCCCAACATATTTCGTTAAATTTTAAATAAAAGCTTTGCCTCATAGATATATATTCTCTGTGCAAATAATGTAAGCATATTACATCTCTGTAGAGCTGTCAAGTAAATGTCAAAATCCGTATCTTGATAAAGATCTTGCATTACAGCACAATAAGTTACATGATATTATATATATATATATATATATATATATATATATATATATATATATATATATATATATATATGAAGAAATAATAATAAAATATACCACGTCACAGTAATATTGAAATGTACAACATAGCAGAATGTGCTATGTAGCATTTGTTTTAGTAGTAAATATTATGAAAACTTATGTATTGCAGGCATAACACCTGAAGATGACTATTAAGTCGAAATAAGCTTATCGTGTAACTAATACGAATTAAAATATACAGTGTTGAAATTATATAATTGTTATTATTGTGGATTTTGCTTTTGTATGTTGTATACCAGATTTTATTTTATTTTATTTTTATTTATTTATTTGTATTAAGGGTACCTAACAGTTTAACCCCCTTTAAAATACCAACAGCAGCAATCTAACTTCCGTTTCCTTCTCTTATGTATCAATACCCCAAGAGCAGATGCTCACATTAAAACGTTGCCTGGCAATAATGACTCTAGTGTCGTAAAAAGAGTAAGGCTGCATCATAATGTTGGTATCTCACGACATCATAAGAAGTACAAGACTGTCGCTATCAGACGCAGCGGCCAATGACGAACAATGACAGAAGATGGTCATTACCCAGCCGCCATACCAAATTAATTCTGACCACACCGCCGCTTTTTCTCTATAAAAAAAATAATGCTTTGAGTGCGCAAAACCTCAACTGCAGTTATTTCATTCCTTTGTGGTGGACCCCATAGCATCTAGTCAAGTGCATCATAGTTGGGGAAGTTCGGTGCCTTAGCAGCAGATAACAGGTCATATTTTTTATCTGATTGTGACAATTGACTTATACAGGGTGAATCACCTAACACTTGCACCGCAAATATTGAGGAAACGGAAAGTGCGATTGATGTGCTGTTTTCACAGAATGGATTGGTAGTCAAGGGCTCGTATTTTTAGCCAACAAACATATTGTAATATTACTTAGAAAGTGTATTTTTTATGCAAACATACAGTTTTATTAATTGAAAAATGGTTCTTTCTATCATGCACTGGAATTTTTGAGACCAGCTGTGTACAAAGAATATTGAATGATTTTTTTTATCACGTTTAATTTTTCAGCTACAACCGTTCAAAGTTTCAGGGGCGGATGTTGCGATAGCGTAGCTGACTGGCCGAGTGGCTAGCCCCTGGGGCACGGCCCACTGTCTCATGACCACCAGCCATATTTGCGGTGAAGTTGACATTTGCCAAAACCGGTGTTGCAATTGTAGTGTATGTTTCCTTGCGATCTTGCCTAATAAAGATCTCTTGTAAGAACACTACACTAATAAAAATCTCAGAGTGCTGTCTTACCCACCTGCCGATGTCAGGTAATTATACCGTGCGAAACTGCGATTCTCAGGGCCCTTACCTCGCGTGCCATCTACATCTACGTCTACATAGATTGCAAATCACATTTAAGTGTGGCCGAGGGTTCATTAACCACTTTCATAACTTTTCTCTACCGTTCCATTCTCTAATAGCGCGCGGGAAGAAAGAACACCTAAATCGTTCCGTTTTCGATCTGATTTCTCTTATTTTATTTTCACATTCATAAGTAAAAGTCGGTGATTGAAACTTCGCAAACAGATCACGCCGCAATGAATAACGTCTTTCTTTTAATGATTTCCACCCCAATTCGTGCAACATTGTCGTGACGCTTCCCCCCCCCCCCCCCGTAACGTGATAAAACAAAACGAGCTGCCCTTCTCTGAACCTTCTCAATATCATTCCGTCAGTCCCACCTGCTGAGGGTCCTACAAGGGGCAACAGTACTCCAGAAGAGGACGCAAAAGTGTGATGTAGGCAGTCTCTTTGGTGGAGCTGGTGCATCTTCGAAGAGTTCTACCAATGAAACGTAACCTTTGGTTCGCCTTCCCCACAATATTTTCTATGTGTTCTCTCCAGTCAAAGTTGTTCGTAATTGTAGCTCCTAGGTATTTGGTAGAATTTACGATCTTAAGGTTTGACTGATTTATCGCGTAATTGAAGTTCAGTGGATTTCTTTTAGTGGTCATGTGTATTACTTCACACTTTTCTTTATTTAGTGTCAATTGCCAATTTTCGCACCAAGTAGAAATTTTGTCTAAATCGCTTTGCAGTTGCTTTTGATCCTCTGTTGACTTCACTAACCGATAAACGACAGCATCATCCGCGAACAGTCTAAGGGAGCTATTCAGATTGTCTCCTAAATCGTTGATAAACACGAGGAAGATCACATGCATAGTGATAAAGCGCTTTGGACAGCCATCGGCATAGTGATCATTTGTACACCTATCGGAAGAGCTGGCATAATGTAACTGTCCTACAGTACATGTTTCAAATGTAAACATTTTTCACGTAAATCAGCGAAATCGGTTACTTTTTGTGCATTTTGTGTGGTCTTTATAAGGATTTATAAAATATTCATATGTTTGTAAACCTATTAGAGCAAACCGCTATGCTCAATCACTCCCTACTCACTAAGGACAAGACACACCCATGCCCAAGACAGGATTCGAATCTCGGCGGGTACGGCAACCCAGTCCGTAGCATGACGCCTTAGTCCACGCGGCCATTCCGCGCGGCATACGGCTTTTAAAAGCAACGGTTTTTGACTGGTCGTTCCTGAGAAATCCGAGAAAAACAAGATATGGGTATAAAAACTACAATATTTATTCATTGCAAATCGTCATGCTTAAGATTATATTCTCAACCTACTTTTTTATATATCTTTATGTGTTACCGACGTGCGTATTTCGCCGATCTCAGATATCCCTTAATGTTCTTGGTTGGTCTGAAACCGTTTCCACCCCATTCGTGGCCTAATTTTCATAATACCCCGTTGTCGCTCAGTAGTTTCAGATTGTTTCCTTCTTTGATGGAGCGCTCGATGTCTCATTGCTGACATATTTTTCCTAAAGGACGACCGTAAATCATGCAATACATCTTGCTACTAAGCCGACCATATGCACCAGGGTTTACATAACGCCTCTTTCTTTGTGTACTAAGATAATTTGTTGACTTGTGGATGTAATGATCAGTGTGTGTATGTATGTGTGTGTGTGTGTGTGTGTGTGTGTGTGTGTGCTCTATTTCGTATCACCATTCGGACGACAGATATGTAGTACGGAGTCACGGTGAAGAGGAGCTGCGTATCTTCTTGGTACATCTCAACGGTATTAATCTGAAGATATATTGCCCATCCTAATTTGATGGATGTATCGGTAATTAAACGGGTGGACGGGACTCTAGGCCATCAGATAATCAACCACGATGGCCATCTGGAATAGTTTTCCCTTCGTTTAGTAGTAAAATTACCGCTCTCATCGAGACGGTTTTGGCCAAGGAAAAGATAGAAACGGTCTTCAGACTTACTAAAAAGATTATGTGCCACAGGTGCCTACCAGCACCTGTGGCACATAAAATTCCATGCAGTTGTGCTTAAGTATATAATAGTGAAACGAAAAGGTCAACACCCAGATAGCTGAACACAAAAGAAACCGACTGCAGAAACGGGCAGCAGAATGTTTCGAGTTGCGAACAACAAAATAAAATTTGTTAGACGATCGTTCTACCATTGCCGCATATACTGAGAAGCAAAACACCGGAATCAAATTGAAAAGAAGAATGAGTTGGATGAAACAAATTGGGTGCAACAAATTGATGTTAAATCACAGTAAAACTCAGTTTTTAAAATTTCTAAGACGTAATTTGACGAAAGCTGACATTTTGATTACACATAGCGGTCTGAGCAGTTCAAATTTCTAGGTGTTAAGATAGACAGCAAACTGTCGTGGAAAGCCTATGTTCAGGATCTTGTTCCAAAACTAAATTCTGATTTATTTACCATTAGAACAATATCTGAAATAAGTGATTATTCAACACGAATAGTAGTCTACTACGCTTACTTTCACTCACCTTTGACGTACGGCGTTATGTTTTGGGCTATCTCGACTGAAACAAAAAGGATATTTTTGACTCAGAAACGGGCGCTCCGAGCATTATGTGGTGTAAGTTCACGAACGTCATGTCGACCCCTTTTCAGTAGTCTGGGAATTCTGCCGCTGGCGTCATAATACGTATTTCCTTTGATGTCGTTTGCTATTAATAAGATCAGCTTATTCCCACGCGTTAGTAGCTTTCACTAGGTGAATACTAGACAGAAGTCGCATCTACATTTGCATCTCACCACATTGACACTTGTACAGGAAGGTATGTAGTATTCGGCAGCATGCATTTTCAATAAGATGCGACAAGAACTAAAGAATCTTAGCACTAACTTTCAAATCTAAATTGAAGAGTTGTCTCTTGGCTCATTCCTTTTATTCTGTCAAGGAACTCCTAAAAAAGTTAAACAATTAAGGTAATTCCTTTTTTTTTTTTTTTTTTTTTTTTTTTTTTTTTTTTTTTTTTTTTTTGCTTCTTTTCATTTAGTTTCAAGATTGTCGTGTCCATAGGACTACATAAATATTTACTTGTGTTAAATTTCATGTTTTGACTTGTTCCATTACCATGGAGTCTTACTACTCAATTAGGTCCTGCGGAACAGAAAACCATATTATTATTATTATTATTATTATGATTATTACTATGAAATATGGATGTTGGTTTTGCTCCAACAGAATGACAACCGATTAGTTTTATTCGAGAATGCGACGCCATGCAGATGTAACCACACAGTAGGCATCATGTGACGGTCGATGTTGCCTTTGCCGGCCGCGGTGGCCGAGGGGACTGAGGCGCTCCAGTCACGGTCTGCACGGCCACTACGGTCGGGGGTTCGAATCCCCCCTCGGGCATGGATATTTGTGTCGTCCTTAGTCTTAGTTAGTTCATAAGTAGTTTTTAAGTTTAAGGACTGATGACCCCGTAGTTAAGTCCCATAGACTATACAAACATTTGAACATTTTTTTTATGTTGCCTTTTATGCACTCTAAGTGCGAGAGCCCAGTGGCAGTAGCTGAAGAACCCCAGAAGATGGCTGCCGCAGTTGGAAACGTCAGGAGGAAATCTTACACATCGACCACGTTCTCTCGGCTCGCAAGTTGTAAGTCAGTTACTGTCGGATCTAAAACTACGATCAATAAATATTTCGGGAAAAATGGTGACAAGTAAATCTGATCAGTAACGGTGTGGAAAGCAGCTACCATAAACTATACTGACTAACTTCCCTTCACATTCTACGCGATCACCATCGCTCACAGGCGCGTCTTATGTGGAAATCTATTCAGCGGAGGTGTCCACCTCGTTGCAGCTAGGCATACATCAGCTCAGTTGATCGTGGCCATATCCTAAGTCGATCGAACCTGTTCGGCTCCTAACGGGACAAGGCGCTGCTCTTTCCAAGCAAGTTCGCAGTCAGGACCGCAGCAAAGTGAACTTCTCGGTACCTGTCAGACGCGCCGTAACCAGCGGAACTTAATTCCCCGAGACAGGTGTTATACTCGCTGAAATATCTCTTATACATATGTAGAGGCTGTGCCACGGTGATACACGCAGCGTTACTCGGAGAAGACGGTCCATTACGCAGATTCGCCGTACAAATGTATATCACCTGATTCCATTTTGTAAGCTGTTTGTACCTTTCAGGAGGCAGTTATCTGTACAAGCATCTCCTATGTCCCGAACAGCACATTATCCTAATTAGTAGTGGGACTATATAAATCGTGCAGTTTGTAATCACGTTCGCTGTTCTTCCTTTTTTTTCCCTTCTGTTTACTGAAAATTCCGGAAATTAAATCTGCGTAAAGTATGAAGTTTTCTGGTGAAGTTATGTTGTTACCAGTACAAAACAATACTTTTCACTTATATTATTCACATCGGCGATGATATTACAGGATATTATGGAGACTAGGATACAGCGCAATTCAGAAAGCAGGATACGCTTGTACTCTTGAAAATACAGCTACAGCTTCAATTTTGACATTCGAAACAGTGTAAATCCACGAGCGAGGTGTAAAGCTTACCTGCCGAAAATAAAAAATTACAAAGCAATTCATAGTTGCGTCCCCATTGTTCGGATGGTCAACTGTTTGTAAATCTATGGGACTTAACTACTCTGATCATCCGTCCCTAGGCTTACAAACTGCTTAAACTAACTTACGCCAAGGACAACAAATACACCCACAAAATTTCTTGAAATATCTTGGTTGCAATATGCTTTAACATTACGCGTTTCGACATCATCATCATCAGATCTGTGGCACATATAATAAAAATAAATTAAATTTCGGATATCTAAATACTGAAATCATAATACCCACAAGGAGAAAAAACATGTAATATGAAGAATATACTTACAATTTTTGAAGAAAGATGGAATATAAAATTAAATCTTAGTAGGGATACATAACTAAAATTATAAACCACAAATGTGGACGTCTAGTCAAGGTGTTCGACTAGACTCGACATGCCAAACTGTGCCTGAGAGAGGACTCGAACCTCCGATGGCGAGCAGCGGCGTGCTCCGCAGCAAGGCGCCTTGGAACGCTCGGTCACTCCACAGCGGCCCGTCGCCGTTCGCATATCACAAGCAGGAAACTAATATTCAGCGATTTATTAAGTAACTTCTCATACTTCTCCATGCCTGCCACCTGAAGTTTACAGTCGACAGTTGTAATACATTTATGCAAACATGTATTCTGAAGTTATACAGGGTGATCCTTTGATAGTGACTGGGCCAAATATCTCACGAAATAAGCATCAAACGAAAAAACTAAAAAGAACAAAACTTTTCTAGCTTGAAGGGGGAAAACAGATGGCGCTGTGGTTGCCCGCTTTATGGTGCTGCCGTAGGTCAAACGGATATCAACTGCAATTTTTTTTAAATATGTACCCCCATTTTTATTACATTTCGTCTAGTATGTAAATAAATATGATTGTTCTATTTGGAACTTTTTTCGCATTATGATGGATGGCACTGTAATAGTCACAAACGTATAAGCACGTGGTATCGCGTAACATTTCGTCAGTGCGATATTTACTTCGCGATTCATTACTCGTGTTAAAATGGACCGTTTACCAATTGCAGAGAAGGTCGATATGATATTTATGTTTGGCTATTGTGATCAAAATGCCCAACGGGCCTGTGCTATGTATGTTGATCGTCATCCTGGAAGACATCATCCAAGTGTCCGGACCTTTCGTCGGATAGTTACGTTATTTGAAGAGACAGGACGTGTTCAGCGATAAGTGAAACGTCAACCACGACCTGTAACAAATGATGATGCCCAAGTAAGTATTTTAGCTGCAGTTGCGGCTAATCCGCACATCAATAGCAGACAAACTGGGCGAGAATCGTGAATCTGTAAAACGTCGGTGTTGAGAATTCTACACCAACATAAATTTCAGCCTTACCATATTTCTATCCACCAGGATTTGCTTGGCGATAACAGATTTTTTCAGGCGTTGTGTTTAATGACGAAGCGTGATTCACAAACAGAGGTAAAGTAAACCGGCATAATATGCACTATTGGGCAACGGAAAATCCACGATGGCTGCGGCAAGTGGAACATCAGCGACCTTTGTGGGTTAATGTATGGTGCGGCATTATGGATAATTGGCCCCTATTTTATCGATGGCGATCTAAATTGTACCATGTATGCTGACTTCTTAAGTAACGTTCTACCGATTTTACTACCAGATTTTTCACTGCGTGACATAATGGCAATGTACTTTCAACATGATGAATGTCCGGCATATGGCTCGCGTGCGGTTGAAGCGGTCTTAAATGGCATATTTAATGACAGTTGGATTGGTCGTAGTAGCACCATACCATGGCCCGCACGTTCCCCGGATCTTACATCCCCGGATTTTTTTCTGTGGGGAAAATTGAAAGGTATTTGTTAATATAGTGAGGACAGTTTACAACTCACCGCAAAGACGTGGCGACGAGCTGCGACAGGCACATACAAAAGACACACACATACAACACATTCAGCTATCGGTCATGGCCTTCTTCAGAAAATAGAACACTCACGCAATCAGACAGGCACAGCACACAGTCATACAACCATCACCTCCAACACAGTCATACAACCATCACCTCCGACTGCCGGTGATGGTTGTATGACTGTGTTGGAGGTGATGGTTGTATGACTGTGTGCTGTGCCTGTCTGATTGCGTTCCCTGTCGCGGGTTCGCATACCCCCTCGGGCATGGATGTTTGTGACGTCTTTAGTATAAAGACTGATGACCACGCAGTTAAGTCTCTTAAGCTTAACAAACATTTGAACATTTTTTTATAAAGAAAAATAAATGCATATTGCAGTTTGAAAAGTAAAACTACCAAGAAAGATGCAAAGGCGTAAGAAACAAATTTTGCGTTCTCGATCCGTTTCTAAAAGTAAATGGCGCTGAGGAGTGTAACTACAAAAAATAAATAAAATAAAAATAAAAAAAAGTTCAAATGTTTGTGTAGCTTATGGGACTTACCTACGGGTCATCAGTCCCTAAACTTACAAACTACTTATGAACTAGCTAACACTAAGGACGGCGAAAATATCCATGCCCGAGGGGGCATTCGAACCCCCGACCGTAGTTGCCGTGCAGACCGGCCACCGCGGCCGGCAGCGAAACTACAGACGACAGAAACTTCAAATTTGTAGACGTTGTGTATCTTGCACTGTAGGCATGAGCGACTTTTTGATATTCCCAACCCTAAGGGGGTTAAATAGGGAATGACAGTTCTTTTTAAAAAAAATACGTTGCTATTCAGGCAAGAAATACAAAACTTCGGATTTATATTTTTTATTGGAATTTTAAAAACAGGTGTTTCGATATTTTTGGAAATTCAACCATTAAATCGGGTGAAATAAGGAAAAAAAAACATTTTAAGGGTGCTATTAAGACTAGTTTGATGCTATAAATGCAAAAAATTGGATTTGTAACAATGGTTATAATGTTAAAAAAATGTGTTTCGGGATGTTTTGAATTCTGCCATCAATGGTGGAAAGGGGTTGGACATTGTATGAAAATAACTGATTAGGAAAGCATTTTTAAAGCTAAATCTATGAAAATTTATATTTATAAGTAGAAACAACCAATGTAGACCATGCAGGTAAGCTTGCTTTACTTCCACAAGCCGGCCGCGGTGGCCGAACGTTCTGCGGCGCGTCAGTCACAGTCTGCACGGCCACTACGGCCGGGGGTTCGAATCCCCCCTCGAGCATGGATATTTGTGCCGTCCTTAGTATAAGGTAGTTCATAAGTAGAGTGTCTGCTGATATAAAACTTCGTGGCAGATTAAAATTGTGTGCCGGAACCGGGACTCGAAAGTGGGACTTTTGCCTTTCGCGGGCGAGCGCTCTACCGACTGAGCTATCCCGACACGACTCACGATGCCGCCCCACATCTTTACTGCCTGCTACTTCAAACTTCACAGAAACTCTCCTGCTAGAATTCAAGACTAGCACTCCTGGAAGAAAGGTTGATAGGATGCTTAGGGTTTACCGTCCCGTTGACAGCTTGGTCATTGGAGCTAACGCTCGGAGTTTTGGGTGTGGATGGGGAGGAAATCGGCCGTGCCCTTTGAAAGGAACCGTCCCAGCATTTGTCTGGAGTGATTTAGGGAAATCATGGAAAACCTAAATCTGGATGGCCGGAGGTGGATTTGAACCACATTCCTCCCGAATACGAGTCCAGTGCGTTACCACTGCACCACTGCGTAAGAAAGGGAAAGACATGGCTTAGCCACAGCCTAAGGGATGTTTCTAAAATGAAACTTTCACTCTGCAGCGGAGTGCGCGCTGATATCAAACTTCCAGGAAGATTAAAATTGTGTGTTGGAACCAGGACTCGAAGCTGGGACCTTTGCCTTTCGCGGGCAAGCACTCTACCGACTGACAGTGGCGGCCCTAGACGAAAATTGGGCGTCGGCGAACACGTCTTTGCGAGGCCCCTTTAATTTTTTCAGTAAGGAAGAAAATGATAAATAAAATGAGCTGAATTATACATCAATAATCATACTAAAATTTTATTCTAATATACAAGTATTATTGCAATGGCAAAAATTACAATAAACAAACGCAAATTAAAATAGAGAAACTTTTCGGCTTTTCGTTTCACTGATTTAATATCACATCTTAATTAATACTAGCCGCTATTTCGGTTTCAATTGATAGTACTGACAACGGAGATAGTCTTTTTTGGCTCATTGTGCTTCTCAAATTAGTCTTAATCAGGGGTAACTTTGTGAAGCTTCTCTCGGCCGAAGCTGTACTGACTGGAACTGTGAGTGTGATCCTGATTGTTACATAAACATTTAGATATACGTCTTCCAAATTGTTTTCTAAAATGTTATTAAGAAGTTGTTTTGTAAGTATTTAACTAAAAAATGCACCACTGCTGCACTCTTACGGAAAAAAAAATACGGACAACTAAATAGCTGCCGGCCGGGAATGGCCAAGCGCTCCAAGGCTTCATACCACGGTGAGAGAGATGTTCTGTTCGTCCTTTGGTTAAGCTAGTGTAAGTTAGATGCAGGTCGTCGCTACATAATCTAGCAGCTGAAAAGCGCCGTTAGACATCAGATATAAAAAAAGAAAAAAAAATTAAAAACGTTTTGCGAGGCCCCCACAGTCGCGACGCCGTCGGCGGTTGCCGACGTCGCCGACGCCTAGCGCCGCCACTGCTGACTGCGCTATCCCGACATGACTCACGATGCTGCCCCAAAACTTCACAAGTAGTTTGTAAGTTTAGGGACTGATGACCCGCGTGTTAGGTCCCATAAGCTCTACAAACATTTGAACGTTTTACTTCCACGACGACT
Source organism: Locusta migratoria (assembly GCA_026315105.1). Taxonomy (NCBI): domain Eukaryota; kingdom Metazoa; phylum Arthropoda; class Insecta; order Orthoptera; family Acrididae; genus Locusta; species Locusta migratoria. The sequence goes on from CM048746.1 coordinate 544,990,082, forward strand.
AAACGCCGCCGCCGAAGTGTGTGCAGAACACCTGCCTGTGCTGCAATTCGCTTTTCGTAGTCGGCGGTGGCTCAAACGAGACTCGCGAGGAACGCGTCCACAATTACTGCGGCCTGCGATGTGCAGAGAACGTGCTCGATGGCCGCGTAAAAATCGGCGGACAAATTACCCGCGGCTGCACACGCGGCGCGGCGACAAACCGAAGCTGAGGCCGGCAGCTGATAAAGGCCGGCGCGCGCAGGAATGCCGGCAGACCGGTGGCCGGGAGGCGAGGCGGCCGCATGGTGTACGGCGGCCGGTGTGTGGTGTGGGGGCTTGTAGTCTACCAGCACCAGCAGCAGCGAGAATGCACACCTGCCGCCGCTGTCTGCGTGTCGGGGAGCCGCTAATCGCCGCATCTACAGCGCGAGGGTCGCCGTCTGCAGCGCTGCATCTTCTAACGCTGCAACGCACTGGCTCATGGTCAGTTCCGAGCGTCCAACTGATCAGGTGGCAACGGAGATGACACGATATGAAACGGAACGACGATGTAACGATGAAAACATAGACTCCTGGCCATTAAAACTGCTACACCACGATGATGACGTGCTGTTGTTGTTGTTATGGTCTTCAGTCCGGAGACTGGTTTGATGCAGCTCTCCACCCTACTCTATCCTGAGCAAGCCTTTTCATCTCCTCATAAGAACGGCAACCCACATTCACTTGAATCTGCTTACTATACGCGTATCTTGGTCTCCCTCTGCGATTTTTACCCCACACACTTCCCTCCAATGCTAAATTTACGATTCCTCGATGTCTAAGAATGTGTCCTACCAAGCGATCGCTTCTTTTAGTCAGGGTATGCCAAAAATTCCTTTTCTCACCAATTCTGTTCAGTACCTCTTCATTAGTTATGCGATCTACCCACCTAATCTTCCGCATTCTTCTGTAGCACCACATTTCAAAAGCCTCTATTCTCTTCCTGTCTGCATTGCTTGTCGTCCATGTTTCACTCCCGTACAAGGCAACACTCCACATAGATGCCTTCAGAAAAGACTTCCTTACCCTTAAATTAATATTCGATGTTAGCAAATTTCTCTTTTTCAAAAATGCCTTTCTTCCCATTGCCATTCTGCATTTTATATCCTCTGTACTGCGACCATCGCATGTTATTTTACTACCCAAGTAACAAAACTCATCTACCACCTTCATTGTTTCGTTACCTAATCGAATTCCTTCAGAATCGCCTGATTTTTGAAGACCGCATTCCATTATTTTTGTTTTGCTCTTGTTAATGTTCATTTTATACGCTCTCTTCAACACACTGTCCATTCCATTCAACTGCTCTTCCAGGTCCTTTGCTGTCTCTGACAGAATTACAATGGCATCAGCAAAACGCAATGTTATTATTTCTTCCCCATGAATTTTAATCCCTATTCCAAAATTTTCCTTGCTTTCCTTCACCGCCTGCTCGATGTACAAATTGAATAACACCGGAGAAAGACTGCAACCCTGTCTTACTCCCTTCCCAACTGATGCTTCCCTTTCATGCCCTTCGAGTCTAATAACTGCGGTCTGGCTTTTGTACAAGTTGTAAATAACTCTCCTTTCCCTGTATTTTACCCCTGCTGACTTCAGAATTTGAAAGAGTGTATTCCAGTCAACATTGTCAAACGCTTTCTCCAAATCTACAAAAGCTAAAAGTGTAGGTTTGCCTTTCCTTAATCTATCTTCTAAGATAAGACGTAAAGTGAGCATTGCCTCCCGGGTTCCTACGTTCCTCATGAACCCAAACTGATCTTTTCCAAGGTCAGCTTCTACCAGCTTTTCCATTCTCCTGTAGATAATTCGTGTTAAAATTTTGCAACCATGACTTATCAAACTGATGGTTCTGTAATTTTCACACCTGTCTGCTCCCAATTTCTTTGGAATGGGGATTATTACATTTTTCTTAAAATCTGAGGGTCTCATACATCCTACACACCAGTTCAAATAGTTTTGTCATGGCTGGCTCTCCCAGAGACTTTAGTAGCTCTGAGGGTATGTCATCTACTCCTGGGGCCTTGTTCCGACCTAGGTCTTTCAGGGCTCTGTCAAATTCATCTCTCAGTATAGTATCTCCTATTTCATCTTGATCTACTTCCTCTTACCTTCCTACAACATCGTCTCTAAGTTCATTTCCTTTGTAGAGCTGCTCTATGTACTCTTTCCACCTTTCAGCTTTCCCTTCTTTGCTGAGAATTGGTTTCCCATCTGAGTTCTTGATATTCATAGAGTTGCTTTTCTTGTCCCCAAATGTCTCTTTTATTTTCCTGTAGGCGGTATCTTTTCCCCTTCTTATTCATTCTTCTACAGATTTGCCTTTGGCTTCTAGCCACTCCTGCTTAGCCATTTTGCACTTTCTGTCAATCTCATTTCTTAGTCGTCTGTACTTCATTTTGCCTGTTTCATTTACTGCATTTTTATATTTTCTCCTTTCATCAATTAAATGACGTGCTACAGACGAGAAATTTAACCGACAGGAAGAAGATGTTGTGATATGCAAATGATTAGCTTTTCAGAGCATTCACACAAGGTTGGCGCCGGTGGCGACACCTACAACTTTCTGACATGAGCAAAGTTTCCAACCGATTTCTCAAACACAAACAGCGGTTGACCGGCGTTGCCTGGTGAAAATGAGGAGAAATGACTACCATCACGGTTCAGACTTCGATAAAGTTCGGATTGTAGCCTATCGCGATTGCGATTTGTCGTATCGCGACATTGCTGCTCGAGTTCGTTGCGAACGAATGACTGTTATCAGAATATGGAATCGGTGGGTTCAGGAGGACGATACGGAACGCCGTGCTGGATCGCAACGGCTTCGTATCACTAGCAGTCGAGATGTCAGGCATTTTATTCGCCATTGTGTACGCAACGACGATCCTGGGTGCAAGAATGGCAAAACGTCATTTTTTTTCGGATTAATCCAGGTTCTGTTTATAGCATCATGATGGTCGCATCCGTGTTTGTCGACATCGTGGTGAACGCACATCGGCAAACCGGCAGCGTACCCCTGGTATGGGGTGCCATTGGTTCCACGTCTCGGTCACCTCTTGTTCGCATCGACGGCACTTTGAACAGTGGCCGTTACGTATATACGCCAGTCTCGATGACCTGTACACGCCATCCAAACTCTTCTTGACTGAATGCCCATGTGTACCAAGGCCGTTATTACTGCCAGATTTGGTTGTTGTGGGTACTGATTCCTCAGGATCTATGCACCAAAATTGAGTGAAAACGTAATCACATGTCAGTTCTAGTATAATATATTTGTCCAATAAATACATAATCTGCATTTCTTCTTAATGTAGCAAATTTAATGGCCAGTAGTGCAGTAGAGGGGCGCTCTTTCTAAAAATACATGCAATCCAAAGGGGCAGGGCCTCAAACAGGCTGCGCAGATTGCTGAACATTTCGTCGCCCTTTTGCGCATGACGTCAGTATAGGAGCGCGTGGTTGTGCGCGGCTACTGTTTTGTATCGTGGCGCGTACTGAGTTGTGTTGTTTAGTTTGTGCTGTTTTTTGCGGTGTTTGCGAAAAGTTTTGCCTTAAAATGCCGGGCTGTGCTGTAACGGGCTGCCTGTCGTACAGCAGGAAGACAAAAGCCTCGGATATTATTTTCCATTCGTTTCTGAAAGATATTCAGATTCAAAAAGTGTGGGTTACGAAGTCCCACCGGAATGATTATTTCAATGTTACGACATCAACCGTTTGCTCGTTACATTTTACTGCTGATGATTACCTCCGTGACTTACTAGCAGACCTTCTCAATCTATCATCGAAGAAAATCTTGCAGCCAGATGCTGTGCCGAGTATAAATCTACCAGGAAGCTTTCCCAGTGTTAGCAGTAATTCAGTTGCAGGTGATACAGTTTCTTCAAATAGCGCAGACAGGTTGGAGGCGAGGAAGACATTGAATACTGCACTTGAGCACCTGGCTAATGTGTCTTCCAAGAAAAGAAAAATAAATCAGACCACAGCGACAGATGAGTGTGAGATTGACAGCAAAGAAACCAGTGAACGTAGAAAACGCATTGAAGAATTGTAATATAGGAACTACAGACTGACAGCTATGTGTGCAAAACTTAAGTGTAGTGAAAAGTGCTTCAAACAGAGAGGAAGTGTTAAGAAAGTATAAAATCAGCAAAAGAGCCAAAAGCAACAAGTGCAGGAGAAAGGAGAAAGGACTGAATTATTAGGCAAACTGTTTTCCAGAACACGAATAAACTGCTTGTTGATTGGAAAGAAGCGATCGAGGTGGCAAAAAGAAGACATTTGTAAAGCAGTTACACTTCGTGCTGTTTCGAGAAAGTATTATTTGTTTTTGAGGAATGAGGTTGGTTTTCCACTTCCAGGATGAAAAGATGAACATAGGCTCTTTCAGATGCTTTCCTGTCTTGCTCACAGATGTCTTGCAGCTAATGAAAGCCCAGTCACCTGCACAGGTGGAAAGTGTATGCGTGCTCTTTTTCGACGAAAAAGTGTGTATCGTAGTAGTGTTACATATGATACTGTGGAAGATCGTATTATAGGTCCACACACTAATGTGCTATTCGTTATGGTGCGTGATTTGTTTCCTGGATGGAATCAACCAATTTATTACGATTTTGATACGGTGATAACAGCTGAGCAATTAAATACCATTTTCTGCGCTATACAAGATGTAGGTTTCAGTGTTGTTGCAGTAGTGTGCGACCTAGACACAAAATATCGATCTGTGTGGAAAGACAGAGAAAAATCCCTGCTTTTCTAATCCACAGAATGAAAACAAACGAATTTGGGTTTATTCAGGTGTTCCACATTTATTCAAATTAATGAGGAACCACTTCCTGGATGATAGATTAAGACTTCCAAGTAGGAAAACTGTCAACAGATGTATTGTAGAAATACTGCTTGCATTGGATAACAGTGAAATGAAATTGTGTACAAAACGATCACAATTTCACCTCAGTGTGAAGGGCAGAGATCGTCAAACAATTTATTCAGCCATTAGACATTAGATATCTGATGCTTGAGGAAGAAGAAACAGCTAATTTTTTCCAGCTTGCAAACGACGTATTTGACATCCTGAATGCTCGAAGATACGACAAGAAGAATGCGTTACAATGTGGTTAATAAACAGAGACTTGCAAGAAAGAATTTTATGGGAACTTACACATATTCCATTACGACAAGAAGAATGCGTTACAATGTGGTTAATAAACAGAGATTTGCAAGAAAGAATTTTATGGGAACTTACACATATTCCATTACCAAACGAAACTTCGGTACAGGCAGATGACAGCGATGATACTTGACGTCGCATCTGTTCAGAGGGATTTTACCCGTCATGAGCGAAGCCCTTGAATTGATCAATGGCGAAAGAGAGCTTCAATATATTCTTCAATCTCTACAAGAAGAATCTCTTGTCAGACAGTGATCTGACTGTTCTGCAGAAGGATTCCGTTAGCTGGCTGGATACATCGCATTTCGTGCGAAGAAATACGATAACACACTGGGAACATGTTCTAGTGACTTTTAAAACCTCCAGCAGATCTGCAACACTTCGGCTGGATTGAATTTTTATCTCCCGGTGGGCTCATAGTGCCGACAGTTTACTGGATGCAGAAAGTATCTCAATTTGAAATAATTTTTAATGAATTTAACGGTTCAGAAAGTATTTCGAAGGGGAGAAACATAGTGAAATCAATCTCCGCTGCTGTCCAAACCAAGTATTCTGATTTTTCTCCGGAAGTTATGAAACTTAATGTGAGAACAAGACTTTTTATTCGTATGCGGTTTCTGAACATGAAGCAGAAAGTGCTAAAAGCTGCAGCAGCAGCAGCAGCCCAGAAGCGAAAATCCCGGCAGTGGCACTCGTCACCCACTGCAAACATCTGAACAGGTAAATAAAATGTTTCAAATCATTTTCCGAGAATGTATTTCATTTATAAGTTGTTATTTGAGTAGACAAGTAGCTCGCTGTGCTACCTTCTATCTTGTTTTGCTCCTATAGTGACGTCACCGCGCCAGCCAATAACAGCCGTTTTCGCTTCGGGCCAAACCTCCCTTTTAAGTAACCTTGAAAAGGGGAGACACCCAGTGGAGCGGCAAGCAGCGCTGTTTGGAGCGGCGAGGCGCTTGACACTCTGGTTGAGAAATCAGCCCCAATTTCTTTGCAGCGCTGCTCCAGCCGAGACGCGTTGTCCGGTACGTTTCCAGACTGTACCCTTACTTAAAATTAATTTAACTATTAACTATTTCCTTAAATTTCTCATACCTGTTGATGTAATCTGCCAATAAATAAATTTGTAATAAATGGAATGAAGTTGTAGTCATATTATATATTTGGTGACCATTTGATTATTAACTTCATTACTATAACAAATATTATGTTAAAGTTGTTTTGCAATTGGATCGGTCTACCTTGAGCAAAAAACCATTTCTTGTTTCTACAGGGTGATAATCCTCAGCGCAACCGCCTGGCGCAGATTTTTTGTGTCGGTCGGCCGGAGTTTATTTATTTATTTTATTTTTTATGCTCCACTACGAGGCCTTTGTGTCGCATTCTTGTGAAAGTACAACGCGTTTCTCAGTCGACGCAGTACTGAGTATTGTGTGACAGTGTTTATAGGGAAATGGTGAAAATCACTTAGTCTATTCGCCAAAGAGTATTCATTTACGATTCATATGTGTTCACAGAATCAGCGTGTGAGCTGCAGCGAAGTGGCCGAGCGCATTGAGGTGCTATGCAACGATGCGCGAGGCCGCTCGCCATTGGAAGTCGAATCCCCCCCCCCCCCCCCGCCCTCGGGCATGGATGTTTGTGTCGTCTTTAGTATCAGGTAGTTCATAAGTAGTTAGTAAGTTTAGGAACTAATGACCCCACAGATAAGTCTCTTAAGCTTAACAAAGAACAATCAGCGTGTGATGTACAGAGATTATTTCGTGACGAATTTCCTAATGTTCATGTTCCTAATCCGAGTACGATTCATCGACTGGTGGCTAAATTTCGCGAAACGGAAACTGTTCTATACTGGAAACATAAACAACCACGTCCACTTCTCCCAGAAGAGAAATTGGTTAACGTTGGACAAGCTCTGAAAAGGTCTCCTACAAAAACAGTTCGACGCCTTTCTCAGCAGATTGGAATTTCCTACGGGTCTTCTCAGACGAATACGAAGGTACTGAAGTGAGAACCGTGTAAAATAATCGCAGTACAAGAACTTAAACCAGGTGACCCTACAAAAAGGTTGTAATCTGAAAAAGGCGCATGATGGAGACATTGACATGAACTTAACTTTCTTTTCGGACGAATCATGTTTCCACCTAAGTGGGTATGTTAATTCGCAAAATAGTTATTGGAGTATGGAAAAGCCTAACTTAATTCACGAGCAGCCGCTGCACGATCAAAAAAAAAAAAAAAAAAAAAAAAAAAAAAAAAAAAAAAAAAAAAAAAAAAGTGTGTAGCGCTGTTAGTGGCGAGAGAATAATAGGCCTAATATTTTTTCAGGAAACAATTAGTGACAGGTATGTTGAAAACATATTGCGGCCTTATTTTGCCCAATTAACTGGAAAAGAACGTGTTTTCGCGACATTTCACCAAGACTCTGCGACTGCACGTACAGCCAAGTTATCATTACGGGAAATTGGTAGGCCTAATGTGTTCGGTGAAAGAATTATCACTAAGAACATGTGGCCCCCTCGTTCTCCCAATTTAACAACGCGCGAATTTCATCTGTGGGGAGCATTAAAAGAGAAAGTGTACAAATGAAATCCCCACACTTTAGATGAACTAAAAACAAACATTAGTCATAGAATCACTGCAATTTCTGATTGGGAACTTCAAGAGTGTAATGAGCAACCTCCTCAGGTGTAAGAAATGCTTGAACAACGAAGGGAGACAGTTCCTGCACCTCGTTGCGTAATACAGGTGAGTAATAAACTTGTCTTTCTGAGTGTTTGTGTGATGTATGTCAGAAATAACTTGCGCGCCAACCCGTATTAAATTTAGTGCAGAAGAAGGGCGGTCCGCTAAGCGGGCACTGCAGCTGCCATCGCCGGCAAGTCGCACGCTGCAAAGGCGGTTGCGCTGAGGATTGATCACCCTGTATTACCGATACATGTTTCATTGCAGCTGCAGCATCTTCAGTGGGCTTTTACTTATTTATTGTTATTTCTCGTTCGAGTATTCCTGTTTTTCTACTTTCCTATCTGAGAAGATTTTATTAACAGTGTCAAGTCATTTAATGTTAAAGGAAAACCCCATGAAGCACACTTGATAGCAAGGTGAACAAGAGCATCTTCGAAATAAAATAAAAACCCAGATAGCGCGGAATTATTTTTGGTTTAAGTTTTTTCTCAGAAGCTATTAAATACCCTCATATGATTGCACAGGATCGCTATAAGTGATTTTCTTCACAAACATGCCATTAGTTTGGCAATACTGCCCTTCTTTTTGGAATGACGTGAAAATGAATGTTTTATAAATTTAATCTGATGAATCATTATTATTAAAACAAGTGAAATATGAAATATATACATATAAATGTCTTAAAAACTGAAGAAATTTCAAGAAATATAAACCCAACTAGGAGGATATCTTCAATATCTTATGTGTGGACCTCAACTTTGCAGCTGTATCCAACCCCTTTGCAATGGAAAAGTTAAAATTGATCTGTAATGGGAGCAGGCTATTCTAAGAAATAAATTATGACACTGTGCACGAATTCTTACAGACAAAAATAAAAAATGTAAGCTGCCGTTCTCGTCCTTCTGGATGGACGTCAGCACTTTCTGGGTTAATAATTAGATACTAATTTCGTCAGGCATATACGTATGGGTATTACGATATTTAAACATTTCAATTTCAAAGTAAAAATAATAAAAATAAAATTAACAGACCTCAAAAGAAGACATGCAAGGACGCCCTATTTTTCGTATATGATTTCTTTTTAATTTTATTTTGTCCTGGAGAATGGTCCTTAGTACTGTAAACATTTAAGAGTCTTGTCTTCCTTAGAGCATTTTGTAAATAACCTGGTTGAAATTACAATTTTCGCGCCCTCCTAATATTTTCGTATCTATACGGTGAATAGTCTCAAGAAATATAAGAAATAAGAGTTACAAAAATAAATAAATAAAAATAAAAAAACCTTTACTGGCTTTCAAAGTAATCGCCGTTGGATACAATACACTTCTGAGGTCTGTTGTACGGGTGCTGGAAACTGTCAGCAAATGTTTCTAGAGGAATCGCTCGAAGCACTGCATATTCGCAACCGATGTGAAGCGTAAGCCTTTCAGGGCTAATTTAAGGCAGGGAAACAAAACAGACAGTCGTCGATCATCCACAAGCATCCGTGGTACTCGTTCGGTGTTGTTTGAGACTGTGATTGTGGACGGTCTACCCGAACGTGGCTCACTCTCATCACCTTCCTTTCCGTCTTCAAAGCACACACACACACACACACACAGTCACACAGTATGTTCCTCCCACTCTCCCCCCTCCCTCTCTCTCTCTCTCTCTCTCTCTCTCTCTCTCTCTCTCTCCTCTCTCTCTCTCTCTCTCTCTCTCTCTCTCTCACACACACACACACACACACACACACACTGCGAATCAAACTCACCGTGCTCTGCAAGACGTGCAACAATTTCCCTGATCAGCACGACCTTGGACTTGTGCCCAATGGAGCACGTATGCGATTTGATGGTACATCAACTTAAAGTTCAAACTATCAACCCACATCCTTTGCAGTGCTGCTTGAACAGGTCGAACAGGTGTACAATAAAGTTTATTATGGAAAACAGCCAAGATCGCTTATAATCTTCATTCATGACCGGTTTCGCCAGATTATAAACGATCTTGGCTCTTTTCCATAATAAATTAATTGAACAGATTCCACTTTCCCACCCACTCAAGTATGATATACTTTCTACAATAAAGTATTCGAAGACAGCATTTGCCATCCGTAAGGTCGAATGGATGTCACAATCAGCGCTTGCATTGCCGCTTATGAAGGCTACACCATGTACTAATAAGGATGTCCCAGCAGGAACCGACACTTGCTACCTCAGGGACACGTGAGCTATCGATCTGTAAATGTAATCATTTACCGGTTGTACTCCGTATGTACTGTTTCATCAAATATATTTACATATAAAGCAGTGTCCGTGTGTTTGTGTGTACGTATTGCAATCTATATGAGAGTTTGTACATGTAAGTTTCAATCCACGAGGACGGTCTCCGTAAGTGTAAGGATCACGTACAACACATAGTTCACGAGATATGACGTCATAAACAATGAAGAGCGAGAAAAACTGCTACATCACGAGACAATGTTGCACGCACATTACCTCCTAAACCACTGGACCGATTTCAACCAAAATGATACATATATTGCTTACCGTGAGGTAACAGTTGCTGCAGGGTTACGAAACATACGTTAAATGGATCAGGAGATTTGACGTTATAAACAATAGCAATCGCAAAAAAACTGCATAAAGCGACGAAACTTCATTCATACACTGTAAAAAATGAGATTACTTAGCGACTTGCAACAAACTTCAAGATTATTTCACACCTTCATTATATTTCTTTCGCTGAGAACCACAGTAAAATGATGAAAGGGAAAAAGTTTCTCGATTACTACTTTTCCGCTGTTCATGGACTAAAACCACGGCATTCGGTATGACGTTAGAGTTTAAAATTTCTACACTACAAATTGTAGCCGCAGGAAATTGTAGAAACAGTAGCCACACAAATAGCTGAATATGGGCACATAAACAATAACGTTCATGGAAAACCGCACCATCACGTACAAAGTTTTAATCTATTACTTCTTTATTAAAAATTGTATTCGCAACAGATTTTATAGATTTACAGCGCTTATACAAATGAATGTATACCTAAGAAATTATACAACTTAATACATATGAGATCATTTATATACTGCGATGGATAAAATCTTTTCACATCAGGAACCACGTTTTATTAGATTTCTTATTTACTGCCAAGACGTTCCTGCATTCCAGTCAGCTTAAGGAAATTCCTAAAAGATAACAGTGGTCTGTATTTATATGTTTTAACTGTTTGTTTTAAGCAGTGGTCGAAATCCAGAACTGGTGAATAAATAAAATATTTACAACTGATTTCTGACAATTTTCTACACAATCTATTGTCTTGGAAAAGTCTAAGACGTAGTAGGGCTACCAATATTTATTTCTGTTAAATTCCACCTTATTTTTCCCTTTCCTCTTCATCTTATCCTACTGTTTAACCCTTTTCTCCCTTTTTTTACGTTACCGATCGCACGGCCGCTCGCGGCGGAGGTTGGAGTTTCCATTGAGATAGTGTGTGTGTGGTGTGTGTGTGTGTGTGTGTGTGTGTGTGTGTGTGTGTGTGTGTGTGTGATTGTTGTCCTTAGTACGTTCGTAAGTCTAGGGACCGATGACCTCGACAGTTAGCGCCGTTACGTTTACACAAATTAAATTTTTAGCTGTTAGACAATATTCGTCACATTCACAAAATAACATGACGTCAGTACGTGGTATTAGATGTATATAGATTACTGACATGTACTGCAAGGTAATGACATAAGAAATGTGTCAATCTGTGTATATACGAAGGTCATTAATAATTGAGATCCGATTTGTAACGGAGTAAGAGAAACTTTGTTTATGAATGAAAATATTATCACGAACTACAATAATGAACTTCTTTAATTATATTTATTTATTTATTTATTTTTACTTTTAAATGTGGTCGCCATGAACATTTAAACATTTGTCAAGTCGTGGCACCGGCAAATTTGATCCCAACATCAAATAACATTTTTTATTGTTATGTTTGTCAGTTACAGTGTGATACACTCCTGATCTTGATGCATGTAGAAATTTCTGATGTAGCGCGTCAGTAGTGTGAAACACGTGCTTTGGCGAATTGCTTCATCAACTTCTTGTTTCAAGCCGGAATCGCCGCTTCAGTACTAACTATCATCATAAATTTCCACAAGTTACATGATCAGTAATTTATCATAACTGACAATCTTCTCTACAAAGTTCAGGCTGTAGAGTTCTTTGACGCTGAGATTCAAAAGCTGGCGTCAGATGTTTAAACAATCATGGTCGCTTTGTTGAAATGTAAAAACGAAACAAAAATGCATATTTCAGGTTGTGATACAATTTACGTTCATAAATAAATCATTGCTTAGTTTTAAAGTGAACCTCATATTTTCACATTGTTTGAGAATTAATTACTGTATAATTAATATGGTAATTTAGAATGGTGGTTCATATCGTTTTGTCGAAATGAAGTAAAGTATTAAGCGATTTTGGCAGCGCTGTTATTTTAGAATTTGTAACATTACAGTTCGCTCCCTTGCCTTGAAGATCGTCAAGGATAAAGAACAGCTTCCTTTCTTTACAACTGAAGATATCTTTTGAAAAAAACTTAGTTGAGTTACTGAGTATCAGCTAGCTCTATATGGCATTTATCTTTCTGCAGAAAGGTTGTTATCGATTACAAATGGTTTATATTACAGGTCTTGTTTGAAAAATATTAAGCAAATAATTGTAACTAAGACTCATTTTCAGGATATTCCCTAAGCTGATTATTAAAAACTCCTCAATTCCTTTAGAAAGCATATTCGAGAGTGAGAAACAAGTAACCTACAAGATATCAACATTTTCTACCCTAGTTTAAGACCTCGTTATATTAAAGTGCTATATTGTGTTCGTATATGATAAAAATAAAAAAATGAAATAGTCACTCGATTACTAATCAGCTATTTACATAATATAGTACTAACGAAATCTTTCACAATAATGATTTATGGGTGCCCCATATTACGATTGTAGAAATCTGGTCACCCTACCCCACCATAATAATTTATTATACAAAGTTGAAAAAATGTTCATATGTTTTTGAAGCTTAAGGGACTTCACTGCGGGGTCATCAGTCCCTAAACTTACAAACAACTTATGCACTGGCCTACACACATCCATGCCCGAGGGGGACTTCGAACCCCCGACGGGGAACGGCCTCGCGCATCGTAGCGTAGCGCCTCAATGCGCTCGGCTACTCCGCCGCGGCATACAAAGTTGATAGTGGTTAAGTGTTTAGGGAACTTAAGTCCTCTCTTTTTAAGTTCTTAGCTCAGAGCCTCGACATACATTTTCGATAGCAGTATGACGCAGTCAAAAAAATCTTGGAATATTCTGGAAGACGAATATCGACAGCATCTTCAAGTTGATTACAAAACTTCCGCTGTAGATTTTTGTTATTTCATTAAAAAATCAAAGCCGATTTCTTGAATTATATCTAAATCATGGGGCTAAGTCTGTTAAGCCATGATTCTGGGCGGCCACCACGCCCGGTCCAGTGCGTCCAAGGCGTTGTGCCGCTCTTCCACGGCTCAGACAATTTAGCGTGGATCTGGTCTTGGCGTCGTGGGATCTACCATGATTTTTATAAACGTGAGAAATTCTTGGAATCGGGGGAAACATTTCAGCGCCTGATAATGTGACTACATGTCACGAAACCGGTAAGGCTTTTTAAAAAAGAAACAATACAGCAGTGCGGACCTTTCGTAATCAACCCGAAAAAAAAAAAAAAAAATTTGATTACTACGAGAATATTTTCTGTCAAAAAGGTTAAAACCAGAAACCACTTCCACAGTTGAAATATTTCATTTCGCCCGGTTTCGCACACTTTTGCCTGTTTTTAGACTTATACGAGTGTCCTTATGTGTTCCGTCCAAGCGCGGTGTCCTTCCACCAGGCTTGGAAGGAACATATAAGGTCACCCACATACTTCCCAGGAATAGCACGGAACCGGTCGAATTAAAATGTTTCAACTGCTCAACTTGTTGCTGCTGTCTTTAACACCAATTTATACAGTTTCTGAGGATGAACAATATGAAACTTTGGTATATACGCCACATAGACTTCTGTAGCTAAGTTAGTGTTGTATCGTTATAGTCTATAGAAATGGTTGCTAGATCGTATATTGCAATAAATAATATTGCTTAAAAATTAAATTTTCACTCTGTAGAGGAGTGGGCGATGTTAGGAATAGTTCTAGTGGTTTAAAACTGTGCGAGAAAATTACTCAAACTCAGGACCTTTACTTTTTGTAAATAATTAATTAAATATTAACCAATATTTTAGTTAACAAATACAAAATATGTCAATAATCAACCAATTTCTGTACTTAGCAGGGATCGGAAATCTTCCAATCTTGACAAATGCCATTTTTATTGATTAATTTGAGAACTAAGTGATACTGCTTTATGAAACTGATTTCGTGGCACTAACGTTCTGGTCCAATAAGTGTAAAGACAATCTATGGCTGTTAAAAATACTTGCCGCGGTGGAGTAGTCGAGCGGTTTAAGGTGCCTCGCTGCGGTGCGTGCGTATGCTCGCCGTCGGAGGTTCGAGTCCTCCCTGGGACATGGGTGTGTGTATTTTTCCTTAGGTTAGGTTACCTTAGTTTAAGTAGTTTGTAAGCTACGGACTGATGACCACGCAGATTTACAAACATTTGAACATTTAAAAATACTTCCGCATACATTTAATTGAGTTATGAGAAGTAAATTTATTTGGTCTTATTTTCCTTTCCGTTTGACATCACAATCACCACACATTTCATACGTAGTTAATCTAAACAGATTATGAAACGTATGTAATAATAATAATATTGTGTGGCTCAATGTGTGTATGTTCCGCATCTGCTCCTAAACGTTTGGACCGATTTTACCCAAACGTAGTATACATATATTAAAAGAATCTACGAAAAGTAAAGTCAGTCGGCCAGATGAAACGCCTCAGCCGATATCCTTCATTTCTGTTTTAAATGAAAGGTATTCATCCACAACTTTGTCATCAAGTACCAGAATTTACATAACTCTCGCCTTACTTTTTCTATACTCAAACGCGATTTCCTTCTGTATATTTCTTACGGGTATGTCCTTGGTGTAAACTAAGGTCAGTCTGTCAGGCCGTTCTTTCCGACCAATTACCTTCATTTGTGCTTTAAACGAAAGGTATTCATTCGCAGATTTGTCATCAAGGTTCAGAATTACGCCTCTACATCCTTAATTTTTATTCAAACGCGGTAGCCTTCTGTCCTTGCATTGGATATTTTAATCGGTTTGTTTTACGATATCTTCGGTTCTAATTAAGGTACGCAGTTCTTTTTGACCTACCAACATTCAGTGGATCGAGCTCTTTCATTTGCGCTTTTAAGTGCTTGCACTGATTTATTCTGAAGAAAGTTATGCGTGAACATTCAACTTTACTTCCATTTTTTCTCAACTTTTTTGTCATTCCACTAACGATGCGAAGTAGACGCACGGGTCCTCTTCTTCCTTACCATTAGACGACGATGTCTCTGGCAGTAAAACCCACCTACAGGAGATAGATAGATATGACGTCGTATACAATGAAATTCACGAAATACTGTTATGTCAAGCGACAATGTACCACATCTGCTCCTAAAGTAATAAATGGTTTTCAGTCATATTTTAAACAAATATTTTTAAACTAGCTTAACGCCCGCTGTTTCGCAAGTGTAGGCTGGTTGGTCTGCACCAGTTGTTTCTCCCTCTTAATATAAATTTTCATAGATATAGCTTAAGCTCTATCATAATGAAATGTTGTGAAACTACTTGTAGCCGCGGTAGAATGGCCGTGCTTATTGAGGCGCTGCGGTGCTGTTCGCCGCCGGGGGTTCGATTCGCCCCTCGGGCACGGGTATTTGTGTTGTCCTTAGCATAAGTTAGTCTAAGTTAGTTTCATTAGTTTATAAGCCTTAGGGACTGATGACCCCGTAAATCTTAAGATTTACAAACATTTGAACATTTGGTTTTACTACTTGTAACTCCCCTATGAATTTCGAAAAATACCCCAACATGTCTTTTAAATTCCAACCAATTATACAAATATAATTTTTTATAATTCTGGGTTCAAAATTGGCATAGTAGCAAATTATTTTCAAAAATGTTTCATCCCCTATTTCACCCCCTAAATGATTAATTTTCTGAAAATACCGAAACACGTATCTTTTTAATTCTGGCCAAGAAAACATATACCAATTCATGTGGTTGTAGTTTCAAAATGGCCTTAACAGCAAAAGATTTTCGAAAAACATCCCCTCTTCAATTTAACCCCCTTGATGGTTAAATTTACAAAAATACCGAAACACGTAGTTTTTAAATTCTAACAAACAGTACAAATTCCAGTTTATCAGCTCTAGCATCAAAATTGTCTGAACAACAATGTGTTTTCGAAATGAATTTTTTATCCCCTATTTTACCCCCTTAGTTGTTGAATTGCCAAAAAATCGAAAATCGTGCCTTTTTAACCCTGATCAAGAGTCCACAACCTAAGTTTCGTAGTTATAGCTTGAAATTTGAGTTAAGAGCAACAATGTTTGAAAATCAATTATTGCATCCCGTATTTCACCTCGTTATTGGTCGAATTTCCAAAAATACCGAAAAACGTGTATTTTAAATTCAAACCCCGAAATAAAATGCGAAATTTTGTAGTTCTAGCTTCAAAATTGTCTAAATAGCAACATAGTTTCAAACAACTTTTCATCCGCTACTTCACCCCCTTGCTAATGGAATAATGAAAAATCGTTCCTTAAGTGACGCCTACACAGTAAGATGTTCAAATGTTTGTAGAGTCTATGGGACTTAACTACGGGGTCATCAGTCCCTAAACTTACAAACTACTTATGAACTACTTACAACTAAGGACGGCACAAATATCCATGCCCGAGGGGGGATTCGAACCCCCGACCGTAGTGGCCGTGCGGACCGTGACTGGAGCGCCTCAATCCCCTCGGCCACCGCGGCCGGCACACAGAAAGATCAACACCCTCTACAAATTTCAAGTTTCTATCTTCAGTGGTTTGGTTGGGTTGGGCGATGATGAGTCAGTTTAGTCAGTCACTCGGAACATTGATTACTGAGTGGAAGTAAGGAGGCTGTTGTTAAAGATATATAGGCCACAGGTGGTGAATCGGTTTTTTTTTTTATCATCATGAGGTAGAACTTCATACTTAAACGTATGGTCCTGTTGAATTATGGGCCATGACGCCATAGTTTTAAACTTGAAGTTTTAGCCCAGGTCTGGATTCTGAGGATGATAAAAAAAGTATCCAGACACATCAATAAACATTTAGCCTATAATTTATAACAACAGCATCCGTATTAGCACTGAGTAATATTTGAAATTCATCACGTGCGCGCATACAAGATAAAAAACTTTGTCACGTCTGAAAAAAATATTCTTTATCATGAGAAAACAATTTCTGTGGACTTAAGAACCATCAACGACACATAGTTAACGGGATATGACGTCATAAACAATGAGAGTCACAGAAACTGCCCTACCATGAGACTGACAGGACTTATTGACTTGTCACCAACTTTACACATAATTTCAAACTTTTACGAAACCTTTTCTCGCTGACAATCACAAAAAAATATGGAAGTAAAGAAGTTTATTGTTTATTACTTTTCCGATGTTAATGCAGTAATATTACAGCATTCGCATGACGTTACAATTCATCACTTCTGCCCTACTATTTGTAATCGTGAGACATTTCACAACAGTACACACATACCACTAAATGTACCTTTGAAATTATATCAAAGTACCACACTTAATTCATGGGAGATGAGGAAATAAGCAATCAGGATCATAAATACCCACTACATCACTTATCAGGATTGAATTATTATTTTCTTTTGTACTAATGCAGTTGGCGACATATTTTGCAGACATTATGCACATATACCACGGATCGTATCTTCGAAATTATATCGTAGTACGACACATACTTTAAAAGATATATCGTCAAAATGAATGAAATGCATGACAATACGCCACATCAAGCATGAGGCAGTGGTTTATTACCTCTATGGCACCTCCATTCGCAATACTATTACTATTTCCTAATATTCAAGTCTAGGAAGTTGCCAAATTATATTATTGTAGACACATAGTCCAGAAAATATGACGTCATAAGGATTGAGATGCATGAATACGAAACTAAAATGAATGAAGATAGAAGGCAATAGACAGATGGGGAATGAGATGTAAGAAATGAATAAATACCGGGTGATCAAAAAGTCAGTATAAATTTGAAAACTTAATAAATCATGGAATAATGTAGATAGGGAGGTAAAAATTGACACACATGCTTGGAATGACATGGGGTATTATTAGAACAAAAGAAAAAGGTATTGCTAGACCCGTTAAAGATCTTTTGCGCGCGTCGTTTGGTGATGATCGTGTGCTCAGCCGCCACTTTCGTCATGCTTGGCCTCCCAGGTCCCCAGACCTCAGTCCGTGGGATTATTGGGTCTGGGGTTACCTGAAGTCGCAAGTGTATCGTTATTGAGTGACATCTCTAGGGATACTGAAAGACAACATCCGAAGTCAATGCCTCACCATAACTCCGGACATGCTTTACAGTGCTGTTCATAACATTATTCCTGGACTAAAGCTTTTGTTGAGGAATGATTGTGAACATATTGAGCATTTCCTGTACAGAACATCATCTTTGCTTTGTCTTAATTTGTTATGCTAATTATTGCCTACCAGATCAGATAAAGCGCCAACTATCGGACATTTTTGAACTTTCTTTTTTTTATTTCTAATAAAAGCCCATGTCATTACAAGCATGTGTGTCAATTTTTAGCTTTCTATCTACATTATTAAGTAATTTAATAAGTTTTCAAATTTATACTGACTTTTTGATCACCCGGTACATACCCGGGGACGCCGGGAACGACAATAATTAGGAAACAAAGACAAAGGAAAAACACCATATCCAGAAATCAAATACAATGATTACACCTCAAAGAACAATGACTGTCGCACAAACTCCACTAGTCAAAACCCTTAGGGATCAGTTGGGATAACTCTGGTCTGAAGTAATATCATCGGCAGGATGAACTAAAATTGTTACGTCAAACTTTTGGGTCTACGAAGTGCAGACAACATTACGGCTATAGAAATAATAACATCCAACTGCAGATGGTCTGCTGTTGACTTGTGTTTACCATACGAATTACTCAAAAGTTATTTTGTCCAAAATAAAATTAACAAACGAACAAATGGAAAAATACTGTTTATAATTTTATGCGTCTGTTGATCCTTCTCTATGAATCAGAGGATCCACGTGATATAATACTGAAAACTGCGTACGCACTTACGTGACCGAATGGGCGGGGAACAATCGTGAACTACGCATTTAAGCGGCAGATTACGTCGCTCTGGGTTGGCGAAGTGCTACCTGTTTGGATATCAGCTGTCAGGCTGGTCAACTGCTCTGCTACGTCCCGTCCACATGCCGGCGCGTGTGGCACGCGACCAACAGCCGTCTGTCATCGCCGAGGGCCGAACCTGTTTTGCAGGACTCACACCGAGCGTCCCTCACTGGCCAACTCATATCTCAGCCGACAGCCTGTCCCACCGGCTGAGGTGGCCAGGGTCCCCTTGGCCGTGACTGTCGCTGTGTTCACAGAACTGATTTTCTGTGCTCCCGAAGACAGTGGAATAATGACAAATTTAAATTTCAAGTTCCGTCTACTGGTTAATGATTGTGAACGTGTGGTATTTTACTGCCGCTAGACCCCAGCTGGCTTAGTACTCGGCTTACAAGGTGCAGTCTCTGTAGCTGGCGCCACTTGCCCGACTTCCGAGTTGATGAAATAGTGGTAAGGCCGACAGAGCACCCACACTTCGACCTGACCGGGAATCGAACCTGGTTCGCCCGCTGTTCACTGCACTAGGGAGGCGGACATCCGTTGGTATAAAATAGCATGCTATAATCAGAAAAAGGGACGAAATATGGAGAAGCATGAGAGAGCAGTGCGTGCCAGAGTAGTATGTCAGGTTAGTGAAGGAAATGTACAGAGGAGCAATGACACAGGTGAGAAGTAGTGTGGGCGTGACAAAAGAGTTCCCAGTAAAAGTGGGGTAACATCAAGGGTCTTCGCTTAGCCCTTACATCTTTGTCCTGATTATGGATGGGCTGGTGAAAGATGTGAAAAAGGAAGCGCCATGTTTGCGGATGATGAGACTCGATAGACTTGAAGGAAAGCTGGAGAACTGGAGGAAGGCACTAGAAGAAAGAGGGATGAAAATAAGCAGGACGAAATCAGAATATTTAGCACTGAAGAATGGGCAGATAAGGTCTTGCAAGATCCAGGAGGAGGAACTGAAATCGGTCTGTAAATTTAAGTACCTGGGGTCGTACATACCGAGGGACGGAGGACTGGAAAACGAGGTACAGCACCGAATAAACTGTGGTTGGATCAACTGGAATAAAATGAGCGGAGTTGTGTGACAAGAAGGTGAGCAGTGGGTTGAAAGGGAAAGTGTACAAGTCGGTGGTAAGACCTGCTATGATATACGGGGCAGAGACATGGCCAATCGCAGTAGCCCAAGAAAGGAAGATGGAAGTAGCAGAAATGAGGATGGTGACGTGGATGTGTGGAGTAACAAGGACAGAATTAGAAATGAATTTGTTACAGGAGTTGTGAAAGTGGGACCCATGGGGAAAAAGATACAAGAGAGTAGACTAAGGTGGTATGGACACTTGTAGAGAAAATGGAAAGAGTTTGCCGGGAACAAAAATTGAAGGAGTGAGAAGGAGAGGAAGACCGAAGATGAGATGGAAGGATAAGGGAGAAAGGATGGAAGAAGGAAGAAGCAGTGAATAATTATGGAGGAGAAGGATCCTAGTTGACGTGGGACAAGAAGAAGAAGACGAAGAATCAGAAAAATTTACTGAGGTGGCAACAGTCATGAGAAGAGCGCGGATTTTTAGGTCGTAAAAAGTGAAATTGACGAGGCTAAAATAGGTCTTATCATTGCCTCATTTATGCCAAATCTAAAATAGGCTCCAAAAACTATTATACAGAGTAAATAAATACGTGAAATCTGCAGTGTTGACTTACAAGCAAATTTTAATTAGTTAACAATAAGAAAAATGAAAACATGGAACCGCGATCGATTAGCTGTGCGTACTGGGGATCCGTGCAGCTATGCGCGCGGCCGATTACCATCGGGGGTTCGAGTCCCTCCTCGGGCATGTGTGTTTGTGTTGTCCTTTTGAGTCCTATAGATTTACAAACATTTGAACATTTTGAAAACATGGAAACTTGAACAATTCAGCGAACATTACCCAGACCTTTATAGTTTTTGGAAGATAAAAATACAATACATGAGCCATATGTTGAAATACATGTAATATGTAATTTGACGAACGCTGAATAAACCACTGGTTTCAAACTTCCAGACTATTGTTGGCTTCACAATCACCATGAATGTTTAGTTGGCTCTAATAATAAGCAAAAGTCCTTCTAGACTGTAATTGTGTTGGTACATAATAGAAGCGGCACCCTCCGGAAGATTTTCAGGTACATTCTAAACTGTTGGGAGGTGCTTACTGTCGTGTTCTGCTGCTACAAGTCACACGCCCCAGCGGGTAACAACAGAATCAGGTATCAAGGAGACATCTGGAAATTGTTCCTGGAATGCCTGTACCCCTGCTGGTGCCTTAACAAAAAAATCTTTATCATACAGATTATTTTATTTACTTTACGAAACTCTAGCCTCATTTGCTCTGCTATATGTAGGATACTATGTGCTGCACGAGTCACACGCTAGAACGCTGGGTCAAGTGAAACACTGCAAGCCCTGTCAAGCCCTGAAGTACTATAGTCTTATCTACGCCATTTATAGTTGTTTTTAACATATCAAATTAGCTCCCGATGGAGTACCTGGGTCCAGCTTTCCAACAATCAGATTTTCAGTGTATCGGCCAAGATTGTGTTTCATCTACAGAAAGCAATATGGAAGACTCATTAATATCTCTTCGGATTCTTTGCATTGCATCTATGTAATTTGTCACTCGAATCATGAGGCATTCTTAGAAGCAAATAAAATCTATTGAAAATAAAATTTATGTCAAAGGCAAGACAGTAGACGAAACAAAAAAGTCTTCAGATATAAAATATTCAACAAACTGGATCCATGAAGTGAAAAAGGATTTAGGAAAAAAATAATATAATAGCTGAAAAAGCAATAGAAAATATTTGGGGAAACAGATTTCAAAATGGAAGGACGGAAATGGAGAAGAGTGAAAAAATTTAATATGGTAACAAGGCAGGTAGAAAACAACACGGGCAGGTGAAGGACTACTACTTAAAGGTACGTAGTTCTTATTGAGACCCTACAAGAAAAAAGAAACATTTGAGCAGTCAATGAGTAGCCGCAATTGGATCTCCTCAAACTGTTAACCTATTAAATATTTTTCCTGTTAAAATACAAGAATAAGATATGCTCAAAGAAGAACTGAAAACATAAACAGTGCACACGACCGGTGTGGTTGGTTGATAAAGCTCTGTCAACATTTAACTAGCGAATATTGTCAAAAGGTCAATACTGGATCTCACACGTTCAGTATGCACCGAATATTTCTGAGGCCTTCAGAACTGCTCGTCAGCATTTCTAGTCCTAACAGTACGTCAGTCGGCGACCTCAAACGTGCACCTTGCATACAAATATATGACACAGGGTGTGCCAAAAATCAGGACCGGGCTAAATATCACGAAAATGGTAAGAGATACGGACGGGGCCGACAGTCTTGGATACAAATGGGCTGGGTGATTTTTTTTTTTTTTTTTTTTTTTTTTTTTTTTTTTTTTTTTTTTTTTTTTTTGGGTGACCTGTGAGTGCTGTTCGTCATCTTGGTATCCACCATATTGGATTCAGCTTTCATCTTCTTGAGATAGGGGAGGGGGGGACATGGGGTAAATTTTTTAATATCTTTGTTAGGTAACTAGTTATAAGAGAGTTTTAGGCGTGCGACGGATTGGCAGGAAATAAATTTTTGCGATATAGCCTATATGCTATGTGTCTGATGCTCATCTAAACTACCACAAAAAAATTCTGACAAAATATTCAAATGTGGAGTCATCGGACCCTAAACGTACCAACTACTTACAAACTAACTTCTACTAAAGACAACACAAACATCCATGCTCGAGGGAGGATTGGAACCCCCGACGGGGAACGGCCTCGCGCATCCTGTAATAGTACAAACATTGACGATTTCCACTTCCCTATATCAGCCCTGTTTTGTAGGATATAAAGGAAAGTTTGTTTACACTTAAATATTATGAAATTGTATATATTTATTTTGTGTATAAATATTGTAATGTGATTCTTATTTATTTATTTTGGTTTGTTTCATGCACGATCGATGCGCTGCAATGAGCAAGAGCAGAGTCGTCGCTACCTTAGTCAACATTACAGTAGACGGCCACTATTAGAATTTAACCGACGGCTACGGGGACTATGAGTCCGCCTGCGTCTTCTCTATTGCTCGCGTCGATCGCTTCCAAAGAAACATTATCTTGATTACATTGATTAAGTTGTTCATGATCTGTTATACTGAATAGACATTTCTTACAAGCAGTACTGATTTGGACTTGTACTATTTTAGATGACAATAAATGTTATTGCATTGAAAGTATTTCAAGTGTGTTACGAAGATTTATTTAATGTGTGCCGTATATCTACAGCAGGACAAAATTTGATTTATTGAAAGTATTTTTAATTCAGCAGGAAGATTATTTAATGAATCAGAAAAATTTAACATTGACTTATATTCGACTGTGACAATAACTTATATTGGGTGTGAATGTGGAACGTCGATTTTAGCAGTCGGCGAATTAAATGTTTGAGCTGAAGCTATCAGCAGAGAATCGTAGTGACTGTGTTACATTTTCAGTAACGGTTACAGAACAATTCTCCAGCCCCTGTTCATACAAGAACCTGATATTTTATTCAAGAACTATTAAAAAGTTTATTTTTTCTGATTCTTGCTGTGGTACGGGAACTTCGGAACGAAGTCAATAAAAAATTTCACGGTTAACTTTCAACAGTTGGTGCTGCTAAGGAACAATAAATAACAAGTCAACAACTGCCTAGCAACTAACTGAAACTTAACGAAAGTGAATTATTTTTCAGGCATAATATTCATATACGGACTATACCATTCCAGTATGGAATCGAATTACAGATTTACCATCACCCTTACCCCATCTGACCGTAATCCGAGAATAACGCCTCAATGCGCTCGGCCACTGACAGATTATTATTTTGGAACAGAATAACTTATACAACGTTAAATACAATTTTTAGAATAGTATAACAAAAAATAAAATCATTTTGGTGGCATATCACTTAGAAGAACGACATTTCGTTTTCATTATTCCACGCAAATACTGACCGCGTTTAAAATGCGGTCATAATCTACTCATTACGAAGTTAAATCTTAACCGTAACACTAAAAGGAAAGTGATATAAAATCAAAAATGTTCAAATATTTGTATAGCTTATGGGACTTAACTACGGGGTCATCAGTCCCTAAACTTACAAACTACTTATGAACTACTTACGAACTAGGACGGCACAAATATCCATGCCCGAGGGGGGATTCGAACCCCTGACCGTAGTGGCCGTGCAGACCGTGACTGGTGCGCCTCAGTCCCCCTTTTTTTTTTTTTTTTTTTTTTTTTTTTTTTTTTTTTTTTTTTTTTTTTTTTTTTTTTTTTTTGTTCTCAGGTAGATCTATGCTTTGCGGTCGTTATTTCGTTTCGTTCTTGGTTGTTCGTTGAATCTTTGGCTCAGCTTTTTTTTATTACAGAGGGCGTTTAGCCCCCTGACCGGGCGCGCTGAGCCACGGCGCCCGGCAGTCCCCTCGGCCACCGCGGCCGGCCGTGATATAATTTGTAAAAGGGCAAAACCCAGTACCGGGCGGAAGTGGGGACTTCTGAATTCTACTTGGGCGGAAGTTCCCATGCAACAGCTCTTCGTAGATTACATCGGCCCTCTAACCCGTTCTAAGGGGGAGGGGGGCGGGGGCTACAAATATATTTTCGTCGCTGTTGATGCCTTCACGAGGTTTTCTTGGTTGTTGCCTAGTGCTAGTGTGACGGCGATACCGAGTGCGAATCTTCTCAGTAGGACTATTGATGGTTCGGTAATATTATCTAAAATACACAAGTATTAAGATATTATCCCGCGTTCGGATTTTCCGACATGTTGATGACGTCATGGGTCAAAGCTGACGGGTGGAAACGCGTCGTAATGCCCGCATCTCTTAGGGACTTCCTGAAGAGCCTAAAGCGAAAAGCGGGAAATCCGCGTTCGAACCTACATGTACATGGATACTCAGCAAATCACATTGAAGTGCTTGTCAGTGTGTCCATCGAACCACTTTTATGATATTTCTCTATAGTTCCTAATAGCTCGCGGGAAAAAGGAACACCTAAATATTTCTGTTTTCTATCTGATTTCTGTTATTCTATTATAATGTTCATGTAGGTGTCTGCTAGAAAAATATTTTCACATTCAGAAGCAAAAGTCGGTGATTGAAATTTCTCAAATAGATCTCGTCGCAACGAATAACGTCGTTATTTTAATGATTTCCACGTCAAATCGTGCTACATTTCCACGACACTTTGCCCCACTGTACCGAGATAAAACATAACAAGCTGTCCTTCTCTGAACCTTCTCAATATCTTCCGTCAGTCCCACCTGGTGAGGGTCCCTCACTGGGCAACAGTACTCCAGGAGAGGACGCACAAGTGTGATGTAGGCAGTCT
Organism: Locusta migratoria; assembly: GCA_026315105.1. NCBI lineage: Eukaryota > Metazoa > Arthropoda > Insecta > Orthoptera > Acrididae > Locusta > Locusta migratoria. The sequence goes on from CM048746.1 coordinate 545,015,777, forward strand.
CTTTGGTGGAGCTGTTGCATCTTCGAAACGTAATCTTTGGTTCGCATTCCCCACAATATTTTCTGTGTTCTCTCCAGTCTAAGTTGTTCATAATTGTAACTCCTAGCTATTTGATAGAATTTACGACCTTAATATTTGACTGATTTATCGTGTAATTGAAATTCAACGTATTTCTTTTAGTGGCCATGTGTATTACTTCACACTTTTCATTATTTAGTGTGAATTAACAATTTTCGCACCATGTAGAGATTTGGTCTAAATCGCTTTGCAGTTGCTTTTGATCCTCTGTTGACTTCACTAACCGATAAACGACAGCATCATCCGCGAACAGTCTAATAGAGAGAGATTGTGTCTTAAATCGTTTATAAACACAAGGAAGAGTAGGGGACCTATAACACTTTCCTGTGCAACGCCAAATATCACTTCTGTTATATGTGTGATTTCATCCTCGTTCAAATGTTCAAATGTTTGTTAAGATTAAGGGACTTAACTGCGGGGTCATCATTCCCTAAAGTTACAAACTATTTATTAACTACCTTATACTAAAGACGACACAAACATCCATGCCCGAGGGGGAATTCAAACCCCAGACCGTAGCGGCCGTGCAGACTGTGACTGTCGCGCCGCAGACCGCTCGACAACTGCGGCCGGCCCATTCTTGTTCATTCTGTTTCTGTCTGTATATAGGGCATTCTCGTAAGAGCGTTCTAAAATTCAACAGAACATAGGGGATACCCCATTAAACAATCTCAAGTAGGAAACATGGGGTCTCAGACGCCATCTTAAGGAGATAACAGGAGTACTTTCAAAAGAGAGCGTACGTTTTTATTTACATTAGTTACGGTTAACTGCAAATACCATCATTGGACAATGAACGTACCATTTGCACTGTATCTTACAAAATGTGCCGAAACTCAACCACAGTGTAACCATGACATCGGCGAACAAGATCTGACACACCCTGTTGTATTTTGAATTACATAACAAGCCTTTGGAATTCTGGCAACTACTCGATCTCCCTATCCAGAAGGGATTCAGGTCGGGTGACCTCGCGAGATAATATAATAGGACCTCTCTTTCCGATCCAGCGAACAGGAAGTACATAACTGAGATGTTTGCGGACATCTACACTGAAGTGAGGCGGTGAACAGTCAAGTTGTATCCACATCCTCTTACGAACAGCCAAGGGTACGTTCTCGAAGTGCAGGCGGTCATTGAGACGGCCATGACATGCATCGTGACTGGCAAGAAATCACGGTCGTCCTCCTTGTTCCCTTGCAGGAAATAAAGAATGTGCATTTAAATAAACATCACAGTACGTATAAACCTGTACGCCTGTTAGAAAACAGTAATGGGAGACAAAGCTGTGGACTAGTTCTCTTTCATATCTCCTTACGCTGGCCTCTTTGGCCTCGGACCCCTACATCAGATTGTTCAACATAAATACTCTGCCAAATTACATTTAAGAGCGTGGCACAGTGTTCATCGAACCTGTTTTAGGATTTTTCTCTACCTTTTCATTCTCCAATAGCGCACAGGAGAAAGGAACACCTGATTATTTCCGTTTTCGATATGATTTCTCTTATTTTATTATGATGATTGATCATTGCTCCCTATCTAGTTGGGTGCTAACAAAATGTGTTCGCATTTCGAGCGGAAATTGGTTAAAGTAACTGCACAAATAGATCTCGTCACAAGGAATAACGCCTTTCTTTTAATGATTTCCACCCTAACTCGTGTCACTTTTCCCCCTACATCGCGATAATACAAAAGAAGCTTCCCTTTTTCCAATTTTTCTATACCCTCCGTCAGGCCAACTTGGTGGGAATCGCACAATGCACAGCAATACTCCAAAATATGAGGCACAAGTACTGTAAATGTAGTTCCTTAGTAGAGCTGTTGCATCTTCTGAATGTTCTTCGAACGAAACGTATCCTTTGGTTCTCCTTCCATACAATTTTTCTTATATGTACTGTACTCTCCAATTAAAGTTGTTCTAATTGTTATTCCTAGGTATTTAGTTGAATTGACAGCTTGTAATTTGACTGATTTAACGTATAAACGAAATTTAACAGATTTCTTTTTGTGCTCTATGGACGACTTCACACTTTTCATTATTTAGGGTGAATCTCTCTCTCTCTCTCTCTCTCTCTCTCTCTCTCTCTCTCTCTCTCTCTCTCTCTCTTTTTTTTTTTTTTTTTTTTTTTTTTTTTTTTTTTTTTTTTTTTTTTTTTTTTTCCACTGTGGAAATATATTTAAATCACTTAGCAGTTGCTGGTAAATTTACTTCCCGAAAAATGACAGCATCATCCGCGAACAGTCTGAGAGAGCTGTTGACATTGTCTGCTAAATCATTTAGAAGGGTAAGGAAATGTAAGGCTCGCGTAACACTTCCCTGGGGAACAGCAGATATCACTTCTGTTTTACTCGATGACTTTCCGTCAACTATTACGCACTGTGTCTGTTTTGACAGGAAATCGTGAATCCAATCACACAACTTTGGCAATATTACATAAGCACGCATTCTGTATAGAAGACGCTTGTGAGGTACAGTGTCAAAAGCCTACCGGAAATCTAGAAATATGGATTAGATCTGAGTTCCCTTGTTGATAGCACTAATCACATCATGTGTGTAAAGCGCTAGCTCTATTTCACAGGAACGATACTTTCGTAATCCGTGTAGACTATGCGAGATACTTTATAATGTTCCAAGAAAGTATATGTTCTAAGATCCTGCTGCAAACTGACGTCAATGGTACAGGCGTGTAATTTTACGGATCACTCCTATTGCCTTTCTTGAATATTGAAGTGACCTGTGCAACTTTCCAGTATTTGGGTACTAATCTTTCACTGGGCGGGCGACTGTATATAATAGCTAGGTATGGAGCTACTGCAACAGTGTACTCTGAAAGGAACCTAATAGGTGTCAAAATATGTAAATTGTTTTAACACTCTAAATACGTCTCAGTAGAGCATCTTCTTTGACAAGTTAATTTTTTGCACGTTCTTAACCCCTTCAGGCCTTAAATTTTTTTGAAACACAATAACAGATAATCTTGCACATTTCCATGTCTGTAAGACCTTATGTGTTGTATAATTGAGAAAAATTTGAAAAATTCATACTTTGTTTCCAAAATAAATAAAAAAAAAGTCAAATAAAGTGAACACAGTCTGAAAAGCAGTTAAAGATCTGAAATAAGAAGTCAACAGTTGTAAATGACACTCCATATTTATTGTGGAACTTATATTGCAATGTGGAGTTTGTGCACAGTTCATAAATTAATAAAAGATAAAGCAGTCAACAATCCGAAGATTAGTTTGAACACCACAGTGCTTTACCAGGCATGGTCCTGTTTGAAGGTGGTATGCCGTTGCTTTCCTCCGACCTTCGAACTGACTAACCCAGCCAGTCCAAACCACGGGGCTAATCGGTATTTTCACATCAGAAACAGTGTTAGAGGTGAAAGAAGTAAAAAGTGACAGATAAAAAATCCCAGCACCTGGCAGGGGATCGAAGCCGCGAACTTGGAATTTGTAGTCTAGCACTCTACCACTGTGCTACTTTTTTTCTGGTGGATCTATGCATCGCGGACGTTCGTTTACTTTGTTCTAGTTTGCTCGTTGAATATTTGGCTCAGCTTTTTTATTACAGAGAGCGTTTAGCCCCCTGACCGGGCGCGCTGAGCCACGGCGCCCGGCGCTACGGAGCCGCACTATGAATTAATACGTAAAATAATTTCAGCTACTGATATCATGTCTCACGCAATCTGCAATTGGTCTGCCATTTTCACTTGTTTTTCATTGTAGCACGCCATTCTGGTGACAGATGGCAGCACGAAGTACGAAACTAAAAGAGACAAAATAAAGCAATATCGTATAGTGCACTGTTTTTCCACCCGAGAGTTGCAAAGTGTTGTTCACGAGAGGAGCGTGCATGTTTCAAAACTACTGAATCATAATGCAAATCACAGGCATAAGAAAATTAAAAGTCGTATTAAAATTACATAGTTTAATTCGTTGTTTGTAGCAATAAATACTGCTGTGTCAACGACGAAGAAACGAAATGGCAGAAACTGTTTTCAGAAACCAATCTGATAGTTAAATTAACAAGATTCAGTCAGTAATATTCAGAAATTCAAAAAAAAATTACTTCTTTAGAAATTGACTCTACTGTAGGACTTTGTCAACGAGAATGATTCGATTTTGCGTCTCGCCTGCAATGCGTAAAACTCGTTATGTAGCGAATTGTTGTTGTTGTTGTTGGGTATTGAGGGGACTAAACATCTAGGTCATCAGTCCCCTGTTACTAGCTCAGAGTCCACTGCCAAGAACGACAAAATTAAACAAAGCTCTAAAAATGATCACGCACATAAGGGACAAGTGGACAATGGACAAACCTCTGATAACTTAAAACGAAGACACACAGAAATGGTAAAAGAAAGTCAGGAATAAAACTGGATAGCAGAGTACCTTGGCTGGCTGATCAAAAAGAAAAAACAGGATGAGCCAGCCATACTACATACACGAAGAACCCCTAAGGGCGGAAAAGATAAAAAACGGGATTGGTGGTGGCCTAAGATGTCAGGCCACAGCACCTACCGTTAGATCGAGTCATAAAAACCAGCAGCGCGGATAAAACGTAAAACTTTGGTAGCCATAGAGGCGTCGTCTCCTAAAACTAAAGGTAGTGCGTCTGGAAGAGTAAAATAGTGCCGCAGGTCGGCTAAAAGTGGACAGGCCATCAAAAGATGGGCCACTGTCAATACAGTGCCACATCGACACACGGGTGGAGCCTCACGCCGAAGAAGATACCCGTGGGTGAGCCACGTATGTCCAATCCGGAGGCGACAGAGGACAACTGACTCTCGGCGGGTCGGCCGCAGTGAAGATTTCCACAAAACTGTGGAGAGCTTCACTGCCCGAAGCTTATTCGGTGCAGTCGCCGTAGCCCACTCGGTACTCCAAGCTTCACGCACCTTCCGGTGCAACACCAGTTTAACATCTTGTTCCGTGACACCAATTGTGAGAGGTGGTCCCATAGTGGCCTGCTTGGCCAATCGATCTACATGCTCATTCCCTGGTATGCCAACATGACCTGGGGTCCACACAAAGACCACAGAACGGCCTGATTGGCATAGGGAGTGAACAGTGTCCTGGATCGACCGCACTATTGGGTGCCGAGAGAAACACTGGTCGATCGCTTGTAAGCCACTCAGGGAGTCAGTACAGATGACGAATGACCCCCTGGGGCAGGCTTTGAGATGTTGGAGAGCTCTGAGAATAGCGACCAGCTCGGCGGAGAAGATGCTACTCTCACAGGGCAGAGAATGCTGTTCTACGTGGTTGTGATGTAGAAATGCATACCCAGCACGGCCATCTACTACGGAACCATCTGTGTAAATGGCGTCTGCGGCACAGAACGGCTCGAGCATTTGCAGAAACTGGTGACGGAGATGTGTGGGAGAAACCGAGGCCTTCGAGACATGGGACAGGTCCAGACGGAGCTGCAAACGAGGAATGGACCAAGGAGGGTTGTGAAAGGAATAGTGGAAAGTGGCTGGAAGCGGATAGGATGTAAGAGACGAAAGAAGGAGACGAACACGGACCGAGATCGGGTATCCCGACCTTTGCCGTCGTGAAGGGATTGGTAGTGCAGCGTCTGGAAAAAGGAGCCGGCGGTTCGGGTGGAAGGGCGAGGCCTGAACATAAGCAACATAGGATGCCAGCAGGTGTTGCCTACGGAACCGCAGCGGGAGGACTCCAGCTTCGACAAGGAGGCTTGTCACCGGGCTCGTGCGAAAAGCCCCCGTAGCTAAACGGACACCACAGTGTAAAATTGGGTCCAACGCCTGCAGTGCTGATGGCGCAGCCGAATCGTAGACTATGCAGCCATAGTCTAGGCGTGACTGAATGAGGGCCTTGTAAAGTTGTAGGAGCGTTAGGCGTGAGGCTCCCCAAACAGTGTGGCTGAGACAACGCAGGATGTTGAGGTGTCGCCAGCACTTTCGTTTCAGCTGGCGAAGGTGGTGCACCCAGGTGAGACGGTTGTCAAACAGCATGCCTAGAAACGTGTGTGTTTCTACGACATGTAGCAGGTCTCCAGCTAAATAGAGTTCGGGTTCTGGGTGTACTGCCCAACGTCGGCAGAAATGCATGACACGGGTCTTCGACGCAGAGAACTGAAAACCGTGGGCAAACGCCCACGACTGCGCTTTTCGAATGGCCAGTTGCAACCGACGTTCAGCAACATTGATGCTGGTGGAGCTAAAATACATGCAGAAGTCATCGGCATACAAGGAAGTGGATACCGATGACCCCACGGCCGCCGCAAGGCCGTTGATGGCGACTAAAAATAAAGGGACACTGAGAACGGAACCCTGTGGGACTCCGTTCTCTTGACAATGAGGTGAGCTAAAACAAGAACCAACACGAACTCTAAAAGAACGCAACGCCAGGAAATTCTGAATGAATATGGGAAGCGGACCCCGTAAACCCCAGTCATACAGCTTAGACAGGATATGGTAGCGCCAGGTAGTGTCGTATGCTTTCCGCAGGTCGAAAAATACGGCAACCAGGTGTTCGCGGCGACTAAATGCAGTACGGATGGCCGACTCCAGTGACACAAGATTGTCAACAGCGGAGCGACCTTGACGGAACCCACCCTGTTGTGGCACCAAAAGTCCCCGGTCCTCGAGGATCCACATGAGCCTCCGACTCACCAAGCGTTCGAGAAGCTTGCATGGAACGTTGGTGAGGCTGATTGGGCGGTAACTATCAGCCACCTGCGGATCCGCCCCAGGCTTAATCACTGGAATGATAATGCTTTCCCGCCACGAGGACGGAAAAACACCCTCCAGCCATATCCGATTAAGCAGGGCGAGAAGTTGGCTCTTGGCATCCGCTGATAGGTGTCGGAGGAACTGACTGTGAATGCGATCGGGTCCAGGGGAGGTATCGGGGCATGCAGTGAGGGCACCTTCAAACTCCCATTCAGTGAACGGGACGTTGTACGGTTCCCGACGTCGCGTTCGAAATGAAAGCAGATGTCTCTCTGCTCGCCCTTTAAGGGCGCGAAAGTCTGCACCATAAGCAGCAGTCTCTGAGATGCGACAAAAATGATCCGCCAGGTGCTCAGCGACGGCGACGGGGTCAGTACAGAGCGAACCCTGAACGCTGAGACACGGAATTCCCGCCGGTGGGCGGTGCCCAAAGAGGCGTCGAACCTGCGACCATACCTTGGAAGGAGAAGCGCGGGAACCAATGGAGGCGACGTACTTCTCCCAGGAAGCCCTCTTACTTTCCTGTATCAGTCGCCGGGCTCGTGCTCGGAGACGCTTGAAGGCCACGAGATGTTCAACACAAGGGTGGCGTCGGTGGCGCTGTAGAGCTCGCCGACGTTCCCGGATGGCCTCAGCGATCTCCGGTGACCACCAGGGCACCGATGTACGACAGAGCGAACCGAACGTGGTTGGGACAGAGTTTTCGGCTGCAGAAACAACGGCCGCTGTGAACTGCTCAACGGCGGCATCAACATCATCTGGAAAGTTTGAGGATAGTACAGCAGCTGCGGAATAGGCTGGCCAGTCAGCCCTACGGAGGGACCAGCGAGGCAGGCGGTCGGCAGGCAAACGCTGTGGGAGCGACAGGAAGATAGGAAAATGGTCGCTACCACACAGGTCGTCGTGGACCCTCCAGGTGAGATGTGGAAGAAGGCTAGGGCTGCAGACAGACAAGTCTATTGCAGAATATGTACCATGCGCTGCACTAAAGTGAGTAGGAGCACCGGTGTTTACAAGGCAAAGATTCTGCTCTGATAGTAAAGACTCAACGTCCCTACCCCGAGCCGAGGTCTGTGTGCCACCCCACAGAGTGTGGTGGGCGTTAAAATCCCCCAAGAGAAGAAAGGGTGGGGGAAGTTGGGCGACCAAGGCAGCGAGGTCTACGGGAGAGACGACATCATCTGGTGGAAGGTAGACAGAGCATATCGTAAAATCTCGTAATAACCGGAGCCGTACAGCGACTGCCTCTAGAGGTGTTTGCAGAGGCACAGCAGCACTGGGGACTGAAGTGTGAACATAAACACACACGCCGCCGGAAACTCTGTTGTAGGAATTTCGATTCTTAAAATAGCCTCGATAGCCTCGGAGGGCTGGGGTCCTCTCGACGGGGAACCATGTTTCCTGCAAGGCGAGACAGATAGCAGGGCAGTGGCAGAGTAATTGCCGCAGCTCAGTCAGACGGCGGAAAAAACCGCCGCAATTCCACTGCAAGATGTCTTTTGCAGCGTGCTGAATATCCATTATTGAAGATGTTGAATTGTTATTCAGCAGTGGCACCTGCTGCCAACTCCGCAGACTCTGCAGGGTCCAGAACCATCGGTTCTGGCGACCCAAGTATGGCGAGATCCTCAGGCGACGCGAGGATCTCCACCTCATCTTCAGAGGCCGAAGATGTGATGGAGCGTTCCTTCCGAATCGCCGAGGAGTCCTCCTTTGGGTCAGTCTTCTTCTTCTTCTTGACTTTCTTTTTGCCCTCTCGCTGGCCCTTTGGTGTTAAGGGCTGGGAGGACTTTGCGGGAGTGGCATCAGGGGCCGTCGAAGAGCCAGAAGCCCTTCGACCAGCAGGCTTCGGATCCTTCAGCCAAAGGCTGGGATCCACTGGCGCACCCTGGGACTCCCCAGAAGGGAGCGTCCCGAAGGACCCCTTCCGAGGGAGAGGTGCCGGAGGAAGCTGTTGCTTCTCCAGCTGGGGGTTGGGGACTGGTGTCCCCGATGGTTGTGGGGAAGTTGCCCCCACAACAGGTGCTGCAGCAGCAGATGGAGTATTGCCCACACCTAACGAGGGGGCAGTGGTAGTTTTGTGGCCTCTAGGGCCCACAGGATGAAGCGATACCTTGTTAGACGTCGTACCCGTAGTGCGCGGAGACGACGTTACTACAGCATAGGTATTATTCATAGTCACCGGATGGAGACGCTCGTATTTCTTCCTTGCCTCATTGTATGATAACCGGTCCAGGGTCTTAATTTCCATAATTTTCCTTTCTTTGTGTAGGACTTTACAGTCCGGGGAGCACGGCGGATGCAGCTGATTACAGTTCACACAGACGGGAGGTGGCGTGCAGGGAGTGTCCGGATGAGCTGGACGTCCACATTCCCTGCACGCGGGGCTGGAAGTACACCGGGAGGACATATGCCCAAACTTCCAGCACCTGAAGCACCTCATAGGGGGCGGGACATACGGTGTGACGTCGCACCGGTAGATCATGACCTTGACCTTCTCGGGCAGTGTATCGCCCTCAAAGGCCAGGATGAACGCACCGGTGGCAACTCTGTTATCCTTAGGTCCCCTATAAATACGTCTAACAAAGTGAACTCCTCTGCGTTCCAGGTTGGTCCGTAACTCCTCATCGGACTGCGACAATAAGTCGCGATGGTAAATTAGACCTTGGACCATATTGAGGGTCTTGTGGGGCGTGACACTGACAGGAATATCACCCAGCTTGTCACAGGCCAATAATGCCCTGGACTGGGCTGGGGATGCCGTCTGTATCAGAACAGCCCCACTTCTCATTTTTGAGAAAGACTCCACCTCACCGTACTTGTCCTCGAGATGGTCAACGAAGAACTGCGGTTTGGTGGACAAGAAAGAATCTCCATCAGTCCGGGAAAAGACAAGATATCGCGGCGTGTAGGGATCTGAACTCCGTAAAGTTTTGCGCTCTTCCCATGGCGTAGCCAGGGAAGGAAACGTCTTAGGGTCATATACTGTTGTATCAAAATCGGACTTTCCTCGCTTAGAAACGGCGTTTTTGCGACCGCCCACGCTAGTTAGTGCTCGTTTCATTTCCGTCCCACGAGCAGCTAGGGAAAAGAGGTCCACCCAGACAGAGCCCCGCTTGCCTGGGTAAGCCTTATACAACTGAGGTGCGGCAGGTTCCTCAGAGGTTGCTCGCTAGCGGCTGTTCAACCTCAACAGCCATGCATCTCCTCGGCACGTAGCACACCTTGAGATTGAGGTTTTTTTTATAGAGGTTTGTACCGTCCTCGCGACCCGGGCGATTAAGCCAAGATCCCCGGGCTCTGAAACGTACAACGTTCCACCGTCGCGCCGAACGATGGTCGTTGAGGCACGCACAGAGCTTACGGTGTAGCGGACTGTTGGCGCGACACAGCCCACGGCTCAGGACCCCGGGTTCGCCAAGCCCGTACTCAGCAAATTAATGCTGAGCCCCTGAGGGGTATGTAGCGAATATTTTTCTGTCAGAATAAAGATGCATTTATGGTGATGTGTTCCATTCTGGAAAATAAACAAAACAAATTCATCACATAATATTGTGCAGGTATGGCACGAACGGGAAAAGGCAGTGGGCGTTTTCCGGACGGGGTTTGACAGGACCAGCAAATCATACTCGGACACGAGTGTTGCGGTGTAACGAAATGATTGTATTTCAGAAAAGGGGATACAATATCTGATATTACGGCCTGAGGAGAGCCACCAGTGGTACTACAGAAGTAATCATTATGATTTAAGTAGGAGAGCGAGCCCAGGGGGCTGCAGAGCGGGGAGCGTGCTATCGGGGCGAGAGCCGGCGGCAGACAGCCTTTACCGTCTGTAACAATCTCGCAGCTAGACAGTAGTGCTGAATCTACGTAATTGCATTAATGCTGTGATTGGTTGCGATCCGCGGTGTGGACTTCAGCACAGGTGCTCTGATCAGCGGGTTCCGCGCCCGCAGTTGCATGGATCGGCGACACGTGCCGGTTGCTGAGCACAGGTCGAATCGGACCAGGGGATTCAGAATGCGAGCGGTAGCGGAAATGTAACGCGCAGGACGCAAACGTATGGCAGGGGACATCGGACTCCCTCTGTCCTAAGGCACGTGCGGCAAGACACGGAAAATCATGTCGAAAATTACGGGAAAAAATAAAAAATATAATACTGCTGTTTTCCACTGGTGTACAATATATAACACTTTCCCTTTTGTCTTACGAGAAAGTTATATCGACACAAGCGAATTAAATGTGTTGCGTTTGAAATCAAGCACACAAAAATACCTGTAAAAGATACAATAGAAAGATTTAAAAACAACTTACTTACGAACAAAACTTACAAGAAATATGCAAATTCATTTATTTGTTGACACTATAGCTGTCACATAATTATTTTTCTTTTAATAACAAAATATACTAGCAGAAAAAATAAGAGAAATCAGATCGAAAACGGAACGATGTAGGCGTTCTTTCTTCCAGCGTGCTATTAGGGAATGGAACGGTAGAGAAAAGTTATGAAAGTCGTTAATGAACCCTCTGCCAGGCACTTAAATGTGATTTGCAGAGTATCTGTGTAGATGTATATGTAGATGAAAGATGGCTTCTGCGGCGCGCCAGTCACGGTCTGCACGGCCACTACGGTAGGGGGTTCGAATCCCCCCTCGGGCATGGATGTTTGTGACGTCCTTAGTGTTAGCTAGTTCATAAGTAGATTGTAAGTTTATGGTCTGATGACCCCGTAGTTAAGTCCCATAAGCTATACAAACATTTGTAATTAGCAAGGCGCTTGATTGCCACACAGTTAACCCGACTTAAAATCCTGCTCGGAACTTACTTTTATGTATCTTTTTTTTTCTACACTTGCCCGACGATTGATTGTGCATAATTATATACTTTCACAGTCACTCTTTTGTTAATACTTGATAATAACATCATTGCTTAATATGTTATGTATTACTCGGCGATTATTTTATTTAATTCGTTATTTCGAAGCATACTTTTACGGCGATTGAAAGATCAGTAAACCGTCATTTGTGCAGCATTTGCTAGCCCTACTGTTGGTATACCGTCGAATTCAGTGTGCGATTACTTGACGCGTCCCAGTGGATTATTATGCCACGAACAGGCGGTTACTCATTCGTAGCGTATCGTTCACATGTACCTTCAATTACCTGATATAACTTTATGTTCAAATGTTTGTATAGTCTATGGGACTTAACTACGGGGTCATCAGTCCCTAAACTGACAAGCTACTTATGAACTACTTACGAACTAGGACGGCACAAATATCCATGCCCGAGGGGGGATTCGAACCCCCGACCGTAGTGGCCGTGAAGACCGTGACTGGAGCGCCTTAGTCCCCTCGGCCATATAACTTTATCTTTGCGGGAAAAAGTTATATAATTATACAAAATCAATCGTCGGACAAGTGTAAAAATAATAATGTTGTTGTTATTGTTGTTGTTGTGATCTTCAGTCCGGAGCTCTCCACAATACCCCATCCTGAGCAAGCCTCTTCGACTCCACATAAGAACGGCAACCTACATCTGTCTGAATCTGCTTACTGTATCCATTTCTTGGTCTTCCTCTGCAGTTTTTACCCCACACACTTACCTCCAACGCTAAATTCACAATTTCTTGATGTCTAGGAATGTGTCCTACCAATCGATCCCTTCTTTTAGTCAAGGTATGCCAGAAATTAATTTTCTCCCCAATTCTGTTCAGTACCTCCTGATTAGTTACGCGGTCCACCCACCTAATCTTCAGCATTCTTCTGTAGCACCATATTTCAAAAGCCTCAATCCTCTTCCTATCCGCACTGTTTATAGTCCGTGTCTCACTTCCATACAAGGCAACATTCCACGCAAATGCCTTCAGAAAGGACTTCCTTCAGCTTAAATCAATATTCGATCTCATCTACCTCCTTTATTGTTTCATTACCTGATCTAATTCCTTCAGCATCACCTGATTTCTTAGACTGCACTCTATTACCCTTGTTTTGCTCTTGTTAATGTTCATCTTATATGCACCTTTCAGCACACTGTCCATTCCGTTCAACTGCTCTTCCAAGTCCTTTGCTGTCTCGAACAGAATTACTATGCCGTCGGCAAAACGCAATGTTTTTAATTCTTCACCCTGAACTTTAATTCCTTCTCCAAATTTTTCCTTGCTTTCCTTTATAACTTGCTCAATGGACAAATTGAATAACATTGGAGAAAGGCTGCAAGCCTGTCTGGTTTTTGTATAAGTTGTAAATAACCTCCCGCTCCTTATATTTTACTTCTGCTTGCTTCAGAACTTGAAAGAGTTTATTCAAATCAACATTGTTAAACGCCTTCTCCAAATCTACAAAAGCTAGAAATGTAGGTTTTCCTTTCCTTAATCTATTTTTAGAATGTGTCGTAAAGTGAGTATTGCCTCCCGTGTTCCTACATTTCTCCTGAACCCAAATTGATCTTTTTTTGCGCCTCGGTTGCACAGTGGATTCCCGCCCGGTCCTGGGATTTTTATCTGTCACTTTCCACTTCTTTCATCTCTGTCAGTGTTGCTCGTGTGAAAAATACCGAGTAGCACCGTAAAACTGTAGGTCCCCTTATAACTGGCTGGGAAAGTCAGTTCGAAGGTCGGAGGAAGGCAACGGCACACCACCTCCAAACAGGACCATGCCTAGTAAAGCACTGTGGTGTTCAAACTGATCTTCCCCGATAATAATAATTCCCAGCAGGATTTGAACTCGGGTCGTCTGTGTTACAGCCGAACGCCTTGCTAATTACACCACGCTGCCTCGAGTACCCAATGGGCACGTAGTACAGGTACAGCTGTTACGCGCTGGACTTTGATCTCGATATTCGTAGAAACCAAGGCGCGATGGAACAAATCCTTTTAGCTTGGTAGTCTGGAGGAATTCCCGCACAACATACCTGCGACCCATCAAAATTCGTTTGTACCATACTTGGTGACCTCCTTGTGAGAAGAGCAGGTGACCTTTCTTCGGGTGCTGACTGCTTGACAAGGTGAGTGAACATGTGTAGCCGCAGCCTCCGGCCGTCCTCGCTTAGAGGGTCGAGAGCGCATCTGTCGCCCTGCGGCCACACGCGGCTGTTTGCGGAGTCGCGCCAAGGCCCCCCGCCGTGCCGGTCGTACTTGTTTTTCGCGCGCAGAGCACTTGTCGTCCGTGGTGTAAGGTCTCGCCACCAGCAGCCACAGGCGCAGCCGCAGCTGTATAGGTCGGACGAGCGCGCCGGTGAGCTAACGACTGTTCTCAGCGGGGCGGCCGATTAGCACAACGAGCGGAACGACACTCTGGCTCCACTCTGCGGCTTGTTAGCTGGCTAATAAAAAAGAGCGACGTTAACTGCGCGCTGTACCAGGTACCCGACCCAGTGCCTCAGGAGGTAACAGCTGTAGCGACAATCTGGATGATTACTTCGGGATCTACAAACTAAAAAAATGTTTCTCCCTGGCATGAAATGAATCAATCGTTAATAGAAAAAAATATCGCAATGGCGGCCCTCTTTGCATTTTCCTTTAGTTTCATATTTTTTTGCAACTAGAAAAAAAAAATGGTGCAAAGTACTTTTATAAGGAGATGAACCAAGTAGTTTCCAACAATGTAAAAATTGCGTATAGATTTGAATATAATAAAATGTGCGAAATCCGCTAAAAATCAGAGCAACACGCCCATTTAATCATAATCAATTCTTTTTGAACAAATCAGTATGTAAATCATTTCTGGGCTTAAAACGTTTATGGACGATACGAAAAATGTTCAAATGTTTGTGTAGCTTATGGGACTTAACTACGGGGTCATCAGTCCCTAAACTTGCCAACTACTTATGAACTAGCTAAGACTAAGGACGCCACAAATATCCATGCCCGCGGGGGGATTCGAACCCCCGACCGTAGTGGACGTGCTGACCGTGACTGGAGCGCCGCATAGCGCTCGGCCACCGCGGCCGGCGACGATACGATTATGACTCTTCTTATAATATGTATGCACTCATGACGCAGTATTCTCTCTGACCGTATTTTAACAAACTGCCAAAATTGTTTGGTATTTCAAACTTTGCAAAACACTTTAAACTGTTTTCATATATTTTCAAAAAAATGTTCAAATGTTTGTAAATCTAAGGGAGGTAACTGGTGTGGTTATCAGTCCCTAGGCTTACAAATTACTTAATGAAACTCATAGTAGGGACAACACACACACACACACACACACACACACACACACACACACATGTGCCAGAGAGAGGACTCGAACTTCCGACAGCGAGCAAATGCACGCTCCGCAGCAAGGCCACTCAACAGCGGCAATATCTTTTCCATATTATTATCTTTATCCGTTAAAATATTATCGCTTAAGTAAAGTGGTATTTTTTCCTTTTTTTTCTACAAATTTACTGCTCGAGGCCGTTCCCCGTCGAGGGTTCCAATGCCCCCCTCGGGCACGGATGTTTGTCATGTCTTTAGCATAAGTTAGCTTATAAGTAGTTACTAAGTTTATGGGGTGATGACCCCGCAGTTAAGTCCTAGAAGCTTAACAAACATTTGAACCTTTTTTATTTACTAGAGGACACGTGCGAATACTTCTCTCCCTTATTGAATTGACAATAAATAAATAATAAAAAAACGGGAAAATGGGAGTAAAGATGAATGTTCACGCATAGCTTTCTTCAGAATCAATCAATGGACGTGTTTAAAAGCGCAAATGGAAGAGGTTAATCCGCTGTTGTTAGGTAAAAATGAGCTGCGTACCTTAATTAGAACCGAAGATATCGCAAAAATAAATAAATAAATAACCTATTGAAATATTCAATGCGAGGACAAAAGGAACTAGTCTCGGTCTGCACGGCCACTGCGGTTGGGGGTTCGAATTCCCCCTCGGGCATGGATATTTGTGCCTTCCTAGTTCGTAAGTAGTTCATAAGTAGTTTGTAAGTTTAGGGACTGATGACCCCGTAGTTAAGTCCCATAGACTATACAAACATTTGAACAAATGTTCAAAAGTTTGTATAGTCTATGGGACTTAACTACGGAGTAGTTCATAAGTAGTTTGTAAGTTTAGGGACTGATGACCCCGTAGTTAAGTCCCATAGACTATACAAACATTTGAACAAATGTTCAAAAGTTTGTATAGTCTATGGGACTTAACTACGGAGTCATCAGTCCGTAAACTTACAAACTACTTATGAACTACTTACGAACTAGGACGGCACAAATATCCATGCCCGAGGGGGGATTTGAACCCCCGACCGTAATGGCCGTGCAGACCGTGACTGGAGCGCCTTAGTCCCCTCGGCCACCGCGGCCGGCTCATTTGAACATTTTTGAACAAAAGGAACTGCGTTTGAATAAAAATAAAGGATGGAGAGACTTAATTCTTTTAATATATAAATCTTTGCCTGTTTATGTAGAATCAAGTGACATTGTCAAATAGAAGTCATTTTTGCAAATAAAAGTTGCGTCTGTAAAGTTCGGTAAATGGTCTCAAGAAATATAGAAAGCAAAATTTACAAATAACATATTTTTAATCGCCTTCAAAGTAATCTCCACTGACTGCAATACACTTCTGACATCGGTTGTATAGCTGTTTGTCTGCAAACGCTTCTTGTGGAACCGCTCGAAGGACTGAGGTCACGCGTTATAGGATCTCGGCAACCGTTGCGAAGCGTGAGCGTTTCAGGGCTAATTTCAGGAAGGGAAACAGAGAGAATTCCTCAAGCACACGTCGCACTAGTTCGATGTAGTTTGGAACTGATTATGGACGGTCGACCCGAACGTGGCTCGTCACTGACACCTTTCTTTCTGTCTCTAAAGCTTTTAAAACACTCAAACACACATCATCTACTCTCTGCTTCAACTCCATACAAGTGCGCTAACTTGCTCTGCCATGCACGTCAATGTGACTTGCACAGTACTTATGTAGATGTAGATGTCTCCGTCGCCGTTTTTCCTAATTTTAGACAAAACTTGATGTTAACGCGTTGCTTCATTTTGCGTTCCATGTTGCAATGACACGAGTTCTTTCAGTGACCCTGTTAGCTGGGTCGCTGCGTGTACCGCCGCTCCACTGTACTGCTTTTACACAATTGGTCCGCTTGTTGACGTGTCCGTCAATATGTTTGCGCGGATACCTCAACCTCGCCAGCGCGGTTTCTAAAATTTGGGACCATTCACCGAACTTTCCAGACGCACCTTGCATCTCTGAAAAACACGTAAGAGCAAAGATGTGGACAATTTTCTTCCCTACAGATCGATTATTCCATTTTCGTCTCAGATGAACGGTTAAAGTGTTATTTACAATTAAATTTTTAGCTGTCAAACGGCCATCACAAACGGCCTGTTTTAAATGTTACTAAGCTATTTTTTGTCAGAAACATTTGAAAAAGGGAGATTTTGGTTGCTGGTGGACAACAATTACGTCTGTAAAATGTGGTGCCTTTCGGTTGAACATCTCGACCTAAAAAGTGGGAGCACGCTGCAGTGTAAAATCGACGTTATTTTTGCAAATATATCTGAAACGGTACGAGTTATGGGAAAAAATCAGAGAACGAAGTTCTAGAGAATTTTCGTCTCTCCAAATTAGATTTATTCAATTAGTCTCAGATGAACGCTTAAGGCGTTATTTTCATTTAAATTTCGCCCTGTAACGTAAAGTGCACCAAATGCTTTTATTTGCTTGCTGATTGACAAATTACCCACCCCCTTTCCTTTTATGTGCCTCACACAAAATTTCCCTCTTATCTTCTTTTGCTTTATCTCCTCATTGAGCAGTGGACTAAAGCATTTGCAGCTGTACAGTTTGTATAGGACATTTAGCCGTCGCCGGCCGCGGTGGCCGAGGGGACTGAGGCGCTTCAGTCACGGTCTGCACGGCCACTACGGTCGGGGGTTCGAATCCCCCCTCGGGCATGGATATTTGTGCCGTCCTTAGTTGTAGGTAGTTTATAAGTAGTTTGTACGTTTAGGGACTGATGACCCCGTAGTTAAGTCCCTTAAGCTTAACAAACATTTGAACATTTGAGTTAGCCGTCTTCTGCAGCAGTAAATAATACTATAAATAAGGCCAGACGCGTTTAGCCTTATATAAAAGCTTCATCAGTGGTCAATTTTTTTCTGTTGCCGTCCTTCGTATTTTTCTATGTTTATAATAAAAAAAACAGCTACCAACCACAAGTGTGGTTATAAAATATTAATTTATTTTAACCATGTCCGATTTCCGATTTCTTTCAGAAATCTATCAGATGTTATACTGCTTACAAGCTGTGGCCTCGATTTTATGTTAAAGTTGTACTGCCCTAAGATAAAAAAAAATGTTTTATGCGCTATTTGATGAGTTTGTAAAATGTTTTATTTTATTTTATTTTAGTCGATATCTACACTTTTTTTCTGTTGAACTAACACTGGCACTCATGCAGACAGAAAATATTCGTTGGTGGTTTTGAAACGAAGAATAATACAAAGTATTTAGTTAGCAGAAAAATACGGACTTTGAGGACGAAGACATAGAAAAAAATTGACTATTGAAGATGCTTTTAAATAAAGCGGCTTTATTGCAGTAGTGAACAGTTTCTATCATTACCCTCTCGATGAATCAATATCTTACCAACCGGTCGTATTACTAAAATCACTGCCAAATTCAAAATTAATAATCCGCCCCCCCACACACACAATTGTTTCAGGCATGCTTTGTGTAAATTATATTAAAAAATCCCTAGACCACAAAATCGCAACGTCTCTACATAGTTGAACGGTTATGTGAAGCGGCCGGTTGCGGTGCGCGTGGCCGTTCGCCGTCGGGGGTTCAAGTCCTCTCTCGGGAACGGGTGTATTTGTGTTGTCCTTAGCATAATTTAATTTAGTGTGCGTAGTTTGTAAGCGTAGGGACTAATGACCCTTAAATTTACAAACATTTGAACATTATAGGTTATGTGGAGTTTTAGAGAAAAGTCAGGACCAGATATACAGCTCCATTATTGTCGAAGTAATTGGCGGATGTTTTGGTGCAGGGATGGATAACATTCTTCGGAAACTGTAAACACACTTGACAAAACAGTCCTCGAAGCGTTGAAACTGTTCTTGGAGCCAGTTGTTCTTAGTAATAAATGAACATTTTATGTACCATAATTTAGCTATTCATATAATTTTGTCCAACTTATGTATCACGTTATCGTTCTGATACGTGTGACAGTAAAAAAATACAGAGCTTATTAGCAACATACTATCCAGATTTCTAGAACATTTCAAATTTCTAATTCGTCAAAGGATGTGGATTAACCATGATGGCGCCCAACGACAACCTAGACTGTGAGTCTCAGGACACCTAGATTTCATAAAAAGAGGATAGGAAAAGGTTTTGTGGCCAGTAGATTAGCGTGTTATCTCCTCACTTCTCTTATGGCGTCATTTGAAAAGCCTTATGTGTGAGACGCCTCTAGAGGGTGGGAGTATCTCCTATCAAGAATCCTTTCTGCATGAGGCACTGTTCAAACGACAATTGAGGTAGTCAAGGGGTACCACGGAATTTTGTGCGACAATTCGTTGCTTGCATTGACGCAGGTGGACATTTTTATGACTAATGGAAATGTAGTACACTCTTTATAAAAAAAAAAAAAAAAACCTATTGACACGAAGTTCACATTCACGGGATATGTACACTGCTATGTTCTACAGAAACGGTTAGCATTTCTACCATGTCGGCTCGCGGGTTCACCATCAACATCTATATCGCGCCGCAGCACCCTCTATCGGTAAAATGTGACTGTGGAATTGGTTGCCACTATAAACCGAACGTAGCGTGACTTGAGCTGACGTACAGTATGCCTCACAGACGTGTGCACGAAATGTGAGTCTGAAAGACGGCGCATTACTGGCATGAGAGAACGTGATGCATCCGTCCGACCTCTAGCGATACGTACCTTTCCTGCATGACACCCCAGACACCATTTTTCAGCAAGATACTGCACGACCACACATCGATATGCTGATATCAAAAGCCAATATCGAGTGCTGATATCTTTTTTTTTTTTTTTTTTTTTTTTTTTTTTTTTTTTTTTTTTTTTTTTTTTTTTTAGAAATTTCAGTAAATATTCGAAATTCTAGTAGAACATTAGTTAACTTTCGCTGTGTGAATGAGTCTTAAGACCATATCACACGACAACGTATCTCGTACAGAAACTCTATGGTAAATGCTCTCGTAATCTGATCTCTGATAGCAGACTGTTATCTAACTGATATCAACAGTGACTTCAACCTCAACGTAGCTGGCAATGGCAGCAACCAAAACCAGGGCAGTCCACGTGGAGTGGAGTGAAAGATTCATCCGCCATCTTTATTGGCATTTGTTAGCAAAGTGGTAATTCGTGTCAACTGTGGCGCATTCGTCCGACGTATGCAAGTTTCTCAAGAAACTAGACTTGAGAAGTGATTCTTGGATTTCACCTGAAAATCAATATAAAACTATAAAAATTTGAAAAAATATATAAATAGAAGTGATCTTGGCAAATCAGTAACAAGGTTAAATAAAACTAGCGTTAACGCAACAAATTTGGCGGCGCATTTGAAGACGTAATACCACTACGCGTACTAGCAGGAACGAAAATCATATAAAACTGTCAGAAATGCTATCAGTATTGCCAATAGTACAGTTTACAGATAGTTGATTTCTTTAGCATCATCAGTCGCTTCTCAGCGTGTGACTTAGACATTGAATCTTCAAGTTCAAGAGCACATAAAAAGCCAAACAGCTGAACATTTTATACAAAGAATGTTTATAAAACATCGCCTGCAAATAGTAAAATGTGTAACTGCAATTTCTATTCCCGTAAACTTCCCTTTTCATTTCTTTGGTTACTTTCCTGTTTATGTATTAACTACCTCATACAAATACCAAAGTAGGCCTATTAATTGTGTGCAATGATATTTATGATAGTGATTAGTGAGTACTTAAGCAAATAAAATGAAAAATGAAAAACATGAAGATGCACAAAATGTACAGATTTTTTTTTTTTAATCAGACATTTAAATGATATAGGTGTTTCTGCAATCTGTGTCTGATAACAACACTTCGAATATTCCGAAGAATCGTGTGGGATGAGTGTAGTTGCGGAATTGCTTTTGGGCAGTGCTTACACAACAAATGACTATCTGTAAATAATGCTTATGTTAGTATTACAAAATAAAATAAAATTTGGACACAGAAAGAATGAAGAGACTGGAATAATATAGTTACCAAATGAAAAAATGTGTGATTGTAACCTAGTGTAGCTAACGAAAAGACAAAAATGTACCTGCCATGTTTCAGACATGAGTTTACTCAAAGACGCAATCGAAAATTTCTTCTTGCAACGACTGGACTGCGTAAAATATTTTGAATTTTGCTACGTCAGATTGAAAACAGGTTCATTTCGACCAGCAGCCGATGACAAATTAAGATGTAACGTATGATGATTTAACTACAATAAAACATTTCATCACAGTACCATGTATACAGTTGTTAATTAAAAACACAACAGTCGACCATAAAATTTTGTGATGCAAGCTTTTCACATGAAAAAAAAATCACTTTATAAATGTTTGAATTTTCAGACTAAATGTTTTTCTTGAAATCCTGGCTGTAAGGAGAGTAGGCAGACTGCTAGCTCGTTAAATTACTGAATATCGGATATATAAACACCGTAGTATATTTACAATATAAGCCAGTATTTTCAAGGCTTATATTTGCTTTTGATATATCGTTTTATCCATACTTTTTAACGATTTATCGATGGCCAATAATGATTTTTAAATATCGATATGTTAGAATTCCTATATTTTTACAAATATCAACATTAACTGTCATGCTAGTTTTATAAATTCTGAAGTACTAAAATGACTTGCCCTGATTTGTGATAAATTGCACTGTGTAATTTCGTAGACTTACCTGACGTACTAATTATTAATTATCTTAACAGGTTTGCTGCTGGTTTACATAATTATTACAAATCCGTAAAGATAATCAATAACTTTCCCTGTGTACTTCCATTATTATTATGCTATCTACTTTTAAATCCAGAATACCTTAAATTTTATACTGATATTAGTTCTTTTAATATAAACAATAGCTGTGTGTTTGCACTCTTTTGTTAACAAGAGGCGCATGAAATCGTGTACAAGAAAGGTTGTAGAAGTTGGAGTAACAAAATCCCTTGTGCATCTATTCAAACAAGGTTATTTACGAATGACAGCGAAATTAAGATACTTTATGTCATCTTAAAGGTAATAAATCAAATTAAACTCGGAAAAATGTCCTGGAGGGGAAAAATACGGTACACGCATTAGTTAATGGTTTTCGCTCAGAACGAGAATCAAGCAGAAACAGTGTGTAGGTTTACACGCCTACGTTCTATGGAGGATACAAAGAAATGGAGAAAAATTTATGACTTAGTGTAAGAATCAATAAGGAACTTCAGAACAAAAATGTAATAGTGGCAGGAGACTGAAAATCAGTACTGTTATAAATATCTTCTGGTAGTTTCCGTATGCTAATAATTATCGCACGTCTCATTTACGACTGTTAACTACACACCAGGCTGTGATTCAGAAACCCTTCAAGCGGAAGCAGCGGGAGACTTGTTAAACTGGCCAGTAAATTACCGTGGCCTGTAAACTGCATATGCATCTACAACCATAACCTTAAAGCCACTTTACGGTCTGTGGGGAAGGTGTTTCACTTAGCACAGTTAATCTCCCTTTTTAGTTCAAGGTTAGGAAGAAATTGTTCTTTAGTATCCGCGCGAGCATGAAATCGTTAGATTTTATCATCATATTTCGTTTCTCCAGATTCGGTACTTCAGTTGTTGTTATTATTCATTGACTTTAATTGCTCTCTTAAAGTTAATATTGCAAAAGAACATCTGTTTGTATAACGTGCTACGGGTCGTCTGCACAACAAAGATACAACAACAGAAAGTCCTGCTAACAGAAGTCCAGTTATAAAGCTGACAAATATCGATCGGACCTCAGTAGTAGAGAGGGGAAATAAGCTTTACTCTTGCAGAAGGTAATAAACTGTTCATATTAATAGACATTAGGCAGAAAAAAACCACCACTGCAAAATATTGTTACAGAGTAACACCAGAATTGCTTTCCGAGAGAAAGATTTAAAATTAGTATTTGTTAACAATCCAAGAAATATTTATGTGATAGTATGTACAAATACTAATTAAAACCTCCCTTTCAACTTCAATAGCCTTTTCTGAAAGAGAATTTGAATTAAATGCAAAAATATTAAAATTTCAACAAGATGGTCTCCCGTTGTTACCACTATAGGTAAGTCGCGTCTTGACTTGAAAATAGTGTTTTAAGTTAGGAGGTTAGAAGACAGCTAGACGCTCTTACGCTGAAAAGCCTGCCTCCGCTTTATTGCTGAGTCTTTGAGAAGTGTTGGTATTGTATATCTGATGTTTGATGTCCAAACAGGAATAAAACGTACCTACAACGTGTTAAAACAGTGAAAATTAGTTCAATTACCTTATGATGAGTATTCAAGAAAATATATTATTTGTAAGTTCATACTTTGCATTGGCTATCAATTCAATGCAGTAATAGTAAGATAATCGACTTAACACATTGTTAAACGGAGGAAGAGCATACCACGACTCGCCAAGATGGCTGACAGTCTTCAACTGGCGTATGTGTTCCAAGCCCCACAATCCCGTAAGCGTCAGACTGAGAAGAGCGGACAAATTGAAGAGCGCCTCGGCGGCCATTGTGGTGGCAAACTTCTCGCGAACTTTAAATGTGCGTAAGATTATTTTGATTAGAGAGAGTATTTATTAGAGATAAGTCGCAAAACTGTGTCTAATCTAATATATAAAGCAGAGTGTCCGTAGGTTTGTACGTGTTGCTTAGAAATCTACAGTTTTGTTCCAATCTTTATGAAATTTTGCACACGTAAGCTACAATCCATGAGAACGGTTGTCGTAAGTGTAAGAACCACGTACGATACATAGTTCACGAGATATGACGTCATAAACAATTAGATGCGCGGAAAACTGCTGCATTTAGCGACAATACTGCTCATTTTGTCCTAAACCATTGGACCGATTTCAACCAAATTTTGTACACACATTCCTTGCCGTGAGGTACAATTGCTGCAGGGTTAAGAATCATATACGACACATGGTTCAAAAGATATTACATCATAACCAATAGAAATCGCAAAAAAAATGCCATATAATGCGGCGAGACTTTCGAAATACACTGTATGAGAATGACAGTACTTAGCGACTTGCAACAAACTTTAGACATAATTTCAAACCTTTATTAAACTTTTTCTCGCTGGCAACCATAGTAAAATGATGAAAGGAAAAAAGTTTCTCGCTTACTACTTTTCCGCTGTTTATGGAGTAAAACTACGGCTCTCAGTATGACGTTACAATTTATAATTTTTACACTAAAAATTGTAGCTGCAGGAAATTTTACAGACAGTATACACGTATATAGTTGAGTGTACCTTTTAAATTGTACAAAGTACGACACGTAATTAATGAGATATGAGCACATAAACAGTAACTTTCACGGAAAACTGCCCCATCACGCACCAAGTTTTAATCTATTACTTCTTTACTACTAATTGTATTCTCAAGAGATTTTGCAGTTATACAGCCCTGATACAAATGAATATATACCTGAGAAATGATATGATAAATACCCGGGCAACGCCGGGTTTTCAGCTAGTCTAATATATAAAGCAGAGTGTCCGTATATTTGTACGTGTTGCATACAAATCTACAGTTTTGTTCCAATCTTTGTGAAATTTGGTACACGTAAGCTTTAATCTATGAGGACGGTCGCCGTAAGTGTAAGAATCACGTACAACACATTTCTCACGAGATATGATGTCATAAACAATGAGACGCGCGAAAAACTGCTGCATTAAGTGACATTGCTGCTCATTTTCTCCTAACTCACTGGACTGATATCAACCAAATTCGGTACACATATTCCTCACGTGAAATAACAATAGCTGAAGGAGTAGGAATCACATACGGCACAAGGTTCAGGAGATATAACGCCCTAAACAATATTGTCCCAAGAAATTGCCACGTAATGCGACGAGACTTTATAAATACAGTACATGAGAATGACAGTACTTGCAATAAACTTTAAACATAATTTCAAACCTTTATTAAACTTTTTCTCGCTGGCAACCACATCAAAATACAGAAAAGAAAAAAGTTTCCCGCTTACTACTTTTCCGCTGTTCATGGAATAAAACTATGGCATTCGGTAATACATTACAATTTATATTTTTTTATACTACAAATAGTACCAGCAGGAAATTTGACAGGCAGTATACACACATACAACTGAATGTACCTTTGAAATTGTATCACAGTACGACACGTAGTTCATGAGATATGAGTATATAAACAGTAACGTTTATGGAAAATTGCCCCATCACGCACCCAGTTTAATCTATTACTTCTTTGCTACTAATTGTACTCGCAACGATTTTACAGGCGTACAGTACTTATACAAATGAATACATAATTGAAAAATTATACAATTGTACAACATATAACTCAATAAATAGGACATCGTACGCATTTTATATATCATTTGTATTTTGATTACTATCTTTCTTTGTTTGGATACTGCACTCATAATTTTGTACACTATGCGAGACAGACTTATTTCTTATTTATTCTCCGATAAATATAGCATGATTTAAGAAAAAAGATGATGGTCTGAGAGAGAAGGGATAGGAGACGTACTAACTCATTCATGAATAAATAAATAAATACCCGGGACAGATTTAGACTCCTTGAATATACAGCAACTATCGGTTGTGTGTAAATTTATTTCACATACGGGGTAGAAATTGGCCAACAGCGTTTCCTCTTCCTAACGAAACCGAACTATAACATTTAGTTTTTAGCGTTCTAAGTGCAGCATATGAAAGGAATTTATCGTCGGACACGATTTTTTGTCACTTTCTCAGTATATTCTACGATTGTGAGACTTTTGTACAAACATTAATTTCGGAAGAGTTTCACACTTTACGTCTTTGCTTTAGTGCTGTATTCTCCAGTAATTAGATATTTCATAGCCTCAAAAAATGAAACAGGGCTGCCTGAAACAGCTAATGTTAAAAATCGATTGTGAAAGTGAAATATGCCATCAGATTCATAACTGAAAAATAGCTTCTTACCTAGTGAATACAGCAACCAGACACTACCAAATTCTTTTAAGAGCACGAAGTATGCCATAACGTTTCCTTAACTAATGCATGTAACATTGCATTGGGGTGTCTAGCAAGAATATAAGCATTTTTAAGCCAAATACCTTACAGTTGCGTGAACTGTTCAAAAGTCAACAACTATTGTCATAGGGTTCAACTTCACAAAGTGCATCCCGTTTGGCTATGTGTCATTCATATGTGGAACTATACATGGTTCTACAAACTCCTTTCAGTTGTTATACTTACATGTAAAGCAGATTATCTTAAAATTCTGCGTTACAAGTTGCTAATATTAAATTCATACACAAAAATTCGTACTGCAGTGCGGCAACTAATTTCGTGCCTCCAATATTTTACACAATCATAAATTGAAACTTTTTGAACTTCCTGTCCACCAGTACTGCCTAAAGTAGCTCCTTTTTAAGAGATACCAATATTGTAAAAGCCTGTTATTTATTTCATTCAGTCCTATATTGTCTTGACTAACAGACTGTTAAGCAAGAGTAACTATCTCTGAACACAAGTAGTAGGGCTACTTGTATTCCTGAGAAATATAAATGGGAACACAGTATTCGATCTTTTTATTCCTTTCATAAACTGATTTATGTATTTAAACGCTGAGCAGCTCTTCACCATCATGCTTCATGCACTCTCTAACAGTCAAACAATACAGACGTGACTATCAATTGTGTATATATATCCCGCAGTAGGCACTACCATGGCGGGCGGGCGAAAGTTCAAATTATCCCGCGACAGCAGTGCCGTTAGGGAGTGTAGTTATTTTTACAAGGTCTTTGATGTGCTCGGTATAGTTAACGCCATTTCCCATTATATTAACCTTCTTGGCTTTAAATGACATTGGGCTGTCTACCTACAAAATGAAACTCTGAATATCATCAACAGTTTTATTTCAAAAGAGATGTCTCAAAAACACACCTTACAGCGTAAGAATCCGTCTATTTAAGAACCAGAATCAGGTTACAGAGATTTCTTTCAGAAAAGAATGTCTAGTCCAAAACACTGTCGCCATAGTTCTTCTGCTTTATGGTATACCTACACACTTTACGAAAGCAAAAATTTGTTTTTCTTCTTTTTATAGTTTCGTGGAAATCGTCACTTTTATCGAAGATTTGCTCATCCTATACGTCAGCACGTCTACTTTATGAATTACCTGATTCTCTGTACACAGGTGACCTCAATCTAAACGAATAGCAGCAGTGGTTACAATCTCGGCCATGTACAAAGTGGTTGATTAATCGCCCACCCAAACAAGTAACGATAGAAATTTGCCTTCGTTTCAGAAGCGATTTGGCCGATATTCCATCCCTAAAGAGGTAAAGTAAGGGGTGAAATATATTTTTCAACTATGTCGCTATTCAGGAAATGTAGAAGCTATAATTATGGAAACTGATTTTTGTATTCTTGATGGGAATTTAAAAAATACGTGTTTGGACATTTCTGAAAAGCCCCCCCCCCCCTGTTTTTGTTGTGGTTTGATGCAGCATTCTACATTACCATATCCAGTGCAAGCCTCTTCATCTCTGAAGAAGAATAGCAATCTACATTGAACCTAGTAACTGTATTCGTCTTTCGGTCGCTCCCTGTGGTTTTTACCCTCACACTTCCCTCCGATTCTAAACTGACGATGCCTTGATATCTCTGAACCCACCAACCGATCACTTCTTTGTGATGCCAGATATGCCAGATATTTCTTTTCTCCCCCATTCCGTTCAGTACCTACTAAGCAGGTACGCGAGCTACCCATCTAATCAAAATATTTGTAAATCTATCGGACCAGACTGCGTGGTCATCAGTCCGTAGCTTACAAACTACTTAAAGTACGGTGAACTAACTTAAGGACACACCCATGCCCCAGGGAGGACTCGAACCTCCGACGGCGAGCAACCACACGCTCCACAGCGAGGCGCCTTAGACCGCTCGGCTACTCCACCGCGGCCTCTCTAATCTTCATCATTCTGTTGTAGCACGGAATACAAGCTACAGCAGGCCATGTTTTTTATTTTCTGCAGAGGTTGTGAATCCCCAACAAAACAAATTACTATATAATCCAAATGTTCAAATGCTTGTAAAGCTTATGGGACTCAACTGCGGGGTCATCAGTCTCTAAATTTACAAACTACTTATCAACTAACTTACACTAAAGACAACACACACATCCATGCCCGAGGGAGGATTGGAACCTCCGACGCGGGAGGCCGCGCGATCCGTAACGTGGCGCTCCAGACCGCTCGAATACTCCCGCGCCCCAAATTACTATATGTATTTTAGATTTTGTTTATTATATGACAACGGTTTTATTAAATTTCAGGAATTAAGTTGATGTAAAATAGTCATTAGCAGACGAAACGCGCTAGTCCCGGAATTTTATTTTATTTTATTTTCATTTTATTTTATTATTATTATTGTTTTTGAATTATTACTTAAGGTAACTTGCCTGTGAATCCTCTTAAAAAATCTATTTTTGTTGTTCATCTTACATTAAAGTTTAGACTTTTCTGAACACAACGGTGATTAAAACATTTAAATTGGACTACGGGAAGTTGATATTTAAACAATTCAAAGATCACTCTGTGTGCAGAAATGCCCTTTTTTCTGCTACTTTCACACGTTGATTGTCATTAGACGTCTCTCCCAAAAACATAAGAACTATTGTTTTTTAAGTTGGCAGCGCTGTTGGAAGACACATTTCGAATTTCTTATGTTTTCTCTTGTATATCTTTGGTTATTAACGTTTCCGTAGTTTAATTTAGTGCTACCTTGACTTTCTCGCAAGTTGCTATGCCTCCTGAAAAGTGTTTTGATTGGGCTACCTTCTTCTATAAGGCCACACTGATGACAATCCACAGCATGCGCTTTGTGACAGTGGTGGAGGCTCATGGTGTGGGTACAAAAAGGCACTCGAAAATGGTCATGTTTTATGTACACCAGCACTGCCTGCCGTTTGCAGTACTGGAGGCAGTTAAGTCCATATACAGGGACCTAAGTGACAAAAATCTCTTGTCACAATGCTTACATGGGAAAACACAAAACGTGAACGAATGCTTCAAACATTTCATATGGGAACGCCTGCCAAAAACAGTGTTTCTTAGGTTCAACACCATGAGATTAGGTGTGTTAGACGCTGTAATTTGTTTTAATGATGGGACTGTAAGCAGATGTAAAGTCTTAGAGTTACTAGGAATATCTTCTGGGTTCAAAATGAAACAATCAGTGGTGGCAACTAATGAGAGCTCCTGAATCTGAAAAGGTGGTTCTTGAGACAACTAAAGAAGCCAGGACAGCAAGGAGAAGCAAGAAATGAAAGAGAGAAGATGAGAACATATAAATCAAGAAGAATATTGACCTGGAATGCATTAGGTCAAACACAGGTGAATTATAGATAAAATATATACTTTACATAGAATTTCCCGAAATACATTTTCTGACATTTTTATTTCATGCAATAATAAACTATTTGAGTTAGAGATCTGAAAATTTTTGGTATGTTTCAGGATATTATTTGGAGAAAAGTAGACTACAGACACTAACCTACTATCAACAGGTGCAAAACTATCTACTGAATCATTATTTGTTTTGAACATCAAATGTAAATATTTCTAGAATTAAAACTTGTGATTTAAATTACATAATTGTAGTCTGCTTTCTAGATAGACATGTTCCTTATATGTACGTATAGTTTTAAGAGTCTAAGAAGGTTAGTCAATGCATAGAATCAAAGTAAGAAGCGGCAAATCATTTACAGGCCTTCAGAAAAATTTCTAAGAAGTTCAATATGTGACTTAGTGATACTCCCTGTATATGAAATTGTTCAGAAAGAGAGATGAAACATTGTCCTGAAATTTTATTCTGTTAAGAGTTAGGGGTTTTAAGTTAGAGCTGTGTGAACTTTAGGAAAATTTGTCGCATTTTTCCAGGCGTTAACAGGCAAGTTACCTTAAATTTTATTCCGTCAGTTGTTTAAAATGTATATTGTTAAACTATACTCAATGTAAAAAGAAATTTTTCTCTCTATGCAAAAATTTACTATTTAAAATATGACCTGTGTCAATATCTAGTGGGAAGTCAGTATAAATAAATTAAATAATTAAAAAGATTAACAACATAAGATTTTAATCAAAGACCGTGGCTGGCATTCAAGCAGTAACAAGTAACCCTTAAAGTTTTATGGTGCCTTGCGGAGTTCGTATGTAGGTTTTTATGGAGCATTTAAAAAAAAATCCGAAATGGAGTGCAAAAAGAGTTTGTCGGCGGCTAATGGAGTCTGCCTCGGTAACAGGTGTGGCGCCGTGTCCCAGCTTTTATCAGACAGCGCAGCGCGGCCCGCTAAGGCCAGCCGTTAACCCGCGAGCCGGCCCTATTCGGCAGAGACACACACAACACACGCGAGCCGCCCTAACGAACGCTGCTTATGCAAAGCAGACGCCGTGTCAGGGCCGAGCTCCATTAAGAAGTCCGCCGATGCCAGCGCAAGTAAACCCTGTCCAGTCACAGAGAGCCAGCGTTCCGTGGCAATTACTGACCCGGAAATACACCGAGAAGTAACAGAAGTCATGCCGGAGCGATATGCACAAATGTTTAAGGTGGCACTATCGCATACACGAGGTATAAAGGCGTGGTGCTGCGCTGCTAACGCAGCGAATAAAGACTTCCGTGTGTGCAATTACTTGAGAGATTTCTTCAGTGTATAAAGCTAGTTTACTCCTCACAATTATATAAGGAACTCATTGTTCAATGGGGCGATCTATAATTGTTTAATAATGATTTTGCAGCCAAGATCGCATTTTTAATTTATTATGTTACCGGTTTCAGCGTGCTCGACGCCATCTTCAGGCCTGTCGTATTTTACATAACTTCACAACATTTTTTATATACTAAAAGAGTACATCCAGGTTGAGGCGTCACCAGACATAAAATTTCAAGTCACAAATAAAATATATACATCCATCTTCCAGTGGTTTTGAAGCGAGGTACTTCAAAGTCTAAGTTCAATATTAATTGAAGTACAGTATAACAGTTCAATATTAATTGAAGTACAGTATAACAGTTATACTGTACTTCAATTAATATTGAACTTAGACTTTGAAGTACCTCGCTTCAAAACCATTGGAAGATGGATGTATATATTTTATTTGTGACTAGAAATTTTATGTTTGGTGACGCCTCGTTATACCGTACTTCAATTAATATTGAAGCTCCGGTTGTGGCTGCAAAGACGCTGCTCCCGCGAATTGCATCACCTCTATTGTACATGGAACAGATAAACAAACAAACACATTTTAAGTACAAAACAGTAAACATTTTCACACAAAAACTTAATATTTTTTTATAAAGGATATCTTGGAAAAACGGAGCTGACACAGAGCAGTAGTGGTTCTTTATTTCTGTGTCCCACTACAACATGAAAGCAGTCAATGAAAATAGGTATAGTAAGCTAATTTACTGAGATGTATATCACCAAATTTTGCAATGGCCCTGATAGCATAAATAGCTGAACTCAAATGTGTCAGCAGATCTTCAATGTGTTTCTTCCAATTCAATCTCTCGTCAATGCAAACACCTAAAAATTTTGAATATTCTACCTTAGCTACAGATTTGTGTTCAAAGTCGAAATTTATTAAAGGTGTCATGCTATTTGCTGTATCAAACTGTATATATTTGGTTGTATTAAAATTTAATGAGAATCCATTTCGAGAGAACCACTTAATAATTTTCTGAAATACATCATTTACAATTTCATCAGTTAATGCCTGTTTGTTAGGCGTGATATCTATACTTGTATCATCAGCAAAAAGAACTAGCTTAGCATCTTCGTGAAAGAACAGACGTCACTTCTGACCCTGCAGGTATTATTCTTTCATATTCACAGAATATATGACATCAACTGCAAATTGGCGAAGCTGAAAATATGTACCCAGGTGGGATTCGAACCCGGGTCTCCTGCTTTCTAGGCACTGAGGACACATTGATCACCGCACCTGCAAGGACTACCTCAGCACGCCTCCCGTCAGATACAAATTCCAAGCTTCTCCCTTCCCACAGTACTCAAACTCGTAGTTATGAAACTAATTCCCGTATGAGTAAGGGCCAATTTGTATCTGACGGGAGGCGTGCTTAGGTAGTCCTTGCAGGTACGGTGATCACTGTGTCCCCAGTGGTGTAGCGGTAAGCGCAACTGCCTAGAAAACAGGAGAGTCGGGTTCGAATCCGGCTGAGTACACATTTTCAGCTTCGCCCATTTGCAGTTGATGTCATATATCCTGTGAATTATTAATATATATTAAGAACAGAAAAGGACCCAAGACCGAATTGTGGCGCCCCATTTTTGATAACTCCCCAGTTAGAGGAATTAATTGGAGATTATTATAAGCTCTTCTATTCAGAGAACATCAAGTAGTATGCGGAACACCGAGCAAGAATGCTTACAGGACAAAACTTACAAAACAGAGTAAGGGGGATGTATTATAATATTCATCTCGGGCTTGCAGCCGGATACTATCGTCAACTAAACATAATAATTCGGCAGACCAACTGGCTGCCATCTTCAGGTGAGTGCACTGATACATTTACTCGCCGGAAACTAAGACAGAACAGAAACAGCCCCTTTATACACCGCTGACGACCCACCGCGCGTGCGCGAAACCAAAGTAGTGGCCCTCTAGGCGCAATAGAACTAGTAGCGCGCCGGTGGGGAAAATCGGCAAAACGATGGCTCGAAACAAGACTAGTTAAAAGAAACAGCATGTCGAAATGAAGACCGTTGTTGCTTAATATCAGATAATCCAAGTTTTACTTACAGGGAAGCCCTGGTCCCTATTAATAATATTATCGGCCATAAGAAATTCTTTGGATTCTTTAAGAACACATTACCAGCAGCGGGAAGCAGGACCAATAAGTTTTGTTTCATCAGATAACATCTTGTGTCCCTCATTCAGACAATGTTCAGCAACAGCTGACCTTTCAGGTTGAAATTGATGTTCCACACACCGATCCTGAACTGTGCGGATCGTTTGGCCGATGTAAGTCTTACCATAGTAACATGGAATTCTATAAACACCGGGTTTCCTCAGTCCTAAATCATCTTTCACTGACCCAAGACGGACCCTAGTCTTTGGTGGTGGCATAAAAACACTTTTAATGTCAAATCTTGTTAAAATTCTTGAACTTTTTGAGTAAATATTCCCGACGAAAGGCAAAAAGGCAATAGACTTGTAATTGACCTCTAATGGTTCACCTTTTGCACCGAAAATTGGCGAAACGATCCGCACAGTTCAGGATAGGTGTGTGGAACATCACCGTCACACTCGTTTACTTCAACCTGAAAAGTCAGCTGTTACTGAACATTGAATGAGGGATACAAGATGTTATATGATGAAACAAAACTGATTGCTCCTGCTTCCTACAACTGGGAATATGTTCTTAAAGAATTCATAGAATTTCTTACGGACGATAATATTAATAGCAACAAGGGCTTCCCTCTAACTTCAAATCCAATCTTATCTGATATTAAGCAACAACGGTCTTCATTTCGACCTGCTGTTTCTTTTAACTAGACTTGTTTCGACCCATCGTTTTGCCGATTTTCCCCACCGGCGGGCTACTAGTTCTATTGCGCCTAGAGGGCCTCTACTTTGGTTTCTCGCACGCGCGGTGGGTTGTCATCGGTGTATAAAGGGGCCACTGTTTCTGTTCTGCGTCAGTTTCCGGCGAGTAAGTGTAAGCAGCACACTCACCTGAAGATGGCAGCCAGTTGGACTACCAAAATATTGTGTTTAGTTGACGATGGTATCTGGATGCAAGCCCGAGATGAATATTATCAGTTATTACGCCGGGAAAGTCTACGCAAACACGGGGATGTATTATACGAGGCGCGTCCAGAAAGTAAGTTCCGTTTGGTAATAAAATGAAATTGTACGCAGATACAGAAGAAATTTTTATTGCACAAAACTACTTTTCCACATAACTGCCGAAATTTTGCAGGCATTTGTCATAGCGTGGCACCAGGTTTTGTATACTTTTTCATAGAAATCTGCCGCCTGTCTTCAACCAGTTTCTTTCAGCTCGTCGTCATTGGTGAAGTGATGACCGCCAAGGAAAGACTTGAGATGTCGTGGATCTTGTCATCAATCGCGTGAACCAGTTCTTCTGTAACCAAAGTTGGACGCCCACTTCGTTCTTTATCGTGCACATCACTACGCTCGCCATTGAACTGTCGGACCCATCTTCTCACCATCGAATTACTCATCGCATTTGGTCCGTAAACATCTCAAATTTGCCGATAAATTTCTCTTGGTTTCACTTTCCTCGCATTCAGAAATCGAATCACCGACCTGATTTCAAAGGCGGCGGGATTTTCAATCAACGCCGACATTTCAAACAAGCACAACAAAGCGTACGTAACTGACAGCGATCTCCAAATGGCGCACGTTCTTCTCCTTGATATACATCGTCTACAGAGCATGTGCGGAACTTCAGTCGCAGCGCTTCAGCGGAGATAAATTGACACGGAACGTACTTTCTGGACGCGCCTCGTATACCGGTCATATTACGTCCCGATCCTGACATGTGCATCCAAAACCTGGGTTATGAAAGGAAGAGAGAAAAGTAAATTACAAGCTAGTGAGATGAAATTCTTCAGGAACAGTATTGGAGCGACAAAGAGAGACAGGCTAAGAAATGAGAGGATCAGAGAGTTAATGAAGGTGGAACCATTAAAGAGGAGATAGAGAAATGAAGGCTGAAATGGTATTGCCGTGTTAAGCGAATATTCAGATGTATGTAAACCTATGGGACTTATCGACGTAGGTTATCAGTCCCTAGGCTTACCGACTAGTTAAACTAACTTAAACTAAGGACATCACAAACACCCTTGCCGGAGAGAGGACTCTAATCCCCGACAGCTAACGGCCGCACGCACCGCAGCTGGGCACCTTAGTGCGCACGGCTATTCTGCACCTTTAAGTCCTAAAGAAATGTTCAAATGTTTGGGACCAAACTACGTTGGTCATCAGTCCCTAGTCTTACAAATTACTTAAACTAAGTTAAACTAACCTAAGGACAACACACATATGCATGCCCGAGGGAGGATAATGGTACGACTGCAAGGCAGTGCGACGGAGAATTGGTCTCGATCCTGGATTTCTCACATTGAGCCAGCTGTCACCTTCACTCTCTGTAGATTGTTTATTTGTGGAGCTTTCCGTGTCGTTCCCTGTCCCGTTGTCTAGGCTCCTGACTGTAACCGTTTGGTACAGTCGGTTTGCGGTTAAAGATGAGCCTGTGTCCACTCCCTCGCCGACTGCGCCTGCGCGGACAGAGCTGTCTGCCCGTTGCGGCTCCGTGCGCTTGTCAGCTGTAGTGATGGCAGCAGCAGCCGCTGCCGTGGCTAACAGTGGGCTGACTGACTGCCCACTGCCCAGTCCGCGGCCAGCGAGGCGCGTACGCCGCCATGGGTGGCCGTCCCATGCCGCCGCCTATTCTTAGTCCACACACACACACACACACACACACGGTGACGTCACCTGCGCCTCTTCCTTATGCGATGCCTGCAAGCCTCGCGCATCCCTCTCGGCGCTGCAAGGTGACGTCGGGACCGCTGGTGACAGCTTCTCGGCGCAACGGAGCGTAGGTCTGTCCGTGACACCGTACCTCGGACTGACTTCCTGCACACCTGGTTCGTCTTACAAGGACACAACATGGCTAACAGAATTTAGTAATTTCTTTTATATTTATGGGACATGAACCAATCAGCCAAACTCATTCGATACAACTCTAAAAAAAATTCGAGAAAATAGACTTCCAAAAATTCTGAGATCCTTTGATAAATATAAAAATCGAGAATGATTCCGAGAACAACCGTGATTCGCAGTGTCGACTGCTCGAAACCCGCCATTCCCTTCTTTCTTACTTGTTGCACTTCGATACAATACCTACACCATCTCTATACTTATAAGACGCATTTGTTGTCTGTCTGTCTGTTCTCTTATTACTCAAGATCCAGGCAACCAAATAACGTGAAATTTGGTACACGTACACAAAATTACATGGGGAAGCATCTTAAACAGGTTTAGTTCCATCTTTTTTTTTTTTTTTTTTTTGGAAAACCAACCGGAAAATTTGAGAAAAAGTGAAAGTGTCCTTGTAAATCTATATCTTCGCACTGATCTTGATGAAATTTTGCACAACTGACCTTCAAAACAAAAGGAAAAATTTCGTGCAGTGCATGGTGGAGAGTACTTATGGGTTTTGCCAAAATCCATAGTTCTGCTCCGATCTTGATGAAATTTTGTACACTTCAACTTGAAAACAAGATGAAGGTTACTGTCTGCATAAAATTTCGTTTGGTGCATGGGGGAGAGTACTTTACTTACAGACTTCGATTGCAATTATAGAAATAACACGCATTTGTTGTCTGTTTGGTCAAAAATGTTGTTTATCACATTGCTTTTACGTAAATGTACCCTTTTATTACATGCAAATAACCGGTTTTGTCCGCTTCTACAGAAAACCTTATTTTAAACCCGGGCAAAGTCTGTTACTTGCAGCTAGTTTTAATATAAAATCATCCGCTTTATGGCGATTAACACACAACTTATCGTGACAGAATTCATGTACTATTTAAACTGCACTTTGTTATTTTATTAATTACGATGAGACCATATCTGTAAATACATAAAAGGTAACTTACAGGTTGTAACCACAATTAGAGGAGAATGTGGATGGATTGCTTTCAGTCTTTCTGATGTGTTCTATATATTTAATGTCAACGTTTCTTCCAGTTTAACCTATGTGAAATGTGTGCCATGTGTTAGATACAATTTTGTAAATTCCAGATTTGTTCTATGAACAGAAACATAGCTCAAACTAACCATAATCCTTAAAAATGAAAGAAAGCAACATGTATACCCACGAATATCCTAATTATGTGAACACCCCCAAACTACATAATCTGCTCGTATACACCCTGTAGTGGTTAATATTAATACCTCAGCATACTAAATACGCAAGAAACCAAATAATCTCGTAATAAATTATGTATGTCTAACAAAAAAAAACACAATAAACAATTCTAGAACACTATTACAGAACACAAAAGACATACTAATACCCTCAGGAGAAAATTTCCGATATTACAAACATCCCTATCCAGAAGTAGGCCTAATACATATCATAGAACAAAACCTACCCAAATACATAGAAAAATCCGTTACAAAGCATTACAAAATTTTTGGAATTATTAAAACCACCCTTCCACCAAATTTACTATTATTTTCACAACATTATATATACATAAACTGATGGCATGGCTATGTGATGTATTATAGCTGGAACCATAGCAGATGCGTTCCTCAATATCTTGGAAGAAAAATGCTTCAGTTAAAAAAATAAAAAATTCTTATACTATTACAAGAATGTAGATGATGCTGTAATGCCTATATATCAAAGTGACTATGTACATAAAGTACTATAGTAACTATGCTTCAAACTAAAACCCATAATAGAACAAACAGGGAAAAAAAGGCAATCAACTTTGTCAACTTGATCATCAAACCCAACAATAATACATATACATTCTAAATTTATAGCAAACCCAGTATAACTGATTGTATTATAAGTGTACAATCATGTCACAAAAAAGGGGGTAAAGACAAAAACTGTCATTCTTCAACAAATATTGTTAAAAGATTAATAAATCTGTCAGTAGAAGAAAAAGCAATTAAAAAATAAATATAAATCCTAGAATAAATAGCTATCATAACGATTATGACCACACAATTGTATCACAATTATACCATAGCAAAATACAACCGATGTACATTAAGGCTCATTATACATGAAGACACTAGACATACAAACAACAAAATATAAAAACAGAATATACGAGCCCATAACATTTCTAACAAAATTAATAAAATATCCTAAAACACAGCCATAGCCTCAAATATAAAATTTGTAAACTCCGAAACTCCCGTCTATAACTACCATGGGATCAACAAAATTGAATGTAATGCATGCCACAAAGTTTGTACAGGTCAAACTGGAAGAAATTTCAGATCATTGGACATAAAGTACTTAGAAGAAACAGTGAAAGAAATCCATTACATACTGTCAACGCCTATAAACAAAAACACACTACGTAAAAGCCGTAAATGAAGCATTAAATATTGTCCACATTCACGTAATAAGAACCATTTGTGGATGCTTTTGAGGAAATGGAACTAATTCGCATGCCAACATAAATCCTCTAAATTTATTTAATCAAAAAGCCGAATTAAAACCTAGATAACAGATTACTTAGTTATCCAAAGATAATCAATAAGCAAAATCCACTGTAAAAACGCAAATAACACACAGGAAAGATATAAAATCAAAGAATATCACACACAGACAACTAAAACTATGGTATATATGTTAATAAATAAAATATGTATATAAAATTCCAGCACAGAATAGAAGCCAAAGACATTTCAGTTAAACCAATACACATAAAAATAAAGCTAACACAACCGAATCTCTTATGAATAGGTACAAAACTCCTGTAATTGTAGATACAACTTGCGAGAGACTGGTCACCTAACAGTTTAGTCCCCTCTAAACAACAACAACAACAACAACTTGTGAATTAACTTTCATGTATTTACAGAAAACTTGATAATGGCTAAAACTTCAACATTGGCTCCTTTTATGGTTATAGAATTTTACAACTATTTCACTGCTTTATATATATAACCATTATGTCACTGAAAGACATTGTACAATGCGGTCCCCAAAGAAAGACACCTAATCGTAATATTTTAAAAAGTGTATGCATTTTTTCTTAATTTTCAATTCTCATACTAACTTGTTCACTAATGATGGTTTCAGTCAAATAAACATCACGGATAACATTGAACCATGGTGGCTTCTGGTTCTGATGCAGCGCGTCCTTCCTGTTCGACGTCCTCCTATTGCCAACACTGGGTGGTCTGCCTTGTTCGTTTTGTTTATGAAACTCTCCTTTTAACTACTATGTTACTATATCTACCTTTTTACTTCCATTTCAGTCGCATTCCTTGATGAGTGTGTCAATATGTGCTTCTTATGACGATCCATTTTACAGCACTTTCTTGGCTACCATTTGCGCACGTAAAGTTTCATGGCTTGATAGGATGATTGCGGTTTTGCCTGAGTTGTTGTTATCGATGCTTGGCTGCTGACATGCATGTGCCCAGAGGGTCCCGGTTGGCTCTGTGCTGGCAGCCAGTTGTGGGGACTGTAGCAAGTTGTCAGAAGTGTCTGAGGGCCGCCTCACGCTGCTGCGCCAGTCAGCCGATGGAGTTTGTGACAGCGCTGTCAGTGGCAGTTGACAGCTGTCATATGCCGGAGTGACAAATGGGGAGTGCGGCATGTGTGTGAACAACATCGTCTAGAAGACAAAGCCTGATAACTGGCCGTGCCTACGTCACACCGAGAGGCGGCGGACGCAAGCTGACTGGCCAGCCGCTACGAGGCGGCGGGCGTGCCCCAGCGGCCAGCCGCCTCTCGGTGTGACGTAGGCACGGCCAGTTGTCAGGCCTTGTCTTCTAGCCGATGTTGGTGTGAAGCAGTGTGGGCCACGCCAATGTGTGTGAGGAGCTGGAGACAGATTTGTCGTGACGGCTGATGTTCTTTGGCACTAACACTTCGATATGAATAATGTTCCGCACCTGACCAATTGCATGGCCGCTTTTTAAGTTCTTGGAGAAGTCTTGAGCCATTTCTTTCAGCAACATGGTGGTGCTCTGGGCCGTGCTATGTTGATAGAACGATCATTCACATAACCCAAGTCATCGGTACTTCCGCCGCTGTGGAACTGATAAGTTGCCATATACATCTTGTGGCTCCGTGTCATGTGGATTGCCATCTTAATCTACGTTCTATCACGGCATGCCGCGGCGGAGCGGCCGAGCGTATTGGGGCGCTATGCTACGATGCGCGAGGCCGTTCCCTGTCGGAGGATCGAATCCCCCTCGGTCTTGGCTGTTTGTGTCGTCTTTACTATAAGGTACTTCATAACTAGTTTGTGCGTTTAGGGACTGATGACCCCGCAGTTAAGTTCCTTAAGATTGACAAACATTTGAACATATTGGCCCACTTTAGGTTACGGTAGTAACACTAAAAGTGGGCCTTTGCGATCGTCTTTTGCCAGCTCGAAATTTAAATGAAAATTGAATAACCAAAACCGAATTTGTCGAGGAGAAAATTCTCTACAACTTTGCTCTTTTATGTTTTTTTTTTTTTTTTTTTTTTTTTTTTTTTTTTTTTTTTTTTTTTTTTCATATCTCGTATCGTTTCAGAGATATTTGCAAAAATAACGGCGATTTTGGGACGTCTGTCTGTCCGTAACGTGTTCCCTGTTTTCAAGACGAAGCGTTCAACGGATCAGCACCAAATTTTACAGACATAATTGTTGGCCGTCAGAGACCAGAACCTCCCCTTTTCAAATTTTCCGAACAAAAAATACGGTAGTAATACCAAAAAACCGTTTTAATATAATTGTAATTGCATACGAACCGTTGATCTGACACGAAAATTGAATAACCTAATTGGTAGAGAGGAAAATTCTCTACAACTTCGCTCTATTATGGTTTTTTTTTTTTTCATATCTTGCATCGTTGCCGAGATATTTGCAAAAATAACAGCGATTTGACTATGTCTGTCTGGCTGTAACGTGTTCCCACTTTTTAGGTCGAACCGTTCACCCGATCGGCACCAAATTTGA
Organism: Locusta migratoria; assembly: GCA_026315105.1. NCBI lineage: Eukaryota > Metazoa > Arthropoda > Insecta > Orthoptera > Acrididae > Locusta > Locusta migratoria. The sequence continues at coordinate 545,056,533 of CM048746.1, forward strand.
CAGACATAATTGTTGGCTACCAGAGACCTCGCGTTTTGAAATATTTCGGACAAGAAATACGTTAGTAATACCAAAAAAAGCCGTTTGTAATGTAATTTTAATTGCAAATAAACCGTTCATCTGACGCAAAAATTGAATAAACGAATTTGTAGAGGAGAAAATTCTCTACAAATTTTCTTCCCTTATGTTTTTTTCATATTGCGTATCGTTTGAGAGATATTTGCAAAAATAACGGAGTTTTGACACCCTTAATTGAATTAACGAAAACCAGCCGTTCGCGGATGTCACGTGACATTGCTCGCCGAGAACTCTATGTGGCATACGCCGTCTTGCGTTGCGTATTTGATTTTCTTATTGTAACTTACACGTTGTCATTTCAAAGCAATGGCGCACTGAAGAATTAACAAAAACACGACGTTCTTCGTACGATAAATGATAATCTAGTGCCTATAAATGCCATATTAGCATCAGTTAACAACAGACGTTAATAGTATGAAATTAAAGTTCTAACTGTTACCCATAGCGTAGTAGGCAATGCATTGGACAGTAACGCTGAAGGTCAGTGGTTCGAAACCACTACCTAATATTTTTTCCTAAAATGGTTTCAGACACTCTTATTAATTAATTTTTTATTATTTAGATTATTATTTTTGTCCAAAATGTTTGCAAAACTTATAAAACTACAAATCTAAAGTAAAACACGTTAGTGCGATTTTTTTTGTCTCGGCATTGTTTTGAAATATTTGGTGGCGCATCGTACAATATGCAGGCGGCTTCTTGCTTCAACTGAGTATTTTCCTTAAGTGTAGCTAGGGTATTTATCTGCTTATGTAGCCGTTCGCGAGTCCGTTACCTGCGCTGGTCGTCGACTTATTTTGAGGCAGTGTCTTTTACACCCTTCTACCGATTACTGTCTTCGCAAGTGGATGTATTTTGGTAGTATAAATTCCTTTTTGAATTACATGATAACCACCACATTTCAACCTCGCAAGGTGCTCCTCCTGTTTCCTTGACTACTTGTTCTGCTTAATGTATTGTAACCACACTGTCGTACCTCCACGGTACCAAACGAAATCTGGCCACTGTCTCATATACAATATTTGCCTTACTGGATTTGATACGTGTTAGTGTTTCACGATTATTGCAGCTGACCACTTCCAGCAGTTTGGGGTTTTGTATTTCTGTGTAATCCTTGGAACAGGTGATTTCAGAACACTGTTGCACCTTAAATGCCAGTTTAGTGTAATACGTATTGATGTAGGATGAGCAATCTTGGTTGTATCATGTAATCTCTCAATTTTATATGTAGTAATTGGATTAATCCATCTTATTAATGTCACTCAATTTGTGATTTGTGTTCAATTTTGATGTGCTTTCTTTTTTTAAGGGAGGTTAAAATTCTGGACTTTCCCTCCTGGTGCCCTTTCATTATTGTTTAAAAAAACTATTTAAGCTTGTCGCCTTTTTTGTTGTTATTCAACCCTTTTGAATGCTCTTTAAGGTTGGTTAATTTATTTGGAGCACCGCCTTTACCGGCTGAAAGTTTGTTTGTATTAAATAATGTATAGTTTTTAGCGTGGGCCTTATCCACTGTAGTAGTTTGCTTTCTTGTTGTTTTTAACACTATAAATATCGAAATGAGCTTCACCTGCTGACGGTGTTTTTACTAGAATTGTGTATGAAAGTCGTTACTTTGTGATCTCAGCACTTTATTTAATAAAAGTTATTTGTTTTAAAGAATTGTTCAGTGAATTAATTATGGGCTTCATAGGCGTCAGTTTTTTTCACCTTTCTTGTTGTTTTAACCTAGAATTATTCTGTAAATTTTTGAAAAGAACAAATTGGGATTCATCTGCTGAGGATTTTCTATCCTACCAATGTTTTACTCTACAATTTTATGCAAGTTATTATACAAGTTCTTAAGCAATTAAATATGGGCCTCACGCGATGACCATTTTCAATTATTCCATCTTGGAGAAAATAAATAAATTAAAGTAGCAATTGATTTTACTGGTTACTCACCCAGTCTTGTCCTTACACCGTTTTGTAATTCAAATTTGAGATTTCAACTGATAGTTGTGCGTGATTGCGATTGTGTAAAATCGCGCCCACTGCTAAAATCAATTGCTTCTTCTTCGTATTTACGCTGTTAATTATATTTTATTGCATCGTATTGTTGTATTTGTTGTTCGTTACATCCTATGGCTCGGAAACCCGACGCTCCTGGGACTGAGCACCTACACAAGGATTTCCTCATTTCCAAACTTAAAGTTACAGAAAAAAAATAAATAAATAAAAAAGCCCAGAGGCAGTTCCCCCAAATTGACAGTCCATTAGTGAGGAGCCCTGGATCAAACTATTTTCGTGTCTCGCAGGTGAGATATCTGTTAAACACCTTACAAAGTATATACAATAGTTGGGCCGGCCGCGGTGGCCGAGGGGACTGAGGCGCTCCAGTCACGGTCTGCACGGCCACTAGGGTCGGGGGTTCGAATCCCCCCTCGGGCATATTTGTGCCGTCCTTAGTGTTAGCAAGTTCATAAGTAGTTTGTAAGTTTAGGGACTGATGACCCCGTAGTTAAGTCCCATAAGCTATACAAACATTTGAACATGTTTGGAAAGCTTATATCCTTTCCTAGATGATAACTAGCCTAGTGATCGAGAGATAGAGTTGGGCACGCATCTCTTGGCTCAGGTAACAGCAGTACTAGCATACTGGTTTACAGGGCATTGTAAGTCCGGCATTGCAACATCGTAGGAATCTCAGCTCCTTCGGACTGGATGGTGTTGTGGGCACGGGTGAGGCCATCGGTATGCGTGGGGGTTCGAGCTACCCATGAATGTTGTTGGTCCTCACCATCAGTGTGGATGTAGGTGGTTTAACCATCAGTCAGTAGCTGTAATGAATACTACTGTAGTTACAGTAACCAATGTGTGTGTGTGTCTGGGTAGTCATAATGAGACCAAATGTAATTGCAGCTATCCGTGTGTCTTTTCAGGATCGTTGAGGCCATCACTGGTTGGGTGGTTCGACTTTTGGTGTGTGTTGGGGGCGGGGAACCTGCCTCCATGACGTGCCGCTTTAGGTTTGTTTTTGTTTGTAGAGCTTATGGGACCTAAGCTTACAAACTACTTATGAACTAGCTTATACTAAGGACGGCACAAATATCCATGCCCGAGGGAGGGGGGATTCGAACCCCCGACCGTAGTGGCCGTGCAGACCGTGATTGGAGCGCCTCAGTCCCCTCGGCCACCGCGGCCGGCCTTTAGGTTTGAGGGGATGGGATTTGAGCTGTGTTAACTTGTTCTGGTGTCTTCTAGAGTATGTTTTGCCCTTTCGACTTCGGTTTGGCTTTTGTTTATTGTTGTGCCTTTGGCTTGAAGTTTTTTATTAACACTTTTCTTGGGGCGGTCTACATCATCGCCTTTTGCCGCGTTATTTAGTTTGAGGCGTCAAGGTTGAGCAATGTAGGCCCGCTATTGCGCTTTTTGAATTTCTGATTTAGAAATTTCGTATATTTTAAAGCTCTGTTGGTGTGAGATTAAGCTGCTTCGACTCGTTTTAGTGCCTAAAGTGGTCTTTAATACAAAGATCGAGTAGTTTTACATCCCTATGTTCAGATTTGAGGCGAGGAGGTTGAGCCATGGTGGTTTCTGGTAATGATCCAGCGCATCCTTCCTGTTCAAAGTCGTTTTATAGCTCTGCCTTGATTGTTCTGTTTATGAATCTTTCCTTTTAAAATATCTATCCCTCCTTATTTTACCTTCTCTTGTTCCTACGTCTACCTTGTTCCTGTTATTTCATCCGCATTTTTAAAGGTTTGTAAAGCTTATGGAACTTAACTGCGGGGTCATTCATGCCCGATGGGGGGAGGGGGGATTCGATCCCTCGAAGCTACTGGACGATTTTAATTTACTTCACCCTCAGATGACCTTCACGAATGTAATTATGGATCATAATAGAACTCTTAATTATCTAGATTTGCAATTGCAACTTGAAGGAAGAAAAATACAATTTGACATCTTTCGCAAACCCACAACAAGAGACTCCATCACTCATTCCTCTTCACGCACAAGATGAGTTTCTTCAAGTCTATGATTCATCGCATCACAGAACTCCCTTTAAAGCAATCTTCCATTGAGAACGAATTAGCAATTCTCAAGTACATCGCGATCTGTAATGAATACAACCCACATATAATAAACCACCTTTACAAAGAAAAAACTGCTAATACAGAGTCAAAAATCCTTTCAGCCCTGCTATCTTCTATATAGCTAGATATAAGGGATCAACTAGAGATCCATTTGTGTGGATGTTGTTTCATAAGAACGATGTTTGCTGAATCCGTGTCGACTTTCTGTCTTTTCTTCTAGATATTTCATTATGTGCTCGCACAGTATGTGCTAGTAAGTATTACTGCAGATTCATATTAGCAAAGATATGGGGCTGTGTTAATGCAAGAGTCGTTAGTATTTGGCTTGTAAATGCCAAAACAGGTACATACACAAGGCGTTTTTGTTGTGGTCTTCAATCCGGAGGCTAGTTTGATGCAGCTCTCCACAATACCCTATCCTGAGCAAGCCTCTTCATCTCCACATAAGAACGGCAACCTACATCTGTGAATCTGATTACTGTATCCATCTCTTGGTCGTTCTCTGCTGTTTTTACGCCACACACTTCCCTCCAACGCTAAATTCACAAGTCTTTGATGTTTAAGAATGTGTCCTACCAATCGATCACTTCTTTTAGTCAAGGTACGCCAGAAATTACTTTTCTCCCAAAATCTGTTCAATACCTCCGCATTAGATACTCAGTCCACCTACCTAATCTTCAGCATTCTTCTGTAACGCCACATTTCAAAAGCCTCTATCCTCTTCCTGTCCGCACTGTTTATCGTCAATGTTTCATTCCCATACAAGGCAACACTCCACACAAATGCCTTCAGAAAACATTCTATGTTAACAAATTTCTCTTTTTCAAGAACGCTTTTCTACCCATTGCCATTCTGCATTTTACATCCTATGTACTGCGAGCATCATTTGTTATTTTATTACCCAAGTGACAAAACTCATCTACCTCCCTTATTGTTTCGTTACCTAATCTAATTCCTTCTTAGAGTACATTTCATTACCCTAGTTTTGCTCTTGTTAATGTTCATCTTATATGCATCTTTCAGCACACTGGCCATTCCGTTCAACTGCTCTTCCAGGTCCTTTGCTGTCTCTGACAGAATTACTATGTTTTTAATTCTTCACCCTGAACTTTAATTCCTTCTCCAAATTTGTCCTTGCTTTCCTTTATGTAAAAATTGAATAACAATGGAGAAAGGCTACAACCCTGTCTTACTCCCTTCCCAACCACTGCATTCCTTTCATGCCCTTCAACTCTGACAACCGCTGTCTGGTTTTTGTACAAGTTGTAAATAACCGTACGCTCCCTATATTTCACTCCTGCTTGCTTCAGAACTTGAAATAGTTTATTCCAATCAACATTGTCAAAAGCCTTCTTCAAATTTAGTTTTGCCTTTCCAGAATACCACCTATGTTTAGGACTATATCATCCATTACACAATTAATGTACATTATTGTCCGCCTCCAAAAATTTAGTAGACAGCCATGTTCTTACGGAGAAATTACAATCTTCCTAAGAGAAATCAGACGTCGTTTCGAAATGTTTAAGTGTTTGTTCTTCCCATGTGCCATTCTAAAGGGGGACGATAGAAAGATAGTTCGGAAGTACAGGATGCTCAACAAAAAAGCAGGAAATTAGGATTTTGTACAATAAGAGCGACTGTAGGTGCAATAACGAGTGTTATGTGCAGTTGTATAGTTATGTACTGTCGCATTGTGTATATTACGTATGTAATCCACACAGTGTTAATTGTTTCTTTGCAGGATGACCTAAGTAACGAATTTTCAATGTGTGATAGTCCATTTTCAAGCAAGAACATTTGACATGGGGCTGAAGAAGTGCAGGAACATTTTACCACAATTTTTCAGTGCAATGTCACTTGTTGCGAAAGTGCGAAAGTATGGATCTGGCATGACGTGTCAAATCGCGACACCTACTAAACGGAAAATGTTGGAACTTGCTGTTACACCAAAAAGACAAATCAGAAGATTTTGTGTCCCAACTTCGTCGCCGCTTTTGTGTCCCAGGCTCGTCGTAGGTGTCGGTGGCCGGGTGGATGAGACCGACACAGGAATATAGATAGCACGCTGGTGCAGGTACGGAGGGGAGCAGCCAGAAACTATAAACACTAGAGTAAATTAGAAAGAGATATATATTGCACAGAATGTAACAATACTTAACTTTTACATAGTACTGCAGAATGTTGATACATAGTTGTTAGAGGCCTGCCTAGTGCCTGTACGATAGCAAAGTCTTCAATGGTGCCTATCTGATTACTAAGGTCCTAACTGGTTGCTATCTCCGTCCGAAGTGCCCGATGTCGTTCAGTGGTGGCCACGAGCGGTGTTGCCGCAGACGGCGCTCGTGGCTGTCGTCGTAAGACCGCCGCGCCGTGCGTGCATGGCGGCGCGCGGCGAAAGTAGGTGGCGCGCACTTTGTACTTGTGCGACACCACACCCCTCCCCTCCAAACCGCCGCGCCGTCGTGGCGTAGGGCTGAGGGCCATGGCGACGGCACTGGGAGGAGGGCCTGGGCGGGGGCGTTACTGGTGGGACGGGCGTCGTAGCTGAGGCTGGGATCGAGACGCCGTCCGCGCCCCGGCATCCGCCTTGCGATCCTCCAGGGAACCCACCGAAACCTGGGGAAGGGCGCACCCCCCCGCCCAGAGGGAGCAGGTCATCTTCTTCTGAGGTGCGTGGCCCAGGCGGCGGCGGCACGCACGGTCCCGGAGTCCCTCTCGGAGACGCTGTCATCTGCGGCGGCGACAGCGGCGGTGACAGCGGCGGCGTCGCGTCAATCTCCATCGGGACGATCTCGTAGTCCGGGGACGCTGGATCCGTCGACGAACGATGTGGATGTGCTCCCTGGCGGTGAACTGGGTCTGGAATCAAGAAACCGGAGACAGGATCGCGCGGTCTGTGCAGGCGCAATTGGTTTGCGTGGCGCCGCAGCTCCGACCCTGTGGAAGAACGTACAACATACATATTGCGACCGAGCACGCGCTGAATGATGCCCGGCATCCATAGTTTCTTCTTGTTTCCAGCAAACACCCTGTACAGCACCGGCGTGGAAACCTGAAAACGCGTAGCGCCATACGAACCGACTCGGTGCGTGGGAGGCTGCAGCAGGTGAAGGAGAGTGCGGTGACGGCGGCCGTGTAGCAGATCGGCAGGAGACGGGCCGTCACGTGGCATGCACCGATACGTAGACAGGAAAATTTGAAGAGCTTGCTGCCTGGAGTGCTGACCTTTCATCTTCTCCATGTGAGACTTGAATGTTCGAACGAAACGTTCTGCTTCACCATTGGACTGAGGGTGAAAAGGTGCGGTGGTGATATGCTGAATGCCATTCACACGACAAAACTGTTGAAATTCCGCACTAACAAACTGAGGTCCATTGTCACTGACGATAGTTTCAGGCAAGCCTTCGATGCAAAACACTGATGTTAAGGCACTGATTGTACTAGAAGCTGTCGTTGAGTTCATGGCAATCACAAAAGGAAACTTGCTGAAAGCGTCTACAACAATTAACCAGCGCGTATTCCAGAAAGGTCCGGCAAAGTCAATATGTAAACGTTGCCATTGTCCCTTGGGGCGTGGCCAGTCCGAGAAACGTTGCGGAGGAGCCGCCTGATGCTCCGCACAAACAGTACACTGTGACGTCATGTTCTCTATCTGAGCGTCCATACCAACCCAGGTACAATGACGTCTAGCCAGTTGCTTTGTCCTAACAATACCCCAATGTCCTTGATGCAGGAGGCGTAACACTTCTCGTTGCAGGGAACAGGGAACTATCACTCTTGTTTGGTCGTTGTCCGTATGTAACAACAGAACACCCTGACTTAAAGATAATGCATGACGTTGTGCAAAATAACGTCGAACCAGAGGCCGATCACTGTCTTTGGCTCTGGCAGGCCACCCTGAGCGAACAAAACGTGCTACCATACTTAAGTCTGCATCCGCAGCTGTTTCCTGTGCAACCCGACGAGAGTTCAAAGGAAAGTCTGCGACAGCGGTAGCATCTCTGGAGTCTATCTGACAACATGCCATTTCTGAAGAATCAAATGACACATCCTGGCCAACCGGAAGGCGGGAAAGTGTGTCCGCGTTGGCGTGTTTAGTGGTAGGTCGGTACAAAATCTCATACTGATAATTTGACAAGATCAAGAACCATCTCTGAAGCTTTTGTGCCGTTCGTGGCGGAATTGGCTTTGAGGGTGAGAACAACGACGTGAGAAGCTTGTGGTCTGTCAACAAATAGAATTTTCTGCCATAGAGATAATGATGAAACTTTGTGACGCCGTAAATGATTGCTAAGGCCTCCTTTTCTATCTGACTGTAATTCTGTTGCGTCGGCGTCAGTAGCTTGGATGCAAAGGCAATAGGACGATCGTGACATCCAATACGATGCGACAGAACGTCACCCAGACCGTACGACGAGGCGTCAACTGCTAACACTACAGGCTTCTGTGGGTCGAAGGGAATCAAACATGCATCACTGAGTAGTGCAGACTTTAGTTTGTCAAAGGCAACCTGACAATCTTTAGATCATACAAAAGGAACATTCTTCCTACGTAAGTGATGCAGTGGAGCTGCAATCTGAGAGGCATTGGGAATAAATCTGAAATAATAGTTAAGCTTTCCCATCACTGCTTGCAATTCATGCACATTCTTAGGAGGAGGCAAGTCTTTGATTGCTCGAAGATGTGACTGTAAGGGATGAATTCCTTGGGCATTAATCACATGGCCTAGGTACTCTATTTCAGTTTGAAAAAACGAACACTTTGCTTTATTACAACGTAGACCTGCTGCAGTCAACACTTTGAAAAGGCACTCCAGGTTTGCTAAATGTTCTTCAACTGTACGTCCGGATACCACAATATCATCTAAATAGTTCGAGCAATACGGTACAGAAACTTTCAGCTGTTCCAAAAAACGCTGAAAAATAGCAGGGGCGGAAGAACTGCCAAAGGGTAGGCGTTGAAATTGAAAACGGCCCATGTGAGTATTAATGACGAAAAACTTTTTCGACTCGTCATCAAGTGGAATTTGTAAAATCAATCTTAGAAAAGAAGCGAGACTGTCCTAATTTGTCCATTAGTTCCTCAGGTCTGGGCAGAGGGTAAGTGTCTACAATTGTTTGACTGTTCACTGTTGATTTGAAGTCCGCACAGAGACGAAGTTTACCTGACGGCTTGGGTATAATTACTATAGGCGAGGCCCACTGACTCGCAGAAACAGGAGAAATCACCCCACTATCTTGCCAAAGTTTAAGTTCTTCGGCAACTGTATCACGCAAGGCGATAGGCACTGGTCTAGCTTTACGAAATTTTGGAATTGCAGATTCTTTTAAAGTTACATGTGCCACGAAGTCTTTTGCACAACCTAGTTCCGGCGAAAACAGGTCACTATATTTGTCACACAATGCATTGATTTTATCCTGAGGCACTATTGACGAAATTTGAAGCACATCTCTTTGAATTGATAAACCAAACAAGTCAAAAGCATCTAGTCCAAAAATGTTCTGTGTAGATTTGGCCTGTAGAACTACAAAAGCAACAGTTTTTGTTACACCTTGAAAAGAGGCAGGCAGACTACATGTTCCTAGCACGGGAATATTTTGACCTGTATAAGCTGTTAACACTTGCTGTGACAATTTTGGCGAACCCAGAAGTTCATAAGTATCTTTATTAATTAATGTAACAGCGGAACCAGTATCAAGCTGAAATTGCACAGTCTTATTTTCTATGGAGAGATTTACGAACATTTTTCTGAAATGAGCGTTGGCGCCCGTTATGCAAATTACTGTGTCTAACACTACGGGGCGACCTTTGCGTCGCACTTTTACTCTGGCTACTGTTCACTGTCTGTTCAGCACGGCCGGTAGAAAAATAAGAATCACTAGTGCTATACTGAGAACTACGGCTAGGAAAGCGTCCGTTGCGGCGCACTGAATTTACACTGTGGCTTTGCATTTCTACATCTGCTAAGTCAAAAGTATCATGCGCTTCTATAAGCTGCAGTAGACTGTCTAATGAAGGGTCTGACTGTTTTAAAATTGCTGCCCTAATTCTGGGGTCCTGAATGTTCTGCGTAATGGCATCCCTCAACATAACGTCACTATAAGAAAGTCCACAAGAGCAAGTAAATTTACATTGGCGGGTTAAGCCCTTCAATTCCGTAATCCACTCTTGGTGTGACTGCTGTGGTAATTTTTTAAGTCTGAAAAATCGGTATCGTGCAGCGGCTACAAGAACTTTTCTCTCATAATGAGCATTCAGTGCATCTACAATTTGTTCAAAGTCTACATCACGAGGAGTTGCGAGAGGGAAAAGTTTTTGCAATAGTACGAAGGTCTGGGGGCCCACAATCGATAAGAAAAGGTTCTTCACTCTCTGACCTGTAATTTGATGAGCCGCGACGAGTTCTTGAAACTGTGCGAAATAGTCGCTCCATTCTTCCTCACGTTCGTTGTACTGGCGGAACGTCGGAAGCGGTACGGCGGCAGGTGTGGGCTGCTGATGTGACGGCTGTTGTTGTTGGTGAGCAGCCTGTGCCGTCAACTGCGACACGGCCTGCAGTAGTTGAGTGATTTGCGCCGTCTGTAACTGAAGAATTTCCATTAAGTTTGGGTTCGGGGTAGTGGCCATGCTGACCGATTAGGCGCCGCGCATACAAGTAAATTATAACAAAACACAAATGCAATATGAAAGAGGACACTCTGCAACAAAAAAGTCCACAAAACACGTAACTGAATATATTCCCCCAAAAATCTTATAATAAGGGTGGGTGGGCGGGAGCAATTTTTGCGTGCTCCGACTGCTGCTGTCTGGCTGCTGTAAGCGGGCTGGTCCAAGGTTCTATCACTCCTCGTCGCCACTTTTGTGTCCCAACTTCGTCGCCGCTTTTGTGTCCCAGCCTCGTCGTAGGTGTCGGTGGCCGGGTGGATGAGACCGACACAGGAATATAGATAGCACGCTGGTGCAGGTACGGAGGGGAGCAGCCAGAAACTATAAACACTAGAGTAAATTAGAAAGAGATATATATTGCACAGAATGTAACAATACTTAACTTTTACATAGTACTGCAGAATGTTGATACATAGTTGTTAGAGGCCTGCCTAGTGCCTGTACGATAGCAAAGTCTTCAATGGTGCCTATCTGATTACTAAGGTCCTAACTGGTTGCTATCTCCGTCCGAAGTGCCCGATGTCGTTCAGTGGTGGCCACGAGCGGTGTTGTCGCAGACGGCGCTCGTGGCTGTCGTCGTAAGACCGCCGCGCCGTGCGTGCATGGCGGCGCGCGGCGAAAGTAGGTGGCGCGCACTTTGTACTTGTGCGACACCACAGAAGACACAACAGCCGCGGCGGAGCGGCCGAGCGCGTTGAGGCGCTATGCTACAATGCGCGAGGCCATTCCCCGTCGGGGGTTCGAAACTCCCCTAGGGCATGGATGTTTGTGTCGTCTTTAGTATAAGCTAGTAAATAATTAGTTTGTAAGTTTAGGGACTGATGACCCTATTAGCTCTAAAAACATTTGAATTTAGACACAACAGCCAGCGTGAAATTGCTCGTGACCCACACGTATGTATAGGTTCAGTGTTCAGCGTTATTCAAGCATCCGCGCTGACGTGCTACAGAAATCCTTAGAAAGTGTATTTCTTATGCAAACATACAATGTGTCAAATGGAACAATGGTTGTTTCTATTATGCACTGGAATTTTTGAGACCAGCTGTATACAAAGAATTTTGAATGACATTTTTATCACGTTTAGTTTGGCAACTACAACCATTCAAAGTTTTGTGGCGGAGGCTACGACAGCGTAGCTGACTGGCTGCTGGTTATGACACAGTCGGCCGTGCACCAGGGGCTAACCACTCGGCCAGTCAGATACACTATCGCAGCCTCCGCCCCCGAAACTTTGAACGGTTGTAGCTGCCAAACGTGATAAAAATGTCATTAAAATTCTTTGTACACGGCTGGTGTCAAAACTGCCGTTGTGCCGGTGCATGATAGAAACAACCTTGTTCCGTTTAAAACACTGTATTTTGCATTAAAAATGCACATTCTAAGTAATATTACAATCTGTTTGTTGGCTAAAAATAAGAACCCCTGACTACCAACCCATCCTGGAAAGCGGCACATCAATCAATCGCACTTTCCGTTTTCGTAATATTTGCGGTGCAAGTGTTAGGTGATTCGCCCTCTATGTGTGTTCAATTGATATCACAGAATCTAAAGAAATTTTCTACTGTTTTGTAGGGCACCTGTAGTTCTACGTACCCCCTGAGAAACACTCAGGAATTAAGAGTGAATTGGTGAGTTGTCTATTCGTGTAGAGGCAGATGTAGCACAATGGAATTATATACACGTTGGATGGCGATTTTTATTTCAGGAAGAGAAAAGCTATCAGGGACTAAAATATCCTCTACAGTCTCGGGCACATACTGGAAATATAAATGAACTACTTTTGTGCTACTTGGTTTGTTTTAATGCTAATTAACAATAAATTGGATCCAAAAAAATTTGAAAGCATACTAGTTGTTTTGTAGTTGGTATCATATACGATACCTCGGGACTTGAGCAGGAAAGTTATACACACAACTCTGTAGTTTTATTTTGCTTTATTACAAAAATAAATCGTCACAAACATTACACTTATAGTTCTTATCTGCTGTAGCATTTAATAATATTTCAAAATACAAACTTTTCATAATGGTCAGTAAACAATTCAAAATTTTGAAACAAAATTACCATTACAAAATTTAAAATTTGTTGCCTTTTTCATTTTACATCGTGTATCAGAAAAGAGTTTGTGTTACGAGTCCTAATTAATTTTATGTTTTGTGGAATTTGGTGAAACAATTACTGTCAGGGGTGAAGCAAAGGAAGACTTCACACTTCTCACACCGTACGAATGTGAGGCCTTTGCAGCCTTCTGCCCTACATTTTCACTTGTTCTTCTGAACATGGTTCATCATTTCAGGCAATTGATGCATACTTGCTTGCCTTATCTCCATTCGTGGTTGTGGAACAGAACATCTTGGCCATTTTCTTTCTTGGAGACAATCTTCATCGAAGTTTGGTTCTTGATCCACAGGTTCCATCTGCAAACTTGACATTTTGTGGAAATATATTTTCAGCAATATCGAGCTTGAACTGGTAGTATGGAACTGAATGTTTCTTTGGAATACCATTTTGCATTGCACTCTCCCTGCATTGCAACCAGTCAGCAGCAATTGCAAAATCCGTGAAGTGATGAAACACTCTAATAGTCCACTTGTGGATCCTGGCTCTCTTGGCGTATTTCTCCAACACCTGTCTAACAGGTATACACCTCCCATGTTAGTATTGTGTGCCTTTACCACACATGGGCGAGGAACTTGGGCATTAACTTTCTTCAGTTTCATTTCATTGCATTACAACATCATCTTCATCATCAGATTCATCAATTTCTATGTCAGAATCATCTGGATTAATTCTGTTAACCAACTTAAAGATCTCATCATCAGTCAACCCTGGGAATCAAGCGAGAAAAATAGTATAACCTCACTTCCCCTGACGTAAACAAAGTCGGCATTGAATCCCGAGGTATCGTATATGATACCCGAAAGTTTAAAGCTTTATAATCTCTTATTTCGTCGATTTACAGTTAGATATTAACTGAAGGATGTCTGTACACTTTTGAAAAGATATTTAGGCATGTAAAAACACATTTAATTAGGAAAAAACATCTCTTTGCTTTATTTCGTCGAGACATGTTGTGGAGATGCGGAATCCGAAGTTTTCAAATGTTTGTATAGCTTATGGGACTTAACTACGGGGTCATCAGTCCCTAAACTTACAAACTACTTATGAACTAACTAATACTAAGGACGGCACAAATATCCATGGCCGAGGGGGGGGGGGGGGGATTCGAACCCCCGACCGTAGTGGCGGTGTAGACCGTGACTGGAACGCCTCAGTCCCCTCGGCCACCGCGGCCGGCGAAGTTTTCAGACGGTGCTGCCAACTATTAGCATTCAGGAGAAGGACGAACAAATGAGCTACAGCAAGCGCGAAGTCTATAGTACATGATACCATAGACCAGAAAACGTTCAGCTGAGTGGGTGCCCAAGAAAAAAAAAAAAAAAAAAAAAAAAAAAAAAAAAAAAAAAAAAAAACCTAGAGGCATCATATGATACCTGGGGACTGCAGAGGATATGTGAAGGAATGCGTATTGAAGAAGAGTCAGGATACATCAAATCAGTTCGAATCTGTGGTGAAAAAGTAACTCTTTACAGTCCTTAAGAGATTAGAGTTAAGGTATGGAGTGAGACAAATAATCATCATGATCTTTGAAATACAAGTGTAAGAATTGAAAGTGGAAAGTCAGTATTACGCTTGTGGTGCTTGCCACTTTTCGACAGCAGCCGCGGCAGCTTCCAGTGGCAGCTTCCAGTGGCAGCTTTACGTGAGGGAGGAGCCCAGCAGCTGGCGACCTGCTGCCACCAGAGCGCGACGCCGCCCCCGCCGCCCCCGCCGCCTCCGCCTCCCACGCAGTGCCGGCGTATCGGCAGAACCGTTACGGAACGCTACGGCACGAGTTACGGCCGGCTGCCGGCGCGGGGCGGCTACTGCCGTCTGACGCACACATTAACGCCGCTACACGCCCGTACTGGATCATAAACCACTGCCTATACGAATATGGTTTTGTCACAGGAAATTAGTACGTGCGTCCTCACGTCAGAGGTTTCACTCTACTGGCCCAGAATGTAAGAAGAATATCTTCCTTACTTTATGATAAGATATAAGAAGCGTGCAGACCGAGACAGTACTAACTGATTCAGGAGGCATAGTGAATATTTTAGGAGGTTACTGGAAATGCAAACAAGCAGCCCAATAATTTGCTTGGTGATAGGGTGATTACATTAGGTAACTGAGGGTCAAACGAGACGTGGGGAAACAGAGCACTGCCAGGCCCAAGTGAATGTAGCATTTCCAAATTTATTAACAGAAAAGCACAAGCAAGATCACTGACCTCTAAGCAAATTTACAAATGGGCAGCAAATAGTAAACAAACAAATTTTTAACAACAAGCATAGTTCAACCCTGGGCAACTATCAAGATTTAAAAAAAAATTAAAAACATACAGATAAAAAACCTTTTAAAAATTTTACATTCCTAGCAGAGAAACCCCGAAAGTTCAAATCGACAGGAGACAAGAACCCGGTGCCGGTAGAAAGCAAATACTTAGGTCAAACTCACGAGCGCTCGCACACAACCCGAAACGCCCGCTGATGGACTGAATACGCCGGAGACCTACTGTGTATCACTGCCGGCCACCGCCCGTGTTCGCCACCGGTCCACCTGAACCCACGGGCGTAACAGCACTGCAACATAAAACAACACTGGCGCAAGCAACTGCAATACTAGTACAAACACAACAATGCCGTAAGAAATAATATATAGAAAGAGAGGTTCTTAATAAATGTAAAATCTAATCTTTAACATAAAACAGATGCAATAAGCCGAACATAATAACATCTGAGACAATTAACAGATATAGTTAAATTAATTTCAATCAGTCTCTCAGATGGCAGTTTTTACACTTTATAGCAAATAGGTACTGCAGTACAAGTACCAATACTATATGCCTTAAGAAATCGTCTCTAATGAGGAACTACCACTAATAAGATGAAAATCTAACATTTTAACACAAGGCTGGTACAATCAACAGACATGAAACTGCCAGGTAGTAAATCCCGCTTGAGAAAATTAAAAGATACAGTTCACTTTCTCTCAGCCGGTATATTTTAACACACTGAAATACGAAACAAGTTACGTCAAACACTTGACGTGGACGATGTCAACAGTCAACACTGGCTCGAAGCTCGGCCGGACTCCTCGTCCCACGTTGCCGTGGCGCCGCGTCTCCACCAAATGCCACGAGGCAAAGACGTTATCAAACTACCCAGGCGTGCCAACCTCGAAGGTCGAAGGAAGCCCCGACACCACGGCTCATTAAGTAATAAATACACGTTGTCCAGATTTCGCACCCAAGGGTGTTGAGCCATTCCGAAATAGACACCTCGCGTCTGGCTCCTGAACGTGCTTTGGCCTGAGAGCTGGACTGGTGAGACACGTACTCTGGCGGGCGGAGTATGCAGAAGTTTTTGGTGCTGACAAGGAGAGACTGCGCATGTGGCACGGAGTGTATGCGTACGGAAGTCTCAGTACGGAGCCAAAAGTGTAGTGACGTAGAGGCGGACGAGGGATAGGGTCTTCGCCGTTCAGCTGGGTTGTCGACTACTGGTTCCAGTATCCTGTGTGGCTGCCGTGTCGGTCTGACGGACACGCGGTGTGTGTTCTGACAGTACGTTGGAGGCAACAAATTCGAGGATCGAGACGGGACAAACTGACAGTTAGACGGGACGAGAGCAATTCTAAGCGAGACGTCACTACAGACAAGGTTTTCTTCCGTGTCTTCTTGCTGCCAATCTGGGCAGTAACCTGTAATGAGATTCTCAACAGTACGAGTCGTCCTCAATCGCGCCAGGTGAAAAACTTTTCAAATTTTCACCTAAGGTTGTGTATGCTGGAAAATTCGCCTGTGCGCAGTTATCAGTGTCATTGGAGGTTTACGTTCTCGGTTAAGTGCGATAAGGCGTGGTCATTACAGCGCTGAATGCTGGAACCGTTTATCATTGTTTTCAGGAGCAGGCGCTTGGTACAATGGTTCACAGTTTTTGTAGCTCAGTTTTCCAAGTGAATGTTGTTTATTCCATTTCGTAATTGATAATCGCTTCTGTTTTATATTGCTGCATTTACCCAGGACAGTCTGATGCGATTAGTGGTTGGCTACTTAAAAAAAAAGAAGAACTCGATTCAGTAATACATATTTCTTTGTGTTTTTTGCTTCATTTTCCGCAGCTGCAATTATACAATTTGTATAGGTTATGGGACCGTCTTATGCAAATGTAAATTTGTCTACTTTAGACCAGAAGCGTTTCGCTTTATTCTAAAGCATCTTCAGTGGTCAACTGTACAAGAAATGGTTTGTATTACATTATTTATTTGATTTTTTACTAAATTCGATCGGTAACAGTTCTCATGCAATTGGATTGTTTTGATTATCAATCAATTGGACTACTAATATTACTCACGAATTTTTCTTTTTCTCTTCATGTGTGATTTGTAGTATATTGCCACTTGCTGTTACTGCTTATATTTACACTATTTACACTTTTTACAGTAACACTTCTTACAAAAGTTTTTGAAAAATAGCCATTTCAGTAGCCTGGCAGGCTCTGTACGTCGCTTGTTTTGTTTCTATTTATTGTCTGTGTGTGTGTTATGTGCTTTCAAGTTCTTTGGTTCGTGCTGTGAGGTGTGTTTTTGTTTCGTTTCCGTCAAATCAGGTATCTGCTAGCAACTTTGTGTGTGATGTTCTGACTGTATTGTGTGTGTGTTTATAAATATGATTTTAGTTCAACTAGCGACTTTCTCTCTCTCTCTCTCTCTCTCTCTCTCTCTCTCTCTCTCTCTCTCTCTCTCTCTCTCTGTGTGTGTGTGTGTGTGTGTGTGCGAGAGAGAGAGAGAGAGAGAGATTCTGATTTTCTGCAGGTGTGTATGTGTGGGTAGGGATTGGTTGTTGTTGTTTTACGTGGTCGCATTATGTGGTGGTTTTGAGGGCGGGGGATTTTTACCTTTGTCTACTATGTGTTTTATTAGTTTAAATAATGTTTGGTTGCTGATGTTTACTTGGTCACTAAATATGTGTTTCTTTTCTATTAATGCTTTTTGAATTTGGAAATTCTCTTGGAGGGTCAGGAGGTGTTTCTTATTGCTAAATCTGACTATTTGCATGTCGGTTTCTATGGTGCTGGGATAGTGGTTTTCTTTCCTAAGGTATTCTGAAAAAGTTGAATGGCTGTTGCCAAATTTCCATGATCGTTTGTGTTCTTTATATCGTGTTTCAAATGTCCTGCTGGTCTGTCCTAAGTATAGAGCATCATAACTGTTACATTTGAGCTAGTAAATACCATATTTTTGATAGATGTCAGTGCTTCCTAATTTTATTAGGCATTTCTGTAATGAGTTATGGCTCTGAAATGCTATTTTGATACCTTGTTTCTTTAGGATGTTTCCAATTCTGTGTGTCAGTTTATTTCCGTAAGTAAGTGTGTACCAGTTTGTTTGTTGATTTTCTGTGTTATGTCTTTCATTTGTATTGTTTTTTTTTTGTTTTTTTTTTTGGGGGGGGGGGGGGGGGTAGCTGTGGGTGTTATGAGTCCTTGGTTATGGGTTTTTTGTTTCTTTATTTTGTTTTGTATTCTTTTATTCAGTTTTGTAATGAGGGTTTCTTGGTATCCACTACCCTTTGGTATCTTAATGATCATTTAGCTGCTAAATATGAGCGTTTTGTTTTAGTTTCATGTTTCATTGGGAGATACAGGAAATGCTTTCAGGATCTTCGTTTTATATATTTGTATTTCAAGCTAAAGTAGTTCTCTGGGTGTTTTAGAGTCAAATCTGTATAAGCGCGGACGCTTTTTGTTGTATTGGACGGCTCCTGCTGACACGAAACAGTTGGTTGCGTCACGAGAAACGCTGCCTGATAAGCGTGTTGCCTGGCCCAACGGACGACGAGCCTGCACTGTTCATATTTAAATTTTCACACAAATTGTTCTTGGTCTGTTCTAAAGCTTGTGTCTCTTTTACTCGAAGTGTGTTATTTCTTGGACAGTGGTTTAAAACTTCATGTTACTTGCCCAGTAAATAATTTTGGAGTGATTTTCTTGAAATTGGCTAACAGCCTGTTAAACCCTAGGTAGATGCATTCTTTATAACCAGGCCTTGTGCTGGACTCTGAGTTTTGACCTTCGTAATAAATGTTGTTTAACGTAAGCTTTCTTAAGGAATGATATTCAATTTCCTACCGTCCGTTTCTTCCACTATTGTTTCCTGGTTACGTTAATATCGGTGTGCTCTAATTGAGGGTGACAGGTGTCTTCATCAGAAGCATAAATTTATGACGTAAAAAATTCATGATGTGCTCAGGTGGCATAAAATGAAGTTTCTTCATAATAAGAAAGACACGCCAATCGAAAAATAAATAAACTCCTCAATAAGTTATACATATATAAAAAAGAACCACAATAAACAATTCTAGAACCCTATTTCAAAACATAAAAGAGATAATAATACCTACAGAAGCAAAATTTTCGATATTACAAACATCCCTATCCAGAAGTGGGCCTAATACATATTATAGAACAAAACCTACCCAAAATACAGAAAAAAATCGTTACAAAACACTACAAGATTTTTTCACCAAAATTTACTATCATTTTGACATCATATACACACAAACTGATGGCGTCACTATGTGATGTACTATAGCTGGAACCATAGCAGATGTGTTCGTCAACAGCTTGTAAGAAAAATTTTCCAGCTATAAAAATCAAAAATTCTTATACTATTACAAAAATGTAGATGATGCTGTAATACATATATTTCAAAGTGACGATATACATAAAGTACTATAGTAACTATACTTCAAAATTAAACGCACAATACAACACAAAGGGAAAAAAGCAAACAACTTTGTCAATTTGATCATCAAACACAACAATAATAAATATACATTCTAAATTTATAAGAAACTCAATACAGCTGAGTGTATTATAAATGTAAATTCATGTCACAAAAGAGGAGAAAAAGAAAAAAAACTGGAATGTTTCAACAAATATTTTTAAAAGACTGATAGATCTGTCAGTAGAAGCTAAAGCAATTAAAAAAGAAATATAAATTCTACAGTACATAGCTATGAAAATGATTATGACCACAAAATTTTATCACAATTATTCCAAAGCAAAATACAGCAAATATACATGAAGAAATATACATGAAGGCTCAATACACACGAAGGAATGACACTAGACAAACAAAATATAAAAACAGAAAATACGGGCCCACAACATCTCTAACAAAATTAATAAAATATTGTAAAACACTAATATCACTCTGCATACCAAAACAAAAATAGCCTCAAATATAAAATTTGTAAAGGAAAGTCCTGTTTGGACTGGTGATAATGGACGATGTGCTACGCTATGGCACTGTGCGACAGAGCTGAAGAGGGCGCAGATATGTCCTGCAGTGCCATTCAGATGAGGGTCGAGCTTCTCGGGGGTGGTGTGATCCATCTCGTTGTGTTCTGCGGCATTGCGTGAACCATTCTGCACGCACCCGTTGTACTGACGAAGCACACGTGTTGCAGCACACGACCAGAAATTTCCCAGACGGATGTACGACATTCTGTCATGCGCCCTCTATCAGACTCACTGATTTGATGGAACGGTTCACTGGTAGTCAGCGTGGAATAGTACACATATCCTCAAGTCACACTAATCCATTAATGTCGCCTTATAGCAACAACTAGGTACGCATTTTTGAGTTAGGTGGCGTTCCGTCGCGATATCGATGACCTTGAATCCGTGGGCCGACATGGTTCAAATGTTGAATACTTCTGCAGTACCTGCTATGCAGATGTACTATGGATACGAACTGGCTTTCTCTACCCTTTGTTTATTTATAGAAGGTTAGATGCAAAGAGCGAATTTTCTTAATTTTATTTATTCAAGACGTACTCTATGGCTTCATCATCTGGTTATAACGTTTCATGGGCCGCCTAGACTTTATTTCAATATTTATTTATTTATTCTGCATAATTAATCTCTTGTATTTGTTACGATTATTCTGTGTTTATTTCATGCAAATTATTACATATCGATTAAGACACATATCTTATGCAAAGAAAGTATAACGTTAACAAGCACATTATTATCTGTACATTTACGCTTATCATATGTTTCACTTAATAAGAAGGAGCAGCATTCTCCATTCTTCCCTCTTCTTGGTCTAGCATTCATAGGTTTCGGACGCAATAGCGCATTGCTCTTTGTTTAATTTGTCTGAATTGTTATTTCTTTTCGAGCACAGAATAGATGTAGGATATTATTGTAAGTGTATCTTAAGTATTTTCAGTACATATACCAACTAATTTCGTTTAATGAAAATTTGCATTTCTCAATATTTTTATTTAAAAGCCACCTCATTATTCCTTACTGTACAATGTATTAATAGTGTGTGAATTTTTCTTGCAGATTACCACCGGCCGCCATTTTCTTGCAGTGTGCGAAATTAAATGTTGCAAGGATGCACGATGCTCCACAATTATCTTAGAATCTTTCGTTCCGTGCTAAACGTCCCTGAGATACACGCCAGTTTATCGAAATTTAACTATTTTAAATTTTTTTGAGTTAGCCGTGGACTTGTGTGATAAATTGGTGTTTTACGAGTGCGTTCCAGCAGTTAGTTTCTGTCCAATGTATACGTGGCGAGCTGCTCTTCTACGTAATGAGACAGGATTTTAGGCAGGTTGCTAAAATTAATTATTTTTGTGCCATTTACCAGCCCCATTAAGTTGCAGAAAATTTTTGCAGGCACAATTTTTTTTAATAACAGTGATTTGCAACTCAGCCACTAACTTGAGATATTTCCCCCGTCGCAATTTTAGCGCCCTAATTTTCATTTCAGAAATTACGATCAATTTCAAACTTTATTTGCTTTCGATGTAAACTTTCTTTTCGCGGAACATTATTTTCTCAGGGGCTACCTTTTCTAAATTTACATCATTACATCGAACCATTACTTTCATATTATCATTTTAAATAATAAAAAAATATTTACTCATTATTATTATTTTCAACCAATCAATTAGGGAGAAATATTTCATGGTCTCAGTGACATAAAACTACATGTAATAGTGCTCCACATGAAATTTTGGTAGGTGCTCTGGCTGATAGTTATACAGGGTGTTACAGAAAGGTACGGCCAAACCTTCAGGAAACATTCCTCACAGACAAAGAAAGAAAATATGTTATGTGGACATGTGTCTGAAAACGCTTAATTTCCATGTTAGAGCACATTTTATTAATTCTCTTCAACTTAAATTAATCATGGAATCGAAACACACAGCAACTAAACGTACCAGTGTGAGTTCAAACACTTTGTTACAGGAAATGTTCAAAATGTACTCCTTTAGAGAGGATACATGCATCCACTCTCCGTCGCAAGGAATCCCTGATGCGCTGATGCAGCCGTGGAAAATGGCATATTGTATCACAGCCGTACACAATACAAGCACTAAGAGACTCTACATTTGGTACCGGGGTTGCGTAGACAAGAGCTTTCATATGCCCCTATAAATGAAAGTCAAGAGGGTTGAGGTCAGGAGAGCGTGGAGGCCATGGAATTGGGCCACCTCTACCAATCCATCGGTCACCGAATCTATTGTTGAGAAGCGTACGAACACGTCGATTGAAATGTGCAGGAACTCCATCGTGCATGAACCACATGTTGTGTCGTACTTGTAAAGGCACATGTTCTAGCAGCACAGGTAGAGTATCCCGTATGAAATCATGATAACGTGCTCCAGTGAGCGTAGGTGGAAGAACATGAGGCCCAATCAAGACATCACCAACAATTCCTGCCCAAACGTTCACAGAAAACCTGTGTTGAAGACGTGATTGCAAAATTGCGTGCGGATTCTCGTCAGCCCACACATGTTCATTGTGAAAATTTACCATCTGATCACGTTGGAATGAAGCCTCATGCGTCGCATGTCAACACAAGCACGGAAGTCAACATTACCTTCCTTCAATTAGGCCAACCGGCGGTGAATCGAGGAAATACAGTACATACTAACGAAACAGTTAGGTAGTTTGACAATTGTCTGCACGAATTATTTCAATTTACATTTAAAGAGAAATACTAAAATGAGCTCTAATATGGTAATTAAGCGTTTCCGGACACATGTCCACATAACATTTTCTTTCTTTGTGTGTGAGGAATGTTTCCTAAAAGTTTGGCCGTACGTTTCTGTAACACCCTGTATATGTCAGCCAGTACAGCTACCAGGTTCAGGCGCGGATCCAAAGGAGGGGGGGGGGGTCATGGGGGTCACGACCCCCCCCCCCCCCAAACTGCAGTAACTCGAATGATTCTCATTTTTAAGCATAGAAATTTCCAATTTTAAGCATATAAATTTCCGATTTTTTCAGTCAATTGTTAGAGAAAAATTTGGTGTGTGAAAACTGTGGTCCTCGAAGGAAATAAGTAATGGATACTGGATACTTATGTGTTCGTTGCCTGAGGGCTAGCTGACATGGACGGCCTCATGGGCTACAGGAAAGTAACGGTGCCCGCGCCCATTCCAGAGCGGAAGGGCGGCACACCTGCTGACAGCAGTCGTCACGGTTCGCAAGTCCGCAGCTAGAATCCTCGGACCGCACGCAGAGGGAAAGACCCTTCGCCAAGAAAGGAAAAAAAAATACAGAGAGGCTGGTTTTCCCGAATATTGACGGAAATGACCTGTAGGAACAGCAGTCGTCTCAGTTAGTCCTACAGCCATAGTCAGCAGACCTGCCGTCACGGTCCTACACTGAGTGTGAAGTGTAACAGTGATAAAGGTCAGTGCACTCTTCAGTTTTATATTGTGTACATTATGAGGATGTCAGTATTATTATTTCGGTGTGGTTATAGTTCTTAAATTAATTACGGCATATGTACTTATCAAATTTTCGCATGAGTACTTTTCCTCTGATATTAGAGATTTCTTAAAAGTTATGCTAAAGCGATGTACTAAGCACTGACTCAAAGAATGCCGGTTAAGATAAATATATCTATGGTTAACCAACCGATGGAAATATTTTCATAAAACTTTTAAAAAAATATTAACTCCGATATACACATAAATATGAAACATACGTTTTCGTATGATGTAAACTAAATTGTTTCAATATTTTAGTAAGAGAAAATAGGACAAAATAATACACGGTTACATTTCGGTTCATTTCTGATGGTTGTCGGAGTGCCCATTTCTAACGTGAGCCATCAAGCCATCGAAAAGAGACATTTTAAAAAATGTGGCGGTTTAAGTATAAGCAATGGAATTATTTTAGCTTGGCGTTCCTCGATGTGTCAGGTTGGTATCGAAGCCGAAAACTGCAGGAACCAAAATAACCCAGTAACCGGGTGGGTCCTGCGGTTTTTACCCCACACACTTCCCTCCAACGCTAAATTCACAATTCCTTGATGTCTAAGAATGTACCCTACCAATTTATCCCTTCTTTTAGTCAAGGTATGCCAGAAATTTCTTTTCTCCCCAATTTTGTTCAGTACCTCCTCATCAGTTACGCGATCCACCCACCTAATCTTCAGCATTCTTCTGTAGCACCACATTTCAAAAGCCGCTATCCTCTTCCTGTCCGCACTGTTCATCGTCCATGTTTCACTCCCATACAAGGCAACACTACATACAAATGCCTTCAGGAAGGACTTCCTTAGGCTTAAATCAATATTCGATGTTAACAAATTTCTCTTTTTCAAGAACGCTTTTCTACCCATTGCCATTCTGCGTTTTATATCCTCTGTACTGTGACCATCATTTGTAACAAAACTCATCTACCTCTTTTATTGCTTCATTACCTAATCTAATTCCTTCATCATCACCTGATTTTCTTACACTGCACTCCATTACCCTAGTTTTGCTCTTGTTAATGTCCATCTTATATGGACCTTTCAGCACACTGTCCATTCCGTTCATTTGCTCTTCCAGGTCCTTTGCTGTATCTGATAGAATTACTATGTCGTCGGCAAAACGCAATGTTTTTAATTCTTCAGCCTGAACTTTAATTCCTTCACCAAATTTCTCCTTGCTTTCCTTTATTGCTTGCTCAATGCACAAATTGAATAACATTGGAGAAAGGCTACAACCCTGTCGTACTACAACCACTGCATCCCTTTCATGCCCTTCAACTCTGACAACCGCTGTGTAGTTTTTGTACAAGTTGTAAATAATCTTACGCTCCCTATATTTAACTCCTGCTTGCTTCAGAACTTGAAAGAGTTTATTCCAATCAACATTGTTAAAAGCCTTCTCCAAATCTACAAAAGCTAGAAATGTAGTTTTCCCCTTCCTTAATCTATCTTCTAGGATAAACCGTAAAGTGCCTTCTAGGGTAAGCCGTAAAGTGAGTATTGCCTCCCGAGTTCCTATATTTCTCCTGAACCCAAAATGATCTTCCCCGAGGTCGGCTTCTACCAGCTTTTCCATCCTTCTGTAAATAGTTCGTGTTAATATTTTGCAACCATGGCTTATTAAACTGATGGTTCTGTAGTTTTCACACCTGTCTGCACCTGTTTTCTTTGGAATGGGGATTATTACATTTTTCTTAAAGTTTGAGGGTACTTCACCTGTATCATACATCTTACACACCAGGTGAAACAATTTTGTCATGGCTGGTTCTCCCAGAGACTTCAGTAGCTCTGAGGGAATATCATTTACTCCAGGGGCCTTGTTTCGACTTAGGTCTTTCAGTGCTCTGTCAAATTCATCTCTCAGTATAGTATCTCCTATTTCATCCACATCTACTTCTTCTCCCCTTTCTACAATATTAGCGCTAAGTTCATTTCCTTTGTAGAGCCCCTCTATATACTCTTTCCACCTTTCAGCTGTCCCTTCTTTGCTGAGAACTGGTTTTCCATCAGTGTCCTTGATATTCAAAGAGCTGTTTTTCTTATCTCCAAATGTTTCTTTTATTTTCCTGTAGGCTGTATCTATTTTTCCCCTATTTATACATTCTTCTACATCCTTGCATTTGCCTTCTAGCCACTCCTGCTTAGCCATTTTGCACTTCCTGTCAATCTCATTTCTTAGTCGTCTGTACTCCATTTTGCCTGTTTCATTTACTGCATTTTTATATTTTCTCCTTTCATCGATTAAATTTAGTATCTCCTGTGATATCCAAGGATCTTTTGTAGGTCTTGCCTTCCTACCTATTTTGTTCTTTTATCTCTCAATGCTACCCATTCCTCCTCTACTGTTTTATTTTCCCTCGTTTCTGTCAATTGTTGCCTAAAGCTCCCTCTGAAATTCTTAAGAACTTCAGGTTCCTTCAATTTATCCAGGTCCCATCTCCTTATTTTCCTACCTTTTTGTAGTTTCTTCAGTTTCAGCCTACAGTTCATAACAAACAAGTTATGGTCAGAGTCTTAGCGCTTTCTAATTACTAATGACATGTTTCAGTTTGGTAAGAAACCCTTTCATCTCATCGAAATAAAGTTTTCGAGCTATTCAAGAAAAATATGCTAAATTGACCTCGAATCACGCACACTACCACTCAAAGTAAATAACAGCAATTTTGGTCTGCATTGAATGGGCTATTATAACTCAATTGGCTCAGTCATACAGTTACAAATTGTGACATTCACGCTTGTCTGACCTTCTTACTTATTGTGACCAAATGTCCAGCATTTCGCAGGATACCTTTTTTTTTCAAGTTTTATACCACAGCCCCCCACGATGTTAAAAAATCTTTAAAATATACTGCACTTCAATATTATCCTGCGAACTATTTTGCGAAATCCGATTTCATCTCATTCAAGTGAAACCTTGCCGGCCGCGGTGGCCGAGGTGACTGAGGCGCTCCAGTCATGGTCAGCACGGCCACTACGGTCGGGGGTTCGAATCCCCCCTCGGGCATGGATATTTGTGCCGTCCTAGTTTGTAAGTAGTTCATAAGTAGTTTGTAAGTTTAGGGACTGATGACCCCGTAGTTAAGTCCCATAAGCTTAACAAACATTTAATTTTTAACAAGTGAAACCAATTATTACACAGTTAATAATGAAACACAAGCCTTTTTGTGAAGGAAAGGAAAGTTTGTTGCTAGGCTAGCGTCCTCCACGAATGTTGTCTGCCATAATTTCAGACGTAAACATCGTTCGCGCTGGCAGAAACGCAAAATATCTGACAACAGTAATATTACGATAAGGGCTGCTGGTGTGTATGAAAATCAATGCAAGTCATAAGTTTGTGGGCTGTGGAATGACGTTGGAGATGTAATCATGCTGAAAGTCACATAAAAATGGGTGTTAATGGCAAACTGCCTTCTTTGTATCATTTTTTTCTAGGCGTTAAAGAGACATCGAATTTTTTTTTTATTTTTTTTTTTTTTTTATTTATTTTTTTTTTTTTTTTTTAATTGGAGGTACTTTATTGGGCTCGTCTGAATCCTGTTCGGGTGATTTAATGATAAAAGATTTTCGGATTTGTACCTTAATACACTGAGAAGCAATTTAACTTCACATTTTTTATAAATTTTCAAATGTTAGCTAGTATGGTACTAAAACTACAGTAAAGGAATGGATTGCAAGTCACAAGCTAACTTATTAAAGATGGGTTAAAATATTTGCAAAACTTGAGTTAAATACTGATTATCACATTGTTATTAACATTGTAGACTTTACTGTTTGTGTGCCTGATAGAAACAAGGTGATTAGAGCCTCCTTGGATACAAATGCGCCAACAGAACGAATATTTTTGGTAATGAACAGTATATGGACCCATTAAAACTCAAGACCTGAAGCAGAAACATTTGACTAAAAGTGTGTAGAGGTAGCAACCCCTTATATAGGGGGTGCTGGTAGAGGTCTATGATACATTTCTGAGAAACTCTAAAATGTTACAAGTAATTCATTTGCTGTTGTTAGGATTTTGAGGGGACTAAACTGCTAGGTTATCAGTCTCCTAGTAATTCATTCAAATGAAAAATATACTTGATTATGTTTCGCCATACTCAGATACTTGTATTCATCATAACTGTATTTCACCATTATCAGTTTTTTGCCATATTTAGAATGATAAGTTGTTGAGTGGATGAATTAGCGTTTTGTATGTTCCAATAATCAATTACAAAAAGCAAATTAAACACGTAATGCTGCATAACCGGTAGACCCTGCTTTTTGTATTTGAAAATATGCTCACCCTATTCTTACTATGAAACCAATGTACTCGAAACTAGTTCATATCAATTTGTAAACGTAATCATTTTTACAATAACGTTTACAAAAGTCTTTTTTGTTTCATTACCCTCACGAGAAACGTAAAATTAATAATGATAATGAAATAGCTAACTAAGCCAGTGGTGTAAAAGCCCAATCCCTGCAGACCAAAAAGAGGGTCGACTATGGGAGTTAATTGGTATCAATTTTTTTGTAAATTTGAAGACGGAAGTGCCAAGAACAACACAAACTAAAAATCCTTACTTGAGGAGGTGAGTGTGGGAGTGAGGTGCGTTTGAAGATCACTTTCGTACATTTTTCTTAAATAACTAAAAATCCGCGGTCTCTAGCGTAAACTTCTCCCAGATATTGTAGGTGGGATAATTCTTTGCAACTTACCACTGCTCATTTCATCGCATTAAAGAATGATCGTACGTAATACATTACTTTTTTTCTTACTTTAGTTGTTATTTTGACAGGCCGACTGCTTGAAGAAGGTGAACGAGATGAGACGCCATGCATCTGTCAGGACAATTGACACTTTTTTTAATAAGAAGTTCAAGTCGGAAAATGGGACAGCAGGAGAATTGTCGCCTACGCTACGAATTCCACCTCCCAGTTGATTCTGATGCTGGAGGTTCGAAAAGTGAGCAGGCCTCGCCCAGTAGCAGCGGTAACACTCTCAGCGTTCACTATCGTCTGACATTCGGTGTTACAAGCTTCATTCGGATGTAGACGACTTCACTAAGGCTATGCTGCTGGAGCGACATTGGACACCACCTTCCGATTACGAATTCCCTTATTGTGTAGTTACCAAAAAGGGAAAAAGATAAAGAAATATGCCCAGAGGTCACATTTGGAAAACTTCCACTGGCTCGTACTGGCACACGAAGATCAAGGGCTTTATAGCAAATACTGCACTTTGTTCGCCGTGGGCTCTGGCGGTGGTTTTCAGACGAATACGCCTCTCAAGCGACTGGTCAGAGAACCTTTGAAGGCATTCGATAATTTGCTTGGAGAACGAGGAGCGCTTTTGACCCACCAGCGGAACAAATATCACCAAAGGGCTGTTGAGTCTGGCAAAAACTTCCTTTTTAGTTTTCATCATCCTGAACATAACGTGGCTAAGAAGGTTTGTTCACAGAGAGACGCTCTAGTTAAAGAGAACCGGGAACGTGGACGTCAAAATATTTCTTTGCGTGGCCAAAGAGACGACGGAGATCTGTACGAAAGAAGTACTAACGCAAAAACTGATGCCTCTAATCATGAGAGGGATAATGTTGTGAGTAGCAACGACGGGAATTTCAGAGCTGTATTGCGCTTCAGAGTTGATTCAGGTGATTCAAATCTAGGTCGTCATTTAGAAAACAAGTCTTCAAATGCCATATATATCACCCAAACCACACAAAATCAACTAATTGACGTATGCAAAGAAGAAATTCAAGATAAGATTTTATCCAGAGTTAGAGAAGCAAAGTTTTTTCTCTTATTTTTTTACGAAACCACGGATATTTCTCACATTTAGCAGCTCAGTTTATCTGTCTTTTACCTTCATGAAAGAATTCGTAGGGAAGATTTTATTACATTTTGTAACGCTTATGACAAGATTTGTCCTGAAAATGCAAATGAAGAGCGTCGTCTAAATGGATTTGCTCTTGCACACATAGTTAAAGATCTTTGCAAGAAATTTAATATTGATCTGAATATGTGTGTTGGAATTGGCACTGACAGTTGTGCAGTTATGGTTTCTGGGTCAAAGGGTGCCATTCAGGAGCTTATGAAGACAGCTGTTAGTGCAAAACGTTGCTCTTGTAGTAATTATTTGTTGAACAACACTCTTGCAAATGCTTCCAAGGGCACTGTTTGTCACATCACATCGGCAACAATGAAGAAAATAGTAGCATTTGCTAATGCCTCTGCAAAAAGACATGCCGTCTTTAAGGAAGTACTTGGCGGTATACGGCAGCAATGAAGGGCACCTGTGAGACGCCTTGGGTGGAGAGACGTGGCGGTCATCTGCAGTTTCAAGGTGACAATTTGCTGAAGATATGCGAAGCCCTCCATAACATTTCACTGTGGCGTGACAGTACAATGGTATCTGAAGCCCAGTGCCTTCGACAGGCGTTACGCAGCCCAGAATTCATTCTCTCGGCTGTCTGCCTGGGGCCGGCCGCGGTGGCCGAGGAGGCTGAGACGCTCCAGTCACGGTCTGCTCGGCCACTACGGTCTGGGGTTCGAATCCCCCCTCGGGCATGGATATTTGTGCCGTGCTTAGTATAAGGTAGTAGATAAGTAGTTTGTAAGTTTAGGGACTGATGACCCCGTAGTTAAGTCCCATAAGCTTAGCTAAACATTTGAACATTTGTCTGCCTGGGTGACGTATTAGGAAGTTGCGATATACACTATTTTTATCTTCCCATTTTTGTTACTTATTAGTACACAAATTATTATTTTTGTTCGTTTTTCAGTTTTTCATATAGCTTTTTCTTTACCGTGGGGATAACTGTGTCTCTCAGCCGCTTTCTTCAGTCAACGACTATAGATTTAAAGAGAGCAATGGATGCAATGAAGGATACCATAAGCGTTCTAGAGCAGAAGAGACGAGATGTGGATTCGGTGTTCCGGCTGTTATTCTCTGAAGCTCAAAACGTTGCTGAGCAATTAGATGTGGAATTGAAAGCAC
Organism: Locusta migratoria; assembly: GCA_026315105.1. Taxonomy (NCBI): domain Eukaryota; kingdom Metazoa; phylum Arthropoda; class Insecta; order Orthoptera; family Acrididae; genus Locusta; species Locusta migratoria. The sequence goes on from CM048746.1 coordinate 545,087,235, forward strand.
CACAACAGATCTAAGCTGCCATCTTCAGGTTTTGTACAAAGCTAAAAGTTCATCTTTAGCCATTGGTATGGCGTCTGTTTGTAAAAGCAGGTTGCTGGGAACTAAAGTGTGTCAAGAATGATATAGCATAAAAGACGCCAAACCAATGACTAATGCTGAGCTTTTAATTACGTAAACGATCTGACGATGGACGCTAAAATCTGCCGAAACCGGTAATAACAATGTTTTACAGTTTTTGAATCGTAACAAGTTTGCCCCCGGAAGGTGACACAATGTAAAAATTTATGTTAATCCCCCCCCCCTTTAGGATTCTAAATCATGAAATAATTGTGAGCCCCCTGGAGCCGAAACAGATCCATCCCTGGAGGGGGGGAGGGGAGGGAGTAAAACTCGACAAAAGCATAAAGGTGATCTGTGATCCCCTCCAAAACAGAACCGTGGATCCGCCCCTGACCACGTTTTATGTGGAGCACTATTATAACCATTGTAATGTCAATGAGACCAGATGATAACGCCATAGTGCGTCGAAACCGGTCGTCTTGAAAAGATGAAATAAAAATAAAAATTGCGATCTTGGCCCTTCCATTTATGAAATGTAAGATCTCTCCCTAAGATGAGTAAATTGTTTATTACATAAGTGGCTCAGTCAACTCTGTTGACGTTGGGAAGGCAGCGGCTGCCACGCCGCTACCGGCGAGTCATCAGTCACTGGCGCCAGCCAAGGGCGATTAGCTGGTGCTGTCGCGCCCGCGGTAACCGGTTTAGTGGCGCCAGAGCGGGCCCACAGCCGCTAATCCCCTGACGAAGAGCACGACGCTGGTCGCGAGCCGCGCCGCGCCTCAAGGCTGCCCGGCTTGCCTGCTCCATCTCACCAGCACACGCGGGATTCACTTGACCTGCCCCGCCTGCTGCCAACCGTCTCATCCTTCTCCGTATCGGATACTTTACCACGGTAGAGGAAATGCTTCCTGGAGTCTTCGTCGAAACAGATCGATAATCTTAATATTAATATAATTTGACATAATATCAGTTAGGAGTGCAACTGGAATAATTCATATACTAGGGAATACAAATGTATTCTAAGCCACAGTTGCTTGTTGAAAAAGGAAATTTTTAAATACTTCATAAGTAATGCACAACCAGTTTCAATACACTATGGCATCATTTTAAAGCGCTCCACAGTAATGTTTTATAGAAGTACAAAGTAAAGACAAAAAGTAAGATACATTACAATTTTGAAAATGGTCAGAAGAGTGTTATAACATATGGTCTTATATCTATCGTTCTGGCCAGCAGCTGTTTTAGGACCAAGTTGTACAGAAGCCAGTGCTTGAGAGAGATGGTTAGTCCAATTAAACCTAAAAATAAAATAAATTATCTACTATCTTTCTTTCTATTGAAGAAGTATAATTCGTAAATTTATAGGTTAGGACATAATCCGCATTATATGCACTTACTTCTCCATCTTTTTATTATTATTATTTTTACTAAACGATTTGTGAATGTATGTGAACACATAAATAATAGTTTTAGGGCACAAACGTAAACATGGATTAAAACTGTATGGGAGTGCCATCTATGGTTTAAAAGCCGAAATACATTGTAAACAAAATCTTGTAGAACGACGGTGCTATCTGGTGGCTTATATTGTAAACATGAGGTATAGCTGCAAATTAGCTGGTCAGTCTTCTAGTAACCGTCACCAATGAAAGGTATTACCTATGAGCTGAACACAGTGTGGTTTTACACTGTGTTACAATTAATGTTGAACGCATGTTCAGCCTGCTCAAGTATGAGAGTAAATTCACACGATAAAATGAGTTATATTAGTTACTCTCAGCATTTTAAACAGTACTTCGTACTTAATTACAGATAGACATATAGAGCTCCTTACACAGAAGCACTATCAATGTGATGAAAGTTGCTTGACTATTTTCCTTGATTGCAACAATCTGACTTCTAGGTAATTTTAAATTTTTGACTCTTATCCAGTTTTATAAATATATATAAAACTGGGAGGAATTTTTAAAATATGACTGTGCGTTACCAGTTAAATAATAGAAAGAAAGATAGTGCAGAATTTATTTTATTTTTAGGTTGAATTGGACTGGCCATCTCTCTCAAGCACAGGCTTCTGTACAACTTGGTCCTAAAACAGCTGCTGGCCAAAATGACACATATAGGATCATATGTTATAATAGAGTGTGGAAGATATAGTGGTTCAAAGTCGTCAGCATGTATAAAATTTCGGACCAGCGATTCTATATAACACGGATGTATAACTCTGGTCTTCGAGCACAGAACTGCAGTGTGCCTGCACGTTCATATGATTTGCTCGTGATTTTGCATTGTCCGCCAGGTCGAAATTTGGCAAACGAATTTCCATTATTCTGTAAGTGACAAATTATTGCTTTTTGTTTTGAATTTTACGTCAATATGCATTGTAATAGGATCATATCAGAACAGAAACAAACCGTACTTTCCTATTCTAATAACATTTGGTAGCAGCCATAATTGAATTTGGTAAGAAACGAAATATTAGCATCTATGGTTGGCACGCTCAGACAGCTGAAGTTCAACATCCAGGTAGTACAGAGATCGCTGTTTCGGACTGAGGACCAGAGATGACTTTTGGCACTATTTAGCAAAGAGGTTAAATTCAGCGAAACATGATGCACATTCTTCAGTCGTTTTTCTGCAACAAGCATAAAGAAAAATGAGTGCATATTGCAGTTTGAAAAGTAGAATTACCAAGACAGATGCCAAAGCGTAAGGAAGAAATTTCGCGTTCTCCATCAGTTTTTTAAAAGACGGAAAACAGTGCTGAAAATTGAATCTAGGGACTGATGACCTCGTAGTTAAGTCCCATAGACCATACAAACATTTGAACATTTTTTTTTTTTTTTTTTTTTTAAATTGAATCTACAGACGATAGACACTTGAAATGTATGGACTTTGTTTATCTTACACTGTAGGCATCAGCGATTTTTCGATATTCCCATTCCTAAAGGGCTGAAATAGGGGATAAACGTTTTATTAATACGTTGCTATTAAGGCTATTTTGAAGCAAGAAATATAAAACTTCGGATTTAGATTTTTGATACGAATTTTAAAAACACGTGTTTCGATATTTTTGAGAATTCAACCACTAAGCGGATGAAATAAGAGAAATTCTTTTAAGGTTGCTACTATTTTGATGCTAGAAAAGCGAAAATTTTGATTTGGAACCATGGTTAGAAAAAAAATGTTGAAATGTTTGTCAAGCTTATGGGACTTACTACGGGGTCATCAGTCCTTAAACTTACAAACTACATATGAACCCTAAAGACAACACAAACATCCATGGCCGAGGGAGGATTCGAACCTCCGACGCGGGAGGCCACGCGATCAGTAACGGGCGCTCCAGTCCGCTCGGGTGCTCCCGCGCGGCCCATGGTTAGAATTTAAAAAAATATGTGTTTTGGGATGTTTCGAATTATGCCATTAATGGTGCTACAGCGGATGCCTAGTTATATCAAAATACTTGATTAGGAAAGGATTTTTAAAGCTAAATCTATGAAATATTTATATTTAAAAGTAGAAACAACCAATGCAGACTATCCAGTATACGCGTGCGAAACAGCGGAAATGAAGCTAGTCCAAGATATAAAGATAAATTTTTGTTTGTGTTTTTGTTCATATTTTATGCACGGCCATATGTACACTCTTTGACAAAAAACCTGGCCGCCGGCCGGCCGCCGCTGAGCCTAAGTCCGAGCCGATCGCGACATGGGACAATAAAAGTGGCCACGCTGATTCGTTCTAAGTCCAGCTATCTGCACAATCTGGCAACACTGCAGACTGCGGGAGTTCATGCAGCACTTCTTGTGTGCAGTAAGAAGACAACTGGGTCAGCTCCCTCGTTGGTCTTGCGGTAAAGTGCGCGAGTTGCAAAAAAAAAAAAAAAAAAAAAAAAAAAAAAAAAAAAAAAAAAAAAAAAAAAAAAAGGAGTTGCATGTTCAGTATTAGCGATCGAAACCGACTGTTGACAAAAATTTTAAATTCACGTCACTCGTTCATGCTCATGCCCCATGTGTAAGGGAAGCATATGTGTAACGTATTTCATTTTTGGTACACTGGTAATAACATTTCGGCCCAATAACATTGCCACCTCTGGCCGCAGCACTTGGCACAGCTCTCCGCGGCCCATATACCTCGCCGGCAGCAGCGGTGGCGGCGCTACACAGCGCTGCCTCGCCCTCTGCCCACAGCGCCTGCCGCCGCTCATCGCCCTGGATACGTAAAATGCTGTAGTGTTGCTAAGTGGTGATTCACAAAAAAGGTTGCGATTCGTATTTCACACAGGATATAACGAAGCAGACCACCTATTTTGAATGATGAGCATATAATACATTAGAGAGGCAAAAAATGGTCATTGTCCAATCCAATGGCACTCTCCGATGGTTAACACTTATTTCTGGTTTAAATCTCGATCCTTTTCCTTTCAGAAAAGCCTTTCGTGTAATTTATTATTGTCATCAGTTCATATGTTTTCATCAAGACACAATATGTAACTCACTAAAATGTTTTAGTGTCGTTGTTTCACTCCATACAGTAAATGTATGAGCTAAATTATGTGAATAAGTTTCAGTGCACGTTCTAAAGCAATACAGGCACACTGCAAGGTTTGTGTCTTCATGTCTCATTTTTACAGGAGATATTTCACATCAATGGAGGTGAATTCGAATTTCTTCGAAGGCGTTTGTATGGTGAAGCAAAGAAGACATCTAATACCATTTCCATAATTTGAAGTCGACCTTTCTGAAAGACTTGTTGTATAATGTTTTTCTTATGATTCCGTTAAAGAGTTTCTTCTTGTAATCTGCAGCGTATAAAGTAAAATAAAATGAAATTAAATTCCATCCCCAAAAGCACTTTCTCCAACCAGGATTAGAACTGCCTCCTTACACCAGGTTTATATCACAAGACACAAGCAGAACCACACAGCCAACTACACACTGCCACAGATTGCCCTCAGTTTCTCACATATTCAATGCTTAGTCTCTAACGCATCGCGAAAGAACCTGAAAGTCACCTACACAAATAACTACATTCCTTGAGTGCAAAAGTTAAATTTCTGTCTCTCATTTCACGTCAGCATTACAAATAATTAGTCATGAAAGTAGAAAAGGAATGTCAAGTGAACTTACTGAGACAATTAAGTACCACTTGAGGAAGTAATTGTACTGTCACAGTATTGCCAAATATCAGCAACGATGTTGCCAGTTCTCAGCTGTACTAGGAAGACCTGTGAAGCGATAAGCGACGCGAAATCGCGCTAGATTCATGCGGGCTTCTAGAGGGGAGTCGCGCATTTCGGTTAATATGCGCTATCTCCTGATAGATTCCGTCGTCACATTTATGATGCAGATATTAAATTCGTCCAATGAGGCCGAAACTATCGTTTAAATTTTTTGAAGCTTTACTGCATTATAATATATTTTCAGCAAATGACTAGAGAAAAAAAATACTGATATTGTGATTGCAACATACGGCAAATCAAAGACTGATATACGTAAACATGCATCACGATTACAGTTTTATCCCCCCCCCCAAAAAAAAGGACTAAAACAATTGCTTTGATACATTTCGACAAAAGCTAATTTTTGATGAAAAGTTACTGGAAATCAATGATGCCCCATCCGTCTCGAAAAACTTCGCTACTTGAAAGCGACTGCGTTTCAAAATGCAGCCTTACGACTGTACAAGTAATATTTCATGTCTTATACGTGTTGGTTTGCTTGAAAGCCAGAAGAAACATAGTTAACTGATTATTTGTGCAACACAGTACTTATTTCACTTAAGTATTCAGAAGACTGGATATTTAAAATTACGGCCATGAACACAGAAACTAATCTGTATATGTGGGAAACGTGCAATTCTGATGTTTTTCCTCTGCAAACATATACATATAATCTATAGACTACTAAGCAGCATATTGATTTCGTACTGTTACAGCCTTGATGGGCCAACAAATGATGATGAGAATCCGAACCCATGTGTCTGATGGATTTTTCGAACGTTGCAAGCTATGACTTGCATGTGTTGTTGCTTAGTATCTGTCGTCACTATGTTAAATCAACAGAAATTGTTACAAACATTTTACCTACTTTCTCCTATTGTCCTATTTTTCGTCAAACCACACATTCTTTCTGGTCTCTTGGCCACATGGGAAAGAAAGATTTTGCAACTGAATTAATGATAATAATGATGGAAATAATGATAGTAATCAATGATGTTTACGGCATTACAGCAGAATGATAAAGATTACAATAACAATAGAAAATGACGATCTCTTGGTTGACACATTGCAATGAGTTTTGGTATTTCGTTGCTGAATGCCATTTAGGATATTTTTCAGAGGAGAAAAATAGACATGAAGCCACACACATCACTAGTACAACGATACCTCACTAATCAACTATGCTTGCTGTAGATGAGAAAACGAGAACGGCGCCACCGAGCTAAAATGAGATTACTCGTTCAGTTATCTGACATTTATTGGCAGTTAATACAGACAGTCCCGACATAAAACACAAAATTGTTTGCAATTTAAGGAGGGTTAGACCTTTCTCCGGTCGAAAATTTAATTCAGGATAACAGAGCCATTTAAATGCAATGACTAATCTCATATCCTCACGAATATTGGAAAATACATCGAATTCTGGAACGATCAGAGTTTCCTACCATCGTAAGCAATACTGCTAAGCTATAGGAAGAATTTCTTGGCCATCCCACAATATCCTCATTCCTACAAACAGTTTGCTTCAACTGGCTTTTATCCATGCTGCGCTGCCAAAGCCCATTCTAAGTAAGGCTTCAGTCTGAAAGCAGACAACGTCATTGAAAATGCTGATGAATAGATGACTTACGTTCATCAACTTCCGGGGAGATTTTCTTTCAACGAAACGGAGAAAGTGTGAAATGACTACTTTCTCCAAAGTTCCTACGGACTTTTGTCCCAAATTGGACGTATATACGTTCAATCTTGTCATACGCGGCTCACATTCCAGGAATATCACCAAAATGAGCATCTGGCGGGTACCGTCCTAGAGCAGCTATTACGTAAGTTTTTACCGATAATCATAAAATTGACAAGACGGCTTTTGCTGCAGAATATAGTGACTTCTATTATATCCGCATAACCTTTCCCAATAAGAAACTGTTTTCTTCGTATAGTGATGCCCCTGTTTAGGTGCATTATAATGTTAGTGTTTAATGTTGCTTCAGAAGTACTTTTTGTCTTAAATATTTTTTATATTTGCAGGTGATTCAAAGTAATTGTAATAATTAGTTTCCCTTCAAATTACTCCATTCATTCGATCTGTTATTTGTAAAGTAATTGCAACCGCCAAAAGTGAAATTGTCCTATAAATCAAACCGTTTGGTTATCTTAGGTCATTCGTATATGGGCAGAACACTTTCATCTGAAATATCTCCACGAAAGGCAGAGAAGCGGACGGTTCTCTGTCATAGTAGAGTTAGGCTCGCGTAGCTAGTCCTCTGTGCAGAAGAGATGGAATTATGTGTTGAAGAAAGAAGTCATATCTAAGAAACTTGCATATTAATTTTATTTTCTCGTGTATTTACATTCTTTCAGTTTATATTCGCCTTTACTTCTCACAAAAGAATGAGATATATTTTTCTCTGCTAGTAGCTACCTTTGGTCGTTTCCGACCGCATTACATTTTCCGTTGTCTCTAGATGGATAATACTTTGTCTCTGCCGATCCCAGATTTCACGACGAAAGAAAACATGTGCTTCACATAATTCGTTTCGCAGTAGGCGGTTGTATTTCCACCGTTGGTATATTTACTTGTACGAAAATTGTTCGTAACCGTAGACAGTTTGCTCTTGCTGTTCATCTCCTTAATATTGTTAAACACATATTTTCCACATAATTCTCCTCGTGAAGTGTTTGAACTGCTGTGCTTTATTATTGTTAGTACCATTAGTTTTTATTTCAAGTTGATCTCTGAATTTGTATTTTGTATTACCGTTATATTTTTTTGTTCAATATGTTTCACAATACTGAAGATCAACAAGTTCTCATATCCATTAATATAAGCGACTTAGAGCTAACGTATAACGTTCATTTTAGTCTTATTTCATCCGTAAAAGTTCCTCTGAAAATCTGGAACACTTCCTTTAACACCCTTAATTTGAAAACCATACGTAGGCAGAGGACGTTCAAGGATTGCTCATTTATTAACTTCATTCATAATGATAATTTGGATCAAATTTATTCACAAATTTTGTACTCAGTCCATTTAATTTTTATGATAGCGGTATAATTACAGCCTTGCGCAACCTAGGGCATCTGTTCAAAATCAATGAATAAGAGATACGTCAATACTTTTATTTACTATCTTTTAACAAGCAACAGTGCAATTGTTTTCCCTAATATTGTTCTAAACCATGCCACAATTCATCGATCAATGTTAATCGTTGTAACACGTGATTATTAGGTTGCTTTATTGTCTATTGTGTTTTTGTTACAAATTTTACAATTGATTTTATACTAACGATAGGCCAGAAACTTAATTAACGTAACTCAGAACCGCGTGATAATGTAATATTTACTCGCATTCGGTTTTGCTACGGAGCGAGTTGGTGCAGTGGTAACACTGGACTCATTTTCGGCTGCACGGCGCATGGAACTGGCCTTCGGCCATTTGGATTTGAGTTTTCCATGATTTTCCTAAATCAGTCTAGGCAAATGCCGCAATGGTCCCTGCGGCATGGCACGGCCGATTTCCTTCCACATCCTTATCATGACAATCCGAACTTCTGCTTCGCTCTAAAAATGTTCAAATGTTTGTAAAGTCTGTGGGACTTAACTACGTGGTCATCAGTCCCTAAACTTACAAACTACTTATGAACTACTTACAAACTAGGACGGCACAAATATCCATGCCCGAAGGGGGATTCGAACCCCCGACCGTAGTGGCCGTGGAGACCGTGACTGGAGCGCCTTAGTCTCCTCGGCCACCGCGGCCGGCCTGCTTCGCTCTAATGACCCCCTTATCGAGGGGACGTTAAATCGTAATCTTCCTTCCTTTCTTTCGTGTCTCGTGTGCAATAGAGCTTACTTTGTTCATGTTTCCGTGTGTTGGTACAAATTTTGCAGTTCATTTCAAACCAACTTCCCTCTGAACAAGAGACCTTGAACTTTCAACTTAACTTAGAACTGGATGACACTGCTTCATTAACGCCATTTCTTAATTGGTGTGTGGTGGAGCGCAATTTTTATACAACTGCTGTTTCCGCCTGTTTCTCTTCCAGTCGTGAATGGTTCGCCGTTAAAACTATTTCTGGTAAGACTTAGTGTGAGTTCATATCGCCCTATCTTTTACCTTCGCGATCTTTTCGTGACTAATACATAAGAGGGGTCATGTGAAATAGAAATAAAACAAATGTATCGATCTCTGTTGTATTCTCATAAAAACGGTTGAAACTGAATGAAAAATTTCACACATACAAAATTTGAAAAGTGTAAAATAATCATTCAGATGAAAATGCATAGAAACGTGGTTTTAAAATAGACTAAGACGTATAAAGTAATTTTTGTCCACTCGATAATTGCTACCGCGTTAAGGATAGTTCCAATAAATTTTCGAATTTTTAATAGCCATGTCAGACATCATAGTAACACTGGAACATAAAGTGTTCTTGCATCATGAGTAATGCTAACAGTAGTGTTTAGTGGCCACCAACGTGAAGGGTAATTTATTTCATTACCTTTCTGAAGTCGATAAGAGGTATGACGCGGTGGGGGCAGCCACGGTCGTTTTGGTAAATGCGGCACAACGAGCGAGCGAAGGCGCGCCCGTCTCGAAACGGAGAAGGCGGAGCGCGCCTGCTGGAGGGATAGTTTTCGTTCTGAACAGAGGAAGCCATCAAAAGGAGCCTAACAGATATTCCGTAGACCTCTTGTAACTTACGCGTTTTGACTTTAACATAAGAAATAAATGAAATTCATGAATTGCATTGAACATTGCAATGTATAGTAAATTAATGTTGTCCGCTATCTGCGACGACACCGATCGCTATCTGCGACGACACCGATCGAATGATAATCTATCGACGTGAGATACCTGGCACCTGAAAGTCGCCATTAAGTTTGTACTTTGAAACCTATCACCGCACTGTAATGAACACATTGCAATTAAAACTATGTTTAAATCGTATCCGGCCATGAGTCTACGTAACATTTTATGAAATCAACGAGGCAGGTAACAAAGACAGGTCCGGAATCCATTGAGCACCTCATCAAGGAACGTGCTCAAAAAATTCAAATGGAACGCTATTTATCATAGCAAGATGTTCTGTCAATAATGTTCTGGCCTGTGGACATTTTATTTTATTAGGAAGCAAACTCGAAGGAAACTGGACAAATTTGTATATTTAGGAAGACGTTTCTGCGACAAATTGTGAGTCTTATTGTTAGTTAATGGAGTGCAGTAAACATAACGATAAGTCCTGCATATTAATCAACCATAAACCGAGAAATAAAACTGGTAATACGTTCAATGAGGTATTCATCGATTTTTTTTTTTTTTTTTTTTTTTTTTTTTTTAATAGCTGGCCACGTGACTTATGTGCAATTTGGAGAGCACAGTATCTCGAGCCTGAGTGGAATTACGGATCCGGATTCTAACATGCAGGACGCCAGCTACAAAAACTCGTTCATCAGGCCACCAATGTAATCAAGATTTTCCAACGTCGTAGTAGGGCCTATTGTTTCGCAAATTCGGCATCATGTAGATGTGAGTCTGATATGTAATTCTGCAGTCAGTTGATTTTTTCTTGTGACCTACATTAAATATTTCAAAAAATTATCATAATATGCTCGTTGTAGTAGTTAACTGAATTTGTGTTCAAGAAGCTCGTGCCATACATTAACTACCCCTACTCTCTTTCACGTTGCGAGCAATCTGCCTCAGCTGTGAGTAAATAAATGAGGTAGGGTTTATAGCAGTAATGTCTAGCTGTATAATAGTCACTTTCTGAAAACCTAGCCAATTTAGAAATCGGGGCCGTTTTGTTGCAAAAGCTGGATCCCATCATTTCGTCTCGTTACGTCTTTAATTTATCCGCTTACTGTCAAACAAAATCATCCGTGCCAACTGTCTCATGGAAACCTCATAGCAGATGCTGTAGCCACCTACTTCAAGAATATCATGTGACATCAGAAACAAAACGAAAGAACATTTTCTTAAATGAATTTATCAATTATTCTAAAATGATGGTAAAATTTTAAATATAGATAGAACAACTTATTTGGAAATCACTTCAAATGTAGTCATCCCATAAAGTAAATAATAAATTCTGAAGACGTTTCAGCTGTTTCTTTTTCTTTTTTTTTTTTTTTTTTATTAAGAATGTTGCTTTACAGGTCCAAGACCGTTTTCACGTTTTTAAAGGCCCATCTTCAAGTGTTAATTTTTTTCATATGAAAATTCATTATAGAGACACAAGGTTCTAATTGCTTTCATCTGTCATGCGAATAAAATTTCATTAATTAGGCTCAGATATATGGAACCAGTCCAACAGAAATCATCACTGTGATTCAGAACAAAAACCTAGAACATTACAATGTGGGACAAATAGTCGCGTAATTTTGATTACTGTATTTTCAATTAAACCAGTAGATAGCCGACGAAGTGAAGGAGTACAAACCAAAGAAAACTGTCCAAAGAATCGAAGAAACCAATAGATTATGGATTTGTATTTTACTCATCTTTGCATCAAGTATTACGGCAAGGTAATACGAATATGCGCAACCACCCAGATTCTCTGTTTTGTTACAGCTTCATGAGGACTAAATTCATTTATGTAATATTCCTTGAATGTGAGTCGCGTTTGACAAGACACAACATAGATACAGTCCATCTTTGGACAACAGTACCTAGTATCATTGGAGAAAATGATGGTTCCCATTACTTTTTCGTTTTGTTACAAAAAGCTCTCACTGAAAGTTGATGAGGGTAAGTTATCAATTCATCATCATTTCTTCTCAATGCTTGGCTAAAAGCCAGTTGAGGCCAGATGCTAGTAGGATTGAGAATATTGTGGGCTGTCGCTTTCAAGATGCGAAGTGTTTGATACCTTCCTGTATAGTGACGGATGATGCAACGTTCATTTCCAGTAACTCATAAAAATTGCTTTTGTAGATATCTAATAAAGTAATTGTTTTAGTCTTTTTTGGGGGGAGGGGGGTGAAACTGAAATCGTGATGGAAGTATATATATATATATATATATATATATATATATATATATATATATATATATATATATATCTCAGACTTTGACCTGCCGTATGTTGCAAGCACAATATCAGTATTTTTAACTTCTCTAGTCATTTGCTGAAATATCATAATGCAGTGAAGCTTCAAAAAATTTAAACGATAGTTTCGGCCTCATTGGACGAATTTAATATCTGCATCGTAAATGTGACGACGGAATCTATCAGGAGATAGCGCATATTAACCGAAATGCGCGACTCCCCTCTAGAAGCCCGCATGAATCTAGCGCGATTTCGCGTCGCTTATCGCTTCACAGGTCTTCCTAGTACAGCTGAGAACTGGCAACATCGTTGCTGATATTTGGCAATACTGTGACAGTACAGTTACTTCCTCAAGTGGTACTGAATTGTCTCAGTAAGTTCACTTGACATTCCTTTTCTACTTTCATGACTAATTATTTGTAATGCCGACGTGAAATGAGAGACAGAAATTTAACTTTTGCACTCAAGGAATGTAGTTATTTGTGTAGGTGACTTTCAGGTTCTTTCGCGATGCGTTAGAGACTAAGCATTGAATATGTGAGAAACTGAGGGCAATCTGTGGCAGTGTGTAGTTGGCTGTGTGGTTCTGCTTGTGTCTTGTGATATAAACCTGGTGTAAGGAGGCAGTTCTAATCCTGGTTGGAGAAAGTGCTTTTGGGGGATGGAATTTAATTTCATTTTATTTTACTTTATACGCTGCAGATTACAAGAAGAAACTCTTTAACGGAATAATAAGAAAAACATTATACAACAAGTCTTTCAGAAAGGTCGACTTCAAATTATGGAAATGGTATTAGATGTCTTCTTTGCTTCACCATACAAACGCCTTCAAAGAAATTCGAATTCACCTCCATTGATGTGAAATATCTCCTGTAAAAATGAGACATGAAGACACGAACCTTGCATTGTGCCTGTATTGCTTTAGAACGTGCACTGAAACTTATTCACATAATTTAGCTCATACATTTACTGTATGGAGTGAAACAACGACACTAAAACATTTTAGTGAGTTACATATTGTGTCTTGATGAAAACATATGAACTGATGACAATAACAAATTACAAGAAAAGCTTTTCTGAAAGGAAAAGGATCGAGATTTAAACCACAAATAAGTGTTAACCATCGGAGAGTGCCATTGGATTGGACAACGACAATTTTTTTGTCTCTCTAATGTATTATATGCTCATCATTCAAAATAGGTGGTCTGCTTCGTTATATCCTGTGTGAAATACAAATCGCAACCTTTTTTGTGGATCACCACATAGCAACACTACAGCATTTTACTTATCCAGGGCGATGAGCGGCGGCAGGCGCTGTGGGCAGAGGGCGAGGCAGCGCTGTGTAGCGCCGCCACCGCTGCTGCCGGCGAGGTATATGGGCCGCGGAGAGCTGTGCCAAGTGCTGCGGCCAGAGGTGGCAATGTTATTGGGCCGAAATGTTATTACCAGTGTACCAAAAATGAAATACGTTACACATATGCTTCCCTTACACACGGGGCATGAGCATGAACGAGTGACGTGAATTTAAAATTTTTGTCAACAGTCGGTTTCGATCGCTAATACTGAACATGCAACTCGCGCACTTTACCGCAAGACCAACGAGGGAGCTGACCCAGTTGTCTTCTTACTGCACAGAAGAAGTGCTGCATGAACTCCCGCAGTCTGCAGTGTTGCCAGATTGTGCAGATAGCTGGACTTAGAGCGAATCAGCCCGGCCACTTTTATTGTCCCGTGTCGCGATCGGCTCGGACTTAGGCTCAGCGGCGGCCGGCCGGCGGCCAGGTTTTTTGTCAAAGGGTGTACATCCGATTGCGATAAAACTTTGTGAACACTCGCGCAAAGGTTATACGATAACAAAAATTCGTATAGTACATGGCGGAGGGTGCTTTACAAATGCTTAATTCGTTTATTACGCTGAAATACCGGAATAAATATGAATGAAATTTGAAATGGAGGTAGTTTATACCCTGCATTTCGTGGCCGAGGGTACCTTCATGTTGAAAGTGATGGACGGATTTGAATGAAATTTGGAATGGAGATAACTTATACCGTGAATTAACGCTTGAGCTACGTTTAGGATGTCATCGAAGGTGCATGGCTGAGAATACGTTACAACAAACATCCAAACTGTTTGACTGGTCATAATGAAAGTCAGCACATAAATGTATGTTCGCAAGAAGGAGATTTTTATAATCTGTAAGCCAGTGAATGTAGCATGGCATAGGGTACACCGTTTGACCAGTCACCATGAAACTTGGCGCATATATGTTTGAGGAGAAGAAGGAGTATTGGAGGAGGAGATGCACAGAAAGGGGAGGGAGGAGACAGACGGTATAGGAGGAGACGGACAGAGAGAGGGGACAGGAGGAGAATGAGAGAGGGGAGAGACAGGTGAAACGATGTGAGCGGTGATGGGAGGAAGGGAAGCAGGTGAACAGAGAAAGGGGAGATGAACAAAGAGAGAAAATGAGAGGAGAGGGGAGGACACGAACATGAAACTTGGCGCATGTATGTATGAGGCGGAAGAGGAGTAGCTGGACGAGAAGATGGACAGAAAGGGAAGTGAGGAGACGGTGTAGGAGGAGACAGACAGTGAGGGGAGGGGAAGAGAAAGAGAGGAGATGGTGAAAGGAGATGAACAGATGGATTGGGAATAGGAAATGTACAGAGAAAGGACATAAAGAGACGGGGGGAATAGCAGGTGAATACAGGGGAGATGAACAATGAGAAGGAAGGACACGAATAGAGAGAGAAGGAAACAGACGATGATCAGATAGAAAAAAAGGGAAGGAGAGATATAGTATTTTAAGAATGGAATAAATAACTACCCGAGCGACGCTGGGGTTTTACGGCTAGTGAATAATAATATAAAAATTTGGATATAAAATATTAATTTAAACATATCGCATATAGATTTCGTTCATTTCAAGCCCAGGGAACTCATGTACACTGCACAAAATGTTTTTCACAATTAAAATACACAAAAAGTTCAACATGTTTCAATACGTAATGCACATCTGACAGATTATTTTCTGTATTTCAGCAGTGAAAAAGTTTTGTGTGGGTCCCAGGACTTGAAACTGAACTGAGGGTGTTCATGCAGTGAACTAAATCGATATGCGATAATTTAAACTGTATATTTTATATCGTAACCACCGAGCGGAAATATTTATTGTCGGTATTATTTGAGTCGTGCAGGCTCTCGTTTCTTGCTTTCCCTGTGTGTGGGTTTCCATAGCGTAAGTCTAGTGGCGACTCCGATTACGTTTCTCTTCTCCTCCACGAGTAGCACTTGTGTTTTGTTTGAAAATCGTACCGGAATCTCTTGTATTGACGGCTCTGGGAGTGACAGTTTACGCCTCGGCTTGCGGGCAGAGCAGTTGGAATCGTGTGGGGTGGGCCCGGAGCAACACCATGAAGTGACACTTGGGCTCAGGCACTGGACGGGTAGACCTTGCTCCAAGACTGCTGCTGTTGACACTGAGACGTGGACGTCACACGGGGAGTCATAAGCCACGGTATGGTTGTCGATAGCAGCCACTGGAGCGAACGACAGCGAAGTCGCGTTGGACGGCGCGGGCACCAGCCAACCGGCGGAGGTAAACCGGAAGAAGGGACGGTAGCGGTGCCCGTTTGATACCACGAATGGCGAGGACTCAGTTTCAAGTTAAGTGCGAAACTGGATTCTTGTTTATGCCTATTAGAAGCATGTGGGTATACTCCTGGAGGGCTGTTGATCACTTGCCGATTAGCGAGGTGTTTTCCTGTTCCAATGTTGGCATTCGCCACGAGTTAGATCGTTTTGAAATGGCCTTTTTTTTCTGTCCATCTTCGCATTCGGTCCCGTGTAGCGCCGGGGGTACCAAACAACTAAGGTTAGATTTCAGAAACGAGTTTTCTTAAGATTCAATAATTTATTAACTAAACAGACCACCAGTGCAATTGTGATACGTATCCTTCTTCGCTGTCTTTCTACTGGGTTCGCGGGAGTAAATGAGGCGGCATTTATGTTCTATTCTGTTGTTTTATGGAATGTCATTATTTAATGTTTCTAGGAGGCAGTCTACAGCGCGATGTTCTCTGAAAAATCATTCTTGTGCCCAGAGATGTAAAATACTTTCATTTGATATGCTCCACCGGATTCGTAAATTGCTGCCGTCTACAAGAAATTAACAAAATATTTTACAACAATAAGACAATTTTTCTCAATACGGCAACTTCACATTTACAATAATTATTGCGCCTGTTTCTAAAAAGCTGCCCATTTTACATCATTTTAAAAGCTTTCCTTCATTTGAGCCTTAACTGTGGTGTCGCACAAGTATAAAGTACTCGGCCACCGACACCTACGACGGAAACGAGACACAAAAGCGGCGACGAGGCAGGGACACAAAAGTGGCGACGAGGGGCGATAGACGAACCTTGGACCAGCAGCCAGACAGCAGCAGTCGCAGCACGCAGAAATTGCTCCCGCCCACCCACCCTTATTATAAGAATTTTGGGGGACAATATTCAGTTACGTGTTTTGTGGACTTTTTTGTTGCAGTGCGTCCTCATTTATCTTGCATTTGTGTTTTGCACTAATTTACTTGTATGCGCGGCGCCTAATCGGTCAGCATGGCCACTACCCCAAAGCCAAACTTAATTGAAATTATTCAGTTACAGACGGCGCAAATCACGCAGCTACTTCAAGCTGTGGCACAGTTGACGGCAACTCAACAACAGCCGTCGCATCAGCAGCCCACACCTGCCGCTGCGCCGCTTCCTACGTTTCGCCAATACAACGAACGTGAGGAAGAATGGAGTGACTATTTCGTGCAGTTTCAAGAACTCGTCGCGGCTCATCAACTAACAGGTCTGACTGTCAGACATTTCTTTCTCACCGTAGTTGGCACCCAGACTTTCGTGTTACTGCAGAAACCTTTCCCCCACATATCTCCTCGTGATGTAGACTTTGTACAAATAGTTGAAGCACTGAATGCTCATTATGAGAAAAAAGTTCTCGTAGCTGCGGCGCGGTACCGATTTTTCAGACTTAAAAAATTACCTGACCAGTCACACCAGGAATGGATCACGGAATTGAAGGGCTTAACCCACCAATGTAAATTTACTTGTTCTTGTGGACTTTCTTATAGTGACGTGATGTTGAGAGACGCTATCACGCAGAACATTCAGGACCCCAGAATTAGAGCAGCAATTCTGAAACAATCTGACCCTTCATTAGACAGTGTACTGCAGATTATTGAAGCGCCTGATACTTTTGACTTAGCAGATGTAGAAATGCAAAGCCACAGTATTAATTCAGTGCGCCGTAACGGACGCTTTCCTTGCCGTAGTTCTCAGTATAGCCCTAGTGATTCTTATTTTTCTACTGGCCGTGCTGAACAGACAGTGAACAGTAGCCAGAGTAAAAGTGCGACGCAAAGGTCCCCCCGTCGTGTTAGAAACAGTAATTTGAATAACGGGCGCCAACGCCCATTTCAGAAAAATGTTCGTAAGTCTTGCTTTCAGTGTGTATCTCGCCATAAGCGTGCACAATGCCCTAGCCGCAACGCAACCTGTTATCAATGTGGCAAATCAGGACATGTACAGACTGTGTGTATGCAAAACAAACATTTTAAGAACGGTGCTGTTCGGAACAGTGCTTTGCAGAATGTTAGAACAGTTCATATAGTAAATGTTATACACGCTGATGATTTGAACAGTGCTTCTGTTGATTCTCAAATGCAAGACAATTTTTGTGCTTTTTTTTTTTTTTTCCTTTATTGTTGTTTTAAAGCCAGCAGTAGAAACAGCTGGCAGGCTGGCAGCAGCTGCGGTTGCTGCTCTTCAGCCATGTGATATACAAACATTCGACAAAGAAGAGATAAAATATAAAAAAGATGAACAAAATTGCGGAAACTAAAAACATTGACAGACAGAGTTTTCGACAGAGTAAAACGGACATGTATAAATGGGACAAAACATATGGCAGAGAACAAAAAAGAGACGAGTAGTGATAAAACACACACACAGTCAGTAAAAACAACCGGCCACGGTGACAAGTTTAAAAGTACATTGCGGAGACACGAAGTTCACACATGGAGACAGCTGACGGCGTATAAAATAAAACATGGGGACGGCGATTATGGAGGCACTGAGTAAAACACACGACACTGGAGACACTTGCACTGAACACGTAGATAAAAAGTCGAGACGCCCCCGCAGGGAGTGGGGGGGGGGATGGAGGGGGGGGGAGGTGGGGCAGGGACGCGGGAAGTGCGGGAGAGGGGGAGAAGGGGAGGGAAGAGAGCGTAAGGAGGGAAGGAGTGACGAGACTCTGGGCATGGGAGAGGGGTAGCCAAGCGGGCGGGAAGGAAAAGGGACGGGAGAGAGGGGAGGGGCGCTGATGCTACGGGGAAGGGATCAGAGTTGGTAGGAGGGGTAGATATCGGGCCGAAGTTCGGTATCCGGTAGAGGAAGGGTGCGGAAATTGCCTTGGGAGAGGATACGGAGCGTATGGAGGTGTAGGCCGGGAGGGACGGTTTGGCGGAGGCGTGGCAGAGGCCCGGGATTCGTAAGAATAGGGTAGACCAGAGGGTTTTGGGACTCTATTTTGCGGGATGTGTAAAGGAGCCGGAGATGTTCGAGGTGTTGTAGGAGAGGAGGGAAGGGGATGAGGTCATAGAGGATCCGCGTGGGGGAAGGGAGTCTGATACGGTATGCGAGGCGGAGGGCGTGGCGTTCTAGAATCTGGAGGGACTTGTAGAAAGTAGGAGGGGCTGATATCCAGGCGGGGTGGAAGGAACAAAGGACGGGGCGCATAATTGATTTGTAGGTGTGAAGGACAGTGGAAGGGTGGAGGCCCCACGTCCGGCCAGTGAGGAGTTTTAGGAGGTTTAGGCGGGACAGAGCTTTCTCACGGAGGGATTTGAGGTATGGAGTCCAGGACAGTTGGCGGTCAAGGGTAAGGCCAAGGTACTTGAGGGTGGGGGTGTGACGGATGGGTCGGTTGTGAAGGGTAAGATAGAAATCGTGGAGGCGGAAGGTGCGGGTAGTACGACCTATGACTATTGCCTGGGATTTGTCGGGATTGACGGAGAGGAGCCACCGGTTACACCAGGAGGCGAACTCGGTGAGGTGGGACTGGAGCAAAACCTGGGAACGGGCAAGGGAGGGGGCGAGGGCCAGGAAGGCGGTGTCGTCAGCATATTGGAGGAGATAGACGGGAGGTTGGGGTTGAGGCATGTCGGCAGAGTAGAGGAGATAGAGGAGGGGAGAGAGGACTGAGCCTTGGGGCACCCCGGCGGAGGGGTAGAAAATACGGGAGTTGGAGTTGCAGACAGTATTTTTGTGCGCCTACTGCAAACCTATATAGCGAGCCACGTCGCAGGCGCCGACGAGCGCGTAATACCGTGCAACGGAAAAGGGTTCGGGACAAGCAAAATGATTATGTACAGTGCAATTCTGTAGTGAACCTAGTGCCTTTTGCAATTTCTCTTTGTAATAGTGCCCAGTACTGTGTAGTTAGTGACAGTAGACTTGGTGTAGCTACTCAAAGTAATTTTAGTGCAGTAGACTCGCATTGCGCGGACGCCGATCCGGCGGTAGTGCCATCTAGTGACAGTGCTATTAATCTGAGTGCCGATTCTGAGCCGCTTGCTTCACTACGTAGCCCGCGCACGCACAAGTGCAGCAAACAACCGGTGTCACACGTTGCCCACATTCGCGCACCTGTCAAGCACCACAAGCAAAAACTTTTTGTGACTCTATCTATAGACAATAAGACTGTGCAATTTCAGATCGATACTGGTTCCGCTGTCACATGAATGAATAAAGACACTTATGAACTTCTGGGTTCGCCAAAATTGTCGCCGTCACAGCAATTGTTAAAAGCGTACACAGGACAGAATATACCCGTGCTAGGAACGTGTAGCCTGCCCGCCTCTTTTCAAGGTGTAATAAAGACAGTTGCTTTTGTAGTTCTTCCGGCCACAACTACACAGAACATTTTTGGACTAGATGCATTCGACTTGTTTAGCTTATCAATTCAAAGAGACATGCTTCAAATTTCGTCAGTGGTGCCTCAGGACAAAATCAATGCATTGTGTGAAAAATATAGTGACTTGTTTTCGCCGGAACTAGGTTGTGCAAAAGACTTCGTGGCACATGTAACTTTAAAAGAATCTGCAGTTCCAAAATTTCGTAAAGCTAGACCAGTGCCTATCGCAATGCGTGATACAGTTGCCGAAGAACTTGAACGTTGGCAAGATAGTGGGGTGATTTCTCCTGTTTCTGCGAGTCAGTGGGCCTCGCCTATAGTAATTATACCCAAGCCGTTGGGAAAACTTCGTCTCTGTGCGGACTTCAAATCAACAGTGAACAGTCAAACAATTGTAGACACTTATCCCCTGCCCAGACCTGAGGAACTGATGGACAAATTAGGACAGTCTCGCTTATTTTCCAAGATTGATTTAGCAGAGGCATATTTACAGATTCCGCTTGATGACGAGTCCAAAAAGTTTTTCGTCATTAATACTCACATGGGCCTTTTTCAATTTCAACGCCTACCCTTCGGCAGTTCTTCCGCACCCGCTATTTTTCAGCGTTTCTTGGAACAGCTGACAGTTTCTGTACAGTGTTGCTCGAACTACTTATATGATATTGTGGTATCCGGACGTACAGTTGAAGAACATTTAGCAAACCTGGAGTGCCTTTTCAAAGTGTTGACTGCAGCAGGTCTACGTTGTAATAAAGCAAAGCGTTCATTTTTTCAAACTGAAATAGAGTACCTAGGCCATGTCATTAATGCCCAAGGAATTCATCCCTTACAGTCACATCTTCGAGCAATCAAAGACTTGCCTCCTCCTAAGAATGTACAAGAATTGCAAGCAGTAATGGGAAGGCTTAACTATTATTTCAGGTTTATTCCCAATGCCTCTCAGATTGCAGCTCCACTGCATCAATTACGTAGGAAGAATGTTCGTTTTGTATGGTCTAAAGAGTGACAGGTTGCCTTTGACAAACTAAAGTCTGCACTACTCAGTGATGCATGTTTGATTCCCTTTGACCCACAGAAGCCTGTAATGTTAGCAGTTGATGCCTCGTCGTACGGTCTGGGTGCAGTATTGTCGCATCGTATTGGATGTCACGATCGTCCTATTGCCTTTGCATCCAAGCTACTGACGCCGACGCAACAGAATTACAGTCAGATAGAAAAGGAGGCCTTAGCAATCATTTACGGCGTCACAAAGTTTCATCATTATCTCTATGGCAGAAAATTCTATTTGTTGACAGACCACAAACCTTTCACGTCGTTGTTCTCACCCACAAAGCCAATTCCGCCACGAACGGCACAAAAGCTTCAGAGATGGTCCTTGATATTGTCTAATTATCAGTATGAGATTTTGTACCGACCTACCACTAAACACGCCAACGCGGACACACTTTCCCGACTTCCGGTTGGCCAGGATGTGTCGTTTGATTCTTCAGAAATGGCATGTTGTCAGATAGACTTCAGAGATGCTTCCGCTGTCGCAGATTTCCCTTTGAACTCTCGTCGGGTTGCACAGGAAACAGCGGCGGATGCAGACCTAAGTGTGGTAGCACGTTTTGTTCGCTCAGGGTGGCCTGCCAGAGCCAAAGACATTGAGCGGCCTCTGGTTCGACATTATTTTGCACAATGTCATGCATTATCTTTAAGTCAGGGTGTTCTGTTGTTACATACGGACAACGACCAAACAAGAGTGATTGTTACTCGTACCCTGCAACGAGAAGTGTTACGCCTCCTGCATCAAGGACATTGGGGTATTGTTAGGACAAAGCAACTGGCTAGACGTCATTGTACCTGGGTTGGTATGGACGCTCAGATAGAGAACATGACGTCACGGTGTACAGTTTTGTGCGGAGCATCACGCGGATACTCCGCAACGTTTCTCAGATTGGCCACGCCCCAAGGGACCATGGCAACGTTTACACATTGACTTTGCCGGACCTTTCTGGAATACGCGCTGGTTAATTGTTGTAGACGCTTTCAGCAAGTTTCCTTTTGTGATTGTCATGAACTCAACGAGGGCGTCTAGTACAATAAGTGCCTTAACATCAGTGTTTTGCATGGAAGGTTTGCCTGAAACTATCGTCAGTGACAATGGGCCTCAGTTTGTTAGTGCGGAATTTCAACAGTTTTGTCGTGTGAATGGCATTCAGCATATCACCACCGCACCTTTTCACCCTCAGTCCAATGGTGAACCAGAACGTTTCGTTCGAACCTTCAAGTCTCACATGGAAAAGATGAAAGGTCAGCACTCCAGGCAGCAAGCTCTTCAAATTTTCCTGTCTATGTATCGGTGCATGCCACGTGACGGCCCGTCTCCTGCCGAGCTGCTACACGGCCGCCGTCACCGCACTCTCCTTCACCTGCTGCAGCCTCCCAAGCACCGAGTCGGTTGGTATGGCGCTACGCGTTTTCAGGTTTCTACGCCGGTGCTGTACAAGGTGTTTGCTGGCCACAACAGATGGATGCCGGGCACCATTCCGCGCGTGCTCGGTCGCAATATGTATGTTGTACGTTCTTCCAAAGGGTCGGAGCTGCGGCGCCACGCAAACCAATTATGCCTGCACAGGCCGCGCGATCCTGTCTCGGGTTTCTTGATTCCAGACCCAGTTCACCGCCAGGGAGCACAGCCACATCGCTCGCCTCAAGGCCCAGCGACCCCGGACTACGAGAGCGTACCCATGGAGGTGGACGCACCTCCTATGCAGTCCGCCTCTCCGCCTCCGTCGCCGCCGCAGATGACAGCGTCACCGAGAAGGACTTCGGGACCGTGCGTGCCCCCGCCGCCTGGGCCACGCACCTCAGAAGAAGATGACCTGCTCCCTCTGGGCGGAGGCGTGCGCCCTTCCCCAGGTTTTGGTGGGTTTCCCGGGGGATCGGGGGATCGCAAGGTGGATACCGTGGCGCGGACAGCGTCTCGATCCCAGCCTCTGTTACGACGCCCGTCCCACCAGTAACGCCCCCGCCCAGGCCCTCCTCCCACTGCCGTCGCCGTGGCCCTCAGCCCTGCGCCTCGACGACGCTGCGGTTTGGGGGGGGGGGGGGGGAGGGGTGTGGTGTCGCACAAGTATAAAGTGCGCGCCAGCTACTTTCGCGCGCCGCCATGCACGCACGGCGCGGCGTTCTTATGACGTCAGCCACGAGCGCCCTCTGCTGCTACAACTGAGATAGAAACCAGTTAACACTTCAGAATCAGATAGGCACCAGTGAAGACTTGACTATCGGATAGGCACTAGGCAGGCCTCTAGCTCAACTATGTATCAGCAGTCTCCTGTACTGAGCTATGTAAAAGTTAAGTATTGTATAAATTCTGTGCAATATATATCTCGTTCTAATTTACTCTAGTGTTTCTAGTTTCTGCTGTCCCACTGGCTACTCACCTTCGTACCTGCACAAGCGTGCGTCCGGTATCCTGTGTCGGTCTGTCTACTCGGCCACCGACACCTACGACGGCAACGAGACACAAAAGCGGCGACGAGGCAGGGACACAAAATTAACTTTCTTCTCCAAATTTCTCTTTGCTTTCCTTCACACCTTGCTCAATGTACAAATAATATTGAATAGCATTGGAGAAAGGCTACAACTCTGTCTTACTTCCTTCCCAGCCACTGCGTCCCTTGCATGCCCATCAACTCAGCTGTTGGGTTAATGTACAAGTTGCAAATAACCTTCCGTTCGCTATATTTTACACCTGCTGATTTCAAGATATGAAAGAGTGTATTCCAATCAACATTATCAAAATATTTCTCCAAATCTGCAAAAGCTAGAAATGTAGGTTTGTCTTTCCTAAATCAATCTTCTAAGATAGGTCGTAAAGTGAGTATTGCCTCACGTGTTCCTAAATTTCTCCTGAATCCAACTGATCTTCCCCGAGGTTGACATCAATCAGCCATTCCATCCTTCTGTAAGTAATTAGTGTTTTCAAATGTTTCTGTAGCTTATGGGACTTAACTTCGGGGTCACTAGTCCCTAAACATACAAACTACTTATGAACTAACTAATACTAAGGACGGCACAAATATCCATGCCCGAGGGGGGATTCGAACCCCCGACCGTAGTGGCCGTGCAGACCGTGACTGGAGCGCCTCAGTCCCCTCGGCCACCGCGGCCGGCAGTAATTGGTGATAATATTTTGCAACCATGACTTATTAAACTAATGGTTCTATAATTTTCACAGATGTCTGTGCCTGGTTTCTTTGTAATGGGGATTATTACATTTTTCTTCAGGTTTGAGGGTTTTTCGCCTGTCTCATACATCTTACTTACCAAGCGAAATAGTTTTGTCATGGCTGGTTCTCCCATAGAGGGAATGTTATCTACTCCAGGGGCCTTATTTCGACTTAGGCCATTCAGTTTACTATCAAATTCATCTATCAATATAGTTTCTCCTATTTCATCTTCAAGTACTTCCTCATTCATTCATTTCATACTTGCAAACATATTAAATAATAATATCCAGAGACATATGTTTTTGTGTCGCTATATAGCAAAGATATAGAAATAAAGGAAAGGAAATGAATTAAAATTTGTGCAACATCTGGTATTTGAAGTTAGTGTTGATGAGGGAGATGTACTAGAAAAAAAAAATGAAGGCTGCAGCAAGGTTTGCGGAGGGGGCTTTCAGGAGGGTCTGGGCGGGGGGGGGGGGGGGGGCGGAGGCTGCAGCCCGGATACACCACTGCAGCCTACTACCACAGACAAATATATATATATATATGTTACTCTGTGCTACTACTCACCAGCAACTCACACTGCCTACTACTACTCGACACCGCCGCCTCACAGTTCATGTCAACCAACCTCTCTGACAAAGTGTAATGTTGCCACCTTTCAAATGATGTAGGTGGAGAGGATACAATCCATTCCCCAGTCCGATCCGGATGATGGAAGTCACGTAACGTCTACTAAGTTTCGTCAAAGTGAACCACGATCGAGAACTGGACTAAATTGTAGAGTGTTCTGTTGATGTAGCAGAAACAGGAAGTGATACACAAATTCGAAGTAGGCTGTACTGAAACGCGGAACCTGATCGCTCAATACATTGCTGTGTATTTGAATTGCGTATTGCCTGTGAAATAAAATTATCCGCGATTTTTAACTCTACTGCTACCGTCGATTATCCAGAGTTTAATGATATCATTATATAACCCTGAACTTTGATGTTTCGCACTGGTATCGCTGACTTATTTGACGTTCCAAGCCCTTATACACTAAAGATCCATAGGAAGTGGTACAGCATCCTAATAGAGTGTAGGGTCCCTGCAAGCATGCAGAACTGCTGCAACACGACGTCGCATGGACTCAGCTATCGTCTGAAGTAGTGCTGGAGAGAAGTGACTCCGTGAACCCTGCAAGGCTGACAAAAATCAATAAGGGAAGATCTCGTTGCAAGGAATCTCAGATATGCTCAATAACGTTCATGTCTGAGGAGTTTTCTGGCTAGTGGAGGTCTTTAAATTCAGAAGAGTGTTCCTGGAGCTACTCTGTAGCAATTCTTGAGTGTCGCTTTCTCCCGCTGGAATTGCCCAAGCCTGCCGGAATGCGCACTGCATTTAATGGATGCAGATGGTCAGCCAGAATGCGTACGTACGTCACTGGCGTATCTAGACATATCACGCGTCCCATATCACTCCAGCTACATACCCCCCACACTATTAAAGAGAATCTACTAACTTGAACAGCCCCCAGCTGACCTGCAGAGTCCATGGGTTCATGAAGTTGACCCCATACCCGTACACATCCATCCTCTGGATACACTTGGAAACGAGACTCGCCAGATCAGGCTACACTTTTCCAGTCATCAACACTCCAATATAGATGCTGACGGGCCCAGGTGAAGCGTCACGTCACGGCAGAGCCACATCAAGTTGTATTCACACTGTCCGTCACGTCAATTCGCTTACCCCAATAGCCTTTAATGAAAGTGGGTTTGAGTGCCGATGTGTTATGTAGAAAGTCATAGTTTAATACTGGAATTGAGGAAACAACAACGTTAAATGTTACTGACAGCTACAGAAAACTTTACAGTGTATATTTTTGGTCAGCTTAGTGTGGCAAAGTAACGGAAACTGAACAAATATATCAAAACATTGACATCTATTTTCAAGTTAAAATATAGTCGTAAGAACACATCAAACAATACTTATAACAGCATAAATAGTCCGTTTACTTTATCCCTAACGATTTACCCCCTGACAATCTTAATACTAACGTAAACAACTGCATTTTTGTCCTTCATTAGCATTTACTTTTTCGTTTAATTTGTTATTTAATGAAAACTGCGTCATCAAATTACAATCTTAATCAAAGAAACAGTTTGCCTCCGTCTTTTCTGTTAAGATATTGTAAAACATAACCAGTTTTCGGTTTTAGATACCGGACCTCGCTTTTAGGAAGACACTCAAGTGAAAAAAAATTAAACACGTTAAGAGACATTTGTAATTTAACGCGAAAACATAGTAATAAAGTAGAGATAAATAAGACATATTTGCGTGTAAGTCGTGTAATTGTCGATTACAACATGATAATCGGGTGACTAAAAATAGCTTAACTTTCGATGTTTGCATTCTGAAGAGAAAGTTGGTGAAAGAAATTTCGCAAATAGATCTCGCCGCAGCAAGTAATGCCTTTATTTTAGTGATTTCCACCCCAACTCGCGCATCATTTCCGTGACACTCTCCCCCATGTCGCAAAATACAAAACGAACTGCCCTTCTGTGAATTTTCTCTAAATCGCCCATCAGTGTCACCTGGTGTGGATCCCACGATGTGCAGCAATACTCCAAAATAGGATGCACAAGTGTAGTGTAGGCACACCGTCTTTACCATAGGGGCACAAGGAGCACAGGCCCAGGGCCCCAGGCTGATTGGTGCCCCGAGAAACTTCTTCCCTTCTCCTAGGTAATGACTTTTTTTAAGTGAATTTTTGTCGTACTTTTACTTTATAAAGACACAGAAATTGTCTCGAAATGTGTCATATATGGTGTAAAAAGGTTTTCTGTCTGCATGCAAAATCGTAGTTATTGCGAGCTTTAGCTACAGAACACACGGCGACACTGTTGCAGTAGACCTTGCGGCAGTCTGTTTCAGATATAACTTGGCGAAACATTGTATCCAATAGCGGCCTTCAGGCGACGCCACACGGGGCTGCTGTTGACCAGCGCTTAGGACGACAATGCGCAACGAATAAACCAATGGACTCGCCCTGTGCTCAGGACGGCACTGCTGCTGAATTCGGCATTGTTGGAGTTTCTACCTTACGAAGCAATAGTTCGTTATCGGGGTGCTTCGAAGCGGCATTTGATTGTACGCGATTTACGCGGTTCTCTCTTAACTTGGCAGTGTCTACTTGATATTTTTGTAGTGTCTTTCAACAATGTCGAAAACAACATACTTCAGTGGTTCAGAAAAAAGCAATTCAAAAAGAAACCATCAGCAGACTACCTAAACTTACTTTATTTTATACTGTTGAAAAAACTAACATGCAGAGTGATTCATCTACCTCATCATCTCAAGATAACTATAAATCTCAAAGCTTAGAAACGGTGCACATTTTTAACGTAGAGGATAACATTTCTTTTTCGAGTTCATCAGTTCCAGTTATGAAGACATGCACACACATCACAACATGCTCCTTCCATCTTAAGCCCTTCAATTCACCAGTACAAAAGTATGATAGGAAACATATCTCACGACCCTGGTAAATATTATAATGAAATTTTAACGGACGAAGTCCGTGATATTTGAATTAACAAGAGCCCACAATTTTTCCAAAACAAAAATAGCTACTTCTCAGAATCCACTACACATTTTGGTGATGTAAGTGTTAAAAAAATTTAACTAGGACTGTTTTCACTCGCAAATTGACGAATGGCGAGTGCGTGGTAAGAAAGTGGCTTCTGTATTCACCATCTATGAAATCTGTGTACTGTTATTGTTACCTTCTATTCAATAACAATGTCACAGTAATTTGAGTTCTTCCAGGGGATACAAAGATTGGAAGCATATAAGCAACTTATTAAAGAAACATGAGAACAGTTTACAACACAGGGAATCAATGATGAATTATGTTGCAAAAAGCAAAAATGTTGGACGAGTTGATAGTGGATTGATTCCCAGTTTAATGCTGAGGTCAACTATTGGAGGAGCATATTGAAAAGAATTGTTACAGTTGTGAAACTTTTGGCGTTAATGGGAATAGGGCTTCGTGGAGAAAATAATATTTTGGGGTCTGAAAACAAGGGAAATTATTTGGGATGCTTAGAATTAATAATCGAATTTGATCTTTTTCTTGCTGATCATATACGAAGTATACGTGGCAAAGGAAGTACATCATATTTGTCTGCAAATATTTTCAATGAATTTGTGAATGTAATGGGACAGAAAGTGTTAACGACGATTGTCAACGAATTAAAAACAGCCAAGTACTGTACAATAAGCGAGGTTTCCTCGCCAGATCTCTCCCATGTTGACCAGCTATTTTTCATCGTCCGGAACATAAAATACAGCCAGCCTGTTGAGAGATTTTGCAATTTTTGCCTATGGAGGAGTATAGGGCTCTAAGTACAGAAGATACTGTTATAAAGTTTTTGGATAGCTTTGACATTTCAATAAAATATTGCCACGGACAGAGCTATGATAATGCAACAAAAATGACTGGAAAGTATTCAGGTCTTCGGACAAGACTAAAAGAAAAATGTGATTTGCTATATTTGTACCATGTGTCACACATTCACTAAATTTAGTAGGTGTTCAGGCGATTGCATATGTTTCTCAAGCAGTAACATACTTCCAGTTTGCCCAAAAATTGTTCACCTTTTTTCTACTTCGAACAATCGATGGAATGTTTTGAAAGAAAGTTTAGGTGCAAATAAAGTTCTGAAATCCGTCTCTGACCACCAGATGTTCTGCTCAAGCTCACTTTTGTGTCCCTACCTCGTCGCAACTTTTGTATCCCATCCTCGTCGCCGCTTTTGTGTCTCGTCCGCCGGTTGTCGTAGGTGTCGGTGGCCGAGTAGAAAGAGACCGACACAGGAATAAAGGATGCACGCGTGTGCAGGTACGGAGGTGACCAGCCAGTGGGACAGCAGAAACTAGAACACTAGGCTAAATTAGAACAAGATATATATTTCGTAGAGTCTTGGTAATACTTAACTTTTACATAGTTCTGGACTGCAGAATGCTGATACATAGTTAGAGTCCTAGTGCCTATCCGATAGCCAAGTCTTAACTGGTGCCTATCTCATTCCCAAGTGGCCGATGCAGCAGTCGTGGCCACGAGCGGAGTTGCAGCAGAGGGCGCTCGCGGCTGACGTCGTAAGAACGCCGCGCCGTGCGTGCATGGCGGCGCGGGGCGTAAGTACGTGGCGCGCACTTCATACTTGTGCGACACCACACTCACGCTCTTAACGCTTTGCATAATGGCTACAATGACATTTTTGAAGCTTTGAAGTCAATTAGTAGTAACACTGAAATGAAACTCAAAGCCTTTGCAAGAAAATGAAAACCCTCGAGACCATTCTCCTAACGTAGATATGGGATGACCTTTTGAGAACTAGCAACTAACTTTAGAAAGTAGTACCGTTACAGTAGATGTTGCAATGAAACTTCAGCCAAAGAGAAAAATCAAGGTGCTGACTATAAGGGTAATTCCCAAAGGACGAGAATTTGCAGCAAGCATATTACTTTTTCCGAAGTTCCGTCAGAGACCAGCCGAGTGCCAAAGAATAATTCCGTGTAGACGTTTTTCTGCCTATAATCGACACATTGGATTCTACTTTGAAGCGACATTCAGAAGCATACGACAAACTTCAAACATTTTAGTTTCCTTTCTCAGTTAAATGAAATCGATTCTGAACAGTTGAGAAACACACTTTATCATGAAGACGATAATGCTGATGAGCTCATATGAGAGTTTTTTCACGTAACACAATATTTGAAAAACATTCCAAATGAATCTCCAGAGCTAAGTATCCCATCCTTACATTCTTTAATAAAAGCAGATAAGATAGAAGAAACCTTTCCGAATGTAGAACTTGCTATCCGGATATTTCTTTGTCTAATGTTAACCAATTTCAGTGGAGAGCGTTCATTTTCCCAGTTAAAGAGAATCAAAAATGAATTACGAACGACTATGCTACAGGAACGACTTACTAATTTGTCAATCATGTGCATAGAAACTGACGTCCTTCAACAGTTGGACTCTGGAGAAATAATAGAAGATTTTTCATTTCAGAAAACCCGAACGAAACCTTTAACAGCAACGTAAGTCCAATTTGCAAAACAGTAATCACTAGTAATTTATTTGTGTATTTATAGCCATAATAACCAATCAATTTACTAAACAAATGTACATCATTCTGATGAGTTCATTCAAAAGAATCTATTGTTTTGTTGTAGGGTCCCCTAATCTGTGTGCCAGTGCGTAGAAAGAGACAGACTCCAAAAATTTTATATTTTTTATTCTGGAAATCTTTAAAGAAATCATTAATTTTAATGAAATACTTATTTGTGAAAACAATCACTAGTATTTGGTTCGTAATATTTTAACCAATTAAGTCACTAAATAAATGTACACCATTCTGATGCTTTCATTTAGTGTCAATATTTTTTTAGGGCCCCAAAACATAGAGTGCTCAGGGGCTCCTGCATGGCTTAAGACGGCCCGGAGTGTAGGCAGTTTCTTTAGTAGAACTGTTGCATGTTCTAAGCGTAGCCTTCCCTACAATATCTTTGTGTGTTCTTTTCAATCAAGTAACTTAAAGGGTTATCACTGTAACCTGCCATTGTAGCAGCAGTAACCGATCTAACGCCTTCGCCAGTCACGTGTCGACATACGTTGCCAATCGCAGCGCCGTCCTCTGAGAGTTTACATATATGTTTGCATGCGCATGTATTTACCAGCAGTGGCACAGCCAGAATTTGGTTCTGAAGGAAGGGGGCAAATTTTTTTAATGACGCTATTTATTGACCTATGACTCATTTTTACAATTTTTATAATTTAACCAATTATACTTTGAATACAATTGCACAGGAAATAAAATGAGTAGGCTCGCATTAATTTCAAAGTGGAAGAAGAGCAACGTGGTGAAAATGGAGAGTATATAATCATCTCGTAAAATAAATAAACAGTTTCAATTATTTCAATATTTCAATAATTTTTATAATTTAACCAATTATACTTTGAATACAATTGCACAGGAAATAAAATGAGTAGGCTCGCATTAATTTCAAAGTGGAAGAAGAGCAACGTGGTGAAAATGGAGAGTATATAATCATCTCGTAAAATAAATAAACAGTTTCAATTATACTAGCCTTTTGTGTCCCGACTTCGTCGCCGCTTTTGTGTCCCAGCCTCGTCGTAGGTGTCGGTGGCCGAGTGGAATGAGACCGACACGCTGGTGCAGGTACGGAGGGGAGCAGCCAGAAACTATAAACACTCGAGTAAATTAGAAAGATATATATTGCACAGAATGTAACAATACTTAACTTTTACATAGTACTGCAGAACGTTGATACATAGTTGTTAGAGGCCTGCCTAGTGCCTGTACAATAGCAAAGTCTTCACTGGTGCCTATCTGATTACGAAGGTCCTAACTCGTTGCTATCTCAGTCCGAAGTGCGAAGTGCGAAGTCCTTCAGTGGTGGCCACGAGCGGCGTTGTACCAGAGGGCGCTCGTGGCTGTCGTCGGAAGAACGCCGCGCCGTGCATGCATGGCGGCGCGCGGCGAAAGTCGGTGGCGCGCACTTTGTACTTGTGCGACACCACATAGCCAAAGAGAAATGTCTTTACAGTTTAATTAACTTCAGACTCTATGTGTAGATATTGAAGTAACAGTAGTATTGTTCATAAAATTCCACTCTGCGGCGCCGCAGACCTGCTAAGCAGGTGGTTGCCGCATACGATCAGTCGGATCGTAACTTCAGCATAGCAGTAACAATAGCGGCAGCATCAAAGCTGGTCGCGGCAGCATTACAATCGCTCACAGTAACGGCAGCACACGTTCTCAGTGGCGGCATCACACTGGCGACCCATTATCACGTTAACTTGTGCTTGGCAAATTATAGTTACGTTGTGATGTATTACTCAAGTATTATTTCAAAAACAAGTTTAAATTTTTTTAACAATTTTGTGTATCAGCCAACCGGTTGCGTAGTTATTACGTTCTTGCTACTAGTGATAACTTCATCAGAAGAATAAAAACAGTTACATGAAACTCATGACGTCAAAAATATTACGAGCCGGATTGCTCAGGTCGATTACAATAAAAATTATCATTCTGGCCATACAAATAACACCAGTATGATGTGAATGGCATGAAGGAACTGCCCTTCACAGCACACTTGTGTTATTTGTATGGCCAGAATGATAATTTTTATTGTAATCGACCTGAGCAATCCTGCTCGTAATATTTTTGGCGTCATGAACTTTTATTCGTCTGAAAAAAAAAGTTCAAATGTTTGCAGAGCTTATGGGACTTAACTACGAGGTCATCAGTCCCTAAACTTACAAACTACTTATGAATTAGCTTATACTAAAGACGGCACAAACATCCATGCCCGAGGGGGGATTGTAACCCCGACAGGGAACGGCCTCGCACATAGTAGCATGTTGCTTCAATGCGCTCCGCCGCTCTGCCGCTCCGCCGCGGCTATTCTTCTGATGAAGTCCCTAGTGGCAACGAAACCTCGGTGAAGCAACTGATTGGCTGATATACAAAATTGTTGAAAAAATTGGATTACTGTTGCTGTTAATCAGCTGTGTTCAGAGTTGTAATAATAATAATCATCATCATCATTAGAGACTGATTCAGTGTTCAGAATGGAGCATAGTACCTCTAATAAAATTCCTCCATGATCCCCTATTCAATGCTAACATTGATGCCTCGTCTGATGTTATGCCTTTTACATCAAAATCATTCTGGTGCGATTTTTTTTTTTTTTTTTCTTCTTTTTTTTTTTTTTTTTTATATACCTCGACTCCTGTTACCCTCCGCTGCCGAGCTCATGAGTCTCTTAGGTAACCTTGCTTTTCCCATGCGTGTGACATGACCCCACCATCTCTGTTCATTCTAACTGCTTCATCTATGGTGTTCATTCCCAGTTTTTCTTTGATTTCCGCATTATCGGTACCCTCCTGCCATTGTTACCGTCTATTAGTACCTGCACTCATTCTTGCCACTTTCATATCTGTAACCTGTATCCACTCAACTTTCACTCCCATACAACAAAGTTGGTCGAAAGATAGAGCGGTGCACTGCTTAGTCTTGGTAAATGATAATAAAATTAAAAAAATCTTTTGGGGGTGCTTGGCCGGGGGGGGGGGTTGTCTTCAGCCCCATTAGCCCACTCTCTCCCCCGTGGTTGTGCCTCTGTTTACTAGTTTTTTGTGGCACGTGGCACTTCATTGTATGCGACAATTGGACGCGACCGTGTGGTCTCTACGGCAGACCCCGCGAGCGGCGGTGAATTATTCCAGAGGTGGCTGCCGGGCTGTTCCTTGGGGAGCTCCGGAAATGGCAGTGCGGAGGGAAGGCCGGCGTGGCGGCGTTTTTGCAGGGAGAAGCGTGTCAGACTGCTTGGGAGGTCGCCGCTGCGCCAATGGCCGCCTCGCCGCTGACTCTGTACTCTGCCGCGGCCTCCACACCATGGCTGTAGTTCTTCTGGCCGCCGCACCGAGGCTGCAGCGCCGAGGTCGCGCGCAGCCGGCCAATCGGAAGCCCGGCACTGCTCACCCGCCATTCCGCGATTTTCGTTTTTTTGTCAACACTATCCTTGTACCGTATATATTACCACAGTAGAAATGCCCCTATCGTAGCGCAAGAAAATGCGAACATGTCCTCGCCAGAGATGTAAAAGGGGATTTTCCGCTTACACGGCAGCTTCATGACATTTACATTAAAAATCAATAAATAAATGATAAATCAGATAAATATCGTACCTTTGCAACACTGTGAGGCAGTGATCTTTTTGACCCACTTTAGGTTACGGTAGTAACACTAAAAGTGGATCTTTGCGATCGTCTTTTGACAGCTCGAAATTTAAATGAAAATAACGGCTTAAACATTTATCTGACATGAAAATTGAATAACCCAATTTGTAAAGAAGAAAATTCTCTACAAGTTTGCTCCGTTATGTTTTTTCCATATCTCGTATCGTTTCAGAGATATTTGCAAAAATAACGGCGATTTTGGGATGTCTGTTTGTTTGTCTGTCTGTCCGTAACGTGTTCCCTGTTTTTAAGACGAACCGCTCAACCGATCAGCACCAAATTTTACACACATAATTGTAGGCCGCCAGACTAGAACCTCCTTTTTTCAAATTTTTCGGACAAAACATATGGTAGTAATACCAAAAAAAATGCCGTTTGTAATATAATTCTAATTCCCAATGAACCGTTCATCTGACACGAAAATTGAATAGCCTAATTCGTAGAGGGGAAAATTCTCTACAACTTCGCTTTATTACGTTTTTTTTTTTCATATCTTGCATCATTGCAGAGATATTTCCAAAAATAACGGCGATTTGACTACGTCTGTCTGGTTGTAACGTGTTCCCACTTTTTACGTCGAACCGTTCAACCGATCGACACCAAATTTTAAAGATGTAATTGTTGGCTACCAGAGACCAGAAACTCGCTTTTTGAAATATTTCGGACAAGAAATACCTTAGTAATACCAAAAAAGGCATTTTTAATTTAATTTTAATTGCAAATAAACCGTTCATCTGACGCGAAAATTGAATAAACGAAGCTGTAGAGGAGAAAATTTTCTATAACTTTGTTCCCTTATTTTTTTTTATTTTTTTATTTTTTCATATCTCGTATCGTTTGAGAGATTTTTACAAAAATAACGGAGTTTTGACACACTCCATTGAATTAACGAAAACCAGTCGTTCGCAGATGTCAAGTGACATTTCTCGCCCCGAACTCTCTGTGGCATACGTCATCTTCCGTATCGTATTTGATGATTTTCTTTTTTTAACTTACACGTTGTAATTTCAAAGCAATGGCGCACTGAAGAATTAACAAAAACACGTCGTTCTCCGTACTATAAATGATAATCTAGTGTCTACAAATGCCATATTAGCATCAGTTAACAACGGCAATCAATAGTTTGAAAATAAGGAACACATCTTCTGAATGTTACCTGCAGCTTAGTGGGCAATACGTTGGACTGTGACGCTTAGGATAAAGTGGTTCGGAACCCGCCTCTACCTAATTTTTTTTCCTAAAAACGGTTTCAGACACTCTTATTCATTAATATTTTTATTATTATTTTGGTCCAAAATGTTTGCAAAAACTTATAAAACTACAAATCTAACGTGGGCCGTAAAACACGCCAGTACGATTTTTTTTTCTACTGGGACCCACAAATTCTTTGGAATAATTTACGAGACCCATATATTATTAAATACAAATGCTTTACTGGGTAAGTCAACGGCCGTACCGCGGTTCCCGCCACATCACCGAAGTTAAGCACAACTGATATTAACTTATGTCGCAAATTAACAATCGTTCCTACCGTAGCTTATCTACTAAGCATCATTAATTTCAAATGTTCAAATGTTTGTTAAGCTTATGGGACTTAACTACGGGGTTATCAGTCCCTAAACTTACAAACTACTTATCAACTACCTTATACTAAGGACGGCACAAATATCCATGCCCGAGGGGGGATTCGAACCCCTGACCGTAGTGGCCGTGCAGACCGTGACTGGAGCGCCTCAGTCTCCTCGGCCACCGCGGCCGGCATCATTAATTTCTGGACTAACAGTGTACAAGAAAAATGCATGTGTTACACTGCTCGTAAATTCTCCGCCAAAGCTGCAAATGCTTCCAGAATCAAACTAACTATAGAATTTGCCAGTGTGCTGTGAGAATCCACTAATTACATAACAAAAAAATTCCTCCATCTCTTTTATATGCGATCATCGCGAAACGTTTGAAGTTTTGATTTTAAAATCGATTACTTTATACTTTCCTCATAAGGACATAAAATAATTACAGTTCTTATTGTTTTTCTTTCACAAAATTGGTGTTAGTGAGAAATTAACTGTGAGAATAATACAACAATTCTTTACAGAAAATTATTATCTTTCGCTTTAATCAATCCTGTTTTTGTTTGTCTAAAAACGAGCCGGCCGCGGTAGCCGAGGGGACTGGCGTGCTCCAGTCACGGTCTGCACGGCCACTACGGTCGGGGGTTCGAATCCCCTCTCGGGCATGGATATTTGTGCCGTCCTTAGCATAAGGTAGTTGATAAGTAGTTTGTAAGTTTAGGGACTGATCACCCCTTAGTTAAGTCCCATAAGCTTAACAAATATTTGAACTTTTTTTCTAAAAACCAGCTACCACTTCAAACAATCAAAATAAAAAAATCCTCATATTGCTTTCTCTCTCCTTTCATCACTCATTCACGCTCACAAAAAGTGTTGCAAATCGCGTTAAATTCCTACGCTACAAATTAGCTTGTTTAAAAAAATCAAAAATTGAACTTTACCCCTTCGTGCTGAATGTCTGTCAAAGATGGACAACTATTCATAGCGCCTAATAATGAATAACTTTTATTTCATCATCTGAAGAGAATACATGCACCATTTTATTGTACTTAAAACGGTTCCTCTCGGTTAACTTCACACTAAAATTTCAAACGTAACTGCGTGACTGCCTAAGTATCACTGGCCGTGGCAGAACAAATGAATAATCGTGGTGCAGCACTTGCGGAGCCAAAGAATGTTGGCTACAGACATTCAATATCGCAGACCTCATATGTGAATGCTTTTACCTACGTTCCAAACTCAATGAACTTGATGTTTCTTATATTTCACAGTACTATAATTACTATTTTCATCACATCCTTCTCAAATTAAGGCCGCTATTTGATACTATCATGGCGTGCTGAAGGGTAATGTTGTGTTCTCAATATCTACATCTGCATACATACTCCGTAATCCGCAGTAAGGTGCACGACCACTAGGCATTTCCTTTCCTATTCCACTCCCAAATAGAACGAGGGGAAAAATAATGCCTAGATGCCTCCGTCAGAGCCCTAATTCTCTTAACTTGTCTTTGTGATCATTACGCGAAATGTAAGTAGGCGACAGCAAGATCGTTCTGCAGTCAGCTTCAAATTTTAGCCCTTAGAATTTCTCGAAATGAACGTTGTCTTTCCTCCAGCGATTCCCATTTGAGTTTCCGGAGCATTTCCGTGACACTCGCGCATTGGTCGAACCTACCAGTAACGGACCTAGCTGCTCGCCTTTGAACTGCTTTCATGTCCTCCTTTAAACTGATCTGCTGCGGGTCCCAAACACTTGAGCAATATTCAAGACGTGGTCGTACAAGCGTTTTATACGCGGTGTCCTTTACAGATTAAATACTTCTTCCCAAAATTCTCCCAATAAACCGACGTTGGCTTTACTTTCAACTGTCCTTACATGTTCGTTCCACTTCATATTGCTCTGCAATGTTACGCCTAGATATTTGAACGATATGACTGCATCAAGAAGCTCACTACTAATGCTGTATTCGAACATTATGGGATTGTTTTTCCTACACGTGCGCATCACCTTACATTTTTCTATATTTAGAGCTAGCTGTCATTGTTCACACCAACTACAAATTTTGTCTAAGTCTTCCTGTATGCTAATTACAAGTAGTCTGTCCATCAGACCATTTATATAGATAGAAAATAACAACGATCCTATCACACTCCCCTGGGGCACGCCTGACGACACACTCGTCTCCGATGAACACTTGCCGTTGAGAACAAAGTACTGCGTTCTATTTCTTGGGAAGTCTTACAGCCAGTCCCAAATCTGTGGACTGTGAACCTATTCCACATGGTCGTATCTTCGTTAGCAGTCTGCAGTGTGGCACCGCGTCAAACGCATTTTTGAAATCGAGAAAAACACAATCTGCCTGTTGCCCTTCATCCAGGACTCGCAAGATGTCATGTGAGAAAAGGGCAAGCTGAGTTTCACATGAACGATGTTTCCTAAATCCGTGCTGATTCACAGAAAGAAGCTTTTCCATCTCCAGGAAATTTACATATTCGAACCGAGAATATGCTCCAAAATTCTACAGGAAAATTATGTCAACGATATTGGCCTGTAATTATGTGGGCCAGTTCTCTTTCCTTTCTTATAAACAGAAGTCACCTGCGCTTTTTCCAATCACTAGGAACTTTACGCTGAATTTAAGATTTGCGATAAATGAAAGCTAAGTAAGGGGCCAATGCCGCAGAATATTCTTTGTAAAACCGAACTGGTATTCCATGTGGACCAGGTATTGCATGTCACGCGTATAACTCAAGTTAAACAGTTTGTAACGCTCTGCCACTAGAGTACCTTGGATCGTGCTGTGCAACACAGCTGCGTTGCAATGCAACTTTAACGGTGCTTGAGAAACTGCACGTTGCAATCTAGTTTCTGTCAATAGAAAACAGACCTCCAAATGAATTCTTTAGAAGAATAAAAGCTGCGTACTGTCGTGACAGTTTTGACGCCAGACATGAGCGACGTTGTGTTGTTCCTGCTGATAATGAAGAGAACGGTGGCACAGGCCTCAAAATGGGAGACAACTGTTTCCAAACCTTGAAGAACAGCTTCGTTGGATTCACTCTGACGCTGATGAAATGGTGTGACTAGACGTAAGTTTGAGTCTCCATCAACCAAGTCAAGCATTTTACAGTAAAAGTGTCAACAAACTGTTCGTTTGGAGAAAAATGTTCGACGCCAGGATGGTTATGTTGAGAAATATGTGGTACGAAAAATAAAGGTATGAAATAAAAGATGAAAATAACAGTCAAGTTCACAAAATTTATGAATTTACTAGATTAGGTGACTGGTTTTATCTCTGGTGATATCATCCTCAGTTCTAGTCGTTTCGCTGTTGATGTCCAGGCGATAAGCGCTGCTCATCACTCATCGCCTGGACATCACTCATCGCCTGGACATCAACAGCAAGACGACTAGGTCTGAGGATGATTTCACCAGAGATCGAAACCGGTCACCTAATCTAAAAGATTGTTAAATTTTACTAAGTTGACTGTTATTTTCATCTTTTAAAACATTACCAGTTCACTGCCTTCTAAATAAGGAATCTATGTTTTCCAAACGTACTCAGATGTGAAATAATAATGGAGTTTATTTAATTCAAAAGCGAATGTTCGAATGTTTGTTAAACTTGAGGGACTTAACTGCGGAGTCATCAGTCCCTAAACTTACAAACTACTTATGAACTACCTTATACTAAAGACGACACAAACATCCATGCCTGAGGGGGGATTCGAACCCCCGACCTAGCGATAGTGCAGACTGTGACTGGCGCGCCGCAGACCGCTCGGCCACTGCGGCTGGCAGTTCAAAAGCCTGGACAGGAAGGAATATTTCTTCCAGATCTCCTCTAGTAGACATATTTTTAGTAATTATTAGTTGATATAACCAAGCGTTGGCACCTCCCAAAGATTTTTTTAATTTTAGTATTTTTATTATTGTTTTCATTTTAAATTTTTTTTAAACAGGTCGGCACTGGAAATTTGAAATAGTACACATGCAATACACCACAGCGTCACAATAATTTGCCAAGCGCAAGTGAAGTGACAATGGGTCGCCACAATGATGCCGCCACTGAGAACGTGTGTTGCTGTTACTGCGTGCCGCGGCGACCAGCTTTGATGCTGCCGCTATTGTTACTGCTATGCTGAAGTTACGAGCCGACTATCATATGCAGCGACCCGCTGCTTAGCAGGTCAGCGGCGCCGCGTAGTGGAATCTTATGAACAACAATAGTGTTATTTTAATTAGAATCTTAAGAATAACAATTACATTATTTTAGTTCAATTTTTGCACCTAGAGTCTCTTGTTAATTAAACTGTAAAGACTTTCGCTAGTAACACAGACGCTCCTTAATTGTTTTACGAGCTGGTTATATGCACTTCATTTCCACCACGTTGTTCCTCTTCCTCTTTCAAATTAATGCGAGCCTCCCCTTTTGATTTCTTGTGCAATTGTTATTGTTGTATAATTGGTTAAATTATAAAAAGTGGAAAAATAAGTCATAGATTAATAAATTCAATAGGCTTTATTTTTTAAAAATTGAGTCCCTCCCCCTCCTCCCAACCCCCCCCCCCCCCCCAAGAACCAAATCCTGGCTGCGCCACTGGATCCATTACACACGTCGTCGTTCGTTCGACATTCATTTCTGTGCTTATTTCTAGATGTATTGCTTGCCTTTTAGTCCAGACAAGATTCTGCTCTGTCACTGATATCATCGACCAGTGTGTTGTCTGTGATGGGAGGCACTGAACTGGCTTCATTATATACTACCTCTTTAAAGGTGTATAATGTTAACAGCTGCCTAGTGGTAAAATCATAAACACTAGTTACTCCAGGTGCAGATTATAATGAGAAGTATCAATATAGTGTCACCACTTAAACATAATGGATGGAGATGTACCAATACTGTTGGCAAGCAAGCATAGTCCGTATCATAACATTGTATTAAAACTAATTTTTGCTATTTGTTAGTCAGCTTTTTACCTTCCACCACACTGGAGTTCTTAACAACTTCCATTTGCTCCAAAAGTTCCAGCTTTTCCCCTTTGTGTGCATGTAAATTATTTAGTATTCGAAACAAGATTTAAAAGTGCTCTACAAATTCCGAATGTTACTTAAGTTGTCATTTCACGTTAAGTTAATGCTCACTAAAGTTTTCTGATAGTGTGGCTCTTATACGATGCTTCACAGACGGCACATTCTAATAACACGGGTATCCTAGGTGCGAAATTGAAGGTTGCCAGGTCGCCATTGTCGACCGAAAATTGGCAGCTGGTTATCTGGGCTTACACATAAAAATTCATTTTCTGAAAACACCGGATCTAGGTTCATAAATGTACAAGCCCGAAGAGGTAAGCGGTAATTGTATTGATGAATAAGGCAAGCCTACATTTCCAAGTATTAGTATCAGTATTTTTAATTTTTTAACATTCCTTTCCAGTATTAGTGCAAGTAACAGATCTCACTGAATGTCATTTTTGTTTCGACATTACGGCTACCGTTCCTTCTCCGTACACTAGCTTTCTTCAAGCAGCTGTGGGAGGGTTCACGCGCATATGCATAGCTGTACATAAGCTCAGCCTTCCTCTGCTTCTGTCTACTCTATGTGTTACTGTTTACTGTTTAAGCAATGACAACTAACAACATGATAAAAATTTACTATGACTTTTTTTCTTTTCTTCTCTGGCGCTTCCAAGCTGCTAGATTCGTGTTTGCACAGAGCTGTCTGGTTGGAGTGGGGGTAGACATACATGATTCGGAGGAGTGGGGAAGGA
Organism: Locusta migratoria; assembly: GCA_026315105.1. Lineage (NCBI taxonomy): Eukaryota > Metazoa > Arthropoda > Insecta > Orthoptera > Acrididae > Locusta > Locusta migratoria. The sequence goes on from CM048746.1 coordinate 545,128,928, forward strand.
GGGGAGGGGGAGGGAGGAAATGCAGGCCGTGAAGTAAAGAAGGAAGGAAGACTGCATTAGCTCTGGGCCCCGTGCTCGGCACGCGCTTACGCACGTACTCACGAAAGTACCATGAGCCCCTCGTGGCAAATTTATGTTTCAAAATCAACTGTAAGGTAATCCTATAAACGTCTTTACACATCGTCAGCTGATTAATCCGCAATAATTCAACTAGAAATGGCGTGACAAACATATAACCAGAACAAGCAACAAATACTAAACGCAGCGTTCAGGACTTGTTGAGGACAGGTACACTGGAGGATTCGCTGATAATACCTGTGTATGGCTCTCCTATGAGTTTGACTCGAACGTTCCCTCAACTACACTATGGTACTGGTATTTTTTCCTATTAAACAATTTGATATGGTATTATGTGTAATGATATTGTTCGAACAGTTACATTGGGGGAAGAAGGGGAATTACTTCATATTCAAATAAAGCAGTTGCGGCAACCAAATTTGTTAGGCTGGCTGGTGGCTTCATAACTGAAATTTCGCACCCTGCAACTGTCTGCATACATGTCATTATGAGGTAGTTGATTGTGAATGCACCAATGCCTGAATTATGTTCTTCCACGCCGTATTTCTGAAAGAGCCAGACCATAAACTAGACTGCCTGCAAACGGGATCTTCACAGGTATGCTATTGGTAGAAGCTAGAAGATATTTAGATTCATCATAGGTGACTTTTTGTTGATATGGATTATCTATGACGGCCGTGGTGGCCGAGGAGACTGAGGCGCTCTAGTCACGGTCTGCACGGCCTCTACGGTCGGGGGTTCGAATCCCCCCTAGGGCATGGATATTTGTGCCGTCCTTAGTATAAGGTAGTTGATAAGTAGTTTGTAAGTTTAGGGACTGATGACTCCGTAGTTAAGTCCCATAAGCTTAACAAACATTTGAACGTTTTTGGATTATCTATTATATTAAGGTTATATTCATTAGTTATATTTATGGCTACTCGTGATATGTCTGAACTTTTCAATAGATGATTAACTTGAGGAATTTTTGTAACGGAGTGAATCATTTGATGGAGCTAATCTTTTGGCATTATGAAACAGTAGAAGAGGAATGAATGATGTTGTCACTTTTGAACGTTTGCGGAAGATATCAAATTTGACGCTACGTTGTTGAAGTCGCAATTCTAAAGCTAGACAACTCAGCTTCTTATTGTCGTTCATTACGTCGTCAGTGAATGTCATCTGCGGGTGTGGCAAACTTGAATCTCCCACCTTCGCGTTAACCTGTTCCACGGTATCGTTAAGGTTAATGAAAATGTCAACTTAGAGCCCAAGAAAGACAACATGCTTAGATCTATCTGTGCAATTCTTAAAATGGGTACATTCTAAATCATTATCGAAAACATCCGCAATGATGCCAGGCCTACAACCCATTGTCATCGTGTTGCTTCTAATATCGATTAGTAAATAAAAAGTAATTGTAAGTGCTTCAAGAAGCGAGATGGCTGGGATGATCTCGTCCGGTCAACACCGAACCGGATCTGCCTGCAGAGGCTGTTTTCAGTTAGAGTAATAGTTTCACTGACGGGGATATTCGTGCATAAATTTTTATTATCCAAAAGATAACTGAATGTACTCTGATGGAATGCTTTTACCACACAACAGATTACCCAGTTCATTCCTATTAGAAACAGGAAAGTTACCTTTAGAAACAAAGTTTTGATGCAACAGCTGCAATAAATTTTTAGAAATATTTGCTCACAAGGATTTCCTGAGAAAAAACATAAAAACAAAAATGACTTTTGGATATCGAAACTATGGAGTTCGTAACTTCCATAATTTATATTCAGTGCACATAATAGAAATTTCTACCGTTTGCATTTAATATGATATTCCTATGAAAATCTGTTCCACAACTTTATCCATAACCGAGATTCAAAGATTCTGGTGCACTATTTATGCACAGTCACAAATGCCAATTTGAAGCCGTTTTTGTATTTGAGGTTAGAAATATCTAAAAAAGTAATAATAAATAACTGAAACAAATTACCTAAATTTTAACAGTACATTCTTTAGATATTTATCTGGAGACTAAATTTTCCCCGTTTATCTTCAGTACAGTATCTTCCGTCACCACACAGGTTGAGAACATTGAACTTGCATACACAATTTGGCCGCCAGCTTCCTTATCCTCCACATTCTGTCCATTACCATAATGTTCCTGGTTGCAACTTCGGCAACTGTCTCTGCTTCAGGTACTCGCCGGTTATCAATAGCAGTTACAGCTAAAATCACGTCCCTTCCAGTCACACAATCCGAATTTATCATACAATTCGTTGAATGTCATTACTGCTTCCTTAACACCTGTGTTCAGTACTGTCTACACAACAAGTAGAGTTTTTAGATACTCTGCCCCAAATGAATCAGTTGAAGCGTTCATTTGGGTCTGAGAGCAGGTGAAACCAATGTGTTGGAAAAGGAAATTAATACGTTTAAAATGATTCTGCTAGAAAAATCAATACTGTTTTAATGATGAAACTTATCTGCTTGCTATTAAAGTGTGACTGCTTTAAATGAAACCCTTAAGGCAGCTTGACATACGAATCTCATGGTTCGTCGACTTACTTTTGAATTTAGCTGCAAAGGGGTGCTGAAACCTAATAGAAAATAGAAAATATATTCCCTGCGCGTGTATTGATGTCTGATAATGTAAATGTTATGCTATTTTACCATTTTGAAATTTACGCAAAACAAGCACTGATAATTTATTTAATAATTATACTAATGATATTACTGTGTTTAATGGAATTTTAATGTTAGTGTTAAAGAATGTCTTAATTGTTGTCAAGAATTACCCCGAATGAGGCTCGACAGAAAACGTAAATCTTGTTAAACGTCTCAAATGGCGCTCTGAACTATTTAGTGACCTTAGGAGGTTAGAGGCGTGCGTTATTTTGGTCGCCAACCGAATCATTATACATTAAGCAAAGCGACAGTACTACAAGAACTTTTATTAAGTAAGGTGACCTGACGCCCCTATTAGGTCGGGACCTTTCCGGTTTGTGCAATCCTGTCCGCTTGTCCCAATCAGGTTCTGCTGGCATGCCTAAATGATCCAACTATCGGTCCTGTGACGTTTCAACGTATAACTTCTTATTTATCATTGAAAAGTGTCTATACTGCGTCTGAAGGGGATATAAACATTATTTAATGAATCTTGAAGTTTATGATAGCAGTGAATAATAAATTGAGCAATGGACATATCATTTAATGCCTTTTCAGGATTCAAGTGAACTCTTTTTAGTTATGTAAATACTTGTACGAAAATACAATGGGCTTCCCACAAATGTATTACCAAACAGCAATATTTATGATTACTATTTACAGTAGAACCCCTCTAATTCGACTTGGATAGTCCGTCACTCCGGTTAGTCCGACCATGGTCAGGCTCGCGTTCCTGTGCCGACTTGTCACTGACTGGACGCCTGTCGGGTCATTGTTGCGGTGTCTATAGCTGTGTATATTGTTACACTGAACGTTATTACGCAGTTTTATCCTTTTTTGGGATTAAAAAAGTCGTTGTTTGCTTTATTTCGCGTTCTCTACAGTACTTATTACATTCATTGTGTGTACAGTTGTCTGTTTTTCAACACACGAGGATTCAAACGTAAACACGTAACTCCTCCACTAAATGAAAAATTACCAGTGCTACAACGACTGGACAAAGGAGAATCGCTCCAAAAAAATTGCAAAGGAACTGAATGAAGGTGTTAAAATTAAGGATTGGAGGAAGAATCGGAAAGACATTGAATCCTATACAGTTACGAGTGATGGAGGAAACACTGAAGAATCGCAAAAAATTAAAAAAAAGCGTAAACTTGAACTGCTTGATAATGCATTGTGGATGTGGTTTTGTCAAGAAACAAGGAAAGGTACTCGAATATCCGGGCAATTCACAAGGAAAACGTTTTGTACAAAAAACTGGAAGCCGGAAGTAAATTTGCTGCCAGTGAAAGCGGAATTGATCTTTGGAAAACTCGTCATGGTGTCAGATTTGTTTCTATTTCCGGTGAAAAACTATCCGCCGATGCCGCAGCTGCTAAGGAGTTCAGTTTCAGGAAATTATAGAAGAAAATGAACTGTTACTCTGCCAAGTGTATAACAACGACGAGACAGGGCTGAATTTTTAAAATGTTGCCAACAAAAACGCTCGCAGCTTCAAATCAATCCGTGGTAGGAACGAAACTTTTAAAAGACAGAATAAGTCACTCCTTTTAGCAACGCAGATGGTACCCACAAGCTCGCCTTGTTCGTCATTGGCAAGTCTAAGAAGCCAAGGGCATTCAAAAATATAAACTTATCTTCCTTGTCGGTTTATTATCGCAATTAAAAGTCTTCTTGGATGGACTGCAACCTTTTAAAATCCTGGTTTTTCGACCAGTTTGTGCCATCGGTCGTACAAGACTTGAAGCAAAAAAATCTGCCTGTTCGTGCTCTACTGCAGTTGTATACTGCACAATCACATCCATTTGAAGATGATTTGGTAAAAGGGGACATAAAAGCTCTCTTTCTGCCACCTAATGTGACGTCACTCATCCAACCAATGTATCAGGCCGGTATCGATCGTTTAAAAAACGATATCGCAGAAAATATATTCGATCAATGTTAGAAAAATCTCAACTAGGTTATAACTTATTTGAGGCAATGAAATCCATGAATATCAAAGATGCTTTCTACACAATCGCTGCAGCATGAGATGAAGTGAAACCTGACACAATGCGGAAATCGTGGCGTAAGCTGTGGCCACAAGTTATGACTGAAAATGAGCGTATCGAAGATGACCAAAACAACGACGCACTGGAAATCGTCAAAGATCTACAAACACTGGAGCCGAACGTCCTTACCAATGAAGTTGAAGAGTGGATCAACGAATGTGACAAAAACTGTGACACTTTTGAAGAGCTTAATGACGACCAGATTGTTGCCGCTGATAGCCAGAAAACTGTGAATGAGGACTCGGACGTTGGAAACAAACCCCTACGCGGATTTCACACAACAATGCGAAAAACGCTTTTGACATCTTCCTTCAATACATCGATCAGAGTACAACTTCAACTCCAATGGACGTTTAGTGGATAAAAAAATGGAGGGACATTGCATCTAAATCTAGAATAACATCTACTAAAGAAAAATGTATCACTGACTTTTTTTTACAAATACTTTGTTTTCGTTTTTACTGTAAAAACAATGCATACAGTATAAATCATTTCTTAGTTTATACATAGGGTACTTTATTCCTTTGTAAAAAAAATTCTGTTTTATATACAGTGCTATAAATTTTTTATTTTAGTTTATATATCCTTTTTTTACGTTATTAAGTACACTACAGTACTGTAATTTGTTTGTCGTTTTTCCTTTTAAAACCAATACATATAGTGTGAGTAGTCATTTTTTATTTAATATATTGTTTAAAACTGTGTGAAAAACACCTTTTTATATTACTGTATACGTCTTTTAGTTCTTAAATCGTTTAATTTTTTGTACTAAATGTCTTTTTATATTTTTTGCAACAAATATTACATTTTTCGCATAATCAGACTTTTTTTCGTTCCGACCATGGTCCCGAAGGTGACGGATTACAGGAGTTCCGCTGTATTCCAAGAGTGTCTTAAAAAGCAGCAGGTTTTTACACCTCAGTAGATGGAGAAATGGAACATGAAAAAAAAAACTATCACTAGTATGCCCTGGGTACGAATATTCCAGCGCTTCACATCCAAACGAATATTTCAAAATTTGTGGAATTTGTATTATGTCTTGCTGGTACAAATGCAATAATCCAGCGTGTCTTCTTTCTCAGGAATAAGAAACGGACATCTCACAAAACTCAGATGAAAATAGAAATCTCAAAAGCAACAGTTAAAATTAATTTGAAATACAGATGCTCAGAGTTGTTTGATCTTTTAAGAGGAAGCAAACATTTGCTCAATCAAATTCATCATAGAGGTAAGGAGGCACACGCAACCGTCGAAAGCTGAGTATAGTTAGCAATGCAAGAGTTTTAATATTTGAGTGTATTGTAATTGTATGTGTCCATGTTTTACGTCTGCTGTATCATCATTTGGTGACTATTATCCATTTCACTATACGGGTGATTGGGGAAGGGGTGGGGGTTAGACTATGGAGCTGCTATCCGAGTCTTCGCTATTTTCTTAAGCTCCTCCCCCCCCCCCCCCCCCGCCATCCACTCGTCGCACACACACCCCGAAATCGTGGATTCGCATTGATCCCAGCTTCGGCTTATATATATATATATATATATATATATATATATATATATATATATATATATGAGGTCACCTTATATTAAGCGAATATACTAAGGAAATTCCATCGGTCTCTGAAGCAAACGATGAATTGTTTTTCTAGAAATTGTTATAAATATTAACACATTTGACTTTAAACGACTCTGAATAGCTATGTTATTCCAACAATCAACAATAACGCTCTGACAAAGTGCCGTTTTCTGATACTAAAAGTCTCGTAAATTAAATCTGAAATTAAGCATGTGACTGATATATAACGACAGATCATGTGAATTTCTTTGTCTCTAATCTTATTACTATTAATGTAAATAAAATTATTTTATCTAAAAAATAATTATTCTATACAACTTTAGCGAACATTTCGAAACGTGTTATACATTACGGTATTGATGCTGATGGAGTAGTTCTTGTCCGCCGTCTCTATGGACCAGACCACCTTCCAAGGCAACAACCTAATATCGTCTCCCTAGACAACGATATTAGTGAGTTGCTGTATAAATTTGGCATGTTGTGCTAACCAAGGAGGTTAGGATGCAGGGAGATGCACTTTTGCTGAAAACTGAAGTTTTGACCATAGATAGAGGTATACTGGCCATGGCATCGTTTTTATGACACCATCGTCTCTGCAGCTAAACCAATGTTTAGCCAACAGTCTCGTGGTAGTGAAGAGCTTTGCCTAGGGTTATACAAAGCTTTTTGTGAAGTGAAGTAACATTACATTTCAAGTGAAAGTATTCTTAGTTTAAAATGATGGCATTTCTTTAAAACTGTGGGGATGTTATTTGTGTCCGGCTAATGTTTGCCAAAAGTTACGTGACCCTATGTTTGAATCACGGCATGTGTATAGCCACTCTGGTGATTGTCGCGTCTATATCTATGGTCGAACAACTGAAGCCTGCCTCCGTCAAAAGTCTTATAGAAATATTAGTATGTCCAGATGATGTTTTATGTTACTGCTTCGCTGACGAAGGTAGTGGGCTTGAGATCAACTGCAATTTTTTTTAACCCAAAGTGTTCAAATGTTTGTTAAGTCAAGGGACTTAACTGCACGCTCCTCAGACCCTAAACTTACAAACTACTTATGAACTAAGTTATACACAAACATCGAACCCTAAGTGGGGATTCGAACCTCCGACGGGGAACGGCCTCGCGCATCGTAGCATAGCGCCGCAATGCGCATAACCGCTCCGGGCGGCATAGATACGGAAACAACAATGATATTTATATTGTTGATTGCCACATATCTTTTGACGTTTTAGCAAATTTGTCTCCATTTTAGGGTAAATAACATTTAACACTTCATTGTAAAAAATGTTTAACTGACATGATGGGTAGTCACGTATTGTGCCAGATATCAGTGTCAACTTTGCACAATATTTCAGCTACATAACTCGTAACCTTCATCAGGTGCGACCAGTCTCATGTCGCACCTGATGAAGATTACGAGTTATGTAGCTGAAATATTGTGCAAAGTAGACACTGACATCCGGCAAAATACCCGACTACCCATCATGTCACTAGATCTCCGGGAAAGCCTGAAAAGTTGTAAATGTTGAACTGTTTGAAAAGGTGTTGGGGAGAGCAGGCTTTGTGCATGCGTCAGGTTAGGAGGGAGTGTTGCTTACAGTGTCACGTGTCCCGAAGGTAGCTTGTCTCTTCACCAGATTGTTGCAAACAGTGTGATCCGTTACTTACAGTGTTTTAGTGCTCATGTGCATATGAATATCTTCTCGGTGTTTATTATCAAAGAAAAATGAACTTCAGTACCATTTAGAAACAAATTACTTTAAGCTTGGAACAAAACTGTGAAATAAAGAGCTTGGTAGGCGAGAATTGAAGCAAGCGGAAACAAGCCGAGTTAAGACATTCTGTAGATCGTTTTACAAAAATATACCGAAAGTAGGGGAAGGGGGGGGGGGGAGAACGCCAGAATATCGTCGCGCCGAGCGGGAGGGGGAGGGGGAAAGGAAGGCGGCGCCACTATCAGAGATGCCAACTTAGCCATTTTATGGCTAGATCTGGCCATTTTGAAGTGGCGTCTAGCCACTGTTTTTGAAAAAAAATGCCACTGCTGGCATTCCTAGCCATTTTGGTGATATTATATAGCCATTTCTAGCCTTTTTTATTATTCGATAATTTTCACAACAAAAATGCAAAACTCTGAAGTTTTTATGAATAAAGAACAGTCTAGAGTGCAATAATTTATTTCATTCAACTAGTTTCAGTCTTATTTAGACCATCTTCAGGATTTTTGACTCCATTGATGTTGTGGAGCTGGCAAGTGACTGGGAACCTTCCAGTGCGTCACTGATAGACTGTTCTTTATTCATAAATTTAAATAAGAGTGCTGTTGACGCAAACATAGTGAAACGAAAATGTTTCCAAAAATATGTCTGAAGTTTTTATTATGAATCGAAATGTATTTATTGATTTTTTTTTAACGTTCCTCCAAAGTACGACAAATGAAACACCACCGTATCGAAACAGTGATACCTGGAAGTTTCGAGACAATGAAATAGTTCCGTATATCGATTCATTGTTTTGAAACATACAAACAATGGCCAACACTATGTAGTTGCACTTGCTTGGAAACGCTGTACAAGTTACAACAGTGTGGTGTCTTTTTTAACGTGTGTTAACATTGAGTTTTGGAAGAATACCGTGTTCTGTACCAGTGTTTTGTGACTGTGATAGTTAATTGTCTAGCCATGCCGAAAACGCAATATACACAAACTTACAGGAAGGAATGGGTACAGCCAGTTTCAACAGACAAGTCGAGAGAATTTTTAGCCAAGTGAACTTGGTGAAAAACAAACTCAGAAACAGACATAAAACGAATACACACTCTGCTATTCTGAGTGTAAGGTATGAATTGAGACGCGAACATAAGTGCTGTTTTTCATATGAAATCCCAGAAGAAATACTGAAGCTTGTTGGTACGAATGCTACATACACGAGAGAGACCAATGAAATCTGCAGCAGCAGTAGCAAAGAAAATGAGAATGACGACGAGGACGATGATATTTATTTTTGCTAGGTGAGTGTTTTTCGCATTTTAATAAATATAAATTGTAATTTAGCCATTTCTGGCCATTTTTGTTGGACTGTTTTGCCATTTTCTCTGACTGATAGTTGGCAACACTGACCACTATAAAGATCCAGCAGTCAAAGAAGTGAACCCCCAATCGGAAGTACTGGAAGCCGCCATAATGTCCATTGTGTTCGGATGCTCATCACCAGCTAATGCTTTTCTTGCTGATAGAGCTGTGACGTCGTTAGTCTGTGGGAAGCGAACCCGCTGCCCGACAGAACCGGCACTGACCACTATAAAGATCCAGCAGTCAAAGAAGTGAACCCCCAATCGGAAGTACTGGAAGCTGCCATAATGTCCATTGTGTTCGGATGCTCATCACCAGCTAATGCTTTTCTTGTTGATAGAGCTGTGACGTCGTCAGTCTGTGGGAAGCGAACCCGCTGCCCAACAGAACCGGCACTGACCACTATAAAGATCCAGCAGTCAAAGAAGTGAACCCCCAATCGGAAGTACTGGAAGCTGCCATAATGTCCATTGTGTTCGGATGCTCATCACCAGCTAATGCTTTTCTTGTTGATAGAGCTGTGACGTCGTCAGTCTGTGGGAAGCGAACCCGCTGCCCAACAGAACCGGCACTGACCACTATAAAGATCCAGCAGTCAAAGAAGTGAACCCCCAATAGGAAGTACTGGAAGCCGCCATAATGTCCATTGTGTTCGGATGCTCATCACCAGCTAATGCTTTTCTTGCTGATAGAGCTGTGACGTCGTCAGTCTGTGGGAACCGAACCCGCTGCCCGACAGAACCGGCCCTCAGCCGCAGCAGTGGCTCGCGTCAGGTGGCGTTGTCGGCGTGGTGTACGCTCTCGGGCGCACAATGCGCTGTGTACACGCGTCCCCGCGCACCTCGTCCATTGCCCCCCCCCTTCCCCCCCCCCCCTCCCAGCACTAGTTCTCCTTTTGTCCCCGCGCAGAGAGCAGCTCGTGAATCAACGCAACAATGGGCGAATTTATAAGCGCCGCGGACCGCACCGCACCGCGCCGGGTAAGCTATTGACGAGCCGGCCGTGCCACCGGCCAGCTCCTAGTTCTTCCCCCACCACACTCCAGCAGCGAGGCACGGAAACAAAGAGACCTGCTCCGGTTTTAAATGGCCGCTGCTGGGCGAGCAGCTAATTCTGGACCTCAGTGGCCAGTGGTAAATGCCTGCTCTCCCGTGACCGCATTAAGAGCTGTTTCGTAAAGCGCAGCAGTGACCGATGCTTCCGTCGCTTTAGATTGCCGCACCTGCGCGTTGCGTGGAGACAGCGCAGGCACAAATAGACTCGCTGCCATTGTTGCTCCCGTTCCAATGGCGTCTGCCGCCCATTATGTGACCCTTCGGCGAAGTTTTTGGGTGTAATTTATGACTGACATCTGCTCTGGGCGGAAATCCGATACCGGCAGCACTGTCGTTTGTTACGTTTCGACGTCAGTGCTTAAAGCCGCTAAAATATTTCATTTTTAAACTGTCCATTTCTCAGACGGAACAAAGAATTCTCTCTCTGCAGATCAGCTATTCTGTCATTTCAGAAGGAGGGAAAAGATCGTTAAGTTGGCCGGTTGGCAGCGTGTTTAAAATTCTGTTTAATTAACTCCAGGATATGAGACCCAGCACATTACAGGGAGGAACTTTATTTGTACCACAGTGCAAGTGCATTTAGTGCAGAACGTCACATTTTTGGAGAACACAAAGTCACGTAATCCACATATATAGTTTACAAAAGAAAATTTATGCACAGTGGGGTTCGGAGGAAAGGTATGTGCTATGAGAGGTGATACTACCGGCAACTCTGCCATGAAGTTTTGCCCTTTTCTTAACCGTTTCTGGGTAAACCAAAGGAAACAACTAGGAATGGTATAGAGGGGGGGTTCCAAATAGGATAAAGCCAAGATCGCTATTGTATAATTTTATTTCGACGACCGGTTCGATTGTCTCTGCCATCATCTTCTGGTCAAAAAATATTTTACACAGCCGTCTTCTTGTGATGTCAACAGTTATTGTATAAAATAATTTGCCGTGCGCGAGTATCCGAGCGGTCTGGAGCGCAATGTTACGGATCGCGCGGCCTCCCGCGTCGGAGTTTGGGATCCTCCCTCGGGCATGGGTGTGTGTGTTGTCATTATGTTAGTTTAACTTAGTTTACGTAGTTTGTAAGACTAGGGACTGATGACCAACATAGTTTCGTCCCATAGTATTACAAACACTTGAAAATTTTAAAATATTTTAAAGTGCACAGATGCACTATGTCATTGTAGTAAAAGTTTACATGTCAGTATAAGCTACTGTCATACAGATATGTAAAATTTCACTACAATGACATAGTGCATCTATTTATACAACAACTGTTGACGACACAAGAGGACGGCTGTGTAAAAAAAAAATTTTTTTTAGACCAGAGGATGATGGCAGAGACCATCGACACCGGTCGTCGAAATAAAATTATACAATAGCGACCTTGGCTTTGTCGTTTTTGGAACCTATCATAATACTGGATCGCTTCCTCACAATATAAACAGACAAAATTAGTTAGTTATGTGCAAACATTTGCTTTGATAGATTGTCTTTCCCACATATATCTTCATTCCGTGACCTCCTCCATATTACCATGACTTTCGAGTAACTGAAATCGGTTGTAACGAAAGTGCACTCACTACTCGTAAGGTGCCTTGGTAGCTTTCACTTTCCTCAGTGAAAGTCAAAGAGCGTAAATGCAATGTTAACCAACCTGTTGTCTCCACAGATAGTGTCCCTAGCGTAGAAGACAGCACGCAGGTCGTTGGTACTTGGTGATGAGGCTGTTAGGTTAATGAGCGAGAAACCAGTCTTATGAAACAAATGTTTGAACGATGTCAGTTTGTTTATTTATGCAGAAACAAGGAAACAGCACGTTTAACGAACTAAATTTGATTAACATGGCGACTGATGTTGCTTTTTCAAGACAGAAGTTCACTATTGTATGATCAGTTACTACTGTATGACCGACCGCATCCGACTGGGGTCTGTCCGTGATGACTGCCGAAACCGGAGTGACCAGCATCGCCTTCCTCCTCGGTTTGCTGGCGCGCCAAAACATGGCCGAAGCATTTTGTCTGCCTTTTCTTTTTACTTTTGTTTATTGCTCTGTATGATTTTGAATGTGCAGAATGGTAGCAAGCTATTGAGAGATGACGTCAGGGGGGCGCAGTAAGCGATGCGCAGTAGGAAACGCGGTTTCGTCATTCTGCGCATGACACCACTGTGGGACACCTGGGAGCCAAACTATATGGAGAGTTGGTTGCTAACTCGTGTACGCGTGTGTGTTACTATTTCTACTGTATTTGCTTGACCCTCTCATTCCCACGTTATGAATTCAGCTTTGGAAAAATTAAAATTCAGTGTTTTCTGTATTAATACAGTGCACTAAAGATCAAAATACGTGTTTTAAAAGTTTTGTCGCACTATTGATTTTTTATGTCATGCACAACACAGACGTTTGTATCGAGGTATTTTATTACTTGGGATGTTATTTTGTTGATGGTTAACACTGTCAGATCAATAATGCTAGTATAATCTTCGCCACAGCACCAAAGACAATTCATTGCTCAAATAAAATTACATGAACGACACTCGCGCTCCTAATCACAGCCATGTACAGACGGCTACGTAACACAAACTACAAGACGGACAGATTAATGCCTCATAAGTGGCTACACGCCGTACCAAGCAGCAAAATGTCGTACTTGCAGCATGTTATTCATCAACAACAATGCGACTGTAAGGATTGGTACCCAAAATACGGTATAAATCAGCTTTTAATTCGTTGTTGTCGAGGAACAACTTTGGGAAGGAAAGGGTCAAATAGTTTTTGTTTTTTGATGTTTTATTTATTTATTTTTCACTTCACACATTTGAAGTAAAAAGTTCATAGTGGCAAGTATATTGATTTCCCGAGTGCTTGTCGGGCGTGCTGTAATTTCTGCTGTAATTCTTTGAAATACTTCTGTTATTATTTATACAATGCCGGGCTGTGCTATTACGGGTTGTAATTCTCACAGCAGGAACGCAAAGGGAACAGAAACGAAGTTTCATTTTTCCCTCGAGATGAAACGTTAAAGTGTGGCTCTCCAAGTGCTACAGAAAGGACACTGTAAATGTTGCACATTCTCGAATAAGCTCCCGGCATTTCAATGAAACCGATTATGTAAGGTATTTACAATTGGAGTTGCTTAATTTGCCACGGAAAAAAGTGTTTGAAACTTTCCTGTTCTTTTAAAGTCAGCAGTTCATATTAAAGAAATTGTCTATATGTTTGTGATTTGATATGTTACTGATACGTACCGCGAAAATCTACGATAGAATATGACCCAGCAGTCTACTGCAAAATTTTGCAGCAGAATAGCACTTTGTACTTAAGGCAGAAACAATTTTCGTCAAAAACTTATAAATGCACATTCCGCGCCACAGCGGACTAAGCCTGTGCAGACCGTTTGGGAGCACGCAGTCCCACAGTGACGTCACAGCGCTAGCCAATGGCAGAGCAGAGCGCTTACTGCCCAACCTTATATTTATTAACCTTGGATGACGTCTTCAGGAAATCAAGTAAATATGAATGAAAAATATATTTAATTTTAAGCATAGAATAAATTAGTTTTGGCGCCTAGCCTCCATACCCACTGACCAATCACAGCAGAGCCTTTTGCGTGGGAACAGTACCTACTGTGCCACCCGTTATCGGTACCTCACACCACTCTGCGTCAGCTGCATACAGCTCTGTCCTGACTTGCTCTAAAGAAAACGATTATGATGGCTACAAGCCAAAAATATCAGAACTGAAAAAGTGGAGGTGACAGTAAATTAAGATACTGTTATGGTTTATTTTTATGGTTTGTTTCAATGTGTACGCTTCCTCACAAAAGATGTTCAAACAGCCCATCGTCAACTTCATAGGATTCTGCTGCTCTTGTACACAATTGTTGCTTACAGGAGCTCAGTTACTTGATCACAAGCACATAAAACACGAGCGAGAAGTTGCTCTCTTGTGCCCACTCTGCTCCTGCACACTTCGCTCTTCAGCTACCACCACAAACAGTATTCCTACGGGGTAAGATCAACGCCACCGAAAGAGGAGGCCGCGGTGCGCTATGCCACGTCAAGCAGAGCAGGTCGCTATCGTGTATCTGAGTGGCTGGCCGGTGGGGCACCACCACAGAGTAACATATACGGAGAAGAACCCCCCCCCCCTAAATCACTGTCCTACGCTGTCCTCGTACTTCCGTAAGATGCTAGTAGATGTCAGGCGGTTCCCTGGCTTAGTGCCGGTAGACCACACTAGAGGCGCTTCTGAGGGTACCTCTTGCACATAGAGGGTAACATGGAGGGGAGGCTGAGGGGAGAGCTCGTGCCGCCTGCCACGAGCACAGAGTAATATTTGTGTCTGTGCCTCGAGGCCACGGCTGTGTCCGGCGAGCCGGCGTTTGAGGAGAACTGGTGGTGGGGATAGCCGCTACCTGCCGCCGGTCTGGTCAATTTTAAAAGGCTGCTTCTGACCTCAGCGCCATCATGGGACATCTTACGCAACTGTTGGTAACCCTCCCTCCCCGCTTCTCTGAGCGTGTGACCGAGCTCTTACGGAGGTTTCCCGTCTTTATATTTTTGTCTGTGGCACCACCCGAGTAAGCCCTACCGGCCAGCCATTCAGGTACGCGATAGCGACCTGCTTTGCGTGACGTGGCACAAACGCGGCGCGGCCTTTTCTTTCGGTGGTGTTGGTAAGATTTGATCTCGGTGGCCAAGCAATGACTACATGGCAACCGATCCAACGACCAGGATACGTTATGTTGAGATATACTGCGTCACGGGCCATATGGAATGGGCAACAGCTCCATCATGCTGAAAGTACATACGAGCTCCTATTGCGAGAGGAATATCCTCTACACAGTCGAATAAAACATTTTGTAGAAAATCAGGGTCCTGTATTTAATTTAAAATTTTCCCGGCGAATCAAATGTTCAAAGAGATTTCGAAAGTGCAGCTAGTCGTCATAAACTTCATAACGCGATATTTCGACTGGACACCTGCCAGTCATCTTCCGATGAGCTGATGAGGACTGAAGTTTTTTTCCGATGTAGGACCTGTACTTGGAAAAAATGTTTCTTTTCCTTTACTGAATTTCACCGCCCCTGATGGGACAGGCTGACAGTTGCCTCAACGCCGCTCTAGAGCCGAATGCATTGACAATTGCCGAGGAGAATAAACAAATAAAACGTGATAAAACCGAGATTTCCACATACAAAGGAGACATGGGCGAACGAGTGAATTACAATGGTGCGAAGAACATATATACTCAGTTAAAACGGAGCCGTGGTGGCTAAAATCACTGAAGTTGAAAACCAACATTGAAAACCGAAAAACGAAGACACTGAGTTACCATAAGCAACACTGGTTCTGCCGTTAACGGCGGTTGCAGGCATTTAAAACCACTGAAGGCACAACACCACATCACTGTACAACGATAACTTCGGCGATTAAAACACCGGGCATGAAATGGTTTAGTTCGCGGTGGCTTGTATATTAATGATTGTGTGTAATTCTCGTTATCTACGACGTACGTTGGTCCCCGTCTCTTTGTCTTCCTGCTGCTAAAGTAAAGTTTGAGTCAGTTCTTAATTATGGGCGAGGGACAAGATTCTGTTGCAGGAAGTAGTCGGTAGTTCACGTGAATCCTTTAGTTGGTTTTACGGCCAGAGTTATATGTCTAAAGCAAGTTTTTAACTGGTTCCCTTCAGCTAGAATTAATTTTACACATAACGGTGGTCTTACACCACACCCTATATTTTACTCCTCCACCTTCTTACTTGTAGGACAGTTTTCTTTTTCTTGGGGTACAAGTGGCGGGGACAAGTAGGCCCTTTTTTTTTTTTGGTAATTTTTTTCCTGTGTAGTGAAAGAACAACAAAATTAAAATAAGAAAATAAAAACAAACTAATACTTGGATGACTTAGAAGAAAAGGGGATACCCAAAGGAAAATATTTTAGAAATAAGAAAGGGATGGTACCACCCAAAATGAGAAAATTTGACGGTTTTACTTTTATAGAAATTTGGAAAATATGGGTGCTAATGTTTAATTTGGTGTTGGTTTTATGAAAATATTTGATTATTTACTATTAAAAATAAATATTTGAAAATATTCACGGACTGACATAACCGAGAATTTTATTTTGTCATTTCACATATTGGCATTTGTCTCTGGAACTATGTGGTCTAGAAGACTCTGGTTTCTCTTCTTTTTTTAACTCTTCGTACTGTAAATTCGTGTTGGTAAGCAACAGTATATAACCGTTTTAGTTTCTGTGTTTCCTGTTATAGTTTTCATCATAACTAAGCCAAAAGAAGTGTTTAAAGATACCACACAAAGAAAACAGTTAAAGAACAAATATAGCATCAATCAAAAGAGTGGTTAGCGCCGAAGGCCATGATAATTTAGTTCTAAATAGCGACAGTCGTTCTTCTCCTCCGAGATAAAGCTGCTGGGAAATGACGAAAAATACAATGCAGATTCACGTAGTGAAACAAACTGCAGTGTATTTATTAATCTCCATATACTTATTTCGGCTTTGTGTGAATCAGTGTCTTGTCGTATATATGGAAGGGAAATTGAAATTTATAAAATCTCAACGCAATGGTCTGGTGTGCATTTTGCAAATAATTTATTTGAAAGGGAAAGGATTTCTTTCAAAAGAAGGTGAAAGAATGGACTTCAGTGGAGGAAAACGCCATTACGCTGATAAGGTACTTTGTGGCTTGCTGAACCTCCATAGTCCCGCTACAAAATCTATCAAATACAACTCCATACTAAGAAGTAGTGTCGTACACTATGGAGTCAACCCTCTGCCATGCACTCCAATGTGAGTTCCAGAGCATTTATATAGATGCATAAGAGTTGTGTATCAGCCATATTTATCTGCCACAAGTTACCGCAGCCACCACCAGAGGTTGTTAAAGTAATAATTTATTAACACTGTACTCGTACATAGACTAGTAGTGTTTCTGTCATGAAATAATTTCCAGCTCGAACCTAATAAGAATAACTGTGTCCTGATTGAATCCCAATGAACTAACCTACACAGGGATCAATCCTACTACAACAGTCGGTGTCTCCGAAATTAATAAGCGAAAGACTACAGCTGTAGAACAGGCCGTAGCAGCAAAGGGTAGTTCTGACATAATATCATTTGATGGGTGCTACCAAAAAGAGGTTACCAGTGCATATGTTAGCGGCATTGACAATGGGAAATGGACATAGATGTTTTCACTACTATCAGGGTTGTATGCAAGCAGGCAAGAGTACTGAAAAGCAAAATAAGGATGAAATGATTTGTCAGAGAAATAAATAAAAAAAGATAATTATTTTTATTATGGAAAACAGCGAAGATCGCTTATAATCTTTATTCTACCATCATCGGATATTTCATTTCATTATAAGCGATCTTCAATCTTAGGTGTTTTGCATAATAAATTAACTGAACAGATAGACCCCCATCAAGTATGACAAACTTTTAAGAGAGAATTTTGATAGTATGAAAGCTGTTTGGGCAATTTATTTTCACAAGCTCTCTACAAATACTGTTGTGCTTGCCATGAAACCTGTGTTTCAGTATCTTCCCCAATCACAGCTGTTGAAGAAATGTATCAAAAGCAAAAAACAAGTTGCGAATGTCTTTTAATTCGTGGAGTTTGTCGCCTTGGTGGAGTGAACCATGTCAATACTCCCAGCTGGTGAACCACTATCATTCGTTTCTAACCTCGCAGTTTCCCTGGCCGCTGTGCCTGCACCCACTCGCCCACTTTAGGTTACGGTAGTAACACTAAAAGCTGACCTTTGCGATCGCCTTTTGACCGAAATTTAAGTGAAAATAACGGCTGAACCGTTCATCTGACACGAAAATTTTAATAAGCGAGTTCGTAGAGGAGAAAAATCTTTACAACTGTGCCTTTATGTTTTTTCATATCTCGCATCGTTTCAATGATATTTGCAAAAATAACGGCGCCTTGACAATGTTTGTCTGTCTATAGCGTGTTCCCACTTTTCAAGTCGCACCGTTCTACCGATCGTACCAAACTTTACCGACGTAATTGTTGACCGCCAGCGACCAGAACCTCCCTTTTTTCAAATGTTTAGGGCAAAAGGAAAAAAAAAAAGATTGTAACACTAAAAATATGCCGTTTGTAATGTCCTTTCGACAGCAGGAAATTTAATGGCAAATAACGCATTAACTGTTAATCTGAGACATAACTTGAATACACGCATTTGTAAAAGATAAAATTCTCTACGACTTTGCTTCCTTATGTTATTTTTGTAACTCGCACAGTTTCAGAGATATGCGAGAAAATAACGACGATTTGGACTGTCACTTGATTTTACGTAAACCAGTACAAGTAAAGAAAATAAACTTGAAAAAAGAGGACAAACTACCATGGCAAGGACGTATTTTAACGGAAAAAGATAATGAAAATATGGAAGAGATATTAAAATAATAGTTTAAATAGGCAAAAGTTAAGAAACGATTACGTTTGTGAAAACCAAACTCTAATATCAATTAATTTTGGATGTTTGTTGAAATGCGGGCAGAGACAATATTTTGTGTCGAGTACATAGAAATTATCACATTATCACAATACTAGAGTCGTAATCGTATCGTGCATAATTCTTATTATTTATATATTTCTTGGTTTTGTTCGATATGATTGCAAAAAAAAAAAAAAAAAAAAAAAAAAAAAATCTACAATAAACTACAGGAAGAGTTAAAGAGGGCCGTTAAACACGCCAGTGCGATTTTTTAGAACCAGAACGAATCTTTAACTTGTGATGCATTGTGAGATGCAATCTGTCAGACGTGGACTGAGTGCTTTCTGTCGACCTCCGAATGTTGGGAACGGTGATGCGACGACCGACGTTAGTATAAGCGCTTAAGCAGCACATGTATCAAGTTCCCTTTCAGCGTGTGAGGGAGGGAGAGGGAGCGAGACAAAGATTTCCTAATGGTCGACGCAGGTATCGATACATCGAGCGCGCCGCTCTGGCCAGCTGTGCCGTGATGAAGTGCCGGCGCGGCTCCTAAGTGGCTGACTCTCTGGCCGCTGCCGCGAGATTTATCGCCGGCGAGTAATGTGCGGAACAAACGCGGGGCCTGGTGTAGCCGACCGGCCGGCCGCCTGTGCCGGAGATGTGCCATATTTTATCCAACGCCGCAGCCAGCTGGCGTCGTGCTGCCCGAGACCCAAAGGTGGTCGCCGCTGCCACGCTATGGGATACTATCGCAGTGAACACGGCGTTCGAATTATACAAGGCGAAGCACTTAAAACTATTTTCGAAATATTTGAGAAAATACATGTCGCAATAAAAAAGGTTTAATAAAATTCATCTAAAAGAGAATTGGCAGAAAACCACACCTCCGTGCAACACCCTCGGTGGTGGGAGGGGGCGGGGTTTAAATAGGAACCCGTATTTCTTGTTGCAACCCCTCCGCCAGGGTACCCTAGGGGTCTGTCCTCTTCCCCCTCCTCCACCTCATTTACTCCGCTGACATGCCACAACCCCAGCCTCCCGTCCATCTCTTTCAGTATGCTGACGACACAGCTTTCCTGGCCCTCGCACCCTCCTTTTCCCGTTCTCAGCACCTTCTCCACTCTCCCAATTCTCGGTGTAGCTCCTCTCCGTCAACCCCACCAAATCCCAGGCAATCATTATTGGTCGGCCGGCCGCGGTGACCGAGCGGTCTGCGGCATGCCACTCACCGTCTGCATGGGCACTGCGGTCAGGGTTTCGGGCTTGGACGTTTGTGCCGTCTTTAGTATAAGCTAGTTCATAAGTAGTTTGGTGACCCCATAGCTCTACAAACATTTGAACATTATAGAACGTACCATCCGATCCTTCCGCCACGGCGAACTCTACCTCACACTCCATGACCGTCCCATCCCCCAAACCTCCACCCTCAAATACCTCGGCCTCACCCTGGATCGTTCCCTTTCCTCGAACCCTCACCTTCAAACAGTCCGACAAATACCCTCTCCTGTCTCCTCAAGCTCCTTTCTGGCCGTCCATGGGCACTCAACCACTCCACAATCCTATACACCTATCATTCCTTGATGCGTCCCGTCCTTTGCAGTTTCCACCCCGCTTGGAATCCGCCTCCCCCATCTATTATAAATTCCTCCAAATCCTAAAACGCCACGCACTCCTCTATACACTCCGCATGTGCCTCCCTTTCCCCACGCATATCGTCTACGCTTTCCTTCTAAAGTTCCTCTACATCACCCGCAAAATTGAATCCCATCACCCTGTTGCCTCTCCTCTCCTGCTGAACCCTGGGCGTCTCCCACGCCAGTACCACCACATCCCTCCCTCCCTTACACCTTCACATTCTCTCCACATCCTCTCTCAGGGTAACTTTCGCCACCCCCCCCCCCCCTCCCAGATGACGCCCTCCGTCCTGATATTTACCCATCCTGTCAGCCATAATCCCTCCCGTCCCCAAATATTGCGTGGCCCCCCTTCCACTCCCACTCCCCTTTCTCTCCCCCAATTGGCTCTCCCTTCTTCTCCCTCAGAGTTCTTACGTTTTCCTTCACCACTCTTCCACCCCTTCCCGCTACCCTGCCTTCCCCTCTCCCCCTGCGGGGTCTCAGTGCTTTACTTTTTATACAGATAACCCGCAATTTGCGACAATTTCCGACTTTAGCTGCATTTTTTCAGTTGGTCTTTTTGTAACATATGAAAATTTGTGCTTTTCGCGAGCGGTCGGCTTAACCACTCGGCCATCCGGACACGCTTTTATACTTAACAGTGCACCGTGCTGTTGTGTCAGTGTCAAGTGGTGAGCGTGATTTTGAGACTTCAGCAACTGCCGCATAGGCAGAACAATGTGTTGCCATGTTTTTTTATTGTCTCTCAGTTGTCATCACTATTAACTGTGGAAAATCTGTATTTTTTTAGCCACCGTGGCAGTTTTTAATACTGATTATGTGTGTTATAAAGCCTTCATTTCATTGTTTTTAAATCGCCAATTTTATCTTAATGTTATATTCAACATTCTTATCTCCTGTTTTAAACTACCATTACCGACTGTCAAACACTTATGTACACTGGGCTGAAGAGCAGCGTACGAGGCTGCTGCCAGCCTGCCCCGCAGAGCATTAAATTAGAATGAAGAAAAAAATCTGATTGCAAATTTGGCTTCTCAGTGGAAAATTGTAACCGTTATATGAATTTTTTGTTTTTCGTTTCATGTTATATGGCGCTATAATTGGCAAAAATTATGCCGTGTCGGGACTTTCTTGCCGGTATAGTTACGAAGTGTTCTTGCTGGACTTTTATATCTCTGGTCGGATCGAGAGTGAATTCGACCTTATTGCCAGAGGGCGTCAAAAGCGGCATGGTGTTTCGACGTTGGCGAGAGGAACGTGGTGTGTACAGTTGCGCCGAGAATTCTGGAGATATTTGTATCTGCATGGAAGGACATGCCGATATAACGTGTGTGCCTGGAGCATAAATTGCTTGAAGGCCATGGCTAGCCAGGCGCTGGTTAGCCAGCGCTCAGCAAATACTCAGTGATGTGTGCAAAACGTAGTTAAAGTTAAAAACATGACAGCTTACATTATTTTGTAAGCTGTCATGTTTTTAACTTGTATATTTTTATATAGTGACTAAGTGCAATGTTGCACTTGTTATTTTATACCAAATGTTTAACAAGATGACCAGCTTGTAATATGTATCTGACCAGATTATGGTGACACAGTTTACCGAAACCGGTCGTCAGTGAATAAATTATTAATGTGCGATCTTGGCATTTCATTTTGAAAATTATAAAACGATCAGATCGCCTCCAAACCCGACTATGTCAGGTAATCTTAACTGTATTTTCATTTACCTAATCGGTAGTGTATTTTTATGATCGTTTTTCATCACATTTCTATCTTTTCCGATTACAGCGCCAACTGTCATGAAACGAAAGAAATGTTTCACACAAAAGCTACGTATTTTTTCGAAACTTCCTGGCAGATTGAAATTGTGTGCCGGAACCGGGACTCGAACCTGGGACCTTTGCCTTTCGCGGGCAAGCGCTCTACCGACTGAGCTACCCCGACACGACTCACGATGCCGCCTCACAACTTTACTTCCGCCAGTACCTCGCCTCCTACTTTCCAAACTTCACAGAAGCTCTCTTGCAAACACGCAAGACTAGCACTCCTGGAAGAAAGGATATGGTGGAGACATGGCTTAGCCACAGCCTAAGGGCGCACACTCCGCTGCAGAGTGAAAGTTTCATTCTGGAAACATCCCTTAGGCTGTGGCTAAGCCATGTCTCCACCATATCCTTTCTTCCAGGAGTGCTAGTCTTGCGTGTTTGCAAGAGAGCTTCTGTGAAGTTTGGAAAGTAGGAGGCGAGGTACTGGCGGAAGTAAAGTTGTGAGGCGGCATCGTGAGTCGTGTCGGGGTAGCTCAGTCGGTAGAGCGCTTGCCCGCGAAAGGCAAAGGTCCCAGGTTCGAGTCCCGGTTCCGGCACACAATTTTAATCTGCCAGGAAGTTTCATATCAGCGCACACTCCGCTGCAGAGTGAAAGTTTCATTCTGGAAACATCCCTTAGGCTGTGGCTAAGCCATGTCTCCACCATATCCTTTCTTCCAGGAGTGCTAGTCTTGCGTGTTTGCAAGAGAGCTTCTGTGAAGTTTGGAAAGTAGGAGGCGAGGTACTGGCGGAAGTAAAGTTGTGAGGCGGCATCGTGAGTCGTGTCGGGGTAGCTCAGTCGGTAGAGCGCTTGCCCGCGAAAGGCAAAGGTCCCAGGTTCGAGTCCCGGTTCCGGCACACAATTTTAATCTGCCAGGAAGTTTCATATCAGCGCACACTCCGCTGCAGAGTGAAAGTTTCATTCTGGAAACATCCCTTAGGCTGTGGCTAAGCCATGTCTCCACCATATCCTTTCTTCCAGGAGTGCTAGTCTTGCGTGTTTGCAAGAGAGCTTCTGTGAAGTTTGGAAAGTAGGAGGCGAGGTACTGGCGGAAGTAAAGTTGTGAGGCGGCATCGTGAGTCGTGTCGGGGTAGCTCAGTCGGTAGAGCGCTTGCCCGCGAAAGGCAAAGGTCCCAGGTTCGAGTCCCGGTTCCGGCACACAATTTTAATCTGCCAGGAAGTTTCATATCAGCGCACACTCCGCTGCAGAGTGAAAGTTTCATTCTGGAAACATCCCTTAGGCTGTGGCTAAGCCATGTCTCCACCATATCCTTTCTTCCAGGAGTGCTAGTCTTGCGTGTTTGCAAGAGAGCTTCTGTGAAGTTTGGAAAGTAGGAGGCGAGGTACTGGCGGAAGTAAAGTTGTGAGGCGGCATCGTGAGTCGTGTCGGGGTAGCTCAGTCGGTAGAGCGCTTGCCCGCGAAAGGCAAAGGTCCCAGGTTCGAGTCCCGGTTCCGGCACACAATTTTAATCTGCCAGGAAGTTTCATATCAGCGCACACTCCGCTGCAGAGTGAAAGTTTCATTCTGGAAACATCCCTTAGGCTGTGGCTAAGCCATGTCTCCACCATATCCTTTCTTCCAGGAGTGCTAGTCTTGCGTGTTTGCAAGAGAGCTTCTGTGAAGTTTTGGAAAGTAGGAGGCGAGGTACTGGCGGAAGTAAAGTTGTGAGGCGGCATCGTGAGTCGTGTCGGGGTAGCTCAGTCGGTAGAGCGCTTGCCCGCGAAAGGCAAAGGTCCCAGGTTCGAGTCCCGGTTCCGGCACACAATTTTAATCTGCCAGGAAGTTTCATATCAGCGCACACTCCGCTGCAGAGTGAAAGTTTCATTCTGGAAACATCCCTTAGGCTGTGGCTAAGCCATGTCTCCACCATATCCTTTCTTCCAGGAGTGCTAGTCTTGCGTGTTTGCAAGAGAGCTTCTGTGAAGTTTGGAAAGTAGGAGGCGAGGTACTGGCGGAAGTAAAGTTGTGAGGCGGCATCGTGAGTCGTGTCGGGGTAGCTCAGTCGGTAGAGCGCTTGCCCGCGAAAGGCAAAGGTCCCAGGTTCGAGTCCCGGTTCCGGCACACAATTTTAATCTGCCAGAATGTTTCATATCAGCGCACACTCCGCTGAGAATCAAAATTTGCAATAAAAGAAAAGGGGCTCTTATTTAGGATTTCAAAATTCCTCTTCGAACCGAACAACTTTTACTGCAGCTTTTCTTTAATCCGATTTTCTCCAAATATCCCGGAACGCATTTTGAAGTGCGTCACCGTGTATATTTATTTCAAACTTTAGGACCTTCATTACTTCATTTGAACAACAGGATGTGAAAGTGCCCTGCCAGAAATAAAATTATTACACCCACTTGGAGTGCTCACTCAAAATTTGTCGTTGGAACAGTGCATACGCAGAACTTGAAAAGATTTGATTTTTCTTTTGTTTATTATTTCCAAAAGTTCGGACGAAAAAGAAAGTTCGTCCTCTGAATTCCTATAGGAATGAATGAGGGTGCGAGCACTGCAACGGCGCCCTCAGAACAGAGATGGAGCTAGTCCACAGAGCACGGCTTTCGAGGGCTAATGCAGTGAAGGCGGATCCACAACACCACATTTGTAACACAAACACAAGAGATTGAAATCACAACGATTGTCCTCTTTTAGTGTTAGTACCGTAATCTAATGTGGGCCAGAAGCAGTTAGTGCAGTCACAGCCAACAGGGGAACAGCGAGCGTTAGAAACTAGTATGTAAGATTTCTCTATTGACATGTTTAACTCGACCAACGCGAGAAACTTCAGGAATTAAAAGATGCATTCGCATTTTGTATTTTGCATTTGATTCATTTCTTCAACAGCTCTGGTTCGGCAAGAGCCTGAAACACAATGGAACACAGGTTTTGTACTGGTTCACCATCTGTGAAAGTAAACTGCCCAAACAGCTCTCTTCATGCTATCAAAATTATCTCTTAATTGTTATATTCGGGGGGGGGGAGGATCTGTTCACTTCATTTATAATGGAAAACAGCCAAGACTGAAGATCGCTTATCATGAAAGATCGGATGATGGCGATTTCATCTGAATAAAGATTATAAGTGATCTTGGCCGTTTTCCGTAATAAAAACAATTATCTTTGTTATTCGTAATAGACATACCATAACGTTATGTAATGTGAACGATTTGTTTGTCAGTTAGACGCAGAAAAATTCGATATTTCGAGATGCCGTTTTACTTTTACTTTCCGCGTCTGTGTGAAAAAATACTGTGTGAAAATTTAACTTATTTGTGGAAAGCATATTCCATAATTACTAGCACATACCTTTATATTCTGATATATTATGACTCCCCGTATAATTATTTACAGTTGTATTTATGGATGCTTTATTTGGTATTTCCAGATTTTTCTGTCGTCCCTGAAACTTTTGTCTTCAAACCGAAACGTCCACGTGCGAATGAGCCATCAAAATCGTGCCGCCAACTCCTGTGCAGTGAAGTATTTGGCAACACCAGTAATATGGGATGTTTTGCCTGAAGATGACCATTACAGAGGACGAAACAGGTCAACATGCATGTTATTACATTGTCTTGGTTTTTATACTTCAGTGAACTATTTCTGTGAACAGCCAGATGTATACACCTAAAATATTTTCTACCTTGTGAGTATTCACATAACAATTATGTTGACGTGATTCTTATTTTCTTTTGATATTTCGTATTTGTAGATATCGATGAGTGAATCTAGTTGTTACTTAAGGCTTTAGAAGCGCAGTGTTTTAATTGAAAAAGTCTACTCCAAATAAAAATTTGGAGAATGTCATTATGGTGGACCAAAGCTATTTATTGGCCCAACAGATTTCGTCAACCACAATGAAATTCTCCAAATACATCAACGCTTTTCACTTATCCAAATAAAAATTGTCAAGTTATGGAAATTGTAAAGCATGAAATTCCATACTAGAAAGTACCACTATGTTAGTTTTAGGCAATATTAAGCGTATATACACTTGAAAAGCAAAGTAATTCCATTTTCTTGGTTCTTTTTTTTCTTTTTACCGTCAAGGTTATTCAATGACATGAGGAGGACGTATGTTTTTGTTTGCCTTGCTTTTTTTCCGTTCACGAGCATTTTTATTCTTTTTATTCGTGCCTTAATTTGTAAGATTGCGGTGCTAAAATTACATCACGCCAGTTAATAGAGGGCAGAAATGATAGCTGGCACTAGGGTAGAGGGCTGGGAGTAGCTGATACCTAGGATTCAGTAGGCGGAGCTGTGGAGATTGGAAAACGGGGACGCAATTGGTGCAGTGGTGGCTAACGGTGCGTTCGTCGATGCGGACGTCAAATACGAGGCGCGTCCAGAAAGTAAGTTCCGTTTTGTAATAAAATGAAATTGTACACAATACAGAAGAAATTTTTATTGCACAAAATTCTACAACTCTTTAACTACTTTTTCACATAACTGCCGAATTTTTGCAGGCATTTGTCAAAGCGTAGCACCAGGTTTTGTATACCTTCTTCATAGAAATATGCCGCCCATGTCTTCAACCAGTTAGTTTCTTTTAGCTCGTCGTTATTGGTGAAGTGATAACCAAGGAAAGACTTGAGATGTAAGAACGGATGAAAGTCGCTAGGAGCGAGGTCAGGGCTGTACGTAGGATGGTCAAACACGTCCCAGCCAAATCCCTGTACGCCCGCCATTGAACTGTCGGACCCATCTTTTCACCATCGAACCACTCATCGCATTTGGTCCGTAAACATCGCAAATTTGCCGATAAATTTCACTTGGTTTCACTTTCCTCGCATTCAGAAACCGAATCACCGACCTGATTTCGCAGGCGGCGGGATTTTCAATCAACGCCGACATTTTAAACAAGCGCAACAAAGCGTACGTAACTGACAGCGATCTCCAAATGGCGCACGTTCTTCTCCTTGATACACATCGTCCACAGCGCATGTGCGGAACTGCAATCGCAGTTCTGCAGCGGAGATAAATTGAAACGGAACTTTCTTTCTGGACGCGCCTCGTAGTTGCCGAACGCGGGGACGAAGGATGACGTCAGGAAGCCAACTGCCCTGGAGCCGGAGCCTTTGGCCCATAGTAAGGGTCGAGGAAGAAAAATGGGTGTACCTGTTGGAACCCGAGGCATGGGTGCAGCCCGGATGTGGTGTTGGAGTGTCTGGGACTGCCGACCGTGCAGGATCTCAGCAGGTCTGTGGGAACCAATCGTTGGGGATCTGTATATACCCCACAAATGTGTTGTGGCTACGTGGATGCTGCGGTGGAGTGACTGAGAGTTCCAAGGCGCTTAGCTGAGGAGCGTACCACTGCTCGCTGTCGGAGATTCACGTCCTCCCTCGGGCTTGGGTGTTTTTTTTTTTTTTGTTTTTTTTTGTTTTTTTTTGTTTTTTTTTTGTTTTTTTTTTTTTTTTTTTGTTTTTTTTTTAAATCCATAGTGTAAGTTAATGTAAGTAAGTAGTTTATAAGCCTAGAAACACGACCAGAGTAGTTAAGTCCCACTGATTTACAAGCACGAGCTTCGTCAATTGAACTATCTTGGACGTATTTAAAGGTGGGAACAAAACGTTCCCCCTTTCTTTCGATTGTGGGTGTAAGGGGGGCGGTAGGATGTGTTGTATGCTATTTGTGGAGCAGAAAGTGGCAAACTCATTACTCCTAAATTGTCGAACATTGTCTATGATTATAGTGACAGAGATGGTAACATCGGATGTAATGTAAGAACATTGGACGATAAAATGAAAATGGGAGTTGGCATCCATGACGGTCATCCACTGGTTTCCAAGGAAGGGTCCCACAAAACCGAGGCCAGAGAACAGCCAAGGCAGCCCTGCAGAGTCCAGCACCGGCCACATAGGTTGTATTATTATTATTTCTGAAAACGGCCTATATTAGATTGAAACCGGTTAAATAAAAAAAATTACATCTGCGATCAGGACTGTTATTACTATATAAATACCTTCTGTATTACTTGGAACCCTTATTTGTTACCACTGGTAAGTACTCAGGGGTGATTTCAACACAAATGTATTGTAAATTCCACGAAGTACAACTTCTACAATTACGGCTTTACAGAATCCGTCTTGCTGAGACGCCATAGGCGTAGACTCCTATTACAGCAACGCCTTCTGTGCTGATCTACTGACTCTTCTTCCAGAATGTTTGCGATGTCGTAGCTCGAAGGGAACTGCCTCGAAAGCCGTCTGGCTGAACTTTATATATATTGGTGTTGACCAATCCGCCAACAGGCGGATTGATATGAAAAACCTCAGTCTGTAGAGCGGCACCTGTTAAAATATGCACACAGTTCGTAAACGTTCTGTTTATGATCTTGGAACCCGTGTAAGCCATCAGACATTACTGTAGAGGGGTGAGGGGGGGGATTTCGAATCCTCCCTCGAGCATGGGTGTTTATGTTGTCCTTAGGTTAGTTTACCTCAGTTTTAATAGTTTGTAAGCTAGGTTCTAATTACCAAGTAGTTGAGTCCCATAGATTTACAAACATTTGAACTTTTTGTTTTCGTTGCTGCAGGCTGAGGATAGGCTGCTCTGCCAAATCAGGTGTGTTGCGGTACTGCCAGATTTTCCGGCGCTTCCATAGATGGCAG
This sequence comes from Locusta migratoria, assembly GCA_026315105.1. Taxonomy (NCBI): domain Eukaryota; kingdom Metazoa; phylum Arthropoda; class Insecta; order Orthoptera; family Acrididae; genus Locusta; species Locusta migratoria. The sequence goes on from CM048746.1 coordinate 545,157,908, forward strand.
TACAGATATCTTAGAAAAATGGTATGGAAGTGCTTCGATGAACCATCTGGCAGGCACTTATGTGTGGTTTGCAGAGTATGAAGGTGCAGATGGTTATGGTGCTATCGACGACAGTACTTTTACAGAGCCTAATAAGTACAGGTGTTGTTCAGAACTCATCGCCGGCCGCGGTGGCCGAGGGGACTGAGGCGCTCCAGTCACGGTCTGCGCGGCCACTACGGTCGGGGGTTCGAATCCCCCCTCGGGCATGGATATTTGTGCCGTTATTAGTATAAGGTAGTTGATAATTAGTTTGTAAGTTTGGGGACTGATGACCCCGTAGTTAAGTCCCATAAGCTTAACAAACATTTGAACATTTTCACAACTCGTCATGTGAGTAGAGAGTGCGCCACCTGAATTGAATTATTAATATGAATGTCAGTTCTAAATTGTTAACAATTCTGAGAAATCTTCTGACATTTGCCGCTGTTCTTAACATGGACTGCCATTCTGCGACAGTTCAGAATTACTACCGAGGGGTCGCCTTAACTTCTCGCTCATTACAGTAACTCAAGTGTCACAGATTCTTAACAAGAGCAGCAAATGTCGGAAGATTTCGCAAGATAAATATCCCAATATTTAGCACTAACGTCCGATGCTTCAGAACAGACACGCAGACAGGCAGAAATCAGGCACCTTAAACCAATGATGTAAAAGTTGAGTTTTACATGAACTCTTTTCAGAACTTGAATTCTTATATTATTTCCCTCGTCTTCTCTAGTAAAAATACAAGAAAATTACTGCTTTTTTTGTTCCTTAACTGACAGAAAAACGTTTCACGAAAAAAGAAAAAAAAAAAAAATAGAAAACTTCAGGAAAACTGAAAGATGAAATTTTGAACTGAAGACTATATTCACGATTCAAACTATGGGTGTGCCAGTCAATTTCTGTTTTGTTCATGCTGGTACTGGAAAAGTTTCCAGAAAAAAAAAATCGGCGCGATTACATATGAAAATCCAAATATTCTCACAAACTGTAAAATTCATAACATATGAATGCGCTAGCAACCACAAATCACGGAAGAAAGGAGATATTTGATATATTAGTATGATGTTTGTGACTTATTTGTAGTTTCCATTGAGAAGGTTTTTCACGAGTCAACGTATAATGCATGGCAGAGGGTACCTTGCAAAAGGTTTCCAACACATTTAACCGATATCCATGAAAGTTGAAATATATATGTAACTTTCAGTATATAAAGGAAGCAGGTCAGATAGGGGAGGAGGAGGAAATTGACGTAACGGGAGTGAGGAGAGGAAGGGGGAAGGATTTGATAGGGAATTAGGAAATGGAGAGGTGAGTAAAATAGGCAAAAATAGAGAGGGCAGAGGAGTTCCACAGATGGATTGGGGAAGGACGAGGTGAACAAGAAGGGAGGAGAGGAATTAATGAGGATTAATTGGGGGGAAGCGGAAGGAGGGGTGGCGGCAAAAGGAAAACCAACCAGCCTCTAACACTGTAAAGCCGAAAATGAAGAGGGAGCAAAGTGTTTGTACAGAAGTTGGCCATTAATCAGGCAACCTTGGACAACACCACTTCAGACATTAATACCAAATTGGTGTTAATCCCTGGAGATGTGTCACAAAACGGTTTTCCTCATCCCAAACGTGTCTTTTATATGACTGGCTTTGGTTTATGAAATGCCCCGGCGGTGTTGCCGAACGGATTGAGGGTTATGCTCCGATGCGCGAGGCTGTTCCCCGTCGGGCACGGACGTTTGTGCTGTCTTTAGTATAAGCTAGTTCATAAGTAAGTTCAGGGACTGATGACACCGCAGTTGAGTCCCATAAACTTGACAAGCATTTGAACATTTGAATTTGTTTATGAAATGAACAACATACGTGAAGAGAGTGACCTGTGGAAATTCTAGAAAGTCCACACAGGGATGCGTGAACTGTGCGCAGTAACTGACACGTGGCGGAAAGTCAGTTGGAGCGAATACATATTTTTCAAAATCCACTTCTTTTCTAAAAATATTCAGAAACTTACTTGGTTTTATGCTTTTCGTATTGTACCTCTTAACTGACTGAGGGTGTAGTGAGTCATCTCCATTAACGCTTTAACTGTTAACGACGTGTATACGCGACAGCAGTCGACAGTGTCATGAGCGCGAATATCGGATATATACGTTTTGATGTTCTGTAACAACGTACAGTACATATACAAGCTTAGCTACAGCGCCTCGTGTGTTTGCTAGTTGTAGTAATGGCTTCACAGTACAGCTCACAGACTGCAGAAGAAGCTCCTTTTGTTTACATTTCGCTGGTATGGGGGCATTAAAGCGTCAGTGTGTGTACAAAACAGTTACAAAATGTACAAGCCCGGCTTGTCGAACACCGAAGTAGAAAGGCTGTTTATGAAGAGTGACAGTGAAGATTAATTTCATTTTATTTCATCTCCGATGGGGAATTTTTGCCCAACAACTCAGGACCGGGAAAATCGTTCGTGATCGATGTATTCGTTTTCCACAAGTGGAATTGATGACGATGAAGAACAGCAAACAGTTCCACAGTGAAAGGCTTAATACGATAAAGTTCGTTTTCTTGGTTTCTCAGGAGAGCTACTGCATAATACTTCAACTCTTTTAGGAATCAAAAGGGATACTCATAACCTCAACAGTCTCAAAGTCGGATAAGTAATTGCTGCTGCAGTGAAGTGTTTTTGTTTCAGAATGTGTACAGTATTGGTGTTCTTTGTTGTGCTAAAGTGATTCCTGGGAAAGAAGCTACTTAATCTCATACAAATAAGAATAGGTTACTAAATAGTGAAAAAGCGAATGAGCTTGCCTATTGCAAGTCACGTAATATAGACTTTAACACTGTTTCTGTAGGTAAAACAGGAGTAGAAAAACACACAGTAGGAAGAAACACAAATAATAGTGCTGAAAGACGTGATAGACCAAGCGAATCTAACGTCTTTACTCTCTTTTCAACAGTAAAGCACCAGATGAAAGTAATTGAACTGAGTGCGTTTGGAGCAGAATACTTTCTTTCGTTTAAAGTGTTGAAACATTTGCGGCACGTGATTACCAAAAAGATTATTTTCGGGTGGACAAAAACGACATTCATCGTGAGGGCTGCTCATTAAGATCTGAGAGCACACAGAGGTTGTATATAGAGCTCCAAGATAATAATTTCATGTTTTCTCACACATATTTATGTAGTGGACGATGATGTTTTTCATGTTCTTTCGCTAGTAAGTAATGGAACACGATAATTATATCATAAAACGTTCATTTGCAGCATAACAATCCCCTACATACACAAGTAGTGTGGAAGTTTTTGAATACTCAGTCACAAATATGTTGCAAAGAACAATATTAGCTACAAATTCGCATTCTTGTCACCATGATCCTTCTCTGTCAAAATGTCATTCAATTCAAATCAAATGTTTGTAAATCTACCGGAATCAGCTGCTGGGCTATTAGCCCTTAGCTTACAACCTACTTAAACTAAGTTAAAGTAACCTAAGGACAACACAAACACAAATGCCCGAGTGGGGACTCGAACGCCCGACGGCGAACGGCCACGCGCACCGCAGCACGGCGCCCCATTGCGCACGGCTATATCGCCGCGGCCATAATGTCATTCAGATTTTTTTTTTTTTTTTTTTTTACCGTTTGTGTTTACTTTTTTTTTTACTCTAACAAGGTTGGCAACATTGCGTGTACCTATTTGTAGGTGTTGTAGGTGGTATGGGTAAAATAGCTCGTGGAGTATTCGAGAGACGCCGCTCTCTGACACGTCCGCAGCACCTGCAATATTATTGTTAGTTAATATCAAAGAATAAAGTACTGTCCAGAGACATATTTTGTGTGTGTGTGTGTGTGTGTGTGTGTGTGTGCAGGGTGTCCCATTTGTCTTGACCACTAAACAATTGTTTGTTCAGATATAAATTACAAAATATGAAAAGCAAATGTTTTTAGCCACCAGAGGGACATCAATCAGCATGATTGCCATCTTTGTAGCTCTGTTTTTTTTTTTTTTTTTTTTTTTTTTTTTTTTTACAGCTGTATGACTTTTTTAAATGGCACACTGCATTATTTATTAGGTAATTCATTTCCTCTCCTAAAGGCCTATTCAAAAATGTATGACGACCACAATCAGCATTACTATCTTTGAAAGTGCTGGTTTCATGACGCCGATGTCCCAATCTTGAAAGAAAAAAAAGCGTGTTTAGGACGGGCGTTATCCACAAAAACCGATCCGTGATAATCGGCCGTTCCGTCTTCTTTACTGGAGACGAGCAACACGTTGGCCGACTCGGAAAACTTGTAATCTTCCATTCCGTAATGAACCGTCTTTCTCTATCACTTTATGGCAACTAATGAACATGCGCTACGATCCATTGTTCTGTGGTGACACGTGACATGACGTCATACAATAAACCAAGCGACCGGGGCACGGCCCTCTTCTCTCGGTCAAAGTGACTTATTGCAGAACGACATATTGACCATAGCTGTCTGTAACAGCCACTGTGATACTATCAATGATTAGAACAATGACAGCAAATAATTATGTTATAATTTTGAATTCTTGTATAACGACATGTTAAGCTATTAGCTAATCTCTGCTAACGCTTGATAATGGTAAATGACCGAAACCGGCAGCACTGAGAAAAAATAAACAGCTATGGTCAATATGTCGTTCTGCAATTATCTAAAAGCTGTTATGCCTCATCTGTTCAACATTCTCAAAGTGATTTATCTTGTAGACGAGCCATTTCCGGAGTCGGGTTAACAGTTAAACGTGTAAAATACAGGGTGCCACAGAAAAACGGGAACATTTTCACAATACAAAGAAACTAGAAGTGATGAAGGAAAAAAATTTTATTCATAACTATTGGAGTCTCAGAACTTTTCCATTTACGAAACACTGATGTCATTTATCATTTTTTTAATTACGTTGTGTCGTCCTGTACGAATACATTCCTGAAATCCGCAGTGGAGATCCCTCATTGACCGATGCAACATCTGAGTTGGAATACTGTGAATTTCTTCCGGAATTCTCTGTTTTAAATCATCCACGGTTGTTGTTCGAGTCGTGTAGATTTTGCTCTTGAGATAGTTCCGCAAGAAAAAACTTACAAACTGATAAATCTGGCGATCTCGGTGGCCAGGGAATGTTACCGAATCGTCAGATCACACGGTTACCGAACAGCTCTCGCACACATGCCATTGACTTCCGTGTAGTGTGTGATGTCGCTCCGTCCTGTTGAAACCAGGCTTCTTGAACATTTGAAAAATTAAAGTTCGTAACATCTGCACATAACGATCTGCATTGACAGTTTTAGTTTCCTGTTCATTTTCGAAAAAATACTGTCCTTCAATCACATGAAACACTAAACCATACTGTCACTTTACTAACGTATAAAGGGCCTGACGAACATCATTAGAATTTGTGCTTCCCTAGTAAGGGTAGTTTTGACATACACAACGTGTTTAGAAATTCATCGTCATTGTTTATTTTTCTTATTTGTTGTCAGTATCCCATTCGTAACCGGTTATCGCTGTCCTTCAATTATTGCACCATCTGTAGTTCGTACGGATGACATTTTAAATCAAGATGAATTCTGCGGTCACTCTCGTGGGACATTCCAAGCACTGCTCCTTGCTTACGAATTGAACGCTGTGGGCTTCGTAACACAGATTCGCGTACAACGTTAAAATTCGTTGGAGCACGCACACGCTTTGGTCGTCCCGTTGGTTTCTTCTTGAGGGCAGATCCAGTGTCTTCGAAGTTATTAAACCAACATTTTAGCGCATGTTTCGACAGAACGGCACCAAGACGTCATAAATTATGTAAACGTGAAAACTTCCTCTGTGTCTCTACCAAACTATCATTATCAACATTAATTCAATTCCTTGAGACAAACATTGTCTCGTTATACCAAATTTGACAGAACCCTGAAAAACCTTGGCCGGAACAAGGCCTCGGGAGTAGATGACATTCCCTCAGAGCTACTAAAGCCTCTGGGAGAGCCAGCCATGACAAAACTATTTCACCTGGTGTGTAAGATGTATGAGACAGGCGAAATACCCTCAGACTTTAAGAAAAATGTAATAATCCCCATTCCAAAGAAATTAACCGCAGATAGGTGTGAAAAATACAGTACCATCAGTTTGATAAGACATGTATGCAAAATTTTAACATGAATTATCTACGGGAGAATAGAAAAGCTGGTAGAAGTTGATCTCTGGAAAGATTAGTTTGGATTCAGGAGGAACGTAGGAACCCGGGAGGCAATACTCACTTTACGACTTATCTTAGATTAAGAAAGGCAAACCTACATTTTTAGCTTTTGTAGATTCGGAAAAAGCTTTTGACAATGTTGATTGTAATACACTCTTTCAAATTCTGATGTCAGCAAGGGTAAAATATAGGGAAAGGAGAGTTATTTACAACTTGTTCAAAAGCCAGACGGCAGTTTTTAGACACGAAAGGCATGAAAGGGAAGCATTATTTGGGAAGGGAGTAAGACAGGGTTGTGGCCTTTCTCTGGTGTTATTCAAATTGTACATCGAGCAGGCGGTGAAGGAAAGCAAGGAAAAATCTGGAATAGGGATTAAAGTTCAGGGTGAAGAAATAAAAACATTGCGTTTTGCTCATGACATTGTAATTCTGTCAGAGACAGCAAAGGTCCTGGAAGAGCAGTTGAATGGAATGGACAGTGTGTTGAAGAATGCATAAAATGAACATTAACGAGAGCAAAACAAAGATAATGGAATGCAGCCTTAGAAAATCAGGCGATGCTGAAGGAATTAGATTAGATAACGAAACAATGAAGGTGGTAGATGAGTTTTGTTACGTGGGTAGTAAAATGACATATGACAGTCGCGGTACAGAGGATATAAAATGCAGAATGGCAATGGGAAAAAGAGCATTTTTGAAAAAGAGAAATTTGTTGACATCGAATATTACTTTAAGTGTAAGGAAGTCTTTTCTGAAGGCACTTGTGTGGAGTGTTGCCTTGTTAGGGAGTGAAATATGGACGATAAGCAGTTCGGACTGGAAGGGAATAGAGGCTATTGTGGTGCCACAGAAGAATGCTGACGGTTAGTTGGGTAGATCGCATAAATAAAGAAGAGATGAATTGGGGAGAAAAGGAATTTCTGGCATACCTTGACTAAAAGAAGGGATCGCTTGGTAGGACACATTCTTAGTCATCGAGGAATCGTAAATTTAGCATTGGAGGGAAGTGTGTGGAGTAAAAATCGCAGAGGGAGACTAAGAGACGTATATAGCAAGCAGATTCAAATGGATGTGGGTTGCCGTTCTTATGAGGAGATGAAAAGGCTTGCTCAGGATAGAGTAGGGTGGAGAGCAGCATCAAACCAGTCTCCGGACTGAAGACCATAACAACATACCAAAGATGTTAAATATAAGGAGAGACCACGAATTAAAATTTGTGCAATGGCCAGGATTCGAATCCGGGATTTTCTGCTTATTAGGAAGACACTGTAGACAGCTCATCTAACACAGCCTTAAAGACAAAGCGACTATACGGACTGCCTTCACGCATGACTCTCTCCACATTACATATTTTACTTCAATGTTCCTTGTGAAATACGAATCAAATTGCCAAGGCTCTCCTATATTGGAATAGCGCCCCGCAAAGAATGTGAATGGGAACAATCCCGCCTTGTTCCTTAGGCAGATGGAAATATAAACATCGACAATAGCGTAACTCTGTGTTGGCTGAGCAGTCTGAAGCGCCTGCCTAGTAACCTGGAGGTGCCAGGTGCGTATCCTGGCCGCAACAGAAATTTTAATTCAATGTCTCTCCTTATACGTAATACAGATGGTGCAACGAGACAATGTTTGCCTCCAGGAACTGAATTATTGTTTATATCACCTCTGTCTGAGAAACAAAGCGGGATTGACCTCCTTTGCTGGGATGCTATTCCAATGTAGGAGAGCCTTGGTAGTTTGATACGCATATCACAGGGAACACGAAGCAGAACTAAAGTATGTAATGTGGAGGGAGCCGTGCTTGAAGACAGTCCGTGTACTCGTTTTGTTTGTAACGGTATGTTAGCTGAGCGGTCTTAAGTCTATTCTTTGCGAGGAGGCCCTGGGTTCGAATCCCAACGACAACACAAATTTTAATTTAATCCCTCTCCTTACATTTAATTCCAAACTATCATTGTTTTTATAAAACATTTTTATGGCTAACGTATACTGTTGAGCGTTCCACAGAAATGGTGGACTGTTTACTCACTGACTGTCACGAACACGCAGTGCTGCCACCTGCCCATGGCTGCCACTATTCATTTCAAACATTCCTGTTATTCTCTGTCACCCGTACCAATAGACATGGAGCAATGATGAGAGGATCGTCCTTGTATTGTGATTACCGTATTTACTCGGCTATAGTAACCAACTACCTATAATACCCCCCCCCCAAACCTATTAATTATTAAGGTGAAAACACAAAATTAAGAAAAAATGTCAAAAATTTGTTAATTCGTTAGTTTCGTGAAATTCGGTAGCACTAATTTATGCGAAAATTGGTAACATAGACTGTCACTGGCTCCTACAACAATGGTATTTTTATGTCCTAAAGATAACAAACTTGACTCCATTACTCCCAACGCTTCATTTCCCACAGTTAGTGACGAATTCAGATTTATACAAAAATTAATACCGCCACTTCGAAAATTAGCTTTACGGTATTGTTTAAATTAAGTGCTGTCGAATATGCAATAAATAATGGTAACCAAGCAGCCGCTCGTACTTTTGCAATGGAAACTGTGACACGTTGAGTGACATATTCAAAATGTTTGTAGTCAATGGGACTTAACTACGGGGTCATCAGTGCCTAAAGTTACAAACTACTTATGAACTACTTACAACTAAGGACGGAACAAATATTCATGCCCGAGGGGGGATTCAAACCCCCGACCATAGTGGCCGTGCAGACCGTGACTGGAGCGCCTCAGTCCCCTCGGCCACCGCGGCCGGTGACAGCTATAACAGGGTGGAATGTATATTGGTTGATATTCATCATCGTATATAAAATTCGAAGAATAGCGATGACTTTTGACACTATAATAGCAAAGAGGTTATATACAGCGAAAAGTGAAGCACATTCTTCAGTTGCCGCCAATGACGTAAACATCGTCCTACATAGTAGACATTAATTTGTAATTTAGACTTTACTATCTTCCAGGATTGCTTGAGTATGTTCTCCTTAAGCAGAGTATGTGGTACATGCATCATGGACCTTCGGCACATTTTGCTGTTGCTATGAAACGGCTTTTAACTCGCAGATACGGCCAAAGATGCATAGCTCGAAGGGGACCTGTACCTTTGCCGCCAACATCACGTCATCTGAATCCTTTGGATTTTTGTGTCTGGAGTCACCTCAAAAAAGAAGTGTACAGCACACGCTTGAACACGGTTGGAGAACTGGAGCGGAGAGTTGTCCACGCTTGTTAAGAATTCTGCAATGATCCCGGGGTTTTCGAAGGAATTCGAAATGCATTGCAGAGACGAGCACAGTATTGCATTCAGATGCAAGGAAGACATTTCGAACATCTTTAAGGGGATCACACTGTGGTTCGGGTAAAAAAAATCGATTTTCGGCTTTCATCATATTTCGATAGATTGAAAGACGACCGTCTGTCGTCTTCCATATATTTTTTTTAGAATTCTAATTTATTTGATGTCGCTAGATTAGCGACTCTTTTTCAAGGCAGTAGGAATAGCATTTTTATTCCATTTTTTAAATTATTTGTTTCAGAAATGTTAGTTAATATTGCTAGGATTTTGTTATTTTAATATTTCAAAAATGTTCAAATGTTTGTGTAGCTTACGGGACTTAAGTATGGGGTCATCAGTCCCTAAACTTACAAACTACGTACTAACTAGCTAACACTATGGACGTCACAAATATCCATGCCCGAGGGGGGGATTCGAACCCCCAACCGTAGTGGCCGTGCAGACCGTGACTGGAGCGCCTCAGTCCCCTCGGCTACCGCGGCCGGCGATAGCTATAAGAGGGTGGAATATATATCGGTTGATATTCATCAGCGTATATAAAATTCGAAGATTAGCGATGACTTTTGACACTATAATAGAAAATAGGTTATATACAGCGAAAAGTGAAGCACATTCTTCAGTTGTTTTTCTGCAAAAAGCGTACGAATAAAGAAAAATAAGTGCATATTGCGCTTTGAAAAGTAAAACTACCAGGAAAGATGGCAAAGCGTAAGAAAGAAATTTCGCGATCTCGATCTGTTTCTAAAAGATGGAAAACGGCACTGAAAAGTTAATCTACAGACGACAGAAACTTGAAATTTGTAGACCGTGTTTATCTTACACTGTAGGCTCAGCGATTTTTCGGTATTCCAGTCCCTAAGGGGGCGAAATAGCGCATGAACTGTTTTTATGAAAATATGCTGCCATTAAGGCAATTCTGAAGCAAGAAATACAAAGCTTCGGATTTAGATTTTTGATTGGAATTTTAAAAACGCATGTTTTGATGTTTTTGTAAATTCAACCATTAAGCGGGTGAAAAAAGGGAAAATCTTTTGTGGGTGCTACTAAGACTATTTTGATGCTAGAAATACAAAAATTTGGATTTGGAACCATGGTTACAATAATAATAATAATATAAAGTGTTTAGGGATGTTTTGAATTCTGCCATCAATGGGGCAATTGGGGGTTGCAAGTTGTATCAAAATACTTGGTTGTGGTTGTGGTCTTCAGTCGGCAGACTGATTTCAGTGCAGCTCTCCACGCTGCCCTGTCCTGGGCAAGTCTCTTCATCTGAGAATACGTTCGGCAACCTACATCCTTTTGAATCTGCTTACTGTATTCGTCCCTCGGCCTCCCTCTACGATTTTTACCCACACACTTCCTTCTAATCCTAAGTAGACGATTCCTTGATGTCTCAGAATGTGTCCCTCCAATCTATCCCTTCTCTTAGTTAGGTTATGCCAGAAACTTCTTTTCTCCTCCTCATTTGTTACGTGATCTATCCATTTAATTTTCATCATTCATCTATTAGCACCACATTTCGAAAGCTTCTATCATCTTTTTGTCTGAACTCCTTATCGTCTACGTTTCACTCCCATACAATACTACACTCCAGACAAATGTTTCCAGAAAGGACTTCCTAACATTTAAATTAATATTGGATGTTAACAAGTTGCGATTCTTTAAAAACGCTTTTTTCCCATAGCCATTCTGCATTTTATATCTCCTTTACTTCGGCTATCAGAAGTTATCTTGCTACCCAAATAACAAAACTCATCTACTACTTGTATTATCTCATTACCTAATCTGATTCCTTCAGCATCACCTGATTTTCTGACATTACATTCCATTGCCCTCGTTTTACTCTTGTTAATGTTCATCTTATATCTTCCTTTCAAGACACTGTCTATTCCATTCAATTGCTCTTCCAGATCCTTTGCAGTCTCTGACAAAATTACTATGTCATCGGCAAACCGCAAACTTTTTATTTCTTCTCCCTGAACTTTAATGCCCTCTCCATATTTCTCCTTACATTCCTTCACTGCTTGCTCAACATTGGGGAAAGGCTACAACCCTGTCTTATTCCCTACCCAACCTCTGCGTCCCTTTCTTGCCCTTCCAGTCTAATAACTGCTGTCTGGTTTTTGTATAGGTTGAATATAACTCTTCGCTCCCTATATTTTACCCCTGCTACCTTCAGAATTTGAAAGAGTGTATTCGCCGCCCGGGGTGGCCGAGGGGACTGAGGCGCTTCAGTCACGGTCTGCACGGACACTACGGTCGGGGGTTCGAATACCCCCTCGGGCATGGATATTTGTGCCGTCATTAGTTGTAGGTACTTCATAAGTAGTTTGTAAGTTTAGGGACTGATGACCCCGTAGTTAAGTCCCTTAAGCTTAACAAACATTTGAATAAGAGTGTATTCCAGTAGACATTGTCAAAAGCTTTCTCCAAATCTGCAAACGCCAAAAATGTAGGTTTACCCTTCCTTAGCCTATCTTCTAAGGTAAGTCGTAATGTGAGTATTGCCTCCCGTGTTCCAACATTTCTCCTAAATCCGAACTGATCTACCCCTAGGTTGGATTCCACAATTTTTTTCCATTCGTCTGTAAATAATTCGTGTTATGAAAGCATTTTTAAAGCTAAATCTATGAAAATTTATGTGCAGAAGTAGAAACAACCACTGCAGACCATCCAGTCTACGCGTGCGAAGCAGCGAGATTAATCTAGTTCATTATATAAAAAACTATCTATCTACAGGAGAATGGAAAAGCTGGTAGAAGCTGACCTCGGAGAAGATCAGTTTGGGTTCAGGAGGAACGTAGGAACCCGGGAGGCAATACTCACTTTACGTCTTATCTTAGAAGATAGATTAAGGAAAGGCAAACCTACATTTTTTAGCTTTTGTAGATTTGGAGAAAGCTTTTGACAATCTTGATTGGAATACTCTCTTTCATATTCTGAAGTCAGCAGGGGTAAAATACAGGGAAAGGAGAGTTATTTACAACTTGTACAAAAGACAGACCGCAGTTATTAGACTCGAAGGGCATGACAGGGAAGCATCAGTTGGGAAGGGAGTAAGACAGGGTTGTAGCCTTTCTCCAATGTTGTTCAATTTGTACATTGACCAAGCTATAAAGGAAAGCAAAGAGAAATTTGGTGAAGGAATTAAAGCTCAGGGGCAAGAATTAAATACATTGCGTTTTGCCGACGACATAGTAATTCTGTCAGATACAGCAAAGGACCTGGAAGAGCAGTTGAATGTAATGGACAGTGTGTTGAAGGAGCGTATAAAATGAACATTAACAAGAGCAAAACAAAAATAATGGAATGCGGTCTCAGCGGTGCTGAAGGAATTAGATTAGGTAACGAAACACTGAAGGTGGTAGATGAGTTTTGTTACTTGGGTAGTAAAAATAACATGCGATGGTCGCAGTACAGAGGATATAAAATGCAGAATGGCAATGGGAAGAAAAGCATTTTTGAAAAAGAGAAATTTGTTAACATGGAATATTAATTCAAGTGTAAGGAAGTCTTTTCTGAGTGTGAAGTGTTGCCTTGTACGGGAGTGAAACATGGACGATAAGCAGTGCGGACAGGAAGAAAATAGAGGCTTTTGAAATGTGGTGCTACAGAAGAATGCTGAAGATTAGGTGGGTAGATCGCATAACGAATGAAGAGGTACTGAACAGAATTGGTGAGAAAAGGAATTTTTGGCATACCCTGACCAAAAGAAGGGATCGCTTGGTAGGACACATTCTTCGACATCGAGGAATTGTAAATTTAGCATTGGAGGGAATTGTGTGGGGCAAAAATCGCAGAGGGAGACCAAGAGACGCGTATAGTAAGCTGATTCAAGTGGATGTGAGTTGCCGTTCTTATGAGGAGATGAAAAGGCTTGCTCAGAATAGAGTAGGGTGGAGAGCTGCATCAAACCAGTCTCCGGACTGAAGACCATAACAACAACAACAATATAAAAAACTTATAATGAAGTAGGCATTTCACATAAAATGATTAACAAAATGTAGCCCAGCCTGAACCAATTGAATGCACTATTGAATTTTCAAAGTTTGCACCTATAGTAGTACCCTCCTCACTTCAGAACTAAAACAATTGGATGAAAAAAGCGGATACTGTGGCCGATTAAATATGGTACTCGCAGAAGCATGACGGCGCGACTGGAGTGAAGGACGTGTCGGCAGAGTGGCGACACGGATGGCGGGTGTCGGCTCAGCGCACTGGCTAATTAGCGGCGAGAGCGCGGCCAATTAGTGGGTCTATCGGCGGCAGCGGAGGGAACCGGTCGCGGCCGCTGCCAGATAGCGAGCCAGCCGCCGTAAATGGCGCCAGAGCAGCCCCTGCCTGATAACGACGCGTTTGGCCAAAATAAGCGAGCGCCGATAGCCGGCCGACGCAGACCAGATTTTTCACTTTGTGGGTCTGCTTATCTGCCACTGTAGTTTCTTCTCTCCTATACATTGCCGTTCAGTATTTTTCCTGTTTAGGGGAATGTTTGCAATCAGTATAATGCGCGACGTTTCAAAGTTTAAAATTTTCTTCTGTACATCAGCTTGTTAATATTACAGAAAGTATAGAAATTTATCCTTTTGATCCTGCAGTCATCTATTCATATTCACGGAATTAACCCCTGTGTACCCATCCAGGATTCGAACCCGGGTCTCCTGCTTTCTAGGCAGTAGCGCTGACTTCTACACCACTGGGGACACAGCAACTACCACCCCTGCCATGGATTACTCAAGCACGCCTCCCACCAGATACAAATTCTGATGTGTTCGAAAGAACAGACGCGACATATATGTAACTTATACGATTTGGCGATGACTGGCAATGATCCTTTCTTCAGTGCGGAGTACGGGAGTTTAAATAACTACGAGTTTGGGTAATTCTGGGCAAGGTGAAATTGAGCATTTGTATCTGGCGGGAGGCGTCATTGGGTAATCCATTGCTGGTGTGGTCAACGTTGTGTCCCCAGTGGTGTACCGGTCAGCGCAACTGCATAGAAAGTAAGAGACCCCGGGTTCGAATCGTGGCTCGGTACACATTTTCAACTTTATCCATTTGCAGTTAATGTGATACATTCCGTGAACAGGAAACATAGAAACGTTTTCACGATAACAGGGCATTTGACCCATTCGTAACGGAACTGTCCTTACTGCCTCATTGTTCCGTAAAATGGGATGAATATGAATACTTTTTCTATTCAGGCTCTTTGAACTGCTTTTGTCATCATTTTTCCCTTTATTGATATTTTAAAGCCAGTACGGGCACGCTGGCAGCAAGTTGTTACACTGCTCTTCAGTCAACAGAAATTACGGACAACATAAAAGACTGAAATACAACTAACGGAGATTAAATATGTCAATTTAAGAAAGACAAACGATGAATCTAGTTGAAGGATAAAAATCACTAATAAGAAGCATTTAAAATCCAAATGTAAAAAACTAAAAGAGACATGGCATAAAATAAGCACAACCATCGACGAAAACGCAGTACACTGAAGACCGACTACTACTGAGCCGTATGCGGAGCTTGCAACCAATTAAAACAATGCTGAAGCATTAGGCACAAAACACAACACTGGTTAAAACTACACCACCTCTAACACAGTCACGATCTGAAGAAAGGTAGGAGGGGATGTATGCGAGACGCCATGGGAAACATAGTACAAATGTGTATAAACTTCAGAATCTACATAAATAACTTTAAACCCTATTTTTCCATGGTTCTGTACTTTCTTATTTTCATGTCTTGAGTGTTCATATCTACTGAGGAAAGGGATGTGGGAATCGGATAAGGGGGGGGGGGGGGGGCACGAAGAGGGGGCCTATCTACGAGGTGGGCGGGTTGAGGGAGTGCAGCAGATAGGATCAAATTTGGTAGGATGGGTAGAATGCTGGACGGAGGGCATCGTCCGGGAGAGAAAGGGTGCGGAAGTTGGAGTGGAAGTCGAGGGTGTGAAGTAGTAGAGCTGGCGGGATACAGTGGTAGAAGCATGAAGAGACCGAAGATCGTTGAGGAGGGGATAAACCATGGGTTTGCGGGAATCAAACTTGCGGATGGTATAGCGGGTGCGGATACTTTCAAGGAACTGGAAGACGTAGGAAAAGAGGATAAGGTCCTAGAGAATTATCATGGTGCCGGCCACGGTGGCCGAGGTGACTGAGGCGCTCCAGTCACGGTCAGCACGGCCACTACGGTTGGGGGTTCGAATCCCCCCTCGGGCATGGATATTTGTGCCGTCCTAGTTCGTAAGTAGTTCATAAGTAGTTTGTAAGTTTAGGGACTGATAGCCCCGTAGTTAAGTCCCATAGACTTTACAAACATTTGAACATTTGAATTATCATGGTGGACGGCAGATGTGGTAGGCAAGGCAGCGTAGCCTTATACGTATTGTAGGGCTTTATGGGTGGAATGGGGCGGAAATCCAGGCGGGCGTTGACGCTACAAAGAACGGGATGCGTGAGGGAGTACTAAGTAAGTGTACAGGATGGTGGAAGGTTGGAGGCCTCATGCCTGGCCAGAGAGGAATTTAAGGAGACGGAGTCAGGAGTGGGCCTTTTGTTGAAAGTTTCTTAGGTGAGGCGTCAATGAGAGAGTGCAAACCAGGGTGAGGCCGAGGTTACGTAGAGAAACATAATAAAAGCGTGTCGACGAACCCTCTGCCATGCACTTCAATGTGGCTTGCGGAGTATTTACGTAGATGTAGATGAACCCATGAATCCTGCATGTTGGACTGTTCAAGCTGGACTGTTGGACTGGGTCTGTAATGGTGTAGGGGGGGGGGAAATTATGGAGTGATATGGGAACCCTGACACGTCTAGACAGGACTGCCATTTGACCCGTAAGTACGTCTCCTGGATGATCGCCTGATCCATTCATGTCCACTGTACATTCGAACGGATTTGGGCAATTCCAGCAGAACAGTGCGACACCCCACACGTCTAGAATTGCTACGAATGGCTTCAGGAACATTCACCCGAGTTTAAATGCCTCCGATAGTCACCAAACTCCTGCAACATGAACATTATTCAGCATATCAGGTCTTGCAACATGCTGAAAGAAATCTCCACCCCCTCGTACTCTTACGGATTTATGGACAGCCCTGAAGGATGCAAGGTGTCAATTCCCTCCAACACTACTTCAGACATTAGTCAAGTCTATGCCATATCGTGTTTCGGAACCTTTGTTCTCGCGGGAGACCTGCACGATAGGCACGTGTATCAGTTTCTTTGGTTCTTAGAAATACATTCTCTATGGTGAATAGGAACACTGAAATTACGTTTCGAACTGGTGTTTTACAAAGATGAAACAAAGATATGTGATTACACACACGCTTAAGCTAACATTTAGTGTCCAATTCCATAAAACTGATTTACCACCCGTGAAAAGTCCTTGTTCTTAATAGTTCTTGTTTTTAATACTTGACCATGCATACAACAATATTTATCAATGTTACAAGTTTTCATTGTCTGGCCATTTAGAAATCTCTCATTTGTTAACTTTCATAGCACATATTTAAGACAAATTGCAGTGCAACATTCCTGATGAACGTCTATGACAATCATAGTAAAATATAAGTGCCTTGATGAACTTGGTTAGTTTCCTGATGTGGATGGTGATGGTTTTGCACACTCTGCTACAATCCAATCTACCTCTAAGATTTCAGCTTTCTTTGATAAACACCATTAGTCAGTTCCTTGCCCATTTGTTGACCACAGTTCTGATTTTCTTTTGAAACATAGTACGAATGTGTATAAACTTCAGAATCTACGTAAATAACTTTTAACCCTATTTTTCCATGGTTCTGTACTTTCTTATTTTTATGTCTTGAGTGTTCATGTCTTATTATTATTGTTGAAAGGTGAAGTTATATTGCCATTTTTCCTGCACAAAAGTTTTGATAAACATTTAAATGTTTATGATAAAAGTTTACTGACTAACCATCAAAATATTCTAGGATCTGGAAGTAATTTTGTTTATTCGATTTGTTCTTAAAATGTCATAAATTTTCAACTTAAATAGTTTGAAACGCCAGAAAGCAAAAATTTTGACGGAAAATAACGTCAGGAAACAGTAACAGAAAAATTACCACCTTTCTCAAATAGTAAGAGTGCTAACAAGGATACGAAGTTGACATGGGAAATGGAAGACGCGGCTTTGTCTCCATCCTTAACCTTTTCTCTTTTTCTTTTCTTTTTTTTTCTTATTGTGAACTGTCTGTCTTTCTGCAGTACTGGGAATTATTATATTACTAGCTGTGAAACCCAGCATTGCCTGGGTACATATTTTTTGCAGTTACGTTAGAAACGAAAATAAAAATACGGGAAAGATCTTCATGTATCAATGAAAACAGCTCAAAAATTATGAAACAGTGAAAAAAGAAGTATGCATATTGTACAAAAGTGCAGTATCCAAACAAAGAAAGATAAAAATACAAATTGTATGCAATATTCATTTTAACTCACCTGTAAATTTCCGTGGCTGCAATACAGAAGTGTTTTAATGGTAAATAACAAATGTATTAAAACGTGATGCTTGATGTGATACGGTTTTATCCATCGCAGGATTAATGATGTCGTATGTATTGATTTACGTGGTATATAAGTTTGTAAGAATTTATTCATGCGTATGAGTGCTTTTACTCTTATGCGAGTATAGTAAGAAGTAATAGATTAAAACCTGATGCGTGATGGAGCGGATTTCTATGAATGTTATTTTTTATTTGCTCATATCTCATTATTTACATGTCGTACCGCAATATTATTTCGAAGGTACATTCAGCTTGTATGTGTCTGCTCCCTGTTAAATTTCCCGCGAATACTATTAGTAGTGTAGAAATTATAAAATGTAATGTCATGCCGAATTCCGCTGTTTTACTGCATGAAAAACAGAAAAGAAGTAAGCGAGAAACTTTTCCCTGTCATTTCACTTTGATGTGGTTGTCAGCGATAAAAAGTATCATAAAGGTTTGAAACTGTTTTTAAAGTTTTTTGCAAGTCGGTAAAAACCGTCCTTTTCTTATGGTGTATAGTGTGGTAGTTCTATGTGACTCTTATTCATTATGACGATATCTCTTCTGAACGTAATGACGTAAGTGGTTGACATCGGTCCATGATTCCGCCCTTTTCCATGAAGTTCAATTCAGCCCTACTGATCTAATGTTTCTCTGTTTCTTCGTCCACCAGATCATCTCTTCGTCAGTTTTTCTACATGATACACCACCTTCCGACAGTCTTCTAATATCATAGCAGCAAAAGCATCAGCTGTAATGTTTTTCAGCTCCGTAAGCACTTGATCATTTTCTGAATACGGATTTTATTTTTTGCAAAATTTCAGATGAAATCCAATCTCTTGCAGACTTTTCTCAATATACTAAACGGGAGATGTTTGGTCCTCCTTAACTAATGCCAAAACGTCTGCTTTCTGTAGATGGGAGTCTTAACGTATGTTGTTGTTGGTCAGTCAGGACTGTATTTCACTTTTAAGAAAGCTAGAGGATGGCGGTTTATTCTCAAGTTTACTGTGATGTGGAGTGCCACGGTGGATTGGCCGTCACGCCCCTTTCTCGAAAGATCCGAGTTTCTTCTCTACATCAACAAATTCATCATTTACAATTAGACTAACGTTTAGAAGTTTGCTTTTTAACTAGCTTTCTGATATGCACAAGAATCGCTACTGTATGAAACCTCGCAGCAGTCGTACTCAGAGCATTGGTCATGTCAAGTTCGCAAGGTCGTTCACTGTGTGAAGGACCGGTCAAGAATGCCAACAAGTGAGAGTAGTCACTGATGAGTATGCATCGATTCATTGCAGAGGTAGCATAATTAAGCTTGTTTTGTAGCCGGCTGTATTATGATGGAGTGACGTAAGTTGACCCATTGGGTCAGGGCAATAAACCCACATTCTACACTTACACTTACACTGTCTTCTGTCTTTTGATGCCTGTAACCTCTATAGTTAATTTCTAGTGAGAATGGTGCGTTCGTTTCAGTGTTGCTCATCATTAATGCATTTACTTTTCAAAAAGTTGCTTCCTGGAGAAATCCAGAGACAACCGGGGAAAGCCATAGCAATGTTACTGATTCTACGAAGAATGATGAGGAGTACATCATGCCGTAACAGCGAAGTCAAAGCGTTGTAAAGACGCAGTGTCAGATTCATGATTTCATTATTTCTTTTAGCTTTTGATCGAACACTTGTAACAGAACGTGGTAATGCCGTATTCGATAAATTGGTCTCTTTTTTTCTGTAACGTAACTTTTTAAATAATCGAATCACTAATTTATGCGTTTTAAGGTGTCCAAATTTTGCATGCGTACATTCGTTGTAAGCATAGATTTTCATTAAACCTTTCCTGCAATGACAGAGGTGTAGTCCGTTGCGGTACAAAATTAGAAAAGTTGAAAGGCAGTCATTGTTACGAGTGAAATGTAATTTGCTTACTTTTAGACGTATAGGAAAGTTGTAAATTATAATATAATTCATAATATCAAATTGATTGATATAAAGTGAATGATACTTTAAGTAACATATATCTTGCGTGCGAGTGATAAATGATTGTAAATAATTCTGAACTTTAACTGAAACTTCACTGATCTATCAAAAACTTAATCAAAGTGGCAGAAAGTAACCTTGAGCGAAACCGAATATACATAGTTGACCCTGATACTTGATTCAGTAAGTGAAAAGTTTGATCAAAGCCAAGCTGACATATTAATGATTGTAGCTGGTAGAACGATGAAAATTAAATTTTGTGGAAGCAGCTGATTGCAAGTTAGATTAAAAATTAAAACTCGTTCTTGTCGTTGCTCAGACAATTGTTTTTTGGCCTACCTGTGCCCAAGGAAAATGCATATGCGGCACTGCTCACGAAATTACTACCAAAGCTGCAAATACTGCGAAATAAAACAAACTACAGAACTCGCCGGCATGCTATACTAATCCACTAAGTACACTAATTCAAAATTTCTCTATCACTTTTAAAAAATTATATGGAGTTATGAATAAATGACCAACCTGACACAAGTTGAAGTTTTGATTTTAGAACAGATTATATTTTGCATATAAGAGTGGTGAACATGAAATAATTGCAACAATAAGCTTTCTTTTTTTATATAAGACTAGCTGAACCCCCGCTGCTTCGCATGCGTAGGCTGTTTGGTCTGCACCATTTGTTTCTTTTTAATCCTGACGAAGAATCCATATTATCTTAAGTTTCGTAGTTATAGCTTGAAATTTGAGTTAGCAGCACCAAAATTGGCTTAGTAGCAACGTATTTTCAAAAAATGTTTCATCCCCTATTTCACCCCCTAATTGATTAATTTTCTGAAAATACCGAAACAGGTGTTTATTTAATTCTGACCAAGAAAACATATACCAATTTTTGTGGTTGTAGCTTCAAAATTGCCTTATTAGCAAAAGATTTTTGAAAAACACTCCAATTTAACCCCCTTGATGGTTGAATTTCCAAAAATACCGAAACACGTATTTTTTTTTTTTAAATTCTAACGAACAATACAAATATCAATTTTTGTAGCTATAGCTTCAAAACTGTCTTGACAACAATGTGTTTTCGAAAAGAGTTTTTGATCCCCTCTTTTAGCCCCTTAGTTGTTGAATTTCCAAAAATACCAAAACACGTGTCTTTTTAATCCTGATCGAATCCATGACCTAAGTTTCATAGTTATAGCTTGAATTTTGAGTTAACAGCAACATTTTTTTAAATCAATTTTTTGCGTCCTATATTTTACCTCCTTATTGGATGAATTTCAAAAAATGCCGAAACACGTGTCTTTAAATTCGAACCCTGAATTAAAATCCGAAATTTTGTAGTTCTAGCTTCAAAATTGCCTAAATAGCTACGTATTTTTAAAAAAACTTTTCATCCCCTATTTCACCCCCTTACGGACGGAATATCGAAAAATCGCTTCTTAAATGACGCCTATAGAGTAAGATCAACACCCTCCACAAATTTCAAGTTTCTATCTTCAGTGGTTTGGGCTGGGCGATGAATCAGTCAGTCGGGACATTGCCTTTTATATAAAGAGATAGCACGCATGATGAGTCAGTCAGTCAGTCCATCAGTCAATCGGGACACTTCCTTTTATATATAGAGATTGGTCACAAACTGAACTTAAAATTCCTAACCACAATTCTCTACAAAAAAATATTATTTTTAACAACTTCATATTTGAGTCCTTTTCTTTTATTTGTCAAAAATCGAGCTACTGCGTTAAACAATATAATCGAAATAAAAAATATCCTCATCACATACCTCCTTTCATCAGTCATTCTCATTCTGAAAAATCATATTAAATCCCTACATTACAAATTTGCTTTTAAAACAATTAATATAAATAGTTGAATGTCTGTCAGAGATGGAAAACTACTACACAGAGAGAGTAATAATGAAATAAAAATTCTCCTTGCCTTAATTTTGCACAATACGAGATCATCATCAACATCGTTAAACTCTCAACACTTGGTTTACCTCATCATCCGTAGAGAAAATATATATCACTTTTATTGTACATAAAAGATTCGTCTTCTTAGAGCTGACATTGCAATTTTCAAACTCGACGACTGCCTAAATAGCAATGCACACTCTACGTTCGCGAGAGAACGACTAGGATAAGTGCCGTGCGGCACACGCCAAAGATTGTACTCGCGAAGCCAAGGAATGTCAGTTACAGACATTTAAAATCGCACACCTCAGATCTGAGTATACCTTCGTTTCAGTTTTCTTTATGTACAGAAAATGTGACACGGTTTGTTGGTGCAGTAGCTGAAGTCGCCAAGGGGGCTCGCAAACCGAGTGGAAAGTCGTAGGTCCAGACATAATACGCTCTTTATCAAAAGGAAACAAAGGAACTTTCATATAGCAGAGGGCTTTCTGGGCGTATACATTTTGAATTAGGACAAGAGAGTCGTAAAGGAGAGCTCTCGGACCAGAATAAATGATGTATGAATTTTCAAGGAAGAAATAGTAACTCAGACCATGTAAAGAGGTATGCATTGTACCCCGCTTGCCACTCTATACTCAAGGAAGCATCCTAATCTGATGAATTTTTCAGCGTGCTTCTCCTGTGAGAAGCACATGGTAGCGCAACGTGGAAGCTATATGTAGACGGCCACTGGAAGTTTTCTAAATGTATTCTTTAATATTTTCTTCATGCCATCTAATAAAACGTGGGTGGCTTTACTAATATCATCGACGATCTGTTATAGCTTTTCCGGCGTTCTTTTATGTCCCTAATCGCTTCCATCGTGATTTATCAATATCTGGAAATTTCTTTCATTTTAATTTGAAAAAAATATAACTTTCCTAAATTGATAAATAAAGACTCAGTCATCCTTATTATCTGCGACCTCGTTGTCATTAGATTTAATATCTTCTGGGCAACTGTATAGCAACTTTAGACTCCTTGATTTTTATCTCATTTTCCACCACCAGTTTGTCCTCTCCTTCGTAACGAGAGTAGCGTGTGTTTACAGCACCGACGATGTAATGTTCAGTTTCGTGTCTCTGCCTTGTCAGTTCACGTAGGTATTTTCTACACTTACGATACATGTCGCTTGTGAGGAACCTATTCTCTGCTGTTGCTGCTCAAAGTTCTAAGGAATGTATATGGCTCAAGATAAATAAGCGCAGAATTGCATATTGCCCACATATGCAATTTAGTGTCTGCGTTAATTGAAACATTTTTTAGTATTTTTTTCTTCTAAATTCTCAGATTAGTCGATTACAGTATGGGATCGAATAATTAGTTTACTATATCTTGCTTCCATCCATAATAACGTATTTCCCTATTTTCGCAGAAGTCATGGAATTCAACTAGTCTGATTTGCAGTAACTTTTCATTACACTAATGTAAGCCTATGTGGCGATCTAAGAAAGTAGACGTTTCCTTCGTTTGTATTTTGAGGGAACCTTATAACATGGACGCAGATTATATAGATCAATCTCTAAAATTCATGAAAGATTCTATTATGACTAAATTTGATATCACTACACTAAAATTACTCGGCATCGTTGCAAAGTTTATTATAATTGTAATGCTGCATTTTGCCTGATTGGACAACTTATTTATCGACAGCCTAAACAGCGAAGTTGGGAATTATGAGGAAATAACGTTGCATTTTTAACAAGCCCACGACTCCCGTCTGGGTCCCGCACGAGACGCGCATGGCTTTCGCATTGCTTACTGCTACCGAGCTCTTTCTACCTCAGCGTAGAACTGACAAGATGTGGTAAATATTTGGCAGCACTGTGACAATATAGATACTTCCGCAAGAGATCATGAATTGGATCATTAAATTCACTTGACATTCCTTTTCCACTTCCATGATTCATACAGTACAATCTTTGATGAGGCACTGAAATAGAAAATTTAATTTTTGGACTCAAGAATGCCGCTCTTTATGTGACATACGTTATATTTCGCGATGCGTTGCGTGGCTCAACTCTGAATATCACGAAGAGCAAGAGTCGCTGTCAGCAGCGTCTATGTGGCTCTATGGTTCCGCTTCTGTGTGCTGATGCAAGGACGTCGTCAGTCGTCTGTTCGAATCGCACTGGAGGATCATCTACTTATGATTTTTTTTTCTATTTTACAGCTTTTGAAATTGCTAGGAGAAATTCTTTAACGAAATCAAAAGATAATCTTTGGACGTTAAGTCTTCTCCTAAACTCGACTCAGTAATCTGCGGTAATGATCATAGATACGTGCTTGGTTAATGCACGCTGATTTACCCATACAAACGCCTCTGAAAAAATTCGAATCGACCGTCAAAGATACGAATTACATTTCTAATCATCTCTTAGCACCTACGTGCGTGGCACTGTCCTGGCAACGTTTTCTTTTCCGGCATTTTAATGAATATAGTACACAGCACAATTAATCCTTGGGCGGCAGCGCCAATTATTATAACTTCAGCAGCAGCGCGGTGCAGATTTGCTACCACTGTGTATTCCGAGTTACAGACCTAGTATATAGCTACTAAGTGATCGAAATCATAAAAACAGTATAAAGCACAGGTAGAAATATCATATTTGTTAATATTTGAATTAGTATATCAATTACATTGATCCGAAAGTGGTCCCTAATCATGTACAGTAGCCCCAACAGTACTATTATTTCCTCTTTCTTTACTTCCCGGTAGTTCCTGTCTCTTGAGTAATTAGTGTCAGTTTTCTTCTGTGTTAAGTTAGTACACATAATTACCTCATCACTCATAATATCATCTATCATGAATGAGACAGCCTGCGTCTTTGACCTCACGCCCCACGCATTTCCTTTTGGACCAGGGGAGACTTTTATATTCTTTTTCAGTGCTGCTTGTATGGCGTTTTATTCCACAGAGTACTACCGTCTTCAATATCAGATTCATTGCGTCTGAAATCTTGTTCTGGATCGAAACTAGGATTTACATTTGAATAATAGTATCCTGTTCATGTTCTGACAAAAATCACTAAAATTACTTGTCGAAAGAAGTCTATTTCTTCATCTGTTAGACCCATCCACGTCTACTAGACCTGGAGATTAAATTATGTAGTAGAATAACACTCATTTTCGCATTGTATTACGTTAAAAAGGGTTGAAATAAAATGAATACACGAAAAATTTGGTTACAGACGAGGGTGACGAATTTAACGGAGCAACTACAACTAGCCGCAGTGGAGTGGCCTCACTGCAGCGCGCGCGTTTGCTCGCCGTCGGAGGTCCTCCCTGGAGCATGTGTGTTTCTCTTGTCCTTAGGTTAGTTCAGTTAAAGTATTTTTCAAGTCTACGGACTGATGGTCATAGCAGTTTGGTCTTATAGGTTTACAAACATTTGAACTACAACTACTCTTGTTTTATAGTTCCTGATTTATCTACATCAGCCATCACAATGGCACTGAGGAGATTATGATCGCTGCAGCTGTTCGATTGCTTCATGAAAATGTCGACGTGCTCTAAGAGTATGAGGTAGTGGTACTCAGTTCCAAACCTGCGCGAGAGTAACATTTTACCTCCTCTGTGATACAGCTGCAAACAAGAAAAGAAATCCGTTAAGCTTTGTTTACGAGATAAATCAATTAAAGGCGAAGGCCGTAAACACCACAAGATACCTAGGAGTTTCTATTACCTCAAACTGGAAATAACGCGTAGATAATGTCGTGGGAAAGGCGAACCAGAGACTACGTTTTATTGGCAGAACTCTTGAAAGATGCAACAGAACTACTGATGAGACTGCATACACTACGCTTGTCCGTCCTTTTTTGGAGCATTGCTGCCCGGTGTGGGATTCTTATCAGGTGGGTGTGTCGGAGGACATCGAAAGAGCCCAAAGAAGGGCAGTTCGTTTTGTATTGTCACGATACAGGGGAGACAGCGTTACGGAAATGATAGAGGATCTGGGATGGGAATCATAACAACGGCGCTTATCGCTGAGGCGTGGGCTACTTATGAAACTCCAATCGCCAACATTCTACTCCGAATGCGAAAATATATTGTTGACTCCCACTTACATAGGTAGAAATGATCATCAGAATAAAATACGAGAAATCAGAGCTCGAACGGAGAGATTCAGGTGTTCTTTCTTCCCGCGCGCTGTTCGAGAGTGGAATGGGAGATAAATAGTATAAAGATGGTTCGATGATCCTGGTTTGCAGAGTATCCCCTGTAGCTGTAGATATCGAATTAAGAAATATTTGTGGCAGGTTATGCTAATCTCTAGTAAACTCCTCAGAAGAGCAAAACATTTCAAAATTATTTTGAAATTATATTTTCACGGAGCAAATTGTGAAAATAGGAGCCCTCATTTGGACTAGGTATCTTGTTCAGCGACGAGGGAAACGTATTTGTCAGTAGTGACATCAACCGTCTCAACTACGCTTCCTGGACTGACCAAAACCACACTGGATGAAACCTTCAAAATTAGTTGGTGACGTGAAGTTTATTTTTTGGTATAGAATATGGGCTACCCATGTAACTGGAGCCATTTACATTGACCAGAAATGCTCAAAGCTATATGCAAATGCTGCAAGGAGATCTGAATGAATATGGTAGCATGGGGCGACTTGGTTCTGCGGAATGTCTACCAGATCAGCTGATCTTACACCACTTGACTTTTATCTGGGGGGTCATTTAAAGTAAATCGTACATGCAGAGAAAGTAAGAAACAGTCACCTTCTCGAGCCACGAATTAAGGGTATCTGGTCTGAAAATGATTGAAAAATCGAAATAAAGTTGCCTCCATTTGAAAGACAAATTTGTCCCGTTTCCAAAAATTTATTGTTTATTTACGTTTAAATAGTTATAATAGCACAGTCTAACATATACAGTCGCGACACTCACTGCTGTGAAAAATGTTACCAACTGACAATTCAACGACTCTAGCGCTCCTAGCGGTGGGCAAGCCGCCGAAAGAGTGATGTTTGTTTGTAATTATTTGTGTGTGTAATTAACGAAATAGTTAATATAATTTTTGTGTTACAAGCATTAGTAATATATCAACAGGCATACATAATACGGAAAGTAATGTAAAAACAGTCGAACTTACTGATTCAGTGAAATAACGAAAAACTTAGTCATGAACCAATACTTACGAATATGTGTATATTTGCAGCTTATTCCGCTGAAAGTAAGTAGAATATAAACATAATAGAAACATAAATTTCTATTTTGATGTGTTCTTACTATGACAAAGAGTTTTTTGACACGTATCGTTGTGGTATGGGGTCTAATGATTCGCACATTTTTAGACTTCACTCGTCTTTATTATAAGCGCATATACTTTTGAGTGTGATTACTTTTGCTTAAGAAGACAATGTCTTGAAGATTCTTGCCGTTTGTGGTTCAGCTGACGCAACAATTGTGGTATTGGGTTCTAATTTGTTGAATACAGTTTGATTGCTTTTTCAGTTTTCTTGTCACGTTTCTGATGTTTTCCTTCAGTGACAGTTGTGTTGGCTGATTTGGTACGTTAAACACTGTAGTTATTGCATGCTACATTCGTTTCCTACGTTCCACCCTCACTGATTTCACTGGAATTTGAGTGGAGAAACGTTAACTTTCTTCAGAAGAAAAAATACGTCTTTCTGCCAAAGGGCGGGTATTCGGTGTTTCCTAGCCATTGTTCTATTTTTAATAGTAAATTAAATTATTCAGTATAACCCTGTGGGTTATAAGATAACAGTAAATAAACTGTCCCGCAATGTACCGTTTCCAACCTTGTCAGTGATCTTATGAAACCTAAGAAAGAC
Organism: Locusta migratoria; assembly: GCA_026315105.1. Classification (NCBI taxonomy): domain Eukaryota; kingdom Metazoa; phylum Arthropoda; class Insecta; order Orthoptera; family Acrididae; genus Locusta; species Locusta migratoria. The sequence goes on from CM048746.1 coordinate 545,185,697, forward strand.
AAAGGTGGAGCTATTTTTAAGTTATTATCTATTTTATGATACTACATACGTTCTCTAATGTAAAAAATGTGTTAAAATCGATATAAACGATACTGTTCGCACTCATCCACTATCGTATTCATAAAAGTAGCTTGCTCTCCGCTTGGAGCGCTGCTGTCGCAGTGTATAACAAAAATCCGCGGAAGTGTCGTGACTGCATATGTTAGACTGTGATAATAGTCTTACATGCTCTTTGAACAAACTTCTGCACACTGGTCACGCTGATGCTTCAGGCAAGGAATATCACCATAAACATTCCATGCCTGCCACAGTCATGGAAACAATAAAGAGAACATAAAATTGAAATTCTGAGCTATTTGCCGCGACATGATGATATATTTCTCCAGCTTTTCGGATCCGTTACGGTAACCACCTGTAACGGATCCGACACGTTGGAGAAATATATCATAATGACGCGGCAAATAGCTCAGAAGAATTTCAATTTTTAACAATAATGACCGCGAAAGCCTACGTTCTTACATAAAGCCAATATACTTAGCAAGTATTTACATGGCCGTAGACAAAATCCTAATGAGAGTTTCAACAGCAGCGTGTGGCATTGAGTACCGAAAACAGTTTTTGTAGGATGGACAGCACTCAAAATAGGTATGATGGATGCTGTTATCCGTTTCATTGATGGTGTAAATAGCAGGACAAAAGCAATAGACAAATTAGGCATCCAACCAGGAAATAATATGATAGATCGTCAGCGACTAGGAAGCTGAAAGGGCTGCGGAAGCCACCACTAGAGTCCAGAATAAGGAAAAGTCTCCTGAAAAAGTCTGCAGAGGATAAGAACCAACTGGCCAGCAAGATTATGCCACTGGAATGTTCTGAAAGAGACATTGGGTAACTTGGGGTGAGTTGGACCACTGGGTGAGACGGACCAGTGACGCATTTCGTGAATGCACCGCTAGAGAGCAGCACCGTTCACTTGTGGGTAAGCTCTTTGTTGTACGAACGTCGTGAAAAAGTATTGTTGTCATTATCGTCTTACAAGGAAAGTACATGGGCTCGAACAAACATATTTGTATGAACGTTTGGTTACAGGATCTCTACGTACACCTCAATGTGCTGGTGGGTGTCGTTTTTCTGCAAAGCTCTGCAACTATGCTCTAGATGGCATTGTAGATGTAATTATAGACGCCATACTTAATGCAGATATCTTAACTATAAATTATGTAATAATAATCGTACATGTTCTATAGCGAATTGTCATCAAAAGCCTTGATGACAGTTGCAACTTTAACCTTTTTCCCGAAAGACTGTTGGTATTAACTGCCACTGCTTCCATCGCCTCTTCCCGCACTTACCGTAGCACTACCGCTTGCAATGAGTTGTTCGTCATTATCATCCCTATTATCATTATTATGAGTCTGTAACAACAGTATGTAACTTATGCTCATATTTCTGTACCATAACAGATACGAGAAAGCATACAAATGATTCATCTTTTACACTAATACCATCGTCACGAAGAAGGGTTCTTCGTAACTTCATCTCTACTAATCGCAATACATTAGCAGGATTTATTAGCAATCGCCGCCCCATCTGTCGCTTCACCACACAAATAACATCACAAAACGCAACTTCGGAGGCACATTGCACCGTCCCTACTGGCGAACCGACAGGTCAAAGTGCAATGCGTCAGGGCACACGCAGAGGCCTCTAACGGTCGACTGCAGAGTTTTGCAGATGCGGGAGTATCACTAGTGCAAAAAGGGATCTTTACAGTATCTCTCATACGATTTTAGTGTATATGTGTTTGTTCGAGCCGAAGTACTTTCCTTATTAGTTCAGGAGAAAAATAACATTTTCTGTTTTGGTAAGTCGAAAAGTTTTATCGTGTTGTTACGTTCCTTTAGTATTATGGCACATTTTGCACAGTATTCCTGCAGTTTTATTACTACAAGCTTGACAAATGTGTTGGCATGTACCTAACCTAAAATGGCCTCCGAGCTCTAAAACTACAGACTGAAATTGGGGTGGTCCATCTCTCTCAGACAATAGGGATAGATGGACCAGTTCTATTTGTGAGTGATGGACCATGCATTTTAATTATGGGGAGATGGACCACAATTAAAGTATATCTTAAGTGACCATGAAAATTACATTAATATTTTAATTTTTAAAAACTGATCGCATAACATGTTTTTGCATAGTTTCCATTTTTGTCACACAAGCTGTTCGGGAACTTTGGAGTTTCCAGAGGAACAAGGGATTATTTTAATGAGTCTACTTCCACATACAGGATGTTGGATCGAACATTTTCAAATCACTGAAAAACTATTTTTACAAAGCTTGCAACAATTTCTTGATAAATAATCCAGGAAGGAAAATAAAACGTCTTCAGTTTGGAAAACTACTACATTCAGCATGGGCGTCATCAGCCACCGTCGAAAATGGTACAAGTGGCTTCAAGGCATTATCCATTATTCACAACAATTGAATATAGTAATTTACAATTACCAAACACAACAGTAAAGCATTTCATGTACACACAAAAATCACAATATAGAATGAAAACTATACATACAATAATTTTAGATGGCGTAAATCTTTTTAAGTCTTAATCGCGGTACTTGCCGTTTGACAACAAAGTGTGATGTTAAATGTCAATTAATTCCACTGAGTATGTCTGCAATCCCCGTCTATGCTTTTTTGTCGGAAGTTCAGTCAGTGCCAACAAATATAGGAGCTTAATCTAGCACTCGAGCCAACCAACCAGTTCGCAGCTCAGCAACAAAACTAGCGACTCCAAGCACGTCAAAAGAGCTGAGTTCCTCTGCTGACACAACGTCAAGCACCACTGCTACGAAATCTGAGACTTCCACGATTGCCACATCAAAATGAACCACTCCGGTGTCTAAGCAAACACCGACAAAGCTTTTGGAAGAAATATCACCTGTCCCTTCTATTGACAAAACACCGAATTTCAAGAGAAACACAACAATTGTCTCCAAAATGCTAAACTCTGCTGAAAATATGAAAAGTGTAAAGCGAAAGAGGGATGACAAAAGAAAGGCAATAGAAAAAAGGGAACAAATACCACTAACAAAACAGAGCACTAGGGAGGAAAAAAGAGACCCAAGAAACGACAAAAGAAAAATGCTGCAAACTATCCACCATGTTCATCAGATGCAGAAAGCTGCAACACTGAAGACTTTGCAGAAGATGCTGAAAATAACTTTGACGAATGGGATGAAGATGAATGAAACCAACAAAAAAAGACGATTGGATTCATTGTATTTCTTGTTCACGATAGTCACGTGAATGTTGTTCATCATTTGCTAATAAGTGTAATAGCTGTGGAAGGAGAAAAATATCCTAAAGTTTGCACAAAATCAACAAATCAATGAAAATCCATTGTTCGCTTACTATTTACAAAAAACTGATAATGTTTTGGTCTGAAATGTCTTACTGTATTCATTACTACATTTTACAATAAAAATACGTCATTTCCATTCACTCTTTTCTTCATGTGTAGCAATTATTTACGTGGTCCATCTCTCCCACTACACTGGTCCATCTCACCCATATACCTACGGCTGAGATGGACCGCTGATCATATTTTTATATTGTTGTGTGACTTGGAATTTGAGTGGGAGGGCCTCAATAATGTACTGTATGTAAGTTTATATGACAATCTATAGGGAAATGCTGTCAGAAGTAAAACAAAAATTGAATACCGCTGAATTTCACCCTAAAGAAAAAAAAAAAAAAAAAAAAAAAAGAAAGTGGTCCAACTCTCCCTGAGTTATCCTACTGTGAGTCAAAAACATTGAGAATATTCTCTTCTCATTTCTCGAAACTACATTTTCAGGACATTAGGTACATATATCTTCATAATGGTTTTAGGTATGCTAACTGGATTTAGCGCCTTACTATGTACGTTGACCAAAAGGGACAGCACGTTGAACACATTTTTTTTAATTTTTTTTATTTATTTATTTATTTATTTATTTATTTTTTTTTTTATGGAGAACAATAAAGTCTGTATCTACAAACGAAGTCGTTCTTACTTTCGACTACGAGTCGAATGTGTTTATTGGAATGACGTTTTCAGACAATGATGACGTTATTTGATGTATCATACGACTCCCATTCCATTTAAAAATTTTCTTAGACTCAAGATAGGCGATTTCAAAATGGTGCACATGATCGGTATATACCGGAAAAGATAGACCACTGCACCCATACGTTACTGAAATATTTGGCTTTCGCCATTCCTGCAAGTTTTTGAGGGGTGTACTGAGACTTTTGACTCACCCTGTACTTCGATCTATAGTTTCACCTCGAAACTAAGTAACAGTCAGAGTTGTAAACAACTGTATAGCTTTCGTTAATCATTTTCTTGATTTCCTGCCTGTTAAGATTAGAAACTGGGAGCAGTCAGCTTTGGGTTTCTTGACTTACAAGGAGACCTCATGGGTATCGGAGTCTATATATATATATGGTAAAGTTCAGAACTCAAGTAACAATCAGCCAAAGCCATTCGAAGCAACTCTCAAAAATTCTCGAGAAAATCGACTTTGAAGTTTTGCAAAGTACACGTAACTACCAATGATTAAAACAGTTACAGCGTCTGTTGGTGTAGTTCAAGTGGTAGCGTTCCGGCCTTCATTTCTATGAGGTCAGTGGTTCGAATCCTGTGGTGACTTTTTTTTGCGTTGTGTTCGAATACTTACAGGAGTTTAATATCTACTTTTTTTTTAACGAAAAGTGCACATATTTTTGTTTTCCCGTAATCTCTATATAAATTAGACAGTGTCCCAACTGACGGACTGACTGACTGACTGACTGATTGATTGACTGCCTGCCTCATCATAGCCTAGCCCAAACCACTGAAGATAGAAACTTGAAATTTGTAGAGGGTGTTGATTGTAGGCGTCATTTAAGAAGAGATTTTTCGATATTTTGTCAGTAAGGGGGTGAGATAGGGGATGAAAGGTTTTTTTAAAAATACATTGCTATTTAGGCAATTTTGAAGCTAGAACTACAAAATTTCGGATTTTAATTCAGTGTTCGAATTTAAAAGACAACGTATTTCGGCATTTTTTTGAAATTCAACCAATAAGAGAGTAAAATAGAGGACGCAAAAAATTGATTTTGATGTTGCTGTTAACTCAAATTTTAAGCTACAACTACGAAACTTCGGATATGGAATCTTGACCAGGATTAAAAAAACACGAGTTTCAGTATCTATGGAAATTCAACAAGTAATAGGGTAAAATAGGGGATGAAAAATTCTTTTTGAAAACACGTTGCTATTCATAAAATTTTGAAGCTAGACCTGCAAAAATTTATGTATGTATTGTTGGTTAGACTTTTAAAAAATGCGTATCAACAAATAATACAATTCTTTGAGACAACATTGTCTCGTTATACCAAAGGTATTAAACATATGGAGGTCCCGAGTTCGAATCCTCGCCACAGCATACATGTTAATTCAGTGCCTCTCTCCTTAATAAAAAATACGTGTTTCGGTATTTTTGGAAATTCAACCATCAAGGGGGTTAAATTGCAGAGGGGATGTTTTCCGAAAATCTGTTGCTATTTAGGCAATTCTGAAGTTAGAACTACAAATTTTCACATTTGGAGTCGGGATTCGAAGTTAAAAGACACGTATTTCGATATTTTTGGAAATTCAACCAATAAGGGGAATGAAATACGGGATGCAAAAATTAATTTTCAAAAATATGTTGTTGTTTCTCAAATGTCATGCTATAACTACGAAACTTAGGTTATGTACTCTATCAAGGGAGGCCGTAGGGTGTTAAAAGTACTAAAATGAAATGTTCTAATGTTTGTAACTTAGACTAACTTATGCCAAGGACAACACAAGCACCCATGCTCGAGGGGCGAATCGAACTCCCGCCGTTGAACAGCAGCGTGCACTGCAGCTTGGCGCCTCAACACGCACGGCCATTCTGCCGCGGCTACAAGTAGTATCACAACATTTCATTATGTTAGTACTTAAGCTATAGCTATGAAAATTTATATTAAGAGGGAGAAACATCTGGTGCAGACCAACCACTCTACGCATGCCAAGCAGCGGGCCCACAGCTTCCAATGGCTTTCCAAGCAGCTAACCTACTCAACAATCTTTTTACGTGACGACAAGGTTTTCAGCTCATCTACATACACATAAACATAAACTGACACAACACGTGGAATTAGAGATCCCAAATATATATAACTGAATTCGAAAACGAAAAAACACATGTCATAATGGAATTCGAACCACCGACTCTATAGGTGTGAGGCTGGAACGCTACCACCTGAGCTACACCGCCATATATTGTAACCGTTTTTGTTATTGGTACATACGTGCACTTTGCAAAACTTCAAAGTCGATTTTCTCGAGAATTTTAGAGATTTTCGTAAAATGACTTTGTCTGATTGTTATTTAAGTTCTGAATTTCACAAAGAATAAACCTAAAGAAATTCTTATACCCGTATGGTTTCGTTGTTAGTTCTATTGAGCAGTTTGTATCGTAGTCCTAGTGGCTGAACAGAAATTTGATCCCCACATCGACCGAATAAGATTCGAATACTTTTTTCGTCCTTTTGATTTTAACCCTTTCATTACCGTATTTATTTTTCATGACCTCAGCACGATACGATATTCGCAACTACTTCATAAATAGAAGTGTTCACGTTCATAAATTTGTTTCGTTTCAGCATAAAAACTTGTATTGGTTCTAATAATCGTCGGTTTGAATACACCGCTGGTCGCTTTGTAACATAATACATGGCTACCGTTTTCAAATTACACAGACTTCCTGTGCAAATGAGACGTAATTGGTTTGTTAACGTCTGTCAGAGAAATGTTACACAAGGCAGTCAGTATTTCATTAATAATGAACTGGAGCCAAAGAGTGCTAAACAACCAGGGAGCCAGACCCGTTTCCTTATACCTGCTCATTACAGACATTAAATGTCTGGAGATCTTATTTCAAGCCATGGTCATACGCGATCTCAAGGCCTGGCAACTTTACGTGCTTCGAAATATATATACGCAATTAATGCCAGATAGAGTTACAACACGCTCTTTGTTCCGTGGTCACTGCTAGATGTGACTAGACTGGTATCCAAATGAAGCACTACGTTACTCGAACATTTCATATACATCCAAATCACGTATTTGTGTGCTGGAATAAAATTATATTTCCGGGCAACTACCTGCCCTTATGCGAAAGGCAAGCGAAAATTACACTGACGACCTTGTGCAGAACATGATGTGACATATATGTCAGTGATTCCGAGAAAATATCGAAAACTGGTTTGCAGGCTGATTTCTGTAATATCAGGATAATGATTCTGTCAATTTACAATCTTTTATTATAAATCTATCGTGTTTACTACAAGATATACCTGGAGTAAAATTATGCGAAAACCATTTTGCTCACGATAAAAGACGCAGTAGAATGCTGGTTTAGAAATCAGCTTTCAAAATAAATTAATTTAGGTCGCTGGTTTTGGTACTACCCACGCACAAAAGGAATGAAATTAGGTGAGTCAAAGACATATTGAGCTACGTATGGAAGATTAAAATTATTTTGGAAGTTCAAACGTTCTGGGCTTTTGATACCTTGTCACTCTCGTCATATCCTTATGATCTACTATTTACGTGTTAAGGTCCTATTCGGAAAAAGTGCGCCGTGCATGAATGGCCGAGTGGTGACTACTGACAAAAATGTTTTTCCCGCCTTGCTGCGGATTTCGCGGCCGTTCTCCGTTGGGTATGTGTGTGTGTGTGTGTGTGTGTGTGTGTGTGTATGTGGTCCTTAGCTTAGGTTAAATAGCTCAAGCAAGACTAGGGAGCGATGACCTCAGCAGTGAGATCCCTTACTTTTACAAAAGTTTGAATATTTGATCCAGAAACAAAAAGTCAGGAAGACGGTCGAAAGGCGGAATCTGAGAATTTTGGCTACACTGACTAAAACTCGACATACATTAAATAATAGACGAACTACTAAAGATGTAACGTGCAGCGAAAGACACAGAGACATCAAAAGATCATAGTCTTTAACACTACACATAACTATTTTTTGGCAAAGAGAATTTCTTGTAGTCCAAAAACTAGAGGTAACTGGAACAGAGGGTTAACAACTAATAATAATAATAAACATGATTCGTCAAGTCCAGAGACGTCGAGAGAAGTACACTGGTCATATCAATTAGGGGATAAGCTGAGATATCTAGGTACTGAATTATTGTCGGTTCTACGGCAACCGAGATACTGGTAATAACAGAAAGATGTTTCAGAGGGGTTGGTGTGGAGTTCACTCTGTCAAACGAATTTCACAAGCAGTTGGGTTCCGATATTGTTGTGAGCGATGGAACAAAAACGTTATTTAGGGGCATCTGTAGCATCAAGAGCCATGGGAAGGTAGCAAGTGGACAGGCAACGAGGGAAGTGGCTGTAGCTGTTGGAGTAGTTTGGCCTGCAGGAACAAATTCCTTGAGGATGATGCCGTTGTTGACGAAGAAGGCGATCTGACGGTAGTTTTTTATTATTTATTTATTATTATTATTATTATTATTATTATTATTTTTTATTATTATTTTTTTTTTTTTTTTTTTTTTTTTTTTTTTTTTTTTTTTTTTTTTTTTTTTTTTTTTTTTGCCGGGAAGACGGTAAACACCGTGACATAGATAGCCATTTTGATTCCAGATCGAACTGTAACCACTAGGCCGCATCTGCCATGGCGATGGTGTTCGAAGCTATGGCTTCTGGTCCTACTTGGAAATTAAGTCACCAGAACTTTCCATCCGTTTTGCATTCTGCTTGTCTGCGAGGTTGTGGGGCACAAATCGGGAACAGATCTTCCGCTTAGCCAAATCATTGCGGACCATGGTGTGCACCGCGTCCTAGCCAATACCCAATTCCTCCTCAATCAGTCTGATATCCGTCGCTGATCTTGTGCCAGCATTATTTCTGTGGTTCTGCTTGTCGATGGCCGACTCGAAAGTGGCCCTACCTCAGTTGTTCCCTTCATGGAAGTGTTTAAACCACTCGTAGCCACATTTTCCGCTCACGGCATCTGCACCAACATTCCATGCATATGTGGTATCTGTTCTTTTCGACATGGTACTGACACTGGTACCTGCCGTTTTTCTCAGGTAAATCGCGTTACTGGTAGTCGTCAATGCCGCATCACAAGCTTACAAAATATTAACTTACAGTGTCAACCTCTGAAGGACACTAGACCGTATTACTGACGATGGGTGCAGGATTAGGAATCGGAAACTCGTGTCATTTTAATCGTCGGTGTTCTGAAATCTCTAATATATACGAACTTTTAACTTGGGTGACAACCGACTGAATTGAAGAATCATTTGCTTACAGTATCTTTTATCATAGAAACTATCAATTCTTGGCCATTTCTTATGATGTTGTGAAAAGTGGTCTATGCTCTTTCAATTTTCTGTGCCTTCTGTGACGCAATCTCAGTCTTCCTAAATGACTGTAAAGGTCGATAATGATAAGTTAAATATTCTAAGTTCCTTCTGCGACCATATAGTTTTACTTCTGACTGGTCTGACTGCTTTTTTTCCCTTCTCTACGGCTTATATTGTCTCTAAAGTTAGTATATAGATAAAGTGCTAGACATTGAAGCAAAGGATCCTGTTTAGACACCCATACTGTTTGTGGATTTTGAATAGATAGTTCTAGTACCTTCTACATCTACTGAAAAATAATTAATCAGTTTATATACAGTGTGTAACACCGGCCGGAAAATGTTCAAATGTTTGTATAGCTTATGGGATTTAACTACGGGGTTATCAGTCCCTAAACTTAGAAACTACTTATGAACTAGCTAATACTAGGGACGGGACAAATATACATGCCCGAGGGGGGATTCGAAACCCCGACCGTAGTGGCCGTGACTGGCCGTGACTGGCGCGCCGCAGACCGCTCGGCCACGGCGGCCGACCACCGGGCGGAGTTTGTTCATTTTATGACCTTATACGCGTGTGCAATTCATGCAATAGTGTCTCGTAGTAGTGCAGTAGGATGTAGCTGGCTGATCAACGGTTTAATATCAGCGATGATTTATTTATACCATAGCTGAGTTTACACCAGTATTAATTGATTAACCAGCTACATCCTACTACATTACTACGTGACAATACTTCACGAATGCATGACTGCGTAAGTCTGAAACATGACTAAAATCTGTGTTTTCACAGAACAAATAATGTGACCTGTGAGCGGACCCAAACGGTGTGGGGGGAGGGGGGGCAGGTTGTCCGCCTCCCCCCTTATACTAGATACCATGGAATTTTTCTGCTGCTAATATGCTGTCTTAATAATATTAATTCTTGATTATGACTGTACGTTAAGTGAAGTTGAAAATCAGCAGAGGAAGATTCAGATAACTTTCATGAGACTTAAACTCTTCTAGTTCAGCGTAGATGGTGAACATTTTAATAACATTTATAAATGTGTGTTATTATGTTATTCACATGTAGTTGCAAACAGATCACCAAATGACAGGTCTGAGTTAACTAGCTTAGTCTCAGTCCATATTTAGGTGCTGTACGGGTGGGGTATTTTGCTACAGAAAAGAACAGTATCATAGTATATTACATTAGATTAGGTGTTCGTTCCATAGGTCCATATTGAGGAGATATCCTCGCAGATGTGGAACATGTCAATATATATAAACAGGCTAAAATAATAATTCTAATTGTATGTATAAATACAATTCATCATTTGGTTCTATTCCAAAATTCGTCAATGTGGAGAAAGGATTTGACCACTATAAAGTCTTTCAGGCTACTCTTACCGAGAACAATACGTGACTGGAATAGGAGGGAGAACCGATAGTGGTACTCAAGGTACCCTCCGCCACACACCGTCGGTTGGCTTGCGGAGTATGGGTGTAGATGTAGATCTTTATTTGTAAATATAATTTTTACGGTTGCTGGTAAATTATTGAAAATGTGTGTTCCTGAGTAGTGGACCCCTTTTTGATCTAAAGTAAGTGCTTTTAAGTCCTTGTGTAAATCGTGTTTGTTCCTAGTATTATATGAACTGATCTGTTTGGTCAAAAAGGGATATATTACTTATGACAAATTTCGGAATAAATATACTGAAAGCCAGTAATTAGTATATCCAGTTCTTTGAAGATACTTCTACAGGATGCCAGTGAATTAACTCAACAAATAGTACGTATTACACGCTTTTGGACTCAACAAATAGTACGTATTACACGCTTTTGGACTCTGAAAACTTTTGCTTGACTTGAAAACACAAAATATTATACCATATGACTTTATGCAATAAGAGTAAACAAAGTATGCAAGCTTTTTTATTTTTATGTCGGTCTGTTAACACTCAAATTGCAAATACAGATGTGTTAGTCAGTTTTGCCGATGTGTGGTGTGCTCCTCTCAATTTATTATCAAGTTGTAATCCCAGGAAGAAAGGTACCTTTCCTCCGGTCTCACCCTGCGTATATAATAAAAGCTGCAGAGTGTGTTAACAGATACATCTAAAATTGAACATTTGGACGATTGTGTGTGATTTTTGGTTCAAAAGTAATTCGACTTTACAGAAAAGTCTATGCAGAACTTTAGCACTACAATTACTTGGATTTATAGTATCTATACGTAGGAGGGAGCAAATATTAAAATTTAGGAGCTCTTTTTACTCGTAACTGAATGCTCTTCAACTAGGATACACGGCATTTTGCATTTCTAGTAGCAGGTTTTGAGTTACAGGTACTGGAATATGACCATAACTCACTTTTCCATGAAGTTGATAAAAGTGACGATTTTTGTCCATCAGATGAACAGCCTAACTTGAAAGTATGTTAGTGTACGTGAACTCCTTGGTATTCTCAAAGATTTTTGTAGTATGTATCGTTTTCAAGCTATAGGCGAAACACTGAAAAACGTCAAGCAGTTTAGTCGTTATTGTCCTTCAAAACTTAAACACAAGCTAAAAACCTTCGCAAACTCATATTATTCTTATTTGGGATGCCCATGATCGATTTAAATTATTTTCAGCTTGTGCTTACTTTTTAGCCGGAAAAAGTTAATTTGCCTCGGCTATATCTATTTTCTTCAGTCTTCCATTAGTTCATACACACTTCACTTTTCCCACTTTCCATCTCCTCCTCCTCTCCTTCTGATACAAACGATCAAATTTGTAATTCAGATTAGCATTTTGAAAATAATGTATTTATTCCATATTTCCTTCAGTACATATCCTCCTTCCCCTGTACTCTTAACATACTCTTCCCCATATCTCTCTCCTCTTGCCGCTATGTCCCTCTCTCTTTTTTCTTCTCTTCCTTTCACATGACCACCACCTCCTCCCCGCTATCAGTCCTCCACCCCGTTAATCTTGTAGCATTACATTAAATATTTTTACTAAAATTATATCTACGACGCTTGTCGCTTGCGTATCCGTTCTCACTTAAATATAAACTTTTGACTTTTCGTTATGCGATTATTAATTTTTTCAACCAGCCTGGAGAGAGAACGGAAGCGCTCTACGTCTTTCTGTTCTTCACACTTGTACTGATATTCATACTCTCTGCTAGGAAAATGTGTGAGCTTTATTTATTCTTATTGTGATAAACCCCCAGTTTTTAATTCCAAATGACCTCCTCCTATTCCCAATAATTTTTTATTCATTGTTTTCAGCAAGCTGCAGTCAATCGTAAAGAAATGCTTTGTTATTATACGATTCTATTCACGATTGCATAAGTTTGGTTAAAACTCTATCCTACATATAATTTATACTGATTCGATTTTCAGAACCTGCAGTTAATATTTTTATTCAGCGAAGTCCGATATCTTATGATTTTATTCCCCTATAGTGTCTGTAACTTAACGCTATCGTGAAACTTTGTTACGCGAACCGTAAGACAACCAAGCAGATAGTTTAATTTCATTTCCTATTCCAGCACAAAACAATCTCTACAGTTGATCCACAATTCGCCGACTTTCTTCTGTAGTGGTGCTTTCAGGTGTTGTCTTCAACAATGACTACAGCTGTTTTTAACGCTGTTACGATCCTAGTTCTAGTCTAACATAAACTTTAAAAATTTAATTCCTGTAGATATTCCGAAGTTCATTCAATTCTATAAGCTGTATTTAATCCAAATCTTTACATCACCAAACCAAAATAAGAAAGCAACACTACAATCTCATCCCTCGTCGCCTGTGCATCCCTGCCCTATGACCTCCCACCACAAGTCTCCTCCTCCTCCTTCTCCTCTGTATGTCACCTTCCTGCCCGTTATCTATGAGTAATTGCAAATATCCACCAACTTTCTTGGTGTTCAGCCAAAAAACGTCGAAACTTATAGTAAGATAGCGTCTGCCACGAACCATACTGTTTCTTAAACTTATCCATGAAAAAAGTTCATATATGTGCCAAATATTATGATCTGGCAAACATATCATTTCTATCATCAGCTATAATCAAGAGGGGACTGAGGCGCTCCAGTCACGGTCTGCACGGCCAATACGGTCGGGGGTTCGAATCCCCCCTCGGGCATGGATATTTGTCCCGTTCTTCGTTGTAGTTAGTGCTATCTTGACATGCCGGCCGCGGTGGCCGAGGAGACTGAGGCACTCCAGTCACGGTCTGCACGGCCACTACGGTCGGGGGTTTGAATCCCCCCTCGCGCATGGATATTTGTACCGTCCTAGTTCGTAAATAGTTCATTTTGTGTCCCAACTTCGACGTCGCTTTTGTGTCCCAGCCTCGTCGTAGGTGTCGGTGGCCGAGTGGAACGAGACCGACACGCTGGTCCAGGTACGGAGGGGAGCAGCCAGAAACTATAAACACTAGAGTAAATTAGAAAGATATATATATTGAACAGAATGTAACAATACTTAACTTTTACATAGTACTGCAGAATGTTGATACATAGTTGTTAGAGGCCTGCCTAGTGCCTGTACAATAGCAAAGTCTTCACTCGTGCCTATCTGATTACGAAGGTCCTAACTCGTTGCTATCTCAGTCCGAAGTGCCCGGTGTCTTTTCAGTGGTGGCCACGAGCGGGGTCCCAGCAGAGGGCGCTCGTGGCTGTCGTCGGAAGAACGCCGCGCCGTGCATGCATGGCGGCGCGCGGCGAAAGTAGGTGGCGCGCACTTTGTACTTGTGCGACACCACACCCCTCCCCCCCAAACCGCCGCGCCGTCGTGGCGTAGGGCTGAGGGCCACGGCGACGGCACTGGGAGGAGGGCCTGGGCGGGGGCGTTACTGGTGGGACGGGCGTCGTAGCGGAGGCCGGGATCGAGACGCCGTCCGCGCCCCGGCATCCGCCTTGCGATCCTCCAGGGAACCCGCCGAAACCTGGGGAAGGGCGCCCGCCCCCGCCCAGAGGGAGCAGGTCATCTTCTTCTGAGGTGCGTGGCCCAAGCTGGGGGGGCCCGCACGGTCCCGGAGTCCCTCTCGGTGACGCTGTCATCTGCGGCGGCGACAGCGGCGGCGACGATTGCGTCGGATGTACGTCGACGTCCATAGGGATCTCGTAGTCCGGGGACGAACGATGTGGTTGTGCTCCCTGGCGGTGAACTGGGTCTGGAATCAAGAAACCGGAGACAGGATCGCGCGGCCTGTGCAGGCGCAATTGGTTGGCGTGGCGCCGCAGCTCCGACCCTGTGGAAGAACGTACAATAAACATATTGCGACCAAGCACGCGCTGAATGATGCCCGGCATCCATTTCTTCTTGTTTCCAGCATACACCCTGTACAGCACCGGCGTGGAAACCTGAAAACGCGAAGCGCCATACGAACCGACTCGGTGCTTGGGAGGCTGCAGCAGGTGAAGGAGAGTGCGGTGACGGCGGCCGTGTAGCAGCTCGGCAGGAGACGGGCCGTCACGTGGCATGCACCGATACGTAGACAGGAAAATTTGAAGAGCTTGCTGCCTGGAGTGCTGACCTTTCATCTTCTCCATGTGAGACTTGAATGTTCGAACGAAACGTTCTGCTTCACCATTGGACTGAGGTTGAAAAGGTGCGGTGGTGATATGCTGAATGCCATTCACGCGACAAAACTGTTGAAATTCCGCACTAACAAACTGAGGTCCATTGTCACTGACGATAGTTTCAGGCAAACCTTCGATGCAAAACACTGATGTTAAGGCACTGATTGTACTAGACGCCGTCGTTGAGTTCATGGCAATCACAAAAGGAAACTTGCTGAAAGCATCTACAACAATTAACCAGCGCGTATTCCAGAAAGGTCCGGCAAAGTCAATATGTAAACGTTGCCATGGTCCCTTGGGGCGTGGCCAGTCTGAGAAACGTTGCGGAGGAGCCGCCTGATGCTCCGCACAAACAGTACACTGTGACGTCATGTTCTCTATCTGAGCGTCCATACCAACCCAGGTACAATGACGTCTGGCCAGTTGCTTTGTCCTAACAATACCCCAATGTCCTTGATGCAGGAGGCGTAACACTTCTCGTTGCAGGGAACGAGGAACAATCACCCTTGCTTGGTCGTTGTCGGTATGCAACAACAGTACACCCTGACTTAAAGATAATGCATGACGTTGTGCAAAATAACGTCGAACCAGAGGCCGATCAATGTCTTTGGCTCTGGCAGGCCAACCAAAGCGAACAAAACGTGCTACCACACTTAAGTCTGCATCCGCAGCTGTTTCCTGTGCAACCCGACGAGAGTTTAAAGGAAAGTCTGCGACAGCGGAAGCATCTCTGGAGTCTATCTGACAACATGCCATTTCGGAAGAATCAAATGATACATCCTGGCCAACCGGAAGTCGGGAAAGTGTGTCTGCGTTGGCATGTTTAGTGGTAGGTCGGTACAAAATCTCATACTGATAATTTGACAATATCAAGGACCATCTCTGAAGCTTTTGTGCCGTACGTGGCGGAATTGGCTTTGTGGGTGAGAACAACGACGTGAGAGGCTTGTGGTCTGTCAACAAATAGAATTTTCTGCCATACAGATAATGATGAAACTTTGTGACGCCGTAAATGATTGCTAAGGCCTCCTTTTCTATCTGACTGTAATTCTGTTGCGTCGGCGTCAGTAGCTTGGATGCAAAGGCAATAGGACGATCGTGACATCCAATACGATGTGAGATTACAGCGCCCAGACCGTACGATGAGGCGTCAACTGCTAACACTACAGGCTTCTGGGGGTCAAAGGGAATCAAACATGCATCACTGAGTAGTGCAGACTAAGTTGTCAAAGGCAACCTGGCAATCTTTGGACCAAACAAAAGGAACATTCTTCCTACGTAAGTGATGCAGTGGAGCTGCAATCTGAGAGGCATTGGGAATAAATCTGAAATAATAGTTAAGCTTTCCCATTACTGCTTGCAATTCATGCACATTCTTAGGAGGAGGCAAGTCTTTGATTGCTCGAAGATGTGACTGTAAGGGATGAATTCCTTGGGCATTAATCACATGGCCTAGGTACTCTATTTCAGTTTGAAAAAACGAACACTTTGCTTTATTGCAACGTAGACCTGCTGCAGTCAAAACTTTGAAAATGCATTCCAGGTTTGCTAAATGTTCTTCAACTGTACGTCCGGATACCACAATGTCATCTAAATAGTTCGAGCAACAAGGTACCGAAACTGTCAGCTGTTCCAAAAAGCGCTGAAAAATAGCAGGGGCGGAAGAACTGCCAAAGGGTAGGCGTTGAAATTGAAAAAGGCCCATGTGAGTATTAATGACGAAAAATTTTTTTGACTTGTCATCAAGTGGAATCTGTAAGTATGCCTCTGCTAAATCAATCTTAGAAAAGAAACGAGACTGTCCTAATTTGTCCATCAGTTCCTCAGGTCTGGGCAGGGGGTAAGTGTCTACAATTGTTTGACTGTTGACAGTTGATTTGAAGTCCGCACAGAGACGAAGTTTTCCTGACGGCTTGGGTATAATTACTATAGGCGAGGCCCACTGACTCGCAGAAACAGGAGAAATCACCCCACTGTCTTGCCAACGTTTAAGTTCTTCGGCAACTGTATCACGCAATGCGATAGGCACTGGTCTAGCTTTACGAAATTTTGGAACTGCAGATTCTTTTAAAGTTACATGTGCCACGAAGTCTTTTGCACAACCTAGTTCCGGCGAAAACAAGTCACTATATTTGTCACACAATGCATTGATTTTATCCTGAGGCACCATTGACGAAATTTGAAGCACATCTCTTTGAATTGATAAACCAAACAAGTCAAAAGCATCTAGTCCAAAAATGTTCTGCGTAGACTTGGCCTGAAGAACAACAAAAGCAAGAGGCAGGCAGGCTACACGTTCCTAGCACGGGAATATTTTCACCTGTATAAGCTGTTAACACTTGCTGTGACGGCGACAATTTTGGCGAACCCAGAAGTTCATAAGTATCTTTATTAATTAATGTGACAGCGGAACCAGTGTCAAGCTGAAATTGCACAGACTTATGTTCGATCGAAAGAGTCACAAACAGTTTGTGCTTCTGGCGCACGACAGGTGCGCGAATGTGGGCAACGTCTAATACATATTGTTTTCTGCGCTTGCGCGGGTTGCGTGCGGTAGGAAGCGGCGCATACTCGGCACACAGCGGATTAATAACACTGTCACTAGATGACACTACCGCCGGATCGGCGTCCGCGCAATGCGAGGCTACTGCACTAAAATTACTTTCAGTATCTACAACAAGTCTACTGTCACTAGCTACACAGTACTGGGCACTATTACAAGGAGCAGTTGCAGAAGGCACTAATTTCACTACAGGAATGCACTGTTCATAGTCATTTTGCTTGTCCCGAACCCTTTTCCGTTGCACTGTTTTACGCGCTCGTCGGCGCTTGCTACGTGGTGCACTATATAGATTTGCCATAGGCGCAGAACTACATTCTTGCAATTGAGATCCAAGGAAAGCACTGTTCAGTTCCACAGCCCGTATAACATTTACAGAATGAACTGTTCTCGCACTTTTCGAAGCACCGTTTCTAACGTTACTGTTCTTTGAGTTTTTAATTTGCATACACACAGACTGCACATGTCCCAATTTGCCACATTGATAAGAGGTTGCGTTGCGACTAGGGCAATGAGCACGCTTGTGGCGAGACACACACTGGGGGCAAGATTTACGTACATTTTTCTGAAATGAGCGTTGGCGCCCGTTATTCAAATTACTGTTTCTAACACGACGGGGCGACCTTTGTGTCGCACTTTTACACTGGCTACTGTTCACTGTCTGTTCAGCACGGCCGGTAGAATTTAAAGAATCACTAGTGCTATACTGAGAACTACGGCTAGGAAAGCGTCCGTTGCGGCGCACTGAATTTACACTGTGGCTTTGCATTTCTACATCTGCTAAGTCAAAAGTATCATGCGCTTCTATAAGCTGCAGTACACTGTCTAATGAGGGGTCAGACTGCTTCAGAATTGCTGCTCTAATTCTGGGGTCCTGAATATTCTGCGTAATCGCATCCCTCAACATCACGTCACTATACGAAAGTCCACAAGAGCAAGTAAATTTACATTGGCGGGTTAAGCCCTTCAATTCCGTGATCCATTCTTGGTGTGACTGCTGCGGTAATTTTTTAAGTCTGAAAAATCGGTATCGTGCAGCGGCTACAAGAACTTTTCTCTCATAATGAGCATTCAGTGCATCTACAATTTGTTCAAAGTCTACATCACGAGGAGATGCGAGAGGGAAAAGTTTTTGCAATAGTACGAAAGTCTGGGGGCCCACAATCGATAAGAAAAGGTTCTTCACTCTCTGACCTGTAATTTGATGAGCCGCGACGAGTTCTTGAAACTGTGCGAAATAGTCGCTCCATTCTTCCTCACGTTCGTTGTACTGGCGGAACGTCGGAAGCGGTGCGGCGGCAGGTGTGGGCTGCTGATGTGACGACTGTTGTTGTTGGTGAGCAGCCTGTGTCGTCAACTGCGACACGGCCTGGAGAAGCTGGGTAATTTGCGCCGTCTGTAACTGAATAATTTCCATTAAGTTTGGGTTCGGGGTAGTGGCCATGCTGACCGATTAGGCGCCGCGTATACAAGTAACTTATAACAAAACACAAATGCAATATGAAAGAGGACTCGCTCTGCAACAAAAAAGTCCACAAAATACGTAACAGAATATGTTCCCCCAAAAATCTTATAATAAGGGTGGGTGGGCGGGAGCAATTTTTGCGTGCTCCGACTACTGCTGTCTGGCTGCTGCAAGCGGGCTGGTCCAAGGTTCTATCACTCCTCGTCGCCACTTTTGTGTCCCAACTTCGACGTCGCTTTTGTGTCCCAGCCTCGTCGTAGGTGTCGGTGGCCGAGTGGAACGAGACCGACACGCTGGTCCAGGTACGGAGGGGAGCAGCCAGAAACTATAAACACTAGAGTAAATTAGAAAGATATATATATTGAACAGAATGTAACAATACTTAACTTTTACATAGTACTGCAGAATGTTGATACATAGTTGTTAGAGGCCTGCCTAGTGCCTGTACAATAGCAAAGTCTTCACTCGTGCCTATCTGATTACGAAGGTCCTAACTCGTTGCTATCTCAGTCCGAAGTGCCCGGTGTCTTTTCAGTGGTGGCCACGAGCGGGGTCCCAGCAGAGGGCGCTCGTGGCTGTCGTCGGAAGAACGCCGCGCCGTGCATGCATGGCGGCGCGCGGCGAAAGTAGGTGGCGCGCACTTTGTACTTGTGCGACACCACAGTTCATAAGTAGTTTGTAAGTTTAGGGACCGAGGGCCCCGTAGTTAAGTCCCATAGACTATACAAACATTTGAACATTTTTGAGCTATCCCGACACGACTCACTATGCCGCGTCACAACCTTACTTCCGCCAGTACCTCGCCTCCTACTTTCCAAACTTCACAGAAGCTCTCCTGCGAACCAACCAAGACTAGCACTCCTGGAAGAAAGGATATAGTGGGGACATGGCTTAGCCACAGCCTAAGGGATGTTTCCAGAATGAAACTTTCACTCTGCAGCGGAGTGTCCGCTGATATGAAACTTCCTGGCAGATTAAAATTATGTGCCGAGATCCGAACCTGGGACCTTTGCCTTTCGCGGCAAAGCGCACTACCGACTGTGCTATCCCGACATGCCGGCCGCGGTGGCCGAGGAGACTGAGGCGCTCCAGTCACGGTGTGCACGGCCACTACGGTCGGGGGTTCGAATCCCCCTTCGGGCATGGATATTTGTGCCGTCCTAGTTCGTATGTAGTTCATAAGTAGTTTGTAAGTTTAGGGACTGAGGGCCCCGTAGTTAAGTCCCATAATTTTAATCTGCCAGGAAGTTTCATTTTCTTAGCTGACGACGCAACTAGTTTCCCCACGCGTTGCGGCGCCGCTGCCCTTGGAAGCTCGGCTAGTCGCAGCCCGACGTACGCCGCAGCGGCGGCGGCTCCAGTGACGTCACGCGGCTGGCGCCAGCGGGCTGTTATTGTCGCGGGCAGAGAGATTGCGTCCTCGTCAGGAACGCGGCATTGCCGACGTGCTCGAACAGCCGCGCTGAGGCCGTTCCCACTGCCGGCAGCTGTGAGAACCCGCGCCTTCACTCACCGCTAGACGGCGGTAATGCGTTTTTTGTCCCGCTGCACGCGCGCGCGCGTAGAAAGTTGTCCTAAGAAAAGCGCGAGCGCGCGTCGCAATTGAGAAACTGGCGAGCCTCTAACGGTACCCGCCGTCCTTATACATTACCGGCTTACGCCGTATACGCCGAGTTTTGCGACGCGCTTTTTTTGCCGGTCGGTGGCGTCGGTCGCGCCGCGGGGGCGCCTTACAAGGTCGGGGAGGCCGCCTCGGCGTCCAGAAGAACCGCGGCGCCCCTGCTAACGGGTCCGTTTCTGCAGCTCCAAGGCCGCGCGGCTATTTCCGAGCGCGCGCCTGCTATTTCTGGATCCGCATTCGCGTGGCACGAGGGGCGATCGGAATAAGGCGGAGCGCGCCCGCTTTAGGAAAGTTGCCACCGTCCGCCCGACAAGGATGAAAAAGCAGCGGCAGTGAAAGGGACGCATGGGGGAGGAACCGGGCAGGGGGCAGGGGGAGGGGGAGGCAGCGCTATTTGTGGCGAGGCGGCGAGCCTTTTGGCAGAAACAAACGAGCTGACCGGCACGCTATGGCGCGGCCATCCGTCGTCGCCAAGGTCTCGCGGCCAACTAGCGACTGCGACGCGTGCCGTGGGAGGCGGCGGTCTAACCACCTGCCAGGTCAGTTGGAGGGCCCGCTGCCCGCTGGAGATCACGCCACCGGACCAGTTGGGCAGCGGGCTGGACGAAAACTACATCTGTTCTCGGGCAAGCAGAATGACTTGCTCCGCAACACGAACTTCAATTCTGCCTCATGTTCCCCTATGTATATACGTATCAATTTTGCCGAGCCTCTCCAATAGCTTTTGTATCTGAACCTCGGCGCCACTTTCGTGTTTCGTTTCCGCCGGGTGTCCTGGGTGTCGCTGGCCGAGTAGAGAGAGACCGACACAGGGAAATAGGATGCACGCGTGTGCAGGTACGGAGGTGACCAGCCAGTGGGACAGCAGAAACTAGAAACACTAAACTACATTAGTATAAGATATATATTTCATAGAAATACATTACTTAACTTGGAGAGCAGCAGACTAATAGAATGTTGATGCATAGTTTAGATAGAGGCCTGCCTACTAATGATTCCTAGTGCCTATCCGATAGCCAAGTCTTAATTTGTGCCTATCTGATTCCCAAGTGGCCGATGCGGCAATCGTGGCCACGAGTGGAGTTGTACCAGAGGGCGCTCGTGGCTGACGTCGTAAGAACGCCGCGCCGTGCGTGCATTGCGGCGCGCGGCTAAAGTACGTGGCGCGCACTTCAGACTTGTGCGACATCACAATAGCAACCCAGCAGTTAAGGGGAACGATCCTCCCTTCTTCCTCAGACACAGACGATGTATGTAAATATCAAATAATAAATCATTGTCCAGAGACATATGTCGTCTCGATATATATCATAGTTATTAGCGTAAGCGGAGGTCACTTTGGGACACTCAATTCATTATTTCCATGTAAACCAGATAAAAATGATTCAGTGTCAGATATATTTACTACCATGTGAAGCTACAATCTTTCGTTATATAACGACAAACAAGCACAAACTAAATATCAAAGTATGAACTAATTACAGTTAAAAATAACTGTTACAATGTGGGGTGTCTTTGTGACAGTCTGGAGATCACGCCACCGGACCAGTTGGGCAGCGGGCTGGACGAGAACCGTGTATGTTCTCGGGCAAACAGAAAGATTTCCTCCGCAACACGAAATTGAATCCTGCCTCCTGTTCCCCTATGTATATAAGTATCAATTTTGCCGAGCCTTTCCAATAGCACCCCAGCAGTTAAGGGGAACGATCCTGACTTGTTCCTCAGGCACAGACAGTTTTTGTAAACATCTGTATCTATAAATGTGAATGTCCATTTGGTGTACGTTTATCACGTCTGAACCACAAGACGTAAAGAGCTAAAAGTTTGTACAGTTACTAATGTCTACCCGTGGAAGGCTTTAGGCATGGTTTTATGGCGATTATATATATATTAATGTGAATGTCTGTTCAGTTACGCTTATAACGTCCGAACGACAAGACGCAGAGACTTACATATTTTTACACTTACTAATTTATACACGAGGAAGGTCTTAGGCACGGTTTTATAGCGATGTGATAGATATTTAGTAATTTGAAAAATATAACGCGGAATTCGGAACAATAATTACTTTTTGAAAATTATATTTACTCTTTGAAAATGGTTTTAATGGTTGCATTGTTGCTTGGGGGTTGATAATGATAAAAGGGTGGAGTATATTAGGATGGAAAGTTATCGGCGTATATAAAATTCTACGTGTGTGTCTGTTAATATTTCGCTCTGCAGCGAAAACTACAGAACGCAAACGAATGGTCTGTGTGTACTTGTTGTCCGAAGTCTCCCGTTGTACGCCATAGCAGTTCCATGTCGATAGCTATAAGGGGGTGGAAGATATGGTGGTTGAAAGTCGTCAAATTATTAAAAAAAATTCGGAATGAAGGCCAGTGATGACGTTTGCGACTCTATAGCAAAGAGGTTACATACAGCGAAACGCGATGCCACAGACCATATCTTTGCTACAATGTCTACAATGTCTTCAGCTCTTTCTCTGTAAGGATAAGTTTATGAATAAGAAAATATAAGAATAAATAAATAAAGCAGTAAAAAAGAAATTACTTTTAATACATCTCTTTAAAAAAATCGATTTGATGTTTCGCGCATTACATCAAGTGATCGATCTGTGATATTATTAAAATCATTATTATTGAATTTCGTGATCGAATTCTTCGAAACGATTGAATTTTTACGTGAGATTTGATCTACACTGCTTACTTTCCTGATAATGTTGATTTAAAATATTTGTTTCTAAATAAGGTATTTCAAAATGTTCAAATGTTTGTAGAACTTATGGGACTTAACTACGGGGTCATCAGTCCCTAAGCTTAGCAACTACTTATGAACTAGCTAAGACTAAGGACGGCACAAATATCCATGCCCGAGGGGGGATTCGAACCCCCGACCGTAGTGGCCGTGCAGACCGTGACTGGAGCGCCTCAGTCCCCTCGGCTACCGCGGGCGGCTAAGGTATTTCATTTCATCCTTCAAAACCAGTCTCATAGCACACTACTAAAAGATAACTTATCTATCATAATCAACCAACATGCGAGCTTGAGCCGCGGGTTTAAGTTAGTCAAATAATAAATCATTGTCCAGAGACATATTTTGTCTCGATATACAGGGTGTTCCACTCAACTGTTTCACCCCAGATATCTTCGAAACTACAAGAGATATTGAAAAACCACTGTCACTGTCATGAACATACGGCAGGGGCTTATGAAAGTAGCTACTATGAGACACTCTAAAACGTGAAGAAATATTATTTTCAACACAAACTTATGTTTTTTTAAATGGATACCCCATATTATTTCTTAAGCAATCGATAGGATGAAAAATCACAAACAGAATGGCGTCGGTTGCATCGCGATGCGTCAATTACATTCGGAGAAACTGCGAAGCGAAATTGACGTTTGAAACACATGAGGCGCGCTGTTAGCGTGTGTCCGAGACTCAAGGGAGACTCACGGATGAGTCTCGGACACGCGCTAGCACCGCGCCTCATGTACTTCAAACGTCAACTTCGCTACGCAATTTCTTCTGATGTAATAGACGCATCGCGATGCAACCGACGCCATTCTTTTTTTGTGATTTTTCATCCTATCGATTGCTTAAGAAATAATATGGGGTATCCATTTAAAAAAACATAAGCTTCTATTGAAAATAATATTTCTTCGCGTTTTAGAGTGTCTCATAGTACCTACATTTATAGCCCCTGCCGTACGTTCATGACCGTAAAAATGGTTTTTCAATACCTCCTCTAGTTTCAGAGATGTCTGGGGTGAAACAGTTGAGTAGGACACCCTATATAGCACAGATATTAGACAATATCTAATAATATTATTAATATCTAGAATGACTGCCATTAATTTAATTGTGAATCAGTCAAACATCCCGTTTGTGTTATTACTTTTGAGCCATCTTCTAGCCTATAAACAGTTATTGCAACTGCAGTGTGGGATGAGGTGGTCAGTAACTAGCAAGGATGTGGACATGAGTCTGTAACTAAAAGAACTGATTAGTCTTAAATAACGCTGTTGTTGTTGTTGTTGTGTTCTTCAATCCGCAGACTTGTTTGATGCAGCTCTCCAAGCTACCCTGTCCTGTGCAAGTCTCTTCATCTGAGAATACGTTCGGCAACCTACATCCTTTTGAATCTGCTTACTATATTCGTCCCCCGATCTCCCTCTACGATTTTTACCCCTCACGCTTCCTTCTAATGCTGACAATTCCTTGATATCTCAGAATATGTCCAACCAATCTATCCCTTCTCTTAGTCAGTATATGCCAGAAACTCCTTTTCGCCCCATTTCGGTTAAGCACTTCCTCATTAGTTACGTGACCTACCCATCTAATTTTAATCATTCGTCTGTTACACCACATTTCAAAAGCTTCTATCATATTTTTTTGTCTGAACTCCTTATCGTCGACGTTTCACTCCCATACAGGGCTACACTCTATACATATGGAACAAAATTCTTCCTCTTACACAGTTCTGCAATGTATTACTCAGCGTCCTGTTAACAGAGTAATGTTCCGGCTTGTGCTACGACAGACTACTGGCTTGCGTGGACGGAACTCTTCTGTAACTGGATCGTAACTATCGAACCGTAGAAGTGTCCTGCACTGTCTCCTTGGAACTGTGTTACGCCGGCATATGTAGGCGAGTCCCTTCTCCCTATTAGCCGGTGTGCGAAAGAAGCAAAGGAGTACGGAGACTGCGGGCCACCCAGCGGCCGAAGCACTGTACAACAACATATCGCTCTTCTTGTAGGCGCAGCGACTTGAGAGGACCGCCGGCGTTGTAGCGAATAGCGTCACAACAGTTATAATGTTACTAAGTGAAAGAGTACATCAGACAATTATATATAGAAAATAAACGATATTGAATATAAGGTGTTGAATTAAAATTTTTGCCACGGCCGAGATTCGAACCCAGGCACACGCTTTAATCCAGGGCTGACTAGAATCTGCATACTGTGCACTTACACTACATTCTATTAACCCTGTTTTATCTTTGTTAATGTTCATCTTATACTCTTCTTTCATGACACTGTCCATTCCGCTCAATTGCTCTTCCAGGTCCTCTCCTGCCTCTGACAAAATTACTGTCAGCGGCAAACCGTAGCGCTTTTATTTCTTCACCCTGAACTTTAATTCCCTTTCCACATTTCTCCTTGCATTACTTCACATCTTCCTCAATGTACAACACTGGGGAAACGCTACAACCCTGCCTTACTCACTTCCCAACCATTACGCCATTTGCCATTTTCGTGCTGGTTTTCTTCCCTGCTATCTTCAGAATTGGAAACAGTGTATTCCAGTCAACAATGTCAAAAACTTTCTCCATATCTCTAAATGCCTTTCCTTAGCCTATCTTCTAAGATAAGTCGTAATATGATTATTGCCTACCGTGTTCCTACGTTTCTCCTAAATCCAAACTGATCTTCCCTAAGGCTGATTCCACAATTTTTCTATTCGTCTGTATATAATTCTTGTAAGTATTTTGCATCCATGACTTATTAAACTGTTAGTTCTGTAATTTTATTTAATATATTTTGTATACCAGGTAGACAATTTCTTCTCCCGACGATATCAGCAGTTCAGAAGAACTATCATTAGCTGAAGGGGCCTTGTTTCTACTGAGATCTTTCAGGCTCTGTCAAATTCTTCTCCCAGTATCATATCTCCTATCTCATCTTCCTCCATTTCTACAATCCTGTTCAAGTTTATTTCTTTGTATAGGCCCTCTGTATATTACTTCCATATTTCAGCTTTCCCTTTTTTGCTTGATACTGGTTTTCAATCTGAGTTCTTGAAGTTCAAACAGTTACTTTTATTGTCTCCAAATGACTATTGTTTTCCTGTAGACGGTACCTATCTTTCCTCTAATTGTACATCCTTGTATGGATGCATTTCTCCTCTAGCCACTCCTGCTTAACTAGTCTGCACTTCCTGTCAACCCCATTTTCCATCCGTATGTACTTCCTTTTGCCTACTTCACTTGATGCATTTTTATATTTTCTCATTTCATCAATTATGTTATCTCCTGTGTTATCCAGGGACTTCTATGTGATCCTCTGCGGCCTTCACTATCTCTCAGAGCTACCCATTCTTGTTCCACTGTATTACCTTCCACAGTTTCAGGTAATCTTTGCCTAATACTTCCTCTGAAACTCTCAACCACCTATGGTTCCTTCAATTTGTCCAGGTTCCATCATCTAAATTTGTTACCTTCTTACAGTCCCTTAAGTTGTAATTGATAGTTCAAATTATGGTCAGAGTTTATACCTACCCCTCTATATGTCTTACAGTTTAAACCTTTGTTTTTAAACTCATACCACTTGCCTTAGCAAGATAAACCACTGAGAAGGTTAGCTTGGACACAAGGGTCCTAGAGTGGTAAACGTCTCAGTTTGCAACAATTTTATTGACAATTTTAAACACACCGAGTATTACATACATTCGTCCTTGAGAAGTTACCAAATGATAGATAAATAATCAAGATAAATATCCCCTTAACACTAAGGAATGACAATCACACTTAAATTAATCTATTATTTGCAGTAAAATGCTTGTAGTAAGTTTTCTTCACAACTATAATTAATGCACCAAAAGAAATCAACCCTTTTCAAATTTAATTTTTCACTGTAGTACATGATAATATAAACCTTCAGAAAAAAGGTTAGTCACTATCAAATTGACAAGTTAACAAAACACACTCTTTTTATAACTATTTAAAACCATTTACACGTCCATTTACAAGGTCCTTTTCATAATG
The DNA here is from genome assembly GCA_026315105.1 of Locusta migratoria. Lineage (NCBI taxonomy): Eukaryota > Metazoa > Arthropoda > Insecta > Orthoptera > Acrididae > Locusta > Locusta migratoria. Next base: position 545,213,120 of record CM048746.1, read on the forward strand.
TTCCAGTTAACATTCAAATATCATGGGTTGCGGGCCGTAGAATTAATAATTGGATTCAGTTAACCAAATTCTTAGCTCTAATAATGGACGACTTACATACATTGCATAAAATTTAAAAGAAATTCATTAAATTGATTACGAAATAAACTAAAAATTGGGAAACAAGTATTGCTAAAGTGTGAAAGCTAGCGCCCTTCAGGTGAACAATAATAGTAATTAACACACTCCGCTTACAGATTTCAATAGTTTACGTCCGGTAAATAGATTCTCACTTTTACTGTGCACGCTATACTAACTGCTTGGGTGTTACAAAAAGGTACGGCCAAACTTTCAGGAAACATTCCTCACACACAAAAAAAGAAAGTAAGTATGTTATGTGGACATGTGTCCGGAAACGCTTAATTTCCATGTTAGAGCTCATTTTAGTATTTCCCTTTAAATGTAAATTGAAATAATTCGCGCAGACAATTGTCAAAAGACCCAATTGTTTTGTTAGTATGTACTGTACTTCCTCGATTCACGTCATCAACACAGATTTTCTGTGAACGTTTGGGCAAGAATTGTTGGTGATGTCTTGATTGGGCCTCATGTTCTTCCACCTACGCTTACTGGAGCACGTTATCATGATTTCATACGGGATACTTTACCTGTGCTACTAGAACATGTGCCTTTACAAGTACGTCACAACATGTGGTTCATGCACGATGGAGCTCCTGCACATTTCAGTCGACGTGTTCGTACGCTTCTCAGCAACAGATTCGGTGACCGATGGATTGGCAGAGACTGACCAATTCCATGGCCTTCACGCTCTTCTGACCTCAACCCTCTTGACGTTCATTTGTGGAGATATTTCAAAACTCTTGTTTACGCAACTCCGGTACTCAATGTAGAGACTCTTCGTGCTCGTATTGTGGACGGCTGTGATACAATACGCCATTCTCCAGGGCTGCATCAGCGCATCAGGGATTCCATGCGACGGAGGGTGGATGCATGTATCCTCGCTAACGGAGGACATTTTGAACATTTCCTGTATCAAAGTGTTTGAAGTCATGCTGTTGCTGTGTGTTTCCATTCCATGATTAATGTGATTTGAAGAGAAATAATAAAATGAGCTCTAACATGGAAATTAAGCGTTTCCAAAATGTTCAAATGTTTGTACAGTTTATGGGACTTAACTACGGGGTCATCAGTCCCAAAACTTACAAACTACTTATGAACTATTTACGAACTACGACGGCACAAATATGCATGCCCGAGGGGGGGATTCGAACCCCCACCGCGGCCGGCTAAGCCTTTCCGGACACATGTCCACATAACATATTTTCTTTCTTTGTGTGTGAGGAATGTTTCCTAAAAGTTTGGCCGTACCTTTTTGTAACACCCTGTATATGTAAACTTAGAAGAACCTAAAATTTATCAAGTTCTAAACACTGTATTAAAGACAGTAAATCTTTCTCCTTGTCCGATATTATCAAAGCGGGAACTTGTTCTTCACCAAGACCTCGGGCTGCGGCTCGTTGAACTGGACGGAGCGGAGACAAACACTTGCTGGCTGGTCCCTGCATCTTCTGTCCGCATGCCACATCCTGAGCTTGCCACAACCAACAGTACGACAAGAGTAGCTTCTAAAACTGACAGAGAAGCACTATTAGTTTGCAACCTCTTGGAGATGCCTAAACCATGCGACAGAGAAGGAAACATGATCACTCCACCAAGTGACACTAGTAAACCGAATCACAGTTCCAGTACTCAAATAGTTCAAGAAAAGCCGTTTCTGAGGCCCGCTGCAACTGGAAACGCCTTGGAGCGTCAGACGCCTTAACTGGACAACAAACAATATTAAATGTAACTGCCCGTGCAAGGTTTCCTAAAATTGTCATATACTAACAAACGGTAACAGTTTTTCAGCTCCACTGAAATCGCATTTAATATGAGAAGTCTACACGAAACTTCAAAGTGCACCAGAACACTGCTATCGATTTATCCCACTCAAGACCAGTCAAACTAGGAGTTTTGGGCCGTTTAACATCAACAGCATGCCCCGAAAGGGCTCACCATAATTCAAACTATTCTGTCCCAACACAAACCCGGATCAGCTACCGGTGCCAGCTAGTGCTGGCTACTCCCTTTCGTGTCCACTCTGGTCGGTGACCGTTGCTCAACCCGCCCTTCTCGCTAGACTCCCCCAAGAGGAAAAACACCCCACGTGATCGACCCGATCCCAGAATCGATGCGCAGCCGCCGACCGTTGCCGGAAACCAAAGATCAACGTTACGCTCGCGTGCTGCTTTACTCATAAGCTCGCTGCTAAGTGAGAATTAAGATCTCTACCCAGACATCATTTTACGGCGTATCTCATGGCTTTCATCATAAACCTATGTCTTACCATTATAAAGTCAATCTGGTATCTTCCAGTGACTCCTAATCCCTCTATACAACCTTCTTTGATCGTGATTAAACTAAATGTTTGTGATGATTAAATTTTGCAATCTCAAAATTCTACCAGGCGATCTCCTCTTTCATTATTTTCCACCAAGCCGTAATCACCTCCTCTTCCCTTCGTACTACATAGTTCCAGTCCAGGTTCGAATCCCAGTTCCAGCTCACAATTTTAATGTCAGGAAGTTTCATCATATATGTTGTACGTATAGAACTGTCGCACAGACAGCGTATTGGATCAAGAATCAAAATTGCTAGCAGTAATACATAATAGCATACAGGACAATGACAAATAAAGTAATCCGTTTCATTACAATTAATTTATAATGGAAATATGCATAAACAAAGAGCCGAGATAGCTCGTTTTAAATTTCTTTAATGATATCCTTTACGATGTGTTGCTATCTTCAAGTATTTGAATAATATATAATCACTTAGCAACGTTTTGTCACGTGCTTGGACATGGGAATGTCGAAAATAAAACATTTTTACGTCTAGGGTACAATACGTAACACTAGTGTAAAATATGTTGCAAGCCCATCACTGGCAAGACGGACTTTCCGAAACCAGTAAAAAAAAAAAAAAAAAAAAAAAAAAAAAAAAAAAAAAAAAAAAAAAAAAAAAAAAAAAGCGACTCTTCTCCTTACGCAGGTTACCATTACGAGGTATTAGTTGCGCCGTTGGTTTCAATGATGTCAAGCATATACAACAATTAGTTTAAATGATGTAGAATCTATAAAAATATTGTAAATGCAGGTAAAGTGGAATATAGACGACAAAAATTGACATGAAGTTCAGAATTGCTAAGCAAGACTGGCTTCAAAATAAATTTAAGTCCGTAAAACCATGTACAAAAAGGGGATAAGTAAATAGTGCCTACAGGAATATTAAATAGACGTTTCGAGGGGAAAAATCAGCTGTATAACTATTAAGACATCAGATGAAAAACTAGTATGAAGCAATGAAGGGAAAGCTGAAAGTCACAATTTTGAGAATGTTCCACAAGCTTATTTTAATTCGTGAACCGGTTTTCGGCTTTTAAGGCCATCTTCAGACTTTACTGTTTATCTCAAAGAAGTTGCAATGTTTTGATACATGCTTGAAAGATATTTTACTCATTACTCTTACATCTTTCAAACCTGTAACAAAACATTGTAACTTCTTTGAGATAAACAGTAAAGTCTGAAAATGGCCTAAGAAGCCGAAAACCGGTTCACGAATTAAAATAAACATGTGGAAAATACTCAAAATTGTAATTTTTAATTCAGTATGATGATGTTCTACCAAGAAGCGACGGAAGAATCAGTCAAAATGACAGCTGGACGGTTGAAGTAATTTATAGAGCGGCTGTTCTAGAAGAGGACTAGGAAGCAGATGAAGATCAGATAGAAAATTCAGTAGTGTGACAAGAATTTGTTAGAGCACTGAAATACCAAAGTCAAACAAGGCCCATGAGTTAGACGACATTTTTCAGAGTTTCTGACGTCTTAAACGAACAGACATAAAACAACTGGAATACAATTTTTATTTTTTCCTTTTAAAAATCACAGAATTTTAAAGCCAACCCGAGCTCGGAAAACGGAAAAAAAACCTCTGCACCTAACTTTCACATCACCTAAGTAAAAATACCAGAAGCGGAATAAGAAGTATTAACTTGCTTTTAAAAAGAAATTTAATTTACATAATAGCTTCCAGAAGCGGCATCGACAGCAGAACGACTTGTACTGTCAAGTTAAAGCAAGGATCATACTTCATGATCACCTATGTAATTTTGTAGTGGAGCCTGTCCTTCATACGAAAAAACTTTTGCTTTATCGCTCCGCAGAAACCTTCAAACGCGCATCAAGCTTAAGACGAATGGCCTCCAGTCCAACTCTCTTGCGACCCGTCAATGCCAGTGCGGCTCGAAACGTCAACTGTGCCTGATGGGAGAAGGTAATTAATTACTAAGTGGCCGTCGTTCGCCAACACAAGGCCGTACAGGACGGAAACACAGCACTTCCTCAGGATCCGTCTGGTGTCTATCACCAGGCCACACTTGGCGACCGCGGCATTCTACTACGGCCAACCATCAAGCGACTACCTGCGCATCCATATCTATAAAGAGAGACGGCTGGTTCTCGCCCTTCAAGACTTAATAATAATGCGCGCCCGCCGCCTAGAAGCTAGCGATACGTAACGCAAGCGAAGCGTCTTCACCGCCAAACAACACCGCAGAATGTTTCGAAAGATTCAAAAATGCTAACGGATGGATGGTTTGATTTTAAAAGGGACTAAACGACTACGGTTGTCAGCAGTGGCGGCTGGTGGGCTGTTTATTAGGAGGGGCGGCATGTGTCTTCAATTGTACACGACATTTTGTCCCTTCAGAACATTTCTTGGCAGAATATAGCATTAATTTTATTAGCTAGTTACGTAATTTAACCCTTCATCTAACACGACTTTTTCCTCCTATACCAAAATACGAACAAATTTACGCACAAATATGTCGTTTTTAATATTTTCTTCAGGCAATGAAAACCTTTTAACTCCATTATATTAGATTTCACAACAGACCCAAAACTGTACCTTAAAATAATATAAAGTAAGAAGTAAATTCGTTGTGTGTGTAACTATATAAGTGTTCAGAGAACACAAATGCTTCGTCAGCGACAAACATATGTTACTAAAATTAGAAGACTGTCACCAACAAATGTAGTAATACCATTGGTATGCTTATATATTGGTGTGTTTATATAAAGCAGGATTAAATTTCCTAGTGAAACTACTTTTGCTTTTGCACGCATTTTGTGTCTGTACACTGTTCAAATTAGGTCTCGCGTGGTCCTAAACTTTTTAATTCCAACTTTCCTTCAAAAGTCAATTTTTTCACTACCAAATGTTAAAATGTAGTTAACGCTATTTATATTATTCATTCTAAATAGGGAACTAGAAAAACAGTTAGGGAATAACACGCACCTTCACACGCAGGGCACCTGTTAGAAACTGCCTGACCGGTGCCGGTGCGCCTTTGTATTTGGCGCTCTTGGCGCGGACGCCGTCCTAAGCGGCCCGGTTCAGCAGACTACCCCCGCCCAACCCCCACTACCCCCACTCACTCCGGCGCCCGTTGCCAGCCTTTACAAGGCGCGGACGGATCGCGTAGAGTCCGACAGTCAGTCCATTCTGAAAACATTCGGTGAGCCTGGCTGGCAGACTACCTAGACTAAAAACATTCGTCATTCACTTACACGGGCTGCTGCTACACGAAAATTATTCAATTAGATTTGTGATTAACGATTGGTACGTATTCCGTGTTGGATATTTTTGGGAGGGCGCCGCCCCAGAGTCCTCAAGGAGTAGCCGCCACTGGTTGTCAGTCCCTAGTTCCAAACGTAGAGAATGCAAGGAAATCACTACAATGTTGTTTAAAACAATGTGTTAACATTCATAAATCAAAGGACTGAACAGGTCAATAAATAAAAGTAGCGGCCACTACGGTCGGGGGTTCGAATCCCCCTCGGGCATGGATATTTGTGCCGTCCTAGTTCGTAAGTAGTTCATAAGTAGTTTGTAAGTTTAGGGACTGATGACCCTGTAGTTAAGTCCCATAAGCTTTACAAACATTTGAACATTTGAAATAAAAGTAGCAAATACTTACTTTACTTTTTCGTGTCCGGAAATTTGTTTCAAAGTCTTTCAGCCCAGTGTCGGGGCAAGTCTAGTGCTTCTCTCTTCTCAAGCCGTAGTTCATCGAGGGTACACCTCGTGGGGCAGATTTAACACTGTAGAAGATGTTCCATATCTTGAACTTCACCGCACTCGCATTTGTTGTCTCCTTATCTGAAACCCCATTTGACCAGATTTGCTTTGACTGGTGCTACGCCTGTTCTGATACGATTCAGTGTTCTCCAGATCTTCCAGCTTCTTGTACTGCCGCTGGGAATTTCTCGTGAAGCAGGGAAGTTCTTCGGGGCTTCATTCAGCTCACTAGCGAGGAATCTCTTGCGGGATTTAAGTCTGCCACGTACGCATGAGGAACCATGCAGCGGGTGGCGCTCGTCGAAGGTCTGTTTGAAATTTTCTGTGTGTTCTCGAGCAGTTCTTCGGCATTCAGGAAATGAGAATCCAAGTGGGGCGGATTTCATACATCCTGCTGTTAGCCTACACGTTTAATTTAGGGCTGTGGTGACTTTTTTGGCATGTGTGGATCGGGACCATAAAGAGCATGCATATTCTGCCGTGGAAAAACAGAGAGCTTGAACAGTTGTTCGTAATACAGTAGGTCTGACTCCGCATTTACTGTTCGTCGGTTTCCTTAAGATATTGTTCCTGGCAGCAACCTTTTGGCAGGTCTTTTCGCGGCGATATTTGTACATCAGTGATCTATCCAGCACGTCACCCAAGTCTGTCCGAATGTTCCAGTTTGCTGTCATACCAGGAGACATTCAGCTTCCTGAATGAAACTTTCACTCTGCAGCGTAGCGTGCGCTGTGAGGCGGCATCGTAGGTCGTGTCGGGATAGCACAGTCGGTAGTGCGCTTGCCCACGAAAGGCAAAGGTCCCATGTTCGAGTCCCGGTTCCGGCACACAATTTTAATCTGCCAGGAAGTTTCATATCAGCGCACACTCCGCTGCAGAGTGAAAGTTTCATTCTGGAAACATCCCTTAGACTGTGGCTAAGCCATGTCTCTACCATATCCTTTCTTCCGGGAGTGCTAGTCTTGCGTGTTTGCAGGAGAGCTTCTGTGAAATTTGGAAAGTAGGAGGCGAGGTACTGGCGGAAGTAGAGTTATGAGGCGGCATCGTGAGTCGTGTCGGGATAGCACAGTCGGTAGTGCGCTTGCCCGCGAAATGCAAAGGTCCCAGGTTCGAATCCCGGTTCCGGCACACAATTTTAATCTGTCAGGAAGTTTCATATCAGCGCACACTCCGCTGCAGAGTGAAAGTTTCATTCTGGAAACATCCCTTAGGCTGTGGCTAAGCCATGTCTCCACCATATCCTTTCTTCCAGGAGTGCTAGTCTTGCGTGTTTGAAGGAGAGCTTCTGTCAAGTTTGGAAAGTAGGAGGCGAGGTACTGGCGGAAGTAGAGTTGTGAGGCGGCATCGTGAGTCGTGTCGTGATAGCATAGTCGGTAGTGCGCTTGCCCGCGAAAGGCAAAGGTCCCAGGTTCGAGTCCGGTTCCGGCACACAATTTTAATCTGCCAGGAAGTTTCATATTCAGCTTCCTGTTTGCCAAATTTGAACAAAGGTGGAATGCGCTAACTTGAGCCTTCGAAGGGTTTGGTTTGAAGGAGTTCTCTTTATATTATTCGGACATTATGTTTAGCAAACTTGCTAGTTTCCCTTCCACTTCCTAGAAGCTATTTCCTTATGCTGTAATGGTCAAGTCATCAGCGTACAGGAAATGGGTAGTGGGTTTTGGTATTGGTTGACCATTGATGTACAGGTTAAATAGTAGGGGGGGGGGGCAGGGCGAGTCCGTTCTTCTGTCGGCGCCATCGACTTTTTCTACCATCCAACATAACATTAATGTCTGTTTAGTAACAGAGATTTAATTATTTTTGTGAGATGATGAGCCTAGAGTGTCCTGTATAGTTTTTCATGAGAAGTCTATGGTTGACGGTGTCATATCCAGAACTTAATCCCACTGAAGCTACACCTGTTATTTTTTTGTTTTCAAAGCCTTCCTCTATGTGGTCTGTGAAGGCTAGGATTTGATTGGTGCATGATTTCCCGGATCTGGATCCGATTTGTTGGCAGAATATGCATGCTCTGTATGGTCCCGATCCACACATGCCAGAAAATTCACCACAGCCCTAAATGAAATGTGCAGGCTAACAACAAGATGCATGAAATAAAAGACATATAAAAGGGAAAAGATTGCACGAGAATACCAGAGTGTCCGGGCCGGGTGATCACAGACAAGGAAGTAGGGCATCCGGCGCTGTTACACGTGAAAACCACCTGCCTAAAAGTGGTAGGCAAGCGGAGAACAGGTAGATTACGGAGACTGCACTAAAATGGATCGATACAACCAACTCACACGAATAAAATTTAAAACAGCAGCAGCCATAGAGGCATTGTCAGCTTAAACAAGAATCAAATCATCAGGCACATTAAAATTCTCCCTCTGAGTGGTTGAATTAGGACATTCCAGCAAGATGTAGGCGACTGTCAAACTCGCACCACATCGACACTCAGGAGGATCCTCGCGACGGAGAAGGTGGCCGTGCGTAAGCCAAGTATGGCCGATACGCAGCCGGCAGAGAACAACAGAGTCCCTGCGGGGGGTCCGTAGAGAGGACCTCCACACATTGGTTGTCTTCTTTATACACCTTAGTCTGTTTGGCACTTGTAGGATGCGCCATTCAGTACTCCACAAACCGAGAACTTTGCGGTGCAATGTTGAACGGAGATCGGTAGATGGGAGGCCTATGTTGCAAAAATGCTAATCTATTGCTGCTCATGCCTCATACCGACTGTAGAATGCTGCGACAACAAGAGAGGCTTGGCGAGGTGAACTTCGTAAATGCGGAAAAATATTGATCCAAGCAGTCGTTTTTCTTTTCAGACCGAGTGACGCCATTCCCTGGCAAGCCAATGCCTTGTAATCACTGTACAACTTAGGTAACTTCGTAACAGAATCAAGATAGGAATGAGTTTGATAATGTTTGTAATCCTCTTTCGAAATATGCTATTACCAACACTTCGATTTGATCATTAAATTTATTTAATACGCTTACTTTGTTCAGCTATTGTTTACAATTCACATTGTGGATTTAAGATGATTTATCAAATTTAATAAATATATCTCATTCCTTGATTTCGACATAAATTTATGACGTTTCGTTCAATTAGTTCATGAGCCCAGTAGAACAGTAAATACTGAGCTTATAACGAGCATCAAAACGGATTCAGCGATTAGTAAACACAGGGCTGTCGTAACGAGACAGATTCACTAAAAATAGCTGAAAAATATATCTATTTAGAAAATCAGTCAAAACTTCGCTTAATGTATTTCTGATCGACAGTTTCCAGTCCTTTGGTATTCTAAATGTAAGTCGCTGTGGCTTAAATTCAAAGAAATGGTATCGACAGCAAGTGTTTGATTTATATCAAATAATCGGTGCGGTAATAGATATGAGGTTTGGGATGTCACGTTACGGACACGCCGGAGTTTCACCGTCGGACAGGTCTGTCTGTGTGTGTGTGTGTGTGTGTGTGTGTGTGTGTGTGTGTGTGTGTGTGTGCGTGTGTGTGTGTGTGTGTGTGTGTGTGTGTGTTGTGCGTATTATAAGTTAAATAAGTTTGTAAATTTAATAGTCGACCTCAGCACCTTGTTCCCTTACGTTTAGAAAAATTTGGACATTTAATACCAAATAAGTTCTCAAAAGGCGCAGATGATCCCCTCTTTGTCAGAACACTGCTGCAGAAACAATGTAAACAGCATGGCAAAATTGAACGAACGCAAAATTCACAACATTGTCGTTTCTACATAGAAGTTCGAAATTCAGCGATGTCTTCAATACGAGACGCTTGAAATTAACGAAATTCTGTCTCACAATTTCTCATAAAACCCAAGGATTATCTGGTCGTTTGTTAAGTATACTAGAAGAAAAACACGAACAATACCTTCATTACGTAATAGTAATGATGATGCTGTTGACGACTGTGCTGCTAAAGTAGAATTACTAAATTCACTTTTCCGAAATTCCTCCACCAAAAAAGACGAAGTCAATATTCCAAATTTCGACTTACGAACAGCTATCAACTTGAGTTAAAATAGAAGTAGGTCTCCTTGGAGTAGTGAAACAAATCGCTTCCGGTCCGGAGAGTATACCGATTAGGTGCCTAACTGAGTAAGCTGATGCGTTAGCTCCATACTGGAATCATACACAATACGAGTAATCCACTGAATTACATGCGTCTGTTATTGACGGCGATTGGCTGCATGGTTCTGGAACATATCATGCGCTGAAAAATTATGAAATTCCTCGAACACAACAATCTATTAACGAAAGTTCAACAATGATTTAGAAAATATTGTTCTGTGAAACACAACTAGATCTTTACTCACATGAAGTTATGAGTCCTGTCGACAAAGGATCTCAAATTCATTCCATATTTATAGACTTACTGAAGGAACCGCACCTCTCAAATGGCCTTTAATCAAATTCCTTAGTTATGCAATATTATCGCAGATATTTTACCGGACTGAAAATTTCCTGTCAGAGAGGATAGTTAGCAACAATGCAAAAGGAATTGACTTATAAACGAAGGATAGAGATAGAATGGTTGGGAAGAGTAAAATTTAAGGCCTATGTAAGGGGAAAGACTAGTCTAATGAGGAGCTAGAAGAAGAAATTGGGCCGGCCGCGGTGGCCGAGGTGACTGAGGCGCTCCAGTCACGGTCAGCACGGCCAGCACGGCCACTACGGTCGGGGGTTCGAATCCCCCCTCGGGCATGAATATTTGTGCCGTCCTAGTTCGTAAGTAGTTCATAAGTAATTTGTAAGTTTAGGGACTGATGACCCCGTAGTTAAGTCCCATAAGCTTAACAAACATTTGAACATTTTTTTTTTTTTTTTTTTTTTTTCAGAAATTGGGGTCGTTGTCGTTGTTGAAGACATTAGGGATTCACTATTGGCGTCAGATTAAAGAGAGCTGTGGAATACTAAATCAAATGAGTGAGAAGACATAGATAACATTCGATGGGAATTTATAAAATAACTTGGCGATCATGGGACTACTCAAGTTGGTGTTTAGAGATCAGCGACGTACCATCAGACTGTCAAAAAATGGTATCAACCTAATTCCGAAGATAGCAAGCACAGCTAAGGGCCTCCAAGCGAAAAAAGAAAAGAAAAAGAAAAGAAAAGAAAAGACGGCAAGTTCGTTCTCTTGCCTCAAGGGCTTACGTGAAAAACTGGCTGAATTCTTAGACCACTTAAACATCATCCATGACGAAATCAAATTCGCGGTGGAGATGATGCCTGCGTGTTCCTTGACGAACTCGTCAGGCGTAAAGCAAATGGGAGCCGGACCGGAATGTGCACGCCACGAGGCACCACAACCCATCGCAGAAACGGTCTGTTCTAAGGACATTGGTGCACCGAGCGTAAGTAGACACTAAAAATCTACAGAAGGAACTGCGCTACTCCCGGAAAGTATTTAGGAAACTGGCTACAGCAACCGTCAGATTTCATAAGCCATCCATCGGAAGACATGCAAGCAGAAGACCCCGAGGAGGAGACAAAGAAGTTTGAATTAATGCCGTTTTGTGGCTCAGTAACACGAAAATTTAGCCAACTCCTTAAGAGACATAAGGTCGACTCGGTCTTCAGACCTCCTAAAAAGTTACGACAGCTGTGAAATGTGCGCCTTAGAATTCCAGGTGTATGCAGAATACCGTGTGGGTGTGGACAGTGAGAACTAATGAACAGTGCGCTCTTGAACACGAATGATGCGCTTTTGCTTAGGCTATCCCGAAGATCAGCAGTTGCGGAGCATACTGTGGAAAATAAACATCGCGTCACGTTCGACGAGACAGCAATCATTAAAAAAATAAATAATGTCTGTGATAACGTAACAAAAGAGACGATAGAGGTTAAAGTATGTGAAAAAAATTCTTAATAAAGACGACGGCTTGCCGCTGAGCACAGCTTGGATCCACGGTTGAAGCGTGCGCGGAAGACACGTGACAAAACATTATTATATTTATCGACGCCGCGAGCATTAGTGACGTCACAGGAAGTGGCCCAGCTATATAAGGGCGGCAGCACTAATGATTCGTCGACGCAGAGGATACCGCGTTCCCGGGTGCGGTTCCTCTGCGGAGTCACTTGTCCATTGTAATTTGGTCGAGTTGATCTCTGCGAGTTTACGAGAATAACTCTGGCGTCCTATTTGTGGTTGTCGGCATTCCACTGGTGCTATCCTGATAAACTGTTTTTAGTCTGAGACAATGTCCCAGGAATAAGTTAAATTGGTCCCTATCACACGGCTCCGACCAAGATTTTCGGGAGGTTTTCCTCGGTTGCAAGGCGTATGCCGGAACTGGTAAGCCCCTCCCATTTATCACCAATTGGGATCGCCCTTTGCCCCACTATCAGCTTGTCTGATAATTGGCTGAATAGAGCCGCGACTCTTTATGGGCCGGATATCAAACAGCCCGCCCCACTCCTCGGAGTTTTTAATGATTCGACAGTCGTCACTTGACAATGGCCGAGGAGATCTCGGCCGGAAGTTCTTGGGTGTCAAACCACTACCGCAGGTGGAAGCATGAGCGAATCTTATAAAAGATAAAACAGATGTGGATCAGTTTGGCTTCAGAAAAGGTAAGGGCACCATAGAGGCAGTCCTGACATTGCGTCGGATAATGGAACCAAGACCTTCATACGAGTAGTCGTCGTAGAAAAGGCCTTCGATAAATGATGCAAGATGCTAAAAATTCTGAGATAAATGCGGAAAGTCGGGCAATACACAAGGTAAGTCACGTAAGACAGTATTTCGTGAACGGTTACACATATCGAAACGTGGTATTCCGTACATCCTAGAGCGTTGAGAGTAACATATATTTTTGTTTGGTCAACAGTTTTAGTCCGGCGTCAACTGATATATTGGAGGAAAGTACTTTTTTTTATGGAACCGCTTACTTTTATAAGTGCATTCGATAGCTCGTGAGAAGAGAATTACAGTGATGTAGCGTGAGTTAATGTTAACTTAAACCTGTAGTAAAGAAATCCGAGAAAGTTTCTAGAATCACGGTGGCCGCAATCGGCGTTTGTAATGCAAAAGCTACCAAGTAGGCGTCTCGGACCAGTCTGCGTAATTGTATACTATAAAGTAGGCCTGCGTACTACAGCAACACTTTGTTTCCCCTTGAACCACCCTGAGAGATGCAGTGGGTGCAGGTTAACATACGAACATTGCATAGGGACATATGACACAGGCTACCGTATCACAAAGACCTTAGTAAAACTACTTCGCATTTGTTTATCTTCCCTGATGTACATGAGCTGACACACACAGGGATCACATGTCCATTATACTAAAATAAAGAAGTTTTACTAGCTGCAAAAAGCAATTACTGAACGAAATATCTATGAGGAATAATTGACCTGCCGTTTCCTGTACATGTCTGTGTCCTTCTAAGAGGTACAATACATGCTGTCAGACAACTGTCTCATTCAACACTGCTCTAAATTATATCATGTGGGGCACATTTATTGAACTAAACATTTTATTAAAACTAATTTGGAGACATCGCATAACCACTATGAAAGTAAGTGCGTAATGTCAGAGTTACCAGCTACGTGCAATACTCGCTATCGACTAATTTGACATTGCAGTGCAATATTGTACACACTTAAATGTAATAAAATTTTTACTAACTTTGCTTTGGTAACCACCCAAAACGCGTAACATCAAGGTTATCTTACAGGAATTCTTTATTTCAACATGTGTTAAAAAGTTTACCATGGACTGAAAGGCATATTTTGAATCGTCATTCGAAAGAACGATGAAAATATGTAATTACAGTAACAGTGATGTTACATCATTGCCCGACTATTCGGCGACTCATCTGAGAGGGTAGGTTTGTGGGGGCGATGCGAAGTTAAGCAAGCATAGTCAGTTCAGGTTCCATTTGTTTCAATTAAGATATATGTATGTATATTTTATATTACAAGCAGAGGCTGAAGGCCCAACAAGATGAGCCCAACAATTTCTATAGTGAAAGCAAATACAATATTATTTACAAATGCAACCCCTGCCATTTAAATGAAAACACTCAACTTACTTATCAAAGTCACATTAAAGTGCGGCTCCAAAATTTAAGTGAACACAGCCCTTTAAAAATACAATTACCAAACACACTAAAATGAGCTCAAAAATTCAAGTTTCGTTTACGTCCATTATAGAGGCTGCTAACAGGAAACTGTGCTCAATGATATCAATAGGCAGAAGGCCAATAAAACAACGCACAACAAAATTTACAAATGTGACCTACAATTTAAATGAAAACAGCTCAGCTTACTTATCAAAATCACACTGATGTGTGGAGCTGGCTACTAGTTAATTTAATACATCCACACTGGTAAAACAGATGAGCTGACTCAAAACAGGAAGGAGAGGAATAAGGTGCCCAACGGTCCACAAGAACTACAGCTCTGACACGAAGGGGCTTACACAAACGGATAGAACGCCAGATTACCACCGCGGGGTGGCGATGCTTCACGGAGGGAAAATTTCTGCAAGGAGAAGGTAAAAAGGAACAACAAAGCTATACAACTACCGCCCGTGCAGATGCGAGCCAGCAGAGGGGCACAAACCAAATAAATTCCCCAGTTACGTTAACAAAGTCAATGTATATACAGTACTCAGAACAAAGGGAAAAGAATAATTCAATTGAACTGAACTAAAAGTGCGGTATGAAAGATGAGTAAACAACTAACAACGTAGACACAGGGAACGAGGGCCCCTGGGGAACGACCACCTATCCTGACAAATTCACACACAAATTTGTGGAGCAGGCTTTATCAGTCACTTAACATATTTGTTTCTTACTCCACGACAAGTGGAGGCACACTCGCGATGTTGTAGGATGAGGGTGTCAACCAACGCCCGGAAACATTTCATAGATCCCAGATGCAAAGCGACTGGAACGACGCAAGGCGCAGTGCGGAGTACTCTAGCAGCCGTTGACAGCTCCGACGCATGGCGAGGGACGGACGCGATGCCGCACGGCCGCTAGGAACGCGACCACATAGCCGGGAGGCGAGGTAAACAGCCCGCGACGAGGTGCTGTTACAACTTGAGAGAAAAGGCATCTCCGGTCCAACCCCTTCAGCTCATGGAATGCATGGCTCCCCGCGGACAGACAGTGTCAACCAGAACAACTTCGATGTACACGCCGGGCCCGTCCACAAACGGCCCCTTAATCAATAATCTCGCCCCTGGCGATGCAATGCATCTTATCACACTCACTGCCTGATAACCTGAACGCTCTTCAACTGCCTCGGCCGCCAGCGTAGCGTCAAACACGGCAAGGAAAAGGACCAGTTCAAATGTTTGTAGAACTTATGAGACTTAACTACGGGGTCATCAGTCCCTAAGCTTACAAACTACTTATGAACTAGCTAAGACAAAGGACGGCACAAATATCCATGCCCGAGCGGGGTTCGACCGTAGTGGCCGTGCAGATCGTGACTGGGGCGGCTCATCTCCTCGGCCACCGCGGCCGGCAAAAGACCAGTCAGAAGAGAATCTACGCTCCGTAGACCAAACAGCGCCACGAGTAGTGCAAGCACAGAGAGATCGATGGTGCTTGCGCCAGTAATTAAATCAAGGACAGGGTCAATCGAAGAAACTGGAGCCGGGTCGGCTCCACCTCCCTCCCCCCCCCCCCCCCCCCCTTACCCAAGGACCCACACACTAGCGAGATGAAGTGGCATGAGAAATGACAAGCTTAACTTGATTAAGATGGACCTTAACAGGTTTGTTGGTGGCTAATTCCCGACTAAGAGATTAACGGCCCCCAGAAGTTTCAATGTAGCACACTAGCCAACAACCCATGATAATCGATGGCTAAGTAAGATGAATCAAGACATAAAGCCAAAAGCGTCGTCAATAGTAAGAGCGAAACACAAATGACAAGCCAAAATCAGAAGAAACACAACGGTTTACATCAACAGAATTTTGTACTGTCCAACAGTCAAGAAATGTTTCCTCCAGTATTTTCATGGCAACACGGGGCGAGTGAATCGAACATCCGCTGTGTTGCAGCCACATTTACTTTCAAATTTCCAGAAATAACTTCTCTATAAGAACTGGCAGAAAGTTCGTAAGGAAGTGTGCGTACGAATCTCCATCAGCACACCTGGTATTTCAGTAAGGTCCCACAATACAGTTGCCTATTTTGCCTTTCCATACGTTTACGTTCCAAGGCCGTTGATGTTGCACCTGTAGAAGTTAATGTGGATTTTCGGCTGACCAGCAGTGTATGTCACGCAAATTTGCATTACCATGGTTAGTATAGGTTGCTCGGTAAAAAAGACATGCTGGAGAAATGTACTGTCGTCTCTCAGATGCTGCAGGCAAACTGACAAAATTCTGTACGACGTTCGAAATCACGGCCGTCGAGGGCCTCACATAGTGACAGATGATAGCGGTGGAATCTGTGTCGGTGCAAGATGCGAACGACACTCGCCTGGCTGATTCCCCATTCCCTGGAAATATTTTTCTGCCACTGCACGAATTCATTAGCATAGTAACCAGGACAGCTTCTTCGTGTTCTCTGTCGGTTTCTGTTGTGGCGTAAGGTCAACGTCACACGCTAGACGCAAGAAAACGATCGGAACGATCCTGAAGAAGGCAGCGGATGACCGGCAGCCAATCACACGCCGGCACCGCGCCTCCTGGAGGGAGAAACCGAGAAGCGCGCCCTCTACAAGCTGCTATATCTAGGCCGACATGCGTCTGGAAGGACACCTCAGCAGCTAGCATCGTGCAAGAAGATGCCGCCACGACAACAGACGAACTTTCTCATAAGTTGAGTATTTGTCAAAGGATAAAAATGCAGCCCTCGGTCGCAAAATTAAAATTATTTATCCTGGTTTCGGCAGTAACTATGATTGCCGTCATCAGAAATAATAAATTAAAACAAGTGACATAATAAAAGTAAAGCTTACGTCAGAAAATTTAATAATAAAGTTTTTAGAAAGAGCTAGCCACTATGGGCTGCACGCCTGCACAGAGGCATCAGACTTGATGATGACAAGGAATTACGTAATTTTAGTATAAAATAAATTTCACTTTTCTTACGCAAATTTTGGTATTGCGGGACCCCTTGTACCTAGTACCCCTAGAAGTGCACTGGTCTGGTTGTTTTATACTGTACTTCCTACTTTGACCACGACCGTCCGAACAAGATTTGCGACCCCCCTAGGGGTCGCGATTCACAGGTTGAAAAAGCACTGCTGTATATGGGAATCCATCCAGCGAATAATTGATAACGGTAGTGTACACGCACTAGTCTGAAATGAAAGTGTTGGCGCAGGAGAGTAATTTGTAGTGACCGCATAATACCAGTCACAACACAGATGACTAAAAATAGAAAAAGGGTTGTGACAGTATCTCGTTAGTTATGCTATCAGTTTTTGCTGTAACCACGGGACCGTCGCAAGAGTTTGCTTCAAAATTACGGATGGCATATCATCAGCACAACAGTCAGAGATAGAGAGAGAGATGCAGAGAGATAACTTCTTTGGTAAGTTGTGAAAGAATCTTACCGTCCGTCTCTGTCGAGCGCTGTTGTCAAATGGCACGCGTGATGCTAAGAAGAAAGCTATTCGAAAGAGCAGTAGCGGCGCCTGTCATAGAAAAATCGCAATGACGTGTTTTACGGTCCACTTTAGATTTGCTTGTAGTTTTATGATTTTTGGAAACATTTTGCACAAAATAACCCTTCGCAGGAGAGCGTCTGTGAAGTTTGGAAAGTAGGAGGCGAGGTACTGGCAGAAGTAAAGTTGTGAGGCGGCATCATGCGTCGTGTCGGGGTAACACAGTCGGTAGTGCGCTTGCCCGCGGAAGGCAAAGGTCTCAGGTTTGCGTCCCGGTTCCGGCACACAATTTTAATCTGCCAGGGAGTTTCATATCAGCGCACACTCCGCTGCAGAGTGAAAAGTTTCATTCTGGAAACATTCCTTAGGCCGGGGCTGGGCAAATGCCGTTTCGCGAGCGCGAGCGCTCTCAGCGGCTCACACGGCCTGCTCGCGGCTCACCCCCCCCCCCTCCCCCCCCCACTCCGCCAACCAGCACGATAACTTCGAGATGTTGGTTCAAAATCATTTTAAATAAATCCAGAATGATGTAAATTAATGCTTAGTTCTTTTTTGTTCGTAGTACCTCTCCTCTGAAGTGACAATTCTTTTATGTGTATGTCACCTTGTTGTTTATCTTGACAGGAAACTGATAGGCTTTGTGTTCATAAAGTTTCTTCCCCTTTATGTTTTCTATATATCATAGGAGTTAAGTTTAGTTATCCCTTTTACTTCCTCCAGGGAGAAGGTTTTTGTTTTACACTTTATAAATTATACTTATCTTAATAGTTCCTAGGTTTTTGCTTCCCGCAGCAGGGATATTTTATTTTCCTTTAGCTTACAAATTTTCCCATGTACTTATTTGGTTATTTTTGAGAAGTTCTTTATCGTACCACGACAACTTCGTTGTGGTACCGCTGACATAGGCAGGGAACTTTTTCCATTGCTCTCAGGTCTTGAGTTCTGGAATTCTTTTCCCCTTCAGAATGGTGTCAGTTTTCATCCTTTCCTAAGGATGTAATGAACCTTAATAATTGTTACCTTCTGACCGACCACCCAGTTTCTCGTCATTGTAATGAAGCAAGTTTTTAGTTGCAGAAAGTTCAGTTTTGTTACATTTCGTTACAAAAATCCTCACAATTCTGTGAAAATATAACGTAAAATTTAGAATAAAAGAGTCTGTTCTTAATTCTTTACGTCTATGTCCTATTTGTGGCCACGAAAGTAGGTTGTACAGTGGTTCGAAACTGTGCTTCATCCTTACAGGAGCAACCGTTGCATGGTACAGGATACACAATTTTCGGGTAAGCACTATTAACACTTCCCACTCAAACATGCTGTGGCAGATATGATTGTACCGGTGCCCTTTTTACCGCATCGTTTTGAAACGACCTCGTGTGTTTTCTACGTGCAGTAAGTATTTCAGCTTGTCCTCACAGCTGCACAGTTGCCCCCTACCCGTGCACTGTGCATCAGCAAGCGGCCAGCCACAGCGCACAGCCCTGCTCCCCGCACTGCTGGCTCTCAAGGCCGCTCAGCGCTCTCCTCGCGGCTCTCGCTGCTCGCGGGCAGCCGCGCGAGCATCTCCCATGCCCACCCCTGCCTTAGGCTGTGGCTAAGCCATGTCTCCACCATATCCTTTCTTCCAGGAGTGCTAGTCTTGCATGGTTCGCAGGAGAGATTCTGTTGAGTTTGGAAAGTAGGAGGCGAGGTACTGGCGGAAGTACAATTGTGAGGCGGCATCGTGAGTCGTGTCGGGATAGCACAGTCGGTAGTGCGCTTGCCCGCGAAAGGTTCGAGTCCCGGTTCCGGCACACAATTTTAATCTGCCAGGAAGTTTCGTATCAGCACACACTCCGCTGCAGAATGAAAAGTTTCATTCTGGAATAAAAATGTAAATAATAAAAAATTATTGGCGATACTATCAAGACTCTATTATTGTAGTAATATCTATGCACTCAACACGTAAAATTTTTGTAGTGGCGGGTTCTACCCACTAAGCAGGTTCATGGTATTTACAATCTAACGTGCTGCCCACTACACTACGGCAAACAATGAAAAAACCGTACCTTATTTCTCTTATTATTGATGACAGTTGTTAACTGATGCTAATACGTCATTTTTAGTTACTAGATTACCATTTATCGTACGAAGAAACGACGTGTTTTTGTTAATTTTTCAGTGCGCCATTGCTTTGAAATGACAACGCGTAAGTCATAATAAGAAAATCATAAAATACAGGAAGAAAAATGGCGTATGCCAAAGACAGTTCTGGGCGAGGAATGTCACGTGACTATTCCTAACGCGTGGCTTACGTAAAATCAAGAGGCGGTGTCAAATCGCCGTTATTTTTGCAAATACATCTGTAACGGCGAGAGTTACGAAAAAAACCGTAAGAGAGAAAAGTTATAGAGGATTTTATCTGCTAAAAATTCGGTTATTCAACTTTCGTGTCAGATAATCGGTTTGTTTGCAGTTACAATTATATTAAAAACGGCTTTTTTTAGTGTTACTAACGTATTTTTCGCCCGAAATATTTGAAAATGGGAGGTTCTGGTCTCTGGTGGCCAACAACTGTGTCTGTAAAATTTGGTGCTGATCGGTTGAACGGTTCGACTTAAAGAAAGTGGGAACACATTACGGACAGACAGACAGACAGAAAGACATCGTAAAATCAGTGTTATTTTTGCAAATATCTGTGAAACGATGTGAGATATGAAAAAATAATAACAGAGCAAAGTTGTAGAGAATTTTCTCCTCTACAAATTCATGTATTTAATATCCGTGTCAGATGAACGGTTAAGCCGTTATTTTCATTTAAATTTTGAGCTGTCAAAAGGCGATCGCAAAGGCCTACTTTTAACGTTACTACCGTAACCTAAAGTGGGCCGGTGGTTCAAATCCACCTCCGGCCATCCAGATTTAGGTTTTCCGTGATTTCCCTAAATCACTCCAGTCAAATGCCGGGATGGTTCCTTTCAAAGGGCACGGCCGATTTCCTTCCCCATCCATCGCCACAAAATCCGAGCATAAGCTCCGTCTCTAATGATCACGCTGTCGACGGGACGTAAAACCCTAAGCTTCCTTCCTTTTCCTTCCTAATGTGAGCCAAAAAGACACATTGCCCAGGACATTGGAGCGCTGGCTACGTCCCTTTCCATACAGCACCCATTCACGCTTTCGAGCGAAGGATGACACCTCGACCTATCGGTACCTGTTTTTTTTTTTAATGAGTCTCGTGTACTTCTGAGTACCTTATTGTGGGCACAAGACTAGGATGACGACCCTCCCACCAAAGCGACCACCTCGCTGCGAGGTGAAGGGCCCTTGAGGTAAGTGAGTCGCGAGGTGACTTCCGTCTCGAGTCGAGCTCTCGTCGACGAAAGCGGCGACTGGGACTGCGCTCAGTCATGAGAGAAGGGCGCGTATTTCAAGCGAGGTTGCGTAAACGCGGCGGTCGTAATAGGACAGTACCGGCAAGTGCTCGGCAATGAATTGGCGACGGCAGACGTAAAGGACGCCCGGTCGGCGCGTAATTGAGATTAATTGCCCTCGCCGACTGAGAAAACGCCGCGCCGATGATGAACGGCCGAGGGGCTTAGCCACGCGTCCCACGCCGATTCTCTCTGCCCCGTATTACACTATTAATCTCACCGCAATTTGCGATCCTCTGAAGTACACCACTAGCCACCCAAAATGTAACACCAAGAGGGGCCGTAGATATCGCAGAAAAGTGTATTTGGCAGGTAAGACGTTATACAAATATCTGAACATAGAGCCCCATATAAAGACGATGAAATCAGTATAGTTACCGCCATTGCTACCTATAACCGCTGATACACACCATGGCATTGAATAAATCGTGCTCTGGATGTTCCGTTGGAATATAGCGCAGAACTCATCACATCTCTACTTTCTTATTATTTTTTAAATTTTTTTTTTACTTATTAATGCAGCAATATTTGACATCTTCGTTAGATCGTTAACTGGGACAGAATGCTGTTGATAGATTTCCCTGCTCAGTGGGAGAGGTCTGACAAGTAGGACAGCGATTTCGATCAAATTTTCCATGGACGTTACACAGGGTGTCCCAGCTATCTTGTCCACCCAAAATATCTCTGGAACAATAACTGCGATTGGAAAACGACTTTCACCGATATCAATGAACGGCTGGGGCCCATGAATGTACATATTTGGAAACATTCTAAAACGAAAGCAAATGTGTTTTCTAACACAAACTTATGTTTTTTTTAAATGGACACCCTATATCTTTTTCTTCGGCAATCCATAGCATGGTAAATCACATAAACAATGGCGTTGATTGCATCGCAATATTCCAATTACATCCCGAGATATTGCGACGCGAAGTTGACGCTTGAAATACGCGAAACGCGCGGCTAGCGCACGTCCTGAGCAGCACTGGGGTTCTCGCCTGAGTCATGCTATGGATTGCAGAAGAAAAAATATAAGGTGTCCATTAAAAAAAAAACCATAAGTTTGTGTTACAAAACACATTTGCTTTCGTTTTAGAATGTTTCCAAATATGTACATTCATGGGCCCTAGCCGTACATTGATACCGGGGAAAGTCGTTTTCCAATAGCTGTTATTGTTCCAGATATATTTTGGGTGGACAAGATAGGTGGGACACCGTGTATATTGCATACTAACTGAATACCCGGCGTTGCCAGGATATTTAATTATTTTAAAAAAAATGTTCAAATGTTTGTAGAGCTTATGGGACTTAACTACGGGGTCATCAGTCCCTAAACTTCAAACTACTTATGAACTAGCTAACACTAAGGACGGCACAAATATCCATGCGCGAGGGGGGATTCGAACCTCCGACCGTAGTGGCCGTGCAGACCATGACTGGCGCGCCTCAGTCAGCTCGGCCACCGCGGCCGGCATTTAATTATTTAGTAAAGCCTCGAGTTATTACTTCTCCTATTCCCCCCCCCCCCTCTCTCTCTCTCTCTCTGTCCATCTCCTTTTTTTCTAATAACATGTTGTATTTATTAGAGAATACATAAGAAATAAGATGTCTTGCATAATGTACAAAATTGTAAGTGCAGTATCCAAACCAAGAAAGATAGTAATCAAAATACAAATGACATGTAACATAAATTCATTCATTTAATTCACAACTTTACTATAAACAGTATTTCTTGTGACTTGTCCGGGATATAATACGAGTAATTTCTTTGGTGATCCCACCCCTGAGAAAGTAACATAAAGCTGTTCGTTTGAGAAACATGGACATGTCACCCCACTCCATGCTATTGAATAGATTGCATTCTGATTAATTAATCGTAATAGAAAATGCTTCTCACTGGAAACTGCAGTCTCTGGAAGTTAAAAGCTAGTTCTGTCGAAAATAATTGGTATTCGTTGGATGTACACTGTTTCATTCTCTTCCTTTCCTAGTCTATTGCTTTCAGGAATTTCCTTAAGCTGACTGGAATACAGGAGTGTTTTAGTGGTAAATACGGAAATGTATTAATACGTGGTACATGATGTGAGGCTTTTACCCATCGCAGTATATATGATCTCATATTATTGAATTATATCTTTTAAAATTATATAATTTTGCAGTTATATAATCACTTGTATATGTGCTGTATGTCGGTAAAATCCAGTACGAACAGAGATAGTTGTAAAGAAGTAAGACATTAAAACCTGATGCGTGGAGGGGCGGCTTTCCATGGACGTTACTGTTTATGTCCTTATATCTCGTGTAATGTGTAGTGTATTTGAAGTCTTTCAATAAAATTCTTGACCTGTCGATATAAGGTTGACAAAGAAAGATGTATTTCGGTGTTATCACTTTAACGGTGCAAGTCGGTTGAGTATCATCAGCGACAAAAAGTGATTTGGTAGCGCGTCATGTCGGTTTGGCCACCCCACGAATCCAGTATCAAGCAAAACTTATTTCTCTGCACATAAGGTTTCAGAACACGATCATAAGGTCAAATTTCCAGACTTTGAGCAAGTGACGAAAACATTCTGTGCATCACAAGTAAAACAGCTGTACACAGTCAATACACATAACTGATTATTGATCACACCTCCCGATGCTCCAATTCAAAATACACCAAAAAAGGTATCACAAACAGAACAATATTATAAAATGCACCGAAAAATTTCTTAGAAAAAGTTGCCGTGATGGAGGTTTGAACCTCTGGACGCACGGTTTGACAATCCAATCCCTCGTTCGCTCGACTGGCGACGGCGTTCGGAAGGTCGCTCATGTTTACTAGTCCCAAAGCTACAGCATGAAAACACAAAAATGTTCATTACTCGAACGTCGTTAACTTTAGACGCCATATATATTAGTAAAAAATGCTCATCTTCAGGTGAACTTTCGACGTATAGCATTGGAAACGCTTTCTCCATCATCAACTCTAACTTTGATTTCCTTTTTTTTTTTCCCGAAAATTACTGAGTGTCTGGCAAATAGCAGAAGCATGTGTCTCTCTACGTTCAATTTAGAAAGGCAATGCAAAATTCGATCGAAATCGGCGACCCACATGTCAGACCCCCTCCTTTTTAGTCGTGATCGAGTTTCGTTTCGGAACCAGAACAAGTTTGTAATGTGATTTCAAGTTAAATTATGTGCCAAAATGTTTGCTCAGTGACGAGTATAGAGAAATCTCCGGTCATACGCTGTTAATATGTTTCAATGGAGCGTTTTCCGCACTGAACTATGTTGTTTTGAACCGGTTAGTTCAACAATCTATTTATGTAAAACCATGCGCCACAGGAACGACGTTCCGCGGTGTGAGGAAGCCATTCAGAGCACAGATACTTCGAATTGCTATAGAACTTTAGGAATTATGACGTTGTAGTAAAATCTCTTGTCGATAACGAATTTAATTTTGTCTAATGCCCAAAATCAAAAATAATGTAGGAATCAATCCAGACTCAATAAAAACATAAAAAGAAAATAAATTTCAACTAGAACAGAACAATATAATATAATCAATAAAAAACAATAAAAATGAAAAATTAGAAAGATAAGAAAGAAATAGATTGATCTTCTTGCACTAATTATTAAACAACAAATCCAAAACCTCATCAAAATTAATATAAAAGAATGAAAATCAACACCAAACAAATAAACCATACTTAAATAGAATAGGAATATATTGAAATTATAAAGACTTAATAAAAATATCAAAGAATGATTTAATCAGCAACAATCAACTGAATTTGTTTTCTCAGAGTCCAATGATCGTGGTAATGCATTTAAATTTACCTATTTGTAATAAAATTGGCTTGACAAACGTTAAGGACTGCCTTATCTTTCGTAACGTGTTTCATTCTATTTGTAATATCGTGATAATAATTCATATCTGGAATGTTTTCGTGAAAGAACAGTGTCCTCTAGCACCTCTCTTTTGTTATCCATTTCATAAGTCGAAGCGATTAGAGGACGCTCATTACATGGGATGCTTGCATCTGAATTAGGATGCATGATAGTGCATAATGCGGAAGCGGGTTGCTGGGTGTAGTTATGTCAAGACTACAGTTACGTCAATTACACCAATGACCCAATGAGGTGCTTAATCCATAAGTGTGTGGAAAATGTAGTTAACATTAGAAGTATCTATTAAATGAACGACACAATAAGTTACTAAACACGTAAGTGCATGGTGCGTTACTTTACGTAACTGGTGTTTATTACATCAACGACCTAATGATGTGTTTAAATGGTAAGTGCATAGAGAGTGTTGTGTGTCAAAAATGTCCAGCACATCCCCGACTCGATGTGGAAGATTGTGAAGATTGTGCTTTTCTTCAGAGGCGTCTGGTACTCAAACTCGTAGTTATGAAACTAATTCCCGTAAGAGTAAGGGCTTCAAACTTGCCCACCCCTCCCCACTAACGATAGGATCATTGCCCGTCACCGGCATATTATGTGTGTGTGTGTGTGTGTGTGTGTGTGTGTGTGTGTGTGTGGCGTCTGTTCCGAAAGAACAGACGTCTCTTCTGATCCTGCAGTTGTTATTATTTAATATTCACAGAATATAAGACATCAACTGCGATTGAGCAAAGCTGAAAATGTGTACCCAGCCGGGATTCGAACCCGGGTCTCCTGCTTTCTAGCTGGGAATTTGTATCCTACGGGAGGCGTGCTTAGGTAGTCCTTGCAGGTGCGGTGATCACTGTGTCCCCAATGGTGTAGGGGTCAGCGCAACTGCCTAGAAAGCAGGAGACCCGGCTGGGTACACATTTTCAGCTTTGCCCAATCGCAGTTGATGTCATATATTCTGTGAGTACTCTTCTCCATTGCAGATCAATAATTATCTATAATTCTAATGCTCCCACATCCTAATGATTACTATCAATTGTCAACTTGTAGCAAAGCCCCCCCCCCCCCTTGACTTACCACCATTATTCGACTGCAGCTTCAAATTTCAAAGTTTCTTTCTTTTTCCTTAGGTTTTTGGACAATGCGGTATTCAAAATACCCTCCCATTGGTCCCAGAATCTAACGCCCCTGGTTTTAATTTTGATTGATGATGTCCGTGGGAATGTTTCCATATATACAGACCTTTTAAGTAAATTTTAATCGGATGACAGCGGAAAGCAATTCGAACGTTGGGAATTAGTAAGGAATTTCGATATGAATGGGTTTTTAAGTACAATTTAGTTTAATCCCTGGAACGCTTATTACTTTATCATTGCTGTATTTTTAATTATAGTTTTTGTTTTAATTCAGTACACCTGTAGATGCTTCTGTAATGACGTGAAACTGGTAGTAGATATATAATGAGTGATCTTAATAAAAACAGCTTAAGCGGCACCGGAATTATTCTATTTTATAGACTGACAATCATTGAAGCTATTTTTAAATAGTAGTTTTGTCAATTTTCAAAAAATTGTTACCATCTTTTAACAATAATTGATAAATTCATTTATGAAAATATGTTACACATGTCTGGCACACCAATGACCTAATGAGTTGAATGACGTACAGTTGCCTCACCGGACATTTGCCACGGGCAGGGTTTCCTGGACTTTGACCACACCTGAACCTTCCCAGGTAGTCGTAGTGGTGAACCCTCAGACACGGGACGCTTTCCTCGTATTTCTGCTGTCCGCTTTCAAACCGCCGTCTCACATCTGACTCGATACAGTCACTATGTAAGAGACCTTCTTCTTTGACATCTTTCCGAAACGTACTGCTTCTTTTCAGTATCCCGAAATCTAAATATTTATAACTTTTGAGAAAAGAAAGCAATACCATCGTCAATGACAGTACGTAAGCACAATTATGGACCCATTCTCCCTCCTTCTGTACGGTAGCTACCTTCCACAGTTATTGACTGTGATAGAGTTTGTCGTTATGGGAGGAACACGAAGAGAATGATGTCAAGAGAATGTAGATGTTTGCTAATCATTTACATTCGATCAATGCATTTCTGCCTACTTTAATTACTACAACTGCATGTCCAGAAAATCAGCGAGGAAAGAAGAACGACACACACCATATTTACTCTCTACAATCCTTTATCCCTTGAGGTGAAAAATTAGTTAATAAAGTGTATTGGGAAAGAAAATGCGTTCACAAAATGGAAATAACGTGTTGTGGTAAGATGTTTGACATGCCACCTAAAGTCGACATAGAGTTTTTAAATGTTTAAAATTAGGAAATGGAGTAATATGGAATGCTATGCTTGTAACGTAAATTGTTGTTCTATATCAATTTGCTTTGGCATCTACAGAGTCGCAGAGAAAGCATCAGACAATTTGTGATACACTTTTGCAGTATTATATCAAACAGTTTGTAACGTTTCTGCTATGTTGCACACTCCTTACAAAAATCAGTTGCCAACATATAAACACAAAATATCTGACACCTACAATAAAACTTCACTACCGGGCATGTAAAATATCACACTTTCGCCTTCAGTTTGAAATTCTATTAACACTATTAGTAAAACGCTTTTAAGAAATAGTACGTTGATTTAAACATAACTTTGGCTGTCCTTTTACGTAATTTTCAATTTTTAATACTTTCGTAAATAATAGCTGCAAACACTAAAAATGCATTACACTTAGTTCCGGAAATTGCTGAACCTATATAGATACTAATTTGTATAAAAATAACAATACTACATGTTGTAACTATTGCACAACATGATTACATATATACCTTTTGTTTAAATAAATTAGGGCAGACCATGTTTTATATATCACTGGATCCTAAATTAAATACTGATCATTTTTCATGCACTAAAATTAATGATCCGTTTGGTACTTAGAAACTATCTTCGAAATTAACTAAACTACGACAATAAATCCGTATTAATAAAAAATTAGACCGCAAACTGAAATACATTAAAATTCCATGTCACAATAATAGTACGCCTACACAATATTGACAAAACAAATATGTGTGCACTTCGAAAACACAAATAATGTAAATAATTTGAGCACTGTAAACACTAGTCAAAGGATGACTTTAAATTTGTGTACCACATTAAATACAAATTTCATGAAACATGTACATACATTGAGATAAATAGTTAAAGCTTAAATGTAATGTTTTAATTTCTGTATTTTGGCACATTTAATGTAAAAGAATATTGTTTAATTGTGAATTACAAAACTTTGTCATCAATCTTATTACGCGATTACGTAGAAAGATGTTTGAGAGAAACCATGTTTAGTTAGTCTTCTAGCAGTCACAAACCTGTAAGCAGCTCTGTTGGCTTGCCGCTGCATTTTTTATTTTATTTTTGATTGTGCAACAATGTGATTGATTTAAACTTTATTTAAATGGAAATAAAATCGTTTCCATTTCAGCTGACATGTTTATGATTTACGAAAAGATCCTGTAACATCAAATCTTTTAGTGAATGCCGAAGACAGCTCACAACGCAATTGACTACAGCCAGCGTATAAGTTCATTTTATATCAACTTCACCTACAGTGGAATGACTTTGTTATAGAGACTGTGAACTAATAAAACTTTCCGTGATTTAGGAAAATATTACGGCTCAGTTTGAGTCATTCCCAAAAGTGGTGACTGTCGTTAGAAGTTGGAGTGTGACATGAGCCCCTCGACATCCTAATTCAGTTTACAATGACGCGATAAAAAGGTTTCGCTTGCCTCTCGCCGCAGCATAGCCGAGGGCCCAGTAGCATGTTCCTGGTGGAGGAAGACTCCCGTCTCTTCATTACGCAGCCATGCTGACAGCTGAGGGACAGCTGGCCCATACTCCCCCTGCGCCCAAAATCCTAAAGCGTCCTACACACGGTCCGATTTATCCGGACAAATCTATCAGCAGTCCGATAAATTGGACGTGTGGAGGCGCTTCCCGACCATCTTTTCTTGTCGGGTGGTTGGTCTGGCCTGACCATTAGACATCCGACCCTCCCCCCACCCCCACCCCCCACTCCACCCTACAAATTGTACAGTGTGTAGCGCCAACTTCCTGTCTGGCGATCGTCTGCTGTCTGCTCACAGTGCTCACAAGTCACGAAAACGATGGCGAGGCCGCGGTGGCCGAGGGGACTAAGGCGCTCCAGTCACGGTCTTCACGGCCGCTACGGTCGGGGGTTCGAATCCCCCCTCGGGCATGGATATTTGTGCCGTCCTAGTTCGTAAGTAGTTCATAAGTAGTTTGTTAGTTTAGGGACTGATGACCCCGTAGTTAAGTCCCATAGACTATACAAACATTTGAACATTTTGAACAAAACGATGGCGAACGGAGGAGATGTTTACGGAGATCGTATAGTACTAACTGAGTCTTTAGAAAGATACTAGATGACCCAGTGAACTTCGTATCACTTAACTCTTAATATAAACCATGCTAATATAAATCATATGTATTTTAGACCCATTACCTTTGAACGTCAAATGTGCAAAATTTTATGGCACTCGTACGAATGATATTGATATCACAAAGGGAAAAGAGCTCTTTCAGTTTTCCATAAATTTTCTTATTTTCTGGCCAACTATTCCAAACTTTTACTTCACTCATACCTTCCTCTCGCTTTGAACGTCGAATGTGCAAAATTTTATCGCAAACAGATGAATTGTATTCATATTTCATAGAAAAATCTCTTTCTACTTTTTCTGTATTTTCCTATTTTTCCGGTAAACTTTTCCAAATTTTTATTTCATAAGAACGTTACTCTTGCTTTGAACGTCAAATATGCGAAATTTTATCGCAACCATACGAATAATATTGATATCCCATTGAAGAAATCTCTTTCAGTTTCTCGCGAATTTCCAAATTTTATGGGTAACTTTCTCGATCTTTTAGCTCGTAAGAACGTTCATCTTTCGTTGAACGTCAAATGATCAAACTTTTATCGCAAGCGGATGAACGGTTCTCAACTTACAGTATTGAGTACATTTAGAAACACATTGAAAAAGAAACTTCGTCCGAATTTTGCGACTTTCCTTTTTAACTGTCTCTATTTATTATTATTTTTTAGCAAAAACTTTTCTTAGACCTTAATGAACAAAGCAACAAAAGAATTACCCCTCTCCGTTGTGCGAATAGTCAGTTATAGTGCTGAATTCAATCAAAAACACATTGATAAACGCACTTTCAGTTTTCTCAAATTTTCCAATTTTCCGGTAGATTCTCCACAAAAAAAATTATTTCATACAAACCTCATTACAACCATGTGGCAATTTATTTTTATTCGTAAAAAAAATAATTGATTTCGGTTTGTCCTAAATTTTTCTACTTTCCGGACGACTTTTTGAAATTTTTATTTGATGGAAACTTTCATATTGCTTTCAACATGAAATGTACAAAATTTTATCGCATTTGGACGAACGGTATTGATAGCTCACTTGAAAAAGCTGTTTCAGTTTTTTCCCGATTTTCCTCTTTTTCGGACAACTTTTCCATATTTTATCACCTTTTAAGCCTTCCCTGGACTTACACGAATATTTCAAGACTAAAATTAGCCAAATCAGTTCAGCCGTTCTCGAGATTTAGCGAGACTAACGAACAGCAATTCATTTATTTATATATATATATATATATAGGGAATTTAGATGTCTGTGGGACACCTGATTTGAGGAGTACAGCAACAGAGAAGCGAGAAATGAAGCACTCGCTTCTCTGTTGCAAGTTTTTAAAGTATAGCATCCCAATGCGACGCTTCTGACGATGAGGCGCAAAATCGACAACGTGAGAACGGCGCACAGAAGAGAATTTAAAAAGATAAGATTTGCATATTGTGACGATATTGCAGGCCCTCTCATCTCAATGTTATCATACGATACCGCCTGCCTGGTCCGCCCATCTCAATGTCATCGTACGATACCGTCTGCGTCGGACCCGGAATCGTGTGGTTTAATAGTGATATATGTTGCGTGTGACATTAAAAACGAAATAGCCAGCCTAGGAATCAGTGTAGGACAGTGTATCGGTGATACTGTGATTAAAACAAGCGATAGATTTCATTAATTAAGAGACAGTTCTATAAACAATAGTTTCGTCATTGTATGATATTTAAAGACTTAAACAGACGAATTGTAAAAACTTTTGTGAAAAACAAAAAGAAATGAAAATAAATAGCATTGTATATTTGTTAGGCTCATAAACAAGTTGTGTAGACCAGCTAATTGTGTTAATTAATGTAATAGTCGACATTCGAATATTGTTATTCTTTGTATATATTGGCTAACGTAAGATTTGGAGTATATTTTGAGAATGGCCATGATATTTGATAGTTCAATATATGTTAGGAACATGTATGATGTACTCGTTAACTAATTAATTGACATTTAACATTGCCGTTTGTTGTAAAACAAAGAGTACCGCTATTTTGTCTTAAATTATATGCGCCATGTAAAATTATTGTATGTATAGTTTTCATTTTATATTGTGATTATTTTTGTGTACATGAAATGTTTTATTGTTGTGTTCGATAATTGTAAATTAGTATATTAAATTGTTATGAACAATGCGTAATGTAATGTCATTATTGTCGATCTTATATATTTGCCTCACCGCCTTGCGTGAAGGAGTTCGAGTTTTGGCTTTTCTAACGTGCACTGGAAGCTATGTCAGTCTGTGTTTTGAAATGGAAGTACTACCGTTCTGATGCTTTGTATATGTTTTGAAGTTGTAATGTTTTGGTGGAAAAGCAGTTTGATTTCAAATTAAAGAAGAAGTGAAAAATTGTACATATCGAGTATTTATTTCTACCATGACGCCCCAGGAGAATAATAATGTTGCAGCGAGCACAACCCCCATACATCGTAATGTTGAAAAGCTAAGTATCTTGTTTGGAAGTGGTAGAATGAACTGTATTACTAAAAAATCTACTAAAACAATTCAAATGGTGGAGCATAGCTGGGTTTGCGTCATATACAGTGTCTACAGAGTGTCTGTGTTGCAGGAGAAGTGTTTGGATGTACACAATCGATGTTGGAAAAACCAAGGAGGACGTGAATTTTTAATTACACGGCAAAGAAAAACGGAGCACTTAACCTGTAAATTGGATGCTTGGGCCCGGATCGCCGCATCGCTGGACACTGAATAACAAGATAAGTACATTAGCACTTATTCATTTGTATTTGTAGTCTGGGTTGTTTGGCACTGTAAAAGACGATGTCAACTGAGAATAGGAAATCTAGTGTAGACATGTCAGAACAGAATTTGACGGCCAGTACACCTCGTATCAATGTATCAAATAGTGAAGAAATAATTCTTGCATCACCAGGTCTTATAGAGTTGTTAAATCGATTTACTGAACAATTAACTGAACGTATTGACAAGGGAAATCATGAACTTAAAAAGGAAGTGACGGCAGTTGAGGACGATATGAGCAAAAAGATAGATGACGGTGCAGCAGATTTAAAGTCTCAGTTGAGCGAAACAAACAGGGCAGTTGACGAAATCAGGAAATAAACATGTGATCTTGAAAGGGCAATAAAGTTAGGACATGAACAGCTGGACACTCGTGTGACTGTAGTAGAAAGTAAAAACAGTAATGTTGAGTCTGAGCTTGAGAATAAAATTAGTACTGTAGAAAAGTATTTTGACCAGGAAAATAAAATTAGAAAAACTAAAATTCAGGAAGTTAAAGTGTCATTAGAAAATTAAATTATTGAAAGTGTGACAAATTCTGAAAGTGTTATTAAGAAGGAGGTGTATAACCTCAGTCAAAGGGTCAGTTCTTGCAAGAAAGTGTAGTAAATAGCAATGGTGGCTTTAATTGGGCAAATGTAGTAATTAAGACATACCCTGGGGAAGGAAAAATCCACCCTAAAGACTTTTTACATCATTGCTCTGACAACTTCACTGTAGAAATGACTGATTCAATGAAAATTAAATTTGTAAAGAGATTTTTGGACAATGAAGCTTATACTTGGGTCAATCAGTTAGATACAGAGTACATGTCGTGTAATGAGTTTGAGAGGTGCTTTTTGAATACATTCTGGTCCAAAATCAAGCAGGCTCGAGTAAGAAGTGATTTCTTGCATGGGGGAAAGTACAGGGAAAGTTATGGCAATATGAGAGACTTTTGTAAGGCTGAAATCAGAAAATTAGTGCATCTTGACTCACCTTTAGATGAAACAATAGGAACCAAGGTTACTACAAGTCTAATGGAAACGGGCAGGAAAACTAAATGTCACCCCTATGGAAGCCTGTCAGTTTGGGGTGAGAAATAGGACAAGAAATCAGGCTACCACAAATAGGATCAGATTTGGACACAAATGGGAAAATGAGCAATATAGACAGAGACAGAAGGTAATGCACAGGGTAAATCGGCTCAAGTTTGACAAAGAACTGTGGGAAGTCATTAAGAACCAGGCTTGGAAAGAAGAGAACAATTGTATAGAACCAGAGGAGGTTTTACTAGATGATGATACTGTAGCTAATATGTATAATGCAAGTGAAGATACGGCTGTAGAAGAACCCAAAATAAGTGAAGAACGTGATGTGTTTGGACTGTGTAAATTGCTAAGTGATCAGGTTGAAGATGCTGAAGACAGACTGAATGTTGCTGCTCATGAAACTGTGAAGACTGAGAATCATGAAAATTTTGATGATTTGTCTTGTGTGAGTTCAGAGAAGTCAGAGGATGACAGTGTCAACACTGTGAAGAAGATGTGGAGGTCATGGAGTTTGAAGATTTGGAAAAGGAACTTGATGGGATGATTTATGTTGAAGTCAAGGAAGGTTGCATCGTGTCTGATGGCCATTGTGAGGCAGTGCGTGTTGTAGATGATGTCAAGTCTTGTGAGAATCACGCCGTACCAGTGAAATTGAGCAGTACTGAAAGTTGTCGAAGCAGAAACAGGCAAGAAGAGGTAGGGAAAGGCATCTTGCATTGTGTCATACAGAGCTACTTTGACAAGGAAGAGAAAGCCAACATTCTAGATAAGTTACTGTGTAAATATCATGAGCTAGAAGATAATGTACCTAGGTTAGAGCAGTGTGTTATCAATTATAATTGTGTTTCTAATGGATGTATGGTTCGTCAACCTGTTGAAAGTAATGTGTCCCTGCATCATGTACAAGCTAATGACGATTCCTGTACTATGAAACATTCAGATATTATTGAAGATCTTACTCATGAAGAAGAGGAAGATATACAATTTGTTGTCACTGGATGCCCAAATATTACGGTGTTTATTGATGGAAAAGGCAAGGAAGCGTTAGTTGATACAATTTAGAGATTGTGTGAAACATGTACCGGACTACATTGAGATGCCTGCAGTAGGAATAAAGATCAATGGTGCTACCGGCAGACACAGCAAGTTAGTTAACCGGCAAGCAGTTTGATTTCAAATTAAAGAAGAAGTGAAAAATTGTACATATCGAGTATTTATTTCTACCACGACGCCCCAGGAGAATAATAATGTTGCAGCGAACAGAACCCCCATACATCGTAATGTTGGAAAGCTAAGTATCTTGTTTGGAAGTGGTAGAATGAACTGTAATTATTAAAAAATCTACTAAAACATTTCAATATGAAATAGAGATATCTTATGAAAATATCCTTGAAATGTAAAAATTACACTAACGCCAGAAAGAGATAAGTTTTTCTAATTTGTGTCGATATTGTGCACTAGTATAATTACCGTATTGCATGGCACTCCGGGTAAAAGACACCAGGTCGTCGGGAGCAGGCGTGGATACTCTTCATACTCCACGCCTGTGGTACTACGACCTACTGTCCTTCCTCAACAAAAATAATATTAATACCAGAGCGGGTAAGGAAACAGGAGGCGATGAAGGAAAAGAGGATGATGCCACTAATGTAACGGTAAGACAATTTTCTCATGTTTTTTAGTAAACCGTGTAAGTTTGAGCTTAGGCTAAAATTTTATTTTGTATCTTTGAGATGGAAAAAATGTCCAGTTTAATTCATAGTACCGAGTACTGAGGATCAGTAAGTTTCTGTAAGTGTAAAATATAATCTAGCAGCATACCAACATATCGTGACTGGTGTTGACATATTTAATACCCTTGTATACCAAAGGGAGAAAGAATTACATTTAATGTAGTTAAATAACTATTTACCTAGATGTTTGTGTAATACCATGAGTTTACTTGAAGCAAATATATTGAATACATCAGTCTAATGTGAACTTTAAAATTCTCCCGGCGGATCGAATATTCATAGAAGTTTCGAGTATGCAGCCGGTCGTCGTCTAAAACATCACACGATATTTCGGCCAGACACCTGCTAGCCATCTTCAGGTGAGTCGATGAAGACTGAAGAGTGCGTTTTTTTTTCTTTATTGTATTTCCACACCAGCGATTACACCAGTAGGCTGGCAGCAGCTCCAGAGGCTGCTCTTCAGCCGAGAGAATAAAATACATTGATGAGATGAAATTTAAAATATATGACAGGCGAAAAATCAAAGGAGGAACAATGACACATACATGGCGATAATTGGAGGTACAAACAGTTGACAGGTGAACAAAAACCGGATGTAGTCAGTTAAAAAACGAGGAGCCACGGTGACTTAAAAAGCACATGTTGGACAACAAGAACACAGGACGGCGAGTACACGGAGACACTAAGTAAAATACACGGTGCGACGCTTGTCTGGTTGCGGTGGACGCAGTTAAAAAACACACACTTCACTGTAGCACAATACACAACATTTGACGTAGCACTTGTAAAACTGTCGGTCCAGGACCCCGATAAAAAGGGGGGGCGGAGCAAAGCGTGGGGGAGAGGGGAGCAAAAAAAAAACGGCGGTGAAGAAAAGGGGGGGCGGCAGGGAAGAGCCGTAGGGACTCCTGGGCAGGGAGGGGAGTAGCCAAGCGGGGGAGCGGAAGGGGAGGGAGGAGAGGGGGCACTTTATCTATGGGTGGGGGATCAGAGCTGGTAGGACGGGTAGATGTTGGAACGGAGGACGTCATCAGGAAGGGGGAGGCGGCGGAAATTACCCTGGGAGAGGACATGGAGGGTGTGGAGATGAAGGGAAGGGGGTATAACGCGGTAGAGGCGTGGCAGAGGCCCAGGGTTGGTAAGGATGGGGTGGACCAGGGGGTTGCGGGAGTCAATTTTACGGGTGGTATAGAGGATACGGATACGCTGGAGATATTCGAGGAGGTGGGGAAACGGGATCAGGTCATATAGGATCCGCGTGGGGGACGAGAGCCGGATGCGGTAGGCGAGGCGGAGGGCGTGGCGTTCGAGGACTTGGAGGGTTTTATAGTAGGATGTGGGAGTGGAGATCCAGGCAGGATGGAAGCTGCAAAGGACAGGGCGCATGAGGGACCGGTAGGTGTAGAGAATGGTGGAGGGGCTGAGACCCCACGTCCGGCCGGTGAGGAGTTTGAGGAGGTTAAGGCGGAAGAGGGCTTTCTGTCGGACAGTGCGGAGGTGAGGGGGTCCAGGAGAGGTTACGGTCGAGGGTTAGGCCAAGGTACTTCAGGGTGGGGGTGTGGCGGATAGGGCGGTTGTGGAGAGTGAGGTAGAAATCATGGAGACGGAAGGAGCGGGTGGTACGACCTATGATAATTGCCTGGGATTTGTCAGGATTGACGGAGAGGAGCCACCGGTTGCACCATGAGGCGAACTCGGTGAGGTGGGACTGGAGCAAAAACTGGGAGCGGGCAAGGGAGGGGCGAGGGCTAGGAAGGCGGTGTCGTCAGCATATTGTAGAAGGTAAACCGGAGGCTCGGGTTGGGGCATGTCGGCGGAGTAGATGAGATAAAGGAGAGGAGAGAGAACGGAGCCTTGGGGCACCCCGGCAGAGGGGTAGAACAAACGGGAGTCGGAGTTGCAGACAGTGACATAGGAGGGGCGGCGGGTGAGAAAGGAAGCAATGAGGCAGACGTAATTAATAGGAAGGGCGTAGAACTGGAGCTTGAAGAGGAGACCGGAATGCCATACACGGTCGTAGGCTTTTTGGATATCAAGGGAGACAAAAATTGCGGAGCGACGGGAGTTGAGTTGGACAGAAAGGAGATGAGTAAGGCGAAGGAGCTGGTCATCGGCAGAGAAGGAGGGTCGGAAGCCACATTGGGAAAGGGGGAGGAACTGGTGGCGATGGAGGTGCTGATGGATACAACGGGAGAGGATGGTTTCCAGGACCTTGCTGAACACGGAGGTAAGACTGATGGGACGGTAGGATGAGGTCTGGGATGGGGGCTTATCCGGTTTTAGGAACATGAGAATACGGGAGGTCTTCCACAGGTCGGGGTAAAAGCCGGTGAAGAGGATGACGTTATATAAGGTAGCAATAACTTCGTGGAAGGAGGGGGGGCAAGCTCGGAGGTGACGGTAGGTCAGCCGGTCGTGACCAGGGGCGGTGTTGCGTTTAGTCCGAAGAGTGTCAATGATGTCACGGGCGGTAATGGGCGTGTTCAGTTCTGAGGGGGGAATGTGGTCCAAGTACTGGAAGCCGGGGGCGAGCGGAGGAGTAGAGGTATCGGTTCGCTCATGGACATCCGGGAAGAGAGAATAGTCAAAGAGAGGATCATCAGGAATGGAGAAGACTTCAGAGAGGTAGGAGGCAAAGTGTTCTGCCTTACTGGCGTTGTCAGGAAAAGGACGGTCATCATGGAGAAGCGGGTAGTGGGGGGAGGAATGACCGCCAGTAAGGCGGCGGAAGGTATGCCAGTACTTGGAGGAGTTGACAGGGAGCGTGGAATTGAGGCGTGTGCATGTCTGGCGCCAGTCCCGGCGTTTTTTCGCGGACAAGAGGTTTCGGATGTGGCGTTGGATTTGCCGGTGGCGTTGGAGTGTGTCCCGGTCACAGGTCCGGAGGAAGGAGCGGTAGAGACGACGGGAAGGAGAAGGACGGCCTATGGAGGAAGGGTAGGACGGTGAGGATAAATCGCCCGGGTGGGGATGTGGGCATGGACCGCGTCAGCAACGGTCTGCAGGAGGAAGGAGGAGGCATGATCAATATCGTCGGGAGTGCGGAGGGGAAGTGGGTGGCTTGCGACCGAGGTGTCAATGGAGCGACAGTAGGCATCCCAGTTGGCACGGGAATAATCATGAACGAGTTTGGGAGGGGGCATAAGACGGGGAGCACGGGCAGGGCGGGGGCGGTGGTCAAAGGTAAGTAGGACAGGGGCGTGGTCACTGCCTATAAGGTCGAGGACATCTGCCGTGACGCGCCCTAGGAGGTTGGGAGACGCCAGGACGACGTCGGGAGTGGTGTTGCTTTCGGGGCGGGTTGGGCGGGGAAGAGGAAGGACGTCGCCCCGGAGCGAGGTGGTGACGAACTGACGCCACC
Source organism: Locusta migratoria (assembly GCA_026315105.1). Classification (NCBI taxonomy): domain Eukaryota; kingdom Metazoa; phylum Arthropoda; class Insecta; order Orthoptera; family Acrididae; genus Locusta; species Locusta migratoria. The sequence continues at coordinate 545,251,558 of CM048746.1, forward strand.
GCCGGAGTTCAGCGGGCGGACGGGAAGAAAGGTTAAGGTCGGCAGCAATCACATAGGTCGTGAAGGAGCGGTCTACGTGGGAGAGGAAGGCATAGGGGAGGGGAGCAGTGCTGCGGATATAGATGGTAGCGAGGGTGACAGTAAGGGATGGGAGGAAGAAGCTGAGGATCAGGTGTTCAGTGGGGTCATTAAGGAGAGGTTGGAGGCGGACGGGGTGGTGGCGGAGGTGGCCGATCGCCACTCCGCCTCGGGCGAGGGGTGGGGGGCCATCGGTACGGTGGAGGACGTAGGGAGCAGTGCTGATGGGACGGCGGGGTTGGAGGAAGGTCTCGTTCAGGAGGAAGGCATCCACGCGGTGGTGGGAAAGGGTGTGCATAAAGAGGTGTTTATTGGCAGGAAGAGAGCGGACATTATGATAGAGGAAAGTATAGGAAGGGCTTGCCATAGGGGCCGAAAGGGAGGGGTGAGAGGAGGGAGAGGGGGGCGACGGGAAAAGAGGGTACGGTGTGTCTAGACTAGGGTAACTTGCCGGCAGAAGGTGAAGTGGGAATGTGCACGGGAGAGGGTGGCGAAGGTTTCGAGGTGAAAAACGGAACGGGCGGCAAGGGCGATCTGCTGGAGGGTATGGGGACGCTGGAAGGGATGGATGTTCTGGAGGACGGTCGTGACAAATCGGATGACGTCCTCTACGGTTGGAGGGGGGCAGAGGGAGTTGTTGGGATGGAGAGGGGGATCAACAGGACGAACTGGGACGGTAAGTTCGGGAGTGGTGGGGGCGGGGACGGATTTGCATTTATAGGAGTAGGTGGGATGGGGGCCACCACAGGTGTTGCAGACGGGAGGGGAGGTGAGGTTGGGACAGTGTTTGTGGAGGTGATTGGACTTGCAGTGGGGACATGTGGGTGGGTTGCGGCAGTCCTGTGTCAGGTGGTCGTTGTAAACGAGACACCTGGCACAGCGGTAGGATTGGGGTGGGGAGCGGGAGGGTTCTACCTTGTGGCGGCGGTCATAGATAAGGGCCCCCTCGAGGAGGGGGCGGTCGATGGAGGATGCGGATTCAGTGAAAATCCGCATCAGGTAGGTGGGTCCGGTGGCGTTATGGATTCGCTTGGCAGAGCGAACGGAGATGTCTGGGTGGGCGTTGAGTTGGCCCAACACCTCCTCCTCCGTGATAACCGGACTAAGTTTGGTTATCACGGCGGTGAGGATGGGCGGACGGCGGGGAGGGAGAGGTTGACAGGGGGAGGAGGAGGTATAGTACGGGGTGAGGGTTGCGTGGGGGCCGAGGTGGATGGCAGGGAGGCGCTGAAGCATGTCGGTGTGGAAAGTAGGGCTGGGAGATTTGATAAGGACAGAGTCCCTACGGGGGATGAGTTGGGCGATAGGGGCGGCAGGGAAGTACTTTCGGAGTTCTAGAGAGAGGGTACGATTGTCGAGGAAGCGGGGATCTGGACGGGAGAGGAGGTAGGTGTACAGATCCGGTTGGGTGGGGACGGGTGCAGTGTCCATTATGTCGGCAGGCTGTGGAGGTGGAGGTGGAGGAGGAGGGGGAGGAGGAGCCTTCTAGGAGGCGGAAGGGACGGGATCCGCTCTTCCACGTTGGGTGGTCTTTTTACGGGCGCCAGTGGAGGAGGAGGAGAAAGACGGAACGGGGTCGATGGAAATGTGGCGGGGGGCCGGGGCCCTGTTGCGGTGCGGCGGTAAAAGGCGCGACTGCGGGGTGTCGGCCAACGTAGCCCGGCGATGGGTGATCCGTGCTGGTGAGATGGGGGGGGGGGGAAGTCTGCAGGGGAGGTGAGGGGGAGATACACGGTGGCTGGGGGTGGAGCAGAGACGCGGGAGGCGGCTGTGGTGGAGAGGAGCACGGAGAGGGGGATGTCGTGGGAAGGGCGGGCGTGCGTGGAGCTCCAAGTCGTGACGGTGGGGGCGGTGGTGGGGGTGGTATATAAAATGGCGGTGGTGACGGTGACGAGGGTGTTGGACATTGCTAAGGACAAAGAGGGAAAGAAGTCGAAGAGAAAGAAAAGGTGGAAAGTTCAAGGTAAAGCTGGCGACCACTGCAGGCGGCCGGCTGGAACTGGCGGAGGCCTCGGGCCGCGGTGGAGCGGCGGGAGACCACCGGCAGCTGGCTGGAGGGCGGCGGCGGCAGAGACGACGCCGGCGGCGGCAGCGGCGGCGGGTGGACGGCGAGCACCGACCCGAGGGGATCGGGGCGGTTCCGTAGCGGCGGCGACGGGGCGGCGAACCGGTCCGGCGGTCAGCGGGACCCCCGGGGCAGAACCTCCGGGCGGCGGCTGCGGCGGCGAGACGATCCCCGGGCTGGACTGGGGCAGCGGGGCGGCGAGCAGGTCCGGCAGAGCCTCCTGGCGGCGGCGCCTCCAAGCAGGGCTGGGCGGCGACGGCGACAGCGACAGCGGCAGCGGCGACAGCGGCGGCGGCAGCGGCGAGCAGCAGGTCCTCCTGGCACTGGAACGGCGACGGCGACGGCGACGGGCAGCAGGGACGGCGGCAGACGTGGAAGCACAGCAGAGTTACGGAGACAATCGTAACGGCGATGCCTGCTACCAGGCGGAAAGGATCGACGGAAGAGTGCGTCCAGCGTTCCACTATATATAGAAAACTTGGCGGTTACAGCGCATGCGTCAAAACATAAACAGACAGGCCACACTGCCGGACGGCAGCGCCCTCGCTGGTGGAGCCGCGGAGTTCAGCTGTCCTCTGCACTGCCACTGCCGCTCACAGCCGACGTCGGCGCTATCCGTCGTCTTCGATTTGAGCAAATTTTAGTAATGACGGGATTCCATGCTTTGTCAAGATTGTAGCCACTATCCCGATTCATCAAATTTTCAGCGACACGTATTTCCACAGATTCTTTGATAATCAAAAAGATGTTGCTGTTGTCAAAATTACCGTTTTATCGTACTCCATAGAGTGTCCGGTGGAAATGCAATGTTCAGCTATAGCAGACTTGCTTGGCTGTAAAAGGCGTGTGTTGCGTTTGTGTTCACTGCAACGTTCTTCAACAGTGCGCGTAGTCTGGCCTATATAAGCCATCCCACATTGGCAGGGAACTTTGTAGACACCAGCCTTACGTAACAACAAGTCATCCTTAACCGAACCCAGCAAGTCTGAAATTTTGGATGGTGGGCGGAAAATTACTTTCACTTGAAAATTTTGGAGAATTCTTGCTATCTTAAACGAAATATTGCCCACAAACGGAAGAAAAGCAAGGGATTTTACCGGTGTGTCCTCCTCGTTCTCCACTTTTTTGTTCTTCTTTCTAAGTGAGAGTGCCTTACTTATTTGCTGGTTAGAATATCCGTTGTCTCGAAACACTTGCTGGAGGTGAGCCAGCTCTTGTGGCAGTCTATCAGCATCTGAGATTGTATGGGCTCTGTGAACAAGTGTTTTAAGGACACTACTGGTTTGCGACGGATGGTGACAACTTGAAGCCTGTAAATATAAATCAGTATGAGTTGGCTTCCGAAAAACTGAGTGTCCCAAAGAGCCATCATCCTTCCTTTTAACTAAAACATCCAAAAAAGGTAAGCATCCATTTTGCTCTACTTCCATTGTGAACCGGATGTTATCATGAAGAGAGTTGAGATGGTGTAAAAACTTCTTTAGATTATCTTCCCCATGAGGCCATACAATGAAAGTATCGTCTACATATCTCCAAAATACTGTGGGTTTAAGGGGTGCTGATTCAAGGGCTCGTTCCTCGAAGTCCTCCATAAAAAGGTTAGCCACCATGGGAGACAGAGGGCTACCCATGGCGACACCGTCAGTTTGCTCAAAGTATTCTTTGTTGAAAATAAAATAGGTCGAGGAGAGAACATGCTGAAAGAGAGCAGTGATATCAGCTTGAAAATATTTACCAATTAGTCTCAAAGAATCTATGAGAGGAACCTTTGTAAAAAGAGATACCACATCGAAGCTGACTAAAAGGTCAGAGCTACTAAGACGAAGAGCCCCCAGTCTATTGATAAAATCTGCAGAATTCCTTATATGGTGCGAGCATTTGCCCACCAATGGTCTGAATAAGGAAGCAAGATGTTTTGCTAAGTCATATGTGGGGGCACCAATATTGCTAACTATGGGACGCAAAGGCAAATATTCCTTATGGACCTACCTATGGCCATACAATCTAGGCGGTACAGAGCCATGTGGTCTTATGCTCTTGATGGTAACTTGAGGTAGTGAGGAAGAGTTTAAAAGAGAAATAGTCTTCCGTTGCACCCGTCCTGTAGGATCATCATCCAACTTTCTATAGGCAGATTCACTTAATAGCCCATACATCTTATCTACGTACACGGTACGAGGTAGTAGAACTGTTGCATTACCTTTGTCAGACTTCAAAATCACAGTATCAGGATCCTCTCTCAGATTTCGTAGTGCAGCCCTTTCTCCGGAGGTTAAATTACTGCGTTGTAGAGGAGCTTTCATCAGAGCACGGCTGGTCTCTCTTCTTATTTCTTCTGCAGCATCCGTCGGAAGGCTTCGTACGGCTTCTTCAACCCCACTCACAAAACTTATTAAAGGAAGTGCTTTGGGTGTAGGAGCGAAATTTAGTCCTTTACCTAAAACAGATAACGTCATATCGTCCAAAATTTTCTCCGTAAAAGTGGCACAATTTGTAATAATAATAATAATAATAATATCTATGAAGTTTAGATTGTGGATAGACTGTAAAAGATAAATTTTGCCTCCCAATTTTAGTATGAACTTTGTCAGATTGTTTGTATCAGTTATATTATCAAGGATAGGTGATATTGTGATTACAAACACTATTTTAGGTAAAATCAGTATAGATACAAACTGTAAACAGATTTTGTTAGAAGAAAATCAATAAATGTGAGGAATTGAATTCCCGAACTGTTAATTACCACACGTATGTGGTTTCAAGTGTAACAATTGTGAACAGAAGTTTTTTTTTTTTTTTTTTTTTTTTTTTTTTTTTTTTTTTTTTTTTTTTTTTTTTACGGAAATATATAGTGATATAGAAAAAGTATTTTACATACTATTTCTTACTTAGAACCCTTAACAACATTTGCGGAATGTTTCGGAAAAGTGAATTATAAATATCTCTGATTCTTGAATGAACCGTATATGTCAAAGAGGTAAAACTGATATCTTGGAGATAAAAAAGATCCCAAATTAAAACTAAATTGTAAAGACAATATCAATTACAGACAGTGAAATGGTTTTTAAGACTAAATTGCAAAGACAATATCAATTGCAAACTGTGATTTTTTTTATTTTTTGATTTATTTATTTTTCCTAATAGGCTCCAACTCAACAGAACTACCCGGGAAAATATAACATTATTAAGTATGTTGTGTTGCCATAAACTCAAGCCTCTGGCCGGCCGCGGTGGCCGAGGAGACTGAGGCGCTTCAGGCACGGTCTGCACGGCCACTACGGTCGGGGGTTCGAATCCCCCCTCGGGCATGGATATTTGTGCCGTCCTTAGTCTTAGGTAGTTCATAAGTAGTTTGTAAGTTTAGGGACTGATGACCCCGTAGTTAAGTCCCATAGACTCTACAAACATTTGAACATTTCAAGACCCTGAGATAAAAGAATTTTTATGCTCGATATTGGGCCGTATGAATAAAACGGAGTAAGTAAAGTAAAGTAAGTTACTTTACTTACTCCGTAAAACGGAGTATCTACTTCATACTCTGAATTTCAGAGAACATACTCAGGTTCGCATGAATAAAGGTAGTCGGAGAATATACTTCAGCCGAGTACGTTCTCAGCGTGAGTAACAAGGTGGGAAAAGTTGCTCACAGCAGAGAACATTCTCCAATTTCGTATGAATAAAACTACAGAAGTTTCTCACGACCGGAGAACATTCTCCGATTCCTGAAGTGAGCTCTCTAGCGTACTTCGGGCTGAGTAACTTCTATTACAGAATCACACTAAAATAGTGAGTGAGGTAAATATAGGAAAGGTTGGGAAAAAGGCCAGTTGACTGTATTATAACCCCATACTGCTTCAACAAGCCTTTCAGTATAACAATTGGAAGTAGGGAGCAGTGGGAGAAAATAGTTCGACACCGTACGGGGGATATTGTCTGGTTCACTGAAGGGTCGAAATCGGACCAAGGCATTGGGGCCGGGGTATACGGGGTGCAGCCAAGACTGGAGGGCGTCATCTCTAGGAAAACTGGCCTTAGTATTCCAGGCCGAAATCACTGCCATCAGGGCATGTGTGGAGGAGAATTTGCATAGGTGCTACAAAGATCGTAGCATCTGTATCTATTCAGCCAGCCAGACAGCCCTGAGATCACTGGCAGCTCCTACAACAAGGTCTAAAATTGTTGCAGAATGTCACAGGGTTCTGGTGGAGCTAGGGGAAAGCAATACAGTAACCCTACTGTGGGTCCCTGGCCACTCGGGGATCAGTGGCAACGAACATGCCGACAGATTATCCAGGATAGGGGCAGAGACTCCATTTCTTGGACCGGAACCTTTCCTGACAATCACCAAGGCAATGATCAAATTGGAGCTACGTAACTGGCTCAGAAGACAGCACGTAGAATATTGGACCAAAGTCCATCAACAAAAACATGGCAAGGTAATGATGCCAAAGCCATGTTTTAAAAGAAGCTCTGCAATCCTGGGCCTGAACAGGAGAGATTAGACTCATGGTTGGATTGCTGACAGGCCATGGGAAATTCAAAAAACACCTACATACAATGGGAATAACAGAAGAGGACCCTAAATGTAGGATCTGTGATGACGGTGATGAAACTGCATCACATCTAATCTTCGAATGCATTGCATTGGAGAGTAAAAGACACAGAACATTTGGGACAACCAGACCCGAAGAAATTGTGTCTAATAAAGAACTGATAAAGGGACTCCTCGCACTGTTCAAGGGCATTGGTTGGCTTTACTAGATATACAGGGAGCGATGCCGCACAATAAACTTAGTTTCGGTGCGAGCAGTGGCGGGTTGGACCAAGACTGTTTTGGCCTCCCTGGAAAAATCAAATCAAATCAAATAAACTTCTATTAAGTTGCGTTTTACTGTGGTTTATAATAAAAATTACAACATTTGTGTTACTTAGAAGGCAAAAACAAGTTCCTTTATACGTAGTCTTAAAGAAATACGAGGGGATTTAGAAAGTAAATGCAAACAAAAATATTTTGTTGACAAGTATCTTCCTTCAGAAAAATTGTGAGTGTGACACTTCAAGCATTTTATATAGTGACGAAAGTTATGTCAGAGGAATGTTTTCATTACCGACATAGAAATGAAACACAAGTGGATTCAGCTGCGTGTTTTACCCGTTTGTTTGGAGTGTATATTTACAGTTGTAAACAGCTACATACCAAAATAATATTGTTCTTAAATAGGGTCTATTAGTAATGCCTAAAGATGTTAGTTCCAAATAAAGTGCATACCAAGACTTCACAGTTTCTATCACAAAATAAATATTGCTTCAATACCAGGTAGGCCTACTGAAGTATTGTTTCTATCCACACCGTCGGCGTATTCAAGATGCGTTTTCTGACTTCGTAATCGAAACTTTTGTTATGTTAGAAGTAAATAGACACGACAGGAAAATTAATAACTGATTAATTACATATCAAGCAGCCTGTCTCTTGTAACAAAATCAAATGTCCTAACGCTTATGACCAGAGCATTAGATGTCATATTTAACAAGTAGGCCTATCTCATGTTAAAAAACTCCGACAGCATTCCACGTTGAAACAGATGAATATGTGATGCATTCTTAAAATTTCGTTCGCAAATTGTGCTAACGCAACTTCATTAACAAAAAAGTTTCTCGAGTGACGAAAATTTTGTATCGTCAGAAGAATACAATTTCGTAAAAAGTGCACATTTAGTCTTAATAATATGTTCCTTCACAACAAACTAATATCTACAGTTCTTGAATGAAACTTTCATTCTGCAGGGGAGTGGGCGCTGATTGCCTGGCAGATTAAAATTGCGTGCCGGAACCGGGACTCGAACCTGAGACCTTGGCCTTTCGCGGGCAAGCGCACTACCGACTGTGCTGTCCCGACACGACTCACGATGCCGCCTCACAATTTTACTTCCGCCAGTACCTCGCCTCCTACTTTCCAAACTTCACAGAAGCTCTCCTGCGAACCATGCAAGACTAGCACTTCTGGAAGAAAGGATATGGTGGAGACATTGCTTAGCCACAGCGTAAGGGATGTTTCCAGAATGAAACTTTCACTCTGCAGCGGAGTGTGCGCTGATATGAAACTTCGTGGCAGATTAAAAACTGTAATATCTACAGTTCTTCCTGAACACGTAGATGCCTACTCCATATTTGTACACTTAATAATTTGCCTTATTAAGCTAGTTGAAAGAAATATATGATTGAACAGCTGTCCTGTGCCGGACATGACACACGGAGAACTTACTCAAGAAGGAGGGGAGGTAGCGAGAATGAACTTTCTGCTCAGAGCATATGCTTCGAAGTTTTTATTCATACGAAACTGAGAACTTACTCAGATAACGTTCTTTTGCTCTGAGAATCTTCTCTGGAGCATGTGCTCTTTTTTATTCGTACGGCCCATTCACTAAAATATAAGTTACAAAAACAGGCTAAATAAATATTAAAGACTGTACAGTTTCGAGTGCCAATATAGAAGGTAGCAATTCATTGCGTAAAAATACAGGAGTACCAACATACAATATCACAAGCCGGGAGCCAGTTACAGTTGTTGCCGTTACAAATCTCCTTGCAGAAAAAAAAGCGTCGCTGACGGAGAAGTGGGAGAGAGACGCGAGATGGCGTGTAGCGGGAGGGGACCAGGTGGTGATCAATAACGCAGCTAGCGACAGGCCGGGTTTTTCAGCGCTGGCCGCTAATTTGTACAGCTCGCTGGCTTGAGTTACTCGCGGGCTCCCAGCCGTGACCAGTCAATCGTCAGCGCGGCCACTAAACGCCGACAAATGCCGGCCGGCCGCAACCAGTTCCTGCTCCTGGTCCCTGGAGCGCGCGCTGTCACGCACAGTACAGGCGCACTCCTTTCCTAGTGGACAGACCCATGTGGTGGGGGGAGCGCATTGGTCAGGACCTAAAGTGGTGAGCTCTGTAAATGGCGACGTCTGAGGACCAAAGGGCACTACTGGGATGAAGAATGGCCGCCTAGCCTGATAAAGGTAACTAGCTCAAGCAGGCCACGCTTCGCCGCGGCTCAGTCTGAGCTGAATGGGAGAGCAAGTAAAAGAATTAGAAGATCACCTGACATAGTCTGGACTGGAGGCGATCGAATTGTTGTATAGTTTTCAAAATGACAAGACAAGCTCGCACACTACTAATTTATTAAACGACGACCTGTTTGGGTGCACTGTGTCACCATCATCTGGTCACATATATGTTATAATCTGGTCATCTTGTTAAAAAAAATTGGGTATAAAATAACAAGTGCAACATTGCACTTAGTCACTATATAAAAAAATACATAAGTTAAAAACATGACAACTTACAAAATACTGGCAGCTGTTACAAGCTTCCCAGGGTTTTATTTCCGGACGGAGAAGTTAATACTGCTTCCTCCTACAAGTCCCCTAAAACCTCCACATCCTTGCGGATGCTATTGCGTAGCTGTGTGCGTTTGTACCGCCCTACAGTACGCACGAGGTGCTGTAGTTGCTGTCCAAGACTTTATGGACAGCATAGAGTTCTGACTAACCTGTTGTCTTCTATAGTTGTGTCCCCAGCGCAGAAGACAGCATACAGGTCGTAGGTTCTTCTACAGCATACAAATGAGGCTAAAATAACTTCTGTATGATGGAAGCATAATAAGCGACTCGCGAGATTTTTAATAGTCAGGGATGCCATTTATTAAATAAATAATAAGAAAATGAGCAACTGTTGTTAATAGGATACGGCCTATGCTGCCCATAGTTCATGTTGAGACCTCGACTGTTATCACATTTACGCAAATCTTTACTCATGACCGGCGCGGTCCTGCGCGTATAGCGGTCAGCTCGAGACTGAAACTGCGGCGCGTTGCGAGACTAGAGGCCACCTGACGCTCTATTTCGCGCCAAAACAGGGCCGTCGCGCGCCTTCTGCAAATTGTTCTCTTGTTACAATAAGAGAAGAGACCTTAAACTTTTTAAACTGTCAAAAGCTAGTCTGTCCTTGAGAGATATTTATCATAAATTCTCAGCTCTGAATAATTAATATTTAGTATATAATAAACAAAACTAATTTCAAAATAAATCAAGTGACGTGAAACGCAGCAGCCAATGTGAGGAGAGCACCAGTAACATAGGCGGGCTTTCCCACGGGAACCAGCACGTACTGTGCCATATGCTACTGCTCCCCGCCCCACATTTCAACATATGCTGCACTGCTGTCTTCCTTCCGCGTTTAAGATGCTTACGATATTAGCAAAGAAACGGCCAGCGGCCAGAAATATGAAGTGGCCACAGGCCAGGAATGTCACAGTCATGCGATCTTGACTTGTCATTTTGAAAACTATAAAAGAATTAGACTTCTCGAGGAAACACAGGAGGCAAATCAGTACTCCCACCTTCATTTCTGTGGCTATACAGGGTTTATCAAAAAGAATGGCACAAACTTTCACGGTTGAAAGTACACCATAATAGAAGCGAAAATGTCCAGTAAACAAGTGTCCGCAAACGAGCCGTCTGCGAGATAATTGCGAATGTAAGGTTCCAAGCCGCCAATGACGTAAACATCGTCCTACTTAGTAGACTTGTAATTTAGACTTTACTATCTTCCAGGATTGCTTGAGGATGTTCCCCTTTAGCAACGTAAGAGGATGTGGTACATGCGTGATGGACCTTCGGCACATTTTGCGGTTGCTGTGAGACGGAAACTTAACGCGCAGATACTGCCAATGGATAGGTCGAGGGGGGCCTGTACCTTTGCCTCTGAGATCATTCATCTGAATCCTTTGGATTTTTGTCTCCGGAGTCACCTCAAAAGAGAAGTGTATAGCACACCCTTGAACACGGTTGAAGAACTGGAGCGAAGAGTTGTTCACGCTTGTTAAGAATTCCGAAACGATCCAGGAATTCGAAATTCATTGCAGAGACCAGCACAGTATTGCACCCACATGCAAGGAAGACACTTCGAACGTCTTCTTTAAGGGGAGCACGCTGTGGTTCGGGTCGAAATAAATCGACTTTCGGTTTTCATCATATTTCGATAGATTAAGGTTTTATATAAGTACTCAGAAAAGGATTTTGCTGAAAAAAAAAAGTTTTTGAGCATTTAAAGAGCATTTTCCTACCATGTGTCATGCCCACTTTTGTCACCCACTTTTCTGCATATATTTTAGATCTTCATGTCTCCTACTTTGCACGTTAGGGATATTTTTTTACTCCTGAGTGTGTTGGCTATCCTTGGAATGTAACGGTAGGTATTCTTTTGTTTCTAAACAATACGCTTTCAAACACGCGGTTAGTTTCGTTCAAGTGTGATTGCGATTACTTGTTATACTTACGTTTGCAGGTATAACAGGGGCAGGCAATTAGGAGAAATGAAGAAAATCTGGAGGCAATGAAGAGAGATGTTTGGGCCATATCCTCTCCTGATGATAAGCCGTCTCATTCATTGTGTCCATCAGGAGAAAATTCGTGGTGCAAATACAAATAGGGCTCAGGCAACTGGAAAGTCTTATTCTCATCAGCATTCTCTTCCTGCTGCTGTTAGTACAATATTAATATTTTCAGAGACTTGGCTCATAGTAACCTTCTAAGGAAATGTCTGCATGGGCAGACACAGAACCTGAATGAATGTTTCAACAGCATAATTTGGAACCGCCTTCCTAAAACTGTATTTGTAGGCATACATACAATGAAACCAGGAGTTCATGATGCTGTTATTACATTCAGTTGTGGTATTATTGGAAAGTGTTGGGTACTGGAAAAGCTGGGAATTAATCCTGGTGACAATATGATTACTGCGCTGCAACATTGCGATAAAATAAGGATAGCCGATGCAGACAGGTCTGCATCTAATATGGCCAAGAAAGCAAGATAAACATTCAGGAAGGTGAAAAAGAAGCTAGAAGACCTGCTAGAGCATCACATGTAGCAGGACAGTTTTAATTTACTGTAAGTAACAAATTTCAAATTTTTTTTCTTTAAAGTCAATTCGCCGCAAACTAAAATTTTCAGTACATATGCACCATTATATCAGAAACTACCTTAGATAAATGAATGAAATTTTCAGAGACTCTGCGTCTCTTCAGAGACATAAAAAGCCACCTCTGGGACTACATTTATTAATATTCCCCCATTAGGATGTACAAAAAAAAAAAAAAAAAAAAATCTGCAGAAAAACCTTAATTTTTTTAAATAAATTTAAAATAATATTTCTTAATAACTATAGAATGGATAAAGTAAATTTTAGTACATTTGACTCTATTAGCATCATGTAACATACAGTTCAAATATTAAGGTTCTGCATCAAATAGTTTTTTTCAGAAGTGGGTCAAATACTTGCCTAAATTAACATGGGTTAGATAGGCAGGGCAAGGCCCCCATAAGTGAAATGTGAACTAAATACGCTGTGAATCTTAATAGTTTAATTCCAAATTAATGTGAACTAACTAGGACGATATTCACAATGACGTCAGTGGTGGCGTGGAACGATACATTTGTAATTACTGACAAACAGCTCGTTTGCGGACCCACGTTTACTGAGACATTTTTGCTTCTATTTTGGTGTACTTACAAACGTCTAAGTTCGAGCCGTCCTTTCTGATACACCCTGTATATAAAAAAATCGATGTGTGTATTTTATGTTCCTCATAGACTCCAAGACGGTTGGTACGATTTTTATGAAATTCGCCTAGAACTTTGTTAGAGATCGGATCAAGATATTTAATGATTTTAGGACTATAAAGCGAAATATGGACAAGAATTACTATTTGGAAAAGCTATGTATTCTCTGATGTTTCATCTTTACCTTATTTCAGAAAATGTTTTTATTGGCTGACAACCCCCATGAAACACAGACACTGCCAATGTTGGGTGGCTTGCATGCCTCAACGATACAGATAGCCGTACCGTAGGTGCAACCACAGCAGAGGGGTATCTGTGGAGAGGCCAGACAAACATGTGGTTCCTGAAGTGAGGCAGCAGCTTTTTCAGTAGTTATAAGTGCAGGGAGAAGAAATAAAAACATTGCAGCTTGCTGATGACATAGTAATCCTGTCAGAGACCGCAAAAGATCTGGAAGAGCAATTGAATGGAATGGACAGTGTCTTGAAAGGAAGATATAAGATGAACATTAACAAGAGTAAAACGAAAATAATGGAATGCAATGTCAGAAAATCAGGCGATGCTGAAAGAATTAGATTAGGTAATGAGACAATAAAAGTAGTAGATGAATTTTGTTATTTGGGTAGCAAAATTACTTCTGATGGCCGAAGTAAAGAAGATATAAAATGCAGAATGGCTACGGGAAGAAAAGAGTTTCTAAAGAAGCGAAACTTGTTAACAACCAATATTAATTTAAATGTTAGGAAGTCCTTTCTGAAAGCATTTGTCTGGAGTATAGCATTGTATGGGAGTGAAACGTGGACGATAAGGAGATCAGATAAACTGATGATAGAAGCTTTTGAAATGTGGTACTACAGACGAATGATGAAAATTAGATGGGTAGATCACGTAACTAATGGGGAGTTGCTTAACCGAATCGGGGAGAAAAGGAGTTTCTGGCATATCCTAACTAAGAGAAGGGATAGACTGGTTGGACACATTCTGAGACATCAAGGAATTGTCAAATTAGCATTAGAAGGAAGCGTGTGGGGTAAAAATCGTAGAGGGAGACCGACGGACGAATATAGTAAGCAGATTCTAAAGGATGTAGGTTGCCGAAAGTATTCTCAGATTAAGATACTTGCACAGGACCGGGTAGCGTGGAGAGCTGCATCAAACCAGTCTACGGACTGAAGACCACAACAACAAAAACAGTGGCAACAGTCTGGTTGATTGATTGATCTGTCTTGTAACATCAGCTAACACGGCTTTGCCATGCAGTTACAGCGAGCGGCATGTTAGGACATGCACCTCTATTGTATGGATATATGATGCTAGCATCCCCTCAGGTGAAATATTCCAGAGGTAAAATAGTCGCCCATTCGCATCTCCGAGTGGGGACTACTTAGGAGGATGTGATCATCATGGAATACAAAACTGACATTCTACGGATCGGAGCGTGAAATGTTCTAACCCTTAATCGGGTAAGTATATTAGAAAATTTGAATAGAGAAATGGATAGGTTAAAATTAGATATAGTGGTGATTAGTGAAGTTCGATGGCAGGATGACAGGGTTTTTGGTAAGGTGAGAACAGGGTTATCAATACAAAATCAGTTGGTGATAAGGCAGGAGTAGGTCTGTTAATGAAGAAGAAAATAGGAATGCAGGTAAGTTACTACGAACAGCATAGTGAACACTTATTGTAGCAAAGATAGACAGGAATCTAACACTGACCACAGTCGTACAAGTTTATATGTCCACTAGTTCTGTTGATGATGAGGAGATCAAATAAATGTTTGAGGAGATTTAATTCTGATGGGGGACTGGAACTCGGTAGTAGGAAAGAGAAGGAAATGTATTAGGTGATTATGGCCTGGAGAAAACGAATGAAAGAAGGGATTGCCAGGGGGAATTTTGTACAGAGCACAACTTAATAATCACGAACACTTGGTTTAATCATAATGAAAGAAAGTGGAAGAATGCAGGAGGCACTCGGAGGTACCAGATTGACTTTATAATGGTTAGGCAACGATTTAGAAACTCTCAGCATAATTTATTGATTATGAACTGTAGATTAAATCTTTGCAAAAAGGTAGAAAATTAAGAAACTGGAATCTGGACAAACTAAAGAAACGAGAGGTGGATTTGAGTTTTAGAGGGAGCATAAGACAAGGATTGTCTGAAACGGGGGAAAGTAATACAATAGAAGAAAAATAGGTAGCTCTGAGAGGTAGCATAGTGCAGGCCGCAGCGAATCATATAGGCGGAAGGACAAGGCCTTATAGAAATCCCTGGATAATACAGGATATACTGAACTAAATTGATGAAAGGAGAAAACATAAAAATTAATCAAGTGAAGCAGGCAAAAGGTACAGACGTCTAAAAAATGAGGTTGACAGGAAGTGCTAAGCAGGAGTGACTTGAGGAGAAAAGCAAGACCGTAGAAGAATGTATAACTAGGGAAAAGATAGATACCACCTACAGGAAAATAAAAGATACATTTTGAGACAAGAAAAGCAGCAGTATGAATATCAAGAACGCAAGTGGAAAACCAGAACTAAGCAAAGAGGGGAAAGCTGAACTCTGGTATATATAGAGGGCCTGTACAAAGAAAATAAAGTATTCTAGAAGTAGAGGAAGATAGGAGATACTATACTGCGAGAAGAATTTGACAGAGCACTAACAGATTTGCGTAGAAACAAGGCTGCTGGAGTAGATGATGTCCGGTCTGAGGAATGAGGATGAATTGGTAGTGCTGCGAAAAGCTGGTTAGGTCGCAGAATTTTTTATTTTAGGTCCCACTTCTTGTACATTGCCACTTCATTGACGCGTTACGCTATTACCATCACCAAATTAGTATCTGTGAATGTAACAACGTTCTTAAATCCATGTATTTCCGTAAATGTGATTACGTCACAAACGAGGTACTAATCTCATGATGGTAATACCGAAACGCGTCATTGAAGTCGCACTGTACAAGAAGTGTGGCCTGTAATAAAAAATGTTGCGACCTAGCCAGCTATTCGCAGCAGTACCAATTCATTTCGTCATAGTCGCCTGCCTCCTCGACGAGTTTATGTCTCTTTTACAATGGATGATGATAATGGTCACGGGCACTGCGAGTAATGTGTGGATAAGTTGAAGGGCTGGGTCCAATGAGAAGTGTGCCATGGCAAATTTTACAATTGTGTACTAATGTGTCCGTATGGTTTAGCGATAAGCGTGACTACCTACTCAGCTAGAAACTCACAGTTGTAACGTTTCTGAATGTTGCACATCCCATACATTGCGAATACATCACAAGTTGCCTACATTACAAGCGCCATCATTTAGCAACTTTAAGTAAAAGTCTACCACCGGACGTGTAATTTGTAATATTGCCGTACTCTGTTTAAACTACTATGGTTCACTTACAAATAAACAACAATACAGGAAAGTTTATTCAAAGAACCTATTAATCTTTAGTCATCTCGTTGCTTAATATTGTGTCTCGATACTTTCGTAAATAACAATCACAACTACCATGGATACATTACACAGTTACAGAATATGTTGTTCCCATAAATTCGTTTACAAATATAAATACAACAACATTACATGCTGTAACTATTGCACAACTTTATTTCATATTTACCTTGTTTTTAAATAAATTAGGGAAGATCATGTTTCATATATCACTGGATTCTAAGTCAAATAGTTAATACAACTAAGTCACTCATTATAATAATACACCAGATAATATGAAATTATTGCCGACCTTTATAAAATACTACGACACTAAACAAAGCTGTATTTATAAAAAATTAAACCACAAATTGAAACAATTAAATAACAGTACACCGAAACACTAATTACAAATTATTGACTTAACATGTAAAAATTATAAATAAAACCAATAATTTGAGTAAGTGTAATATGTAAATTTATGAAGTCAGATGTATGCTTGTTATTTGTGTGACTAGTTTAAATGCAATCACAGTAATGACATACATCCGTTTAGCCTCAATAATTAATTATTACAAAACAAATGTACAAACAAAAATTATGATTTCTTTCAAATGTTAGTTTAACGTTTACATAAAACTGCATAATGCAATAGTTTCTATGTTTCTTCAGTCTTTATTGAAATGTTTCGGTAGAAGCGATATCGTGTCAGATTTGCTTGGGCTTTGCTGATGGTAAGGTTCAAATGTTCAAATGTTTGTAGAACTTATAGGACTTGACTACGGGGTCATCAGTCCCTAAGCTTACAAACTACTTATGAACTAGCTAAGACTAAGGACGGCACAAATATCCATGCCCGAGGGGGGATTCGAACCCCGACCGCAGTGGCCGTCCCCCGACGCAGTGGCCGTCCCCCGACGGCAGTGGCCGTGTAGACCGTGACTGGAGCGCCTCAGTCCCCTCGGCCATCGCGGCCGGCTGATGGTAAGGTTCTACGTCTACAGCAACATGGGATACTCTGCAAATCACATTTAAGTGCCTGGCAGAGGGTTCATCGGACCACCGTTATACTATTTTATCTCCCATTACATTTTCGAATAGCGCGCGGGAAGAAAGAACACCTGAATCTCTCCGTTCGAACTCTGATTTCTATATTTGATTCTGATGATCATATATTTTCGCATTCGGAGGAGAATGTTGGCGATTGGAGTTTCGTAAGTAGCCCACGCCGCAGCGATAAGCGCCGTTGTTGTAATGATTCCCATCCCAGATCCTGTATCATTTCCGTAACGCAGTCTCCCCTGTATCGTGACAATAGGAAACGAGCTGCCCTTCTTTGGACTCTTTAGATGTCCTCCGCCAAACCCACCTGATAAGGATCCCACACTGGGCTACAGTACTCCAAAATAGGACGGACAAGCGTAGTGTATGCACTCTCTTTAGTAGTTCTGTAGCATCTTTTAAGGGTTCTGCCAATAAAACGGAGTCTCCGGTTCGCCTTTTCCTCGACATTACCTACGTGTTCTTTCCAATTTAAGTCTGAAGTAATAGTAATTCATAGGTATTTAGTGGAGTTTACGGCCTTCACATTCGGTTGCTTTATCTTGTAAATAAACTTTAACAGATTTCTTTTCGTGCTCATGTGAAAAACTTCACACTTCTCATTATTTAGAGACAATTGCCAATTTTTACACCATAGTGATATCTTATACAGATCGTTCTGCAGTTGGTTTTGATCTTCAGATGATTTTACTAGAAGGTAAATGACGGTGTCATCTGCTAACAACCTAATAGAGCTACTTAGATTTTCTCCTAAATCGTTTATGTAAATAAGGAACAGCAGAGGACCGATAACACTACCCTGTGGAACGCCCGATTACTACGAACTGTGTCCTCTCTGACAGGAAATCCCCTATCCATTCGCAAATTTGGGGCGATATACCATAACAACGCAATTTGATTAAAAGCCGTTTGTGAGGTACCGTGTCAAAAGCCTTCTGGAAATCAAAAAATACGGAATCGATTTGCGAACCCTTGTCGGTAGCACCCATCATTTCGTGTGAATAAAGAGCTATTTGCGTTTCGCATGAACGATATTTTCTAAATCCGTGTTGACTTCGGGCCAATAGATCATTCTGTTCGAGATAATTCATAATATTTGAATACAGATAATGTTCCAAAACCCTGCTGCAAATTGACGTCAATGAAATAGGCCAGTAGTTTAATGGTTACTCCTACTGCCTTTCTTGAATATAGGTATGACCTGTGCAACTTTACAATCTTTTGGTACAGATCCTTGTTTGAGAGAGCGGTTGTATATGGCTGTTAAGTAAGGAGCTATCGCTTTAGCATAATGTCATAGAAATCTAATGGGTATACAGTCCGGACCAGAAGACATACTTGTTAAATGATTTTAGTTGCTTCACTACTACGAGGATATCTACTTCTACGTTACTCATTACGGCCTCTGTTCGTAATTCGTAATCTGAAATATTGGTTTCGTCTTCTTTGGCGAATGAGTTCCTAAAAGGTATGGTTAGTAACTCTGCTTTAGTAGCGCTGTCATCGGCAGGATCGCCATCACTATCACGTAGTGAGGGTATTGTTTGTGTTTTGCCCCTAGTATATTTAACATATGACCAAAATCTCTTAGGGTTTTCACCCAAATTTCGAGAAAGAGTTTCGTTGTGATGAGTATTGTAGACATCTCGCATTGAAGTACTCACTAAATTTCGAGCTTCTGTGTAGGAGCGCCAATCCTGGGGATTTTGTGTTCCTTTCAATTTAGCGTGCCTTTTCCGTTGCTTTTGAATCAGTGTCCTGACCTGTTTTATGTACGAAGGGGGATCACCTACTTTTATAAATTTATTTGGTATAAAACTGTCAATTGCTGTCGATACCACTTCTTCGAATTTGAGCCACATCTGGTCTACACCTAAGTTTAGTGTTAGAAACGAGTAGAAGCTGTCTTTCAAGAAGCAATATATTTTATTTCTATCTGCTTTCATGAACAAATATATTTTTCCTTTATTGTTGGTAACTTTTGGTCTTTCGATTTTCAATCTCGCTACGACAGCTCTCTGTTCACTAATACCTGTATCCGTTTTGATGCTCCTTATGAGCTCAGGATTATATGTTGCTAAGAGATCAAGTGTGTTTTCACATCCATTTACAATTCTAGTTGGTTCATGAACTAATTGTTCGAAGTAATTCTCAGAGAACGCGTTGAGTACAATTTCACACGATGTTTTATGCACACCTCCTGATTTGTTAATATAATTTCACCAACAGATTGGGAGCAAATTAAAATCACCGCCTACTATTATCGTGTGAGTCGGGTACGTTTTTGTAATTTGACTTAGGTTTTCTTTGAACCTTTCTGCTATTATATCGTCAGATTCGGGAGGCCGGTAAAAGGAACCAATTATAACTTCTTACGATTTTCAGGTACAACCCGTAGTAACTCACAGGAACTCTCAACTTCGCTACACGAAAGACTACTTTTGACAGCAACAAACACCTATTTTGTTTAATCTATCCTTTCTGAACACAGTTAGATCTTTTTCAAATACTTCTGTTGAAGATTTTTCCGGCTTAAGCCAACTTTCACTGCCTAAAATGATGTGTGTTTCGGTGCTTTCTATTAACGCTTTGAGTTCTGGTACTTTCCCGACAGAGCTACGACAGTTTACAACTGTTATACCTATAGTTCCTAGCTTTACATTTCTCCTGTGGTCCAACTGCACCCTTTGTCCATTTTGTTTTTCCCAAGACCTTCTATCCTAAAAAAAAAAAAAAAAAAAAAAAAAAAAAAAAAAAAAAAAAAAAAAAAACGTCCAGTCCACGCCACACAGCCCCCGCTACCCGTGTAGCCGCTTCCTGCGTACAGTGGACTCCTGACCTATTCAGAAGAACCCGAAAACCCACCACCCGATGGCGCAATTCAAGGAATCTGCAGCCTCCACTCGGCTTTGTACCAGAGGTCCACAGTGCACGTTGGCCTCCTTCCCCTCCTTGGCAGCCATCTCTCTAAGGGGCTCCATCACCCACCTAACGTTGGAGCTCCCAACTACAAGCAAACCCACCCTCTGTGAAAGCCCAGATCTTGCAGGATGGGTGGTGACCTCAGGGTGAGAGACACCATCCGACTCAGGAACGTTGTCCTGAACAGATAGCGCCACACCACAGGTGGGGTGTCTGCCTCACTGCTAGCAGTATCAGGGCATGT
The DNA here is from genome assembly GCA_026315105.1 of Locusta migratoria. Taxonomy (NCBI): domain Eukaryota; kingdom Metazoa; phylum Arthropoda; class Insecta; order Orthoptera; family Acrididae; genus Locusta; species Locusta migratoria. The sequence continues at coordinate 545,271,967 of CM048746.1, forward strand.
CGCTGGCGAAGCCGATCTGTGGAGACGACGGGAGTCCGTTCGGTCCCCACTACCGGCCAACAACAACTACGGCCCTCGATCGCAACCGAGGTTAAGACAGCTTGAAGCTGGGAGCGAAGTGCCACCAGCTCAGACTGCATCCGCACACAGCAGTCATAGTCCCTATTCATGATTACAGTGCCGAGAAAACAAAAACTACAGTCGCGATGCGCTCAAAGGAAGACTGTTAAAACGCGGATTTGAAACTAACATGCACGAGAGCACAGTATAAATTTACAAACTGAAACGAAAACGCGCAGGCAAAAATCTAAACACTATATGTCGCTTCTAATCAGAAGCCGGTTTCACTTACAGAAGGCTGCGTCTGCTGGTACTCGACCGGCGGCTAAGCAGGTTGTTTTGAGCTTTGATCTCGTTGAGGCGTGACATTTGTTGTCCGTTATATGATTGTGCAAAAAGGACAGAAATGTTTTAAATGAATGAAGAAACACAGTAAAAACAACATATGATGTACACACCATCAGTTGACATCGATCACCTTTTATTTTCTTGAATACGGTGAAGTGTGCTGCTGCAAGGTCCTCGATCGTCGGTTTTCAACGTAGTGGCCAACACTCAACACACCCGTGTGTTCTCCTAATAAAACAGCGTTTTGTATCGAGACATTGTTTGAATGGACCTATTATCTGCAGCGGCAAAGGGTGAAACATGTCTGTAGTAATTCATTAATATTGTTTCGCCTGTCTTGTATCGATATTTGAAGTATCAGTCTGAGAAGATTATTGTTGTTCTACAATCATAAGGTAATGTAATCATTATTGCTAATAATAACTGAGAAAGTTAAACTTCTTTACCTGTTTCACTTTTGTAGTTAGAAAGCTAACGCTCTTCCTTTCATTGAAAGTTATGGACTATTAAAGTCAAAGCATGGTATTGACTAAGTTGAGTTTCATTAATTGATGATAATAGTGATTGTTGTGCAATACTACACAGGAGAACAAGATTCTAAACTTCTGCAATCAGTCAGTTAGCGGGATAATTCTCGCAGTTGCATTATTAAAAAGTGATTTGTGTTTTTTTCAGATTTCTCTCGCAATCAAATTTGCAGTGTAGTCAGTGTGCCTTATGCAGATTATGTATTGTTCTTGCTTTGTTCAAAATATCCGTTGAGCTTCCAATCAGTTTAAACGCAATGTTTCTTAATTATCTGTGCAGGTATTAATATTAGGGCCATAACCAAAACCGAGTTATAGTGTTCATGAATAATAAATGTATTCAACCAATATTTAATCAGCTTGATTGAAAAGTTATCGTGAGTGTTAACTGCAAGATGATGACTATTATTAGTGCTGCATTTATCGTCGGATCAGCCTAGAAGGAGTAGCTTTAAAGCAGACCTCCTTTAGTTGGCTCACAATTGTCAAATCCCTGTAGCGACTCTTTTTTTCCTATCAGTAGAACAGTCTTACCTTGAATTCTTGTTTAACAGAACGTCTTGGTTGCAAATAATTTTTATTACAATGACGCGTTTCGCCCGGTTAGGACATCTTCAGATATCTGACAAAGAAGAAAATATTGACACTATAACTTACAATATTTGCATGACATTATTTCGAAAATTTTTAGCTACAAGCCAATCTGAAACTGTTTTAAGAAATTGTGATAATGTACGGTACTAATGTTTTATATACTCTGTAGTGGACGATGTTAAGATTAAAATGCGATCATAGGATGTCTTACGGAGACAATAATATGTAAACCATTGATATCCGGTAATATTGACCGTTGATAACAGATTGATACATTGTTTAACTAAGCAAGATTTACCTTGTATGATGTCCCTGCACCTTATGTCGTCAACATATTAATACGACTTGCGTTGGTAGAGGTACAAGTATTGCCTGAGGCAGCGTTCACATTTGTGTAGTGTTGTGGACACTTAGCTTTATTGGCGGTTACTCACAGCACAAATGTGAACGCTGCCTCAGGCAGTAATTGTACATCTACCGACCCAAGGCGCAGGGACATCATACAAGGTAAATTTTGCTCAGTTAAACAATGTATGAATCTGTTTTCAACGGTCAATGTTACCGGATATTAATGGTTTACATATTATTGTCTCTGTAAGATACCCTATGACCGCATTTTAATCTTAACACCCTCCACCACAGAGTATGTAAAACGTTAGTGCCGTACATTATCACAATTTCTTAAAACAGTTTCAGATTGGCTTGTAGCTAAAAAATTTCGAAATAATGTCATGTAAATATTTCAAGTTCTGTATCAATATTTTCTTCTTTGTCAGATATCTGAAGATGCCATAACCGGGCGAAACGCGTCATTGTAATAAAAATTATTTGCGATCAAGACATTCTGGTATTCAACCGAACACGGTTGCTGTACCACACCACGTAAATATGGAATGCGAATATTTCTGCCTTACCTTGATTCCAAAAACTAACATACCAGTTGTAAGGTATAACATTTATATGAGTTTTCAGTAATTACAGTTTACTCTACCGATACTCATCTTTTTAACATTACGATGTATGGGGTTTCTGCTCGCTGCAAATTTGTTCTCCTGGGGCGTCGTGGTAGAAATAAATACTCGTAGGTACAATTTTTCACTTCTTCTTTTATTTGAATCAAACGTCTCCTCCACCAAAACATTACAACTTCATAACAAAGCATCAGAACTTCACTGACAGAACTTCCATTATAAAACAACAGACTGACATAGCTTCCAGTGCACTTTAGAAAAGCCAAAACTCGAACTCTCCCACGCAAGGCAGCGAGGCAAATATATAACATCGGCAATAATGGCATTACATTACGCATTGTTCATAACAATTGAATATACTGATTTACAATTAACAAACATAACAGAAAAACATTTCATGTACACAAAATTAATCACAATAAAAAATGAAAACTATACATACAATAATTTTACAAGCCACATATCGTTTTAAGACTTAATCACGCTACTTTTTGTTTGACAACAAAGAATAATGATAAATGTCAATTAATATGTTAATGAGTATATCATACATGTTCCTAACATATATTGAACTATCAAATCTCATGGCCATTCACAAAATATATTCAAAATCTCACGTCAGTCAATATATACAAAAAATTCAATATTGATAATTAATGTAATAGTCGAAATAACACAATTAGCTGGTCATCACAACTTGTTTATGAGCCTAACATATATACAATGCTATTTATTTTTATTTCTTTATGTTTTACAAAAGATTTTACAATTCGTCTGTTTAAGTCTTGAAATAACATACAATGATGCAACTATTGTTTATAGAAATGTCTGGAAAGAAAATATATGAATCTCTTAATTAATGAAATCTATCACTTGTTTTAATCACAGTATCAACGAGACACTGTCCTGCACTGATTCCTAGACTGGCTATATCGTTTTTAACTTCACACGCAAAATGTATCACTATTGAACCACACGATTCCGGATCCGACGCAGACGGTATCGTACAATAACATTGAGATGAGAGGGCAGGCAGTATCGTCACAAAGGGGAGGAATCTTACCTAGTCCGATACAAAATTTTAAAGTTTTCCCGTTTATGTAATTCAGTGCCAACAGGTAGCTACAACATACAATTGTATTTCGTGTCTGATTATGATCGTAAATCATCATCACCAGCGTCCTAACTACCGTCATGTTCCGAAGACATAGCGACGCTATTCGCAGAGCGGGGAAGATGTTATGTGCACAACACGGCACACGGAATGAACTCCGTTCCGCCTGGCTGTCGCCCGTTTCTGACACCTCTTAATAAGACAAGCCGCTAACAGAGACCCTCTGGGCAGATTCATAGGGCAGAGCGCTCGTATTTCGTACAATAACATTGAGATGAGAGGGCCGGCAGTATCGTCACAAAGGGGAGGAATCTTACATAGTCCGACACAAATTTTAAAGTTTTTTCCGTTTATGTAATGCAGTGCCAACAGGCAGCTACAACATACAATTGTATTTCGTGTCTGATCATGATCGTGAATCATCATCACCAGCGTCCTAACTACCGTAATGTTCCGAAGACATAGCGACGCTATTCGCAGAGCGGGGAAGATGTTATGTGCACTACACGGCACACGGAATGAACTCCGTTCCGCCTGGCTGTCGCCCGTTTCTGACACCTCGTAATAAGACAAGCCGCTAACAGAGACCCTCTGGGCAGATTCATAGGGCAGAGCGCTCGTATTTCGTACAATAACATTGAGATGAGAGGGCCGGCAGTATCGTCACAAAGGGGAGGAATCTTACATAGTCCGACACAAATTTTAAAGTTTTTTCCGTTTATGTAATGCAGTGCCAACAGGCAGCTACAACATACAATTGTATTTCGTGTCTGATCATGATCGTGAATCATCATCACCAGCGTCCTAACTACCGTAATGTTCCGAAGACATAGCGACGCTATTCGCAGAGCGGGGAAGATGTTATGTGCACTACACGGCACACGGAATGAACTCCGTTCCGCCTGGCTGTCGCCCGTTTCTGACACCTCGTAATAAGACAAGCCGCTAACAGAGACCCTCTGGGCAGATTCATAGGGCAGAGCGCTCGTATTTCGTACAATAACATTGAGATGAGAGGGCCGGCAGTATCGTCACAAAGGGGAGGAATCTTACATAGTCCGACACAAATTTTAAAGTTTTTTCCGTTTATGTAATGCAGTGCCAACAGGCAGCTACAACATACAATTGTATTTCGTGTCTGATCATGATCGTGAATCATCATCACCAGCGTCCTAACTACCGTAATGTTCCGAAGACATAGCGACGCTATTCGCAGAGCGGGGAAGATGTTATGTGCACTACACGGCACACGGAATGAACTCCGTTCCGCCTGGCTGTCGCCCGTTTCTGACACCTCGTAATAAGACAAGCCGCTAACAGAGACCCTCTGGGCAGATTCATAGGGCAGAGCGCTCGTATTTCGTACAATAACATTGAGATGAGAGGGCCGGCAGTATCGTCACAAAGGGGAGGAATCTTACATAGTCCGACACAAATTTTAAAGTTTTTTCCGTTTATGTAATGCAGTGCCAACAGGCAGCTACAACATACAATTGTATTTCGTGTCTGATCATGATCGTGAATCATCATCACCAGCGTCCTAACTACCGTAATGTTCCGAAGACATAGCGACGCTATTCGCAGAGCGGGGAAGATGTTATGTGCACTACACGGCACACGGAATGAACTCCGTTCCGCCTGGCTGTCGCCCGTTTCTGACACCTCGTAATAAGACAAGCCGCTAACAGAGACCCTCTGGGCAGATTCATAGGGCAGAGCGCTCGTATTTCGTACAATAACATTGAGATGAGAGGGCCGGCAGTATCGTCACAAAGGGGAGGAATCTTACATAGTCCGACACAAATTTTAAAGTTTTTTCCGTTTATGTAATGCAGTGCCAACAGGCAGCTACAACATACAATTGTATTTCGTGTCTGATCATGATCGTGAATCATCATCACCAGCGTCCTAACTACCGTAATGTTCCGAAGACATAGCGACGCTATTCGCAGAGCGGGGAAGATGTTATGTGCACTACACGGCACACGGAATGAACTCCGTTCCGCCTGGCTGTCGCCCGTTTCTGACACCTCGTAATAAGACAAGCCGCTAACAGAGACCCTCTGGGCAGATTCATAGGGCAGAGCGCTCGTATTTCGTACAATAACATTGAGATGAGAGGGCCGGCAGTATCGTCACAAAGGGGAGGAATCTTACATAGTCCGACACAAATTTTAAAGTTTTTTCCGTTTATGTAATGCAGTGCCAACAGGCAGCTACAACATACAATTGTATTTCGTGTCTGATCATGATCGTGAATCATCATCACCAGCGTCCTAACTACCGTAATGTTCCGAAGACATAGCGACGCTATTCGCAGAGCGGGGAAGATGTTATGTGCACTACACGGCACACGGAATGAACTCCGTTCCGCCTGGGTGTCGCCCGTTTCTGACACCTCGTAATAAGACAAGCCGCTAACAGAGACCCTCTGGGCAGATACATAGGGCAGAGCGCTCGTATTTCGTACAATAACATTGAGATGAGAGGGCCGGCAGTATCGTCACAAAGGGGAGGAATCTTTCATAGTCCGACACAAAATTTTAAAGTTTTCCCGTTTATGTAATTCAGTGCCAACAGGCAGCTACAACATACAATTGTATTTCGTGTCTGATCATGATCGTGAATCATCATCACCAGCGTCCTAACTACCGTAATGTTCCGAAGACATAGCGACGCTATTCGCAGAGCGGGGAAGATGTTATGTGCACTACACGGCACACGGAATGAACTCCGTTCCGCCTGGCTGTCGCCCGTTTCTGACACCTCGTAATAAGACAAGCCGCTAACAGAGACCCTCTGGGCAGATTCATATGGCGGTGCGCTCGTATTTTGGCAGGGCGTGTTCTCCGGCCAGTCCGTGCAGAGCCGCTACCCGCGGAGGCGGCTGCGAGATAACCCGCAGGCCGCCAGGCAGTATCTCAAAGCGCGCCCGCGGCTTCTGAATCACGTGCCGATTATTTCGGCCGGTGTCACTCGCGCGCGCCACTTCCATTGTTTCCTCGGCTCCGCGCCCGCAGACGTGACATTTATTTTCCTTAATTTCAGGAGCGCTGTCTCCTACCTCACCATTGTGTTCTCGTACGGCTACTTTCCGCGTCGCCAGTATTTTCTTCTTTTCTTCTTGCTCGCATTATCTCGATCGCTCGGTTTCTTTGCGCCATTGAGGTCGTACTCGAGCAGAATAACGTCGTATTCCACGAGTCTGAACTGGTATCGTTGCGGCGAAACAGTGTTCAAGTATTCCGTTCTACCCTTCGATACATTTCTTTTGCAAAATGCGTATGCTGAGAGTGGTGAATGCTTAACGAAACTGCATTACTTCTAAACAGGTGTAAATATCATTAATATCAAAGTACCCTCAGACTTCAAGAAGAATACAGTAATTACAATTCCTAAGAAAGCAAGTGCAGACAAATGTGACAATCACAGAACTAAATACTAAGACGAATTATCATACAATGTAAACTTTCACGGCCGGCGTTGTCTTCAGGTAAAATTTTCGGGCTGATGGGCCGTTGTCCAGATGTAAAACTTACTCCAGACGTTTCGTCTCCAACTGCGGGAGACATCTTCCAGGGTCTTCCGGCTACCGACACTGTGGGCCAAGGGGCTCTCTCATTTATAGAGGGAAGAGGGCACCACCATACGTCACGTGATGCTGACTTTGTAGCTATCTCTGGATGACGTCGTCGTTCTCGATTAAAAATAATCGATTGTCGTTTTGTTGGTGCAGTGTCGACATCCATATTTTATCTAACTTCAGGCCTGCTTCTTTCCTATTAAAATTATTCTGGTGTTTATGGATCTCTATTGCTTCTCTATACGTGCGTGCATGGTACTGAGATGTCCTAGCTAAAACGCTAGGCAAAAATGAGATATCTTTAAAACCCTGGTGGATAGAGCCAACAAAATCTGTGAGCCAGTTTACTTGGAGGATGAACTAAATCACTTACGGTAGGCCTTCAAGAAAAATGGATATGGTGCCAAGGAAATTGATTGAGCTCTCCATCAAAGAAAAGAAGAATCCAGAAGTTCTGAGCAACAACGGCAACAATCTGGAAAAGTTTTACTGCCGTACATTAGCAGAATTACTGATCGAATCGGGAAAGTATTGGCCAAGCATGGCGTCGAAACCATCTACAGACCCACGAAGAATATCAAAGAATATTTGAGATCAGCAAAAGACGCACTTCTTCCCCTAGCAACACCTGGGGTTTATAAAATTCCTTGCAGCTGTGGTAAGGTATATACTGGTACAACACTCGCATATCTGAAAATAAAAGGAACTGTCGTCTGGGCCACGCGGAAAAATCGGCAGTGGCTGAACATGTTTTTCAAAAAGGAAATCATTAAATAAAATTTAACGAGACGAGCGTTTTAGCTGGGACATCTCAGTACCATGCACGAATGTATAGAGAAGCAATAGAGATCCACAAACACCAGAATAATTTTAATAGTAAAGAAGAAGGTCTGAAGTTAGATAAAATATGGATGTCGACACTGCACCAACAAAACTACAATCGATTATTTTAATCGAGAATGACGACGTCATCCAGAGATAGCTACAAAGTCAGCATCACGTGACGTATGATGGTGCCCTCTATGCCCTCTATAAATGCGAGAGTCCCTCGTCCCACAGTGGCAGTAGCCGGTAGACCCTGGAAGATGTCTCCTGCAGCTGAAGACGAAACGTCGGGAGGAAGTTTTACATCTGGATCACGGAAATTTTATCTGAAAACTAACACGAATTATTTACAGACGAATGGAAAAACTGGTGGAAACCGACCTTGGGGAAGATCAATTTGGATTTAGGATAAATGTACGAACACGCGAGGAAATATTCACATTACGACTTATCTTAGAAGGGTTGTAGCCTTTCCCCAATGTTGTTCAATCTGCACATTTAGCAAGCTGAGAAGGAATGCAAGGAGAAATATTGAGAGGGAATAAAAACCTTATGGTTTGCTGACGACGTAATAATTCCTTCAGACACAGCAAAAGATCTGGAAGAGCAATTAAAGCCGCGGCGGAGCGATCGAGCGCATTGAGGCCGTTCCTCGCCGGGAGTTCGAATCCCCGCTCGGGCATGGATGTTAGTGCTTTTTTCAGTATCAGGTAGTTCATAATTATTTTGTAAGTTTAGGGACTGGTGACCCAGCAGTTACGCCCATAATCTTCCCAAACATTTAAACATTTTGAAGAGCAATTAAACGGAATGGGCATTGTTTTCAAAGGAAGGTATAAGATGAACATTAAGAAGAGTAAAACTAGGGTAATGGAATGTACTGTTAGAAAATCAGGCGATCCTAAAGGAAAAGTAGTGGGTGAGTTTTCTTACACAAACGCAACTCCAAGTCGTCAAATTCAAGGCTGGTCCTATTTTTGAGTACACGAAATAATACAAACAGTGGTTCTACATCCACAAAAGTTACTTTGGTGGCGTCAAATCTGCGGTGAAACTTCAGAAAGGAAAGAGCAGCTGTTACGACCGACCCAAGCTCAATCTGGCGAATGTTACGTTTACACGGCTGTATGCTTCACCTAGGTCGTGCCCCCTGTAAAAGTTAAGATGTTAGACTTCTCCTGCCGTATGTCTAATAGCATGGTCGACATATTTTACAGCGATTCTCGCAATTCACCAATCAGCTAACCCCACGCTCAACGAGGAAACAGAGGATGACCAACCAGATTATGATGACTGCATGTAGCTCATTAAAGCAACTCATGTTCAAACTCGTTTGACAATGTATTGAACGTATGTTTGTTAGCAAAATACTGACATTCTTAATTAATTGTATTACAAATTACAAATAAAGTGTGCTGTTCCTTGAAAGCGAAGCGACGTACATACAAATTCCTGGTCAATTTTTATGTAAAATGTTTATTGTTATACATTAATTAACAGACAATGAGACATCCCACAACGAAAATATTTTCAATGTAACCTTATGAAGTTCGCCCTTACGGAACATATATCCAAACGCATTTTCCTGCAAACGACTTGTAGCGTTCGACCTTCGTATCCGCGACGCCTAGTATGTCGGACCTCCTTTTTGCCAGATTATTGAAGCATATCGAAGTAGCATGCAATCCATAAAAAAATAAACAAAATAAATAAAAATGTTCAAATGTTTGTTAAGCTTATGGGACTTAACTGCGGGGTCATCAGTCCTTAAACTTACAAACAGCTTATAAACTAATACTAAAGACAGCACTAATGTTCATGCCCGAGGGGGGATTCGAACCCCATACGGAGAGCGGCCTCGCACTCCGCCGCGGCTAAAATCCATCGTTCGAAGTTTAATATTGAGCCATGCTTTCTTTAGTTGTTAATGGTTTCCTGGGGCAGAATTTTGTGCACAAATTGACCTCATGACTATGTCTAATACGTTCTCGATGTCAGGCGATCTGGGAGGCAAAATCTTTCGCTGCTATTGTCCATAATGTTTTCGTAACCAATCGCGAACAATTGTGGCTCATTGTCACCCAGAAACATCACTGCAAATGGTCTAACATTAGCGGAACGTTGCCATTTCCAGTCAGTTATCAATTGTACCAGAGGACCCAGTCCACAGCATTATGAAGCCACCACCAGTTTCCAAAGTACCTCGTTAACATCTTGGGTCCATGGCTCTTGACGTCTGCGCCACACTCTTACCGGCTTTTACCAGGTCTGAGCTGACCAAACCACGGTTTTCGAGTCGCCTAGGATGCAACCAATGTGGTCACAAGCGCAAGAGAGGCTCTGCGATCGATGTGCTGCTAGCAAGTGTATTCGCTCTGTCGTCTGCTGCCAAAGTCTATTAACGCCAAATTACGCCACACTGCCCTAATGCACGCGTCGCACATTTATTTCAGCAGGTATCTGACGCAGTGCAGCTTATCTGTCAGCACTGACAACTATATGCTCCTCTCGTTAAGTGCAGACCGTTGATAATTGCGTTGTCTGTGGTGAGACATATCGCCTGAAACTTGGTATTATCGGCACTAGGAATCTCTGCATACTGAATTCTGTAACGACTTCTAAATGGAATGTATCATACCCTTAGAGCCACCTATGACAGAACGTTCACCTACTTCTGCATATCTACACTGTCACTCACATTTAAGCGCCTGTCATTCATCGAACCGCTTTCGTAATACCTCTATACAGTTCTACACTGTAACAGCGAGCGGGGAAATGGAACACCTTTGTAGGTGGCTGCCAACATTTTCACAATCGGAGGAGAAAGTTGATGAAAGAAACAAAATTCGTGCTGCAACATACAAAGCCTACGTTTCAATGATTTCTGCCCCAGCTCATGAATCATTTCCGGGATACTCTCTGCTCTGTATCGTGATAATAGGATGCTTTGGTAAGACGAATGTCAACAGCCGTCATATATTTCATAAAAATGCATCTTTAAAAACCATCGGCTGTTAATTAAAAACATAAATCAACCAGTTTCCGTCAATAGACCATCTTCATAGATAAAAAGTTGTTAAAACTGAATGGTAAAATGCATCAAATAAAATACATCTAGTTGAGACAAACAGGAGTCAGTATAACTAAAAATATTAATAATACAGTGCTCATCTTGGATAAAACCTACCTTTTATGTTCTGTTGACTGATAGGTTTTTTCCAATATGACCACTGTATTATTAACATTTTTAGTTATACTGACTCCTGTTTGTCTCAACTAGATATATTTTATTTGATGCATTTTACCATTCAGTTTTAACACCTTTTTATCTATGAAGATGGTCTACTGACCGAAACTGGTTGATTTATAAGGTTTTTAATAAACAACCGATGGTTTTAAAGATGCATTTTATGCAATGATATGAGTTGCTGTGAACTTTTCCTATGTCTTCCGTCAGTCGTCCTGATGAGGATCTCGCAATGCGCAGCAATATTCTGAAATAGGACGGACAGGTGTAGTATTGGGACCCGCCGCGCTGGAATGGCCAAACTGTCTGGAACCCCACGTTACGGATCTCACTGTCACTAGCGTCGGAGGTTCGAGTCCTCCTGGGGCATGGATGTCTGTCTGTGTGCGTGTGTGTGTGTGTGTGTGTGTGTGTGTTACCCTTGGTATAATTTAAGTAGTTCGTAAGTGTAGGGACGGATGATCACAGAAGTTTGGTCCCTTAGTATTCTGAACATTTCATTTTTGACTGTAGTCAGTTTCTTTAGTAGAACTGTTGCATTTAGTAAGTGTTCTGCCAATGAAAAGTAGCCTTTGCTTCGCCTTCCCGACGGCATTTTCTATGTTCATTGCAAATTGTGAAGCTAGTAGAATTGCAGTCTTCGTATTGGGTTAAATGGTTGAATTCCTATTGGTGGTCATTTTATTCCTAATTCAATTGTTGGTGTTAATCTTCTATTAAATAATGCTCAGAAGAATGAAACAAAAAAACAATACTTCTGATGCAATAAATAGAATTATTCCTCATCGTAATCCTTTTGATACTAATTTTGTGTGTATTCCTTGGAATGTTGCTTCTCGAATTACATCTCGTCCCCATTGAATTATTGTTAAGATAATAACAGTCGTAACTGTAATTCCTAGGTACACAGTTGAATTTACTGCCTTAAGATTTTACCGATTTCTCCTGTAAATGAGGGTTTCGAATTTCTTTTAAAGCTCGTATGGGTGGCTTCACACTTTTCATTAATTAGGGTCAACTGTCGATTTTCGCACTACGCCGATTTTATCTAAATCGTTTTGCAGTTGCTTTTGCTCTTCTGGTGACTATACTAATCGATGAAGGACAGCATCATGCACGAACGGTCTAAGAGAGCTACTTCGATTGTCTCCTAAATCGTTTGTAAAGATAAAGAACTCTAGGGGACGTTTAACAATTCGGTGGAAAACATATGTTTAAATCCATGACTTTCCGTCAATTAATACGTATGACAGGAAATTGCGCCTCCAATCGCACAGCTATGGCGATATTTCATAACCACGCAATTTAAATAGCAGCTGCTTGTGAGGTGCAGTATCCAAAGCCTTCAATGAATGTAGAAAAATGAAATCTATTTCAGATTGAACATAACTTTTAAGGACGGACATCCACAGCTAAAACTTTTCATGATTTATAAAAGGGTCCGCTGCAGCTGTTCTTCATTTTTTTTTTTTAAGGGAAAGACCGGTTTAGTGACCTGTAGTAACATCTTCAGGTTATATACCTGAATATAAAGAAACCGCCAAAACATTAGGAGTCACAAACCTGATAAAACTTAAATACATATAGAGAATAGGCCGAAACAGTGGTAATACACAATATAAAATACAATGATCCACAACGTTGGATAGTACTTACAATTTTAACATTAAAACGAGGGGTTCGATAATTTAAAAATCCAATTCCCCGGTTGCTAATTTTTTTCCCAAGTAATAATAATAATTTTGTGTGGCTCATTGGCCTGGTGAAAGTCTTTCAATTGGACGCAACTTCGGCGACTTGTGTCTCCCCAGCCTACCCCAGTTATCCAACGGGGAAAGGGGACCTACGGTTTAAATGGAATCCGAACCACGTGCCGTTTCTGGCGCCTCCTCACACAGTTGAGAGGCGAAGGATGGGTTAAAACGCAGACTGAAAAAATCCTAGGTCCGACCTGGTTTCGAACACGCGATCCTTCGGTTTACGCTCGAGCGCTTTACCATAAGGTAACAAACATTTAGCAGATCGACCCTCAAACACAAGTCAGACCATTAAAACAGAATACGAAAACGCCATTAAAATATTGCAGGAAAGGGCGCTATGGCATGAAGTAGCAGGTACAATAGCACCCTCTTTTTTTCCCCGAGGTACTCACTTTTCTTTATTTTATTTATTTACTTTTTTTTTAATTTTAGGGTCTCCTGCCACCCCTACAACCCCTTCCATCACACTTCACAATTAAAGGAATAAAATAGAAAATTCTGGAAAACTAAAATGCTCTTGTGTTGTAAAATAACAAAAATGCCACAACTGCATATAATCAGGGAAACTTCCCCTGACAAAAAGGGGAACAATCGAAGTATTCCGGTAGAACGACTAGTGCACACAACAGAAATCATAGATATACTGTAGGCAGACCACTGCATCTCGAGCACTCTGAGCTTGCGCGCTCCCGTGCTTTACACCAACATTCTTTCCTCGTCGTGTGTGACAGAAACATCGCTCGGTCTCGCGTCTTCTTGGATGCGCTGAATATCCATTTTGAATCTTATCAAATAGGACAATGTTAATCTACCTTGCGAAAGTTTAGCATGAGCACAAAAGGTTCGGACTTACGTGTAACATTTTTTAATGCTCAATGGGAAACCAAAATGCTTAATATGCCGCTCCACCGTAAATATCAATTCCCGTCAATACGAAAATAAACATTCCGTAACATGCGAGGGGCAGAGAGAAGGGAACTGATTACTAAATTAAAAGCACTATTTCCACGACCTGAAGAGGTACGTCTTGTATATTCTAAAAGAAAACCAAAAATTGACCTTTTTAAATTGTACTTATTAAGGATCGTGACGCCTCTAGCGTCTAATGTTTGACCGTGCGAGGTGGCGCAGTGGTAACACACTGGACTCGCATTCGGGAGGACGGTGGTTCAAATCCACCTCCGGCCATCCAGATTCAGGTTTTCCGTGATTTCCCTAAATCACTCCAGGCAAATGCCGGGATGCTTCCTTTCAAAGGGCACAGCCGATTTCCTTCCCTCCATCCTTACCCAAAAATCGGAGCGTTAGCTCCGTCTCTAATGATCACGCTGTCGACGGGACATTAAACCCTAAGATTTCTTCCTCCTTCTAATTTTCGAGTCCTCCATCGGGCATGTGTATGTCTGTTGTCCTCGATATAAGGTAAATTAAGTTTTTTGTACGCCTACGGACCGATAACCACAGAAGTTTTGTCCTGTAGGATTACAAACATTTTAACATATGCATCACGGACCTCGCTTTCAGGAAAGACTTTTGTATCCCAGCCTCGTCGCCGCTTTTGTGTCTCGTTTTCGGCCGGTTGTAGGTGTCGGTGGCCGAGTAGAAAGACCGACACAGGAATAAAGGATGCACGCTTGTGCAGGTAGGAGGTGACCAGCCAGTGGGACAGCAGAAACTAGAAACACTAGAGTAAATTAGAACAACATTATATTTCTTAGAGACTTAGTAATACTTAACTTTTACATAGCTCAGTACTGCAGAATGCTGATACCTAGTTGAGCTAGAGGCCTGCCTAGTGCCTATCCGATAGCCAAGTCTTCACTGGTGCCTATCTGATTCCGAAGTGTTAGCTGGTTCCTATCTCAGTCCCAAGTGAACGATGTCGTTCAGTGGTGGCCACGAGCGGAATTGTAGCAGAGGGTGCTCGTGGCTGACGTCGTAAGAACGCCGCGCCGTGCTTGCATGGCGGTGCGCGGCGAAAGTATGTGGCGCGCACTTTAGACTTGTGCGATACCACAATCATGAAGTATATAGATTTAAATAAATCATTTGAAGGAGAAAATAATCGGTTTTATGTGTGACCGTACTGCACTGAAGGATGGGAAGATAAGGTCTTGCAAGATCCAGGAGGAGGAACTGAAATCGGTCTGTAAATTTAAATCAAATGTTCAAATGTTTGTATAGCTTAAGGGACTTAACTACGGGGTCATCAGTCCCAAAACGTACAAACTACTAATGAACTAACTAATACTAAGGACGGCACAAATATCCATGCCCGAGGGGGGATTCGAACCCCCGACCGTAGTGGCCGTGCAGACCGTGACTGACCTGCCGCAGTCCCCTCGGCCACCGCGGCCGGCTAAATTTAAATACCTGGGGTCGTACATACAGGGGGACGGATGACTGGAAAGCGAGGTACAGCACCGAATAAACTGTGGTTGAATCAACTGGAGGAAAATGAGCGGAGTGTTGTGTGACAATAAGGTGAGCAATGGGTTGAAAGGGAAAGTGTACAAGTCGGTGGTAAGACCTTCTATGATATACGGAGCAGAGACATGGCCAATCACAGTAGCCCAGCAAAGGAAAATGGAAGTAGCAGAAATGAGGATGCTGAGGTGGATGTGTGGGGTAACAAGGAAGGACAGAATTAGAAATGAATTTGGTAGAGGAGTTGTGAAAGTGGGAACCATTGGGAAAAAGATACAAGAGAGTAGTAGACTAAGTTCGTATGGACACTTGCAAAGAAAAGGGAAAGAGTATATCGGATACAGAGATGAAAATATAAAGTTGAGAAGGTGGGTTAAAGAATGAGAAGGAGAGGAAGACCGAAGATGAGGTGGAAGGATAATATAGCGGGGGACCTAAGGGAGAATACATGGAAGAAGCAGTGAATGGAGTATTATGGACGAGAAGGATCCATAAGAGCAACGCCAACCTTACTTGTCGTGGGACAAGGCTACGATAAAGAAGAAGAAGATGTGTGACCGTACTTCAAGTTTCAAACTTTAAGTTGTTTTTTTTGTACGTAGAGTTCGTCATAAGAACGGTGCGCTTTCGGTTGGTGGGGAACATTTCAAAAATATCTCATGTACTCCACACCGTCCCCGAGGCGGTGGATGGTTATGGCAACGGCAGAGTGCCCAAGTAACCACGTAGTAGAATTATGCCTGGAGCGAGGGTGCAGCCTTGCGTCTGGCATGGTAAACCACTTCACCGTCACAATTATTTTGGTGGTTCCGTTAGGTAGGGCTGTCATGCCGCGGCATAGCTCACATACAGCTGACACACAGAGACACTGGAACCAATGTTCACGTGTGTCAGGAACATTGCACAGTCGGCAGTTTGGCGAGGCAATTTTATGGATATCGGCGAGTCGCTTATTTGTCTTGATGACATTATTGATCAGGCGATGAATATCAGCCAGGTTTTCGCCAAAATCGCAGCATGACGACTGCCCTAATAAAAGTAACAGACGATCTGAAAGAAGCTATGGATCAACAAATAACTAAGCATTTGACACTGTCCGACATACTAGTTTCTAAACTTTCTAGTTTAAATTTTTCACCAAGCACTGTGCATTGGTTCCGCTCTTACTTCAAATCCTGCCAGCAGTGTGTAGTGAATGGAACAAACAGTTCACAGTGGAGGGATGTACTATGAGTTGTCCCACTAGGATGGTGTGTCAACAGTTCTCTTCCACTACAAATACCACCTTCACACAGATGACCTTAAATTATATCTAACCGCCAGCCCAATAAATCTGAACACAGCAATCCAGCATGTAAATGATGACCTGCTTGACTTATCAAAGTGGGCACAAAATATCGGCTTGAAATTAGATCCATCTACTTGAGACGCATTACACAGCAGTACAGGGAATCTTTTCCACCACTAACCCTGGACGGCAAAGCTATACCTTTCTCTTCCTCGGCAAAGAGCTTAGGAAAAGTTATTGATCAACTTCTATACTGGAGCACACAACTGCAGTCTGTAGGAAGGTGTCAGCGTCACTCCACTCTATACAGAGGCACAGAAAAGTGTTTATTCTTCAGCAAAAAAAAAATAAATAAATAAATAAATAAATAAATAAAAAATAAAAAACAAAAAGAAGAAGAAGCTCGTGGATACACTGACATTCTATATACTCGTCTATATTGATGTCATTATTCAAGGAATTTCGTACGAAAGCTCACGTAGACTAAAATTGTCGATGAATGCTTGTGAACGATTCATTTGTGACATACGCTAGACATCACTCCAGCCTACAAGCAGTTGTCATGGTTTTGTACTGATTAGCGTAGAGATTATCATACGCTATGCCTGGTCTATCGTTTTCTTAATCTTTACAGTCCCTTCTATTTTTCGTCAATTCTAAATCTGCTATCTGAGCAGCACAACAAAACTACCCGTTCCCAACACACTAAAATCCTTTCTGTGCCATCGCACAATACTGCCATGTTTTCTAAATCCTTTTATATGCCAGTAACCAGACTTTGTGACAATCTTCCAAAAAAGATCAGAAAAATCTGATCCCTCCCCCACACTTCAAAAGACAATTAATGGCACCTCTACTGTCAATAGTCATCTCTCTGTAGCTTACTCTGGCCAGTTCCCGCTACCCTTCATACTTTCGTTTCCCCTCTGTTGGCAATGTCTCTCTATCTATTTTCCAATCTTTTCTAAGAGCCTCTGTCACTGTCTTTTTTTTTCTTATTTTCTACCTTTGTCCCTCTAAATTTACTTCAATGTTTTAACGTATTTTAAATACCCTGTAACATTTTACAACTACCACTTGTTTTATTATTATTATTATTATTATTGTCGGCTATTATTATTTTATTCTTAGTGTGACTTTTTTGTAATCTCTTTTGTATGTGTTGCTTCCTGGTCAGATGTAAGATATGGCCCTAATCTGGTCAGGCTAAATAAGCAATAAATAAATACAACCAATGGACTTCTGTCGGTAGGAAGGGGTTGAAGACGTTCTCCCATATTCGTCGCCAATTCCGGATACGGATCTCTTTTTGTGGACTGGAAGGAAACCAACTATATTGTAACTGAGTGTGCATTGTGATAGAATAATGGTCCCTAGCATGGGAACCATGCATTTCGTGACACAGTCATTAGATATCTTTTGGTTCCGTATCCTCCTACAGATAAATCCCTGATGGAAAAAACCGCCCTGTAGCCATCCGGTACCTTGTGTCGTATCGAGGTGAGAGCGGCGGTCACTTTTCGATATTGTGGAAATGTTTTCAGCAATCGGTCGTAAAAATATTTATTTATTTGCAGATATAGATTTCGACCACTGTGTGGTCATTATCAGTGCTAAAATAAATACAAAAGAACCAGTTAGAATAACATACATGTCACGTTATAAACCAATTCTACAAGTTTCAGTTAAAGTCAATGATAAAAGAAAACCTTAAAAAATTAAAGTACTTAAAACATCTCCAACACCTTCAACTTGGAGGTCGAAATGTTTTAAGCATTTTAATTGTTTTTGAGGTATGTTTTTATAAACATATGAGGTCCGTCCTTCATGACATCCTTCCCACTCCACCGAGAGTGTCTTTCCGCCGCCACCTAACCTCCGTATCCTCCTAATCCATCCCTATGAAACCCCCAAACTACCTTCCCTACCTTCTGGCTCCTACCCTTGTAACCACCCCCGTAGTAAAATCTGCCCTATGCACCCTTCCACCACCACTTACTCCAGTCCCGTAACCCGGAAGGTGTACACGATCAAAGGCAGAGCCACTTGCGATAGTACCCAGGTGATTTACCCACTGACATGCCTGCACTGTGAAGCATTCTATGTGGGAATGACTAGCAACAAACTGTCCATTCGCATGAATGGTCACAGGCAGACAGTGTTTGTTGGTAATGAGGATCATTCTGTGGCTAAACATGCCTTGGGGCACGCCCAGCACATCTTGGCACAGTGTTACACCATCCGGGTTATCTGGATACTTCCCACCGACACCAATCCTTCAGAACTCCGGAGATGGGAACTAGCCCTTCAGCATATTCTCTCTTCCCGTTGCCCACCTGGCCTCAACCTCCGCTAAATTTGAATTCCCGCCCACCATATTTAACATCTTAACATCTTTAATAAATGTTCAAATGTTTGTAGAACTTATGGGACTTAAAAACTTATGAACTACTTATGAACTTACAAACTACTTATGAACTACCTAAGACTAAGGATGGCACAAATATCCATGCCCGAGGGGGGATTCGAACCCCCGACCGGTGGCCGTGCAGACCGTGACTGGAGCGCCTCAGTCCCCTTGGCCACCGCGGCCGGCTTAACATCTTTACCTTGATTCTCTGGACAGAGCCTCTGCCTCAAGTGGCATCTCTGTCTAACTCCTTAACTTCTTTGCTTTCTACAGTATGTCTGCCTAGGTGTGTTTGCGTCTGTGTAAATGTGTGGGTGTGTGTGTATTTTGTTTACCTTCCTTTTCTTCCCCCAAGGTAAGTCTTCCCTCTCCCGGGATTGGGATGGCTCCTTACCCCCTCCCTTAAAACTCTCATAATTTCCTTTTCCCTCTCCTTCCCTTCTGCCTGAAGAAGCAACTGGGTTGCGAAAGCTTGCGTTTGTGTGTGTGTGTTTTATATATTTGTGGTACTATCACCACCTGTGCTCCTACGTCTGGTGAGTAATCTTCATCTATTTTTATTGACTTTAACTGAAACATGTACAATTGGCTTATAACGTGACATGTATGTTATTCTAACTGGTTCTTTAGTATTCATTTTAACACTGATAATGACCATCCAGTGGTCGAAATCTATATTTGCAAATAAATAAATTTTTACGACTGATTGGTGAAAAAAAAATTCCACAAGTCAAATACAGTCGTGGAGCACAAATTCCACCATGGAATCAAGCCTGATAAAACTTTTCGATATGGCGTTTGCCGACTTCGACTCTAGTTGTTGGGGTTCCTTGTTTCCTCTATCAGGTGGACAGAATCTCTCTCGCCCGGCAACGGTTGGCCAGATGGCGGCACTGCGTGTCCGTTCGGTTCACGGCCGTCTCCCGCTGACCTCTAGCAGGCAGCGCCGTGCTCAGATTGGACGCCATAACTGAGCCCAGGTCGTTTCCTGAGAGGTTATGAATACATTTCGGCGATAGCGACTGTCCACCAGGTTGCGGCGTACGTCTCAATTTGGAACCGTAAACAGGCGCCGCTGCTTCATTTTGGCGGCCCGGTCCCCACCTGGGACTGCCCATGCTCTCAGGCGGAATACAGATAGCGTGCCGCGACCTCTGCGGCTGCCGTTTAGGGATCGCGGGCGCGTCCTGCCGCGTCCTTCCACCATACGTGCGCGGAAAGGCCTCCGGCGCTCGCCGATTTCCCTTTGGTACGCGCAAGGCTGTCCGTCTTTTTGTGGACGAGTAGGGGGGGGGGGGCAGAGGTCGATTGTACGAGGGACAATTGGAAATTGGCGTCCGATGGTCACACTAAGCACATAAAGGAATATGTTGCATCGCCACGATTCTAGGTGTTCATGACCCTTTAGACAAAAATGGAGATGTACAAAAACATTTCATTTCTCTTTATTGCTCATGAAAACAGAATTTGATAAATTGTGTGACAATAACCTAGACATTGTGTTCCAACTTGCTACATACACCAGTATCCCTAATACACTGTAACACATCCGCTTGTACCAATGCTTGCATCTCCTCCATAGGGACCTCCAGTGATTCCCAAACTGTGGGTCGCGACCTACTAAGGCAGTGTTTTTTAACCTATGGAGGTCGCCTGTGAGATCTGAGCCGAATCATCTTTGAGGAGTGGACAATCAGGACCGCCGGCCGCGGTGGCCGCGGGGACTGAGGCGCTTCAGTCACGGTCTGCATGGCCACTACGGTCTGGGGTTCGAATCCCCCCTCGGGCATGTATATTTGTGCTGTCCTTAGAATAAGGTAGTTGATAAGTAGTTTGTAAGTTTAGGGACTGATGATCCCGTAGTTAAGTCCTATAAGCTTAACAAACATTTGAACATTTTGAACAATCTGGACCAAAGTCCCTTGATGATCTAATGCAGTGGTTCCCAATAGGTGGGAAAAGACCACTGTATTGTCCAATAATAAATGTATTTTTTTTATGAATTAAACGGTAAGCTCAGTGAATTAATGGTAGGCCTACTTCCCATGTCTACACTGGAACTTGTCACGGGATTTAGGTATCAATCAGTTTTTATGAAGATTTATCTTACTTTCACTTTAAGAAGTAGTATAGAAAACGAACGATGGCAAACATGAGTAGCTGTGAATCCTACAAATTCCTTGAAAGCCATACATGCATGCATTCCGTATTCTCCGTTTTCTGGTTGAAAATGAGATTAGGCTTATGTCTTTAAAGAAACTGTTCACAGAAGAATAACATGGTAGTTACATCAGGGAGCCCTCCTGGAATGCTGATAGTTTTAGCTTTTTCAGGTTGTACTCTACAAATGTATTTCTTACCAACAACAGTTCCTTATGCATTCGTACAAAGTAACTACTATTACATGAACTAGTCTTAACTAATACCTACTGCTAGAAAAAGGAACATGATTCACTGGCCCTAATGTGAAAACATAAGTCCATGAAAAAAAGCTTGAAACATTAGTTCATAACCGCTATGATTTTAAATAAAAGAAGCGAAAGAACTTAGTTGTTACTTTTCTTTGTGGGCTGAAAAATATCATATAAGTAAATACTCTAAAACACACTTTCTCTTTTTTTTAAGCCTGTAAGATATTATACGTTGATATTTTGAAGTCGCTGGCCTCTTAGTGCAGTCTTTTTCAACATTTTCGCATATGCGACCCCCTTACATGTAAAAGTATTCTTGCGACCCCTTACAAATGAAAATATTCTGGCAATCCTCGGGTCCCTCCTCACGAACTGTATCAAAACTATGTTATATCAAAGTAAACAAGTTTAATCTTTATTTTGATTCCTCTTTCTTTTAAATTCTTGGACGACATTTTTTCGCATATTTTTCGAAATAGAACACATGATTTCCGACAGAAATATAAATTTTGTTTAATGAAAGTTTCATATTTCAGGCAAAACTCAGAAACTATTTACGTTTATTACGAACTATGCCACTGTATAGACTATTTGAAAAGGAGTAGATCTTTTTTCGAATTTTTCAGAATTACTTATTGTATCATGTTCTTTTACGTGTCGATGGTTCCTGAAAACAGTTTTCAGGCTTCGCGCTTATTCATCATTGACAATCATAAAACAATCCATGATCTCTTCAATTCATAAGTAATGTTACACAAGCAACACTGTAATGTGAACAGTAAATAAATTTCACTTAGGCATATGCTTTGTATTACTGAACCCTGTAATACTTCTGGCTTATAGCCATCATATCAGATATGAGTCTCTTTTCAGCACAGCAAGCTAAAAACCGGTAGCAGACTGTTGGTGAAAGATGAAGAGAACATCGACAGGTGGTACAATAGGTCGGGTTGCCATGGAAAAGAGTTCTGGCCAGTTCCGCCGAATTCCAGGGAAGTCCCTGAGCGGCAGGCACTGAACGCCGATTTGCTGTAGTACTGGCGGTCACGTGACAAAACACGAGTATTCTATATTTAATAAACTGATTATTTACTCCATGTCAAACTCAAGTTAGCCAAGCTATGCCCTGACGGATAACGTGTATTAACTCTTGCAAAATTAGTAAACAAAACAATTAATGTAAGACGAACGATGCACGGCGGCCATGTTTGAGAGCCGAATTGCGTAGCGAAGGCAGCCTTGCATCGAGCCGCCACACTTCAGTCCAGAACACACACTTGCAGGAGTAAAACGTAGCTCTCGCGTATCTAAGCAGTCATGGGATTTAGACTGATCATTTTAGAACAATGCTAAATGACATAATATTGAAGTTCTATTTAAGACAGTGCGTATCGAGTGTATATTTATATGTGTTTTGCTAGTTTTCTACATTCATTAAAGACATTAGCTGCCATCCTAGAATCTTCATTATTATTGCGTAGTTAGACGAGTTCCTGCCAACTTAATAATTTCAGCCTCACTTCAAGAACTTTGACGTTTCCGCTACCATCTGCGTGAGAACGACAGCTTTAGAAGACGTCAGCTTGGTGAAATTAGAATTTCTACTCTTCACACAGTGCAGTGGGGAGTAACTACAACCCTCGCGTTCACTGTTACTGCGGTACAAACGCAAACTGTTGTGCGTCATCCAAGGCAACATGGAGGAGAAAGGAAAATTATATAGGACCCCTAGTTATTTTGTGGTGCAAGTACTCGCTCCTGTGACGGCGATTTCATGAAACTCAACACACTCACAGTTATATACTAAATCAGGATATTCCACACAAGTGGGTTTAGAAGTACAGCACAAAATTCACTAAGCCCTCGACACTATCATAGTAACGCGACAGGCAGTCCGTATCTGTGAGGCACTGGTCGCATGACCGATGGTATGTTAGTATATGTCAATGAAGACTTTTCATACTTGTAGTATAATATTTTAATACATTTGTCATACAAAATTAATGACAATTCGCATGGTTTAGTGGTTTTAATATTGAATTTCAAAACAAGAAACACCGCAAAACACCTTACGGTTTCACACCACAGAGAGCGCGTTGTAAGCTTTGTTTACCATTTATACTGTCTTCTAAACACAAAATAAGCCCATATTCCATTATCCCCATTTTGTAATTACGCCTTGTAATTTTGTGTAAATTCCGTCACGCAGATAATCTGAAGATGCCCTGGTAAAGTGCGAAACGGGTCATTAAATAAGGAATAAAACAATTTGCAATCAAGACGGTTTGTATGGAATGTTTATTCTCACTGATTGCTGTACACAATGAACTGGAAATCATTTTATCGGAGCCATTGTGCATGCAAGTCGCACGATGTGAACTTTACGAAAGCTAGACCAGCACTTGGTATGTTACCATAGGCGTTACCAGCAATAAATTATAGGGGGGGGGGGGGGGGTGACGACTCTACCGGAACGCTCTCGAACATTCTGAATTGCTCAGACGCGGATTAAGGGGGGGGGGGGAGGGAGATAGGGGTCGTTGGTAATATCAAATACCTGCCCTGATACTGTTTGAGTTGCACTTAAAGTCACTGAAGCATACCGATTTAATCCTGGATTTAAACGTATTCTGCAGTTACCTGTCATAAAAAAAAGGTTACATAATGCTTACATTTAAATTTTTTACTGTATGATTATAATTATTACGTACCGTTCAAAACAACTGTCAAGTATTACAAACTGAGGAGCTTTTAAAACGACATTCTGCTTGATTCTGATAGGAAATTTAAGCAAAATAACCAATTACGAAAAATTTTATTTTTCATCATTAAAAATACATAATAAAAAATATACAAAGGAAAAAAAAGTAAGTACAAAACAGTCAGAAATGATAGTTAACTATAGTGTCAACAGTATTAGGCGAAATACTCATACAAAATTCCTCCTACACTGATCCAAACGCAATTTTTTGTTGTCACAATTAGATATGAATATTTTTGCAACATTTCTTAAGTCTATTTCATCCAGCAGCAACTTGTGCCATTGCAGACTGCTACGTGATTTAGCATATGCTGCGTCATTGTCGAACGCAGATGGTTCTGCAGTCATCGAACAGCTGAAAAACTGCGTCCTGCTTCACAGGTTGACGCTGTACACACAAGCAAAAGTCTGACCAACGCTTCAACATTAGAAAATAATTCGCGAACTTCTTTTTCTTAGAAACGAAAACATCTTTTGCCTCTTTCAGGCATTTTACATTGTACTGTAGGTGAAAGATTTCATGTTCAGTTTTCAAAGACTGATCATCTATTTCCGGGTATGGAGCTACCACATCGTATCGTTTGTTCTCCAACAACACTTTCTGCAATGAAAGCTGTTTCTTCATACCAAGTTGATCAATTATCCTCTGTCTAAGCCCTTGGACAGCCGAATCAGTGGTTTCAAAATATTCCTGCCTCTAAAGATCTTCAGGCGACAGAAGATAATCAGATAATCACTTGGGAATTACTTCTTTCATTGAAAGTTGCATCTGTTCTAACCCAACCTCGGATATCGTAATATTACATTCTGTGTACATAGAATAAAACTTTTCATTTGTCCTGAAATTTTTAAGCACCTCAGTTATAATTTCAACTGCAGAATAAAGTACAGAAACAATTTTTTTTCTCCTTGGAAACACCTGTTCAAGATTTCAAAAATCTCCATTACTACTTTTCCCATTAGGAAACCAAGGTACGTTTTGCCAGACTCAAAACATTAAGTAGGCCAATGACTCCTTCGTATCCCTGTTTTATTAGTTCATTCAATGTCTTGATAACCAAAGCATTCTTTTTTTTTCCAAATTTCATTGATTTGTGACTGTCGGTACAACCATCTAGTAGGAGATAAATGATTCATATATGCAACAATACTAATAGGTCCTCCAGCCGCATCTTCAATAATATGCATAAACGTGTCTTTTACATTTTTTTTTTCATTTATTTGAACAGTATTCCTGATTGATGAGCTGATTACGTGGAGTTTAATTCTTGAAATTTTCAGCTTACTTTCATAATAGAGCAGTGAGCACCATATTGAATAAATATGCCAAAGGCTGTTTGTCAATAATAATTCATTGACTACCGTTTTGCATTCCACTCATGTTTCGTGCTCTATCATATGCCCACGACGGTAGCTGCAATCTGAGCAGAATATCAGAAATGAGTGCAGATATATGCTCCGCATACATAACTAGTTTTATAGAAGCCCAAAAAGCTTTCATGAGGATCTAAATTGTCATCAGACAATCTTCCACAAAACCTAATTTGTTCGTCGCCGGAAATGTCCCTTGTACCATCACAGATGACTGAAGTATTAAAATGCCAAGATCGCAAATATTGATTTATTTTTCCTGACGACCGGTTTCGATACACTAAGGTATAATCATCTGGTCACTTGTGTCCTATGTTACTGTGGTGTCGCACAAGTCCAAAGTGCGCGCCACATACTTTCGCCGCGCGCCGCCATGCACGCA
Organism: Locusta migratoria; assembly: GCA_026315105.1. Classification (NCBI taxonomy): domain Eukaryota; kingdom Metazoa; phylum Arthropoda; class Insecta; order Orthoptera; family Acrididae; genus Locusta; species Locusta migratoria. The sequence goes on from CM048746.1 coordinate 545,298,046, forward strand.
CGGCGCGGCGTTCTTACGACGTCAGCCACGAGCGCCCTCTGTTACAACTCCGCTCGTGGTCACCACTGAACGACATCGTTCACTTGGAACTGAGATAGGAACCTGTTAACACTTAGGACTTATATAGGCACCAGTGAAGACTTTGCTATCGGATAGGCACTAGGCAGGCCTCTAGCTCAACTATGTATCAGCCTTCTGCAGTACTGAGCTATGTAAAAGTTAAGTATTGTATAAATTCTGTGCAATATATATCTCGTTCTAATTTACTCTAGTGTTTCTAGTTTCTGCTGTCCCTCTGGCTGCTCACCTCCGTACCTGCACAAGCGTGCTACCTTTATTCCTGTGTCGGTCTTCCTACTCGGCCACCGACACCTACGACGGAAACGAGACACAAAAGCGGCGACGAGGCTGGGACACAAAAGTTACGGTTTTGTGAAGGCGTACGACATTAAAATGTTACGAATGAAGTGACCACAGCACCGTCACTAAGCAGCGTGCACACTCTGTGGTTCAGTGAGAGGGTCTGGTGGCTGTGGTGAGGCGAGGCGCGTTCCCAGGCCGTGTACAGCCGCTCTCTTGACAGGCGGCTGCTGTAACGCTGTCTTGCGACAATGCTCCTATCTGTGCCTCATAATATTCTTTGTTAAATTACTAAATCCTGTACATAATTAAGTCACAGTGCATAAGAACTTTCAGCACATATTGTCAGTTAAGCTTGGATATATTCATTCAACAATGTCATTACAATGAAACTTCACTCTGCAGCGGAGTGTGCGCTGATATGAAACTTCCTGGCTGATTAAAATTGTGTGCCGGAACCGGGATTCGAACCTGGGACCTTTGCCTTTCGCGGGCAAGCGCACTACCGACTATGCTATCCCGACACGACTCACGATGCCGCCTCACAACTCTACTTCCGCCAGTACCTCGTCTCCTACTTTCCAAACTTCACAGAAGCTCTCCTGCAAACACGCAAGACCAGCACTCCTGGAAGAAAGGATATGGTGGAGACATGGCTTAGCCACAGCCTAAGGGATGTTTCCAGAATGAAGGTACTGGCGGAAGTAGAGTTGTGAGGCGGCATCGTGAGTCGTGTCGAGATAGTACAGTCGGTAGTGCGCTTGCCCGCGAAAGGCAAAGGTCCCAGGTTCGAGTCCCGGTTCCGGCACACAATCGTAATCTGCCAGGAAGTTTCGTATCAGCGGACACTCCGCTGCAGAGTGCAAGTTTAATTTTGGAAACATCCCTTGGGCTGTGGCTAAGCCATGTCTCCACCATATCCTTTCTTCCAGGAGTGCTAGTCTTGCGTGTTTGCAGGAGAGCTTCTGTGAAGTTTGGAAAGTAGGAGACGAGGTACTGGCGGAAGCAGAGTTGTGAGGGGGCATCGTGAGTCGTGTCGGGATAGCACAGTCGGTAGTGCGCTTGCCCGTAAAGGCAAAGGTCCCAGGTTCGAGTCCCTGTTCCGGCACACAATTTTAATCTGCCAGGAAGTTTCAACAATGTCATTATTTGTCAACTAAGACAAAAAAATTAAACCCGTTTTTCGAAAAATTTTGGGGGGGGGGGGAAACGTCCCCCACCCTCCCCGTCGGTGACGCCCATTTCTGTTGATTCAGACAGTCGACTGCTGCGGTAGAGGATGTCTATCGGGGCGCAGTTGGGCCGTGTTTAAGGAGCAGCTAGTTCAGAGTCATTACTGCGGCGTGGGCGTAGCCAACGATTGGTCTTCAAACAGCACTCTAGATACGGCCCGCAGTCCATTACTGGATCGGCTTTCCGTGTTCGCCACTTTTCTACACGTATCGCTGCAGTTCACTGGCCTCTCGCGCTAGAGAAAGAGCAGGCCCGTTCAGCGGTCTCCCAGACGCTGCCCACGGTCGCCCACGTCTCTCTCTCGTGTCCCGTGACGCACTGCCGGTGGGAGTGGTGCAGCGGAACACGTGTACACAGCGACCTAGCGGGCTATTCCCGCGCTCTAACTGCCTCGTATACGTTCCGAACAAATAACGACCAGGCCGAGGAGCACGTCCCTGTAACACGCGCTGCTGTCACTGGAACTCTCCGTTGGGAAGGCATACCAAGATAGTCTCACATCCGCAGCGTCCATAGAGTCTCTGTGTATCGCCAGCATTCGGAACAAGACCGGTGAATCTTCTGACGGTAATATTCTCGGGCTCCATGTATTTCTATCTTCTCTGGTTTCTATAGTTTCTACGGTTACCTCTGAGGCCGACATTATATCTACATCTACATACATACTCCGCAATTCATCGTAAGGTGCGTGGCGGAGGGTACCCTGTACCACTACTAGGCATTTCGTTTCCTATTCCACTCCCAAATTGAACGAGGAAAAAAAGATTGCCTATATGCCTCCGTACGAGCCCTAACTTCTCTTATTTTGTCTTTGTGATCACTACGCGAAATGTAAGTAGGCGGTAGCAAGATCGTACTACACTCAGCTTCAAATTCCGGCCCTCTAAATTTACTTAACAGAAATTCACGAAAACAACGTCTTCTTTCTTCCAGCGATCCCCAATTGAGTTGCCGGAGCATTTCTGTGACACTCGCGCATTGGTCGAACCTACCGGCAACAAACCTAGCTGCTCGTATCTGAACCGCCTCTGTCTTCCTTTAAACCGATCTGCTGCGGGTCCCAAATACTTGAGCAATACTCAAGACGTGGCCTTACAAGCGTTTTATACGCGGTCTCCTTTACAGGTGAAGTACATCTTCCCAAAATTCTCCCAATAAACCGAAGTCGGCTGTCCGCCTTACTCACAACTGTCCTTACATGCTCATTCCATTTCATATCGCTCTGCAATGTTACGCCTAGATATTTCAACGACGCGACAGCATCAAGAAGCTCACTACTAATGCTGTATTCGAACATTATGGGATTGTTTTTTCTACTCATGCGCATCACCTTACATTTTTCTACATTGAGAGCTAGCTGCCAAACTTCGCACCAACTAGAAATTTTGTCTAAGTCATCCTGTATCCTATTACAGTCAGTTACAGACGACACCCTCCCATACATCTCTATACTGGCAACAAATTTATTCAGCAGGTGCACTCTTTTATGTAGAGAGACTTTCTATTTATTCAGCCATGTTCTGGACTAATGTTTACGTATGTTCTTCAATCTGAACGGCACCAGTCACGATCCCCTCCCTTGTCTCAATCACATGTCGTTGCGGCACTTGCATCCGATGTCCTCAACTACTGACCTATTATTTTAATCTGTAGCAAATTAATAACAGCCAACCAGTTGCAGCAATAGTTGTTTAATAAACTTGACCGCGGTTTCGACAGATATAGACCCGTCTTCTTCAGAAATACATGTATACCTATAGACAATGTGACATAATAAATTAAAAATCCATAATCGTTACGCCTGAAATATGCGTCATACCAAGCCCATTGTGTAAAACATTGTGAAATAGAAATCAGAATAAAACTGTTACTTACTATACTTGCATATCAGAGGAATTGGACACCCCTATGATCTAGGGAATGTGATTTAGACTGAAAGATGCGTCAGCGCATCTGCAGACATTCACGCTTACTGATTTGAAGCGAGGAGCGTGCGTACCAGGACCGGTGGCGCATGCGCCGTGGAACTTTCAGGGCTTAGGTAGCATTAGAAGGAAGTGTGTGGGGCAAATATCGTAGAGGGAGACTGAGGGACGAATATTGTAAGCATTCAAAAGGATGTAGGTGGCCGAACGTATTCTCAGATGAAGAGACTTGCACAGGACAGGGTAGCGTAAAGAGCTGCATCAAACCGGTCTGCGGACTGAAGACCGCAACAACAATAACAACAGGTAGCTATTGGCAGAATGTACATTGAATTTATAACGATGTCAGTAAATGGAATATTTGCATAAAAAGTCGGTGAGAAGGTTGAGGGAATCTGTGCAAACAAATATTACAAAGGTCAATTGTAAAATTATACTGACTAACAAATAGTGTTGAAATACATTGCGTAAACGAACAATGATAATAGAAACGTGTACCTCTCAGACGAATAAATATGAACCGGAATAATACGTGGCTTATAGTATGGTGATGCAAATGGGATAAAAGGGCTATCATGACAATTACAAAGAAAAATTACAAATGTAATCAGGTTTTAAATTTTTGAGGAAATGAAAAAATCGCAAAGGGTACCGGTAGCTGTAAGATTTCGTGAGCATTATGGGTTTGAAACCTTCAGAATATTGTTTACAGGCGAGATCTAAAACCTGCTTACATTTGTAATTTTCCTTTGTAATTGACATGACAATGATTTTATCTCATTTGCGTCACCATACTATAAGCCACGTACTAATCCAGATCATTTTTATTCATCTGAGAGGTACACTTTTCTATTATCATTGTTCGTTTACGCAATGTATTTCAACACTATTTCTTAGTCGGCATAATTTTACAATTATTATTGTTCGCTTACGCAATGTATTTTAACAGTATTTGTTAGTCGGCATATTTTTACAATTGACTTTCATTTGTTTCCACAGCTTCCCTCAAGCTTCACACCTACTTTTCATGCAAATACTCCATCTATTGACATCGTTATAAATTCAATGTACATTCTGCCAATAGCTACTTAAGCCACTGAAAGTTCCACGGCGCATGCGCCACCGGTCCTGGTATGCACGCTCCTTGCTTCAAATCAGTAAGCGTGAATGTCTGCAGATGCGCTGACGCATCTTTCAGTCCAAACCACATTCCCTAGAGCATAGGGATGTCCTATTCCAGTGATAAGCAAGTATAGTAAGTAACAGTTTTATTCTGATTTCTATTTCACAATGTTTTAGACAATACGCTTGGTATGGCGCACATTTCAGGCATAACGATTATGATTTTTTTTTTAATTTATGATGTCACATTGTCTATAAGTATACGTGTATTTCTGAAAAAGACGGGTTTATATCCGTCGAAACCGTGGTCAAGTTTATTAAATAACTATTATTGCAACTGGTTGGCTGTTATTAATTTGCTATACTATAAACGATGCTGAGACACACTCATGTTTAAAATATTTTAATCTGTCTTTGCTTACAATTTTTTCCTTATACGGATAAAAGTAATTCCCTGGTTTCTTAACACACGTAAAATTTTCCTGTTCGTCCTCCTCGAAAATTTCTTAAGAGTCCCCCTAATTTTCAGCGTGTTTGTATAGAGCCATATCTCTGTGGCCCAACGCGAATTCCTATTCAACTCACAAGGAGACCACGTGGGTATCGGATTTAGAATTTTTTGAAGTGAAGTTCAGAACGCTAATAACAATCAGCCAAAGCCATTCGACGCAACTCCCAAAAAACATCGAGAAAATTGAATTTCCAATGGAAACACTGTCCTTGGATTACATTCCATTGCATGAAATATTTTTCAGAACGACCACCAAATACTTTTAAATATCTGGTAAAAACTCAACCTCTGTGATTTTCTTTATTTCGCTTTTAACTTTTTAAAATAGCAGATACGCACTGCTAGAACGCCAATATCATTGTTGGCCTTGACTACACATTACACCTGTCAATTACTATAAAATGTGCCGTCCACATTACGTAATAGTAAACAATATTACACTTCTTGTAACTTGATTCCATGACGGAGATTGTGCCAGCCCACCACAATATTATAACAAAATAAGTAGTTTCAGTTTGGTGGGTGATATGAAATATTTATTTTACAAACATTCACGTATCGATTTTGTTCCTATGATGGAACATAATCAGTGCATATTGTAAGTCATGATGACTCATGTACTCTGTATAAGGCAATTACAAGGTCCTGGTACACGTGACAAGTTTAAAATAGGAACTAAATCAGTATGTGATTTTTGTAAAATAAATATTTCATATCGCTCACCATGCTTAAAATTCTTATTTTATTGCAGTATTACACTTCACAACCAATAGTGATATTTGCGTTCTAACATCGAGGATGATCATTAAGTGACTGAAATTGATTTGCTATTATTGAAACCAAAATATATATATATATATATATATATACGTGTGGCGTCTATTCCCAAAGAACAGGCGTCACTTCTGATCCTACAGTTGTTATTCTTTCACAGAATATATGACTTCAACTGCAAATGTACGAAGCTGAAAATGTGTACCCAGCCGGGATTCGTAGCCTGGTCTCCCGCTTACTAGGCAGTTGCGCTGACCCCTACACCACTGGGGACACAGTGATCACTGCACCTGCAAGGACTACCCATGCACGCCTCCCATCAGACACAAATTTCCAGCCTTACCCTGCCCACAGTACTCAAACTCGTAGTCACTTTGTACTAATTTCCGTAAGAGTAAGTGCTCCAAACTTGCCCACCCCTCCCCACTAACGAAAGGATCATTGCCCATCATTGGAATGTTATATATACATACATGTGGCATCTATTCCGAAAGAACAGTCGTCACTTCTGAATCTGGAGTTGTTATTCTTTCATATTCACAGAATATATGACTTCAGTTGCAACATGTATGTATATAATATGCCTAGAAAGCTGGAGACCCGGGTTCGAATCCCAGCTGGGTACACATTTTCAGAGATGACCATTTGCAGTTGAAGTCATATATTCTGTGAATATGAAACCAAAATAATTACGACTAATGGCGTTTTTTCATTGATAATGAAAACAAAAACTTTCTGGCAGATTAAATCTTTAAGCCGGACGGGGATTCTAATCGGAACTACTGCTTTTCCCAGGTTCTAATTCCCTTTTGGCAAATTGTCTTAATCTGCCAGGAAGATTTGCATGTCAGCGAACACTCCGCTGCAGAGTGAAGAATGTCATTCTGAAAACAGTCTTTGTGCGTTAGGTATTGATGATAGTTTCGCGAACGCCTTAGTAATCGATTAACTATTTTTATACCTAAGTAAGACAGTACTTGTCACAACACAGACGAGACGGGTTGTGGGCGCAACTAAAAGATTTTGATGATGATCTGGATGGACTGAAATATGTACATTTAAAAAAACATTTCCAACTGTTGGTTGATAATAATATTATAAATTATTTTAAATACTAACAGTTGCTGACACTCAACAATCGATCATGTCGACTACAATAAAAATTTGCATACATTTTTATTAGTTTTTAGGAGTCTGTACGTGTAGTTTGTCCTGTGTACAGTCCAGGAAAAATGCACGGAACACCGAAGATATAACCGTCTCTTACAACCTAATAAATCGGCAGTGGCAGAGCACTGTATTGATACTGTACACTCCATGACGTACGAAAACGTCAAAATTTTAGTCTCCACGTCATCTTTCTGGGACTCAGTGGTGAAAGAAGCAACTGAAATTCGCTTGGGGACAAATTTAATTAACAGAGAGAGCGGCTTCAGTTTAGATAAATCTTGGAATCCGGCACTTTCTTTAATAAATTTACAAAGACTACGCCACAGCACAGATCATAACACATCGATTTCTCCGTAATAATAGATTATGCAGCTACAGACATAATTTACACATACGTGTACTTCCTTGCCGCCGAGTAACGTTTTTGGCGCCTTGTTGTATCTGTGGCCGCATGCGCAGTAGCGCGGTTCGCGCGTTTATAAGAACGAAGCGCGTGCTGGAGCGTTAGTCTTTCTACTCTCTCTCTGAAGATGGCTGAACGTTTCTCAGCCGAAATATTAGAAGAATTCAACTTTATGCTGCTGCACGCCCGGAACTTCTTTGAACAGTCACTGGGCCGGAAATATATGAAGATGCACATCAGGATTTTTCTTAGTTGATTTACAAGATTTAGGTACAGAAATATTCAAATACACCACAGTTTTTAACATAATATGTGGCGTTAAACAGAAGTTTCCAGATACGTAGTAAAAGGACATGTCAGGCTTGAAGTAACAGACTTATTAAGCAGTGAATATCATATTAAATGGAAGTAGAAAATATTATTACCGGAGATACACGAATAACCCAACCAGAAAAAAACATTAGGGATCACTAAGTAACGACTTCAAAGGACCGAAGTGTTTCCTAACAATGTCTAATATATTCAGTAATTCATTTCTAGTAATAATTTTAATGTTCTGATGAAGGCACTCATAGTTGGTGCCGAAATCTAATCAAGTATCTAAAAAGTGCAACTTGGGCTGTTTCTAAAATTAATACAAATGTAGTACGGTTGCTGTAATTTTGACAAGATATGCTTAAAATCGTCATTATTATTAGCCAAAATCCCGACGTTGCCTAATTATTTGTTCCACTGTTTCTATAGTCGATTTCCCCTGCAATTTATCGACATTCCTTCTCTCTCTCTGTCTCGCTCGCTCGCTGTTTCTCTCCATTTCCTCCATTCCTTCTATTACCTCTGGGTCTTCTCTTCTTCACTCTTTCCACCCCTCCACTTCATTCTCTCCTCCCCTCTTTCTGATATAAACAACGATAAAATTTATTCACGGTATCGTTGCCTCCATTATGCATTTATTCGAATCTCCCGTTAATATCATTTGGTCACCTGCTTCGCCCCGTCTTTCAGGCCTTCTCCTTCGATCGTCCTTCTAACCCTCATCGCGTTTATCTCCTTCTGTTTATCATCTCCGTCGTCCTGTATCTCCTCCTACTCTGTGCCCATCTGCTCCTTTCCATCTCTCGAGCCATATCATATTCCCTTCCCCCCCCCCCCCTCCCCTCTCTGTCTATATTCTCCACCTACTGGTTGACCATCTCCTCCTCAGAATGAACTTTCAAAGGGACCTCTCAAACCCAGTGGAAGTCCTTTGTAGCTGCCTATTAATCCAGCCTATGAGCTCTTTCCAAATTTCATTTAAATCCCTCGATCCGCTTACCGGAGAGGCAGTAACTATACTGCACAGCAACATTCGGATTTATGATACACCAGAGAACCCGCACCCACATATTGCTAAATATGTATGGGAATTGGATATGCTTCCTAAGCTTGTCTCTTTCTCTTTCACTCTCATACACTCACCACATGCACCTTGAGCCCTATTTAGTGTCGTTGCAAATTAAACCTTCATTAGCAGTTAAAGACACAATAAATGGGTAATTCGGTTGGGATTATTCTTATATAAACTCTGAGCAAAACTTATCACCTGATGTTTCATGTTTCTGTGTGGACAGTAGCTTTAATGTCCACTTATGGTTAAATCCGCCTTATGCAACAAACCTTGTTTTGTTTTTACACCCAAACATGTTCGGCACTTCTTGTGCCCTCTTCTGTGGTGTTTGCTAAGAGCTGCGAAGGGAATACCCTTCACAGTATTAAAAAGACTATCATAATTTATATGAAAGCCTGCGCAATTATATAATATAAAAGAAATTCCAGTTGTATTAGAGCTGTGTTTTGGTTTAACGCAACACCCTAGTATTCTGACATACGCTGGTCGGGTTGTTTTATGTTATAACTACTTCGTACTGTGTCCTCGAATCCCCGATCGAGACTTTCCCTTGGGGTTCACGACACACAGGGTTACACACATTCAGACTGAAACTATGCGATCATTCTATTTCATGTTCCTCCTGGCAAGTTCTAAGATTCCTAACCACATCGATGAAAAACAGATTGAGTGATCGTTGTGACGATTTCTTGTGCTATCTCTCTTGCAGGCACTTCAGACCTACGCTAGCTTCCAAATACTCCAATACAGTGAAGAGATACTCCTCGTTGCTAAATCCACGCGACCAAACGTAACAAGTGCGAAGTAGTACGAGACGCTGGCTCGTCTATTGCAAGCACGTCACGGACGCCGCTGCTGGCGCGTACACGACAGACAGCTGTTAGCGTTTTTCTGTCGGCGTTGATGGATTGCTCGATATTTAATTCCCTCGTCCTTGCAGACAACTGGGAGACCTTCCTCTGCCACGCCGTAGCCTCGCCACCAGTCTCGACTCATCTAGCCTCCTACCCGACTGTTCCGCCCTACATGTGAACTCTTACCACGAGGCTCCCATTTCACAGTTATCTATCAGATGATAGAAGCTTTTGAAATGTGGTGGTGCTACAGACAAATGATGAAAATTAGATGAGTAGATCACGTAACTAATGAGGAGGTGCTTAACCAAATTGGGGAGAAAAGGAATTTCTCGCATATCCTGACAAAGAGAAGGGATAGATTGGTGGGACACATTCTGAGAGATCAACGAATCGTCAACTTAGCATTAGAGAGAAGTGTGTGTGGTAAAAATCGTAGAGGTAGACCGAAGGACAAATACTGTAAGCAAATTTAAAAGGATGTAGGTTGCCGAACTTATTCTCAGGTGAAGAGAATTGTATGGGACAGGGTAGCGTGGAGAGCTGCATCAAACCAGTCTGCGGATTGAAGACCACAACAACAATGTCACCTGCTATGTATAATGGAGGTCGACAATTAGAAATGAAAATATCGCGTATGGTAACTGAAATGTGTAACTCACCAAACGTTGGAACTCCATGTATAAATCCAGTGCTGAAACTGAACACAGGAGAAAAGAAGATTTATAAATGGAAGGATAGATGCCAAGATACCAAGTTTTATTTTATTTATTCAAGACGACCGGCTTCGACACTGTGTCAATATCTGGTCACATTGACTATCACCAGCACATGATTTTATATATAACTATCATCCAATATACTTACCATATTTTATGTGGAGCACTATAATAAGCAGTTTAATGTCAATGAGACCAGAAGCTAACACCACAGAATGTCGAAACCGGTTGACTTGCATAAATAAAATAAAAATTGCGATCTTGGCATCCATCCTTCCACTTATATAACAGTATTAGCTACCTCGGTATTGAAAAAATTACTGCCATTAACTGATGAAGCTAGCGAGAGACACGGCTCTTACGCAATTCCTATTACATTTTAGGTTGAATATGGATGTGGTATACATTTTTCAAGGTAGGGACACGCTCGAATAGCTAGTATCTCAATATTTAGATATTACATACCATTATTTAAATTTTCAGAGACTTGATATGCCAACATAGACTTTAAATTCAAAGACATACTCATTTAATTTCGTTAATCAGTGATCTGGGGTTTTCTGTTTAAGTAGATTTCCATTAAATTGAATATGTCGCTCCTTTCCTAGCTCTTATAGATAGAGACACTCATAACAATCATATTTAACTGAGGAGGAGTATGGGTTACTCCTCTTTGTAAGCGTAACAGATGGGATGGTCAGACCATGATGCGGCTCGTGGTTATCATACCAAGGAAGGCTCCGACGTCTATCGATCGGAACAAACCTAGACCACGAAATACGGATCAGTCTATCAACACGATGATTTCGGGGTGCACGGTGGGCATAATGTCACATTCTTGCCAAAAATGTACATACTGTATCTTGTTCTGTTCCATAAACAATCAATAAACAACATAAAACGGTAACACCAAGATGAGGCCCTTATACAGCTTTTATCCACCGATGTCATATATATATATATATATATATATATATATTTGAAATAAACATGACTAAATTACGCAGATTTCAGGTACCTTCTGTGTGGTGTATATATGTAGTCAATAAGTTCTGAGACTGACAGCGTGACGGCCATGTGGTTCACTGTAACACATAGTTGGCACCGTTGTACGGTACCACGTCAGTTAGTCTCTCGTCCCTGCAAGAGACAGTTGACAATGCGCTGGAAGCAGACGTTCAGTCGTTGTTCTGACGGTGAGTTGATTGCGCCAGTCGTACCTTGACATGGCACAGTTTGAGCAACGGGAAAACATCAAGATCTGTCACACATTATGCAAAAGCGCTGACGAAACGTTTGAAATGATGCTTGTACGTGTACGCTTCTCGATTTCTGTGAGTTTCCCACATTGTAAAAATCGGCACTGAAGAGAATCGTAGCATTGAGAAGTGATGCTACAGCCGCATGATGAAAATGAACCGGACTAATAACGAATGAGGTTCTCTGTAGAATTGGTGGGTGACAAAGCACCAGGATGGTAGGACAAGGCATCAGGATATAATGTTCATGGAACTATAGGAGCTGTTGATAAAATCTGTAGGCGAAGACAAATTTTGGAACACATTCAGCAGGTAATTGAGGTGGTAAGGAGGAAGTGCTGTTCTCAGATGAAGAGGCTGGTGCAGTTCATAGCGGGTCGCGTCAAACAAGTCATAAACGACTGATGACTCGGAAAAGTCCAAATATGTGCAAAATACACCAACAAAGTTACCATTGTACGACAGGTATAGTAGTTGATCGTCTATTGCGTTATTAACAGTGAGCTGCGAGACTGGGCGGCCGTTCCCGCCTGAGGTTCGAGACCTCCCTCGGGCATTGCTGTGTTATCTTGTCTTAGTCTAAGTTCGTTTAAGTAGTTTGCAGGCTTGGTCCAATAGGTCTGCAAGAAGTGCCAAATATTTGTAAACCTGTGGGACCAAACTGCTAAACTGCTATGGTCATCAGTCCGGAAGACTCGAATCTCCTGCATTTGAGAAGGACAAAATATGGACACAGTACAGCAGTTTCGTTATCAAAGCGTGAGTCATGTGCTGCGTTTACCGGCCTGAAAATTATTTTACTTTTCAGCTAACTCTTCCTGTAAATTTAAACATCTACCTCATCGCACGTCAAGGCCTTGAAAACCTGCAGCATGAAATTTTTGTGTCTGCGTTCGTACCCGCTGAACAAGTTCTTCGGCTATAGATTTATTTGGTTCCATAAATAACGGGACCAGAATAGACGGATAACGTTGTAGGGATGGGTAAACGCAATGTGAACAATGCGCCATTAGCGGATCCCTAGGGCGTACAGATTGTTTCTTATCTGTGATTATTATTTCTTGTCATTTGTTGTATTTATTTATGTAATGGAACACAACATTCCACGAAATACAGTAGGAAAAATATACGAAACTAATTTCGATTTGAACGTGCACTGTGGACAGTCCTTCGTCATACAAAATTCTCACTTCTCTAGTCGAATACATAGTAAACCACAGCTGCCATCTTGGTTTAAATGCGTTGACTACAGATTACTGTGTATAAACTACTTTCATATGATAGATGTGAAGCATTGAATTAAAATTTGTGGTGCGGCCGGGAATCGAACCCGGACCTCCATGCTTACTAGGCAGACGTCTTAACCGTTAGACTACCACACCACTAACGATTAAGGCGCTTTGGAATAGTCTATGTACGATTTCCCTCCATAACACAAACTTTAATTCAGCTTCTTTGTTCCAAAGATAATTGCCACTACTGCCAAGGCTCTCCATGCAGCGGAATAGGACCTCAGCAATGGACATGGTGGAACAATCCTGTTATGGTGATATTTATATCAATTAATACAATTAAAGAATCCCTGAGACGGATTTACGTCTCTAAAATGTCAAAGACATATTAAATGCTTCAGATCTATCAATAATTATTCATATTAATTGATACTTTCATATGACCTGTTCAGGCATTCTACAAATACGGGTGGACGCGGGTCCAACTTAAAAACCCACAGCGACCATATTTTGCGTATCTTTGACACGCGCTGTTCCTTTCCTCTGTGTTACTGTCAGTCCCCTCCCCCCTCCCCCGCCATAATTTACGACTGTTATGAATTTACTCATCATAACTGTCGGTAATACGTTGTTATGTCTTCCGTGGCTTGTCCTTCCGCTGTCCATGGATCCGTTAACCTCAGTTAACGACTGCTATCCAATCCAATCGGAGAAGAATCCATAGTCGCGGCGTAGCGGCCGAGCGCATTGAGGCGTTATGCTCCGATGCCCGAGGCCGTTCCTTGTCGGGCGTTCGAATCCCCCCTCGGGCATGGATAATTGTGTCGTCTTTACTATAATGTAGTTTGTAAGTTTAGGTACTGATGACCCAGCAGTTAAGTCCCTTAAGTTTAACAAACATTTCAACATTTTTTGAACCAGACTTGGGTTTACTACGAAAAAGAAAATATCTGAAAATACGAAGCCGCGCGGGAATGGCCGTGTACTGTAACTAATCCATCTTGTGAAACCATGTTAAGTCCGTAATGTTTCTGCTTTGATGGTAATACCTCGAAGTAATTTATATCAGCCGTATGTGATCATTGTTTCGATTTTATCTTCATACAGAAAGCATCATGAACGATAATTTGATAAAGGAATGCTGAAAGCTAGTGACTCGATGTTTTATTAGGTACTTATTAGTAGTCACATAGTTTTTCAAGACTTTGCATCAAAAAAAGAAAAGTGTCGTTTGATTTTTATAAGGTGTACCATCGACCCATTTTTGATTCCCTGGAACTAATTATCTTATTAATGAAAATATGGAAAGATTCAGTCTAACTCTCAAGAATAATTTTTACAAAGAATACCTATGTAGTACAAGATAGATTAGAGCCAGTCGTAGTGAATGTAATGTGTACTACATGAGAATTGTCTTGAGAAGTTTCATAAAGTGTTGGGTTTCCTGGGGCCTTACTATTATTGACAATGCACTCATGCTTCATTTTGCCGGCCGTGGTGGCCGAGGGGTCTGAGGCGCGCCAGTCACGGTCTGCACGGTCACTACGGTCGGGGGTTCTAATCCCCCCTCTGGCATGGATATTTGTGCCGTCCTTAGTGTTAGCTAGTTCATAAGTTTAGGGACTGATGACCACGTAGTTAAGTCTCACAAGCTATACAAACATTTGAATTTGAATGCTTCATTTTACCTCGCACGATTAGCAAGTTGGCTTGGATGTGTGTACGAAGTTCTTAGCATGCTCGGAAGCAGAAGGATAGGGAAGGCACGGCCGATATAATTCATGTTTATCCAATCTGTAGGCATGTGGGGCGCTTTTACTCCGTGTGCTGTCAAGACCACCATGTCTGTTGTCTGGTGAATGCACAGTGAGTTCCGTATAATCAAAATATAATACCCAACAGTATTAGAGCCTCCATATACCGATATTAATGCAAAGCCTTAGTTTTAATATTCAATTTCACTAACAAATCAATAGTAACACTTATAATTAATTCTGATGTACTCTACAGAAATTTCAGTTTTTCAAATGCGGTAATTCACATCGCAGTAACCAACGTACAAACGTTTGTGGATCGAGTGTCATAGAAATTTTCTCCACTCCTCTCCACAAAAACAGCCGACAGCCTTCCGATATTTATCAGCGGTTCACCTAATTTGCAACAACTAACAGTATATCCAAATGTTCAAATGTTTGTAGAACTTATGGGACTTAACTACGGAGTCATCAGTCCCTAAGCTTACAAACTACTTATGAACTACCTAAGACTAAGGACGGCACAAATATCCATGCCCGAGGGGGGATTCGAACCCCCGACCTTAGTGGCCGTGCAGACCGTGACTGGAGCGCCTCAGTACCCTCGGCCACCGCGGCCGGCTACAGTATATCCGCACTGAAAAGAGAGAGAGAAATTCGTTGTATTTAACATAAATCTGAACAAATGAATGTAACTTTTTTCCTAACTAATTGTAAGGTGTAACATGGAGCAGACACACTGAGAAAAGCAGTAAAAATACTGCTGCGAACTGAATGCCGGTAATAAATTAGGAAATCGACCAAAACAATCCGGCACGTCTACGAGTGTAATTTGTGCTGCGCCTGAAGGATGCAACCGGGCAGACACTGCTGTGCAACGTGCGAGGGTGTTGCAGGCGCGCGACAAACACTGTACCCTCTGCAACCTCACGACCGAGCAGCGTTCTTGGTGGGGAAAGTGGCCTTTCCCAGAAGAACCCTACCAAAGCCCTACACGGCCACCAAAAATCAATTGGCCGTCACCTACCGAAGCGGTGTAGCGAAGCGTCCGGTGATTTACGCCGATCTTGTTCGGCGACTTTAGATATCAGCATTGGTCAGGTCAGTTTGTTGACATACTAAGGTATTCAAATGTTCGAATGTTTGTAGAACTTATGGGACTTAACTACGGGGTCATTAGTCCCTAAGCTTACAAACTACTTACGAACTAGTTAAGACTAAGGACGGCACAAACATCCATGCCCGAGAGGGGATTCGAACCCCAGACCGTAATGGCCGTGCAGACCGTGACTGAAGCGCTTCAGTCCCCTCGGCCACCGCGGCCGGCTACTAATGTATTAAGATGGTACGGAAATACGTAATAAAAACATTGAAAGAGGTAGTTTTTGAAGTACATAACGTTTGGTCGTCTCTAGTGCTATGTAAAGAGGTGGCGCAATAAAAACTGTTTGCTAAAATTACCAATCCCAATAAAATCAAATGTTTGGAAAGCTATGGGAGCAAACTGCAGTGGTCATCAGTCTCAAGACTTACAAATTGCTTAATAAAACTAACTTATACTAAGGACAACAGACACACACATACATGCCAAGGGGTGGACTCCAACCTCCGGCGGGAAACAGAAGGTCACTCCGCAGCAAATTTTAAGGCAAATCATTGTTTATAGACATTTTAACAAAATCACTGGTTCGACAAATGGTGTAGTCCCTACGTCATTACAGTGAAATATCAATTTTTCTTGGCAGAAAGGCTTTTTTATAGATTATACTAACTGAAAAGGGATTATCTGGATGAAATCTATTAGTAAAACAAAGATTTTGGTATAAAAACGGATTTGACTGGCGATTTAAATTTTAGATCGGAGTAACAAAATAAAGGCAGCAAGCCCAACGGTAGGTATTTCAGGTGGATGAATCTTAGGACGACAAGAACATAATAGACAGAAAATGTTTAGTCTGCTGTTTATGGCATCATGGACAAAGTTAGTGGAAGCAACATGATTATTGTGTTGAATATGGATACAAAGAAGGGCTTTTACCCAAGAGGATATGCAACAGGGAACTACTAGTACTACCACAGGGGACTACTACTACTACAAATTACAAATATGTTTCAAATTGAATTTAACTAAAGTATTTCTGAAACAAATTCATTGCATGAATACTACGTATTTAAGTTTTTAATATGTCTTTGTTCCTCCAAGCACCGACGGAGTATTCCATAAACAAAAAATGTTCAAATGTTTGTAAATCTATCGGACCAAACTGCGTGGTCATTAGTCCGTAGCTTACAAACTACTTAAACCTAGGTAAACTAACCTAAGGACAAAACAGGACAAAACCCATGCCCCAGGGAGGACTCGAAGCTCCACGGCGAGCAACATCGCGCTCCGCAGCGAGATGCTTTAGACCGCTCGGCTACTCCACCGCGGCATTCCATAAACACTATTTACATATAATCATCAGCGTGTTCCCTGATAAGGACATAGTAAAAGTTCATAATCAGTTCTTTCATAGGACCTAGAATAATACCTCCTATCTGTCACAATTTATTGTACGTGATTTGTGTAAGACACGTGCCGTTTCGAGCTTCTGCTCACCTTCAGCTGGTTATGCATTCGTTTACATGTTTTAACATTCAGTTTTCAGTCGGTCTATGTGTCACAGTTTTCGATACTCGTCATTTTCAATAATGCACTACGTACTTTGAAATTTATTCCAGTCTTAAAAGTGGACTCGCATTCGAGAGGACGGTGGTTCAGACCCATCCTGATTTAGGTTTTCCGTGATTTCCCTAAATCACTCCAGGCAAATGCTGGGATGTCGCCTCGAAAAGGGCATAGCCGATTTGCCTCCACACCCTTACCCAAAACTCCGAGCATGAGCTCCGTCTTTAATGAACACGCTGTTGACTGGACATTAAACCCTTCCTTCCCTTTTCCAGTGTTAAACCATGTTGTTGCTCACGGAGTCGACATTGATTTAAAGCGCGCGGAAAGGCCAGTACCACGTTGTGGAACATCCTGTAGAAGCACCTCTTGACGCAGTTTAGTGGTAGACTCGCTCGCTCGGTCACGAGTTCACAGATAGGCATGGAGAAACAGTCCTACGAAAAACTAACAGCACAGTTCCTGTTTCGTAGAGCGCGGTCGGTCGGTGGCGCATCTGTAACAGCATTCGCCCCTTCACCTCCTTGTTCTTGCATACCTTCCGACAGGTCGACAAAGATATGAAAATCACGCTGTTTAGTATCCTGGTTGCGCGGAGGATGTTGCGGTGTTTATCAATCAAATCGCTAAAAGGCAGCCAGCCTTCATCCGATTGGTAGTGTGGTAGTAGGCATTGTTGTGCAACATTTCTATTCCCTATCATCAGAGATGAAACGTGGTGCAAGAATTTCGAGTACAAGAGAAAACGGTCAAAGCCAACTGTGGAAACATCTCACGCCACCGCAAGAGAAACTGAAAGCTGTTCACTCAACTTCCGGTCGGTATAAATAAACAGGGATATGCATTAACGAATCTGAAAATGCTTATCAATTATTGCCAAATTTGTTTGGGACGTGGATGTACACCTTACGCTCCTTCTCTAAATCTCTCTGCCTATCACTTCTGGCCGATCTCTATGCTCATTCTTCTTCCTTTTCATCTTGGGCTTCTCTCTGTATTGGGTGGAACCCCGGCGTTGCTCGGGTAGTTACTTATTTCGTTAGTCCATGTATTTCGCCCTACTTTATGGCCATCCATTTTTCCCTCCTCTCTGGTTTCTGTCTACCTACCTCTTTCTCCTCCTCCTCCTCCTATTCAGCCTGCTTTCCTCCTCTTTTCCTTCCTCTTCTTCTTCTATTTCCTCCTCCTCCTTCTCCTCATCTTCTTCTACTTCCTCATCTTCTTCTACTTCCTCGTCTTCTTCTACTTCCTCCTCTTCTTTTTTTTCTTCTTCTTCTTCCTCCTCCTCATTTTCTTCTTCTTCTTCCCCATTTTCTTCTTCTTCTTCCTTCTCCTCATTTTTTGTTCTTTTCTTCTTCTTTTTCTTCCTTCTCCCTGTATCCACCCATCTACACCAAGCCTCTATCAATCTCCTCCTGTCCCCTCTCTCTGGTCATCTCGTCCTTCCCCAGTATACGAAAAATTACAGAAATTTGCCAAATTGCATGGTGATCGGTCAAACGATGTCAAGTCTGGAGTAAGGTAACTTCCGCCATGCACGGTACAAGTTAGTATGTTTTGAGTGTCAAAACTTTATCGCAGCTGGATGAACGGTATGGCAGCGCATAAAATATTAACCTAATCCTAAATGTAGATGCCCATAGAAATTAACATCTATTTTTCAGCTGATCCTTTGAGTTTCCAACTTTCCACTCATTTTTTAATCACCCCTATATTAAAGGAAACAATAAATAAATAAAATACAAATCGGTCAAGCGATTTCTGAGTTTTACCAAGACTAAAAAAACTTCTTCTTCTTCCCTCATGTATTAGGCTTTCCCTCAGTCTGTTGCAGCTGCATCTGGTCTTCCGCCGTTTTGCAGGTCTTCCAACGCATCTTTTTCCTTGCGGAGTGGTAATCTTGATTTTTCCATTCGCATTGGATAGGATATCCGTTTTTTTCGGTATTCATCAACCTGTTTCTAGTGAAAATATTTAGTCTACTTCCTTCCTGATATGTGTTTCTTTTGTAGTTTTTTTCCGTATTGTATTGACATGGTATACATCTGACACATTTGGTATAGTTCTTAGGCATATCTCTACTTTCCATCTTCAATATTTGAAATTAAGACTTGATTATCCTCGAATCTGTAATCTTTTTGGTTAAAGTTATATGTAGACTATAGTTATATGGCGCGGAATGGTCACGTGATCTAAGGCGTCACTCTACGGACTGGGCGGTCGCTCGCGCCGGACGTTCGAGTCCTAAAAATGTTCAAATGTTTGTCAAGCTGAAGGGACTTAACTGCGGGGTCATCAGTCCCTAAACTTTACTTATGAAATACCTTACACTATAGACGACACAAACAGCTTCACGCATCGTAGCATAGCGCCTCAATGCGCTCGGCCGCGGCTAAAGGAATAGCTCTTCGGTAGCTTTACTGCGAATTGCGCTTCTAGTACCCGTCGGAGTTTCGAGTCCTCCCTCGGGGTATATATATTGGTCCAACAGGTTTACAAACATTTGAACATTTTCCGTAAGCGCGTGCTAATATTTAATAGGACGTAGAGAATGCTTCACTGAACAATTTGAAGTGGGAAACCTGGAGTCGGAGAAGCCAGCAAACGGAGATACAGAAGTAAACTTGTCCAGCGCTTTGTCTCTCGCTATTGTTTTCCAGCTTATTTACAAACAAAAAGTGCACATGTTTACACGTACTGTCTTTTTATTTACATAAACATCTTTATTTCATCGAAGGAAACAAGGAGTACGAGAATGAGTACTAGTAAGTCATGACGCAGGTCATAACCGTATTTTTTCTTGCAAAAAGTTCTACCTGAATTGTTGGAGAACGCACCTTTGGCTGTTCTGTGAGAGGTGCACTGTCTCACTTAAGTGTGGATGAACGCAACTAAATCAGTGATGTATTTCCTGGAGGTTGGATTGGAAGGGGAAGTCATTTACCATGGCCTGAAAAGTCACCTCACTTCAATCCCCTTGTGCATTTCTTGTAGTGAAATCTAGTGACATCAAATCCCAATGGATACGGAGATGGAATAAGTTGTCAAAGATGTAGCTGATTGTGATGTGATTCGAAACACACCACAATTTTGTTCGCCGAAGTAATGTTTAAATTCATGTCGATAGCCGGCCGTTTTAGCATGTTTTGTAAGGTACAGTAAGGTACAGTGATAGTATTTGCAGTTAACTGTTACGTGTTCGCTAACCGTCCCAGACGTCCGAAACGCGGTAGCGTCATCGCGGACGCTAACGGTCGTGATTAATTACGCGATTCGCGAAGCATCACGGCGAACTGCTAGCAAGCTGTCAAAGGAGGAGCCACCATCAAAATGATTTCTGTATGAATTTATGTACCATTTATATGACTGCAGAGTACCACGTCGCTGGACTGATAAATAAGTTAAATGCTATTGGTTGTAATTTACTGTGAATGCATGTTTAAGTTTTGTTAAAATACAAGAACATTATACAGTACTTTTACTATCTTATTTTAACAAGTAATTAACTACTCATGATTAATATGACAATCCTCAATAATGCATGAATAATATTTCTACACAATTTTACAATCAAGTGAGTGTCATTAATTGTTAGAGACTGTGATAATCATTCAGTTGAGACAATTTTGCTAAAATTGATGGTAGAAGATAACAGACAGTTGAATTAATTAATACTTTTTCTTTTTCGTTTTGCACTGAGTTAAACAATAATAGCCACCGCCACATTTATCCTATAAAGAACCAAATTCGTACTAATGTCGTATGC
This sequence comes from Locusta migratoria, assembly GCA_026315105.1. Lineage (NCBI taxonomy): Eukaryota > Metazoa > Arthropoda > Insecta > Orthoptera > Acrididae > Locusta > Locusta migratoria. The sequence goes on from CM048746.1 coordinate 545,319,183, forward strand.
ATAGCATTAATTAAGACTGATTTACTTAAATTTCCTATTTGCTTGAGTGAATTAATTTTATCAGATACTGACTTTAGTGGTTGGACTGCACCCACCTGTCAATCACTTGATGGTAAAAATCCTACTATTCACAATTTTCTAAATTATCATTACCATTAACGTACTAATTGAGTCGTACGCATTTCACAGACGCAGTAAGTTAATTTCTGCTATCGGTGTGTACAGTCTCTGTAGCAGATTTTGTAAGGAAAGGAAAGGTGAGTGATCTTTTGAAAAGTTTGTTACATAGGGCCATAGTATTTGTTAATTACATTAATTGTCTTGCTTAATATTTTCAGAATTTATCTACACCACATGCATTAATCACGAGTTTAACGTAACCAACCACGAAATTAAGGTCAAGTTTGTTATGTTGCTCAAACATTACAACAACAACCACCACAGTTAATAACACGTAAACCAAAACTTATATATATATATATATATATATATATATATATATATATATATATATATATATATATATATATATATATATATATATACCTCCACTCACACTTTTCTTTAATAAAATAAACACCTTTCTCCTATTCTATAATTATAAATTTTTTTCTTACCTTACAATATCACAAACAAATACATTTCAGATTAGAGCAATGAAACTACAGTATCTGATATTTTGATAATGCTGTCATGTCACACCTCCCACAAACGAATAAAGGATAGAATGTGATCATGCTCTCAGTCCTTGGTCAGACATTTCATTGTATTTATCTGTGCAATTGTATCACGATCTTGACAATTGCAGAGAGAGGCTAGATATCATTTCCTCGTACTTTGGGGCTCAAAGTAATGTTGAAAGGTATGATAATGAGTTCCCTGACAGGGTCGTTTCTTCTGCAACGACGTTTCGCAGTATTGTTCAGCTGTTTGTTTACACTGGAATCGTTATCTATTTGTTCGAGATACTATCTTTTGTTCCTCAATAATTTTCAACTCATTTTTTTTACCTATTACAGCGCCACCATGAAAGGAAGAAAATGTTTTATACAAAAGACACCTATTTTTGGCCTACTTTAGGTAATGGTAGTAACACAAAATGGGTCTTAGCGATCGACTTTTGACAGCTCGAAATTTAAATGAAAATAACGGCTTAACCGTACATCTGACACGAAAATTGAATAATCGAATTTGTAGAGGAGAAAATTCTCTGCAACTTTGCTCTGTTATGTTTATTTCATAGCTCGCACCGTTACAGAGATATTTGCAAAAGTAACGGCGATTTGACAGCGTTACTTGAATTTACGTAAACCAGGCGTTGGGAGTGTCACGTGACATTCCTCGCCCACAACTCTTTTTGGCATACGGCATCTTGCTTGCTATATTTTACGATTTTCTCATTATAAACCATGTGTTGTCATTTTAAAGCAATAGCGCACTGGAGAATTAACAAAAAAACGTCCTTCTTAGTACGATAAATTATAATATAGCAGTTAACAACTGTCATCAGTGTCGTAATTGTCCCCGTGTTCGGTTGTGATGTACATGGTCGGTAGTTAGAAACCTGCTATTGCCATTTTTGTCGCCTTGGCTCCTAAAAGGGTCTCGGGCACCCTTATTAATTCAAAAGAGCTATGTTTTGCAATGTTTAGAGTTGTAGAGATGTAAGAGTACTCCCTCTAAAATGTGCGTGAATATGCCGTGAAATACGTCACAACGAAATGAACATATGCACATAAAATTGGAGGATACTGTAATAATGAATATTCTAATCAACGTGTTGATACAGGTAGATTTATATATAAATGAAGTTCTAGATTTATGTGGTAACGGTAGTTCCTTAATGAAACGGAAGGGAAGTGTATACATTGCTTTTTTTCTATGCATTTGTTCACTACTTACGGTATGTGTTGAAAGTCGTTAATTTGTCTTTGGTACGGTTGCTATGGACGCTTATAACGTAGATTGTATTACGTTTTCTATACTGCCGATGATGAGGAAATCGAAGAAATATATGAGGAGCTAAAGGAAATTATTCAGACAATTAAGGGAGAGGAAAATTTAATTGTTATGGGAGACTGGAATTCGGTAGTAGGACAAGGAAGTGAAGGGAAGATAGTAGGTGAATATGGTCTGGGCAAAAGGAATGAAAGAGGAAGCCGCCTGGTAGAATTTTGCACAGAACCTAATTTAGTTATAACAAACACCTGGTTCAAGAATCACAAAAGAAGGTTGTATACGTGGAAGAGACCAGGAGACACCGGAAGATATCAGATAGATTTTATAATGGTAAGACATAGATTTCGGAATCAGGTTCTACAGTGTAAGACATACCCAGGGGCAGATATAGACTCCGACCATAACTTGTTGGTTATGAACTGTAGGCTGAAACTAAAAAAACTACAAAAAGGTAGGAAAATAAGGAGATGGGACCTGGATAAATTGAAGGAACCTGAGGTTCTTAAAAATTTCAGAGGGAGCTTTAGGCAACAATTGACAGAAACGGGGGGAAATAAAACAGTAGAGGAGGAATGGGTAAAATTGAGAGATGAAATAGTGAAGGTAGCAGAGGACAAAATAGGTAGGAAGGAAAGACCTACAAAAAATCCTTGGATATCACAGGAGATACTAAATTTAATCGATGAAAGGAGAAAATATAAAAATGCAGTAAATAAACAGGCAAAATGGAGTACAGACGACTAAGAAATGAGATTGTCAGGAAGTGCAAAATGGCTAAGCAGGAGTGGCTAGAAGGCAAATGCAAGGATGTAGAAGAATGTATAAATAGGGGAAAAATAGATGTAGCCTACAGGAAAATAAAAGAAACATTTGGAGATAAGAAAAACAGCTCTATGAATATCAAGGACACTGATGGAAAACCAGTTCTCAGCAAAGAAGGGGAAGCTGAAAGGTGGAAAGAATATATAGAGGGGCTCTACAAAGGAAACGAACTTCGAGACAATATTGTAGGAAGGGAAGAGGATGTAGATGAAGATGAAATAGGAGATACTGTACTGAGAGAAGAATTTGACAGAGCCCTGAAAGATCTAAGTCGAAACAAGGCCCCTGGAATAGATGATATTCCCTCAGAGCTACTGAAGTCTCTGGGAGAACCAGTCATGACAAAATTGTTTCACCTGGTGTGTAAGATGTATGAGACAGGTGAAGTACCCTCAGACTTTAAGAAAAATGTTATAATCCCCATCCCTAAGAAAGCAGGTGCAGACAGGTGTGAAAACTACAGAACCATCAGTTTAATAAGTCATGGCTGCAAAATATTAACGCGAATTATATACAGAAGGATGGAATAGCTGACAGAAGCCGACCTCCGGGAAGATCAGTTTGGGTTCAGGCGAAATGTAAGAACACGGGAGGCAATACTCACTTTACGGCTTATCCTAGAAGATAGATTAAGAAAAGGCAAATCTACATTTCTAGCTTTTGTAGATTTGGAGAAGGCTTTTGACAATGTTGATTGGAATAAACTTTTTAAAGTTCTGAAAAAAGCAGAAGTAAATTATATGGAGCGTAAGGTTATTTACAACTGGTACAAAAACCAGACAGCGGTTGTCAGAGTTGAAGGGCATGAAAGGGATGCAGTGGTTGGGAAGGGAGTGAGACAGGGTTGTAGCCTTTCTCCAATGTTATTCAATTTGTACATTGAACAAGCTATAAAGGAAAGCAAGGAGAAATTTGGTGAAGGAATAAAAGTTCAGGGGGAAGAATTAAAAACATTGCGTTTTGCCGATGACATAGTGATTCTGTCAGATACAGCAAGGGACCTGGAGGAGCAATTGAATGGGATGGACAGTGTGCTGAAAGGTGCATATAAGATGAACATTAACAAGAGCAAAACTAGGGTAATGGAGTGCAGTGTAAGAAAATCAGGTGATGCTGAAGGAATTAAATTGGGAAACGAAGCAATGAAGGAGGTAGATGAGTTTTGTTACTTGGGCAGTAAAATAACAAATGATGGGCGCAGTACAGAGGATATAAAATGCAGAATGGCAATGGGTAGAAAAGCGTTTTTGAAAAAGAGAAATTTGTTAACATCGAATATTGATTTAGTCCTAAGGAAGTCCTTTCTGAGGGCATTTGTATGGAGTGTTGCCTTGTATGGGAGTGAGACATGGACGATAAACAGTGCGAACAGGAAGAGGATTGAGGCTTTTGAAATATGGTGCTACAGAAGAATGCTGAAGATTAGGTGGGTGGATCGCGTAACTAATGAGGAGGTACTGAACAGAATTGGGGAGAAAAGGAATTTCTGGCATACCTTGACTAAAAGAAGGGATAGATTGGTAGGACACATTCTTAGACATCAAGGAATTGTTAATTTAGCGTTGGAGGGAAGTGTGTGGGGAAAAAATCGCAGGGGAAGACCAAGAGATGGATACAGTAAGCAGATTCAGACAGATGTAGGTTGTCGTTCTTATGTGGAGATGAAGAGGCTTGCTCAGGATAGGGTATTGTGGAGAGCTGCATCAAACCAGTCTCCGGACTGAAGACCACAACAACAACATATTACAGATATGACTTTGTTCATCTTACTTTGTTCTGCGCTTAAGTAAAGGGCACATATTCTGTTTCAAAACGTGAGTACCTTCTCTTTTAGAGTTAAAGTAACAAACGGAATAAGTGTGGTAACACTGAATTCCACATAACTCTAGTACTTCATCTATATTTAAAGTTACTACTATCATTACGTCGTTTACGACAATCATTATAACAGTATATCTCCAGTTTACGTGCATGTGAATAACTATTCTATGTTTCCAATTCGTTGGTATGTATTTCATGGCATGTTCACAAAACAGAACAAATGCACTTTTCAGAGAACGCGCTGTTTCCTTTGAACAACTTAGAATCTTAGAGAATATAGTTGTGTTCAATTAACAAGAGTGTGCGAAAACCTTTTAGAAGATTAAAAAATCTTGGGAAACAATGCCAGTGACGGTTTTTCATTTTTTTTTTTTTTTCATGTTGATCGATGCTTTTCGCTCGTTTGTTCTGGGTTGTTCGTTGACAATTTTGCTCAATTTTTTTTATGAGTACAGATGGCGTTGAGCCCTCTTTCTTTTTCTCTCTTTTCATTGGTTCTTATGTTTGCTCGGTGCTTTGTGGACGTTGGTTTTTGTTTTATTTTGATCGTTCCGTCGTTGGCTCAGTTTGTTCGTTACAGAGGGCGTCCAGCCCTCCGATCAAGCACAGTGAGCTACCACGTCGGGCAAGTTTCGAACCACCGTCTAACAAGTTCGTGCATCACAAACTTATTCGCCGCCCATTGCGCTACGCCGAACAGCTGCGAGAGTTGTATTCATTCGTAACCAGTACAGGCTAATAAAATAAACTTACAGATTACCAAACCAAGACAACGGAAAAAGATCATGGAAATGTGGGAGAGATATTAGAATAATAGTTTGAAGAGGTAAAAGTTCTAAACAGAATACGTTTGTCAAAGCTAAACTCAAATATCAAATAATTATTGCTGTTTCTTAAAATACGGCCAGAAGGAATATTACGTGTTGGGTGCATAGATGATATCACAATACCAGAGTTGTAATCGTATCGTCAGTATTTTTTATTATTTTTGTCCGAAATCTACAGGAAATTCTAAGAAGGGCCGTAAAACATGTCAGCGCGATTTTTCATGGAGAATTCAAATCTGAAATAAAAAATTGGGTTCCTATTTGAGATTTTAAAATTCCTCTCCCCCTCGTGCCTCACAGGGGTTGTGCAGAGGTGTCGTGCTTTACGTTATTGAATATCCGCGTTAGAGGCGAAGAACTTTTTTAATCCAATTTGTATTTTTCCAAATATTTCGAAAAACAGTATTAAGTACCTCCCCTGTAAATAAAAACATTTACTTCGTTTTACCTAGTACGGCAGCGTACTAATATGAAGTTTTTGTGCGTATCTATGGTAAGCCACCTTTCGTGTTATGTAAATGTCATTTGTATTATTGTACGAATAATATTAAAAATATTTAACTTTCGTATTTCATAATAACATCATGATTTTGTTACAGTGTTAGAGTTAGGTGGTCTGCAGACACTTACCTTGACGGTCTAAGTTGTCTGGCGCCTTCTTGGCAAGAAAGGAGTGTTATTTATGTCTAACAGACAAAGAAGGATTTACTGGCTGTTTTAAGCGCCTTACCCTGTACATATTGGTGTACTGTCTGTTCTTTGGGACACCAGTTTGAGATTGTGCGGACTGTGGATATTAAGGCCGTGTACTACGTGGGCGACAAAAGCAAGCGACAGCGCGCGACAGCTTCAAACGACAAATCCCAACCGCATGTACCGCTACGGGCCTGTCCTACGTGAGCGACATATGCAGCGCTGCTCAACAGACGCGACAAAGAGCGACGTTTGAATCTCAAACCTGCTTGAAAATTGTCGCTGTCGCACGCGCGACAAAATGTCGAGTTAGTTGAGAATGTCTACTTGTCGAGGTTATAAAGGACGTAACAAGATTTCTGCGAGCTAATAATCCATGAAGTCTATGAAACTGCAACGGTTTCTGAAATAACAGAATATAAAATTGCAGTTGTACGTATAATTAAGAATTTTGATTGGGAGAAGAAGTGTCCAAAATAACTATCTCGTAAATTTTTGACTGAAGCTAAATTCTTAAATTGTTTCTAATATGGCAGTCTTTTTCTTTTTTTTCCGAGTGGTAGTTTAATTTACACAATGATGAACGTTTTATGAACAATTACATTTGTTTGATTTGAAGCATTTGCAGTAACAACAAACTTACTCCAGAGAGAAAGATAAGACTAGGATGTCGCACGAGATGTGTGTAGTAAAATATTTTGATATAATGTTTCAGTAGGAATTTATTGTGTTTTGTAGGTCTTCAGTGGAATACGTATGTTTGCAATAAAAATGAATATATTGGTATTGACTTAGTAAAAAATACAACTTGGTAGCTCATACACTATCCCTATGCAAAGCCAACTGCTATCAATTCTGTCCAGATTTAAATGATTTACTGTCGTCTTACATTAAGACTCATTTTATACTTCTTCAGTTCTTGATGGTTTGTAGTGACAAAAGAAAAACTTGAAAGTATCTGTACTCGTCATTGTATTTGGCTGGTGATCTTCACTGTTTATTTTCGTATTTGAAGTTGTGAATGAAATAGTCCACGAACATTGTTCACTTTGTAAATTTATTGCATAGCACTCTTTTTACGTCTTATTTCCTAAAGTAAATAAAACTTTATTGCCTTTCTCTGGAGTTATCGCTATTCACGGTTTACGAGTGCCAAATTTTAGAAACAGCTGATCGGTTCTAGCGGCCATCTTGTAGCGAGAAGCTGTCACTCACGTAGGACAGCCGACCATGTCGCCGGATGTCGCTGCTTGTAGCTGCAGTGTCGCGTTGCCGTATGCCGGTCGCTTTTGTCGCTCACGTAGGACACGGCCTTAGGACGGACGGGAGACCGTCCGGAGAGTCAAGTGGTTAAGGCGACCGGTGCACCAAAGCGGGAAGCCCGTCTTGGAAACCTGGTCCTGCAAAAAATTTTCACCGGTGTCAGTTGAATAAATCCTTTTCATCCCTTTCCTTCCTCCACTGAACGGGTGCCGCGGTGGAGTAGCCGAACGGTCTAAAGCGTCTCGCTGCGGAGTGCGCGGTTGCTCGCGGTGTAGGTTCCAGTCCTCCCTGGGGCATGGGTGTATGTGTGTTTGTCCTTAGGTTAGTTTACATAGGTTTAAGTAGTTTGTAAGCTACGGACTGATGACCACGCAGTTTGGTCCGATAGATTTACAAACATTTGAACATTTGAACTGAACGGGTAAAGAAAGTTACGGTAGGTTACGATGACTTTTTCTCCGACTTCAGGGAGCATCGTCGAGTATTTGCAGCGTGGAACCACAGTCAGCGAGCAGGGTCATGAAGAAACTTTGCAGCAAATGCGACGCGCCTTAAGCCATCGGCACACGGAGCGAATGTCTGAACGTGTGAGGTTAACGTGCCGAGTCCAACGCGCGGCTGATCGCTCGGAGACGGCGTAACTTGTGCATATGAGACGTGTGCCTCAACGAGCTACCCGCGACTGCAGCGCGCTCCAGCGACAGTTGTCGGCGGCATAAGGTTCTGAAATCACACTCTTATGAAATCAAAAGTGTAATACCTGTTTTACCTCTATTAAAACGCTTATTTCCCCGCTTGTGCATATGTTCGTTATGTTCTGTGATATATGACTACATAAGTAACAACGAAATATCTCTGAACATAGGACTTATAAAAGTTGCATGTCAATAAGAGCAGCGAATTATAAAAATGTCATGAAAAACTGTGGGATATAAAAATTAGAAAAGGCTTTCACTTAAAGGTCAGTCTTCCACGGTCAATGTTACTATTCAGTAGAAGATTGTTAAGAACTTGTAAAATGCAATAAGTGAAACAATAAAGGGCATATTTCACTCTAAGTAAGGTGTAAACTTCTATGTTCCTAAAACGAATCCAACAAACTCACCCTCGGAGAATGCATCGAATATTATGCAAAATACTTCTATGAAATTTATAGGAAAGTCTTCGAGTCTATCGGAACACCCGAATATAAGAAGAAAGAGTGTTCGCCTTGCCTTGAAACGGAAGATGACTCTAATAAGGAAATTTTTTAACACATATAAGACGCTTCCCGTCATTTATTCCAACAAGTAGTACCTCTAATGACCGGTTTTCGAGAGATTCTAAATTTACTCAGTTACTTTTACTTGCTTTGAAATGTCATACATTCATAAGACCTAAGTTATATCCATAAATTCATGAAATACGACGGCCAATATGGCGTCTTAAACTCTCTACCGAAAAGAGCTGCCCCCTCCCCGGATAGCCACGTGGTGTGACGTCGGTGGCGTTCTCCCACCTTACTGGTGATCGTTCAGACTCACGTTGAGAATATCTGGCATGCTCGATACTGCCCGACACGCTGGAAAGCCTCGCCAACGTGCGGTTCGCCCGTTGTGACGTCAGAAACTCGCTACGTTGGCCACAGTCATTCAGATACACGCTCCGTGTGCCGACGGCTTTAGAGTCAAAAAGCTTATGAATGTTGTCGAATGCCATCAACCTACTATATATTGCGTGCCTTACACTGGCAGAGGGACAGATGATAGGCTTCAGTGAATTCTTTGGGAAACCGAGCAACATTCTCCATTCAGCCCCATATTTATCGGAGTGTGATCTTCAAGTCTTTAGTAACTTGAAAATTACGTGCACTGACGTCGGGTTCAGTCGAATGAAGAGATGCAAGAGTTGCTGGGGCTGTAGTTGTATCAGCGGCTACCGTCCTCCTACGATACAAGGAACTACCATTCCAAATTACTACGGTATGATTCTGTCCATTTGACGTGAAGCTTCGGAGACATCAAGCAAAACGAACCGCAACCATTCCATAATAAGGATCAAGTAATTCACAAACGTTACTATGTCTTCGTTTACTCAGCAAGGTACATAGAAGCCCACTGAATGTCCTCCAGATGATTGGTGAGAAAAGAAATATGTGAAACAACGTGACTGAAAGATATTTGATAGGACACATACTGAGACCTGGAGGGATCATCACTCTGGTAATACACTAAGGTGTTAAAAATGTCGCCCCGCCGTATGCCCAATGAAATGCAACAAAATTGTTCAAATGTTTGTTAAGCTTATGGGACTTAACTACGGGGTCATCAGTCCCTAAACTTACAAACTACTTATCAACTGCCTTATACTAAGGACGGCACAAATATCCATGCCCGAGGGGGATTCGAACCCCCGACCGTAGTGGCCGTGCAGACCGTAACTGGAGCGCCTCAGTCCCCTCGGCCACCGCGGCCGGCGAAATGCAACAAATACATGTATCAAGACTCAAAAAGTCGCCGTGATAGCCGTACTGTTTGCAGTGCAGTCCATACTTGCGAGACTGTCACCGATACAAGATTTTGTGCACGAACTGACGTCACTGTTGTATCCCATTCATGTTCCATAAGATTCATAACCGGTGATCTTTATTTGTATACATAAAAAATTATTTTTTCGTATAAAATTATGAATTCCTTTGCACTGGCTACAATTTTTATACAATCTGAAACTATACAGATTAAGAATTTTACCGATACCCATTTCAATGCACTGTTATAGCGTTGTGCACATAACGGCAATACAAGAACTTCATCCAGTACGTTAATAAAAACACAACATGGACATTTGCAACAAGACTAGAAACTTAAAAGTATATTGTTTGAAACACGTACACTGATTGTGTGGTCGTGTTCCATTTTGATTTATTCATTAACCTACAGTGTTTCTGCACCATTAATGTTATCTATCTCTGTGTTAATTATTTTAATCTTTTAATAGTGATCAATGCCCCGTGTGTATATATGTTTTCCCCATATTTATATATGTTTTCACCCATGTGACTGAACTTGTGTGTTCATGTGAATGTGGAAGGTTGCTCTTAATATTGACTGACTGCCGCGCAATGGCTTACAGTAGCCGCCTCCCGCTTTAGGCCTCGTTTTGCTGCACTTAAGAACGTATGCCTTTGTCGTCTGCTCTGGCGTCTGCTGGATGGCCAGAGATAAGCTTACTTGGCAAGGTGGCGAGGTGGCCGTGTTCTTAGTGTCGTACCAACCTAATCTTGGACGGAAGAGGTGACAGAAGACCTCTATAGGAGCGGTTGTAGAGGGAATTGTCTTGGCTAGGTAGCAAGGGTTGGTAAACACTAGTCTCTGAACGCACTCTGCGTCGCTTTTAGCGCGCTCTACATGGCGAGGAGAGGTTTTTCCGAGGTCTTAGAGCGTCACTCTTCAGCCTTCATTTGGGCTCCGATGACTGTGGAAGTAAGTACTCCGACGAATCATGCTGAGGGGAAGGCATTCTGTTAGGACTTTGATTTTTTTGTGATCAGGCAATCTTGGTTCTTCAGTGATAGTTCTCTTGAGTAATTCTTTCCATATTGAGGCAAAGTGTTTCTTAATTTACAGAACTCGAGTTAATTCAGTCTAAATTTATTATTTGCATTTTCATTCTAGTGACAATTGTGTGTCCGGTTTTGCTCAAGTTATAATACATGTGTGTGGCCTTCAGCCTTTGTGTAAACCTAGTATGTTTGAATTTCCTTCATGTTTTTCACTAATGTTTTTGCATCGTTTCTGTATCCACGAGTATGCTATATATTTCCCAGATTTTCTGATTTGATTCCGTCTTTCCTGTCTTGTATGACCAATTGCACCATGTGCTTTCATAACAGTCGTTACTTCGTCCTTCAGCCATGTTTTTGTTAATACCAGTTTACTTCTATATGAAATCTCATGTGTGCTTTACTCACTTGTTCTAAATAAATTTCTGTTTGTAAATGGCGTGGTCGCACACCATGTGGTAATTAAGAATAGTGAGCTGCTGCCTCCCTGAACATGAGTTTGTTTAGTGCACAGTATTATTAAATTTGTGATCAAGAAACCCGCTATCTCGTCGAGACGCCGCCAACGCTTCTTTTTGCCACTGCTTTCATCTGTTCCAGCATTTTAATGTACCGCGTAGCTTTATGCACGTATCTGTGAATGAATGAATGTGCTTTCAGCTATCCATTGCGTATTTGATAATTTCCTCTCACGTTACCTTGATATTCATAAAGGGCAGAAACAATTTTAATATGGGCAGTAATTACATGATTTAATTCACTTTCTCGCCGTCGGGGGTTCGAGTCCTCCCTAGGGCATGGGTGTGTGTGTTTTTCCTTAGGTTACTTTACCATAGTTTCAGTAGTTTGTAAGCTACGGACTGATGACCACTCAGTTTGGTCCGATAGATTTACATTTGAACATTTGAATTTAATTCACTTTTGTACAAGTTGTCTGCTTAATTTGGTCTCACCACATTTATTTGCTTGTTATTTTACTGAATAGATTATGATTTTAAAGTATCAAAACTCTGCTTTATGATTTCATGCTCATCATCTGAAGTTTAATTATCTATTCATTTATTTTTTAACATTGATTTTGTGTTTGTTAAAACGTTGGCTGCTCCCTTAAGGAGTGAGCAATTAGATAATTTTCTGATGCGGATGTACTGTGGTCACTCGTAAAGTAATTTAGAGCAGCAGTGAACATTTTAACTTACATTTGCAGATCTCAACTGCCCGAGATTTTGCTTATTTTAATAATAGGCTACTTTCATGTTTAACAACTGAGAACACACAAGGCAAATTATTTTTTATCTTCAGAGCTAATCTATCGTGTGCACATTTTGATGAAAGCTATTAACCGACAATTCTTAAGGTAATTTAGCCTGCAGCAGGCTACCACAGCAACATTAATATCGTGGCATCAAATAACACAAAACTATACAGTGAAAGTGTAATTACGATTAAGGAACTGAAATACTCTAAAACGATATATGTGAACAGTGTTAGTTGCCAGCATTAGTAAAAACCGCAAAGTTATAATAAAATACACTAATACTATTAATCATGATGCACTGAGAGTCGAGAACCAGGTACTGCGTTTTATTTCTTAGGAAGTCTTCCAGCCAGTCAGAAATCTCTGAACCTGTTCCATTTGTTCGTATCTTCGTTAGCAGTCTGAAGTGTGGCACCGCGTCAAATGCATTTTTTGACAAAAACACAATCTGCTTGTTGCGCTTCATCCATGACTTGCAAGATGTCATTTGAGAAAAGGGCAAGTTGAGTTTCACACGAACGATGTTTCCTAAACCCGTGCTGATTCATAGAAAGAAGCTTTTCCGTCTCAAGGAAATTTAGTACATTCGAGCTAAAAATATTGTCTAAAATTCTACAGGAAAACGACGTCAACGATATTGGTCTGTATTTATGTGGGTCAGATCTTTTACCTTTCTTATAAACGGGAGTCACATGCGTCGTTTTTCAGTCACTAGGAACTTTGGATTTAAACAAAGATTCGCAATAAATGTAAGCTAAGTAAGGGCCCAATGCCTCAGAATACTCTTTGTAAAACCGAACTGGTATTCCATCCGGACCAGGAGACTTTTTTGGTATTTAGCTCTCTCAACTGGTTCTCTATACCGAAAGCTTCAGCCCGATATTGGAAAAATGCTGGTGTTCACTGTCGATCGACGTGGAAGGATGTTATCTTGGGGAAGAGCTGAACGTCGTTTAGCGACAAGTCCTTATAATATATTGGAAAGCTATGCAGGTATTTTGCCTGTTCATTGGTTTCTGGTAAGGAAGAAGAACTTCCGTTGATTTTATATTATCAAAAAGTGGGTAACTGAGTTTGCGTCTTCAAAATGAAGTACCTGCATTCCACTTTCTGGTAGTACTGGTTTAGTGGTTTAAGAACTATGAAGTCATTTTAGTAACAAACAATTTTCGACTTGCTGAGGCAACCAGAATTTCCAGTATTCCGGTTATATACATGCCACGTGTTCTTCTTTATTTAAGTTCAGTGATCCTAAATTCCTCCTCGTAGTCTTTCGCAATGTCATTCGTCAATTCTGATCAGATTGACTACATGAATGTCCAGAAACAAGAAAATGCTGATCAACTCTTTCAATTTGAGTATTTGTAACAACGTAAAACCGAACTTTACTATTACCTGACTGTTGTTCCCGCCTCCACAGTTGTCACTAAGAGGAGATGTGCTTTACAGTGTGGGGACGGTCCTGGATATCTTCCAACAAACAACAATTACATTTTAATAAGAGGTTTGCAGCCAAGATCGCTTTCTTCATTTAATTACATAACCGGTTTCGGCGTGCTAGACGCCATCTTCAGACCTGTAGTAACTTTTACATGGATTCTCTGCTATTACAATAATTTTTTACATAGCAAAACGGTGCACATCCACATTGATATGACATCAAAATAAAGTTTACACGTCAATAATAAAACGTCTGAACCCATCTTTCTTAAGGTCTAAACCAGAGTCACTTCAGAATCCAAGTTCAATACTGACTGAAGACAAGTAAAATACTAAGATTATGGCGTCTAGCACGCCAAACCGTTTATGTAATTAAATGAAGCAAGCGATCTTGGCTGTATACCTGTGGTTAAGCAATTCTAGATCGCCCCAATAATGAGCTCCATAATTACATTTTATCATACGGTCAAATATGACTAAACACACAGCTGACATTTCACTTTTCAGTTAGTCTTATAACAAAGATAGTATAGTGAAAAGCTTTTTCAGTTGCACGGATGTGTGCTATCACGAACTCAATCATTTGCTAGTTTTCAAAATGAAATGCCAAGATCACACATTAATAATTTATCCAATGACGACCTGTTTGGGTGGACTGTGTTACTATAATCTGGTCACATACACATTACAAGCTGGTCATCTTGTTAAAAAAATTGGGTATAGAGTATTATGTAAGCTGTCATGTTTTGAACTTGTGTATTTTTTATATAGTGACTAAGTGCAAAGTTGCACTTGTTATTTTAGACCCAATTTTAACAAGGTGACCAGCTTGTAATGTATATGTGACCAGATGATGGTGATACAGTTCACCCAAACAGGTCGTCATTGAATAAATTATTAACGTGCGATCTTGGCATTTAATTTTGAAAAACTATAAAAGATCAGATCGCGTCCAAACCCGACTATGTCAGGTAATCTTAATCATTTGCACTGATTGGTGGTAAAGGGGTGCTAGAGACTCCAAATTCAAATTTTAAACTAGAAGCAACCAAGTGGATACGGGGCATTAAGCTACATGGCAGAAACTTTAAGAAATCAGTTGGATCTTTTTACCACCGAAGAGATTAGAATTATCGCAGCCCGTCCCTGTTATTAACTTATTATTATTATTAAATGTCACGTAGACCCCTTGACTTGTGGTGTCCTGATAGCCTGATAGCCTGTAGCCTACGTCACGACTCATTCTGTTGTTACTCTACTGCCGGCTCCACCACCCCTAACACCTACATATATTACATATCTTTCTCCTGATGATGTAGGCAGGTGAGGTGTTGGCTTGCTATTTTTTCATTTATTTTATTTTTATTTATTTATTTATTTTTTAAAGAAAAGAATCTTCATTATTATATGATACACATAAACCCAATATCTTAATATTACAAAGGTGTTTTCGAATTTTACATTTTTACAGCTACTTTCATGATTAATTATCCACAGGACAATTAATTTTACAGTTCATGACTTCATTATTTTTACAACAAATACTACTTCCTGCACCATTACAGGTGTGCCAGCGGCCTGCTCACCGAGCTAATCCCAGTGACCGTGCCCCTGTCACTGGGCGGCCCACAACTAAATGTTGCGCTGCAGTCCCCCAAAACTAATCTCCAGAAATTTTGAAAGAATACTACAACTACTAGCTAATCTCTAAGAAACTACCTCTAAGTCAAGTTCGGTGAGGTGAAGTCTTCCGCCAGATCCAGAGGACGGCGGATATCAGCCAGTGACGGCGACCAGTCCATCCTGCGGCGGCATGGCTAGACTTGGCTGTCACAGTAGGTGGGTGTCACAACTGGTGTAATGAGGTCACAGTCGGGTGGAGATGTCTCGATAGGTTGTTGCGGTCAATTACCAGGTTGTACATAGTCGTGTCTAATCTTGTTGGAAATTACCTCAGTCAGTCGGTTGAGGATATCGAAGGTTTCCTCTGATCTTAGTAGGTGATACGTGACGTCACTGTGCAGTTGTTCGCGTAGCTCCCTTCGAAGATGGAGCATTCAAAAACTACGTTTTCCGGGGTGCCGATACCGGCTCCACATTCTCTCAAGGGCAGAGATATATATGAGACGGGGGAAATACCCTCAGACTTCGAGAAGAATATCGTAATTCCAATTCCAAAAAAAGCAACTGCAGACAAATGTGAAAATTACAGATCAGTTTAATAAGTCATGGTTGCAAAATACTAATACGAATTATTTACAGACGAATGGAAAAACTGGTGGAATCCTACCTCGGGAAGATCAGTTTGGATTTAGGAGAAATGTAGGAACACGGGAGGCAATATTCACATTACGACTTATCTTAGAAGATAGGCTAAGGAAAGGCAAACCTACGTTTATAGCGTTTGTCGATTTGGAGAAAGCTTTTGACAATGTCGACTAGAATACACTCTTCCAAATTCTGAAGGTAGCAGGGGTAAAATAAAGGGAGCGAATAGTTATATGCAACCTATACAAAAACCAGACAGGGGTTATCAGAGTCGAAGGGCAAGAAAGGGCTCCAGAGGTTGGGAAGGGAGTAAGACAGGGTTGTAGCCTTTCCCCAAGGTTGTTCAATCTGTACATTGAGTAGGCAGTGAAGGAATGGAAGGAGAAATTTGGAGAGGGCATTAAAGTGCAGGGAGAAGAGATAAAAACATTGTGGTTTGCCGATGACATAGTAATTCTGTCAGAGACCGCAAAAGATCTGGAAGAGCAATTGAATAGGATGGACATTGTCTTGAACAGTAACAAGAGAAAAACGAAGGTAATGGAATGAAATGTCAGAAAATCAGGCGATGCTGAAGGAATTAGATTAGGTAATGAGATAAAGTAGTAGATGAATTTTGTTATTTGGGTAGCAAAATAACTTTTGATGGCCGAGGTAAAGAAGATATAAAATGCAGACTCTTTATGGGAAGAAAAGCGGTTTTAAAGAAGCGAAACTTGTTAACATCCAATATTAATTTAAATGTTAGCAAGTCCTTTCTGAAAGCATTTGTCTGGAGTGAAGCATTGTATGGGAGTGAAACGTGGACGATAAGTAGTTCAGACAAAAAGATGATAGAAGCTTTTGAAATGTGGTGCTACAGACGAATGATGAAAATTAGATGGGTAGATCACGTAACTAATGAGGTTCTTAACCGAAAGGAGAAAGGAGTTTCCGGCATATCCTGACTAAGAGAAGGGATAGATTGGTAGGACACATTCTGAGACATCAAGGAATTTTCAACTCAACATTAGAAGGAAGTGTGTGGGGTAAAAATCGTAGAGGGAGACCGAGGGACGAATACAGTAAGCAGACTCAAAAGGATGGAGGTTGCCGAACGTATTCTCAGATGAAGAGAATTGCACAGGACCTGGTAGCGTAGAGAGCTGCATCAAACCAGTCTGCGGACTGAAGACCACAACAACAATATGCCGGATAGGTCCAGTGTCCTGTCAGGAAGTGCAGTAAGCCTCTTGAGGGTGTGAAAAAGCTCATAGACTTTGTTGGATGTCCAGGAGGAACTGGTAGGTCCTCCTTCCGGTGCCATCAGCGTCGCACAGCTCCTGCCAGAGCTCTTGAGCCTGTCTTGCTAGGTGTTCTGCAGCCTATGATAGCCTCAACTCGAACTCACCCTTCTTGGCCCATTGCCATACGGCTAGCTCCCTGATCTTGATATCGAGGGGGCATAGCCCCATCAAGACCAGGAGTGCTCCACGGGTGTCGTTCGGTAAGCTCCAACAGAGCGAAGTAGGATGTGCCTCTGCACTCGCCTGATGGACATGGCGGGCGCAACTCTTGAGCATGTGGTCTTGCTAGTGGAGAAACGGCAGGTGTGCGTGTCTGTAGTGTAGGTTTGACCAGTGTTCCAGCAGCAGCACGGCAACCGCGGCGGCGGTCCCCGCAGCCAGCAGCGCTAGCGGCAGCACGACCCTGTACAGCGGCACGCCCTGGAAGCCCGGCGCTTCCTCCACGGGCAGCGGCGGAAACGCCACCAGCGACAGACGAGACATCACGCCGCTCTGCCGCAGCCACAGCAGGCTGCACAACACACACACAGCGGAAGGTCAGAACAGCTCAACGATAAGTTACAAGGTGGCACTCAAGATATTGCAAATTCGTGCCGTGGTAAGGATTCTAACCCGGAACCTCTTACTTGCTACATCCTGACCATTAAAATTGCTACACCACGAACATAACATGCTACAGATGCGAAATTTAACCGACAGGAAGAAGATGTTGTGATATGCCAATTATAGTGACCGAAGGTCGGACTGGGTCGGGGGCGACTAGCGACGACCGACCGATCAAGCGTCGCCGCTAACGAGAAACACTACACGAAACCATAGAGACGACAAACAATGACAACAACTAATCGAATACAAAGATCAAAACGCAAGCCAGTCTGAACCGTGACAGAGCAGAGTACGAAGCCTGATAACCACTGAATATCGAAGGTAAACGGAGCGCAGTTAACACAAGACTGAGGAGCAAGCTGTGGTTCCGGGCCCTATATAGTGCGGCTCTCTGCGCAGATGACCGGCGCGGTAGGCGCGCCACGGCGTGCAGCGCTCTAGTGGCGATGGCAGCGCTAGTAGGTTGTGCGCGCCGCATAACGGCTGCTGTCATGGTCCATGTGGTCTGGCGGGCTCTCAAACATATCGTTCCGGGATACCAGACCAATGATAAGCTTTACTGAGCATTCACACAAGTTTGGCGCAGGTGGCGACACCTAAAACGTGCTGACATGAGGAAAGTTTCTAACCGATTTCTCATACATAGCCGGCCGCGGTGGCCGAGGTGACTGAGGCGCTCCAGTCACGGTCAGCACGGCCACTACGGTCGGGGGTTCGAATCCCCCCTCGGGCATGGATATTTGTGCCGTCCTAGTTCGTAAGTAGTTCATAAGTAGTTTGTAAGTTTAGGGACTGATGACCCCGTAGTTAAGTCCCATAAGCTTAACAAACATTTGAACATTTTTTTTTCTCATACATAAATAGCAGTTGACCGGCATTGCCTGGTGAAACGGTGTTGTGATGCCTCGTGTAAGGAGGAGAACTGCGTACCATCACGTTTCCGACTTTGATAAAGGTCAGATTGTAGCCTATCGCGATTGCGGTTTATCGTATCGCGACATTGCTACTCGCGTTGGTCGCGATCCAATGACTGTTAGCAGAGTAAGGAATCGGTGGGTTCAGGAGGGCAATAAGGAACGCGTGTTGGATCCCAACGGCCTCGTATCACTAGCAGTCGAGATGACAGGCATCTTATCCGCATGGCTGTAACGGATCGTGCAGCCACGTCTCGATCTCTGAGTCAACAGATGGGAACGTTTGCAAGACAACAACCACCTGCACGAACAGTTCGACGACGTTTGCAGCAGCATGGATTATCAGCTCAGAGACGATGGCTGCGGTTACCCTTGACGCTGCATTGCAGTCAGAGGCGCCTGCTATGGTGTACGCAACGACGAACCTGGGTGCACGAATGGCAAAACGTCATTTTTTCGGATGAATCCAGATCTGTTTACAGCACTATGATTGTCGCATCAGTGTTTGGCGGCATCGCGGTGAACGCACATTGAAAGCGTGTATTCGTCATCGCCATACTGGGGTATTACCCGGCGTAATGATTTGAGATGCCATTGCTTACACGTCTCCGTCATCTCTTTTTCGCCTCGACGGCCCTTTGAACAGTGGCCGTTACATTTCAGATGTGTTACGACCCGTCGCTCTACCGTTCATTCGTTCCCTGCGAAACCCTACATTTCAACAGGATAATGTACGATCGCATGTTGCAAGTCTTGTACTGGCCTTTCTGGATACGGAAAATGTTCGACTGCTGCCCTGGCCAGCATATTTTCCACATCTCTCACCAATTTAAAACATCTGATCAGTGGTGGCCGAGCAACTAGCTCCTCACGCCAGACACTACTTTTGATGAACTGTGGTATCGTGTTGAAGCTGCATGCGCATCTGTACCTGTACACACCATCCAAGCTCTGTTCGATTCAATGCCCAGGCGTATCAATTTTTGGAGTATTGCAGCCCAGTGTGGGATCCTTATCAGGTGGGTTTGACGGAGGACATCTAAAGAGTTCAAAGAAGGGCAGCTCGTTTCGTATTGTCACGATATAGGGGAGACGGCGTTACGGAAATGATACGGGATCTGGCATGGGAATCACTACAACAACGGCGCTTATCGCTGCGGCCTGAGCTACTTGCGAAACTCCAATCACCAACATTCTCCTCCGAATGCGAATATATATTGTTGACTCCCACTTACATAGGTATAAATGATCATCAGACTAAAATTCGAGAAATCAGAGAGATTCAGGTGTTCTTTCTTCCCGCGCGCTATTCGAGAATGGAATGGGAGATAAATAGTATAATTGTGGTTCGATGAACCCTCTGCCAGGCACTTAAATGTGATTTGCAGAGTATCCCATGTAGATGTAGATGTAGAAGGCCGTTATTACGGCTAGAGATGGTTGTTATGGGCACTGATTTCTCAGGATCTAAGCACCAAAATTGCGTGAAAATGTAATCACATGTCAGTTCTAGTATATTTGTCCAATGAATACCTGCTTATCATCTGCATTTCTTCTTGGTGTAGTAATTTTAATGGACAGTAGTGTAGTTAGATGCTGTAACCACTCAGCTAAAGCAGCAGTATGGGCAATGCGGCCGCACGGTCTTAGAGCACGTCTCCCTCCACAAGACAGACTTTTATGAAATACGTATCCATATTGACGAGGCTCTGCAATATCAGAGCAGCACCCCACCAATGCGAACAATCCTAAGACATGAAATTTGCTGGCAGATTAAAATTGTGTGCCGGAACCGGGATTCGAATCTGGGACCTTTACCTTTTGCGGACATGCGCTCTGAGCTATCCTAGTGCGCGAGGCGAGGTACCGGCAGAAGTAAAGTTGTGATGAAGGATCGTGAAGCGTGCTGGAATCGCTCAGATGGTAGAGCGCTTGCCAGCGAAAGGCAAAAATCCCAGGTTTTAATCCCAGTTCCAGAACACAAATTTAATCTGCCAGCAAGTTTCATATCAGCACACTCTCCACTGCAGATTGAAAGTTTCATTCTGGAATCCTAAGACATTCCGTGCAGGCGCATTATCCGTAACGCTGTGTGAGCTGAGCGTTTTAAGTGTCTGCCTAGCAAGCAGGAGATCCTGGGTTCGAATCCTGGCCACGACACAAATTTTAATTCAAAGGAACTCCTCGTATTCAATATCTTTAACATATGAGACAATACATATCTCAGGAAATTGAATTATTCTTGATATTTATATCACCTCTGGCTGAGTTTCAAGGCAGGGCGGTTTCAGTCAGAATTAAACACATAGTTTGTCATAAATAATCAAAACTGTCCCACCATGCATCGCGCGGAAACGAGACTTCATTTATTCACCATTAGAGAACGACAGCACTTACCGATTTGCAAAAACCTTCACACATAATTTGAAATCTTTATCTCACTGTTTTTCTTACTTCCAACGCAAGAAAACAATAAAAGGAAAAAAATTTTATGGCTTACTAATTTTCCACTCCTCACATAGTGAAACTACGACATTCAGCAAGATGTTCAAATGCTCAGTGTTTGTAAAACTATTGGACCAAATTGTTCTTGTCATCAGTCCCCAGACTTATAAACTATTTAAAGTAACTAACACAAAGGGGAACACACCCCATGCCAACATTTGTATTGGCTTGTAGCTATGCCTTGTGGCTGTATTCGTAAGATCAATAATGTTTCTAGTCGACTGTGCAAGTTTCACTGAAGATGGCTGTTCTGTAGCCGAAATCGATCTGTAATAATAAATAGATTATTATCCAAAAGTGATTGATTGGCTGACCAGTTCTTACCTTTGTGCTGTACCGCCGATAAAGACACAAATGAAGAAAAACAAAACAAAAGGGGGGGGGGGCGATAAAGGACAAACTTTCGGAACACATTTGCTTCTTCAGGTGGGAGAGATGGGAAGAAGGAAGTGTGTTCCGAAAGCTTGTCCTTTTTCGTCCCTTGTTTTGGCCAGCCAATCTATCTGTTTTGAAAACTAATTTATCATCTCTGAGGAGAATTTCCATCATTAATGTAATAATAGATAAACAAATTTACCACCTATGCTGAATTTTAAAACTTCCTGGCAGATTAAAATTGTGTGCCAGAACCGGGACTCGAACCTGGGACCTTTGCCTTTCGCGGGCAAGCGCACTACCGACTGTACTATCCCGACACGACTCACGATGCCGCCCCCCAACTTTACTTCCGCCAGTACTTCGCCTCCTACTTTCCAAACTTCACAGAAGCTCTCCTGGGAACCATGCAAGACTAGCACTCCTGGAAGAAAGGATATGGTGGAGACATGGCTTAGCCACAGCCTAAGGGATGTTTCCAGAATGAAACTTCACTCTGATGCGGAGTGTGCGCTGATATAAAACTTCCTGGCATATTAAAATTGTATGCCGGAACCGGGACTCGAACCTGGGACCTTTGCCTTTCGCGGGCAAGCGCACTACCGACTGTGCTATCCCGACACGACTCACGATGCCGCCTCACAACTTTACTTCCGCCAGTACCTCGCCTCCTACTTTCCAAACTTCACAGAAGCTCTCATGCGAACCATGCAAGACTAGCACTCCTGGAAGAAAGGATATGGTGGAGACATGGCTTAGCCACAGCCTAAGGGATGTTTCCAGAATGCTGAATGCTGAATTTTCTTTGGATAGAATATTCTTTATGCCATACAGGAGATACGAAAACCAAATGCAGCTCGGCTTACTCCTCCATGTACAATGTCTGGCATTGTAAGGTATGGAATGGTTTACATGGCCGGCAGTGAAAATGTTAATGAATGTCCCTCTTTCAGTTGAATAACTCTTACTGCGACTTTTGTTCAATCCTATTTGTATTTTACTAAATGTTCCGAATATATATATATATATATGTATATATACTCCTGGAAATTGAAATAAGAACACGTTGACGCCGGTGTGTAAGACCCACTATACTTGCTCCGGACACTACGAGAGAGCTGTACAAGCAATAATCAAACGCACAGCACAGTGGACACACCAGGAACCGCGCTGTAGGCCGTCGGATGGCGCTAGCTGCGCAGCAGCTGGACACCGACGCGGTCAGTGTCAACCAGTTTGCCGTGGCATACGGAGCTCCATCTCAGTCTTTAGCATGCCGCATGTACGTGAACCGTTTGTGCAGTTGGCGGCCTTTGAGCGAGGACGTATAGTGGGCATGCGGGAGGCAGGGTGGACGTACCGCCGAATTGCTCAACACGTGGGGCGCGAGGTCTCCACAGTACCTCGATGTTGCCGCCAGTGGCCAGCGGAAGGTGCACGTGCCCGTCGACCCGGGTCCGGACAGCAGCGACGCACAGATGCACGCCGAGACCGTCGCATCCTGCGCAGTGCCGTAGGGGACCGCACCGCCACTTACCAGCAAATTAGGGACAGTGTTGCTCCTGGAGTATCAGCTTCGTCTCCACGAAGCTGGGCTACGGTCCCGCGCACCGTTAGGTCATCTTCCGCTCATGCCCCAACATTGTGCAGCCCGCCTCCAATGCTGTCGCGACAGGCGTGTATGGAGGGACGAATGGAGACGAGTCGTCTTCAGTGATGAGAGTCGCATCTGCCTCGGTGCATGATGGTCGTATGCGTGTTTGGCGCCGTGCAGGTGAGCGCCACAATCGGGACTGCACACGACCGAGGCACACAGGGCCAACACCAGGCATCACGATGTGGGGAACGATCTCCTACACTGGCCGTACACCTCTGGTGATCGTCGAGGGGACACTGAACAGTGCACGGTACATTCAAACCGTCATCGAACTTATCGTTCTACCATTCTTAGGCCGGCAAGGGAACATGCTGTCCCAACAGGACAATGCACGTCCACATGTATCCCGTGCCACCCAACGTGCTCTATAAGGTGTAAGACAACTACCCTGGCCAGCAAGATCTCCGGATCTGTCCCCCATTGAGCATGTTTGGGACTGGATGAAACGTCGTCTCACGTGGTCTGCACGTCCAACGCGAACGCTGGTCCAGCTGAGGCGCCAGGTGGAAATGGCATGGCATGCCGTTCCACAGGACTGCATCCAGCACCTGTACGATTGTCTCCGTGGGAGAATTGCAGCCTGCACTGCTGCGAAAGGAGGATATACACGGTACTAGTGCCGACATTGTGCATGCTATGTTGCCTGTGTCTATATGCCTATGGTTCTGTCTGTGTAATCATGAGTTGTATCTGACCCCAGGAACGTGTCAATAAAGTTTCCCATTTCTGGGGCAATGAATTCACGGTGTTCTTATTTCAATTTCCAGGAGTGTATATATATATATATATATATATATATATATATATATATATATATATATATATATCGGTATTTTTAAACAGCGTCTGGTACTGACTTGTGGTCGAGGACGTCGCGGTACGGGAAACCCCGGCGCACGCCGAAGCCGTAGAGGACGATGGTTGCGACGCCGGGCACCTCCGCCAGGGCGCAGGGCAGTCGCGGCGCCAGGCGCACGTGCAAACTGCGCATGCTCATGACGGCGGCGCGGGGGCGGCGGCACGGCGTGCTGAGACCTGCCACCAGCGACGGCTGCAGCCGGCCCGCCGCCACCGCCGCCGCCTCAGGCTTCAGCCAGCGCTCGTACAGGCCGCGCACCGTCGCCGACGAGGAAGTCTGCAAGCGGGCTTTCCACATCAGACATTGGGCTACGTGGCCGGCGAGAAATACAGGCCTGAGCGCGCACGTCATGCGACGTAAGCAAGGTAGTTCCGAGCCTGCGCGATCGCTAGCCGATTGGCCGGCCGCTGGGGCACGGCCCCTCTGCGTCATAGCGGGCAGCCACTGAGCTAGCGACCACGCCGGCGCGGAACTACCTTGCTTACGTCACATGATGTGCGCGCTCAGGCTTGTATTTCCCGTTGGCCACGTTGGGCTACAAATGACAGGTGTACATGTAATTCCCTAGATTTCCCGGCGAAATAATGGTTGTTGTTCTTCACGGGTTTGCTGCTGATACGATATTTCGGCGGTCCACCTGGTCGCCATCTTCAGGTATGACTGGTGCACAATCACGCCGGAACTGAGGACACGTCAGTTACGGTGGCTCCTTTATACCGCGGGAACAGGCCAGTGCGCATGTGCAAGAAGTGGAACAACGCCCTCTTGGAAATGAAGAGTATTGCAGCGCCACCAGCGGTAGAAGTTAGCCAAAGCGAGTAATCTATATCTATAAATGTGAATGTCTGTTCGATGTACGTTTATCACGTCTGAACCACAAGACATAAAGAGCTAAAAATTTGTACAGTTACTAATGTCTACCTGGGGAAGGCTTTAGGCACGGTTTTGTGGCGATCGGATATATATATATATATATAGGTTTTATGCACGGTTTTATAGCGATCTGATAGATATTTACTAATTTGAACAATATAACGCGAAATGCAGAACAATAATTACTCTTTGAAAATTACATTTACTCCTTGAAAATGCTTTTATTGGTTGCATTGTTGATTGAGTGTTGATAATGATAAAAGGGTCGGAATATATTAGGATGGAAAGTTATTTGTGTATAAAAAATTATACGTGTGTGTGTTAATATTTCGCTCTGCAGCGAAAACTACAGAACGCAAACGAATGGTGTGTGTGCCCTTGTTGTCCGAAGACTCCCGTTGTACGCCATAGCAGTTCCATGTCGATAGCTATAAGGGGGTGCAAGATATGGTGATTGAAAGTCGCCAAATTATTTAAAAAAAATTCGGAATGAAGGCCAGCGATGACGTTTGCGACTCTATAGCAAGGAGGTTAAATACAGCCAGACGTGATGCCACAACCATATCTTTGGTCTTTGCGTGCTACAATGTCTTCAGCTCTTTCTCTGTAAGGATAAACATACGAATAAGGAAATATAAGAATAAATAAATAAAGCAGAAAAAAAGAAATATATCTTAATACCTCTCTAAAAAAATCGATTTGACGTTTCGATCTGTGATATTATTACAGTCATTATTGTTGAATTTCGTGATTGCATTCTTCGAAACGAGTGCATTTTTACGTGAGATTTGATCACATAGCACACTACCGAAAGATAGCTTATCTATCATAATCAACCAACACGCGAGCGGAGTCGCGGGTTTAAGTTAGTCGAAAATAAAGAAGGAGCTGGTCGAAAACTAGACCGTTGTTTTTTAATATCATATAAAATGGGATTCCACGTTTTACTCAATGGAAATCCTTTTTCCCTATTAATAAGATCATCTGATTATCTTATTTCAATCGATTCCTTAAGTACACAATCCCAATAACGTGAGGCTTTGGCTAATTTCTACCGCTGGTGGCGCTGCAATACTCTTCACTTCCCAGAGGGCGTTCTTCCACTTCTTGCACATGCGCACTGGCCTGTTCCCGCGGCATAAAGGAGCCGCCGTAAATGATGTGTCCTCAGTTCTGGCGTAATTGTGCACCAGTCATACCTGAAGATGGCGGCCAGGTGGACCGCCGAAATATCGTATCAGCAGATCGACATAATCCGGCCGCAAACCCGTGAAGAACGACAAGTGTACACGTGCTGCTTTCAACCGCCTAGGGCCAGGCGGGCAGACTGCCGCACGCTCTCAACAGAAGGGGCAGGTTGCTTCACTCCCAGCCAAGACGAGCTAAACCGACACTGAGACAAGGCCTCACAACAGCCCGTGTTACGTCACACTGATAGGCCGCCATCGCTAGCTAACTGGCTGGCTGCCAGGGCACAGGCCACTGTCTCATAGTGGCCAGCCAGTCAGCTAGCGATGGCGGCCAATCAGTGTGACGTGACACGGGCTGTTGCGAGACCTTGTATCTAGGTGGTGTTGTGTCAACAAACTCATGTTGGCCTATGGGCAAGGCGAGCAAGCTCCTGGACACTGTCAACAGGACTAGCAGGCCACTTCTAGCCAAGGCGCACTAAGCCATCAAAAGACAAGGCCTCAGCCCATGTGAAGTTACAGCGACAAGCCGCCATCACCAGCTGACTGGCTGGACGCTGAGGCACAGTTCACTGTCTCATAGCGGTGCAGTCAACCATCAGCTAAATAACACCGAACACAGCCTATCAGTGTGACATGACACTAGCTGTTGCAAAGCCTTGTCTCTAGATGGTGTTGGATAAACCCATCCCAAGGAGTCTATGGGGAACTTGCTTGCCTGCCATCTTACTCTATGCTATGCTACCGCACAGTTTTCTACATGTGTATCATTTGTTGTGCTATGAAAGCTTTTGTTACCTGAGTGTCAAAAGAATTATCCCAATATAATAAACAAGTATAGCTAGTAGACGAGTTATGTTACTTGGGTAGCAAAATAACTTCAGATGGAAAAAGTAATATAATCATATGTTTGTAAATCTAAGTGACTTACCTACTGAGGTTATCAGCTCCTTGACTGACAGATAACTGAAACTAACCTTAAGAAAACACATTTACACACCCATGCCTGAAGGAGGACTCGAACCTCCGACAGTGAGAACCGCGCATTCCGCAGCAAGGTACCTAAGAGCACTCGGCCATTCCACCGCACGCGCTGAACTGCATCCACATCTACATAAAGAGGAGTGCTCTGCAAGTCACGTTGAAGTGCATGGTAGAGAGTTCATCGAACCGCTTTTAGGATATTTTTCTACAGTTTCATTCTCTAATAGCGCACAGGAAATAGGAACAGCTCAATCTTCACGTTTTCGATCTGATTTCCCTTATTTTATTATCATGATCATGTCTCCCTATGCGCATGGGTGCTTGTAAAAAATTTTCGCATTTGGAAGAGAAATTTGGAGAAAGAAATTTCGCAAATATAACTCACCTCAATGAATGACGCCTTTCTTTTAACGACTTCCACCCCATCTAGTCCTCCAATTTCCTCTAAATTCTCCGTCAGTCCCAGTTGCTGAGGATTCCACAAAGTGCAACAGTATAACAAAATAGGACGAACAAGTGTAGTGTTATAAAAGTCACAATGGCTATGGGAATAATAATAATAATAATTTCGTGTGGGTCATTGGCCTGGTGCAAGTCTTTCAATTGGATGCCACATCGACGACTTGCGTGTCCCTACCCCAGTTATCCAACTGGGGAAAGGGGACCTACAGCTTAAAACATTTCTGAGGAAGCCAAATTTTATGACATCCAAAATTAAATGTTTGCAGTTCTTTCTGAAAGCATCTGCAGTGTACCATATTACGAGAGTGCAATAGACGATAAATAGTTCAGACAAAACCATGATAAAAGTTTTTGATAAATGGTAATTTTATAAGCACGAATGCTGAATATTGGAAGGGTAGATCGCGTAACAAATGAGGATGAACTGAATTGGAGAGAAGAGAAATGTCTGGTACATCTTGACTAAAAGAAGGGCTCGTTTGGCGGGATACATTCTGAGACATGAAGGAATCGTCAATTTAGTAGTGGAGGAAAGTGTGTGGAGGAAAAATCGCATAGGGAGACGGAGAGATGAATACAGTAGACAGGTGGAAAGCACTTGATAAGGTAGTTTGGAGAGCTGCATCAAACCAGTGACGACCAAAATAGCAACAACATTCATTTTATGTCAATTGGATTTTATTTTTCCTTTTCGGCGTATTTTTCGAACTTTTTAATCATTTATTCATTTTTATATAAACCATCTTTCAGGTAACACTGGCTACACTCAATTTGATCCTTCATCAATACTATATTAGATGTCGCGTTTTAACACAGTTTGACACAACAAGAACTGGCATTCCGTTGCACAATATTATGCGGTTCCATTCCAGTGATGAGGGAGAGAAACACATGTTCACTTATTACAGAATAACTCACGACTGAGCGGTTGCATCGATGTGCCGTTGGACTAGAAGCAGCTGATAGACCAAGGGAAAAGATAATGTGCCTACGCCAGCCTGCAGGGTTGCCACATCTTGCAAAGAAATAGACTAGAACTGACTAGAACTGACATGTGATTACATTTTCACGCAATTTGGGTGCATAGATCCTGATAAATCAGTACCCAGAACAACCACCTCTGGCCATAATAACGGTCTTGATATGCCTGGGCATTGAGTCAAACAGAGCTTGGATGGCGTGTACAGGTATAGATTCGCATGCAGCTTCAACACGATACCACAGTTCATCAAGAGTAGTGACTGGTGTATTGTGACGAGCCAGTTGCTCTGCCACCATTGACCATACATTTTCAATTGGTGAGAAATCTGGAGAATGTGCTGGCCAGGGCAGCAGTCTCCTTAAAGTACTTATAATAGCACAAAACACACACATCCAGCAGTATCACACACTTACAGTCCATTAGATTTCTGTGGGAATTGAAGCCACGATTGTAACAGTCCTCATACATGTTCTCTAGTACGTTGACATGAATACCTTTTAATACAATTGACGTCATATTTTTGGGTGGCGAGGGTTCGTGCTCACTGTGACTGCTTGAAGAGCTACCTTTAGGTTCAGGTTCCTCCAGTCCTTCAAATTCAGTGTATCTATCCAGCGTAACATCGTGTATTTCTGTGTACTGGCTATTATATTTTTGAATTATTATGTTATATAATACGAGGTGCGCCAATAAAGTAATGAGACTGATTTTCTTTGCAAGATGTGCCAACCCTGCAGACTGGCGTAGGCACATTATCTTTTCCCTAGGTCTATAAGCTACTTCTAGTCCAACGGCACATCGATGCAACCGCTCAATCTTGAGTTGTGCTGTAATAAGTTAACACGTGTTTCTGTCCCTGATCACTGAAATGGAACCGCATAATATTGCGCAACGGAATGCCATTTCTTTTTGCGTCAAACTGTGTGAAAACGTGACGACAACTTACAGTAAGCTTCAGAAGGGTTTTGGAGAGGAGGTTATATCATGAGCTCAAGTTTTTCTTTGGAATAAAATGTTTAGTGAAGACAGGACGAATGTTGAAGACTGCAGTGGACGACCATCAACCTCACGAACAGATGTCAATTTAGTCAAGGTGCGTGAACTCGTTCGATCTGATCGAAGATTATCCGTGAAAATGATTGCAGAAGAACTGAACATCAATCGAGAAACGGTTCGTCTAATAATAACTGAAGATCTGCATCATGATAATGCGCCATGCCATGCTCTGTCAGTACAGCAATTTTTAATCTCAAGTTTCAGTACTATCACAGCCATCTTATTCACCAGATATCGCTCCATTCGACTTTTTTCTATTTCCAAAACGGCGGTCCTAGAGACACCATTCTCACCCAACGCAAGATGTCCAAAAAGCTGTGACGAGGTCTTGGATAATATTACAGAAATGTTTCCTTGAATGTCAGAAGCGCTGGAAAAAGTGTGTGCAGTCAGAAGGGGACTACTTTGAAGGATACAACACTAAACTTGACTAAAGCGGTAAGCAACATTTTTTTCACATCAGATTCATTACTTTATTGTCGCACCTCGTATATCCGCGAACTCCATAATTGGCCCCAATATCATTTCCATATTTCGTACGTCGCAACTTGGTCCCTAATATTTGGACCACATGCGCAGGATTAATACTCGTCGTGATATCACTGCACCGTACACAGTTTATACAGCTACTCGCTTGCATACTCTCCAACAGAAAATACGTACTGCAGCTATACGACTCACTTAACTAAAGCACTGGTTGGTGCAGCTACACTATGCCATCTGCTGGTGACAGCAGACATTTGCAGCGCTTTGCATGCGCACCACTGTTTTGTTTGTGATTGCTTGTTATTATTCTCAGCATAATTTCGTGCGGATGCGAGCGTTCGAGGTCAAAGGTGTCCCTCGTGAGCATAAAATAAAGAGCTGATGGTCAGCTGCAATGAAGTTTTACAATTAATTGACAGCTTTAGAGTCTCACCTCACCACAAATTAAATGGACGAAGCCCTTAAATTTAACTCCAGGCTCGTTGTAATCAATTTAGTAGTCTTTTCTTATGGCCGCACTGGCGTCGCTGTCTTCCCCGCTGCCCTCATCTTCTGACAGAGACGCTGCTATTTTTGGAACTTTCTCTTCTCTTACGCACTCTTCTTTTATCTTTTGATTTCAAACATGGTACACAATTTTCTTCCACTATCTGGCGTTATTTGCGCAACAGCGTCGTTCATCAGTCTCTGTCTCTCTAAGTGGGAAAGTTTTATTGATATGGTGTCTCTTCTTCCCGAACCATCCGCCTTACCTCTCTCCTTCTAGCTCAATTCCCGTCGTGCTGCCATCTTTGTCTCCATAGACCAGGGTAGGCAACCACAAAGCCTTGGTGATCTACTATTTCATACCACCGTATCAAAGTGATCTTGTTCTTTACAAAATACGGTAATTCATACATTTTTAATTTTTAACGGTGTATAACAACTGTATTAACAAGAAAACTTTTACATCATCACTGTTTCTTCAAAACGTATTTTTTTAATATTTTGAAAATATTATCTTACATTTAATGTGAAAATGGAGTAGAATTACTCTTAATCTTGTCCTTGATATTTGGTATGTAACTTGCTTACCATATTCGAAGATTGGAGAGTCAGTAGTAGACAAAAAAAATGGCCTTAGGTCCAAAAAAATTGCAGGAAGCTGAATTTTTGGTATGTTGTTGGGACATATTAGACTAGTATTAAACCAAGTTTGCAGCTTCGAAATCCTTTAGCTTAACTTTTAAGATCCAAAAAACCTCGCAATTTTATGTTTTTTTTTCTGATTTTGGTTTATCACTTGTGAAGGGTGGTTTTTTGACGAAAAGTCACTAACACCTCTATTAATGTAGACAAAATATTCTAAAATTTAAGCTCAAACGCAGCTCTGTAAGTCTAATAGTTCCAGAGATATTGGACTTCAAAAATTGACTTATTTTTCCAAAAAGTTCGAATTTTCGATTTTAGTGATCTTTCGGCTAGAATATTGACTCTAATGATCATCCCACGGGGAAAGTCATACAGAACTAAGTTATAGAGCAGTTATTTAGCTTTAATCTGAGTACTGAACGAAGTCCATAGGCCCAAAAGATTTCTAGTTATCGTTAGAAAACGAAAAGTTGGAAAAATTGACCCAGACGAATTACACTCCTTTTATCATATATAAGTTAAAGAAAAAGGAAGAGTTACTTATTGATGATGATTATTAACGCAATGTATATAAATAGGATTTTTTCAACACTGTTTTCAGCAAATATTGAACAGAGAAGTTTCTTGAGTCCACTTCCTGCCATTATGGACCGACAGCCCCCACGAATGACATAGGTGGTGAAAACCTCCAAGCCTCACAACTATGTTGACAAGCTGAGGATGCTGGTGACTCTCCACAATGTCTCGGGCTTTCAAGTACAGTGGTTGATCGTAGGCCACAAAACTGGCTTCCAAAAGTGATATTAAAACAGTGTCGTCTTTGGGGGAGCATGGATAAAAGGGAGATAGACAGTCTTTGAACGTCTGTAACGAAGATTTTCTTCACTTGCTCTATGAATCCATTCCATCCTGGGATGCCTGGCTTGTTAGTTGCTTTTCCGAACAACCACAGCAGGTATGGGGATTTTAGCAAAATGTCTTCAGCGATTTTCACTTCGTTAATTGAAATGGCTGACAAGCCAGATTTCTTTCTCATAGAAGAATGTTTAATATGTGTGGCAGTGTGTGAAGCTGACAAACTCTGCAGAAACAGATTTCAAACGTCTGTGTTAACGGATGAGTGAAGGGTCATGATCATAATTATCACCCATTTCATGGAACGTATTTTCTTCATCAATTGAGTTAACGTTCACATCTGCATTGTCGAACACAGAATGCATAAAAGCTCCTTTGTCAACTAGTTTGGTTACTTCTCCACGGAGGATAGCGGAAGTTTCAAAATGCACAACCTCCGTATATGTACAAGAAATTCCCATACTGAGGCAAAGTTCAACAATGTTCTTTGATCCAAATTTTCTATTCAAATAGGTTCCAAAGCTTATTTGACTTACGGATAGGAAAGATTTGGGCCTCGTTGCAGCCATGATTGCATGAGCAAATCCTATGCACTTCTTTTTCCACTGTTCAAGAGAAGGACGTTTAGTTTCATGAACAATCTGTTCAAGCAACAGTTGCAGAGAATCAGGAACTGATGCCCCTGTGTCTTTTAAAAGGCATCTGACGGGGGATATTGAGTAGTGTCAAATGTTTGGGAACGAATGTCTTACAGGATAATCTGTGCTGCAGCTTTGACAAGTAAGCCGCTCTTCAGCAGGATCGCTAAGTCTTTGATTGTACCACTTTTCATAAAGAATGTTTTGTCTAATATGTGTGAACATCAAGACTGGGCTGTGATACGGACCAACCTGCGCAAAAATAATTTTTTCTCCATATCGCTTTTATAGATGAGCTTTAACACTTGCAACTGCTGGTTTGTAATCACCTGTGTAGTCCTCTGCAATCAAATCACTTATGGAAAATTGGTTTTCCTCTCTTGTTTCTGCAAGGTATGCATATATCCATACCTTCGATAAGGAAGGGATGTAAAGGATGGCCTTATTTACCTCCTGCATTAGTAGATCGCTTCTAGGAGTACAATTTTACGTAGCAATGTTTGTGGTACTTACCCTCAGTAGCAACAAGTTCACTTATACATGAAAGACGCCGAAGAATGTGTTGTCCCCATTCACCAGCTTGTCTAACCTTTCCCACATTCTTTCACTTCCAGTGTTTCCCCTTGATGGATTTTATCCTGTAGATATTTGGGCAATTTTATCTGCTTCTCGAAATATTCCTTGGAGAATTTTTCACCACAAAGGAAACAACAAACCCCAATGATGTGACGCCTTGAATACGACGCACTTCTCAGCCTTTCCCCACGCGAGGACGATGGTTGAGCAGATCAAATATCTCCTTCTCGCTGGACAGATGCTTACACATTACTCTCCATAGTGTACCTCTTTATGCATACGTCACGTTCGGTCTCTTTGTTTAAACTGCACAAAAACCTCATGTTCCTTTCAAGCCCACGTTTCTGACTCATTTTTATCAGCGTCTAAATTCCGCGTTTTTTCCACTGTCACTATTCCTCTCCAAGAATTTCCCGTCGACCCCGAAACAAACACGCGACGGGAGTAGCTCCGACATATTGTAAAACTGAAAGTACTAAATACACCACCACGATCGAGATTTAGACGATTTTTGTTTGAAACGTTCTTCACAAATCCGAATACGGCCGTTTCTAAGGGCAGACTGGGTGTAGTGGGGAAGACCTCGGAAACAAGTTTAGGAGGGAGGGCAGAACACCCGCTAAGTCACAACTCGGAGTAAGGGGAGAGGGGGGCGGGGATGCCTTCGCACAACAAAAATCCGCGCTACGAACGAAAGTCCCAATCCCTTAATGGCTGACCAATACCAAAAAATGTTCAAATGTTTGGGACTTAACTACGGGGTCATCAGTCCCTAAACTTACAAACTACTTATGAACTAGTTAACACTAAGGACGGCACAAATATCCATGCCCGAGGGGGGATTCGAACCCCGACCGTAGTGGCCGTGCCGACCATGACTGGCGCGCCGCAGTCCCCTTGGTCATCGCAACCGGCTGACCAATACCCACAAACGGAGAGGCTTTCGTTGTTTTTACAGCAATACCTACTTTCACAAACATATTGGTACGCACTAACACATAAATTACACCTATTTATATACAATGCGTTAATAATCATCGTCAATGAGTAATTCCTCCTTTTCTTTAACATGTATAGGATAAGAGGACTGCAATTCGTCTGGGTCAATTTATTGAATGTAGGTAACTCGGAAAAAAATTAAAAAAGTACTCCGATTTTTCCAACTTTTCGTTTTTTAATGATAGCTAAAAATCTATTGGGATGTCCGATACGAAAAAATTATTTTCATGCTCACAAAATCAGTCCTAGAGGATGCGACCTGTATGAATAGAGACCCGGTGGTACTGAACCACAGCATCACCAATCTATTGGACTTCGTTCAGTACTTAGATTAAAGCTAAATAACTGCTCTATAACTTAGTTTTGTATGACTTGGGATGATCATTAAAACCAATATTCTAGCCGAAAGATGACTAAAATCGAAAATTTGAACTTTTTGGAAAAATAAGTCAATTTTTGAAGTCCAATATCTCGGGAACTATTGGACTTACAGATCTGCGGTTGGACTTAAATTTTAGAATATTTTGTCTACATTAATAGAGGTGTGAGTGACTTTTCGTCAAAAAATCACCCATCACGAGTTATAAACCAAAATCAGAAAAAAGTCAGAAAATTGCGAGGTTTTTTGGGTCTTAAAAGTTAAGCTAAAGGCTTTCGAAGCTGCAAACTTGGTTTAATACTAGTCTAATATGTCCTAACAACATACCAAAAATTCAGCTTCCTGCAATTTTTTGGACCTAAACATACCTGGCGACTGGCCTATTGTTCAGTGGTTATTGTTCTTATATAACTCACATTTCAAAACAATAATTTGCACAGGTAAGTAGAAGAAACAATGCGTTTTTGCTACGTGCAACATTATTAATACAGGGTATTTCTCTTGAGGATTAGAAGCGAGCAATTTTGGGTTCCGTAACACTTTTGAGAGACAAATCATTTTAATTGTATTATATCAAGTTCTTGGTACAAGACCAAGTTTGAATATCTTACTCACGAAATATCCGCCTACAAACAGTAAAAATGCAGAAGTTAGTAGTTCACCATAACACTACCAAAGAAAATATATTGTAATCTTGAATGGCACGAAACAAATTGCTTTCTCTCGACAGGTACCGAACCAATATTGGAGATTGAACAACGATGAATGAAATAGTGTAGTAACGAGTGGTGTACAGGTAGCAGGTGATTGAACTATTTCGAGAAACATAGTTTTAGAGATTCAAAGCACATGTTCCTACCACTTCTACACGAATGTTAATAAACCTGTGATCGAACGATCGCGCATTTTCACAGCTAACAGAAAACAAGTATTAATTTTAGTCAACAATCTTTTTGCACTTTCAGTACTCACGAGATCTACCATATAATTACTCGCGATCTACCGTTAGATCGCGATCGACGTGTTGCCGACCCCTGCCCTAGACCTTGAATGGATCCTATGACCGGGTCTGGCATTCCGGCCTGCTCTTCTAACGCCAAAACTACACTCTTCCCGTCAACCTTTTCCGGGTCACTGCTTCCTTCCTCACTAACCGCCCTACCTATGTTACCATCCACAAAACCTATTCCCGTCTTTTATATCCTTCTGCTGGTGTGCCCACGGTTCCGTCTTTTCTCCCCTCATTATATCCTGTATACTGCAGATATGTCTAAGCCTGTCCCTCCTGTACACCTCTTCCAATACGCTGATGACACCGTTTTCCTTGCCTTAGCTACCACCCTCGCCCATTCCAACCGCCTTCTCCAATTACACCTTGACCTTTTCATCACTTGGTGCAATCAGTGGCTCCTATCTATAAATGCTACCAAAGGCCAGCCAATCATTGTAAGTTGCACCACTCCTTCCTTCCGCCCCCGCAATTTCTACCTCACCGTCCATAACCGTCCCGTCCACCTCACCCCCACCCTAAAGTTCATGGTCTCACTGTAGATCGCACCCTCACCTTGATCCCCCTCCTCCACACCATCCAAGAAAAAGTCCGCTCCCACCTCCGCCTTCTTAAACTCCTTGTTGGGCAAACCTGGGCCTGAACCCTTCCACCATTCTCTCTGTACCTGATCTCATTCCCTTCCCTCACCTTGTCCTTTTCATTGAGCACCTCCGTCTGAGTTTCCTCTACCGTAAACTGAATCTGCCCCTCCCTATTGTCCAGCCTCTCCTCACCAATCCTGACCTGTTGCCACACCATTACCACTCTCCACTTGTCACCCTCCCTGCCCTTTCGCATGGCAATTTCCGCACCCTCCCCTCCCACCCTGACGACGCCCTCCGCCCAGACATTTAGCCCTTGTGTCAGCTCTGGTCCTCTCCCTTCTCCTCCCCCTCCTCTTTCCTTGATCCCCCTAGAGGGCCCCACTTCTTCCCTCCCTCCCTCCCTCCACTTACATGTACTGGCCCCTTTGGTATTCCTCCACTCCTTACAGGTTCCTGGGACATTCCACCCCCCTCCTTTCCCCTGTCCCCCCTTTCCCCTGCCCCTTCCCCCTCCCCCTCCCCCTCCTCACTCCTCCTCCACTCCCTCACCTCAACCGTTCATCGTCTTCCTCCTTGCTCCTTCCCCATGCACATTCATTATGCGCGTGACTTGTCTGTGTCGGAGTGACTAGCATCAGTGGCTTTTTAACCAAACTGCGAACGGCCATCCCACAGCCGGAGCCATTTTTTTTTAATGTCTACATGTCTCAATGCTACAGTGTTGTCTTTCACCATGTTTCGTCGCCTTTGTGTGTATATAGAGCTTCACTTTTTTCACTATATTTACATCACTTTTCTCTAATTTTTCGCCATGTCTATGTATTCTCCTGTTTTGTGCTCCATTATATTTATGTGTTCTTTTCATGTCTTGTATACTGTAAGCTGAAGAGCTCCTCAACCGCTGCCAGCCCATCCCACAATAGACTTGAAATGAGAATAATGGGAAAAAAAGTTTCGAACCATGTCCGAAAGAACAGCCACCATTAGTTGATAGCAAAGGCTGTAAATTTACGAAATCGAGATATTGAAACATTTAACGACAAAGTTGAAAATTTGTGCTGGGCCAGGATTCGAAACCGGATTTCCCGTTTCAGGCCAGCGTTCGCCTTAACCATTTATGCTATCCAGGCACGCTTCCCTTCCCTTCTAGTCCCCTTCCCATTGATTGCTCTTCCTCGCAGCTGATGCTGGATTTCCGCAAGGGATCGAGCGTTTGAATGCGTCCGCACTGAAATTTTCATTGCCTGTTGTGGGCATATTTACAATTATTGATATAGTGTCTGTTCTTTTCGAACATGTGTAACTCTGTGCTCGTGATTTTCTGCTATTGAATCAAACCATGGCCGCCATTGTAAGAGGGCAGAGTGGTTAAATGTGCCAACATTGCGTTAAGGCCTGCCTTGTGCCAGTCGTCGTATGGCAGCGTTTGTTGATGTACGTTTGCGGTATCTGTCTTGTTCTTTATGTCTGGCATCTTTTTCACTAGGAATAAGGCTACAATTCATTCATAATAGTAGTTGTATAGAATCCAGGTTCAAATTCTATTAGCGAAAGTCGACCAGATAGCAGAGCTGAAAATGTGGTTTGAAAATATGACCTGAAGACGCTGCTATCTTCACAGAATACTATACTTATATTTTGTTTTATTTGACAGAGCCACGATTATGTGCTACAATTTTCGTAAAAGTCAGTATGGCACAATTGTAGTACAAAATTTTTGTACTACGCAGGAGCTGCCTGGATGCTAGACGTCGACATCTATCATTAACGTAGCTCCTGCTCAGCGCAATCGATGGCCAAAACTATGTTTGTAGTGGTCTGAGGATGGCCATTTAAACGGCCGAAAGCGGAAAACTGTTAAAAAATTGCAATCTTCACTGACTTAAGTGACTTCAGTGATCGTGATCGCAAATTCTCCACACTGTTTTCAAAGATATATACAGTTTTAATCCGCCAGGAAGTTGTGAATAGTAGATGTTTTCTGATTGTAATGAGAAGGAGAAGGGACTGCGATCAGTTGTAAGAAATCATATTTCAGCAAACGATTTCTTTTTGCAGTTCACGAAAATAGATGCGTAGTTTTTGTTAGATGAGATGCAAACATGTATCACTGATGTTAGTAAATTGAAATCATCACAGTAAAAGTTTACATACGTGAACATTATTTGAGAGGCTTCAACCTTATTCACTGTGAAAAAGATTCTTCGCGGAACTTCAATCTAATTCTAAAATATTTAAGAACATTTTGCAACTAAATAAAATACATTTTAACCTAGTACGAGCACTGACTTTCTGCGGCATGTAATACGGTGGACGTGGTATCTTCCAGGGTCAATAACGCAAACACAAACACTTTCTTGCTCATTTATTTTCCTGTGATTACGTGTCCGTAAAGTAAAAGCATTAGCAGATGTAAAATAAGACGCTCCTACATCCTTATTGAATACTTCTCCAACATGATACGTACGGAAAGCAATTACATCTCTGTTATTAAAGGATTCCAACCCAGAAACTCCTTTAACGGTATCAGCCGGATAGCGCACCACAGCAACAGTAATCCATCCGTTACCACATTGATTAGAATCACCCTGCATTAGCGAAAAATTAATAACACATCCACAAAACACCGAAGGACCTTTCAATGTCTCCTGCGCGCCCTTATTATTTACATTTATTTGTAGGTCATCAATTGCCTTATAAACAGGCAGGCGGGAACGCCGATATCTTCTCCTATAACGAGGTATCTCTGGAGCCGTTCAATGCTTTACGGACACGTAATTACAGGAAAATAAATGAGCAAGAAAGTGTTTGTGTTTGGGTTAAAGGTGTTGGTAGATGTGCTAAAGTAAAATTTAATGGTGATGTAACACATTATTATAGATATGAAATAATAGTCGTACGAGAAAATTAAATCATCAGATAAAGAGTATAATTCCCGACCGTGTCAGGTACTATTCATTCCGCGTTAAATCTTCTGATAACTGTTAACCATCTTTGCAAGAGCATGCCAAAAGCGATGCTAACTAAATCCAAATTAAACAACCAGAACGAAACGAAGAACTAAGTTCGAATCGCGGCCAGGCACAAATTTTCATTTTGCCACACTTTGGTATTCCATCTAAACCTAGTACAGTGAAGCCATAGCAGATCGCAAATTGCAATTTATTTCATTAAAAATGAAGTCGTCAAAAATATATATGTAATTGTATACAAGCCGAGGCTGGGCTTCTGACGACAATTAATTGTGTCTCGATACATCATGGTCTGTTCTCCCTGACGCGGGAATACAGTACTGTGGCTGCGTGCATTACAGAACAAGTAGGCTGTGGTATAGGAAAGAGACAGCGTGGCAAATGGAGATATGGGTGTGGCGGGAGACGTGCAGGGAAGAGTCCTTTGATGTCGGGCCGGTCACTGTGTCCTCGGTGGCTTAGTGGTCACTGCGTCTGCCTAGTAAGCAGGAGATCGCGGGTTCGAATTCCGGCCGTGCCAAATTTATCATTTCGCCACACTTTGGTATTCCATCTAAACCTAGTGCATTGAAGCCATAACAGATAGCAAATTGCGATTTATTTCATTAAAAATGAACGCTGTAACGTCGTCAAAAATATATATAATTGGAATAAATAAGTATTTTCCAGCGCGAACCAATAGACGACAGGTTGTGAAGTACGCGGTGTTAAAATGTGAATCCAATCCTATGAGGAGGAACCGCACGAGTGTAAAGGGTTACGGCTTGATTATATTTATTGTTGTAGCATATCAGCTAGCATTTCCATTTACATGTTTAGCGACTGTTGTTGAGGTGATCAGAACCTACGTTCGCGAGCAAGAATAGGAATACCTGTTTAATTAGCCTACTTTCGGAGTGACACACGCGTTGAAGCCGATAGCGGAATGCTGGCTGCGCTTGCATCAAACACACGCCTGGAAAACCGGTCTCGTATGCAAACCAATTTTGCAAACACGGAAAACCGATCAGGCAAGGTGATAGGGTACGAATCATGCTCAAGTTACGTCTATGCCGTTTGGAACGCAATATTTATCATGATGCCCACGAACTAGTCGACAACTTTGTGAATGGTTGTTGAAAGAGTGATCGATACGCTAACAGTGTCTGCGAAGCAACTCATCGATTAAGTAGTCGATCTAGTCGCTCTGGTTAAGATTAGCATTCATCTTACCGTATGTGGCTCGAGAATAGAAACAATTTCCACACCGAGACACAAAGCTCTCACATTTGTCAGATGTTCAAATGTTTGTTAAGTGTATGGGACTTAACTGCGCGGTCATCAGTCCCTAAACTTACAAACTACTTATTAACTAACTTATACTAAATACAACATAAACATCCATGCCCGAGGGAGGATTCGAGCCCCCGACGGGGGACGGCCTCGCGCGTAGTAGCATAGCGCCTCAATGCGCTCGGCCACTCCGCCGCGGCCATTTGTCAGAATATAGGTGGGAGACACAAGACAAAAATTATGATATGGAAATACTTAAACATCTCGGAATTGTATTACATTCCATGACAAAGCTGTACCGGGGCCAGAACCCAAATCTTCCGCTTTGGATCAGCAGTCACCTTAACCCTTTTTTTTCAGAAGAAAAGTTCGTTGTGGAAGTAGGATCGTGTATGTTCTATCCAGTACTGCAAAATTTCGTAACTTATCGCAAACTACGATTTCAGTGCCCCCCTCCTCATTATTTTGACTTGCTCGTTGCATGTTCTATATCTCCGCAAATGATCGGAAGTATTTGTGCATCGGCAGAGAAATTCTCTGCCGACGACGTTTAAACTATGAGCTGTCATCCTCCAAAGTTCAACTGCCGTCATCGGACGAAGTGCACGTCGACTTTCCAGGAGTACTAACTTTTTCCCGGTAGTTTAGACCACCACCATCACCATCGTATCCCACGTCGTTCCATCTTATTCGACGAGTCGGCGAATGAGGCTTCTCCGTGAGTCCCGGTCCTTGAATTTCTCTTCTTTTTCGATATACGCCAGTGTATCCCTTTTGTTCTATATCCAACTTCAGCATGTCTTTGTATCTCAGTCGTGGCCGTCCTCTAGGTCTTTTCTCTCTGAGGCTTAGCTCGTATATTTTTTTTTTTTTTTTGTTGTCTGTTTCCATCCATACGTCACATAAGCCCATACCATCTCAGTCGCTGTGTGTTTATTCGTAGTTTTATGACTTGAGCGTGGTTACGGATTTCCACGTTACGAATTTTATCTCTAAGTGTCTTTCCGACCATACTATGAACGAATATTATTTCCGCTGCTTGGATTCTGCGGGCATTCTTCTTTCTCATGGTGCATGATTCGCAACCATATGTCAAAATAGGTATGTAATAGTTTCATAAATGACTATCCAGAATGTTCGTGGTATTTTTGTATTCCATATTAGATCTTTGACTATTTTATAGAATTTCCTAGCTGTTTGAATTCTGTGTGTGATTTCTTCATCTATAGAACCATTATTGAAACTAACACTGGCAAGGTACTTAAACAGATGAGTCATCCGTAGTCATCCCTTCCAGTTGTATGTGTGCCATAGATGTCCAGATCTTTTCATGATCATAACCTCGCTTTTCTCTTGGCTGAAGATGAGACCATATTCTTTAGCAGCTTCTGCCCATCTATTTAGGTGTGTTTGGAGCTCTTCTCTAGAATCTCCCCACAGACATAAGTTGTCAGCGAACAAGATGGCTTTTAATGCTTCACCTGCGATCCTTTGGAGTACTTTACTTTGAATCTCGTTCATTACAGTGATGAAGAGGAGATAGAACCCCATCCAGCATTAGCCGAGATTTTATGCCGAAGGTTCCGGTCATTCCCACGGGTGTTTTTACTTTACTGTGGGTGTCTTCATACAGGTTCTTTATTCTATAGACTATGCTATCATGCATTCCGGCTTTCTTCAGCACTTACCACACCTTCTCCCTGTTAACAGCATCAAATGCTTTCTTGACGTCCAGAAAGGCTAGTCATAGGCCTCTGTTTTTTTCGTAGTATTTTTCCATTAACTGGTGGAGGGAAAATATTAAGCCTGTTGTTGATCTCCCCTGTCAGAAACCGTACTGTTCCTCGGAGAGATTTGCTTCGGTAGTGGGTCTTATATTACGCACAATAGTCCTTTCATAGAGTTTACCCACTTGAGATGTTAATGTGATACCCTTGTAGTTAGGGCATTTCTTTGTATCCCCTGTCTTGAAAACTGGAATTATTATGCCTGTTTTCCAATCAATAGGTATCTCCCCTTCTTTCCAAATAGAACGAAAAAGACCCAAAGGCTCCCATGGATCTCATCATTTCTCCAGTTGTTTCGTCAACACTTTTTCAGGCCTTGGTATATTTCCAGTCATATTCTCCATCGTTCCATGTCAGGTTTGGGCCACTGTCAAAGCCGCTGCGAATTAGCCGTGCGTACTGGAGCGCCGTGCTGCGATGCGCATGGCCGTTCGCCGTTGGAGGTTGGAAACCCCCTCGGGCATGGATGTTTGTGTTGTCCTTAGGTTAGTTTACATTAGTTTACGTAGTTTGTAAGTTACGGACTAATAACCATGCAGTTGAGTCCGATAGAATTACAAACATTTGATTTTTTTTTTTTTTTGCCACTGTCAAGGGTAAGTGTATGTGGCACAGTACTGTCTCCTTGTGCGGGCTGTATATGACTCATATTTAATAGCTTCTCGAAGTAATTTTTCCAAGTTCCTTTGATCTTATCATCATCAGTGGTGAGATTTTCCTTGTCATCCTTAAGGTACTTGGAGCTTAGATCAAATATTAAGTGCCGTCATCGCTTCAAAATCGACCTCGTGTCTCCAGGTGTACTAGTGTACTATTTTTTTCCAATGTGGTTTCCTGTAGTCATGTTC
Organism: Locusta migratoria; assembly: GCA_026315105.1. Taxonomy (NCBI): domain Eukaryota; kingdom Metazoa; phylum Arthropoda; class Insecta; order Orthoptera; family Acrididae; genus Locusta; species Locusta migratoria. Next base: position 545,362,363 of record CM048746.1, read on the forward strand.
TAGTTCATGAACCACGGGCAACGTATGAGTGGCCAAGTAAGTGGTCCTGACAGTTGGGATACCAGTTACTTTGGAATAAGGTTGAGCATATTCAGAGTAGTGGCCACCTTTGTGCTCAAACGACAAAGACTACCAAATCCTCCGGTTAGTCCGTCAACCGTTAGGCGTAAAACCCAATGGGGCCCTGGGCAAGTAAGGCTAGCAACCTACTTCCCAGATACTTCGATATCATGCTGGCAACAATCAGAGCAAAATGTCTCGGACCTTTGTAGGTGATGGAGTCCCACCTCAAATTGATAGGGACTTATCAGATAGACTTGGCAAACGATCTGGAATGAGATGGGGAGCTATTAATATCAATGGGGATTACAATGGGAAGAAGGTAGAGCTGGCGGAGGCTTCAAGTAAGATGGGGTTAGATGTTTTAGCTTTTAGTGACGTTAGAGTAAGGGGAGACACAGAGGATGAAGTCGGAGAATGCAATACCTGTCATGAGTCAAAGTAGGAAGAGCACAGTGGGGTGTAGGGCTTTATATCAGGAAAGCAATCGAAATCAGCATAATTGCAATAAGGTATGTAAATGAACGACTTCTGTGGATAGATACAGTCATCTCCAGCAAGAAAATTAGGATTGTGTCAGTGTATTCACCCTGTGAAGGAACAGATGAATATGAGATGGACAGATGTTACAACACAGAAAGATCGTTCGTCTCCAATGTATACTTTTTGCTGAATAGCAATATATCGACACCCATACGTACGTAGCATTTTACATAAGTCGGTAACTTTAAACTCCCATCCCTTCCACCCCCTTATCGTTATCAACCCTCTACCGCCATAGTGTATAATGGACGACTGATACCTACTACCACATACAAACAATATTCGTTTGCTATGTGTAGCTTTGATTGCAGAGTGAAATATAGGCAAAGACACATAAATTTGTACATATACCGGGCGATCAAAATGTCAGTATAAATTTGAAAACTTAATAAATCACGGAATAATGTACATAGAGAGGTAAAAATTGACACACGTGCTTGGAATGACGTGGGGTTTTATTAGAACCAAACACATGGGGCCTTTTTTCTTCGAGGAACTGCGTGATTCTGGTTATGTAATTGCTACCGTGAGTGGTGAGAGGTACGCCGATATGTTACAGAATTGCATCATCCCCAGCCCAGCTGTTAAACATCTGCTGGAACGTACGATTTTAATGCAGGATGGCGCTCCGCCCCACATTGCTAGACTCTTGAAAGATCTCTTGCGTACGTCGTTTGGTGATGATCGTGTGCTCAGCCGTCGCTTTAGTCATGCCTGGTCTCCCAGGTCGCCAGACGTCAGTCCGTGCGATTATTGGCTTTGGGGTTATCTGAAGTCACAAGTGTATCGTGATCGACCGACATCTCTAGGGATGGTGAAAGACAACAACAGACGCCAATGCCGCACCATAACTCCGGACATGCTTTACAGTGCTATTTACATTATTCCTCGACTACAGCTATTGTTGAGGAATGATGGTGAACATATTGATCGTTTCCTGTAAAGAACATCATCTTTGCTTTGTCTTAATGTGTTATTCTACTTATTGCTCTTCTGATCAGATGAAGCGCCATCTGTCGGACATTTTTTTTTAAAATCCCGATGTCATTACAAGCATGTGTGTCAATTTTTACCTCTCTATCTACATTATTCAGTGATTTATTAATAAAGCCGGCCGCGGTGGCCGAGGGGACTAAGGCGCTCCAGTCACAGTCTGCACGGCCACTGCGGTCGGGGGTCGAATCCTCCCTCGGGCATGGATATTTGTGCCGTCCTAGTTCGTAAGTAGTTCATAAGTAGTTTGTAAGTCCTATAGTCTATACAAACATTTGAACATTTGATTTATTAAGTTTTCAAATTTATACTGACTTTTTTGATCACCCGGTATATTATGATCAGATTTCGGTTTCTATAGTAGATATTTGACACATTTTTCGTCTAGACTTACACACCATATTGCTGAAAATCTCAAATTTTTTTCAGCAAATTTCAATTATTTTTTTCTTCTAATGATCACATTTTTTACTTCTCCTGAAAAGTTTTTGTTACTGGACATGAGGTGCTTGTGATTTTATCGATTCATGTGTAGGTAATGTGCAGGGCAGCTGTAGTACCTGGAAGTAGAGGTGTATGGAGGTGTTGGCCTCGACGACGAGGCTGTAGTCGGTACTGTGCAGCAGCCCCCGGAGGCCGCGGAAGGGCGGCGCGTGGCTGGGCGCTGCTACGGTGGCCACCAGCGCGGCGCACAAGGCGGCGTGCACCACCACCGCGGCCGCCGAGCTGCTCACCTGCCACAGCCGCAGCGGCAACAGGCGGCCGGAGGCCAGCGCCGAGCCTGCCACGAACTCACTGCAAGCTGATACTTCTCTGGTACAAATCTAATTTAAATGTCTAATAAAATAGTTCATCAAGAGGGGAGAAAAGAGTCACTGGCCGAGAGCAAGTACAAATAAAAGAAAGACATGTACTTGACAATAATGTGTAAAATAAAAATTGTGCCTTGCACGTACGACAGACAACAATTACGACTGCTCTGTCTCAATGCTTCATTGTATAGAAGTTTCGATCAACCTCCAGAGAGCGTAGCAGTGTCGAACACTTCTCCAGAGTGTGCGAGAATTTCTCGAGAATTACCTTTAACCTTTGCAACCCCACATTATGAAATCATCATCATCATCATTAGAGACTGATTATGCCTTTCAGCGTTCAGTCTGGAGCATAGAACTTCTAATAAAATTCCTCCATGATCCCCTATTCAATGCTAACATTGATGCCTCGTCTGATGTTATACCTTTTACTTCAAAATCATTCTGCACCGAATCTAAGTACTTTCTCCTTGGTCTACCTCGACTCCTCCTACCCTCCGCTGCCGAGCTCATGAGTCTCTTAGGTAACCTTGCTTCTCCCATGCGTGTAACATGACCCCACAATCTCAGTCTGTTCGCTCTAACTGCTTCGTCTGTGGTGTTCATTCCCAGTTTTTCTTTGATTTCCTCGTTATGTACGCCCTCCTGCCACTGTTTACATCTGTTAGTACCTGCAATCATTCTTGCTACTTTCATATCTGTAACCTCTACCTTGTGAGTAAGGTATTCTCTATCCACCCAACTTTCACTCCCACACAATAAAGTTGGTCGAAAGATAGAGCGGTGCATTGCTAGCTTAGTATTGGTACTTACTTCCTTCTTGCAGAAGAGGTAGATGGTAGCTGAGCACTCACTGCATTAGCTTTGCTGCACCTCGATTCCAGTTCTTTCGCTATGTTGCCATCTTGTGAGAAAATACATCCCAGGTACTTGAAACTGTCAACCTGTTCTTTGTTCCTATTATTTGGCACTCAATCTGTTTAAAACTCTTTCTCACAGACATTACTTTCGTTTTGGAGATACTGATCTTCATATCATAGTCCTTGCACCTCTGATCGAGCTCTGAAATATTAGTTTGCAACCCTTCAATCGAATCGGCCATTACAACTAAGTCATCAGCATATGCGAGACTGCTTATTCTGTTTTCACCTATTTTAATCCCGCCCTGCTAGTCTACTGTTTTGAACATATGATCCATGAATAGTATGAACAACAGTGTTGATAGGTTACAGCCTTGTCTTACCCCTGAAACTACCCTGAACCATGAGCTTAATTTGCCATCTACTCTAACTGCTGCCTGACAGTCTACGTAAAGCCCTTTAATTGCCTGCCGAAGTTTGCCTCCTATACCATAATCTTGTAGAACCGACAGTAGCTTCCTCCTAGGAACACGGTCATAAGCCTTTTATAGATCTATGAAACATAGATACAATTCCCTGTTCCACTCATAGCACTTTTCCATTACCTGCCGTAAGCTAAAGATCTGGTCCTGACAGCCTCTAAGGGACCTAAACCCACACTGATTTTCATCTAACTTGTCCTCAATTTATACTCGCACTCTCCTTTCAACAATACCTGAGAATATTTTGCCTACAACGCTAATTAGAGATACCTCGATAGTTGTTACAATCTTGTCTGTTTCCATGTTTGAAAATTGGCGTGATTACCGCTTTCGTCCAGTCAGATGGAACCTGTCCCGATTCCATTGCCTTCTCAGTTATCCTGTGTAACCATTTGAGACCTGATAGTCCACTGTATTTGACGAGTTCTGGCTTAATTTCATCCATCCCAGCCGCTTTATGGCACTGTAATCTACTGACCATTTTCTCCACTTCCTCAAATGAGATCTTGTTTCCATTGTCATTCCTATCCCATTCTACCTGAAAATCTGACACATCATTGAGCGTTTCACCTACATTGAGCAATTCTTCAAAATATTCCCTTCATCTGCTCAAGGCATCCACAGAATTGACTAGCAGTTTTCCCGAACTGTCCAACACACTTGTTAATTCCTTCTTCCCTCCCTTTCGAAGATTGCTAATCACGCTCCAAAATGGTTTTCCCGCGGCTTGACCCAGAGTTTCTAGCCTATTTCCAAAGTCTTCCCATGATTTCTACTTGGAGTCTGCAATTATCCGTTTGGCTTTGTTTCTTTCTTCAACATAACTTTCTCTGTCTGCCAGATTTATCTTTGGAAAAAATTAAAATTCATTGTTTTCTGTATTAATATAGTGCAGTAAACATTGAACTATTGATTTTTGTGGCATCTATTTCATACACAACATAGACGTTTGTATAAAGGTATTTTATTAGACGTAATTTTCTTGATAGTTGACACTGCCAGATAATGCTAGCATAATCTTCGCCACAGCACCAATGACAAGACAATTCACTGCTGGAATAAAATAGACCACCTTCACCTCACACTCTCAGCTTCGTATAGACGGCAACGCAACACAACCGCCAAGATGGATGATTATGATTAATGACTCAGAAGTGGCTACACGCCGTACTAAGCGGCAAAATGTCGTACCAGAAGCATGTTGTTCATCAACAAAATTGTAACTTTAAGGATTGATGCACAAAATACGGTATAAATCAACTTTTAATACGTTATTGTCCAGGAGCAACACTGGGAATGAAGAAGTTAAGCCGGGTCTACACATCACTGTCTGAAGAGAAGGCGTGTGCGCTGCCTAGCCACGTCACGCAGAGTAGGTCGCGATCGCGAAGCTCACTGGTTGGCCGATGGAGCACAGCCCACCGCCTTGCATCGGCCAGCCAGTGAGCTTCGCGATCGCGACCTACTGTGCGTGACGTGGCTAGGCAGCGCACACGTCTTCTCTTCGGACAGTGTTGATCCACACCGGCCGCGCTCCGCTGCGCAAAACCAAGGTAAAAGGTTCGACGCAGCCAACGCCACCTAGAAGGCCGCGCAGTGTAGGCATCGTTCGCGTAGCTAACTGGTGCCCCAGCCCCAGCGGTCACCGAGTCAGCTACGCGAACGATGGCTACTCTGCGTGACGTCACACGAGAGCGCCGCGGCCTTCTCTCTAGGTGGTGGTGGCGCAGCGCGACGCGTGTGGGTCTCAAACCGCACCGCTCTGCGCATTATCGTGCAACAACGAACACGTTCCTTGCAGTGTCGGTACATCAAAGGAAAGGGCTTAGTTGGACGGTGTTTGCAGCTTCGGAGCCAGAACGACATGGCAGTGTTCCGACAGGTGGTGTGATATTTACGTTGTGTAACAAAATGAGTCTAGAGTGGAATCACACTAAAATAGAAAAGTTTATAGATCTATACTGAAATAAGCCGAAATTGTGGAATCCGGAACACAAGGATTATCACATGAAAACTAAGAAACATGATTCTTGGCAGTACATTGCAGCCGAAATGGGGTGCAGCATTACTGAAAGAAAAGACAAGATGATATCCTTGCTATCTTTATTTATAAGAGAGAAGACGAAGATGATTAAGTCACCGAGCACAAAAAAAGTAGGTAATAAAATAGGAATATCTACAATAACCCATTCGTTTGTGAGTTTATTAATTTCCATTCACACTGGATTATGCTAAATTTTCTATACGTAAATCAGTTAAAAGATTATTTCCGCCTTATATCTATCTACTTTCCAGTAGTGCTGTGATGACGCGCGGGAGTAGCCGAGAGATCTGGAGCGCAACGTTACGGATCGCGGAGCCTCCTGCGTCGGAGGTTCGAATCCTCCCTCAGGCATGGATGTGTGTGTTGTCCTTAGGTTAGTATAACTTAGTTTAAGTATCCAGAATGAAACTTCCACTCTGCAGCGGAGTGTGCGCTGATATAAATCTTCCTGGCAGATTAAAATTGTGTGCCGGAATTGGGACTCGAACCTGGGACCTTTGCCTTTCGCGGGCAAGCGCTCCACCGACTGAGCTATCCCGACACGACTCACGATGCCGCCCCACAACTTCACCTCCGCCAGTATGTCGCCTCCTACTTTCCAAACTTCACAGAAGCTCTCCTGCGAACCTTGCAAGACTAGCACTTCTGGAAGAAAGGATATGGTGGAGACATGGCCTAAGGGATGTTTCCAATTTTAATCTGGCAGTAAGCTTCATATCAGCGTACAGTCCGCTGCAGAGTGAAAGTTTCATTCTGGAAACATCCCTTTGGCTGTGGCTAAGCCATGTCTCCAACATATCCTTTCTTCCAGGAGTGCTAGTCTTGCAAGTATCGCAGGTGAGCTTCTGTGAAGTTTGGAAAGTAGGAGGCGAGGTACTGGCGGAAGTAAAGCTGTGAGGCGGCATCGTGAGTCGTGTCGGGATAGCTCAGTCGGTAGAGCTCTTGCCCGCGAAAGGCAAAGGTCCGAGGTTCGAGTCCCGGTTCCGGCACAATTTTAATGTACCAGGAAGTTAGTTTAAGTAGTTTGTAAGTCTAGGGACTGATGAGCAACGTAGTTTGGTCCCATAGAATTACAAACATCTTTGAACATGCTGTAACGCATTGACGTTTGACCCCCTTCAGCTGATGAAAAACCACTATAAACGCAGCACTCGCAGTGTTTAGATTTCCGTCGAACACTTTTACTGAGGCACGCTCGCAGACAGGAACCTGGCCGCGCACCCAGCAACACAGCGCCCCGTCCCGCGCTGCTGCGCGTCGCTCCCTGCTGCTGTGTGCCGCGCGCTTGTGCACGGGTAGGCGCACCCTGCGTGGACCCGCATTTATCGAGCGCGACCGTAGCCCGTCGCTAGTCAACGCAGCCTATCGCCCGCGGTTATCAGATGAGTGGAACTCCCTGTAGTTTAGCTGTACCTCTCGGCTCACGACTGGGTATAAGGTGCAGTGTTATGGCTCACCTTCTAGGCAGAAGACGCAGGCAGAGTAGAGGAGTGCGTCGCTGGCGGCGGCGGCAGCTCCTCGCCCCCTGACGGTCAGCACGGCGGCCAGCGCCAGCGCCGACACCACCAGCGTGGCCGCCAGCGCCGCCCACAGCCGCGCCGACAGCGGACGACAGAACACGCGCCAATCTGGCCGTGACAACTGCTTCCGACGCACCAGCAGCGTCTGTCTGACCACCACACAGCGACAAAACTACAATCACAATCCTTACAAACTGCGGGGATCAACAAAATTACACAGGGCACTACATCTCATATTGTTGCAAGTAGGCAACGCTTTGTATTATACGCCTAGACCGCACTTCACTGTTACACATAACGAGTCTTCACCGTTACCTTGGATTATTCATTCCTGGAAAATCAAATAAGAACACCATGAATTCGTCGAACCAGCAGACGGAAATTTCATGCCGGCCGCAGTGGCCGAGGGGACTGAGGCGCTCCAGTCACGGTCTGCACGGCCACTACGGTCGGGGGTTCGAATCCCCCCTCGGGCATGGATATTTGTGCCGTCCTTAGTATTAGCTAGTTCATAAGTAGTTTGTAGATTTAGGGACTGATGACCCTGTAGTTAAGTCCCATAGACTCTACAAAAAAATTTTTTTTTTTTCAAATTTCATTGACACTTTCTTCAGGACGTTTACAACACAAGATCACATAGACAGATGCAAGAGCACTTCAATACCTGAGCGTGCGCAGTCATGATGCTATAGTTGGCATCATGTAAGAAGGCGCTTCCAAGCATAGGGGGGTGGAGCGACAGGGGAAGCGTGGAGGGCAGGAGCTGCGGCGAAGCGCGAACAGGGGTGCCTGCGGGGGAAACATTGCTTAATTCTGGCCAGCCGCCCGCCTAGAGAATGAATATTATTAGCTGACAGAGCGGTAATGGAGAGAGATGCGCAGAACGGCTGAAAACTAGGCCGCCTTCCTAAGTGAATCCGACTATAGTAACTTGTACAACCGCCTTTTGCAGCAATGCAAGCTTCAGTACTTCCGTACAGACGGTCGTAAAAGCCCTGAATGCAGTCTTGACGTTTCATCTGGTCCCAAACATGCTCAGTGGGGGCAGATCTGGAGATCGTGCTGGTCAGGATTGTTGACATACACCTTTAACAACAATTTGGATGGTATGGGAAGCATGTGAAAGTGCATTGCCCTGTTGGAAAAGCTTGTCACCTTGATGGTGCATGAGCGGTAGCAAGACAGGTTTAATGGTGGCTTCCATGTACCATGCATTGTTCAATGTTCCCTCAACGACCACCAGATGAGAATGGCCCCAGTATAGGAAATGGCTCTCCAAACCATGATGCCGGGTGTTGGCCTGTGTAATGGAGAGAGATGCGCAGAACGGCTGAAAATTAGGCCGCCTTTGTAAGTGAATTTGACTATAGTAACTTGTACAACCGCCTTTTGAAGCAATGCAAGCTTCAGTACTTCCATAGAGACGATCATAGAAGCCCTGAATGCAGTCTTGCGGAATGACTACCATGAAGTTTTCTCTTGATGCCTCAGTTAGGCCAGATCTCGTGCCGCCATGCAGACCGCCCAAGTTGACGTTCCATCTGGTCCCAAACATGCTCAATGGGGGACAGATCTGGGGATCGTGCTGGTCAGGGTTGTTGACATACACCTTTAAGAGCACTTTGTATGGTATGGGATACATGTGGATGTGCATTGTGCTGTTGGAAAAACTTGTCACCTAGATGGTGCATGAACGGTAGCAAGACAGGTTGAATGGTGGTTTCCATGTACCATGCATTGTTCAATGTCCCCTCGACGATCACCAGAGGAGAACGGCCAGTATAGGAAATGGCTCTCCAAACCATGATGCCGGGTGTCGGCCCTGTGTTTGTCATATACATTCCAGATTTTTGCGCTCCCCTGCACAGCACACATGCATACGTCCCTCATTGTGAAACTCGCCCGCTGTAATCTTTAGAGGAAACTGCACACAATTAAATAATGATGCGCAGTCATGGTTCTAAATCAAAAATAAATGTTGGTAACGGAAACGCAAGTATTCTATACTCCAGAAGGGAGCAGAGGCACAAGATACATATACAAATTACCCCACATTAATCCAATATAAATGATGAGGGGATAATTTAAATTAGCACAAGAGGATTATAGTTTAACAAAATTAATTTATTGTTCAAAACAAGAAGAACAAGGAGGAAGACCATTTTTTAAATTACAATAAAAAAACACCTTACAAAATATTCAAAATATCTACAATTACATGGGCCTAAAATTGCCACCTGCAAAGTTGAGTACAGGTTAATTTGATCACGTTTCATAAGGGGGAACGGAGGAGTTGCAGCACATTCACACACAGATTCATACGCCAAGCCATGCAGGTACTTACCAAGCACCCGACACCAATACACCAAGACAACAGCCAAGCAATGCGGAGAATGCAGATCGAAGGTTCACTCACGCACAATGAAATAGTACTTCGCTTCCATAACATGTCTAGCTAGTGGCTTAGGCTCATGATCAACTATCAGAACCAAACGCATTTGCTTTAAGACCACAAAGTGCGGTGTACAGATGTAAGTTAAAGTTTCCCTAGAACTTCTAACTATACATTAAATCAAGATTTCATCTCTGGCGTTCGTTTAGCACAGGGAGAAGATAACTACAGAAGGTTAAAGTTGTTAGATCAATACAGCATTCTACTAAGTCGGAACACAAAATATGTATAAAGTTAACAATATCAATTTCGAAGAGAATAAGTTCGCTAAATATATCGTGTAACCATTCTTTCTGATCAGAGGAAGGATATCTATTATATAAGCAAGGTTACAGACTGCTACAGCGCAATACAGACTTCGGTAACAAAAATTCAGATAAGTGAAATAATTCTATTTCATGAAAATAAAAAACACGATATATGTCGTGCAACGGTTCTTTCTACACAGAGGAAAAAGATCTATTTAATGGTAATAACCACGACAGGGAACACGCTAATCGGCGCACACGTGGGCCGACAGGTACACAGATTACAAGTTAGAATGGACAATTTTCGGGGAAAATTAGCACGCTACACTCACTAGGAAACACCTTAAGACGTGTCACTCGAGGTGACACGTCTTAATTCGTCCTTCCATAAGCACTTATTGTGACACCACTGGAGGTGGGATGAACGATGTTGGGTCTTGAGCGAAAGACACCCTAACGACACACATGATCGGGCATCATTAGCTATACAATTATTAACCACTCATGTGCAGTGAATGCTGGAAAAGCTGAAGGCTTAGTCTGATATCATCCACGTGTTCTGTCGACAAAGTATGAACGGTATAGGCACCGCGAATCCCCAAAAATATTAGAATTCAACTACAATAAGAATGCGAAAGACATTGAACATATTTAAAAAGGCGAAGAAGTGATTTAAAAGTTATAAAACGCAAGAACTATGCTAACAAAACACCATCAGAGCCTCGGAATCAGATTCTAGCAAAAATCTACATAAAATTAGCAATCCCGTAGGAAATTAAGCAAAATCTCTCTACTACACATAGTGTAGCTGCTACTCCCAGAATTAAACTCGCGAAAAGGCATAAGTACAACTATGGAGCCTGAAATAAGTCAAGCCACGAGGCCACAGCAGAACCAAACCCAGAGGTACTTACCCTACCAGGAACCAAGAAGCGAATGAATAGCTCTCTTGACCACTGCCTAGCTGTTACTTAGGAGGGGTAGTGGAGGGGAGCCCAGAGAGCGTCACCGTTCATCAGGCAGGTAGCCTGACCAACCCCCAGCTACATTAGGAATCTTTGCTAAGACTGGGTTCTGCTCAGCAGTTAGCAAACCTACTTCTCGCCCAGAGACGTTCAACGCCCAGAGTTTGAAAGAAACGACGACACAAAACAGACGAGGTGCGCCTAGCACTTCCTAAACTCTCTTACATACAAAGTTTCATTCATTCTGTGGAAGCCAGGGTCAGTGGGAGCACATCACAGTACACACTAATAGATATTTGGGGCCTCATGTACAACATAGACAATTAGAATTTTACATACAGATAGAAATAAATCAATATATAATGCCTGGTATCTCGCATATTGCGAGTGCAGTGTCTTGCTGCACTCAAAAAAAAGTCTGAAGCTTGTCAACATTTGTTCATGGGGAGTAAATTAAATGGAACACGTTATGTGGACGTGTTTCAATTGTCACTGAGACAGAAGCAACTGTCATCACTCAAGGTGACACGTCTTAATTCGTCCTTCCATAAGCACTTATTGTGACACCACTGGAGGTGGGATGAACGATGTTGGGTCTTGAGCGAAAGACACCCTAACGACACACATGATCGGGCATCTTGGTATTGGGAGCCATATCCTACACTGTCCGTTTTTCTCTGGTGGTCGCCGAGGGAACACTGAACAGTGCACGGTACACTTAAACCACCATGCAGCCTGCCTTGTTACCTCTCATGCACCATCAAGGCGATATGTTTTTTCCAATACGACAATGCTCGTCGACATGTATCCCCTTCCACCCAATGTGCTCTTCAAGGTACGTCAACACCCTGGCCAGCACGATCCCCAGTTCTGTCCCCCACTGACCACGTCTGGGACCATATGGAATGTCATTTTGCGCTGTCTGCACGACCGGCACCAGATGGAAATTGTATGCCATGCCATTTCGCAAGACTACATTTGACACCTCTACCATCGTCTCCATGGGAGAATTGCAGCTTGTATTGCTGCAAAAGGAGGCTATACACAGCCCAAGCGTCGACATTGCGCACGCTCTGGTGACTGTACTCACGTGCGTAGGGCTCTGCCTGTGTGATCGTGTGTTGTATACACCCTCAAGAATGCCTCAGTAAAATTTCCCTCTGATGGGTCGACTAATTCGTGGTGTTCGTTTCTCATTTCGCAGAAGTGTATTGCATGTTTTGTTCTGCGACTGTCAACACAAGTGATCGATGAAATTTGTAATAATTCAAACACGCCAAATGATGGTGCGCCGTTAGTAAGAGAACTGTGATGAAAACAGCTTCACTGTCTAACTTGAAGTATCGGTAGTGGCAACGTACGCAAAGCGAGGTAAAACACCAGTGGCGAAAAAGAATAGTTGACGAAAAATGAAGTTAAATGACAACGACCGTCGAGAACAATGATTGTGGCCAGACAACATCAAACTATTACGGCGAAAGCGACTGCAAAACTCAGCACTAACTTGACTAATACATTTCGATAAAAACAGTATTGCTCCAGAGTAACATTCACAGAACAGCCGCATTTCATAAACACTTAATAACCTGCTTAATCGATGTGTGGAAGAATGAAACATGCTCTGATCAATCACCTTTTACATTGCTTCCTGCAAACAACCGGGCATATGTATCTAAAACCCCGAAAGAAGCTTTCTGCAATCGAGCACGGGGACGTTTCTTAATGATTTGGGCATCTGGATCGTGGTTATCAACTGTTTCTGTGATTGCACGCGCTCGTCGCATAACTGTTAATGAAAATCTCACCATCATTGATAGAAAAGTGTTTATTATAACCATCATATTGCACACAAACACTGCCATGTTTCAAAATGATATTGCATTCACAATGGTGTGATTAGAATTGCTAGAAGAATGGCTAACATCATTCCGTTGGAAATTGTAAAGCCGTACCAACGTGTTCCTAAAAGGATTGGAGATGTTTTCAAAGGCAGTGATGGACTAGCTCCATACTAATAAGTAAATATTGAGCCTATCTTAGTTGTTCACATTACTTTCCCTACGCCCTCTATACACCGCCACACGTTGCGATGGCTTGTTACAGATTAAATGGAAAACAAAACAGAAGACAAACACTACTAATATATGTAACTACACAATGCTACCCTCTCTGTTTGTGCTGCAGCCCCCCACCCCCAGGCTCTATCCAGCTCCCCATCTCCTCGTCCCCCTCCCCAAGTCTCTGTGTCCACCTGTTCCTCCTTACCCCTCTTTCTTTGCACCTCCACCGTCCTCCTCTCCCTTTCCATCTCCTCCTCCCCAGCATCCAGGCCAATTTCTTAATTTATTCCACACATCTCGCTCTAACCTCGATCAAGGTGTTCTACTGTGTTCAAAAATTTTGGAGATCTTGACCAAATGTTTCGAAATTTTGACACAACTTTACATTAATGTACGTGATCATTAAAATCTCAAAGATTTGATACATTATATATGGTGTATCAAGAAGAACGACGCAAACTGACTCGGTTGAAAGTACACGATATTAGAACCAGAAATATCCCAGTAAACATGGGTCCACAAACGAGATAGTTAAGAATATATGGTTCCAAGCCGCCACTGACGCCATTATAAACATCGTCCTAGTTAGGACACATTAATTTGAAATTTAGACTTTACTATTAAGATTTAGTGTATATTTAGCTATCATTTCACTTACTTTATTTTTCGCTCAAGGGCTCAGCATTAATTTGCTGAGTACGGGCTGTGTCGCGCCAACAGTCGGGCACACCGTAATCTCTGAGCGTGCTTCAGCGACCACCGTACAATGCGACGGTGGAACGTTGTACGTTTTAGAGTCCGAGGTCTTGGCTTAAATCGCCCTGGTCTCAAGGACGGTACAAATCCCTATAAAAAAAACCTCAATCTCAAGGTGTGCTACGTGCCGAGGAGATTCATGGTTGTTGAAGTTGAACAGTCGCTAGCGAGCAACATCTGGGAAACCTGCCATGAAACGATCTCAGGGTAACATTGATGGACATACAACCACCGTCTCTAAGCATGGAAGAGTTCAACGCAGCAACATATAACCCCCGAACGATCCCTTTTTTGGCCACACCATGGGAGGAATAAAGGGCCCGTCAGCAAGGTGAGGATTATGTCCCCAAATATCTAGTTTGCAGCAGGCCTGATGGTGAATCTTTCAAGGGCAGTCCTCATAACATCATCCCTGGAGCAGTCACGGACATTGCTTGCCTGTGACAAGCTGGGTTACAATAACACCTCAAAGACACTAAATATGGTCCAGGTCGTCATATTTCATGAAGACCTCCTGACGCAATGAGCTAGAGTGGCATGGTGTTCATTTCATCCCACGAATCTATAGGAGTCCAGAGGACAACAAGGTTGCCACCAGTGCCTTCATCTTAGCTTTCGAGGGCGATTCATTGCCTGAGAAGGTCAAGGTGATGATTTACCGGTGTGACGATAAGCCCTACATTCCTCCCCCTATGCGTTAATTGCTGGAGGTTTGGGCACATGTTCTCCCTGTGTGATGCCCACCCCACCTGCCGGAAGTGCGGACGTCCATCTCATCCCAACGTTCCGAGTGCCCCTCCTCCAGTCTGCATCAACTGCAGCCAGCAGCACGCCCCCTGCTCACCACATTGCACAGTTTTCCACAAAGAGAGGAAAATTAGGAAGACACTGGACAGGCTGACTTACTCCGAGGCCAAGAAGAAGTAGCTGAAGCTCCACCCAGTTACTGTGGTTTCCTCCTATGCCACAGCAGTATCGCCAGCACCATCCCCAGAGAAAACGCCCCTCATCTGTGTAACCTATCGCACAGAGCCCAACAGGCTTGATCGTCCACGTCCGCCCTCTGATCGTTGGGGGCACCTCGTCTTGTGTTGCACACAAACCCATTTCGAGAGCAATAACCCCACAAACAGAGGACACCAGTCCCCTCCACTCGACCAGAGGAGCAACAGTCTTCCCTGGCTTCTCTTGCTAGAAAGGGATCAGTTGGACCCCTTTCTTCTGAGCTTTCGCCCACTGCAACAGCAGATACCAGTGAGTGACGGACAGTATTGCCAACTGCTGGTCGTAGGGCTTCAAGGTCCTCCTCAGTCCCTAAAACTGAGATGGCGAAGCCCTCCCAACCTGGGAAACCTAAAGCACAGTGAGAAGACTGAGATGGCGAAGCCCTCTCAACCTGAGAAACCTAAAGCACAGTGAGAGTCCAAAAAGAATAAGAAACAGCTGAACAAGAAAGAACCCCTGGTGGCTACCGTGCCACCACCCTCCTCCACCTCTACCTCGGAACATGAGGTGGAAATTCTTGCATCTTCAGAAGACCTTGCCTTCACTGACACCCTGGACACCTTGGATATGTACACCACAGATCCTCTACCGGTGGCGGCAGGTGATACTGAGGCGCATCATCCCTCTCAGTCACTTTCATGCCTCCCCAGTCGATAGCATTTTCCTCCCATGGAAACCACCTGGCAGAGTTACGACACCTTTTAAGTATTTCACCTGTATTATGCATTGGCCTCCAAGGAACCTGGCTTCCAGCAATGTGAACCTCAGCCCTTCGTGACTATTGGGGTTATTACAAGAATCGTTTTGCTTGTGACAGAGCATCTGGTGGAGTTTCTATGAGCATGTCCTCTGTCTATAGTGAAGCTGTGCCCCTTCAAACACCTTTGGACGCTGTGGCTGTGCGGATGAGGACACCACTGGATATAACTGTCTGAATTATATATCTTCCTCCGGATGGTGATGCACCCCACCATGTGTTAGGTACATACATTGATTTCTCAGCCCCCCCCCCCCCCCCACCTTTCCTAATCAAGGGCGATTTCAACGCCCATAAACCTACCTTTCCTATCAAGAGCGATTTCAATGCCCATAACCCTGTGTGGGGTGGAAATGTGCCCAGTGGCCAAGGTAGGGAAGTTGTCCTCAACTCGACCTTTGTATGTGCTATCACACATTCCAGTGTGGCACGTGGCACATACTCAGCCATTGACATATCCATTTGCTACCATGGCCTTCTCCCATCTCTTCACTGGAGAGTGCACGACGACTTGTGTGGTAGTGAACACTTCCTAATTTTCCTTCATCATTGCCCTAGCCGTTTGACTGTTGGGCTCTTAACAAAGCTGACTGGGACGTCAAAATTTTAAACATGGCTGCAATTCAGCAACGGTGGAACACGATCCAAAAGTCAACACAGTTTCAGCCGACCAGTTGCATAAAATGGTTTACATCTATAAACCTTTACCCAGGTTTCGGCAAAATTAATTTTGCCTTCTTCAGAATGATACAATAAAGCTCACATTAAAAAAAAAATTGTTAAAATGTGGCTGACTCCACAGGTCGAGTGCTCACTCGACCTGTGTGTGGACGTGCTCCAAAATTTTATAATGTGACATTGTTTTTAAATTTTAATTTTTAATCTATTGACATGGAGTCAGCCACATTTTAACAACTTTTTTTAATGTGAGCTTTATTGTATCCTTCTGAAGAAGGCAAAATTAATTTCGACGAAACCTGGGTAAAGGTTTATAGATGTAAACCATTTTATGCAACTGGTCGGCTGAAACTGTGTTGACTTTTGGATCTGACTGGGATGCTTTCCAAACCGCTGCCACTATTGAACCTCCACCAGATAGTAACATTGATGTGGTGGTTGAAAACGCTAACAAGTCATTGTCTCTGCAGCTCTGCAATCCCCTGTTCTTCAGGTTCCTCCCAGCGGAAGACTATGCCCTGTTCGTCGCCAGAAATCGCTGAGGCAATTATGGTATGTGGGCAGGCTCTTCAGGGCCATCAACGGCACCTTCTCTGGCGAATCTCATTGCTTTCAAGTGACTCCATGTCAAGGCTCGGCAATTAATAAAAAGACGTAAGCAGGAATGCTGGGAGAGATAGTCTCTACCTTAGGTTTTCGTGTCTCTCCATCTCAGCTGTGGACCAAGATCAGGCGCCTTTATGGCCAGCAGACTTCTGTCGGACTCCCTGGTCTTTCCTTAAATGGGATTGTCTGTACAGACCTAAGTGCAATCACTGAACATCTAGCTGAATACTTTGCTTGGAGCTCTGCATTCGCAAACTACTGTGCAGCCTTTAGCTCCCACAAGGAACATATGGAGCGACTGTGCCTGTTCTTTGCAACGCACTGACATGAGCCTTACAACGCCCCATTCACTGAAAGGGAGCTCGTTATTGCCTTGGCACATTGCCTTGATACGGGTCTGGAGCCATACCATATCAATGCCCGGACGCTGAAACATCTTTCGAGGGATTCTCAGTGCCGTGTTCTTGCCATCTTCAATCGGGACGGAGGCGACTTCCCGTCCCAGTGGCAGGAAGGCATCGACATCCTGGTGCTAGGGACCCACTGGAGGTCGACAGTTACCGCCCCATTTGCTTGACCAGCGTTATTTGCAAGTACCTCGAACATATGGAGGTGTGGCACTTAAATTGTCTGCTTGACTCACGGGGCCTTCTGACACCATCCCATAGTGGGTTTCGTCAGGGCCATTCTAGCACCGATAATCTTGTGTGTCTGAGTCTGTACAGCCTTTGCCTATTGGCAGCACATCATTGCGGTCTTCTTTGATCTCAGAAGGCCTATGATACCACATGGCAGCATGACATCCTAGCCACACTGCAGGAATGGGACCTTCAGGGGGTCACTCCCCATTTTTAACCAAAACCTGTCAACACTCCATCGGAGTCGGAGTTGGTATTGCCCATAGGTCCCCCCACGTCCAGGAAAATGGGGTCCCGCAGGGCTCTGTCCAGAATGTCTCCCTATGTTTGGTGGCCATTAATGGCCTGGCTGTGGCTGTGGGATCGTCGGTATCTCCTTGCTTATATACCGATAATTTCTGCATTTCTTTCTGCACCACTCTAAGTGTTGATGAACGCCCACTCAAGACAGCCATCCGCCAAGTGCTGTTTGATTCACAACTCCCTCATACTCATCAGTTGAAACGGAAGTGTTGGCGCCATGTCAATGCTCTTCACTGCCTGGGCCATACTATCTGGGGTGCTGATTGCTCCACCCGATTGCAGCTAAATACAGCTTTGGTGCTGTCCCATTTAGATTTTGGGTGCCTTGTTTATGGCTCTGCGTCGCCTTCGGCATTGCACTTGCTGGACCGCATCCATCACTGTGGGGTTCGCATCACATTGGGAGCCTACTGTACCAGCCCCGTGACCAGATTACTTGTAATGCCTGGAGTCCCGCCTTAAGAGTTCACTGTCAACAACTACTCGGAGCCTATGCAGCCCATGTATATTGCTCGCCAGCCACCCAAACTACCACCTCCTTTCTTCTGATGTGGCCATCCATCACTAGTAACAGCGACCCAGGTAAGGACATATGATAGCTGTCTGCAGCTGGTCTCTTCTGTGGGAACTTGAGTCCTACCCTCCATGTGCCTGCCATGGCCGTGTGCCTTTGTCTAGACTTGGACGATAGGCTCTAGGACTCAGTTCCCCATGAGGCTCTCCGTTGTCAGTTTTTTGCTGTCATTGGTGAGCACCCCAGAAAAGCCCTCGTTTATACAGATGGTTCATTGGTTGATGGTCGCACTGGCTTTGCCTGTTTTCATGGCAACCATGTTAAGCAGCAGTCTCTTCCAGATGACTGCTGTGTCATGGGCTACTGAGTGGTGTAGCCTGCCCACCTCCAACAAGCTCAGTCGCCCAGCGGACGTCGTCCAGAGCACACCTCTCCAGTGGTGTAGCAGTAAATTATCAGTTGTAAGTGTAACCAGCTTCTCTCTAGAAGCTACATATTTTTACTTTTCAGTGCGTTTTCCCTTGAGTTCATTAAATTTATTGTGTGCTCGCGTTTTTATTTGATTCACATTCACGTTAAATATCTGGTTAGTGTATTATTCCGCCGTGTGAACCGCGTCGCGACAGTCGTCTGTCTTTATTTTCTGATTAGAAGCGACATATAGTATTTTGATTTTCGTCTACACTTTCTCGTCTCCATTTGTAAAGTTATACTGAGATGTCGTGCGTATTGGATTCACATCTGCGTTCTAACGAACAGTGTAGTTTTCCTTTGAACGCATCACGACTGTAGTTTTTGTTTTTGTTGGCACTGTAATCATGAATAGGGACTGTGACTGCTGTGTGCAGATGCAGTCTGAGCTGGTGACACTTCGCTCCCAGCTTCAAGCTGTGTTAATCTCGGTTGCACAGTTGGAAGCTGCGATCGATGGGCGTCGTTGTTGTTGGCCGGCGGTGGGGACCGAACGGACTCCAGTCGTCTCCACCGATCGGCCTGCGGCAGCGACATGCCCTGAAACTGCTAGCAGTGAGGCAGACATCCCACCCGTGGTTGCGTGGGAGGTTGCTCCAGTGCTTGGCAGGAGGCGCAAGACATTCCGGGGGACCAATCGTGAGGCCTCCCCGGTTCGTCTTGCGAACAGGTTTGAGGCGCTGTCTGCTCAGGACGACGTTCCTGAGTCGGATGGTGTCTCTCACCCTGTCACCACCCAGCCTGCAAGATCCGGGCTTTCACAGAGGGTGGGTTTACTTGTAGTTGGGAGCTCCAACGTTAGCCGGGTGATGGAGCCCCTTAGAGAGATGGCTGCCAAGGAGGGGAAGAGGGCCAACGTGCACTCCGTGTGCATACCGGGTGGAGTCATTCCAGATGTGGAACGGGTCCTCCCGGATGCCATGAAGGGTACGGGGTGCAGCCAACTGCAGGTGGTGGCTCACGTCGGTACCAATGATGTGTGTCGTTTCGGATCTGAAGAGATCCTCTCAGGTTTCGAGCGGCTAACTGAAGTGGTAAAGACTGCCAGTCTTGCTTGCAAGATGAAAGCAGAGTTCACCACCTGCAGCATAGTTGACAGGACCGACTGTGGACCTCTGGTACAGAGCCGAGGGGAGGGTCTGAATCAGAGGCTCAGACGGTTCTGCGACCGTGTAGGCTGCAGATTCCTTGACTTGCGCCATCGGGTGGTGGGTTTCCGGGTTCTGCTGAATAGGTCAGGAGTCCACTATACGCAGGAAGCGGCTACACGGGTAGCGGGGGCTGTGTGGCGTGGACTGTGCGGTTTTTTAGGATAAAGAGCTTCGCGGAAATAGAAAATGGGCAATCTCAAAGGGTTCAGGTGGATCACAGGAGAAATGTAGATCCGGAAACTATCGGTATAACAGTTGTAAATTGTCGTAGCTTTGTCGGGAAAGTTCCAGAACTGCAAGCATTAATAGAAAGCACCGAAACACACATCATTATAGGCAGCGAAAGTTGGCTTAAGCCGGAAATAAGTTCAGAAGAAGTATTTTCAAAAGATCTATCGGTGTTCAGAAAGGCTAGGTTAAACAAAATAGGTGCGGGCGTGTTTGTCGCTGTCAAAAGTAGTATTTCATGTAGCGAAGTTGAAGTTGATAGTTCGTGCGAGCTATTGTGGGTAGAGGTTGTACCCGAAAATCGTAAGAAGTTAATAATCGGTTCCTTTTACCGGCCTCCCGACTCTGACGATACAATAGCAGAAAGGTTCAAAGAAAACCTAATTACAAAAACGTACCCGACTCACACGATAGTAGTAGGTGGTGATTTTAATTTACCCTCGATCTGTTGGCGAAATTATATTTTCAAATCAGAAGGTAGGCATAAGACATCGTCCGAAATTGTACTCAACGCATTCTCTGAGAATTACTTCGAACAATTAGTTCATGAGCCAACTAGAATTGTAAATGAATGTGAACACACACTTGATCTCTTAGCAACAAATAATCCTGAGCTCATAACGAGCATCAAAACGGATACAAGTATTAGTGAACACAGAGCTGTCGTAGCGAAATTGAATATCGAAAGTCTTAAAGTTACCAAAAATAAACGCAAAGTATATTTGTTCAGGAAAGCAGATAGAAACAAAATATATTGCTTCTTGAAAGACAGCTTCCACTCGTTTCTAACACTAAACGTAGGCGTAGACCAGATGTTGCTCAAAGTCAAAGAAGTGGTATCGACAGCAATTGAAAGTTTTATACCTAATAAATTAATAAAAGAAGGAGGCGATCCCCCTTGGTACACAAAACAGGTCAGGACACTGTTGCAAAACCAAAGGAAAAGGCATACTAAATTTAAACGAACACGTAATCCCCAGGATTTGCGATCGTACTCAGAAGCTCGAAATTTAGCGAGGATTTCAATGCGAGATACGTACAATATTTATCACAACGAAACTCTTTCTCGTAATTTGACTGAAAACCCAAAGAGATTTTGGTCATATGTTAAATATACTTGGGGCAAGTCACAAACAATACCTTCACTACGTGATAGTAATGGCGATCCTGCCGATGACAGCGCTACTAAAGCAGAGTTACTAAACTTAGCTTTTAGCAACTCATTCACCAAAGAAGACGAAACCAATATTCCAGATTTCGAATTACGAACAGATGCCGTAATGAGTAACATAGAAGTAGGTATCATCGGAGTAGTGCAGCAACTAAAATCACTTAACAAGAACAAGTCTTCTGGTCCGGATTGTATACCCATTAGATTTCTGTCTGATTATGCTGAAGCGATAGCTCCTTACTTAACAGTCATATACAACAGCTCTCTCATAGAAGGATCTGTACCAAAAGATTGGAAAGTTGCACAGGTCACACCTATATTCAAGAAAGGCAGTAGGAGTAACCCACTAAACTACAGGCCTATTTCATTGACGTCAATTTGCAGCGGGGTTTTGGAACATATCCTGTATTTAAATATTATGAATTATCTCGAACAGAACGATCTATTGACCAAAGGTCAACACGGATTTAGAAAATATCGTTCATGCGAAACCCAACTAGCCCTTTATTCACACGAAGTGATGGGTGCTATCGACAAAGGTTCGCAAATCGATTCCGTATTTCTTGATTTCCAGAAAGCTTTTGACACCGTACCTCACAAACGGCTTTTAATCAAATTGCGTGGTTATGGTATATCGCCCCAAATTTGCGATTGGATAGGGGATTTCTTGTCAGAGAGGACACAGTTCGTAGTAATCGATGGTAAGGCATCGACTAAAACAGAGGTGATATCGGGCGTTCCACAGGCTAGTGTTATTGGTCCTCTGCTATTCCTTATTTACATAAACGATTTAGGGGAAAATCGAAGTAGCTCTCTTAGGTTGTTTGCAGATGACGCCGTCGTTTACCGTCTAGTAAAATCATCTGAAGATCAAAACCAACTGCAGAACGATCTGAATAAGATATCAGTATGGTGTAAAAATTGGCAATTGATTCTAAATAATGAGAAGTGTGAAGTCGTCCACATGAGTACGAAAAGAAATCCGTTAAACTTTGTTTACATGATAAATCAATCAAATGTAAAGGCCGTAAACTCCACAAAATACCTAGGAATTACTATTACTTCAGACTTAAATTGGAAAGAACACGTAGATAGTGTCGTGGGAAGGCGAACCAAAGACTGCGTTTTATTGGCAGAACCCTTAAAAGATGCAACAGAACTACTAAAGAAACTGCATACACTGCGCTTGTCCGTCCATTTTTGGAGTATTGCAGCCCAGTGTGGGATCCTTATCAGGTGGATTTGACGGAGGACATTGAAAGAGTCCAAAGAAGGGCAGCTCGTTTCGTATTGTCACGATACAGGGGAGACAGCGTTACGGAAATGATACAGGATCTGGGATGGGAATCATTACAACAACGGCGCTTATCGCTGCGGCGTGGGCTACTTGCGAAACTCCAATCGCCAACATTCTCCTCCGAATGCGAAAATATATTGTTGACTCCCACTTA
Organism: Locusta migratoria; assembly: GCA_026315105.1. NCBI lineage: Eukaryota > Metazoa > Arthropoda > Insecta > Orthoptera > Acrididae > Locusta > Locusta migratoria. The sequence continues at coordinate 545,385,131 of CM048746.1, forward strand.
CATAGGTAGAAATGATCATCAAAATAAAATAAGAGAAATCAGAGCTCGAACAGAGAGATTCAGGTGTTCTTTCTTCCCGCGCGCTATTCGAGAATGGAATGGGAGATAAATAGTATAATTGTGGTTCGATGAACCCTCTGCCAGGCACTTAAATGTGATTTGCAGAGTATCCCATGTAGATGTAAAGGAGACTATGACTGTGTCATTCCTCCATGTGGGCTTCCCGCCGGTAATCTGTAGTCCTGTGCTGGCACCGCATTGGCCACACTTGGCTAACCCATGGCCATCTCCTACATGGTGAGGACTCGCCCTAGTGCCACTGTGGCCCCTGCTTGGCGGTAGGCAGCATATTACGGGACTGTCCTATTTTAGCCGCCTTGTGGCAGGGTTTCCTGCAGTTTTATCAGATGCTTTATGTAACGATGCCACAATGGCTGATTCAGTTTTAAGTTTCATTCCTGCTGGGTTTTTGATCGTCCTCTGTGAAGCTTTGCTGCAGTGCAACACCTGTATTCCCCTTGTCACGTATCCTCTGATTGGAGACTTTTTAATTTCATGGTCGGTTATATAGTTTCCTTTCGTTGTTGTGTGTTTCTGTGTGATCATCTCATTTCGTGTTTTGTCTTGTCGACGCTTTACTGACTTAGTAGGATTTTCCTCCCATTGCTATTTTTAATTTTGGGCGTTATTTTGTATTGATGCTATTCTTGTACCTCCGCCTTGTGATAGAATGGGGGCCTGATGACCTTCGTAGTTTTGTCCCCCCTAAAACACAATACACTAGCCAGCCAACCAACTGAATTTATTGTAAACATCGTCCTAGTTAGTACAAATTAATTTGAAATGTACACTTTACTATTATGTTTTATATCGCATTTAGTTCACATTTCACGTATTTTGAAGGAGGTGTTCGAAGTGTCTTCCTTGCATCTGGATGCAATATTGTGCTCGTCTACGCAATGAATTTCGATTACTTTCGAAAACCTCTGTATCATTTCGGAATTATTGACAAGCGTGTACAACTCTCCGCTCCGGTTCTTCAACTGTATTAAAGGGTGTGGTGTACACTTCGTTTTGAGGTGACCGCAGGCACTAAACATCCAAAGGATTTAAATCAGGTGATCTTGGAGGCCAAGGTACAGGTTTGCCTCTACTTAGCGATCTCTGGCCGTATACGCGCGATAGATGCCGTCTCACAGCAGCAGCAACAAAATGTGCCGGAGCTCCATCTAACAAGGACGATGTTTACAATAAAGTCATGGAAATGTGAAATAAATACGACATATATCTTAGAAATAACGTTTAAATTTCAAATTAATGTGTACTAACTAGGACGCTGTTTACAATGACGTCAGTGGCGGCTTGGAACCATAGATTCGTAACTATCTTGCAAACGGCTCGTTTGCTGACCCATGTTTACTGGGACATTTTTGCTTCTATTATCGTGTACTTTCAACCATCTAAGACTTTGTGCTATCCTCTTTTATACACTCAGTCCGGAGACTGGTTTGATACAGCTTTCCACCCTACTCTAGCTGCCTCTTAATCTGTAAATAAGAGTGTAAAGTTCCGTCAAAATTTGAAAGTAATCGCTAAAGAACTTCGGCGACGATCGATGTTGAACAATTAACATTTATATTTTTATTTATGTAGAAGACAGAAGATGAGATGTTCAAATGTTCAAATGTTTGTATAGTCTATGGGACTTAACTACGGGGTCATCAGTCCCTAAACTTACAAACTACTTATGAACTACTTACGAACTAGGACGGCACAAATATCCATGCCCGAGGGGGATTCGAACCCCCGACCGTAGTGGCCGTGCAGACCGTGACTGGAGCGCCTTAGTCCCCTCGGCCACCGCGGCCGGCAAGATGAGATGAAAACCTGTCGTTGCCTGGGTAGATGTTTCAATTTTCTGTTGTTGTGTCTCTACCTCCCTCCTTCCTCCTCTCCCTCTGCCAGTCTCCTTCTCTTTCATCTCCTCTTCCCTCTCCCACTTCCACTATCTCTTGTTCTACTCCTTCCTCCTCTCTCACCACCTCCTTCCTCCACTCACTGCCCTTCCTCCACTCTCTCTCTTTCTCTCTCTGTCTGCGCCCATCTTCTCCTCCCATCCTTATCACCCTGCTGTTCTCGTCCTCGTCCCTTTTGCCCATCCCCCCTGTATAAAAAGTTCGGTGAATGGCGTCATATCTGAACGGCAACTTGGCATATGTGTCTGTGCATGCACATGGGTCTTCAGAAACTTGCTGAGAATCAAACTTGTCACTGGCAGTATAAACAGAATGCAACAAGTTGAACATAATCAGTATCAGAGGAAGTGTAACGGCGCAAAGGAGTAATATGTAAACATCAAATTGGAGAAGACTGCAACAGACACACAATGTTGGGACAGCTGTAGAAGAAAAAGTGTTTACCGATGCTTAGACTTCCGTGAAGCGAAGGAAATAACTGAGAATGAGTCATGTTCAGGTCGGCCACCGACAAGCAGAACCCCACAAAAGGTCGAGAAAGTGCGACAAATGCTGGCAACAGCGAAGGACTCTAATTGCGGAGGAATTGGGCATTAGTAAGCACACAGTGGACACCATCGTTGGCGATGATCTGGATAGAATCTGCGCAGGATAAGGTGGCCGATGTGCAGAGACGAGTTTTCGTCCAAAGCGCCGGGCGAGTTCATTCCTTCGTTCGAAAGGGGAGGCCGCATCAGTCCTCTTTCGTCGGCCGGCCAATCAGCTGGGCACTTCAAAATGTTCAAATGTTTGTAGAACTTATGGGACTTAACTAAGGAGTCATCAGTCCCTAAGCCTACAAACTACCTATGAACTAGCTAATACTAAGGACGGCACAAATATCCATGCCCGAGAGGGGATTCGAACACCCGACCATAGTGGGCGTGCAGGCCGTGACTGGAGCGCCTCAGTCTCCTCGGCCACCGTGGCCGGCGCTGGGCACTTCCTCTCCAGCGCTCGCTTACTGCTCCAGCCGCTACCCCCACAACTAGCGCTCTCTCCACGCTTGCCCAGCTGTGTGCGCATCTACCAGCTAGTTTATCCTATGTGCACTCTAAACGGTGGATCTGTTTCCGATTTCTCCCGCACAATCAACCCGAGAGTCTAACGCCGATCTCTTGTGAGCATTTGTCTCAAATTCCCAAACATTTCTGAGGTTCTCTTTGTCGATTGCCGACCTGAAAGTGCCTCATCATCAATTCCTTCCTTTCTTACACAGAATTCGCGAACACTTTTTGTGCTCGCGGATTTCCTTTTGTACATCTGTAGCAACATTCCATGCATGTTCGTTGCAGTCTTCCCCATTTTGTAGGAGAACTTTATATTTACACATTACTCCAATGCAGTGCGACACATCGTCTCACACCGACTATGTAAAACAGGTCGCAGTCTGTTAACATTGCCAGTCCATAAAAAATAAAAAATAAATGTTGAAACTTACAAACTACTTGTGAATACCTTATACTAAAGACAGTACAAGCATCCATGCCGGAGGAGGGATTCGAACTCCCTGACGGGGAACGACCTTGCACGTCGTAGCATAGCGCCTCAAAGCGCTCGTTCACTCCGCCGCGGCTCATTGCCACTCATATATAGAACATGCTGTGTATCGATTTTCCTTAAATATCTGAATACCCATGCGCATGTATGCACACTTGGGTCAAATTGCCGTTTAGATACGTCACCCTGCACCAAACGTCTTATACACACTACATATGCAGAAAAGAATCTGCAATTCAAAGTTTTACATGATGTGTTTATCGATTCTCCTCGTCCGCCAGAGCTCCACTCCGGTATTGGGCAGTATCCACTGCTGCGCTGTTTCCAGCAGATAACGCACCTGTCGGCGTAGAGCGGCAGCGTGTAGCGCATGACTTGCGCGCGCTCGCTGCTGAAGGCGAGCATCTCCGCGGCCACGTCGGCGCCGCCGCCCCGCAGCAGCCCCACCACGCCGCCCCACCTGCCGCCCACCTCTCGCCCGAAGCCGCCGTCCGCAGGCACCCGCAGACGGTACCTGGCACACGCCACCACCCAACTGACAAAACATAGTGGACGCAGATAAACAGTCCACATAAAGCACAGTATATAGAAAGTAGTGACAACTTTTCATGAGTAGTACGCCAACAGTGAAAGACCACCGTTAATTCAAAATTAACTCTAGCTGATGGGAGCCAGTTAAAAGCTTACTTAAAACGTATAACTCTGGCCGAAAAACCAGCTAAAGGATTCGCGTTAACTACTGACTACTTCATGCGACAGAATCTTGTTCCATGGCCCAGAATTTTGAACTGACTCAAACTTTAGCAGCAAGAAGACAAAGAGGCGGTGGCCAGCGTACGTCGTAGATCACGAGAATTACACACAATCATTAATATACAAGCCACCGCGAACTAAACAATATCATTACGGTGGCTGAGAGAACATTTATGCAACGGGATTAAAAATATGACAATATGCATCTCAATTTTTTCTCAGCACTGGTGAAAAACAAAATTAAATAAAAAGGGAGGTTATTCATAAACTAATATTTATAAGAAGGATAAAATTTCACTGACAATAAATTATTTATTCAGTTCAAACATGAGCAAATGGGGGCACCAATTTTGTTAAACAATAAAAATGCATCTCATTGGACTACTAAATTAATCTGAACTGATCATCGTCGGGGGAGGGATTTACAATCAACAAGCTTTCAGCCACTCACACGCGCGAAGCAAAGCGAAACTCACCCAACTCAGCGTGCTGATACGAAGCAAAAGCAGGCTCCGCTATCATAGGCGAAATTCAGCGAACCAGGATGTACCACACAACAAAAGAAAAATTAAACTTTGTAGGTCGCTCTGGTCTGTCTTTCTTTACTTGAGATGGTACGCGATAATAGCAAGATTAATTTCCATTCAAATCAAACCGTGAGCATGCATAATTACTAAGACACGTGTCACGTGTCTGCTAAATTACATACTCGCACTCCACTGAAGGCATTGTGCTTAAAGATTGTATTCATTTCAACAAAAGCCAACGGAAACACAGATTACGAAGCAATAATATACAATAGTAAGGCACTTATGTGTGAGCAGTGGCGAGAACTCAAGTGACTTGCTAGAAACCCTTGAAGTCGGAGTTCGAAACCACGTGGTTCCAAAAACAAGTAAAAATATAAAATTCAATTTCCGAAAAATAAAGAAAAATGGCTACGGCATGCAACCCTTACATATGCGTAGTATATCATAAGGAAGTTAAAGAACGACAGTTAGACGCGATTGGGAATGTCTTACACGGATGGACGAAGTCCAATCTTCAAAAATAAGAAAAAATGGAATAAATTCAAAGTCGGAGTAAATCAACTAAGAAATACGGCATGCAGCCCTTGAAATACGTAGTATTTCATAAGCAAGCTAATACAGGGGGTCGTACAAGGCTAGAAGAGAATTTACTGACGGAGTCTGCAAGCAAAGTACAAGTTTGGAAACAAAACAGCAATTTAAGATAGGCGGAGAGCAGGTCGCGATGTACTAAAGGAAATCAGAAGGATACATGCAGAATTTCTTGCCTGAAGGGCATAGACACTGACACAGGGGTAGCTGAAGGCTTTGTTCTAAAAACACACCACATGAAGTACATATCACTCACAGAAGGAGAAAACGGAAAAGAATATTTCACATGCACTACACAGAATAAAAATATTCCCGCATATTAGTAGCGTTCCACAAAGCTATAAAGAAATTAAACAGATTTCATACACCGCCAGCTAGTCTCACACAGCTTACCGATTCCCATCCACTATCAAACAGAATTAGCTGCATATTCACTGTGTTTACCTATGCAAAATCACCAACATGAAATTGAATACATTTCCGTACATGATCGGCGAAACTTATCCCAAAAAATGAACCTAAGATCTGAAGTCTAACAAACCAGACAACGAATCGCTGCCATCTCAATGGAGGAAAGAAAATCCAGAACGTCTTACCAGCTCGAAGCGCAGGCACAGAATGTCCTATCGGCCCACAAGCCCACCACCATGGACGGAAATCGGCCGAACCCACGAAAAGCGAGATGGGGTGGGGGTAGGGGCAAAGCTTAAACTTGCGCATGCAACTGAGGCTCGCTAACTGGGCATTGCCAACCCAACTTGTAACCAAAGGGTGGAGGAATCTCTTTGGTAGCATCAAAAGCAGAGGTTGGTAACGACTACCTACCGATATGAAGCCAGAGAAAGACTAGTACCGAGCAGCCAGCAGCTGACGACTGAAATTCTCATACATACACACAGATTCCCATGCTACAAGATTGTCATAAATGCACATACAGAATAAAGCAAGTACACATTCTCACAGGGACAGTGGCGTCATGGAGAAACTGTTCATATTGCCACATTCATAGACACAATGATAAATTATTAGCATAATAAAATCCCAGCAATATTACAGAAAATAACATTTAAAAACATGAAGTGAAATGCTGTTCCTCATGCCTCTGAACAAAATGGGTTCTCGTTAGCAAAAAAGGCCATCTAGTGAACTTAGATAATTTACAAAGTTAAAAACCTAGGGAAGACGGCAGTCAGCCGTCTTTCGACAGTTATAGTTTAGCATTGATGAGTTGTACGTCAAGTGAAGGTTTGTGGGCAGAAAACTACATATCAGAGGTTTTTAAGTTAAGATGGTGCACGTACAGTCCTTTGCCTATCCTACGTGCCCATATCGCCAACAGATGTCACGATGTACTCTCATTTATTGAGTAAGTTGGTAACCTACAAATCAAGATGGATACATGTGCCAATTCTGTAAGAAAAGAAGGAAGTTTGATTCAGAACATTTAAATACTAGTGGGATGTTGTTTGATGACTCAGAAAGTGAATACAATCCAAATTAGCAAGACTGGCGATCTTTACTACTTCAGATAGCCGCTCAAAACCGGAGAGAATCTTTTCCGATCCAAAGCGACACACGTCATTGGTACCAACATGAGGCACCACCTGCAGGTAGCTGCACCCCGTGCTTTCATGGCATCTGGAGGGAACCGTTCCACATTGGAATGACTCCACGCAGTATGCACGCATGGTGCACATTTGCCTTCTTCCCCTCCCTAGCAGCCATATCCCTAAGGGGCTTTGTTACTTACCTAGCATTGAAGCTCCCAGCTACAAACAAACCCACCCTCTCTGATAGCCCGGATCTGGCAGGCTGGGAGATGACCTCAGGATAGGGACTCCATCCGGCTCAGGAACAATCTCTGGGACAGATAGTGTCTTATATCTAAGACAAAACTGAGAAAGTCTCACGATCGTTCCCCCGGAATGCTTTCCACTGCATGCCACGCACTATGCCGACCTCCCACGCGACCACGGTGCCTCGTTGATGTGGCCTCTACGCGTTCGTAATGAGTTGCACCAGTATACGTTGTCATCCGCATGCAGGGCGGCAGTATCGTCTGGAGTGTTTCTGAAGGGAATGTCCGCTGGGTACAACACGTACAGTAGCGGCGACAGAATGCTACCCTGTGGGACGCCTGCGTATGGGGTGAATGGTTGGGGGGGGGGGGTTGCTGTAGAGGCATGGGCCCTGCACACTCTGTTCGCGATATGAAAAGTTTGTATTCATAGGACTATTTTTGTTGGCATTCCGATTTGATACAGCTTATATAGGCCATTGCGCCATAACTTTACGGCGCGCAATATCAACACCAACGTCCAAAATCGCCTTCGACAATCTGGCCTCTACGCGTGAAAGCCTATGTTCTGTGTCCCGTCGAAACCACGGCACCGTTTAGCCCACACAATGTGGTCGGAGGAAAATCACGATTGGAGTTCTGAGCTGTTAAAATACGTCAGCCAAACAGTCGTCATATGCAGAGAACGTGAAATTCGGAACAATCTACCTTATGTGCAGGAAACATCGCCATATCATGGTGGTAGACGGTGTGGACAGGAATCAGTATGTCGTTCGGAATGGCGTTTTGTCTGCTCAGAGGTATAGAGAGGACATCCTTCGACCTTCTCTTATGCCCCACGCTGATGCCATAGGACATCGGCTCCTTCTAGTGGACAATAACGCTTGTCCCTACAGAGTTGCATGGTGGACAACACGCTTGAAGCTGAGGGGATTGAACGGAGTGGCCAGCTCGTTCGCCGGCCTTAAACCCGATTGAGGATGTCTGGGATGCACTTGGCAAAAGCATTGCAGCCAAATCAGCACCTGCCATAACGGTTGCACGATATTGCACTCATGGAAGAATCGCCAAATATCCCTCAAAAGCTCATTGATAACCTCATACTGTCAATGCAATGCAGGTGTGCAACTGTACTGGCCGACCAAGGTGATCACATACCATATTAGAGGTCAATGAGAATGACTTTTTCACTATTATGGTAGCGCCATGGTGCCTCTTCCTAAGTAAACGCCATGTATACGTCAAGTAAAGGGTTGTGACGACAGCAAAATATCGTACAGAATCACACACAAATTACAATTGTCATCAATATCTCAATAATGTGTATTGTGCATATCTCACCTCATCCACTAATTGTTTTGAGCCGAGTATTTTGTTACCGCTATGTGTCATCCTAACTTCAAACTTTAAATTTTATTTTCTTTATTATTTTACCATTAGGAAAGTAAAAATATTCTAATAAATATTAAAAATACATGATGGAGCTGTATAGATACTTTATTAAAAGCACTACCTATTTTGTAACATTTAGTCAGGTGCTGCTTATTCCATGAATCCTAGGATTTCACTCATAAGATATTCAGTGGACAAGGTCCAATTCGAAACTTCTTTTAGGTGGACACTTCCATTTAATGCCCACTATCGGTATAGACTGGATTGTCTGCAGCAATTTTTTTATTTTTATTTATTTATTTATTTATTTATTTATTTATTTATTTATTTTTTTTTTTTTTAGGCAAACTCCCCATTTTGCATGTCCCATTTGTAATCCATATCAAAGCATTTTAAATATTGATCTTGGTTTCTCTTTCATAACTTGATAACATTTCACGTTGGTTTTCTAAATCTATATGAAAACAATAGTAAAGAACGCCCTTGGTTCTATACCCAGAATAGCATCAGAACAATACCATGTGCTTTTGGTACTTTTACTTGCAAAATAATGGAAACAACTCACAAGTTTATAAACAAAGTAATGGAAGATACCATAGGTCATGAACTACGCACAATATGCGAGCGCACAAAGTCAACAACAAAATGTGCGTTCATCAGAAAGTACGCGTAGCTGCCCATCAACGTCATACTTCGCTAGATCGAACGAATGGCAAAAGCGAGGGAAACCAGAATACACATCCCTCGGCAGCCGAGTTCGTGTGTTCCATTTGGGGACTGATTTAGGAGGGTTGCCGAATTAAAGATTTGGTTTTCCACCAGCAGATAGAAGTTACAGAGTTCGCGTAAGCAGAATCCACCTTACCAAGGCAAGGTACGGGGTTCCTGGAGCCACGTGTAGCAGCCTATACTTAGGTAGACTACAGTACACTTAGGTAGACTACAGTACACTTACGTAATGTTTGAGGCTTCTGCCAGTACCCTCCAGAACTCGTATCCCGGTGGGCGATAGTACTTTGCAGAATTCGTAGGAATCTGAAACATAGTCGTAAATATTGCTCCAGAACTGGCCCAATGGTTAGATGAATGTATTAGTGGCAGATAAACCGCTAATGTTACTGGTATAACGATGGTGGATTGGAAAGCGATAATGTACCACTCTCTCCAAAAAAGAAAGCACAGCGCTCAATAACTTTAAGATGTGGAGACTGGTGTACGTGGGAGATGCAACTATTCGACGATTCATGCTCGAGTTCACAAAACCATTCGTGGAGGATGCGAGCTGTGTCAACTCTTTTGGAACAGCACCGCCATTTGGTAACGGGATGGACTCTATGAACAAAAATGCTCACATGATCCAGGGCAGTAATACTACCTTGATAAATAGTCAAGGGGTCAGTGGAATATTACGATATGGCTAGAAAAATAGAAATAATTTCCATTTTTCATTCTTGGAACTTAAATTCGCCATAAGTTGAATATAGTGTGTTTCCAGAGAACAGTATTGTATGGAAGGACATAACTGAATGTGACAAAACGACAAGATAAGAGAATCGTTGCATATGTGATACGATACTACATAAGGAAGCATGGACATAATATACGAAACAAGAAATTCTCTTCACAAAATTGGTGAGAGAAACTAATGTAGCAATCAGTTATAAGAATGGCTAGGATAATAGGACATTATTAAGACAAAAGCGAATAAATCTTACAATGCAGCAAAGGGCAGACATAGCATGCGAAGAGACTATCTCAAATATAAGCAGAATAAAGACTACGTGACAAGAATAAAATTAAACACTCACAGGACACTGTCAGATGTAAATGTAGCTTCGTACATATTATGTCTCAGACTCTGGGTTGAGTGTATTTTGGCTGGGGATTGGGCAAGCGTGAGTAAATATTTATACAATTAAAAATCGTCTATCATTAACACTGTATTACAACACCAGAATGCATATGAATACTAATCCATTACAGTCAATTTTTAAGTCCAACTATTAATATCAGGAATTGACACTAGAGACATAGTCCCATCCCAAAAGAAATACAATAAGTATACTTCGCAGTGAAATACAATATACATCTATAATATAATATATATCTTAACCAAGGCTGTAGGCGAAGGATCAAAAATAAAATGACGACTTCTTAATGCCAGCAATACAAGTGAATACTAAACTAAAGAAAAAAAATTAGAGTCAACCTGACTTTACAAGCTTACTCCTAGATCATCTTCAATTGACTGACAACTGAATGTCACAGACATAGACAAAATATGCCACTTACAGTGATGTTAGGACAGACGATACAAATTTTGACACAGGAATTTATTACATTACGTGCTAAAATACGTTTATTTATTTACTTATTTTTAATCCAATGGGCCCGCAGCACAGAATATATCTCCAAGAGACATCATTTCAGTATTAGATACCACGAGCACACGAGATTTAGTAATAATAACCCATCTACATATTTCATCCACCACCTCAAAAACGATAATCACAGTGCAGAACGAATGGAGGTTGCAATGAAAATTTACACATCATCTAATAATGAACATCCTGGAAGACATAGAAATATATATCAGATTGCCTTCCATAAAAAAGGTTTTTTTTTTTGCGCCCACGACTGTATTTATAATTTACAAATGGGTGTTTTTGCAGCAATCAGTCGTTATTTGTAAGAAACTGCTTTATTTTGCAGATCTAGATTTCAGCAAGTCAGTCGCCATTATCAATGCTAAATTAACAAGAAGTCATTGTCTGTATACATACATTATATGAAATATAACATTGACAAATTAGAAAAGAGTCAATAAGATGTACTTTAAATACCATACATTTTTTATGTTAGCATGTTATGCATGTGCATTGTACTTCATAGATGGTCTGTAGTACATTGTTTTCCACAGTTAGATGTAATGCTATTGCCAGTAAAGTGTTTTACAACTTGTGAAATGGAACTGTATGCAACAATGAACCATATGCAGCAATGTCAATATTTAAATTAACTGTTTGTTTGTTCATGGTTCATGGTGTGGGTTCCTGTAGTCATGTCCTAGTTCATGAACCACGGGCAACGTATGAGTGGCCAATTAAGCGGTCCTGACAGTTGGGATACCAGTTACTTTGGAAAAAGGTTGGGCATCTCGGAATATTCTGAGTCGTGGCGACCTTTGTGCTCAGACGGCAAAGACTACCAAATCCAACGGTTAGTCCCTCAACCGTTAGGGGTAAAACCCAGTGGGGCCCTGGGCAAGTAAGACTAGTAACCTGCTTCCCAGGTACTTCAATATCATGCTGGTAACAATCAGAGCAAAGTGCCTCGGACCTTTGGAGGTGATGGAGTCCCACCTCTAATTGACAGACCAGGGACTCCTCAGATGCGACTTGGCAAACGATCTGGAATGAGATGGGGAGCTATTAATATCAATGGGGATTACAATGGGAAGAAGGTAGAGCTGGCGGAGGCTTCAAGTAAGATAGGGTTAGATGTTTTAGCTGTTAGTGATGTTAGAGTAAGGGGACGAAGTCGGAGAATACAAGGTCTACCTATCAGGAATTAAAGTAGGAATATCACAGTGGGGTGTAGGATTTTACATCAGGAAAGCAATCGAACCCAGCATAATTGCAATAAGGTATGTAAATGAACGACCGATGTGTATAGATTTGGCCATCTCCAGTAAGAAAATTAGGATTGTGGCAGTGTATTCACCCTGTGAAGGGACAGATCAAGATGAGATGGACAGATTTTACAACGCACTTAGTGATGTAGTTGTTAGAGTGAAGGATAAGGATAGTGTTTTACTCATGGGTGATTTCAACGCCAGGATAGGAAATCGAACAGAATGTTATGAAAAGGTTATGGGTAAGTTTGAAGAAAATATGGAGGCCAACAGGAACGGAAAACAGCTCTTGTATTTCTGCTCCAGTATGGGCTTAGTTATCACAAACTCCTTCTTTACGCATAAGGACATTCACCGCTATACATGGGAAGGAAGGGGAACCAGATCTATCATTGACTACATAATAACAGACCAGGAATTCAGGAATACAGTCAAGGATACACGTGTTTTCAGAGGCTTCTTTGATTATACTGATCATTATTTAATCTGCAGTGAAATTGGTTTTGTGAGGCCAAAAGAGCAGAAAGTCAGGTCGATGTGTAGAAGGATAAGAGTGGAGAAGCTTCAAGACAAGGAAATTAGGTACAAATGATCTCGGAAAGGTACCAGTTAATTGAATGTAATGATTTACAGTCACTGGAAGAGGAACGGTCAAGGTACAGGGACACACTACTGGAAGCAGCTAGAGAATGTCTTGGAACAGTAGTGTGTAAAGGTAGAAAGAAGCAGACAGCCTGGTGGAATGACACAGTCAAGGCAGCCTGTAAAAAGAAAAAGAAGGCATATCAAAAATGGCTCCATACTAGAAATCAGGCAGACAGAGAAAGTTATATTGAATAAAGAAACAAAGCCAAACGGACAATTGTAGAATCCAAGCATAAATCATGGGAAGACTTTGGAAATAGGCTAGAAACTCTGGGTCAAGCCGCGGGAAAACCATTTTGGAGCGTAATTAGCAATCTTCGAAAGGGACGGAAGAAGGAATTAACAAGTGTTTTGGACAGGTCAGGAAAGCTGCTAGTCAATCCTGTGGATGCCTTGGGCAGATGGAGGGAATATTTTGAAGAATTGCTCAATGTAGGTGAAACGTTCAATGATGTATCAGATTTTCAGGTAGAATGGGATAGGAACGACGATAGAAACAGGATTTCATTTGAGGAAGTGGAGAAAATGGTCAGTAGATTACAGTGCAATAAAGCGGCTGAGGTGGATGAAATTAAGCCGGAACTCGTCAAATACAGTGGAATATCAGGTCTCAAATGGTTACACAGGATAATTGAAAAGGCGTGGGAATCGGGGCAGGTTCCGTCTGACTGGACGAAAGCGGCAATCACGCCAATTTCAAACATGGAAACAGAAAAGATTACAACAACTATCGAAGTATCTCCTTAATTAGCGTTGTACGCAAAATATTCTCAGGTATTGTTGAAAGGAGAGTGCGAGTATTAATTGAGAACAAGTTAGATGAAAATCAGTGTGGGTTTAGGCCTCTCAGAGGCTGTCAGAATCAGATCTTTAGCTTACGTCAGGTAATGGAAAAGTGCTATGAGTGGAACAGGGAATTGTATCTGTGTTTCATAGATCTGGAAAAGGCTTATGACCGTGTTCCTAGGAGGAAGCTACTGTCAATTCTTCAAGATTATGGTATAGGAGGCAAACTTCTGCAGGCTATTAAAGGGCTTTAAGTAGACGGTAATGCAGCAGTCCGAGTAGATGGCAAATTATGCTCATGGTTCAGGGTAGTTTCAGGGGTAAGACAAGGCTGTAACCTGTCACCACTGTTGTTCATACTACTCATGGATCATATGTTGAAAACAGTAGACTGGCAGGGCGGGATTAAAGTAGGTGAAAACAAAATAAGCAGTCTCGCATAAGCGGATGTCTTAGTTGTAATGGCCGATACGATTGAAAGGTTGCAAACTAATATTTCAGAGCTCGATCAGGTGCAAGGATTATGATATGAAGATCAGCATCTCCAAAACGAAAGTAATGTGGGAAAGAGATTCAAACAGATTGAATGCAAAATAGCAGGAACAAAGTTAGAACAGGTAGACAGTTTCAAGTACCTGGGATGTATTTTCTCACAGGATGGCAACATAGCGAAAGAACTGAAATCGAGGTGCAGCAAAGCTAATGCAGTGAGTGCTCAGCTAAGGTCTACTCTCTTCTGCAAGAAGGAAGTAAGTACCAAGACTAAGTTAGTAGTGCACCGCTCTATCTTTCGACCAACTTTGTTGTATGGGAGTGAAAGTTGGGTGGATACAGGTTACCTTATTCATAAGATAGAGGTTACAGATATGAAAGTAGCAAGAATGATTGCAAGCACCAATACATGGGAACAATGGCAGGAGGGTGTCCATAATGAGGAAATCAAAGAAAAGCTGGGAATGAACACCATAGATGAACAAACTGAGATGGTGGGGTCATGTTACTCGCATGGGAGAAGCAAGGTTACATAAGAGACTCATGAGCGCGGCAGCGGAGGGTAAGAGGAGTCGAGGTAGACCAAGAAGAAAGTACTTAGATTCGGTGCAGAATGATTTTGAAGTAAAAAGCATAACATCAGACGAGGCATCAATGTTAGCATTGAATAGGGGATCATGGAGGAATTTTATTAGAGGTCCTTTGCTCCAGGCTGAACGCTGAAAGGCATAATCAGTCTCTAACGATGATTATGATGTTTGTTTGTTTATGACTGGTCTTGTAAAATATGTCGTAAAATAGTTAATACACTGCCAAAGTACGTATGTAAATCTGTTAACCATATACAGAAGTTTCTGTTTATAGTTATGATATTCATACAGGAATATGTCAGTGGCTGCTACTTGCTGGTAAGGAAAGAAGATTTATTGCGTCCCTCCTGGGTCGAATTCTTGTTTATTGTTACACAAACAATTCTCAAATAATTCCCAAAAGAACGTATTTTTTCATAGTAATTTGGTAATTAAGTTATGTCCCACGGATCTGTGGTGGTAAAAGATCTCAAGCTCTTTGTGTAGATCGAGATTTCCCTTCTCACCCCTATGCAGCAAGCTCACATTATTTCTTATGCTTGGTATCTGGTATCTTGGTATCAGATGGGCTGCCATGCTTGATCTCTCAGCTGCGTCTTTTCTCTCAAGCGCAATGTGTTCTGTAAACCTAGTTTCTAGCTTCCTTCCTGTCTGCCCCACATAACATGCACCACAGTCTGGGCAGTAAATCTTGTAGACACCTGAAGCGTGGATTGGATTGATTTTGTCTACACTGTGCTCGAGTATGATGCCTAAGTTGTTTGAGGTTGTAAAAGCTATCAATATTTGTCAATATTTGTATCTTCTCTCAGTGTATTTGTAATTCGCATATTTTATTTGTGTCTGCGACATTCAATTGTCTCTCACCTAAAGATGCCCGGAAGCCGAAATCTGGTTAATGAGCGAGTAAATAAATATTATTTGCAGATCGTTTAAAAGTTCTTGTCTTTTGTAATATTTCGTTATCATCTATAAGCACCGATGGAAAGGTTTATTGGTCTGTATAAAGTGTGTTAGATATATATATAACTATTTGTTTTACACCGAAGTTTACTGAAACAGAAGCTAATGGTACACAGCATATTTGCTTCAACAGGAAATTTTTACATAGTAAAGTTATAACGAAGTACGTCAACAATAAATCATAGTTTACTTCATCTGCTACAGTGAAGCCTGTAAAGATCCGCGGGAGAATACGGATCAAAGAAGAAACACGAAACTGGTACATTTAAAATTTTGACTCCTGCTTATCAAGAACGTCACATAAGTGTGCGAGTTCGATAGTTTGATCGTAACGAACGAGAAGACGTCAAGCAGTCGTCCGCCAAATGTATTTGCGCTAAGAAGAAAATCTGTTCCAGGTAACGAATGAAAAGCCGTTAGCAATACCTGATTAAATTACGAACGTGTCAAATTTATCTATGAATACCGAAGAACTCAAAGTGTTCAATGAGGGTGTTAAATACGCTCCGCTATACAGTACCTCAAACAAACAGCTGGATGAACTGAAAATAGACTCTAAATATGTTTTAGGCGATGATGTTTCTAAGAAACACTTGGTAGCCCATAGTTTAAATAGAACTGCTGCTGAAAGTAACACTCTCTTACACGGTAAAATAAGTACATTAACCAAATTCAAGAAGGAAATAACAATGACGTCTCCTTCACCAAATCTGACAAGTGAAATAGTTTAGTACTTTGAACAGAGTAACATAGTGACTATGTTACCAAAGTGAACCAGTTCCTTGCTAGGTCTGACTA
This sequence comes from Locusta migratoria, assembly GCA_026315105.1. Taxonomy (NCBI): domain Eukaryota; kingdom Metazoa; phylum Arthropoda; class Insecta; order Orthoptera; family Acrididae; genus Locusta; species Locusta migratoria. The sequence goes on from CM048746.1 coordinate 545,401,618, forward strand.
TCGACAAATACAAAAAAGATCCGACTGCAGCTTTCGATGAAGAAATAAAAGCCACTATCAAATCATGCAAAAGCACCAAATCTGAAAACAACATCCGTCTGTTTGTTTGCATGAACCCATGGGTTCCCGAGCGAGGTGGCGCAGTGGTAACACACTGGACTCGCATTCGGAAGAATGGTGGTTCAAATCCACCTCCGGCCACCAGATTTAGGTTTTTCGTGATTACCCTAAATCACTCCAGGCAAATGCCTGGATGGTTCCTTTCAAAGGGCACGACCGATTTCCTTTCCCCATCCTTACCCAAACAACCCGACCATAAGCTCCGCCTCTAATGACCGTGCTGTCGATGGGGCGTTAAACACTAATCATCCAATCTTCATCCATGGGTTCCTAGATTATATAGCTTACTTAAATTACGTAATTATTGCTTTCCTTTAGGCCCAGGAGTGTCATCCTATTCTGCTCCTTGTTAACTAGTGGCAGAAGAGCTAGGTCACGCAATTAAAAAGAAAACCATTTTTAAACCTAAGTTTGGCATCAAAAATTCCTTGGACATAGTTGATAAAAGATACCACAAAGACAAACAAATTGCTAAAGAATTTCAACTTTTAACACATGGAAATTCAAAACTAAACTGGAGGACTCACCTATAAATTTCTAGGACCTGAATACAGATAGACATATTTGACATTTACAGAAAACTCGTAGCCTCCCATATAGTTCCCAAAACCCATACAGCCAAAAACAAGTAGCCTTCCATTCTGCGGTACATCTGATTCTTTCTGTACCATTATCCGAGTCTGTCTTTGAAACAGAACCAAGCATCATTAAAAATATCCCCACCAGAAACGACTAAATCTCTGTCCTGGAAGATAATATATTACACAAAAAGTATTAATTTCACGACTTGTATATACTGGTCAACAGTAATCAGTTACTATTTAATACAAAAAGTAGTGCAGCATCCCATACTTAGGCGAAATTTCAGATAAAGTTAGCAAAAGGTTGAAGTGACGCAACTACTTTATAGCACGAAGAACATATCAAAATATTTATAAAACAGTAAATATAAACTGAAACTATTGGCTCAAAGTGGTGTATTAAAAACATGTAAAAAAAATTGTGTAAAAGTATATACAGGCCAGTAAGGCAGACCTGTGACAGTTTGATTATCAGAACATGAGATACGCTGGAGATTAAAGAAGACAGACTCAAGCTATGGAAACCATATATGACAGAGACCGTAAAATATTACATTCCATAAATAAAAGTGAAAGATGTCCCTGCAGTAAATTAACAAAGATATGACGCAGTATTACATTAGTATTAATTGATAAGACTCAATATGCATTTTTCCCTCTCTTAAATTAAGTTTAATATGATAACACAATCATGATGACCAGTTTCGATCATATATCATCTTCAGGCGTGAAAATATAATGTGATATTCAATAATGAAGCTATAATAAAATAAACTACAGTAACAAAATCACAGTTGGTATACTCTCAGTGTCCTGGAAATGGCATGGATCCCGCCATCTGTCTTGTGGAGCAACAATGTCGACTACAGCTTTTTTTTTTTCTCTTTTCTTTTTATTTGAATGTCCTCACGGGCAGGCTGACAACAACTTAGTACGCTGTTCTTCAGCCAGAATTTGGCAATGGGGAATAAAAACACATAAGTGATCAAATAAAAGCAGAATTTAAAATACAATGTAGTGAAACTGACGGATAACATACATGAATGTGATGATTTTAAAACACAGTGGTTAAAAATGCACTGTAGATATACACGAAACGACGAAGATGACACAGGCACAAGTAAAAGACACTGGAACACTCTTTTCTGTCTGTTCGGCGGTTGCGAAAATCTTAAAACCACACGAAAACCAAGACAATCTGCACAGTCGCACTCGAGATCCAAGCAGAAGAATGAAAAATCTGCAGTTGACGATGTCTTACATTGTGAACCAAAACACTCTCTCAGCTAGACGTCGTTACTACTCTGACCTGTTGGTATTATTTCTATTTCTTTTTTATTGAAATTTAATAAATTTTGTCACAATATATATATATATATATATATATATATATATATATATATATATATATATACGGGCTTTCGTGACTGTCAGTAAATTTTACAGACTAATGTTTGGCCACTGACCGAAACAACTGCGACAGTGATGGGCATTCCTGCCAGGCTGTAGCCCTTGGATGTAGAGAGGTTGGCGCGCCATGTTCCGTTGTACCACCGTCCCAAAAGCGTCCTGCTCCAGTTTCCCCTGCACCGCCAGACATCCACAGCGGATCCACCAGCCTTCTGAACCACCACCACATCGCTGTCTGAAGGCACACTGCCCAAAGTGTCGGTCGCAGTCTCTGCGTCTGCGAAGACGATCCATCTCACCCCTGACACCTGTTCAGTCGGAAACAAGAAGGAGGCAGTTATCATCGCTGATATTATCTTAGCGATATGCGCTAAAATGGATGCTCTGCATTACATTAATTTCCCCCCCCCCCCTCCATGTTGAGATGTCGACTTTTCGACGTATCCAAGTCATACAGTACCTGATCAAGCATATCCGGACACCTAATAGTAGGCGTTAAAAGGAAACTGCATGTCCAATCATGACAATGTTAAATTACCAGGCTTTCTGACCGATTACCTTTAACATAAAAACTTCAACTTTTCCTTCGTTCATAAATGTCCTTTTTCCAGGTTTCCTGTCGGGCCCCGTGGTCTTAGGGTAAAGTGCTCGACTAGAAACCAAATGATAGCGGGTTGAAAACCCGGTCGGACCTCAGGTGTTTTTCTTTCTTTTTTTTTTTTTTTTTTTTTTTTTTTTTTTAACCCATTCTTCACCTCTCAACAGTGTGGGAAGTCGCCAGAAACGGCACGTGGTTCGCATTCCACGTTAAGCTGTAGGTCCTCTTTGCCCGGTTGTATGACTGGGCTAGGCTAGGGACACGCAAGTTGCCGAAGTGGCGTCCAATTGAAAAACTTGCACCAGGCCAATGATCCATACGAAATTATTATTATTACCTAGGTTTCCTGTACTAGAATTATTCATTTTGGAAATAAAATCGCAGTTTTCTTGCTGCAAATATATTTTTATTTTCCCCAGGCGCTTTTCGCCTTTTACTTCAAGACATCCTCAGTCGGTTCTATAAATTACAGTTTTGTTTTTAGATATTCATACAAAACAGTTCACGTCTTCTTTTCTAAAGTAAATAAGTGGTTGCTCACTGTTGACCGTCATTCGGGTTAGAGTTTTGCTGCTCTCTCCATGCCGTCACCGTCTTAAGTCGCACAATTATTCCTCTTATTAATTTCAAATGAATCTTTTTTTAACGCGTTATGCATCTGTGTGACACGGCTGCAATTCAACCTGTACATTTTCTTATTGCATTTGTTTTGTTTGTGTCGCCAACTTAACAGAGTGTATGTTGATTGAACATGTCAGGTGTGTGTGTGTGTGTGTGTGTGTGTGTGTGTGTGTGTGTGTGTGTGTGTGTGCGTGTTCAGGTACAAAGAACACATTACAGCCTGGAACCACCGAACAAAGTACTCTGTATTTCCTGAACACATAAGAGAACACCCATACAAACCAACCTACAGAAAAGAAGACATGAAAATATTTTGAATAAAGATGAACATTACCAAGAACAAAACGAGGGTAATGGAGTGCAGTGTAAGAAAATCAGGCGATGCTGGAGGAATTAGATTAAATATCGAAACACTAAAGGTTGTAGATGAGTTTTGTTAGCTGGGCAGTAAAATAACAAATGATGGTCGCAGTACAGAGGATATAAAATGCAGAATGGCAATGGGTAGAAAAGCGTTCTTGAAAAAGAGAACTTTGTTAACATCGAATATTGATTTAAGCCTAAGGAAGTCCTTTCTGAATGCATTTGTATGGAGTGTTGCCTTGTATGTGAGTGAAACATGGACGATAAACAGTGCGGACAGGGAGAGAATTGAGGCTTTTGAAATGTGGTGCTACAGAAGAATGCTGAAGATTAGGTGGGTGGATCGCGTAACTAATGAGGAGGTACTGAACAGAATTGAGGAGAAAAGAAATTTCTGGCATGCCTTGACTAAAAGAAGGGATAGATTGGTAGGACACATTCTTAGACATCAAGGAATTGTGAATTTAGCGTTGGAGGGAAGTGTGTGGGGTAAAAACCGCAGAGGAAGATCAAGAGATGGATACAATAAGCAGATTCAGACAGATGTAGGTTGCCGTTCTTATGTGGAGATGAAGAGGCTTGCTCAGGATAGGGTATTGTGGAGAGCTGCATCAAACCAGTCTCCGGGCTGAAGACCACAACAACAACAACAGTCTATCATTTAGTAATATTTGCCAGCCGCCGTCCCTTCTCCATACAAGTATGGACCTAATTAATGGTTGAGTTCCAGAGCGAAATCTACGTTTCATCCCATAGGTTTCCTTTCGGCTCCGGTCGGGACTGTGAGCAGGCCAGTTCATATCAGGAATGTCACTGTCCACAAATCATTGGCTCAGACATTTATTTATTTCTTTTCCGCGTCTAGAATACCATCTTTGTCATTACCTAGTGCTTGTGAGGAAATTGCGCACGTCAGCAGAAGGTCATCCGTTTGGACCTTCCCACAGAGTTTCTCCATCGAGGTAGCTCCACAGGGTAAGGTTATGCTTGCAGTTTGAGGTCCCAGTCCTCAGACTGTTCAGTTCCAGGTTGTAAATGATTTTTTTTTTAATTTCCAGACGAAAGATCATCTTTTGTTGCCTCCTTCCATAGCTGCAGTACTCTCTCTTCGACGGTGACTTCGACTGGCTCTGACGTCCAAACGAAGCTCCTTCTTGAGCGAAGTCCCCTTGGTTGATGCCCATGCAAAAGGTGTCATTTGCTTTTTCCCTCCGAACCTCGGCAGCTACGTGCCTCACAGAGGTTACTTTATGATATAATGCATTGTCGTGCTGATAAATGGTGGTCCAAACTGTCTCCACTATAGCTGCAAAATATATTTTTCTTCCCCATTCAACGTAACAACGCATGAAACCCTACCCATGAAAGAAACATCTCCCATGACACTACTTCCTCCACACTTCACGTCCGAAAAGGGGCTCACGGCTCTTTCGTGAGTACGTGTGTGACGAGCATGGGGTCCCGAGCTAAAGCAGTCTTTCTTCCTTCTTTCCTCGCTGGATTCCAATTCCTTTCCCTTTCCCTCCTTTCCTATTCTCACTCCTTCCCCTCCCTACTGGGAGGTCCGACATCCTTAGCAGTTTGGTCCCCCTATCCTAAACAACTAATCAACCAGCTCAAGCATTCACCAACCTCAAATCGTCTCTTCGTATTGTCACAGGGCAACAGCGTGATTCATCACTTATCCGCGGTCCAATGCAGTCATAGTTATCACCACCTCTACCGTACCTAAGCACTGAAGATAGAAAGGGGTCGCTTATGTGGAAAGACTCAACCATTCTCCCCCTTTTTTTATTTTACCCATTATAAAATGTTTATATTATTTATTTATTTAGCACGTCGCGTTTCGAGAAATCATTCCCATCTTCAAGTGCGTTTTTTGTGCTGTTTCATATTATTTATATTTTCAGTGTATGAGTTCCTGCTTCATTCTGGTGTAATTACTGTAACCTATAAATACGTGCGATTTTATGGTTATCTTTGTATGAAGATAATGACGGAATTTTTGGAAAAGCTTTTTACTTACAGTTTTCGTCTGATCCATCTGTGGCAGCTCTCGCACATGCCGAACATCACATATAATATTTTTGCACATGAGTACATCAGTTGTCACAAACATACATACAAATAAACAGATGTTCAAAGCTTAAGTTTACCAAAGATAGCTTTCACAAAATGGTAAACTTAAGCTTATGACATCTCTGTATCTGTTTATTTGTATGTATGTTTGTAACAACTGATGTAGTCATGTTCAAAAATATTATATGTGACGTTTAACATGTGTGAGAGCTGCCACAGATGGACCAGACGAGAACTCTAAGTAAAAAGCTTTACCAAAAATTCCGCCATTAACTCCATATAAAGATAACCCTAAAGTAAAATCGCTCGTATTTATATATTACAGTAATGACAGCAGAATGAAGCAGGCACTCACACACCCAAAACATCATAAATAATATGAAACAGCACAAAAAACGCACTTGAAGATGGGAATGATTTCTTGAAACGAGTCTTGCTAAATAAATAAAAAATCGTGACTGGTACCAGTATTGTTATTTATAAACAAATCCATTCTCACCTTGTTGAACTCCCTACACATTTTTACTAATTGGAATGTTTGGTAGTATTTTCAAAGTCAAGAGTGATTCCTACCACTGAAATCAATCGATTATTTACTAACACCCTTCACAATGCTCGAAGGCCTCTGTTCGTCAGAACAAGAGGTCTGACTTTCTTTGGCAGTGACTGTTCATCCTCCCATTTATAATCACATCATTAACAGTCGATATGGGCAGCTTTATAAGGGTCGAAATGTACCTGAGAGATTTGTTACGAACGTGACATCAATTGTCTACTGTACTAAGGCTCTCCTGCTGTTACTCCTTCTTAACTGACTTCACACACGATGCTCCCTACCTCCTTCTATAATGGTGCGTCCGACTGTGATATCGGGTAGCCACCTCCACAATATACAGTGCTGCTTGGATACTGTTGGTCAGACTTGTGATTCAAATGGGGATTGCCAGAGAGGACACAGTTCGTAGTAACCGAGGGAAAACCAATGACTAAACCAGAGGTGATATCTGCCGTTCCTCGAGGCAGTAAATTTGGGACTCTACTATTTGTAAATTATACATGTCGAGTCACTAACTACTGCCACTAAAATAACTTCTGAAAGTATTACAGGAGCTGAAACATTCGTGGGACAAAAACTGCACAGAGGCCAGAATATGGCGTTGCTTTTTGTTGCTAGGTGGGGACGCTTCAGAGATATGGTCATTTTTGTTAATAGGATGCTGTGGTTCGGTACTTATTTTCTGATAGCGGCTATCGATACGAATCCAATGATGTGCAACAAAAGATTTTTGAAGGTCAACTAAGGTTGAAAAATGGTGACAGCAATACGCATTGCGATGCCAGACACCAGTTCTGTCGCGCTATAATGACGATAACTTGGCAAGACTGGTCGCTGGCGGCATTTTGGGAAGTGAAAAATTCATTATAATTGCCATGTCAATGCAGTGATACCATTGGTCATTACTTCTAACACCTTGTGTAAATGGACTTTCATGCCACTTTTTTGACCACTAAAAGAAATCCGCTGAACTTAAATTACGCGATAAATCAGTCAAACCTTGAGGTCGTAAATTCTGCTATATACCTAGGAGTTACAATTACGAACAACTTAGACTGGAGAGAACACATACAAAATATTGTGGGGAAGGAGAACCAAAGATTACGTTTAATGGCAGAACGCTTCGAAGATGCACCAGGTCCACCAAAGAGACTGCCTACATCACACTTGTGCGTCCTCTCCTGAAGTACTGTTGCCCAGGTGGGACTGACGGAAGATATTGAGAAGGTTCAGAGAAGGGCAGCTCGTTTTGTTTTATCACGTTACCGGGGGGAAAGCGTCACGGAAATGTTGCACGAATCGGGGAGGAAATCATTAAAAGAAAGACGTTATTCATTGCGGCATGATATGTTTGAGAAGTTTCAATCACCGACTTTTACCTCTGAGTGAGTGTCACGGAAATGATATAGGAGTTGCGGTGTTTGTCGTTAACTAGTAAACGATACAAGGCGATAGATGACACAAATTAGTTAAATTCAAATGTTGAAATGTTGTGTTATCTGATGGGACTTAACTACGTGGTCATCAGTCCCTAAACTTACAAACTACTTATAAATTAACATGTACTAAAGACAGCACAAACATCCATGCCCGAGGGTGAATTCGAACTCCCGACGGGGACACAAATTACTTATACATAAATTCTCGCACAGGACTTCATGAACTTCCAAAATACTACTGTTAACAGCGGTACGTCCACTTTTTCCCACAGAAAATAAACTAAGAACCGCAGGCTCAAGGTAAAAAGGAGAGGGTTTAGCATCAAGACGACAAGGAGCCCGTGTATGAATGCACATAGTGAACGAAATCGTTCTTTCTTTTTTTTCCAATTGAACCAACCAATAAGCAGCCCAATTCAGGAGACCATCGTAAATACAACTCTGAATGAAACTTCCTGGCAGATTAAAATTGTGTGACGGAACCGGAACTCGAACCTGGGACCTTTGCATTTCGCGGGAAAGCGCTCTATCACTGAGCTATCCCGACGCGACTCACGGTCCGTCCTCACAACATCAATTCTGCCAGTACATCGCCTCCTACTTTCCAAACTTCACAGAAGTTCTCCTGCGCCTTGGTGAATTCGGGAGAACTTCTGTGAAGTTTGGAAAGTAGGAGGCGAGGTACTGGCAGAATTTTAGTTGTGAGAACGGACCGTGAGTCGTGTCGGGATAGCCCGCGAAAGGAAAAAGGTCCCAGGTTAGAGTCCCGATTCTGGCACACAATTTTAATCTGCCAGGATGTTTCATATCAGTGCACACGCCGTTGCAGAGTGAAAGTTTCATTCTACAAATCTGAATGTTCAAACGTCAACTGGAACCTCCCATCCAATGTGCCAGCTCGTACAGCTTGTAAACAGGCCTGTGAGACAATAAAACAACAGCCAGCTTCTTGATTCATTGACGAGCACTTTACTTTGCTTTCTAATTGCTCGCAAGCATGCGGATCTTACAGGCCGCAGACTCCCATATTCGGTCATTCAACCGGGAACTATTTTTCTCCGTCTGTACGGTCGACGGAGCAGCTCGGGTTTTTACGCAGAAAAACATGTCTCGCTCTTTCCATTCGCGAGTTCACTTGAGCAGCACCTGTCAGACAGTGTTTTACAGCGTAACAACTGTCGGAAATAAGGCTGCTACAAGGAGCGGACAGCAGAAAGCCCTGTGGGGAGGATGCGAGCTGTCACCGGAGCTCTTGCTTTGGTTCCTCTCCCTTCGATATACACGGGAGTTTCTAGTAGCGTCAACAACGGTACTGACCCGAGCGTGGGAAGCGGACTAGGAAACCTATGCGCTGCACGCGACCTGTCAAAAGCAGTTGAAGACTATAAATAAGGCGAAGCGACTTCCATAAACATATCGCCACACACAAGAACATGGCACGCGAATCACAGCACAACTTGTTCACGTCTGTTATTTCATGTAACAGTTTCCATATAACAACAATACGTAGGGGAACATGCTGAAATACTTCAAAATCTTTAAAAAATAGGAAATACGTAACACATCTATGCTGAGGAAATACGAAAAACGGGAGCTAACCGAAAAGTAAAATCTGTTAATTTATTAAACGCCAGTAAATTTTATGTTACGTAAAACATAAAATGTAGAAATGTCAGAGCTGCTTTTTTTCCTTTATAACGCATCTACATCTACATAGATACTCTGCAAATTACATTTAAGTGGCTGGCAGAGGGTTCATTAACCACTTTAATAACCTTTCTTCACCGTTCCATTCTCTAATAGCGCGCGGGAAGAAAGAACACCTAAATCTTTCCTTATTCGATCTGATTTCTCATATTTTATTGGGATGGACATGTCTCCCTATGTCGGTGGGTGCTAACAAAATATTTTCACATTCAGAAATAAAAGTCAGTGATCGAAATATCGTAAACAGAACTCGCCGCAGCGAATAACGTAGTTCTTTTAATGATTTCCACCTCAAATCGTGCAACATTTCCGTGACGCTTACCCCCTTGTAACCCCCTTGTAAACGAGCTACCCTTCTCTGAACATTCTCAATGTCTTCCGTCAGTCCCACCTGGTGAGGGTTTCCACACTGGGCAACAGTACTCTAGCAGAGGGCGCACAAGTGTTATGTAGACAGTCTCTTTGGTGGAGCTGTCTTCGAAGTGTTCTGCCAATGAAACGTAACCTTTGGTTCGCCTTCCCCACAATATTTTCTATGTGTTCTTTCTAGTCAAAGTTGTTCGTAATTGTAACTCCTAGGTACTTTTGGTAGAATCTACGACTTTAAGGTTTGACTGATTTATCGCGTAATTGAAGTTCAGCGGATTTCTTTTAGTGGTCATGTGTATTACTTCACACTTTTGTCATTATTTAGTGTTAATTGCCAATTTTCGCACCATGTAGAAATTTTGTCTAAATCGCTCTGCAGTTGCTTTTGATCCTCTTTTGACTTAAGTAACCGATAAACGACAGCATCATCCGCGAACAGTCTAAGGGAGCTATTCAGATGGTCTCCTAAATCGTTTATAAACTGAAGGTAGAGAAGGGGACCTACAACGCTTCCCTGGAGAACGCAAGATATCACTTCTGTTTTACTCGATGACTTGCCATCAATGACTAGGAACTGTGTCCTTCCTGATAGGAAGTTTTATACTTCTACAAAAACAGCCTTCGTCGAAATAATTTCTGTCAATAACATCATTTGTAAGTCGACAAAGGCTATTCTTTAGTGTACGCAGGAAATAATGCAATTCAACACTATTGGATTATGATTCTCCAATGGATTCCGAGCACGGTGTTCAGTAGCATAAAAAGGAGAAACGTCAAGAAAGAAAGGAAAATGTAATGAAGAAGAAGATTAAGAAGTTTGAAGACCTCAGAGTGCTGTTTACTCTTTTACAAGTACCAGTCAAAACTTATTCAGATGCTGCGTTGTGCAAATGATTACCTCTTCAGAGCATTCAAACAATGTTGGTGCCGGAGGCAACACCTACAATGTACTAACATGAGGAAAGTTTCCAACCGATTTCTCATACCCAAACAGCAGTTGACCGGCGTTGCCTGGTGAAACATTGTAGTGATGCCTCGTGTAAGGAGGAGAAATGCGTACCATCAAATTTCCGACTTGGTCGGATTGTAGCCCATCGCGATTGAGGTTTATCGTATCGCGACATTGCTACTCGCGTTGGTCTAGATCCAATGACTGTAAGCAAAATATGGAATCGGTGGGTTCAGGAGGGCAATACGAAACGCCATGCTGGATCCCAATGGCCTCGTAACACCATCAGTCGAGATGACAGGCATCTTATCCGCATGGGTGTATCGGATCGTGCAGCCACGTCTCGATCCCTGAATTAACAGATGGGCACGTATGCAAGACAACAACCATCTGCACGAACAGTTCGACGACGTTTGCTGCAGCATGGACTATCAGCTCGGAGACCATTATTGCGGTTACCCTTGACGCTGCATCACAGACAGGAGCGCCTGCGATGGTGAACGCATCGACGAACTTGGGTGCAAAACGTCATTTTTTCCGATGAATCCAGGTTCTGTTTAGAGCATCAAGATGGTCGCATCCGTGTTTGGCGACATCACGGTGAACGCACATTGGAAGCGTGTATTCGTGATCGCGATTCTGGCGTATCAACCGGTGTTATGGTACACGTTGGTTACACGTTTCGGTCACCGCTTTTTCGCATCGACGGCACTTTGAACACTGGCCGTTCCATTTCAGATGTGTTACGACCCGTGGCTCTACCCTTCATTCGATCCATGCGAAACCCTACATTTCAGTTGGATAATGCACGACCGCATGTTGCAAGTCCCGTACTGGCCTGTCTGGATACGGAAAATGTTCGACTGCTGCACTGGCCTGCACATTCTCCAGATCTCTCACCAATTGGGAACGTCTGGTCAATGGTGGCCGAGCAACTGGCTCGTCACAACATGCCAGTCACTACTCTTGATGAACTGTGATATCATGTTGAAGCTGCATGGACATCTGTACCTGCACACGCCATCCAAGCTCTGTTTGACTCAATGCCCAGGCGTATCAAGACCGTTATTACGACAAGAGGTGGTTGTTCTGGGTACTGATATTTCAGGATCGATGTACCCGAACTGTGTGAAAACGTAATCACATATCAGTTCTAATATAATATATTTGTCCAACGAATACCCGTTGGTGTTGCAATTTTAATGGCCAGTAGTGTATATGTAATTAAAAGGCCAAAAGAAAATTCAAATTCTGTTTTCTCGGGAATTCTTTCAAGTTGCATCGCATGTTTTTGGCTGATTACTGTTTAAGTTCTGAACTTCGTGTACCATAAATATCAAAAATTTCAAAAACAAAAAGAAACCGATATCATGTAGTCTCCTTGTAAGACAGAAGTGTTAAATGAACGTTTGTTTGCGTACAGCAGCATGTAGTATTATGATCCAAAATTCAACAAAGTTTCAGCCAACCAGTTGCATAAAAATGGTTTACATGCATAAACCTTAATGCAACTGGTCGGCTGAAACTTTGTTGACTTTTGGATCGTGTTCCACCGTAGCTGAACTGCATCTATGTTTAAAATTTTTATAGTATTATGACGCACAAAAATGATTAAAAACTCAAAATTCCACGCATTCAGTTCTGAATGCCTCTGCTCGGTTTGTTTTGTGATCCGGCGTATATAGATGTTTATGATAGTGTCTCTCAATAAAATTAAAAAGATATATTCCTTTCTCTTCACAAAAAAGGTCGTCATCCGTTATTGTATAGAAAATTTGTTACGTACACTTTGAAAGCTTACGTAACGGGATAATGTAGCTCCAATCCATTATACTAACTTATCGTCCACAGCCAAAAGGTAATTGAGGATTTCGTCTTCTTTTCCAACTTGTCACATCAGAATCGTTACTGTGGTTGCGAAACTTTCCAATTTCTGGACGCTAGACAAGTGCTTTGGAACCCATCGTGAACAAAATTTGTTATCACCAAACATATTACTCAGAATGTCGTACAACACTGTGCGTTATATCTGAGGAGAATTGTTTGACAATTCTGCAAAGGCGAAACTGTGCCACTGGCCATTGAAACCCATTGGTCACAAGAGATAGGTGTCCATTTCTTTCTTCAGCTTGGACACTCGTTTGACTCTGTCGAAAAATACAATCCCATTTTCTTACATCGTTCTCTCCGTGTATTGCAGCTTCCATGTTTTTAAGGAACCAAAAACAAAAACAAAAAAAACAAAAAAATAAATAAATAAATAAATAAATTAAAAAAACTGATTAAAGCACGTAATTCACAGGATAAGGTATTTTCTGTGATAGCGGTCAATTTTACTTAAAGTTTTGGCACAAAACACAGCTCAGTAACCTCTCTACAAAACTGTCACCTTCACAGCAAGTCAAACCAAAGACTACATTTCATTATTAGACCAGAGCATTGTCGTGTCCTAACATAGAAAGAGGTCAATCTGTAAGTCCAGAGCGTAACGGAGTGACTGCAGGAGACAAGTAGTAGGCATCTATGTGAGATGCGGTTTTTGGACTCGATAGGATACTTGTTCCATGGATAGTGGGGAACGCATAGGTAAATGGAGATATGTTTTATTGCATCATATCTACTACTACTACTAGTAGTAGTAGTACAAAGAGTCTTTTAGAAAAGCAAAAGAATACCTTTGCACAAAAGAAGTCAGTGTCTACGCTCCCTGGGGAAGAGCCTCTACAGCTGTCCTTTCTTGTAGCATTCCACGCGAAAGACGCACTCCCTGCGAGAAACAGACTGTCGTGGCGCTTACCCTATGCTGGTGGCGAACGACACGGATCTGGAGCCCAACTCGTCTGACTGAGAACTCCCGCTCGATGGGAAAACCGGGGGTTTCAAAGGCCAGTTGGGCGCACTATTTTTCCCCACTTTCTGTTACATAATAAATTCCTATTGGCCACTGCTATGTTCAACCAATCTAACTTGTGGCTTGCCGGCTCCCCGAGTCCTCTATCGAATCACGTTTCAGCCCTGTCCCCGCTGCCATTCCCTCGGTGGAGAAGTTACTTGTTTTTGCATTAGCAAACTCCATACTTGGTAACAACATTGTTCAGCTGGTACCCAGTATGGTCAGCAACAGCTGACCACGCCTTACACCCTCTCCAGAGTGGAGAGCTGCTAACTAGCAGTTTTCCTCATTTGCCCTCTCACTCTAGCCTCGTGAAACCACTGACGTTGTTCTTCACAGGGACTGGTATCAACTTTGCTACGTACATTAAGACGTGCCTGTTGGCAACCAAGTGCTAATGTAACATCTTACAACAGCGCCTAGCCACTGTATGAAGTTACCTGCTTATCCTACGAATGGAAACCCTCTACCCTGGGACGGTGGCTGAGGGAATATGCAGTTTTCAAGGAGATTTCCTTACTGCTTAGGTCCCGTAAGCTATAGGTGTCCATTTTAGCCTGTTATCTGTGATGGTCTCTACTTCTCAGCTTTGACTGCGTTGCGTCCCTTTGGCTTCACAAAGCCACTCAGCAATTTCGACGTAATAATCAATATATGACAGCATGCAACAGTTCTCCTAAAGATCACCAGGGGTGGCCAACCCACGACCCACGGCGAGACGAGAAATTTTGGCCCGCAGAGCTGTTTAATATAAAAGAAAAATTTAGACTTTTATTTCATGTAAAACTGCTAAATAGCATTCCATCAAACGTCTTTAGTATCATGTCGAATTACAGTAAGTATATATAATTTTGTTGATTCAGCTATCATTAAAATTTCGTGTAAAATCCTGTTTTTAAAACACTACAGTATGTTGCGTGGCATGTGGCTGAGGCGGTGGACGGTGTCAGAACGGGACGGGAGAGGCAGCTGGTGGGGCGTAGGACGGCCGTTGTGAATTCCGTGGCAGCCAGTTCCACGCTTGCGGAAGTGAGTTGAGGGTGACGGTGCCAGAGATGCATACGTGTTGTGTGAGTGCGGCGAGAGGACCGCCGGTAAAAAGGGCAGCTTTGCTACTTGCTGGCGAGCGGCCGGGCGAGGGGCGAGGAGGAGAGGGAAGAAGGCACTCGGCTGTAAGAATCCATAGCGCTCGGTTGTGGCGACTGCAGGCTGGAGCACAGATAACTGAGTCACGTAGCGTGCATCTTCATTGCTGCCACATCAGCCCTGGCTTGTAGCACGCCGAATACACAACGGTGTCTACAGTCCCTCTTCTATCTGACAGAAGACAATAATTCGCTGCACCGAGCGACAGAGGACCCTTCAGATTGATTTTGCATTCTTTGAACCACAATGGCTTCAGCTACTGCGTTAGCGCTGAATGTTCGGAAATAAATTTTTGAATCGTCTCCAGTCAAAGTGAGAGGATGGTAACAAAGGCACGATTACTAGCGGTTGTGACTAAACAGAGAAATCTTTCAAGTAAAACCAGCTTTCATCTTATTACAATTGAACTAAGATGCTTGTCTTTATTTTTACTAGGCTTGCACATATTTTATGTATTCAGTTATGGCGACATTAGCAATGGTTTCTGCCTCAGCACCACTTTTAATTTCAGTAGTAAAAAACTAATTATAATAATGTTGTTTCACTGATGACGTTTAAGGATTGCGCATTACAATTGTACAGATATGACCCTGTCTTTCTGTGTTATTTACAGCAACTAATAATGTTATAGACCTGAAATGTAAAATACTTTTCAGTAAGAATCATTACAAAAGATGTTAAAATTTTAAAGTAAGGCTGCCAGGTTAAATGAAGCATTAGAAATTTTTATATTTACGATACACGACGTTCAAAACTAAAATACAAATTTCCTAAAGCAGTTCAATAGTAGTATCAAAAATTCTCGAGAGAAAGGACTATGAAGTTTCCCAAGTACGTATAATACCGTCTTATATAAAAACACTGATAATTTGGCGTATCAGTGTGGTACCGCCAGTTAGGCTGAAAACATATCATCTCCTTCTATTGGTATAAAAATATTGAGTTTTGAAATCCCTGTCATCGTGGACACTAAAGTGCCGCGGTGGAGTGGCCGATCGTTTTAAGGCGTCTTGCTGTGGAGCGCGCGGTTGCTCGCCGTCGGGGATTTGAGTTCTCCTTCAGGCATGAGTGTGTGTTATCCTTAGCATAAGTTACTTTATGTTATGGCTATGTAGACTTTCCCGGCGTATTAATTGATCAAATACTTCACGGGTTTCCAGCCGGTGTTCAGATGACAGAATGAGCCGGTTGGAAACCCGTAAAGAATTTGATACTTTATGTTAGTTTCAATAGTTTGTAAGCCTATTTTAATTCTGAAATCGCAGTAAATAACTAAATGGGCTGTTAGTCGATTGTAACAAAATCACTTAATTCACAAGTTATGAATACTAAACCACAGTAAATTACTAATTGTAAGAAAATCGCTCTGTTATCTTACGCACGTAGAAAGGCTGCTGAAATTTTACCAAATATGCTTTGTTTTTCATAAATCTTCAATGTGACAAAAACAACCATGAGGAAGCTTTGCGTATGCGCATTGCAGATAAAATGATCTGCTAGGAGAATGAAATGAAGAATCATAATTGAAAGACACAGTATTTTTTTTACATCATCAACGTTCTTTTTCGGGGGCTCCAGAGAACCAGTGAACACGTAGGACGCGCCTCCAGTGTTTTGAGGTGTTAAACTATTTCGCAAAACTTTAAAGTAGATTTTGTAGGGAGTTTTTGAGAGATGCATGGAACTACTTTTCGTAACTGATATTTCATTCTGAAGTTCAGGTACAACATATATATTTAAAAAATTACAATACTTCGATTACCATGTGATGTCTTTGTCTGTTTGACTTATGGGTGAAAATGTCTGTTTCAGCCGAAGACGTAAACTTGGTATGGCGTCAATTAGCAAAGAAGTAGGACGTAAGAAGAAGAAAGTTACAGAGGAGTTCTGAAATTTTCAAGACAAAATAAAACCGATATATCTAATATGCTAGGAATCACTGTTCCAAAATAATATAACGTCAAACGACATTACGAGACTAAACTTGTTTGACAAGTACAAGGGACAATATCGACAAGGTCAAGTAAACGGCTTAAAAAGGAAACTTTGTACTCGACAGCAATTATTTACAATGGCGACTTTAGAGACAACATATTACGTGAAAGCGAGTTATGCAGTAGCTCTGATACTGTCAAAAAAATCAAACTCATGTTCAGACGGCGAAATTTTTTTTATAGAAAGCTTTCAGACCGTCGTCGAAATTATGCGTCCGGGGAAAAAACAGGGTTTTTTCAAAAGTAAGCCTGTCTCTTTAAACTATTACTAGACCTGTGTTGACATTGGAAAACAAATTGAAGATAATTTTAAAAAAAACGTTTTATTTACGATCTTTGGATGAGTGTACAGATATTCCAGATAGCGACGAAGTGGCGATTTATGTCAGTGATTTTGATGCCCATGTTAATAAAAACAGAAGAATTAGAGGCATTGTATCGACTTAAGTCACGAGATTTACATCGTCATTCAGTCGGTTTTCATTAAAGTTTGACAACTTACCTGTGCTAACAACAGATGAGGCTCCTGCAATGCCTGGGGTAAGCGAATGTTTAGTTCAGTTAACTGAAAACGAGGTCTACAAAGTTGTTAGTACATCAATGTTAAACTCTCACTGCGTTATCCACCAAGATAATTTATGTGCCAAGTGCCTCAAAATGGATCATGCCATGAAGGTAGTTGTCGAAACAGTGAACTTTATTAAGTCGAGAGGTTTATTCACTAGCTTTTTGATGAGTGTACAGTTCCAAGAATTTTTTAAGTCTTTAGATTCAGAGCACGGTAACATTTCGTATTATACAAAGATAGCTACCCCATGACAAATGTTGAAAAGAGTGTTTCAAGCATAAAATACAACCATTCTTTTAAAGCAAGTCAAAGAGATTCCCGGAGTTCGATGATAAGGAATGGCTTTTCGACTTCGCGTTCTTGGTTGGTATAACTAGCGACCTAAATGCTATCGATAGTCGACTCCAAGGAAAAAATCAGATGATTAAAGTCATGCTTGATCGTATTTTTGCATTCTAAATGAAACTTGGACTTAGGGAGCAGCCGGCCGCAGTGGCAGAGCGGTCTGCGGCGCGCCAGTCACAGTCTGCACAGCCGCTACGGTCGGGGTTTCGAATCCCCCCTAGGACATGGATATTTGTGCCGTCTTTAGTATAAGCTAGTTCATAAGCAGTTTGTAAGTTTAGGGACTGATGAACCCGCAGTAAGTCCCTTAAGCTTAAACATTTGAACTTAGGGAGCAACACTTACGAGCAAAATACCTCATACATTTTCCTACACTATCAAAGCAATCTGAAGTCTTACAGAACAGCGATTAAATACGCTTCTTTAATGTACGACTTGAAATACGAATTTGGAAAACTTGATTTCAAGATTTTAGAAACATCGTCTGCTTTTTCTTTTCATATTTGCTATGCCACTGTCTGTAGACACGAGTTCACTACCGGGACATCTACAAATACTATGGTGTGAAATGCAATGCGATATACAATTAATAGAGAAATCTCATCAGGTTGGTTTGGAAGCGTTGTATAAAACATAATTAGACGAAAAATATCCAGCTTATTCAAACATGCTATAAAAATGATTTCATTATTTGGAAAAACGTACATCTGTGTGAACAGCTTTTTAGCTGGATGAATTACATAAAATCAAATATGACAACACGGATTGCAGTTCATCTGGAAAACTCTTTGCGTGTAGCAACAGCTTAACTTGACGTCAACAATGACTCACTTACTTCAGTTAATATTGATTCACTGACGGTGATTACTGCGGATATTGACCTTATTAAGCTCAGAAAGAAGTCTCCACGAAAAATCCACTGATTTCTCGTGCATCACACATCGTTTCATACTTTGAACCCACGCAATTTCTTGTAGGGGAATGTTCATCACTAGTTAGTCGTTTATTTAGCTGTATATAGTAAAAAATTTTATAATCATTTGTACAATACATGTTCTTTAATCACAAATGTTTTATTTTTTTTAATAAATTAATATTTCTTGCTTTTTTGCTTCACAATAGAAAAATCAATAATGCGGCCAGCAGGGTGATCCACTCTCTAAGATTTGGCCCGTCGACTGTAAAGGTTGGCCACCCCTGGTCTACACTATACTTGAATGAAAGTTTCACTCTGCAGGGAGTGTGCACTGATATGAAACTTCCTGGCTGATTAAAATTGTATGCCGGAACCGGGACCTTTGCCTTTCGCGGGAAAGCGCACTACCGACTGTGCTATCCCGGTTCCGGCACACAATTTTAATCTGCCAGGAAGTTTCATATCAGCGCACACTCCGCTGCAGAGTGAAAGTTTCATTCTGGAAACATCCCTTAGGCTGTAGCTAAGCCATGTCTCCACCATATCGTTTCTTCCAGGAGTGCTAGTCTTGCATGGTTCGCAGGAGAGCTTCTGTGAAGTTTGGAAAGTAGAAGGCGAGGTAATGGCGGAAGTAAAGTTGTGAGGCGGCATCGTGAGTCGTGTCGGGATAGCACAGTCGGTAATGCGCTTGCCCGCGAAAGGCAAAGGTCCCATTTTCGAGTCCCGGTTCCGGCACACAATTTTAATCTGCCAGGAAGTTCTTTTACACTATACTTGTCCGAACTCTTTTGCAGCATTGCTGCGCATTGTGGGTGGTCCCGACGGAGGATATAAAACAAAGAGAAGGGCAGCTTGTTTTGTTATCATCACGATACAGGTGTCAGAGGGTCACGGAAAAGATTCACGTGTGGGTTAGTCATTAAAAGAAAGGCGTTATTCTTTTCGGCTAGATCTGTCTACTAAATTTCTTTCACCAACTTTCTCCTCCGAAAGCGTTGTTTTAGCACCCATCTACACAGGGACAGGGAGACATTATCATCAAAATAAAATGAGAGGAATAAGATGTGAAACGTACAGGCGTTTCGAGAAAAGAACTATGGGCCTTCTTAAAGGTGAATTGCGAACTGGCAATGTAGATATACATGTAGATTTCTCGATAGCAGGGTATTGGAATCATTATAAAGTAGCTTCATCCATATAAAATCTTTCTCCTTGTATGGAATTTTACACACAGAAAAAAGTTTTTTCTTTCTTTTTACACAAAAATTTGTTGTTTTCTTTTATTCACACAACAGTGACCTTTTTTCTCTTTTTTTTAAACACAAGAATGTGTTGTTTTTCTTCTTCCTATGCTTAATACGAGGCGTTACCCAGGTATTTATTTATTCCAGTATTATGTTAAACCACCTTCTCTCTGTCCATCTCCTCTTCCTCCTCCCGTCTCTAATGACCACGCTGTCGATGGGACGTTAAACCCTACGTTTCCTTCCTTCCTTCTTCCTCCTCTATGTACTTCTGCAGTCTCCTTCTCCTGCTGTTGTCCCTCCATCCGTCATTTCTTCCATCCGCTCTCTGTCAATTTTGTCCTCTCTGAATATCTCCGCCCCCCTTCTCTATGTCCATCTCATATCTGCAAACTTCCACGGTGAATCGGTATTAAAGTTTACTACTACAAGCTATCCTCCAATTGCACCATACTGTGGCTCGCAAAGTATAAAAACCTTCTCCAAGAAATCACACATTTTTTTGTCTACGACGACTGGCCTATAGGATTCGTTGCCTCGCCACCGACGAGTGAGAAGTGGCAGAGTGTTGTGTAGTGTGAGCTTTGAACTGACAAAGCTTTTTATGTGCGATAATAATGATATTTTATTTATTTATTTATTTTACAGATGATGAGGTAAACCAAGTTTTGAGAAATTAACGATGATTGAAAGTAATCTCATATTATGAAAAATCAAGGTAAGGGGAGTCATCATTTCATTATTAGGTACTCCGCCTACTTGTTGTACATCTCTGACAGACATTCAGAATGAGAGTTAAAGTTCGTCTTTTTATATTATTTTCTAAATATTTTTCGTTCTCTTGGGCCCGCAGTGTGGAGTATGTCTTTGATTGAGATGTTCAATACCACAATAATTACAAATTATTTTAACACTGCTTTAAACTTTATTAGCTCACTATAAGCTTATTTTGGCCTTAGGCCATCATCAGTGTTCTGTAATACAAGTAATATAGAACAGTTGTTACATATATTCTTATAACATAATTACATAAATTTTTTACAAAGTTTTACTTACATTACCTATAATGTTTATTTGCTGCCTATTTGATTATAGAAGCTGATGTAATGCTTATCTGTGTATGTGCAGCAGCACTGGTTATATGATTAGATTTTTTATCAGTTTTCCACAGTGGCAGTCTGTGGTGGCAGCATCCAACGATATTATAAGTTTACATGGTTACCAGTAATTTATACATTAACATCTTTGGTTTATTGGTTTTTGTATTGGAGTTTTACTATGGATTTGGAATCTTTGGTGTTTATCCATTCTCTTGTTTGTTTATACTGTGAATAAAATTTTCGATTTATTTTTTATGTTTGAGTTCGGTTTGTTCATTTAGTACATCGTTCTGGTTGTTGTGTATATAGGAATATAGTTCGATTTCCTCGAGAATATTCATTCGAAGAAATCGAACTATATTCCCACATGCACAACAACCAGAACGATGTGCTATGTACTGTAACCGTGGTTACAGGTGTCAATACTCCAGTTTGGAGTTGTGCCGGCTTACCCGGTGGATGTCTGTGAGGCTGAGGTGATGGGCAACTGCCACGGTCCCACCAGACGTGCAAGGCGCCTGCCCGCCCAGAGGCGCAGCGCCCGTTGCCACCAGACGCCCGTGCAGGGAGCGCAGCTGCCGCACCAGCCGCTGCCACGCGTCCAGCCGCCCTGCAACACGTGCTCTCGATAACCACTAACCTCCTGTCTCACATCAATCAGTCTTCCTTCTGATGGACCCATTGGCGTAGACGGCAGGGTTGTCAACATGAAATACCTCTGAACAGAGTTTGAATACCCTCTAAATCAGAAGAAAAGCATCCAGATTTCTCCCTTTTAATATAATCACTTAAATACTTAAATAATAATATTTGTAATTACTGTGCTGAAACCCGGAAAGACTGGAGATAACCCAAAGAACTACAGACCAATATCCCTGCTATGTATCTCCTGTAAATTATTTGAGAGAATATTACTGACTAGATTAACTCCGTACATTGAAGCCAACCTTCCAACATACCAAGCCGGTTTTCGAGCAGGCAGAAACTGTTGCGGTGTTGTCCCTTACAACCTATAATGAGAAAGGCTTCCAAAACAAGTTGAAAACTGGACTGGTTCTCATACGCCTTACATCAGCTTATGATACAGTGTGGATCGAAGGACTACTGCTAAAGCTAACCAGAATCATTAAATACAAACAGACCTACACGTTACTCAAGAACATGTTAACAAGCAGAAAAATAATGGTCTCTCTTCATGGCACGAACAGCAAGAGTGTGGTTCTGAATAACGGTCTGCCACAGGGCTCGGCACTATCACCCGCTCTGTTCAATCTGTATATAGCTGACCTACCAGAAACCAAATCACGTAAATTTGCATACGCTGACGACCTGGCCATCGCATACCAAAGTAAACATTTCAACGATCTCAATGAAACATTGAATGCAGACCACAAAGTCCTGAACACATGTTACTCCAAGTGGCACCTACACCCAAACCCCAACAAAACAACCAGCACCATAATGCACCTTAACAATAGAGAAGCACAAACAAAATTACAGCTCACTATGAACGGTCGGCAGATTAGACATGAGAACAAGCCTAATACTTGGGTGTGAAATTAGATCGCACTCTTTCATACAACGCACATTTACAGGACACAAAACAAAAATTAAAATCCCACGATGTTATCCTATCTAAACTAGCGGGAACGACTTGGGTATGTGGAGCGAGTACTTTGAGGACATCAGGACTAGCTCTTGTCTACAGCGTAGCTGAATATTGCTCGCCAGTCCGGATGAGAAGCGCACATGTAGCTAAGGTGGACGTCCAGCTGAGGGAGACTATGCGAATAATGTCAGGTACACTCAGGGCCACCCCCTGTGCTTGGCTCCCTGTCCTTGCTAACATAGAGGCCCCTGAGATTAGGCGATCACAGCTAGTCATAAGAACCCACCAAAAATCCTAGGCAACCTGAACCTACCTATCCATGAAGATCTAAGAGCTACAGACAGGCTTAATTCCAGGACAGCGTTGTGGAAAATCAGCAAAGAGCTTCAAGAGTTCAACTCAAAAACAGCCTGGAAAGAACTGTGGGCTGCAAGTGCACCCGAGAACAGCAATTTGGTGGATGACTCCAACAAAAAGATAGAAGGGTTCAGTCTTCCAAGAAAACTGTGGACAACTTTGAACCGCGTGAGAACAGGTGTCGGTAGATGTAAGCAATTAATGAAGAAATGGGGTCTGACAGACAGTTCTGAATGTGAGTGTGTTGAAACCCAGACAATGGACCATTTACTCGCGTGTGAAGTGTACGGTTATAATGGTCTCTTGAAAGACATACACAGACTCAGAGAGTCCGCCTTAAAGTGGCTTGAGAAAATCTGTAATGTAGTTTAGTACTGTAAGAGCCTTGTATTGTTAGAATAGTTGTATAAGAACAATGTAATTATCTAACGAATATTTGACTTTGTATATGCCGAACGAGTAAATTACTAATTACTATTTTCAACTTTTCAAACAGATTCACGAAAGTAGAAATTATGCTCTTCTGAACTTTGGAATAACGCAGAATGCATAAACGTGATTGTTTTCTCACACTCACATTAGAAGACTTATAAATTCATCAACAATGTCCATCTTAAGTAGGGGAGAGTGGGGCACATTGAATCACAAAAAATTATTTCTCTGTGTTACTCTTCCAATAATTTTATAACAGAGTTGTAATTTTTAGTTTTTAAGTATCCAATGGCCTTATATGATTGCTCTATGAGTAATTTGTTTCAAGCTACCTGTCTCTGAAGAAAAATTGGAAAATGGTTAATAGTGTCCCACATGTGGAGTACAATGAACCACTTTAAATAAGTTTGTTAGAATAACATGTTTAGCATACAAAGTAAATCTTAAATGTATTTTTAAATTAATGTTTACATATTTTCCACGTATACATAATTAAACCTGTAGGCACAAAGTCATGTCTTCTTTGAAATTACCGTACATCAATGGACTGGAAGCTAATTCCAAATTTGAAATATACCTTTCGTCTCTTTGTCACACCATCATTAATTGGTTCTGAAAGCACGTAAAGTACGTTGCTAGCTGAAGCAAAAGATTTTTCTTTTGCCTTTCCTGGCATTTTGATTGTAGTTCAAATTTGGTCAAAACCAAAACTTCTGTTTCTGATCATTTATCCAATTTTTCAAAGTTGTATACAGATTAACAGGGTCATCCAGATTGTCATTGCTATCTGCTCTGCTCATGAAGATTCCGATTTGCCTATTTATTGGGATTTTAACAAGTTTTTCTCTGGTGTATCAACTGGGGCACAATGAACTATAACTCACCGTGCCCCAGGAGAACTTGGTTGAATGTGCTCCAAGAGTAGATATTTCAAACAAAGCTCTAGTGAAGTTATATATGAACATTGATAATATATGAAGATATTCATCATTAAACACAATATTCATATTGTTATAATGACATAGTTTCTGTGAGCTTCGTGCAATCCTTTGTTGTTGTTGTGGCCTTCAGTACGGAGACTGGTTTGATGCAGCTCCTCACCGTACTCTATCCTGAGCAAGCCTCTTCATCTCCTTATAAGAACGACAACCGACATCCATTTGAATTTGCTTACTGTATTCCTCTCTTGGTCTCTTTTGTGTCCCAGCCTCGTCGCCGCTTTTGTGTCTCGTTTCCGTCGTAGGTGTCGGTGTCCGAGTGGAAAGAGACCGACACAGGAATAAAGGTAGCACGCTTGTGCATGTACGGAGGGGAGCAGCCAGTGGGACAGCAGAAACTAGAAACACTAGAGTAAATTAGAACGAGATATATATCGCACAGAATGTATACAATACTTAACTTTTACATAGCTCAGTACTGCAGAATGCTTATACATAGTTGAGCTAGAGGCCTGCCTAGTGCCTATCCGATAGCCAAGTCTTCACTGGTGCCTATCTGATTCCGAAGTGTTAACTGGTTCCTATCTCAGTCCCAAGTGAACGATGTCGTTCAGTGGTGGCCACGAGCGGAGTTGTAACAGAGGGCGCTCGTGGCTGACGTCGTAAGAACGCCGCGCCGTGCGTGCATGGCGGCGCGCGGCGAAAGTAGGTGGCGCGCACTTTGTACTTGTGCGACACACAGTCTCCCTCTGTGATTTTTAAAAATGTTCAAATGTTTGTTAGGCTTAAGGGAGTTAACTGTGGGTTCATCAATTCCTAAACTTACAAACTACCTATGAACTACCTTAATACAAAGACGATCCAAATATCCATGCCAGAGGGGGGGGGGGGGGGAGGATTCGAACCCCCGACGGGGAACGGCCTCGCGAATCGGAGAATAGCGCCTCAATGCGCTTGGCCACTCCGCCGCGGCTGCGTTTTTTACCCCACACACTTCCCTCCTTCCCTCTAAATTCACAGTTTTTCACAATGTTGACTGGAAGGTAGCAGGAATAAAATACAGGGAGCAAAGAACTATATTCAACTTGTACAACAACCAGACAGCTATTATTAGAGTCAAAGGGCATGAAAGGGTCGCAGTGGTTGGGAAGGAAGTAAGATACAGTTGTAACCTTTACCAAATGTTGTTCCATCTGTACAATGAGCAGGCAATGAAAGTACGGAAGGAGAAATTTGGAGAGTTCTTTAAAGTGCAGGGAGAAGAAATAAAAACATTGCGGTTTGCCGATGACATAGTAATTCCGTCAGAGACGACAAATTGAATGGGATGGACAGTGTCTTGAAAGGAAGATATAAGATGAACATTAACAAGAATAAAACGAAGGTAATGGAATACAATGTCAGAAAATCAGGCGATGCTGAAGGAATTAAATTAGGTAAATCAGACAATAAAAGTAGTAGATGAGTTTTGTTATTTGGGTAGCAAGAAAACTCTGATGGGCGAAGTATAGAAGATATCAAATGCAGAATGGCTTTGGGAAGAAAAGCGTTTCTCAAGAAGCGAAATTTATTGACATCCAATATTAATTTAAATGTTAGGAAGTCCTTCCTGAAAGCATTTGTCTGGATTGTAGCATTGTATGGGAGTGAAACGTGGACCATAAGGAGTTCAGACAAAAAGATAACAGAATCTTGAAATGTGGTGCTTCAGACGAATGATGAAAATTAGAAGGGTAGATCACGTAAATAATGAGGAGGTGCTTAAACTAATTGGGGAGAAATGGAGTTTCTGGCATATTCTGACTTAGGGAAGGGATAGATTGGTCGGACACTTCCTGAGGTATCAAGAAATAGTCTACTTAGCATTAGACGGAAATGTGTGGGGTAAAAATCGTAGAGGGAGACCGAGGGACGAATACAGTGAGCAGATTCAAAAGGATGTAGGTTGCCGAACTTATTCTCTGATGAAGACACTTGCACAGGACAGGGTAGCGTGTAGAACTGCATCAAACCAGTCTGCGGACTGAAGACCACACCAACAACATATTAGCCAAAGTTGTTTTGCTCATCCTCTGCAAGTGCGTGAATCTCTCGGAATTGTCGTCTTGTTGAGTTAGAAGGTTTCCCTCAGTAGTTCATCAGGAAATTTTCGAGAATATCGATTTTTTGAAACGATAGCTTTTTCCAAAACTGGCTTAGAGTTGCTCAGAGAATCGACCTAGAAAAGGGGGTTTTCTTTTGTTTTCTTTGTGAAGAGTTGTAATATGAATCTATTAAAGAATTTTTTAGAGCTTTTTAATTGTATCAAAGAACGTGTTTGAAAAGTTGGCTCTATTTTGGGCCTGTTTTTAAGACTATTTCTATTTTTATGCTACAAAAGGAACTGTTATATTTTAAAACAAATAATGTTGTTCTATGACCTTCTGAGGCCGAGATGAATATTTGTGTTAGAAAAATCTAGTGGGCATAATTAACATGTTACAGTGTTGTGCTTCATGGAGCTTAATATTGAATAGTTATATTATTAAGAAAAAATACTAGGATATGTTGCATTGATTTCTAGTATTACTAATCGATTAGTAAAGTGAAGCGAGTAGTGCCTTGAGCTAGAGCAGGTGACCTGCTGTTACGAAAGGGCATAAGAGGGGGGGGGGGGGGAGACTGGCGCATATTTTCTCTTCGAACACCTGAGAGCCCCGGAAATATTTAAATTTCATTTAACTTCTACTTTTACGTTTATTACCGTTTTAATCCTGTATTGTTACAACATTATATTTAAATTACTTGCTTAAGTATTGGATCGCCTTGCTGCTGAGCGCGAGGTTTCTCGCCGTCAGAGGTTCGAGTCCTCCCTCGGACATGGGTCTTTGATGTGTCCTCAGCATACGATACTTTACGTTTAAGACGTTTGTAAGCCTAGGGACTGAGGACCAACGTAGTAAGTCCCTTATATTTACAAACATTTGAAGATTTCATTTATTGATTCTTACCTTAACCTGGTTTCTTTAACATTTACTTCATCACTTCATAACTTGAATGATTTTTCATATAATATTGTATAACTTGAACAGATAGTTTATTGGACAGCGCCGAAAAGATTGTGACCGGGTACACATATTATCACGCTGAGTCATAAAGATGATACCTTCTGACGTCGCTAGATTAGGTCATGATCGAATGTTCGAACAGTTCCGGAGATTTGCCGAACTGTGACGTAAATTCGAGTCTTGTTCAAACCCAGCTCTGAAAGTAACCCATGGCCCATCAGGAAAGGCAGTAAAGATAGCACAATGCCAGAGATATCAAATTAGAATTGATCACCACATCCGAGGCACGCCGGCAGTGGCGTATTTTCATATTTAGTGCTGTGGCGGATTTTCACATTTGCCGCTATTCCGATTTTGCCACCTCTAGCGATCTCTAAAACTCGATACCCTATTTCACAATCATACTAATTATAAATTTTTGGCAATGAAATGGTATCTTTATGTTTTGTGTACTACCGTATTAATTATACCACCTATTTTCCGTAATTAGTAGGACTATGAACTACGGGATCGCTGTGTCACTTCCTAGATTACATTACAACCCAACTATTTGGTTAATATTGCCCAAGAAATAGTTTTGTGTATTTCTGAGCTAATAAAACCACAATCACGTCCTACTAATACTGTGGGGGGGGGGGAGGGGGGGACGTATGCCTACATACTTATTACACAATAATATGTATTCGCTAAACATAATTAAATTTATTTTATTACTCTTAGGGCCGTTTTCACCAACAGATGTTAAAAGTGGCATTAGTAAATGTAATGTAACATTTGTTAAAGCGTTTATAAGACTGTTAAAATTCTATCATTTCACGAACTTGTTTTCTGAAAATGTTAACAAACACGTGTTAACGCTGAGAGAATTGTAAATATTGCAGATCTAGAAGGCTGTGAATGATTCGTATGATTTTCTGAACGTACTACAATGCGCTTTTGTTTTTGTTTCCTTTGCCGACAATATTTGATTAAAGTAAGCACACAACTTAAACAAGTGCGGATGAACAAAATCTGAAGAGAAGTCGTGTTACAAATTTTTCATCTTTGGAGGAAGAATTATTGGTTGAACTAATAACTAAATATAAAGATATTATAGAAAATAAGAAGACAGATATGGCAAACGTAAAAGTTAAAGATGCATCGAGGGAAAAATTACAAGAGAATTTGATTCTAATGCTAATGTGACGACAAGAAATACAAAGCAACTTCGCCAGTATTATACTAATTTGAAGCGAAGTGCGAAGAAGGACAGGAGTGAAGAGAGACTTGAACGGTTCCAGACGGCCGGTGGAAAGTGCATTAAAAAAGTTAATGACATAAAAACGCAACGTAATTAACACTTGAAGCAAAGGTGAGATCGGCATATTTCTATTAGATCCATATTCCAACCTCTCCTGCAATTCCTCGGTAATCTTCAAAACAACCTGTTTTGACAGTCTTTCCCTCTGAAGAAAATCTTTATCCGATAGTTCGTCGAAATCATTTCGCCTCATAGGCAGTTCTCTATTGCGAATGCCTTTTAGACGATCCAAATATAGCAAATCTACATAGAAAGCTGCATTTGCGCCCGCCATCTTGACAATACTACAATTGTTAACGCCTTAACAACAGAAATATGGACTGTTAGTTTAACACGGATGTTAAGCTAACATAAGTTGATGTAATGCAATGTTTGTTTTAACTAATGCTACATAGACTAACAACCGTGTTAACTCTCAACATCTGTTGGTGAAAACGGCCCTTACAGTTTAAAAATTTTTGCCCCAGATTCGCGCTCCTAAAATGTGCAGCCCTCGACTCCAGCCTACTCATTCTGCTGGTAAATCCGTCACTGCACACTCGTCACTTTTATTCAGCAACCACAGAATAACATAGAGAGGCCTCACAATGACAGTGAAATGAAGCCGGCTGAGAGCGCGACACCCAACCAACATGGAGGCCGAGCGCCAGCCGGCCACAGCTGCGAGCACAGGGTAGTTCATTGAGTTCGCGGGCTGTTAATTTCTTTTTCATATATTTTAAGGCGTTCCTTTTTGACAATCTATTTCGGCCATAAATAATTAGAAATTTCAGCTAGGGATAGCAAAGCCTACTATTATATAAAATAGAAGCAGATTTTTCCTCTGTCCCTTTAACCTTTTATAACTCGAGGAGTACTGAATGTATCGTCATGCGGTTTCTTTTAATTTCTTCTTTAGCATCCTGGGATAATCTTAGGCTGTGTTTAATGTCAATACGAATATATATGAAAAAAATAAGAAGCATAACGTAGAATCGTTTGCCACATGTGCACTTGGTTTACATGTGATCTCGCGCCGCCGGCCGCGGTGGCCGAGGGGACTGCGGCGCGCCAGTCACGGTCTACACGGCCACTACGGTCGAGGGTAGGGTTACCATATGTCCGTCTTCAGAAAAGAGGACATTTCTAGATTCATAAAAAACCTTCTCTCTCTCTCTTTCTCTCTCTTGCTCTCTCTCTCTCTCACTCTCTCTCATATTGACAACTCAAGTACTAGTGATGCCTCTACTGTAGTATCGGAGTCTTGTTTGTAATACATCACCGAGCTAGGTGGCGCAATGGTAACGTACTGGACTCGCATTCGGGAGGACGGTGGTTCAAATCCACCTCCGGCCATCCAGATTTAGATTTTCCGTGATTTCCCTAAATCACTCCAGACAAATGCCGGGATGGTTCCTTTCAAAGGGCACGGCCGATTTCCTTCCCTATTCTTACCCAAACCTCCGAGCGTTAGCTCCGTCTCTAATGACCAAGCTGTCGACGGGACGTTAAACTCTAAGCTTCCTTCCTTCTAATACATCTTAGGCACCTTACGAAATTTGTTTATCTGCTTACAAATTAAGAAGCATGAAATGGTGAGACACATAGAAAGAATTACATGACTACATAGCTGTGAAGACCTAATATTTCATTACTTCACAACTTGTAATCATCGTCTTAAGTGCTGAACATTTTTTCCATACTTATAAGAACGGTAACCATAGCACTGTAAAATCGTCTCGAATAAAGTAACTGTAAAAATTATCTAAGCGTACCTTGATATAGCTATGCTTCCATTTCGGATCAGACCGACGTGACTATATACATGATTAGCCCAGGTGAAAAAAGCAATGAATAAAATAAACTTTTAATTTACCGTACAAAGGCTCCCAATTAATTATTAAAAACTACTCAGCTTTTAGGACAAAAGCTTTAAATCGATGTTTCAAAACACTGTTTATGTGGTTACGTCTCTTTGGTCGTAAACAGGCGAAAGGTGAATCGGCAATGGTGACTGTGGCATCTGACCTTATTTTTGTATGAAGTTTTGAACAAGGATTTAACTTATGTATAACGAACATTGCACTAGCTTTTGATCTTAAAATCATAAGTGTGGTTGACAGACAACACACAGAACTGCTGAGTCCCAGCACGAAGACTGGACGTCTTATTTTTGGGTGTCACACAACACTCCGACCAGAGAAAGGGGGGAAGAGTTTTATGGTATGCTATGTGTATTGCACCCTCTTGCATTGTTGCAGACGTATGTTTTTAATTGGCCGCTTCGAAGCTCGTATTCCTCGAAAATTGCCACGCCAATTATTTCAATTGTTCCGAAGTAGCTCGACCTCAGAGCAGCGATGACACAGAAACGAGAAAATTAAAAAAATCACATTGCTTCAAGAAAGGTTAAAGTCTCTAGTGTTAGTGCTTGTGACAGTTGAGAGAGTTGTATTTACGCACTTTCAAGTTGAAGCATTGCACAACGCAAAAAAGAGGACATTTCCCAATTTTGTTAAAAAAAACCGGCCGGACTATTTTTAGGGTCCAAAAATGAGGACATGTCCGGGTAAAAGAGGACGTCTGGTAACCCTAGTCGAGGGTTCGAATCCCCCCTCGGGCATTGATATTTGTGCCGTTCTTAGTGTAAGCTAGTTAATAAGTAGTTTGTAAGTTTAGGGACATGACTCCGTAGTTAAGTCCCATAATCTATACAAACATTTGATCTCGCGCCCTTTTTTCTTTTCTTTTCTTTAATCGTCGTGAGTTCTATAATTCTAAACTATGTACTTTGGCGCAGGTCTCATAGTTACGCTACAAAGGTCACGAAAGTGCGAAAGTGGTAAATCATTCTACGTTATTATTCTTACTTCAATAATGTCTCATCTTCGTGGTGGCATTTAATATAGCCCACGTTGAACACAGAAATACGCCGAACAAATTGAAAGAAACCGCATCACGATACGTTCTGCAGTTCTCGAGTTAAAGTAGTGTAACGATTACCCGTGCAAAACCGGAGCGGCTCAGGTAGTTCGTAATCTATCTATCTATCTATCTATCTATCTAGTCTATCTATCTATCTATCTATCTATCTATATATATATATATATATATATATATATATATATATATATATATATATATATATATAAGGCTTGTGTGTGTACGTGCTGACAGACTTTTCTCCATGACCACATCTGCCACCCACTCGTGGTTGTGGTGGTAGTTAACCCTTGGTCTAATGATGTTAGCAAGGGAATTTGGTGGCGTGCGTGGCAGTGGATGAGTGTGACGAGCAAAAATTCGCAAAATATGCAATAAATACTCTTAGGAAAAGCTATATAATCTGTGACTTACGAACTTTACGGTACGAGTCACAATCTGTTTATTCTTTCAATCGTCAGACATTGCTGTCCTTTCAGACTTTAATAACGACGAGGAATATCAAATACGCATTTTTTTAAATAGATCACACGTTTCCGTCAACCACACATTACCGACTGTGAACAGAGACACAAAACAAAGATAAAAATACTCATGAGACATTGATCACTCCTGGAAGCGTGATGGAAACACAGACATACATTAATGAATGTCTCTTAGGCCAGAGATATTGATATACCTGCGCCAGTAAGCTCAATGGTTTGTGCTAATTAGTGATCTCTGATACATATAGCCGCGACACTCTTTGCTGTGAAAGGTGTTATCGTTTGACAGCTGTGTCAAGAAAAACTATGCGACGTAGTCCTACTCTCATCCCGACGGCCTCCTGTGATAATGTTGGCAACAGATGTTGAGTAACGAGAATCATGTGACATCGTCATAAGCCAATCGCGTGACACGCAAATATTTTGTCGTGAAATCAAGCATACAGCAGGAACAGCAGTATTTATCTTCACTCTATGTGGTTCGGTCATCTTTGCAACGATTTTATATCGTGTTATTGATGTTGCCAACATAAAAACACGAGGCCGCCAGGATAGAAAGTAAAATTTTACCGAATCAGATACATCCGTTGTTGTCACATCTCATTATGACCAGCACTTTCACGCGAAACTCTTTTGCATAGAGTCTCATGATTCACACAATCTTACAATTCATTCCAAATTCCTATTCAAGAAGATATTTGTGAAAACTGTTACAAACCAATATTCGCACTTATCCAATATCGTTTCCAGAAATGTAATTTGCCAGCTGCCTTCGGCGCTGCTGTTGCAATGTGTAACAAAATTGAGAAACGACGCGTAATATCAAATATATAAGTTTTTAACTTCTCAGCGCGTTTTCCTCAATCACACTTTACCGACGATCAACAGAGACAAAGATGAAAATGCAGATAGGCTAACAAATGAACAATAGAGCGCTACACTACAGTCACAGTCATACTTCTGTTAGTTGGTGTGGGTGATTTAATATTGCTCATCGCATATCTTCATCAAAATGCCAAAGCGTAAGACTGTGCTCACACAAACTTACGTGAATTCGAAACGAAGAAAACTAGCACGACGAAACGAAACGGAAGAGGAAAGAGAAGGGACACTTAACAAAATTGCTCGAAAGGATGCAACGAATTAGAGACGGCAGAAGTGAACAAGAAAGAGCAAAGGATTCCGAAGCAACGAGACTCGGAGTGTCTTCACGTGCCCGAGGGGGGATTCGAACCCCGACCGTAGTGGCCGTGCAGACCGTGACTGGCACGCCGC
Organism: Locusta migratoria; assembly: GCA_026315105.1. Taxonomy (NCBI): domain Eukaryota; kingdom Metazoa; phylum Arthropoda; class Insecta; order Orthoptera; family Acrididae; genus Locusta; species Locusta migratoria. The sequence goes on from CM048746.1 coordinate 545,434,981, forward strand.
AGACCGCTCGGCCATCGCGGACGGCTTTCGTGATTGGATTTTCGAAACGAGTGCATTTTTACGTGTGATTTGATCTACACTACTTACTTTCCTGAAAAATGGCAAGTTCATACAGTTCTGCAATCTGATAGGAATATTTTTCAGTTCCGCTTTATCAGCAACATTTCCTCAAAAATGAGTGAAATTAATTACATTAATTTATTTGTTATTTAAACTTCATAGATAAATGTGCATTGCGTTACTATACACATTCTGTTTTTGCTGACCTATTTGCGGAATCCTAAAGAACTATAATATACACAGGTCCCTTTTTAACAACCGTTGCGAAGCACGGGCATATAAGCTAGTAGAATAAATAAAAAGTATTTAGTCGTAATTATTTAATGCCGAAATTTGTATCGCAGATTATAAATGGTTATCAATATTGGTCACAGAAAGAACAAGTGAATGGGCAACAGAATCAGTGCTCGCTGGTCGGCAAGCTCGCTGAAAGTAACGAGTAGAATGTGAAGAGTTCCACCTCTCCAATGTATCCAAATTTGTGAGAAAACCAGGGGAGCTATAAAAAAGTTGTTTAAATCAAAATAAAAGTTCATTTCATTAAGTTATCTACAACTTTCTCGCTGACGAGAAGTTCCTGACCGCAAAACAAAAACAGTAGCAGGCGACTAACTTTTCCGTGTCGCAATTTTTAATTTGATATAAAAGTAATAGTTTCAATTATTATTTTTATACAAACACAATACGAATTGTACTTGCTAAGAACACTGTTGCATTCCTTCAGTATTCACCTGTCTGCGAAAAAAATTTGGTAATTTTTTTCGTATCCTAACGGGGTTCAAATAGCAATGTTACTGAGGCGAGCGCCATTTGAAGAACTAGGCATTTATCGCCCCAACTCCGTTTCTACACCCAATCAAGATGGCTGCCGGGCTTCACTGCCTGAATGCTGATGTAGGCGGTATAGCGTCTCTGTGTTAATCTGTGCTCGCTGCTTTTATTATATTTTTGCCTCTCAACTAAAGTACACACATTTAGGCATTTAAAATCGCAACTTAGCGGTGAAGTTCACATACATCTTCGTAACAGAGCGAAAAAGGTAGCTATTGTTGGTAAATCGGTCCGGGGGAAGGGGCGCGAGTTGCAAGACCGTTGCAGGACGAGGAGGACATAAGCGAGCGACCAACATTTCGTTGTTAAGCGCTCATTCGGATGACCTACGTTCGGGTATTCGGCACTCTATACAACCTCTGGCAGACAAGGAGCAACACATTATGTATTGTAATCTATATAATTCATTTTTTACAACAAAAAAAAGGAGAGAAAGGGTCAAAGATGCTGATTATAGCATATATTCCCGAAATGTTCAAATGTTTGTTAAGCTTATGGGACTTAACTGCGTGGTCATCAATCCCTAAACTTACAAACTACTTATGAACTAACTTATACTAAAGACAACAGAATATCTATGCCCGAGGGAGGATTCGAATCCCCGACGGGGAACGGCCTCGCGCATCGGAGCATAGCGCCTCAGTGCGCCGCGGCTATATATTCCCATCAAGGTGGTTAGAACAAAGGAAGATAGCTTTATCTATGCTCAGAACAGGATTGGTTGAAGCCAGGATGGCATGCTTTTGCACCCAAAACAAAGATTTCTCACTTAAACACTGTGTGAATATTGCCCTCTTTACGTAATATTACTAAATTGACAGTCATATCGGAGTATTTACTTACATATGACGTACATTTCAACGACTAGAACTACTATATACACTTACTACAAGTAGCGTTCTGGGCACAAACAAATACCAGAGTGCCTAGTTTGCTGGCTTCACTTTTGCAGTGTTAGGGCTTCTCCAGAGATTCTAACCTCTTTGTTTCCCATCAATGATCTGTATACATCATTGATCTCTATACTCTCTGGATGTTGAACTTCAGTTTTCTTAGCGTGCCAGCCATAGATATTCGTATTTAGTTCCTTGCCAAATTCAAACATGGCTGCTGAGAAGCGTTTAAAGAAAAAGAGAAGAAAATATGTTTCCATTCCGTTCCCATATCAGCCTACAACATCGAATATTGAATTAAATTCCAAGTCAAGAGGTAAGCAAGGAATTCTTTGTCACGTAATAACTGATGGAAACTCGTTTGCCAAATTTAAACATGGCGGACAATGCGAAATCCTGTGCAAATCATATGAATGTGCAGGCACGCTGCAATTCAATGCTCAGACACCAGAGTTATACATCCAGTTTGTATAGAGATCACTGGTATACATACTGGATGTATAACTCTGGTTCTGAACATAGAATTACAGCGTGCCTGCACATTCAGATGTTTTTCATACGTTTTCGCATTCTCCGCCATGTTTAAATTTGACATACAAATTTCCAACAATTAATACATGATAAAGCATTGCTACTTAACCTGTTGATTTGAAATTTACGTCAATACACGATGTAATAGGCTAATATAGGAGCGTAATTTAAACGTATTTTCTTCTCGTTTTCTTGTAATGCTTCTTAGAAACCATATTTGAATTTGGCAAGAAACGAAATAATAAAATCTATGGCTGTCTCCCTCAGACAGCTGAAGCAACATCCAGGTAGCATAGAGATAATTGTTTCCCATGTACATAATTTGTTGCTCCTTGTCTGTCAGAGGTTGTGTTGAACGGGAGACAGCACTGTTGTCTGTTATTCTGCTGCGCGAATCCGTGATGTTTAGATGGAGAGTTATGTTATGTCGGACATATCAGACGGAGGATGATTTTTCAGTGAGATGTTCCCCGATGTTCGTGGCAATAAAGAATGGATTTAAGGTGCTGTCGCGGAATGACTATACATATGGAATCAGGTAATGTGAGCAAAGTTTCTATTTGTTGTTGGCGCAATCTTCGAGCTACTATAACGTATAAATTACAATTCGAACAACTATTGCGAAGTCGTGTTATCTATTGTACAAATTTCGGTCATATGTTCAGAGATTTGACAACTCCCCCTTTCGGTCCAAAGTATTTCGTGAGAAAAGCAAAGATAAATAATGACTAGGCCTACTTGAAATCTCCTGCATCACTTCTAATTGTTTATAATAACACCAAACGAAGATAATAATTCTCACGCCAATGTGATTCGCCTTTGTCGCATTATAAATCGTAATTTCATTCTTTATCAAGATATGAAGAATGTCATTAAAGGGTAGATGGAAATCTTAACACTACAGTGCAGTGCTGATCCTGTTGGCTGTAAGGTGAATATTGGAACTGTTCCAAAAAATAAATAAATAAATAAATAAAATAAAATAAATGTTCAAACGTTTGTAGAACTTCTGGGACTTAACTAGGGGGTTATCAGTCCCTAAGCTTACAAACTACTTATGAACTATCTAAGACTAAAGACGGCACAAATATCCATGTCCGAGGGGGGATTCGAACTCCCGACCGTAGTGGCAATGCAGACCGTGACTGGAGCGCCTCAGTCTCCTCGGCCACCGCGGCCGGCAGGAGCTGTTCCCATGCTCACGGAATATTCCTAATTGGGACAAACTTTATCCTCCCAAATAACATCCCCCACTGGCAAATAAATAAATTGAACCCAAACAGAATAACAAACCCAATGGCTGAATAGAGCATGCAAGACGCTCTCAAGCAGCCCGCCCATACTCGTTCAGTTGAAAAAAAAAATCGTAAATTCGAATAGTCGGTTATCAGTATTCGTGAGGAAGAATTTTTAAGAAGCAGTTGCAAGTATGCTTGTTGTTGAATGATTTCTATCAGGAAAAATGAAAGTAAAAACTTCTTAAAAGTTTTACTCGGAAAAACTAATTTTGTGAACTGCAGTAGGTACGTTTTCTAACCAGACAGATTTAATACGTGACAGTGTTAAAAATTGGGTAATATCCAAGTACCCTAGGGACGTTGGCAAAGTATATTATACGATCGTTCTTTCTGCGAGCGATATGTACCGAACGAGTAACTTCGCGGCTGCGAAATTGGAAGTTATTTTGCTCGGTGACTAGGGAATGTCATATAATATATCAGACATTGTTTTCTCTCGCGAACAATGAATATTATATTTCGTTGCTATCAGTTACTATTGTGCGTAGAAAATTTTCGTTAGAAGTAGTTCTCATTAAGTATAGTGAAATCTCCAATGGGGAGAGTGTATTGGAATATCGACGTGTAGTAATCATTTATGGCGTACGCGTTATCGACAAGGAAGACAATGTCACTTATGAGTGAGGTAAGTGGCAAATTCCTTACAAATTCTTCAACTACGACAAAGAAAGAACGTAAACAGAGATTTCTTCCGGTTCGTCCTTTGTCGAATACGTTCTCCATTCCGCGACACTCACTCGTCCGTACACATCATTCCCACCGAGAGAGAGAGAGAGACAGAGAGAGGAATCCAAATGTTTGTAATGCCATTTGTAATGCCATGGGACCACATTGTAGTGGTCATCAGTCCTGAGTTTGACTTATGGTAAGGACAACACATACACTTTGTATTATTCACTGTATTATTGATATTACCTTTTTGCATTCATCTCCATTTATGGAACGTGAGATTCAGTTTAGAAAAACTATTGTTACACATAAAATTTATATAGTTGATATTCGTAGTCAGATTTACTACGGTTGCGGCTATTGTAGCTCATAATACATTGGCAACAATGCAGTCAGGATTAAGGACAATTGCTTCTGAATTTGTGATAATACTAGACTGTGATAATACACTGATAGGAAGATCACACGGTTATCGGATTTTTTATAATTTATTTGTTTATATTATTGTGGTACGATAATTTGGAACACAAATAACAATCAGCCAAAGACATTTGATGTAACTCTAAAAATTTTTTGGAGAGAATCAACTTTGAAGGATTTCACTTTCATTACATGTAGCAAAGGCGGAGCTTCCGACGATCGGCATGGCACATTCGGTAGCTTTGTAGATTGACAACCAAATAATCGTACGATTTGATGTTCGAATCCCCTCACATCTGTGTTTAGATGTGTTCGAATACCATCACTATTTAAATGTAAAATTCATCTAATAGATACTAATTAATACACATTCAACCATAATTTTTTGCTTATTCTTACTGTTCGATAGTTTATAAAATGATGTTAATAACGAGAATCAATTTTTAAAAAACAAATTACGTTTTTGGGGCAATACTGACAAATCAGATACACTTTATTTGAACTAGGTTCATCTTATTATACCACATATGTGATGTCATACATAAGAGGGTAGTTTCCAAGAATGTTTGCAATCTGAGTCGCCGGGCCTCTAACGATATATAATAGAACGCGCGACTCTAAATCGATGAAAAGGCTATTGTCGCGCGACTGAAATGTGTTTATATTGGTCACTAAAGAGACTACAAAAGACTTTCTGATGTTCGCAACAACCATTGAACATGCCTTGGAAACCCAGTACCATAGAATAAGGGGAATAATGACAATTAAATAAATAAAAAAGTGTTTGTTAGCTTATGGGACTTAACTACGGGGTCATCAGTCCCTAAACTTACAAAGTACTTATGAACTAGCTAATCCTAAGGACGGCACAAATGTCCATGTCCGAGGGGGGATTCGAATCCCCGACCGTAGTGGCCGTGCAGACCGTGACTGCAGCGCCTCAGTCCCCTCGGCCACCGCGGTCGACTGAAATAAATAATTAATGCTGTTCCTCTACTGCGGTGGAGTGACGAGCGTTCTAAGGCGCCTTGCTGCGGAGCGCGTGGTTGCTCGCCGTCGGGGTTCGTGTCCTTCCTCGGCCATGGCTGTGTCTGTTGTCCTTAGTGTAATTTAGTTTAAGTATTTTGTAAGTCTAGGGACTGAAGATCCTATAGGTTTACAAACATTTGCTGTTTCTGCTCTATCCCTTGCAGGCCTAATTTTTTTCTGGAGGAAATAAATTATATTTTGTGCTGTAATCCTCTTAAGTTGCATTTTTAATGATTTTAGAGGCAAGGTTTATGCAGCTGTATGCACCCTATTTTACTACTACAAAATTTGGTATACTGAGAAACAAGGCATTTTTATGAACTAAAATAATTTTGTAGTACTAACTGTTATACAAAATAAACTGTTCATACAATAATTACCACGAAAAATAACAACTACTACATTCAGTTATTTGGTGGAATACAAGTAACGCAAAACTTTTCTTGTTTTTCTTTGAAGTTCGCAAACTGCTACGCAGTGCAACACTCACTTGTTGATATTTTATTGCGATTTTCCACAGGTGGCAGCAAGGGTGCGTGATAAAAAGATTGAACATTCACTGTCGTATAAAAGTTTTTCCATTGAGAAAAATTGTTTCTGATCCATCTTAGACATCGTGGAAGTTACGTACACTATTCTAGCCAGTGCGTCTGAAAGGACTATAGTTCACAGACTCTTGTATGTACCTTTTATTATTTATTTATTTATTTGACATGCCCCATTACATAGTAATATTACATGTTCTTGTATTTACCTTGGACGATTAGTAAATTATTTTGCCAACATTTGCATACTAACCTGCCTTTGCCATAAGTAAAATTTAACCTTCATTCCTTAATAATAGTACGTTCTATAACATTTATCCTTTGCGGCAGCACTAGCCACATCATCCATTTAGATTCACACGTTCGATATAATATTTGCTGTCGTTTGACGCCCGACGTCTTCGACCGCAAATCTCCTTCGAAATTACGTATAAACGTCGTAAAAATATAGAAAACTTTGTTTTCACGGCATCGAGTACATCGAATAAACGCTCCATTTTTACAGTAGCAATTGTTCTTTTTTAATACATCAGTGGGAATCCAAACATCATTTACATTCGTGAAGATTTCCCTTGCAGGCCTACTTCATAGCTTAGAAGTAAACATGGCATACTTCATTTACGCAGGAGGTGGAAAAAATAATACGAACTCTTAACATTGACACAATATTTATTTATTAATAAGAAGCTGACCCGCCAATGGCTTTGAGATCTGCAACTCTTAGATACAAACTCGTAAAGTGACTTTATAATTTACAACATAGTGTTATCCATTCTTGTACCAAAACATTCACCAATTTCTTCAAAGATGTTGGACCTGTAAACTCCCCGTTTGTCATACGCATGGGCGCTCATACTCATTCATTAATGATGCTACAAATGGTTTCAAAATTGTATTCAATCAATCGTCCACGCTATTTTTATTTGCCACGCCCTTTTCCAGTGATTGGGCTGTTATAATTTCACTTCACTGTTTGTTGTCTGAAGTTATCTAACAAATGCTTGAAACGCTTGATGTTCCTTAAACCTTATCTGCAGATGTCCGATGATGGCAGTTTATTAAACGGTATAATAAAAAAATTATCAAGCTCAATAAACTGTTACTAAAAACGCAAAATAGAATTCTGTAGAAATATTCAAACTTCTCGACTGTCACTAGGCATTGTTATAAATTGAATGGTGAAGATGAAAATTTTTGATAGGCCCGGATTCGAACCCGAATTTCCCGTTTCGAGCATGTGGTCGTCTCAACTTTTTTCTTTTGGGAGATGGCTGGTTGCGGGCATTGTATCGGGTGTGCTTTATGTTGATTGTTGTGTTCTGGGCTCAGCTTTCAGCCTTTGTCAAAATGTGCTGAGCTAACACTCTGCCACCATTGAAACTATCCAGACATGCTAACAACCCTGCCAAAATTTTCAACGCCGCGCGGGAGTGGCCGAGCGGTCTGGAGCGCCACGTAACGGATCGCGCGGCCTCTCGCGTCGGGGTTTCGAATTCCCCCTCGGGCGTGGGTATGTGTGTTATCCTTAGGTTAGTTTAACTTAGTTTAAGTAGTTTGCAAGTCTAGGAACTGATGACCAACCTAGTTTGGTCCCATAAGAATTACAAGTATCTGAAATTTTCAACTCATTGCACACTACGATAGGCGTGTCCCCTGCCCATTACTTCCTCTCGCTCGCAGATTTCACTGTATTCCCGCAAGGGATCGGGCATATTTGTGCATCCCCATAATAGGGTATTTCACTAAGTGTGTTTGCCTCTGTAACTTATAAAATAATAGGTGACGGGAAATTGTAATTTTTGTATCCCAACTTCGTCGCCGCTTTTGTGTCCCAGCCTCGTCGTCGGTGTCGGTGGCCGAGTGGAATGAGACCGACACGCTGGTGCAGGTACGGAGGGGAGCAGCCAGAAACTATAAACACTCGAGTAAATTAGAAAGAGATATATATTGCACAGAATGTAACAATACTTAACTTTTACATAGTACTGCAGAATGTTGATACATAGTTGTTAGAGGCCTGCCTAGTGCCTGTACAATAGCAAAGTCTTCACTGGTGCCTAACTGATTACGAAGGTCCTAACTCGTTGCTATCTCAGTCCGAAGTGACCGGTGTCTTTCCGTGGTGGCCACGAGCGGGGTTGCAGCAGAGGGCGCTCGTGGCTGTCGTCGTGAGAACGCCGCGCCGTGCGTGCATGGCGGCGCGCGGCGAAAGTAAGTGGCGCGCACTTTGTACTTGTGCGACACCACACCCCTCCCCCCCAAACCGCCGCGCCGTCGTGGCGTAGGGCTGAGGGCCACGGCGACGGCACTGGGAGGAGGGCCTGGGCGGGGGCGTTACTGGTGGGACGGGCGTCGTAGCTGAGGCCGGGATCGAGACGCCGTCCGCGCCCCGGCATCTGCCTTGAGATCCTCCAGGGAACCCGCCGAAACCTGGGGAAGGGCGCACCCCCCCGCCCAGAGGGAGCAGGTCATCTTCTTCTGAGGTGCGTGGCCCAGGCGGCGGCGGCACGCACGGTCCCGGAGTCCCTCTCGGTGACGCTGTCATCTGCGGCGGCGACAGCGGCGGCGTCGCGTCGATCTCCATCGGGACGATCTCGTAGTCCGGGGACGCTGGACCCGTTGACGAACGATGTGTTTGTGCTCCCTGGCGGTGAACTGGGTCTGGAATCAAGAAACCGGAGACAGGATCGCGCGGCCTGTGCAGGCGCAATTGGTTTGCGTGGCGCCGCAGCTCCGACCCTGTGGAAGAACGTACAACAAACATATTGCGCCCGAGCACGCGCTGAATGATGCCCGGCATCCATTTCTTCTTGTTTCCAGCAAACACCCTGTACAGCACCGGCGTAGAAACCTGAAAACGCGTAGCGCCATACGAACCGACTCGGTGCGTGGGAGGCTGCAGCAGGTGAAGGAGAGTGCGGTGACGGCGGCCGTGTAGCAGCTCGGCAGGAGACGGGCCGTCACGTGGCATGCACCGATACGTAGACAGGAAAATTCGAAGAGCTTGCTGCCTGGAGTGCTGACCTTTCATCTTCTCCATGTGTGACTTGAATGTTCGAACGAAACGTTCTGCTTCACCATTGGACTGAGGGTGAAAAGGTGCGGTGGTGATATGCTGAATGCCATTCACACGACAAAACTGTTGAAATTCCGCTCTAACAAACTGAGGTCCATTGTCACTGACGATAGTTTCAGGCAGACCTTCGATGCAAAACACTGATGTTAAGGCACTGATTGTACTAGAAGCTGTCGTTGAGTTCATGGCAATCACAAAAGGAAACTTGCTGAAAGCGTCTACAACAATTAACCAGCGCGTATTCCAGAAAGGTCCGGCAAAGTCAATATGTAAACGTTGCCATGGTCCCTTGGGGCGTGGCCAGTCTGAGAAACGCTGTGGAGGAGCCGCCTGATGCTCCGCACAAACAGTACACTGTGACGTCATGCTCTCTATCTGAGCGTCCATACCAACCCAGGTACAATGACGTCTGGCCAGTTGCTTTGTCCTAACAATGCCCCAATGTCCTTGATGCAGGAGGCGTAACACTTCTCGTTGCAGGCAACGAGGAACAATCACTCTTGCTTGGTCGTTGTCGTTATGCAACAACATTACACCCTGACTTAAAGATAATGCATGACGTTGTGCAAAAGAACGTCAAACCAGAGGCCGATCAATGTCTTTGGCTCTGGCAGGCCACCCTGAGCGAACAAAACGTGCTACCACACTTAGGTCTGCATCCGCAGCTGTTTCCTGTGCAACCCGACGAGAGTTCAAAGGGAATCAAACATGCATCACTGCTTAGTGCAGTCTTTAATTTGTCATAGGCAACTTGGCAATCTTTAGACCATACAAAAGGAACATTCTTCCTACGTAAGTGATGCAGTGGAGCTGCAATCTGAGACGCATTGGGAATAAACCTGAAATAATAGTTCAGCTTTCCCATCACTGCTTGCAATTCATGCACATTCTTAGGAGGAGGCAAGTCTTTGATTGCTCGAAGATGTGACTGTAAGGGATGAATTCCTTGGGCATTAATCACATGGCCTAGGTACTCTATTTCAGTTTGAAAAAACGAACACTTTGCTTTATTACAACGTAGACCTGCTGCAGTCAACACTTTGAAAAGGCACTCCAGGTTTGCTAAATGTTCTTCAACTGTACGTCCGGATACCACAATGTCATCTAAATAGTTCGAACAACACGGTACAGCAACTGTCAGCTGTTCCAAAAAACGCTGAAAAATAGCGGGAGCGGAAGAACTGCCAAAGGGTAGGCGTTGAAATTGAAAAAGGCCCATGTGAGTATTAATGACGAAAAACTTTTTTGACTCGTCATCAAGTGGAATCTGTAAGTATGCCTCTGCTAAATCAATCTTGGAAAAGAAGCGAGACTGTCCTAATTTGTCCATAAGTTCCTCAGGTCTGGGCAAGGGATAAGTGTCTACAATTGTTTGACTGTTCACTGTTGATTTGAAGTCCGCACAGAGACGAAGTTTTCCTGACGGCTTGGATATAATTACTATAGGCGAGGCCCACTGACTCGCAGAAACAGGAGAAATCACACCACTATCTTGCCAACGTTTAAGTTCTTCGGCAACTGTATCACGCAAGGCGATAGGCACTGGTCTAGCTTTACGAAATTTTGGAACTGCAGATTCTTTTAAAGTTACATGTGCCACGAAGTCTTTTGCACAACCTAGTTCCGGCGAAAACAAGTCACTATATTTGTCACATAAAGCATTGATTTTGTCCTGAGGCACTACTGACGAAATTTGAAGCACATCTCTTTGAATTGATAAACCAAACAAGTCAAAAGCATCTAGTCCAAAAATGTTCTGCGTAGATTTGGCCTGAAGAACAACAAAAGTAACTGTTTTCGTAACACCTTGAAAAGAGGCAGGCAGGCTACACGTTCCTAGCACGGGAATATTTTGACCTGTATAAGCTGTTAACACTTGTTGACACAGCGATAAATTTGGCGAACCCAGAAGTTCATAAGTATCTTTATTAATTAAGGTAACAGCGGAACCAGTGTCGAGCTGAAATTGCACAGTCTTATTGTCAATGGAAAGATTCACAAAAAGTTTTTGCTTTCGGCGCTCGACAGGTGCGCGAATGTGGGCAACGTCTGCTACGGTTTGTTTACTGCGCTTGCGCGGGCCGCGTAGTGAAGGAAGCGGCGCAGACTCGGCACGCAGCGGATTAACAACACTGTCACTAGATGACACTACCGCCGGATCGGCGTCCGCGCAAGCCTGCGAAGCTACTCCAGATTTATTAACTACTGCACTACACTTTTGAGTAGCTACTTGATGTCTACTGTCACTAGCTACACAGTACTGGGCACTATTACAAGGAGCAGTTGCAGAAGGCACTATTTTCACTACAGGAATGCACTGTTCATAGTCATTTTGCTTGTCCCGAACCCTTTTCCGTTGCACTGTTTTACGCGCTCGTCGGCGCTTGCTACGTGGTGCACTATATAGATTTGCCATAGGCGCAGAACTACTTTCTTGCAATTGAGATCCAAGGAAAGCAGTGTTCAATTCCACAGCCCGTATAACATGTACAGAATGAACTGTTCTCGCACTCTGCGAAGCACTGTTTCTAACGTTACTGTTCTTTGAGTTTTTAATTTGCATACACACAGACTGCACATGTCCCAATTTGCCACATTGATAACAGGTTGCGTTGCGACTAGGGCAATGAGCACGCTTGTGGCGAGACACACACTGGGGGCAAGATTTACGTACATTTTTCTGAAATGAGCGTTGGCGCCCGTTATTCAAATTACTGTTTCTAACACGACGGGGCGACCTTAGTGTCGCACCTTTACACTGGCTACTGTTTACTGTCTGTTCAGCACGGCCGGTAGAATTGAAAGAATCACTAGTGCTATACTGAGAACTACGGCTAGGAAAGCGTCTGTTGCGGCGCACCGAATTAACACTGTGGCTTCGCATTTCTACATCTGCTAAGTCAAAAGTATCATGCGCTTCTATAAGCTGCAGTACACTGTCTAATGAAGGGTCTGACTGTTTTAGAATTGCTGCTCTAATTCTGGGGTCCTGAATATTCTGCGTAATCGCATCCCTCAACATCACGTCACTATACGAAAGTCCACAAGAGCAAGTAAATTTACATTTGCGGGTTAAGCCCTTCAATTCCGTAATCCACTCTTGGTGTGACTGTTCCGGTAATTTTTTCAGTCTGAAAAATCGGTATCGTGCAGCGGCTACAAGAACTTTTCTCTCATAATGAGCATTTAGTGCCTCTACAATGTGTTCAAAGTCTACATCACGAGGAGATGCGTGCGGGAATAGTTTTTGCAGTAACACGAAAGTTTTGGGGCCCACCACAGACAATAAAAGATGCTTAACAGTCTGACCTGTAAGTTGATGAGCCGCGACGAGTTCTTGAAACTGTGCGAAATAGTCGCTCCATTCTTCCTCACGTTCGTTGTATTGGCGAAACGTAGGAAGTGTTGCGGCGGCAGGTGTGGGCTGCCGAAGCGGCGGCTGTTGTTGTTGTTGGTTAGCTGCCTGCGCTGTGATCTGGGACACCGCCTGGAGGAGTTGCGTTATTTGCGCCGTCTGTAACTGAATAATTTCCATTAAGTTTGGGTTCGGGGTAGTGGCCATGCTGACCGATTAGGCGCCGCGCATACAAGTAAATTATAACAAAACACAAATGCAATATGAAAGAGGACTCGCTCTGCAACAAAAAAGTCCACAAAACACGTAACTGAAAATGTTCCCCCAAAAATCTTATAATAAGGGTGGGTGGGCGGGAGCAATTTTTGCGTGCTCCGACTGCTGCTGTCTGGCTGCTGCTAGCGGGCTGGTCCAAGGTTCGTCTATCACTCCTCGTCGCCACTTTTGTATCCCAACTTCGTCGCCGCTTTTGTGTCCCAGCCTCGTCGTCGGTGTCGGTGGCCGAGTGGAATGAGACCGACACGCTGGTGCAGGTACGGAGGGGAGCAGCCAGAAACTATAAACACTCGAGTAAATTAGAAAGAGATATATATTGCACAGAATGTAACAATACTTAACTTTTACATAGTACTGCAGAATGTTGATACATAGTTGTTAGAGGCCTGCCTAGTGCCTGTACAATAGCAAAGTCTTCACTGGTGCCTAACTGATTACGAAGGTCCTAACTCGTTGCTATCTCAGTCCGAAGTGACCGGTGTCTTTCCGTGGTGGCCACGAGCGGGGTTGCAGCAGAGGGCGCTCGTGGCTGTCGTCGTGAGAACGCCGCGCCGTGCGTGCATGGCGGCGCGCGGCGAAAGTAAGTGGCGCGCACTTTGTACTTGTGCGACACCACAGTAATGCGGTAGGTCAACACAAGAAATGTTACACTTTCTGCGGAACTATGAACATAGTTTATTGTATCATTTTCCAAAGAGTTACAGCACAAAGATATAATTTCTTTAATGGAACAACAGTTTTTTCTAGTATGCAATGGAATCGTTGAAACCAGCTGCGTCCAAATCAATTCAAACTACATTCCTATCACTGTTAGTTTGGGAGCTACAACCCTTCAAAGTTTCAGGGGCAGATACCACACGCTGTACATAATACATGGCTGTGTGGTGGGTGATGGATGTTATGGCGGTGGGAAGTTGATTTACTTGAGATGTTCAAATGTGTGTCCATGTTCCTCAATGCATAATGCGCCGTAGAAACGATTTGCGGACGAGATGTAACATGTGACGGAGCGATCTGCGTCCTGGATGCGCCGTTTTAGATCATCTGGGGATGTGGGCTCAGTGACATAAACACGATCCTGTAGATATCCCTACAAAAAGAAATCTACTGATGTTAATTTGGGCGACCTTGCGGGCCATGAATGAGGACCATGGCGCCCCAACCATTTCCTGCAAACCTGTTGTTTACTTCTTCCACAACAGCACGCGCAGAATGGGCTGGGTGACTATCGTGCTGCATCCACATATGGACTCTCGTGTGTAGACACACATGTTCAAGAAGACCACCCAAACTGTCGGCTATAAAAGCGCGATATAACTCACCTGTCAGTGTACCTGGGAAATAGTGTGGACCGATGATTTCATCCCCAAGGATTCCACACCACACGTTAATAGACCACCTACGTTGACGGTCGACAGGTCGTACCCACCGAGGATTGTCTGCGGCCCAGTAGTGCATGTTATGGCGATTCACTGCACCATAATTTGTGAACGTGGACTCATCAGAGAACATAACACTTTGTACAGACTCCAGTGTGAAATTACGCATGGCCCACTCACAGAATGTCACTCTTGCACAGAAATCGTTCCCATGCAGCTCCTGGGTCAGTGACAGGTGGTATGGGTGAAACCTGTGGTCGTGTACTATACGCCACACAGATCTGAGACTGACACCAGACTGCAGCAACGGCTCGTAATCTGACATGAGGATCGTGGTGTACTGAAGCTAAAACAAACACCTCCGTCTCCTCACTTCTTGCAGGTCTTAGTCTGTTACTGCGGCGCATTAGCAAACTGCCTGTTTCCCCAAGTTGTTGTTCGTCACGTAAGAACGTAATGGCTGCTGTACTCTTTGTTCCTGTATGCCATCGTCATCCGATGTCAGTAAATGGTATATTGAGCCCCGGTTGTTTGTGTGACCCCAACTGACGGGTATACGGCCGTGTGCGGCGACAGTCGGCAGTCTAACAGCGCATCGAGGAAGCTTCTCGCTCCGTGACACCGGCGACGTTACAACTCGGCCGCACCACATTTAGAAGGCGCATTGCATTATGTGCAGCGTTTGTGGTATCTGCCCCTGAAACTTTGAAGGGTTGTTGCTCCCAAACTAACAGTGATAGGAATGTAGTTTAAATTGATTTGGACGCAGCTGGTTTCAACGAATCCAATGCACGATAGAAAAATGTATTGTTCCATTAAAAAAATTATGTCTTTGTGCTGTAACTCTTTGGAAATTCAATAAACTATGTTCATAGCTCTGCGGGAAGTGTTACATTTCTTGTGTTGACCTACTGCATTAAAATTTCCCGTCACCTATTATTTTATAAGTTACATAGCCAAACACACTTAGTGAAACACGTGTGTGTGTGTGTGTGTGTGTTGGATGGGGTGTGTGGGTGGGTGGGTGTGAGTGTGTGTGTTTGTTTTGGTGTATGTGTGTGTGTGTGTGTCAGAGAGAGATATGAGTCCAATTATTTTATTTTAGAGATTGGCCATATGTACACTTCTCTATACATCAATATGTCAGTTACTTATTATCTTAAAAAGTGAAGGTATTACAATTCCCCTGATGTTCTGCGACAATTTTTAAGTAATCTACAAGTTTTTCACTTACTTGTAGCGATTTTGGAAAATATTTAACTATATTGCAACTTAAAACAACAGCTGAACCATGTTTTAATTTCAATTTTAAACATAAAATACATCATATTGTAATAACAGGACTTACTTTATGTTAACAGCCTGCTGTATTTCAATTATCCTCTCATTCTTACATAATTTGATAGAGTACATCTTTATTATATCCAATTTCTTTATTTCGTCTACCTGGAATTTTGTTCTCTACTATAGCCCGCATCACGTAGGTGGGGGGGCTCAGTTTACAGCAGTTCTGCGCATTCCCCTCCATTACTGCGCGGGCAGCCAATAACATTCAATCTCTAGACGCGTGGTGGGCCGCGAATTGCGCAATGTTTCTCCCGCAGGCTCCACTGTTGGCGCTCAGCTGTAGCTCCTCCCCTCCATGCTTTCCCTATCGCTCTGCCTCTATGTGTGGAAGCGCCTTCCTACATGACGCCAACTATAGTGAAGAGCCCAGAATGTTTGCTACCGACTCCTCATCTGTCTGCTACTGCTTTTAAGTGCTTACAATGACGGTCATAAAAGCTCCTTAGAAGGTTTGAATTTACTGGGACAGGTCGAAGAAGTGGCAAGAACTGTAGTGCCTTATTCTGTCAGTCAGAATGTACAATCGGAAATAACAGACGCACAACGTAGCCGAAAACACAATTTGACGTTACATAGAAATTCAGTGCCCAACTATTTTTTTGTTATTACTCAACAACGCAAAGTTTTAACCTTCCTGGCATACAAAAACTGTGCCAGAACGGGATTCGAACCCAGAATTCCTGTGGAAGCCAAAGATCCTTGGTTCGTGACCCAGTGTAGCACACACTTTAATTTGCCAGAGTGAAAATTTCTTTCTGGTAAACGACATGGGTTCAGTGTTGCCAACTCATGATAAGTTTTCTCCATCAGAATTACGTATGTCTGTATTTTATTGCAAAATAAAGAAAAAAAATTATTTTAAAATTTTGTACCCATTACTTTGTTTGCGCATCAGAAAAATATTTAAAAATCTGTCAAAATTAGATAGTCCCCATTCTCTTGCATAAATAAAGATAAAATTTATACTGATCATAACGTTCGTCACTATGTTTACGAGTAGGACAAGCATGTAAAATTCCGCCAAACTCAGCCAAATTATAAAATATATACTGTAATATTATACGACTACACCTTATTTTATTGTAGTTCGGTAACAAGCTAATTTGAACATTTAGTCATCTATGTTGGCTGAAATAACAATTCGCTCAGGTCGTCCTTGGCCTCTTCTTCATTTGAGGTGCTGTGTTGCTCTACTCATCGGTACGCAGCAATTGTGCCAGTTAGTTTCAAAACATGCTCTCGGAAGACATCCTTCTGACAGCACTTGTTCACACGCCTTAGTCCATCCAGTTCGCACTGTGAGAAACGCATTTATCATTTTGGTGTTTAGTCGACTTCCAAGATAAATTTTCATATTGTTTAGGGCACTGAATGCTCTTTCGAACTCAGCATTTTACCAAGGTAAGACCAAAAGCATCATTGCAAAATCTGAAAGCTCCTGAAATTGATTTTGGGGACTAGCGTCTTAATATGATATGATCTCTGGACGGAGTTCATTTGTGTTACCCGCATCTTTCCATTGAACGTTAGTTAATTTTCACCACTGAAAAGCTGTATTCATAATTTCTATTTCAGATAACTAAAATTCGTAGGCTATTGGGATTATACTTTCTTTTACAACCCACAAACACTGTTCTCAGTACGGGCGAAAGGGCCGAGCGAGCCGGGCGACCGCCCGGGGCGCCAAATTTTAGGGGAGTTTGGGGGGCGCCAAAATCCTTGATAAATTTACATTATTGTAAACAGTGAACTCAATATTTAGTTTTTCATAAATTGTGTAGCAACATTGGTTATTACCTCATGCCATAGGCCTCACTCTTTATAACAACCCTGGTTTCTTCTTGAATCTCCTACAAAGGAAATCCCTTCGTCCCTTCACCTTACTTGTCTATAAAAAAATTTCTGCTGACAAAGCTAAAGGCTGTTGCTGAGAGTTGGCAGTTTTGAGCAACAATAACACGCTCTGACAATTACAACCGCCGCGGTGCCGACAATTGCACTCCTTGCGACAAAGCTATGTCGTCCGCTCTAACAATATACACAAACAATATTGAATTGTCGGCAACCAAAAAGAAATTAGCCCTGTTTGTACTGTCAAATGTCTCGTGAAAGAAAATTATAAATCAGAAGTCATGTACATGTAGTGCAGGCTTCATGGTGTGCGTGTTCTTCTTTTGTGTCCTGAATTTCGACTCCTAGTAGAAGAATCGTTGCGTTAATGCGTTCTTTATCAACATGTCGGAAAAAAGAAGCCTTCTGGAAATGTATACAGGAAAAGAAGAGCACAATTAGCGGCTGAAAATGAGAAACAGGCAGCAGCGTTAAAGAAATTCTTTCGTACTCCTGAAACAGACAATAATGGAAATGAAAACGTAGAACCAGAGAATGAAGAAACCAGCAAGAAATCAACAAATATTCCAGAAGATAACAACATAGTACAGGCAAGTAGGCCTACACTACGTAACGTATTTTCGTTTTATTACGTTTAATAGAGGTGTTTACACACGTAGCGTCTTAGCAGGCTGGGGTGGGTAGGATGGCGGCCTCTCAGATAGGCGGCGAACTTCAGGATCAAAGAAAGTTATTTCCCCATTGATATAAGTAGCAATAATTACGTTCTATACCAACACTGATGCTTGATACATGTACCAAAGCGATAAGTCTTTTACTCATTACATGTGTATTAACAAACTTTAATTACAGACTTTATAGAGAAAAAAGCACGAAAAGTTAACTTTACTTAGCTTTCTAAACAACTCAAACGACAATTTGCATTAAAACTGTATAAACATATAAAATTATATTACTGGTTGTATTGTTTGTATTGCGAAATCTTTGTACAATGCTGTTACAAAATATATTTGTATATTCTTTTGTTCACATATGTGTTCTCTTTCGCAGTTAAGAAGGTTGTTTATGTATATATGGGTAAATAAATGCTGTATCGCATCATCAATCTTTATTTTATATAAATCGTCGTTTCTTGAATCGTTCTGTAAATTTCTAATCGGTGACGTAGTATTCTGCATGGTCATGTGTAAATAATTGTTTCGTATATCGTTAACCAAAACTTACTCTGTGTATTTAACTGACAAAAGTTAAGATCTTACTCAGTTTGATAATTGATTCTTATAGTTATAGAGTTCAAGGAGTTATTATTTAAAAGCAGCGATCTATACGGTAGCGTAGCAAATTTAAAGTCAGTAATACCAAAGGGTTGTAGGGGGCGCCATAATATGGATTCTTTGCCCGGGTCATTTTTCCCCTTTCGCCGGCCCTGACTGTTCTGGTCAAATTAGAGACTTTTTTCACTCGCTGCCGGAGCTCTTCTGCTAAGTAGAGCAGAAAATTTTCGTAATTATTACGGAAAACTTTCTCGCATTCTGTTTTAATTTTATGTTGTTTCCTCATATCTACCAGTGAAATCTCTAATTCATGGTCAAGATAAATGTTTGGACATTTGTATTTTTTAACATCTAGTGTTAGCAAATCCACACTATAACCGGGGTCAACAAAGCGCCTCGTAAGAGAATAAGAAGAACTAAGTCTTGCAGTAGCTTTGAAGAGTCGGCTGTACTTGACTGCAGTGATTTATTGACCTTTTGACATGCTTATATAGTTGGCCTAAGAAAAAGAAGATACACGTCAGATTAAGTGCTACAAGTCTGAACTAGTGGACATTTCAAAGCCACTGACTTAACATACGATTAACAGCAACTTCGATCGACAGACACCTTGTGTCTAATTGATGTACAATTTTAAGGGTATGGCTCCACCATTTATTACTTTAAACAACTCCCTATATGTGACCTGTCATGAAAAAGACTTGGAAAACCAAGAGTAAATCTTAAATTTCCTTGGCAGAATTTCTGCGGCAGAAGACACAGCTAATTGAACTGAATGAAAAACACAGGGGACCTATAGAAGGTTAGCGACCTCACATTACTTGAAATTTCGTCAGATGTGACAGTAACTCCGTCAAGTTGGTAACGCTGCGTGGTTTTTGTGGCTACCTCATGGAGCAACAATAATTAAAATGCGTGTAATTGAACAACAAAACTTACCATTGGCGAGATACTCAGACGAGTACAGAACGAAGATACAGCCGCTAGGAACTTGTTTGTGAATTTCAGAGACCACAGAGGCTGCAATGGAGGGAGTAAATCCACATTCTCCTCTGTCTAAACAACAATGAACATTTGGAAAGGACAAAAGCGCAATAACAAGCACATGCAGGAAACACATTTTAGATATCGTAAAAAATCTGTGTCTTAACCACTGAATACTTTTGGTGAAGAAGCACGGGAACGGGAAGGGCTGAGTATTTGAACTGGATTCCCCCTCCCACAACTGCGTATGCGCCGCCGACCTTTTCAACTCGTCCATTACATCGAGCGCCAACACTTTGTACAGAACTCCGACGGTTGTCAAGTGCGATGAATTGTTCGGAACATAGTGGGCTCCATCAGCAGCAATAATAATTTTAAGCGAAAGGTGAAGATAGTTGCAACATGTAATTTTACCTCTCTGCTGCGTAGTTACCGACGGTGAAAGGAGCAAAATAACAAATTTCACGATCCTGCTCGGGACGCAATAACGTCCTAGCCGTGGGCATTCGAATTCTTAATGAGATCTGAGCCGTAAAAGTGAACTCTTATTGCACATTTATGCGAACAGCTGGCACATTTACAATTTTTTAAATAATTTAACTCTTTTAAAGGCACGAAATATAAAACTCATTGTTTTCGAAAAAAGTATAATATTAAAATAACAAAAAAGAAAAGAAAAAATAGAAAAGAAAGGGAGAACAAAGGAAACGCGAGTAGGATTCACGCGCTGAGAGTTCGGTACAATCGTAATTATGTAACAATCGAAAGTCTAGATTTGAGTGTCAATAACATG
Source organism: Locusta migratoria (assembly GCA_026315105.1). Classification (NCBI taxonomy): domain Eukaryota; kingdom Metazoa; phylum Arthropoda; class Insecta; order Orthoptera; family Acrididae; genus Locusta; species Locusta migratoria. The sequence goes on from CM048746.1 coordinate 545,455,592, forward strand.
AGGATAGGTAGCAGCTCGCTGTAAAGGCGATCGTTGAGACGCAGACAGGCTCTTAAAACAGACAATCACATTCACACGACGTAAATTTTCGGCCACAGTCTTCATCGGTAAGAAGCATACTTACAGACCCGCAATATCACTCAGGCACAACTCGGCTGAGCGACCGGAAATGCAGGTAAAGTGTGCATGAGTAATACTTGAGTTATTGTGTAACTGCTCCTTCCTGATTAAGAGTGTGTCCGGAAGTTTGGGTTGTTGGAGAGTGAGCGTCGTTTTTCAGTGCATGTCTGGGGCTCAGCAACCACCCTTACGTTCAGTTGCTACCTAATGTCATACTATTAACGAAATTAATTACATTCAATCACTGTTCCGTCGGTTCTTGACGGAATATTTGCCCATTACGTACGGTATATCTCGCGAAAAGACCACAAGGTTAAGACCAGAGAGATCAGGGCCCACATGGGGCAAACAGACAATCATTTTTCCCGCGAACCATACACGACAAGAACATGATCTTTTTGTTGAGTAAATGGTCGTATCCTACTGTCAAGTATGGCACATACTGTATCTACCGTAACTGGAATACAATCTGAACTGTAAGACTTATCCATATGAAGTGATTCGTGATAAACACACCTGGTGTATCTACTTCAGAGTTACTCATCATGACAGCAGTTTTTAATTAGGATTTTGTTATACACTTATATTGTCTTCTTTGGTATGTGAATTTTGCAAAATCATACTTAGAAACTCTTCTTTCTTGCCATTGGACTGCTGTTTATACAACCTGGACATGTAACACTGGTCTCATAGTTTGGTTCTTGTCAGACTACAAAATGGCTATTATGAAATGTCAGTAGAATGTGTACAAAAAATAGCCTTAAAGTCAGGTTTACCCAAGATCGTCTTAACAAACTCTATTTACTGGCAATTTTGGCAGTCTTGGCAGACATTATCAGCTCTTGCGTTAGACTGTAGGCCCCCCTACAACTGGCTGCATAAGTCAGTTCGAAGGTCGGAGAAAGGCAACGGCATACCACCTCCAAACAGGACCATGCCTAGTAAAGCCCTGTGTATTCAAACCAATCTTCGGATTGTTGACTGCTTTACCTTTTTTGCACACAGTAATAGAAGTCCACAATTTTGCAGCTGATTTATGTGATGTTACATCAGCCTAAAGTAACAGGTAACCAGAAAATTGACAAGTCAGGTATAAAATGCCACATGTATAATAAAACGTTACTAGGTTATTAGGTAATTACAGTTCAGTCATTCTACCAGTGCCAAACATATCAAAGAAGATGCTTTTCAACATTATGATGTATGGGGGTTCTGCTCGCTGCAAAATTATTCACCTGAGGCGTCGTGGTAGAAATAAATACTCGTATGTACAATTTTTCACTTCTTCTTTAATTTGCAACAAACTGCTTCTTATTCCAGCAAAACATTACAATTTCATAACTTGCGTACACAGAACTTAACTGATTGTACTTCCATTTTAAGACAAAGACTGACATATATTCCAGAGCACATACCGTAACGAACGCCAAAACTCGAACTCCCCCACGCAAGGCGGTGAGGCAAATATATAACATTGACAATAATGACATTACATTATGCATTGTTCATAACAGTTGAATAAACTAATTTACAATTAACGAACACAAGAGTAAAACATTTCATGTACCCAAAAATAATCACAATATAAAATGAAAACTATACATACAATAATTTTAGATGGCGCATATCTATTTAAGTCTTAATCTCGGTTCTTTTTGTTTGCCAACAAAGCGAAATGTTAAACGCCAATTAATTAGTTAATGAGTACACCATAATGTTCCTAACATATATTGAACTCTCAAATATCTTGGTAATTCTCAAAATAGGCTCAAAATCTCACGTCAGTCAATATATACAAAGAATTACAATGATGAAATATCGACTATTACATTAAGTAACACAATTAGCTGGTCAACACAACTTGTTTATGAGCTGAACATATATACAATGCTACTTATTTTCATGTCTTTTTGTTTTACAAAAGTTTCTACAATTTGTCTGTCTAGTTATTCAAATGACGTACAATGATGAAACTATTTTTTATTGAACTGTCTGGAAACCTCATATTCGAATCTCTTAATTAATGAAATCTATCACTTGTTAACTAATCACAGTATCACCGAGACACTGTCCTACATGATTCCTAGGCTGGCTATTTCGTTTGTAACTAACTTCACACGCATCATATATCACTATTAGACCACACGATTCCGGGTCTGACGCAGATGGTATCGTACGATAACATTGAGATGAGAGGGCCATCAGTAACATCAAAATAAAATACAAATCAGTTTTGTGCACATGCTCCAGCAGTCAGTTAATGTTCATCCATTGGTAGGAAGCAGAGTTATTGCATATTAAAGCTGTATTCCGGAATGTAAAGTAAGCACATGTAGAATTAACAGATAGTAACAGAAAACAAATGATATTTGATTCTCATCAGTACGTGGACTTAAAATGCCGTCTGATGCATTAATGTAATACTGGCAATAATTTATTATGTGAATTCAGAAGACTTAATCTGAAACCAACATGACAACATGGTCAGCTTTTAAGCATTACTTGGAAACTATGATATTTATAGAACTAAAAGAAACTGTCAATAGTTGAGCTTGCAAAAACGTAAATCTGTACATGTTAGGAATTATATTCATAACATAATTCTCATTTATTGACGTTTTTATGAATTCCATTGATCGAATACATGCACTATCATATATTGCTTAATTGTGGCAATTCTTATCAAAGTGATCATATTTAAAAGAATAAACATTCAATGCTCTACTTAGCAATATTACGTATATCTTGTAACAAATCCGTTGTTAATGATAAATGTATAACTTCCTGGTTCTAACAATAATATATGTTGTTGTCAAATGTCAAAATAGTATATAAGGATCCGAGCAGAGAGACTCGGGGCGTCATTATTAAGGCTGTCTTTGGGCAGTCACTATGTATGTCAGTATGCAGATCAACAATGTAATGTATTATTGAATATAGTTTTATGAAAAGTGCGACTTGTGTTTTGAGTTCACATGAAGTGAAACCCAAATTTCAGGCACGTGGAGAACTTTACAAGCGAAGCAGATTCTACGAGATACACCCAGCCTACGACAATCTGGTAACGTGTTGAACTTAATAATTTTGTAATTGTAACCTTGCTACGTGGAAGTGACATTTATTTAGCATCAGCTTATGGAAGTTTTCAGTTTGTAGCAGCGCCGACCCTGCACCGCTGTGCTCCTGCGGCGAATTGCTGACGGTGCGACATGTTTTGCTGTCTTGTGTTAATTTTAATCATCTCCGTGTAGCCCTTCACTTTCCATCTGCTCTGGAGGAACTTTTAGCTGATGACACACGAGCAGCTGCTCGAGTTTTACGTTTTATCAACATGGCCAATTTATCAAAGGATATTTAATCCTTCTAATTGTTTTTATCTTTCGTTTTTAGCTTTCTCGTGATACTCTATCTGGTAGTTATCAATTTTTTCAAGATCTAGCGAATCTCTGTTCCGATCTGGGCGCTAATGACCTAAAATCACAAAAAAAAGTTTGTATCAGGTACATTACATCATGCCATTGTATTTTGTACAAGCATGGCTTACTGCAGCTGGTCCTCAGCACTGGGGTGCTTCCCTCCTATTCCTAGCACTATTTCTCTATTACATATAAGTTGTCCTCAATTTAATGATAATACAACATGACAGGAAAGAAGGAAGCTTGATACAGTTCCTCCAATAAGATATATTTTTGACAGAAATGTTCAAATGATTGTAGAGCTTATGGGACTTAACTACGGGGTCATCAGTCCCTAAACTTACAAACTAGCTACTACTAAGGACGGCACAAATATACATGCCCGAGGGGGGATTCGAACCCCCGACCGTAGTGGCCGTGCAGACCGTGACTAGCGCGCCGCAGATAGCTCGGTCACCGCGGCTGGCTATTTTTGACAGATTTGTTCAAAATATAATGAATTTTACAGTAAGGGTGAACTTTTTACCAGTGCTATTGATGAAATGTTGCATCCATTTTTAGTGTGCTGTTCATACACATACCATCAAAACCTGCTAAATATGCATCAAAATGTATGCATTGTCAAACACAAAGACACTTTACTGTGGAAATTTAGAGGCTAGTAAGGAATCACCAGATGCGTACTTGGTTTGTTGTAAACTTGTAAAGTTGTGACAGCCACATAGGGTTGCCAGATTGAACTCGAGGCAGGGCCGGAGACCAGACGTGCCCCCCTCCGCCTTGGCCAATGACTCAGCCTCCCCCCCCCCCCAACCGTGACCAACCCCCCCCCCCAACCAGGATTACACGTGAATTCTAAAAGAAAAAAAAAAAATTAATCATCTCTCTCCCAGCAAGTATCCCCTCCGGTGGAACATTGCTAGGGGTGGCCTTCACACGCCTCAGCTGACCAGCCAGGCCGCCAGTTGCTGTGGATCAACAATCGGCACACTTCAGTCGGCGTGGCAGCAAAAGTGGCGGCAGCATCAAAGCTGCTCACATCAACAGCTGCGCCTTCCAAGAGTTGCCGCTTGCGACTCCGCGCACTGTGAAGGATCGCGCGCCACCAAGAAGAGCTTCTCACTGGCTGCATGTGAGGGGGCACAGTTACAGTCTGCTCCCTGTTACGACCACTTACTACCGCGTAAAGAAGTAAACTTGAGGGCATAAAATGATTAAACGTAATAGTGCTGTCCTTTCTATGAGAGATAAATAAGAGATTATTACTGTACTAAAAGAGATGCCTGTTGTTGTAAATACATTTACTGTAAAGTACTTATTGGCGAATGAAACTGTATAGTTCGATTATTCGAATAAACCAGTTTTCCGAACACCCACGTTTCCCAATTCGGATAATCGACGTTCTAATGTAATATCAATTAAACATTATACACCAAAGTATAGGATATCAACAACGATCGCGAATTGTATAGTGAATTGATTGACAGTGCTATACTACGTACGGCGAGAGTTGAGCTCTGACAGCTAGCAGCGCAGTTGCCAGGTTCGACAGGGAAGTGCAGTGGCCAGTGACTGGTGCTTCGTTCTCCATTATGTTGTAATTACGCGAAAATTACTTCACTGTCGTGACATAAGTAAATAACAGTGCACTGCGGGACATTTGGACAATGACATGATATATTAAGATCCTGTCATTACTTTTTACAATACAAGTTGATCCATTTACGTTCACGCATCCACCTACCGTGCCCAATGTGTAATTAAAAAATACTTCATACATTTTGGTGAGGCGATCCTCGGCAACAATAAATTTTGAAAAATGCATATTTGTAGACTTTGCTGACCATATTTGTTCCACTAACTAGTTTCGGTGATTACACCATTTTCAAAGCGTAAAATATGGGGCAAGTTACATTATATACATTTTCGTAGCTCCAACTGCACAAAACATCTAACTTCTAGCGTAGTGTACTGCAGTGTGTTTTAACGGTGTCTTAATTTTTATTAGGTATGTGAGTCAATTGGATAAGATTAGATGTTTTTTACAGCTTGAGTTACGAAAATGTATATAATGTAACTTGCCCCATATTTTATGCTTTGAAAATGGTGTAATCGCCGAAACTAGTTAGCGAAACAAATTTGGTCAGCAAAGACGTGCCTGAACTCGGCCGCCTTCGTTCACCACGGACAGTAAGCCATCCACAAGACACTCAAACAGTTGATTTTTATTCTGATTGTACATTTGACTAATTGGGGGGCAGACTTCGTCAAACAGATCGTTATATATCATTACGGTCACAAGTTTTACTAACACAACAAAATTAACTTCTATTACTATATATGATCACCAATCGGCATAATTCGGGATGGAAACACCACACGTCATTGTTCAGAGGCGTTATATGCGTGGCTATCGCACGTATACCAAAGAAGTTGATATATGCTATTAGGAACAAAGACATCATGGAGGTAATTGAAAGACATAAATTAATATATGTATGTGGTTCGGAACAATTGTGTCTTGATGAAACCAAAGATATATAAATATCTCTGGAAATAACGTAATTTTATAAGCTAACATTACATACGCGATATATACAATGAATTTATTGTAGATATTCATATGATGAAATTGCGGAAAATAAATATCACACGGAAAAAATTAAAATCACTGTATCGAGTATATCGCAATAAAATCGGTATTTTGGATATGGAGATAAATAATTAAAAAAACACGAAAAACAAAATCATGCACACATTTAAACAAACTATACATTGTGGATAATGAAGAAAATGACAGTAACGGGAGTAGCGTGGGAATATGGGGGTTTTGGGCGGGGACATTCTAATAAATAAACTAATACCAAGAGAATGTAAATTATAAAAAAAGGTTAAGAGAAAAATAACGCTGTAATGCTGTACAAATCGTTTAAAAGGGTATCGGATAGTCAAATAGATCTATATACCTGAATTACAGACAGGGGTACCACCACCGAAAATTTAAAAAAATCGTATCGAAAACTCGAATTGACCTATATAGCTCAATTGGAGAAGAGGATACCAGTAGTAGGTTATTTAGTTATTTAAATTGTTTCATAGAAATGGATGTTTTTTAAAAACAAATAATAATAATTGACGGGATAGATACTATGTGATCGGTATCGGACATTCGAATTGACCTATATAGCTCACATACAGGCTGGGAAACCACTGCGAAAAAGTAAAGGAAAATGCCAAGTAAAATGGTATCATGAACTCGAATTGACCTATATAGCTCAATTGGAGAAGAGGATACCAGTAGTAAGTTATTTAGTTATTTAAATGGTTTTATCGATGTTTTTAGAAACAAATAATAATAATTGACGGGATAGATAACATGTGATCGGTATAAAATAAATGTTCAAATGTTTGTAGAGTCTATGGGACTTAACTACGGGGTCACCAGTCCCTAAACTTACAAACTACTTATGAACTACTTACAACTAAGGACAGCACAAATATCCATGCCCGAGGGGGAATTCGAACCCCCGACCGTAGTGGCCGTGCAGACCGTGACTGGAGCGCCTCAGTCCCCTCGACCACCGCGGCCGGAGTGATCGGTATCGGACACTCGTATTGACCTATATGGCTCACAGCAAAAAATACACTATGTGCAATCTTAAAGGTTAGTATCACAATTAATAAGAGCATTCTACTCTGCATACCACTTCATTGTCTCTTTTTACGAAATTATTTCTTTCTGCGTGAAGGCCGGCTGTCAACTAAAGCCGAAAGATATGGAACATCGATGTGACACTGTATCTGGTTTCGGACAAATGCGTCAGCTTCTCGATAAACTAAACTGGCTTGCTGTACACTCTTCGGTAAAATTTTACGACATATCTCGCCAGGCTCCAGTGCTTATGATGGCAACAGATGAACAATGAAGTGTAGAAGTGCGTTAATATTTTTCACGAGCAACATAGTAAACGTTATTGCTGCTCGTTTCACTCGCAGGACATTCAATACTGTAGCTGCTGTATGGTCGACAGTTTCTTGTATGTGCAGTACCCTTGTCCGTTAAGAAAAAAATTATTTTCGTTTTAATTGCAGTTGTCAAGAAAAAAACATTTATTGATCATCTGAGTTGCCGTCAATACCATTGGTGCCAACATAACCACTGCAGCCCGGCGAAAAGCGTCGTACAATTTATCCCTCGTGTAACACTGCCCTCGGAAAACCATAAATTTGATAGAATTTCAACCGCTTACAAAAACGCGTGCGTTTAAATACGATATGAATCTTTATGTTTCAGTTAATTAAGAAGAAAACAATCTCACAGGATGCATACATATCTATATTTTACTGCAATCACAGGATTGCCCAGATTAATGTTCGGGCAATCGTATTTGCATGTTACCGCGGCGGGAAAATGTAGTATTGAATGAGTACTATTTGCTGATTAATGCTATTACAGTGTGCTGTGGTTGGCTGACTACATCACGTGGCCTGTGCTCAGTTAGCGTAACAAAGGAACAAACCGTAGCGTGACCTTTTATTTGAGGTACTGTACCGTATTTGACGGATTTCGTATTTAATCTTATTTAGTACGAAAATTTAGAGGGAAAATGAAATATCGCATTAAAAATATTTGCAAAACACGCATTTTAAGACAAAGCATGCTGAGGAAAAGTACTTAGAAGTGACATTTACATACAGTAAAATTTATCCGAAGAAATTGAATTAATAACAATTTTCCAAAGATGTTATTTACTTATATTCGAAACATCAGCGACACATTGACGTCATACGGCACAACACTGCTACGTCACGGGTCAAAGCCGACGAGTGGTATCCCCTGCTCGAATTGACCCCGTGCTGCATTATATTGAACAAGTGTGCTGCATCTGCTTTTTCAAAAAACTCCCTCCACACTTTACAACAATTAGTTTCCTTCCCATCAAGATTTGAGACTACAGACTTAAAAACAGAAAACTCCTGATGCAGTTCTTTTCCATCAAAACTAATTTTCAGTTTCTTTCCCACTTCGGCCAAGTCTTTAAATGAAAATAGTTTTGGTTGACATAAGTCTAGCACTGATACAACTTCAACACATTGTCATTCCCACTAAAGCTGTACCATTTACCAAGATAGTTTAATAACCTGTCGTAAACAAGGGTGCACTCTTTTACTACAATATTCTTCTTCTGTAAGGTGTTCTAAAAGACATATTAACTTCAAATCCATAAAACTTATCCTCCTTACGACCCTCTATTTGTTCTTTCACTTCCATCTACATCTACATCTACATGGGATACTCTGCAAATCACATTTAAGTGCCTGGCAGAGGGTTCATCGAACCACAATTATACTATTTATCTCCCATTCCATTCTCGAATAGCGCGCGGGAAGAAAGAACACCTGAATCTCTCTGTTTGAGCGCTGATTTCTCGTATTGTATTCTGATGATCATATCTACCTATGTAAGTGTGAGTCAACAATATATTTTCGCATTCGGAGGAGAATGTTGGTGATAGGAGTTTCGCAAGTAGTCCTCGCCGCAGCGATAAGCGCCGTTGTTGTAGTGATTCCCATCCCAGATCCTGTATCATTTCCGTAACGCTGTCTCCCCTGTATCGTGACAATACGAAACGAGCTGCCCTTCTTTGGACTCTTTCGATGTCCTCCGTCAAACCCACCTGATAAGGATCCCACACTGGGCTGCAATACTCCAAAAATGGACGGATAAGCGCAGTGTATGCAGTTTCTTTAGTAGTTCTGTTGCATCTTTTAAGGGTTCTGCCAATAAAACGTAGTCTCTGGTTCGCCTTTCCCACGATATCTCCTGAACATCTGTGGAAAATGTGTCCTCTTTTCTAAAAGTCTGATTGCTTTACAAAAAACAGGCAAAGTTGCTTTTAAAAAATACAGAAAGCACTCTGGTAGTGTTAGCGAATACTCGTTTATTTTGGCTTGTTGTGAACTAATAAACTTCCAGATTAGGGGATGTGTTTTTTCCTCACTCCGTGCTACATAATACATCTTTAAAACTCGCCACATCTTAACAAGACGGTCCACAGCTGACTCCAAACACAACCATCGCACTACAGTGTGTCGCAGTATTTCGCTGTAATCATGCCGAGCAAACTCGCAAAATGTTTTCATTTCCTCCGAATTTTTTGACGATGAAGAAAAGTCTGAATATATTTTAAGAACTAGAGTTTCTACATCATAATTTATAAGCTTGAATCCAAACTTAGCACAGTTATGTAAAATATGACAACAACAATTGGCTTTCATTAAGTTTTCATTTTCTTCTTTCAATTTAGTGAAGACAGAATTGTGTTTCCCGAAATTAACTGCTGCATTGTCAGCTGAATACGAAACTACATTATTTAGTGTCAAACCATTTTCCAATAAAATGGATTTTAGTTTGTTTGAGATGGCTTCTGCAGATTCGTTAACATCTTCGTGGAAATCAAGAACTTCATTACATTTTCCCTTATCTTTGGAGAAGTATGTTACAACTATCTGATAATGTTTTTATTGCCCTTGTTTGAAGCGTCTGCACCTAATGAAAACGGAACATTTTGCTTTAATTAGCTTAGTAGCTTCTCTTTAGCATAAGGCAGAAGCACATTTTTTACTAAAACCTCGCTTTTTGTTCGGCCGCATCTTACTTTCGTTGCCACTGAGGAATATCTAAAAACATAAGGATATAGCTTATTACCACAATCTTGAGAATTGTAAGAATGGTGGTGTTTCACACCATAGTAAGTCAAAGTTAATTCCGTTGCAGTGACTTTGTCGTCTTCTGCAGAAAATTGTTTCTGCAAGAATTTAAGAAGCGACTGATTCTTCTTTTGTGTGGTAATATTCGCTTTGTGTCTTTCTGATTGTAAATGTTTATTCACAGCTTTCACTCCGTCGTACTTAACAGTAAATGAGATATTGCATACTCTGCACTTACACATACACTCATCAGTATCGACTTTTTGTAGCCACTCTTTATAATTTTCTTCCTGCAACCATTCTTCACAGTACGGACTTAGATATCGTGTCTTCATTTCACTGTTATTACACACTAATCTGAGTTAATGTAAGCTTGTCTGTTCACACACGATCCGAGTATTCCAAAAATTTCCGCTAAACTGGTAACAAACAATGAATGAACGAACACAAATAATAGACGTCGCCAGTTGACACGTTGCTGCAACAGTGTCTGCTTAATAATGCGCAAGCCGATTACTACCGACGCAACAATGAAAAGTTGTCAGAGGAAGAATAGAAAAGTAGCGTTTTGTTGCAATAAGAAATTGACATTTATATGAAGTTATTCGTAATTACTAGAGAGGAGCCGGCCGGGATTGGCCGAGCACATTGCGGCGTCTTGCCACGGTGCGCGAGGCTGCTCCCGCCAGAGGTTCGAATCCCCCACTAGGGCATGGATGTTGTGTTAAGATGAAGGTTACATTCAAGCCCGGAGATGAGTCATTGGCCCGTAGACGCGGAGAATTCATTCCAAACCCGGGCACTCCGGGCGGCGCCCGGAGATCTGGCAACCCTACAGCCACGCCGAGATATGCGGGAGCGGCACACTGCAGAGCAGCCGCAGGGCTAGCTGAAGTTCCCACGAATTATCCGGCACCCCCGCAATTTAACGTTACTTCGGCACAGTGGCAACGGTGCAAAAACGCATGCACTAACAGGAAACAAAGCAGAAAGGCAGTGCGAGTGATGTGGTCTGACTGTGAGGACGTTTGCGTACCGTTGTGTGATATTCTGCCACGCCACCACGGGGGTTGAGCTATTCGCGAGCTCCTCACGCATGCACGTGAAAGTAATAACCCCCCCCCCCCCCCCCCCCCGCTCCTACCACTCTCATCAGCGAGTTTTTAGCGGACACGCGTCCATAGCTTCCTCACGCGCTTATGATACAAGACATTTAATTAGAACACTGAATGTGTGTGTCCCTCCAAGACCAATGACCGAAGACGCCACGTGTGACAGTGTAAATCAAATGCACTTGTAATAGTGTAAATTTTTTTATACAAATACAGATATCGTAGTTTTTGTCATTTACTCACTACTGCCTACGTGTACAATTTTCTTGTAAGCGGCAGTGATTACCACCCGCTATATTGGTGACCCCAACGTGATCTAGGTAGGCAAGGACATGTGGTACGAACTGTATTTGTGCATGTAACATGGCCGGCGGAAGGGGAAAATATCACCCGGGCAAGGAATCCATATGGCGCCCCCTACAACTCAATGGTATTACTGACTTTAAATTTGCTATACTTTTTGTCAGTTAAATACACAGAGTAAGTTTTGGTTAACGATATACGAAACAATTATTCACACATGAGCATGTAGAATAATCTACATCACTGATTAGAAATTTACAGAATGATTCAAGAAACAACGATTTATATAAAATTAAGATTGATGATGCGATACAGCATTTATTTGCACATATATACATAAACAACCTTGCTAACTGCGAAAGAGAACACATATATGAACAAAAGAATATACAAATATATTTTGTAACAGCATTGTACTAAGATTTCGTAATACAAATAATACAACCAGTAATATAATTTTATATTTTTATACAGTTTTAATGTAAATTGTCTTTTGAGTTGTTTACAAAGCTAAGTAAAGTTTACTTTCGTGCCTTTTTCTCTGCAAAGACTTTAATTAAAGTTGATTATTACACATCTAACGAGTAAAAGTCTTGTTGCTTTGCTACATGTATCAAGCATCAGTGTTGGTATAGAATGTAATTATTGCTACTTATATTAATGGGGAAGGAACTTTCTTTGAGCCTGAAGTTCGCCGCCTATCTGAGAGGCCGCCATCGTACCCATCCCACCCTGCTAAGACGCTACGTGTGTAAACACCACTTCTCTATTAAACGTAATAAAACGAAAATACGTTACGTAATGTAGGCCTACTTACTTCTACTGTGTTGTTATCTTCTGGAATATTTGATCATTTCTTGCTGGTTTCCTCATTCTCTGGTTCTACGTTTTCATTTCCACTATTGTCTGTTTCAGGAGTACGAAAGAATTTCTTTAATGCTGCTGCCTGTTTCTCATTTTCAGCCGGTAATTGCGCTCTTCTTTTTCTGTATACATTTCCAGAAGACTTCTTTTTTCCGACATGTTGATAAAGAACACATTAACGCCACGATTCTTCTACTAAGAGTCGAAATTCAGTAGACAAAAGAAGAAACCATGAAGCCTGCACTACATGTACATGACTTCGGATTTATAATTTTCTTTCACGAGACATTTGACAGTACAAACAGGACTAATTTCTTTTTGGTTGCCGTTAACTCAATATTGTTTGTGTGTATTGTTAGAGCGGCCGACATAGCTTTGTCGCAAGGAGTGGTTTCCTTTATATGAGATTCAAGAAGAAACCGGGGTTGTTATAAAGAGTGAGGCCTATGGCATTAGGTAGTAACCAATGTTGCTACACAATTTATGAAAAAGTTAATTTTTGGTTCGCGGTTACAATAATAAAAATTTAGCAAGGATTTTGGCGCCCCCAAACTCCCCTAAAATTTGTCGCCCCGGGCGGTCACCCGGCTCGCCCGGCCCTTCCGCCGGTACTGCCCACGAGTGCCGGAACAATTCTATGTTTACCGCGTGGGTGAACTTTGGACATATATTTTATTTATTATCGTGTGCTTATTTTTGTGTCATGGCAAGAACTTCAGTACATGATGGCAACCTTAGAGGAACTGCAAATATCTATAGAGGAGCTGCTAACGTGCAATAAGAGGCTACAGAGTGAGTTACAGGAGCGATCCGCACGCTCACACTGTACTCCTGTGCAATGTAGGTGTTAAAACTGCCTACACACCAATCCATACTCCCGCTACCAGATCAGCAGCAGGCACAGGACGTGTTTTGGTTAGGCTGCCCCTGTTTTGGCCCCATGATCAATTCTTGCTTTTCTAAGCAACAATGTCACGTGTGAGATCGCCAAGTTTGGTCATGTAGTTAGTCAGTTGGACCAAAACTACATCGCTGAAATGAGGCACTTAATAACCGCCGTGACAAAGCAATGTTGTACAGACATTTAAAGGAAGAACTGTTTTGTTGGGTGTCATCGTCGCAGGAGCAAAGTGTGCAGCAGTTGCTATGCCAAGTAGAATGCGGCGACTGGAAAGCACCTCAGTTCCTGTGACATCTGTAGAGCCTCGTGCAGTCTGAGATGGTTCCAGACACGCTTCTTTGGAGGATCTGGGAATGCAGCCTCCCTGCTCAGGTACAGACTGTGATTGTCGCGCAAATGGTCATGCTGCCAGACGCAGTCGCGGACTCGGCTGACAGAGTGCACGACGCACTGGCAACGGCGCCAAGCAATGCGGCCGCTGCAGCATACGACGCCATACCCCCACCACCAACTTTGACTCCATGGCTACACGTGCCGCCTGTTGCTCCCACTACTGACGGCAGCTTGCACCTCCTAGTGCAGAGTTTGGCTGCGCAGGTGGCATTGCTATCCACGTAGGTGAGTAGGCTGGCTAACTCACAATGAAAGGGCAGCAGTTGACGCTTCAGTCCAGATTATGAAGATATCATTAATGAATGTGAACCAAATAAGGGGTTTGGTATTCTGGGTAGTCAGGAAGGATTTCTCCAGATGGCCCATAAACTGGCCATGGCTGTGCTGCAAATTTGTTTGTAGATGATGCTTTCAAAGGAAAAGTAATTGCGGGTAAAGATGTAGTTGTAACTAGCTGCAGGCTTGCAGTCGGTTAGGTGTTGTTCAACAGCTGCGAGGACATGGGCATTGGATATGTTGGTGTAGCAGGACCTGGCATCAACTTTGATAAGCATGGTACCAGGTGGTAAAGGAACAGGAACCGTGGAGAGTCGGTGGAGGATCTCTCTGTGGTGAGTAAGCAACCTATCCTTCTCAAAAATTATATGAATCTTTCCTAGAATTTCTAGAATTTCTATTGTTTAAATCCGAAATGTTGGGCCCGGTGGTCTTGGGGTAAAGTGCTCGAGTGGAAACCGAAGGGTCGCGGGTTCAAAACCTGGTCGGACCTCGGATTTTTTCAGTTTGCTCTTTAACCCATCCTTCACCTCTCAACGATGTGAGGAGTCACCAGAAACGACACGTGGTTCAGATTCCACGTTAAGCTGTAGGTCCCCTTTCCCCAGTTGGATAACTGGGGTAGGCTAGAGATACGCAAGTCGCCGAAGTGGCGGCCAATTGAAAGACTTGCACCAGGCCAATGAGCCACACGAAATTAGTATTTATCCGAAATAATCTATACATGTGGTAATTATGTATATATGCATTATAGAAAAAAAAAGAAGCACAACATGGGACACTGAAAATGTTTTAAAAATAACTCATATACTAGATCCGGCAGATTAGATAGCAATTTTAATAGATTAAGCGAATCTGTGAACTGTAAGAAATAGGCCTACTATGTAAGTTTGTTTTGTTTTGGATACTTCGGGAGCATTACAAATGGCGTTTAATGAATACAATATTTATATAACGCCTGTACATAAATGTACTTTATTTTTCAGTACTATATAAATATGCAAGTATTGAGAATTAATAATATAGTAAGAACAGTTTACAACTCACCGCAAAGACGTGGCGATGAGCTGCGACAGGCACATACAAAAGACACACACATACAACACTTTCAGATATCGGTCATGCCCTTTTTCAGAATCACACAGGCACACAACACAGTCATACAACCATCACCTCCGGCTGCCACACTTTGAATCATGCTCTACGGCGAGTAAATCAGGGCAGGAGGGGAGGAGAGGGGAGAGGGGATAGGAAGGTTATATCACGGTGGTGGGGATGGGTTAGATGGGAATAATGGAATGGGGAGGCGGGTGAGGGGAGAAAAATAAAATAAAATAAAATAAACAAAAGAAATATACATTCAAAAAATAAATAAAACAAAATGCGTGCACACTGAAAGTACACAAGAAAACACACACACACACACACACACAATCGCAGTGAATCGTGTGTGTGAGCTCATGCATGTGTGTGTGTGTGTGTGTGTGTGTGTGTATGTGTGTGTGTGTGTGTGTGTGCAGTCTTGTGTACTTGCAATGTGCACACATTTTATTTTATTTATTTTTTTAATGTATATTTCTTTTGTTTATTTTATTTTATTTTTCTCCCCTCACCCGCCTCCCCACACCATTCCTAAGCTGCAACTCATTATTGCCATCTAACCCACCCCCGCCACTGTGACGTAACCTTCCTATCCCCTCTACTCTCCCCTCCCCTCCCATCCCCAACTTACTCACTGCAGAGTGAGCCGGAGGTGATGGTTGAATGACTGTGTTGTGTGCCTGTGTGATTGCGTGAGTGTTCTGTTTTCTGCAGAAGGCCATGGCCGAGAGCTGAAAGTGTTGTATGTGTGTGTCTTTTGTATGTGCCTGTCGCAGCTCATTGCCATGTCTTTGCGGTGAGTTGTAAACTGTTCTTACTATATTATTAATTCCAACTTGGACTTTCCAAGTATTGAGTATGTTCTTTGTTAGTATTAAAAAGACTGTACCCTACTTAACTGAATAACAATGATACAATGTAATGGATATACAAATATGTAACATGGAAGATGCCTTATGCAGCTTGTAAGCTGTCCAATGGCTAATAAATAAAGACGACACAGCTCTACTGAAATTGGTAATAAATACATGGCATCCCAAAAAGAATGACCCAATTTTAAATATAATTATTTATTAGGAAAAAGGGCTTAACACCAACAAATTGCATACTAATATACTCACAAAAGACAGAAGTTTATAAAAATTCATCACAAATGTTCAATATGTCCTCCACTGGCTGCACGGATGACATGTAGCCGATAGCCAAATTCATCCCAAACTGAGTGTAATGTGTCTTCTGTCACTGAAGCTACAGCAGCTGGTTTTTAGTTCATCAATGTCATGAGGTAATGGAGGATAGTAAACACATTGTTTAACATATATCCACAGGAAAAAATCACATGGTTTTAAGTCAGGAGACCTAGGAGGCCAAGAGTCTCCTACTGCTGTACAGTTCTGTGCATGTTCATGTGCATGTTCACACTGAGGAAACTGTGCATGTTGTTGTGCCAGTGTGGTGGTGCTCCATATAGCTGATAGATGAAATTGTCGGAGTCAAGTTGTGAGAATAACCAGTTCTATAGCATTGCCAGAAATGATTGTCCTGTTATGGCTTCTTCCTCAAAAAAGTAGGTTCCATAAACCTTGCTTTGTAAAACAGCTCAAAAAAATTAACTTTTGGTGAATCACATTCATGTCCAATTCTTTCGTGAGGATTTTTGAGCCTCCATATGACAGTGAACCTTATCACTAACATGGAAATTGCCTCATCATTGAATATCAACCGTGACATAGAAGTGTAATCTTCCATGTCCTCTAGAATAGCATTGCTAAAATCCACTTGCTTCACTTTGTCAGTATCTTGAAGAGCTTGTAGAAGGTGTAATCAGTATGGTTTGAGGGCTAAACAACATCATAACACATGCCACATTGTCATGCATGGTAAGATTATATTATATTAGATGTACTTTTCGTTCCAGTAGATCCGAATTGTGGGAATCCTCTTGGATGGAGAACATATCAGAACAAAATTCACAATATATACTTACAAAAAGAGAGCATATGTGTTAATGTACCTTTCACAGACCCCAAATGTAATTGTCCTTGTGGATGTGGAATTGGTCAGGAAAAACAGTTATCTTAAAAATATTTACATTTTAAAGGACACAAAAACTTATTACTACTTACTAATTTAGTAGGTGCATATTAAAATTCTTAGCAATTACTTTATTTTTTATTTTTTTCATTTTTTTTATTTTATTTATTTTTTTACACTGATTTACAATGATTACATTACTGCACAAGACTTGTACTGAAGTCAAACTGAACACAGTATTCATATTTGTGAATATTATATACAATAAGTTACAGTCAATCACTTCTGGTAAGAAATTCATCAATGTAGTAGAAGGAGTTCGCCACCAAAAAGTCCTTTAGACCCTTTTCAAACTGTACTTCATTGTGAGTTAAATTTTTTGTGGCTGCTGGCATGTTATTGAAAATGTGTACTGCTGAATATTGGACACCTTTCTGAGCCAAAGTAAGTGACTTCAAATCTTTATGCAAGTTATTCTTGTTTCTAGTATTGATCCCATGGACTGAGCTATTGGTTTGAAAAAAAAAAAAAAATATTTTTAACGACAAATTTCATTAGAGAATAAATGTATTGGGAAGCAGTAGTAAGTAGCCCCAGTTCCTTAAATAGCCCTCTACATGAGGTTCTTGAGTTGACACCGTGCTCTGAAAACTTTTGCTTGGCCTGATGAGTTGCCCCAGAAAATAATCCCGTACGACATTATGGAGTGAAAGTATGCATAATATGCTAGCTTTTTAATTTTTATATCTCCTATATCTGACAACATTCGCATAGCAAACAGGGACTTGTTTAGGCGATTCAACAGTTCTGTGGTATGCTCCTCCCAGTTAAATTTATTATCCAGCTGTAATCCTAAGAATTTGACACTTTCAACTTCTTCTATTTCCTTGTTGTCCCACTTTAGGCATATACTGGCAGGAAACCTTTTACGAGTCCTAAACTGCATATAGTGTGTTTTTTCAAGGTTTAGCGACAGAGAATCGGCTAAGAACCATTTATTAATGTCCATGAAAATTTAATTAGCTGATCTTTCTACGGCTATATTTGATTTACTATTTATTGCAATATTTGTGTCATCTGCAAATAAAACAAACTTGGCCTCGATGTCGATGATGAAAGGTCATATATATATATATATATATATACAAGAAAAAGCAGGGGGCCTAAGATAGAGCCTCGGGGGACCCCACATGTTATTAGTTCCCAATTTGATGAGGCCTGATGGTTCAGTACATCTCTCTTTCCTATTGACACCCTTTGCTTCCTATTGGAGATATACGATTTGAACCATTCAGCAGCACTTTCTGTTACGCCGTAATATTCTAATTTGCTTAACAGTATATTGTGATTTACACAGTCAAATGCCTTTGACAGGTCACAAAATATACTAGTGGCATGTAATTTATTGTCTAATGAATTGAGTACATTCTCACTGTATGTGTAGATAGCCTTCTCAATATCAGAACCCTTTAGAAACCCGAATTGTGGCATGGATAATAGTTTATTAGTGGTAAGGTGTTTAAGAAAACGGCTGTACATTATCTTTTCTAAAATTTTTGAGAATGCAGGCAAAAGTGAAATTGGACGGAAATTTGATGGAATTTCTTTATCTCCTTTCTTGTGTAATGGCTTAACTTCAGCATATTTCAACCATTCTGGAAATGTTCCACTGATAAAAGACTGGTTACACAAGTAACTTAAAATATCACTAAGGTCAGAATCACACTTTTTAATCAAATTTGTTGATATATTATCATAGCCACTGGAATTTTTTGATTTTAAGGATTTTATGGTGGACATTACTTCTAGTGGTGCTGTGAGTGTCATACTCATATTACTGCTGTTATTTGTAGTCACAGGTGTGAGATATTCCATTACAGCAGTTACTAGCCCTGATAATCCCATATTTTTGGTAATAGTTAAGAAATGCTTGTTGAAAATTGCAGCAACACTGCACTCATGTTACCCGTTTGTCATCTACTCTTAATGCTATGTGCTCCTCTTCGTATCCGGTTCTACCAGTTTCCTCCTTTACTATATCCCATATTGTCTTTATTTTGTTGTCTCAAAAGGTCTATCCTATTCTGATAATGCATTTTCTTTGATGTCAGTATTACTGCCTTTAATATCTTGCAGTATGTTTTGTAATGATCTAAAGCATTTACATCTGAACTGTGCCTAATTGACAGGTATAGTTTCCTTTTTGTCTTACAGGAGACCTTTATTCCTCGAGTAATCCATGGTTTGTCAGCCACGGTGGCCGAGGAGACTGAGGCGCTCCAGTCACGGTCTGCACGGCCACTACGGTCGGGGGTTCGAATCCCCCCCTCAGGCATGGGTATTTGTGCTGTCCTTAGTTGTAAGTAGTTCATAAGTCATTTGTAAGTTTAGGGACTGATGACCCCGCAGTTAAGTCCCATATACTCTACAAACATTTGAACAAACCCATGGTTTCTTTGTAGACTTTGGTCTAATCTGTGTCAGTTTTGGGGGAAAGCAGTTTTCAAATAAGTTGAAGACATTATTTATGAAAGTGTTGTATTTCTCATCCATACTATTAGCACTGTAGACATCACTCCAATTCATGTCTTTGAGCAGTTTTCGAAAATGATCAATTTTTCCCTTACTGACTACCCTCTTTAACTCAGATTTGATAGATTTTATATTCTGCTTATTATTGGTTTTATAACATAATTTTCATGATTTGGCATTTCTATAAAGATATTATCAGTGGCTGTCTTTGAGCCCTTAGCTGTCATAGTTGGAAAATTAATAGTATGAATTAGGTTGAATGACAATGCTACAGATTGCAATAATTTCTTACTGGGGGAGTTTTCAAGGAAGTCTACATTGAAATCACCAGCCAGCACTAATTCTTTCTTTCTTGTTATCAAATAAGCCAACAGAGCTTCAAAGTGATTTATGAACAAATTAAAGTTACCATTTGGTACTCTGTACACAGTTACTATTATAAATGATTTATTATGAAATTCTACTTCTGTTGCACATGTTTCCATATGCTGCTCTAAACAAAATCTATTAATGTCTATGGTATTAAATTTATAACAATTTCTAATTAATGTGGCAACTCCTCCATCCTCCATTTCCATTCTATAACTCTAATTCATCAATGCATATAAGTAGTTCATTTATTTTGCTTCTTATCCCTCTAATATTTTGGTGCACTAAAGATAATTTTCATTTTACATTGACTGCTGCAGAGCAGGGTGAAGATAAAATTTCTGATAATTGGTGATGAGTTTTAACTAACAGCTGTGTTTGCTGATCTGATTTGTCAGAGTTATGCTGTTTAGTTGCTTTATTAAACTGAAGGTTTGTTTCAATATTGACCTCTCTTAGAACTTGACTTCTTTTTGTCCTGCCTATCCTAAAAAAAGGAACTGCTCTGACACCTGTAACCACTGGTATTTTACCACTCATGTCAGTGCCTCCCCCTCTTAAATTTCCTGCTATTAGCCCAGCCAGTTTAGCCTTCCTTTTCCTATTGAGATTTAGGCCATGTCTAGTGTAATCCCACCTACTGAGTAAATCAACAGGAACCACATCAATGTGTGATCCCGCACCTGATCCAAGCAGCTGCTCCAACTCCAAATTAACTCTCTTAACAGAAGAGTTCAAATGAGGTCGGTCGTGGTGCTCCAGAACAGACACGAACTCAACACTGGTATGTGTCAATGCTGATGCAATCTTTGCCAGATCACACTCTATGTTGAACCCCGGATCTCTGTCAATACTGTTCCCTGGACCACCCATAATAACCACGGTGTCCTCCTTGGTGAAATCTTTACACAGTGAACCTAAATCCTCTGTCACCTGACCCAGACCAGCACTTGGTTTGAAGAAACTTGTGAGCTGGTATTCTTTACCTAGTTCGTCCTGCAGGAGTTGGCCCACAGCTCTGGCATGCGAGCTACCTAATAGCAAAACTTTCTTCCTTTTTGCTGATTTCCCTACCTTACTATTCAAATTCCTGTTGAAAGTTTGTTCAGCCCTGTCTATGTCTACTTCTATCTGAGGCTCATCAGTTTCTAACTGAAGCAACAGGTCAAACTTATTTCTTACATTCACCACAAACCTGTCTGATTTAGTTCTGGCCCTTTTCTTTCCACTTCCCACCTGTTGCCACTTCCCACTTCTGATTGCCTCTTTAACCTGTCCAGATTCCTCTTAGCCTGATCTAACTCTGCCTGAAGGGCAGCAATTTTCCCCTCCTGTTCCACTATCTTCCTATCCCTAGTACCACAGAGTAACATATACAGAGGAGAAACCCCTCTAAACCACTGTCCTACCCTTCTCTCGTAGTTCTGTAAGATGCTAGCAGGTGTCAGGACTTTTATCTTTACAGAGGCACCTGTTTCTTCATACTGTTTATACCACCATCGAATGTTCTTTGGCGATGGTGGTTTAGTATGAAATCAAATATGAAATGCCCACTGAACAGCGATCACTGATTGAGTACATCTAAATTCAATAACACAACACACCTTCTGTTGTGTGGATGCCATATTGTGCAGGACAGGCTGCATGCGCCAGGTCAATGCTCATAGTGACATCTAGCAGATTTTTTCTGAAACTCTAGACCATGCTGATTACATGTACTGCTGTTTCAGTTACCTCAATATTATTACAAGTTAAAATCAGGTCATTCTTTTTGGAACACCCTGTACTTTGAAGTGATCATGGGTAAAAATTGATTTTTCAGACTATTTTCTTTGTTGTATTGTAGTGACAACAGTTATGTGGTAGTTTGGTAAGAAATGTGGATTTATTGTCAGCACACTCAGACAGCTGGAGTTCAATATCAAAGTAATCTGGGCTTTGTGAAGGGTAGAACTAGTATTGCTCTCATGTAGTGAAAGTATCTATTGTAGTGCTACCATTGCTATCATGCAGTGAAATTCTTGATTTTGCCTCACTGATCGTATACTTTACTTTTACAAAAAATCAGAATCGCTTTGGCTAGTCTGTCAGATTAAAAGCATCTCATATAGAAGCCCATGCTAAATTCTGAGCTTTTGTAAAACTTCACCAAACATGGGGATTGTGCATTCTTTTTTGATTTGCTGGATTTGTTACTTCTGCTACAGTGTTTTGATCTGTTTTGTGTACCATGGAGTATCACTTCCTTTACTTGGTATAAATAACAGTGATATTATTTCTATCAATTAAACATCATCTGGTCTACTCTTACAAAGTGAGTTCTGCCCCTTAGGAATGTATCAAATGAATTTTTATCTCCCGTTTTAAACAAGAATATCACGTTTTTATTTTTGTTGGGTTTGGACATTATTGTATTCAGTGTAGCTACACCAATCTAGTGGTCACTAATAACCACATCATTCATGAAGCTCCATATTTGCTCAGTATTATTTGATGCCAAGATCAAGTATTTTAGCCTTAATCCGTTATTTTGTTGCCCAAACAGAAAACTCATCCACTTTTCTTAGTGTCACAAATACAAATTTAATCCCTGCAGCATCACCTAATTTAAATACTCTTGTATTATTTTTTATGTTAATATCATTGTATAAAATTTCTATAGTAGCTCTTCTAAGATCATAGCCACCTCAAAGACAATCACATTGTCATTAGCAGAGTTCAGAATTTTTATTGTTTCTTGATGATTTTTAATTTCATTTCCAAATTTTTCCTGAATTTCCATCACATTGTGATCAAGATACAGAATGAATAACATCACGAGTAGGCTAATACCTTCTCTTACTCCCTTGCAGCAGTCGCTTTGTAGTCTTGTTCTAATCTTATAACTGCAGTCTGGTTTCTGTACAAAGAGTGTAGAGATTGAAACTTCCTGGCAGATTAAAATTGTGCGCCGGAACCGGGACTCGAACCTGGGACCCTTGCCTTTCGCACGGTAGTGCGCTTGCCCGCAAAAGGTAAAGGTCCCAGGTTCGAGTCCCAGTTCCAGCACACAATTTTAATCTGCCAGGAAGTTTCATATCAGCGCACACTCCGCTGCAGAGTGAAGTTTCATTCTGGAAACGTCCCTTAGGCTGTGGCTAAGCCATGTCTCCACCATATCCTTTCTTCCAGGAGTGCTAGTCTTGCGTGTTTGCAGGAGAGCTTATGTGAAGTTTGGAAAGTAGGAGACGAGGTACTGGCGGAAGTAAAGTTGTTTGGCGGCATCGTGAGTCGTGTCGGGATAGCACAGTTGGTAGTGCGCTTGCCCGCGAAAGGCAAGGGTCCCAGGTTCGAGTCCTGGTTCCGGCGCACAATTTTAATCTGCCAGGAAGTTTCATATCAGCGCACACTCTGCTGCAGAGTGAAGTTTCATTCTGTGTAGAGATCCTCATTAGAGCTGAAGATAGTCACTACTCACACAATAAAATGTTATAATTTTTTTATTAAATGACTAATATGATCATGAAATGCTTTATCGAACCTTGCATGGCAGTGATTTGTCAAAAACGCTGAATATGAATTTCCAATTCTTCATGGGTCCATACCTTGTAGCTTTATTGTAATACAGAGTTAAAATTTAAACATTTCACACTTTCTTCTGTTCAGTCAATTAGATAAAATCTGTTGTGGCTTTATATGGCTCATAAAAACATTATTTGTTCATGGTCAGTTAGTTTCTGAGATAACTATGATGTCTTGCTACAACAACTTTAAACTAGCCACTTCTACACATTTTATTTATTGAAAATCACCGAAATTTTTACCATATGTTCTTAAGAATACATTCTCAATATAATTTGTTTTAAATTGGTTTTGATATCTTTATACTTTACCAAAATCGTGAGGTTCCAAGTCACTGTACTTAAGCATAAAATTGCAATTTTCAGCCTTTTTTGCACCATGGACTGCAAATATCTAAATAATTAATCATAGCAAATGGTTCAAATTTTAACAATAAATTCTGCAGATGTGATCTGGAAATGTCATTTTTCCTGTTTACAAAATCTTTTCTGTTATCAAAATACACCAAAAAACTATTATATGAATATTATAGATGAAAAATTCCTAGCAGGAAAAATATATATAAAAAATAGATGAAGATTACTCACCAGGCGAAGGAGCACAGGTAGTGATAGAAGCACAAATAAATAAAACACACACACACATACACACAAACGCTAGCTTTCGCAGCCTAGCTGCTTCTTCAGGCAGAAGGAAAGGAGGGGGAAAAGGAAATGATGAGGGTTTTAAGGGAGTGGGTAAGGAGCCATTCCAAAAAGCCTCCTTACCCATTCCCTTAAAAGCCTCATAATTTCCTTTTCCCTCTCCTTCCCTTCTGCCTGAAGAAGCAGCTATGCTGTGAAAGCTAGCGTTTGTGTGTGTTTTATTTATTTGTGCTACTATCACTACCTGTGCTCCTTCGCCTGGTGAGTAACCTTCATCTATTTTTTATACAAAAAACTATTGATAACTTAATGTTGTTAAAAACGAGATAGAATAGCTGGCCAGTACTTACCATTATGCTGTACCGCCGATAGTAACACAGATGAAGAATCAGAAAAAAGGGGACAAAAAGGACAAGCTTTCGGAACACAGTCCCTTCATCATGTGGGAGAGAAGGGAAGAAGAAAGGATGGGAACAGAAGGGAAAGCTGGTTCACGACCTAGGTCATGAAGGTGGTGTTTTAGGAGTGTGGACATCAGAGATACTGCATGCATGTACTGAGCCAAGCCAGAGAGGGTAAATATAACCAAAGAGGAAAGATCAAATAGTAAAGAGAAGAGAAGATGAGTGAAATGAATGATGCTGAGGGGTGTAGAAGGGGCGGGGGGGGGGTTTCTAAAACGTTTTCCATTAACAGGGAAATATGGATGGACACACACACCCACACACACACGGAGAGAGAGAGAGAGAGAGAGAGAGAGAGAGAGGTAAGGAATGGATAATGAATAGGTGAGCTGAGGATGGAGGAAGGGGAGGGGTTAGCGTAGATTTAGGCCAGAGGGGTGGCGGGAGGAGAGGATATGTTGGAGGGCAAGTTCCCACCTCCGTAGCTCTGAGGGACTGGTGTTTGTTGGTTCTATCCAAATGGCACGTGTGGTGTAACACGTGCCCAGGTCCCTGGAGTTATGCTGGAGGGTACGTTCTGCCACAGGATATTGGGTGTCCCCCAGGCGAACAGTCCGTCTGTGCCCATTCATCCGCTCAGCCAATTTGTTAGTAGTCATACCAACATAAAAGGCTGAATAGTGGACACATGTCAGCTGGTATATGACATGTGTTGTCTCACATGTGGCCCTGCCTTGAATCGGGTAGGTTTTTCCTGTGGTGGGGCTGGAGTATGTGGTAGTGGGAGGATGCATTGGACAGGTTTTGCAGCGGGAATGGTTGCAGGGGTAGGAACCATTAGGTAGGGAGGGAGGGAGGGTGGGGATGTGTCAGTTGTAATAGGAGTTGGTGTTCTGACCACTATAAAACTTATCATGTAATTTGTAAAATGTACTCATTGAAAAAAAAAAAAAGTATATTTATTCCCATCTTACAGTGTGATACTTTCACTCAATAAAGGTTTGATTTTATTTTCGTTATTCATTGCAGTTATTGAACAGCATCAAATAAAATATTGCAACAGATTTTAAAGAGGATGCAGAGTTGAAAAACACATTGCATAGACTTTGCTTATGCCTGATTTTTAGCTCCTATAATTATAACAGTGTTTAAAATTCAGAGAATATATAAGAATTTTATTTAGAATTGAGAGCATAAGAATTTCTCTTTGCAGTCTTGAGATACTGGTTTGATATCTAGGGGGCGAACATACATGGGTTGCTCAATTATGTCTAAGAGGACTTGGTGGCCATCGGAAAATTCTTATTATTCCATTTTAAGAAAGATGTCTTCTTCTTCTTCCATATTCTGTTTGCTGATGATACAAGCATTGTCTTGATGGGATGTAATCCTGAATACCTACAATCAGTGTTTGATAACTCTATGAAAACACTATTGAAGTGGTTAAAAAATGGCCTAATTTTTAATAGTGGAAAAACTGTGGGTATTAACTTCGACTTAATTCCACCATCCTGCCAAAAAAACTTAATAATGATCAAATTGAAAATGTAAATGAACCAAAATTTTTGGGTGTATGGGTTCAGCAGAATTTAAAATGGGATACACATATAAACAACTTGTCAAAGAAACTGTCTTTGCTGTGCTATGGATTAAAAATATTGAAATCTACTGCAAGTAAATCCACAGTAATGCAAATGTACTATCAGCTCCGCTATGGAATCATCTTCTGGGGAAACACAACTTACTGTATAAATGTATTCAAACTACAAAAAAGGGCACTGCAAATAATTTGTGGTCTCAAAAATATGGAATCCTGTAAATGTTGCTTTATAAAATTGAATCTTCTAAATGTCCCATGCCTATTCATCCTAGCAACAATCATATTCTCCAGGGAATACCTCATGAGAACAGGAAAATTAATCCAAAACAGGATATTCACACTCATTTTACCAGAGGACAATCAAATCTCCACCAAAACTTTTCTAGGACATCATCATACCATAAAACCATAATTCACCTTGGTGTTAAATTACACAATAAGATTCCAGATCGAATAAAACTAGCTCCAGATCCAATATTTAAAAAGAAACTAAAGGCATTTCTGACAAAGCACTGCTTCTGTTCAGTGCAAGAATTCCTGGAAATGTAAAACTAAATGAGTTATCTTCTTAAGTATTATGGTATGAGTGGGACAGTGCAGAAATGGTTTAAATCATACTTAACTGGAAGAATGCAGAAAGTTGAAATAAGCAGTTCACATGATATAGATGAAACAATTAATTCCTCTAACTGGGGAGTTATGAAAAATGGAGTCTTTGGGTCTTTGCTGTTCTGAATATATATTAATGACTTGCCACTCTACATTTACAAAGATGCTAAGCTAGTAGGTTTTGCTGATGATACAAGCATAGCTATCTCACCTGACAAACAGAAATTAACTGATGAAATTGTAAATTATATCTTTCAGAAAGTTATTAAGTGGTTCTCTACTAATTGACTTTCATTAAATTTTGATAATACCCAGTATATACAGTTTCATACAGTAAATGGCATGACACCATTAATAAATTTAGACTTTGAACATAAATCTGTAGCTAAGGTAGAATATTCAAAATTTTTAGGTGTTTACATTGACGAGGGACTGAATTGGAAGAAACATATTGAAGATCTCCTGAAACATTTGAGTTCAACTACTTATGCTATCAAAGTCATTGCAAAATTTGGTGATATCTCAGTAAATTAGCCTACTACGCCTATTTTCATTCACTGCTTTCATATGAGATCATATTCTGGGGCAATTCAACATTGAGTAAAAAAGTATTCACTGCACAAAAGCGTGTAATCAGAATAATTGCTGGAGCCCACCCAAGAGCATCCTGCAGACATTTATTTAGGGATCTTCATTGTACCTTCACAATATATACATTCACTTGTGAAATTTGTTATTAATAATCCGACCAAATTCAAAAGTAATAGCAGTGTGCATAGCTACAACACTAGAAGAAAGGTTTATATTCACTTTCAAAGTTAAATCTAACTTTGGCTCAGAAAGGGGTGAATTATGCTGCCACAAAAGACTTTGGTCACTTACCAAGTAGATCAAAAGTCTGACAGATAGCCAACTAGTATTTAAAAAGAAATTTTCAAATGGCAACTCCTTATACATTGTAGATGAATTTTTAGATAAAACTTAAAAAAAAATTAAAAATACAATACAATAAAAAAATTTAAAAAACAACAAAAATGTAATAAAAAATCCTTAAAATATTGATTGTCAAGTGTTGTCTAACATTTACTAAACTGACACGTTCCACATCATTACAAAATGTCGTATATATGATCTGTGGAACAAGTATTAATCCAATCTAATCTAATCTAGTCTAGTCTCCTTTCTACAAAAAATTCTGTAGTTAAGAGTAGACAATTAAAAAGACATTATTGTAATCTATACATTTAACATCCTTATGTATTGTTACACCATGTTTACTTGTAATTTTCATTGTCTATAAATTCTCAGTGATTTTTATTTGTTTAATGTATATTTTTTAAAGTAGTTCTCCTTGTTTTATATTTCCAGGGGTC
The DNA here is from genome assembly GCA_026315105.1 of Locusta migratoria. Lineage (NCBI taxonomy): Eukaryota > Metazoa > Arthropoda > Insecta > Orthoptera > Acrididae > Locusta > Locusta migratoria. The sequence continues at coordinate 545,483,915 of CM048746.1, forward strand.
ATTTCCACTATTTTGTACCTCTGATTATTTGTAGAATTTTTTGAGTGAAAATCCAATGTCTTTTTAATTATTAGTTAATTATGTTCATTGTTTCTTTAATTTGTGTGTTATTGCATTTATCAATAAGCAGGTTCTCTGCTTCCATTATCACTGTTTAATTTCTGGAGAGTACAGTGTTCTAAAACACTAAATGAGTTGAAACTTCCTGGCAGATTAAAATTGTGTGCCAGAACCGGAACTCGAACCTGGGCCCTTTGCCTTTCGCAGGCAAGCGCACTACCGACTGTGCTATCCCGACACGACTCACGATGCCGCCTCACAACTTTACTTCCGCCAGTACCTCGCCTCCTACCTTCCAAACTTCACAGAAGCTCTCCTGCGAACCATGCAAGACTAGCACTCCTGGAAGAAAGGATATGGTGGAGACATGGCTTAGTCACAGCCTAAGGGATGTTTCCAGAATGAAACTTTCACTCTGCAGCGGAGTGTGCACTGATATGAAACTTCTTGGCAGATTAAAATTGTGTGCCGGAACCGGGACTCGAACCTGGGACCTTTGCCTTTCGCAGGCAAGCGCACTACTGACTGTGCTATCCCGACACGACTCATGATGCCGCCTAACAAATTTACTTCCGCCAGTACATAAATGACTTGTCCTAGATCATGTATACTTTTGTACACTTTGTGATCCACAGGATAAATAATAAATACAAATGTGATGAGATCTAGTGGACTGCATACTCCTATAAGTTTCCTTCTCCATTGTATCCTATTGATTGCTGCTGTCTGCCATCTGTCCACATTTATTGATGATTGCTTCAGATTTTCTACATGTACATAAATACTCTGCTAATCACATGTAAGGGCATGGTAGCAGGTTCACTGAACAACTTTTATGATATTTCACTACTATTGCATTCTCTAATAGCATCTGGGCAAAAAGTAACACCTGAATCTTTCTGTTTTTGAACTGATTTCTCCTAGTTTCCCAATGTAGGTGGGTGCTAATGAAATATGTTCACATTCAGGAGGAAATTTTTCAAATAAATCTCACTGCAACGAATAATGCCCTTTTATTATTATTATTATTTTAGTGATTTCCACCCCAACTCTTGCATCATTTCTATGACACTTCCTCTCTTATATCACAATAATGCAAAACGAGCTGCCCTTCTATGAACTTTCTCTATATCATCCATCAATTCCACTTGGTGGGGATCCCACAATGGGCACCAGTGCTCCAAAATAGGACACACAAATGTAGTGTATGCATTTTCCTTAGTAGAACTGTTGCATCTTCTAAGTGTGCTGCCAATGAAATATAGCCATTGGTTCACCTTCCCTACAATATTTTCTACATGTTCTTCCCAATTTAAGTTTTGTGTAATTGTAATTCCTAGGTATTTTGTTGAATTTACAGCCTTTAGATTTGATTGATTTATCGTGTAAATGAAGTTTAATGGGTTTCTTTTAGTGCTCATATGGTTACCACATGGACGCCATCCCACCAATGCTTCTTCGGTCTCCCTGGGGGGGTTTCCTTCCTGTGGGTATGAAATCCAGGAGCTTCCAAGGCCATCTGTCATTTCCTAGGTCACATGGCCAGCCCACTGCATTCTCTTGGCTTTGGTGGTTCCTGCTATGTTGGGCTGTTGGTATAATTTCTCAGGCTCTTGGTTGTGCCTGAGTGTCCATTCTCCTCTGTTTGCATCCAAAATCAAGGAAATTACTAAAATCATCTGACTTCCTATTATCTGACACTGATGTCCTAAAATGCCTCATCATGAACCCATCAGCACCAAAGCTACGCTCACAACCAAAGGTCTAGGCCTATAAACCTGGCTGTCCTTTACGGCCAATAGTAAATTCAGATAATTAAAAACAATTTACTGAAGTTGTCCAAAGCTGAGATATATGAACTTATTCAACTGCTAGAACTAATTCTGTCACATAATTATTTCACCTTTAACAACAAAATTTATAAGCAGGAAGATGATCTGCGGTGGGCAGCAGCTTGGCAGGAATCCTTTCAGACATATGCATTAATCACTTAGAGAAACAATTCTTCAAGTAATATTTTATTTAAAGATAAAATAGTTTATTCCAAAAGATATGTAGATGATACCATTATCCTGTACTAAGGTACAACTGAAGAGATTGATGAACTTGCTGATGGCCTCAGTAACATACACAACAACATCAACTTCAGTGTAGACCATCAAATAGATAAAGGAATCAGTTTTCTTGATCTTACCTTCTCAAATGTCAATAACAAACATGCTGTTGAAATCTTCATAAAACCCACCACCTGTCATGTTATTATAAACATCTCTTCCTGTCACCCAGTACAGCATAAGATGGCATATTTTAGATCTACACTAAATCGTATAAACAAAGTGTCACTCAGTCCTCTTGATGAACAGAGAAATTAATATTATAAAATGAATAGCACACAGAAATGGATACAAATCAGATATAATATTTAAAAATAAATAAATAAATAAAACATCATTACAAAATCAAAAAGAAAGAATACACAGTTCCTAATCCAAATACAAAAGAACAAACACAAACATTTACTTGCATCCCCTTTATAGAAAAATACTGACCAGATTGCTAACCTTTTCTGCAAGAGTGGTATTAAAATATCCTTCAGTAACAACAATAAAATACAACAGCATATCTTTAATACCAATACCACAAATAGTCAGTGTCACCACAGATCAGGGGTTTACAAACTTTTATGTGACAACTGTCCACAGTACTATATAGTCCACACAGGGAAAAGCTTCACAGTAAGATACTGGGAACATATGGGTGCTTTCCGGCTAAATAATTATGATAAATCAACTTTTGCATCACATCTTAAAGATCATGGTCAGTCACCCAACTCAATTACAGACAATTTGCAGATACTACACAGTGTCAACAAAGGAAGGAAAATGAACCTTTTTGAAGAATTGGAAATGTATATCCAAATTTACCACCTTTCATTCTAAATGAACAAATGGACCTACCAAATAAGCAGTTTCTAAACATGTATGAAGTCTTCGCCGGTTATCAGCAGAATTACTTCATCCTTGTCTCATAGCAACGTTTTGATGGAATGCGTCTCCATCATCTTCAGGCAAAGTGTCGGGGTATCATCGGGTGCGCCCTTATATCTCTGCTGAACCATTACCTGCTTGCCACCGCCGAACAATCAGGTGCATGTGGAATAGGCAGATGCACCTGGAGTGGCCAGTGGTGGGGAGGGTGCTGGTGCGGGGTTTTTGTCCCAAAGTCCGCCGCCGTCTGCTCCAGGTGCGGACCTTGGTGGCCAGGAGCGTTCTTCTCTGATTTTTCTAATTGCGGGCTCCTAGGCTGTGCTAAGGTTGTAGCCACTGTCCTGGTTTATTCGGTTGTCATGCAACTGTATTTCAATGGATTCTTTGATTACTGAGTCCCAAAAACCGTTTGCACTACAAATTTTCTTTGTGTCTACAAAATCAAAGGTGTGCTTTTCATCAAACTATGTTCTGCCACAGCAGATTTGTTAGTTTGACAGAGGCGGACGTGCTTGATGTACTCATTGTGGCACTGTGAGATGCAACGCTGCGTCTGTCCTTTGTATTACATCCCACATTCACACCCACTTTTGTACACACCAGACACTGTCAGACCTAGTGGATCCTTAGTTGAACCGAGAAGGACTTTGATTTTTCCTGCTGTATGGAAAACGGGCTTCGCTTTGTGTTTCTTTAGAATTCTCACGATTTTGGCAGTTGGACAACCCGCGTATGGCAAGAACGTACAGCCCATTGCTTTGTTCTCTTTGAGTCTATCTTCTCTCTTCTTGTGGTCAGTCTTCAGAGCCCTCTTTATTTGATTCTCGCTGAAACCATTTTTCTTGAAGGTGTCTTTGAGGTGTTGAAATTCTCCTGGCAAACTTTCTTTGTTGCATATGGACCTAGCCCTGTGTACTAGGGTATTGAGTATGGAATTGCACTGTGCAGGGTCGTAACAACTGTTAGCATTAAGATAGAGGTCCGTGTGTGTTCTCTTTCTGTACACCGCGTGACCCAGCGTGCTATCAATGTTTCTTGTGATTAGGTTATCGAGAAAGGGTAAGCTTCCATTCTCTTCTGTCTCCATGGCAAATTTGATGTTTCCATGTATGCTAATGAGGTGTTTGTGGAACTCTTGCAGTTTGACCCTTCCATGTGGCCAAATTGTAATTTGTAATTGTAAGTTGTTGTCAACGTACCTGTAGAAGGCCTTGGGCTTGTGTTTTGCTGTATCCAGTGCTTGGTTTTCGAAGTGCTCCATATACAGGTCGGCTATGGCTGGTGCTAAGGGTGAGCCCATTGCTATGCCATCTATCTGTTCGTAGAACTTCCCACCACATTGAAAGTATGTGGTAGTTAGCACACGGCAAAAAAGCTTGATGGTGTCCTCTTCAAAGTGTTCTTCGAGTAGTGCCTTGCGTCTTCTATTGGTACTCGTGTGAATAGGGATGTCACATCAAAGCTGACTAGTAGCTCTTCATTCAACAACCGCATGCCCTGTAGTACTTTCACAAACTCTGCTGAGTTTTTCACGTGGTGTGGACCATAACCAACCAGGAGTTTAAGCATCTGTGATAAATGCTTGGCAATACCGTATGTCGGCGAGTTGATAGTGTTCAAAACTGGTTGAAGAGGCACCCATTCCTTGTGGTCCTTTGGGAGGCCATAGAGACCTGGAAGTGCCGGTGCTCTTGGGTACAGTTTCCTGATGATATCCTTCTCCAGTCCTGAATTGTTAAGCAGCTCGACGGTCCTGTGAGTCACCGTTGTGGTGGGGTCCTTCTAACGCCCGTCACCCCTTTTCGGAATGACTCAAACTGAGCCCTAATATTTTCCTGAATTATGGAAAGTTTTGTTAGTTCACAGTCTATAACAAAGTCATTCCACTGTAGGTGAAGTTGAACTTATCTTATATGCTGGCTGAAGTCCATTGCGTTGTGAGCTGTCTTCGGCATTTACTAAAACATTTGATTTTACAGGATCTTTTCGTAAATTAGAAACATGTCAGTTGATATGGAAATGATTTTATTTCCACTTAAACAACATTCAAATCAATTACATTATTGCACAATAAAAAAATGCAGCGGCAAGCCAACAGAGCTGCTTACAGGCTTGTGGCTGCTAGAATACTCTTAGAAGACTCTTAGAAAGACTAACTAAAACATGGTTTCTCTCAAACATCTTTCTACGTAACCACGTAACCACGTAATAATATTGATAACAAAGTTTTGTAATTCACAATTAAACAATATTCTTTTACATTAAATATGCCAAAATACAGAAATTAAAACATCATTTAAGCTTTGACTATTTATCTCAATGTATGTACTCGTTTCATGAAATTTGTATTTAACGTGGTACACAAATTCAAAGTCATCCTTTTGACTGGTGTTTACTGTGCTCAAATTATTTACATTATGTGTGTTTTCGAAGTGCACACATATTTGTTTTGCCAATATTGTGTAGGCGTAATATTATTGTGATATGGAATTTTAATGAGTTTCAGTTTGCGGTCAAGTTATTTATTAATACGGATTTGTGTATGGTTGTCGTAGTTTTGTTAATTACGAAGATAGTTTCTTAGTAACAAACGGATTATTAATTTTAGTTCATGAAAAATTATCAGTATTTAATTTAGGATCCAGTGATATATAAAACATGGTCTGCCCTAATTTATTTAAACAAAAGGTATATATGAAATCATGTTGTGCAATAGTTATAACATGTAGTATTGTTGTTTTTATACAAATTAGTATCTATATAGGTTCAGCAATTTCCGAAACTAAGTGTAATGCATTTTTAGTGTTTGCAGCTATTATTTACGAAAGTATTAAAAACTGAAAATTATGTAAAAGGTCAGCCAAAGTTATATTTAAATCAACATACTATTTTTTAAAGGTATTTTACTAATAGTGTTAATAGAATTTCAAACAGAAGGCGAAAATGTGATATTTTACATGTCCGGTAATGAAGTTTTATTTTAGGTGTCAGTTATTTCGTGTTTCTATGTTGGCAACTGATTTTAAGGAGTGTGCAACATAGCAATTCAGTCCCTAGTTGTTTGTAGGCAGGATCCTGCAGAAGGGCATCGATTTTTAGCCAGTAATCCTCTGATCTTAGCAGTACTGTTATGTTCCCCTTATCTGCTGCCAGGACCACTGTGTCCTGGTCATCCCTAATGACCGCAGTGCCTTGTGTTCCACTGCCGAGATGTTTTCTTTGGCATCTTGGCTTTGTCCAGTACTCGGCAGACATCTTTTCTTACTTCTTCTGCAGCCTCTGCAGGTAGTCTCATTATGGCTTGCTCTACCCCACTTATGATGTCCCGTTTCGGCAGAGTCTTCGGAACTGGACCGAAGTTTAGGCCTTCTCATAGCACCTCTAGTGTTGGTCCGTCCAATTCCTAATTTGTTAGGTTAATGGATACCTTGTTGGAAGATGGTTTGTCGTTTTCTTGTCATCCTCCTTGGAGTCAAAGGAATTTCTTGCACTGCCTTTCGGTGGCTTTCTTCTTTGACCATTCGCCATTGGCAAAGGTATTGCCAATACCAAAGAGACTAGAAGCTTACCCTTTCTCGATAACCTAATCACAAGAAACATTGACAGCACGCTGGGACACGCGGTGTACAGAAAGAGAACACACACGGACCTCTATCTTAATGCTAACAGTTGTCACCTCCCTGTACAGCGCAATTCCATACTCAACATCCTAGTACACAGGGCTAGGTCCATATATGACCTAGAAACTTTGCCAGGAGAATTGCAACATCTCAAAGACACCTTCAAGAAAAATGGTTACTGTGAAAATCAAATAAGGAGGGCTCTGAAGACTGACCACAAGAAGAGAGAAGAGAGACTAAAAGAGGACAAAGCAATGGGCTGTGTATTCTTGCCATAAGCGGGTCCCCCAACAGCCAAAATCGTGAGAATTCTAAAGAAACACGAAATGAAACCATTCTTCGTACAGCAGGAAAAATCAAAGACCTTCTCAGTTCAACTAAGGATCCACTAGGTCTGGCAGCGCCTGGTGTGTACAAGATTGGGTGTGACTGTGGGATGCAATACATAGGACAGAGACAGCGTTGCATCTCACAGCTCCGCAATGAGCACAGCAGGCACGTCCGCCTGGGTCAAACTAATAAATCTGCTGTGGCGGAACATAGTATTGACGAGAAGCACACCTTTGATTTTGAAGGGACAAAGAAAATTTGCAATGCAAAAGGGTTTAGGGGCTCAGTAATCAAAGAATCCATTGAAATACGGTTGCATGACAACCTAATAAACTAGGGCAGTGGCTACCACCTTAGCACAGCCTGGGAGCCCACAATTAGAAAAATCAGAGAAGATCGCTCCTGACCACCGAGGTCTGAGCCCGGAGCAGACGGCGGCGGGCTTTGGGACACAAGACCTGCACCAGCATCCCCCCCCACCACCGGCCACTTCAGGCATATCCGCCGATTCGCGTGCGCCTGATTGTTCACCAGTGGCAAGCAGGTAATGGTCCAGCAGAGATATAAGGGTGCACCCGACGATACCCCGACACTTTGCCTGAAGATGATGGAGACGCATTCCATTGAAACGTTGCTACGAGACAATGATGAAGCAACTCGGCTGATAACCCGTGAAGACTTCATACATGAAATCCACCTAGAAATCCTACACTCACAGTTTCTAAACATATCCAGTGAAATACATAGAAGTAAATAGTAATTTAACTATATCAAAATACTCTTCACAATACAAAACAATGTATCTAAAGACTCATGAAAACTGACAAATGAAAATAACCCACCTTCCAGTCAAAACCCACATTTCTTACACTGACTAAATAATCTAATATAGTTTACTTCTGATTATTTTATGTTTCATACATGACAGTGTGGCTCTACAATTATGTAAAAAACTGTCATTTTCCTATTTGAAATACTTTTCTCCCCCTATATACATGTAATGTTTTTGTAATTTATATGTTGTAAAACCTGTGTTGTAAAATCTTTGTGCCCCTTACATATAAGCTCTTTCTCCAGAAACTTTGTATCCAAACAAAGTGTATGGTGTGAGTTCACATTTCTGTGCAGTGATGTAGATAAATTGTACTCCAAAAATGGCAGTCAGAACAATAACAAAAGTGTGCTTACAAAAGTGTGTCACATGGACAGTTGCGATTTGCATACAGTATTAAATGTAAGTAAACAGTGGTTATGTTCCTGTCATCTTGCCACTTGCAATTGATTTTGCTATTATTGATACCAATTTTTAAACAGTGAACTCCACGAACATGCTATACATATAAAATTCTGAATGTTTTAAGAATCTGAAGATGGGCTCAAGCTTGAAACCGGTCGTGTGATAAATAAATAATATGGTCTTTAATGTGACTGGTAGCAGTTTTTATTCTCAACCCTGCATTAATCTTTGCTTTACATGATGTGTTCTCTGTGAAAATTACTCTCAGGTATTTAAATTCATGCCCTTTTTTGTAGGACTGGTCTCCCACCTATAGTAACTGTAGGTCTATCTGCTCAGTAGTCTGACTTTGACCACATCATACTGAGGTTCTCTGTCTTGGCTTCATTTACAATTAGTCCAAATCTGATGACAGCCTCCTTTAGTGCTCTGGTCATTTGTTTCAACTCCTCATCAAACCTAGAAATTGGAAAAATATTAGATGTGTAGGATAAGTAAGCCAGTCTCTTTATTTCAAATTCAGTCACTTTGTTCTTTTGGAAGGTCTGTGTATGATCTTCTCCAGAGCAGAAATGGAAATTATTCTGTGAAAAAACGTTGATTTTGGACATTGTACAGTCTGATATCCTCACTTGATAAATGTCAATTTTGTTTTTGTTATTACTCATACCCAGTATATAAATGTATCTAAGCAAAGAATTTGTGTCAGATAAACAGCAAGCCCTGCAAAGCAAGGAAACTAAGGGAACCAACTGAAAAAAGGGAAATATGTTCCTCCTGAAATGACTTACTCAAAAGTTGGAACCAGATGCTCAGTCCTCATTCCTCACCAATAATTTTAGCATTCCCGTATATGTGGACCTTTTTGTGCTTAAAAAAGAACAGCAAAAAGTTATGGTGGAAGAGAGGTGAAACAGAACCAGTGGGATGGAAAGAGAGGGCACACAGTCATGCTGGGAGAGAAGCAGTGGCAGCAAACCTATAAATTGATGGAGATTGTAGCAATGTAAGCAAAAGTGAGAAGAGAGATGGGAGGAAAGAAAAGAGAAATGAGAGGAGACCGTACATAAGTTTTGGGGTTCTGTATCATCCAAACTGTCAAACCTTAACAAGAAAAATTTTAGTCACTTTCTTCCACCTGCTATACCCAGATGTTATACAGAGTGGTGCACATAAAACCAGCCCGAACTGGAATGCGAACGCCGCAGTGTAGTAGCCGAGTGGTCTAAGGCGCTTCACTGTGCTGCATGCAGTTGCTTGCCATTGGAGGTTCGAGTCCTCCCTGGTGTGTGTGTGTGTGTGTGTGTGTGTGTGTGTGTGTGTGTGTGCGTGTGTTGTCCTTAGGTTAGTTTATCTTAGTTTAAATAGTTTGTAAGTTAGAGACTGATGACCACGCAGTTTGGTCCGATACATGTACAAACATTTGAGTTTGGAATGCGAACGCTGTACTATTACTGGTGTGCTGCCTATGACCCTGTGTTGAATGTCTTCCAACATAAACAGAGTAATAGTTCAATATCTGTAGATGCTTGGCAATTCACCCTTTAATGAGAACCAAGCTAACAGCTCTTCTTTAAGAGAGTGGAATTTTAACTTGAATTTTTCCTTCATGTTTCAAAGTATCAAAATCTTTAATAGCAACAGCTGTGCCTCAAAACAATATTATTCATTAGTTAAACTTTAGAAAAATCTGTCAAGCCTCTTCTGCTATGTACTTAATGAATTAAAGAAAGTCTTAAACTTTCAACTCCATATTTATTACTATTCAAGAAGTCATCTTCTTCATAAGTACATAGGTTTGTGTTATACATCTCATAACAGATTTCAGACTTGGAATGGAATACAAAATCAACAAAAACCATAGCAACTATCATGACACACAAATTCTTCCATGAAATACTAAATTTCTTTGGCTGGGTAGACATAATATCTGAAGCCACTTGCTGCAGCCACCACCTTCAAAATCTGAAACAAACAGATTCTGGCAGCAGCTACTGTTCCTATGATGCCTAATTAATTTAATAAATAAATTGATAAATATTTGGGTATATCAAGGTATTAAAGAAGTGGGGAAAAGTGGCTTGTACCACTACATACTCCCTCCGTCAGCCTTGAGATAACCATCAAAAATTTTAGGCGTAAAAGTTTGATTAAGCCAGTCAGATTAATTAGGATGTGGCTATGTACAGATAACCGCAAGGTAAATAACCAGGAATACATTTAGTAAAACATCTGACAGTGGACAGTTTAGGTGGACTATGACAATTTAAATTGGCCATAAACAAACTTTCATTCTCCATCCTTTGTTTGAAATAATATAAACAAAATTAATCTCTTTTAACCGTCCTAGGGCAGGAGGCGGGGGGGGGGGGGGAGTGATTCTCTTAAATTAAGGAGAGAATGTCTAACTTCAATAGACTCCTATTTAATTATTTGTGCAGATTTCTTTTTTTTTTTTTTTTTTTTTTTTTTTTTTTTTTTTTTTTTTTTTTTTTTACCTGTTGTGAAATATGAGCAGTATTGTAGAAAAAGTATCTTCAGACTAGCATAACTTGTGTGAACCGTAATTTAGAGAGTAATGATGTTACTCATCAACCTAGAAACAACAACAACAACAAAATTGAAGTACCAAGCTTTATGCTTAACTTACTTCTAGGTATCAGTCGCTATCTGTCGAACTGAACCAATATAAATATGTTAGGTCCTCAGCATGGGCACCTAACAGGAGCTAACAGCCTCATTTTATGGGTCTGTCCACTTCCATCCCTTCGATTCAGCCGCAATCTGAGGCACAAGCAAAGCCAGTTGCAACTTTAATTTTGAACAATTATGTAGAAGTATGTCAATGCTGTTCGAGTGGAAAGTGCTTATACAGGTATTATGAATAAACAATTAATACTTGTGCCACTTTAGGATGTACACCATGAACTTTTGGATTCCACATATGAACTGTGTTGTAAATCATATTATTGCTGTGTGGAATGTGCGTACTTAGTTGTAATAGTTGTAATTAATAAGACTTGTAAGCTGGCCATAAATGGGGACAACTGGGCACTAATAATAAATCTGCAATTCTGTGTGTTGCCTTCATCATTAGTGTTGCCTTCATCATCAGTAGTGAATTAGTTTTTGCCCCAATGAGATTTCAGCCAGCCGCTACCGAGAGCAACGATCTTCAACATCGAGAATCAGCAAACTACGACCAGGTAATGGCACATATGGTGCCCCATTTTGAGGAGTGCATGTACGAATTGGGACTCACAATCTTTTAGAGACAGTGCATCATAAATAATGAGGTGTACATAAACATAACTGTGAAAATGAAAATACTTCATATGGCTCAATAAACAATAGAACAATCATTGGTGATATGCGTGTGTTATATCAAGACATTTGCCTGCATCTAAGAATTTAAAAATTGCATCTGTTATTCTGTTGCTGTATGCAAAAATCTATGTTGAGAGGCAGCCAATAGAGGAAGATGCAACACCAACATCATCATGGAAAAGCTGCCAAGCAGCATTCTGAGATGGCTTCTAAACAGATGGCAGAAATTCTGCTGCAGCCTTTGAAATCGCATTAGCAGCTGGCCTTGGACATTGTGTTGTAAGCAGTGCTGCACATCTCTGATGAGAATGCTGAATGCCGCCAAGAAAGACATTGTATTTCTAAGGTAAAGTTTTTAAAAATTAACACTGGATGATAAATGTTAAAAAGTTAGTCTATTATTGGACAATGGACAGCAGGAAGCTAATGTTATGCCTAATGTCATAAAGAAAGAAGTTTGCTTGGAAAAGGTGGGCAGAATTGGCGAAGAATCAGATACCGTAGGAGACAGTGGTTATAAATCTCAATTAGATCAATCTTTGTCTGACGTAAGTGGAATAATAGATGGGGAAGTGAAAGCTTTATCCACTATGTTGAGTATTGTAGCTGGACCAAGTGCTGATGGTTTTGTAAAGTACGTATCAGATGAACCGCCTGGTTGGACAAAGTTATTAATTGCAAACTTGAGTCAAGAATTCAGTCATGTTAAAATTTGCTTAAATCAAAACAATAGTAAAATTGAAAAGATTGATAGTAAAATGGGTAATGTGCACCAGGAATTAAACCAGAAAATGGATGAAAACAATAGGCATTTGTGTCATGAATTTGCTGCATTAAATAATACTTCAGTAGATTTAAATAAGAAAATTGGAGAAGTAGAAGCTAGTTGTGAGAATAAAATAAGAAATATAAAAGAAAATGTAAATCTTAAATTTACTAAAACTAACAAGTCCTGTGAATAGCAGAATTACGTTATGTGAAAAAAAGAGTGGAAACTGTTGCTAGTGATTGTGATGACAGGTTTAAAGAAAAAAGTAAATAAATAAATAAATAAAATAAAAATGAAGATATGGATTCTAAACTTGTAGAAACTGAGCAGAAAGTGAAAAAGGTAGAAAATATAAAGTATAGTGTAGGTGCTGGGGGTAGCAGTATTTCTATTGTTAATTGTAAAAAGTTTAATAACTTTGAACCTCATGGTGATGTGCATCCTCTTGATTTCATTATGGATTTTAATGAGTTGCCTGAAATTTGGAATGATAAGGAGAAAATATCTTTTGTAAGAGATTTCTTGAAGGGTGATGCTTACAGCTGGGCAGTGGGGTACCAGATTCTTGTACTTCATGGGAAGAATTTAAGAAGTCATTTTTGAATGAATATTGGTCTAAGGAGCAACAACAAAGAATTTTGAGTGAGTTTTGGGATGGAGAAAGGTATGACTCTAGGAGAGGTACTGTTAAAGGGTTTTGCCAATATTGGATCAACAAAGTTAAATAGTTAGACAAAATACTGAGCAGCAAAGATATTATTATGGACATGGAAGCAAAATTGCCTCGTAGAGTTAGGGAGCTACTTGTACCTGCCCCAAGAAATAATATGAGTGACTTTTTGGATTATGTAGACAGAGTGGAAAGAATTAAACCAAATGAGAGAACTTTGGCAATAGTAATCATCATGGGAGAGAATTTCATGTAAACGGGATGAGCATGTCAGATTATGGTAGAAACAAACAGAAAGAGAATGGTCAGAATTGGTGTATGAATAACAGGAGGAACTAAAGAGATAGGAGTGAAGGAAGAGGTAATGGTCCACATGCCAATAATTTAAACTAAGATATGCTCTAGTTAAGGCTCGCTCTTGAGTGAGAAACAAAAAATAGCCATATGTACATAGCAATGTCAGTGCAGATAAAGTAAAGGTAATAATAGTCATGTAAGTAGAAATTGTAAAATATCTAGCATAAGTAATGAACATGCACCTAGCAATAATTATGATAGTGTAAGTAGAATTGTATCTGTGTCTGGTTCACCAAAAGTGAAAGAGAATTATGAAACTGTTCAGAGCATGGGAAAATCAAATGAGAGGTGCAAGGAGGCTTATGGTGGTGGGCAATCATTAAGACAGCATGAAGAAATTAAGTGTCTAGCATTATGGTCAAATAGTGAGGATAAAGGAAAGGTACTAAATAGTTAGAAACTAGTGATAGTGATGAGAGTTCAGGAAGAAGTAACAGTGAAGGTAGTGACAAATCTAGTGATGAGGAAGATGATGTATATGAATTTATTCTTGAAGATGACAATAAAGTAGTTAGTAAGACAAAAGTAGAAAGAATTAGTGGGCAGGAAGAGAATGTGGAGTTAGGGCTGAAAAATAGTAAAGTGAAAGTAGATCATAATGTGTGTCACTTAACTGTATCTTCAAATGATTTGTCTGATTGCTTTTCCAGGCAGAGAGAATTAATGAAGATCTGTTGTATGAAGAAGAAGCAATAGGAAGTACTGATAAGGTGTGGCATCCAATAGTGTTGAAGGAGATATCAAGGTGGTATGGAAATAGCCACGGCGCTCTCTTCTAATCACTAGTACTTTATTACCATGTACACTACACGTTGTGACATACCCCCTAATGAGTCACACGAGTCATCACAAGCAAGCAGCACTAATGCAGTATCACCACTAACAACAACGGATAAGCCACAAATGTCATCAGGGTGGATGTGGCGCCTGTTAACAGTGATGTATGCTGAGCCAGCGGGATGGGGAAACCGTGGTATGGTGAGGGTGGTGTGCTGTGAGTAGGGGAGTGTGTGTCCGTGTGATGAGTGTGACAAGGTGAAGTTTGGGTGGGCGTGGCCGGAACCTGCGAGCTGTGCATGTTAGAAGAGCGGAGCGGTGTAGTGTCGCATGAAAATGGAATGGCTATATTAGAGCCCTGGGAGCCGGAAGCCGAAAAACCTCAGAATTAGTGTGAGCTTGTTGAAGGGGCCAGCGTAAGTGTGAGCTACTGCCTTGCCAAAGACAACTCCTTATTTAAGTCGTTGAGGCGAAGGCATAGCTCGAGTTATTCCAAGCACATGCGTGTAGAACCCACACAGTCCGTGAGGCACTTATTGGTTCATGAAAAGATATCGGAGGAGAGGTTATTACACTTCCTAGTCAGGAAGCACTTGACGAAGCACACGGTATGTGTTTCTGTTTAGGATGATAGAATACTGTATTCTTGATGAGATCTGGCCACAATTTGTGGTCTCGTAGAAAGTTGATGCCTAAAATGGGATCGTCAATTTCAGTCACAAGGAAAGACCACTTCAGGTTGCACTCAGGCGAGAGGGACACAGTATATGGAGTAGAACCTGAGCACATCAAACTAGATGAGTTTACAGCATGTAGCACCGTTATGTGTGGTCGGATCTTTTTGGTGGCAAAACAAGATGAAAGCAGGAAATGTCTGCACCCGTGTTGACGAGAAAATTTGTGTCAGAGTTCAAATCACGGTCATAGACAGGCCTGTTCGAAGCATTAGTATTGGACACTGAATGAAGCGTGGGATGGCACCCGTTGTTTGCGTCGCAGGAGGTGGCACCGCTGTCTATCTGTGATCAAAGTTTGGGTAGGAGCACAGCGGTTTACAATTGCGTGCTTGTTCCCGAAACTTAGTATGAAATAAACAGTATTTGTGGATGTCTGCTCCTGCGAGTAGTCAGACGGAGTCAGTTGTGCTGTTGGTGTGTGCACTTGGAGGTCTCGGTAGTGCGATGAGCTTGATGGACTTAGGTTTAAGAGGACGTCCACGTCGAACTCTGGTTGTGACTGAAAACTGCCAGACTGCTGGGCACGGCGCAAACGCAGCAGAGCGGAGTAAGCTCGGTCGGCGGCGCACAGGCGTTGGCTGTTTGGTCTATCTTCGAAGGTGGAGATAGCTGTTTGGACAGACAGGGGCAGCTTTTCCATCCAAATCTTGGTGAGCATGTCGTCCGGCATGTCATGTTCACTGATGAGAAGTCGAAGGCATCACCAAAGTTGGGAAGGGGATTTGTCATCGAGCTGTTCTTTGTAGACAAGCTGACGAAAGTTTTCCCTTCTTGTCTTGGAGACATGTTCCAGTATTGTTTGCTTGGCTGTATTGTACTCCTCGTTTAACAGAGATGACTTAACCAAGTCGTAAATTAAGTCGACCTGGTTGTGGAGGTGGTTCATTAGACATGTGAATCTTGTATGAAGAAGAAGCAATAGGAAGTACTGATAAGGTGTGGCATCCAATAGTGTTGAAGGAGATATCAAGGTGTTACGGAAATAGCCACGGCGCTCTCTTCTAATCACTAGTACTTTATTACCATGTATCTAAAGACTAGGCAGGAACTGAGGTCCGGAAACTATATAGACAAAGAACATACATCAAAGATATACACATATCATACTTTGGCCTATCGATCCATGGATCAACACCACATAGCCCCCCCCCCCCCTGCAGTATGGAGTACATTCCCAAAGGTGGAGGGGTGGGGGGTGAGAGTTTAGATAGGTCACGGTGAGTTCCTCCGCATCTAACTGCACGGGCAATGTGGGAGGAGAGCATGGAGCAAATCCTGGGATGTTTATGTCGAAGTCTTGAAGCAACGTTGGCGGTCGAAGTCGTCGGCCGGTGTGGGAGCTCTGATGTGGGAGGGCGTCCTCGGCAGGGAACCTGATGATCACTTTTCCACTCGGCCTAACGTAAGCACGTAGGTTGCCACATGCAGCACTTCGAGATATTTTGAAACGCTTCACTACGTGTTGTGACATACCCTCTAATGAGTCACACGAGTCATCACAAGCAAGCAGCACTAATGCAGTATCACCACTAACAACAACGGATAAGCCACAAATGTCATCAGGGTGGATGTGGCGCCTGTTAACAGTGATGTATGCTGAGCCAGCGGGATGGGGAAACCGTGGTATGGCGAGGGTGGTGTGCTGTGAGTAGGGGAGTGTGTGTCCGTGTGATGAGTGTGACAAGGTGAAGTTTGGGTGGGCGTGGCCGGAACCTACGAGCTGTGCATGTTAGAAGAGCAGAGCGGTGTGCTGTCGCATGAAAATGGAATGGCTATATTAGAGCCCTGGGAGCCGGAAGCCGAAAAACCTCAGAATTAGTGTGAGCTTGTTGAAGGGTCCAGCGTAAGTGTGAGTTTGCTCGAACCCTGGGAAGAGTAAGGTGGCCAGGGAGCACAGTCTCCTCAACAGCAGGTAAGGTAAGGGAAATCTCGACACGAGCAGCTTTAATCCTATTGAGGGAGACTGTAGTACTGTTCCCTTAATTAAAATGTCCATTGTGTTACTGGTTTGTTTGATGACTCTATACGGGCTTGTGTAAGGGGGTTGTAATGGGACTTTTACAGTCTCATCCCGAAGGAACACGAATTGACAAGTGTTGAGCGCCTTAGGGACATATGTGAGCGGTGGAGTGTGGCTGAAAGAGGGTGGAGGTTCGAGCTTGTTGCAATGTAACCTCACCCGTTCTACTAAGGACAGCAGTTCAGAAGGTTTGGCGACTGGGGTAGGGACAACAAGTTGACCTGGCAGTGTAAGGGACTGTCCGTAGACAAACTCAGCAACTGAGCCTTTAAGGTCCTCCTTGAAAGTGGCCCACAAACTGAGTAAGACAAATGGAAGGGCTTCTGTCCATTAGAGGCCATGGCAACGTAGGGCAGTCTTAAGTGTTCTATGCCAATGTTCCACAAGGCCGTCCTGATGCCACACAGCCTACATAGTTTGGAAAATAAGGCAGACTCAAACTGATGGCCTTGGTCAGTTGTCAAGTAAACAGGGCAGCCGAAGTGAAATCCATGTGTCTATGAAAGCTCGTGCCACTGTTTCAGATGTAATGTTGGGTAGTGGGACAGTGTCTACCCAACGAGTGGTTCTATCGACAACAGACAGCATGTATCTGTAACCCTCTGAGGAGGTAAGGGGGCCCATCAAATCGATGTGAATGTGCTGGAAGCGACTGGGTGGGGTGGTAAAACTGCCTAGTGGGGGCGATGTGTAAAAATTTTCTTTGTTGGCACGGAATGCAGGTGCGGGCCCATGCATGGCAGTCATGACGCATGTCGCACCAGACGAAACGCTCTGAGACAAGTTTGGTAGAGGCTTTCACACCCAGATGAACTAGGTTGTGTAGTTTTTCGAACACTTTCTTCTGCAGGGGCTTGGGTATGAAAGGACGCAGTGTACCTGTTGATTTGTCACACCAAACCTCGCCTATTATACCGGAAAAGGTGGATTGTACAGGTTTGGGTGGCGAGCTGTTATCAGGGATAAGTTCCATAGTGTCTGTGTCGGCAGACTGCAGCTGAGGCAAGTTGTACAGGTCTATCAGAGCTGCAACCACATTATCGGCACCCTTAATTGAACATATATCAGAAGTAAATTGCAATATGTAGTCCAAATGATGTAAGCGTCAAGGTGGAGAATCAGCTGGGGGGGGGGGGGGGGGTTCTTTATAACGGCCACCAAGGGTTTATGGTCAGTTAAAATGTAGAAGTCTGTACCCTTGACCTCGGTGTGAAAATGTTTTACTGCCTCATAAACTACCAAGAGCTCCCTATCAAAGGCCGAGTAATTTTTTTGGGGGCATTGCTGAGCTTCCTAGAAAAGAACTGCAAAGAAGAAGTAGTATCTCCGGCAATTTGGCTGAGGACAGCACCTACTGCAGTGTCACTGGCATCCGTGGTAATAAGTAAATCAGCATCAGGGTATGGGTGGGTGACAGTGACTGCGTTAGCTAGTAAGTGCTTCAGTTTGTCAAAAGTTTGTTCCATGGTGGTGATCCAAGGGACTGGACGGATACCGGATGTATTTTTGCCAGCAAGGGAGCCTGAATCTCAGCTGCAGCTGGCAAGTGCTTCCTGTAATAGTTTATTGTGCCAATAAACCTGTGCATCTCTTTAATTGTGTGAGGACGTGGCAAATCCAAAACAGGTTTGATTTTATCCTGGGGAGGAGTGAGGCCCTGAGCTGACACAACATAACCTAAGAATGTTACTGAAGTCTGGTGCAGCTGGAGCTTCTTATTATTCAATTCAACACCAGCGGAGGTAAGAGTGTCTTTAACAATTTGTAAATATTCCATGTTCTGTTGTAAAGTGGGACTGGAGATTAAAATGTCATCTAAATATACAAAGTAAAAATCAAGATGAAACAACACCTCATTTATGAATCTCTGCCAAGTTTGAGAAGCTTTGCGGAGGCTATAGGGCATGAACCGTGTAATATATTTAGCCAGGAGGGTCCCGTTTGTTTAAATAACTGAAGTATTTGATACCATAGTTGGCCGTAGTATTTTAACCTAATATTGCATGTTTATATTACATATAAGCATCTTATGGCGCTTCTGTCAAGTTGTAACGTTTCTGCTATGTTGCGCACTCCTAAAAATCAGTTGCCAACATAGAAACACGAAATATCTGACACCTAAAATAAAACTTCATTACCGGACATGTAAAATCACATTTTCGCCTTCTGTTTGAAATTCTATTAACACTTAGTAAAATACCTTTAAGAAATAGTATGTTGATTTAAATATAAATTTGGCTGACCTTTTACATAATTTTCAGTTTTTAATACTTTCGTAAATAATAGCTGCAAACACTAAAAATGCATTACACTTAGTTTCGGAAATTGCTGAACCTATATAGATATTAATTTGTATAAAAACAACAATACTACATGTTATAACTATTGCACAAAATCATTTCCATATCAACTGACATGTTTCTAATTTACGAAAAGCTCCTGTAAAATCAAATGTTTTAGTGAATGCCGAAGACAGCTCACAACGCAATGGACTTCAACCAGCATATAAGATAAGTTCAACTTCACCTACAGTGGAATGACTTTGTTATAGACTGTGAACTAATAAAAATTTCCGTGATTCAGGAAAATATTAGGGCTCAGTTTGAGTTATTCCGAAAAGGGGTGACGGCGTTAGAAGTGGTCATGTGACCAAAGGATTTTAAAGAGTATTCACTAATGTAAAATGTGTTTCAGGATACAAGGAAAATAATGTATATGATGGATGTGCAGTAAAACCATCATAAAAGTGCAGAATTCGACTACAATACTATCCACACCTACGATGTCAAAATTTAATGGAGGAAGATGGCAGTAATTTGAACTACTAGATTCCTGTATCGCCGCATCCTTGTGACCAGCTAAGTACTTTTGTAGTAACTTTTGTAGTGACTGTTTGTGTGATAGGGGTTTTATGTGGAGTGAAAAGTTATTTTAAAATGGGTACAGTAAGAAAGGAGGGAGATGATACTCAAGTTTCGGACTTTGACAGTGGGGTAGAAGGTTCTGGTATCGCGAGTTCTACACCAATTACAAGAAAGCAGCAGGTCCCATTTTTCTAGTGATTTACAAGAGACTCGACAACAGATTAGTAATATGGCAGCAAACGCGGAAATAGAAAGAAAATCAATCTTGGAATTTATAGTACAAATGAAAACCGAACTTCCATTACAAATGAAAACCATGAACTCCGAACTTTTAATACAAATGAAAACCATGATATCTGACATGAAATCTCAAACAACTAACGCAATAACAAACCTTGACCACAGAATGGCTCAAGCAGGGACCGAATTAAAACAATGTATTTTGGACTCAAAACTTTATGCAAAACTCAATAGTGTAGAAAAAAGTGTTATGGTAGCTGCTACTTCAGAAGTTTCACAGACGAGTGACAGTGTTGAAAAAATAGATGACAGTTCAAGTTATGTGAATTCTCAGAGCCAGGATACTAGAACAGAGTTAACTGGAAAGATTCGCGATGTCGAAGAATGTAATAGCAAACTTAGTAATTTTGATTTTAAAGTAGAAACTGAATGTAACTGTGTTATAGATAACCCTGAGCAAAAACTCAAAAGTAAATGTACAGTCACAGAATTACCACAGTGTGTAGACGAAATTCAAGAAAAGTCACATGCTGAAACTTTGAGTATTCCTAGATGTACTAGTGTAATTAGTTCACCAGTAGTGAAGTTACCTGGTAGGCCTAAAAAGAAATTTCGTCCTATTTATTTTATGTCACAGGACAATGATTGTTTTTCGTCAGATTTGAATGACACTTCAGAAATTATGTTGCTTAAGGAAAATTTAAGGTGTAAAGTAGGTTCTTGGGCAAACCAGACCCAACTGTTTGCATTTAATTTTGGACCTAATTGTAATGTACCTGATGACAGACAAAATGAGATGCATCAGACTATGTACTGATGTAATACCTTAGGGGCATAATTACTCTCTAGTTATGAAACTGCTGACACCAGTTCAGGTCCCCAGTCGTGTGCTGTGTACTTCTATTAATCATTTTCACAGTGCAGAATAAATTCTATGCTTTAAGTTTTCCTTCAGTGTAAATATTTATGATTATTTGAAAAACTTTTTAATTACCACTGACAAATGAAAACAGTTGAGACATACCTTTTGATATATACATTTTTGCTATATGCTTATTGAAACTTAAAATATGGGAAGCCTAAAGTTTATTACAAGTTGGATTTATTTATTTTATTTTTTTTTTATTTTTTATTTTTTATTTTTTTTTTTTTTTTATTTTTTTTTTTTTTTATTTTTTTTATTTTTTATTTTTTTTTTTTTTTTTTTTTTTTTTTTTTTAGGAAATATGAACAAAAAATATGTAGTTGGATGTTAATCATCAATTCAGAATTTTATACCAAATATTAATACTGTACCTAATATGATATACTAGTTGGGGGTTTTCAATAAGGATTTTTTTTACTTATGTCAATATATAGGCCAATGGACTTAAGAGCTAAGAAGTAAATATACTGAATACAGTTTGAACCAAATAGTGAATTCATGTTTATAGTTAATACAGTTGCAAATAATAATGAACATTGAGGAGTTTTTGAATTAAAATACTATATGAAATACAGGTAGATGATGGGGGTTTATTTAATGTGTTTGTCAGGAATCTGGAGTCTTATGTTATGATGCTTATAAACCACTAGCAAATGTGGAAGTCTTTGTGTAGTCATCAAAAGATATGACAGGTTAGAAAAATGGTAAGTGCTGTTCATGAGAAATATGTTAGGTTAAGAATTGTCAGTGAAAGTACTGAACAAATAGTTATTAAGTGTACTGAAATGGAAGTGAAAAAAAAAATGCTTCATATATTGAAAAGAAAGTATTAATATGGCATAAAGAAAATGAATATGAAAATAATGAATACTTAAATGCAAAATGTTGATGTAGTATTAAGATTAGTGTATTCTCTGAACAGATGCTTTACTTGAAGTCTAAGATGTTAGAATTGCTTGATACTGCTGAGAAATCTCAAAATGATAGTGTTAAGTGTACTCAAAATTTTAGCTCCAAACCCTAATATAAATGTTAAGTCATCTACCAAAATGTTAAAGAATTAAGTGAAAGCAAATATGAAAGTATACCTTCTGTCAATGTCAACGTAAGTTTTGATCTTAAACATGATAATTTTGAGGTAGTTTAAAAAAAAATCTATTAACTGAACCTGAAAACGAAGTAATGTTTTACTATGAGTGTAGTTCATTTGTTAAGATCAGAGTAGAAGTTTTTCTACATATATACATTGAGCCTCTTGAAATTAATTGAAACCCTTAGCTAAATTCTTATAGTTTTGCTTATCCACGATCCATAAAGTTGATCGGTCTCAGATAGATTAATGCGTTTAAATCCTACCTACAGAAAAGTTAATTGTCTTGTGAATTTTACCTCGCTCATACTCTGAAACCTATAAGGAAGATACTTGTTCATAATTTTGATACCATTTATGAATATGGCACACAATAATTAATTTATTAACCTCATATGTGTAGTCAAAGGTATGTTGAAGTGTTTATTATTTGTATATGGCTTGAAATATTATTGTGTATATGAAAATGCTTACCACAGTTATGTATTGTGATTTTTCTATTAAATACGTCCACAGTGCATTACAATTCCCTCTTTAATTCTTTTCACTCTTGTTAATCATTCATTAGTATTTTTTGTGTTATTGGTTGAATTTTGTGTTGTACTTTGATGTGTCAAGAGGGACTTGCTAACAATTAGTACAAAAGTGACTATAAGCATGGGAGGACACATAGACCACACAAGTGTTGACCAATGTAAAATTCAATTTCTATCCTTGAGCTTACAGCTTAATAGGAAAATATTTAATACTGGTTTAAGATGACCATATTATTGTATATTGTACATATGACACAGTTTTGGCTGATGCAAGGTTTAATTTTCATTTTTATTCTTAAAGTTTACAATGAAACTATTGATGTTTTACAAGTTACGTACTTGGTATGTTTATCATGTGTACTTGCACATACTCATGATGTAAGGTCATACTGTCTTTTGTACAGAAATATGAAGGTTAATGAACCATTACAGACTACCTATTACTCATTATTATTAACATTAAACTTGTATAAATTTGTATTTTCCATGTGGAACACCTATGTTTAGTTCATGACACACTTGTTGACTTGCTCATGCATGCAAGCTTTGTGTATCAATTTGCAGTTGATTATAGGGTGTTTAATTTTGATATGGTACTGTATCTGAAAATGATCAGGCAGACCATATGTAAATTTTGACTTTTGTGTAGTTGTGTAGTTTTTGTAATTATGAGCTTTTACACTGTTAACGTAGACATGTACAGACTTTCAGAACACTTAAGAAAGTTACTCATTTTCATCCACTTCTACAGTATGATTGTCACTCATTTTCAAACACTACTGGACAACATTGAATGTTGATTTTGAGTTATTGGGGGGTAGTAACTGTTTACCATTCAACAAACATAGGGTACTCTGGACTGTGTTGTGTTTGATTGGGACAGTTTGTTCAAAGAAGAACAAAAACTATGTACTGTTTTCTACTTCTGCGGAAATAGTCAAGTTGCCAGTTGCATCTTGTAACTCTTGGTAAGGTAGTTACCATTAATACTTTACGAACACTAAATTGTTGAACAAAATATAGGTAAATGCAACCAGAGTCTTTCTCTGATTATGTAGCCGTTTGCGAGTCAGTTACCTGTCCTGGCCATGGACATAATTTAATGGCAGCGTATTTTTCCGCCCTCTCTTGATTACTGCCTTGAGAGTGGGTGTAGTTTTCATTTTACTTTAAATTTTTCCCTGATTTGGGAAAAATTTGACACTTTGGCGGATCATTTGAGAACTGACACTTATTACTTTAATTTCCATGCTTGATTTGAGCTGTGAGATTAACTATTGCCACTGCTAACTACTCGCAGGGGGGTTGGTTTTTGAATTTTTATTAATGCATATGTTTTTTTAATAAGTAAAATATTATGTAATACTATGATCTAATTTGGTTATACTCTTTACTACTACTCATTCTAATCTCTAACTGTATGAGAAATATTCAATACCCACAGTTCATGAAAAAGTTTCAAAACCACGATTACATTTTCTGTCTATATAACCATTTTAACTATACCATAATTATGAATGATAATTGTTTGATGTGTTCACTGAGAGCTTGTTTCTATCCATTGTTTTACTATTTAATTATGTCATTCATTCCACTTAGTAAATTGACTATAAATTGTGAAGTTATTACAATGTACAACACCCTTTCTAGAGGAATTAGGAGCTTAGTTCTCACATAATGGCATTTACATACATGTACACATAGAAGAAAATTATTCTGAGTAAAATACTTTTTTATATGTATTAATACCAAGCATAACTGTTTACAATATATCAAGGCTCTTTGAAAAAAAAAAAAAAAAAAGGTTTTAAAGGCTTGCTATTTCATTATTCGAACTAAAGTAAATGAGAGAGATTTCTCTTTAATTTTCAGTAACATTTAAGGGTTAATTTGAACCCATAATTTGAATTTGTTTAAAATACCGTATTGATAAAATTGATTACTCTTTCCAATAGCCTGATAACAGTATGCTTATTTGTGTATGTAGTTAGGGAAAAATAGTATGTGGTTCTGAGAAAGATACAACCATGTTGTAGGAACCGTCTTGAATGCCTGTATCTACAGTCAGCTGAAGCTGCGAGCCACTACATCACCAACAGCAGTTTGCAGATACACCACTGTCGGCGCATCAAGCAACATCAACAACCACCGGCATTCGCAAGACTACAATCAACATACAATTTTTTATTTTAGCCTAAACTAATACAGACTCACTATGAAAACTTAAATCACAACATATTGAAACGATAGTACACAGTGCACCCTACATTACATGTCAGGTACACTATGTAGGGGTGTGTGTAACGTTTCTGCTATGTTGCGCACTCCTGAAAATCAGTTGCTAACATAGAAACACGAAATATCTCTCACCTAAAATAAAACTTCATTACCGGACATGTAAAATCACATTTTCGCCTTCTGTTTGAAATTCTATTAACACTATTAGTAAAATACCTTTAAAAAATAGTAAGTTGATTTAAATATAACTTTGGCTGACCTTTTACATAATTTTCAGTTTTTAATACTTTCGTAAATAATAGCTGCAAACACTAAAAATGCATTACACTTAGTTTCGGAAATTGCTGAACCTATATAGATATTAATTTGTATAAAAACAACAATACTACATGTTATAACTATTGCACAACATGATTTCATATATACCTTTTGTTTAAATAAATTAGGGCAGACCATTTTTATATATCACTGGATCCTAAATTAAATACTGATAATTTTTCATGCACTAAAATTAATAATCCATTTGGTACTAAGAAACTATCTTCGTAATTAACAAAACTACGACAACCATATACAAATCCGTATTAATAAATAATTTGACCGCAAACTGAAACTCATTAAAATTCCATGTCACAATAATATTACACCTACACAATATTGGCAAAACAAATATGTGTGCACTTTGAAAACACACATAATGTAAATAATTTGAGCACAGTAAACACTAGTCAAAAGTATGACATTAAATTTGTGTACCACATTTAAATACAAATTTCATGAAACAAGTACATACATTGACATAAATAGTCAAAGCTTAAATGATGTTTTAATTTCTGTATTTTGGCAAATTTAATGTAAAAGAATATTGTTTAATTGTGAATTACAAAACTTTGTCATCAATCTTATTACGCGGTTATGTAGAAAGCTGTTTGAGAGAAACCATGTTTATTGAGTCTTCTGGGGAGTCTTCTAGCAGCCACAAGCCTGTAAGCAGTTCTGTTGGCTTACCACTGCAGTTTATGATGGTGCAATAATGTAATTGATTTGGACGTTGTTTAAGTGGAAATAAAATCATTTCCATATCAACTGACATGTTTCTAATTTACGAAAAGCTCCTGTAAAATCAAATGTTTTAGTGAATGCCGAAGACAGCTCACAACGCAATGGGCTTCAGCCAGAATATAAGATAAGTTCAACTTCACCTACAGTGGAATGACTTTGTTATAGACTGTGAACTAATAAAAATTTCCGTGATTCAGGAAAATATTAGGGCTCAGTTTGAGTCATTCCGAAAAGGGGTCACGGGCGTTAGAAAGTCTCATTATAATTTGCATTACTAGGGTTTTCTAACAAACTAAATTAATTAATTATTGAAGCTTAATGTCAAACAATAATGTAAACATATATTAACACTGCACTAATTGTTGTTTACTTACAATCTTTTCTACTGTTTATTTTGATGTTAAAAAACTTATTATTACATATGTCATGCTTTTATGTATCTTTGCGCAAAGCAGGAGTCATTAATGTTTATTGAACAAATTGTTAAATATTTAAATGTTGTACTTCCATGTTCTAGAAGGTTCTAGAAAAACTAGAGTGTATTTATACATGCGAATTGGCTCAAATTGAGTCAGTATGAGAGAGTCTCTGTAGTGAGTCTGAAGTAGGCGGGAGTATTATGGCAGTCTTTTTGAAGTAACATTTTATTTAGTATGGAAGTGTGTTGTGAAATTGCTTTGTCAGAAATGGATGAATAAACATACTTAAAAATCAAATGAAAGAGTCCCAAATGTAGTTTCCTGAAAAGCCAAGAACCCGACATCATAACATAATTTTGTAATGTGTTAACGGCAGGCGAGCTACAAGATCTTTGAGACCACTGAAAATCTGCAACAGATGATGTATAAAAATTTGGCATTAATGTATATCAAGTAAAAAACCAAATGCACCACAACCGTTATTGGAAAAGGCCGAAAGGTGTCGTAACGACTGTTTTTATTATATACTCGGGTCCATTGGGATTTGATGGTAGGCCCTCTTACAGTCCACTACAGAGAAATATTTGGCGCCTGCAAGAGCATGGTTAAAGTCTGCAACATTGGGAACCGGGTACTTGTCTATAATAGTACATGAGCTCAACTTAGTATAATCGCCTACCATACGCCAGGTGCCGTTGCTTTTTGGGACAAAGTGAATAAGTGAGGCCCAGCATCCAGAAGATGGTTTGATGACATCAGTTTTTAATTTGTCTATTTGTTCTCGAGCCACTTTCATGAGTTCTGGTTTGAGACGGCACGGGCGGCAAGAGATAGGTCGTCCATCTAACAAGCGTAGTTCATGTGTGGTGCCATTGGTAACCACGGAAATGCGTGACACAGTGTGAGAGGCGGCTATCTGTGGCGTAGTGTGCACGGCGGCCGCTAGACTGGACTGTGGCGCGCACGGTGAAAGTTTGCATGAGTGCCAACTATTGGGTGGTTGTGAGGTACAAACATGTGAGCTACATGAGACAAAGTTGGTACATGGTTTATTAGTTACCGAGGTTGCTGTCAAGATTGGGGGCAGTAGCAGGCGCAAATGAACAGCTGATAGCTGTAAGTCAATAACATTAACCTGCGCCTGGGAAGTTATCTGCCCCAGGAAGGAGGAAAGAATGCTCCAATTAGCACAGTCAGAGCTGGCGGGAGCGCGAACACTGCACAGTTTATGCTGCACACAGTTACAAATGCGCTCGGGCGGGGGAACACTACTGTAGCACTGAACCTTGTGTGCTGTCGAGGTGTCATCTGCCATGAGCTGCTGCCTTGCCAAAGACAACTCCTTATTTAAGTCGTTGAGGCGAAGGCATAGCTCGAGTTATTCCAAGCACATGCGTGTAGACTCCACACGGTCCGTGAGGCACTTATTGGTTCATGAAAAGATATCGGAGGAGAGGTTATTACACTTCCTAGTCAGGAAGCACTTGACGAAGCACACGGTATGTGTTTCTGTTTAGGATGATAGAATACTGTATTCTTGATGAGATCTGGCCACAATTTGTGGTGTCGTAGAAAGTTGATGCCTAAAATGGGATCGTCAATTTCAGTCACAAGGAAAGACCACTTCAGGTTGCACTCAGGCGAGAGGGACACAGTATATGGAGTAGAATCTGAGCACATCAAACTAGATGAGTTTACAGCATGTAGCACCGTTATGTGTGGTCGGATCTTTTTGGTGGCAAAACAAGATGAAAGCAAGGAAATGTCTGCACCCGTGTTGACGAGAAAATTTGTGTCAGAGTTCAAATCACGGTCATAGACAGGCCTGTTCGAAGCATTAGTATTGGACACTGAATGAAGCGTGGGATGGCACCCGTTGTTTGCGTCGCAGGAGGTGGCACCGCTGTCTATCTGTGATCAAAGTTTGGGTAGGAGCACAGCGATTTACAATTGCGTGCTTGTTCCCAAAACTTAGTATGAAATAAACAGTATTTGTGGATGTCTGCTCCTGCGAGTAGTCAGACGGAGTCAGTTGTGCTGTTGGTGTGTGCACTTGGAGGTCTCGGTAGTGCGATGAGCTTGACGGACTTAGGTTTAAGAGGACGTCCACGTCGAACTCTGGTTGTGACTGAAAACTGCCAGACTGCTGGGCACGGCGCAAACGCAGCAGAGCGGAGTAAGCTCGGTCGGCGGCGCACAGGCGTTGGCTGTTTGGTCTATCTTCGAAGCTGGATATAGCTGTTTGGACAGACAGGGGCATGCTTGGTGAGCATGTCGTCCGGCATGTCATGTTCACTGATGAGAAGTCGAAGGCATCACCAAAGTTGGGAAGGGGTATTTGTCATCGAGCTGTTCTTTGTAGACAAGCTGATGAAAGTTTTCCCTTCTTGTCTTTGAGACATGTTCCAGTATTGTTTGCTTGGCTGTATTGTACTCCTCGTTTAACAGAGGTGACTTAACCAAGTCGTAAATTAAGTCGATCTGGTTGTGGAGGTGGTTCATTAGACATGTGAATCTGGCATTGTCATCAAGTGCACACACACTGAAAGTTTGTTCAACTAGGTTAAACCAAATCTCTGGGTGTGCAGGTTTGAATTCCGGAAGCTTCGGTAAATTCGACGAACTGGCGGTTGAGGAATGCGAATAGTGGCACACAGATGCAGGAGTAGGCAAGTCGAAGTTAACTGGGCTTCGTGAGGCCGGTAGGAAGGAAGCTAATGTGCCAGCTATGTTGGTAGTGGCTGGAGGATCTGCACAAATATTGTCCATCATGGAGTGACTAATGAGCATTGGAGCACCTGACGCATTCAAATTACTGCACTGGTAAAAGCTCGGATTAATAGTCTAGCGCGTGTCGTTCACGTAGTGTGCAACAGGCGCAGAGTGATACACATGTGGGGTTTGTACATTCAAAAAAGCATCCTGTAGTAGCACATTATTTAAATTATGCTCCCCACTATCTACAGTAGTTGCATTGAAGTTCTATGTCGGTGTGAAGTGGCTTCTGGTACTGCTGTGCTGCGAAAACTGAAGCCTGTCAGGGCTGACAAAGCTGGAGTCGGAGATCATTGGCGACATGTTCAAAACCACTGCCTCTGATGTAGTCCATGGATTCTCAAGGCTGTATGGCAGAGAAGATTCATGTCGAGTACCGAACACAGATGGCATGCTTAAATCTAGTTGCTGATGAAAACTGGGCGGCGGCGGTGGCGTGTTGTAGGATGACATTGTTCAGTGAACTGGAGGCCACGTCACGTGGGATGTGGAAGCCATGTGGTAGTCACTTTAAACTCGGTTCGACGGATAATTTGAATGGAAAAACACAGTATCAGGGTCACCACTGAAGGAGATATCAAGGTGGTACAGAAATAACCATGGCACTCTCTTCTAATCACTAGAACTGTATTACCATGTATCTATACAGGTCAAAGACTAGGCGGGAACTGAGGTCCCGGAAGTATATAAGACAAAGAACATACATCAAAGATATACACATATCATACTTTGGCCTATCGATCCGTGGATTGACGCCACAGTGTCAACTAGAGTGCAAGGGGTACCTGTAAAATGCTGGACAGTGGTGACCTTAATGGTATTTCTCAGGCTTTGTATGAATCAATTAAGGATACAGATGGAAAGTGATAATGCATGCATCTAGAATCAAGATTAGTGGTGTTACTGGCAGGTTATCGAAAAGTGTGAATCAGGAAGTCCTTGCATCAGTGAAGTTATCTGAACAAAAGTTTGTGTGTAAGTTATTAGTGATACCAAATCTTAGTCTTAGCATGATTTTTGCACCACAATTTCTATGTAAATGGTGTATAAATATTGATTTTGCTAGTGGTAAATTTAACTAAGTAGGTAGGGGGTTCATCATTCTTTGACGGATACATTACTAGTCGAGTAATGCCTTCCCTCAGCTGAATGACCCTATTCTTCATTTCTTAGGTCACTCTATTCTTCTTCTACTATCCTGTGAGTAGTTTGTAAGTCAGTAAATCTTCTCCTACTTTGTTTTGTTCAGTATAGTTAGATGTAGTAGCATAATTTTAGGTTACCACAGTTTAATTTTAAGTTGCCATAATGTAATTTCATCGCTCGTTGCTGAAAGGTACTAAGTCTACATTTTTTACAAATTCATTTTAGCATGATTTTACATTGTAATAAGAAAGATATGTATTTTGGTGTTTAAAGGAACCATGTTATGGCAGCGGAAGTGCCGTTAACACAGTCATCAGGTTAATTAATTCATGTTGGATATAGTAAGGGGCAACACACACTTGTAAGGAAAACATGAATTGGAGACACTTTGTGAAAGCAGCCATATGATACATCAACTCCGCTACAATCATTGCACACTGTTTTATATTGGTATGATGACAAACCAGCTGTCTGTCAGGATGAATGACCACTGTCAAAGTGTGGTGAAAAGCAAGTTGGACCCTCACGAGGCACAGCATTCAGCTGAACACAGCACTCTGGTTTTTAATGGTTGCTTCACTACCCAAGCAATCTGGATTCTCCCCTCCACCACTGGCTCTTCTGGACTTCACAGATGGGAGTTCTCCCTTCAACACATTCTACCATCCCAGAACCACCCTGGCCTCAACATAACTTCCCATCCCTATACCCTATGCCTAACATCTTCCCCCCCCCCCCCCCTCCCTTCCTTCCCCACTCATTATCCTGCATCTATCCAATTCATGTCTTCCTTGCAACTGTGTGTTGCTCCTTACAATATCCCATTAATTAATTACTTTTAATTTTTTATCTTTTCCTCTCTTTTTCCTGTTTTTCCTATTTTTATCTTTCCTTATTTTTACCGTTTTAAATACCCACACTCCTCTATACACCTCCCATTTATCCTTTCGCACAACCTTCCCTTCACTGTATTCATTGCCGCAATTCCTGCCTATCAGAGACTTTACAATCTATCATGCACTGCGGTACTTTCCATCCCCATCTTTAGCTGGCAGCCTTCCCCCTCCACTCCCCACTCACAGTCTAGATGCTTGTGGTGCTTGAGTGGCCAGACGTGGTGGTTGTGTGTGTATAGTTGTCTGATTGTGTGAATGTATGCGTTTCTTTATCTGATGAAGGCCATGGGCAAAAATTTAAGTTGTGGTATGTGATTATCTATTTTCATGCCTGTAAGCAGCTCGGTGAGCCTCTTTATGGTGAGTTTTTTTCTATCCTTCATTAATGACATTTCAATTGGATTTTCCATTGTTAACAGTAATGAAATTCATAATTTGTGTCAAAATGTTCAAATGTTTGTTAAGCTTAAGGGACTTAACTGCGGGGTCATCAGTCCCTAAATTTACAAACTACTTATGAACTACCTTATTCTAAAGATGACACAAACATCCGTGCCCAATGGGGGATTTGAACCTCCGACCATAGCAGCCGT
Organism: Locusta migratoria; assembly: GCA_026315105.1. Taxonomy (NCBI): domain Eukaryota; kingdom Metazoa; phylum Arthropoda; class Insecta; order Orthoptera; family Acrididae; genus Locusta; species Locusta migratoria. Next base: position 545,515,590 of record CM048746.1, read on the forward strand.
GCAGACTGTGACTGGCGCGTCGCAGACAGCTCAGCCACAATTTGTGTCAGGAAGTTGCTGCAGGAAATAGTACTTTAGTAGATTCCAATAAGAATATAGAAGAGGAAGCTAGTTGCAAAAATGAAATAAAAACTGTAAAAGAAAAGGTCGATATGAATTTATCTGAAATTAATTTGTCCTGTGAAACTAATCATAACAGGATTACCTTGTGTGAAAAAAGAGTTCTGGTGATAACAGGTTACAGACTATCAGAAAATCTTGTACAGAGAATAAGGAAAAACTTGAAAATCAAATAGGTCAGGTAAAATATGAATTGGAAAGTAGGTTGGGTCCTGTAGATTATAAAGTAGAAGGAAACTCAGTATCTGTGATAAAAAAAATTTTGAGGATGTGAATTCTAAACTTGTAGAAGTTGAGCAGAAAGTAAAGAAGGTATAAAATGTAAAATATAGTGCATGTGCAGGGGATAGCAACATTTCTGTTATTAATTGTAAAAAGTTAAACAACTTTGAACCTTATGGTGATGGACAATCATTAAGACAGCATAAATAACTTGTGTCTGGCATTATGGTCAAATAGTGAGGATGCAGATAGGGTGATAAATAGTTTGTTTGAAATGGGTTATAGTGATGAGAGTTCAAGAACAAGTCGTGAAGAATCTAGGGATGATACAGTTGATGTATATGAATCTATTTTTGATGGTGGTGGTAAAGTAGTTAATAAGACAAAAATGGAAATAATAAGTGAGCAGGAAGAGAATTCAGAGATAGAGCTGGAAAATGGAAAATAGTAGTGGAGTGGAAGCAGACCATTTTTATGATGACAGATCATATGGATATTCAATATAGTTGGCATCAATACAGCAACTGAGCAAGTGGCTCGGACGCCCGGCTTGGCGGCCTCATCCCACTTTTGTAATATGTCCTCTCACGGCCATTGTCCCGTCGTGTTTCTCTTGTAGCCTCTGGTGGCGTGCCACGAATTGTGAGTTGCATGAATTAGAATTACATCTATTGCTGAGTATTTCATACCTCCTCACCCTTCCTTGGGGGAGGACTCAGTTCCCTGATCGGAGTGGCCCAATAGGTTGTAAACAATCGTAACATAGCATCATCAACTGACGCAGAGGTCGTATATTTGCTCATCTGTGCCTTAAATGTTGGCACGAGCCGCTCCACTTCCCCATTAGATTGTGGATGGAACAGTGGACCCCACACATGCTGAATGCCCTAGCACACGCAAAAGGACCGACAAACCTCTGCACAGAACTGAGGGCCATTATGTGTCATGATCATGTGTGGAAGACCTTCAGTAGAGAATATTTTAGTCAACGCCCCAACAGTGGTCTCGGCCAAAGTGGAACTGACCCAAATGATGTACAGAAAGTTAGAGAGGGCATCAATGACGAAGAGCAAATAGGAACCCTGGAAGTGTCCAGCAAAATGTATCCAGTCCCATGGTTGTGAAGGGACAGGGCAAGAAATGAGGAAATGTCAGGAGTTGGCCTGCTGAAGGGCACAGGAATCACAGGCCGACATCAGTTGTTCGATTTTCCAATCGATTCCTGGTCAAAAGACTTGGCGCCAGGCCAGTGCCTTAATGTGAGAAATTCCCCAGTGCCCTTTGTGTAATAAACTTAATATTTGTGGTCGGAGAGTCAATGGAATTACAAACTGCGGATTGCAGAGCTTTCGTGGCCAATAAGAGTACCCCAGCCACCACTGACAGCTGATGATGGAGGAAAAAATAATTGCATAACGGGTCCAACACTCGGCCCGGTGGTCGTTCCGGCCACCCTCATTCCGCACGTGACTTCACTATTGTGAAAATGCAGTCTTTGTCCATGGCTGCCACTAGGACTTCACTAGTGACAGTAAACCCATACAATTTCTTTCCTCCTACACATTTACGGAAAAACAAAGGATTTCTTTTTATCAAACTGTGGATCTGCCCCGAGTAGGAGTCACAACAACTCATCCACGTTAACATGTTGCAAAGTGGGGCAGTAGACTGTGTCATACTGAAAACAAGACAGATGCAAGGCCCATCAATGGAGACGGTGGGTGGACTGGTCTGGTAGGAGCATGTTCAGTTGAAAGAGGGCCACTAGAGCCTGATGATCAGTTATTAAAGTGAAGCAGTTGCTGTGTAGGAACACGTAAAACTTCTATACCGAAAAAAGAATTTTGAGTGCCTCTCTCTCTATCTAGAAATATTGTTTCTGCGCTGGGGTGATGGTTTATACACAAACATCAGGGGCCATTCAGAGCCGTCTGAGTACCGGTATGATAAGACCACTCCCACCCCGAACTGTGAGGCAACTGCCACAACTTATAAGGGCACATACGGACAATATGTGGTCAGACATGTTCGAGACAACCATAATTGTTTCAGGTGCTGAAAAGTGGCCTGATAGGTGGGAGACCAAAAGTGACATCTTTGTGCAATAGGTCATGAAAAGCTTTAGCAATGGAGGCTGCATGCAGAAGAAATGGATGATAATATGCCAGTTTTCAGAGTAAGGCTTGTAGTTCCTTTATGTTCCGTGGGACAGGCATGGAGTCTACTGCTTCCATGTATTCATTTATGGGTGTAACACCTTGTGGAGACACTTCCAGCCCAAGGGAGAGTATACTTGGCTGGAAAAACTGAGATTTTGCCAAGTTACATTTGAGACCGGCATCGGACAAGATGTGAAAAACCTGTCAAAGGTTGGTGCAATGAGCCGTGGGCGATGTTTCCTATGACCACAATATTGTCTAAAACTTACACAAGCATCTACTGCTTGAAAAGCTGCTCTAATTACCTTTGGAATATAGTGGGCACACTGGAAACCCCAAATTGCAGCTGCACATTTTTATAGAGTCCGAAAGGAATGTTCAACACCATGCAACATTGAGCTTCTTGACTCAGAGGTAATTGAAAATACGCTTCAGACAGGTCTAACTTGGAGAAGCAGTCCCCTCCCACCAGCTTATAAATCAGATCTTCAAACGAGGCATAGGGTCATATGCAACTGACAAAGTGTCTGTTTGAAATTCCCACATAGCTGTAACTGTCCATTATGCTTCCACATGACCACCAAGGAAAAGGCCCACTCACTAGAGTTGATGGGAACAGAATCCCTTCACTGACTAATCTATCAAGTTCCTGTTTACCAAGGAATGCATACTGACTGGAAGAGACCGAGTTCTTTGAAATATTTGTATGGTTCGTGGTTTGGGAGGGAGGTTTGCTTCAAAGTCACGCACATGACGCAATCTGGGAGAAAATAGGGGACCAAATTTGTTGCAAAGGGTGGAGACTGCACCGAATGGGACCATCCCAGACACAAAGTGATTAGAGTCATCCACTGTAAACCCAAAGCTTGTGAATGTGTCTAACCGAACAAATTAGCAGCATCTGTGGATTCAACGACAATGAAAGTTAACAGCTGATTTGTATTTGGAAGCAGGCTGAAATTGCCCCTGAACAGGAATCTATTGATTTCCATACCGTTGCCACTTATGGGTTACAAGCATGAACTGAGGGAAACCTAATTCATTGTACATGGCGGTACTTAAAAGAGTTGCCACAGCACTGGTATCAACTTGCAAGGACACATTGCGGCCTAGAATTTTAAGCTGAATTGGAATTTTGGAGGACTTAGGCAGTATGTCTATAACTTTGTGGATGGTTGCAGAGGATTCATCAACATCAGATGTATCCTCAACCTGGCTTTATATGGTTTTTTACACGACAAACTATCACGAAATGACCCTGTTTTTGACAATTTCAACAAATTGCCCATTGCTGAGTGGCATCAAATGTATTCATCTATATATATAAAAATGAATGTTTGTATGTCCTCTATGTGTTCATAAACTATTCATTCAATTGCAATGAAACTTTGGTGAACTGTTCACTGTACGCCCACGAAGGCTCCTGTCCCAAAAACAAAAGAGCACGACACATAGCTCAGGAGATATGACGTCATAAATAATGACAGGCTACCGTGTGAGAATACCCAGATTTATGCATCAATTATTGGAAAATGAGAGAAGTTACGGACCTACAACAAAGTTTGCATGTATTTTTGGACATTTATGAAGGTTTTGTAGCTGACACAAAATGATGAAACGAAAAGAAGTCTACCACTCACAACAGTTTCGCTGTAGATGTCGTTAAACTGTTGCATCAGGCATGACCTTGTACCAAATAAAGTTAGCATTACAGATTTGCATGTTACTATTTATTTTTGTCTGCAAGTCTACTTTTATTGTCTTGCATCCAAAATATTGTCTTGCATCACTCACTGCCTAAACAAGAAATATCGAAAACTACTTCACCCACGAAGCTGAAATTTGGCACGAATGTAATTTATAGACACAAAACGTCAGATAAGAAACTATTTTGTGATAGGTGCATGGTGGAACATACTTCTCCTACAGACTCATGAAATCTACAATTTCATTCCAATCTTCACAAAATTTCATACACCTGACATCCAAAACAAGAGGAAGGTCACCATCTACCTTAAGTTTCATACAGTGCATGGGGGAGGGTACTTTGCAACATAAAAATGGAAATCTAAATACCGTGGTCGCACCAAAACTTGAGAACGGATCAACCGATTTCACTGGGCCTTTTTGTTTGTTTTATTTATTTATTTATTTTTAGTTATTATCAGAACAAGGGTCCTACGAAAGAAAGATGGAATATTTGAGAATAACAAAGTGCATTTTTCAATGTGACCCTTGTTTCTATTGCATAGAAATCTATAGTTTTGTTCAGATATTGATGAAATTTTGAAACCTTAAAAACAAGAGGAATGTCACTGTCTGTATAAAATTTCGTTCGGTGCATGGTGGAGGGTACTTTAATTATAGAATTTTACAAAATGCATAGTTTTGCTTCAATTCTTATGAATTTTTGCACACATGACCTTTAAACCAAGAGAAAGTACATGATAGAGAGTACTATGCAGAAAATTTTGCCGAGAGAGGAAAAGTCGGAAATGAACAGAGACATGGGAGAGAAAGATGTCGATACAGACAGAGGGGGGGGGGGGAGGGGATGTGGACTATGAGAGTGTAGGATAAATGAACACCCAGGCAGTATCGGTTTGATAGCTAGTGTTTAATAAAACAACTGGGGCAAGATGGCCAGTTGCCAAGTGAGCCGGTTCTACCCTGCCAGGCCGGAAACACTGTGCGCAATGTTGTCCTGCTTGCGGAGCAGACTGATTTATGTTCGATGGCCCATCTACTGTGGCAACCTGTACTGTCAGAATTGCAACCCACTGTTCTGAGAATTTACAGTGAAAGGCATTTCATATGCTGTGGCCATTCTAACGACTCCGATACGGGTAGGATCTTCGATGTGTAACAGTTGTCTGCAGACTTCAGCGTCTGGTGCAAAGCAAACCACCGCATCCCTAACCATTGATTCTGCATATGAATCATTGTGTGGTTTGGAAATAAAGTGGCAGCACCTGACCAGACCTTGAAGTTCCGTAACCCATTCCTTGTATTACTGGGATGGTTGTTTTTGACTCCTGTGAAAGGCAACCCTAGATGCTGCTACATGGGACTGTTTGACATAATAGCCCAAAAAAGGGAACACATTTCTGAGAATGACAGCGCTATGGAGTCCCGAAGGGGGGAAAGTTCAAGTAGCCTATGATCCATAGATGGGGACAATTATGACAAAAACAAGGCTTTTTGCTTACCTGGTTCTTATAATGTAAAAGCCACAAAGTGTTGAGGCATACATTGCTTGTAAGATTCCCATTTGTCAGTGGTCATCTCAAACAACAGAAAAGGAGGCACCGCCACATCCCACGGCACACCGGCAGTCGCCCCCGTGACTGAATGTGATACCGAGGACATAGCCACTACTAATGGTTGTTGTTGTTCCACAAACAACGATGGAAGACCCTGGAGGTGGGCACAGACAGCCCGAGCTGTTGATCCATTTATACCATAAGCAGATGTGAAAACCTCTTTGCAACTTTTATGACGTCAAATTCTTTAATGATACTCAACACGGATTGGCATAAATACAGCAACTGAGCTAGTGGCTTGGCCACCTGCCTTATAACATGCTTTTTCATGTCAGGTGGCATCCTGGTGGTGTTGTCCCGCTTTCCTCGTATGTCCTCTTGCAGCGGTTGGCCCATCATGCGGCCTCTGGTGGCATGCCGTGAATAGTGAATAGTGAATTACGTCTATCGCCAAGTATTCCAACCATAATGTGTGTCACTGAACATAGTTTCAAATGATTTGTCTGAAATGTATGATTGCTTATCTAGGAAGAGAGTTAATGAAGATATGTTGTATGAAGTAGAAGCAATAGGAAGTACTGATAAGGTGTGGCATCCAATAGTGTCAACTAGCGTGCAAGGTGTCCCTGTAAAACGCTTGCTGGACAGTGGTAGTGATCTTAGTGGTATTTCTCAGGCTTTGTTTGAATCAATTAAGGATACATAGGGGATAGTGATAATGTATGTTTCTGGAATAAATATTATTGGTGCTACTGGTAAGTCAACCAAGACTGTGAAACAGGAGTCTTTGTATCAGTGGAGTTAGCTGGACAAAAGTTAGTGTGCAATTTCATAGTAATACCAGATCTCAGTATTGAAATGATTCTTGGAACACAATTTTTGTGTAAATGGTCTGTCAGTATTGATTTTGCTAGTGGTAAGTTTAACTGAGTAGGTAGAGAGTTCATCATTCTTTGACAAATACATTACATGGCGAGTAATGTCTTCCCTCAGCTGGATGATTCTATTTTTCATTCTTAGGTCACTCAGTTTTTCTTCCACTATCCTGTCTGTAAGTTAGAAAATTTTCTCGTACTATGTTTTGTTTAGTTGTTATACTTCAGATGTTAGGGTAATTAGTATCTCTGATAAAACTAATTAAATTTTTTTCTCATAATATTAAGATAGTTATTAATTTTTTTTTTTTCGCTGGTCATGTTAGGAAACTTGTGACTTCATTAGTTCCCATATAATTACCATTCATCTTAAAGGCATTGTTTAGAAATATATTTAATTATATTAGAAAGTGAAGCAATATTAATATAACTGAGATACGTATATCAATTTACTCAGTCTTATTTACACTACCCTTTACTATAGCCAGTTACAGGCAATTGTTTACTTTTTCATTCTAATGAGTTTAATTTACCTAATAACCATTTCATAATTTTAGTGACACCATTTGGATGATACGAATAGGATGCTTGTGTGCCATGTAACTGAGTATTGTTTCAAGTCTGAATGATGGTACAATCCACGTCACTCTGAACTCTAATTTGAAAGTGTTTCTACCGATATTATGAACGGACTGTTAATATTCATGCCACACTAATAGTACACCTAGGACATTTGTATTCTACACATGAACTGTGTAAATTTGTATTACTAATGTGTGGAATGTGCATACTGGGTAGTAGTAACTTATCAATGAGACTTTTACACTGGCCATGAATGGGGAAAACTGGGCACTAATAATTCATTAAAGTGTCAATGAACTGCAATTCTACCTGTCACCTACATTTTTTGTAGTAGACTAGTTTGGCCCCATGAAATTTCAGCCAGTCATGACTGAAAGTGCTGATCTACAAGAACTTCAAGAGGCGATGAACTACGATCCAGTATCGTCACAATCTGAATGAATGCTCTGATTGGAGGAAAGCAGCTGTGATGCATAAAATATCAACTACCAAGTAATTTTAATCAAACTATAGTTTAACCAGTCTCCCTATTGCTAAGAATAACAGTTCTGTGGAACATAATAAGTAATCATCAGTCATACTGGTGAATGTGTTACATAATGTTGTGCTTAAAGTTAAATTCACATTACTCTACTTTGGCCATAATTAAGTCAGATAGATATGGGACCAATATTGAGATGGTAGCTTGTTTCTTACAAAGAGGTAATAATTAGACATTTATATAATATTGTTGTCATTTTGGTCTTCAGTCCGTGACTGGTTTGATGCAGCTCTCCATGGTACCCTGCCCTGTGCAAGCCTCTTAATCTGAAAATACATACGGAAACCTACATCATTTTGAATCTGTTTACTGTATTTGTCCCTTGGTCTCCCTCTATGACTTTTACCCCACACACTTCCTTTTAATGCTAAGTTGATGATTCCTTGATGTCTCAATGTGTCCCACCAACTTATTCCTTCTCTTAGTCAGGATATGGTAGAAACTTATTTTCTCACCAGTTCTGTTGAGCACCTCCTGATTAGTTACGTGATCTACCCATCTAATCTATCATTTGCCTGTAGCATCACGTTTTGAAAGATTTTATCATGTTTTTGTCTGAAGACCTTATCATCCACGTTTCACTCCCATACAATGCTACACTCAAGATAAATGCTTTCAGAAAGGACTGCCTAACATTTAAAATAATATTGGATGTAAACAAATTTCACTTGTTCAGAGATGCTTTTCTTCCCATAGCCATTCTGCATTTTATATCGTCTTTACTTCAGAAGTAATCTTGCTACACAACTAACAAAACTCATATACTACTTTTATTGACTCCTCACCTAATCTAATTCCTTCTGCATCACCAGATTTTCTGATGTAACATTCCATTATCCTTGCTTTACACTTGTTAATGTTCATCTTATACCCTCCTTTCAAGACCCTGTTCATTCCATTCAATTGCTCTTCTAGTTCCTTTGTGGTCTCTGACAGAATTACTATGTCATCAGCAAACTGCAAAGTTTTTATTTGTTCTCCCTGGACTTTAATGCCCTCTCCACATATTTGCTCACATGGTCTTGACCTCTGCTAAATTCAAATTCCTGACCACCATCCAATAACATCTTTGCCTCTCTTCTCTGGACAGAGCCCCTGCCTCGACAGGCATCTCTGTCCAACTTCTTTGCTTTTGATGTGTTTGGATGTATATGTTTGTGGGTGTGTGTGTCTGTTTGTTTACCATTTCTTTTTTGCCCCTAAGGTAAGTCCTTCCACTCCCAGGATTGGAATGACTCCTCATCCACTCCCTTAAAAGTCACATCCTTTCCTTTTTCCCCTCCTTCCTTTCTCTTTTCCTGATGGAGCAAAAAATGATTGCGAAGGCTTAAACTTTTGTGTTTGTGGTGTTTTTATTTGTGTGTCTGTCAACAAGCCTGTGCGTTTGGTAAGTTAAACCATCTCTATTTTTCATACATATTTTTCCTACTAGGAATGTTTCCTTCTATAACATATATGAAAAGTAAAGAAAGTTTGACTTACCACGTGAAAAGGCACCAGATCATTGACATACACATAAATAAAACCACACACATACACGAGAGAGAGAGAGAGAGAGAGAGAGAGAGAGAGAGAGAGAGAAATCTGAGCTTTCGCAACTCTAGGTTGCTTCTTCAGAAAAAGAGCAGGGGAGGAGAGGAAAAAGGAAAGGATGCGGGTTTTAAGGGAGTGGGTGAGGAGTCATCCAATCATAGGAGAAAAAAGACTTACCTTGGGGGAAAAAGGACAGGTAAACAATCACATACACCCACACACATATACACAGAGGGAATTATGTGCGATATTAATAAAATAATTTTTAATTATGAAAATTCACAGTGGAATATTCAAGGGGGGAACTTAATGCAATAAAATACGCTAGTTTGAGAGGTGGCATGCAGGGAGCATTGAGGGATGGACTTGCAGGGAGGACAAGCGAAGACTACTACTTCCCCCCACAAATAAATTTATGCATCATGTAGTGCTGATAGTGCTATCAGTTGGTTGCTGTAACACAACCATAACATGACACGAAAAACAGAGATGTAACAGAGTGTATTTGATATCATACGAAATGAAGCTGCTTTGTGCTATTCCATATGAGTTATCACACTCAATTTGAAATTAAAACAGGCTCAAAGTATAAGAATAAAGAAAGTATGATAAAATTGTGTACATTGTGCATTTAGTAACATTTTTAATCATTTTTCTCAACCCACTCTTTAATATGCTATGACTAGTGCTCCGAGGAATGGATGGGCCTAGGTGCATGTTGTCGATTTAAAATTTGTGATGCAACACAACACAGACAACAACAATCACATGAAATGCTTACATACTGTTCACAGCATTCTGTATCGGATTGCTGAGGTTGGCAATAGCCAGAAACAGAACACTCCTGGCCCAAAGTCTAACAACTTCCATTTACTTCTGCTGATCCAGAACTACGAATCCTGTGTTCTTCTCATTACAAATAAGTAATAGAAGTGACTATGCATGTTCCTTAAAGCAATAGGGCATTGCAGATTTCTGCCCCTTTTCTAAGGGGTGGGAGGTTTTATACTGCTTTGTAAAGATCAGACCGAAATGCGTGCTTACAGCTTTAGAAGAACCCTCCTCATTGAGGGGTGATGCTGGAGCCAAAAAGGTATTTGTGGACACAGCCACTCCCTGAAAGCCTGGATTTGTCCATGATAATATCTTACAGACAAATGTGTGGTTCCTGAAGAGGGGCAGCACCTTTTCAGTAGTTACAGGGACAACAGTCTGGATGATTGACTAAGCTGGTCTTGTAAAATCAGCTTATGTGGCTTTTCCACAGTTACTGTGAATGGCTGAAAGCAAGGGGAAACTACCGTTGCTACTTTTCCCAAAGACATGTAGCTCTACTGTATGAATATATGATGATGTCATCCTCTCAGATAAAATATTCCGTAGGTAAAATAGTCCCCCATTCGGATCTCTGAGCGGGTATGACTCAGAAGGATGTCGTCATCAGGAAAGACAACACCGGGATTCTACAGATCGGAGCTTGGAATGTTAAATCCCTTAATTGGATAGGTAAGTTAGAAAATTTAAAAGAGAAATGGATAGACCGAAGTTAGATATAGTGGGGATTAGTGAAGTTCGGTGGAAAAAGAAACAGGATTTCTGGTCAGGTGAGTACTGGATTACAAATACAAAATCGGTTGCAGGGTGTTACAGGAAGAGGTCTGATAATCAATAAGAAAACAGGAATGTGGGTAAACTACTATGGGCAGCACAGTGATTGCAGTACCGTAGTCAAGATAATACAAAGCCAACACCGACCACCGTAGTACAGATTTATATGCCTACTAGCTCTGCCGATAATGAGGAGATAAAAGAAATGTATGAGGAGGTAAAGGAAATTATTCAGACAATTGAGGACGAGGAAAACTTATTGTGATGGAAGACTGGAATTCGGTAGTAAGAAAAGGAAGGGAAGGAAATATAGTATGTGAATATGGACTAGGGAAAAAGAATAAAAGAGAAAGCCGCCTGGTAGAATTTTGCATGGAACATAATTTAATCATAACAAAAACCTGCTTTAAGAATCACAAAAGGAGGTTGTATACGTGGAAAAGTCCAGGAGACACCAAAAGGTACCAGAGAGATTTTATAATGGTAAAACATAGATTTCGGAAACAGATTTTAAACTGTAAGATATACCCAAGGGCAGATATAGACTCTGACCTTATCTTATTAGTCATTGAATTGTAGGCTGAAACTGAAAAAACTGCAGAAAGGTAGGCAAATACGGAAATGGGACCTGGATAAAGTGAAGGAACATGAAGTTCTTGAGAATTTCAGAGCGAGCTTTAGGCAACAATTGACACAAACGGGGGAAATATTAGAAGAGTAGTGGGCAGCATTGAGAGATGAAATAGTGAAGCCAGCAGAGAACAAAATCGGTAAAAAGGCAAGACCTAAAAACGAATCTGTGGATATCACAGGAAATACTTCTTTGCTTTTTTACATAAGACAGGAGAAACACCCTCAGACTTTAAGAAAAATGTGTTACTTTAAGTAAAGTAACACATGTTGGTCACAGTGCATAGGATATAAAATGCAAAACGGCAATGGGAAGAGAAGTATTTTGGAAAAAGATAAATTTGTTAACATCGAATATTAATTAACATGTAAGGAAATCCACTCTGAAGGCTTTGTGGAATGTTGCCTTGTATGGGAGTAAAACATGAGACGATAAAACAGTGCACACAGGAAGAGGATAGAGGCTTTTGAAATGTGTGCTACAGAAGAATGCTGAAGATTAGGTGGGTGGATAGAGTAACTAATGAGGAGGTACTGAACAGAATTGGGGAGAAAAGGAAGTTCTGGCATTCCTTGAATAAAAGAAGGGATCAGTTTGCAGAACACATTCGTAGACACCACAGGAATCTTGAATTTACTGTTGGAGGGAAGTTTCTGCTGTTAAAAACGCAGAGGGAGACCAAGAGATGAATACAGTAAGCAGATTCAAATGGATGCAGGTTACTGTTCTTATGAGGAGATGAAGACGCCTGCTCAGGGTAGAGTAGGGTGGAGAGCTGCATCAAACCAGCTCCAGACTGAAGACCACAGCAACAACAACAGCCTACAAGAACAAAGCCATCTTTCATAGATTGAAGGTATACTTTACAGGATGGTAGCTTCATGGATATAGGAGTGGGAGGCATTCTTATGTGCCTGCTGCAGCTCATTGCCACGTCTTTGCAGTGAGTCGTAAACTGTCCTATTATATATTGTTAATTCCAATTTGGACTTTTCATTATTAGGAAATATTTTTAAAAACTTGTAATTGAGGGAATTCTTAATATATATAAAAATTGAGGTGTTTGTGCCTATATTTCTCTCTGCAGCCAAAACTACACATCACAAACAAATAGTGTTTGTATGTGGTAGTAGGTATCAATCTCCCATTGTGTAGAGGGTTGATAACGATAATGGGGTGGAAGATATGAAAGTTGAAAGTTGCCAACTTATATAAAATTCTGTGTGGGTGTCAAAATTTTGCTCTTCAGCAAAAACTACACAATGGAGACAAAAGATCTCTTTGTGTTGTTTTAGTACAAAGTCTCCCGTTGTACGCCATAGCAGTTCTCTGACAGTTGCTATAAGAGAGTGGAAGATATCGTGGCTGAAAGTTGTCAGCTTATATAAAATTCATACCGAAGACCAGCAATGGCTTTTGACACTATAATAGCAAAGAGGTTATATACAGCGAATCATGATGCACATTCTTCAATTGTTTTTCTGCAACCTGCATATGAATAAAGAAAAATAAGTGCATATGCAGACTGAAATGTAAAACTACCAATAAAGATGCCAAAGTTTAAGAAAGAAATTTTGCATTCTCAATCTGTTTCTAAAAGACAGAAACGGCCTTGAAAAGTGCATTTACAGATGTTAGAAACTTGAAATTTATAGACATTGTTTACCTTACACTGTAGGCATCAGAGATTTTTCGATATTCCCATCCCTAAGGGGGTGAAATAGGAAATGAATGGTTTTTTTTTTTTTTTTTTTTCAAAATACATTGCTATTAAGGCAAATTAGAAGCAAGAAATTCAAAACCTCAGATTTAGATTTTTTGATTGGAATTTTAAAAACACATGCTTTAATACCTTTGGAAATTCAACCACTGAGCAGGTGAAATAAGGCAAAATCTTTTAATGGTGCTACTAAGACTATTTTGATGCTAGAAATTCAAAAATTTTGATTTGGAACCATGGTTAGAATTTAAACAAGTATTTTGGGATGTTTTGACTTCCGCCATCAATGGTGCAATAGGGGGTGCCAAGTTGTATCAAAATGCTTCATTAGGAAAGCATTTTTAAAGCTAAATCTATCAAAATGTATATTTACAAGTAGAAACAACCAATGCGGACCATTAAGTCTATGCATGCAAAGGAGTGGGAATTAAGCTAGTAAGTTTATAAATGTGCAGTTTATACCCAGACTTTTTGTTATTCATTTTATAAATCCAATTAATATAGAAATTAAATTAAATTAACATTTCTGAGAATGACAGCGCTATGGAGTCCCGAAGGGGGGAAAGTTCAAGTAGCCTATGATCCATAGATGGGGACAATTATGACAAAAACAAGGCTTTTTGCTTACCTGGTTCTTATAATGTAAAAGCCACAAAGTGTTGAGGCATACATTGCTTGTAAGATTCCCATTTGTCAGTGGTCATCTCAAACAACAGAAAAGGAGGCACCGCCACATCCCACGGCACACCGGCAGTCGCCCCCGTGACTGAATGTGATACCGAGGACATAGCCACTACTAATGGTTGTTGTTGTTCCACAAACAACGATGGAAGACCCTGGAGGTGGGCACAGACAGCCCGAGCTGTTGATCCATTTATACCATAAGCAGATGTGAAAACCTCTTTGCAACTTTTATGACGTCAAATTCTTTAATGATACTCAACACGGATTGGCATAAATACAGCAACTGAGCTAGTGGCTTGGCCACCTGCCTTATAACATGCTTTTTCATGTCAGGTGGCATCCTGGTGGTGTTGTCCCGCTTTCCTCGTATGTCCTCTTGCAGCGGTTGGCCCATCATGCGGCCTCTGGTGGCATGCCGTGAATAGTGAATAGTGAATTACGTCTATCGCCAAGTATTCCAACCATAATGTGTGTCACTGAACATAGTTTCAAATGATTTGTCTGAAATGTATGATTGCTTATCTAGGAAGAGAGTTAATGAAGATATGTTGTATGAAGTAGAAGCAATAGGAAGTACTGATAAGGTGTGGCATCCAATAGTGTCAACTAGCGTGCAAGGTGTCCCTGTAAAACGCTTGCTGGACAGTGGTAGTGATCTTAGTGGTATTTCTCAGGCTTTGTTTGAATCAATTAAGGATACATAGGGGATAGTGATAATGTATGTTTCTGGAATAAATATTATTGGTGCTACTGGTAAGTCAACCAAGACTGTGAAACAGGAGTCTTTGTATCAGTGGAGTTAGCTGGACAAAAGTTAGTGTGCAATTTCATAGTAATACCAGATCTCAGTATTGAAATGATTCTTGGAACACAATTTTTGTGTAAATGGTCTGTCAGTATTGATTTTGCTAGTGGTAAGTTTAACTGAGTAGGTAGAGAGTTCATCATTCTTTGACAAATACATTACATGGCGAGTAATGTCTTCCCTCAGCTGGATGATTCTATTTTTCATTCTTAGGTCACTCAGTTTTTCTTCCACTATCCTGTCTGTAAGTTAGAAAATTTTCTCGTACTATGTTTTGTTTAGTTGTTATACTTCAGATGTTAGGGTAATTAGTATCTCTGATAAAACTAATTAAATTTTTTTCTCATAATATTAAGATAGTTATTAATTTTTTTTTTTTCGCTGGTCATGTTAGGAAACTTGTGACTTCATTAGTTCCCATATAATTACCATTCATCTTAAAGGCATTGTTTAGAAATATATTTAATTATATTAGAAAGTGAAGCAATATTAATATAACTGAGATACGTATATCAATTTACTCAGTCTTATTTACACTACCCTTTACTATAGCCAGTTACAGGCAATTGTTTACTTTTTCATTCTAATGAGTTTAATTTACCTAATAACCATTTCATAATTTTAGTGACACCATTTGGATGATACGAATAGGATGCTTGTGTGCCATGTAACTGAGTATTGTTTCAAGTCTGAATGATGGTACAATCCACGTCACTCTGAACTCTAATTTGAAAGTGTTTCTACCGATATTATGAACGGACTGTTAATATTCATGCCACACTAATAGTACACCTAGGACATTTGTATTCTACACATGAACTGTGTAAATTTGTATTACTAATGTGTGGAATGTGCATACTGGGTAGTAGTAACTTATCAATGAGACTTTTACACTGGCCATGAATGGGGAAAACTGGGCACTAATAATTCATTAAAGTGTCAATGAACTGCAATTCTACCTGTCACCTACATTTTTTGTAGTAGACTAGTTTGGCCCCATGAAATTTCAGCCAGTCATGACTGAAAGTGCTGATCTACAAGAACTTCAAGAGGCGATGAACTACGATCCAGTATCGTCACAATCTGAATGAATGCTCTGATTGGAGGAAAGCAGCTGTGATGCATAAAATATCAACTACCAAGTAATTTTAATCAAACTATAGTTTAACCAGTCTCCCTATTGCTAAGAATAACAGTTCTGTGGAACATAATAAGTAATCATCAGTCATACTGGTGAATGTGTTACATAATGTTGTGCTTAAAGTTAAATTCACATTACTCTACTTTGGCCATAATTAAGTCAGATAGATATGGGACCAATATTGAGATGGTAGCTTGTTTCTTACAAAGAGGTAATAATTAGACATTTATATAATATTGTTGTCATTTTGGTCTTCAGTCCGTGACTGGTTTGATGCAGCTCTCCATGGTACCCTGCCCTGTGCAAGCCTCTTAATCTGAAAATACATACGGAAACCTACATCATTTTGAATCTGTTTACTGTATTTGTCTCTTGGTCTCCCTCTATGACTTTTACCCCACACACTTCCTTTTAATGCTAAGTTGATGATTCCTTGATGTCTCAATGTGTCCCACCAACTTATTCCTTCTCTTAGTCAGGATATGGTAGAAACTTATTTTCTCACCAGTTCTGTTGAGCACCTCCTGATTAGTTACGTGATCTACCCATCTAATCTATCATTTGCCTGTAGCATCACGTTTTGAAAGATTTTATCATGTTTTTGTCTGAAGACCTTATCATCCACGTTTCACTCCCATACAATGCTACACTCAAGATAAATGCTTTCAGAAAGGACTTCCTAACATTTAAAATAATATTGGATGTAAACAAATTTCACTTGTTCAGAGATGCTTTTCTTCCCATAGCCATTCTGCATTTTATATCGTCTTTACTTCAGAAGTAATCTTGCTACACAACTAACAAAACTCATATACTACTTTTATTGACTCCTCACCTAATCTAATTCCTTCTGCATCACCAGATTTTCTGATGTAACATTCCATTATCCTTGCTTTACACTTGTTAATGTTCATCTTATACCCTCCTTTCAAGACCCTGTTCATTCCATTCAATTGCTCTTCTAGTTCCTTTGTGGTCTCTGACAGAATTACTATGTCATCAGCAAACTGCAAAGTTTTTATTTGTTCTCCCTGGACTTTAATGCCCTCTCCACATATTTGCTCACATGGTCTTGACCTCTGCTAAATTCAAATTCCTGACCACCATCCAATAACATCTTTGCCTCTCTTCTCTGGACAGAGCCCCTGCCTCGACAGGCATCTCTGTCCAACTTCTTTGCTTTTGATGTGTTTGGATGTATATGTTTGTGGGTGTGTGTGTCTGTTTGTTTACCATTTCTTTTTTGCCCCTAAGGTAAGTCCTTCCACTCCCAGGATTGGAATGACTCCTCATCCACTCCCTTAAAAGTCACATCCTTTCCTTTTTCCCCTCCTTCCTTTCTCTTTTCCTGATGGAGCAAAAAATGATTGCGAAGGCTTAAACTTTTGTGTTTGTGGTGTTTTTATTTGTGTGTCTGTCAACAAGCCTGTGCGTTTGGTAAGTTAAACCATCTCTATTTTTCATACATATTTTTCCTACTAGGAATGTTTCCTTCTATAACATATATGAAAAGTAAAGAAAGTTTGACTTACCACGTGAAAAGGCACCAGATCATTGACATACACATAAATAAAACCACACACATACACGAGAGAGAGAGAGAGAGAGAGAGAGAGAGAGAGAGAGAGAGAGAGAGAAATCTGAGCTTTCGCAACTCTAGGTTGCTTCTTCAGAAAAAGAGCAGGGGAGGAGAGGAAAAAGGAAAGGATGCGGGTTTTAAGGGAGTGGGTGAGGAGTCATCCAATCATGGGAGAAAAAAGACTTACCTTGGGGGAAAAAGGACAGGTAAACAATCACATACACCCACACACATATACACAGAGGGAATTATGTGCGATATTAATAAAATAATTTTTAATTATGAAAATTCACAGTGGAATATTCAAGGGGGGAACTTAATGCAATAAAATACGCTAGTTTGAGAGGTGGCATGCAGGGAGCATTGAGGGATGGACTTGCAGGGAGGACAAGCGAAGACTACTACTTCCCCCCACAAATAAATTTATGCATCATGTAGTGCTGATAGTGCTATCAGTTGGTTGCTGTAACACAACCATAACATGACACGAAAAACAGAGATGTAACAGAGTGTATTTGATATCATACGAAATGAAGCTGCTTTGTGCTATTCCATATGAGTTATCACACTCAATTTGAAATTAAAACAGGCTCAAAGTATAAGAATAAAGAAAGTATGATAAAATTGTGTACATTGTGCATTTAGTAACATTTTTAATCATTTTTCTCAACCCACTCTTTAATATGCTATGACTAGTGCTCCGAGGAATGGATGGGCCTAGGTGCATGTTGTCGATTTAAAATTTGTGATGCAACACAACACAGACAACAACAATCACATGAAATGCTTACATACTGTTCACAGCATTCTGTATCGGATTGCTGAGGTTGGCAATAGCCAGAAACAGAACACTCCTGGCCCAAAGTCTAACAACTTCCATTGACTTCTGCTGATCCAGAACTACGAATCCTGTGTTCTTCTCATTACAAATAAGTAATAGAAGTGACTATGCATGTTCCTTAAAGCAATAGGGCATTGCAGATTTCTGCCCCTTTTCTAAGGGGTGGGAGGTTTTATACTGCTTTGTAAAGACCAGACCGAAATGCGTGCTTACAGCTTTAGAAGAACCCTCCTCATTGAGGGGTGATGCTGGAGCCAAAAAGGTATTTGTGGACACAGCCACTCCCTGAAAGCCTGGATTTGTCCATGATAATATCTTACAGACAAATGTGTGGTTCCTGAAGAGGGGCAGCACCTTTTCAGTAGTTACAGGGACAACAGTCTGGATGATTGACTAAGCTGGTCTTGTAAAATCAGCTTATGTGGCTTTTCCACAGTTACTGTGAATGGCTGAAAGCAAGGGGAAACTACCGTTGCTACTTTTCCCAAAGACATGTAGCTCTACTGTATGAATATATGATGATGTCATCCTCTCAGGTAAAATATTCCGTAGGTAAAATAGTCCCCCATTCGGATCTCTGAGCGGGTATGACTCAGAAGGATGTCGTCATCAGGAAAGACAACACCGGGATTCTACAGATCGGAGCTTGGAATGTTAAATCCCTTAATTGGATAGGTAAGTTAGAAAATTTAAAAGAGAAATGGATAGACCGAAGTTAGATATAGTGGGGATTAGTGAAGTTCGGTGGAAAAAGAAACAGGATTTCTGGTCAGGTGAGTACTGGATTACAAATACAAAATCGGTTGCAGGGTGTTACAGGAAGAGGTCTGATAATCAATAAGAAAACAGGAATGTGGGTAAACTACTATGGGCAGCACAGTGATTGCAGTACCGTAGTCAAGATAATACAAAGCCAACACCGACCACCGTAGTACAGATTTATATGCCTACTAGCTCTGCCGATAATGAGGAGATAAAAGAAATGTATGAGGAGGTAAAGGAAATTATTCAGACAATTGAGGACGAGGAAAACTTATTGTGATGGAAGACTGGAATTCGGTAGTAAGAAAAGGAAGGGAAGGAAATATAGTATGTGAATATGGACTAGGGAAAAAGAATAAAAGAGAAAGCCGCCTGGTAGAATTTTGCATGGAACATAATTTAATCATAACAAAAACCTGCTTTAAGAATCACAAAAGGAGGTTGTATACGTGGAAAAGTCCAGGAGACACCAAAAGGTACCAGAGAGATTTTATAATGGTAAAACATAGATTTCGGAAACAGATTTTAAACTGTAAGATATACCCAAGGGCAGATATAGACTCTGACCTTATCTTATTAGTCATTGAATTGTAGGCTGAAACTGAAAAAACTGCAGAAAGGTAGGCAAATACGGAAATGGGACCTGGATAAAGTGAAGGAACATGAAGTTCTTGAGAATTTCAGAGCGAGCTTTAGGCAACAATTGACACAAACGGGGGAAATATTAGAAGAGTAGTGGGCAGCATTGAGAGATGAAATAGTGAAGCCAGCAGAGAACAAAATCGGTAAAAAGGCAAGACCTAAAAACGAATCTGTGGATATCACAGGAAATACTTCTTTGCTTTTTTACATAAGACAGGAGAAACACCCTCAGACTTTAAGAAAAATGTGTTACTTTAAGTAAAGTAACACATGTTGGTCACAGTGCATAGGATATAAAATGCAAAACGGCAATGGGAAGAGAAGTATTTTGGAAAAAGATAAATTTGTTAACATCGAATATTAATTAACATGTAAGGAAATCCACTCTGAAGGCTTTGTGGAATGTTGCCTTGTATGGGAGTAAAACATGAGACGATAAAACAGTGCACACAGGAAGAGGATAGAGGCTTTTGAAATGTGTGCTACAGAAGAATGCTGAAGATTAGGTGGGTGGATAGAGTAACTAATGAGGAGGTACTGAACAGAATTGGGGAGAAAAGGAAGTTCTGGCATTCCTTGAATAAAAGAAGGGATCAGTTTGCAGAACACATTCGTAGACACCACAGGAATCTTGAATTTACTGTTGGAGGGAAGTTTCTGCTGTTAAAAACGCAGAGGGAGACCAAGAGATGAATACAGTAAGCAGATTCAAATGGATGCAGGTTACTGTTCTTATGAGGAGATGAAGACGCCTGCTCAGGGTAGAGTAGGGTGGAGAGCTGCATCAAACCAGCTCCAGACTGAAGACCACAGCAACAACAACAGCCTACAAGAACAAAGCCATCTTTCATAGATTGAAGGTATACTTTACAGGATGGTAGCTTCATGGATATAGGAGTGGGAGGCATTCTTATGTGCCTGCTGCAGCTCATTGCCACGTCTTTGCAGTGAGTCGTAAACTGTCCTATTATATATTGTTAATTCCAATTTGGACTTTTCATTATTAGGAAATATTTTTAAAAACTTGTAATTGAGGGAATTCTTAATATATATAAAAATTGAGGTGTTTGTGCCTATATTTCTCTCTGCAGCCAAAACTACACATCACAAACAAATAGTGTTTGTATGTGGTAGTAGGTATCAATCTCCCATTGTGTAGAGGGTTGATAACGATAATGGGGTGGAAGATATGAAAGTTGAAAGTTGCCAACTTATATAAAATTCTGTGTGGGTGTCAAAATTTTGCTCTTCAGCAAAAACTACACAATGGAGACAAAAGATCTCTCTGTGTTGTTTTAGTACAAAGTCTCCCGTTGTACGCCATAGCAGTTCTCTGACAGTTGCTATAAGAGAGTGGAAGATATCGTGGCTGAAAGTTGTCAGCTTATATAAAATTCATACCGAAGACCAGCAATGGCTTTTGACACTATAATAGCAAAGAGGTTATATACAGCGAATCATGATGCACATTCTTCAATTGTTTTTCTGCAACCTGCATATGAATAAAGAAAAATAAGTGCATATGCAGACTGAAATGTAAAACTACCAATAAAGATGCCAAAGTTTAAGAAAGAAATTTTGCATTCTCAATCTGTTTCTAAAAGACAGAAACGGCCTTGAAAAGTGCATTTACAGATGTTAGAAACTTGAAATTTATAGACATTGTTTACCTTACACTGTAGGCATCAGAGATTTTTCGATATTCCCATCCCTAAGGGGGTGAAATAGGAAATGAATGGTTTTTTTTTTTTTTTTTTTTTTTTTTTTTCAAAATACATTGCTATTAAGGCAAATTAGAAGCAAGAAATTCAAAACCTCAGATTTAGATTTTTTGATTGGAATTTTAAAAACACATGCTTTAATACCTTTGGAAATTCAACCACTGAGCAGGTGAAATAAGGCAAAATCTTTTAATGGTGCTACTAAGACTATTTTGATGCTAGAAATTCAAAAATTTTGATTTGGAACCATGGTTAGAATTTAAACAAGTATTTTGGGATGTTTTGACTTCCGCCATCAATGGTGCAATAGGGGGTGCCAAGTTGTATCAAAATGCTTCATTAGGAAAGCATTTTTAAAGCTAAATCTATCAAAATGTATATTTACAAGTAGAAACAACCAATGCGGACCATTAAGTCTATGCATGCAAAGGAGTGGGAATTAAGCTAGTAAGTTTATAAATGTGCAGTTTATACCCAGACTTTTTGTTATTCATTTTATAAATCCAATTAATATAGAAATTAAATTAACATGTGTGTTTCTTGCAAATTGCTAGTTAAATCGAAAAGATAAAATTATCTCTCCAATATCTTGTGTACAACACACATACTAAAAGAGATTGTAAGGACAAATAAATAAATAAGTAAAAATACACACTGTATGCAATAGAATTCCAGGAATTCTTGTGGGAGGATAGAAAGAAATTATTGAGTTGGTTTGGATTTAATGTAATGTATGAAAGACTTTGAAAATGCACTTTGTTGTTGTATTATAACAAATATATTTATTGTTTCTGAGGTACAGAATGTAATGTTTGTGATTTCATAGAACAAACAATGTTAAGTACAACAGCATCAAGTATTCTCATGTTGAAAGCAGACACTGCTTAAAAATAAATCACAGACTAAATATGAATAATGGTATTTATAAAAAAAAGTATTAACAAAATGTTCTGTGAGAAGGAACTGTTTCATAGCTCATTTCCACAAAACAAAATTGTATCTGTTCTGAAAGCACACAGAAACAACTGGAATTGTATCGGCAGACCATATCCAGGATTTCACTTTGTTTGAATGTAATATATGAATTATATAAAGTGACAATCAAATGAACATAATATTTAAAACTGACTGCCCTAAATACTGTTGGGGAGATATCAAAACAAAAATTATTATATCAACTGTACAGCACACAGAAGTCAAGCAATGTTTCCTGAAATTATCAATGGATAAAATTCCAAAGAACATAAATTAAAAAATGGGTGCTTTGATAAAGTCTTTCTTGTGTAACAGTAATTCATAATTTAATCAATTATTATAAACATTGTTTTATAAATACTAAAAAAGCACCTTATATTTGATATCCCACTTATATTTGTTCCTGATGGATTCAGCTTTCCCCCCCTCTAATATCCATAATGCATAGGTTTCCAAGAATGTAAAAGCCTTCCCTCTCTTCATGAGAAAGCTAAATTAATTTCCGTGGAAAAATATGTGCAGAGATCATTGCCATTTTTTACCTACGCATAAATAAAACTCGGACTTGGAATGTTTCATTTCAGCACCAAAATTATTATAAAACTGGAAAAAAGTGTAAATGAATTACAGTAATAGACGGTCATACTACTGGCCCTTCAGAACCAATACAATAGAACACAGTGAGTGTTTCACTGCCACAAAACACACAAAATATACACAATTAACACAGCCACACACTCATCGTCACTGACACTGTATCTTCAGTTTTGTGGTTTCACTTTACCACACTTGTGGTAAAATGAGATTTTTCACAACAGGAATCTTCAGCATACTTGCTGTAGCAGTCATTATTCTGTCCAGCAGCTGTTGAAATTTCTTTCATCTGTTTGTCAGTCCACATCATTGGTATGTTCCACAGACCAACAATGAATGTGATGCTCATGGAGCAACACAAATATTAAGACTCCTATGAGGCTCCTTCCATAGTCTTTAACCTCTCTTCACTTTGAGGACAATCAAACTGATTGTGAGGAATAGAACAATCCAGGTGATGGTGGCAATGAAACCATTGTAAACCTCTGGCTGGGTTATCGACCATCCTCGGCTCAGCATGCTTCTGAGACCAGTAGTGGCCATGGTTAGTGGTAAACCGAGACTGATGTACTGCAGGACAACTGGCATGCCCTCTACTGGCCATATCACACCTGAAATGAAAGATCATGGAAGTTAAATGGCTATATGCAGCCTTTATACTACAAAGCATATGAAATAAACTAATGTTGTTATTGTAAAAATATCCTTAAATTCAGTTTTTTAATTTTACAAGAACTTCAAATTTTTTAGACGTTTCCATATAGACATTCAAATTATTTAACTACTCACTAATGCAATTTTTGTGTTTCTTTAAGTCCAAAGACGCGAATTAATTCATAATATTATGGTACCAGTCAACAGAGCGTAACAGTTTTGATGGCTCTCATAGACCGAGTTTCTAGATGAATGTCCACAGGATATCATATATAATATATTTCATACAAATCTAGCTTTCTTTTTAAATGACTCTATAATGCACTCACAGAAAAGCCATAATCAGAAAGCAAGTAATTCTAATACTTACCATTTTCATCATGATAGGTTTAATAGCTTGATGTTATGAAGCAAATATGTTGTTTTGTCTTACACACGCAAGTGCACACGTGTGTGTGTGTGTGTGTGTGTGTGTGTGTGTGTGTGTGTGTGTGTTTATTTCACCCTTGATAAAACTCAGAAATGGCTTGCCCGATTTGAACTTTTTCCCCCCGCTTTATTACAGAGATGGTTTAGAAGGGAGGGGGGAATGGCATGTAAGTATTACATGGGTGGAGTGAGATGCAGCTAAGGAATGGAGTGGGGAGGTGGCTGAGGGGAGGAAAGCAAAACAAAAGAAAGCAAAACAAAAGAAAGCAAAACAAAAGAAAGCAAAACAAAAGAAAGCAAAACAAACAAACGTATGCACACACACACACACAGGGCACACAAAATGGAAGAAGTGTAGGATAGAGGATGTGTGAACTGTGTAGTTCAGAAAATCTGCTGGTGGATGGCCCAGATTGTGAGGCAGCCATTGAAATCTAGAATATGCTCTGCTGCATGTTGTACCACAGAGTGGCCTACCATGTGCATGTGTGTGCACGTGCGCGTGATGCATACGTGCATGTGTGTTTCATTTTGCTTTGCTTTCGTCCCCTCACCCACTCCCCTTCTCCATTCTAAGCTGCATCTTGCTCCATCTCTGTAATATGTATATGCTTCATAAGGCCTGCTGTACCCATCCCCACCACTGTGACGCAACATTCCTATCCCCCCTCTCCTCCCCCCCTCCCCCACCCTCCCCAACACTATTCACTGCTGATCATGATTCTGAGTGCAGCAGCCTGAGATGTCGATTGTGTGATTGTTATGCTCGTTATTCTGAAGATGGCCATGGCTGTTAGCTTGGGTGTTGTGTGTGTGTGTATGTGTGTGTGTGTGTGTGTGTGTGTGTGTGTGTCTTCTTTATTTGCCTGTTGCAACTTGTCATTACATATTTTCAGTGTGTTACAAACTGTCCTCTTTATATAGTTGAATTCCAACCTAGAGTTTCCATTATTTGATATTCTGTTTTATTTTATTTGCCTATCTACTGGTCAGCAATCATCTTTATGGTGAGGTGTTATTTATTCTCTATTATTGACTGTTTTCAAAGCAAGAAATGGTGAATCAGATAAATACCAATAAATCAAGTATTTTATTAAATCAATAATTATAGTTTGTAAATACTGTAATCAGTTCTTTGACTTACCACTGAGTAGTAGTGTGGGGTAGAAACTTCCAAGGGCCAGCTGAATTGCATTTCTTTCCAGTTCACAAATTGCAGAAATAACAAATCCTGTAAACATGGTTAATTAATTGTAAATTATTGTATTAATCTTACATCAACCAAGTTCATAATACAGAATAAAAAGAACAGTAAAATGATAGTGCTAAAATTTACTTACCGAAACACATGCCACAAAGACCTTGCAGGATTGTCAGAACTACTACCCAACCAATATCTCCTTTACACTGCACCCCAAATACTACTATCATAAATATTAGTACAAGAGCTGTTTGACCACACATCACTATAAATTGTGTTATTACATGTGAGAAGAGTATCTCAAATGGTGTTACACCTGTAAAAGAAGCAAAATAATTTTAAAAATTGAAGATAAAATTACAAGTAGAAGAGATACAACAATGTTTTATAATCAGTTACTACTAATAACATTTTGTTATTATTCATGTAAGGCTGCATAACATTGTCCACAACTGGACTTCTCGAGTACAGACATTGACAAATATTTTAGTTCCTGATAACACTGATTTTATCATGGTGAGTCTGAAATTTTATACTTTCCTGCAGAGTATTCATTCACAAAGAAACTCATCAAATATGCCACTTATTATATTAGGGTAGTATTGTTCATGATTTTGATCTTGAGAATCTTTTGTGACATGACTGTAAGAGCCATTTACGACTAGTATAGCATCTTCATGAATAAAATGGAAGTACAATACATTTTTATTGCAATGCTATTTCAGTTTGATATGTCATGGTTGCAAAATTTTAACATGAATTATTTTCAGAAAAATGGAAAAGCTGGCAGAAGCTGACCTCAGGGGAAATGTAGGAGCACGGGAGGCAATACTCTTTTTACAACGTATCTTAGAAGATAGATTAAGGAAAGGCAAACCAAAAGTTCTAGCTTTTGTAGACTTGGTGAAAGCTTTTCATAGTGTTGATTGGAATACACTCTTTCAAATTCTGAAGTCAGCAGGGCTAAAATACTTGGAAAGGAAGATTATTCACAACTATTACAAAAGCCAGACTGCAGTTATTAGAGTCAAAATGCATGAAAGGGAGGCAATGGTTGGGAAGGGTGTAAGACAGGGTTGTAGCCTTCTTCAATGATGTTCAATTTATACATCAAGCAAGTTGTGAAGGTAAGCAAGGAAAAATTTGGAGAAGGGATTAAAGTTCAGGGTGAAGAAATAAAATATTGCATTGTGCTGATATTGTAATTCTGTCAGAGACAACAAAGGACCTGGAAAAGCAATTGAATGGAATGGACAGCTTTTGGAAGAGAGTGTATATGATGAACATTAACAAGAACAAAACAAGGGTAATGGAATGCAGTCTAAGAAAATCAGGTGACAGTGAAGGATTAGGTTACAAAATAAAGGTGGTAGATGAATTTTGTTACTTGGGCAGTAAAATAACATACGGCGGTCACAGTACAGAGGATATAAAATTCAGACTGGCCATGAAAAGAAAAGCACATTTGAAAAACAGGAATTTACTTACAAGATATTCATTGAAGTGTAAGGAAGTCTTTTCTGAAGGCATTTGTATGGAGTGTTGTCTCATACACAAGTGAAACATGGATGATAAATAGTTCAGACAGGAAGAGGATAGAGGCATTTGAAACATGGTGCTACAGAAGAATGCTGAAGATTAGGTGGATAGATCGCATAACTAATGAGGACGTACTGAAGAGAATTGGGGAGAAAAGGAATTTTCGGCATATTTTGACATAAGGCATACCTTAGACATAAAGAAATCGTGAATTTAGCATTTGAGGGTAGTGTGTGGAATAAAAATTGCAGAGGGTGACCTATAGACAAATACAGTAAACAGATTGAAATGGATGTGGGTTGATGTTCTTATGAGAAGATGAAGAGACTTGCACGGGACACAGTATGAATGGAGAGTTGCATCAAACTAGTTTCCAGATTGAAGGCCAAAACAACATAATTAAGAAGCAGCAAAGTCATGGTCTGGGGGTAAACTGTACAATATCTGTAGTAAAAAAAGCAAACTAATTCTCTCCAATTATCAATATTCATGAATTTTAGATTTTTCTAGGGGATATTAAGTTTACAGGATATCAATATACAGTCTAAAAAACATACTCTGAGCTGGATTCGGTATATTACACCACTATAACACGTAACTTAGCTTCTTTGTTAAGCAATATTATGCCAAATATAATTTTCCTCTCTGATGAACTGTAAAATAAAGTGAAAGCAATGAGGTGGCTGAAGAATGTTACCTGCAACCCAGCTCCTATCAAGAAGACCTTCCATGCGTTCAATAATAAGAGCTGATGATGTCAAAGCCACAGCTAAGAAGAAAACAATCCTGAAATTAAAAACAAAATTTCCTTATCACACAGTAACAAAGAGTAAAAAATAATTAAAAATCAGGACTAAAAAGAGTATAGTGGATAAATATAACACCTTGCTACTTGGACATCACTACCCTGCAATTAATACTTCAGTGCCTGGTAGTGCATTCATCAAACCATATTAAAACTATTTTCCCATCATTGCATTCATAAGAATAGCACAGGAAGAACAAACATGTAAATCTGTGAGCTCTTATTTCTCATATTTTATTAGAATGATAGCTGCTCCCTATGTAGGTGGACATTAATACAATTTTGTCACATTTGCAGCAGAAATTTGAAGTTTGAAATTTCATAAAAAGATATTGCCACTCAGAGATACACCTTTGTTTTAATGATTGAAAAAACCCAGATCACATATCATAAGCATGACACTCTCTCCTCTATTTTGTGTCAATATAAAAAAACTGTTCCGGATATTTTATCATTGTGTTCAATATCTCTTCAGGGTAACAGCAAATTCGGCACTGCCAATCTTAAAACTGCATGCAGTACACTTAGTAGTCATTATATAGTCAATGTTAATGGACACAAAAATAAATGTTGACTCTAGGTTTTGGAAATACAATACTTTCCTTCGTTAGGAAGGAGAGGAGGAAAGAGAAAGGGCAGAGACGGGAAATATTACTCACAACCTAGGCCAGGAGAAGGGGATGTATGTGTGGAAGTCAGAAATATTACCATTTCTACATGTCACCCATCCCTACCACATGGACTAGGTTGTGGGTAACCTTTCCCTTCTGACCACTTTCTCTTTCCTCCTCTTCTACCTTATGAAGGAAAATATTTCATTTCTGAAAGTAGGTGTCAACATTTATTTTCATCTCCATTTGCAGCTTTCTTTCTTTATTTTATTTTTATTTATTTAATTTATCTTGAGTGTGTGTGACTGTTGGCGGTACTAAGCTAATACTGGCCAGCCACTCTATCTCATTTGAACAATATTTTCATTTCTCAATGGAGAATTTCCATAAGATTAATCAGTTATATGGTGAATGTTATATGCCACAAGCAGTTACTTCACTTATTTAAAAATGACAGATGCATACTACACTAGTGGCTATTAAAATTGTTACATAAAGAAGAAATGTAGATGATAAAAGGGTTTTCATTGGAGAAATATATTATACTAGAACTGACATGTGATTACATTTCACACAATTTGGGTGCATAGATCCTTAGAAATCAGCACCCAGAACAACCACTTCTGGCCATAAAAACGGCCTTGATACACCTGGGCATTGAGTCAAACAGCTCAGATGGTGTGTACAGGTACAGATGCCCATGCAGCATCAACAGAATAACACAGTTCATCAAGAGTAGTAACTGGCGTATTGTGATGAGCCAGTTGCTCGGCCACCATTGACCAGATGTTTTCAGTTGGTGAGAGATCAGGAGAATGTGCTGGCCAGGACAGCAGTAGAACATTTTCTGTATCCAGAAAGGCCCATACAGGACCTGCAACATGCAATCCTGCATTATTTGCAGGGATAGAATGAAGGGTAGAGCCACAGGTTATAACACTCCTGAAATGTAACAGCCACTGTTCAAAGTGCTGTCGATGCGAACAAGAGGTGACCGAAACTGTAACAAATGGCACCCCATACCATCACGCAGGGTGATACGCCAGTATGGCGATGACGAATATACAATTACAATGTGTCTTCACCACAATGTCACCAAACCTGGATATTATCATCATGATGCTGTTAACAGAACCTGGATTCAGCCAAATAAAATGACATTTTGCCATTCGTGCACCCAGGTTCGTCGTTGAGTGTACACCATTGCAGGCACTCCTGTCTCTGATGCAGCAACAAGGGTAACCACAGCCATGGTCTCTGAGCTGCAAATGTCGTTGAACTCTTCGTGCAGATTCTTGTTGTCTTGCAAACGTCCCCATCTGTTGACTCAGGGACCGAGACATGGCTGCAAGATCTGTTACAGCCATGTGGATAAGATGCCTGTCATCTGGATTGCTAGTGATACAAGGCCATTGGGATCCAGCATGGCATTCCGTATTGCCCTCCTGAAACCACCAATTCCATATTCTGCTAACAGTCATTGGATCATGACCAACGCGAGCAGCAATGTCGCGATACGATAAACCACAATCTTGATAGGCTATAATCTGACCTCTATCAAATTCGGAAACGTGGTGGTATGCATTTCTCCTCCTTACATGAGGCATCACAACAACGTATCACCAGGCAATGCCAGTCAACTGCTGTTTGTGTATGAGAAATCAGTTGGAAACTTTCCTCGTGTCAGGACATTTTAGGTGTCACCACCGGCACCAACCTTGTGTGAATGCTCTGAAAAGCTAATCATTTGCATATGACAGCATCTTCCTGTTGGTTAAATTTCACGTCTGTAGCACATCATCTTCATTGTGTAGCAGTTTTAATGGCCAGGAGTGTATTAATCCCTGTCCAGCAGAATGCATACTGGATTAAACATGATTCCTGTATGTCTTATTTGGATCACATGGGATTACATCTACACTGTTCGGCACTCAAAATGCAAGATCATAAAGGAAGCATCTAATCAGGTGAAATTTGCAATATACTATATCAGTGGAAACTAGAGAAGCAGATGATAAGCACTTCAACAGAGGCACTGTATAAAGTGGGGGGGGGGGGGGGGGGCAGGTGACTGTGTGGATGTACTGTTCTGTTGTGCTGTTGGTTTGCATAAACAGTTTCAATATCCCTCATAAAAGACAGCAAGCAATTCTGACTATGCTTTAGAGTTCAACCAAGGGTGGATATTTGCCTGTAGGAATTGTGAATTATCCTTCAAAGAAATCTGTGATCTTGTCAGACATAATGAAGCAACTATGATCTGAATCTGTAATTGTTGGATGCAGGAGGGGACAGACTGAGGGAACCAAATGTTGCTTCATAGATCGTCAGACTGGTCCTGCACCTAGTTTGGAGTGATATTGGACTCCACTCCCCTATCCCTTGAGCATGCATACTGGTACAATAATCAGCCAGAATTACTTCTATTGTTTGAGCCTATTGTCCTCCCATATCTTCAGAGCTTACTGACAGCTATGTTGCAACAGGATACTGTGTGACCACATGTGGCAAGATTTGTTTGTTACGTTTCAGATTGCTCTGATGCATTGGCTTCACTCTTTTCTCAATTTTTTGTCTATTGAGATTGTCTGGTCAATGATAGAAGTTCAACTGATACACCACCTGCTACTGTACCAGATTCACCTTGGCCAGTATATGGTAGCAGAACAGACTGCTATACACTAACAACACATCTACAGCCTCTTGGATTCAATACGTAGGTGTGTAACAGACATTAAGGGCAGCAACAGCTGTACTGATTTAATTTTCTCACTTCACATGAGACCATATTTTCAGTCCGATCTTAGTACCAAATCTCAAATAAATTTGGCTGCAATTTCCCTTGCCCTTCTTAGCATCGCATTTTGAATGGCCAGGAGTGTATAATATCTAAAATTTTATACTAGATAGTGTAACTCCCATCATCTAAGTAAAGGGTAAAAGACACTTGTTAAAAAATTTAAAGGCATGTAGTTTATAAAGAAAACACTGAAAACAATTTGAAATGGCAGATAAAAACTTCACCTAGTATCATACACAGAAAAATGTAATCTGTGATGTTATGACTACATTTCATGTAACTAGAAAATATTTGCATGGCATGAATTTCAAATATCTAAACATTTCAACATTTCAGGACACTGAAATAAATCCAATGGCAAAGGTGAAAATTTGTGCTGGACCAGGATTCAAACCCAGATTTCTCAGTTCGGGCCAGAGGTCACCTTAACCAGTTAAGCTATGCAGGCATGCTTCACTCTGAGTCGAAAGTCTGAACTTGTATCACACTACAGGGGCAAGGGGCACTACCATCGTAATGTGCTACAAGTTATGAACTTGGATTTTAAGGTAAGCTTGCTTGGATAGCCTAATTGGTTAAGGTAATTGCTGGCCTGAGGTGGGAAATCCGGATTCGAATCCCAGTCCAGCACAAATTTTCAAGTTTGCCATTTGATTTATTTCAATCCACTGAAATGGTCTTAATATTTAAATATTTTGAATTCATAAGATTATGGCCCTTAATATCAAAAAATGGTGTCTGTTTTTAGGACATGTCTCAAATGAACAGATACCATATCAATAATTGTATTTTATGGTGTTTCATTTTAGTGACTAAAGTGACTGTCTAGTAAATTAAAGTTTTTGTGAAATGTTTAAATAAATGTGTGCACTCTGAATATAGAATTACTTTTTATATGTTCACTTACTATTTAATTATTTAAGGAAAATATCTTTTGCAAGTAGCATGACAATTAACAACATGGAAAAGTACTTACGTGAGTATAACACCTGGTGCTACAAAATCAGTGAAGCTTGGATCATTTGTGCCATAGATGGGTTCTTGAAACTGAAAAAGATAAGGAAAATGTGACAGAAATTCAAGAATTCATGAAAACAGCTTTACAAAAGGGGGTGAGGAATGTGATATACACTGGTCAAAGCAATTAGTGGATCAGTTAACACATCTATGTTCTGAAGTATTGTGACTGGCAGAATGAACTAAATTCGTTGAATGTTTTTCTGTCGGTTCTACAGAGTAGAGAGAACAACATTATGGGAACCAAGGTATCAGAAAGAAGAGAAAGTTGCTGCAGAAGGGATTGGTGTTGACATTTTTTACTCTACCAAACGAACTACACAAGCAGTTGAATTCACATACTGTAGAGAACAGGTATTGCAATGAAAACAAAAACACGGAGAGCCATAGGAAGGTTGGAAGAGGGACAGACAGAGTGAGGTGGCTTATGCTATTACAGTGTCCTAATGTGTAAATTCCAGTACCTGGATGTGAATTCAGACAAGAGGAACCATTAAACAAATGCAAGGTCAAGGCTGTCCATGGGTAATATTAGCAAGAGATGGCCATTACCTTTGGTTAACAGTACATTGAGACAGGAGGCTAGATGCAACTCAGCTGCAACACACTCTACAGGCAGCAAGAGGATGTGCAATATCAACACAAACAGTTTGAAATTGCCTTTGGGAATGAGACCTCTACACATGGAGGCCTTTGATGTGAGTGCCATTAAAACCATGACACCATTTAGCCTGCAGAAACTGGACAGAGGAACATTAGAATTGAAGTTGTAATGAATGGTGCTAGGTTCTGTTCACAGATAAGTCAAGATTTTGTGTTCACACAGAAAATCATTGTTGCCTCATCTGGAGAGAACATAGAACTGGGAACAATCCTGCTTATGTGCAGGAAACATGGTGGTGGACAAATGATGTGGGCAGGAGTCAGTAATGATGGATGTATGGTCCTCTATGGTGTTCAGAATGATGCTTTGACTTCAGAGAGGTGTAGAGATGAGATCCTTTGAACTTTTGTTGTGCCGTATGCTGGGTTCCTTCTGGTTAACGATAATGCTCATCCCCACAGAGCTGCACTGATGGTCAACGTGCTTCGGGCTGATGGAATTGAAGGAATTGAGTGATCAGTTCATTCACCGAACTTAAACGTGACTGACCAAGTCTGGGACACACTTGACAGAAACTTTTCAACCAGATGAGTACTTCCCATGACTGTTGCAGAGCTGGATATTGAACTCATAGAAGAATGGCCAAATATCCCTCAAGAGCTGATTCATAACCTCATACTGCCCATGCCATGCAGATGTGCATCTGTATTGGCCATCCAAGGTAAACATACACCATATTAGAGGGCAATGAGAATGACTTTTTCATGGTGCCTTGCTCTAAATAAATGCAACAATAACCTCAAGTTAAGAGTTGAGACAGCAAAATACCATACTGTATCACACAACTTACAATTGTAACCAATATATGAATAAAATATTTTATCATATGTGTATTGTGTATGATATCTCACTTGATCCCCTAATTGTTTTGAGGTGTGTATTCATGGGGCTGGAATTACTTTTAGAATATACTACTATTTCCATTTTTCTCATTTGTACTCTAACAGTCCTCTATTGTTCTGCCACAGTCAATTATGGCATCAGTAGTTTATGCTCCCCCTCTCCCTCAGCACAGCTCATCCTGCTAACCTATGTTCAGCTGCATGTTTGCAATTCACTGCATATTTCAATTATTATATTTTTTCCATTTGCCTTGTGATTTGTCTCTATGTATAATCAAGTATTTGATTACTCAGTTTGTTTCTAGTTTTCTATTGTTGTTTGGAATCCAATGTCTCTTGACTTATTTGAGATTCTTATCTATTTCTGTATGAGTGGTCTTGCTGTCTTTCATACTCATGATACCTTTCTTATTTGACTGACTGATTGCTCACACATTCAGTATGAATTCCTCATTACTGGTGAATGGGATTTCTTACATAAATTTCTTACTCAATTTTTCCTTGATAAGTGTTGTAATTAGACTCAATTTGTGCTCTTAACACAATTCAATTAACCTTTCTACATTTTTATTACATATCTAGTATGCTTGGTAATTCTAATTATTGCCATATTTTACTTCTCTCTTTCAGTCTCTGTATTACAATTACTTGAAATTCTCTTCACTTCTCTTTACTGTATGCTTTTCATTATATAACCTATTCCCTCCCATAAAGTGACAAACACTGTTGGGTCCTTTTTTGTTGTTGTCATTAGTCAGTATGTTGATATACTGTAGTATACATTTTGTTACCTGTTCAGACGGTCAGTGATGATACCCTTTCTGGCCTCCACGTCACTTCAGTTATGTTACCCTCATATAACAAATCATGTAAGAGTGGTCTCTTCCTTTCCCATTTTGATATACTGTTTTCCTTTTGGCACAATGAAGCCTTCAAAGTATACAGTATCTTCTTCCCTGCACATTGTATTTTTTAAGGTTAATTATCTGATTCTTCTCTTCTATTTTGCCTTACCAGTTTATTTACTTGTCTTTGTTATTCTTTGTATGTTTCTCATTAGTATTTAAAAATAATTATCTTTACAGGTGAACTCTAAATTCCGAAACCTATTTGTGTCGATGTTGCCAATATGGAACTGTTCTTGGAGAGTCATGTTTTGACTTGTGCTCCCATGAAAGGGCTAAAAAATGTTTATTTGGTTGCTTGCTTTGTCTAGTTAATTACTGTGGTTGACAACCCCAAGCTGCTTCTGATAGGAGGAGTAAACACCTTTGGCATGCACACCTAACCATCTGATATGTTTTGATGGCTCTTTCATTTTTACCACAATTTGGAAGTCAAATTTCTCTTTGGCCTTTTGAGACCTTTAGTTAGACTTACTTTTAATCCTAAACAAGGACTGATACTAAGTGCTGTCATCAATAGTTATCTAGACTCTTTTTTAATTTTATGAAGCTGATCCACATTCCTCTCTTCCATTTTCATCACTTAGCTTCTTGTTTGCAACAGATTAATTTTAAAACAATGGCTACAATAAGCAATGTGATTCAACTATTTCTAGTTTTAGTAATTTTTAGAGCAGCAGATGTATGTAGCTGCTTCTTCTGTTGATATGTAACTTATCACATTGCACATCCTGGAGTATTTCATTCATTATGAAATTTATAGAATATGACATGTGGACAAACAAACAAATCATTCTGTGTTTTGGGGACTTATTTTTATTGAAGCACACCATGAAGACTTGATTGATATCAGTCATGTTCTCCTCAATCTTGAAATGAAAAGATCAAACTGATTTAGAAAAATAACAATATTCCTTAATATATATGATGTTTCAAATAAATTCAATCTTTATTCAATATAAGAAAAACAAAGAAAACAGAAATTACACAGAATAAAAGTTACCTGGATGGGAACATCAGCTAATTTAGGATTTTCTCCACAAGCATTCAACAGATCTTTGGCAAAGTCTCTGTATGAAAACTGCAGGTCTCTGTTTAGCATTAGCCCAATCTGCTGATCTGGAATTGCCAAAAATATGTCATACAACAATAGGAAATATTTTATTTACTTAAGTCATATAGTGTAAAATTTCTCTCTCTCTCTCTCTCTCTCTCTCTCTCTCTCTCTCACACACACAGAGAGAGAGAGAGAGAGAGAGAGAGAGAGAGAGAGAGAGAGAGAGAGAGAGAGAGAGATTTCACAGTGTTTTGTACTTACTTGACATGTCAAGCCATACATGTATTTCGCTCTGATCTAATGTCTCCTCATCTGCAAGGCGACCTAAACCCATTCTTGCAACAAGGGCATCTGTGAAATTCTCAGTGAAATAAAGAGCACCCCAAGCATCTCCATTTTTCACTGCATTCACAGCACTTGTTGGATCTGGATA
This sequence comes from Locusta migratoria, assembly GCA_026315105.1. Classification (NCBI taxonomy): domain Eukaryota; kingdom Metazoa; phylum Arthropoda; class Insecta; order Orthoptera; family Acrididae; genus Locusta; species Locusta migratoria. The sequence continues at coordinate 545,551,545 of CM048746.1, forward strand.
ATAATCCTATAAAAATGATAAGTGTGTTAATGTATAATTGTTTTGCAATTTCTACATTTAAGTTATTATAATCAATTATAACTATGTATTTCTAGACATTCTCACTCATCTTCTGTTGCATGTTGGTCTAAGTGCTACAATCATATACAGCTAAAAGTTTAAGTAAGATGGTATGCGGACAAGCAAAGTAACAGAAGTCATTATAGTTAATGTAATTGAACTTATGTTGGTATCAGTGGCTATATTAAATATTTAATATCAGTTATGTAATTTCCTCACTTGAGGAAATCTTCCTTCCATCCATCAAAGTTTTCAGGAGTGTTGGTCTCATCATCAGTGAAGTATTATCTGCAGTAAATCTCATACATAACTAATCAGAACTAGAAAAGATTGTGTTTGTTGCAGAGTATAAGAGTAAGTTCTTTTGATGCTATACTATCCATTAAAGTGAAACATTTAATGACAGTTTACTAAAATAATAATAATAAGCTAAAACTGATGGAAGTGTAAAGAAAGTAATTTTTATTTTATTCCATTCCAGTGTATTTAGTAAACAGCCTAAGAAGTTGGTTGGCTAGAGCATTTATTGAGATGACCTGCTGACTGTCCTATGTTGAATCTCCTCAATGTGTTCTTTGTCCGTTGCTCATGACAGAAGCAGTGGTCAAGGGAAGAAAGAGAATCTATTATATTATTTATGTACTTAAATATGAAATACTAGGACTTGCAGCTCTTCAACGTAAGTAATGGATAGTCAAATCATCTATTCATGAACTTTAAAACTATACTAACTTTTTCATACAATTTAATGAGGATAGTTTACAACTCACCTCAAAGACATATGTCATGCTACAATAGACACGTAAGAAAGACTCTCATGCACACACAATGTGAGCTTTTGGTCATTACCCTTTGACAGAAAGAAAACACAATTCACACAGACACACAACTGTCAGCTCTGGTTAACACACTCAGAGTACGGAGTGCAGCAGGCAGAGATGACAGTTGTGTGTGAATGGTGTCTTTTTTCTGATGAAGACTAATGGCCAAAAGTTTAAGCTTTCTATATGCCTATCTCAGCTCGGTGTACACCTCTGAGGTGAATTCTAAACTGTATTTTCCACTGTTTGAACTTTTTCTCTTCTTTTTGTGTAGTTGACATCTATATCTGCAAATAGTAGGTTCAACTTGTAGAAGTTGGGGTGGAAGATTTGATTTCTTTCACTCATATTTGAGTTGTTGTAAGGATTGGAAAATAATATTATTGTTGACTTATTTTCCTGTGTTAAAAAGCTCTGGAAATTTTCAAATTTTATTGTTTCTCAAAACTGTCAATTTTTGTGCTCTTAGAGCTTTGATGTAGTTTTTCTTTCTAAAATAGCACAAGTTTTCTACAAATTGGATTACCATAACTTTTTTGTGAGTAAAATACCATGTTTTTGAAGGATAACAGTTTCACAGACCTAGTTTCTGAGCACTTTTTCATTATCTCTTTCACCAATCCCAATGCACAACATAATAAACATGTCTACTGTTTATTACGTTGTGCACTGGGATTGAATATCTCACTTCACAATTTTCTATTACTCCACATGCATTTGAATAATTTCCTGGGTATTCATATATTATTGTGATTTGTACATTACTAATCAAAGTTAAACTATAGGGCATTTCTGCTCTCTCTCACATATATTTATAAAAAATATTTGCTCACACTATTACATAAAGGGTGAAGAAAAAAAATACCACAATTGGAGGTGTACATTTAATTTCTCATCCAGATGGAAGACAAAAGTTTATCCACTAAAAGTCAGGCAAATGTATTTTTAAAACACCTGTATGACAAGAAGGAGCCAGCGAACCCCATCTATGGAATGGACATCTAGAAAATAAAAAAGGAACCTGATAAGGATTCAAACCATACCTCCATAGAGTATGTGGGTTTGGTATCCCACTGAACTAACTACAATGACTGGTATGATTCAGGGTGATACACATTACACTGTATATTCTGATGTATGGTACATTATGACAGTGTTGCCAAATTCACATTTTCATACATCTAAACTTTCGTTTTAAAGATGAAGCTGAAGTCATTCCAGAACCAAATGTCACACCCGAAAACCTCATTAAGTAGCACATTGCATGTGATGTGTTCCTGGTCCACACAGCTCTCATTGCCCATGACTGGTTTTATGAGAAAAATAATGAATTATTACTTCTCCCCTGGCCAAAACAGTCATCAGATCTCAATATTATTGAGCCTTTGTGGTATACTTCAGAAAGAATGTTTCATTGCTATCCATCTCAAGAATTATGAACTGAAATTGCCAGTATTCTGCTGCCAGAACTGTTCAAGATTACCCAGGAAAATATACAGTAACTGAATTATTTATAAATTTTGATTGCCAACAGAGTTTTGCTTTTGGTATTTTTGTATTTTGTGCCCCCCCCCCCCTCCCAAATAAATTGTCTTTCTCACATATAAGGATAATCACATCATGGTCTGGCTATTAAGGCCACTGGGTATAAATAACATGGAATATGTCTGGGATGCATTATGAGATTAACTGTAGCCTTTTTTTTTTTTTTTTTTAAATTAAATGGCTGCCAACAAACAGAAAACTACATATTGTGGAAACAAATTAGTGACATTCATTTATCTGCTAAATCAGTTATTTTGTTGTATACGGTAGGTAATTTCTATTTTGTTGTTGTTTGGTTTTAAAGTGTTCTTAATTATATGTTTTGAATACTGGTGAATACCAAATGTCTTATAGCTAACCTTATTTCTTTCTTCTGCAACCCTCCTAACATTCTCTTCAAGAAATATAATGTTGTTTCCAATTATTTTTAACTTCTAGAGACACATATACTACAATGTGATGTTTCCATATATCTACTTGTGCTTATGAGATGTATTTTCATATCTTGTTCATATATCTATGACAGAATATTACTTACCTTTATTATAGTGTCAGATTTTAAATGCTTGAGATAACGACAGCTTAGATTGGAAACACTACAGCCTTCATCAACATGACAGTCTTGAACATTTGAAAAATTCATTTCATGGTTTACAATGGCTAAATGAAGACCAACAGGGTCTCTACCAATGGCAAGACAGAAGAGAATAACTTGCATCACCGGCAGTGCAAAAATGAACAGCATTACCCTGCAACACAATTCAGTGGTTCAATTATAACAAGGAAAAAAAAAATGCAGAAACCGTGTGATTAAACAAACAATTCCATAAATTAAACAATGGAAATTCCAGGAAGGATTCAACAATATCTTTGAGAAGGATAGGTTGCTACTCACTATAGAGATGTCCAATTAGCTGCAGAAGGGCACACATAATAGAATTCAATTTACTTAATAGCTTGTGGTTGTTATGGCTTTTGGTTCAGAGAAACACACACACACACAAACATGAGCACCATCTCCTGCCCCTGTGGCCAGTCAACAGCGGTCAGCACGCACAGTGGGGAAGTGGCATGAAGAGGGAAGCAGGATGGGAGAGGACAGACATACAGCGGGGTGGGGGAATATGCTATTGCTGTCTGACGGACAGGGAGGCTGGGCAAGGGGAGGGACTGGAGAATGTGGTTCAACTGCTCCAGTCCTGGGTGGTAGTGAATCACAAGAGGGGTGCTCCTTTGTGGTCGAACGGTGTGTGTGGGGGAAGTGATGGCTGACTGGACAGGCAGGACCCATTAGGTCTGTTTCTGGATAGAGTTTGGAGGGTAACTGCAATAAGTGAAGGTCTTGGTGAAGCTTTTAACATATTTGGAGAGGGACTGCTTATCACTGCAGAAGCAGATGGTCATGGCACATACAGTAACGAGCAGTTCTTCTCCAAATATGCCAAATGCCTCACATTATCCTCTAGGTTTTGACTTTCATCCTAGCCTGAAATGAGATAGACCCTAGCCAATATCTTCCCCACCCATCCTACAGTGGTATTCCACTGCCCAGCAAACCTACATAATATCCTTTTCCATCCCTAATCCATTCCTGCTTCCAACCCCCTGCCCCATGGCTCATATCCCTGCAATAAACCTAGATGCAAAACCTGTCCTATTCACCATCTCACCACCACCTACTTCATCCTATCCCATAAAAGGCAGGGAAACCTGTTAAAGCAGTCGTGTTATCTTCAAACTAAGCTGCAACCACTGTGCAGCTATCCACATGGGCATGACCAGCAACAAACTATCTGCACTGATGAATGGTCATTGTCAAACTGTGACCAGGAGACAACTGGACCATCCTGTTGCATAGCATGCAGCCCTGCATGATGTGGCTCACTTCAATGACTGCTACACAGCCTGTGCCATATGTATCCTCCCCACAAACTCCAGCTTGTATGATTTGCGCAGGTGGGAAATCTCCTTACAATATATCCTATGCTCCCACAATCCCCCAGTGAGTTGTAATCTTTTGTGTTTGCCTTTCTGCAGCTCATCAAGATGTTTTTGTGGTGAATTCCATAAATTTTTATTTTAATATAATTAAAAAATCTACAAAATTATGTTGATTGCTTATTTGTTTAAGTGAAATAAATAAAAATATTATATGAATATAATTATTTTGGGTACTAGGTCATGTTATGCAAACTGAACAATTAATGTAAAACAAAATTTCATGTGTCTGTTAACTTGCAGTAATCTTCTGTACCATTCTGAGGAGAACCATAAGTAGTTGATTAAAACTTTGGCTTTTGTATTGTGATTTGTAGCCTATATAATTTTACTACATGAGCTAGTCTAGTACATAAAGGGATTTTGAGGAAATTTGTATTATCCACTGAAACTATCCACGTAAAAAAATTTCACTATATACGCGAGTGTAACACCAGGTTGAAACTTCATAGTGTACTCTTATTATGTAATATAGTTGACAGTTTTTGCATACCAATAAAGGTAAAAAACAGTTATGATGCACACTTAATGAATATGGAATTAGACAATTACATCATCAAATAAAAGGCACATAACAATTCTTAATCAAAATAGAAAGTTAAGAAAATGGGAGAATTAAGAAAATTAAAATGTGGCAACAGATGCTGGAACTAAAAATGGACTAATAATCATGCTCGATTATATATATGAGATGTAGAGAACTGAGAGATTGATATTAAAACAAATTCTAACATAGATTTAAAATATTTTGGAAAAAAAGGGAAAAAAGAAGTGAAGTGAATATTAATAAATCAGGTAATGATGGATAATATTATATGGAAAGTTGTGGTAAACAAAAAGCAGACCAGACATTATCATCAGCATGATACAAGTTTTTTTTTAAATTTCTATTTTTCATATAACCACATAAGTAAGGTGAGAATGTGTGTACCCTATATCTAAATTTGATCTGAAGTATCGTACTACATGTTAAACAACTGCCAGAAAATTTGGATTACATAGATACCTAAAATGTAGGGGTATTCCATTATCTAGATCACATTTTTTTATTATCAAAATGTATACTACTATTTTAGCAAAATCTATATTATAAAGTTCACTGCATTCAATGAGTTAAAAATATGGAAAATATATTTTTTAAGTAGGCTATTTGTGTTCACAAGTGAGTATTGTTAGTTTGACTTTGAAAATTAAAATCGTAAATAGATGCAAAATCAGTAACACTTATGGAAATACTGTTGGTTATTAACAAAAATATTCATAAAAGGGACCCTTGAATCTTTCTTCAAGTTTTTAATAGAAAAATATACATGGTGTCTCACGAAAGATGCCTGCCAGGCGTCTGCTGATCACACGGTATGGCTCCCAGCCACCGCATCCGCCGGCCACGGCAGTGCCCGATTCTCTGGCTCTATTGTGCCACAGGTGCATACACTGAGTTAATGTCTAAAAACATTGCCATCTGAGTGACCTAAGCTTACCTTTATTTACAGTAGATCTTCAAAATGATGTCCCTCTATGGAAAGAGCGGCCTGACATTTCTTGAACACATTTGCTCACACTCGATGAATTTCAGCTGCCGAAATCTGGGAAATGACTTGTCAAAGCCTGTCTTCCAACTCTTCAAGTGTATGGGGATTCCTTGCATACACCTTGTGTTTTAACATGCCCCAAAGATAAAAGTCATAGGGATTTAGATCTGGAGAACAAGGAGGCCAGTCAACTATCCTATCATCATAAACACTTCGTATTGCTGCCATAGAAGCATTGCCAATGTGTGGTCTTGCATTGTCCTGCATGAAATACAGCTGCATGAAATACAGCTTTCCGTTGGGTGAAAGTTCTTGAAAACAATGGCTGCAGGATATTGTTCACATACCTGTCAGTATTTATTCTTTCGTGAAAAAAGAGTCAACTAGTCATTTCCCAGACTTCAGCAGCCAAAATTCGTCGAGTGTTTGCAAATGTGTTCAAGAGATGTCAGGCTGCTCTTTCCATAGAAGGACATCATTTTGAACAACTACTGTAAATAAATGTAAGCTGATGTTACTCAGATGGCAATGTTTTTTAGACTTTAATTCAGTGTATGTGCCCACAGCACAATAGAGTCTGAGAATCAGGCGCTGCCATGGCTGGTGGATGCGGTGGCGGCAGCAATCTGCGGACATCTGGCAGGCGTCTTTCATGAGACACTCTATAATAAAAACCTTATTCCTGAAATCGTCTACAATGCTTCGTTCACGTACAATTCTTACATATCTTGACATGTTATTGAATTTATTGCATTATATTCATAACTTATGATTTTAAAGTTGGCTAGTATAATTACCATTTAATAAAACATTTTTATAAAGCTACATTTTTGGGTAAACTGGAATGCAGGCTGGCATTTGGATACCTCCCAAAAAATGTGAAACATGTTGATACAACCAGTTGTTATCAGCCTTAAATAGATCCAATATGGAACCTGTCTTTCTGTTTGACACATTATTTTATATCTATTCCAAATGGGCTGCTGTATTAGTTGTTTTATCATCACCACCTAGAGGCAAGGCCTCACAACAGCCCCTGCTTAATCATACTGACCAGTCTGCAGCCACCAGCTTACTGGCTGGCTGCTACGAGGCAGTGGGCATGCCATAGTGGCCAGCTATTCAGCTGGCAGCCACGACCTGGTCTGTATGATGTAGCATGGGCTGTTCTGAGACCTTGTCTCTAAGTGGTGTTGATTTTATAACCATATGTTATGCAATGTTCCAACCCATAAAATTTTAGGGATTTGCAATTGAGATATTTTTGACACTAAAATTTCAAACATTTTTACTGTTTTCTAGTGCAGAAATTGTATGTTCTCTCTGAAATGTTTGGGTTCAAAGATTAAATATAGATGAGGACACCTGCAGTATAGTAAAACCTTCTACTACAATGGTTTTACAATTGTAGGACTGAATGAGGTCTGAACAAGATACTGTATGGTCTGTTGTCTTTGAACACAATAGTACTGTCAAGATTAAATTGTGTAGTAAAAAGGCAGTTTGTCTTGAGCCAGTAATAAATGCCAGAATTCACACACCAAAATGTTTGAATTTCCCATTTCTGTAGGTTGGGAGGGCAGAAAACAAATTGGAAACGCTATTCTGGAACTCATCTATAAATATTCATAGCCACTCAGACTGCGGGACATTGCTGATTCCACTGCTGTGACGAGGAAAACATTATATCGCATCAACTGTCTGACAAGTAAACAAACTGAAGTCGTACAGTGAGTGCTAAATTTACAATACTCCCCGTTGACCTCAGTAAGTCTGGAACAATACTTGGGCACTCACAGGCCATAAAATCTGAAAATCGGTCAAAATTTTGTGATTATTAGTAAGTAACAAAGGACCTACCCAACATTTCGCCACATCCGCAAGAAATTCTTTTGTAAAAGAGCCCTCATCTTGCCTCTGGTTGTCAAGTGTAGACAACTGGAACAATCACCACAGTCATCACAATCAACTGCTGAAGTATTTCCCATGGTTTTGGTGCCACCATTCATCTGAAATTAGAAATAATAGTTGGCATAAACACTAATACATGTGATAATTAACACATGCAAATTCAAAGGTATATTTTATTTAGTAACATAATGTTCTGATTGGACATTCCTGTGAAACAGTATTGTAAAAATAAGAATGTGTATCTAAATGTAAAATATACCACAACTATGACTTCAACAGCTTAGCATTTTAATTAAATGAACCATCATTCAGACAGTGGAAAGTACCATTATCAGGAGTGTTTGTAGGTTTTAATGTCAGTAGGGGAATTAAAGGATTAGGTAGAGGATTAGGTGGATGGATCGCGTAACTAATGAGGAGGTACTGAACAGAATTGGGGAGAAAAAGAATTTCTGGCATACCTTGACTAAAAGAAGGGATCGATTGGTAGGACACCTTCTTTTGTCATCAAGGAATTGTGAATTTAGCATTGGAGGGAAGTGGGTGGGGTAAAAACGGCAGAGGAAGACCAAGAGATGAATACAGTAAGCAGATTCATACAGATGTAGGTTGCCATTCTTATGTGGAGTTGAAGAGGCTTGCTCAGGATAGGGTATTGTGGAGAGCTGCATCAAACCAGTGCATTTGAATTAGAAAATTTGAGGACACTGTTATAGGTATATCATTTTGACATAATTTTACTGATATTTTGCAGATTCTTCTCTGATAATTTTCCAAGACTTTTAAGGTCATAAAATCAGAGCCTGTCTACATTCTCACTTGGAGCATCTTCTCCCATTGGCTGTCCCCTGCAGGTGCCCATGCCAATAATCTGAAGTGTTAGTGGTCTGTTACATCTCATTAATTTAACATTATAAAGCATAAATAAAAAGAACAAAAACATTAATAGAAACATACAGTTAACCAATAAGTTTAATTTTCTCAAAGTCATTGTAAAATATTTCTTCTCATCAAGGTACCATAGCATTTCTTGGTGAGAAAATGAACAGGCTAGTGATGTTGATTACTGGGTAACATAGGGGGACATGACTCATAAAATAAGACTGAAATACCAACAATTAGGAACTCAATTTTTAAAATAAAAAAAAAAAAAAGCCATGAAAACCCTGACAGAAAAGGCTTTTCCAATGGGAAAGAGTTCAGATCATAATGTCTTAGGAGGTATTAACAAGTGAAACCAAATGAGTCACCACTAAAATGCTTAGTGAACTCTGAAGTTAGAAGCAAAAGTATCGGATTTGAATATTTTGTTTACTGTTTCTATGGTTTTTTTAGTTAAGGCTTCTCAATGTGTTTTCTGTCCGGCGTTCATTGTCATCTTAGTTTGCACTTCTTGCTCTATTAACTCATGTTGTTCTATATTTTTCTCTTTCATTTCTTTATAGGGTAAGCTTCTTTTCATCCTCAGTTGTACTGGACATAAATGTGTTCATCATCAATGCATGTTCTTGGCTCACTCTCTCTTCTTACTGATACTGACATAAATGACTCATATGTTCACACACTAATGGGTTGCACTCACAAAGTACTTGTCTACATATTTCCATTTCCCAGTCACATGATCAATGATGTACATCATTTTCAAACCATACACAATTACATACAGAACAAAGGAAACCAAAATAGTTGTCTGGTCACATGATAAATAACATTATTTCTCTTAAGCATTTTGGTGCCAATTTATTTATTTTTCATGACCCAGCCCATTCTTAAAAAAAAAAGTGTAGACATACCCATTTTAAAACTTAACTTTGATATCTATGCGCAAATATTTGCTACTTGCAGTTTTGTATAAGAACTTAAAACAGAAGATTTCTGACCTTTCCTGGAAACTAACCTTGATGTATCCACTGTTCAAACTAATAATCAAAATGTTAACAAATATTCTTATACATTACAACAATAGTTCTGCATGAAATAAATTTGTTTTACTTTCCTTTACTTGTGAAATTTTTCTAGTACTGTGTCACATGATGAAACTTGTCTTTTATAGGGTGTGGTCTCTAACTACCGTTAAGTTATCCTTTAAGCAAACCTGGGCATGTAAATTGATATTCAAGATATGTACAGATGTTTCAGTTGGTACATAAGAACAGGGTTTCTTTAACATAATGTACAATTCTGATATTGAAGGTTTGGAATGGTGTGATTAATAAATGTGTTTGACTGGATTCAAATCTACGTTCAACACACATTGCTGGTTAATGATCAACTTAATCACTGGATGTATTACACCAAGAGTAAAATTTCTGTATAAATTTTTATTTGTTAATAAACCAATTAAAACTATCAGGCAACATGTATTTGCATAATATGAGGTATGGCTAAAAAATGGAACTGATTCTGTCACAGAGTAAGCATGCATGAAAGATAAACAAGCAATATATGTAAAGTGTGAAGCATTATCAGATAAAAGCAGCATATATACAGCAAAGACTGTTTATCACATACCTTAGTTTCTGAATGGTTTCTAAGATGACAAAGAAGACATACATATATATAAAGAGAATCTGATTCGGTCCAACCATAGATTGAAAATCATATCAATCGCTGCATAAGGCAAGTTTTATGAAACTATTTAAACACGAGAAATGTGTGTGTAAAACTGGTGCAAAAAAATTTCTGGATGGGTAAGTCAGTTCAAAGGTTGAAGGAAGGCAACAACATACTGCCTTGCCTAGTAAATCACTGAGGTGTTCAAACCAATCTTTGGATTAATCTACTGTTTCTTTAAAAAAAGTTTTTTTCACTTAGAGTACCGTACCATTGAAATTGATGCTAATTTCATGGAAAGAGTGATTACATACAACAAATCTTGGATTTAATCTAATAATGGAAATTACATATTGGAATGAATACAATAAGGAATGTGTTATATTGTTGAAATTTTGGTTTTATGATACAAATATAATAGACGAAAAATTCCTAGCAGGAAAAATATATATAAAAAATAGAAGAAGATTACTCACCATATGAAGGAGCACAGGTAATTATAATAGCACAAATAAATAAAACATACACACACACAAATGCAAGCTTTCGCAATCCAGTTGCTTCTTCAGACAGAAGGGAAGGAGAGGGAAAAGGAAATGATGAGGGTTTTAAGGGAGGGGGTAAGGAGCCATTCCAATCCCAGGAGAGGAAAGACTTACCTTGTGGGAAGAAAAGGAAGGTCTTTCCTCTCCTGGGATTGGAATGGCTCCTTACCCCCTCCCCTAAAACCCTCATAATTCATTTGAGATAACTCTGGGTTTAGTTTAACTCTTTCAGTGTATGGGTTGAGCTTAAATTGTGAGTCACAATTTAAGCTCAACCCATACACTGAAAGAGTTAAACTAAACCCAGAGTGAAGATATCTCAAATGAACAACCAAGATTTGAAACAGTGATAATTTTTTTTCTGATAGCCATACAACTGTGTGGCTTCAGTAGGTTCTAAAAGGTCACTCTATTAATCAACATTACTATCTTGAGGTTCTTTTTTGAATCCACGATAAAATAAGAAAAACAAATCGTGGGTTCTGCTTCAAGACAATGCACTGGATCATACCTCATTGTCTGTTAAAAAGTTTCTAGTAAAATACAACATCCCATTGTCAGGCCACCCTCCTTATTCACTTGACCTAGCACTTATCTAATCACAAAGGTCAAATCTGCATTATAAAGAACAAGATTTCAGTCAATCGAAGCAGTGAAAGAAAAATTGCTGCATGTCATCAAATTTGCCAGAGGAAGGCTTTCAGTGTTATTACCACCAAAGGAAAATTTGCATGGGGCATTATAGGGATAGAGAAAGTGTATAAATTGTTGTTGGGAAAAAATGCATGTTTCTGAAGCATAATGTTTAAGTGCTGCTACTTTACAGTCACATCATATGTATTATTAGTGTATTAACACAAAATGATTGCAACGCAAAGGACATTTTTGTCAAAAATATTTGTAAATTACTTGTATTCACCTCATGATATCCAACACCATTGCTTGTCTCTTGAATGAGTACTTCTTTTGACTGGTGGAAGTTCAATCCAACAACACCACTTTCTTCTGTCACATACACTGGTCCATCTTTCTTGCCCCAATGAAGAGATGCCTGAAACAGAGTTAACATGATAAAATGGAAACTTGTTCTTCAAAGAGGGTAAATAAGATTATACAGTGGCACAGTTTATGGATTACATTATAAGTAGTTATTAATGTAACAATTATTTAACACTATTGATTTCATATCCTTGTACATATTTTTGGAATAGGTGTACATGAGATGTCATATTAACATTAGAAGTAAGAATGTATTGTTGTTATGCTACTCTATTACAGAAATAGCTTTCATTTTACAAACTTTTTACATCCAAAATCGAAAGTTGGTTGAATAAATATTGGCAGGGAAAGTTTTTATACAGCTTTTGGAATTTATTATGTTTCAGTATGTTCTTATTTTCATTGCCTACATTTTAAATAATCAGCAATAGCATTAACTGTTCATCTTCATCATTCCATCAGTATGAAAACATTCTTGTTTCTCTCCTTTACTGACAATGGTGTTTTTTTATCCAACCTGTAGATCTTTTTCACTTATCTGCAGCTGGTGATGTTTGTAATTCTGATTCATGTTAATGAATTTAATGTTGGACTTCAAAACTTGATCCCTAGTTGGCCTGAAATGTTATACTGGCACTTCATGGGCAAAATAAACTTCTCAAACCACTGACTGCCATGTATAAAACATGTGTTTTTGAAGTAGTATTGACCTTGTATGCGCTTGGATACAGTGAGGTGAGGTTCAAATGGAGGAAGGAGGGTATAGACAATGAGATAAGGGTAGGAAGTAATGAAAAGAAAGAGACCAGTTGGGGGGGGGGGGGAGGGAGGAGGAAGAAGTGGCTAGAGAGAGAGGGGGCACCAGGACAAGATGGAAATGAGATAATCAGGAAAAAAAATATGGAGGGACTTGGCACAGAAGGAAACCAATAGAGGTAGATGCAGAAATGGATAGAGGCGGAGGTAGGTATAATGTAGACAGACAGATGAGAGAATAAGATGAACAGAGAGAAAGATGGGAAGAGGAGATGGACTGAGGGGGGACGAGAGGAAGTGATGTGAGGAGGAAGGAGGAGATATACAGAGGGAGGAGGAAGAATGATATGAAGAAAGGAGGATTAGGTTTAAATGTCCCATTGACATTGTGGACACAGACTTTGAGCACGTGCTCTGATAGAGGGGTGGTGAAGGAAATTGGCCATACCCTTTGAAAGAAATCTGCCTGGAGTGATTCTGGGAAATCACAGAAAACCACCAGAATGACTGGAGGCAGTTTTGAACCAACATCTTCCCTAATGTGAGTCCAGTGTGTTACCACTGAGCCACCTCACTCAGTAACAAGGATATGGTCAGAGAGTTGGTGTAGAGAAGTGAGACAAAGGGAGGGGGAAGGGAGGAGATCGGTGAAGGGGGAGATAAGAGATGGACAGAGATAGGGGGAGGAGGAGGAGGAGGTGGACTTGGAAGATATGGACCAAGAGGGAGGTGAATCAGATGTGTGCATTATACATGTTGAACAAGTCATGGCCGCGGTGGAGTAGCCAAGCGGTCTCAAGCGTCTCACTGCGGAGCGCGCGGTTGCTCACCGTGGAGGTTCGAGTACTCCCTGGGGCATGGGTGTCTGTGTGTTGTCCTTAGGTTAGTTTACCTTAGTTTCAGTAGTTTGTAAGCTACGGACTGATGACCATGCAGTTTGGTCTGATAGATTTACAAACATTCGAACGTGTTTTTTTCTTTTTTGAACAAGTCATGGGGAAGACGCCAGGCTTGCTTGACTGTAAGTTAAGTGTAGATCTCGAATGATATCACAGATATAAGGGGGAAAATTGAACCTTAGTGTAAGAATGCATTTGTTTCTTTTTGATAGTTGTTGATCTGATGGCAAATGACTTTTGTTCAGCTGGAACCCTGTACTGTACATATATTATTTCAAGAGCTATAGAACTTATCTTTGCACTGTAAACATTACCTAATATTTTCCGGCTTCCATTCACATCAGCTGGATAATTTCTGCCTTTTTTCATGTGTTAACAAATCACACATTTTAGTTATTCCATTTCTTGTAATAAATTATTGAAATCCACCTTTAAACCATTAATTCCACAAGCTTTATAAAGAGACATATACATATTTTCCCTGAAGTGAAATATTATCCTTGAAGACTAAAATCTGTTGGGTTTCCGGAGTCAAACAGATGATTTTATGAACATTTGGTACAGCCTGTGTACAAGTCAACTTTTGCACTATGGAAAGGCAAATGCTACTGCTTAGCTATTCCCACTTTGACACTCGTTATGTTAGTGAGTGCTACAATATTCAATAACTATGCCCCCCCCCCACACACACACACACCAAGAAAGTGATAGGCCTTTATGCTACTGGTAGCTTCATGTAAATCCAGAGAGCTATGATGTAGAATGCACAACAGTGACAGTGTAACAATTAATACTTTACTCACCAGTGATATGTTGTTTGAGATGTTGAGGTTGTCAGAGCCATTGGCAGCGCCATTGCCCTGGCGACGACTCAGCTTGAGGAAGACCTCCTCCAGTGACTGGCAGCCATACATGGACAGCAGCACATGTGGAGACTCCTCTGCCAGTAAGTGTCCACTCCTCATCAGGCCAATCTGTATAACATCAAACGTGAATTTTCTCATCAGCAAACTACTTACACTGACCTTGATAATATTGTTGTGGGGTGGGAAGATGTAATCTCCAAATTGCACTTATAATTATGAATAAAAGTGTGTTATAGTGAAAATTTGTGACAAATCAAAGTTACTTGCCAGACTATGCCTTGCTCTTTCCAGGTAATGCTTTACAAACTTATCGATCTGATGATGTAGACAGGCTATAATTTGCTATTTTCCAAACACCTGAGACGTTACTGCATCAGAAAGAGAGTAGCAAACTATGTCTGTGACTATGTCACTAGGATAATAGATCAGAGAAACCAACGAACCAATTTCTTGAGGAAGCTCTTCATCTTTGAATCTGTACTTCGTTTTTAAACTCTGACATGCTTTACAATTTTTTCCCCTATAGGCCCTACAGCAATTACAACATGGAAACTACAGTACTTCAGTATCTGTCTCAAACTAGGCCTGTCGTTGTTTTCCTGCATATTTACCTTTCCTATCCAAAACTTCTTCATTCCATTGGTCAGTAGAAACAATTTCGTCCCAGTCAGTTCTCTTGCTCATTGTTCATTGGACAATTAGTGGAGCAACCTCTGTAGCATTGACTTAGTGGTAATGTAGTAAAGGATGCTTTGTGTATGAGAAATCGGTTGGAAACTTTCCTCATGTCAACACGTTGTACATGTCTCCACCGGCGCTAACCCTGTGTGAATGCTCTGAAAAGCTAATATCTTTGCATATCACAGCATCTTCTTCCTGTCGGTTAAATTTCGCGTCTGTAGCACGTCATATTCGTTGTGTAGCAATTTTAATGGTCCGGCGTGTAAGTACTACGAATTAACAACATGTACACATTGTTAATTATGTCAGATACATCAAAGGACCTAGAAGAGTAATTGAACGGAATGGACAGTGTGCTGAAAGGTGCACATAAGATAAACATTAACAAGAGCAAAACTAGGGTAATGGAGTGCAGTGTAAGAAAATCAGGAAGGAATTAGATTGGGAAATGAAGCAATAAAGGAGGTAGATGAGTTTTGTTACTTGGGCAGTAAAATAACAAATGATGGTCGCAATACAGAGGATATAAAATGCAGAATGGCAATGGGTAGCGTTTTTGAAAATGAGAAATTTTTTAACATCGAATATTGATTTAAGACTAAGGAAGTCCTTTCTGAAGGCATTTGTGTGGAGTGTTGCCTTGTATGGGAGTGAAACATGGACGATAAACAGTGCGGACAGGAAGAGAATTGAGGCTTTTGAAATGTGGTGCTACAGAAGAATGCTGAAGATTAGGTGGGTGGATCGCGTAACTAATGAGGAGGTACTGAACAGAATTGGGGAGAAAAGAAATTTCTGGCATACCTTGACAAAAAGAAGGGATAGATTGGTAGGACACATTCTTAGACATCAAGGAATTGTGAATTTAGCATTAGAGGGAAGTGTGTGGGGTAAAAATCGCAGAGGAATACCAAGAGATGGATACAGTAAGCAGATTCAGACAGACGTAGGTTGCCGTTCTTATGTGGAGATGAAGAGGCTTGCTCAGGATAGGGTATTGTGGAGAGCTGCATCAAACCAGTCTCCGGACTGAAGACCTCAACAACAACAACAACAACAACAACAACACATTGTCTCAAATGTTCAAATATTTATAAACCTATGGGACCAAACTGCTGAGGTCATCGGTCCCTGCACTTACACACTACTTAAACTAACTTACGCTAAGAACAACACACCCATGCCCGAGAGAGGACTCGAACCTCCTGCCGGCCGCGGTGACCGAGGGGACTGAGGCGCTCCAATCACGGTCTGCAAGGCCACTACGGTCGGGGGTTCGAATCTCCCCTCGGGCATGGATATTTGTGCCGTCCATAGTCTTAGCTAGTTGATAAGTAGTTTGTAAGCTTAGGGACTGATGACCCCGTAGTTAAGTCCCATAAGTTCTACACACATTTGAACTCGAACCTCCGACGAGGAGTATCCACCCAATCTATTGCAAGACGCATTAGACCACGCGGTCGTTCCCGCGCCACCCACTATCTGTAATGATCACGATGTCAACGTGATGTTCTTTATTTCGTTGGTCACACATTGTCATGTTCACGTACTTGTTAGTGCAACTACAAATTGAAGTACATTGCGAATTAATAAAGAAGTACTACTTTAAATCTCCAGAAAGTTAATGTAAAAAAAAAAAAAAAGTTAATGCCAGTAAGATTCCGAAAGGCTGTTCCGAGGCGTTAGAGGGCATGTTGTTTACGTGAGGCGCTTGAAGGACGAAGTCTAGCCGAATCTGACAGAATCTCACTTGGGGGAGCACAGGGAGGGGTCTCAGCAAAAAATCAAGCGCTATTTTCCGCAAGAAAGTATAAAATTGCGAGGAAACTGGGTTAAATTACGTGATAGATATGCCTACTCTCAAATATGGCTAAACCCTACACAGTAAAATTTATCGCGATTATGCGAAAGACAAGCACAGTAGCCTTAAATAAAATTAATTAAGCAAATTATCTTTTTTAATAAATCCAACTGAACGAAGAATAGATGCAAATAGTTACACTAAAAGAAGCACTTGGAAAAATCTCACGTAAGACTGGAGGGACAGGTTGCGTGGGTGGGTTGTTCGAGCCAAATATGACGATACATCACCATGGGGGGGGGAGGAGGGTGGGTTTAAGAAGCACCAAGATTGCCACACTTAATTAATGGACACTCCCTTACTGCCGAACATAAGCCTTGACGTCATCGAGCAACAGTTTTCGAATTTTAGTTTGGTTTTAATAACAGTTTCGCATTATACATCGAATGGTATAACGTCAACTACATTAAAATTACTATAATACTTTAATAAAAATAGACTAGTGTCTAACTAATAAGATAATCATAACTCCCTAACAAAGTCCAACTTCTGTAAACATTAAATAGCTTCCTGATTGACTAGTTCGGTCATCCTCCCTGAAAATGATCGTAATGGACAGTTAGTAAGTACGTGGGCCATTGTTTGTAAGCCCGCTCCGCAGTCACAGGATTCATCTGCCTGTTCCCATTTGAACTTCCAATAGTTGCACCAGTTGGTCAAAGACCATTCGCTCCTGGAAAGGTCCATACCTCGAATCTCCTTCGAAGGATCGTCTATTCATTTATGCCATTGAAAGAATCCCGAGATCTTGCCGAACTGGATTTAGGCGAGAAGCTACTCTCATGTAGCTCTTCATCTCTGAATTTGTACTTCGTTTTGAAACTCTGACATGCTTTACAGTTTTTTTCCCCTATAGGCCCTACAGCAATCACAATATGGAAACTACAGTACTTCAGTACCTGTCTGAAACTAAGCCTCTCGTTGTTTTCCTGCATATTTACTTTTCCTATCCAAAACTTCTTCCTTCCATTGGTCAGTAGAAACAATTTCGTTCCAGTCAGTTCTCATGCTCATTGTTCATTGGACAATTAGCGGAGCAACCTCTGTAGCACTGACCTAGTGGTAATGTAGTAATGGATGCTTTGTGGAAAGTATACTTTCCTGCAAATGGTACACATAGACCCTGCTTCTTGTAAAACATATGGAATTTGTTCATACGGTTTAGGAGGTGGTTACGCGATTTCAACCAGCTTACTCGTTACGGAATATCTTTAAAATAGGAAGCCTAGGAGTGGATAAGATCTTGCAATACTCTCTCATTAAGGCTTCCTTGTGTCTTGTATCCGGAGGGACGATATTGCGTAGTACTGGGAGCCATTGAAGAGGTATAGCCATCAGAGTGCATGATCAACATCATTGCCCTATTTAATTGTACGTAAACGCCTCTCACATATATATTTGCACTGATGCGAACTCCGTAGTCTCTGTACGGACAGCTGTCTTTTCCCATTTGAACTTCCAATAGTTGCACCAGTTGGTCAAAGACCATTCGCTCCTGGGAAGGTCCATACCTTCAATCTCCTTCGAGGGATCGTCTATTCATCTATGTCCATTAAAAGAATCCCGAGATCTTGTCCAACTGGATTTAGGTGAGGAGCTACTCTCATGTAGTTGGAATGCTGCTTTAAGAGGTGGTTACGCGATTTCAAACAGCTTACTTGTTGCGGGAGTTCTTGTAAAATGGGAAGCTTAGGAGTGGATAAGATCTCTCATTTAAGGCTTCCTTGCGTCATGTATCCGGAGGGACGATATTGCGTAGTGTTGGGAGCCATTGAAGAGGTATAGTGATCAACCTCACTGCCCTATTTAATTGTACGTAAACGCGTCTCCCATGTATATTTGAATTGATGCGAACTCCGTAGTCTCTGTACGGACAGCTTCAGGGTTGTGGCGAGGCCGAGGACAAAAAGCAAAGGTGACGCGGCGAAGAGCGTCGGTGCGGCGCCCTGCGGCGACAAGGCCCCAGGGGCCATTAGCGCTGGAACCACGTGCCACAGCCGGTGGCTGGGGACAGCCGATAACTGCCGAGACGTGACCGCCGGCTGCTGCTCGGAATAACAAGGATCCGGGCTGCAAAACACCGCACCATCGCATGAGCGACGGCTAACGGCGCCCTCCCTAGCGAACACCACACGCATCGCCCGCCCGACCACACACAAACACCTTTCTTCCACTTCATACATAACTAGGGTTGCCAGATCTCCGGGCGCCGCCAGGAATGCCCGGGTTTGGAATGAATTCTCCGGGTCTACGGGCCAATGACTCATCTCCCGGCTTAAATGTAATCTTCATCTTAACTTTTTTTACGACGCTTTTTAAGTACTATGCTCATGTAGCGACGATCTACATCGAACTTAACGTAACTTAAACTAAGGACGAACACAACCTCCATGCTAATAAGTACTTTACAGTAAATGTATTTATAACATCAGGCATCTCTTTTAGTACAGTAATAATCTCGTATTTATCTCTCATAGAAGGGACAGCACTATTACGTTTAATCATTTTGTGCCCTCAAGTTTACTTCTTTACGCGGCAGCAAGTGGTCGTAAAAGGGAGCAGACGGTAACTGTGCCCCTTCACACGGAGCCAGTGAGAAGCTCTTGGTGGCGCGCAATCCTTCACAGTGCACGAAGCCGCAAGCGGCAACTGTTCGAAGGCGCAGCTGTTGATGTGAGCAGCTTTCATGTTGTCGCCACTTCTACTGCCACGCCTACTGAAGTGTGCCGATTATTGATCCACAGCAACTGGCGGCCTGGCCGGTCAGCTGCGGCATGTGAAGGCCACCCCTAGCAATGTTACACCGGGGGGGAGGGGCGATACGTGCTGGGAGGGAGGATATTAGTTTTTTTTTTTTTTTTTTTTTTTTTTTTTTAGAGTTCACGTGTAATCCTGGTGGGGGGGGGGGGTGAGTCATTGGCCAAGGTGAAGGGGGGCACGTCTGGTCTCCGGGCCTGCCTCGAGTTCAGTCTGGCAACCCTACCCATAACTACCTTCCGCCAGAGTATTTTATACGTAAAAAAAAAAAAAAAAAAAAAAAAAAAAAAAAAAAAAAAAAGAGAGAGAGAGAGGGGGGGGGGGAAGACTCTTAAGAGCCAAACAATTCATTGAAATACGCACTGTCATTCTATAGTCCACTGCTTCGTATTTGCTTACACCCCATGCCGTAGTTGAATAGCATTAGAAAACGTCTAAATTTTATTACTGTTTCTTCTTGCAAAAAGTGGCACTATTGTTATCCCATACACAATTTATCAAGAACATCAAGAATTCAGACGGAAAACCAGTACTAAGCAAAGAGGGGAAAAGCTGAAATGTGGAATGAATATACAAAGGAAATCAACTTGATGGCAATATTCTCGAAACGGAAGAGGAAGTGGAGAAAGATGAGATATGAGATACGATACTACGAGAAAAATTTGACAGAGCGCTGAAAAATTTAAGTCGAAATAAGGCCCCTGAAGTAGATGATACTCCTTGTAAACTGCTATAGTCGTTAGGAAAGCCAGTCATGAAGAAATTGTTCCACCTGGCATGCAAGATGTCTGAGACATGAGAAATACCATCAGACTTCAAGAAGTATAATGTAATTCCAATTCCAAAGAAAGCAAGTGCAGACAAATGTGAAAATGACAAAACTATCAGTGTAATAAGTCATGGTTGCAAAATACTACCACGAATTATTTACAGGAGAATGAAAAAACTTGTAGAATCCGACGTTGGAGAAGATCAGTTTGGATATAGGAGATATATAGGGAGGCAATACATTACAACTTATTTAGAAGATAAGCTAAGGAAAGGGAAACCTACGTTTTTAGCACTGATAGATTTGGAGAAAGCTTTTGACAATGTCAACTGGAATACACTCTTTCAAATTCTGAAGGTAGCAGGGGTAAAATATAGGCAGCGAAGAGTTAAGGATTAAAGTTCTGGTTTAAGTTTAAGTAGTTTGTAAGCCTAAGGACTGATAACCACAGTAGTTCAAAAAAATGTTCAAATGTTTGTATAGCTTATGGAACGTAACTATGGACTTACAAACTACTTATGAACTAGCTAACACTAAGGACGGCACAAATATCCATGCCCGAGGGGGGATTCGAACCCCCGACCTCAGTGGCCGTGCAGACCGTGACTGGCGCGCCGCAGTCCCCTCGGCCACCGCGGCCGGCGTTCTGGGAGAAGAAATAAAAACTTTGCGGTTTACCGATGACATAGTAATTCTGTCAGAGACCGCAATTGAATGGAATGGACAGTGTCTGGAAAGGAGGGTATAAAGGGACTGATCACCCCGCAGTTAAGTCCCATAAGCTTTACAAACATTTGAAAATTTGATTGAAGGGTATAAAATGAACATTAACAAGAGTAAAACAAGGATTATGGAATGTAGGGTCAGAAAAACCAGGCGGTGCTGAAGGAATTAGATAAGGTAATGAGATTATAATTGTAGTAGATGAGTTTTGTTATTTGGGTAGCAAAATAACATTTGTTGGGCGAAGTAAAGAAGATATAAAATGCAGAATGGCTATGGGAATTAAAGCGTTTCTGAGGAACCGAAACTTGTTAACATCCAATTTTAATTTAAATGTTAGGAAGTCCCATATGAAGTCATCTGTCTGGAGTGTAGCATTGTATGGCAGTGAGACGTGGACGATAAGTAGTTTAGACAAAAAGATGATAGACGCTTTTGAAATATTGTGCTATTGACGAATGATGATTAGATGGGTAGATCACGTAACTAATGAGTAGATGCTTAAACAAATTGGGGAGAAAAGGAGTTTCTGGCATATCCTGACTTAGAGAAGGGATAGATTGGTGGGACACATTCTGAGATATCAAGGAATCGTCAACTTAGCGTTACAAGGAAGTGTGTGGGGGTAAAAATCGTAGAGGGAGACCGAGGGATGAAGACAGTAAGCAGATTGAAAAGGATGTAAGTTGTTCTTATAAAGAGATAAAGAGGCTTGCACAGGACAGGGTAGCACGGAGAGCTGCAACAAACCAGTCTGCGGACTGAAGACCACACCAACACAATTTACCATTTTAATTGGTGTTGGACATTGAAATAATTCAATTTAGAACGTTGAAAATTTGTGCTCAGCCGGGATTCGAACCCGGGTCCTCCTGTTAACTAAAGAGTCGCGGCTGACAACTACACCACTGAGGACTCGAGAGCTACCAATGCACCTCCCCCCTCCCCCGCCCCTCGTAGATGTAAATTGTCAACTTATCTACGCATTACTGACTTAGTACCCCCACCGATTACCACTCAGTACCCGCGAGCATTGCCTAAAGAACAGGCCCCACATATATCCAGGCGATGACTGTATATGATTGTTACATCAATCGGCTACATGCCGCAAGTGCTGAGTAATAATGGGTCTACGGGAGACTTGTGTATGGGTAGCCCGCTCGTCGGCGGTGATAACTGTGTCCCCCAGTGGCGTAGTCGTCAAGCCCAACTGCCTGGCGCGGTTGGTTAGTGACTTAACTTTCCTCCTTAGTAAAGAATAAAGAGTAAAAATAATTTGGGTCTGGCAGGACCGGACACTTAGGGTGACCAATGTGTCCGGGTGGTATAGCAGCCAACGCATCTATCTAATTAGCAGAAGACCAAGGTTCGATTCCTGGTCCGACATAAAAAGTCAACTTTGTCCATTGCTGTAATTCAATATCCACTGGCAGTTAATGTAAATTCCTTTTCTCCCAACCGAACGGTCGTACCACAAATCTGTTTGATATTAACACAGGATAGTTTCTTTGCGTACTTGTTACTAAGACATCTGATAGTAGGTGCAGTGCACATTAACATATCATAAACTCGTTATAGATGGTGACAAATCCTAAGACCATTTTGGCCAGTACTGTTAGGTTTCTTTACAGGCGAGCGAGAATTAAAAATAATAAGCTAATGCAACAAAGACTGGTAGTGGGCTTATTGCGCAGCAGTAAGCATACATAATTACAAAAAATTACGTGGTAGACTAGCTATTCAGGAAGCGGCCACTTAGTGCCCTTTAAGGCGCCATTCGACCTTGTTTACTTCTCAAAATACGTCAGCCAGTTATTCCAGTTACGCAGACCGTTTTTTTCTTCCCATCTTGTCCTAGTTAGCCTTCTCCCTGATTAACACCTTGCACGCTAGAGCTCAGATTTGTGAAACATAGTTGAACAGCATGGAGTGAGGATAGAGCGCAGCAACAGGAAGCTATAAGGATTTCAAATTGATACCTGGGAATGTCTTACATTCTTTGCGAGAACAGAATAATAAATAACTAGAGGATCCGTACGAATACTTCGCACCGTTAGTGGAGTGACAATGAAGATAGGAAAAAGGGAAGAAAAGTTAAATGTTCACGCATAGTTTTCTTCAGATTCAATAAATGCAAGTGTTTAAAAGCGCAAATGAAAGAGCTTGATCCATGAGTGTTGTTAGGTCAAAAAGAACTGTGTACCTTAATTAGAACCGAAGATATCGTAAAACAAACCGATTAAAATATTCAATGCAAGGACAAAAGGATACCGCGTTTGAATAAAAATAAAGGATGGAAAGACTTAAGTTAATTCTGATACTTGACGACAAACTGAAAATGAATACCTTTCGTTTAAAGCAAAAATGAAGGAAATCGGTCGCATAGAACGGCCTGACCGTCAGACTTTTAATTTACAGGAAGAACATCCCTATAAAAAAATATACAGAAGAAAATCGCGTCTGAGTATAGAACAAGAAAGGCGAGAGTTACGTAAATTCTGATACTTGATGACAAATCTGTGGATGATTACCTTTCGTTTAAAATAAAAATGAAGGAAATCGGCCTGGTAGTTTGGTCTGGCCGACTGATTTTAGTTTTAGTAGGTTCTTTTAATATATAAGAAAGATAATAAATAGTCATATAAAAAATGACACTCAAGAGAAAGGAGACTGAAATTTCACTTCAGTACAGATTGCAACACTTGCAGTCACATTTATCACAGAATCAAGATAAATGAATAATGAAGATTGGAATAAGTCCGATGCGTTAGGTCCCGGTAGCTCATTCAATATTTATGATTGTCAGTGTGAAATATTTAAGTAGTAATGATTATTCTTTCTTTATGAATACGAATTTTGATCTGTTCTTATAGTTCTCCTCACTGTCGTCTGAAACCACAAGAAGAGACTCCGCGATACGCAACCCTGGGAAGATAGCTCTGAAACGTTAGAGCGCCAGAAAAAAGACATTTCGTGAAACTCTGAAGCAAATCTATAAACGATTTTTCCGCTTATGGAAAATAAATTTCGTGAATCTCTGATGTAAATCTATAAACGATTCTTCCGCTACTGAAAAAAAAAAAAAAGAAAAGAAATGAAAGGTGTGGTTGGTAATAAGACTTTGCCCTTGTGTTTTACCATCCCGTTAGGAGACATCTTGCTGATATGAAAAAAGATTGGTCCTCTATTGTTCTTTATCTACATGAACGATCTGGGGGAAAATATGAGCAGCTCTCTTAGGTTGTTTGCAGATGGCGCCGTCATTTATCGTCTAGTAAAGTCATTGCAGGTCAAAACCAACTGCCTAACTATCTAAATAAAATATCAGTAAGGTGCAAAAATTGGCAGTTGACTCTAAATAATGAAAAGTGTGAAGTAGTCCACATGAATAAGAAAAGAAATCCGTTAAACTTTGTTTACAAGATAAATCAATCAAAAGCGAAGGCTGTAAACTCCACAAAATACCTAGGAATTACTATTACTTCAGACTTAAACTGGAAAGATCACGTAGATAATGTGGGAAAGGCGAACCAGAGACTGCGTTTTATTGGCAGAACCATTAAAACATGCAACAGAACTACAAAAGAAACTGCATACACTACGCTTGTCCGTCCATCTTTGGAGTATTGCTGCCCAGTGTGGGATCCTTATCAGGTGGGTTTGAAGGAGGACATCGAAAGAGTCCAAAGAAGGGCAGCCCGTTTTGTATTGTCACGATACAGGGGAGACAGCGTCACGGAAATGATACAGGATCTGGGATGGGAATCATTACAACAATGGCGTTTACCGAACCTTTTTTCGCCAACATTCTCCTCCGAATGCAAAGATACATTGTTGACTTCCACCTACATAGGTAGATATGATCATCAAAATAAAATACGAGAAATCAGAGCTCGAGCTGAGAGATTCAGATGTTCTTTCTTCCCGGGCGCTATTCGAAAATGGAATGGTAGCTGAATAGTATAAAGGTGGTTCGATGAACCCTCTGCCAGCCACTTAAATGTGATTTGCAAAGTATCGCATATAGATGTAGATTGCGGAAGAGCACTCGTTTTGGTTGCCACGATCCAATTATTTCGAAATGTAACTGTATTACAAAAGAGGGCTCAGTTCTTGTAAATCAGCTGATGTGACTTACATCTTTTTCACCGTTATGTTAATTATTCCTCAAAAATACAAACAAATCAATCAGGCCAGAACATTGTGGTATACCAGTTCATGAGGCTGTTTATACACGTTTGAATATTCAAGTTCCGATTCAAGTCTTCGACATCTTCTCGGTTAGGTCATGTAAGCGTCGTCTCCTCGGTGAAACTATAATCAGGGAAATTGGTAACTGAATATAAAAAATGACTACTTAAAGCATGTTTTCCATAAATCTGGAATTATAGGTAATTGGACCGTAATGGAAAATCACGTATGTGATTGTTCATGTCTACGTCAATGGAGTGTTTGACAGTCTTTGAAACACCCGTTATTCCTTATTTGATAAGTCAAACGGGAATACAGTAACTACAACAAAATATTGTCCGTTCTTTATTATCCTACTCCAGAATAAACCGTGACCATCCGTTAAATAGACGCGGATTGTACAAAGAATTGTCAGACAACATTACGCAGCGGTAAGAACTGAATGACCTTTCTTTTCAGTCACAGAAGTCTTTTTGGTTGTTTGGAGATATAACGTTATATAAAATGCTGTCAAGGGTACGATTTATTTTTTGATCTTCTGCGTAACTCAATCTAGATCAAGAACATACTCTAGTACTATATACGTTTCTCGCCGCGGAATGGACGTGTGGTCTAAGGCATCTTGGTACCAGAGATGCCAAGTTTTAAAAGAAGCTATCCGTAATGAGGTCAGAATTGCGGAGGAGAGGGTGGGGGCGTGTACTAGTGCCCTACCCCGAAATTTATTCAAAAATTGACACTAAAAATCAACATTTCATGCGTAACAGATAAGTTTAGAAATAATCGTTAAGACACGAAAATATGTCAAATAAAAAATAAATATACCTCCGGCACAGGATATGTGACTTTGTAAGAAACAATTACATTGATCTTTACATTCGTATGCATATGTCCGCAACATACTAAAAAAAAGTGCGAGAGTTAATTTAGGTGCTACTCAATGAAATGAAATGATCGCATGGTATTTTTGGCCCGGGATAACTAGCATGGGATTGTTCAGCCGCCTAGTGCAATTCTTTTTACTCGACGTCACTTCAGCGATTTGCATGTTGATTGCTACTCAATAAATTGATTACACTAGCTAACAGCATGGATATTAGTGTGCCAAAAGTAGCACAGCATAAGCTTACACACGCGCGGTAGAGAACTTATCGAGGCTCCACTTCAGTGTTTGTACCAAAGTGATGATAAAAGAGCACGGTATTGCGTTATTTCTGAAACTATACCGGTTCTCTAAAACGACCCAGCGAAAAACAGGTTGCCAAACTAATAAAATATCAGACAGCGAATTCAGTAATTTTAACACAGGCTCGCGGAACATCGTCAAATGTTTGCGTAGAAATCGTGATAATTGCTGACAAATCGTTATACTTGGCATGTCTGTGCTACGGACTGGGATGCCGTTCCGCCGGAGGTTCCGAGTCCTCGCTCGGGCGTGTGTGTGTGTGTGTGTGTGTGTGTGTGTGTGTGTGCGCGCGCATGCGTATGTGTGTGTGTGTGTTGTCCTTTGTATTAGTTAAAGTAATTTGTCAAATTTAGGGACTGATGATGATAGCAGTTTGGTCCAAGCACTTAACAGTTTTTAATTAATGTAACAAGGCAGTCTAGATCAGGTATTGCGATCTACACCGTCTTGTTACATTAATTAATAATTACTCGTAAGATCGCTGTTAATCCACAATGTCCTTAAAAATAATTGCCTAATAGTTTTGATCATGATAAATGTGGGCGATGTGATCTGCGCGATAATTGAACGTCACCTTCGGGAAAAGGGCTTAGGTGAGACGACGGTGATGAATAAATTCTGGATTCCACTAAACCTTGACTGGATGCATCGTCCTTCTCATTAGTATTACGCAGGGAGCTCCTTCGTGAGAAGCCATCTGGCAAAGCGCGCTTCGTTTTGCACACAAAGCACACGGTTTAGCAATCGGGCTGTTGGATAAGAGAGAACGACGTGCGCAATACACTTGGTAATTTCATTTCGTGCCCTTGAATTCTACGTAAAAAAATAAAAAAGGCATCTTTTTTTTCTCTTTAAGAAGAATAATTCATCTTTGCAAAATGCAATAAATGGACAGTATGTGAAGTTCACATTGGGCTGTCACTTTCTAAAGTGAAACGATGCTACGGTTGAACTCAATATTTTTCTCAATCACGTCAGTTTTAATTTTTCCTGACTTCTAGTAGTTAATCTCCTCCTCCTTTTTCTCTCAGTCCATCTTCTGCCCCGTCCTTTCTCTGTCCATCTCCTCTTCCCTCCTTTCTCTGTCGATCTCCTCATTTCCTCTCTGTCTACCTCCGCCTTGCCTTCTTCCTCCCCTCGTGCTCTATTCATCTGTCCCCCCCCCCTTCCACCCGCTTTCTATCAATCTCCTCTCCTCTCTCTGTTCGTCTCCTCCTATGTCCATCTCGTCCTCTCAATCTCCTCCTCCGCCTCCCTTCAGTCAATGTACTCCTACCCATCATCATCATCATCAGATACTAATTATGCCTTTCAGCGTTTAGTCTGGACCATAGTACTTCTAATAAAATTCCTCAATGATTTCCTATTCAATGCTAACATTGGTGCCTCTTCTGATGTTATGCCTTTTACTTCAAAATCATTCTGCACCGAATCAAAGTACTTTCTTCTTGGTCTACCTCGACTCCTCTTACCCTCCGCTGCCGAGCTCATGAGGCTCTTGGGTAACCTTGCTTCTCCCATGCGTGTAACATGACCCCACCATCTCAGTCTGTTCGCTCCAACTGCTTCATCTATGGTGTTCATTCCAAGTTTTTCTTTGATTTCCTCATTATGGACACCCTCCTGCCATTGTTTCCATCTATTAGTACCTGCAATCATTCTTGCTACATTCATACCTTATGAATAAGGTAATCTGTATCCACCCAACTTTCACTCCCATACAACAAAGTTGGTCGAAAGATAGAGGGGTGCACTGCTAACTTAGTGTTGGTACTGACTTCCTACTTGCAGAAGACAGTAGATCTTAGCTGAGCACTCACTGCATTAGCTTTGCTGCAACTCGATTCCAGTTCTTTTACTATGTTGCCATCCTGTGAGAAAATACATCCCAGGTACTTGAAACTGTCTACCTGTTCTAACTTTGTTCCTCCTATTTGGCACTCAATCTGTTTAAATCTCTTTCCCACAGACATTACTTTCATTTTGGAGATGCTGATCTTCCTACCCGTGTATATAAAAAAATTGCATATCTAACAACTCTCATAGTAAACGGTGAAATGGTGGCGAAAGAAGAAGGAAGGAAGCTTAGGATTTAACGCCCCGTCGACAGAACGGTGGCGAAATTTATTGCATGGAACACCCCACCAAGTACGTACGATACGGTGACTTGCGAATTGTAATAACCTCCACCATGAAAACATACAAACATGTGCCAACTGTCATGGTTAAGAGGCAAACCGTGTAAAAAGGTGTGTTGTAATGTAGGCATCACACTGCATGTTAACCGATTCTTCCGTCGCTTCTTGTTATTCATTATGAAGATTAAAATACACAAATCTGTGTTTGTTCTATGTTTTCGTTTATTTTGTAAATCGATTTTCGGCTTATTAGGCCATCATCAGACATTTATAGAAGTTCAGTCAAAGAACTTCGTGTTGTCAGTAAAACAGAAGATATGTTACATACAGAAAAGTAAATTAACTTCTTTGATGGAGCAGTTACAGTGTAAATAAATATTTGAATGAAATCTGTAAATTAATAGTACTGAAAAAAAAAGGAAACATACCATACATAGGGAAACAGTGCAAACATAAATCCATACAATATGACTACAGTGAATAAAATAAAATTAAACAAAAATCTGATGTTTAAGGGTTGTTCAAAACACAAGGTGATGCAAATATTAGAAATATTCTAAACCTGACACACTATTATAACTAAATAAACAAATAGACAAAAATATAGGGGTTGGATAAGAGGGTATAGGTGGGGTGTATTGGAGAATTGAGAAACTTAACAAATCGGAGGTATGTACTCGAACTGAAAACTGGTGAAGATAAACGTATTCAATTATAGTGTTCACAATGAAATAAAGAATTACTGTAAGGACAGAGTACAGAATAATTTGGAGTATTAGTACTAACAAAGAAAGATACAAGGCTGGCTTGATACAATGGGAGACTTGCCTGGTATTAACACAAAAAGTAGATGAAAAGTGGTTGTACAAAATTTAAATTAGATATAAAACTTCATATCAGTAAAGTAAATGTTAGCCAAAAGTACTGGGAACTATTACAAACATATGCTGAAATAGTTTCCAGTAATTTTGGCTAACATTTACTTTACTGATATGAAGTTTTATATCTAATTCAAATGTGACCTAATAAGCCGAAAATGGATTCACAAACACAAAATTGTGTATTTTAATCTTCATCACACTGCAATTTATTCATATCAGTAAACAGAGTACTTGTGCCGGACGGCCATTTACTATGGTAGCCGTCGGAAACACTACTTTCTTCAGGATGAAAGGTACCCGATGTCCTTTTTCTATACGCCTGATAACATGTATGCAAAATTTCATGATAAGTTGTTTCTTTATTTGATATTTTAATGCTCTGCTGGGCAGGCTGCAAGCAGCATAATTCGCTGCTCTTCAGCCCCATGAACATCTGTTTTTGATAAATTAGAAAGAAAATTGATTAAAACAGGAGAGAATAAATGCAGAATTTAAAATATAAATCGTTGACAAAAACTGTGGACAAAATACAATGAAATGATGGATATTCAGAATTAAAATTGCCACAGTAGCTAAAAATACTGATGTAAGACATGGAAACGGTGAAGATGACGGTGACACTCGATAAAGCACAAGCCAGCACTCTTGTTCTGCCTGTTCGGCGGCTGCCGAAGTCGCTATCCTACATTGAGCGCGGACGCTTATAAGCGTCAGCCGCAGCGATAGTGTTACAATAGAAGCACCCAATCCCGCAGGGGTTAGGCGAGGGAAGAGGGGTGCGGTGATGGAGGGGGGGGGGCAGAAGAGGAGAGGAAGGAGAGGGGTTAGGTGAGTGTAAGGACTCCGAGTGGACGGAACAGGAAGCGAGAGCCAAGCGAGGGAGGGAAAAAAAGAGGAGGGGTCGCTCCATATATGAGGAAGGATTACGGTTGAAATGGAAAAAAACACATTTGCATTTATAATATTAGTCGCGACTCTTGCTTACATGAGACCTTTTCCCTTTCCCTTTAGAAAGCTAGCAAAAAAAGGGAGCCAATAAAACTGGAGTTAAAAGCCCACACTGACGTCAAAGGTAGAACGTCAATTGTATTTTTCGCGTTAAGCAAAGTACTCTAAGGCCGCGAGGTGGCTTGCGGAGCATGGATGTAGATTGTAAACACAAATTGCCTAGTGAAGAATGGCTGGTAAAGTAGGAGAATAAGGAGAAATGTCTAGGAATATATTTCGGTGGTTATCATTTTCCCTGAAGAAAATTTTCATTAAAATACTTGGAAATTAAGGAAATGAGAAAATAATACCTTGTGACGTAGCGCTCTTTTTGCCCCTTTGCAGATCCTTTACGAGGATATGGATGTCAAACTGCGATGCCCAACTTATCAACTTCGAATTCAATGACTGTAAATATTGATATGGTACCTGTTCTTTTCGGACATGTCCGAAAGGACACCATTATATAGTTGACAGTAATGGCCTAAATTTACGAAATCGAAATATTGAAACATTTCTACCATATTGTTTGTAAATGTAACCACAACAGGCAATGACAATTTGAATTCGGGCGCATTCATACGCTCCGTTTGTTGCGGGAATACAGTATAAGCCGCGAGCAAGATGAATCAATGGACAGGGGGCACTTCAATCTTAGTGTGCTATAAGTTGAGAATTTGGGTTGAAAGGAAAGTGTGCCTGGATAGCCTAATTGGTTAAGGCCCGAATGTGGAAAACCGGGTTCGAATCCCGGTCCAGCATAAATTTTCAACTGTGTGTTTGAAATATTTCTATTTCGTAAATGATTGCGGTTTCAGCTGTCATCTGTTCCTTAATCCATTTGCTGCTGCCTACACGACCTTGGTGATATCGTTGTTACGAAATCATTCTGGCTGAACGCGTCACTGAATATACTTCATGAACCGCAAAAATTTCACTGCAAATTTGTGTGCAATTTAGACGTTTTGCCCACAAGGTATTTTCCACACTGCAAATATGAACTTCGTTTCGAGTCGTCGATCTATTTCATTCCCAAATTGTAATACAGATGTTATCCGTACAACAGCAGACATGTACGAGGTATTTTAGAAAAAAATTCGTAACATTCGTGATTTTGCGGCAATTTAGTGTTGGAGCGTAATGCGGTTGGCATCCCTGCACACGCCAAATCAAATCAAATGTTTGTAAATCTATCGGACCAAACTGCGTGGTCATCAATCCGTAGCTTACAAACTACTTAAACCTAGGTAAACTAACCTAAGGACAACACACACACACACACACACACACACACACACACACACACACACACCCATGCCCCAGGGAGGACTCTAACCTCCACGGCGAGCAACCGCGCACTCCGCAGCGAGACGCTTTAGACCGCTCGGCTACTCCACCGCGGCCCTGCACACGCCCGCGTCGAATGTGTAACTGCTGGAAGTTTCATAATCGTATGTCTTTTCACTTAATGTGTAGGACTATATTGAGTAGAACATTGTGTCACACAGTTCGTGATTTTGGAAATGGCAGAGTTAGAAGAGCAACGGGGCTGCATTAAGTTTTGCGTGAAACTCTTGAAAACCGTTACGGAGATGCGCCAAATGAGAAACGACGTGCCGCGGCGGAGCGGCCGCGCGCATTGAGGCGCTATGCTCCGATGCGCGAGGCCGTTCCCCGTCGGGGGTTCGAATCCTCTCTCGGGCATGGATATTTGTGCCGTCTTTAGCATAAGCTAGCTCATAAGTAGTTTGTAAGTTTAGGGACTAATAACCCCGTAGTTAAGTCCCATAAGCACTACGAACATGTGAAATGACGGAGGAAACCTGCGCTGATGCGTGCTTAAACATTAATCGCTATTACGATTTCGCGCGCTTTAAATAAGCGCCGGAAGGAAGTTAAAGAAGATCCTCGTTCAAGACGTCCTTCCTGTTAGGCACGTTAGCGGAATTATGCATGTTAGCCGAAGGCTGTCTGTCCGAGAGATTTGTGAAGAATGTTAACACTTCAGTTGGATTACTTCATGAAATCCTGACACAGCATCATGAAATTCTTGGTGCTGCTGCCAAGTAGGAAACACGGCTCATTAGTCAATACCAGAAGGTCCACCGCCAAGCAAACTGTGAACAGATTTTGGATCGCGCAAATGAAATGATGCTCTTTATTTACAAAATTGAAAGTTCTGTAGATAGGACGAAGATGTGCAACAGTGTTGTGTAGCGGAGGGCACTATTTGTACCATTGTCACTTTCTTCTATTCCAGTCGTGTACAGTACGCAGGGGAAATATTTGCCCCAATCTTTCTGATTTCATCCTTGTGGTCGCTTTCCGAGATAAACATAGGAGGAAGTAATGTGTCGATTGACTGTTCATGAGACGTACGCTCTCATAACTTTGACGGAAGCCCGTACCGTGATGCAGAACGTCTCTCTTACAGCGTCTGCCACTGGACTTTCCTAATCCTTTCTGTGACTCTTTCGCCCGTAACTAAGCGTGCTGCTTTCCGTTGGATCTTTTGTGCTTCTTTCAGAAATCCTATCTGCTAGTGATCCCACACTGACGATCAATATTAAACTATTGGTCCAACGAGTGTTGTGTAAGAATGAATCTTTCACTCTGCAGCGGAGTGTGCGCTGATATGAAATTTCCTGGCAGATTAAAATTGTGTGCCGGAACCGGGACTCGAACCTGGGACCTTTGCCTTTCGTGGGCAAGCGCACTACCGACTGTGCTATCCCAACACGACTCACGATGCTGCCTCACAACTTTACTTTCGCCAGTACCTCGCCTCCTACTTTCCAAACTTCACAGAAGCTCTCCTGCGAACCATGCAAGACTAGCACTCCCGGAAAAA
Source organism: Locusta migratoria (assembly GCA_026315105.1). Lineage (NCBI taxonomy): Eukaryota > Metazoa > Arthropoda > Insecta > Orthoptera > Acrididae > Locusta > Locusta migratoria. The sequence continues at coordinate 545,585,055 of CM048746.1, forward strand.
AGGATATGGTGGAGACATGGCTTAGCCACAGCCTAAGGGATTCTGGAAACATCCCTTAGGCTGTGGCTAAGCCATGTCTCCATCATATCCTTTCTTCCGGGAGTGCTAGTCTTGCATGGTTCGCAGGAGAGCTTCTGTGAAGTTTGGAAAGTAGGAGGCGAGGTACTGGCGGAAGTAAAGTTGTGAGGCGGCATCGTGAGTCGTGTCGGGATAGCACAGTCGAGTGTTGTGTAAGCTGCTTCCTTTGGTAATGAGCTACACTTTCTGAAGATTCTTCCTACGCCTACATACACACCCAAAGGTGCGTGGTGGAGGGTACTCAGTACCACTACTAGTTACTTGCTTTTCTGTTCTACTACCATATAGAAGCAAATGCCTGTATGTATCCGTACGAGCCCAAATCTCTCTGATTTTATCTTTGTGGTCTTTACGTGAAATGTAGGTTGGCGGTAGTAGAATCGTTCTGCAGTCCGCCTCAAATTCTGGCCCTCTAAATTTCTTCAAGAGTGCTTCACGAAAAGAACGTCGCCTTCCCATCAGCGACTGCCATATGCGTTCCCGAAGCATTTCAATAACACTCGGGCATTGATAGAATCTATAGGTTACAAACCTAGCCGCCCGTCTCTGAATTGCCACTATGCCCCTCTTTAAACCGATCTGATGGAGATTCCAAACACTTGAGCAATAATAAAGACGGGATCTACAAGCGTTTTATATGCGGTCTCCTTTACAGACGCATCACATCTCTCAAAATTCTCCCAATAAACTGAATTAGACCATTCGCCTTCGCCACGACTGTCCTTATATGCTCGTGCCATTTCTTAACTCCGCGCAGCGTACTCCTAGAAATTTAAATGACGCGAATCTTTCAAGCAGCACACTATTAATGCTATATTGTAATCCAACACAACGGGATTGTTTCTTCTACTCGTCTGCGTGACCTTACATTTTTCTACATTTAGCGCTAGTTGCCATTCCTCACACCACCTAGGAATTTGGCCCAAGTCATCCTGCATTCTACTACAGTCATTCAATTACGATACCCTCCTATACTCCACAGCATCACCAGCAAACAGCCGCAGATTGCAACTCACTCTGTCCGCCAGATCATTTATGTAGATAGCGGTCTTATCACACTTTACTGGCGCACTCCTGACAATACCCTAAACTCTGATGAACACTCGCCACTGAGGACAACGTACTGAGTTTATTACTTGAGTAGTCTTCGAGCCACTCACATATTTGGGTACCTATTCCATAAGCTCGTACCTTCGCCATCAGTCTGTAGTGCGGTACCGTGTCAAATGCCTTTCGAAAATCGAATAATATGCAGTCTGCCTGTTGTACTTCATCCATAGCAACATATGAGAGAAAAGGGCAAGCTGGATTTCGCACGATTCTGAGCCTGGTATCTGCCTTATCCATGATTAATATTAAGTCACCGTTCGATTTCAAATCGTTTCTACGCATACTCCTTGATATTTTATGAAAGTACCTGTTTGCCACAATGATTATGGAATCATGTGTTACATTAGTTTATGAGGAATTATCCCTGCATTTGGAGAAAATTAAGGAAAATCACGGCAAATTTAAATCTCGATGTGTGCAGGCGGGCTTCAACCGCCGTCCTCCCGAAAGCGAGTCCACTTATTTGTTTATCAATAAAGTGTAATAGAAATATTTAAAAATCTATCAACCAGTCACTCGGAAGAAGACATTACTTCTCGCGGGAACTTCTGAGAAAACCTTAAGAACTGTTTTGCGGCCGGAAATTATGTACATTGTTTAGTACGCTACGTATCTAACCCAGAGAGGTCGGTCAGGTAAAATAGGGCAAGTACCACGCCGCACAGAGGAAATGCAGGCAATAATCTTTCTTATGCTATAACAATGAATCGGATATGCCTGTACATGTTGACTTGAAAAATATCCTCTGCCACGCTCTTGGGACGATACATGTTAGTTTTCATGGTATTTTGATGAAATGTTTGTAGTTTCCTCAGTTACGGTACAATGAAATGGCGATGTTTATAGGCAGTAAGGCTGATCGTGTCACACGCGCCGTGATGGGAGCGCGCACATAAGAATCCGCAGCGAGCTGTGACAGAATTCCCAATGACCTGACCTCGGTGGTATAGACCGTGTTATTGAGAATACAGATGACGCCACAGTTCTGCGTATGCAAGGCCGAACAGACAGTACACAGAAACTCTGTTTTCTGTAGTTTTCCCTCGACGAGTTAAAAACAATGTTTGGCAAATGAATGTAGCGATGAATTATTTCCAGTTCATGTTGTCTTTCGGTTGGTACTTAAACATATTACATTAACTGGCTATCGACTTGGAGAAGTTTTATGATTAATTATTCACATAAGCCAGTATACAATTAATAACTCGACAAAATAAGGAGACAGTGCGTTCACTCAAATCGAAAACAAGAAGTAATGTTGAAATGCAACGCAAATAGAAGATAAAGCATGTTAAATGAAGAAGAGGATACTGAATTTTGAGGATACTGACTTATACAACTGATTAGAGAGTAAGCAAAGATATTATCAACTATGCCAGTGTCACTCTGCTTTTCAGAACTGAAGTTTTATCAATGGAAGGATTTCAAGCCAAGATTGGAAGGAAAATAGGTTAAAAGAGGAGGGGAAAAAGAGAAACTTAGCAAAAGAGTGAAGGGAACAGAGCAATTCTGCTTGTATTTGACGATTTCTTGACACACAGATGCAAAAGATAATAAATCCTAAGACTGATAAAGTGCTGTTTTATTTGAACTAATTTACCGTAGGAGTTGTTCGTAAACATTTACGGTGTATTATTGTGTAAAGCTAACAGACAAAGACAATAGTACTTATGCAAAAATGTTACTCCAAGCTGAAAACAATATAATTTTTTATTAATCGTCTTTGATAAAAAAAAAATTACGTGTTCCGAAAGAACAGACGTCACTTTTGATCCTGCAGTTGTTATTCTTTAATATTCACAGAATATATGACATCAACTGCGATTGGGCAAAGCTGAAAATGTGTACCCAGCCAGGTTCGAATCCCGGCAGGGTACACATTTTCAGCTTTGTCCAATCGCAGTTGATGTCATATATTCTGTGAATATTTAAGAATTAGATTAAAAGATTAAATGATGCCTCTACAAAGAGTTCTTCTTATGGGGTACCTGCAACTCTAAAACTTCATTTAATAAATTGAAGGAAGTATACATCAGTTTCTCAGTTACTAAATCAACATTATTTTAATGCATATATGATCGGTTTCGATCATCTGGCATAGAAAAAAAAAGACGTAACTTCCACCCCAATGACATAAATAGAAGTGCTATTCCATCCCAATGACATAAACTTTCTTTGTTCCACTCTATGTCATTGATATGGAAGATGAGCTCAGCCAGTTAAGTCCTTTTCATTCTATGCCAGATGATGGAATTTTAGATTTCGAAACTGGAAGCAAATGCAATAAAGTATTGTTGATTCAGCAACTGCTGTGGAATTCCTTCAATTCACAAAATACATCGTGATTGTGATTACTTATTTATTTGTGACTGTGTTTACACATGACATGCTCTCTGGTAGATTATGCGGTACGTGTGTTACAGTTAAATTTACGATTAAATTCCTTTGTATACTAATATGCTGTGAGGCGTCATGGGGAAGTCGAGAGATTGAGCAGCCTGTGGGGATTTCAAGTGCTCGAACAGCTGGAATCATTTTCAAGCACAGAATTTAGGGGTCTTAATAACCCCAACACTGTTACGACGAAAGACGTTGCAGGAGAGGCCTGAGAGTATTCAAACAGTATGTTAACTCTGTAATTAAATAAAGTTGTTTCTAAAGAAGGCTGTGCCTGTCATCGAGGGTCAGTTTAAGGCGGGAATCGTCACTAAAGGAAATTCTACTGCAGTCAATGAATGTGTTGGACAACACTGCAAACGTGCTTGTTTGTTGTGCAGAGTCCATTAGTGGTTGACGCGAGGGGACCATGAGCTCAGTCTCCTTTTCGTGAATCTCCTATAGAGGCATGGAAGCGTATAAAATACGATCTAATCAAAAGTGATCATACTAATATAAAGTTTCCAATTTCGATTTCTATGTTTTTCCCTTCCTTTCTAATTTTTTAAAGCCACGCCTGTATTAAAGTGAACAAAACAAAAACAAAAAATATTCAGTCACGTCATTTCTAAGTTTCAGCGATACTAGACCGCAGCAAATGATTTTATATACGAGCAGATGAAATTCAACACGGTACTAAAATATCTGTACGCAATGAAATGGACCCTACGGAACAGGTAAGCGGATTCTATGAAAACGGGGATATTTTCAGAAAGACTAAGCTTAGGAAAAACAGAGATGCGTAAGGGAAGGGCTATACCTTTCAGTAAAAAGAATTTAGGTAAGATATACTGGAATTCGTTAGTGCATTACCCATGATAAGATACTACCTAAATGACTGCCTAATGGATTATGAATAGCGGACCAGAGGAAACTGCCAGGACGAATTTGGATGCAGAAAGCTGAAGATCTTAATATCCAAAGGTGGGTAAAATAAAGGTTACTAGTAACGACGATTTCAGTGTTAGAATAGTGTTTATTTCGTGGACTATCGATCCAGCTGTACCTAAGAGCAGATATGCTATTTAAAACACTCGATCAGTAATTCAGCCCATAGTGTGAAACGTGTCTTGTGTGTTTATTATGTTAGCTCAAATATGATCTAACAGTTTCATGGGCATACATTTCGGAATTGTATCTTCAAAAACTTTCTTTCTGGTAAATAATACAATTTCGCTATGGTAGTAAATGAAATTGACTGAATATTGAAAATCGTTGAGGTAGGACGTAACATAAGCAGAACCATGTTCTGTTTATATGATAATGTCACCAGGATGAAAAAATGTGTAACAAAAGGCTCTCGACAATTTTCTGGAATAAATTAGAAACCTCAGTGTCCAATTTTGATGATTCGTCGGCCGGATGGCGATTTACGCTCGGCGGCGTTCCTTTCGTACTCTTCGAGACGAGTAGGTTGCGTGCCGGCATCGACTTTTAACCTCTACTATCAGTTCATCGATGACAGTATGAACCCAACACGACAATCTCTACAGCATAAAATTCAAATGTTTGTAATTCTTATGGGACCAAACTACGTTGATCATCAGTCCTTAGACTTACAAACTACTTAAACTAACCTAAGGAAAACATACACATCCTTGCCCTAGTGGAGATTAGAACCCCCGACGCGAGAGGCCGCGCGATCCGAAACGTGGCGCTCCAGACCGCTCGGCTACTCCCTCGCGGCACTACAGTACAAGCCCTTGCAACATTAATCCACACATCATAGGTACACTCCATAACATGTCGGTGGGCGTCACAGGTATCCCATACCTCTTTTGTGGGTACGCGTGTGGCACATGCCGGTCCCCAAATATCGCAGTCTGCGTTTCCTTTCTTCCCCGGCCGTACCCATCCCCTGCGAATTCGAAGTTAGGACTGACCAGCTGTTCTTCCTCGCAGTTGTAAGCCGCAACTAAAAGGAGTCTATAAAAAGTGAACAATATTTCAGACAACCAGTAGCATTAACTCCTTGGCTGGAATATTGTTCATTCTTGATCGTGTTCAACCTTTGCTGAATTGCAGCCATGTTTAAGCTTTTAAAAGGAATCTCATGTAAAGTACAGCTTTGTCGAAGGTCAGCTGACTATTTTCGGATACCAGTCGGTTTTGGTCTGTTTCGTGATGTTTTCAACTGACGTCTCTAGTTGTGGATGCGCCAATCTAGGACCGACGGTCTTATGACCTTGATGTTTAGCCACCAAATTCCCCTTCCACACCCTCACTACCAGCACAAACCGGTTGGAACATGGCAATGGAAACCTCCACTATGACCTTGCCAAGGATGCTATGCGGGATTCCTGACATCTATTCTACGGTCATTCTGCGAGTAATGGATTAATGTCTACAATCTCCAACCTGATTCATTACATTTTAGCTATATCAAACCAACTAGGCAGACGTAGAGATAAAGAGACTGTGGATTGTTATTCATGCACAATTGCACTGATGATAATGCTTTTTACAGTAGGTATTTTATTTGTTAGGATTAGGATATCATACAATTCATTTTTTTAATATGAGATCTGAGAGCTGGAGTTGACATATTCATATTTGTCCCATGATACTGGTCCCACATTCAATTTGGCGGCGATCTTACGGTAGCCGCGTGGCAGTAGCCGAGCGGTCTGGAGCGCCACGTTGCGGTTCGCGAGGCCTCCCGCGTCGGGGATCGAATCCACCCTCGGGCATGGATGTTTGTGCCGTCTTTAGTATAAGGTAGTTTATAAGTTGTTTGTAGGTTTAGGGACTGATGACCCCGCAGTTGAGTCACATAGGCTCTACAAACATTTGAACATTTTCTGACGGTAGACACCGATCGTCCCGCATGTCTCTGTGGGAGAGACGTTCGTCACTCGTTAACACGTGATGTCGACGTGTGGTGCAAAAGTTAACGCATATGGGTACACCACCTACGATACTGAAGAGTCCCGTAGAAACTGGTGCCCTTAGAAACCTAATTTCTTGTGTAATTTTTTGTGATAGTCGGAAAATCATCGAGTTAAACAAATGTTGTCTGTCGATCCCCAAGGAAATGTCATAGACTGCTGTTTCTAATGTATGTAAATGATCCAAGAGGTAATATGAACTGCAATTGATGTCATCATTTACCATCTATAATATGCATCAAAAGATAAATATCCATTGCAGAATGATCTAGATAAGGCCTGTAGGGTTAGAAAAGTGGTTATTAAACGTAAAATATAAATAAATAAAACACGAAGAGACTTAAGACAGATCCAGATGAGCACTAAAATAAATCCTCCAAGGTTACGCAACAAATAGCACAAATTTCTGGGCTGTAAATTCAAGTAATACCTATAAATTACAATTACGAACAACTTTAACTGGAGAGACGTACATAATATCGTAGGGAAGGCGAACCAAAGGCTGCACTTTGTTGGCAGAATAGTTAAAGGTGCAACAAATTCGCTACGCTTGTCTGTCATCTGCTTACGAGATTGGGTTAACAAAACTTTGGGGCGGACAAAGAAGAGCAACTCTTTACGTATTACCACGCAATATGTTAGCTAGTTGGGGTGGAAATAATTACAACAGTCGTTTTTCGCAGCGGCAAGATTTGCAAAATATCAATCACCTAATCTCTTCTCCAGCTGCGAAAATATTTTTGACTAACAGCTACGTAAGGAGAAACAAGCATCATATAGTGTTTAGATAACAGAGTGGTGGAGTGCCAAACTACGAAGCCGCGCGGAATGGCCGTGCAGTCGAGAGCGGCACGTTACGGATCTGCGGCCGCTCGCGTGGGACCTTTGAGTGCTGTCCTCTGTATAAGTTAGTTTAAGTTTAATGTAAACGAAGGCTTCCGCGGCCGTTGTCATTGTATATAAAACTCTTCTGGGTGTTGGACCGCATCGTCAAAATATCAAACACTTCACCGACGTTTCGGCCATTATTGCAAGTGGCCATCTTCTGTAACACCCAGAAGATGGCCACTTGCAATAGTGGCCGAAACGTCGGTGAAGTGTTTGATATTTTGACGATGCGGTCCAACACCCAGAAGAGTTTTATATACAATAGTTTAAGTTTGTTTGTAAGTCTAGGGACCGATGACTAGGGTACTTTGGTCCGTTAGAACTACAAATAATTGTTCAAACTACGAATCCAAAGGTCGTGTGTTCGATCTCCGGTGACACCTAAGATTTAACGTCAGTTGTTGATGTGAAAAAATACTGAGTTCCGCCTGGTTCGAAATCGACGTCAAACTGTATGCCTCCCTTCCCCCTCCCATAAACGGCTGCATAAGTCAGTTCAATGGTCGGAAAAAAGCAACGGCATACCTCACCGAAACAGGAACATAACCACTTTTCTTATTGTTGACTGCTTTACTTTTTAATAAAACTAGTATTGCCTGTGATCGAAAATCGACCAACTGTGTTTACAATGGTTACTGGGAGTAAAACCTTACGTATCATGTCGGCGGCCTCGCGTGATTATGTTGGCAATATCAACTACAGGATAGAAAATCTTTGCCCATTTGTTCGAACCACATAGAATGACTCGATTAGTGTATCGTACAGACCATGAAGTAAACAAATAATGCTGTTCCTGCTTTATGGTTGACAGGTTCTTGTATGTACCCTCGTCCGCTCAGTAAAAATAATTGCCCTCGTAAAGCGAAGATTCCATGAGAAAACATCAGCGTTGTCAAGCGATTGGCTAATTGAAGACTCACAGGATTCTCACTATTTAGCATCTGTTGCCAACATTATCATAGGAGGCCGCTGGGATATTTGGAAAAATTTAACCGGCACTGGGAGGTATGAAACGGTATCTTTTATGTGTTAAGGAAAATGCCTGACAAAATAACAACAAATAAAAGCGGAAGTATATATTTCTCATGCTATTATCGAATTGTATAACTTTCATTAGCCTAATATTTGAAATGGAACTACAATTTCGGTGTTCGTATATTTATACAATGCCAAGAAATAATGTCATTTCTATGCTGCAATATTCAGAATTCCAGAGCTGACATCATGTCGACGTCGTAGTTCCACCCGTGCACCGCTACATGCCTCTCCCGGCGCATCATCATTTATATCGGTATTCTCGACTTCGTAGTTCCACCCGAGCACCGCTAGATGCCTCTCCCGGTTCATCATCCTATATATCGGCATTCATATGAAAACATCCATTTCCTTTAACCACTCTGCGAAACGAATCATTTGAACGGGACAAGAAAGTGAGTTGGGCACACTATGTTTCGATATTCACTTATTTTAATACTGCAGATGCGCAGCATTACAGCGTCTTTGGTCGAGGCAAATAGCTGATTGTTGGAGAATGTATAACTTGATCCAAGCTGTAGATAGGAAATATGTAACTGTCATTGGCCTTCTTGTATGAATAAATTAGTAATCTGTGCCACAATTTTCGTGTTAGCGTATTTATATAATGATGAGAAAAACAGCTCGCACGCTATTATATCGAGTGTGGGAGAAGGGGAGGGGTGTTATATTTGCCCATGCAAATGGAACTTCTAGTGTAAAGGAAGTGTACTCTTATCACGTAAATGTTCCTCATAAATGTGTGTTTCCTATCATTATAACAAACGACATATTCAACGATATGACATTTCTTTTATAGTAGATGTCGGTTAAGTACTAATATAAATGCATGGAAAATACAGAAAGACCGAATCCGCTGTATTATTTATAACTGTAGCTCTCCGGACATCGTTTAGGAAGAACCGGACTTGAGTTTTACTTGATAACGACTTTCGACACCTTATATTTCCTCGACCTGACTCGAGGTATACCAGTGGACTCGACATAAAGGAGAGTGTGTGACACCCAAGGTCTTGACGAGTGCGCCTTTCTCCGCACATGGAAGTGTGGGCAAGAGTGGCTTCCTCACGGGAAGGGAAAGGGCACGCCCACGGCTACGGCCCTCTGCGGACACTTTCTGCGGGCGCGCACGCACCGGCCTGTGCCTGTCCGATTTCGCAAGTGTTGGGCAACGCGCCGGCTACGGTGACGCGTTGCCCAACAGCCGATGTCGCTTCACCTGGCCAGACACAACACGCCTCGCGCACACGCCGCTGTTTCCAACGGCGCATGCGCCCGAGTCTGCAGTCGGTGACCGACCGCTCCACATCTGCAGAACGGGAGCAGGCCCTGACATTTAGGATAAGATTACCTGGCCGGGTGTCGCCAGGCCCCACAATGCTCTTTGTCTGCGAGGCGAGGTATTGTTAACATAATCTCGCGCCCAGAGCGGCAGGTTATGTCCCGCCAGTAGACGTGCCTGGGGACCGAAAATCTCATCTGTAGGAGTCAACGTGCGTTCCGAAACCAGCCATCGTGTTAAACGCAGCTCGCTCCCTTCGATCAATGAGATTTAGAAAACAGCTGATACGGGTTTCGTGATAGATAGCCGTGCTCTCTAAGGCGCCTTGCTGCGGAGTGCGCGGCTGCTTTCCGTCGGAGGTTCGAGTCCTCCCTCTGGCACGTGGGTGTGTGTGTGTCTTGTCCTTAGCGTTCCGTACCCAAAGACTTGGAAGTTGCACAGGTCACTCCAATATTCAAGAAAGTCAATAGAACTGATCCGTTAAATTCTCTATTGGCGCAAGATCAACACGGATTTATAAAATATCATTCATGCGAAACACAACTACCTCTTTATTCACACGAAGTGATGGGTGCTATCGATAAGGGTTCGCAAATCGATTCCGTATTTCTTGATTTCCAGAAGGCTTTTGTACCGTACATCATAAACAGCTTTTAATGAAATTACGTGATTATGGTATATCGCCCCAAATTTGTGATTGGATAGGGAATTTCCTGTCAGAGTGGACACAGTTCGTAGTAATCGATGGTAAGGCATCGACGAAAACGGAGGTGATATCGGGCGTTCCCCAGGGCAGTATTATTGCTACTCTGCTGTTTCTTATTTACATAAACGATTAGGGGAAAATCTAAGTAGCTCTCTTAGGTTGTTTGCAGATAACGCCCTCTAGTAAAATCATCTGAAAATCAAAACCAACTGCTGAACTATCCGAATATCACTATGGTGTAAAAATTGGCAATTGACTAAATGATGAGAAGTGTGAAGTTGTCCACATGAGTACGAAAAGAAATCCGTTACATGATAAATCAATCAAAAGTGAAGGCCGTAAACTCCACAAAATACCTAGGATTTGATATTACTTCAGACTTAAATTGGAAAGAACACGTAGATAATGTCGTGGGAAAGGCGAACCAGACTGAGTTTTATTGGCAGAACCCTTAAAAGATGCAACAGAACTACAAAAGAAACTGCATACACTGCGCTTGTCCGTCCATTTTTGGAGTGTTGCTGTCCAGTGTAAGATCCTTATTAGGTGGGTTTGACGGAGGACATCGAAAGAGTCCAGAGAAGGGCAGCTCGTTTCGTATTGTCACGATACAGGGGAGACAGCGTTACGGTAATGATACAGGATCTGGGATGGGAATCATTACAACAACGGCGCTTATCGCTGTAGCGTGGGCTACTTGCGAAACTCCAATCGCCAACATTCTCCTCCGAATGCAAAAATACATTGTTGACTCCCACCTACATAGGATCGTCAGAACAAAATACGAGAAATCAGAGCTCGAACGGAGAGATTCAGGTTTTCTTTCTTCTCGCGCGCTTTTCGAGAATGGAATGGGAGATAAATAGTATAATGGTAGTACGATGAACCCTCTGCCATGCACTTAAATGTGATTTGCAGAGTATCCCATGTAGATGTACAGGCCTATATCATAGATGTCGACTTGCAGCAAGATTTTAGAACATATGCTTTCCTCAAATATTATGAACCATCTCGAAAAGAAGGACCTATTGACCCGTAGTCAACACGTAATCAGAAGGTATTGTTCTTCTGAAAAACAGCTAGCCCTTTACTCAGATGATGTGATGAGTGCTATTGACAAGGGATGTTAAATAGATGAACCCTCTACCATGCACTTCAATGTGACTTGCAGAGTATTTATGTAAATTTAGATGTAGAGTAAGTTAGTTAAAAGTATTTTGTAAGTTTAGGTATTGATGACCACTGCTGTTTGGTCCTATAGCCTTACAAGCATCTGAACATTTTTCGTGAAAGCGTGTTTCTTTACTTCTGAAAGGTGTTCGAAATGTTCAAATGTTTGTAAGTCTATCGGATCAAACAGCGTGGCCAGCAGTCCGTAGCTTACAAACTACTTAAACTGAGTTAAACTAACCTAAGGACAACACACACACACAAACACACACACACACACACACACACACACACACACACACAAACACAAACCATGCCCCAGGGAGGACTCGAACCTCCGACTGCGAGCAACCACGCGCTCCGCAGCGAGGCGCCTTAGACCGCTCGGCTACTCCACCGCGGCAAGGTGTTCGATCTCCCTTTCTTCTTCCTTTGCGAATCAAATACTTCTTTGACTACCCTTATTTGTATACAATCCATGTTCCAACTGTTCCCGCTTGATGGAACTCTCATTTATTATAACAGTATTACAATACGTTTAGAACAAATGTCTTTTGGATATAGTGTTTACCGAAAAAAAGATGCTCATTCCATTTTATGTCTCTACACACACTCACTCCCACACATGTCCATCACATGACTGATTGCCGCGTGGAAGTAGCCGAGCGGTCTGGAGCGCCACGTTGCGGGTCGCGAGGCCTTCCGCGTCGGGGGTTCGAATCCCCTCTCAGGCATGGATGTTTGGTATAAGTACTTTGTAAGTTTGGGGACTGATAACCCCGCAGTTAAGTCCCATAAGCTTTACAAACATTTTGAACATGACGGATTTTAATTGTGAGTCATTAACCTGTAATCAACGAACACAATGCCTTTACGTGTCGTGAAGTACCCTGTTTCTTATCTGTCTACATTGATAGCTAAGTGCCAGTTCGTCTCATTATCATAATATCCACACACTAAACGCCTTGTAGATGTAGCTTCCACCTCTGCCCCTCGGCATTTGTACTATATAAGTTGTATGTAAGCGTAGGCTTCCGGTTGTCACTGTCAATAAATGTCTTGCCGCGGCGGAGCGGCCAAGCGCATTGAGGCGCTATGCCACGATGCGCGAGACCGTTCCCTGACGGGGGTTCGAATTCCCCCCTCGGGCATGGATATTTGTGCTGTCTTTAGTGTAAGGTAGTTCATAAGTAGTCTGTAAGTTTAGGGATTGATGACCCCGCAGTTAAGTCCCATAAGCTTAACTAAAAAATAAATAAAAATTCTTCAGGATGTGAGAATCAAACACACTGAGGAAGGCTGCTTCCAACAGTGTCCGAAACGTCGGATAATTTTATATACTGATAATGTGTTTTCACAACCTAAGTCCGATATTTACCCAGTAGGATGTGTGAAACTGCCTAAAAACCATATCCAAGCGGCGGGGCTGACTACAGTCCGATTCAAATTTCTGGCTAGTTGACGTGGCGCTACAGCGTTGTCACCCGGGCAGCTGGCTACCGCTGGGCTGAATGCGACACTCAGACATGCAGGTCTCCTCACAAATGCTGTTAACATATTTTATAACACGGACTAGTGTTAGTCTGCCAAGAGGTAACGGCAGAAATGCGAAATTCTCTGTCGACAGCTACTTTTAAGTGATAAATATCTAAACTACAGCAGAAGACGCGTTTTGATGACCTCATTTTAATGCCAGATTGTAACCTAACCACACGCAGTTTTCTATGTGTCCGACAAAACGGCGGTCAACCATCTTCAGCAGAACTAAAATCACGATTGCTTCATTCACGGCAATTCAAGTTTACCTCTACAAGCTAACTCAAACAGAAAACTTTCAGATACAGCGCTAAAAGCAAACTGTAGTTTCTGGCTACAACATCGTTTCACTGGCTAGTGGTTAGAGAGCTGCCGTGTAACGAACCACTCAGTAGTCCTGGTTAGCACAGATTATTAACAACCTAAGCAGCCGGCCGCGATGGCCGAGGGGACTGAGGCGCTTCAGTCACGTCTCCACGGCCTCTACGGTCGGGGGTTCGAATCCCCCCTCGGGCATGGATATTTGTGCCGTCCTAGTTCGTAAGTAGTTCATAAGTAGTTTGTAAGTTTAGGGACTGATGACCCCGTAGTTAAGTCCCATAAGATTTACAAACCACCAACCTAAGCAGATTCCAATCGAAGAAAAAGAACTGCAAGATGAAAAATGAGAGCGAATAAGAAACACAGTACTTCAAAATTTTAAACATGTCTGCAATTCAGCAACGGTGGAACAACAATCCAAGAGTCAACACAGTTTCAGCCGACCAGTTGCATAAAATAGTTTACATCTATAAACCTTTACCCAGGTTTCGGCAAAATTAATTTTGCCTTCTTCAGAAGGATACAATAAAGCTCACATTAAAAAAAGTTGTTAAAATGTGGCTGACTCCATGTCAATAGATTAAAATTTTAAAATTTAAAACAAAGTCACATTAAAAATTTTGGAGCATGTCCACACACAGGTCAAGTTAGCACCGCAGTGCTTTGTTTTAAATTTTAAAATTTTAATCTATTAACATGGAGTCAGCCACATTTTAACAACTTTTTTAATGTGAGCTTTATTGTATCCTTCTGAAGAAGGCAAAATTAATTTTGCCGAAACCTGGGTAAAGGTTTATAGATGTAAACTATTTTATGCAACTGGTCGGCTGAAACTGTGTTGACTCTTGGAAACTCAGTACTATTATTAAAATGACGTAACATTAGAACCAAGAACATCAATTAAACAAATTAATTTAATAAAAATAATAATCAAAGTAATTTTGATTTTGAAATTCAAACAAACCCACCGGATAGGATTTGTACCCACGATCTTTGCTACTAAAAGCTAATACATTTGCGGTCGTCTGTTCGTGTTCCTGCTACATCTACATCTACATGGGATACTCTGAAAATCACATTTAAGTGCCTGGTAGAGGGTTCATCGAACCAACATTCTCTAATAGCGCGCGGGAGGTAAGAACATCTGAATCTCTCCGTTCGAGCTCTGATTTCTCGTATTTTATTCGGACGATCATTTCTATCTATGTACGTGGGAGTCAAGAATTTATTTTCACATTCGGAAGAGAATGTTAGCATTTGGAGTTTCGTAAATAGACCACGCTGTCTTCCCTGTATTTGACAATACAAAACGAGCTGCTCTTCTTTGGACTTTTTCGATGTCCCAGTCAAACCCACCTGATAAGGATCCTACACTGGGCATCAATACTCCAAAAGAGGACGGACAAGCGTAGTGTATGCATTCTCCTAAGTAGTTCTGTTGCATCTTTTAAGCGTTCTGCCAATAAAAAGCAGTCTCCTGTGCGCCTTTCCTACTACGTTATCTAAGTTTTGTGGAGTTTACGGCATTCACATTCGATTGATTTATCTTGTAAACGCCGCGGTTGCTCGCCGTAGGAGGTTCGAGTTCTCCCTAGAGCGTGTGTGTGTGTGTGTGTGTGTGTGTGTGTGTGTGTGTGTGTGTGTGTGTTTTGTCCTTAGGTTAGGTTACCTTAGTTTAAGTAGTTTGTAAGCTACGAACTGATGCCCACGCAGTTTGGTCCGATAGATTCAAAACATTTGAACATTTTATCTTGTAAACAAAGTTTAACGGATTTCTTTGCGTACTCATGTGGACGACTTCATACTCTTCATTATTTAGAGTCAATTGCCAATTTTTACACCATACTGATATGTTATTTAAATCATTCTGCAGTTGGTTTTGATCTTTAGATAACTTTACTAGACGATAATTGACGGCGTCATCTGAAAACAACCTAATTGAGCTGCTCAGATTTTCTCCGAAATCTTTTATGTCGATAAGGAACAGCAGAGGACCAATAACACTACCCTGTGGAACGCCGGATATCACCTCTGTTTTAGTCGATGCCTACAAACTGTGTCGTCTTTGACAGAAAATCCCCTATCCAGTCACAAATGTGGGGCGATATTCCACAACCCGTAACCACACAATTTGTGTAAAAGCCTTTTGTGAGGTACGGTGTCAAAAGCCCTCTGGAAATCTAAATCGTTGGTTGAGTTTTGGGAGGGCTCAGTGTTTTTTTGTGTTTTTTTTTAGTGTTATGTAAATCATACGAAGCTCATCTAATGTATCTGTGATGTGATACAATACTTGTATGAGTGACGTTCAGTCACGATTTGTACGAAAAGATCCAGTACCGTGTGCTTATTGTCGTGAATGATTACGTATTACGTTAGCACAATTGTCCCGGTCTTGTTATCATTAAGCGATGAATGGCGTAATAAAAACCGCAGACCAAGAGTCGGGAACAAAGAAAACAGGAAAGAGAACCAGCAAGGAAATGAAAGCGATTTGACCACTTTTTGTGTCAGTTTGGCAACGGTGAACGGTTCGAGAGTAACGTAGACCGCTCTGATTGGAGGAAAGCATCTCCAACGCGTGAACTGTCAACTAGCGAGTAATTTTAATCTGACTATAGCCTTCGTAGCTAACCTGCACCGCAGATTCGAACTGAGTAGATTCTAACCTCTCTGCATTCCATACGCGGCGCTTTAACACGCTGGGCCATCCAGGCGGGTTTGTGGTTGCGTGGCTGTTCGTTGTGCTCTACAGGAAAAAGAAATTTGTCAAGGATGCAAGATTTTCCTGCGACACTCCTAACGCACTGTGGTGCACAAGTGTGCTGTCGATTAGTGAGAAATTTGCGTGACGTCATCAGGTTCTCTCTCGCTGTCCTTGCGGCAAGTTCCGACGGCAGCCGCCTTGTACTGCGTGACCCCTCGACCACGTCATGTAGATTTCAGTCAGTACGTCAGCTGGCTGTGTGAAGACTTCTCTACTTCTGAGGCGTCTCATCAGCTGGAATTCCCTGTTTAATGTATGAGATGTTAATAGCAGTTCTGTAAAGCGATCGACGTCTTACCGTCAGTTGCAACAGTATCTCATTATTCGTCCTGGTACGCTGAGGGCAAGTAACAGGTGCTTCTCGATTGTCACGTATCGCACTCTTGACTTTGTCGTCTCTAATGACCACGATGTCGACGGGACTTTTAAACCATAATATTCCTTCCTTCTTCCTATTCTTATTGACTATGCAACAACTCTAGTTGGTAAACTGCAAAGAAGGAGCACATTCTGACTTTTCAGTAAAAGAACAAGTTACGAAATGCCAGAACGTGATGGAAGAAATTCAATACAGTACGGGAAAAAGGAGAATTCTAAGTTAAACGCCACGTCGATACGTTAATGTTTAGGGCACTGTAGAAAGAGGATTAACATGTATTAGGGTGAAGAAAATCACTCTTTTCAAGAATTTGTTCTCAGGTAATCCAGCAATTATTCCATGACTGAATGACGGTGTGAAAGTACGTATGTACCCTTGCTGACTGCACGACACAAAGCTTTACGCCTCATCTTGACCTGTCAGCACAGTCATTAGACTGTTGATGACTGGAAACATGTTAGCTGGTCCAATGAGCCTCGTTTCCAATTGTTTCGAGCGGATTGGACGTGCACGGGTATGGAGACAATCTCACGAATCCTTGGACCCTGCAACTCACAAAGGGACTGTAGAACCTGGTGGAGGCTGTGTAATGGTGTGGGGCGTGTCAAGTTGGAGTGATATGGGACCCCTGATACGATTAGATACTACTCTGACAGGTAATACGTACGTACGTATCCTGGCTGGTCACCTGCATCCATTCATGTCCATTGTGCAATCCGACGAACGTGAGCAATTCCAGCGGGACAATGCGGCACCCCACAAGTACAGAATTGCTGCAGAGTGGCTCCAGGAATTTTTATGTGCGTTTTAACACCTAGGCTGGCCACCAAACTCCTCAGATATGAACTTTTTGGACATATCTGTGATACCTTGCAATGTGCTGCTCAGAAGATAACCCCATCCTCTCGTAATCTTACTGATTTATGGACAGCCCTGCAAGATGCATGGCGTTATTTCCCTCCAGCACTACTTCAGACATTACTCCAGTGCATGTCATGTCATGCACTTCTGCGTGCTCTCGGGGGCCCTACACAGTTGTTCGCCGTGCTGTTATCTATATCTATAAATGTGAATGTATGTTCGGTGTACGTTTATTACGTCTGAACCACAAGACATAAAGAACTAAAAATTTGAACAGTTACTAATGTCTACCCGGGGAAGGCTTTAGGCACGGTTTTATGGCGATCGGATAGCTATTTATCTATATATATTAATGCGAAAGTCTGTTCGGTGTACGCTTATCACGTTCGAACGACAAGACGCAGAGACTTAATTATTTGTACAGTTACTAATTTATACCTGAGGAAGGCTTTAGGCACGGTTTTATAGCGATCTGATAGATATTCAGTAATTTGAAGAATATAACGCGGAATGCGGAACAATAATTACTCTTTGGAAATTATACTTACTCTTTGAAAATGGTTTTATTGGTTGCATTGTTGCTTGAGGGTTGATAATGATAAAAGGGTGGAGTATATTAGGATGGAAACTTATCGGTGTATATAACATTCTACGTGTGTGTGTGTTAATATTTCGCTCTGCAGCGAAAACTACAGAACGTAAACGAATGGTCTGTGTGTAATTGTTGTCCGAAGTCTCCCGTTGTACACCATAGCAGTTCCACGTCGTTAGCTATAAGGGGGTGGAAGATATGGTGGTTAAAGTTAGTAAAATTTTTAAAAAATTCGGACTGAAGGCCAGCGATGACGTTTGCGACTCTATAGCAAGGAGATTACATTCAGCGAAACGTGATGCCACAGACCATATCTTTGGTCTATGCGTCGTACAATGTTTTCAGATTTTTCTCTGTAATGATAAGCATAAATAAATAAAGCAATGAAAAAGAATTTTCTCTTAACACATCTCTTTAAAAAAATCGATTTGACGTTTCGCGCATTACATCAAGTTATCGATCTGGGATATTATTACAATAATTATTGTTGAATTTCGTGATTGGATTCTGCGAAATGAGAGCATTTTACGTGTGATTTGATCTGCACTACTTACTTTCCTGATAAACGGTAAGTGCATAGACTTCTGCAATCTGATAGGAATAGTTTTCAGTTTGTTTCTAAAGAAATTATTGTATTTCACTTCATCCTTCAAAACCAGTCTCATAGCACAATACTGAAAGACAGCTTATCTATCATAATCAACCAACACACGAGCGGAGCCCTGGGTTTAAGCTAGTTACCAATAAAAGTTTCTAAAAACAGAAAAATGTGTTATATTAATTAGCACAAGACGCAAGTAATCCGAGTTGAACGACAGTCCCTAACAATTTTTGTTTTATGTTATCAACATGCGGAGCACACTGCACTAATTCCATAAACAGTTCAGCTGTGTTCGTTGGCGCAGTCTGTATACTAGACAGACATCCGAGGTTCTATCTTACCTGACCCTAAGAATTCTTTTGGTACGTACCACGTGCGCTTGCCGAGCCTCCTCTATGTAGTGCGTCGTGATGATGACCGTCTTGTTGCCGTCCTTGGTGATGTTCACCAGGTGGTTCCAGATGCTGCAACATACACACACAAACGTCACTCAACCACCTGCAACAAAAGGTTATCAATATCAACAGTAATTGAAGACCTAGGGGGTAAATAATAACCCCCAACTTCTGTATTCTTAATGTATTTGGTGCAAACATATCCGACAGAATCTTTCATTTTCTTCAAATAATACATGAACCTACAGAGAGATCGCAAATAAAAATATTAAAACAAATATTAAAACATGTAATAGAAACTATTTTTCAAACATACAAGTCATATATAGGACGGATCTAATTATTTTCCCCCAATTCTGTTCCTTGAGACATACAATGTCATTATCCCAAAGGGGTTGAATATAACGAAAGGTATTGAATTAAATTTTGTGCTCTAGAATGACGGTGTAAGTGCTAAGAAGTGAGACATCTGTTAAGTGCGGCCGCTTAGCGTTTCTACAGTAGACCTTTAACCGATGTATAGCATCTTTCAAAAACACATTAACGAACTTTGGGGACAGATGCCTTATACCAAAACAAGGAAAACAGGCCGTGTAAACAATGTCAAAAGGTCCTCCTCTTACTTCTGAACAAGCAGTCACTTGATGAACCACGGACTGACGCACATTTTCAAGTTCTCTCTGGCGGTCCTGTGCTTCCGTGACAGGTCGAAGAGTTTCTGCTTGCAGGAGGGTTTCATGCGTAGACCAGTTGTTTTAGGTACCCCCCTGACGTTGCAGGAACGTACAGGCCATGAACCGGTCGTCATCTATTAATATCAGCATTTCAGACAGTGAGGCTGTTATTTGCTGGTAATCCATCATTCATAAACCACATTTTTCCATCTAATTTTCTGGGTCACATCTTCTAGTGGAGCAAAAAGGGACCTTCAAACAGTCCTTCAAGACAGTACACCTGTAAGACGTGTTAGAAGTACGTATGACCCTAGTAGACAGTCACCTGCCTATGCTGATGCTGATTTCTAGTCTGTAGTGTAACATGATTAACATTGGCCAATGTGTGTTGGCTTTGGAAATTTGTTATTTTAATCTTTTCCAACTGTTGTCTGTAAACAATACTAAACAGGCATTTTTCTTAACAAACCATTGCTACATTCTTCTATAGCGGTGGAGGGGGAGAGGGGGAGGAAGGAATAATCCTGTAAGAAATCTTTAAAAAAAAAAAAAAAAAAAAAAAAAAAAAAAAAAAAAAAAAAAAAAACTTAGCCCACAAAATTATTCTACGCTTACCTTCTACTTATTACGCAGGTTATCCTTCAAAATAACCACCTCCGCAATTAATACTCCGCTCCTAACATCGCTTCCACTTCAGGATGAAGACTTAGTACGCCTGTTGATGGATCCATCTGAATTTTGTTTTTATTTCGTCTATCGTTGAACTTGACCTTTCAACAGGGTTCGCAACTTTGGAAGTAAGGAAAAGTCCTCAGGTCTCTTAAGGAACATCTCGTTCTCATTTGCGTGATCCAAAAGGTCTACACAGATTGCGAGGCGGAGGTCTTTCCAGAAATTTTTAAACAGACCTCGTGTAAGTCCCCACATACCTTGAAGATGGTATGGATACATGAGTATCCCCCGTGCTGAATTTTGAGATGCTCCACGTGTCAAGGACAACTGTCTTGCGCTGATAACTGGCTCTCCTTCGGTAGTTTGTTCAACGTACTCAACATGGCCAAGCGCATGACCAGCCTGTGTTCTTCCTTATCAGTAGTCAGCTACATATCCTGTCTAGGCAACGTGATGGCACATAGCACCATTGGTAGCGCAACTTGGACGTCTGGAAACATCGTCTTATGCAGCCGCGCAGCCTCGTGTCCACTAACATTCGCGAGACCGGCATAAAAACCATACCAGCCTCTTCACTAAATAAATATCGTGCCATATCGGAGAACTTTTGGTTAACTCACTACCTGTAGTACATGTACAGAAGAGATAAGTTGAAATCAGAGGAATGTAGTCAAGTCTCCTTGGCAGCAGAACGCTATCTAGGGCACGATGAATTAAACGGGTGCATACATAATGGATGTGGTTGGGTTGCACAAGAAAAAGAGTTGATCAACTTTCATTAGTAAATCGAAAACGAAAGATTTTCGGACATCTTTTTCCTTGTTTTGTTGTAAGAAACTCTCTGCAATGTTTGTAAAAGTATTTTTGAAATACCCTGTTTATTACTAAATGAGTAACGGAAGACACGGTAGGTTGCCTATCTGATTTCACGGACGACAAAAGTGTTAGTTTTCATACACTTATTGAATGAATTAAAAAATTACAAATGGCGTTATAATCCACTCATTAACAACTGTAATATTATGTTTATGATTTAACACACCAATTGAAATATTACTGTTACCAGCTCCATATTTGTATTGAGACAGGTGTAAAGTGCCCGTACTTAGTTGAGTATTTTAAATCTTTGCGAAACTTTTTCTCGTTAAAATGTCTCACAAAATGTGAAGGGAAAAAAGTCAGTTGCCTACTGCATTTTCGCTGTCTTTGCAATAAAACTCCACGATCAGGCAGGAAGTTTCAGTTTATTACTTTTTTATTTTTAATTAGTCGTTCACAATGAATTGGAACGGCTACAGTGCAGATATTTTGAGAAATGTCTCCCACCTCTCCCCTCATAAAAAATAATTATTAGAATTATAACTTTTTTACAGCGCTGTGGCAATTATCTAATTGGAAATAGTTGGGTTTTGAATTTGACATGATTTACTATACTATCACATAGTTTTCGAGTCACTGTAAGTTCATTGTTACTGTAACATTATTTATGGATAAAGAATAGTGCGGAAAAAAAAACAGAACTTCTGCCACAAGTTACTGAAATGTTTACGAAACGAAAGCATAGTTACATTGTAAAGCATTTACATTCTAGTATTTTGTGTTATCCCAGAAAACTTCAGTCTGACTGATCAGATTAGCCAGCTCACACACATACAATTCACCAGCACAAAGTCATGCCGAGACACGGCATTTATGTTAAGTTGTTTGGCGAATAGGAATGACATCGAACTGGCAGAGTGCAATATTAAGTTTACGCTCGATAGGCAGTTACGTCTGAGGGTGACTAACGGTTGTGTTGTTCCTACAGAAGCAAATACAAATGGAAATATTTTTCGGTTAATGCCTGTAGAGACAGGTTATCGTAAACTTAGTCGCGACAGTGGTTAGCATACGCCACTAACGAGGAACAGTACTTCCGCAATTTTACACGCATTTTCATTGTAAATGAAAACCGTTCAGTCAGTGAGTTTCGAAAGATCTCTTTACTAGGACGTTACTGAGTTTCCGTCTACAATAATGCAACTACTACATCTATTACCGCAAGGAAAATACTTTTC
Organism: Locusta migratoria; assembly: GCA_026315105.1. NCBI lineage: Eukaryota > Metazoa > Arthropoda > Insecta > Orthoptera > Acrididae > Locusta > Locusta migratoria. The sequence goes on from CM048746.1 coordinate 545,607,500, forward strand.
GGTGATTTGTTTGCCTCCACATTGTCGCGAACTGAAGGTAATTGACGAGAGTCTTAAAATGACTGGAAGTTTCTGGTCTGTTCTTGGGGTGTCAGAACTGCATTACCGAGCTCAGGCTTAACGATGTCCATTAGGCCGATAACGGCAACCGGAAGGAGCTCACGCATGAGGTAGACGCTGAGAAAGCCTCTAGCAAACACACAAACCAGTGGTGGATTGCAGCAGTCTCTGGCCGAGGCTTCCACTGTTCCGGTCTAAGGGATCCAAATGGAAATAAACGGCACATATGGACTCTCGGTTGCACAGTGGTAGAGTACCAGCCTATGAATCTAAAGATCGCAGATTCGATCCCCGCCAGGTACTAGGATTTTTATCTGTCACTTTCCACTTCTTTCACCTCTGGCAGTATTGCTCATGTGAAAAATACCGATTAGCACCGTGGTTCGGAATCCACGTTAAACTGTAGGTCCTCCGATAACTGACTGGGTAAGTCGGCGGTCGGAGGAAGGCAACGGCATACCACCTCCAAACAGGACCATGCCTAGTAAAGCACTGTGGTGTTCAAACCAATCTTCGGATTGTTGACTGCTTTACCTTTTTAACTTCTACGTTAGAAGTTGTGGCGCGGATTAACGGTTTATCTGCAGTTCCTCCGCTATAATGCGGACGAATGTTCGCGATTAATGTTCTGAATTTGTCAATGTTTTCGTCCAGTGACGGCGGTCGCCAGTCATACGCTACGGGGATTGTCAGAAACACTTTCCCGGTCTCACGAAAATGGGCGGAAACACTCATACACGCACTTCATGAACAGTGACTGAGACCCATAAACACGTATCAGCATAAGAAGGGGAGGGGGGCACCTCTGCTTTAAATTGGCCCTTGCTCGTTCATTGTCCGGTTCTCAGATAACTGTCAGCCAAAACCATTCGACACAGCTCTCAAAAATTATCGAGAAAATCGACTTTGGAGTTCTGAAAGTACACGTTATTACCAGTCATTGAAACAGCTACAGCATTTGTCGGTGTAGCTCAGGTGGTAGCGTTTTAGCCTTGCAACTACAGGCTCGGTGGTTCGAATCCTGCAGTGGCAGATTTTTTTTGTCGTTGTGTTCCAATATTTACACATTTTTAATATGTAATGGTAATTATTACGAAAAAACACGTATTTTGGTTTATTCTTAATTTCTATATTTTTATTAAAGTTTGTTAATAATGATGGTTTAAATCCAGAAACATAAGTTACAATTTTTTGCAGTATTGGCCTAACCATTATTTGATGACGGTAGTCTTTGAATGTTCAGTTTGTGAAGAGATACTTTTTGGAAAGTCATCTCCACAGCTACTAATGACTTTCCAAGCAGGTAACCTACACGACCATTGTTTTACGTGACGACAAGGTGTTCAGCTCATCTTCATACACATAAATAAAATCTGACAACTCGTGGAATTAGAGATCCCAAAATGTTTTATATAAGTGAATTCGTAAACAACGAAAAATAGTTGTTACAGCGGGATTCGAACCACGACTCCATGCTTGTGAGGCCAGAACGTTACCACCAGAGCTACAAGCTCAAATGTCGCGACTGTTTTAATTATTGGTACTTACGTGTACTTGCGAAAATTCAAAGTAGATTTTCTCGAAAAATTTTGAGAATTGCTTTGGCTGATATTTAAATTCTGAACTTCACGTACCATAAATATAAAGAAATTATAAAATCCGATAGCCATGTGGTTTCCTTGACAGATCGGTGACATTAATCCCGTCGAATGTTTGAGGGAATTAATCGGTAGGTCAGTTCGTGCATAAAATTCTACACCTGCGAGACTTTCGCAATTATTCAGGGCTGTAGAGCATGGCTCAGTATTCTTGCAGGGGACCTCCAATGACTTGTTGAGTCTATGCAACGTCAAGCTGTTGCACTTCGTCCTTTAAGTACAGCAGATGCTTATGCGGCGAATGAATTTTCAGCTGTTTACTCAAACAGTGAAAGCAATATTTTTCCTCATTTTAAGGCAGTGGAATGTGGTGACAAAGATGTGGTTAGCATACAATATACGACTAGTGTAACGAGTAAAGGGCAGCATCATTAATATGACGGATTGTCCCCATCCGGTTACAGCATCCGCAACAGCCACGGAAGACATTACCACCGTGAAGAATGTTATCTGTGAAAGCAGACACATCAAGGCATTTAGACAACGGATGTGTCGTCACAGCTATTTCAGTGTGACCGACCATTCGTGAAGAAATCGTTTTCCGAAACAGAAGTACCTAAAACTTAATTTTTGTTATAAGAATACACCGAATGAATTTTTGCTAAGCAATTCAATATCTGCTGCTGCTGCTGCTGCTGTTGCTTTAGAAGTTCCTGAGTAAATCTGTCTATAGGAATCTTCCGGTCCTGCAAACAGTTATAAACTGGATTTTTTTATCATGTTCTTGGATAGCAGTATTTACACAATAGTCAGAATCCCCCCGTTCGTACAACAACAAAAATTCCCAAACATTCCCTCCACGTACACAAATACTTTTCAACAGTTTTGTGTCTATTTAGTCTTTAGATGATACCCGAAATGTGAAAACTGTGGATTTTCTACACTTTTAATTTATTTCGTTATCAGTTTTTAAGCTGTTGAGGTCATGGTCGAACTATAACTGACTATCGTCCCCACCCAGGATACAATATTGGTTAATAAACATTTGAAAAAGATATCTCACATATTAACAGAATAAATATCATTGGCAAAAATTGTCACCCACCCAACTCGAGTGCTCGCACACTTTTGAACGAGGGTACGACTAAACAGTCAAAGATGAAAATTTCTCTGTGTTTTCACCCAAATATTATGTAACATGTTATTTAATATTGTTCAAAAATATTGTACCCTCTTTAGTGACGAGAGTAACGAAAGAGTGATGGATTATGACCTTGTAAGCTGAAAACTTGTTAACTAAATTAATAAATGCTCTATCACATCTACCTTTTCGTGCTTCTCAGGTACAACAGTGAAGTTGTTCTACCGACAATTGTTGCAAATTGAAAAGCACTATTCTACTATCTTCCGTTTTGTTCAGTCTTTGCTTAATGCTCCTAGCCAATGTATCGAAAACCCCTGGTTCATTCAGTTTATCCATGTTCCATCTCCTTACTTTTCTACTTTTTCTCCAGTTTCTTAAGTTTTAATTTACAGTTCATAATAAGTTGTGGTCAGAGAAAGCGATGCGTATTACGTACTATTGCCCCGTAAATACGGCTACCCTGTAGTTCTCGACGCATGGGAACCCTTAACGACATTAATGTTGCTTGTGTCAAGTTACATAATTTTTGTGACAAATAATAAATGTTGAGGACAGTGAACGGTCTAGACCACTGGTCGGCAACTGGCGGACTGCGGTCCAGGTCCGAAGCGCGGAAGGCCAAAACCTGGACCACCAAAAATATTTCGAAAGTGTAAGATACATACTCAAATTATTAGAAACAATCTTTTCTCTGTAGATAACAATTCGTATTTTAGCCTCCCTTATAATTTTTCTAGAACTGCAAAACATTAGCCATCTACCTGGGTACTATGTTTGGCTACAGATATATTAGTCAAATTTAATTTAAACAATTAATTTCTTGAAGAATAAGTATCGCTCAAGATTAACGGCCGCCAACCTTGAGACACTACTAGAATAAACTGCTCCGCATGTGAACCTAACTTTAAGAAACTGGCTAAGACCGCGAAGTAATTTCTTGCATTGCTTTTTTTAACACAAATATGTACTGTTCATTGTATTTCATAATTTTTTTTAGTGAAAATTAAAAAATGGTATGTTTAATGCATGATCTGTTATTAGAAGTTTGACTACATATTTTATTTCATATTTTTTGGGAGTGAACATAAAAACAAATAAATAGCAAATAATATAATTTTTCTGGATTATTATATATTTTTATTTCTCATCTTTTGTATTTCGTATTAGTTTGAGAGTGAAAATTAAAAGAAAAAAGTAAAGAATATGACTAATTCTGGATTTTCGAATACAAATATGCCTGTCTGTTGTATTTCATACTATTTTGTGAGTGAAAATTAAATTACTTCTGGACCTCGATAAAAATTTCCAAAAGTATCCGGACGCCATGTAAAATTACTTGCCGACCTCCGGTCTAGACCGAGTGTCCTGGGACTGACCTCTGTCGCAGCAGAGGGTCGACGCCGACGGTGGGCTCGTCCAGGATGAGCAGCTCCGGGTCGTGCATCAGCGCCACCGCGAACGACACCCGCCGCTGCTGCCCGCCGCTGCAACACACACCATACAGTCACACTTCACAGCCTTCCTTATTTTTACTAACGATTTAGGAACACACTGAGTAGCTCTCGTAGATGATGCTGTTATTTATCGGCTATTAAAGTCACCAAAAGATCAAAAGCAACTGCAAAACGATTTAGACACGATATATGCATGGTGCAAAAATCGGCAATTGAACCTTAATAAAGGTAAGTGTGAATTCATCCATATGACCACTAAAAGAAATCCTTTAAGCTTCATTTACACCGTAAATCAGTCAAATCTACAGGCCGTCAATTCAACTAAATACCTAGGAATAACAACTGCAAACAAATTAAAATGGAAAGAAACATAGAAAATATTGTAGGGTTGTTGTGGTCTTCAGTCCGTACACCGGTTTGATGCAGCTCTCCACGCTACCCTGTCCTGTGCAAGTCTCTTCATCTGAGAATACGTTCGGCTACCTACATCCTTTCGAAACTGCTTACTATATTCGTCCCTCGATCTCCCTCTGCGATTTTTACCCCACACGCTTCCTTCTAATGCTAAGTTGACAATTCCTTGATGTCCCCAGAATGTGTCCGACCAATCTATCCCTTCTCTTAGTGAGTATATGCAAGAAACTCCTTTTCTCCCCGATTCGATTAAGCATCTCCTCATTAGTTATGTGATCTACCCATTTAACTTTCATCATTCGTCTGTAGCACCACATTTCAAAAGCTTCTATCATCTTTTTATCTGAACTCCTTATCGTCCACGTTTCACACCCATACAATGCTACACTCCAGAAAAATGCTTTTAGAAAGGACTTCCTAACATTTAAATTAATATTGAATGTTAACAAGTTTCGCTTCTTTAGAAACGCTCTTCTTCCCATAGTCATTTTGCATTTAATATCTTCTTTACTTCGGCCATCAGAAGTAATCTTGTTACCCAAATAACAAAATTAATCTACTACTTTTATTGTCTCATTACCTAATCTAATTCCTTCAGCATCGCCTGATTTCTAACATTGCATCCGATGCCTTCGTTTTACTCTTGTTAACGTTGATCTCATATCTTCCTTTCAAGACACTGTCCTTCCCATTCAATTGCTCTTCCAGATCTTTTGCGGTCTCTGACAGAATTACTATGTCATCGGCAAACCGCAATGTTTTTATTTCTTCTCACTGCACTTTAATGCCCTCTCCAAATTTCTCCTTCCATTCCTTCACTGCCTGCTCAATGTACAGATTGAACAACATCGGGGAAAGGCTACAACCCTGTCTTACTCCATTCCCAACCTCTGCGTGCCTTTCTTGCCCTTCCACTCTAACTACCTCTGTCTGGTTTTTGTATAGGTTGAATATAACTCTTCGCTTCCTATATTTTACCCCTGCTACCTTCAGAATTTGGAATAGTGTATTTCTGTCGACATTGTCAAAAGCTTTCTCCAAATCGACAAATGCTAAAAATAGGATTCCTTTTCCTTACCCTATCGAACCAAAGGCTATGTTTCATTGGCAGAACACTTAAAAGATGCAACAGTTCTACTAAAGAAACTGCCTACACTACACTTGTACGTCCTATTTTGAAGTATTGCTGCGCATTGTGGGATTCCCACCAAGTGGGACTGATGGGCGATTTAGAGAAAGTTCAAAGAAGAGCAGCTCGTTTTGTATTATCGCGATATAGGTAGAGAGTGTCACGGAAGTGATATAAGAGTTGGTGTGGAAATCACTGAAAGAAAGGCTTTATTCGTTGCGGCGAAATTTATTTGCGAAATTTCTTTCACCAACTTTATCTTCCGAATGCGAACATATTTTGTTAGCACCCACCTACATAGGGAGACGTGATCATCATAATAAAATAAGAGGAAGCAGATCGAAAACAGAAAGGTTTAAGTGTTCCTTTTTTCTCGCGGGCTATTAGAGAACGGAATTGTAGAGAAATTTAAATAATAACAGCTGCAGGATCAGAATGTGACTTCTGTTCTTTCCGAACAGACGCCACATGTATATATTTAATCAAAGCCGTTCGATGAACCGTTTACCTTGAACGTCAATGTGACTTGCAGAGAATTATGTAGGTGTAGATATATTATCGTTCTATCACACATATCCCAGTCAGGATTCTCAGGACACGTGTTATGAAGAGGAAACGTGTAGTTGTCGTGAGCAATGTGATTTGGAATCATGTGTTATTAGCTGTCTAGTATTATAACATTATTCAAAAAATTATATAAATTTGTACCTTTTTTATTCATTGTAAGGTTATCTTCGACATCAATAAACAAATAAATAGGCTGTGCAGTGCTGATTAAACCATAAAATGTTAAAATGGTGAAATATAGGCAACGATGATAAAGGGGCGGTGAGGTCTGAGCGCCAGTTACCCCTATCCAGTTCTATACAGACCCTGTGCCCTCACTAGAACAATGTACTACCATATACCTACTAAAGATACTGACGATCAAGTGCGTGTTAATTGAAGCAAAAATATCCCAGTAAACCTCGGTCCACAAACCAGCTGTTTGCGTGATAATTACGAATGTATGGTTAGAAACCGCCACTGACGTAATTGTAAACATCGCCCTAGTTAGTACAAATTAATTTGAAATTTAGACTTTACTGTTAGTTTTTACGTGGAATTTAGTTCACCTTCCACGTATGGGTTACCTGTAAAAGGAGGTGTTCGAAGTGTCTTCCTTGCATCTGGTTGCAATACTGTGCTCGCCTCTGCAATGAATTTCGAATTCTTTCGAAAATCCCTGCATCATTTCGGAATTCTTGACAAGCGTGTACAACTCTCCGCTCCAGTTCTTCAACTCTTTTAAAGGGTGTGGTGTACACTTCGTTTTGAGGTGACCCCAGACACAAAAATTCAAAGGATTCAGATCTTGGAGGCCAAAGTACAGTTCCACCTCGACAAATCTGTGTCCGTATCTGCACGTTAGATGCCTCTCACAGGAGCAGCAAAATGTGTCGGAGCTCCATCATGCATGTAGCACACACTCTGACTTCGCTGAAGGCGAACATCCTCAAGCAATTATGGAAGATAGTAAAGTCTAAATTTCAATTTAACGTGCACTAACTAGGACGATGTTTACAACGACGTCAGCGGCTGCTTAGAAGCATACATTCGTAATTATCACGCAAACGGGTCGTTTCAGAATCCATATTTACTGGGACAGTTTTGCTCGTATTATTGTAAAGCTACTGTGAAGATATTTAAATAAGGGTGGGATCCAGAAATTATTCTAATTATTTGCATTTTTGCAATGAATGCCTCTTTTTCTCAATCTAGGTAAGAGGTCCGCCACATATGTCCAACGATGAATTACCCCAAAATATGATGCCATATGAAAGCAGTGAATGCAAATAGTAAGCCAATTTACTGAGATTTTTGGAACCAAAATTTTCAATAATCATAACTGCATAAATTGCTGAATTCAAACGTTTCAGTAGACCAACGTGACGCTTAAATTTCTCATCAATGTACACACATCAAAGTTTGAATATTCTACCTCAGCTATAGAGTGCTGCTCACAGACTATATTTATTAATGGTGTCACGGCATTTAGCGTATATAATTGTATGGACTGTGTTTTATCAAAATGTAATAAGACTCCATTTGCAGAGAACAACTAAATAATTTTCTGAAGACATTATTTACAATGTCATCAATTCTTGTTTGTCGGACGTGATTACTATACTTGTATCACCAACAACAAGAACTAGCTTTGCATCTTGTTGTATATAGAAGTAATTAATATACATCAAGAATGCTAAATACCTAAGAGCGGACCCTGTGGAACCACATTCTTGATAGCGCCCCAGTCTGAGGCCTCAGCTGATTTTTGCAGTTTACCCGAACAACTTACCGGGTGATCAAAAAGTCAGTATAAATTTAAAAACTTTATAAAACACGGAATAATGTAGATAGAGACGTAAAAATTGACATTGGAATGACACGGGACTTTATTAGAACAACAACAACAAAAAATAAAAAAATAAAAATTTAAAAAAATAAAAAAAAATTAAAAAGTATTGCTAGATGCGTGAAAGATCTCTTGCGCGCGTCGTTTGGTGATAATCGTATGCTCAGCCGCCACTTCCGTCATGCTTGGCCTCCCAGGTCCCCAGACCTCAGTCCGTGCGATTAATGGCTTTGGGGTTACCTGAAGTCGCAAGTGTATCGTGATCGACTGACTTCTCTATGGATGCTAAAAGACAACATCCGACGCCAACGCCTCACCATAACTCCGGACATGCTTCACAGTGCCGTTCACAACATTATTCCTCGACTACAGCTATTGTTGAGGAATGATGGTGAACATATTGAGCATTTCCTGTAAAGAAGATAATGTTTTCTTTGTCTTAATTTTTTATGTTATTATTGCTTTTCTGGTCAGATGAAACGCCATTTGTTGAACTTTTTTTGGTCTAATTAAACCACATGTCATTCCAAGGATGTGTGTCAATTTTTACCTCTCTATCTATATGATTCCGTGATTTGTTAAGTTTTCAAATTTATACTGACTTTTTGATCACACGGCATTTCAACTTCCTGCACTCTACCATTTAAGTATGAATTAGTGCACTGCTCCGCTAATACCATATTGATTAAGCTTATCTATAAGAATGCCATGACTTACACAGTCAAAAACCTTTGAGAGATCACAAAGAATCCCAACGGGTGATGTCCGGTTATTCAGAATACTTATTATTTTAACAGTGAAAGCATACAGCTGTCAGAAACGTGATTATAAAACTAAAGTTCGCAATTGTACATCTACATAAATAACTATTCAATCGAAAGTTCTACAGTCACTTACGGTCCAACAAAAACAGGACAAACAGCCAAGTAGCGTGACAGCATCTGAGACATCTATGTTACACGGAAATCAGATCCACCTGATATAACCTGGCAATGACAAACGAATCGACACAGACCTGTAGAAATAAATAATTGATTCCTAAAGCAGCGTGTTTGGTCTACCGGAATAATCTAATAACGCCCCTATTTCATAAACACGTTGTCACGGGTGCGAAAGAGTACAAAATGTCTATTGGCTGCACTTCAAGAGCAATGCGAGACAAGCGCGCCATAGTCCCTTGGTCCAACTGGGACCGATCTTTGTCAGACGTAGCGTTATCGAACAAGGTGGGTGAGACGTGGCTTCATCGAGCAAGGTGACTTCGCAACTCTTTGGTTGGGTGTCTTCAGGAGACCATGACGTGGCATATCATTGTCGTCGTGAGGATAAAACGTGCGCTGCGTAGTTTACGATTATGAGATTACAGCAGCAAGACGAAGTCTGTAATAAATACGCGCACTTGTATTGCGCCTTGAATTACTACATTTGCAAACGAATGAATGACCAAATATTGTAGGTTTCGTTCTCCCCCCCCCCTCTCTCTCTCTCTCTCTGCGTGCGTGCGTGCGTGCGTGCGTGTGTGTGTGTGTGTGTGTGTGTGTGCGTGCTAGAACGTTGACCCAGCGACGCAGGTACTTTCTGTTTGAAAACTGTCACGTTCTTTACACACGCTGACACCTCGAGTATACTGCGCATTGCGTAGGATTTTGTTTGACTTCGCCTGCCTCCTAGTATCCCTAATACCGTCTGGGCGAAGGTCTTGCGCAGTGTTTGCAATTTTCTGCCAAATTTTTAGTTGGTTTCTCGCGGTTCCCCGCGGAAAAGCAACAACACGTTTCTCAATCTGTGGCCGATAAGCCTAAAGAGGAAATATGAAATTTGCTCGGTGGTTGCTGATAATTTTAACTCTGTTACTTGGCCGCCGAGAAATCGAACTCAGATTTGTTTTCCTTAGTAGTTGAACCCGGAAATGACTCGCTGTGACTTAATCTGATATGAAATGACAAGGAAAGAAACAAAAGAATTTTTGCTCACATAGACTTATACAGAAAATACATCAATCAAACAATATGCATTCTGCTATGCGTTCCCTTGGCCGTGTAAAATGAAAGGATAGTTAGAAAAAAAAAAAAAAAAAAAAAAAAAAAAAAAAAAAAAAAAAAAAAAACGTTTTCTAAGAAAATCATTGCAAAGCCACTGGATTTAAAAATATCTTTGTTTGTCCGTTTTCTGCGTAAACAAGCATACAACCTCTGACAATAAGTTCCGTGAGTAGTCCTGTAACATTTACGTAGATGAACTATGGTTACCTTACTGTGCTTCAAAACAGTCACCTGCCATAACTACACACCGCTGGGCTCTCCGATACATGTCCTGGAAAGTTTGCAGCAAGTCTTCCTTGGGGATGGTGTTCAAAAGCCTCGTCACATCAGATATATCGTCAAATCTCTTTCCTTTCAAGACGAGTTTGAATCGAGGAAATATTGAGATCCGACGAGTGTGGTGGATGTTCATGTTGTACCATCCATTTTTTTAAACCAGAAACTGTTTAACTATATTGGCTGTGTTTGGGTAAGCGTTGTCGTGCAACTTGAACACCCATCATACTCGCTGGATCTCAATCCTCCAGACTTCTCCCTGTTCCCTGAACTCAAACTCGCTTTGAAAGGAAAGATATCAGATGATATTCCTGACATCCAACGAAACGTGACGAGGCTTTTGAACACCATCCCAAAGGAAGACTTCGTGCAGAGGTTCCCGGACATGAATCGCAGAGCTCAATGGTGCATAGTTATGGCAGGTGACTATTTCGAAGGAAAGTTCGGTAACTACGGAACATGCGACGTATAAATGCCACATCCACCTCCCCCCCCCCCCCCCCCCCCACACACACACACTCGCTATTCTCTCCCATCTCTGTCCATCAAGCCCTCCACCGAGTGAGGTGGCGCAGTGGTAACACACTGGATTCGCATTCGGAAGGATGGTGGTTCAAAGCCACCTCAGGCCATTCAGATTTAGGTTTTCCGTGATTTTACTAGATCACTCCAGGCAAATGCCGGGATGGTTCTGTAACGATACATAATTAATTTTCTTTTATCAATCAGCGACGCTTGTCGCCATGTTTCCCTCCTTCTCGAAATATTTTTATCCGTGGAAAGTTGTTTTTAGCTGGTCTTTCGTTTCTTCCGGCGTGTCAAGAGGACGGAACCGCGATCATTCACTCTCTTGTTTGAGCTTATTAAGTGTAGACATGTACGCAGACTGCTTTGTGATGTGTGAGTGCTGTAAAATTTTACTTCAAAATATACCCTCGTTTGTTAAGAGCCATGTCTCCGCCCTGTTTTCATTTAATAATGTCCCATCCTTCCTTAATTATTAATTTTCTTTGAGATTTTCAGCTCCTCCATATTCCGTCGTAACACAATGTTCAGACGCCATCACTTTCGCTTCGTGTACTGCCTTGATATAATCCCTATCAGTTACTTTCAGTCATTACCGTTCTTCCTTTTAGACCCTGCATTCGTATAAACAGTTTTGCGAAGTCATATATATGTTTTTTTTCTGTTTGTTATTTGCGTAATCAAACTTTAGTACACGGTCCGTCAACAATGACTTACGAGGCGAACAGTCTGAACATTATTTTACTGCGGAAAGTATCATAAAGTTTATCTAAATCATTCAACAGCTTGACAGTTTCAGCTGCTGTGATCAACATTTGCAGAAAGAGGCTACAATGGGTACTTTCCGTAAGTTTTGTCTGTAACGTTATTTTTGTGTGTTGTCTCAACCCCAATCTGTATTTCGCCATTTCATCTATTCAATCATTTCGTGTGTTAATTTCATCCACCATTGTCAAAAGTATTTAATCAGATTTTTATCCGATTTTTCTATGATAGAAATTTTAACAAAAATCCTTAATCTTTTAATCGCGGAGTTTAACATTAATGCGTACAGGCAACAACACAAAAGTAATGTTACAGTTCCTTTGAAAGGGCACGGCCGATTTCCTTCCACATCCTTACCCAAACCTCCCGAGCGTAAGCTCCGTCTCTAATAACCACGCTGTCGACGAGAGGTTAAACTCCAAGCTTGCTTCCTTCCATCACGCCCTTCCCTTTCTTCCTCTTTCATCTCCTTTTGCTCTCTCTCTTTTCTTTATCTCCTCCTCTATCTCTCCGTTTCTTTCCTACTTCTCCAGTCGTAACTATTCAATATAAAAAAATTTAAAAAATCAGTAACTTGCTTCAAATTTAGATGTAACGTTGGAAAATGACCACACAGTTACTCTTACAGTAAAGTAAACAAAATATCTACACCACTAACAACGATATTTAGAAACTTCGTTAGTGCGATGTTTTAATCTCCACTGCTGACTGCCTAACAGATGGCATTGTAGCCGCCCAGTGTGTGTGTGTTCAGAGAAAAAATATTTAAACATGGGCGTCTCTAGAATGCTATTTCTCGAAATTTTGTTACTTTCTTGTCACATTTTTACCACAACACCGATCGCTACGCTGGGTAGAAGTTGTTAGGACTTCAATTTTAATTTATTATAACAGTTGGTAAGTTCACATGTAGGCGACTCCGACCGGAGTCTGGTGCAGAGCGACCACATTAAAATTGGAAGACCAGCTTTGGCCGCATTGAAATCTTCATATAAATACAGATCGATTTCGGTCAGTATCTGATCATTCTTAGTGCTAGACTCCAAGCCCTGTGGGCCCACAAAACTTGCACTTAACATATTAACATCAAGTTGTTAATATGCAAAGTGCAAGTTTTTGTGGTCGCACAGGGCTTGGATTACAGCACTGAGGATGGTCGAGACTGAACGAAATCGATCTGTATTATATATATAAATTAAGATTTCAATGCGACCAAAGCTGGCTCTTCCAATTTTAATAGTTGGTAATTTTAATGCATGATAAGAGTGGTAAAATTTGAGCTATAGATACGAAAACTTCTACTTCCTTTTACCACTCGTAAGGCGACGTACATACACGATTCTTTTTCCTTTCATTTTGCGCACATCTGTGGCAAACTACATTTCGAATTTAATAACTTTCGTTGGTCTCCTTGTATAATTGCCGTTCACGAATATATTAGGTAGAGTTCTAAAATCTTTTTAAGAGTGTAGCGCCACAGAGAGAAATATATTTGCCGTCACCATATAGAAAATAGGCTCTTCTCTTGGGACATTCAGTACAGTTCCAGGAAAATTAAAACATTCTTACGACGCGCGAGAATGGCCGCCCGGTCTAAGGCGTCTTGCGATGGATTGCGCGGCCGATTCCCGTCGGAGGTTCAAGTGCTCCCTCGGGTAAGGATGTGTGTCTTTTGTTCTTAGAGTAAGTTCAAGTACATAATATATTCGTGAACACGAAAACTATCAGCCAACATTCGAGTTGGTCTGTTGCTAGTGAAGAATGTCGGCAAGCTACAAGGTAGAAAACAGCGTATTTACGTCTGTCTGTACCACAACTTTACGATTCACCTCGGTCGTAGACAAGTGGAAGTGCTACTGAATGCTATTAGTCGGCAAACACATTCAGTAGTTGCGGGTGGCTGATAAGAAATGTGCCGTCAAGGCATTTAAATTTCCACAGTGTGTTATTGCTAGCCGTCATTGTCTTTGGTTCATAATGAGATCATTTGCACGCAGAGAAGCTGATTTGTAATTACGATGTGCTTTCAGCGCCAGCTATGCAGGTGTACGTCCTTGACATCCATGTTTTGTTTTCCCTGTTCTTCCTGAATTGACTGTCCCAGCCATAGATTTTATTACCAGTGTTCAGTAGACTTCCCGAGCGGGCTATTACAACCAAGGTCTGAATTGACATTAGTAATATTAAAATGTCTGTACTGGAAGAGCACTCAGATTCCTGTCTGTTCCTGGACAGAGTGCTATGATACAAGTTATACTATGGGAGCAAATGTCAGGAACTGAAGTGCTTCAACTCGAATTATCTCGAGCTCGAAATAATGAAGCAGAAAATGGATAATAAGATTTAGCACCCTTTCTACTACAGGGTCATTAATAATGGAGCAGAAGCTGGGACTGGAAAAAGTTGGGGAAGTAAATAAGTCGTGCCTCTTCAAGAGAACTATTTTAATAAAATTACGGAAACGTTAAATCAGGATGTTCAGACTCGCTTTCAGTTATAGCGTACAGATCAGTAACCGATCACCAGGAAGGGTTTCGAGCGAAGCATTTCTATATTGGACATAATTTGTAGATTTATATAGGGTATTCTAAAATTTTTATGTATACTAAAGATGCGCATGTAAAATGGGTTATCAACTTCAAAAAGCTTATATTACATTGTGAGCTAATTTCCAAACGAAAGGGAAGGCGGAATTGGAAGCTCAAGGTACGCGAATTACAAATATCTAGTTTCGACTCTACATAGTGTGAAAAGCGTTAACTCGTCAGAAGGTGGGGATGTTCAAATGTTTGCTAAGCTTATGGGACTTAACTACGGGGTTATCAACTAGCTTATCCTTAGGACGGCACAAATATCGAACCCCCGACCGTAGTGGCCGTGCAGACCGTGACTGAAGCGCCTCAGTCCCCTCGGCCACCGCGGCCGGCGAAGGTGGGGACATCAGAGCGTATGCTACACATAGGAATGAAAACATGTCATCTCAGTGAAGTGTCGCAGGTTAGTACTGTTAATAAACATTTCCCATGTGAGGAACAATATTCATCCTATAGAGCCGCGGTGGAGTAGCCGAGCTGTCTAAGGCGCCTCGTTGCGGAGCGCGCGGTTTTTCGCCGTCGGAGGTTCGAGTCCTCCCTGGGGCGTGTGTGTGTGTGTGTGTGTGTGTGTGTGTGTGTGTGTGTGTTGTCGTTAGGTTAATATACTTTAGTTTAAGTAGTTTGTAAGCTACGGACTGATGACCACGCAGTTTGGTCCGATAGATTTACAAACATTTGAACATTTGATCATAGAGTTTCCAGAACATTATTTATATCTCAATGAATACTTCGCTGGCATGTCGCAATGATGGTGTTGGAGATATAATTCATTTTTATGGTTTTAATGCGCTGAGAGAAGGATGTGAAGACAGATATGATGATGGCAGTTGTAACATGCCGAAACCGGCAATATAAATAAAAAAGAAGTGGCGATCTTGGCTGTTGTTTTGTGTAAACGTCAAAATGTTCAAATGTTTGTAAATTTATGGGACTTAAAATCTTTGATCATCAGTCCATAGGCTTACAAATTAGTTAAACTAACTTAAACTAACCTTAGGACACCACACACACACACACACACACACACACACACACGTCAAAATTACAAATTTATATGAATCCATAATAGTTTCTGATTTTAATTTCAATGGTTTTTGTTTATTTGATTGTCCGCCAGAGTTGTTTATTATCACTATTTACCGGTTTTGGATTTCATTTCCATCACAAAGACCAGTCCGTAACAGCAAGTATCGCACACATGCTTAGTCAGGGTTGTATGTGGTCCAACATAATTTATTTGAGACTGGCTAAGTATGCGACACTCGCTGTTAAAGCGCTAGTCGTATGATGAATATTAAGTCCGAAACCGGTAATCGGTAATAAAAAGAATCTGCAGCTGTGTCGGACAACCAAATAAATTATTTAAAGCTGTTGATCTTGCTCCACACAATGGATATACTAACAATTTTTATCATCACCCCTCCATCTTCTTGACCCTTTATGTGATGTAAAGAAAAGTAGCGATTTATCGACTAAGTGATAGAGTTCGCTAGTATAAAAACAGCCAAGATTTCGAAAGTCCGAGAAAAATTGAAGTAAATTATAGCGACAGACGTGTAATATACAATTTGTACAAGAAGCAACAGGGAAAAATAAAACAGGAAGATGAAAAACGAAAACTGCAATCTTTCGCCCTACTGTTGAAAGACGTAAAAGAAAAAGCAATGACGTAAATGAAAGAAATATTCCAGAGTGAGATTAAAATTCATCGGTGATACGATTTCCTGATGACATTTATTTCCTCAGCGAAGCTGAAAAAGAATTATAGGAAATGATGATAGAAATTAAGTCTGATGAGTAAAAGTCAAAAGAGGCAAATTCAATAAACTCTGCTACAGCGGAAGCGAAATTACGTGCAATGACCAGCATACAAACCGGAGTATCTTAAGCCCACTGTTATCAAACATTGTCTTTGGTGTGACGAAGAAATTTCTGAGAATGTGTGTTTAGAGGCTTATATTGTAGGTAGTGCGTCATGGACCGTAGGATAACCGACACAGACGACGATGGAAGCGTCTCAGACATGGTGCCTCAAAAGAATGTAGAAAATTTGGACTCCTCGATATGGTCGACATTGTCAAGAAGAAGGAAAAGGATGATGGGAAATGATTTAAGACATGAGATAGCAATTTGCATTGTGCTAGAGGGATCGATAAGGGGTAAAATCTGCAGGGGAAATCCCTAGATTGGGTTGCAGCCAGGAAGTAACTGAGGACGTAAGATGCAATTGCTAATCTGAGATGAAGAGAAAGCAGAGAAGGGGAGGAATTCGTGAAAGAAAATAATAAAATAGTATGAGGGGGGGAACAGACAGGGAGAGGGGGAGAGAGGAAGACATCGGAGCTTGTAGATCAAGTCATCCCTTTAAAATGTTTATGTTTCTCTTTTAAAGTGCAGGAAAGTAAAGTTTGCCAACGATCGTTTCACAATTTCTTTATAGCAGGTTTCGTTACATCTAGGCTGCCATAATCAGATCTTGCATATTGTTAACAGTTCACGACACACGTCACGATGCTGTGGACATTAGAGTGTCAAAAGTAAAACCCTGCCATTATATTGTTAAGTAAATTACTATGTACGTACATCATCGAAAATGTTTTATATTTCATGTAGGTGTTTTTACATTTAACACTCTGATGTTCCCAGCAACCTGACACATATGTCAAGGACTGTTAACAATTAGAAAGTTTTCATTATGCTCTTGGGGTAAAGAGCTCGAAGGGTCGCGGGTTCGAAATCCGGTCTGATCTCGGATTTCTTAAGTCTGCGTTTTAACCCACCCTTCACCTCTCAACGCCAGAAAGGACACATGGTTCTGATTCCACGTTAAGCTGTAGGTCCCCTTTCCCCGGTTTGATAACTGGGGTAAGCTAGGGACAGGCAAGTAGCCGAAGTGGCGTGCAATTGAAAGACTTGCACCAGGCCAATGAGCCACACGAAATTACTATGATGGCGGCTGCCGAAACCGGCTATAAAGATATTTTGTAGCGATCTTAGGGAACGTATTTTTTTACATCATAATCATCATCATCAGCATCATTAGAGACTGATTATGCCTTTCAGCGTTCAGTCTGGAGCATAGTACCTCTAATAAAATTCCTCCATGATCCCCTATTCAATGCTAACGTTGATGCCTCGTCTTATGTTATGCCTTTTACTTCAAAATCATTCTGCACCGAATCTAAGTACTTTCTTCTTGGTCTACCTCGGCTCCTCTGACCCTCCACTGCCGAGCTCATGAGTCTCTTATGTTACCTGGCTTCTCCCATGCGTGTAACATGACCCCACCATCTCAGTCTGTTCGCTCTAACTGCTTCATCTATGGTGTTCATTCCAAGTTTTTCTTTGATTTCCTCATTATGGACACCCTCCTGCCATTGTTCCCATCTATTAGTACCTGCAATCATTCTTGCTACTTTCATATCTGTAATCTCTACCTTATGAATAAGATAACCTGTATCCACCCAACTTTCACTCCCATACAACAAAGTTGGTCAAAAGATAGAGCGGTGCACCGCTAACTTAGTCTTGGTACTTACTTCCTTCTTGCGGAAGAGAGTAGATTTTAGCTGAGCACTCACTGCATTAGCTTTGTTGCACCTCGATTCCAGTTCTTTCGCTATGTTGCCATCCTGTGAGAAAATACTTGAAACTGTCTACCTGTTGTAATTTTGTTCGTCCTATTTGGCACTCAATCTGTTTGAACCTCTTTCTCACAAACATTACTTTCGTTTTGGAGATGCTAACCTTCATATCATAATCCTTGCACCTCTGATCGAGCTTTGAAATATTAGTTTGCAACCTTTCAATGGAATCGGTCATTGCAACTAAGTCATCCGCATTTGCGAGACTGCTTATTCTGTTTACATTTTTTACATTAAAAAAAATCAAAAAGAAACAAGATAGATCAGCCCTCAAAATCTGAAGTAATGTCATAAATAAAACAATATTTTGGATCTGCTCTATTCTTGAATTTCAGAGGAAAGGAGTGTAGCGCAGAGAGAGACTCACCTGAGGTTCTTGACAAGCCTGTTCTGGCTGGGCAGGTCGAGGAAGTCGAGCAGGAAGCGCAGCCGCTCGGTAATCTCAGACGTGCTCATGCCGAAGATCCAGCCGAAGTACATCATCGTCTCCTTGATGGAGAACTCGCCGTACAGCGCGATCTCCTGCCACACGGAGACACAACACGCTGTAGGGCATACACAGTGAAAGCCACACTCAAACAAAAGTCTGAAATACTGCTGAAAGCTGGCTGAGAAACCCATCTGCGCACTAGCTGCTTATTTTAGTCGTTCTGAATCTCAAACAGCTAGAGTTTTTTTTTTTTTTTTTTTTTTTTTTTTTTTTTTTTTTTTTTTTTTAATTTCTGCGTACAATTAGTATTTCTTTTTAATACGGAAAGGTTATAATTCTTTCAAGTTTTTTTGTTTAAGAACAATACAGGCTGAGCTAACTTTACCACACGAGAGCTATCTATGTATACTGTATTACTCACACTTCAATATTCCGTATTACCAACACAGCTTAACACTTATTCCAAGTATAGTTCTTCTAACTGAGCAGTTTCAGTGCAAAAACTGAAGTTTATCTGAAAACATTCCAGCTCGGATCACAGTTTTTGACCGGATTCCATCTTGGTTTGATTACAACTTAATGTAGGTAACCACTTACAGCCGTCAGATACTAGACTTAAATCACCTTCATCTTCATTACTCAACCACCTTTCCCTAATAACAAGCATCATGACAGGAGTAAATGCTACATACGAAAGGATAAAAACAATGTTACTATTTTGACATGCCCCTAGAGAAATGTTATGAACAAGTAAAATAAACAACATCCTTCATACCTATGAAGCGAAATCGTCCCTAATGAACATGATGTCGATGGGACGTTAAACAATTCCTTTGAATATATATAATTCATGTCAAAAGCGTTGTATACAAAAGGTCAAAGACAAGAGTACAACTATGATACAAAACAAAAGAGATAATATAACAGATTAAAAAAACACTAAATATAATCAGATCAAAAATTAGCAAGCTCGGTGGCATTCTCCTTCGCCTGCCAATAGGTCCTCCAGCGTGCAGCTTACTGGGCACTGAGGACAGCTGTACAGGTGCTTGCTGGTTTGATCGGATCCACATTGAGAGAGTTGATTCATCCCAGAGGTAGTTGTCGTTTGTTCTACCCACCCCGCTTCTGTTGAGAGTCTTCCACGTTTTCCACGGCAGATTTTCGCCTGGGGGGAGGGCCTCCAGAGGTGGAATCCTTGTTGCGATATCAGCATTTCTGGTTGTCCTCAGGTTTTGTCGTGCCGTTGGTGATGTACTACAGTTGACAGTAGTTTTCATAAAAATCTTCCTGGATTTCAGTCTGCTTGGGGGAGTTTGTTGTCGCGCGCCGGAGGGATAACTTTGTGTGATATAGCCACTTCGGATAAGATTAGTATTTTATGCGAAGCCGTATACGATTGTGACAAAAATTTTCATAATACATAATAATTAGTATAGTGCATGGTGCCGCGAGGGAATGTCCGCGCGGTTTAGGGCGCCATAGCATGGATTTCGCGGCATCTCCTGCCTGAGATTATGGGAGTCTTCCCTCGGTTATGGGTGTGCATGTTGTCCTTAGCGTTAATTCAAAATTCAAATGTTTGTAGTCCTATGGGACCAAACTAACCTAAGGACAACACACACACATCCATGCCCGAGGGAGGATTCGAACCTCCGTAACGTGGCGCTCCAGACCGCTCGGATACTCCCGCACGGCTGGCGTAAGTTCAAGTAGTTTGTAAGTCTAAGGACAGATGAAAAATGTTCAAATGTTTGTTAAGCTTATGGGACTTAACTACGGGGTCATCAGTCCCTAAACTTACAAACTACTTACGAATTACCTTATACTAAGTACGGCACAAATATCCATGCCCGAGGGGGGATTCGAACCCCCGACCGTAGTGGCCGTGCACACCGTGACTGGAGCGCCTCAGTCCCCGCGCTAAGGACAGATGACCTCAGCAGTTTGGTCCGTTAGGTTTACAAACATATGAATCCAGAACATTTGAAGTGCATGACCACGCTGTCGACGGGACGTTAAACCTTAATCTTTCTCCTCCTTTCAGAAGGTGAGCCGGCCGCCGTGGCCGAGGAGACTGAGGCGCTCCAGTCAAGGTCTGCACGGCCACTACGGTCGGAGGTTCGAATCCGCCCTCGGGCATGGATATTTGTGCCGTCCTAGTTCGTAAGTAGTTCACAAATAGTTTGTAAGTTTAGGGACTGATGACCCCGTAGTTAAGTCCCATAAACTATACAAACATTTGTACGCTCAGAAGGTGAAGTGGGAGGACATTGGAATTCTCGGTGTATTTGTTCTCGCGACGATCCAAAATAACCTGCCAGACACGCGACAGTCAGCAGTGCGGCGGCGGGAGGAAATGCGGCAAGTTGTTACGGCAACGGGCGAGAGTGCTGGTGGGCGTCCACAGCGCGCGTCTTATTTGCGCGTATCGGGGCCGCTTTCACCGGCTGCGGCCGCCGCGCCGTTGCATACCGTCTCGGCGACAACTCAACGCCTCCGGATCCACCCGTGACCTGCGCACCATTCACCTGTTCCCCTGTTGCCGCGAACACAGCCTCCCATGTCTACCTCTAATAGCTCTGTTTCTGGTCAAACGTCTGAGCGTAGCAACATCGACAATCCTTGACACAATGGGTTTCCATCCCAGCGCCCGTGAAACATCACCACCGTCCTATAGTCAGTTCACCATTAAACGTGATGTAAACATTACCCTGCGTAGTCTTTCGTATCTACAAGAATAAAAAAAAAAAAAAAAAAAAAAAAAAAAAAAAAAAAAAAAAAAAAAAAAAAAATAATAATAATAAATCAAATGTTTGTAAATCTATCGGACCAAACTGCGTGGTCATCAGTCCGTAGCTTACAAACTACTTAAACCTAGGTACACTAAACTAAGGACAACACACACACCCATGCTCCAGGGAGGACTCGAACCCCCGACGGCGAGCAACCGCGCGCTCCGCATCGAGGCGCCTTAGACCGCTCGGCTACTCCACCGCGGCTACAGGAATCCCTTTGGTTTTCGTTTCGAGTGGAAGCCTTGCTGTTCAAATGTTTGTAGAGCTTATGGGACTTAACTACGGGGTCGTCAGTCCCTACCAACCGTAGTGGCCGTGCGGACTGTGACTGGCGCGCCGCAGACGGCTCGGTCACCGCGGCCGGCGAAGCCAAGCTGTCTCAAGTATAATAATGCGCATATATTTTATGTTGTGCCGTTACACGCACATCGACTCACTGATTTATCGCCGCGGTGGATTAGCCGTGTACGCTGGGGTGCCGTGCTGCGGTGCGCGCGGCCGTTCACCGTTGAGGGTTCGAGTCCCCTCTCAGGCATGGGTGCTTGTGTTGTCCTTACGTTAGTTTACCTTAGTTTAAGTAGTTTGTGAGCTACGGACTAATAACTCAGCTCCGCGGCGGAGCGGCCGAGTGCATTGAGGGGCTATGCTCCGACGCGCGAGGCTGTTCTGCGTAGGAGATTCGAATCCCCCCCCCCCTCGGGTATAGATGTTTGTGCTCTCTTTAGTATAAGTTCATAAGTAGGTTGTAAGTTTAGGGACTGATGACCCCGCAGTTAAGTCCCTTAAGCTTTATAAACATTTGAACATTTTTTGAATAACCCAGCAGTTGAGCCCGATACAGTTACACACATCTGAACATTTTCAATTGATTTATCGGCGTATTTAACTTGGCAAACCAGCTGGCCCAAATAAACGGTAGCAACGTGACTTACAATTAAAACATACACAGATGGACATCAGTATTCACACACTAGTTTGTAGTAGACGCTGCCTTTATAAAGAAAGTGTTGAACTGTTGATTTTGTTATGTCCAGCCGGCCGCGGTGGCCGAGGAGACTGAGGCGCTCTAGTCACGGTCTGCACGGCCAGTACGGTCGGGGGTTCGAATCCCCCCTCGGGCATGGATATTTGTGCCGTCCTAGTTCGTAAGTAGTTCATAATTAGTTTGTAAGTTTAGGGACTGATGACCCCGTAGTTAAATCCCATAAGCTATACAAACATTTGAACATTAGATTTTTGTTATGTCCATTATTCACGCCATGTGTCCCAAATGTTTTCGTATACACTAATTTATTTAAATCCAAAGCACTGGTTAAAAGCCAGAGACCGAAACGCTGATAGGTGTCGCAGTTGACGCAGACATAAGTATTCACACACCGGCGATACAAAATATTCAAATGTTTGTAGAACTTTCGAGACTTAACTATGGGGTCATCAGTCCCTAAGCTTAAAAACTACTTTTGAACTAGCTAACTCTAAGGACGGCACAAACATCCATGCCCGAGGGGGGATTCAAACCCCCGACCGTAGCGGCCGTGCAGACTGTGACTGGCGCGCCGCAGACCGCTCGGCCACTGCGGTCGGCCCCGAACCTTCGACAGGCAACGGCCCCGCAGTATATAGTATGGCGCGTTAGACAAGAGGCCATTCCCATGGGGCATTTGTCTTAGAATATCTATGTGGAATCTGCATTGATGCAGCGATTTGATTAAAATTAGTTTTAAGTAATGTATTTATTATTATTATTATTGCATACTACTGAGTTCTCGTATTGCAGTGTATGTGCAAATGTGGAAGGACAAGAAACAAATCATTTCGCATAGAAACAATAACTCGGTGTAAATATAACACAACCCATCCGCTTTGAGTATTTGTTAAGAAAATGATTTCGATGATGGACATGTAATTAGGGTTACTGTTGTTAACACGCCCAACTTTGCAAGTGCTTCCTACAGGCAAATTCTCGTGTTTTACCGAGCGTTGAGTTGTTGGGAAGAAAATTAAGTGCGAACAGGTTTATTGACGATAATATCGTCAGATAATAATCAACATTAATGTAAAGAAAACAAATGAAAATTTAGCTTTAGATCAACATGGCGTGTTCGTTCTCCAATTAACTTTTTGTGCAGGATTTCTGTCGCCCAAAGGAAACTGGTTCGCAGATAACGACCTGGAGAATATCCATAAGCACAAATGACCTTCAGAATAAAAAAATCTGGCTGAAACGCTAAAATGCAGAAAAATAAGAACATGTAGAAATGTGTAGATGGTTGCGAAGGGTGTTATTACGAATTAAGATGGGGCTGACCGCTACACAGCGGAATCTGCGGCTGCTTTTGACACGTGACTGTCAGGGGACAACCTCTTCAAGGAAACGGAAAACTACACCTGGAGCAGGGTGGTCACGTGAGATGCCACGAGGCTGCCCAAGGGCACCAAGACCCTACCATGCCGTAGTGAAGAGTTGAGGCAGCTGTTGCCGAAATGAAGGCCACTAGTAATCGAAACCTGTCCGCGCAAACTAAGTTCACCCTTGGTTTCGCCGCGCGGAAATGGTCGTACGTCGTAAGGCTCCAAGTTGCGGTAGGCGCGGCTGCTTCCCGCTGGAGTGTTTTCAGTTGAGTTAAATTTTAAGTAGTGCCATAAAAACTTTTTAAAACCAACATATAAATTTTTTCAACGTGGTTAATTTGCTTAAAAAGAATTGTACAATTGAATTCTTGTGAATCAAGCGTTATAAGGATTTGGGCTTATTCAAAATTTTGAAAATTTGTATTTGCCTTTTATGGAAATTGCCCATTTGTGAGGAAGGGTTTTTTTTCTGAATTTATTTCATGTGAATATTGTCATGTTATTTAGTTGCTGTTTTTTTATTTCTTTATTCTGTGAATGCTGTTCAAGTATTTAAGCCCTATGGCATACACTTTTACGTTTCATGTCCTGTTACTATATTTCGGAGAGGATGGCTGCTTCAAAAAAGTGGACAGACTATGAAAAAAAAAAAAAAAAAAAAAAAAAAAGGAGTTGGCTTTCTTATGATAGGAACAAGCAAACAGTTCAATTTACAGTTAGATGTTGTAACTCATCGATCCTCGAGTAAATTAAATGAAAAGGAAGGAAGGTCGGATCCTGAGGTCTCGTGAAAATGGAGGCCAGTAGAGTGGTTTGCAGAAGGACGTGGGCTGGATGTGGGAAGGAGGAGGGAGGGACATGGCCGTGCCGAGATGAAGGACGCCTTGCGATATTCACCTGCAGAGTCTAAAACCAAAGAAACCACAATCCGCAAAAGAAAGGTTAGTTTCTGCTTACAAATAGGAGACATATTTTGGTCGGGACTATCAACTGTTTTCTTCCGGAGTGTTGGGTCTGCAGTGTTTCTTTCGTGACTTTCGAACATGTAGTCAGTTGCATTGTTATCTGTCTGTAGCCGTTTCCCCTCAGTTGAACCATTTATAGAAGTAAAATGAAATATATTTGCCATGTGCGTTTCGGCTTTATTTAGAACGCATCTTCGGTAGCCTGGAACATATAAAAAGACTATATTTTACATTATTTCGGCTTTTACATTTTTGGTAGTTAAGGTTACACAGTGTTCTCGCGCTTGTGACTAACGATATTTTCATTCTATTAAGACTTACAGTTTTTGTATATTGCTGTTTTACACGTGTTGTTGCCTCTTTTTCTTTCCTCCTTATCTCATTGGATGTTTCTTTCCAGCACTAAGCACATACTAACTTTTTTAACTGATGTTTCTGTTTTTGCTAGTGTTCCCAATTGTTTTGTCTTTGTCTTATCAACTGTTTAACGTGTGTTTGTGCTATCTTTACTTTATGTCAGTTTGTGTATGTTTTCGATGCAACATTGCAAATACAGCACAAACAATATATTTCGTTATACTTTTTCTTTTTTAATTATTTATTAATTTTCCCTCTCCTTATTTGTATGGAAATGAAATCAAGGTGATACGTTAAAAAAAAGCCAGAACTGTTTATAACGTTAACTATATATCTATATATATTCCAGGCCACTGAAGATGTAAATAAAAGCGAAACGCGTATGGCAAATAAAGCTTTTTTATTTCAGTTACATAGACGGTTCTTATAAAGAAATAGGCTCGGTGGAGTGGCCGAGCGCTCTAAGGCGTAATGCTGCGGAGCGCGCGGTTGTTTGCCGTCGAAGGTTCGGGTCCTCTTTCGGGCATGGGTAAGTAGCATATTGTAAGTAGTTTGTAAGCCTAGGGAGAGATAACCACAGAAAATAAGTCCCTTATATTTACAGACATTTGAACACCTTATTCAGACGTAAGGAAATCAAATGTTCAAATGTTTGTATAGCTTATGGGACTCGACTACGAGGCAATCAGTCCCTAAACTTACAAACTACCTATGAACTACTTAATACTAAGGACGTCACAAATATCCATCTCCGAGGGGGGATTCGTAACCCCGACCGTAGTGGACGTGCAGACCGTGACTGAATCGCCTCAGTCTCGTCGGCCACCGCGGCCGGCGTAAGGAAATCGAGGTGGATAATATTGAAATGTTTGTAAATGTATGGAAGTTAACTACTGCGGTTATCAGACCCTAGGCATACAAATTAAACTAACTTAAACAAACGTAAGGACAAGGCACACATTCATGCCCGAGGGAGGACCCGAACCTCCGACTGGGAGTAACCAAGGCGCTTTAGAGCGCTCGGCTATTCCACCGGAGAAAAACCAAATCTGGATGGCCAGAAACGGGATCCAATGTGCATCGGCCCGAATGCGAATCCATTGTGCAAACCACTGCGCCACCTCGGTTGTTCATCTAAACGTCAACAGCCGGCCGCGGTGGCCGAGGAGACTGAGGCGCTTCAGCCACGGTCTGCACGGCCACTACGGTCGGGGGTTCGAATCCCCCCTCGGGCATAGATATTTGTGCCGTATTTAGTGTAAGGTAGATCATAAGTAGTTTGTAAGTTTAGGGACTGATGCCCCCTTAGTTAAGTCTCATAAGCTTAACAAACATTTGTCTAAACGTCAACACAAAATCCTGACGAAAATCCCAGGTGAGGTGTCGAAACGTCGACCTTGCAGAAGAAACAAGAGGATCTTGACGCGGCCCAAGGAACTGTTAGATATGGCCATCGGGCAAAACAATGTTCGTCTAGAAATAGGACCTGCGGTGGTGAGCGCCATCAACTGTGTTGTGACATGGGTGCGTTATACGGGAAGAATTCCTGCGCCGCGTTCAAGGACAAGGACACGCGCGGAATAGCGTCACGAGCGGTGCAACGGCGCCGCCTTGTCCTGCGTAAGGAAGCGGAAAAGAAAAGGCGGCGAGCGGGCTTCTGCATTGTGCCGCAAGGGCGATGGCGCCTCAGATAGCAAGCGCAGCCGCGCGCCGATCTGCTGCGTGCGATACATCCAGATATGCGGCGCTAGCGGCGCTGCCTTAGGCGCGCGCTTCCTAGCTCACACTGACTGATTTACGCTGAAGGCCACACGCAACAAACTAATCGCATGTAAACTAGAGCGTTTCAGATGTTCAAAATGTTCAAATGTTTGTAAAGGGATCGAACAGCTGAGGTCATCGGTACCTAGACTTACAAAAATGCTTTAACAGAACTGTACACACTCCCATGCCCGTGGAAGGACTGGAATCCCCGACTGGAGCTGACATGGCAGCGAGCAACGAACCAACCAAATTCGGCCGCGGTGGAGTAACCGAGCTGTCTAAGGCGCCTCGCTGCGGAGCGCGCGGCTGCTCTCCGTCGGAGGTTCGAGTCCTTCTTACGGCATGTGTGTGTGTGTGTGTGTGTGTGTGTGTGTGTGTGTTGTCCTTAGTTGAAGTAGTTTGTAAGCTACGGACTGATGACCATGCAGTTTGGTCCGATAGATTTACGAACATTTGATTTGAACCAAATTCGTAGCAGCCTACACACACTCCAACCAACTGCACGCAGCGATTACAGCGTGTCCCTGACTGTGGTGTCCGTTAGTCGAAATGTTTTTGTTTTCGCGTGTTCGCTGTACATCCAGCATATGATCGCAGGCAGCAAGTCTGTCGGGCAGCGCTACACACGCACAATTTGTCGGTTGGAAGGGTGAGTGGGAGGGGGGGAGGATGTCTGACGGCCAGCCCGACCAACCATACGAGAAGGAAAGTTGGAAGTTGGTCTGGAAGCACTTCCGCACGTCCAATTTATCGGATCGCCGATAAATGTCCCGACAAATCGGATCGTGTATAGGGGCCTTAAGATCGCATGGCTATTCTTGCGCGGCGGTTAGAACTTTTCCGCATGGATCGAGCGAGGTGGCGCAATGGACTCGAATTCGGATGGGCGGTGGTTCACATCCGCCTCCGACCATCCTGATTTAGGTTTTCCGTGGGTTCCCTTAATCACTCCTGCCGATATGGTTCCTTTGAACGGATACGGTGGATTCACTTCCCAACCTTACCCAAAAATCTGAGCAGAGCTCCGTCTCTAATGACCGTGCTGTCGACGGGATGTTAAACCCTACGCTTCCTTCCTTCAATTTCCGCAGGTTGGAACCCGAACACTGTGAGCCAGTTTTCTCTCACAGAAAATCTCGTCGCGAAAATGTGTGTTCAAATGTTTGTAGAGTCTATGGGACTTAACTACGGGGTCGACAGTTCCTAAACTTACAAACTACTTATGAACTAGCTACAACTAAGGACGGCACAAATATCCATGCCCGAGGGGGGATTCTAACCCCAGACCGTAGTGGCCGTGCAGACCGTGACTGAAGCGCCTCAGTGTCCTCGGCCACCGCGGCCGGCAAAATGGTGTAGATCAAGTTTTATTGCACGTTCAATCGTACTGATGAGCGCCTGTTTTAAATCTGTAGAAGATGAACAGCAAGCAGTTGCAAACATTTCTGTGTTGTGGCAGTACTAGATTTCTGTCACTGGATGATCATTATCAACGTCTCTAATGACCACGCTGTCGATGGGACGTTAAACTCCAAGCTTCCTTCCTTCCCTTAAAACGTAGATGCTGTTGCTTTATGGCGAACGTAATCTGCAACATGGACATTCAAAACTCTGGATATTTTGATCTACATTTTCAGCACTGATAATGGTCCCACAGTGCCGAATCTGGGTCAGTCACAATAAAAAACTATTTGCGACCCACTGCTGTTCGTCTTCTACAAAATCTATACCATTTTTGCATATTTTTGCTTTGCGTATAATGTGACCTTTCACGGTGGTCTCAACACGCGGAAGGGCAACGGGGATAAGATGGTATACAGTGGTTGTAATTAATGTTCAGTTTCTAACAGAAGGCTGGGCTGTAGTTGTCACATAGCAGCGAAATTTGGAAGATGTGCTAATGCGACCATACGGAACTAATTTACGAGTGAAAAAATTAGTTCCAATTTCGGCCACCAGTTGCAAATCTGGCGCTGTGAATGCAGGAAGGATGTATAGAAATATAACCACATGTAATTGATTAAGAAACGTAGGTAGGCTTGGAAGATGAAAGAACTGAAAAAGGTATAATGCTGATTTTGTGATTAACCATCGCTTAGACAATTTGTTCACTGTGAGCAATGGAGACGTCGAAGAGAACAGTGTACATAACCATATTTGCATCAAGTGGGTCTAACTGCAACAACTATTTTTCCAGTGTAAATCTGTTCCTCATTGATTCAGGCTTCCCTACCATAACATAATTACAGCCCAAAATTATGAGTAGCTGCACTTTCAAAATACATACTTCTACCTCCAAAAATAATTTCGAACGAAATAACAGCCAGATCCAGATTGCATTCTTTTTATTTATTTACACGGCCCATTCACAGCATTATGACCGTCTCCTTCGTTTGTCATCGATGTGCAATAACCACTCACACACGAAGTTGAGGACATAATGCGAATTGGGGGAGGAGGTGGTGGCACAGGACATTAGAAAATAGTGCAATCATATATCTGCCAACTTTCATGGTGATCGGGTAAATGGCGTATAAAGTCCAATGCGTGTTTCCCTGTACCTGCTCCGTGCACCATAAGGTGGCTTCGGAAATATAAATAGCTTCTGCATGGAAACATACGTATAAGTCCAAAATTTGACAGTGACCGACCAATCGCTGTAGGAATATATTGTAAAGTGCCCTCGTCCATATACCATAGGGTGTGTCTAAATTCAGGGTATACGCCACTTCCAATTCAAATTTTATCCAAATCCATGTAGCAGTTTCGGCGTGAAAGAGTAACAAACACACTGAAAAAAAATTGTGCAATCAAGTATGTCACAGACGTTTTAGCTGTTAATTGTGAACATTGACGTACATAGATACACACACAAGCATTTATAGGACTTTCCGTTGACAACGAGGTCACACAGAAATTGGCAATAGTTCCGATAGAAAGCGGTTGGAAAAGGATATCAGTCCTGCCCTTTTCTCGTAATCTTCACTGAGCGATTTAGGAAAAGCGAAAATAAAAAATGCCACTCAAGCTGAGTGTAAGTTCCATCCATCTCCAAAGGACGTATGGCACAGCTAGGTGTGGAGACACGTCTCAGGACCGCTGTGTTGCACCATTTCTCGCTTGCATATTTACAGAGCCGGTCACAGTGCTTCACGCAGATAAATCCGTGTTGGGTAACAGGTGGTTACGATACAATGCAGACTAATGAATGCTGCCAAAGTGGGTCTTTTACTGCAACCGTCTGAGCACGCCGGGCACCGTTACAAAAGGGTCTTACTCGTGTGTGATCACGATATTGGTACTATTCCCTTTTGACTTATGCTGAACACATTAAATCCACTGTACTTCAAAGCAATGCTTTGAAATGCAATGTATACACGTACATTATATACTTGATTAGCAAACGTTAGGTACGCATGTTTCGTAAAATCAGGTGACACAAACAGAGCATACATCTCTTGATTAGTTTGCGCAGTGTGTCGTTTTTACACTTTGATATAAAAATAAGTTCACCATTTTAGAGTTTTCCAATTCACTCAAGATTTATTATTGAAATATGTAATACCTACATATAATGGCGGCGCGGGAGTAACCGAGCGGTCTGGAGCGCCAAGTTACGGATCGCACGGCCTCCCGAGACGGAGGTTCGAATCCGCCCTCGGGCATGGATGTGTCTGTGTTGTCCTTAGGTTAGTGTAATATAGTTTAAGTAGTTTGTAAGACTAGGGACTGATGACCAACTTAATTTGGTCCCATAGGATTACAAATATTTGAACATGAATTGATTGCGTCTAAAGACCAATAGCTGACGCTGTACTGAGGTAAAAGGCGTCGAGCAATTCTGAAAGATCCATTATGGATGGCAATGGCTTCTGACATCCATTCCATCATACACATACCGAATACTGTGATGGGGTACGTATCACCCGCTTGCTTGAGTTCCTCACGTATTTCTGTAACAGTTGTGGGATGACCAGTCACATGTGTCAGTTGTCCGATAACATCACACACATGCTCGATTAAGTCCGTGCTACATAGGGAAGTTGCCGCACGTCTCGAAGAGCACGTTGAGTTTCACGCGTATTGTATAGGTGAACATTATACTGCTGGTACAACACAAGACCTACCTGTTACAAGAATGGCAAAAGAACGGTACCGAGCGCTGGTCACTGTTCCCTCCACAAACATTAAAAGTGAACGCGAATGGTAGCCTGTCGCATCCCACAATATAAGGCCTGGGCTGGGGCCAGTGTCTTGGAAGAATGTACTCTACGAGGCAGCAATTGCCGGGTCTACGTCGTACGCGGAGGCAAAGTCTGGTTCCATAATTGAGTACCACGCACCGCCATTACATCTTTCAAATGGTTTGGTAACAGCACCAGTCGAGCTGTGCACACTGATGCTGTGGGGCCAGTGGAAGACAGCGCACCGGACGTCCCACTGGTAGTAACCGGTTCTCAACAGATCATGTTGACATTTTGATGCAAACTCTGTTATCTGTGCTGCGGTAGCTGCATGATCCGATACTGCTGCTCTGACAATACGATGATCTTGGTGGACGTCTGTGCTGCGTGGACGTTCAGAACGTCATCTATGGGTGTGAGAATGTTAACATTATCATTCTAACCATCATCATTGCAGCACGTACTACTTGTGAAGCAATTCTCCGAAAGAACCAATTCCCCAGTCTAAATGCCAGCCGCATGGTCCAAAGCGTCATGCTACGAGCTGGGCGGACGTTCACGCAGAAAGTTCGAGTCTCCTTTGGGCATGGGTGAGTGCGTTTTCGTGAGTTTAAGTTAGTTTAAGTAATTTGTAAGTATAATTACCTGATATCGTATTCAGGTTGTTTTATAGGTTGCAATCTTGAATGTAATGGTTATGAATCTCTTATGATATCTTTATTTGCCATAGATCGCTTATTGATTTTATATTCATGACTAGTTTCGACTCATTAAGGAGTCATTATCAAATCTTAATTGTCCATGCATGGTAAGTCATATGTTTCAGATGAAATAACATCATAGTGGCAAGCTATTAAATGGTGCCGGTCGCGGTGGCCGAGGGGACTGAGGCGCTTCAGTCACGGTCTGCACGGCCACTATGATCGCGGGTTCGAATCCCCCCTTGGGCATGGATATTTGTGCCGTCCTAGTTCGTAAGTAGTTCATAAGTAGTTTGTAAGTTTAGGGACTGGTGACCCTGTAGTTAAGTCCCTTAAGCTGTACAAACATTTGAAAACATATTAAATGGTATGCACGTCACCAATCGAGTATACTATTAAGTGATGCCGTTCAAGACCCTGCACTATCCCGTCGCATATGTCCAGGCAGTGTCATCACAGCAAGACTGAGCTAGCAATCCTCCCATGCCCTCTGCCGTAAAGCAAAAGTACATGATGTACACATCCAAGTATTGTTTGTTCTGCCCAACGGTGCGAAACTTCCGTGACCTGATAGAAACCTGTGTATATGTTCTCGTTCAGACGAAACAGATATCAAAATGTGCAATTATGCTTATGTGTTTGAGTAAATTAAGGTTTTTGATATACGACGCTTATTAGTAGAAAGCAATGTGATGAGCTGCTTCCAAATGTTCTACGCATTTATGTTGAAATTTCGTGACCATTGGTACAGCATCTGAGAAATATTACGTAAAGAACTTGCCTGCGGAAGTTCTACCCCATATTGAGACATTATAGCCTTAGAGATAGATTTAGCCACGTAATCGTAAAGAATTTTCTTCCAGCGCGCACAAGCAACACTGAGGCTGCATTCATAGACTGCGGTTCCTCCGCTGCGGAGGAACTAGTGTGATTTTGCGGACGATCCGCCTGTCACTCAGACAGTAGCTGGTTCAATCGCAGTGACCTTGACGACCCTGTTCCTATCTGGCGGGGCAGACAAAGGGCGCACTGACAAAGGGCGCGCGGTTCCGCCCATAAGCCGTCTTGTAAGCAAACGCCACTCCGACACCGCACAACCGCGGCGGTTTAGCAGCCATAGGTATTTTGACGCCGCAGAAGAAGTGCGGAGGGGCCGCAGCCGCACCTATAAACATGATCCACCCTGTCTTATGAAAAAGAGCGCACTGCCAAACCGCCGCGATATCCCGCAGCGGAGGAACCACAGGCTATGAGCACAGCCTAATGCCGGGTTTCCACAGGCATGATGTTCTTAAACATACATCCCCTCCCCCACCACCATTCCCTACATACATGTAGAGTTTTCACACGCAGATGTAGGAAACGTTATTTACACGACTTTCAAGATGGCCTCTAGTGAAAATTTTCGTGCGGGAGTTTTTACACCTTTTAGCTGTAAAGTTTATACAGAAGTTGACGAAGAAAAAAACAGATGCACTACGACTGCATATAGACGTGACAATTACATAAACAAACATTATTTCTAGATCCGGGTTCTGTTCTGTAGAACTAGCAGGTCCAGAATGAAAGCAGATCCACCTATCGGCAGTTCCAGAAGCTCGTAAGCGATGGTCGGGGAAGCGACATCGTGCAAGAAAGTTAAACGCGTTTGAACTTTTGTAGCTTACGCATAAGATGGCATGACAGTATGCAAGTTTGGTGTTTCCATGTGTATGTTGACTGTCGCGAGTGGTGGTCGGGGAATGCATGTATAAGAAATTCATGCCTGTGGAAACCCGGCTTAAAGAGAACGCCCCGCCGCACTCGTGTGACGTCACACACAGTAGATCGCTGTCTAGGTGGCTAGGGCACAACCCACTACGCTCTAT
The DNA here is from genome assembly GCA_026315105.1 of Locusta migratoria. NCBI lineage: Eukaryota > Metazoa > Arthropoda > Insecta > Orthoptera > Acrididae > Locusta > Locusta migratoria. The sequence goes on from CM048746.1 coordinate 545,640,959, forward strand.
CAGTTATCCAGCTAGGCTACTGTCACAGAGTAACATATACAGAGAAGCAGCCCCCCCTATTCACTGTCCTACGCTCCCCTCGTAGTTTCGTAAGATGCTAGCAGGTGTCAGACGGTTCCCTGGCTTAGTACCGGTAGACCACACTAGAGGGTGCCTCTCACACGTCAGAGGGTAGCGTGGAGGGGAGGCTGAGGGGAGAGCTCGTGCCGCCTTCCACGAGGCCACGGCTGTGTCCAGCGTACAGGCATTTGAGGGGAAGTGGTGGTAGGGACAGCCACTACCAGTGGCGGCTACTCCTTGAGGACTCTGGGGCGGCGCCCTCCCAAAAATATCCAACACGGAATACGTACCAATCGTTAATCAGAAATCGACTCGAATAATTGTATAGCAGCAGCCCGTGGAAGTGAATGATCAATGTTTTTAGACTAGGTAGTCTGCCAGCCAGGGTCAGCGAATGTTTCCAGAATGGGCTGACTGCCGGACTCTACGCGATCCGTACGCGCCGTGTAAAGGCTGGCAACGGGCGCTTGGAGTGAGTGGGGGTACTGGGGGTTGGGTGGGGGTAGTGTGCTGAACCGGGCCGCTTAGGACGGCGTCCGCGCCAAGGGCGCGAAATATACAAAGGCGCACCGGCACCGGTCAGCCAGTTTCTAACAGATGCCCTGCGTGTGATACTAGTGTCGTTGTTGTGAAGGTGCCTGTTACTGCCTAACTGTTCTTCTAGTTTCCTATTTAGAATGAATAATATAAATAGCGTAAACTACATTTTCATATTTGGTAGTGAAAAATTGACTTTTGAAGGAAAGTTGGAATTAAAAAGGTTAGGACCACCGAGATCTGATTTGAACATTGTACAGACATAAAATGCGTGCAAAAGCAAAAGTAGTTTCACTAGGAAATTTAATCCTGCTTTATATAAACACACCAATATATAAGCATACCAATGGTATTACTACATTTGTTGGTGACAGTCTTCTAATTTCAGTAACATATGTTCGTCGCTGACGAAGCATTTGTGTTCTCTGAACACTTACTTATATAGTAACACACAAATAACGAATTTACTTCTTACTTTATATTATTTTAAGGTACAGTTTAGGGTCTCTTGTGAAATCTAATAAAACAGAGTTACAAGGTTTTCATTGCCTGCAGAAAATATTTGTGCGTAAATTTGTTCGTATTTTGTTATAGGAGGAAATAGTCGTGTTAGATGAAGGGTTAAATTACGTAACTAGATAATAACATTAATGCTGTATTCTCCCCGTTCAAGAAATGTTCTGAAGGGACAAATGTCGTGCACAATTGAAGAGATATGCCGCCCCTCCTAATAAACAGCCCACCAGCCGCCACTGGCCGCTACCTGCCGCCTGCTCTGCCCTGTTTTAAAGGGATGCTTCTGATCTCAGCGCCATCATGGGACATCTTACGGAACTGCTTCAGCACCCCCCGCCCCGCACCCCTGAGCGTAGGACCGGGCCCTTACGGAGGTTTCCCGTCTGTATATATTTGTCTGTGCTACTGTGCAGGACGCCCACAGCCGACCTACATGCAAAGCAGGGAAACCATATTCATCGCACTAAACACAAACAAACCTAAACAGTCCCGCACACTTAGCCAGTTCTATGACCGAACTGCCTAACTACCTTGACAGACTTGGCTATGTTACAGGTATTCTGCCACAGCCGATGTTAACGGGTAAACTGCCGCGGCCGACCCAGGAGGCATCATTGGAGCTCAGCTGCAGCAGAACCTCGCATCAAAACGGACTGATTCTTTGTGACGAACCTAGCAAAGTTAATGGTACTGAGAAAATACCCATTACTAACATTACCAACCCTTGCATGATCTGTCGCAGATAGCATACCGCTACTGCCCTTCATACCTACCCCACTGCCGCAGAGGTTTTTTTCCCTTGGCTCTTGCCTTGGCACTTTTTTTCCTCTGCCCTTACATATCTTTACCCTTCGTATACCTTTCGACCAATTCTATCTCCAGATGCACCATATTAATGGGCCCACACGTACGGATAACATCGCGGTTCCCTCATCCCGTGATCCACCTTAGCAAACTAACTTAATTACGGAGGTGACAGTAGAACTTTTGTGATGGTCACCACGTTGGTGTGGGCGTGGAGGGGCCCCATCCTTGTGCAGGACGCCAGACGAGCGCTCCCTCGGGTGACAGGCGCGCGCCAGAAGCTGCAGCGTGGTGCTGACCTGCGGCATGTATCCGACGCGGCGGCCGGGCACGCCGCTGCCCTTGGAGCCGGGACGGCCGCCCAGCACCCAGATCTCGCCCGTGTTCAGCCGCCGCCGGCCCACGATGCAGCTCAGCAGCGTCGTCTTGCCGCAGCCGCTGGCGCCCAGCAGCCCGTAGCTGCAACACACGCAAGCACACGCGTCTGTCAGCGACAACACTTCAACCCCTAAAAAATGTAATCACCCACACGTGTACAGCGCAAACTGCGAAACTTTCCGACATCTGCTGCTCTTCCTAAGATGGAAAATCGATCTATAAAGCCGGCCGCAGTGGCCGAGCGGCCTGCGGCGTGAAGTCACGGTCTGCACGGTCGCTGCGGTCGGGGGTTCTAATCCCCTCCTCGGGCAATTTTCCAATTTTTTGCAAGAACTGAACTAACCAGCCAATGTCCCACTTCTATCCTCAAGTATAAGGTAGTTCATAAGTAGTTTGTAAGCTTAGGGACTGATGACCCCATATTTAAGTCTCATAAGCTTCACAAACATTTGAACATATTCGATCTATAACACGTGAAAATTCGTGCCGGACCGAGAGTCAAACCCGGGTCTCCCGCTTTTAGTGGAGCAAAAGATGTCGGACAATTTCGCACTTTCCGATGTACATGTGTGAGTATTTAGCACTCAGGAACAGACAATTAATAATAAACATCAATGCCATGACAAGCTTAAGGAGTTGTTATTGTCTCTTTCCCTCTCGTGAGACTTGCAGTATAATGTGTACTATCATTTGAGGGACAGACAAGTGTAACACATGGGAGCTAGGTCTGCACGCAGAGCGTGCATGGATGACCGAATGGTTAGTTGCACGCCGTAGCTCAGCGCGCCCGGTGATAAAAAAAATAAAATTAAAACAGCTGAGTCAAGAAAACACCGAAAAACAACGAACAAACACGATCAACGACCGCAAGGAACAGAAATACCCATAGAGCAAAAATAAATAAGTAAATAAATAATATAAATAATGACATAAAAGTTTTCTGGGTGTTTTACCGCGTCATGATGTAAGAAAGCTATTACTTAAATAACCGACGTTTCGACCAACGTCGCAGTAGCCGTCATCTGGGTATACTGATGTGAGCTGGTTATTAGTATACTTTATATTTACTTTCAATTAGGCATTACATCATAATTTTCTAAAATCAGCGATGTTATTGGTCGCTTTTTGGTGGAAGAATGGAAACTTTATTACGATAGGATGCTGAGGTGGAGGGAGTGGGGGTTAGCCGTTGCATATTTGAATAATGTTTAAGATACCGCTTCAAAAAGCGGAAGACCCGGGTTCGAGTCCCGTCCAGGCACAAATTCTCATGTATTATAGATCGATCGTCTATTTTTAGAAGAGCAGCAGATGTCAGAAAATTTCGCAATTTGCGATGTATATGTGTGAATATTTACCACTGCTGCGTCCACCGCCAAAGTCTGTTCCTTAGGCACAGACAATTAATATTAAATATAATTACCCCTCTCCAAAGAGAGCTGGCACAGACAAGTGTCAAAATTACATAGCCATTAGTGTAATAAGACTTTTGACACGAATTATTTACAGAATAATTTAATAAGAACTTAGCTGCTAGAAGCCGCTCCCGGTGAACAGCAGTTTTGATTTAGGAGGCATTTGAGGCAATACTCACCTTGAGACTTATTTTGGAAGATAGATTAAGGAAAGCCAAAGCTACATTCCTAGATTTTGTATATTTGGATAAAGTTGTCGACATTATTGATTGGAGTACACTTTTTCAAATCCTCAAGTCAGCACGGGTAAAGTACATGAATCGAAAAGTTTACAACCGCAGATGCGGTAAACACCGTTCAACCTCATGCGGGAATCCGTATGGTGAGTGTAAGAGCTATGCATGATATGAGCGCGAAAAGCAAACCACTTGGGTTCGAATCCAGGACCGGTACAAATTGTCACTTGTCAGAATTGAATTAGTTCAGTACTCCAGTGCAACGGTAGTCATTCATTTCTTTTCTTATAATGAAAAGCGCATTTGTTTCACTTAAGTATAGATTAATGCAAATTCTCAGTTCTGATTTACAGGTATGAAGTATAGCGTTCATTGCTAACGTTGCTATCTTCTACTGTTGGCTTTGACATACTTAAACAGTAACGGCCTTCAGCAAGGCATTGTCCTGATATCTTACTAAAATGCAATGAAGGACTAAATTTCCATATATATTTCTAATGCACAGTTTTTGCAGCGGTACCGATAGTTTAAGACTTTGTTTGGTATTCTAATGGTAAGTAGTCGCTTCTGTTTTTGCCTATGTGTACTACCGAAAACTGGCGAAATGAAGAGATACTTAGGAGCTAGGAGGTGATATCGAAGTTTAATGACCATTGCTCAGTATATCATTGTGTCTTTGAATTACTTTAGCGTTGATTTACAAGTGATAAATAGATCATAGTTTATATACCGAATAATTGTTTCATTGCGCGGCTTGTTGGATACTGCGGTAAGGCGAAGACAGCTAATGTCAAGTCCTTAAAAACGTCTAAATAGGCGATCGTAAAATTAAAATACCTGCACTGTCCTAACAGTTTATACGATTTCCCACATAACTTCTTCAAGAGGTTCAGTAATACGCCGTTCTCATGTCCTAGTGTAGAGTGGTGCCGCAATTGCGACTCAGAACGGCCTGTTTCGCTTAGCCGTCGGGGTTTTCCGTTGCTGGACCACCTTCCAGCAGAATGCTGCCTCTCCCAGTTCTTAAGCTGATATTTACGCTCGATGCAACCGGTTCCAGGACATAACTGAACACCTGGAGGCGGACAGATCAAACGTGACCGAATAACGATTAACTTAATAATGACACTGAGGTCCAAGAAAACTGTTAACGAAACTAACTTTCTGCTCGTTTTCCATTGTGGCAACGTCTGCGACGTTACTTTCTGGTTAATTACTGACATTTACTATTTTCTTGTAACTGCATAGAGCTTAAGAGTGAACGGAAAAGCGGCTCAGTCTGCCAGGAAGACAATGAGCGAGCTGGAAGGTCTAATCGACTTCTACGTTATGGTGTAGTATACGGCGTTAAGCATCTTTCATTCTTTTTTACTGTCAAAATTTGGTACTTTAAACTGCTATATATTTTCCTTTCTAAAGCTTCACGTTTGAGAAGTTGATATCGAATTATTTGTCGAGTTTTTCTGAACAAATTTGTCGTGAAGATCTTAGTCCTTCATCCCTTCCAGATGGGTATCTGATTTTGTAAACTAAAATCATTATATGTAATAACTGCGCAGAGGTCATTTTATTACCGATTCCTGAATATAAACGCCGAGGTGTCGCGTAGTGGTAAGTGAAGAAAGCCACAGATAAGAGCCAACAGTAATAATATACTAGTAATCAGGAAATTATCTTCTCCGACATTATTCTAAAGCTATTAACTTACAGTTTCAGTAATTCTGGTCGACAGAGAAATAACTAGGGATGTGCACGAAATAGTAAGTCACTTAACTCAAATACAGTTAATTTTCTTGGCTGCCTTCATTAGACTCCGGTGAGACGTAATGGCCATAGGGATGCAATTGCCACACTTGGTAATTTATTTATGCCTCACGCGTTTCGACTGTGTTATTTTCGAAAGCAAAACTTTGTTAAAATTATTTCCCATTTTAATCGATTTGTGTCACTGACATTCGCTACTACATTTCAAACAGAGCTTTAAAATACACGACCCCAGACTATCTTTCCTACAAATTATATACTTACCTTTGTAGGAAAGAGATGTTCTGGGGATATGCATTTTAAAGATCTGTAAAATAGTTTTTATTTGGTTTTTCGCAATATCCATCTTTTTATATCTTGAAATTATGTTCATTTTATTAATATTATTACCGAACTCTGAGCAGTAATCTGGATGCATTATTCAGCAGGTTGCTAGAACACTACAAAGCGTTAACTGAGGGCAGCATGTACTTCCTAACTTTTGCATCGCATCTAACTTAGCGGTTAGGGATGTCATTCAGAAAACGTTTTACAAATTGCACGAAATATGCGACATCGTCAACAAGAATAATATTTTTATGCTGACTAACTTGATCTTAGTTCCCCCTCCAGAGCCAACCTCTCCAACAAAGAGCAGCACTTTCAGCCAATGTCCGTTGGACCAGCCGGCCGCTACGGTCGGGGGTTCGACTCCCCCCTCGGGCACATGGATATTTGTGTCGTCTTTAGTATAAGGTACTTCATAAGTAGTTTGTAAGTTTGGGGACTGATGGCCCGACAGTTGTCCGTTAAGCTTAACAAAAATTTGACATTTTGATATTCCCCCATAGCTCCCCTCTGAAGCTGCTTAGCACTCAGGAAGTTATCCTTTAATATCTCAACACATATCCCACCATTCGATTAATTTTCTTTGTCAACTTTTTGAACTCCTCGTCCCTAATCAGACGACCTAATTTTGAATATCCTTTCGTAGCACCACACAGGGACCGATAGTACAGAAGGTGGTTTGAGAAAAATAGATGTTTGCGAAAATAAGATTTGTTGGCAAACAATCAATCTCGGATCTTTGATATGTGTTTTAGTATCGAAATGCTATATTTCTCATTAATTTAGAATTAGTATAGATCACAAAATTTTCATATATCATCTAGTGTAATTAACGTTAAACTAGAGTCAGAATATACAGAATAGATACGACATGCACCACACACACTTTTACCATCATCTATACTAAGCGTACTTTATAGATTGAGGTTCAGCTCAGTCTGTCCAAGTTGGAAATGTGATAGCTTTGGGAAGTATTTGTGTTTCGAGCTTAATATTTGCTTTACCCTACATATTTTGTCACCAGATTTTTTGCAAGTCATCTGCGAATTGTTGGTAAATGTTGTCTTAATGCACATAACTTGCGGAAAAGACTCCAATGAAGATATGTTGTTTTAAACGTCAGTTCCCGGCAAACATTTTTCGGAATTCACATACGTGTCACCACTCCTCGTTTTCTGCTTTCTGACCTTATTTACTCCTTTTTATCTCTCAAAAAAGGTTTTACCTTTATTGTGTAACTTCTCATTATTGGAAGCTATAACCATCCTCAAGAGATAAAATAAACAGTATTGCTAATGTACCACCTGTTACAAAGAACTAAAGTATTAGTGATATAGACATTAAATTATGTTGGCTGACCTAGATAAACAGAGCAACACAATTTATGCCGTGAGCTTATATTTAAGTGAATATCAAAGAAGTAAGCGAGTCAACTATTTGTAAATGTCAATGTATGTGGGCCTACCAACGGATACATGTGATCACCAAATGGCCAACAAACGTCCGTGTGCAATCTCAAAATGAATATTGTTAAATTTTCCGAACTATTAGGCCGTTGTCTTGTGCGTTTGCTATTAAAAGCCGCGGCGGAGCGGCCGAGCGCATTGAGGTGTTATGTTACGATGCGCTAGGCCGTTCCCGGTCGGAGGTTCGGATCCCCCCTCGGGCATGGATGTTTGTGCCGTCTTTAGTATAAGCTAATCCATCAGTAGTTTGTAGGTTTAGGGACTCATAACCCCGCAGTTAAGTCTCATAAGCTTTACAAACATTTGAATTTTGTTATTAAAACCGAACGGTTCGTCCCCATTTGCGGAGGATATTCTCAAGGGGGATCGTGGCTATTTTGGACGTCCGATACATACCCTGCCTCGTTACTGAATGTAATGGGCGTTCAAAACAGCTACTACCCCCTTGAGAATGTCCGCAGATGGGGACGAAACGTGGGGTTTTAATAACAAATCCACAAGACCGCAGCATAATAACCCGGAAAATTTTAGCTATATTGGCGTTTCCGGCCGTGAGAGTTTACAGTTTATAATCACGAAATCGACGACGGTGTTTTTAGGCGGTTTTCAGCGCCTCACATTTTTCCTTCGGTGTTTCACGTTTTTGTCAGAGTGCGTATACCGATATCTGCAGATATTCGCGTCCGTGCGTACCTCTTAGTTCCTCGAGGGAAAACATTACTTTTTCGGAAAGATTCCTTACAATTGTAGTCATTTACGCAGGCGAGTCTGCAAACGGAAATAACGACATTCTGGCCGTGAGAGTTTAAATTTTATAATCTCAAAACCGACGATGGTGTTTTTAGGCGGTTTTTAGCGGCTCACATCTTTTCCTTCTGTGTGTTTACCAAATGTTCGGTTTCAAATGTTTGTAGATCTTATGGGACTTAACTACGGCGTCATCAGTCCCTAAACTTACGAACTACTTATGAACTAGCTAATGCTAAAGACGGCACAAACATCGATACCCGAGGGGGGATTTGAACCCCGACGGGGAACGGCCTCGCGCATCGTAGCACAGCGCCTCAATGCGCTCGGCTCCTCCGCCGCGGCTGTGTGTTACGTTTTTGTCAGAGTGAGTATACGAATATCTGCAGATTTTGCGCCCGTGCATACCTCTTAGTGCCCCGAGGGGAAATATTACTTTTTTTCGGAAGGATTCCGTACAACTGTAGTCATTTACGCAGGCGAGTCTGATAATGGAAATTTACCGGGCGCTGGGCGCGGTTTTCGTTATAGCAGAGGTTGGAGTGGCAGGGAATTTCGTGCGCGTGCCACACTGAAGAACTACTGTGCTGGACCTGTAGGAGCCGCTTTGGCGAGAGGAGTTCTGCGGAGGGCAGGAACCGGTTCTCTCTGCGTAGTAAACACCTGCCATTATACGCACCGGCACACACAAAATAAAATACTAGTTTCCTTTTGCTTTTACCGTTGCAAAGGCAGGTTCAGCAGCAATCTGACCCTCGCACGTAGCTGTAGTTTGCCCCGCGCTTAAATGCTATATGTACTCCCTGCGTTTACAAAGACGAGGAACGGCACACCGAATGCAGACTTGTCGACGATTTCATAGTTCTATTATCGACAACACTTGGAATCGCTACTGTGCCAAAGAGAAAACCAATACCAGACCAGTAGCTAGTAGTTTTTCTTAAATAAGAAGTGGCCAGTTCTAGTAGGTCCACAATACGGTACCGTCGTGATCACTATGTGAGGATACAGGGTTTTAGGTTAGTAACCTCTTTTGGTCGAACGATAGTTATCATTGATGTGCAGCGAGAGCTGCTGGCAACAATGCTTAGATTAGAACGTTTCTTGTTTGTTGGCCGGTGTGCGGCAGTCTCCCGCCGACCGCAGAACGAGGCGGTAGCATGTCGGCAGTGAGTCCGTAACCTGCGTTTAGTGGTGGCTAAAGTTTTTGCCATTCCGTCGTATCGCATACGGGTTGCAGTTGTATATTGAAATGTTTGTGTGGACTTGTAGACATTCATCGTAGTGGCACGCAGTTATTAAATCAGTGTGTTTAAAGGGAGGAGTTTTTCAACATTTGTCGTTCCATAATAAAGGAAGTTAACAAAGTTTACTGATATGGATCAACCCAGTAATTGTCCGCATCCCATACCATCAAATCATTGGAACAATTATTAAATGATTAAGCATAAAATAGAATGTAACGGCAACTTCGCCCATCGAGGATTAGGTGGACGCAGCGGTGGCGTTACAACTAGAACAATACAATGTGTTTAAAAAAGATTTAGAAGATTTCAGAAAAGGACGTCATCTAGCGTATTTCCAGTTGGAATCATCGACAAATGTTCGTGTATTCATGCAAGTGCGGCACACGTATGAAAACAGAAGTACACTATTCAGAGGAAGTCTCCGTCAAAGTTTCAAGACTCGACTTCTCATGACTTATTCGAATATAATACCGTCTTCTAAATATGTCTCTCATAGGGATCGTGAGACAACATTAGATAACAATACACACAGAAGCGTTTGAATAGCAGTAACGGAAACTATTTACTGCAGAGATATTAGAGTAGATGCTGCGGCTTAACATTATTTGATCACGTGAGGCATGAAATAATTAGAAAAATGGCAGCTACAACCATTAATATGGGTAAAATTAATGATACGAATTATATGACGTTTGCAACGTGTGGAACAGGGAAGGATACCGTTAAAAGCATGAAGACCAGTATTCAAGAAGTAATGGGGAAATTAAGATTGGAAGGAGGTTGGACAGACAAGAATCAGTGACACTTAGGATGAGAGATGCGATAAAGATGAATATATATATACTAGCTGGCACCCGGTGCGTTGCTGCCGCAGAAGAAATAAATAATTGAACACATTTGAAAGTGTCCCTTTCTCTGTACATTACCTCCTCCTCCTCCCTTTGTTCATCCCTCTTCACTTGTCACCATCTTCACTCTCTCATTATCCTCCACTGCCCTCTCTCTGACCGTCTCCTTCCTTCCCTGTCTGTCCGTCTTCTCCTCCACCTACGATGTCCAAGTCACTGGCTTGCAGATTATAATAATTAATATTATTATAACACACATTTACGTGCTGACTTTCATGGTGACAACTCAAACAAGTTGGATGGTTGTTGCAGCTTGCCCTCCGTCTTGCACCTACGGAGGCTTACGAAAGGTAGCCCATGTATTAAATCGGGGTGTAAGCTATCTTCATTCCACATTTCATTCCGTGCAGCCGTTTCAGTGTGAAGAGTATGAAGAGAATGTTATCCCACAGTAAGGTACTCTCCGATATACGCCGTATGGTGGCTTCCTTAAGGTAGCTCATGCGGTTATTCTGGGTATAAGCAATCTCCATTCCAAATTTCATTCAAATCTATCCATCGCTTTCAGCACAAAGGAGTAGCAAACATATTAATCAAAATGTTCAAATGTTTGTAGAACTTATGGGACTTAACTACGGGGTCATCAGTCCCTAAGCTTACAAACTACTTATGAACTAGCTAAGACTAAGGACGGCACAAATATCCATGCCCGAGGGGGCATTCGAATCCCCGACCGTAGTGGCCGTACAGACCGTGACTAGAGCGCCTCAGTCCCCTCGGCCACCGCGGCCGGCAAACATATTAATCCATTGTGAGGTACCCTGCGCTTTCGAAAGATAGTCCTTGTGTTAATCAGGGTCAAGCTACCTCTGTTCCATATTTAATTCATATCCGTCCAGCCATTTCAGCTTGAAGGCTTAAGAAACGAATCAACTAATTGTAGACCGGCCGCGGTGGCCGAGGGGACTGAGGCGCTCCAGTCACGGTCTGCACGGCCACTATGGTCGGCGGTTCGAATCCCCCCTCGGGCATGGATATTTGTGCCGTCCTTAGTCTTAGTTAGTTCATAAGTAGTTTGTAAGTTTAGGGACTGATGACCCCGTAGTAAAGCCCCATAAGCTATACAAACATTTGAACATTTTGAATTAATTGTAAAGCACCCTCCGCCATGCACCATACGAAGTTAATTACAGTATTTCTATAACCTTCGCGCGAGTGCAAGCAATGAGTTGAGGGAGTTTTATCGCAATCGGATGTACGGTATTGCCGTGCTTAAAATACGAATCAAAAGACAAACAAACAATTTTTATATATTAGATATGATACTTCCAAGTATCTTCGGAAAATTTTATGTTCACTTTTAAGACAGACAAGTTTTTCAGATGTAGACAAGCACAGTGTTTCTAGCCCCTGATGATGTCACCACCGTTAGGAGATAAGTCATTAGAAATTTCGCTGGGACCACGACGTACGGCCGTAAAATAAAATTCACCACAGATCAAATTCTCTCACCAGCTGAGCTTGTTCAAATGTTTGTAAATCTATCTGACCAAACTGCGTGGTCATCAGTCCGTAGCTTACAAACTACTTAAACCTAGGTAAACTAATCTACGGACAAACACACACACCCTTGCCCCAGGGAGGACTCGAACCTCCACGGCGACCAACCGCGCGCTCCGCAGCGAGACGCTTTAGACCGCGGCCAGCTGAGCTTGATATGTCCGTTTGCAGCTAGCTGTAACATCTAAGATCTGCAGAACTCCGGACATTACTGTTGTGAGTCAGAAGAACTGTAAAGGAAATTCCTGGGTCGGGGGCGCTTACCTGACGACTAGTAAATACGGGACGTAAATACGACGCGATGACGCGCTCCGGCGGTCGGGTTGCGTGGACGCCGCGGTAGCGTTCTTTTTTCCTCTTTGATGATTATTATTGCCGCCGTCTGGAATGGAGATCGAGGCCGCGTCTCGTGGAAAACTCCGCGACCTCTCCAGTCTCGACGGCGGGCTCTCCGCAGAACAGGTTGCCGGCTGCGGAAATCCCAGAGGTCTCCAACTAGCGACTCGACCGCGGCCTGAGCTCAGCTGAAGTGCGCAACGGGCGTTCCCTGCGCATCGCCTCCCTGACATACATGTCTTTGCTGCCGTTACTTTCCTCCCAGCACAGGGCCATGGGACCCACCTGTCATCTTCTAATATATAAAGAAGAGTGTCCGTACGGTTCATCCACATCTACATAATCTACATAGATACTCTGCAAATCACATTCAAGTGCCTAGCAGAGGGTTCATGAACCACTTTCATAACTTTTCTCTACCGTTCCATTCTCTAATAGCGCGCGGGAAGAAAGAACACCTAAATCGTTCCGGTTTCGATCTGATTTCTCTTATTTTATTGGGATGGTCATGTCTCCCTAAGTAGGAGGGTGCTAGCAAAATATTTTCACATTCAGAAGTAAAAGTCGGTGATTGAAACTTCGCAAACAGATCACGCCGCAATGAATAACGTCTTTCTTTTAATGATTTCCACCCCAATTCGTGCAACATTTCCGTGACGCTTTCCCCCCCGTAACGTGATAAAACAAAACGAGCTGCCCTTCTCTGAACCTTCACAATGTCTTCCGTCAGTCCCACCTGGTGAGGGTCCCACAAGGGGCAACAGTACTCCAGGAGAGGACGCACAAGTGTGATGTAGGCAGTCTCTTTGGTGGAGCTGGTGCATCTTCGAAGCGTTCTGCCGATGAAACGTAATCTTTGGTTCGCCTTCCCCACAATATTTTCTATGTGTTCTTTCTAGTCAAAGTTGTTCGTAATTGTAACTCCTAGGTACTTTTGGTAGAATCTACGACTTTAAGGTTTGACTGATTTATCGCGTAATTGAAGTTCAGCGGATTTCTTTTAGTGGTCATGTGTATTACTTCACACTTTTCTTTATTTAGTGTCAATTGCAAATTTTCGCACCATGCAGAAATTTTGTCTAAATCGCTTTGCAGTTGCTTTTGATCCTCTGTTGACGTGTTGCATACAAATCTACAGTTTTGTTCCAATTTTTATGAAATTCTGTACACGGAAGTCGGGCACTTGTACGAACTGGAGTAGGCTAGGGTCACGCAAGCCGCTAAAGTTAGTTCACGAGATATGACGTCATCAACAATGAGATGCGCGGAAAACTGCTGCACTAAGCGACAGTGCTGCTCATTTTCTGCTAAACCACTGAACCCATTTCAACCAGATTTGGTTACGTGGTTACGTGAGATAACAATAGCTGTAGGAATGAGAACTACATACGACACATGGTTCAGGAGATATAACGTCATAAAAAATAAGAGTTGCAAGTTCAAATGTTCAAATGTTTGTATAGTCATTTTTTTTCGTCGTCCTTAGTTGGATATGAGTTGGCAACACTAAATATTGTAAACAAAAGTTCAAAAACGGGTACACAGTGAAGTGGTGATGCAAGGGTTTTCATCAAGACCGAAAATACCACATTCAACTGAAGACCTCACAAACATCTCCATGAAGACGCACATGGAATAAAACAGAAAAACCGCCACTGATGATGCTTCATAAATAAAGAAGCGAAACGCGTATGGCACACAAAAAACGCCTTTCAATTAGTTGCTAAAGACGGTAATACACGTCCACCAGTTTGTGTAGTCTATGGGACTTAACTACGGATCATCAGTCCCTAAACTTACAAACTACTTATGAACTAAGACTAAGGGCGGCGCAAATATTCATGCCCGAGGGGGGATTCGAACCCCCGACCGTAGTGGCCGTGCAGACCGTGACTGCAGCGCCTCAGTCCCCTCGGCCACCGCGGCCGGCAGAGTTGCAAGAAACTGTCACATAATGCGCTGAAACTTTGTTTGTAGATGTAGATCAGGGGTTCCCAAAATTTTTTGTGTCTTAGACCTCTTTCCAACTTTTCTGCCCTGTGTAGACCCCCTACCTTTTGTGTATTTAATACTTTGCGAATTTCTAAGTTGAAATGTGTTTTGTCGCCTGATGTGGTACTACTAACTTTGATAACTTTAAGATTTTAATTATTATAAATTTATTGATTTATTTAAATAACACAAATGTATTTGTAACAAAACTGATACAGGCTTTTAATGGGAAGGATTTGGCTGATGTTTTTTGGTGAATTATCAATGTTTGGTTTCAGTTTTGCTAGGTTTAATCGTAAATCTCCTCTTTCAGCGATTTTCAGCCTGTTTCCTCTTTTTGTAAGATGTTTGGCAACAGTTCTGTAACCTCTTTCTACCAGATATGAAGTTCTATAAAAAACGTTCTTGCGATAGTCCATAATAAATGATAAGTAACAGGTATGTCTCTCTGGTGCCAGAATATTCATTTCTAAATTGGACCTTAAGTTTTTCAGTAGTGCTTATTCCGACGAGTTCTTCTGGAAGTGCGACGTCCGTCTCTTACATATCACAATGTGGATTGAAAGTCCACTGCGATATTTCCATACTCAAAACATCCTCAAATCTCTTTTCAACGTCTGTGTGAAAGACATTTAAATGTTGAAAATAGGTTGAAACATCATCTTCACAGTTTTTCTGTGACAAATTGGGAAACTGCGCAAAATTCTCATCGCCCGATTCGTCATATTTGTCTAATCTGCCCCCCTCTCCCGTCCCAAAAATAAATAAATAAATAAATAAAATCTTACTACGCGCCTACAGCAGGAGACCGAAAATAAAGAATTCCTCCACTCTCTCGCTTAGTCGGTGAAGCGAATAGTGACACACAAAGGATCACGCTTAAGCACTCTGAATTTTGGTTGTGATCTTCCAAAATGTGAGAGACTATCGTGAACCACCATTTACAACAAAGAGACCCTCAAATTATTTTTCCGCTGTCGTGGACCCCTTCCAGGTAGTAATAGACTTTTTTTTAAATTATTTATTATGGGGGTCATCAGTCCCTAAACTTACAAACTACTTATTAACTACTTACGAACTAGGACGGCACAAATATCCATGCCCGAGGGGGGATTCGAACCCCCGACCGTAGTGGCCGTGCTGACCGTGACTGGAGCGCCTCAGTCACCTCGGCCACCGCGGCCGGCCTGTAATAGACTCTGGGGGTGTTTATAGACCACTTTCGGAATCACTGTTGTAGATGAAATACACTATATGAGAATGACAATATTTAGCGAGTTGCAACAAACTTTAAAACAGCGCCGTCCGCCTCACATTCCCACAGGTCGCACTGTACGATATCGTCCACGTCTTCTTATATTCGCAATTTCGGATTCCCGCGGCTACGATAATAACGTCCGACCTTGTATGGGAATCCGAAATGGCGAGTTTCAAACGGTATGGACGATGGGGGCGCTACTGCGACATGTGAGAATATGAGACGGACTGGAAGCGGATAGCCAAGTGTTACGGCGACCGCTGGCCCGAAGCGGGATATCCAGGTTCGAATCCCGACCCGGATAAAATTCTCTCTTCTCGCCACCACTACTTGGTATTAGTATCCTAGTGCAGCTAAAGTCGTTTCTATCCTTCCTCAAGCGAACGAGGTGTGGTGGTGTTCTTTGGTATATATCCGACATCACACTAATCTATGTCAATGTACTTTGAGCAGTTACTATGTGCTACGTTGGCGTTGTGCGTTGCATGTTATGTATGTCAATACCACATTAAATGTACATATGCCATCGTTCGTTCTCTGTCTCAGTGTAATTGGACTCTGTGTCATCTCTTTTTATCTGACCCAAAAGGTCTCAGACACCCTGTGTTTTTCAGTGTTGTTTGTCTTCCAATAGCCGCGGCCGAGCACATTGAGGCGCTATGCTGCGATGCGTGAGACCGTTCCCCATCGGGGATTCGAATCCCCCGCTGGACATGAATGTTTGTGCTGTGTTTACTATAAGGTAGTTCATAAGTAGTTTGTAAGTTTAGGGACTGATGACCCCGCACTTAAGTCCCTTATGATTGACAAACATTTGAACGTTTATCAATAAAATTCTTTCGGGTATGAAACCGCGTCGTCATTTTATAAATTCCACCGACGTTTCGGCCACTGTTGCAGGCGGCCTACATCAGGTTCTGTGTCTGACAACGTCGGTGGAATTTATAAAATGACGACGCGGTTTCATACCCGGAAGAATTTTATTGATAGTGACAACAGCCGCGGAAGCTTACGTTTGCATTTGAACATTTGTCTTCAAATAATGCTCTCGTAGGGATTCAAAATAATAGCTGCAGCATAGAGAAAGTCCGTATATTATGTGATTAGGAAGAGCACTAGTGAAATATTTAGTTTACCTGATTAACTGGGATAACCACGTAAAAATCAATATTACACATGGTAACTCCGAAGGGTTGTCGAAAACAGTAGTGCATTTTTAAAGGAAATCACACTCAAGGCAGTAGTACGAACAAATATTACGTACTGTTCCATTTTTGTGAGTATTTATAACATGTACCTGACTAAAGGCATAGACCTAATAAATTCAGAAAGGTGCACAGATAGGATCATAACAGAACGCTCTCATAATACATGGGAATTCTTTGAAGAAAGTCGATATGATTCTCACAGATCTCTTAGCTAGATTTAGAAAACCTGTATTCATAGTCGACCGTTTGACCTTTATGCTGACATTACAGACAGACGTAGGAAGCTATTTTCCCCTCGGTAAGCGAATATAATAGGACAGAAAATCAATAATGTTCTGACTACGTATTTGCTGCCCCCTCCCGTAGCACACTATCTTCCGTTGCAAAACGTTGTTCGTGTATTCCTTTCACCAGTCGACACACGATCGAACTATTCCGGGTGCTTGGCCGATGCAAACGTGTTTCGTTGCCAACTCACTGGAGTGCCACCGTGACAGCGCGCCGTTTGCGTTTCCACTGCAAAGCAAAGTAAACAAATGAAAGAGATCTCTTTAAAAATGTCCGATTGCATAGCCCAGTTGTCAGTGTGCCTGACTACTAAGCGGAGGACCCGAGTTTGACTCTTGATACTTTCCTTGTTGGGAGGAGTGGTAGGTTACGCATTCGGCCTCTTGATGCCAACCGAGGAACTACTTGAATAACAAACAGCGGTGTCAAGATCTACAGAGCAGGCAACGGCCGGGAGAGCGCTGTGGTGGCCAGTTTAGTGATGCTACTGTTTCCCACCTGTAGATGACGTACATGAGCATAGCGCATCCGAATGACGCGACACAGCAGAGGATGATACGGTGATCGATCGGTTCCGAACGGAAACACACAAGTAAATTAATTTCACACTCTGTCGGTATTTCCACACAGTCGCGAAACTCCTTGTGGAAAATGTGCGGCTGAAGCGATGCTAGCGCTCCAAGCGGCGAGTAGGGAGTAGCAAAAGAATGACACGATACAAAATGAGTAGTTGCTATTTTTCATAATGTTACTTTCTTTATTTTCTAATCTATAATTTTGTTGTGAATTTTCTAATACAATTACACGGCTATTCAAAATGAAGGAACAGATTTCAAAAATTTATTGCTTTCAAACAATGAAAGATAGACACACAATTCAAACGTCCTTGGAAAGAGAAAATATCATTTTTTTTATGTATCAAATACGAACACCAAGTGTTACATGGTAAATATTGAAACAGTGGCTCATATCTTGCCACACATAAAGCAGATGGTTTCTTGTTATCAAATTCACAGACTCAACAACATGATATAGCAGAATTTCGAAGGTGTTAGGAAACAGTGGTATGAGAAACACATAAACCCACAGATAAAAGTCACAAGGTGTGAGGTCCGGGAACGTGGACGGCCATGGTTGATGAAGCTGATCATCTGCTGCTCCTTATCCAATCCAACACCCTGGAATTACCACGTCGTGCCTGGAACACTTAATAGGATCCGCACAGGCCATGGCGTCTGTGCTGAAAACCTTGAAAGGAAAGGCTTCATCCTTCCAGTGTGACAATGGAAACTAGCTTCAGAAAATCAACCCCACTGTTACAAGCTGCTGCAGAAGAGCTTATCAAGGAAATCTGTTTCACGTAGAAACTTTACACTATTGTCCGTTCAGGAACACTGGAATTATGGTTCCATCTTTTGCAGTTTGGAAGATATAAATCAATGAAAACTGTCCTTTCTTTTTTTAATAATCCTGTATGAAAACTTCATTCACGTAATGTTACTGCTTCTGTTAATGGTAGTCTATAACAAAATGTCAGTGCTGTGTAATTCACATGGATTGGCCGCGCGGGAGTGGCCGAGAGCTCTAAGGCGCCTTGCTGTGGGGTGCCCGGTTGCTCCCCGTCGGAGTTTCGAGTTCTCTCTCGGGCATGGGTGTTTGCGCTGCCCTTAGCATAAGTTAAAGTAGTTTATAAGTCTAGGGACTGGTGATCACTCCAATTTGGTCCCATAGCTTTGCAGATATTTGAACGTATGGCTCGCAATATCTGAGTCGTAATTGTATCGTTTAAAAACATAATAAAAATGGACCTTGATATGCTCAAGTTCGTACTTTCACGTTCAAGAGTTTTCGGACACTAATATTTTTCAAAACTAGATTTCTTGGAGATATGGTTCTATATCTTCTTACAAACGCTCTTTTCAGTTTGGTCTTGCTTCTGAGCTTTTTTAGCTACTTCGCAAGTATATACTTACAAACTACCTTATACTAAAGACAACACATCCATGCGCGAGGGTGGATTCGAACCCCCGACGGGAAACGGTCTCTCGCATCGGAGCATAGCGCCTCAATGCGCTCGGCCACTACCCCACCGTGCGCAGGTATCAAATAGAATATCTGCAAGAATATGACGTGCTAATATTAAGTTCATACACGGACATATTATTTATTTGTAGCTACTTACTCACTTTTTCGAACTAGTAGGTAACAGCCAAAATATGTCAGACGTATAATCTTCGTGACAATGGGATACAAAAGTAAACTGGGTCTACCGAAATAATTAACTGCAATCGGAAACGTTCAAAGACATTAATTTTATAAAAAAGGTTAAGGATTTGCGATTCTCATTAAGAGACGAAGTTTCGAAGGGAATGAATTATTAAAGGTTTTCTTTCATGCCTAACAGTGTAAGTAACCAAACTAAATGAAACAGTTATTAGTAACAGTATTCCTTTACTTCCCAGCAAATGAGGAATTTCCCGATTACAATTGTTAGCGCCACGAATGCTCAAAAATACGTTGGTATTTCGAATGTGCTGTTGCACTCTAGATACACATTCAGTACACAATCGTTTCACGTTACGTTTTTGCGACACAGTCTGTTTGTGCCGCTGCAGTTGCAGAAGGCCATCATATAGCGAGTCACGAAACTCCCAGTAAGTTTAGGGGCAGTTTTTATTTTCGGCCTTTGAGTTACGGTAAGGAGAAGGCTGTCCGCCTGGCATGGAGGCGGTACAGGGCTTCAGGTAGCGACCGACGCGCGCGCCATCTGTCCGCCGCGGGCTAAACCTACAGAGGCAGTTCACGCCCGAAGCTTCCGCCACACTTTGCAGCCTGTAATGATGGAAACAGGCCCAGATCACGTAAGATACAGCCAATGGAACAGAAAGGGATTTACCTGCTCTAAGAAACAAACATTATACTGTACTCACTGTGCAGTCGTATGTTATTACACCGCTATGAATATATTGTCTGGTCAATTAAACGTCGATAGTGCTGGTTTTAAATGTATTATTTCTTTTACTTCCGATTTTTGCATCAAAATCTTATAATACCAGAGAAACGCGAGTTTTACTTTCTGGTACTGACTAGCTGAGTGAGTCCAGTAGAGTTAACAGCAGTTAAAATGAGAAGTATCGAGGAACTGGAGAGGACCGTATTCCGCTTGCAAGGCATGTCACGCGGTTAGAAGATCAAGTCTGCCGGCCGGGAGTGTTGGCTCGCTCCTGTAATCCAAGCTACTGGGAGGCCGTTGTGTGGGAGAAATCCGCGAAACACCTGCGGATTCGGTCGTCTCATGAGCTCAGGAGCGTCCGCGGTGCCGTCGCCGATCTCTGGATTCTCTACCTGGATGCATGTGCCGAGAACTTCGGCGAGTTTAGCCCAGCGTTAGAGAAGACGAAAAACTCATCGGGAAACCGACGCCATGTTGATTCCTCCAGAATCGAATTACGACGAAATGTCCGACTTTAAACGACTTAAATGTCAGTCCGAAACAATGATCGCAATGATCGGGATTCACTGCGAAAGCAGCTCTTCGTGAAGACGAACTTCGAGATCAACGAGCTGAGGTACTCGGCGCGCATCTACGTCGAGAACAGAGGGAACTGGCGGCACCGTTCCACCACACAACAATTTTTTTCCCTCTTTCAATTATCGCAGTCAGTACCGTCTTTTCTTCCTCTTCCTCCTTTCTCCATATTTTCCCTCTCTATATTTCCTCCTGCACCTCCTCAGAGCATCAGTAAAAATGTGACGGCAGCACACTCACTCATGCACCCTCTGAAATATTATGTAGACAGTGATGTTGCTATTATTTTGTAAATGGAGTGAGGTGGTGCAGATGTAACATACTGGGCTCGACTAGCATACGGGAGGACGATGCTTCAAATTTACCTCCGGCTATCCTGATTTAGGTTTTCAGTTATTTCCCTAAATCACTCCAGGCACGGTTCCTCTGAAAGGGCACTGCTGATATCCTTCATTATCCTTCCACAAATATCCGAATATCTCTAATGGCCACTCTGTCTACTGTCATAGCGCATAGAACATTTGCTGCATTCAGCAGACATGATAACTAATGAAATCGTCGGAGCTTCGACTCCTCCCTCGGGAATGAGTGTTTGTGTTGTTCTTAGGTTACGTTAGTTTCAGTAGCTTTTAAGCTTAGGAACCGACAATCACTGCAGACCTTAAAAACATTTTTTTGAACTAATGACAGACACAACAGCTGCAAGTGTTTACCTCTGCTACACGACAAGGTCACTGAAACCAGGAAGTGTTTGCGGAAGAAACTTTCGTTATGACGAGTGGAAGATTTTATCTGATAGTCACCTTTGCCAGTTTGTTCTGCCGACCCTGTAGTGACATTAGTACACTGACAGTGTTCTAAACTGACGACATACGATGGGGGTCTGCTATGGGGCTTCTGACATGACGAGCAGTGCCTTATGTAAGTGTATTGTATTATGATGTAAAGCTTGTAAAACTGAATTTTAGTAGTAAGTTACATCGGGCTTGATATATCTCTTGACAGCAGCAGAGACATACGTATTTTAATTAAGTGTGAAAGCAAATGTGGCATCATTAAGAAAGCGAAACCTAACTGAGGTTTTATAATGTAGTGGCTGTCCCTACCTGCTTTTACTGAAGTGAGTCATCGTTTATGACAGAAAGGTGAAAGCCACGTATGCTAAAAATAGCTGAAAAGAAGTAGCAAACGTATTTAAAACAATGTTGTAACAGGGGTCGTTTTAGAAATGAAGATGCTGAAGAAGAGTTGCAAAGCCGCGCGGGAGTAGCCGAGCGGTCTGGAGCGCCACGTTGCGGATCGCGCGGCCTCCCGCGTCGGGGTTCGAATTATCCCTCGGGCATGGATGTTTGTGTCGTCTTTAGTAGAAGTTAGTTTGTAAGTTTAGGGACTGATGACCCCGTAGTTAAGTCCCTTAAGTTCTACAAAAATTTGAACATTTTGAGTCCCATAAGCTTTACAAGATTTCGAAGAGTTGCAAATATATATACGAAATTATACAATACAAGTACAAAACAAATATGAAGGCATGTGGAACGTTTATGGGAAAGAAGATTACCAAAAGCAGCAAGTACAAGTCAGTGGGAACAAAACGTGTGCGAAGAACAGAGAAAAGTTGGGCAATAACTCCTTAAGAGCCTGAAAGGTCATTACGGCCTTATCCTTGGTGGGAATAATTATATTAACAACTTTCAGTACTCGAAATAGTGTGCGATTTTGTGTCCACTTTGTGAAGTAAATCTCTGTCTTTTGGAAAATCCAGTGCAAGCTACTGGTTTGTTCTGTCTTATGCAAGCGACGCGGTATTTGTATGGTTCATACTTTTAACAAAATTTAATTGCATAATTATTTGACTTTTCCATCGGTGCTTCGCAGAACACGAAAGAAATATTTGAAAAACGATCACTTCCTAATATTCTGTAAATATTATTTATTTGCTCACTAAGCGGCTTTTCGGGTTCTTAGGTCAACTTCAGGTAACTATTCAATGTCGGAGAGACAGAAAATAACTTTCGTATTAGTCAGCGATCTCTGTACAACAAAATTTAATTGCATAATTATTTGACTTTTCCATCGGTGCTTCGCAGAACACGAAAGAAATATTTGAAAAACGATCACTTCCTAATATTCTGTAAATATTATTTATTTGCTCACTAAGCGGCTTTTCGGGTTCTTAGGTCAACTTCAGGTAACTATTCAATGTCGGAGAGACAGAAAATAACTTTCGTATTAGTCAGCGATCTCTGTACAACTGGGACGTATAACTCTGATCCCTAAGCGGAGAACTACACAGTGCCAGCAAATTTACAAGTTTTTCCACTTAGTTTTTCATTATCCGCCATCTTTTAATTTCGCAAACAGATTTTCATCAGTCTGTGCGTGACAAAGAATTACTTACTTAATCTTGTTTCGAACTTTACGTCAACGTGTAACGTAATAAAAAGCTAGCGCTGGAGCCGAATCGAAACATATTTTTTTTCATATTGTAGTAGCATTTCATAGCAGGCATATTTGAAATAAATGGTCAAATGTTTGTATAGCTTATTGGACTTAACTACGGGGTCATCAGTCCCTAAACTTACAAACTACTTATGAACTAGCTAATCCTAAGGACGGCACAAATATCCATGCTCGAGGGGGGATTCGAACCCCCGACCGTAGTGGCCGTGCAGACCGTGACTGGAGCGCCTCAGTCCCCTCGGCCACCTCGGCCGGCGGCATATTTGAATTTGGAAAGAAACGAAATATAAACATTTGTAACTAGCCCGCTCAGACACATGAAATTCAACATCCAAGTAATAGAGAGATCACTGGAATCAGTCTACATAACATCTTTGTAAATCACGTGTTATTTTATCTGTTGTCACCTGAAGCGGGCATAAGAAGCCTAGTTGACTAATGATGGTAAAAATGTATTTGAAGAGCATTAGGAAGTGTTTCCGTTTTTAATTATTTACGTTACTGTTGGCCAAGCGTTCAAGATGTCACAAACTCTAGCGAAACTCCACTCCCGCCGAAATCCTGCATCAAACTTTCTCTATGACGAACAGCTGAGGCGAATGGTTGTATGCATTTAGTAGTTGGATTTCGTGGTTGACAGACTATGCTCCAGTGTTCTACGTGTCAACGATAGGGCCATCCGTCGCCTGGCGACGTTATTTCTGATTCCTTTCCTACTCCTCCCATGGTGATAATAGAGAACAGAAAATTAATATTGAAGCCAAATCGCACTGAGTCGCGTTCTTTCATTTTCATAACCAACCGTTCCAACTCTACACTGCATACAAATCACATTTGACACACAACAGGGACTGATGACCATTGTAGTTTAGTCCCCCCTAAAACAACACAACACACAACAGAGCCGGCCTTAGTGGCCGAGCGATCTGCGGCGTGCTAGTCATGGTCTGCACGGCCGCTGCGGTCGGGGTTTCGAATCCACCCTAGAGCATGGATGTTTGTGCCGTCTTTAGTATAAACTAGTTCATAAGTAGTTTGTAAGTTTAGGGACCGCTGACCCCATAGTTAAGTTCCATAAGGTCTACAAACATCTGAACACACAACAGATGTATACCGAACGTACTATACAGAGAAACGGTATTCCACAAAAATACAGTAAGAGTGGGTTTTACATTTCAGAAGGCTTCAAGTCCTATGACTTGAACCTGTATGTTCTTCCAGTCACGTACAAACTGGCAGTGTTGTCGTCATGTCGTCGTGTTGACAGAGGATAGCGCCCCTTTCCAGTTTCGCAGGAAGTTATTAGCAGAGCCTGCAAATAACAGTCGTAGTTGCGTGCTCGCTGGACATGAGGGTATCCCCGCCGTTTCATAAGCGCTCCTGTAGTGACGTAACCTGTCCGTTGAAAGTAGCAGTGACTTGCTCTCTTCTTTCTCTCTTCCGTCTAAGTAGCTTCTCGCCAAACTGTTAGGTTACTTTTGTGGGAGCCCTTAGCTAGCGGTTGTAACCCTATAGCACAACTGCATCAGCCGCCGTGAAGGAATTCCAGCAGGTCATTTTATTATCTTGAATGGATACTTTTCGCACACCACTATGTCCGCTCACTTTTTAAAATTGTGGCGAAGTACTTTACCAACATAGTAGCCGAGCGGTCTGCGGCGCGCCAGTCACAGTCTGCACGGCCGCTACGGTCGGCGGTTCGAATCCTCCCTCGGGCATGGATGTTTGTGTCGTGTTTAGTATAAGGTAGTTCATAAGTAGTTTGTAAGTTTAGGGACTGATGAACCCGCAGTTAAGTGCCTTAAGCTTAACAAACATTTGGACATTTTGAAAAGTGGACGGCAGATGAGTATCTACATCTACATAAATACTCATTAAGTCACAGTGAAGTGCGTAGCCGCGGCGGAATGGATGTGCGCAATGAGGCGCCGTGCTACAATGCGCGCGGCCGTTCCACATCGGAGGTTCGAGTCCTCCCTCGGGCATGGGTCTTTGTTTTGTTCTTAGGTTAAGTTAAAGTAGTTTGTAATTATAGGGACCGATGACCACTGCAGTTACGTCCCATAACTCTACAAACATTGGAACTTCTTTTTTCTTCTCTTCGTTCTTTCTTTTTTTTTTTTTTTTTTTTTTTCTTTATGTAAATGCATTACAGAGGGTTCATCGAACCGTTTTTATGATATTTCTCTACAGTTACATTCTCTAATGGCTCGCGGAAAAGAGGAACATCTAAATCTTTCCAGTTTTCGATCTGGTTTTTATTGTTTTATTACGATGATCATGTCTCCTTATGTTGGTTGGTGCTAACGAAATGTGGCATTCGGAAGAGAATGTTGGTGAAAGAAATTTTGCAAGTATATCTAGCCGCAACGAATAACGCCTTTTTTTTTTAAAATGATTTCCACCCCAAATCGTGCATTATTTCCGTGACAGTCTCTCGCCGGTATCGCGATAACGCAAAACAAGCTGCCCTTCTCTGAACTTTCTGTACGTCGTCCGTCAGTCAGTATGAGAAAAGTTATACCGGATTCCATTAACAGAGATCTACTTAGTGCATGGATAACTTGCGTCTTAGCTGTAGATCTGCTTCTCTAGAGGAAATTTATGTCAGAGTCGCATCCTTTGTATTGGCATCACATAGCGCATCAAACCCCTAGCAAGCCTCATCACTAATACGGCAACAACCGTAACAGGGCGGTAACATTTCTTCGGAAAGACTGATGAAGAGGCAACGTTAGAATATTCAGAATGAACGAAACTTCTGAAGTGTCACATTTCTTAACCTCTGCAATTACCTCATCGACTTATTCGAAGATCTCACTGTTAATTTCTGCGAATTTCTTACCGATATGCCGATAGTATCACAACTTGGCCTATTTATAATAATTATAGAAATTATTCTTAGTGCAATGCCGTGTGGTCTAAGGCGTCATGCTACGGACTGGGTGGCCGTTCCTGCCAGACGTTAGAATCCTCCCTCGGGCGGGCGGGAGTGCGCGTGTGTGTGTGTGTGTGTGTGTGTGTGTGTGTGTGTGTGTTCTTAGCAAAAGTTAGTTTAAAAGGTCAAATGACCACTGCTGTTACGCCCAATAGCATTACAAACATTTGATTTGACCATTTGATAATCCTTCCACTTTGAAGATCGTGAATTTTCTTCTAGAGTTGCGGAAAAATATATCCGAGTATGAAATCGTCTTGCGCTTCTGTTCTTTCAGTTTTGTATGTTTAACTGTTGTTATAAATTGTTATGAAAGATGTAGGTCACTTATTATTGCTTGGAACCTAACAATCTTCGATACAGCTATAGCCCATTCACATGGACGGACTGATACAGATTAGTAAATTTACGAATAAGAAAATAATAAAAAGGATACAATCATTCTGTTACGAATCATCCGTTTAAAACTACTTAATGAATCATAATAATTTACTTCTTCTTGTACAGCGAGAAAAATTTCTTTCTGGAAACATCCCCCAGGATGTGGTTTAAGGCAAATCTTCACAATATTCTTACTTCCAGGAGGGTTCGCAGGAGAACGTTTGTGAAGTTAGGCTCCTCCTCCTCCTACTTTCTCTTCCTCCTTCCTCGGTTAAGGTTGCAATTTATAATAATTTTAATGGATTACTAGTATCGCCTAAGTTGTTAGTAATCTTAAGATCATAGGATAAGAACAATTTCTGTTGTACAAAATCTACCTTGTCAAAAAGGTTTAAGCACGCGGCATACTCTGTAAATTGTGATTCGCCAGTCTTATATAATACTTGAAAGTGGCCCGTCCGGTTAGCCGCGCAGTTTAAGGTAGCGTATCCGGGACGAGAAGGTGAGCCAACCCCGAAACGAATCCGTTCGGCGTATTAATGACGAGGGTCGGTGTGACGGTCAGCCCCCATGTGGTTTTAGGTCGTTTCCCAAAAATCACTAGCACTAAGTGAACACCGGGCTGGTACCCAAGTCACGCAGCACTTGCAATATTCGTAAACATTTACATTTCCTCCCGAGAGGGCGGGGGGAGGAGATTTATACTGGCCATAAAAATTGCTACACCAAAAAGAAATGCAGATGATTAATGGGTATTCATTGGACAAATGTATTATACTAGAACTCACATGTGATTACATTTTCACGCAATTTGGGTGCATAGATCCTGCGAAATCAGTACCCAGAACAACCACCTCTGGCCGTGATAACGGCCTTGATACGCCTGGGCATTGAGTCTAACAGAGCTTGGATGGCGTGTACAGGTACAGATGCCCATGCAGCTTCAACACGATACCACAGTTCATCAAGAGTAGTGACTGGCGTATTGTGATGAGTTTCTCTGCCACCATTGACCAGACGTTTTCAGTTGGTGAGAGATCTGGAGAATGTGCTGGCCAGGGCAGCAGTCGAACATTTTCCGTATCCAGAAAGGTTCGTACAGGACCTGCAACATGCGGTCGTGCATTATCCTGCTGAAATGTAGGGTTTCGCAGGGATCGAATGAAGGGTAGAGCCACGGGTCGTAACACATATGAAATGTAAGGGCCACTGTTCAAAGTGCCGCCGATGCGAACAAGAGGTAACCAATAAATGTATGCTTTGATTTTCGTGCAACCGTCGTTACTCTTGCTTGCCAAAAAATGAAAGGGGGCAAATGTAACAATACAAAATAAATTACGCCATTTTCGCAACCATTGCTCGTCCCCTCTGGTCAGTGGAATAATTTTTTTAAACCCCTCATATGCATATCGCTGGCCGGAGCGGAGGAGACAAAATCAAATTAATTGGGATTCAGCTTCTGTTTCGAGAGGACATCGTCGTATCATGTAAGTGTGGTCCACCGATTATTATTATTATTATTAAAAAATTTATTTCAGTTTACTTATTGCATTTTTTGATTTATCACTACCTCCCTTTTTGTTTAAATATTTAATAAATTTGGTTGCTTTCATTAATAAATTGGCAGTTAATGTGCACAACAATGTCGGACCACCATTACAGTCTAAAATCAATGATTCATGTTTAATTACCTTTCCACCGGAACCCATCATAAAGAACCAAAAGTTTTTTCACATTTCTTTCGAAGTCCGATGCTTTGATACATATAAATTCAGCGCCACGCGCCCCGTTGAAATATTATCTAGTATAACAAAATCCGGTCCGACATTATTACATAATGTTGGCTACCAATTCTTATTACGGCACCAAGTGTACTTACTTGTAAACAGCTTAAGAATTTCAGAGCCTACAAGAGTAATAAAATTCCCGCCCATGCTGAAATTCCTTAAGTACGTGTATGTCTTAAGTGTTTTATAACGTTGCCTACTAGGATTGCTGCTCGTAAAGCTTATGGGACTTAACTACGGGGTCATCAGTCCCTAAACTTACAAACTACTTATCAACTAGCTTATCCTAAGGACGGCACAAATATCCATGCCCGAGGGGGATTTGAACCCCCGACCGTAGTGGCGGTGCAGACCGTGACTGAAGCGCCTCAGTCCCCTCGGCCACCGCGGCCAGCTGCCTACTAGGACCCCATTTATTCTAAATTCTACCAATCTCATTATATCGTTATTTCATTTCCGTTACATTCTTCACATTCAGGGTTAATTTTCCCCTTGATCAATATTTATTTTGTATTTTTATTTTCACGAAACCCACCAATATCTGACTTCGGTTACGTAACAATTATTCAACTTTATTTTGCTGTCCCGGTAGTTTACGTAACCCGCAGGTAGCGTTATAGGACATGTCCGAAAGAACAGACGCCATATCAATCTTCATCTGTTAGTATCTAGAGTAAGTCTGATGGTCATGTGTGCCAAAATTTGCTAAAAATTTTCGAATATTTATCTGAGGCGAACTTGGTTACCAACCCAGTAATTATTTAGCTTGCGCGGTTCACCGGCCCTCGTCATGAATTCAATGAGGGGCAGAAACAGCCTGTTAATCTGCTCATCTACCTGTACAAGCCTGCATATCATTTCTGTAAATATAGGTAGAGTGTCTGCTCTTTCGAACATCGGTGATACAGTCGTAAATTTAAGAATTTGAATCCGATCTAGCTGAGGGGAAAAAATAGATACTGCGATCGCCGGTCCAAAGAGGGGAATCCGGCTTAAAACCCTGGTCCAGCACAAATTTTCGACTTCGCAAATGAATTTATTTCAGTCCACTGTAACAATCTACATGTTTTTAAATCTCTTTGTTTGTAAATCTATCGGACCAAACTGCGTGGTCATCAGTCCGTAGCTTACAAACTACTCAAACTAAGGTAAACTAACCTAAGGACAACACACACACACACAGATGCCTCAGGGAGGACTCGAACCTCCGACGGCGAGCAAGCGCGCGCTCCGCAGCGAGGCGCCTTACACCACTCGGCTGCTCCACCTCAGCTTTTAAATTTGGAATTCCTTTCTATAATACTGTGTCGCTGCAGGCGTGTTTTTGGAGTGCGGATACTTTGGACAACAGGACGGTGGAGTTGGAGGCCACCGCTTCCCCTGTTAATAGTATGCGGAAGGAAGGAGCTCCAAGGGTGCCCTCTCTACCCGTCAACAAGGATTTGAGGCTTTCGCCAAGCGGATGTCATTAGAAGTGGAATATTTCAGCCGGCAGCAAACAAGGCGAGACAACGCCCTAGCACAGTGCGGCAGCGCGCTGTTTGTCTGCTTCTGTTCTGAGAATGAGGAGGTGAAGCCTGCACTCTGCTCACAAGAAGGAGAACGATTTCCAACTGGGAGGGAAACGGGGAGGCAGTTCGCAGGACACAGAGAAAGCTATCGCCCGTCCAAACTAAGTTGTGTGTTTGATGGGAACTTCTGTGAAAAGGGAAATTAACTGTCGTAATCGCACCGAATTTCACCTTAGCGCAGACAGTAGCTCCTCCCGCCAATTGCCAGCACATTGGTGGTCAACAGGTTAGGAGCAGTGCGAGGACAAAAAGTCCCGCTTACGCTTCACAATGCGCTCATGTTCCGGGGTCAGTACTGCAAAGCTTCAAGCGGCTCTTGAATGATAGTAATTGTTGCTCCTAATACCGATACAGACGACCCGAAATTTCACACTGTCAGACTGCGATGGCTGTCTGCATCTATAGTCTGAAAGACGTGGCGGCAGACGATACCTTCTGTACCACTGTAACTTCACCCTCTTCTTGTTCCAGAGACGTATGGTTTAGGGAAAAACGGTAAGGCCCCGTTTGGCCTCTAATCCATACTAATATTATAAATGCGAAAGAAGCTCTGTTTGTTGCGGTTTCACGACAAAACCGATTTTGATGAAATTAGGTATGGACAAGATAGCTCGAACGGCGGAGAAGGACACAGGCTATTTGAATAAGTGTGTAATCATATTTGTTGATTTTAAATATACAACTAGAAATAAGGGACACCTGAGCATCAACGCTTCTGTTACAGCTTCTGAGATGCTTGAAGAATCATTGGAAAAGTTATTATTTTATTTTTCGACTTTTGAAATTCATCACAGTTATTAAATGTTCAAATGTTTGTAAATCCATGGGACTCCTCTGGTTATCAGTCTCTAGACTTGCAAACTCCTTAAAGTAACCTAAGGACAAATACACACACACACACACACACACACACACACACACACGTGTACGAGGGAGGACACGAACCTCCGACGGCGAACAACCGCACGCTTCGCAGCGAGTCATCAATTAAATTACTTTTAACGTCGGGCCCGATGGTTTTGTGTAAAGCTGGCGACTGGAAACCGAAGGATCGCGGGTTGGAAACCCATTCGGACTTGTCTTTCAGCATCCCTTAGAGACGTCGGTCGATCACGATACACTTGCGACTTCAGGTAATCCCAAAGCCATTAATCGTACGGACTGAGGTCTGTGGATCTGGGAGACCAAAATGACGAAAGTGGCGGCTGACCACACGATCATCACCAAACGACGCGCGCAAGAGATCTTTCACGCGGCTAGCAATATGGGATGGAACGCGATCCTGTGTAAAACTCGTACGTTCCACCAGGTGAGGTGTTTATCAGCCAGGCTGGAGATGATGCGATTCTGTAACATATCGGCGTACCTCTCACCCGTCACGGTAGCAGTTACAAAACCAGAATGACGAAGTTCCTCGAAGAAAAAAGGCCCCATAACGGCAGATCAGGTGCTAAAAAAAACCTATGTCATCCCAAGCATGTGTGTCAATTTTTACCTCTCTTCATTATTCCATGATTTATTTGTTGTTGTTAAGGTCCTCAGTCCGGAGACTGGTTTGATGCAGCTCTCCACCCTACTCTATCCTGAGCAAGCCTTTTCATCTCCTCATAAGAACGGCAACCCACATCATCTTGAATCTGCTTACTATACGCGTCTCTTGGTCTCCCTCTGCGATTTTTACCCCACACACTTCCCTCCAATGCTAAATTTACGATTCCCCGATGTCTAAGAATGTGTCCTACCAAGCGATCCCTTCTTTTAGTCAGGGTATGCCAAAAATTCATTTTCTCGCCCATTCTGTTCAGTACCTCTTCATTAGTTATGCGATCTACCCACCTAATCTTCAGCATTCTTCTGTAGCACCACATTTCAAAAGCCTCTATTCTCTTCCTGTCTGCATTGCTTATCGTCCATGTTTCACTCCCGTACAAGGCAACACTCCACACAAATGCCTTCAGAAAAGACTTCCTTACCCTTAAATTAATATTCGATGTTAGCAAATTTCTCTTTTTCAAAAATGCTTTTCTTCCCATTGCCATTCTGCATTTTATATCCTCTGTACTGCGACCATCGCATGTTATTTTACTACCCAAGTAACAAAACTCATCTACCACCTTCATTGTTTCGTTACCTAATCCAATTCCTTCAGCATCACCTGACTTTCTAAGACCTCACTCCATTATTTTTGTTTTGCTCTTGTTAATGTTCATTTTATACGCTCTCTTCAACACGCTGTCCATTCCATTCAACTGCTCTTCCAGGTCCTTTGCTGTCTCCGACAGAATTACAATGTCATCAGCAAAACGCAATGTTTTTATTTCTTCCCCCTGTACTTTAATCCCTATTCCAAATTTTTCCTCGCTTTCCTTTACCGCCTGCTCGATGTACAAATTGAATAACATCGGAGAAAGGCTACAACCCTGTCTTACTCCCTTCCCAACTGATGCTTCCCTTTCATGCCCTTCGAGTCTAATAACTGCGGTCTGGCTTTTGTACAAGTTGTAAATAACTCTCCTTTCCCTGTATTTTACCCCTGCTGACTTCAGAATTTGAAAGAGTGTATTCCAGTCAACATTGTCAAAAGCTTTCTCCAAATCTACAAAAGCTAAAAATGTAGGTTTGCCTTTCCTTAATCTGTCTTCTAAGATTAGACGTAAAGTGAGTATTGCCTCCCGGGTTCCTACGTTCCTCCTGAATCCAAACTGATCTTCCCCGAGGTCAGCTTCTACCAGCTTTTCCATTCTCCT
The DNA here is from genome assembly GCA_026315105.1 of Locusta migratoria. Classification (NCBI taxonomy): domain Eukaryota; kingdom Metazoa; phylum Arthropoda; class Insecta; order Orthoptera; family Acrididae; genus Locusta; species Locusta migratoria. The sequence goes on from CM048746.1 coordinate 545,673,359, forward strand.
GTAGACAACTCGTGTTAAAATTTTGCAACCATGACTTATCAAACTGATGGTTCTGTAATTTTCACACCTGTCTGCGCCTGATTTCTTTGGAATGGGGATTATTACATTTTTCTTAAAGTCTGAGGGCATTTCGCCTGTCTCATACATCCTACACACCAGTTCAAATAGTCTTGTCATGGCTGGCTCTCCCAGAGACTTTAGTAGCTCTGAGGGTATTTCATCTACTCCTGGGGCCTTGTTCCGACCTAGGTCTTTCAAGGCTCTGTCAAATTCATCTCTCAGTATAGTATCTCCTATTTCATCTTGATCGACTTCCTCTTCCCTTCTTACAACATCGTCTCTAAGTTCATTTTTTATTAAGTTTTCAAATGTATACTGACTTTTTGATCACCCAGTACGTTGCTCGAGCAATTTGAGAAGTCTCCCTACAGCCCTCATATACCGACGTCACTTACGCTTGGAAACGCTGACATGGGAAACAATGGAAAGTGCGTGCTGTTACTGTCACGGACGAAGGCATTGCAGCGTGTTGACTGTTTGGTGACAGTCGCCTATTGTGCAGCCTCCACAAAAGACTGTGCACCGTCGGCGTGAGCGTGTGCAGGTAGCTGCCTGCGGCTCTCTCCTGTGCAACCCAGTGGCCGGCTTACACGCCACTCGGGCCAGCACTTGTTGCATCACGAGACAGAGCATCTCGGCCGTTACGAAACGCACTCATTCCTCCAGACCACGTGCCATCCCTGCCAATCCCTTCTATTCCACGTGGCCTGCTGCAGAAGCCCTCTCTCATCCAAGGGCGCCTATACAAGCCCCCATCCCCCCCCCCCCCCCAATTCCCTTACCCACGTCTCACGGAAAGGATGAAAAAAATAAAGTGGTATAGTCAGTGGCGGATCCAGGCTTTCCCTTTGAGAGATGCTTTATCCAGCTGAGCTGAGAAACAGGCACGTTGGATGGAAGGAAGAGGGCTCCCGCACCACCCCTGTTGATTCGCTACTGACTGTATACAGAGATTTTTACTTTCAAGAAAATAATAGGGTTGTTCAGTAGGTGATGCCCCAAATTTCTTAAACATAGACGAACGTCATTGTCGGTGCTTCACATTTGAAGTTTGTTCTGTGAACCGGTGAATTGCGAAGCGTTCCGGTAGATCGCAGTGCACCACTAACACACGAGTCGTGAAATTAACCTACGGACAACACACCCAAGGCCTAGGGAGGATTCCAACAACCGCACGCTCCGCAGCGAGACGCTTTAGACCGCTCGGATATTCCACCGCGGCTATGTAGGTACTCAACCATACATGTATACTATGGTGGTTATTATTTTATGTATATTTTACTGTTTTAATTTTGACCAGTCATCTATTTTATTTCTGACTACCCACCACCATCTGATTTTATATACAAATATCAACCAGTACACCTACCAGATTTTATGTGGAGCATTATTATAAGAAGCTTTTTGTCAATGATACCCATGATGACACAATAAGTGTCGAAACCGGTCGTCTTGAATAAATAAAATGTGATCTTGGCATCTATCCTTTCATTTATAAAATAAGAACACTCCCAATGATGAGTTTTAAACCTGTTGAAATCATGGCAAAGGTTTATTAAACCCACAGTTCGTGCAAGTGGCTGATTTTAGTTATTCTGCTATTCATTTAATTGTTGCTGAGAAGCAGCCATATATACTACGGTTGGAACTTAAACAATGGCAACTAGTTATTCACAACCGACACAAAAGCGTTACATGTTTGTATCTGTTACTGTCCTTCAAAGTAGCCACCAGCGTTGTGTACAACTTCTTGCTAGCGATATGGAAGGCGTAGTATACCGTTAGCAAAGCCTATTCTGTTGATGGTGGGCATGGAGCACTCTACTGCCTATCGAATCTCTGGAACAGTTCTGAAGCGAATGCTGCGAAGTGGTTCCTTCATCTTCGGAATCAAGTCAAACTCACAAGGGGACCTAGCAGAGCAGCCACAGCTTGCTCTGTATGCGCCCGCGCATTGTCGTGCAAAATGATGGGTGTGTTGCGCAGAAAGTGTTGCCGCTTCTTTCGCAGAGCTGGTCGCAGGTGATGCTGCAAAAAGGAACGGTAATACTGTGCATTGACGGTCTGCCGTGGAGGAACGTAATGCGTTAAGATAACACCATCACAGTCGTACATGACAATCACCATACTTTCACCATACTGCGGCTCTTAAGACGATGACACTCGTGCTGTCCGACCTCTGGCAAATTGAATCTTCATCCAACTCCTTTCTGTTTCGGAGACACAATGATACCATTACGTTAGACCGCTGGCTCACAAGACTGTTTCTCTTGACTGTGCGGTAGAGAGTTCAAAGTCGTTTAGAAGATATTAAACAATCCATGACAAGATGGCTGTAAGTTGTAACTGAAGAGATTGTTTTGGAATTTTGGACGCTTAATTGTGTAAGTAATTTTTGGTTAAAGAAAGTATTTTTATATACAAACATACTGGTTTCAAATGATCCTTAATTCTGTTATGTAGTTTTGAATATTTATAGTAACAGGATTTTTTTGATGTCGTGTACACTTGCCTCAGACATTTACCTTGCGGGGAAAGTGTAACCCATGGTTGGTGGGGGAAGTGTGTACTATAGTTTACACTTGCCCCAGATAATGTTATGTCTTTAAGGTTAGGAAGTATAGGAGAATATCCAAGGAAACCTTGGACGAAGCATTAAATAACGAGGATCTCTTATAGTATATATAGCTTCTAAGCAATATGGAATTCCGAAAATTACTCTTTATAGCCATCTGAAAGGTAAGAGAGAAGTCAAAAGCAAAACTTTGGGACGCAAACACATGAATTCCCGAAGAGCATGAGACGAGACTTGCCTCATGCGTAAAAATAAATGAAAAGTGAGGGTTTGGCTTAAGCCGATTATGAAGCAAATAATATGTGACAGATTATGAGGCAAATAATGATCTCATAACACCTTTCAGGAATAGTATTCCAAGTGAAGACTGGAGCCGGCCGCGGTGGCCGAGGGGACTCAGGCGCTTCAGTCACGGTCTGCACGGCCACTACGGTCGGGGGTTCGAATCCCCCCTCGGGCATGGATATTTGTGCCGTCCTAGTTCGTAAGTAGTTCATAAGTAGTTTGTAAGTTTAGGGATTGATGACCCCGTAGTTAAGTCCCATAGACTATACAAACATTTGAAGACTGGTTCCTTGGACTTAAGAAGCAAAACAAATTGTCTGTGAAGAAGCAACAAAATGTGAAATATTCTACTTGTAATCAGGGAATGCTTCGATTGACATGCTTGGATGAACTACAGTTTCATTCTAAGCAAGAGAATATAATGGATCTGGACGAAACTGGTCTCTGCATAGACCCATCCAAAACTAATGTTGGACAAAAGAATTCGCCTTCCAACAAGTGGAACAAGAAAGAAGAACACTACTTTCTTAGCAGGAACACTGTTGAATATCATCAACATTCTTAAATATTATCCATACGGTAAATACTAAGGTGAAAATTAATCTAGCACTACCAACGTTCTACTGTACATTTATTTATAGCAGTTTCCAAATACATGAAGATATATTTTACTTCAACGAAGCCTGCACCCTGTGTGAAGTGCCCTCTCAGGAAATTTCCGTAGAGCTGGTTGCGGAAGCTTAGAAATTCCATGAGAAGGAATTTGTAGTATTTTTAACCTCTCGGTTAGATACAAACACGTGAGATGTTTTAGAATGACTGGCGGTATTTATGCTGGACGTAACAAACAAACGCGCTAATCTGATAGAAATTATAAAATGAGTAAAAATAAAAACGCATGAGTGAAGTCTAGTAGTTACCGCCGTGACTTCGCGCCACTTAGGAGACCCTGCAGTTATTATTCCGCCTCGGAGAACAGGTTTTAAAGAATTGTTTATCTCATGAAGCAGCGAAGCCGTAACGTTTCGCAATGTCACTTAATGTTTCTTGTTACTTCGGTGAAAGCTGCCAGAATGGACGTTTACTGCCACAACCCTAAACATATGGAACTGCCCCCAACGGGACTTTTTAAGTCCACATAATTAATGTCACAGGTTGTGACAGGTGGTGACACCTGTTACTCGCTTACCTTGCTGTTCATATAGCGGAATATGACGTCGGTAACATAGCGTACTGCTGCGTTTTCTCCTGTTGACATTGGATGGTGGGTAAATAAATGCTTCGTACGAATAACTTCTCTATATCACGGTTGCTTGTAGAGGTCTTTGCGGATAACGAAAAGAAATTCACGCCCTCAGGTTACATTTACATCCTCAGATTCAGACAATTTCTCCACATATGTAGACAACGAACTCCTGTAAACGGTTCGGAAGCCAGAGCTTAATCTTGTTCAGAAAGGCTACAGTATTGTCCTGCAACCATTTTCAATAAAGTGTCACAAGTTTTAAACAAATACAGTAGTAATGCGCAAGTCTAAACTAATTTGTTTCTTCCTGATTCATTTTTTCTATACAGTCGCAGGGCTGCGGGGAAAAATAAAAAAAAAAGTAAGCAATTTTCTGGGATAGATTTCTGGGATACATTATTGATTTCATTGACTTGTTCAAAAATGTTCTAATGTTTGAAACGTTATGGGATCTAATTACCGAGGTCATCGGTCCCTAAACTTACAAATTAACTTATCCTAACAATAACACACACACACATACCCGTGCCCGAGGGAGAACTCGCACCTCCGACGGCGAACGCCCACTCGCACCGCAGCAAGGCGCTTTAGTGCGCACGGTTACTCCACCGCGGTCAGTTACTTGTGTGCATAAGATTCCTATATATTTTATCTCTTGGTCCTCTTCTTTTACAGTTTCATGTACACACTCGTTCCTGACCACGGAGACCTGCTACTCAGTTGTGTCCCGCGGAACATGATAAATACAATTATGTGAAGATATTAGCATTTTCCCGCTGCTACGCTCGCGCTGATATCTTTCGATATTTGTCGAAGACCACCCAAAAGTACAATAATTTCGCAACTTTCTTCTTAAGTTATGACCAGGATCATCAGCATAAAAGAAAAGTTTTCAACTGTCCAGTTTAAATATAAATCGTGTGTGGAATGGCGGTAAATACTATCCTCCTTTAGCAAGCGGAAAATAAACATATTATTAAATATGAAAACAAAATGTTTGTTACATCGTGACCAGTGATCTCTATACAAACTGGATGTATAACTCTAGTGTCTGAGCATAGGGTGCCTGCAAAATCAATTTTTTTTTTCCACGCGTTTTCGTATTGTCCGCCATGTTTAAATTTGTCATACGTATTTCCGTCAGTTATTATCCGACAAAGAATTGTGTGCTTACCTCTTGATTTGAAAATTATGTCAATACGCTATGTAACAGGCAAATATGGAAGTGGAATCGAAATGTATTTTTTGTCGTTTTCTTGTAATACTTCCATAGCAGCCATTTTGAGTTTGGCAATAAACTAAATATGAACATCTATGGATGGTATGCTGAGACAGCTGAACATCCAGATAGCACAGAGATCATTGATCGTGACTAAACCGCTGACTGAAAAAGCTGTGCGTTATACAACGTGTAGTAAATTATACAGGATTCAAATGTCATCAAAATCGGTTCGACGGTTTGAAGGCGTTGAAGTCTTGTGTAAGCATTGTAATCATTGTGTTGAGTCGTATTACGTACAACGTATCAATCGTTATTATTACGTGTGGTGCAAGTCTTTCAATTGGACGCCACTTCGGAAACTTGCGTGTCCCTATCCTACCCCACTTGTCCAACCAGGGAAAGGGGGACTTACATCTTAGCGTGGAAATCGAACCACGTGTCGTTTCTGGCGATTCCTCACATCGTTGAGAGGTGAAGGTCGGATTAAAATGCAGATTAATGGCTTTGGGATTACCTGAAGTCGCAAGTGTATCGTGATCGACCGACGTCTCTAAGGGATGCTGAAAACATCCGACGCCAATGCCTCACCATAACTCCGGACATGATTTACAGTGCTGTTCACAACATTATTCCTCGACTACAGCTATTGTTGAAGAATGATGATGACCATATTGGGCATGAGCATTTCCTGTAAAGAACATCATCTTTGCTTTGTCTTAATTTGTTATACTAATTATTGCTTTTCTGATCTGATGAAGCGCCATCTGATAAAACCCTATGCCATTCCAACCATGTGTGTCAATTTTTACCGCTCTGTCTACATCATTCCGTGATTTATTAAGTTTTCAAATTTTTACAGACTTTTGATCACCCGGTATATTCGATTACCGAGCTTTCGTTTGGTATGTTGGTACACATGTCCCCAACATAGGTTCATTGTTTCGAGTGTAGAGCATACTTCTTTTTTGTTTTTTTTAGACCTGTATTAGTGTTCTCGGCGATTTTCTATTATAATAAATGTATCAAATTATGCATGAAAAATGGGAAAAAGTGCTCTAAAAGACTAGACATGTTGACAGTGGCATATGTAGAGTCTTCCCTGAGTAAAAAAAAAAAAAAAAAAAAAAAAAAAAAAAAAAAAAAAAAAAAAAAAAAAAAAGAAGTGTTTACAAGTGGTAAAAGCTCTTCCAAGATGGACGACAAGATGGCACTGACGAAACTCCTTCTTCATTACCCAGCACATTAAAAACTGATGATAATGTCGAGGTTGTGAAGAAAATTTTCGAAATCGTCGATTTACCGGATCAAATGTTTGCAGAGCTTATGGGACTTAACTACGGGGTCATCAGTCCCTAAACTTACAAACTACTTATAAACTAGCTAATACTAAGGACGCCACGAATATCCATGCCCGCGGTAGTCGAGGGGACTGAGGCGCTTCAGTCACGGTTTTCACGGCCACTACGATCGGGGGTTCGAATCCCCCCTCGCGCATGGATATTTGTGCCGTCTGTAGTCTTAGCTAGTTCAAAAGTAGTTTGTAAGTTTAGGGGCTGATGACTCCGTAGTTAAGTCCCATAAGCTCTACAAACATTTGAACATTTTGAATATCCATGTCCGAGGGGGGGGGGGGCGTGATTCGAACCCCCGACCGTAGTGGCCGTGCAGACCTTGAGCCGCGGTGGAGTAGCAGAGCGGTCTAAAGCATCTCGCTGCGGAGCGCGCGGTTGCTCGCCGTGGAGGTTCGAGTCCTTCCTGGGGTATGGGTGTGTGTGTTTGTCCTTAGGTTAGTTTAACTAGGTTTAAGTAACTTCCTGGCAGATTAAAATTGCGTGCCGGAACCGGGACTCGAACCTGGGACCTTTGCCTTTCGCGGGCAAGCGCTCTACCGACTGAGCTACCCCGACACGACTCACGATGCCGCCTCACAACTTTACTTCCGCCAGTACCTCGCCTCCTACTTTCCAAACTTCACAGTAGCTCTCTTGCAAACACGCAAGACTAGCACACCTGGAAGAAAGGATATGGTGGAGACATGGCTTAGCCACAGCCTAAGGGATGTTTCCAGAATGAAACTTTCACTCTGCAGCGGAGTGTGCGCTGATATGAAACTTCCTGGCAGATTAAAATTGCGTGCCGGAACCGGGACTCGAACCTGGGACCTTTGCCTTTCGCGGGCAAGCGCTCTACCGACTGAGCTACCCCGACACGACTCACGATGCCGCCTCACACCTTTACTTCCGCCAGTACCTCGCCTCCTACTTTCCAAACTTGACAGAAGCTCTCTTGCAAACATGCAAGACTAGCACTCCTGGAAGAAAGGATATGGTGGAGACATGGCTTAGCCACAGCCTAAGGGATGTTTCCAGAATGAAACTTTCACTCTGCAGCGGAGTGTGCGCTGATATGAAACTTTCTGGCAGATTAAAATTGCGTGCCGGAACCGGGACTCGAACCTGGGACCTTTGCCTTTCGCGGGCAAGCGCTCTACCGACTGAGCTACCCCGACACGACTCACGATGCCGCCTCACAACTTTACTTCCGCCAGTACCTCGCCTCCTACTTTCCAAACTTCACAGTAGCTCTCTTGCAAACACGCAAGACTAGCACTCCTGGAAGAAAGGATATGGTGGAGACATGGCTTAGCCACAGCCTAAGGGATGTTTCCAGAATGAAACTTTCACTCTGCAGCGGAGTGTGCGCTGATATGAAACTTTCTGGCAGATTAAAATTGCGTGCCGGAACCGGGACTCGAACCTGGGACCTTTGCCTTTCGCGTGCAAGTAGTTTGTAAGCTACGGACTGATGACCACGCAGTTTGGTCCGATAGATTTACAAACATTTGAAACAACTTTTTTTTTTTTTTTTTTTTTTTTTTTTTTTTTTTTTTTTTTTTTTTTTTTTTGCAGACCGTGACTGGCGCGCCGCAGACCGCTTGGCCACCGCGGCCGGCGATTTACCGGAAGAGATGTTGCTGAGGATGTTGCCTTACCGCTCCTCTCGTGTCATGAAATATTTTCAGACGTTTCGGGAATGAGACGTTTCTTCCAAAACTTCTCAATATTTATCAGAAGAACCGTCGCATGAAAATCGATTAGGATATCTTGAATGACGTCAGTGATGATCTTCATTCGCTCGAAAGGGCCATAACCGGTGACGAAACGTGGGTATACGCCTTTGACTTCGAGACTGGAGTTCAATCGTCACAACGGAAGCATCCCGGTGATTCAAGGGTGTGGTGTCGCACAAGTATAAAATGCGCGCCACCTACTTTCGCCGCGCGCCGCCATGCACGCACGGCGTGGAGTTCTTAGGACGTCAGCCACGAGCGCCCTCTGCTGCAACTCCGCTCGTGGCCACCACTGAACGACATCGTTCACTTTGGACTGAGATAGGAACCAGTTAATACTTCGGAATCAGATAGGCACCAGTGAAGACTTGGCTATCGGATAGGCACTAGGCAGGCCTCCAGCTCAACTATGTATCAGCATTCTGCAGTACTGACCTATGTAAAAGTAAAGTATTACTAAGTCTCTAAGAGATATTTATCTCGTTCTAATTTACTCTAGTGTTTCTAGTTTCTGCTGTCCCACTGGCTGGTCACCTCCTACCTGCACAAGCGTGCATCCTTTATTCATGTGTCGGTCTCTCTACTCGGCCATATATGTAAACTACGAACTATAAACAAACAGACAGAAATATTATATACATTTGGCCCAAAAGCGGGCTACGTCGACAGCATTTGGGGTTGCTAACATCAGGTCCTCTAAGGTGCAGTGTGAAGGACATTCAGGGCAATTATACATTTGCTGGATCGTCTGCACGACTCCACAGTCACAGAGTTTAGATACAGTAGAATATCCCCACTTCATAAGATTATTTCTTGACCGTGCAGTGTTGGTGCGTAGCCTGTTGTCTGAAATCGAGTCCAGACACTCCAACAACTGCAGCCATCCACCTCTGTCCCTGTATCGCTTCCAACCTTCGTATGGCTCTCTATGCCACAGCTTCGGGTAAGTCATGTTGTTGTAGCATTGCATTACCTGTTCACTAAACTATCTGATTCCAACTGTCTGTGTTATTCGTTTGGTAACCATAAGGCAACACCATCCCCCTCTGCAGCAACTTTGTCATTATCATTATTTCGATTGCCGTAATGTTGTTGTCTCCACTCCGTAGAACCGGCAGGAAGACGTCGAAACATTTTAGTTCATTCTGCCGATGACAGTACTTCAATACCTAGGTATCTCAACTAATCCGCCAATAGTGTTAACCAGTGTATCACGGAAAGTAGCCGCGACTGGGCCGGTGACTGGAGAAACGTAGCCTTCACGCTTGGCTGTGCGACCGGCCGCGTTTGCCCACTCAGACACGTGAGACGGCGTGTTTCGCAAGTGAGGGCCACTCCCGGCGGTGAGTTCGGCAGGCGAGAACTGCAAACAAGTGGCTGAGCGGCACCGTTTCTCTCACTCTGCCGACGAGAGAAGCAGCTCCGTCTATCTCTAACAGCGTCCGCAGCTCTACACACAGAACTGCTGGCACTCGGGTAACGCTACGTAGCTCATCGTTCGTGCAGTAACTGTCAATAGCGATTGTGTCTTGTATGCCAACAGCATTCTACAGGAATAATACTGGATTCGGAATGGTGTCTCGCAAGGTTCAGTACTTTGACCAGATTACTTTCTAATCCTACATAAGCTGTTTTTATTTATTTAAAATTATACTAGACGAGTAAGAATTATTTAAAGAAATAAAAACACTCAAAATACTGTAACAGTTAAAGCTATCATAAAAAATTATTTTTTGACATTGTTCCTAGAATTCGGCGATCTATTTTAATGTGAATAATTTAGATACTCCACCATGTTCGCGTACGTATCATTTTATTTATGACAAAATCAGAGCTCAATGATATGGTGAAACGCTCGTGGAGCAGGCCTACCTATAGTGCGTGTAGAAACTGCATTGTAAAGAAATTTATTGTACCAACTAGCTCCCGCGTCGCACAAGTAGCAGACCATAGACCATACAGTCTGTATCAAAACGGATGGTGCAAACTTACGCAGTTGAAATTTCATGATAATACAAGCAAAAATGACCCGGTAAACAAGGGTATGCATAATTACGAACGTATGGTTCCAACCCGCCACTGAAGTCATGGTAAATATCGTCCTGGTTAGTACAAATTAATTTGAAAATTACACTTTAATATTAAGATTTACATCGCATTTAGTTCACATTTATTGACTTTATTGTAGCCATTTCCTTGTTGGTACAAATTCATTTGAAATTTAGACTTTACTATTTGGTTTTACATCGCATTTTGTTCACATTTCACGTATGGGTTACCTGTTGAAGGAGGAGTTCGAAGTGTCTTCCTTGCATCTGGTTTCAATACTGTGCTCATCTCTGAAATGGATTTCGAATTCTTTCGAAAACCCCTGGATCGTTTCGGAATTTTTGACAAGCGTGTAGCCACGTGTGACCAAGCGCATTGCGGCACTATGCTACGATGCGCGAGGCCGTTCACCGTTGGGGGTTCGAATCCCCCCCTCGGGCGTGGATGTTGGTGCCGTCTTTAGTATAAGGTAGTTCATAAGTAGTTTGTAAGTTTCGGGACTGATGACCGCGCAGTTAATTCCCTTAAGCTTAACAAACATTTGAACATTTGACAAGCGTTTACAACTCTCCGTTCCAGTTCTTCAACTGAGTTGAAGGTTGTGCTGCACATTTCGCTTTCGTGATTTTGCGCCAGCGGAATTTTGGATGAAAATGCAGCCACCATTTCTGCACACGCCTGTGTTGAATGTGTAACTGCCGGAAGTTTCTTTATTGTAAGTCTGTTCTGTATTGATCAGAATGTGCTCTTGCACAGTTTTCGAAATTCGAGATGGCAGAGTTAGAGAAGCAACGCGTCTGAATTAAATTTTGCATCAAATTCGTTAACACCCCTACAGGGACACACTGAATGATCCAGGGAGACTACGATCATGAGCGCTAATGCCGTACTCTGTGCTACGAAAGGTTCACGCGGTTTATTAAGTACGGACAGAAGTTGAAGGTGACGTCTTACGTCAGGAACGTTAAATATTGTGCGTGCCAATCTAAGACTGATATGTCAGAGAGAATAGATAGGAATGAAACATTTCAGGTGGAGCATATCAGGAAAACCTGATAAAACATCTTGGAATGTATCGTGTTGTCCGACGGCCCGTGAGTCAAGCCAGCATTCTTCTCTGTTGGTGCGCCATTTTTGCACCAAAAACGAAATCAATGTGCTAGCGCAGCCACAGTATTCTCCAGCGTTTCCGATGTTGAAAACCACGTTAAAAGGACGAAATTTTGCAACGATAAAAGAAAATCGACAGGCGGTGTTTCACGCAGCCCAACAAAACGCCTACCAAGACTGTAGTTGGAATGTATTTAAAAATTCAAATGTTTGTTAAGCTTATGGGACTTAACTACGGGGTCATCAGTCCCTGAACTTACAAACTACTTATCAACTACCTTATACTAAGGACGGCACAAATATTAATGCCCGAGGGGGGATTCGAACCCCCGACCGTAATGGCCGTGCAGACCGTGACTGGAGCGCCTCAGTCCCCTCGGCCACCGCGGCCGGCGAATGTATTTAACCTGTTTTGACTTTCAAGGCAAACTTCAGATTTTAAGGTATGGAGATGGCCTTGTAAGCCGAAAGTAGGTTACGTAAATGAAAATAAACTTGTGGAACATTCACAAAATTGTACCTTTTATTCACTATGACGATGTTCTACCAAGAACCGACGGAAGAATCAGAGGAAAATCCTCATTTTCCTTTGCTCTAAGTTTGTTTGGGTTACATACTAACATCTTTATCACGTGTTATATAGGGTGAATCTAAATTCGAGCATTCGGGCTTCGCAGCGCGATTCCTCACACGCTAGCAATGAAAAAAAAAGTCTCTCACAAAATTTCTTCCTGCGCATATATCCGGCAGTAAATGGACGTCGAAGATTGAGATGGGTGTGTGTGTCCCATACGTCAGTGTGTTTCAGAATTACACTAACAAACTTCTAGGGGATGTGGGACGTATTTTGAGGAACACAGTGAGCATAGAAACCCATGCCCGGAAACGTCATCCAATGACGCTGCAGAGCGTCGGAGTAGCTAGAGGGGATGTCTAGCGACAGGAGCTGGTGCCTGTAACTTGGACTCTCCATAGCGTCGTTGAATAGCGTTTCCGGGCATGGGTTTCTATGCTCACTTTGTTCCTCAAGACACCTCCCACATCCCCTAGAAGTTTGTTGGTGTAGTAGTGTAATTATGAAACACACTGACGTATGGCACACACACCCACCTCAAACTTCGACGTCCATTTAGTGCCGGAAATATGCGCAGGACGAAATTTTGTGAGAGAGATTTCGCTATTGCTAGCATCTGGGGAATCGCACTGCGAAGCACGAGTGCTCGAATTTAGATTCACCCTGTATGTTACTTTCCTGCAATTCGTCTAGACTGTCACCTCCTAAAATATTCACTCTTCCTTTTGAAACACCGTGCATATCCACCACCGTAGAATGACCGAGCGCTCTAAGGCACCTTGCTCCGGAGCGCGCGGTTGCTCCCCGACAGAAGTTCGAGTCCTCTCTCGAGCATGGTTGTATGTGTCGTCTTTAGGTTAGTTTAAGTATGTAAGTCTAGTGACTGATAACCACAGTAGTTAAGTCCCATAGATTTACGAACAGTCAAGCGCAGTATAGCCAGACATTACGGAACTATGTGAGTTATTTTGTTGCAAATTTATTCAAATATAGTAAGAATTTCTACAGAGGTAGGATTTAATACTGATTTCTCTGAGTATTCCACAAAGTGTGAAATTTTAAGTAGACACATACCTTATTTTTGCATAGTTCATTTCGTATTCCATTCTCCCTCACACTCGCGAATAAAGTATCACAGAACTGAAACTTCCTGGCAGATTAAAACTGAGTGCTGGACCGCACGGCCCGAACTCGCAGCCTTAGTTCCTCCAGTACCTCGCCTCCTACTTCTAAAACTCCTGTGGACCTTGCAGAAGTATACTCCTGGAAGGTATGATATGATGGATACATCGCCTAGCCACAGCCTAGGAGATATTTCCACAACGATACTTTCAGTCTGAGCGCGCATGTGGAAGTTCGTGAGAGATTCAAACTGTGTGCCGAATGGGGATTCGAAGCCAGGAAAGACAAAGATCCTGTGTTGGAATATCACTCCCATGCAAATATCACTCTGGAAACTGCCTACACTATACTTGTGCGTCTTATTTTGGAGTATTGCTGCGCATTGTGGGATCCACGCCAGGTAGCACTGAGGGGGATTTAGCGAAAATTCAGAGAAGAGCAGCTAGTTTTGTATTAACGGGATATAGGAGAGTGTCCTGGAAAAGCACGAGTTTGGGGGTAGGGGGGGGGAATCATTAGAAGAATGGCTTTATTTGCTGCGGTGAGATCTATTTGCGAAATTTCTTTCACAAACTTTCTCTTCAGAATTCGAACGTATATTGTTAGCACCCCCATACATAGGGAGACATGATCATCGCAATTAAAATAACAGAAATCAGATAGAAAACAGTGATTTAGGTGTTCCTTTATCCCACGTACTATTAGAAAATGCAACTCTAGAGAAATAGCATAAACTTGGTTCGATGAAGCCTCTGCCATGCACTTCAATGTGACTTGGAGAGTATCCATGTAGATGTAGATGTAGAAACAGCCTACAGGTTGCGTCTAATCGTGTGTCCACAGTATCCTTTCTTTTAGGACTGCTAGTCATACAATGTCATTTCTTTTAGGACTGTTGGTCATAGAAAGTTCACAAGAGAACGTCTGTGAAATTTGAACGGTAGGAGGCGAGGTACTGGCGACAGTAAAACTGTCTACGGGTAGGCGGATCCAAGAGGGGTTGGGGGGGGGGCTGCGAAGTGTCGTTCGCCGCACCCTCCCCCTCACAAACACACACACACACACACACACACACAGGCTTTTTTATTTTATTTTATTTTACATTGCGAAGTGCTATCACTGCACTAACTGTTAGACGTGGGGTAAAAAGGGGTGGGGTGGCCGGTACTAGAGTCTTTCCACTGAGCCAGAGTTCACCTAACGACTAACGCTGAAAATTCTTTCACCGCCCCCCTCTCCCCCAGCAGGCCGTCGTGGATCCGCCCCTGTGAGTACGCGTCCTGAACTGGGCAGGGTAGTGACTCGGTACAGCGATTGCCCACGAACAGGAAAGGTTCCGGGTTCGATTCCCGCTGTGGTACACAGTCTTCCAGGAAGTCTTACATCAAGGCACAATCCTTTGCAGAGTGAAAATATAATTCTGGTAACTCCCTTAGGCTGTGGGCAAGCCAAGTCTCCAGAATATCCTTTTTCGAGGAATGGTGGTCCTCCGAGGTTCGCAGGAGTACGATCGATAAAAAAAGATCACCATTTGAATGTGGATTTGATCCAAAAAGATCTGCACGAATTCCAGTTTCAATTCAATTCTTCCTAATTGCAGTAATTTTCCTAATTTTTGATGTAGAAATTGCACTAATTTTGCTATTGTCACTCACTGTGATAATTATGTTTTATTATAATGACATAGTGCACCTATGCACTGTAAATTATTATATAACAACTGATTGACATTACAACATTATGGCCTTGTAAAATATTTTATTTGACCAGATGATGCTGACATAGTTCAGCGAAACCGGTCGTCGTAAATAAAAATTGATGATCAGCGATCTTGGCATTTTTATATCTTTCTACATTAATTTTCCCAATTGTACGTCTGTGAAGTCCGTAAGGTAGGAGGAGAGATAAAGGTGTGAAGTGTGCCAGGGTAGCTCAGCCGGTGGAGCGGTTGCCCGTCAAAAGGCTAAGGATCCGGGTTCGAATCCGGCCCGGCACACAGTTTAAATCTGCCAGGAATTTTCATATCAGCGCTCTCTCTGCTGCGGCGCTTCAGTCACGGTCTGCACGGCCACTACGGTCGGGGGTTCGAATCCCCCTTCGGGCATGGATAATTGTGCCGTCCTTAGTTGTATTTTGTTCATAAGAAGTTTGTAAGTTTAGGGACCGATGACCCCGTAGTTAAGTCCCATAAGCTCTACAAACATTTGAACATTTCTCTCTGCTGCGCCGCGAAAGTATCATCCTGTCGCAGGACTGTTCGGACAAGCACGATACTGTAGCAAAGATTGTGACAGTATCGGGAAATGTCCATCCCGTTAGTCCTGCGAAGTTGGCACCCCTTTTTTGGAAAATGTACATTTTTTCAGAGTTCTAGACAGATATGCAATAGTTCTGGAGTTCTCTGTACAACATTTAAATACTTATGCAAAATTTCGCCGAAAAAATACAAAATATTACCACAAAATTTAGTTTTTTCAAAATAATTTTTGCCTATTAGTACAAACATAGTTCTGGTCACATTTCTAAATAGTTCTCAAAGAGTTCTACAGGAAATCCTAATGACATTTTTCTGTACAGAATATACTTCATGAGATAATTGCAATAATGGGGAATCCATTTACACGCTACTGTGAAGTTGGCACCCCTTTTCTCAAAAATGTGCATTTTTTTTTCAGAGTTCTAGGCATATATGCAGTAGTTCTGGAGTTCTCTGTACAAAATTTAAATAGTTCTGCACTAATTGGCGAAAAAATTACAAAAAATTATAACAAATTTTAGTTTTTTCCAAATAATTATTTGCCTATAAGTGTAAACATAGTTCTGATCACAGTTCTAAATAGCTCTCAACGAGTTCTGCAGAAAATCCTAATGATAGTTTTTTGCCCAGATGATAGTTCATGAGCTAATTGCGTAAATGAGGGACATAAACTACACAAAATTGCGCCAGAGTCGTGCTAAGTTGGCACGCCTTTTTTCAAAAATGTAATTTTTTTTCAGAGTTCTAGACAGATATGCAATAGTTCTAGAGTTCTCTGTACAAAATTTAAATAGTTCTGCAGAATTTCTTGAAATATCGCAATTCTGAATAGTGGGAGAGCTGTGAAGTTGGCACCCCTTTTTTCAAAAATGTAAATTTTTTTCGGAGTTCTAGACAGATATGCAATAGTTCTGGAGTTCTCTGTACAAAATTTAAATAGTTCTGCAGGATTTCGACGAAAAAATAGCTCTTTGAGAGCTATTTAGAGTTCTGATCAGAACAATGTTTACGCTTGTAGGCAAATAATTATTTGGAAAAAACTAAAATTTGTTATAATTTTTTTTGTATTTTTTTCGCGAATTTGTGCAGAACTATTTAAATTTTGTACTGAGAACTCTAGAACTATTGCATATCTGCCGAGAACTCTGAAAAAAATACGTATTTTTGAGAAAAGGGGTGCCAAATTCACAGTAGCGTGTAAATGGATTCCCCATTATTGCAATTATCTCATGAAGTATAATCTGCACAGAAAAAGTCATTATTATTTCCTGTAGAACTCTTTGAGAGCTACTTAGAACTGTGATCAGAACTATGTTTGTACAATTAGGCAAACAATTATTTTGAAAAAAACTAAATTTTGTGGTAATTATTTCGTATTTTTTCGGCGAAATTTTGCAGAACTATTTAAATTATATACAGAGAACTCCAGAACTATTGTGTATCTGTCTAGAACTCTGAAAAAAAGTACATTTTCCAAAAAAAGGGGTGCCAGCTTCACAGGACTCATCCCGTTGTAGCGCCAACATCAGTTTGAGGTCATGGCCGGCAGCGTGGCGTTCCTTTGTTGTAAGGCGGAGGCAGACGCGAGCGCATCGGCGGCGCGGCGGCAAGCATGGCGCGCCAGCCAGACGGAGAAAGTGGCCGCGAGGGAGCCGGGCGTTACCTAACCTGGCGGCGTCGAAAGCGCGAGAAGCTGCCGCCCATTGAGCCGGCGCAGCGAGCTCAATGGGAAGTGCCGCTCCCTCCCCCATTGAGCAGTTTTCCCCAGACCGGAACCCACCGCCGGCCACATATGGCGCCCCGCAACCGCCCTCATCATGTCGCACGCCGTGCCCGCCGCTCTCCTACCGGAGGAAAACCGCTCCCGCCCCAGACGGTGCCCCATCTCGGCGAGCTTTTCTCTGTGGGTAGCACTTTCACGTCTCACGCAACTTTTCTTAATCTCGCCCTGCTGCTCGCCGGTGTCCACTAGGTGGATCTGCTAAGGAAAGTCACACCTGGAGAAGATAAATGTTAAAATGTTCAAATGTTTGTATAGTTTCTGGGACTTAACTACGGGGTCGTCAGTCCCTAAACTTACAAACTACTTACGAACTAGCTAATCCTAAAGACGGCACAAATATCCATGCCCGAGAGGGGATTCGAACCCTCGACCGTAGTGGCCATGCAGACCGCGACTGGAGCGCCTCAGTCCCCTCGGCCACCGCGGCTGGCTGGAGAAGATAATTCACAGTAGAAATGTCTGACAAGGCGATCGGTTGGTTGGTTTTTGGAAGGGACTAAACAGCGACGGTTTTCAGTCTGACAAGGAGACCACATCGGTATCGGGTTTTAGATTTTATAAGTTCAGAACACAAATAACAATCAGCCAAAGCCATACGACGAAACTCTCAAAAATTATCGAGAAAATCGACTTTGACGTTTTGCAAGTACACTAGTACCAATAATTAAGAGACGCGCAGCATCTGTCGGTCTAGCTCCGTTGATTCACTCGCGCTTAAGTTCACTTGCAGGAGTCAAGCGGAGATAGGAACCTGAACAAGGAAAAAGTTGTCTCTTGTAACCAGAACTTGTATACTGAATATTACGACTACAGATTGTAGCCAGACTGGAAATTGTTTCCTAATCCCAAAAACAACAGTTACGCCTGGTTCATTGCACATTATGTGTATTGCAGTATCACTTATAAAAAGAAATCGTTGACTGACTTTTTACCATTGTTATCGACAGAACATCACATGTTAATAAGACGTCCTAAGTACAAAGATTTGTTTCAAAGATGTCTCATTGTTTTGTTATCGACTTGAAATGAAAATATGACAAACTGCGTTATGCGACGAAAGGCGAAAACAATTTTTAAATATATTTCCATAATTATTTATTATGTTTATTATTTCACTTCAGCTAGGAACATATAACTGGTATCAAATGAAGCACTGACGTTAAGGAGAGTGTCACAACCTTAACAAAAACAAGAAGAATAACAAAAATAATTTTTCATTTTATCTTTAATTTAAAAACATTACCGACAAAGAGGGCGTATTCCGAAAAAGGAGAAATATTAATCGACAAAGCCTCACGGAAGAATAAGGCAAACGAAAAGTACAACAAAAATTGATTTACATTACGGCAATTGAAGCCGGCGCCAAAGAAGGCGACATATGGAGAGGTGGTGTAAAGGAGGCCTGTTAAAAAAAAAGTAAATAAATTAATAAAATAAAATAAAAAAAAACAGGTAAAGAAAAGGTCAAGTAGACGAATTTTGTTTTGTTTCGCTTTCGCTGTGTTCGAATACTGACACAATTTTAATATCTAATGGTAGTTTTTACGAAAAATGCAAGTTATTTTGTTTATTCTTAAATATCTGTATTTTATAAAAGTCAGTTAATAATGACTGTTTCAATAAAAAAAAGAAACAAAAAAACATAAGTTTCATTGTTAACAGTATTGGTGTCACTTTTAGTTGAAGACTGTAGTCTTTGATTGTTAAGTTTCTGAAGAGCTACGACTCCCCACGAAGTCATCTCCATAGCTTTTGTCTACTCAGGTTGACGATAACGATGTCCAAAACGAAACCGGTAACATTGGGCCAATAAATAAACAACTGTGGTCAACATGACATTCTACAAATAACTACAATTATAGTAACTAACTACAACTCCGTATCTGTATCCAATCTGGTCTCATAGCCGGCCGCGGTGGCCGAGGGGACTGAGGCGCTCCAGTCACGGTCTGCACGGCCACTACGGTCGGGGGTTCGAATCCCCCCTCGGGCGTGGATATTTGTGCCGTCCTTAGTATAAGTTAGTTGATAAATAGTTTGTAAGTTTATGGACTGATAACCCCATAGTTAAGTCCCATAAGCTTAACAAACATTTTTTTCTGGTCTCATACACAAGCCACTTTAGGAATCCTCATAAGGAGTAGTTAAGGGGATTCGGGTGAGGTGACATTGCAGACCATGAAGCTGGACCTCCCCTTCGAGTCCAGGGACCAGGAAATACTCCAATGAGATGGTTGCGGACATCCACACTAAAGTGAGGCAGTCGATCGTGAAGTTGTATCCACATCCTCTCACGAACAGCAGCAACTAAAGTAGAACTCTTTGCAATAATCTCAAGTACAAGTGGCCTTTCAGACCTGCATCATGATTTCGTAGTACTCAGGCTCGTCCTGTTCCAACAGAAAATAGCAGCAACAACAACCACTATGCCGCTGGAAATGTTTCTCAGACAGCATTGTGAGTCAGCCACCTGTTAGGGGAGAGACTAATGGAGAGAAGTGGGTCAAGGCGAGGCAGAGGGGGCGCGCGCAGAGAACAGTTATCCCAAGGGGCTGCTGCTGGTGGTGGCGCTCTTCCAGCCCAGACACAGACGGTGCTGCTGCTACTACTGGCTCGGCAGCTGGATTCCAGCTTTCCCGAAATGTCTCGTTCCCTTCATATCAGAGACTGGTTTGGTGCAGTACTCCACTTTAATCCACACGTGCAACCCTATGCATGTACTCCCAAGTACTGCAGCCTATGTCCATTACGGGTATGTGGTGTATGGGAGTTTGGATGGCAGTAAATCTGGCAAGGTATGTTCCTGAGCTGTACGTAAATACATCATCAGTATCTTGATTTACATTTTTTTTTCTAAGATACTCCTGTCTCTTAATGAAGTTTTAGTTCCTATTGCGTAAAATGTCTTCGATTGCCACCCAAATTCTGCAACTGTGAATTCAATTGCAGAAAACCAAATTCCTTTATTACAGTACTAAGAATATGGCGACTGTTCTTTCGGACGCAGTGGCAATATACTAGACTCGCATCCGGGACGACGGCGGTTGAAATGCACCTCCGGGCATCCAGACGTAAGTCACTGCAGGCAAATGACGGGACCTTTTCTTTCAAACGTAACGGCCGATTTCCTTTCCCATCCCTGACAAAAACTACTCGAGCGATTGCGTCGACTGTAAAGACGACGATGTCTAAGGGGCATAAAACCTTGATATTCCTTCCTTTTGTTGTTTCGGACATACCCAAAGAGCAGAAGCCATATATAAAGGCGAATGATCCTTTCTTCAGTGCGAATGCGTACCAGGCGTTCGCTACCAAAGGTCCTTTCTGTAAACGAGGCATCATGTCGCAATTTATCCATGTCAGTAGGCCAAGTTGTTATGCAGGACGAGCGTCTAAATGTTACTTTTCTCTCCATCTGGAAATGCTTTTTTCTGGATGAAAGGCAATCTACGTCCTTTTCTGTACACATGGCTGTGGCGTATATAGTATATATTTTAGGGGGGGGGGGCAAAGATTAATGTAAAAATTAGTAATTTTGAGTAGACACCCCATGATGTTTTTATCGATTTTGCTGCTCATATTCAGAATATAATTTGCGCTGAAGCCCCTTTTACGTTACTGAGTTCAATCTTTTTTTATTGTTGACGTTAAATTACAAAAATATAGCTATTTAAAAATTAAAAAAGACTGTCTCGAAATTCACACCACTAAACCCCTACTCCCGTCATCAGTAGAGGGAAGTATGACTGTCTACCACGGCGATGCCTTCACGCATCATTCATTAAAATAATTCGGATACCGTGCTTTTCCTCTCTATATTAATTATTTCGGAGGGATACCAATCCCCCTGGCCCCTCCCTTATATACGCCACTGACCCATGACAAAGTGTATGCAAAAACGTCATGATGATCGCTTGAGTAGCTAAGACAAGAAAGTATAACAAAGACACTAACATTGCCGTTAGCTCAGGATTTGTAACGTACGATCAGAATTCTTCCGTTCTGAAAGACTGTCATTGCCTTGTTAATTAATCATTTTTGGCACCACATCAAATTTCAAAATTTTTCCGCAGTCTACAACCTGTCGCTCTGAGCGGCAGCACGATTCAAGCAATAATTCAAGCTATTGTGCGAAATCGTCTTTTATTGCGGCCAAGGACGATTTCCTTGTCCATATTTGTCTGCCCTAAGTCAGCAGAGAGTGTTATTGCACCCTCCTGTTCGGAGTTGACCATCGGCGATGGCATGACGAGTCAATCAATGGCGTATCAACCGGACGGGGGGGGGGCGCGAAGGAGGGGCAGTCCCCCCCCCCCCGCCATTTGAAACTTTGGAGGGGCAAGACATGGTTTCTGCCCCCCCTCCTCCCCAACATCTGTTTTGGCAGCCATTTTTGTTTTTGACTGAAGCATCTTGTTACAACTACTGCATTCTGTCCTCTCCTTTCTCCCTATTTTTCAGTCTGAGACTGCTAATAGGGGACTCAAGGGCGCTCAAGGTCGCTGTTACATTATAAATGAGACGCAAGCACAACTTGACGAGTCATCAATATTTTTTTCTTTGTTTTTTTGTTAGAAGACGGAAACTGGAACACCTCGGCTAAATGACAGTTCCATAACCTCCCCCCTCCCCCAAGACCAAATTCCCGAAATCGCCAAGACGAAGTCGGTAAATAGGTTTTCTTGCTCCCCACCCTCCACCCCTCTAAAGAAATAGTTGTTACGTCGCTGTGACGAGTACAATTGTCGGATTGTGCATGTGGTGTCCGGTATTTGGGGGGTACCCGCGCCAGCCGTAGAAAGCTCGCCGGCTGGGCTAAGTGGGTCAGCTACAGGCATCGCGAAAACACGGGCGTGCCTAGCTGCACTGCGGCCGAGTGCAAGTCGCCGGCGCCGCCTGCCGCTTGGAAAGCAGCTCACTGGACGACTGCGGGGGAGGGGAACCACAACTTCTACACCCACCACACTCCTCAACACACCTTGTGGTGTGTGTGGCGCAGGGTATTATGCGTACCATGTCACTTCCTCCAGTTCCAGTCACGAATGATCTATTGACCCAAGGTCAACACGGGTTTAGAAAATATCGTTCATGCGAAATACAACTAGCTCTTTCCTCACACGAAGTGATGGGTGCTATCGACAAGGGTTCGCAAATCGATTCCGTATTTCTTGACTGGATAGGGGATTTCCTGTCAGAGAGGACACAGGTCATAGTAATCGATCGTAAGAAATCGACTAAAACAGATGTGATATCGTGCGTTCCACAGGGTAGTGTTATTGGTCTTCTGCTGTTCCTTATTTACATAATCGATTTAGGGGAAAATCTAAGTAGCTCTCTTAGGTTGTTTGCAGATGACGTCGTCATTTACCGTCTAGTAAAATCATCTGAAGATCAAAACCAACGGCAGAACGATCTGAATAAGATATCAGTATGGTGTAAAGATTTGCAATTGAGAAATGTGAAGTCGGCCACAGGAGTACGAAAAGAAATCCGTTAAACTTTGTTTAGAATATAAATCAATCAAAAGTGAAGATCGTTCTCCACAAAATACCTAGAAATTGCTATTACTTCAGACTTAAATTGGAAACAACACGTAGACAATGTCGTGGGAAAGGCGAACCAAAGACTGCGTTATATTGCCAGAACCCTTAAAAGATGCAACAGAACTACAAAAGAAACTGCATACACTACGCTTTTGGAGTATTGCTGCCCAGTGGGGGATCATTATTAGTTGGGTTTGACGGAGGACGTCGAAAGAGTCCAAAGAAGAACAGCTCGTTTCGTATTGTCACGATACAGGGGAGACAGCTTTAAGGAAACGATACAGGATTTGAGATGGGAATCATTAAACAACGGCGTTTATCGCTGCGGCGTGGGCTACTTACGAAACTACAATCGGCAACATTCTTCTCCGAATAAGAAAATATATTGTTGGTGCAAAAAAAAAAATGTTCAAATGTTTGGAGAACTTATGGGACTTAACTGCGGGGTTATCAGTCCCTAAGCTTACAAACTACTTACGAACTAGCTAAGACTAAGGACGGCACAAATATCCATGCCCGAGGGGGGGGGGATTCGAACCCCCGACCGTAGTGGCCTATTGTTGATTCCCACTTACATAGGTAGAAATGATCATTAGAATGAAATACTAGAAATCAGAGCTCGAACGGAGAGATTCAGGTGTTCCTTCTTCCGGCGCGCTATTCGAGAATGGAATGGGAGATAAATTGTATAACTGTGGTTCAATGAACCCTCTGCCAGGCACTTAAATGTGATTTGCAGAGTCTCCCGCGTAGACGGGAAAAACGATTGCCTGTATGCCTCCGTGTGGGGCCTAATCTCTTAGTTTCGCGAGATATACGTAGGAGGAAGCAATATTTTTGTTTGACTCTTCATGAAACGTTCGCTCTCGGAATTTGGACGCCTCTCTTGCAGCGTCTGCCACTGGTGTTTCCTCTCGCGGTTACTAAATGCGCCCGTAACGCAGCATGCTGCTCTCCTTTGGATCCTCTCTGCGTCGTCTATCGACCCTACCAGACTGATGAGCAATACTCAATCGCAGGTTTGTAACCCACTTTCTTTGTTTTGTGGAAAAAATTTTCAGCAATCAGTCGTAAAAATATTTATTTATTCGCAGATGTAGATTTCGACCACTGTGTGGTCATTATCAGTGCTTTAAAACAATTAAAATACTTAAATCATCTTGACCTCCATGTTGGAGGTTGCGTTCGTACTGACCTTTCTTTGTAGTCGGACTATACTTCCTGAGGAAGCCTCCAATGAATCTCTGTCTGGCATCTGCCTTAGCCACGATTGCCTTTATTTATGGCCGTTCCACTCCAAGTCGCCCCTTATATTTTCTCTAGGGAGACCAGATTTCCATATTCAAAATATGGAACACATACAGATACTGAAGAACACCAAGTGTTAGCTTTACTTCCAGCGTCATTAACAGGGCTGTTATCCTTTAAAGCTTATACAAAATGTTGCCTTGGTGGCACTGATGAAGGCAGACATAAGGACACGAATTACTGCACACACAGTACAGTAGGAAACAAACGTTACGGTCGGGGATTCGAATCCCCCCTCGGGCGTGGATATTTGTGTAGTCTTTAGTATAAGGTAGATAATACGTAGTTTGTAAGTTTAGGGACTGATGATCCGGTAGTTAAGTCCTATAGACTCTTGAAACATTTGAACATATCGTTCAAAAGGAGATTTCCGGTTTCCAGAAACGACATAATACTCTAATGTAAAATGTGTTCTAAAATTCGCAGCTGATCAATGCCAGAGATAAAGAATTTTGATTTGTGTGTCCCCTCTTCTCTCTCCCCGTTTCAAATGTTTGTTAAGCATATGGGACTTAACTGCGAGGTCATCAGTTCCTAAACTTGCAAATTACTTATGAACTACCTTTTACTAAAGACGGCACACACATCCATGCTCGAGAGAGGATTGGAACCCCCGACGGGGAACGGCCTCGCGCATCGTCGGTGTCTCAAAGCATTCGGCCATTCCGCCTGCCCCCCCTCCCCCCTTCCAACGCCTTGAGTCCGTTCCACATCAAATGCACTGTGCCGGGAAAACGATAAGGCACGCTATGAAGAGGTAACACACGTCTTTTGTAACATATGTAGATATAGTACGGCAAAGGTCATTTGAAGACGTATCCAGTAGCTATATGTCTGCCGTACGTGCAGAGCATTCAAATCGAAATACTCTCTGGTCAGAAGTTCATGGTGTTCCATAAATGTCAAGGCGTACGCGTCGTTGCAAAGAACACGGCAAGAAATACTAGTATATTCGTCCGTAAATCACCGTCTGAGACTTTAATGCTTTTGGCTTCTTCTCCCTTGTTCACGGCCTTGTTGAAACTTCACGAAACATACGGGTGCGGCATCTATTATTCAGGACCACTAGACTTAGCAGCACTGCAGGAATTATTTGAATGCATGATGCGTGAAACCATCGCAGTGGTAGTGGTACTTCCGTGTATTGGTGATGGGTGTGGCGTTTAGTGGTGGGAAGTTCTTGCCAGGGTTTTTCTTCTATCTCTTATTTTTTTAAAGAGCTATGGAGCTATTTTTTCTGATTTAATGTCAACAATAAGAACTCTTTATCTCGTTAAATGGGGGCTTCAGCACAATATATCCTATGAATATGAGCAGCAAATATGATACAAAATATTATAGGTTATCTACTTAAAATTAATCTTCAAATAAATCTGGCTCCCCCTCCCGAAAAATATGCTATATTCGCTACTGATGCAGGAGGAATTTTATCAGCAATAATATTGCGATTTTCATCACAGTCACACTTTATGACATTAAGAAGTGCTAACATACTAATTTGTCTTGCATCCTGGCCATTACTTCCCTGACACCAAACGTTAAATTACATACGGTTCATGATTAACTGTTGCAGAATGTAAGTGAAGTTACTGCATCATTTCAAATACAAATACAAATCTTGAAACTGCTTTGGTTTTATTTTTTTTACTGATACACACACACTCACCACCCTCCCTCCTTGCGTCCCATACTTAATGCAGAAGACTGTCTTCATAAATTATTATTCCAAAATGAAACTTCCATTGAAATTATCTTGCTAGTTTATGATATAGTATCATAAATTTGGTCTCATAATCGGTTTTGACGTAAGTTGGACATAAAGTATATAAGAAAGAAGCATTAAGGTCAGATGGTCTTTCAAATGTTTGTAAATCTAAGGGACTTAACTACTTTGGTCATCAGGCCATAGCCGCGGTGGAGTAGCCGAGCGGTCTAAAGCAGCTCGCTGCGGAGCGCGCTGTTGATCACCGTGGAGGTTCGAGTCCTCCCTGGGGCATGGGTGTGTGTGTTTGTCCGTAGGTTAGTTTACCTAGGTTTAAGTAGTTTGTAATCTACGGACCGATGACCACGCAGTTTGGTCCGATAGATTTACAGACATTTGAACATTTACAGGCATTTCAGGCACTACGCTTACAAACTACTTAAACTACGTTAAACAAACCTAAGGACAACAAACACACACCCATGCTCGAGAGAGGAATCTAACCTCCGACGGCGAGCAACCGCGCGATCCGGAGCAAGACGCCTTAGAGCACTCGGTCACTTCGCCGCAGCGGTTAAACTTCGGCAGGGATATCACTAATTCATCAATATCTTTTTTGTATCTGTTTATGTAACCGCAGAGCTATTGTCTACAATGGAGGAGAACCGCCAAGTTTTACTAGTTTTGCCCTACAATAGATATAATTCTCCCTATCTGCCACATATTTCACGAAAGTGTCAAGGTATCCTTTTGCGACATGCAATACGGTAGTTGACGTCGCTGTTCGAAATGCTTTAGTGACAGCTCCAGCTACCTTGTCATTTATTGTTAACCCTCCCAGTAAAACGTTGGCGAGGGACTGGTGATCTGGAAGTTTAGACCCCCTTTGGAATTACAAAAGCAACATCAACAACAACAGGTTGGCATGAAGAGCACTAAAGACCACCCGGGGTCATCTGACTCCGTTCCCTGTTTCTTACGTTCTTTCAGCATAAACAGCATTTTCTGGTCTCCCCGAGTTTTACTATCAATAATCAACTGTTTTCAGTATTTATTTATGAATTCAGACTCAAAACATGTTTATGGCTTTCCCGTATTCCGCGAATACGTTAGTCCTAACAATACCGCGTGGCCCCACCTGACGCTAGGAGAGTCAACTATCGATCCGCCACGTGGTCGCACTCGAAGCAATCGAGTACTTTCAGCCTGGCGGTGAGGTGGCTGTTTACTTGACAGGTTTTCCCGGTCGATATCGCTGCTTTTATACCTGACAAGCTCGTAGCTTCCATCACTGCCACGAAATGACACTACAAAAGCTAATTAAATATGGAATAGGTAACAGTGTATATGTATAAAACTTACATCGCTACTATATCGTAGACCAGCTTTAACCCGCGACTTCGAGCGCGTTGATGTCCTTGCACACGTGTAAAAAGCCATCGAAAGTACAGTAATTTCGCAACATTGTTCTTAAGTTATGACCAGGATAATCAGGAAAAAACAAAAGTTTCCAGTTTTCCGATTTAACATAAACCGTATGTTAAATGACAGTAAATACGGTTCTTCATCGAAATGAATATGAAGATATTATTAAATACGAAAAGATGCTTCGCGACTAAACCGCTGATTGAAGAAACTATACTTTATAAAACGTGTAAATTATGCAGGATTAAAAAAAATTGTTCAAATGTTTTAAAACTTATGGGACTTAACTACGGGGTCATCAGTCCCTAAACTTACAAACTACTTATGAACCAGCTAACACTAAAGACGGCAAAAATGTCCATGCCCGAGGGGGGAATTCGAACTCCCAACCGTAGTGGCCGTGCAGGCCGTGACTTGTGCGCCACAGAGCGCTCGGCCACCGCGGCCGGCAGAATTCAAATAACATCGAAATCGGTTCGGTGGTTCGAAGACGTTTAAGTCTTGTGTAAGAATTGTATTTATTATGTTGAACAGTATTACGTACAACATATCAACCATTAAAATTAATGTAATAAATGTAAATTTCAAAAGTCAACGAATAAATAGCTTTTCCAAGGATTCTTGAAGCGTCTCAGAAGCTGTAAGAGAAACGTTGATGCTCAGCTGGTCCATATTTCGAGTTACATACTTAAAATCAACAAATATATTTACACACTTTCTAAAGTAGCCTATCTCCTTTTTCAGCGATCAGGCTATCTCCACAACCAATTTGATCAAAATCGGTTGAGCGGTTTACTCGTGAAAGCGTTACAGACAGAGCTTCATTCGCTTTTACAATATTAGTACGTATGGATTCCTCCCACGTAAATAAATAACTTAGTGAAAACCGAATAAAAGTCTTCACAGTGCATACAGAGATATAGACAGCTGTTGGTCTAGGTCTATCTTGCAAAGAGGAACAACTGCTATAGCTTTAATTTGTGGATTATAGTCTACTGTTTGTGTTTATTAACGGTAATAATTTTACCATGGTTTCCACAAATACTAAATCGGTCGTCCTCGGATTTAAAAAAAAGTTAGATATTACAGCAAAATGTCAGAGCGATATTAAATTTTTTATGAAGAAGACATACCTAGAATGTGTCCTAACAACGGTCAAAAGATTACCATTAATTAATGCAATCAGTGGCACTAACTAAAATATCTATAAGTTATTTGCCTTCTCAGACATGTTTGAATCTGTAAGAAAAAAAAAAAAAATAAGACTACGATCTAAACTTCGTTACCGTCTTTCTGTTTGCAGGCATTATTCTTTGTGTAACGAATTATATTTCACACGTACAACCCTTCGTTTATGTGAAAAAATATGTTATATGTTTTATTTGACTGAATGTCATTTTTAAAGCATTATAGTATCGTCGATTGCCTTAAAGTGGATCATTCATGTTTTCTAGCATTTTGACCCTATGTCAATTACTTTGTGAATGTAGTCCAATCATTACCTTCTCCTACAGGTTTTACCGCCTACAGCTCTCTCTAGAGACTATTCCCTGATGTCTTAACTCCTTCCTATCATCCTACTCCTTTTTGTCAGTCTTCTCTATGTGGTTCTTTCTTCGCCGATTCTACAGAAAACCTGTGATTCGTTATCTTATCAGTCCACCCGATTTGAAACAAGCTTTATTTTCACTGTCCTTTAAATACCATCCTTGCTTCGTTCATCATGTGTTATTTGGCTTCCATGGTAGCATAATTCTATAACTTCATGATCATCAATTTTGATCAGTTTCTCGCAATTTTATGGCTACAGCTTCTCATTACTTTTGTCTTTTTCCGGTTCACTCACAATCAATACCCTGTAATCATTCATTATTGCTAACTCAGACTTCGTAAGTTAACATTTTGTTGTAAAAACAGATCTGCTGAAACGTATATTACTATTTCTCTGAAACTAAATCCAACCTTGAGGTCGTCTGACAGATGTCAAGGTTAAGTTAGGCTGAAATAGATTATACTATACTAATACTTGTTCCATACATCATGAACACGAGATTTCCTAATGGTGAGAAATGTGTCATCTTAACAGCTTATGAAGGTTTTCGTACAGCAAACTATTTTTTATTTATTTATTTATTTTTTTATTTATTGAATGGTGTCCTTAAAGTAGGATTTTTTTGTATACTTATACGTAGGACTAGAAAAACGTGCATATAAACTGACAGATTCTGAGAACTGGATAAAAAAAGAACTTTCCTTTTCTTTAAGCTGCAGTAATGGTAAACAAGAAGAACGAGCATACGCGCGGATTGTAAACAAGACCATGGAGACACCACGAGTAAAGATGGCGACCAGAGATTATGCGCGATTGGTACCTCGGACAATGAGAGGTATCTTTTTTCCAGCTTTTAGCATATCGACGTGAAGGATCATACACAATTCTGAGAAACGTTACATGTATTATTACCACATCAGGTGTGAAGTCTTCCGCAAACTAAGGAGAAGCACACGTGTGTTTGAAGGCTCTTCGAAGATGTTACACTGATACCTTGTCGCTAAATATTTGTTTTGTTACTTCCGTTTGCGAATACGATAAATTCAACTTGATAGTTCCTGGCAAAGAACAGAAATTCTTTTAATCATTTCTTTTCCAAATATACCTTTAGAAGAACTTGAAGAAAAATAAAAAGAAGCTAATATATGCTTTTTAACATTTGACAACTGTTTCACTTTTCGCTTTCCTACTATGAAACGCGAATCCCAGCAGCACAGATGAGAGAGAGAGAGAGAGAGAGAGAGAGAGAGAGAAAGAGAGAGAGAGAGAGAGGAACTGTGACTCAAAATATATAATAATAAAATAATAAAAACATGTTCACAACAATTGATTCTGCCTCGATTTCCTTTTGATAACGAATCCCACCCGGTTATAGCACCTTCCGAGGATGTTATTTTCACCCTATACTCTTCTGCCCATAAATTTGTATCGCCTCTGCATTTGACTTTACTGACACCAAATATGCCTAGTTTTGACCTTTCATTATCCGTTTCATATTTTCTTGCTTCCCTACTGTGTTCTAAATTCGTTTGGGGGCATTGAAATAAATTCAACGGCAAAACTGAATAAAAATATGCTGAACCGGGATTCTAACCCGGATTTCCGAATTATGGCGTCCGCATTAACCAGTTAGGCTTTAGAGACAGGCTTTCTTCCTGGCCAAATTCTCAGCTTGTAGCATACTTGCTAGCAGCTTATACTGGAGTCCCTCAAAAAATCGACCGCGTTAATGCCTCAGCATTGAAATTGTCAACTGCCTTTTGGGGGCATACACTTTGTCCGATATTCAGTATTCCGTAGCATGACGCCTTAGACCACGGGGCTATTCTGGGCACTCTGTCTTTCCCCTATATTGCGATAATGCAATTGGAGTTGCCCTTGTCTGAACTTTCTTTAAATCGTCCGTGAGTCCCTCTTGGTAGGGATACCACCTCACGCACCAATACTCCAAAATAGGACGCAAAAGTGTAGTCTAGACATTTTCAGTAGAACTGTTGCATCTTCTAGCTGTTCAGGCAACGAAATGAAGCCTTTAGTTTGTCTTCCCTATAATATTTTCCACGTCTTCTTTCCAACGTAAGTTGTTATAATTATTATTCCTATGTATTTAGATTTTTTCACGGCCTATAGATTAGACTAGCTTATCGTGTATGACATTTAACGGATTTCTTTTAGTGCTTATATGGTTGACGTCATACTTTTCATTGTTTAGGGTCAACTACCAATTTCAGCATTATGCAGGTATCTAAATTATTTTGCAGCTGCTATTGATCTTCTGGTGACTTTACTCACCGATAAATGAGAGCATCATCCGCTGTCTGAGAGATCTGCTCACATTGTCTCATTTATAAAGATGAGGAACAGTAGGATCCCTGTAACATTTCCCTAGGGAACGCCAGAAGGTAGCACGAATCCAGTCGCTCAACTGTGGCGATATTCCATAAGCATGCAATCTGATTAGAAGTACGAAAGTTGATCCCACGATATGACTGGTGTCTCATTTCTTTTGGTGACTGTGTCGAACGAATGCTGCACCTGCTGCCATGAAGTATTTTATGTAATTAAGCCTTTTTTCTGCGTGCGCCGCGCTTGCACAGTGGTAGAGTGACAGACTACAAATCCAAAGGTCGCGGGTTCGATCCCCGCCAGGTCTTAGGATTTTTATCTGTCCACTTCTTTCACCTCTGACAGTATTGCTCAAGTGAAGAATACCGAGTAGCACCGTGGTTCGGAATCCACGTTAAGCTGTAGGTTATCCTATATCTGGCTGGGTAAGTCAGTTCGAAGGTCGGAGGAAGGCAACGGCATACTACCTCCAAACAGGACCACGCACTGTGGTGTTCAAACCAATCTTCGGATTGCTGACTGCTTTACCTTTTTAAGCTTTTTTTAAAAGGGAACTTACTTTCTTGATGAGCTTGGTACATTAGAAGTGACGTAAAAAAATGGCAGATAAGCGCCGTCCTTGACTGTCGGTTGTCGAGAGCTGCCTTCCACTTGCTGGTCTCTGGGCCAGTAACTCAAGGTACAGCGTAGCTGGGCGACATCAGTTGAAGATCCGCGTAATGCCAGGAGGCGGTGATCTCGTATCCTCTCCGTGACCTTCCTTTGCTGTTACCGGGGCGCTCTGGCCAGTAGTCCAGTAGTGCTAGCACTGCTCATTGCAGAGAGACGTCCGCTGGTCCCCGGCGAGGACAGGGGTCGGCCGCCGCGTCCCACTTGCGGTCCACCGGTTGCGCAACGGGTGCGGAAGGAGCAGGAAATTGCCCGGATGACTGGTGGAAAGCGGCGGCCGCCTCTTACACAATCCGTAGAAAGGTAAAAGCGAAAGTGATCTGCCCGCGTGGGCCCGGCCGCCACGCTCAGCTGCGACCGCCGCGACAGCATCCACCAGCTTTGTCGCCGCAAGTGTCTGCGTACGTTCGATTCTGACGTGGATTTCGCGCATCCAGCCGTATTTTTATGACACGAAACATACCACAGAAATACAATGGCAATTTCATTAGTAATAGCATGGACATAAAGGTGACAGAAGCTTTCGAAATGTTGTGCTACAGACGAATGATGAAGATTAGATGGGTAGATCACAAAACTAATGAGGAGGTGCTCAACAGAATTGCGGAGAATCTGACATATCCGGACTAAGAGAAAGGATACGCTGGTGGGACACATTCTGAATCAAATGTTCAAATGTTTGTATAGCTTATGGGACATAACTACGGGGTCATCAGTCCCTAAACTTACAAACTACTTACGAACTAGCTAACACTAAGGACGGCACAAATATCCATAGCCGAGGGGGGATTCGAACCCCCGACCGTAGTGGCCGTGCAGACCGTGACTGGAGCGCCTCAGTCCCCTCGGCCACCGCGGCCGGCCGATTTCCTCCCCCATCCTTTCCGAAAATCCGAGCGTAAGCTCCGTCTCTAATGACAACGCTGTCGACAGGACGTTAAACTCTAAGCTTCCTTCCTTTATTCAACATACTCTCCTATGCCCGTGGGAGGACTCGAACCTCCGACGGCGAACGGTCGCGCGCACCGCAGCAAGATACCTTGGTGCGCACGGTTATTCCGCCACGGCTCAGTATCCCTTACCTATGCTGTTATAGTAAATTGAATCATTAATATCAGAGGAAAGTGAGACGTCTAAAATGGAATTCTTGCTGGAGCAAAAAAAAGCACTGGAGGTGCTTGCCGAAGGGTTACAAATATGCCAGAGATTTCATTTCAAAATTGGCCAGTAGCTGTACGCGTTCTCGTTTTCTTTATATGATATTTATCATGACAGAGGAGTTACGACTTTGATAAAAATCAACATTAGAAGCAGACAGGGCCGTATTTAGGGTATGCGGCGCCCCTGTGCAGCAATTTATTTTACGCCCTTCTCCCATGGCAGCAGAGATTCAACTAATTTCTTAAAAAAAAATAATAATAATAAAATAAAAAAAATCCAGTTGTCTGGATACGCCACTGACATCGATACAACAACCTGAATTTTAAAATTTAATGCTGTAGTCGAAACTCTGAAAATGATAATTCAATTAACATTAAAATAGTATTAAATTTTTTTTTCGATGGCAAAATTTGGCCACCCACAAAATTGTGCCGCCCTGTGCAACTACACATGTTGTACCTGCCTACTAAATACGGCCGTGAAAGCAGACAGTGCCTGTCTAACTGAAGCGGAATTGCAACAACTGCAGTAGTTTTGCTAATAAACGCTGTGGGGAAATGCAACCAATACTTTATAGCGCTGTTATGTGTAAATTTTTCGTAGCAGTTGCACTCAAGCAGTCGGATTCTCTTGCTTAAGAAACTAAGAAATAACGGAAGCTGTCGAATGACCATACAGCTGAAACGAACGAGCTACGTGTCTAACATCATAAGCGCTCCACTCAATAGCATCCTGCGATCGGCTGAACTACATACAGTAACAAGCCTAGGTAAGGAATGCTGAGGTGCGGCGGAATAGCCGTGCGCACTGAGGCGACTTGATACGGCGCGCGCGGCCGTTCACCGTCGGAGGTTCGAGTCCTCCCTCGGGCATGGGTGTGTGTGTGTGTGTGTGTGTGTGTGTGTGTTGTTCTTAGGATAAATTAGTTTAAGTAGTTTGTAGATTCAAGCGCCGGTAACCACTGCAGTCAGATCCCATAACTTTACTAACATTACAACATTTTCTGATACAGAACTGAGGCGAATGAACTTCGCATTTAAGTGAAGAAGAGTTGATGGGGTAGGTATTACTAAACGCACCGTGGAAGGTACTGAATATAGTAGATGTAAAGAGGTACAAAGATTAGCTCGAGATAACTAATACAACAGAACAGTTTGGATGAAAAAAAAGGAACCGATGTAATTAGAATTAAACGGTTCCCGAGCGTACAAACAAGCATTAGGTGTGGTTGCAGCGAGGCGTGGCAGCCACTGTCCATTCCCCATTCTCTTCCTCTAGTCGCGAACGGAACTAGCTGCTTCGTCTCGCCTAGTCTCAAGAGCAGACAGAAGAAGTCTACAGTGAAAGTAAGATAACAATGGCTGGCTCATGGAAAAGAAAGCAGGGAATTAATGTGTCTGAATATGTTCTTTTACAGCTGTTTTACAGTCGTATTTCGTAGCGTTTTATGAATGAAACTATTTTTTGCCGTTTACAAATTTATTGTTGCAAGGAAACGACTGCGTAATCCATAAAACCACTTCTACACTACCACAAGTTCTTGTAGCAAAGATTTAGGAACTGGGAGGTTCAACTACATTTCTGCTTAATAACTGCCAGCATCGAAAAGCGAAATAGGACGCAGTGTCTTAAAAGGCATGAGTTTGCACTTGGAATGGACATAACGGAGATTGTTTGTAGAAAACTGTCATAGCTGAATATTTATAAATGAATACACACACTCGTAGGAATGAAACGACGAGCGATGTGAACCATAAGTATGATAAACCTCAGTCAGTATGTACTAGCAGGGAAAAATATTTCTGTTGAAGGATTTCAGTATGCAGTTAAAATGTTAACAAAGCACGCAGATATTAAGCTGATAAAATCAATGAATTGTAGAGAGAAACAGCTACAAAGCTCTTCTCGTAGAAATGATGTTAGGATAGTGGCGAAACTACGGAAGATAAAGCCTAACGTTTTATAGATTTAGTTGAGGTTTTTTTATCTCAGCTTAAAGTTTTTTTAACCATATGAAGTAATGCATTCACTCCGTGAGATTTTAAGTGATGTAATAAAGCAACAACTAAAGTATATCTGCGCCGCCTTCCCAACATTCCCCACTATATAGTAGAAAAATAAACCGCTTCAGTTGCTTTATTACGTAACACACGACCGGTTTAGGCCACGTTAAACCCATCATCAGGTGTATAACCAAATAACAGCCGCGAGGCCGCCACACGCTTTCTACGGGAGACCTTGCAGTCTGAACTAAATCAAATGTTCAAATGTTTGTAGAGTCTATGGGACTTAACTACGGGGTCATCAGTCCCTAAACTTACAAACTACTTATGAACTACTTACAACTAAGGACGGCACAAATATCCATGCCCGAGGGGGGATTCGAACCCCCGACCGTAGTGGTCGTGCAGACCGTGACTGGAGCGCCTGTCTCCTCGGCCACCGCGGCCGGCGCAGACTGAACTATCGTACCCTTATAAGGTAGGTGAATGCTTCGTTGCCGGCCGCGGTGGCCGAGGGGACTGAGGCGCTTCAGTCGCGGTCTGCACGGCCACTACGGTCGGGGGTTCGAATCCCCCCTCGGGCATGGATATTTGTGACGTCCTTAGTTGTAGCTAGTTCATAAGTAGTTTGTAAGTTTAGGGACTGATGACCCCGTAGTTAAGTCCCATAAGCTTTACAAACATTTGAACATTTTTTTTTTAGTTTTCCGATCCATTTGTTTTCGTGGCTGATCTTCCTTCATTCAGGATGCTGTTGCATTCCAAGAGGAGTTGAACTTAAAAGGACACGTTAGATGAGTATATCGGGCGCCACACTAAAAGGAGCACCTCTATGGTAATGATCTATTCAGCGATGAATAATAAGATAAAGAAGTAGGCGTGACGCAAGCTAAAACTCGTTTCTGTCTGATAAACATGAGGCA
This sequence comes from Locusta migratoria, assembly GCA_026315105.1. Lineage (NCBI taxonomy): Eukaryota > Metazoa > Arthropoda > Insecta > Orthoptera > Acrididae > Locusta > Locusta migratoria. The sequence goes on from CM048746.1 coordinate 545,709,344, forward strand.
CAAAAACAAAGAGTCAAGGTAACACCTGGAAAGGAATTCTATAAGAAAAGAAACGCACTATGTAAGAATGACGTCTAGGAAGAAGAAAGGACTTGTTATATGTTTTGTAGAAGTATACATAGCACTACGCGCAGTTATTGACGTATTCTGCTAACTTTGATTTAAGTGGTACAGTGACTTGCACATTTTATAAATATGTGGCAGTTGTGACAGAGCGATCATGGAACTAAATGTAATGACTCTGCATTTTGTGCACTGATAGCTGAAACAACAAACTAATTAGCATTTCAACGTCTTCATCTCATTTCAAGTAACTCGTTTTATGCAAATGATACATGCCTCTAAAACTCTGCTGTGTTTTATCAGTGTTTATTACGTTCACGCACTTCCCGTTACGATCCTATACCTGTTTATATGCTAGATATGAGAATGAGACTGTTAGTGGATGGTGCTGTCATCTGTAGGTTAGTAAAGTCACCGGAAGATCAAAAGCAACTGCAGAAGTATTTAGGTATCTGCATGCACGAGTAGGGTGGAAATCATTAAAATATTTCGCGAGAAATATTAGCGAAATTTCTTTCAGTAACATTTTCCTCCGAATGCGAACACATTTTGTTAGCACCCACCTACATAAGGAGACATGATCACCATAATAAAATAAGAGAATCAGATCTAAAATGGAAAGGTTTAGGTGTTCCTTTTTAAAGTGCTATTGGGAACTGGAACGGCACAGAAATATAAAAGCGCTTAGATTAACCCTCTGCCTTGCACTTAAATGTGATTTGTATTTATGTAGATGTTGATGCAGACGTAGGAACTAGTATGATTGTCTTTGCGTATGCGACAGACAGATCAGTAGCATATGACTGTAACACAACGTATTGATTTTATTCTTTTACGCCAATGATAAAGTGGTCATAACTGAGTGAAACCGGTTGTCTAACGACTAAAAATTATGATCATCGACGTAAATAAATGAAATCAATTTACTAACAATTCACTGTTCTTCTTGCGACCATGTCGCAGCTTGTGATAACATGTTGTTGTCCCAAATATTATGATCACCCAGATAAACGTATATGACTGCCACCATACCTACATAGGACGGATTCTGTAGAAAAATCCAAGCTGGAAATCGTGAGTTTGTGTCTTAGGACTAGGGCTGTTGATATTTTTAAAAATATAGGGAATCCGATAAATCGATGATTTAAAAAAATCTTTATATATCGGAAAATTATCGATAGATCGATGTTCATCGTATATAAATATCGGTTTCATAATGTAAATATGCTACCGGTATTGGAGCCGTATATTTAAGTATTAATTTTATTATTCGATATTCTGTACATTTACAAGCTACGAGCCTCCCTATGCACCTCCCAGCAAGGCTTTAAAGAAAAAAAATGAACGTGAAAAGTTTTTAGTTGATAATGGGACTTTTTGGAATTAAGAAGCTTTAATTACAATATTTTTGGTCGACTCTTATGTAATTAATCAACAACTGTGTGCACGGTACAGTGTTGTGAAATATTTCCCTCCAGTTACCGTCTCATACCTTATTTCCTTCATTTATCGAAATGAACATTTTTTTCACACTGATGTAGGAACATTCAGAATGATCTACATAGTGCAATCGTTACAGGGAGAAAGTTTCGAGTGATTCATCGAATATCCTCATGTCTGGGATCAGGCAGGCGACTATGCCAATTGCTCATAGGGATATTAAGTTTCAAAAACATATTTATCATTTCAAGAATGCCGATGTGAATAACTGACACTACTTGAGTTGGAAATATTTTTAACGCAACTGGTGCGACATTTCTTCCCATCTCTTTCTGGTGATCAGTCAGGTTGATACTGCATTTCATTTCCTGTACTGTGTCCCTTTGTACGCTACAACTTTGTTCTACGGGCCATTTTCATTTATCCCATCCTGTACTTAACGGCTAATTTGCACAATCCTTAGATTTTGCTGCCCACTTCCGTTACGTATAGACAAGGGTCCGTTAAGAAGTTGCCAAATGAGACAGTTTCAACAAGTTTTGGTTTGTGACTTCATGCGCAAAGCAGGCAGCAGCGGAATCATTTGTGAATAAAAATTCTACATTTGTATTGGATACATGATAGTAATAATATATTTTTATTCACAGTTCAGCTCGTGTGTAATATGTTTGCGATCCGTTTATGGCTTTCAGTGATAGAAGTACCATTAAAAGCCTGAGAAGGCATCGACAAAGCGAATTTGCATTGGCGTCAAACTTCAGACACATTTCGTTGAGAGTGTTTTGTTTAAATGGATGACACGCTCTAAGTTTTTTCTTACAATAATGTAAGCAAAGTAGGAAGGTGTATTTGTAATTTCGTTATAGTTGGTTTCCAGATAATTTAACTGCCACAGTTAGTTGATGTAGTGTCTATGTTTTATGGCATAAAAATAACAGAGATGAGAGCACTCACCATATAAATATGTAAGCTTTCGCCAGAGATTGTTTCTGCTAAATTCTTGAAGCTTTTAAATCCCAGCATATTTTAAAATGTTAAACGTATGTCTCAGCCACTGTTGTAATTGCCCTTCATCATGGTACGTAATTTCAGTATTTTACACGATTTTCTCATGGAAATAGTCAAGAATATTCGAAGTCGAATTAAGCTGCGAGTGCGGGTAGACATCAGTTTTGTTGTGTTAGTCTCTAACGTTGACTACGAACGTATCTTCCGGCATTTGGTAGCGATTTTACGACGACACGAGCTCCCCTAAATTGCCCCGTCGGTGTAGTTGCTCGGGGTCGCTTATGACGCACGCAGGTGACAGGCCGATGGCCATCTGAGCTGGGCAGGTTCGTGTCCGGGTTATGGCGGTGCGGCGGGTTGCCTACCGCTGTGGGGCTGGTCAGTTCGTTCACCCGACCGCGACCTGCACCAAGTGGGCCCTAGGCCGCATCCGCGCTAGGCACTGCTTTGCGCGTTGCTTCTAACATCCAGCAGCAAGTCTTACGCCAAACGATTGCTATCTTTTCGCAGCATTGAAGCGGTTTTCTAATTTAGTCATTAGTCTTTCGAAAATGTCGTCTAAACATCTCTAAGTACTGCTAATTATTTCATTTCATATTTTCATAACGTGTAACATCGAGTCATCTCTCTAACCCTCTCTAAAATTTATTTATACGCACAACACTGCACCGCTTATCCGTTGAGGCGCAGGACAGCAAGCGGGCAGTTTCGTTCGGTTTGAGAAAAAGGAACGGAGAGCACGGTCACTGATGACTAACAGGCTGCTTGGAGTCTAAATCTACATCTACATATACATTCCTCCACAATCCGCCTTATGGTAAGTGGCGGAGGGCACTTTGCGTCCCACTCTCACCTCATTTTCCTACTCCAATCTGGGATAATTAGCGGGAAAAACGACTAATGGTAAGCCATCGCGTGACGATAATCACTCAGATTTTTTTTTCTTTTGGCCTTTTCGAGGAGTATGCATACGAAGAAAAAAAAATATGACTATTCTAGAATGGTACGCACTCGGCACTTTGACAGAGCCCAAATGGTGATGCAGAAATCCTCTCTTGCAGCGTCTGCCATTTGAGGTGACCGATCATGTCTATGATGCTTTCAAGCTTACTAAATGAACCGGGAACGAAGCGTACCTCTGTCTTGTCTGTTACAGATACCGCACTGACCAGCTATATTCGAGTCTTGATCAAGCGAGTGTTTTGTAAGATAATTGCTATGTCGATGGACTACACTTCCTGATGATTCTTTACCGAGCGAGTTGGAGCAGTGGTAATACACTGGACTCGCATTCTGAATGCCGATGATTCAGATCCGCAACCAGATTTAGATTTTTCGTGTTTTCCATGAATCAGGTAATGCCTGGATGGTTCCTCTGAAAGGGCAGGACCGATTTCCTGTGCCAGCCTTACCCAAAAATTCGAGCGTGAGCGCAGTTGACGAGGCAATCAATCCTAAGCATGTATGAAACTTCCTGGCAGATTAAAATTGTGTGCCGGAACCGGGATTCGAACCTGGGACCTTTGCCTTTCGCGGGCAAGCGCTCTACCGATTGAGCTGTCCCGACATGACTCACAATGCCGCCCCACAACTGTACTTCCGCCAGTACCTCGCCTCCTACTTTCCAAACTTCACAGAAGCTCTCCTGCGAAACATGCAAGACTAGCACTCCTGAAAGAAAGGATATGGTGGAGACATGGCTTAGCCACAGCCTAAGGGATGTTTCCAGAATGAAATTTTCACTCTGCAGCGGAGTGTGCGCTGATAAGAAACTTTCTGGCAGATTAAAATTTAAATCTGCCAGGAAGTTTCTTATCAGCGCACAGTCCGCTGCAGAGTGAAAATTTCATTCTGAATCCTATGCTTGTTTTCTTCCTTCCTTCCTCGCATTTATCAAAGCGAGACAGTTTTTCCCATATTGAGGCTGCATTTCCCTGTAGATCTCAATGGCAGTTCGTCCCTTGCCTCTTGCTCCATAGAAACCGAATGACTCTTCGTTGGTCTAACGCCGTGAACGTGTGAAGTACAGTCACTATCTTCAAACTGACAGCAGCGGAAGTACTGACAGATAAGACCAGTACGAACCAAGAAAGGTCAGACGCTGGTAATGGATACTTTCATTTCGCATTGTCAGTCACAATTTGCCTAAAATATAGGGACTCGCAAAAAAGCTCGATATCGGCACCCACCCAGCGGAAGCCACAAGTGATGCGTTTGGCTTACCGAGGGGGGGATTCGGGACTTGTGCCAACCACTTGCTAAAGCTCAACACTTAATCACGTATAATGGACAGTAAATCAACTGGCTGGCAGGTACGAAGAGGGCGGAGGTGGCGTCGGGCTGAGTAGCGCGCCTACAGTGGAATCCGCCACCCTGGTGGCTGCGTCCAGCTTGAACGCGGGTCACGTCCGGCGGCGAGGTCGCCAGTATATGCGGCTGGGAGGGGAACATCAGCAGAGCTGGTTTGGATTCTGGTCGCAGCCGCTGCCTAGCCCAGCGCTGCCTTCCTGGTCGACGGCACCGCCGCGGCCGTCCAGGCTGACTCACGACGGCGCCCCACCAGTGAATCAGCCGGCGCTGCACCATGTTAGCCTGGGGGCGTGAGCGTTCGTCCGTGCAAATGTGGAATTCCAAATTACTCTTCCGTCAGTTCTGAGTCAGCTTAGTATGCAACTGAAACCTGAAAGGCAATGCCAAATTAATTTATCCTAGAATCTGGCAACTTGCACTGTTTCGAGTAAATCGTTTTCACTGCTTCCGTATGTATGTCTGGGAACGAAGCTGCTGATGACGCGGCCAGGGCTGCAATTCTCCTGCCTCGGACAGCTACCCTCTGTGTCCCATCCAGTGATATTAAAGCGACTTTTTGCCGACGCATTTCATTGTCGTGGCATAGTTTGTTGCCAATAAGCTTCGCACCATTAAACCGATCTCAACAACTTCTCCTCACGCCCCTCTCGACGGGAGGAAGTAATCCTGGCCCGGTTGCGGATCGGCCACTGCCGGTTCAACAACCGCCACTTGACAGGTGACCCCGCACTTTTGTGCTCCTGCGGTACACCCGCTGACGGTGCGCCATGATTTAATGTCCTGTGCTAATTTTAATCATGTCCGTGTTGCCCTTAATCTGCCGAACACTTTAGAGGAAATTTTAGCCGACGACACACGAGCAGCTGCTCGGGTCTTGCGTTTTATACAGATGACTCATTTATCAAAGGACATTTAATTCCTGTTCTTGATGTTTTTTATAGTATGTTTTTAGCGATATAGTGGTATCAGCCTCATTGGCAGTTGTCAACTCCGGTATTTGGTAGATTAACGTTTAAGGTCGGGCGCTAATGACCTAAGCAGTTGTTCGCCCTTAAACCATAAATAATAATTGACGGAGCTATAGCGCGGGAGGTTGATCTGCCTGACGCACTGCAGCGATGCAGTGAAAATACACTGCCGAAAAACAAAAAGTACACCTAAAAAAGAAGAACGTATATTTCGACCCCAAGATGGGGGATTGCAGACGTAGACATGATGCTTCGATTCGAATAATCCAAAGAATGTCCCGTGGAAATAGTGTCTTCTGCTATGGCTGTTTTGTTGGGCTGCTCGTGTTGCACGCACATTTCGCGTACTGTGCGAGTAGTTGGCCAATGTAGGATTGACGACATTGACAAGGGATCTTATAAATTCACGCCTTCCTCAAACCCAAATCCTCCTTCACAGAGCCAAGCTAAGTCGAGATTTTCGCAGGTGAAGATCATACAAAGTGCTTCTTTAGAATTTTTCCTATTTTATGAGAGGTTGCCCACATACGGAAGGAACGCCCTGGACCTGATAAACCACTTATCTGCTTCTTTTTGTTGTTTACATTTCTTCATCGTTACAGCTGTGCGGATTTGGCGTGTAGAATGTCCTTCTTCCCTGAAGACTGATTGCAAATGTTCCATTTCTTTAGGAAGGCTGTCCTTATCAGATACCACATTACCACATGTGCCCGGTGCACCAGAGTACGTAGCACGCCTGTGGTTTGTGCAGTGTGGTGGCAGCTTGTCGCTTGCAAATACAGATCTGTGTATGCGGGCTTCTGGTAGATAGAGCGACCCATCAGTTCTTCGACTGAACTATGCACACCAGTAATCTTCAGTCGCTTACCTGAAGACGGCATGTTTGTCAGCTGAAATATCGTGGCAAGACGTCAACGTGATCCGGCTGCAAGCCCGAAATATGGAAGACCGCTCACTACGCCGGGAAAACTTCAAGATCCAAAAAGAGGTAGTTGTTAAGGAACTGACAACAAACCTTTTGCATGAATCACCCCGGGTATTTGCTCGAGCAGGTGGGCAGCCGTACTCGATGCGGCTGAAGCAGAATGGTGAGACACGGAAGTGAACCATAGTTCCCTCGAATGCCAGCCTCGTGCCTTGACCAGTATGCCCGCTCAACCAGTCGTTTGCTGGAGGGGCGGTTATTACGATTTCTAAGTGGGTGGTAAGTGCAGTCGCCACCCACGGCGTTGCTGTGGGTATTCGCTTCGCGGCAGTGTGCAGGAGGCAGGTTCGTGAAACGCCGCGACTCTGCCACGACCGCACACGACGGCGGCCGCGCCTTCTGGAGGCTTCGCCGTCCTTGGCCGGAGGCAGAATTCTTAAGGAGGCCAACGCCGGTCTGGAGGACGCCGACAGCTTCTCTGGTAGCGGCTGTTGTGCTGCAGGGGCTCCGATATTCGTCCCCCAACGGATTATCGTACTCTCATTGTTTCAGTCCTACTTGTGGGAATTTGAGACATACGGGAGGCGATCGCGGGTAGCCAAGTGGTTAACCCTTTCACTCCGGCGCCGTGATTGTTGCGCCGTGCGCTGTGGACGAGCGCCAGTCGCGCCCGGCCGTGCCCGCTGTACGGCGCATTTTCCGCACTCCCCACGGCGCTACTCTGTCCTGCTTTCACACTCTCAGTGTTATCGCAATTATTGGACTTTTATACTATATATTTATTAGGGAAAATTCATTTGGAATAGAAACAGTTTTCTTCCTTCTTTCAGGTAATTCGCGTAATTTTTGCGTAAATTCAAAAAGATCCAAGTTTTGGAATCAGCTCTAATTGGATGTGGACGTTATTATCATAAACGCATATTTCGCTTGATAATTAATATTTATTTACAATTGCTTTGCGTTACATTTCAGTAGCATTACATTACGATGTATGACGCGAGGCGGAACTGCTACAGCAGTCCACCGGCTGGGCGGCACAGGCAGCACTCGACTGCTGCAGCAGTCCACCGGCTGTGGAGCACATTCGCTCCCGACTTCTGCAGAAGTTCACCGTAGCGAAAGGGTTAAGGCGACCGCTGCCACGAAGCATGCAACACGGATTCGAATACCAGTCCCGCTCAGATTTTCACTTGTGGCCAGTGAGTAATTTTTAATGCCCTAGTGCAGCTAAAGTCATTCCTAACCATCCTCATCCTTAATTTTAAAAAAATGCATAGAATAAACTACATAGCACAGCACTGCGGTAAGGGTAAGACGGAAACAGAGCTGGGCACCGTCAATCAAAGAGTTAACTTCGTTAATCATTAATCCGTTACTGAAAATGTTAACTTTGTTAAACGTTGAAGCGTTACTTTGCAGACAATTTAACGGAAGTTAACGTTAATCGTTAAACGTTAACTCGTAACTATTGTGCACGCACGAAAAATCTGCTTCAATTTCCGAATTTATAAATTTATGTAGTTATATTAATGTCATCAGCAATTTTAAAAAGTATTACCCTACCTGATATTTAAGAAAAATGTTTTGGATACGCAAGTTTATATAGTGCTTGGAATATAAATAAAAGTTAGTATTACTCGGCTACTCTATTGTGGCAGCGGCTGAGAGCGTAAAGAAATGTCTAAGCAGATACTATAGTGTAAAATAGCCTCCGTAAGAAGCATTTGCTTTGGAGGAAAAGTCTTTTGTTCTTTGACACGATTTCTCTTATTGTATATAAAAAAATTATGTTTGTTTGTCATTTGTTTACGCTGACGGCCGGCTGCCACGATATAGTGTACCAGTAATATATAAATCTAAATTTTAGTAATAATTATTTAGCAATAAAATACAATTTACAGCAGACTCAAATAATATAATTACACTGAATGTCATTTGCTATAAGGTGCATACTTCCTTTAATAAACATTAGCATATTAAAATTGTTGTGAGGCAAGTTCGGGTGTCAAAACATCTGTTCCCACGAAAAAAAAAAGACGTTCTTCTGCGGCACTTGATGGTATAGCAGTATTATATTTAATAAAATGATTTGCTAAAATATTTTCCCCGGGAAATGCCGCATCGTTAAATGAGTCGTTGGATTTCAAGTCCAGCCATACCATCACTACACTTTCGGCTTTACTTCTTAAACATCTGTGGTCTCCAGACCTCTGCTTAGAATGAATGACAGAAATAAAAAATCTTGCTCTTAGTCCTCACTATCGGTGCTTTCGTCACCGCCACTTAAATTCTCTTTGTTTCGAAGTTTCGGTGGGTTCTTGCGTTAGTGCAACGTCTACGTCTTCCTAGACTCACTTATAGCGCAGGTACACGAAGGTCGCGGTTTTCCCTCAGTTAGAGCAGGCCTACGCTAAGTTGTGGGTTTCTCCTGGGCACCCATTTCCGCTGTTCCGGTCTTGGCGGCACCATTCGGATCATCCCCGCGCTTCCAGGGAGTGATTCAACCCATAGCCTGGGCGTAGCCGCATACACAAGGGACCTGCGCTAAAATTAGCACATTTTATGCGGCAAGACTTTTGTCATAATAAGTGAGTGCAAAAGTAACGGATTAACGGACTTACAGCAAATTAAGGGAAGTTTAAGCGTCCGTTAACGTTTTTTTTTTTTTTTTAAATTAACTCAAAAGTTAATTCGTTCTTCATAGAGTTAACTTCGTTAATTAATGATTAACGGACGTGCCCAGCTCTGGACGGGCAGGCAAGCACGTTTCTAGTAGCCTCCTGCGATTGCCTCACAGACAAGCACGGGCAGGTTAAAAGCAGAAAATGTGCACCTTTACGTGGCACCCACCAAGGGGGTGACATGTATAGACTACCGGTAACACGACCTTGTTTACCTCCACATCAAGCGGAGTGCCCCAACTTTATCGGCCTACCAGGACGCCTCCTACTGGTTGATTTATAGTCTTCCATATATGTTTTTGTTTCTTTCAAAACAGAAGGTGGATTCATAAGACCGTCTTTCTGATTACGATTTTGTTTGCGTATTGTAATTTTAATTGCGTTGGAATATGACACTTGTAATCAGCTTGGTGTTTGCTCGCAGTGCTAATACTGGGTAGAGTAAAATGCATACTTGTATGCATTTAGATGTACAACATAAGCTGCTTCATAGTATTCGGTGGGTATTTCTTGTTGCGAATTAGTGTGTGACCCGTTCAATTTGAATACGTCGTACCTATGTCGTTATCATGCTGCTTTATTTTAATTCGCATAGGTGTTTTTTTTTTTTTTGTAATTTCTAGCATTTAATAAAGAACTCCATGTTAGCAGCTGTTGACAAAAATGTTATTCAACTTAATTACATCTTGTCACGGAAAGTTGTCACTGGTAAGTAAATTTTTATTTGAGAGGAGGAATGCTTCTAATACGTACATAGATTCCTAATAAAATGTATTGTTTGTACTGTTTACATCTTAAAAACGTGTGATAACTTATGTGTAACTGCTATAGCATTATTGTAGTTAATGTTAAATGTCGTAGCTACTAATGCTACCTAGTATAGTCACTGACAAGAAACGACACCATGCAAAGGGTAAGTACACAATCACTCTGTCACAAAATGAATTAAAGAAGAATATCGATTTTTTCAAACGAAGCTTACATGAAGTTATTCATTAAACTAGAAAAACTGTTGGGAACTAAAATATAGTAGAATACGAACAATATACTAACAACACATTTTAATCGAAGAGGTTACAGAAATTTGTACGCAGCAACAAAAACACGAATTCACAAAACATTATGTGCCGGAAGTAGCTAATGTTTTATACAAAAAATAAAATTATGTAGTCCAGACAGGGTCATGCAAAATTAGGCTGTCGATAGCCAATACGTCCACAATGCAATTCAAAACAAATAATACACACAAAAATCCGTAATCTGTATCATAATGCTTTTGAAACCAGCTTCTGATTTATGTCATGGCAGGAGATCTGAGTTGTTAACATGTGGTGAGCCGCAGTTATGTCCACTTGCTAATGGCTACACGGTCGGGATTGCAATATTGGCTTTTACAAATAGATAACTTTGCATTTAAAAGCTACAAGATCTGAGATTTCAGTTTTCAGATACATATCTCGTACTGCTAGTGGTCTACAGCCCAATGCTGAAGGAAAATGAAAAATATTGCCATCTAAATCGCGTGTTTAAAATTAAAAATGCCTATTTTCGCGCTATATTTTCTCGTAGCCAAAGTTGACTTCTTCGCCACTTGGAGCGCTGTTATCATGCTCTGGGTACCGTAACAAGAGTTTAGAGTTCTTATACTTCATATTGTATTTGTATTATCCGTGGGATAATAGAAGGCAGTTACGAGAAAAGTAAAATTCCCAGTGGGCTGTCTTCAGAGACCTGACAGCTGCTTACGATACAGTCAACCACAGACTAATTTTACAGAAAGTATTCTCACTGCACTGTGTAAGGATTACTTAGGGAAACGGAAATTTCCTCCAAAGCAGGTTTCTATGTCGACTTTGAAGGGCAAAGGATAGCTCAGAAAAAAGGATGAACGCTAGGCAGCGTGCTGGCTTCCACTGCTTCTCAACATTTGCACGACCAGCCACTGCCGGAAAGCACTCAAAAGTTTTATGCATGCAGACGACCAGGCCATTATGGCCCAAGGAAACAGCTTTCAAACGGTGGAAAACAAACAACCAGAAGGCCTTGAGCAACTTGATCCCTTTCAAAATTAACTTGCAACCAGCCCACGGAAAAGCCAAACACGTGTCTTTCACCTGAGGAATTGAGAGCGACAAAGGAGCTCCTAGTATCTTATTTCCAATCCATAGTGTAGGACAGCAACCAGTGAAATTTTATTTTGAAACGCCGGCGGAGCAATACGCCACGCCCGTTGCACGTGATTGTAAATTGTATATTAGGGGATATTTTGTGTCTACAGATAGTTTCGCTCCTTTTAAGACAATCTGATGATGCACTGCTGTAAAGGCGAAACGTGTCAATAAGGATTAATAAATCACTGTGCAACCAAGACGATTTCAAACTGAAACTCTTAGGGTCATGGTATGGAATACCGCTACCAGCGACGCTACTTCATTCTGCAAACTTAAAATACGCTACCGGTCAAAAGTTTTCGATCACCTATGCACAAAACTAGATACTTTAATTCAATGAACAAACACATCGTAAAAACTAAATTGACCAACAAAAAATCATTTTCTCTCTATATCATTAAGTACAATACAGTATGGTTTATATTTTAAACTTCTCAAAGTATCCACCCTTTGCCCTCCGAACAGCTGCACAAACTCTTGGCATTCTGGAAATAAGATTTTGTAGTATTTGTGCAGATATTACAGACCAAAAGCTCTGTACATTGTTCAATAGCTCTTCAATACAAGTCGACCTAAGTTTTCGGAACTTCCTGTCAAGTTCAACAAATTTTAAGTCTGATAACTGAGCCAAATCATATTTTTCAGTTCCCCATGTTTGTCTTTTATATTGACACACCACCTACACAATTTAGAAGAATGTTTGGGCTCATAGTTATGCTGCAGAGCAAACCCACGACCAATAAGCCTCTTGCCAGATTGAACTGGATTGTTGATCAGTATTCTGTGATATCCTTCCTTCTTTAATGTTCCATTAATTCGCATGAGATCACCGACTTTATCACCCGCAAAACATCCTCACACCATAACCGACCCTCCACCATGCTTCACCGTAGGTGTCACACACCGACTCTTCATTCGTTCTCCACGATGTCTACGAACAAACATTTACTAAGGGTCCCAAATACTTCGATTTATCCGTGAACAACATCTTGGACCACTGATACACGCTCTAGTTTTTATGTTGCTGTGCCCATTGCATCCTTTTCACCTTATTTTGTGTCCGTAATGTAGGTTTCTTTGGCCGATATGCATCCCTTTAAACCTCGTTCACGAAGACGGCGTTGCAAAACTGAGACAGAGATTGAAGAAGCTCGCAAATCGTTAACTTGCTCGCGAATTTCAAGTGCCGTACGAGTCCTCTGACGTTTACTGTGTATACTTATGAACTGATCTTCCCTGTATGATGTTACACGGGGTCTTCCAGATCGCGAAAGACTTGCATTGGCACTGATTTGCTTGTACCACTGCAGTGTATACACAACTGTATACAATTGTCAATTTGGTTTTCGAAAACGTTTGCAACAGAAAATGCTATATATACTTCACTGATGAAATATTAAATGCTTCGAATAACCGGACATCACCAGTTGAGATTTTTCGTGATCTCTCAAAGGCTTTTGTTTGTGTAAATCATGTAATGATAAGCTGCATGTAATGATAAGCTGCATTGTGATATGAGTGGGACATTGCACAAATGGTTTAAATCATACTTAAACTGGAAGAGTGCAGAAAGCTGAAATAAGCAGTTCACGTGATATGCAAGAAAATGCTAATTCCTCTAACTGGAGAGCTATCAAGGTTCAGTCTTGGGTTGTTTGCTGTTCTTAATATATATCAATGACTTGCCATTCTATATTCACGAAGATGCTAAGCTAGTCCTTTTTGCTGACGATACAAGTATAGCTATCACGCCTGAAAAACAATAACTAACTGATGAAATTGTAAATGATGTCTTTCAGAAAATGGTTATCTCCAAATAAACTCTCATTAAACTTTGACAAAACCCAGTATACACTGTTTCATACAGTAAATGAAATGACACCTTTAATAAATTTAGACTTAAATCTGTAGCTAAGGTAGAATATTCAAAGTTTTTAGGTGTTTGCATTGATGAGCGATTGAATTGGAAGAAATACATTGAACATCTGCTGAGTTCAGCTACTTATGCTATCAGGGTCATTGCAAAATTTGGTGATATACATCTCAGTAAATTAGCTTACTATGCCTATTTTCATTCACTGCTTTCATATGGGATCATATTCTGGGGCAATTCAACACTTAGTAAAAAAGTATTCATTGCACAAAAGCGTGTAACGAGAATAATTGCTGGAGCCCACCCAAGAGCATCCTGCAGACGTTTATTTAGAGATGTAGGGATCTTCACTGTAGCTTCACAATATATATTCTTGAAAGTTGTTATTAACAATGCGACCCAATTCAAAAGTAATAGCAGTGTGCATAGCTATGACACTAGGAAGAAGGATGATATTCACTATTCAAGGTTAAATCTAACTTTGGCACAGAAAGGGGTGAATTATGCTGCCACTAAAGTCTTCGGTCACTTACCAAGTAGCATAAAAACCTCACAATTAGCCAACTAGTATTTAAAAAGAAATTAAAGAAATTTCTGAATGTCAACACCTTCTACACTTTAGATGAATTTTTAGATTAAAACTTAAAAAATTAAATAATAATAATAAAGATGAAAAAATAAAAATGAAAATTAAAAATTCCTTAAAATATTGTCATGTCTTGACACCATTTACTAAACTGACACATTCCACATCATTACGAAATGTTGTAGGCCTCGGACCAGACCGTGGCCGCCAGCATACTGGCTGGGCGCTACGAAGCTGTGGGCGTGACCCAGCAGACAGCCATGTAGCTGGCGGCCGCGGCCTGGTCCGAGGCCTACAAGAAAGACAGGCCGCGGCGCGAACTACATATCACGTGATCAAGTTAGGCCTGTGGCGGCGCGGTCGCTAGCGGATTGGCTGGCCGCTACGAGACAGGGGGCTGTGCCGGCCAATCTGCCAGCGATCGCGCCGGCTTAGGCCACACTTGATCACGTGATATGACGTGTACTCCGCGGCCTGTCTTTGTCGTAGCCCTCGACCTGGTCAGTATGACGTAGCATGGGCTATTGTAAGGCGTTCTCTCTATGTGGTGTTGGGCCTATTCGAGTGGACACGTCTTGGGTAAAGACACGTCAGTGTTGTTGTGGTTGCTCATCAGCGCTCCACCATACGGAGAACCGGTCAAATACACAACAGAGTCGTTCCGTCTTTACATGTTTATGCTTGTTTAGTATCAGAACAGGGCTACGATAAATTATATGAAGCTACATTTCTGTTTTGATTGTGTTAGGTGATGCACCCGTGGCGCTCGTTGTGAGCAGGAGCGTGAGGAGGGCAGAGCGGTACTCACATGGTGCCCTTGGCGACGGTCATGTTGAGGTTGGTGAGCACGTGGTTGGGGTTCTTGGCGGAGCCGTAGTGCTTGAAGGCGTGCCGCACGCAGACGGCCTGCTGGCGGCGCGCCCACACGCTCGACTGCTGCGTCAGCAGCGGCGGCCGCGCGGGCGGGCCCGCCTCCGCGCTGCTGTTCACCTCCCTGTGAAAACACAAAAAATAAAAAAGGTCATTACAACCCAACAAAGTAAGCAGAAACTATCACAACATCCTGTCACATTCATTAAGGGATTCAATCTACATCCACATAGATACTCTGCAAATCACATTTCAGTGCCTGCCAGAGGGTTCATTAACCACTTTCATAACCTTTCTCTACCGTTCCATTCTCTAATAGCGCGCTGGTAGAAAGAACACCTAAATCGTTCCGTTTTCGATCTGATTTCTCTTATTTTATTGGGTTGGTCATGTATCCCTATGTAGGTGGGTGCTAGAAAAATATTTTCACATTCAGAAGTAAAAGTCGATGATTGAAATTTCGCAAACAGAATTCGCTGCAGTAATAACGTCTTTCTTTTAATGACTTCCACCTAAAAATCGTGCAACATTTCCATGATGCTTTCCCCATGTAAACGAGCTGCCCTTCTATGAACCTTCTCAATGTCTTCCGTCAGCCCCACCTGGTGAGGGTCCCACACTGCCCAGCAGTACTCTAGGAGAGGACGCACAAGTGTGATGTAGGCAGTCTCTTTGGTGGAGCTGGTGCATCTTCGAAGCGTTCTGCCAATGAAACGTAACCTTTGGTTCGCCTTCTCCACAATATTTTCTATGTGTTCTCTCCAGTCAAAGTTGTTCGTAATTGTAACTCCTAGGTATTTGGTAGAATTTACGACCTTAAGGTTTGACTGATTTATCGTTTAATTGAAATTCAACGGATTTCTTTTAGTGCTCATGTGCATTAATTTTCATTATTTAGTGTTAATTTCCGATTTTCGCACCATCTACAAATTTTGTCTAAATCTCTTTGCAGTCGCTTTTGATCCTCTGTTGACTTCACTAACGGATAAACGACACTATCTTCTGCGAACAGTCTAAGGGAGCTATTCAGATTGTCTCTTAAATCGTCTATAAACACAAGGAAGTCTAGGGGACTTATAACGCTTTCCTGGGGAACGCCAGATATCACTTCCGTTTTACTCGATGACTTACCGTCAGTTACTACGAACTGTGTCCTTTCTGATAAGAAATCGTGAAATGCCGCGGTTGAGTAGCCGAGCGGTCTAAGAAGCCTCGCTGCGGAGCGCGCGGTTCTTCGCCGTCGGAGGTTCGAGTCCTCTCTGGGGCATGGGTGCATGTATTGTCTTTAGGTTAGTTTAAATAGTTTGTAAGGTACGGACTGATGACCATGCAGTTTGGTCCGATAGATTTACGAACATTTGAACATTTGAAATCGTGAATCCAATCGCACAAATGGGGCATGCAATTTAATTAGAAATATATGACATCAATTGCGAATGGGCAAAGCTAAAAATGTGTTCCTAGCCCGGATTCTAAACCGGGTCTCCCGCTTTTTAGGCAGTTGCTCTGGCCACTACACTACTGGGGACACAGTGATCACCGCACCTACAAGGACTACCTAAGCACGCCTCCCATCAGAAACAAATTCCACCCTGCCCACAGTACTCAATCTCGTAGTTTTGAAACTAATTCCCGTAAGTGGGAAGGAGTGGGCAAGTTGGTGGCCCTTACTCTTACGGGAATTAGTTTCATAACTACGAGTTTGAGTACTGTGGGCTGGGCGAAGCTGGGAATTTGTATCTGACGGGAGGCGTGTTTAGGTAGTCCTTGCAAGGTGCGGTGATCACTGTGTCCCCAGTGGTGTAGGGGTCAGCGCAACTGCCTAGAAAGCAGGATACCCGGGTTCGAATCCCGGCTGGGTACACATTTTCAGCTTTGCCCATTCGCCGTTGATGTCATATATTCTGTGAATATGACATATGTAATAGTTCTCTGAAGCAGGGTATTTTCCCCGATGGACTGAAATATGTTGTCGTTAAACCACTGTACAAAAAGGGGATAAGTCTGATATCCACAACTGTCGCCCAATCCTACTTCTGGCGGCCTTCTCTCAAAGGCTTCTGATTGTGTAAATCATGGAATTATTCTAGATAAGCTTAACTATTGTGGTATTAATGTGACAGTGCACAAATGGTTTAAATCGTGCCTAACAGAAAGAGTTCAAAAAGATGAAATAACTAGTTCACATAATCTGCAAAAAACAGCAGATTCCTCAAACTGGGGAACAAATGTGAGTGGGGGTACCACAAGGTTTGGTCTAGTTTCCTTCGCTGTTCTTAATATATATTAATGACTTGCCATTCTGTATTCACGAAGGTGCTAAGTTGGTCCTTTTTGCTCATGATACAACTATAGTTATGACACATGCCAGACAAGAAATAACTGATGAAATTGTAAACGATGTCTTTCAGAAAATCATTAAGTGGTTCTGTGCAAATGGACTAGCATTAAACTTTGGTAAAACACAGTATATACAGTAAATGGAATGCTATTAGGGTCATTCCAATTATTGGTGGTATTCATCCCAGTAAATTAGCTTAATGTGCCCATTTTCATTCTCTGCTTTCATATGGCATCATATTGTGGGGCAATTTACCATTGGGTAAAAAAGTACTCATGTAATCAGAATAACTGCGGGAGGACATCCAAGATCATCGTACAAACACTTATTTAAAGAGCTAGGGATATTGTCAGTTGCTTAACAGTATATACATTCAGTTATGAAATTTGTTATACCAATCCCACCGAATTCAAAAGCAATAGCAGTATGAATAGCTACACTAGGAAAAAGAATTATCTTCACTATTCAAGATTACATATAACTTTGGCACAGGAAGGGGTGAATTACGCTGCCATAAAATGAAGTTTGTTACTGACATGTTTATATTAAGTGATGAAAACAGGGAACTGATAACTCAGCCGTTAAGTCCCCTTTAAACACCACCAACAACAAGAAGTGATGAAACGAAATGTGATGTTTGACTGAGAGCGTAATTCACGAATGTTGGTACTATAATAATGCTTTAGATGAAGCAGTTATATATAGTGTACAGGCTAAGATGGCCGGGTTATGTTACATTACAATGTGAGAAGTAACGTTACGTAAGAGACTCATGGGCTCGGAAGAAGAAGGTAGGAGGAGTCGAGGTGGACAAGGAAATAGTACTTAGATTCGGTCTAGCATGATTTTGAAGTAACAGGCTTAACATCAGACGAGGTAGCAATGTCAGCATTGAATAACAGATCGTCGAGGAGTTTTATATGGGGAATTTTGCTTCATACGGAACGCTAAAAGGTATAATTGATGATGTCCATTAAATACGAGGTGTTTCCGTTACAGCGTGCAAAAATTAGGAGAATGCTCCACTAAACAATTCGAGGCAGGGAACCTGGGATCGGTGAGGCGACCTTAAGGAGATAATAGGAATACAGACACAGTACTGTGTACTTTTTCATTTACATTAGTTAAAGTTAACTTTCAAATACCATAGCTGACACAGTGGCTGTACCATTTGCACTGTACCTTACACAATTTTCTAAAAGTGACAACCATCAACCTCAATGCAATCTTGATTCGGCGAACAAGATTCTGACACACCCTGACAAATACTCGTGGTGCGTTTCGAATTACATCACGAGCCTGCCAATTCTGGCAACTAATTGCATCTCCGTAGCCACTAGCGTCTCGTGCACAAGTGATTTTACATATCCCCATAGGAAATAATCAAGGTGATTTAGGTCATGTGATCTCTCAGGCCATGTAATAGGACGAGGTGAGTTTTGTGAAACTGTACAGGTACAGCTCTATCTTATTGTACTGCACTTCTCTGAACAGCATTGAATAATGAACAGATCTGACGTTGACTCATAGCACTTTCTGTCATGGGTCAATGTAAATACGATACAAATGAGCTACGTGATGGACAAGTAAAGAAAGAAAAAATGCTTGATGACCTCCTGGTAACCAGGTTCGTCGTCCTTGTTCCAGCACGAAATGATGTGCATGTAAACAAAGTCACAGTAAGTGTAAACTTGTACGCATGTTAGTTGTAAATAAGCTGGAGAATAGTAAATCGAAAAAAAGCGCTAGACAAGTTTACTTCCGTAACTTCTTAAGCCGTGTTCTCCGACGCCAGGTTCCTACCTCACCACAATGCCACTGTGGCACAAGAACTGGGAACAACTGCACGGATTTGCACTAAGACGTCTCCATCCTCAGTCCAAAAGTATGAACTGCGTTGTAATAATTGTCTATGACAAAGATGCACGCAGAATTGATATCTGAGGGAGTTGCAATGCATACCAGTAGTTACGAAAGTACGTTGTGTTTGGTAACGCAAACGAAAAAGAGTGAAGATAGAAAAAGTAATTAATTTCACAATTTTAACACACTGCTTTTCAACATACTTGTTTCGAGGGACCAGCACACCTGGTTCCTTGCACACTCTATAGCATTTGAGATAAGGAATGTCAAAAACTCTCTCTAATACTATATAAATATGTGCTTTAGAGGCACTTCGGTAAATATCAGTATGTAACAGAATTGCGGTTCAGGCCAAACCTCTGAAAATAGACCAATTACGAAACTAACCATACAACAGACTACTACAAAAATGATTTGGTTGGTCACACATTATATAAGACCGCGTGAACTTCAACGTATACGTGAAAAAGAACGCCCTATTTTCAAGATCCAGTCTTTAGTTCTTGTATCTGATTTAACGATACAAATCTGCAAATCATAGCTGTATAAGAAATACCATGGATTCAGTTACAGTCAGATTTAGGTTGTTCTTTATTCGATGTACTGGTAAGTAAATGAGCAGGCCGTACCTATAAATTCTTATGCAGAATCACGAAACAGAAGAAATGAAATCTATTTGATACAATTTGTTACTATCTTACAATTGGAGCATATACTTAACGAACTCGATTTGCACTGTCATTCACTCTACCTTCGCGTACTCAAGAGAGGAATGAAGTCACAGACCACGGTCCGAAATATATTCTGAGGGTTTTGAAGTCATTGTGCAGATGTACACGAAGTGAGTCTACGGATAAAACTTAAAACTGGTACGAATTGTACTGGAATGACACGATGGTACACTGAAAGTGGCAAGTCTTGGAATCGACAAAGAGACAAAATTGTATAATTCGTAGCAACGTACATCATGTGTGTTTACTGCGCGCAACGACCAAGAACGTAGATTAAGTGTGCTTGGGTAACTCGCTAATAGCTCCGCTACTAAAAGAACACGAGAGGGGAACTGTAAACAGTCGCGGTAAGTATAAATGCTTCCGTAGATTTAGATCGTATCTTTCATGTCCCTTCAGTATTTACGACAATAGTGCAGTAAATTTAGTTTTTCTAATGAAAGCCAAAGAAACGGAGACGATCAAATCTACACAATGCTTCAGCTGTACATACTATTTTATACTTTGGGCATCCACAGCTGAAATTTCATTGTTAAGCAATTCTAGAAAGTAATAAAGACGATTAAGCCAGGATTACTTTCCATGAATTATGGTAATCCGCCTTAGTTGTCTTATATGCTTTTATTAGATTACAACCTGTTTCGCACTCTTAACTTTTTATACATCGGGTTTACAACTACTAATATTTACAAAATTTAAAAAAAAACCTGATAAACACTAACCTTAATTTACATGAGGTGGAATGGCTTATTGCGACGTTCCAATATTCATGTTGGGTCCTCAAATTTATTAGCTGGGTTTATATGAGACAATATTGAGTAAATGTCTATGTGGTTGTAGTCAACAGTTGGTTACACCTTGGTTAAACTTAGTGAGTGAAAAAAACATCGTGAGCTAGAACTTTGAGTGCGTAACCAGTAAAGAAAAGCGTATCAAGAGGAGTGCTGATCACCAAGTTTAC
The DNA here is from genome assembly GCA_026315105.1 of Locusta migratoria. Classification (NCBI taxonomy): domain Eukaryota; kingdom Metazoa; phylum Arthropoda; class Insecta; order Orthoptera; family Acrididae; genus Locusta; species Locusta migratoria. The sequence continues at coordinate 545,730,135 of CM048746.1, forward strand.
TGCTTAAATTTTTTTTATTAAATTGGACGTGGGGGTGTGTTCTATCTCCCAGAATCTAAAGCAAAACGGATTGTATCAATTGGCTCGCGTCACATCCTGTCAAGAGGCTTGACAAAACCTAGGGAAAGTAAAACACATGGCATTAAGAGGGGTTAGGGCGGGAATAGCAATATAATCGTCTTTAAAGATTGTTTTTTTGTCTGACGCTTCGCCAGCACGACTGTGCAGCATTGTGGGGTCACCCTTCATTGCCGGTGGCGGACGGACGTCGGAGCGATGTCTGGTGGTGAAGTTTTTGCGCGCTGTGACTGAGGGTTTCCCTGTCGGTTACCGCAGGGCTCCTCCCCTCGCTGCCTGCAGCAGCTGCAGAGTGCAGGCTCCGATTGTCTTTGGACTTTCATCCTTTTTGCTCTGACTGCCTGTGGTGTCGCACAAGTACAAAGCGCGCGCCACCTACTTTCGTCGCGCGCCGCCATGCATGCACGGCGCGGCGTTCTTCCGACGACAGCCACGAGCGCCCTCTGGTACAACGCCGCTCGTGGCCACCACTGAAGGACATCGGCACTTCGCACTTCGGACTGAGATAGCAACGAGTTAGGACCTTCAGATAGGCACCAGTGAAGACTTTGCTATTGTACAGGCACTAGGCAGGCCTCTAACAACTATGTATCAACATTCTGCAGTACTATGTAAAAGTTAAGTATTGTTACATTCTGTGCAATATATCTCTTTCTAATTTACTCGAGTGTTTATAGTTTCTGGCTGCTCCCCTCCGTACCTGCACCAGCGTGTCGGTCTCGTTCCACTCGGCCACCGACACCTACGACGAGGCTGGGACACAAAAGCGGCGACGAAGTCGGGACACAAAAGTGGCGACGAGGAGTGATAGACGAACCTTGGACCAGCCCGCTTACAGCAGCCAGACAGCAGCAGTCGGAGCACGCAGAAATTGCTCCCGCCCACCCACCCTTATTATAAGATTTTTGGGGGAACATATTCTGTTACGTATTTTGTGGACTTTTTTGTTGCAGAGCGTCCTCATTCATATAGCATTTGTGTTTTGTACTAAGTTACTTGTATACGCGGCGCCTAATCGGTCAGCATGGCCACTACCCCGAACCCAAACTTAATGGAAATTATTCAGTTACAGACGGCGCAAATCACCCAGTTGCTCCAGGCAGTGGCCGAGCTGACAGCGCGGGCAGCTAACCAACAACAACAGCCGCCGCTTCAGCAGCCCACACCTGCCGCCGCAACACTTCCTACGTTTCGCCAATACAACGAACGTGAGGAAGAATGGAGCGACTATTTCGCACAGTTTCAAGAACTCGTCGCGGCTCATCAACTTACAGGTCAGACTGTTAAGCATCTTTTATTGTCTGTGGTGGGCCCCAAAACTTTTGTGTTACTGCAAAAACTATTCCCTCACGCATCTCCTCGTGATGTAGACTTTGAACAAATTGTAGATGCACTGAATGCTCATTATGAGAGAAAAGTTCTTGTAGCCGCTGCACGATACCGATTTTTCAGACTTAAAAAATTACCGCAGCAGTCACACCAAGAGTGGATTACGGAATTGAAGGGCTTAACCCGCCAATGTAAATTTACTTGCTCTTGTGGACTTTCGTATAGTGAAGTGATGTTGAGGGATGCGATTACGCAGAATATTCAGGACCCCAGAATTAGAGCAGCAATTCTGAAACAGTCTGACCCCTCATTAGACAGTGTACTGCAGCTTATAGAAGCGCATGATACTTTTGACTTAGCTGATGTAGAAATGCAAAGCCATAGTGTAAATTCAGTGCGCCGCAACGGACGCTTTCCTAGCCGTAGTTCTCAGTATAGCACTAGTGATTCTTATTTTTCTACCGGCCGTGCTGAACAGACAGTGAACAGTAGCCAGTGTAAAAGTGCGACGCAAAGGTCGCCCCGTCGTGTTAGAAACAGTAATTTGAATAACGGGCGCCAACGCTCATTTCAGAAAAATGTTCGTAAGTCTTGCCCCCAGTGTGTGTCTCGCCACAAGCGTGCTCATTGCCCTAGTCGCAACGCAACCTGTTATCAATGTGGCAAATTAGGTCATGTACAGTCTGTGTGTATGCAAGTTAAAAACTCAAAGAACGGTGCCGTTAGGAATAGTGCTTCGCACAGTGTGAGAACGGTTCATACTGTAAATGTCATACACGCTGTGGATTTGGGCAGTGTTTCTCTTGATTCAACAGTGCAAAACAATTTTTGTGCGCCTATGGCAAAACTATATAGTGCACCACGTAGCAAGCGCCGACGAGCGCGTAAAACAGTGCAACAGAAAAGGGTTCGGGACAAGCAAAATGACTATGAACAGTGCATTCCTGTAGTGAAAATAGTGCCTTCTGCAACTGCTCCTTGTAATAGTGCCCAGTACTGTGTAGCTAGTGACAGTAGAATTGGTGTAGCTACTCAAAGTAATTTTAGTGCAGTAGCCTCGCATTGCGCGGACGCCGATCCGGCGGTAGTGTCATCTAGTGACAGTGTGGTTAATCCGCTGTGTGCCGAGTATGCGCCGCTTCCTACCGCACGCAACCCGCGCAAGCGCAGAAAACAATATGTATTAGACGTTGCCCACATTCGCGCACCGGTCGTGCGCCAGAAGCACAAGCTGTTTGTTACTCTCTCCATAGAAGATAAGACTGTGCAATTTCAGCTTGATACTGGTTCCGCTGTTACATTAATAAATAAAGACACATATGAACTTCTGGGTTCGCCAAAATTGTCGCCGTCACAGCAAGTGTTAACAGCTTATACAGGTCAAAATATTCCCGTGTTAGGAACGTGTAGCCTGCCTGCCTCTTTTCAAGGTGTTAAAAAGACGGTTGCTTCTGTTGTTCTTCAGGCCAAATCGACACAGAACATTTTTGGACTAGATGCTTTTGACTTGTTTGGTTTATCAATTCAAAGAGATGTGCTTCAAATTTCGTCAATAGTGCCTCAGGATAAAATCAATGCATTGTGTGACAAATACAGTGACTTGTTTTCACCGGAACTAGGTTGTGCGAAAGACTTCGTGGCACATGTGACTTTAAAAGAATCTGCAGTTCCAAAATTTCGTAAAGCTAGACCAGTGCCTATCGCCTTGCGTGATACAGTTGCCGAAGAACTTAAACGTTGGCAAGATAGTGGGGTGATTTCTCCTGTTTCTGCGAGTCAGTGGGCCTCGCCAATAGTAATTATACCAAAGCCGTCAGGAAAACTTCGTCTCTGTGCGGACTTCAAATCTACAGTAAACAGTCAAACAATCGTAGACACTTATCCCCTACCCAGACCTGAGGAACTGATGGACAAATTAGGTCAGTCTCGCTTCTTTTCCAAGATTGATTTAGCAGAGGCATACTTACAAATTCCACTTGATGACGAGTCAAAAAAGTTTTTCGTCATTAATACTCACATGGGCCTTTTTCAATTTCAACGCCTACCCTTTGGCAGTTCTTCCGCTCCCGCTATTTTTCAGCGCTTTTTGGAACAGCTGACAGTTTCTGTACCGTGTTGCTCGAACTATTTAGATGATATTGTGGTATCCGGACGTACAGTTGAAGAACATTTAGCAAACCTGGAGTGCCTTTTCAACGTGTTGACTGCAGCAGGTCTACGTTGCAATAAAGCAAAGTGTTCGTTTTTTCAAACTGAAATAGAGTACCTAGGCCATGTGATTAATGCCCAAGGAATTCATCCCTTACAGTCACATCTTCGAGCAATCAAAGACTTGCCTCCTCCTAAGAATGTGCACGAATTGCAAGCAGTAATGGGGAAGCTGAACTATTATTTCAGATTTATTCCCAATGCCTCTAAGATTGCAGCTCCACTGCATCACTTACGTAGGAAAAATGTTCCTTTTGAATGGTCTAAAGATTGTCAGGTTGCCTTTGACAAACTAAAGTCTGCACTACTCAGTGATGCATGTTTGATTCCCTTTGACCCACAGAAGCCTGTAGTGTTAGCAGTTGACGCCTCATCGTACGGTGTGGGCGCTGTTCTGTCGCATCGTATTGGATCTCACGATCGTCCTATTGCCTTTGCATCCAAGCTACTGACGCCAACGCAACAGAATTACAGTCAGATAGAAAAGGAGGCCTTAGCAATCATTTATGGCGTCACAAAGTTTCATCATTATCTGTATGGCAGAAAATTCTATTTGTTGACAGACCACAAGCCTCTCACGTCGTTGTTCTCACCCACAAAGCCAATTCCGCCACGTACGGCACAAAAGCTTCAGAGATGGTCCTTGATATTGTCTAATTATCAGTATGAGATTTTGTACCGACCTACCACTAAACACGCCAACGCGGACACACTTTCCCGACTTCCGGTTGGCCAGGATGTTTCGTTTGATTCTTCAGAAATGGCATGTTGTCAGATAGACCCCAGAGATGCTACCGCTGTCGCAGATTTCCCTTTGAACTCTCGTCGGGTTGCACAGGAAACGGCTGCGGATGCAGACCTAAGTGTGGTAGCACGTTTTGTTCGCTCAGGGTGGCCTGCCAGAGCCAAAGACATTGATCGGCCTCTGGTTCGACGTTATTTTGCACAACGTCATGCATTATCTTTAAGTCAGGGTGTACTGTTGTTGCATACCGACAACGACCAAGCAAGAGTGATTGTTCCTCGTTCCCTGCAACGAGAAGTGTTACGCCTCCTGCATCAAGGACATTGGGGCATTGTTAGGACAAAGCAACTGGCCAGACGTCATTGTACCTGGGTTGGTATGGACGCTCAGATAGAGAACATGACGTCACAGTGTACTGTTTGTGCGGAGCATCAGGCGGCTCCTCCGCAACGTTTCTCAGACTGGCCACGCCCCAAGGGACCATGGCAACGTTTACATATTGACTTTGCCGGACCTTTCTGGAATACGCGCTGGTTAATCGTTGTAGACGCTTTCAGCAAGTTTCCTTTTGTAATTGCCATGAACTCAACGACAGCTTCTAGTACAATTAGTGCCTTAACATCAGTGTTTTGCATCGAAGGCTTGCCTGAAACTATCGTCAGTGACAATGGACCTCAGTTTGTTAGTGCGGAATTTCAACAGTTTTGTCGTGTGAATGGCATTCAGCATATTACCACTGCACCTTTTCACCCTCAGTCCAATGGTGAAGCAGAACGTTTTGTTCGAACATTCAAGTCTCACATGGAGAAGATGAAAGGTCAGCACTCCAGGCAGCAAGCTCTTCAAATTTTCCTGTCTACGTATCGGTGCATGCCACGTGACGGCCCGTCTCCTGCCGAGCTGCTACACGGCCGCCGTCACCGCACTCTCCTTCACCTGCTGCAGCCTCCCACGCACCGAGTCGGTTCGTATGGCGCTACGCGTTTTCAGGTTTCTACGCCGGTGCTGTACAGAGTGTTTGCTGGAAACAAGAAGACATGGTTGCCGGGCACCATTCAACGCGTGCTTGGGCGCAATATGTTTATTGTACGTTCTTCCACAGGGTCGGAGCTGCGGCGCCACGCAAACCAATTGCGCCTGCACAGACCGCACGATCCTGTCTCCGGTTTCTTGATTCCAGACCCAGTTCTGCGCCAGGGAGCACAACCACATCGTTCGTCCCCGGACTACGAGATCCCTATGGACGTCGACGTACATCCGACGCAGTCGTCGCCGCCGCTGTCGCCGCCGCAGATGACAGCGTCACCGAGAGGGACTCCGGGACCGTGCGGGCCCCCCCAGCTTGGGCCACGCACCTCAGAAGAAGATGACCTGCTCCCTCTGGGCGGGGGCGGGCGCCCTTCCCCAGGTTTCGGCGGGTTCCCTGGAGGATCGCAAGGCGGATGCCGGGGCGCGGACGGCGTCTCGATCCCGGCCTCAGCTACGACGCCCGTCCCACCAGTAACGCCCCCGCTCAGGCCCTCCTCCCAGTGCCGTCGCCGTGGCCCTCAGCCCTACGCCACGACGGCGCGGCGGTTTGGGGGGGAGGGGTGTGGTGTCGCACAAGTACAAAGCGCGCGCCACCTACTTTCGTCGCGCGCCGCCATGCATGCACGGCGCGGCGTTCTTCCGACGACAGCCACGAGCGCCCTCTGGTACAACGCCGCTCGTGGCCACCACTGAAGGACATCGGCACTTCGCACTTCGGACTGAGATAGCAACGAGTTAGGACCTTCAGATAGGCACCAGTGAAGACTTTGCTATTGTACAGGCACTAGGCAGGCCTCTAACAACTATGTATCAACATTCTGCAGTACTATGTAAAAGTTAAGTATTGTTACATTCTGTGCAATATATCTCTTTCTAATTTACTCGAGTGTTTATAGTTTCTGGCTGCTCCCCTCCGTACCTGCACCAGCGTGTCGGTCTCGTTCCACTCGGCCACCGACACCTACGACGAGGCTGGGACACAAAAGCGGCGACGAAGTCGGGACACAAAACTGCCGTCGCGCTCGTGAATTTCGCTGAACAAGCCAGCGTGCTCTCTATAACGAGATCTTCCGTGTCGGCGAGTTGTATTAAACGGTCATCGTGCTCTGCCACAGCGCCTTTCTACAAATTTTGCTACCTGCTGTACGTTAGTTATGTACGATGACCCAGACGTTTACTGAATTAAAAATCAAAAGTTTGAGTATATTCCAAAATATAAGTCGTGAACCGGTTTTCGGCTTATAAGGCCTTCTTCAAACTTTACAGTTTATCTCAAAGAAATTGCAATGCTTTGATACAGACTTTAATACTCGTTAGACATTCAAGCACATAACGATTATCATCCTTGGCTCTACTGTGGTAGTACAATTAAAATGTTCCAATAAAACATTAATAAATGTACAGGAGGAGGAACCAGAACAATGGAAAAGATTCTCTGCAACCAGTATGGTATGAGAATAAACAAGAAAAAGACAAATGTGATGGTATGCAGTACAGAAGCAGAATATGAACCTGCAAGAATAAGATTTGGAAGACAGGAGATGGAAGTGATACAGGAATTTACTTACTTGGGAAACAAGATCACAAGGGATGGTAGAAGCCGGAGAGAAATTGTTAGCAGAGTACAACAGGCCAAAATTGCATTCAATCTGAGGAAGGACTTACTGACCAGCAAGAACATCAGTATGGCGATAAGAAAACGTATAATGAAAGCTTTTGCCTGGAGTGTGGGTCTATACTGTTGCGAAACTTGGACAATAGGAAGAGACGAGAGAAGACGGCTAGAGGCGCTGGCGATGTTGTGTTATAGAAAGATGATGAAGATCAGCTTGAAAGAGAGTGACAAATGAAAAGGTGCATAGAAGAGTACAGAAAAACAGATCCCTGTGGAGGCACATCCAAACAAAACGAGACAAACTTATATGGCATATCATAAGACACGATAACATCATTGGAACCATAGCAGAAGGAGCTATTGAGGGAATAAACCGACGGGGGCGACCAGGAATATCGTACATACAACAGATCATGAATGATGTCGGGTGTAAGATGGATGTGGAAATGAAGAAGAAGGCAAACATAAGACAGGAATGGCGCTCTGTGCAAACCAACCTCAAGGTTGAACACTGAAGAAATAGAAGATTACATCGCAGGAAGATTCACCCACTCATTTCTAGAAAGGGGCCTAAAGATTCCAGCGAGGGCGGCAAAAACAGTGTGCGGTAAAAAATAAAAAAGTAAATAAATAAAAAAAATAAAGATGATCGCACAACTGACGGTGACCTTTCAATAATATATTACACACCTCCACAATCAATGCAGTTGCCTTTTAAATCTGCTATTGCGTCATGCTGAAACCTAAAGTAAGGAATTGGTAACTTATTATACTGACTGCAGTGTAATTTTGAGCCCTAATAAAATGTTTAATTAATCCTGAAAATATTACTGCATCTAACCTCATGTGTTTTAAACAGTTTTAATGTATGCTAATCAACAATGAAATTTCATGTGCCTACACATGACCACAGTTTACTCTCTGTGGCTTTTACAAACGGCCAAATTTTTTCTACTAATAGCGTTGCCTTAAAGTATTTTAAAGGCGACGTTGAACGGGACACTTAAGTCCCGTTCGCTGCTCAAGGTTAAGTGAGGTCATCGCCTCGCTATAAAATTCCACCTCCAGCCGGTCACGGACTTTAGCGGCAGTGGAAAACGTTTTTTTGAACGAATACAAAATGTCCTCTTTTACCATAATTGATATGTTTTGATACTAAAGCCGCGGTGGAGTAGCCGAGCGGTCTAAAGCGTTTCGCTGCGCAGTGCGCGGTTGCTCGCCGTGGAGGTTAGAGTCCTCCCTGGGGCATGGGTGTGTGTGTGTTTGTCCTCAGGTTAGTTTACCTAGGTTTAAATAGTTTGTAAGCTACGGACTGATGACCACGCAGTTTGGTCCGATAGATTTACAAACATTTGAACATTTTTTTTAAATATTAAAATCGCTCTGTGACACGACTACTGTCACTGCCCTCTTATGACGGTAATTTAATAACAATTTTACTAACAAAATTTACTGTTTTCTGAAGTTTCAGCATTTACCAATTTACTCTCAATAAACGCATTCCGTAAATTAAAAGACAACTGTCTCAACACTGTGGCTGTTGATAATAACGGGACTCTTTGCCGAATATAAATTCCTGCTCTCACATAAGTCAAATTTTATAGTCCTTTCTGCACATACGGAACAACCACCTTTGGTTATGCAACTCTGAATCATTTACACACGCGAAATTCATAGATCTCAGCACTTGTTAATCAAAGTAGGAAAATATAATCTTTGTAACTACAATAATAAGACATAAGGTTATTTAATTACTTCATTAGATACTAAAAAGTCCTAGCATTGTTATGAAAACTTGTACATAAATGACAATCCTTTTTAAACTAATTATTTTTCTTTACAGTGTCAATTTAACACTAAATACACAAAATATTTTCTATTACAATAACAATATATGCTTGTTGATTTTTTCAATGCCAAAAATGCTACTAAATTACAAAACTCTTGTTTATTTTATAGCTGGAACATCATAAATGACGATTTATGCAATAATAAAACTGAAACTATCAATTCTGACTCCACCCTCTATCTGTGTTGGCCGTGCCTGCTGATCAGACAACCTCTCTCTTCGACAGACAAACCTGGAGTCTCTGGCCGAACGACGTCCTCGAGACCCTGATGGTAGTACACAGCAGTATATCTTTTACATGTAGTAACAATGTACTGTAACTTAATTATTGGCCCACTTTAGGTTACGGTAGTAACACTAAAAGTGGGCCTTTGCGATCGTTTTTTGACAGCTCGAAATTTAAATGAAAATAACGGCTTAACCATTTATCTGGCACGAAACCTGAACAACCGAATTTGTAGAGGAGAAAATTCTCTACAACTTTGCTCTCTTATGATTTTTTTTTTCATATCTCGTATCGTTTCAGAGATATTTGCAAAAATAACGGCGATTTTGGGATGTTTGTCTGTCCGTCCGTCCGTCTGTCTGTCTGTCTGTCCGTAATGTGTTCCCACTTTTTAAGACGAACCGTTCAACCGATCAGCACCAAATTTTACAGACATGATTGTTGGCCGCCAGATACCAGAACCTCCTTTTTTCAAATTTCTCTAACAAAAAATACGGCAGTAATACTAAAAAAGGCCGTTTGTAATATAATTGTAATTGCAAACGAACCGTTCATCTTACACGAAAATTGAATAACCGAATTTGTAGAGGAGTAAATTCTCTACAAGTTTGCTCCCTTAGGTTTTTTCATATCTCGTATCGTTTGAGAGATATTTGCAAAAATAACAGCGATTTGACACCGTCCATTTATTTTACGAAAACTAGCCTTTCCTAGATGTCACGTGACATTCCACGCCCAGAACTCTCTCTGGCATACGTCATCTTGCGTTGAGTATTTGATGATTTCCTTACTATAACTTACACGTTGTTATCTCAAAGCAACGGCGCACTGAAGAATTAACAAAAACACGTCGTTCTTCGTACAATAAATGCTAATCTAGTGTCTAAAAATGCCATATTAGCATCAGTAAACGACTGCCAACAATAGTAAGAAAATAAAGGGGGCATTTCGTAACTGTTTGCCGTAGTGTAGTGGGCAGCGTGTTTGTTTGTGATGCACATGGTCTGTGATTCGAGACCCGCCATTCCCAAATAGTTTTTTCCTTTTCTCCTAAAAGGGTTACGTATTGGGTGCATAGATATCACAATAGTTGAGTCGTAATCATATCACTATAATTTTTTGTTATTTAAATTATTATTTTTGTCCGAAATGTTTGCAAAAAATGATAAAACTACAAATTTAAAGTGGGCCGTAAAACACGTCAGTGCGATTTTTTTTCTAACAAATATAGCTACAGCTGTGATTCATGCTCACCCGTAAGTAGTGATACGTTATGAATACCTTAAAAGTCACTAATTAATCCCCAATGTTTCGCCTATGTCCACTAGTAGAGAACTAAAGGGAAAAGAAAACGTTAATCGGTGAGGCGGTTTCGGCATGTCCGCCCGCTACTTGTGGTTTGCACAGTGTGCGGTGTTTGGCGGGCAGCCTAGCCGCCAGGCGCCGGCGACAGCCAAGCACTTTCTCCCAGAGCGGCCGCGCCACGCGCCGGCTGACACCATCCCCTTCTTTCCACACCCTGCACACAGACCGCCGAACCGCATGTTCAGCTGGTCGACTGCACACACTCTCATTTGCAGATTTCTGGCTCCCATATCACTGCAGCCTCGAAGCCAGCACATCCCCTCGTCATATTCCGAGTAAAGTATAAGGACTTTCTAGCAATGGTAGTACAAATCCGATTACGTCCAACTACCGTCTATCTGCCACAGGCGAAAGACCCTCGGATCTCTCGATACGTTAGTCTGTCTTCTTGTAACTTTTGTGCAATCGCGACTTCGCTGACCATTTCAGCGTTGAACTGCTGCTTGTTAACAGTCGCATGCAGCGAGCAACTGATTAGATGTATTTGGAGCAATTCATACAAAGCGAATCACTGGCACACACGTGAATAATAAATGCAGTATTTTTTTGCTACCAAGAATCACACCCCAATAGCTTCATTTTTTAATTTATTTTTAAGGTACCATCTTTTACTTATAAATCTAACAATACAGAAGACAGACACATTGAAGTACCTTGGTGTTAACATAACCAACAAAACCTTACACAGCAAGAGATAGTGACTAGTTCAAGCTGGGGGAAGAAAATGTTCAAATGTTTGTAGAGTCTTTGGGATTTAACTACGGGGTCATCAGTCCCTAAACTTACAAACTAACTAATCCTAAGGACGGCACAAATATCCATGCCCGAGGGGGGATTCGAACCCCGACCGTAGTGGTCGTGCAGACCGTGACTGGAGCGCCTCAGTCCCCTCGGCCACCGCGGCCGGCTGGGGGAAGATGTCTAAGAGCTATGCTTAACATAAGATCAAAGTTACTATCTAGGCAGGCAAAAATAAAAATATATCAGACCATCATCAAGCCAATAGTTTGGTATGCAAGTAAGACATGGACTCTGACAAATAAAACAGAGAAGAAACTATGCTTGAAAATAAAGTACTGAGAAAAATATATGGACCAGTGAAAGAAAATGGTGCAGAATAAGGAAAAACAGACACACAAACTGCCTGACTTCGTAGCGAGTGTGAAAATTAAGAGATTAAGATTGTACGCACTTGTGAGGAGGAGAGGCGAGAACACGGTAGTAAAGGTTGTAATGGATGGAGAAGCAGAAGGAAGAAATCCACTGGGACGGCCAAGAATGAGATGCAAGGATAACACCATAGGAGGCATGCAAGTACTAGGTCTGGCGGATGAAGATGCAAATGACAGGAAAGAGTGGAAGGCTGGACGTAGTGAGGCCAAGGACCGGCTCGGTTTCTGTGGCCGGAATAAGTGAGTAAGTAAGTATCTTTTACTTACACGTTTTACGAAGTAGTAAAGTTGTTGCAGCATTTTAAACATTGCCACAGAAAATGATGCATTCAAAGTTTTGTCTGTAGCCAGGTTCGAGTCGTACACACTGAAATACCTTATAAAATGTTTAAATGTTTGTCAAGCTTATGGGACTTAACTGCGGCGTCATCAGTCCCTAAACTTACAAACTACTAACTTATACTAAAGACAGCACGAACATCCATGCCCCAGGGGGGATTCGAACCTCCGACGGGGAACGGCCTCGCGCTTCGGCACATAGCGCCCCAATACACTCGGCCGCTCCGCCGCGGCATACCTTATAATGGCGCCAAGGGAAGCTAATAAAGAGGAACCTAAGCTTTACATACATATATACCGTAGGGGGACTGATGACCTTGCAGTTTTGTCCCCCTAAAACCTGCAACCGACAACAACAACATCATATATACTGTAGATTGGTTTACGTTCTTTTCTTTCTATCTTGTACGAAAGAAGAGACACCACACCAAACTGTTTACGGTATGTATTTCTACGCGAAGACGCCGTACGGTTCTTCAACTTGAAAAATGTTTTGTTCAAAAAATGTTCAAATGTTTGTTAAGCTTATGTGACATAACTACGGGGTCATCAGTCCGTAAACTTACAAACTACTTACTAACTACCTTACACTAATGACGGCACAAATATCCATGCCCGAGGGGGGATTCGAACCCCCGGCCGTAGTGGCCGTGCAGACCGTGACTGGAGCGCCTCAGTCCCCTCGGCCACCGCGGCCGGCAATGTTTTGTTAAAACTTGTTTAAGTGATTGTTAAATGAAAATCCAGGGCAACGGGTATAGGTAAGGCTAGGCAGGTAAAAGTAAATCACTTCAAAAATACCCTGTGGAAGATCGCTTCGAAATACATTCGCTACGCCCTGTTTATCTCATTCTGAAATGAAACACTGTAGTGTGTTCGTGTGTGTGTTGAAGGGGCAGAAACACTATAATTATGGCCTGTGCGCATAAAAGCTGTTAAGACAATAGTGCAACATGTGTGTGTGTGTGGGCCGGCCGCAGTGGCCGAGCGGTCTGCGGCGCGCCAGTCACAGTGTGTACGCCTGCTGCGGTCGGGGGTTCTAATCCCCGCTCGGGCATGGACGTTTGTGTCGTCTTTAGTACAAGATAGTTCATAAGTAGTTTGTAAGTTTACAGGCTGATGACCCTGCAGTTAAGTCCCTTAAGCTTAACAAACATTTGAACATGTGTGTGGCAGTTTGGCAAAGATAATTTCAACAGTGAAAAAATAGCCAGATATGTGACTATCCACCAGAACATCTTCCAAGGGCGCGTTAATAAACAGTTATATGCAAATTGCAGGAGTTATGTAATCGTGTTTTTTCTGTAATTCGAGATTAACATGTTATTTGTTTTATTTACTACACAATTTGTACATGTTTCCCACAGACCAGAAAATGACACCATTGAGTGTTGAAACTGCTCGTCTTAAATAAATAAATAAAAAAAAAAAATTGCGATCTTGGCATGTCTTGTTATATTAATACAATAAGATGAGTAAATTAAGCGCCACTACAATATGCGATCGGAATATCATGACGCGGACATCTCGAGTACAAAGCGTCGTGAGACGCTGTCCAGGGCGGTGCTTCTGCTGTGCGGTAATGCCGTAGCTCGTTCTGCTAACGGCGCAGCCACACGCGTTGCTTTTTAGTTCTTTTTTTGTCCCCCCATTTTTTTCGCCGCCATATTCTCCTTAAACGGCATCCAGTGAGTACTTCTTCCTTACTCTGATGAAGAAACCACTGTGAGTCAGACATTAGCAGACTAGCAAGACATGGAGATTGAAATGATTTCGGAACAACCAAAATTCCCGTCTACGCCAAACCATTCATCGTGGAGAGAAACGCTATAGTTTTTTGAGATGTAAAACTGCATAGCCGACCGTCGTACGTATTCTACTAATGTCTATGTATAAAAATCAAATGCTGTGCGTCAGCCTCGCTGGAGTTCAAAATACAGAATAGGTCTGTACAAAAAGAAAACCCAAAGAAACAGCGCAAAAATCGAAAGTGCTAATTTTGTTTGGGCGTCACCACTTCGCATTAGATCTGTATTTTATGTGCTGCTCTAACGTTCATCCGACACCAATCCACAGTTTTACACCGATCCTAATGAAATTTTACACTTCTGTCCTTCAATACAAGAGAGAGTGTCTGTGTCTTTATGTCGTCCACATTCGACTGTGGTAAACAATTGTGAATGTCTATGGCAATTATAGTTCAAATAAAAACAATTATCTGCATCAGGTATTCTATTTCTCCATCACAAGAAATCGTTGACAGTACGGACGATGTAGCGTGACATTTCGTGCTGTAAAATATTACTTTTGCGGAAGAAATAAAAAGAGTGACTGATGCAGATAATTTTGTTTTCATTTTAACTTTTATTGTCACTGTCAACACAAGATTGGTACTGTGTTTAGCGGAGGTTACTGTACAACAGACTTCGAGACCAGTCTACAGTTCTGTAACCATCTTGATGATACAAGACAAACATCACTGTCTACGTAACATTTCGTATGGTGCACACCGTTTGACCAAGCGGTAACGGACGTCCGCTCTAAAGTGCCTTTCTAAGGAGTGCGCTGCTGCTCCCCGTCGGAGGTTCGAGACCTCCCTCGGGCATGGGTAGGCGTGTTATTCTTAGCATAAATTAGTTCAAGTAGTTTGTAAGTCTAGGGACTGATTACCACGCCCGTTTGATCCCATAGCTTTATAAAGATTTGAACAGTTATTGATCACCATAAAGTTGGGCTGAGATAAACAATTTTCCAAATGTATGTGAGGGGTGGGGGGAGATGTACAGAGGGGGACCAGTTGGACATTGGCAGAGAGCAGGAGACGTAATGACAGACAGCGAGTACATACGTAGATAAAGGTGTGGGGTAACGGGGGAAGAGGAGGGCGTGACGGAAGAAGTTGAGGAGGAGGAGGAAGTCGAGGAGGAGGCGGGGGCGACAGAGCTAGAGGAGAAGACGGTCAAAGAGAGGAAGGGGAGCTTTAAATGAATAAACAAATACACAAGCTATGCTGGGTACTCAGCTAGCTGATACAGGGAGAAGCCTAAGAACACAAGGAGGAAGGAATGAAACAGGCACAAAGGAAGTGATGGGCAGAGAGATGAGAGAAGAAGTGTCGGATGTGAATCCAATTGCCATGCACATCAGCATTGCCAGTTTGGCTAATCTTAAAAACATTTGTACTCATAAATTCGTCAGACGATTATGTCACTACACAGTTACATCTGTTCTTCAGAGATGGACAATCGAAAGATCCATTCAGCTGTTACACACCAGTATTATCAAAACTCTCGTAAACGCGATTCATGAGTTACGGAATGCAAGAGAAAATTGTACCTGTAACCAATTCGTCTTTGTGCAGACATTGAAGTCTCTTTTTTTTGTGATCGTCGCATTGACACGGTGCAGTGCCGCATGACTACTGTGGAACAACCACGATATTTTTCCCCTCCGTCACGTTTTCTGCCTGTTTCACATCATCCAACCCTGGTCACGAGCTGCGCCATTTTGCCCGCCTGGGCCTTCCCTGGTCAGACAAACAGCGCCCACGTCATAGCATACACCACACAGCGCCGGCCACTTTCTCCGTTCCGAACGGAAAGAAACGTCTGCAGGTTTTGCTGGTCGCAGGAGCTGCCGCCGTCACCGCCAACAGGCCAGCCGATACACGCCTGCTAGCAGTTACGAGCAATCTAATATATAAAGCAAAGTGTCCTTATGTTTGTACGTGTTGCATACAAATCTACATTTTTGTTTCAAGCTTTATGAAATTTTGTACACGTAAGCTTCAATCCATGAGGACTGTCGCCGTAAGTGTAAGAATCACATACGATATATAGTTCACGAGATGTGACGTCATAAACAATGAGATGCGCGAAAAACTGCTGCATTTTGCGACAATGATGCTCATTTTCTCCTAAACCATTGGACCGATTTCAATAAAATTTGGTACACACATTCCTTACCGTGAGGTGACAATTACTGCATGGTTAAGAATCACATACCGCACATGGTTCAAAAGATATTACGTCATAACCAATAGAAATCACAAAAATGCCATATAATGCGGCGAGACTTTCGAAATACACTGTATGAGAATGACAGTACTTAACGACTTGCAACAAACTTTAAACATAATTTCTAACTTGTATTAAACTTTTTCTCGCTAGCAACCATAGTAAAATGATGAAAGAAAAAAGTTTCTCCCTTACTACTTTTCCGCTGTTTATGAAGTAAAACTACGGCTTTCGGTATGACGTTACAATTTATAATTTCTACACTACAATTTGTAGCCGCAGGAAAATTTTACATACAGTATACACGCATATAGTTAAGTGTACCTTCTAAATTGCATCACAGTACGACACGTAGTTCATGAGATATGAGCACATAAACAGCGAAGTTCATGTAAAACCGTCCCATCACGCACCAAGTTTTAATCTATTATTTCTTTACGAGTAATTGTATTCCCAAGAGACTGAAAAATGGCAGGACTGAATAAATAAATATCCGGGAAACGCCGGGTTATCGTATTTACATTGTTTTTTTTTCTTTTGAAGTTCACACACGCACACAACACACACACACACACACACACACACACACACACACACACACGCACGCAAATTGTTTTTCGAATCACAGAAGATATGTTAGCCTAAAAAAATGTCACAGTGTACAGTTTCTGCATTTGTAGTCAACCTGTGCACTTCGAAATATCTAGGAAATTTTGGACAAAAATATTTACTTTGACACTGAACAAAGTCCATTTATGGTTCTTTTGGTTTAACGGTTGAAATTCCTGCATAGGTACTGTTTCAAAATATTTATATAACAATACCACTATGTAACAGAAAAAAAATTCCCGAGCAACGGTCGGTCACCCGATATTGTAGCAGATTCAAGGACGTCGCTTTGACGTTCATTTTCCTAAACAGTTTTAGTTCTTTCATGACGATCTCTCATGGAGACCATACGGATATAGGATTTTTAGATCTTTTTATTTTTTATATATGGTACGTGAAGTTCAGAACTCAAATAACAATTTGCCACAGCCGTTCGATTCAACTCTCAAAAAAATGCCAATAATGTCGACGTTTATCACGTATGCGTTACGCAACGGCAAAGTAAAAGTGCGTTATGTCGGCAGGAAGATGCAAGAAAGCAAGTTTACGTCGGCAAGGAAGCAAGTTTTCCACTTACGGAACTGAACTTTCGATGAGATAGTGCCTACGGCTAAAACAGTGACTATTATTGATGTACAGTGGTTGTTTTCTTCTTTCATTAACGACTCTTAGGTAGTTACCACACACGAAAGTCTGTGTTATCAAATCACAATCAACACAAACTTCCAATACGTTACTTTCTACTTCAGCCATCACTTTCACTTTCACCATTCACATTTCCTTCTAATTCCTCCATTTCTGTCAGTTTTCGCTATTTATAAAGTGTAATGCAGCTTGTGTAACCTCTGTCCAGTCATCACTCACAACTTTTACTTCTAACGCAACGCTCTACACCTTATTACAATCGTCATAACTAGGTATTGGATTTCATGCAAATACGTATGTTTCTCTTTTATTGGGCACGCATTCTCTTTCGATAATATGTTCGGATTACTTCTTTACATACGTTTTACGCATAGTTTAATAGTGCAAATAAATAAATATTTTGACATTTTTGTGAAAATAGTGAAATTTGGGAACACTAACCGAGAATAATCGAGCCGGAGTGTTAACGAATAAATATGTTGGACTACAACAAGGTAAAAATGTGAGGAACTTACTTGCAGGGACACCAGTGGGTTGGATGTCGACCTGTTTACATCCCCCGATATTGGGTTATTGCATTTTAACAGTGGTGATTTGGCTATCGGCTGACTATTTGGTCCCATGATAATTCTCACCCTGGATATATCCCATGTAGCCCTAATTTCATTATGTAGAAATATATGCTTTGTTTCAAATGGGTTGGATGTATTATCTTCACAGCTTTTTACGTTTTACGTGTATCATTCAATTTACATGATGGTCTTATATTTTCATTCAGAAGGTTTCATGTTTATATCTCTATATTAATGGTAAAAATGGTCTCTCATCGTTTGTGTCCTCCCGTCCGCGCTAAAATAATTTTCGCTAAGTATATAATAGGGTACTATTATAGGCATCGTAAGAGCAACAGACACAACCATTCCCGAAGGGAGCGGCCGCGCAATTACGAGAGGCATAGGGTTCACGCTTGATTCTCAGGAGATGGAGTTTCGCGTATTTCAAGCGTCAATGTCGTTTAGCGATGCCTCGGGATGTAATTGGCGTATTGCGATGCAATCAACACCATTGTTCATGTGATTGCTATAGATTGCTGATGAAATAATATAGCGTGTCCCTTTGAAAATGATTCAGAATATTTGCAATCATGAGCCCCTACCTTACAATGATACCGGTAAAAGTCGTTTTATAATAGGCTAGATATGGTTGTTCCAGACATTATTTTGGGGCCGGCCGCGGTGGCCGAGGGGACTGAGGCGCTTCAGTCACGGTCTGCACGGCCACTACGGTCGGGGGTTCGAATCCCCCTCGGGCATGGATATTTGTGCCGTCCTTAGTTGTAGGTAGTTCATAAGTAGTTTGTAAGTTTAGGGACTGCTGACCCCGTAGTTAAGTCCCATAAACAATACAAAAATTTGAACATTTTTGATTATTTTGGCGAGAAAGATAACTGGGACATCTTTACATAAGGCACGGAATGAGTTCAATGAATCACCGAACTTCGCTTTACGATTAACAAAATTGGTAATGGGGGACTTCAACTGCCATGGTTCAGCCAGGGGGGGTAAGACTTTGAAACTTGAGCAGACTTAATACGCTTGAAACAAATACACGATCCTAAACTTCCATACTGCTGCAACAGCAGCATTGAAGTTCGGTGATCTAGCGGGAATTGGTGTATCCACTGCGGCAGGGCCGTTGGCCTGTAAGTACAACTGGAGCCACGAAAAATTTCATGAGCATCGTGGATGTACCAAAGAGGCTATTTTATTTAGAGTTGTGCGACTGTGTTTTGGCGCCGTGTGAATAGTGTGAGAAGCCGCTTCCATGAACGCAAGCCCTGTCAGACCTTTCCTCTGCTCGCCTAGCAGAGTGTCAACCGCGCATCGCGTCGCATGGCGTGGCGTTGCGTTACGCCGGCGGCTGAGTGGGCAGTTTCCAGGCTAGCGGCCCGCCGCGACCTCCTTCAGGCTCTCTCTTGCCCAACGCGCCGCGCGTTGTTTGTTTACAATGCGACCCTGCTGGTCTGGCCTGGCCTGCCATAGGCGACAGCCCTGTCTGCACCGCGTCCGTACGCTTCTGACGCCGGCACCTCAGTGCACTCCATCACTATGTCCAACTGAAGTGTCGTGACCCACTCTTTTTTTAAGCAGTCCCTTTCATTTTCTCTGCGTCTCGCCCTTCAAGTGTGTATCCTACTTGAGTACGTGGCTGGCGAGTGCTTCTGCAGTGTCAGACAGGTCGGGGGTTCGAATCCCCCCTCGGGCATGCATATTTGTGCCGTCCTTAGTATAAGGTAGTTCGTAAGTAGTTTGTAAGTTTAGCGACTGATGACCCCCTAGTTAAGTCCTACAAGCTCTACAAACATTTGAACATTTGAGCCCTTCAAGTGTTTTACTTGAGTTCGCGGCTGGTGAGTGCTTTTGCAGTCTCAGTGTGACTGACAGTTCATGTCATGTACCCGTACAAATGAGGTAACTCGACGAAGGTGAAACTACGGTGCACAACAGCGAGGTCTTGAAGAATACTGATTGCGACATAATTACAAAAACGGGGTGATGATGAAGTTTCTTTCCAGATGGATTCCTCTTCAAAGCGTAAAGTGACAACGGGCACCTTTCACCTTGCAGACTCGTAACCGCATGAAACCATGCATACATCTAAGTACATCGCAATTTTTATTTTTAATTTATACTGACATCACTGAATTTTTCTTTGAAATACAACTCTCATAATATAAGAAATTTAATTTAAAAAAATGTTCAAATGTTTGCAAAGCTAGAGGACCAAACGTCAGTGGTCATCGGTCCTCTATCACGTCAATAGATTTTGAGTAAAACGTTTGTAAATCTATGGAACTTCTTCGGTTATGGTCCCTAGACGTACATAGCGAAATAAGAGTTTCAGCAAAGATCACTTTCTTCTTTTAATTACATGACCGGTTTCGGCGTGCTAGACCCCACCTTCAGACCTGTCATAATTTTTTACAACACTGCTATTGCAACAATTTTTAACATGGCAGTGTTGTAAAAAATTATGACAGGTCTGAAGATGGCGTCTAGAACGCCGAAACCGGTCATGTAATTAATAGAAGGAAGAGATCTTGGCTGAAAAGCTCTTATTAAACAATTTTAGATCGCCCCAATAATGTGTTCCTTATATAAAGTTAAACTAACTTACTAAGTTAAACTAACCTAAAGGAGGACTCGAACCTCCGACGGGGAGCATCCGCGCGCACCTCAGCAAGGCGCCTTAGAACGCTCGGCCACTTCACCGCGTCCGTTTATATGATGACAGTATAGCCTGCCGAAACCGGAAATCGAAACAATAAAAGAATTAGCGATCTTCCGTGTGGTTATACAGGATTTTCGTTTCGCGAAGCACCTCTCCATCTACGTAACTTTTATTGGCCTCCTCCTTTAATTAATATTAAAAACTGGTACTACAGTTTTAGTGTTCACGTAAATTATGATATAGCACAAAAATTTATCTTTGAATATTAATGTACAAGTGTTAGAAATTTGCAAACGTAGGCTTCCGCGGCTGTTGTCACTATCAATAAAATTCTTCTGGGTATGAAACCGCGTCGTCATTTTATAAATTCCACCGATGTTTCGGCCACTGTTGCAGGCGGCCTTCATCAGGGTCTGTGTCTGACTGTTAGAAATTTATTAATTATGCGCACATAGCCTGTTTTCGGGAGGAAGAGGAATAAAAAATATGTCGTATTTTCTTCCAAAG
This sequence comes from Locusta migratoria, assembly GCA_026315105.1. Taxonomy (NCBI): domain Eukaryota; kingdom Metazoa; phylum Arthropoda; class Insecta; order Orthoptera; family Acrididae; genus Locusta; species Locusta migratoria. The sequence goes on from CM048746.1 coordinate 545,751,098, forward strand.
CTTTCAGTCCGTGTCTTTACGACAATCTAGATTACATCGGTTAACAACAGAATTCTTTACTCTGCAACAGGCAGTTTCAAGCGCGGAAAATATAGGAAAAGTTCCCCTTTCGATTTTGCTGCTAAAATTATGCGTCCGAAATTTTTTTAGAACTAACTGCCATTCCTCATAGCAAATAGAAGTCAACGTTAATTCTGCTACAGTCATTCACTGACGACGTCTTTCCGCCGCGGTGGCCGAGTGGTCTGCGGCGTGCCAGTTATGGTCTGCACTGCCGCTGCGTTCGGGGGTTCCCTGCCCCTCGGGCATGGATGTTTGTGCCGTCTTTAGTATAAGGTAGTTCATAAGTAGTTTGTAAGTTTATGGATTGATGGCCCCGTAGTTTAGTCCCATAAGCTATACAAACATTTGAACATTTGACGACGTCTTCCCGTACACTTAAATGCTCTGGTCATCAGTCCCTAGGCCTATAAATTAATTAAACTAAGTTACGCTAATGAAAACAAATACACCAATGCCCGAGGGAGGATTCGAACGTCCGACGGAGAGAAGCGGCGCGCTCCGAAACTAAGCGCCTTGGAACGCTCGGCCACTCCACCGCGGCCACTCGAACCGGCTTACTTTATACTCCAGCGGCACAACAAACGCACGAGTTGGCGAACCAAAAAAGTGTTCATATGTCTGTAAATCTAAGGAACCAAACTGCTAAGGTCATCGGCCGCTAAACTTACAAACTGGATAAACTAACGTACAGTAGGGACAAAACACACACACACACACACACACATGACTGAGGAAGGACTAGAACCTCCGGCGGGAGTAGCCGTGCAGGCGCGGACATGGCGCCCCTCCCCACCAGGGGCTCACGCTTCTTTCGTGAGGACGTGCGTGGCGAGCAGGGGGCCCCGAGCTGATGCAGTCTTTCTTCCTTCTTTCCTCCGCTGGACTGCATTTCCTTTCCTTTCCCCTCCTTTCCTATCATTCCCCCCCACCGGGAGACCGATAACCTAAACTCAAAATGTTCAAATGTTTGTTAAGCTTAAGGGACTTAACAGCGGGGTCATCAGTCCCTAAACTTACAAACTACTTATGTACTAAAGACGACACAAATATCCATGCCCGAGGGGGGGGGGGGCGGATTCGAACGCCCGACCGTAGTGGCCGTGTAGACTGTGACTGGCACGCCGCAGACCGCTCGGCCACTGCGACCGGCTTAACGTTAGCAGTCTGCTCCCCCTATCCCAGCCAACTAACCAACCAACCAACCAACCGACTTGGCGCCGAGAACAGCACGGCCATTCCCGCGCGGCTTGGCGAACCCCAAAGTACGGAGCTGGGTATCAGACTGGAAACAGGTGAAGATGTTTATCTTGATGCAATCCAATTTGATACTTGTAACTTGAAATAAAGAATTAGCCAAGAAGGTGACGTCAAACTGTACCACAGGCAGAGTGCACGTTGGGTAACACGGGTTGCTGGAGCCGCCCGGCTGTGAAGGCCCCTGGTGGCGTGCGTTGGCAGGCCCGTGGTCCAGCCGCCACCGCCGCCAGCGTCCTCGGCGCTTTCGTGTCAAGTGTCGGCCCTGACCCAATGCCACGCACCTCCATCACGCCATCCCGTGCTCCGAGCCCGCCGCTTCTCGATGCCTAATGGTACCACTGCCGATGTACAGTGTTGGCAGCCCTGGACGGCCACACCACCCGTGTTTCCTTATTTATACGCCGAGCCTTGACGGGCCACATTAGGGTGGAACGTGAGTGCCCGACAGTTTCCTACTCAACACGTGACCAGCAGTCGGGCGGCAGGAAAAACTAGCGTAAACATACCATAAATCGGGCAGCTGACGAGACCACGTGGTAGGCTCACGAAAGAGTCGGAATGCAAAACAATACTATATTCAGAACCCGTACAAAAGCCTGAGTAGGTAATGTCTGACTTCGAACAGCTGTATAAGACAAGCTACATCAGTATTCACATCTCGTAACTAATGCACCGATGTCAACCAACCAAACATGTGACAAATATTCCTTATTAATAATAATAATAAGATCGTATGGCATTTTTGGGCGGACGATCCTGCACAGGATTGTTGGGTCGTCGTAGTGCATTTACCTGACGCCACTGGGCGACTTGTGTACCGATGAAGATGAAATAATGGTGATGAAAACACACAACATCCAGTCACCTGCTGGAATCGAACCTGCCCCCCCCCCACCCCAGCGTGGAAGTCACCTAGGGTTTTATCTGAGCGAAGGAGGCAGACCATTATTACCAAACAACAATCGCTATGGGGGTAAGAACTACCTACGACACATAGGATGTATGTCATAAACGAGTCCCGAAAAACTGCCCCATCACGCGACGTAGGCTAAGTTTGCTCATCCATTATTTCAGAATAAGAGCAGTTACTGACTAGAAACTACATTCAGAAATAAATATAAACCTATATGAAACTTTTCACACACCAAAAAACGAATGAGGTTTCCATTTATTAAACATTCAAATGCTTGTGAATGTAAGGGACCAAACTACCAGGGTCATCAGTCAATAGACTTACCAACACACATGGATATGCCTGACGGAGGACTTGAATGTCATATCAGCCGCGGTGGAGCGGCCGAGTGCTCTAAGGCTCCTTGCTGCGGAGAGCGCGGTTGCTCGCCGTCGGAGATTCAAGTCCTTCCTCTGGAATGTGTGTGTGTGTGTGTGTGTATGTATGTATGTATGTATGTATGTATGTGTGTGTGTGTGTGTGTGTGTGTGTGTGTGTGTGTTGTCCTTAGATTAGTTTCGGTAATCTGTGAGCCAAGGGACTGATAACGACAGCAGTTAAGTCCCTTATATTTACAAACATTTGAACATTTGTTTATATATCAATATGAAGTTGATGACCAACAACTTAGGGGACGTGAAAGAAGAATACTACAAAACGAATGTTGAGGTATCTGAAATTATGATGGCACTTTCAGAGTAAAGACCAATTATGACTTGAATCGTCTCATATAAGGAACCTATATTGTTATATATTAAGGTTACTAAAAAGTAAAAGAGTCTGGTTCCAGTTCTTCTTCGGGATGAAGGAGACAAGAAGTACAGAGAAGAAGAAGAAAAAGAAGATTGAAAGATATACGTCGTAAACAGTACGTAATGACAGTTAAAACTGTATAAAGACTTCATAAAACGTGATTATTTAAAATGGTGTTCGGTTTGAATCTCAGAGAATCATCTGACAGATGCGCGAGACCGTTCCACGTCGGGGGTTCGAATCCCCCTTGGTCATGGATGTTTGTGCTGTCTTTAGTATTAGCTAGTTTGTAAGTAGTTTGTAAGTTTAGGGACTGATGACCCCGCAGTTAAGTCCCATAAACTTAACAAACATTTCAACATTTTATTATATAAATCGTCCGACTTAAATTTCGTAAACAGCCATAGACATGAAGACAACATAACGAACGGCGTACCGATTGATTTGAAGTTTCAGATGCCATTAACAGCGACACTAGTAGTTAGATAAAGTTATCTCCCGGTTTCCCCAGTAGTGAAAATGATTTCCCCCTCACTTTCCCCACGGCTTCTGTTTCCCCTAACGTTCGGAGCTCCTCTTACGTCTTTGCGACGAGTTGGGAATTATCCTTACTATATTGTTGACTTCCGACATGTACTTTCCATCGTTAGATAGGTTTGTAACAGAGGTCACTACAAACGGCGAAATACTGAAGTTCCAGAATAGACGACGGGAGGTTTCTTGCATCGCGTCGCAGAGAGTGAAAGCGGTCGCGACTGCGGGAGCTGGCTAGAGTCCCAAGCCGGCCGCGGCTGCCGCTGAACCTCGCATCATCTGCTCGCGAGGAGAACAAAGTGAGACACTGAATGATCGGGCGAGCACAAAGTATGAGGCGTTGCGTCGGCAAGGTAAAGTCAGTAGCTGCTATGTGACGCAGAGCAATGTTTGTAGCAGCGAATACCATATCTGTAGCAGATCGGCGGTTACGTAATCTGGTGACCTGGCAGTGACGGGGGACGATCCAAGGGGGCCAAGGTCGCCTTCTTGACCACAGCGCGGATACGCGAGGCGACCGCAGGTGTTCTCCGCAACCTCACGTGGCTCCAGGGAACACTGAGCCAAAACCACTGTCCTGTACTCTCTGCACTGACGAGCGAGGTCTCGTTACACATGTAACCTACCACTGAAACAAAGGCTCGGGAGACGACATAGTAACTGGGACGGCAGACAACTGATGAAAGATTTATTTAAGCGAAAAAAAATGACTCCAAGTTCCTATACGTACGGAATGCCCCATTGAAGCCACTTATTAATGACCGTATTTATGTTCCGATGTGTGGTAGAATACTTACCACCAGATCTCCAAGCTTGCCTGATTGCAGTTTGTTGCTCGTTTAGCACCACCCAGGGGACACGTGCACGGTTAAATCAGCAGACGTGAGCTACACACATTTGAATGAGACCACAACAAGAAAGTTTCGGTGTACTGACTGGGCCAATCTACCGTACCCCTGTGAGGAGATCCGTCGCTAGATGCAGGTGGGGAACGCCTCCTGCGAACATCATGTGTCAAACTAACACTTCGAAACAACATCCTCCATAAACGCTGAGACGTATCATGGGTCTCCTCTACATCAACTATCCGTACTTCCACCCTGGGATTGCCTCACCCTGTTGCAGTACACTGCTGTCCAGCCTGCATCAACAGCACGACATGTGGCCACACAGCTCAACCGCACCAAGCGCGTCTTATTACTTCGGTTATTAAGAGTGCACAAAAGCTTCAGTAGTATTATCTAGCACAAACGACGAACTTCATCCGGTCCGACCGCTATCTGGGAAAGAAGTAACATCTGCCCTAGTTCCCATAAAATTCACGAGCACTATGTGGTCTTCACTGGTCTCTGAATGACAGTAACAGGGGTGGGGTGGAGGGACAAGAGATCTAACCGCCACCGCTCAGAGACCTATCCACTTAGGTGTTTCGTTTTCTTTCTTTATTTCTTTTTTAAGTACAGCAGCCTCTGAAACGGCTAAACAATTCAGCTGAAGATATTTTGGATACTGACGCAGCCTAGAAGAATAAGTTACCTACGCCCCTTTTTATCGACATCGAATGTATCCTTACGTGGTATCACAATAATTATGTCTAGTTCAGTTAAAATGGAACCCATAAAGACTATTTAAGAGAGCAACAAACTGTGTATTTTCGGCATCCACAGCTGTAGAATAGTCATATTACACGATAGCCGCTTCAGCTGTATGATATTTTTCTATTACGCCACTAGTTTCGTAGCGTTAGTTCAAATGTTCAAATGTTTGTAATTGTATCGGACCAAACTGCGTGGTCATCAGTCCGTAGCTTACAAACTACTTAAACCTAGGTAAACTAACCTAAGGACAAACACACACACACACACACACACACACACACACACACACACACACCCATGTCCCAGGGAGGACTCGAACCTCCACGGCGAGCAACCGCGCGCTCCGCAGCGAGGCGCTTTAGACCGCTCGGATACTCCACCGCGGCTTTGTAGCATTAGAGTCAAATCATCAAACAGGGGCAAATGCTAATAACAATGGCGTTGTGATAATTAACAGTTCGGCTACAGGTAAAACTTGTAGGTAAAAATGTACTCAAACATTATTTCATATTTTCTGTTAGAGAATCTAATATTTTCAGTCAGTCTGCGTTAAAACATTAAACTCCAGAAGGGCGGCAGTCTAAGGCAGATTTAGCACGATGTTGTTCTTCACAGAGTAGCAGTGGAATTCTAAAGCGGTAACGGTTATTCCCACCACACACATACAGTCGCACACGCAGAAATTGTATGTGAAATATGAAGTAGTAATGTTCAAATGTTGGTAAACTTATTGGATCATCAGTCCCTAGACTTACAAACTACTTAAACTAATTTACGCTAAGGACAACACACACACATCCATTCCCGAGGGAGGATTCGAACCTCCGGCGGGAACGGCAGCCCAGCCCGTAGCCTGCCGTCTTAGATGACGCAGTCATTCCACGCGGCTTATCGAATAATGAATTAACAAATTGGCATAATTGTGTGCTGTCAGCTTCGAGACAAACATTGTTTATTTTCTAATTCTAATACTTGTCATGTCGTGTTAAACTTGACACACGATTATACTTACTAATGAGTCGATTATGAAGGCATTTTACATTTTCAAATGGTTTATGTACTACGCGATTGATTGAACAAGAATTTTTTCTTCGTTTTGGCAACTGTTAGATAGCTGGTGTAAAACAGTGGGGGATCGTTTTTAGTAACAAAGGTTTCCTCTTCATTAATGTCGATTACTCGTTCAGTTCTAGTTTTGTGACCGGAAAACGCTTCAGTCCTGTATCAGTGACGAGCAGAATACCTACAGATCCACAACAACAGCGTTAGTCGCCGCTTGCTGGGTTTCCCCTTACGAGAGAAATTCAGAAAGCCTCTTGCCATCGCAGACGACTGAGCTGTCCGTTACGCCTGTGATTAATACGCGACGTGTGAAAGTAAACCACGGGTACCGGCGACTGGTCGTGTCGCAAGGGTGGTCGACACTCGAAGGCCTTCACTGAGGAACAACTTCGGCACAGGTGGGAGAGTGTGGCGTGATCGCCGCCCAGTGTTTTAACGTGTGGGCTCGGAAGAATGCGCTCGCAAACGGCCTTCAGCTTGTTTATAAAAGGTCAGCTGGTATCAAGTTTTAGAACGGAACTCCCTATTCCACGGTTCAGTCTCGGGACGCACTAGTTGCTTGCTTCGTGTGTTTCAAACGTCAAATTCACTCCACATTTTCACCGGATGTAATTGACTTACTGCGATGTAACCAGTGCCGTTCTTATTGTGGTTTTTTCTTGCTATTGATTGTATAAGAAGTAACATGTGGTATCAATTTGTTGTTGTTATGGTCTTCAGTCCGGAGACTGGTTTGATGCAGCTCCCGTACAAGGCAACACTCCACACAAATGCCTTCAGAAAAGACTTCCTTACACTTAAATTAATATTCGATGTTAGCAAATTTCTCTTTTTCAAAAATGCTTTTCTTCCCATTGCCATTCTGCATTTTATATCCTCTGTACTGCGACCATCGCATGTTATTTTACTACCCAAGTAACAAAACTCATCCACCATCTTCATTGTTTCGTTACCTAATCTAATGCCTTCAGCATCGCCTGATTTTCTAAGACCGCATTCCATTATTTTTGTTTTGCTCTTGTTAATGTTCATTTTATATGCTCTCTTCAACACATTGTCCATTCCATTCAACTGCTCTTCCAGGTCCTTTGCTGTCTCTGACAGAATTACAATGTCATCAGCAAAACGCAATGTTTTATTATTCCAAATTTTTCCTTGCTTTCCTTCACCGCCTGCTCGATGTACAAATTGAATAACATCGGAGAAAGGCTACAACCTTGTCTTACTCCCTTTCATGCCCTTCGAGTCTAATAACTGCGGTCTGACTTTTGTACAAGTTGTAAATAACTCTCATTTCCCTATATTTTACCCCTGCTGACTTCAGAATTTGAAAGAGTTTATTCCAATCAACATTGTCAAATGCTTTCTCCAAATCTACAAAAGCTAAAAATGTAGGTTTGCCTTTCCTTAATCTAAGATAAGAGGTAAAGTTAGTATTGCCTCCCGGGTTCCTATGTTTCTCCTGAATCCAAACGGATCTTCCCCGATGTCAGCTTCTACCAGCTTTTCCATCCTTCTGTAGATAATTCGTGTTAAAATTTTGCAACCATGACTTATCAAACTGATGGTTCTGTAATTTTCACATCTGTCTGTGCCTGATTTTTTTGAAATGGGGATTATTACATTTTTCATAAAGTCTGAGGGTATTTCATACATCCTACACACCAGTTCAAATAGTCTTATCATGGCTGGCTCTCCCAGAGCCTTGGTATCAATTTAAAAAACTGTTTTGAAAATAATATTTATTTAAGTTTCAGATTAACTGATAGTACTTACTTTTATAAGACCCTGTAATACGTTAATGACCGTGAAATTTGTTTATCAGTATCTACTGTAGTTCCAGAGAAGCTTTCGGTGGGATACCCTCTTTATATGAGGTGATGGGTCGTGATATCTCTTCAATGCAGATGAACTCCATCCTATTACTGGCGCTACTGTCCATGAATAAAACTGTAATTGAGTTACCAAAAACTATATTGTTGTCGTAAGGACTTTACTGTGGTTCCGTACGCCTAAAGGTCACTGCGGTATCGAAAGTCTCTGTCGGCGTCCACTTCAAACAAGGCGCCGCTTGTTCCTTCCAACCAAGTACCTTACGCCACCGACGGCTTATACGAGGCGGCTGTGAAGACCACGTGGGCACCCAACCAACGCGAATCAACTGTCTCCATGTGCCACAGCTTCAAATTTTTGTAAATCCATGAGACTTAAATGTTCAAATGTTTGGGGAAGTTATGGGACTTAACTACGGGGTCATCAGTCCCTAACCTTACAAACTACCTATGAACTAGTTAAGACTAAGGACGGCACAAATATCCATGCCCGAGGGGGGATTCGAACCCCCGACCGTAGTGGCCGTGCAGACCGTGACTGGAGCGCCTCAGTCCCCTCGGCCGCCGCGGCCGGCGAGACTTAACTACTCTGGTCATCAATGTGTGTGTGTGTGTGTGTGTGTGTGTGTGTGTGTGTGTGTGTGTGTGTGTATGTGAGTGTTTTCCTCAGTATAGTTAAAGTAGTGACCTTAGCAGTTTGGTCCCTTAAGATTACAGATCATTAAGGAACGTCAGTATCGATTTAATGTATTACAACATTACCTTCATTATATTTTAAGCGAATTTTATATTAGTACGAAAGTAACGCTCTTCAGAATGACATTTTAATTGTTTGGAGGTGTAGACTGCCCTCTAGTTGTACCGTGGTTTTCCTATATTTTTTGATACAAATCTGAGGCTGGTCATCTGTTGCGTAAATAAAGACGTTTATTCTTCACTCCAGGATCACTGTTGAATCCACGTTTATGTCGCAGCTAGCGAAACAAATGTACACAAGCAGGCACCTGCTTTTCTTCAATCCGCCTCTGTGGAATGGGATTTTATTAGCTATCAGTTTTCAGGTCTTATCTTAATTTAAGATTTGTTTCTCTTGAATTATCTTCAAAAGTAGAAAAACCAAGATCGAAAACTAATTATTTATTTTATGACATACGGTTTCATCTAGTCATATAACATTATACAAAGTGGTCCTCTTACGTTATTTAAATAATGTCATTGGCCATTGAAACCGAACGTCATAAAATAATTATTTGGTGATCTTTGCTTTTTACTTCTGCAGATAATCTATCAGATGGCCTGCATAACCTGTGATGTCAAGTAACGTCAATGTTTTTTCTTGTAATGATTTATTGGCAACGATTTCATTAACACAGACAGTAAAAAATATCCTTTTTTCGTAATTCCAAATTATTGCAAAATGTTGATTTTAGGAAGATCGCTGTGTCAACTGAATTTTCAAATTGGCATCCCAAATTTCTGATTAGACGACGAGAGCCATTTCACGATAATAAGCCATCTGTTCCCATCGTAATTTGCAATCGGCGCATCCACGAGTAGGGACGGCGAGAAGTACAAAGGTGGCCGAATTCGATGCTTCGAGATCACGTATAGCTTACACACACACACACACACACACACAGAGAGAGAGAGAGAGAGAGAGAGAGAGAGAGATTCTTGCCACGTCAACAGTTCACTCACTCCCAAAGATATAACCCATTAACTCCCATCAGTGTGTTTCCTAATTACGAAATCCTTACGGTCTGGTGGACTAATGTGGTTCTTGACGTCTTGTAGTCTGTCGCGTCCGGATGCTGTTGTAGGATTACTCGGACTTGTACCTAATTTTCAACCAACGCTGGTAGTTTCTATGAAAGACTTACAGGATTCGGCAAATACGTGTAAACGGTCTGGAGGAGTGCATACGACTGGATGTGATTATATAGGCGTACATATAACCACACCTACAACAACAAGAAGCAGATGTCCAGCATCCGGCCGAACCTTGGAGAACATTTAATCAATTTAATTTCATTCCTCATAACGAGGTTTCTTGAAAGCCTGTAACTGTGTTATTCAGAATTTAAATAAAGAAAACGCACCAGTTACTTGTTTTAACGTCCAGTATTAAGCGTTTCGAGAATTTATTCCCATCTTCAGATGCTTTTTCTTAGATAATTGGTATTTATTGTGATGTCACCATGTGTGGTGTTCTATTTCTACTGCCATGTGGTTTTGATATGATACTGCAATCGGATCATGTTTTGAATAATATATTACTACATTGTTTTCAAAAAATAGTGCTGACAGGTCAGTCTGATATCGGCCCTAGCTGGCCACGCAGGTCATCTGACCCGTCAGCGTGCGATTACATTGTGTGGGGAGCTCTCAAGTCTAAAGTGCATCGCAACAGCCCTCACAGTCTTCAAGAAGTGTAGCACAATATTTACGATGAGTTGGAAGTAGTTCCAAGAGTCCAGATCCGAATCGCCTTCAGCAGCTTGCTGACCAGCGCTCAGAAGTGCCAAGTAATGAATGTTGGTCACTTTCAAAATCTTCTATAGTCAGGTTGGTACTGTATTTCCTTTCCTCTGTTCTGCTCTCTTTGTATCTTGGAACTCTGTCCTCCGGGGCACTTACGGTGTTCAGATAAAATGGACGTAGAAGCTTGCGTGTATGGCCACCTCCTGGTCATTATTGTGGTCGCTTTGTAGATCCCCAGGCAGTGGGTCGATGAAGTCATAAAACATCAAAGACTGCTTAGACATTAACGATGTCAACGCGAAACTCAATTAATGGACGCAAACTACGCTGTATCCGCATGACCTTGAACGGAGGCAAATGTTGAAAATATTGGGTCTATCTGGGAAGCGTTCGCTGATAGCCTAATGATTAATGCGACCGCTCGCGAAAAGCGGCAAATCCTGGATCGAGTCCCGGTACAGAAAAGATTTTCACATGTCACCATTAAATTACACAGCTGATGCTAATCAGTATTCGCAATTACGAATACATTTCTTGTGATTAACTTCACATCTATAATCGCAGCAGTGTTCGTCCCTTCAGGTTTCACCGAAAACACGCAAATTGCACATCGCAAATGCTTGGGAATAAGTAACTGGTTAAAAAAAAGACCATGATTTTTCTTATTTTTAACCAATATTTATACCCAAACCGTAGCTACCTGTAACACATGTACTATGTCAGTATTTATACGAGCGTTGGAACTTAAATAGTGGCAACACTGGTGTTGAGAGATTATGCAATGGAATATAGCATTGTCGCTGATATCACACGTTGTTGACGTACCTCCCTTACCTCTGAGTAAATGGACTCGCCCGTCTCATGTCACGGGCGTGAGCACGATCGAGGGAAACACAGTCACTTGTGAGCGACCATTCTAACGTAATGTTTTTACAAAAGTAATAACAGAGTTGAAGATTGAATGTGTCAGAGGTCGTTCAGCACGACAATGACATCAAGGCCTTCAAGAGGCGTGCGGAAAGCCCCAGTTTGGTGAAAGTTTTGATGATTCTCGAGTACGACTGATAACGCATTACGTTCCTCCACGGCAGACCATCATAGCACAGTATTACTGTTCGTTTTTCGACCATCACCTGCGACCAGCTTTGCGAAAGAAGCGGCAACACTTTCCGCGCAACCCATCCATCATTTTGCACGACAATGAGCAGGCATGAGCGCATACAGCGCAAGCTGTGACTTCTCTGTTCTGTCGATGGGTCTGGGAAGTACTGTACCATCCACCTTACTTCCAACTTAAGTCCTGGTAACTTTGGTTTGATTCCGAACTTAAAGGAACCATTTCGTGGTATTCGCTTCAGGACTGTTCCAGAGATTCGACTGGCAGTAGACCGCTCCATTCGCAACATCAACAGAACAGACTCCGCTAACGGTATACTAGCCTTCCTCATTGCTAGCAATGGGTTCTAAACAACGCTGGTGACTACTTTGAAGGACAGTAACAGGCGGAAATTTGAATAAATAGTTGCCACTATTTAAGTTCCAACCTTCGAATTACTGTATTTCTGTATAAGCATGTAGCTCATAAAAGTTTTGTTCTTTTTAAATGCAGGGCCTGAAGATGACCTGAAAATGGCATATAATTAATATAAATAAAAATAGACATTACAGCTGTTGGCCCTTAAGATCGCTAACGTGGATTGACATAATGGAGAGGCCAGTTCGCCCGCTAAATCGTGCACTGGCAAAGCTTAGGCAGTTGTGGACGCCCTTAGATGTAGCGTGGGTCAACACTCACGCAGATATGCTCAGATAGCTTTCCACGACTTGCCGAGTCTATGGCATATCGACTTGCTGCAATTCGACCAACAGAAGGAGGCCCGACGCGACATTTGGAAGTATCCCGTGACTTTGGCCACCTCGGTATAATTTTCGTTTTGACAGGAAAGCAAGAAGAAGAAAAACCAGCATCACCTGACTCCAGCCGACCTTGGGGTGCAGCAGTCACGAGACGTTCGAAAACAGAAAACCAGTTGCGTAGCGGCAGAAGCACGGAAAGTTTCGCTACATAATTACACAGCAAAAAGAAGGCAATAAACTAAAAGACCCGTAAAAGAACGCGGAATTGGAAACCACAGCCAGGTGGGAATGATAGTAGCACGTTTCAGTACGTAACAACATATAACACACTTGTTACAGTACTTAGAATCGCATGATTCAACATATACCGACTGTCAGTACTTGAGTCAAAGACGGTAGCGAAGTTCATTTCTACTCCAATTTATTATGTTCAGAAACGAATTCCATTAACCACTAATATTTAGTTAGGGTCGAGAAAGAAGGACTGCTTGTGATTTAAGCATTAAATTCTTTCTCCCTTAGCACACAGTATAATTTTGTTCCACCGAGTGAAATAGTGAAATGAACTCAACCAACACCATTTAACAGCGTAAACTGTTTTAACTCGGCAAACATGACGAAAGCAGCGTATACTGCAACCTGAGTAAAACCTCTGCAGGTAAGTAATAACGCAAGTTATTTCTGTTAGTTAATTAGTTCTGTGGCAAGACAATATTATTTTTTTCCTGTAATGTTGTACTTGAAGTTACCGATTACGCAATAATGTTAAGCAATAATATTGCAAATTTCATCATAAACTTTGTAAATATATCGCACTCAACTTAAATGTTATTAGTCAGTAGCTTACAAACTACTTAAACTAAGGTAAACTAATATGAGAACAACACAAAAACCCATGCATAGGGGCGACTCGAACCCCCGATGGATAAACGCCGCGCACAACGCAGCACGGAGCCGCTGTATAAACTTATCTACTCTTAGATTTGGTACCACATATCTTCTGATCAGGATTTTCCACTGTCTTCAGCCTTAAGTATGGTTTTGGTACTTCGTCACATCTTCGTTTCCAACTTTATCTTTCAATTTTTAACTTTCGTCTTCAGCTTTTCTGCGCGTTTTTCAGAATCCTGATGTAGCTCCACCCTGTTTCTGACGGCTAATAGGACACATGCCATAGGCCTTCGTGCGTAGAGACCACATACCAGAAGGCGATGTCGGGCTGTTAGTGTTGATCTTGCGCGTCCTGTTGCTGCGTTGCAGCTGAGTTGCAATCAGCGTCATGTCTAGACGGGCTGTTAATAATGGTCATATCTTGCTGATGTTACCAATGGACGACCTTGGATTCGTCCTTTTTAACGGTTCCAGTTGTCTGAAATCGTGTCAGATCCTGGAAATTAGACTTTGGGATACTCCAATTGCTGCAGCCACCTCCTCTGTGCCTGTCCCTCTGTTCACCTGCCTATGGCTTTCTATGCCACAGCTACGTGTAAGTTACACTGTTGTTTCATTGCACTACCTGCTCAATTCACTATCTGATCCTAACTGCTTGTGTAATTCGTTTGGTAAACACAAATCAACAGAAACCCCCTCTGCAGCAACTGTCTGTTACTACCAGTACCTCGGTTCCCTTAATGTTGTCTCCACTCCGTAGAACCTACAGAAAGACGTCTAACCATTTCAGTTCATTCTGACGATGACAATATTTCAGAGCCTAGATATATCAACCGATCCCCTATTTTTTGACCAGTATGGTATGAGTGTGGCGGCACACGATGAAACTCTTTACTATGATAGAATGTCGTGTAGTGTGGAGATAATTGCGGTAGTTCTTCAGAGGCTTCCTCAATAAGGGCAGTAATTTCATGTCTTTCGGATGTTTATTTTCTTATGGAGTGTAGAGTAACGTTCTACAATAGGCAATAGATAGAAATGTTGCTCACGTTACAACGTCTGCCCGATGAATATAAATAGTTATTGACCGTAATAGTTTCATCGTAGGTCCTGTGGCGAAAAACAACTACGAATAATTTGTTGCTTCTCCAAATAAATAAGGGTGGTAACGGTAATCCAAGTAGTAGTAGTATGGAGACCGTGGGTAAGCAGTGTATAATTTTGTCAATGGTAGTTTTGTGATAGAAGGAATAAGTTTACTTGCTAAGTGTTTTATAATAATAGCATCCAGTAAAATGAATTTTAAGTTTCTGTCCGTGACACTGCCAATTTATGTATATTTAAATGACATACTTTATAGCAGTCGGATATGTTCTAAAATATCTGAAGATTGAGTTGGTTTATGTTCTAGGAGGCGATCCAATTATGATATTGTAGAAAGATATAAAAAAGCCAAGATCGCTGATCATCAATTTTTATTTAAGACGACCGGTTTCGCTGAACTATGTCAGCATCATCTGGTCCAATAACATCATTTTACAAATGCCGTAATGTTAATCAGTTGTTATATAACATAATTTACAGTGCATAGGTGCACTATGTCATTATAATAAAACATAATTATCACAGTGAGTGACAATAGCAAACTCTATCTGAAGATTGTACTCCACTCCGTGCGTCCTGCAGCGGATTAGCCGTGCGCGCTGGGGCGCCGTGCTGCGGTGCGCGGGGCCGTTCGCCGTCGGGGGTTCGAATCCACCTCAGGCATGGGTGTGTGTTGTCCTTCGGTTAGTTTACCTTAGTTTAAGTAGTTTGTAAGACTAGGGACTAATAACCTAGCATTTGAGTCCGATAGACTTACAATCATTTGAACATTTTGAACTCTGTGTATGATCACAAACTGTTTTTGAAACAAGAAGTATCCAAAAATACTTCCAATGTTCACCCGTGTCAGCTGTCAATACAATGGGCTTTGCTGTAATTTAACCCTGAAATGCCACTAGTAGTACCTAATTACCAAGAGATAGCACTGCAGTCCTGCGCTCCCCAGTAGTTTCATGGTTACACAAATCAGCACAGGTGTGACTTTTAGATTTTCGACAGTGTTTATGCTTTTAATCGGTTTTTGGATACAGGCGCACCCTGGTGCAGCATAATTCATCATTGAAATTTTAGGCCGGCCGCGATGGCCGAGGAGACTGAGGCGCGCCTGTCACGGTCTGCACGGCCACTACGGTCGGGGGTTCGAATCCCCCCTCGGGCATGGATATTTGTGCCGTCTTTAGTATAAGGTAGCTGATAAGTAGTTTGTAAGTTTAGGGACTGATGACCCCGTAGTTAAGTCCCATAAGCTTAACAAACATTTGAACATTTGAAATTTTAGGACTAGGATTTTTTACACCTTTAAACATGGTGTCATGGTGTACTTTTTTAAACGAAGGATTTATACAATGCTATTATAAACAATTATATAATTGTGTACCTTAACTTAGCTATTCTTTTCATAAATTACAGTAGATAATTATTTGTAAATTGATTTTTGTTAAGCGAAAAGAAATGACCTGTCGAAAACTCTTTAGACCTCACAAACAATGAGGAAAATGTTCAAATGTTTGTAAATCTTACGGGGTCATCAGTCCCTAAACTTACAAACTGCTTATGAACTACTTACGAACTAGGACGGCACAAATATCCATGCCCGAGTGGAGATTCGTACCCCCGTCAACAATGAGGAAACTGTTACTATTGAGAGGGAGCTCTGTAGGTGAAAGAAATATTTCGGAACAGGAGATATTACCTAAAGAGATTGGCTGTAGATATATAACCACACATATTACGTTTAGCAAAACCAAGAACAGAAATCCGTTAAAGCATGAGCCTTATTTTCGATCCACCAATGGAATAAGAAGCACAAGGGTTACCAGAATCCACAACGGGGCGATGTGTTTCCTGTCCAATGGATCGAGACATAAAATTCAGTTAAATCTGTTATTTGTAAGAAATTTATTTGGACCTAGAAAGGAAAAGTGCGCTTCTTGTTTTCAATATAGCAATTTTTTCTGTCTGGGAATTTTTTCTTTTTTCTTAAGTATGACTTACGTTATATTACACCTGTACCCCAGTGTAGCAGACCAGTCAGTAAATATTAGAACAGTAAGAAGAAAGCAAAGCCGCGGTGAAGTAGCCGAGTGGTCTAAGGCGCCTAGCTGCGGAGCGCGTGGTTATTCGCCGTCGGAGGTTCGAGTCCTCCATGGGTCATGGGCGTCTGTGTTGTCCTTAGGTTAGTTTAACGTAGTTTAAGTAGTT
The DNA here is from genome assembly GCA_026315105.1 of Locusta migratoria. Lineage (NCBI taxonomy): Eukaryota > Metazoa > Arthropoda > Insecta > Orthoptera > Acrididae > Locusta > Locusta migratoria. The sequence goes on from CM048746.1 coordinate 545,767,684, forward strand.
TGTAAAGTCCCATAGATTTACAAACATTTGAAGAAAACATATACTTGTCTATACTTCAACATCATATCGATAGCGGCCACTATGAAAGGTGTGTGTGTGTGTGTGTGTGTGTGTGTGTGTGTTATCGGTACGAAGAACTGATGAATTATTCATGTACCTAGTCCGAAGGCTGCGACTGTAAACTTACTATGTTGCATTAGTAAGTAAACGCGTCTTTATCTGTTTCTAAAAAGAAAACTATTTCCACAAGTAACACCTTTGACCTCTAAAGCACGAACCAATGCACAGAATACTGCTCGATCATAAAAACAGTGTTCTGTGTCATGTCCGTGAAGTACTTCGCATGCTACCAGAAGCGACATTTTAATAGAGATAAACAAAGCAACTAGTTAACAACAGCATATGAGCGAAATTATGCGTCAGAGTATAATTACATGGTAGAAACTGACTACTTAATTATAACAGCGCAAAACACACGCACCACCTGACAATGCTTATGTTAGATCTCAAAGTAAAAATGCGGGATTTCGAAGAAGTAAAAAGAGGTGGATTATTTGAGACGCGTTGCAATGTCTCTCGACAGCATTTTGTACTGAAGTACCAAGTTAAGAAGGCTACGCTGAAAGTATAAATGGACGGTAAAAAGTCGGAGAAGCTGCCTAGACCGAGGATGCGACATAATGAATCGGTGGAAAATAAAAATCAGAGCGTCGTTAAGTCAGTGACGTCAAGGGTATGTGCAGCAGATTGAAAGCAGCACCGTTGACGTTTCTGGACTGCTGTGACGACGCAGCCACCACAGTAGTTTGGTGCCGGGGTTGTGTAACGCTGCTGAGACCGCGATAACGTCAGGTGCTGACTGACGAACTGACCACTGGAAGTTCCAACAGCGAGCATTTCATTAATCACCTCCGTCATCTCTGCCCATGAGCGATTTCCTTCTCACACTCTAACCCCAATAGCCTTTTCCGTCTCTAATTGCCTCGAATAAGAAAGGATCTCTTAACCTCATTCTTGACTCCGTCAACTGCCTTTTTTTTTTTTTTTTTTTTTTTTTTTTTTCTAAGAGAAAGTATGTGGTACCAAATATTTGTTCCTCGGCATGCGCCCTCCCTGTCCCCACCTCCGCCCCTTTACACATTTCCATGATCTCATTAATCTTCTCGTTAGTAAACGAGAAGATGCCTTTAACGTCTAGTTAAATGTGCTCGTTAAGTGCATTGCGTTTGTCATTTCCAGATACACCTCTCGTTTGCTAACCCGGAGAAAGCGAGAAGCTCCGATATATTTGGACTATGTTGGCAATAGAAACAAATGAAAGTGCCGTCTGAATAAACAGCTGTTCGCCATATTTGACTATCGGGAAAGAGGTTAGCAGACAGTTGTTATTTGGCGCTATGGCAAACAAACGTGAAGGAAGCTCGAATTTTACAATAAGTTAGAGTCTTGTGTACTTAAAAGAGAAATAACATTGGAATATATATATATATATATATATATATATATATATATACGACGGAAGGAAAAGGAAGCGACATTGTGGCAAATGAAATCAGTGCTGTCCATGGAACATGTACAACAGCAAAAGTGCTAAGTACGATAACATGCTGCCAAGTGCATAGTATTTGGTGCAAGCAATAACTTGCACATAGGCGAAAGTGGACTGTTCCTGTAGATCGGAGGAAGAAATCACATTTTACGCCTTACACTAGGCGCAACAAGCATAAGTAAATACTGAATTAATAAGCTTGCAGACAGAAATAACGACTGATAACTTACAAAATACGTAACTATTTGTTGGACTCTTCAGATGGTCGTGGAGTTTTTCATGCAGCGTTTCCAAAGTGGCTTTTCGAAGACGAAATCGAGTAACAAATTTTGCATTATCCCAGCATTCAAACTGATTTGGACGAACATAAGTACGTCTAGGATGCCATACAGGGGCAATCTCCTCTAGATCGTCCAAAATATTGACGTCGTTGTAATTTTCAACCAAATTTCTTATTCCAGCTATTTTCATCATACCAATTCTCAACCCGTTATCCGTTAGTTTCTATTTTGATATAGCAACAATAATTTTAAGGTTATGTTGCATATCTGTAATATATCAAACTCATCTAATCGCTACTGACGTGGATGGGGCGAGAAATATGACGATACAATTTTCCCATAAAGCTGTTTTCCACACTAGTTTTTCATAAATGTAGTGCTTCTGTTATTTTGTTCGATAAATCGGGCTTTTTTCACTTGAAAAGGCTATATTGCAGTTATTTTAGCGCTTTGGAATGCTGCCATTTTCATACAGATTCTAACTTAACTGGTCGTTACCGTGTAACGAGCAGAATTTTACTCGTTAACTTAACGGCCATTTCGAGGTCTTTTAACATCAGGTTAACTAATAATGGAACATTGACAAACGCAATTTTCCGTTAACGACGAGTTAAAGTCTTAACTGGAACTTAAAGAGACTTTGGAAAACCGGCCCTTAATACCGTAATAATTAATACGTGCACTACTAAAATACTAATAGTATATCTGTTACTTGTTGATTTAATACATTAGAAATAGGCAAACTTCGGCACTGTGCTCTTCGTCAGGCTATCTACGGATAACCGTTTTTCTTTAACATATGTGTAATTACAATTTTGGTTAATTATTTCTCTTTACTTACTCCATGGAGCATCGTGGTGGGCTGTCAGTGTTTCTATTCTTATTGCTGTGTGAAAACGCAACCTAATTTTATCATTTGGTCTTCATTTTACATATTTATGTTTACTATCGTTTTGTATTAGATTACGCAAGTTTTATATTAGATAGCACAGACATACAATAATGAAACATCCGGCAGTTGCACATTCAACACAGTCTTGTGCAGGGATGCCAACCACATTCAGATCTATACACAATTGGCACGAAATTACGAATGTTCCGGAATCCTTTGAACATACCTCGCATAATAATATAGCTCAAATGCTTTTCGTTAATTATCAAAATTCTACTACGTTGACAGAAGGTATCATATAGTGAATACCAGGTACGAAGCAAAGGGAAATAATTTCGAGACAAAAAGTTACCAAACGGCAATTTACGTCAAATTGGCATCGTTATCTCGTATGCAATACTACTGGAGCTTCACGCTTGTGATAGTTCAGTTTTTCGAGTATGCAGACCCAGTGTAATGATTTCGACTCATGAAATATTTGCGTTTCGTTCATAGACAACATTTTGGAAATGGAGTAAATCTGTACATTCTAACTGATGCTGACCCTGACGACTTGCTCGTATAACTAAAAGCAATCTCGTAGTTTTGACCTCCAGACCAAGGAAAAAAACTCGCTTTTCGTTTTGGTTAATGTGGACTGATGACTACAGCTCGATGAAGGATAGGGCTAGCTTCATTTGATTAACCGATATTTACGTGTATAACAATCTGTAACTTGCTAACTAATTATGTCTGGAAAACTTTATCGTGATTCCACATCATTAACCTGATTGTTAGCTTCCATTTCTGAGTAACTTCCTACAATTTCCATCAAATGTCTTTTTTCGATGACGTGTTATAACATCGTCAGCTAGATATTTACACAAAGAAACTTATCCGTCATAGATGAACTGTTGTATAAGGCAACGACAATAAAATCTTTGAGACATACAAACAAATAAATTAAGTAAATCATGTACTATCAATTATGAGATAGGTTCCTAAAATAAAAAAAGGCTCTAAGTATCATAAAAAGGAATATTAAAATGTTATGTATATGCAAAGCCCTATTACGTATAAAAAGCCCAAAGCTGCCACAAATATATATGTAGTATCAAATGCGAGCAGTGTAACAGTCACTGTTGTTAGCATATGAAAGGCTGAGCAATGCAAACCTTTCTCAATGTTCGAGAAAAATGGCTGGGGCGAAAAGAAACGAAGAATTAAAGGAGGAGTTAGTGTGGCAGCAAGGAAAAAATTAAATGACAAATGGAGGGAAGGAATACGTATAGTAACACAGACTCGTGCGGTTCAGAGCAGGAGAACCTTAAATGAAATTGAGGCTCAAAACAGTATCAATATCTGAAAAACGATGTACGAGTACAGGATGCCAAGGAGATGGAGGTGCCAACGTTGTAGACTACAAGCTACATCTCTGGGGAAGAGAAGAAAGTAAAAGCAATTTAAAATCAGTGTAGACTGCAGATATTTCTCTTGGTTACTGGTTTCTAGTTTCGACCTTTTCACCAGGTCACCTTCAAGAGTAGGCGGCGCTGGAGTGCAATGATCAGCTGCAGTGAGTTGATCCTCCCGAGCCATCTGCAGATGACCCAGTAATAAAGTCGAAAGCGGTCATCAATACGAATAGATGAAATCTAGACTTTATTGGTTACATTGCTGTTTTCCATAATGTTTCAAGAGAAGAAGAGAGATTGGACCGAATTTATGCAGTAGCTCAGAAATAATGACCATTAATTAAAATTTAAAGCTGAAGTGCTTCTTATTCACATTGAAACAGATCAGTTAGTAACTATAAATAACTACTGGGGTACCTTCTATTTTTATTCGAGCACACAAAGAGACATTCCGAAATTAATTAACCTGTGAAACAGAGTTGTTAAAAGATGTAAGTTTATGTGTCATCTAAATCCTATTTCCAGTGTTAACGCAACAACAGTTTCTTTGAAAGCTATTCCCTTACTTTCATAAGGAAACAATATTCTTATATGCTACCGTTTCTTCAAAATATTATTTTTGTCTTAGATGTAGCTCTTGATTTTGATTAAGTCTAGGAAGCATAATTGATTTTGATTATCTTATCTAAATAGATAAAATGATACATAATTTAAAAAATCACCTACTCATTCAAAAACCGCCAATTACTGTCTAGAAGAACAAATTACGATGATATAGCGTATGATGCCGAATGTTTGTCGGCAACCTCGCGCATCTATATGTAACACCACGATTTTTAATGTAAGCTATATATATATCCTATATTTTTATCATGGTAACGGGACTCCATCAGCCTTTTCCTGTATACAACTCGAGAAACATAGCTGCAGAACTTGAATAAACCGGAGGTCGAATCAAGAACTTATCGATAATTGCAGCCTACCCAAACAAATGGTCCAAAAACTTTCTTCATAAGAAACTATACCTTTAGAAGTAAGCACGCAGCAAGATGGTTACTATTTATGTAGAAACATTTTTGCAGCCCGTTGACAGTCGTGAAGATTCATTGCGATGAACCTTGGAATTCTCCAGTTGGTTCCGAAAAGGAAGTGAGCAACTGGCTGTCTGGAATTCTGTGAGCCACGCGTTAAGCAACTGAGGCGTCTACTCAGCGGAAAGTCAGCCGAGAGCAGACACGCAACGCCTTCCTGCGACACACGCGCCACGTGCTTTTCCACGCTTAGGCCGGCGCCGACGCCTTCCGGAGAGGAAGCTCTCAGTAGAAAAAGACTCCCGATATCAGCACACTGAAGATATACGGGGCGATTCAAAAACAGTACCACAACTACGAAAAGAAGAACAGATTAGCTAAGTTTCTTTATGTCCCAGATTCGCGGAAGCTTCGAAGATTCATTTGGTTGCTCAATTGGTCGCTAGGAGTGCGGTTAACCCGACTCTGTTGTCAATCCGAAGATTAGGACTGCTCAATAAAAACGTTTTTGTGTTTTCGAATGCGGCAGAAGAGAACCGACTACAGTTGGCCAGCGTGCATTTTGAAACCATGTGTGGTGTTAAGTGTCACAGTATATCAACTGGTGGTGTAAACTGTTCGCAGAGTGCTTGTGAAAATGAAAAAGTTATGGACGGCAGCGCACAAGTAATGAACGCATTCGGGAAACATTCGGCCAGTAAAAAATAAATTCGACGGTTGTAACTAAAATAGTGACGGCTATTTATTCACAACCGATACTAAAGCGTTACATGTTTGCAACTGTTACTGTCCATCAAAGTCGTCACTAGCGTTCTGTACACCCCGTTACCAGCGATGCGCAAGGCGTAGTATACCGTTAGCAGAGCCTCTTCTGTTGATGGTGCGAATGGAGCGGTCTACTGCCTGTCGAACCTCTGGAACAGTTCTGAAGCGAATGCCACGAATGGGTTCGTTCATCTTCGAAATCAAAACAGTCGCAAGGACTTAAGTCCGGGGAATATGGTGGACGGTACAGTACTTCGCAGTTCCATCGACCGAACAGAGCAGCCACAGCTTGCGCTGTATGCGCTCGCGCATAGTCGTGCAAATTGATGGGTGGGTTGCGTAGAAAGTGTTGCCGCTTCTTTCGCAAAGCTGGTCACAGGTGATGCTCCAAAAACGAACAGTAATGCTGTGCATTGACGTTCTGCCATAGTGGGGCTGTGATGCACTTCCTTGTAGACCTTGATGACAATGTGGTGCTGTACGACCTCTGGCACATTAAACCTTGATTCAACTCCTTTGTTCCTGATAGACCGTTCGCTCACAAGTGACTGTTTCCCTCGACTGTGCGCACATCGGTGACGTGGGGCGGGCGAGTACATTTGCTCGGAGGTAAGGTAGGTATGTCAACAACGTGTGCTATCAGCGAAAATAGTAAATACCATTGCATAGTGTCTTCACAGCAGTGTTGCCACTATTTAAGTTCCAACCCTCGTAAAAATAAAAAGAAGCAAATAAATCGCGAATTCAAATCAAAAAGTTCAAATGTTTGTAAGCCTTTTGGATCAGACAGCATTGGTCATCAGTCCCTAGACTTACAAACTACTTAAACTAAATTGCAACCATTTCTGTGCGGCTGAAAACAAGGTCATTTCGAAGCTGGTCTTTGGGGATAAAGTTACATTTCACACAAACGGAAACGTCAGTCGGAACAAAGTCCGAATAATTCGCACTGAGAATATGCGGGAAACATTTCAGCATAAAAGTCGTTCATCCAAGGGGAGCATTTTCTGTATCTGTTCAGGCAATAAAGTTTATTCCTATTTTCGCCGATAATTCAACGGTAACTGGGGAAACTGCGGATCTGACTGTCCCCCAACTGGAGGAAGAAACGCATCAGCATCCAGCAGCCAGGCGCCACCCGATTGGTACTTATCTGTTCGCGCTATTTCGACGAAAGCTACCCAAAACAATAAATCGACTGCAAGGCTACTCGTGACAGAGCACTTCATCACCGGACTCCAAACAGCCCTGACTCATACCCTGAGGTTCTCTTCTATGAGGATACGTCAAATATATGGCGTTTCGAACACCTCTACCTGAAGAATAACTGCAGCTACCTACATTCCTTCACCAGAGATGCTACACAGTGCGACGAACTATTTCGATTATCGGGTGGATGTCAGTAGATTGTGTGGAGAGTGCGATATCGATAAATTGATCATCTATTAAATTGTTTCCTACTGAAAAAGAAATGTTAACATGTGGCATCTCCTCGTCATTCAGTGTCCCTTCGTTGTTGCCCCCTTCTGCACGGCCACTACGGTCGGGGGTTCGAATCCCCCCTCGGAAATGCATATTTGTGCCGTCCTTAGTTGTAAGTAGTTGATAAGTAGTTTGTAAGTTTAGGGACTGATGACCCCGTAGTTAAGTCCCATAGACTCTACAAACATTTGAACATTTTGTTGCCCCCTCCCCGTCCCTCCCCCTGCTCTTAGGGACTCGCCTTAGTCTTCATTTCTCGCCCCTTTGCGAGTGCCGCTCCGGACAGACACCTTTTCCCCCTCCCTCCTCATTCATGAAAGTATCAATACATGAAATACTCTCCTTTCTAGCCAGATATTTTTCAGTGATTATCCAAGGTTCCTGGGGTACATTCCACTTGTTGTCAGTGGACGTAATTCAGACACTCCGCGCCGGCCGCGGTGGCCGAGGTGACTGAGGCGCTCCAGTCACGGTCAGCACGGCCACTACGGTCGGGGGTTCGAATCCCCCCTCGGGCATGGATATTTGTGCCGTCCTAGTTCGTAAGTAGTTCATAAGTAGTTTGTAAGTTTAGGGACTGATGACCCGTAGTTAAGTCCCATAAGCTTTACGAACATTTGAACATTTTTTTTCAGACATTCCGCTAACATTTGGACTAACGGAGGACGAAAGGGTACTCCCTGTTTCGTGGCTAGCACATTTTCACGACCCCTCCTCCTACTTAATTTCTTCTTGTACGGTCATTTGAAAATTGTTACGTGCCTATGGAGTTTTAAAAAGCAAGGATTATCGCTGCCTGATGACTGTTCAAACAACGGCGGGTATGTCAGAACGAGAACCATACACCTGTGTGTGTTCATACTTGTATTGACTACAAGGGATGCCTGTTTCGACAACTGTTAAAAATGTAGGAGCGACTGGAAGTAATTTGGTAAAGCTTTTTATTTCTTAAATGTTCTTATTTGAGACCACTAGTTTTGGGTACGCCACAGTAACTATTAAACAAATTTAATGATAATCAGAGTGAAAACCATTCAAATTAATGAACTACTACACTGAACAGCCGAAAAAAGCTGTATACGTTCGCGAAGGCAAACCACAGCCGCGGCGGATTTGCTGCGCGTGCTGGAGCGCCGTGTTGCGGTGCGCGTGGCCGTCCGCCGCGCCGTCGGGTGTTCGAATCCCCCCTCGGGTATTGATGTTTGTGTCGTCCTTAGTGTTAGCTAGTTCGTACGTAGGTTGTAAGTTTAGGGTTCTGCTGACCCCGCAGCCAAGTTCCTTAAGCTTTACAAACATTTGAACATTTTTGCAAACCATATAGATACGTAAATATCGAGAAGACACCACTGCTATCGGCAGTGTCTGGTGCAGGCGTTTGATCGGTCACTGCTGCTACAACGGCACGTTATCACGATTTAAGCGAGTTTGAACGTGTTGTTACAATCAAAGCACGAGAGATGAGACACAGCTTCTCCGAGCTAGCGATGAGGTGAGGACTTTCATGTACGGCCGTTTCAGTAGCGCACCGTGAATATCGGGAATCGGGTGAAACATGGAATCTCCGATATCGCAGCGGACTGAAAAAGTCAAAGCGACCGCTTGCGAAAAGCGGGAAATCCGTGTTCGAATCTGGATGTGCCACAAAATTCACGGGTGCAAAAAAATTGTCGTCCAACTTACGGAGAGGGGCAGATATAGGAAGAATTCGAAAATTCCGAATATACAGCCTACATGAACATCTCTTTAAAAATGGAGTGTCGATTCGACCGAATGGTGAGACACCGTCGCCGTAAAGATTCCCAGCGGCGTGAGACACTGTACCCCACAAGCGGCTTCTAATGAAATTGCGTGCTTCTGGAATATCTCCCCAATTGTGCGATTGGATTCACGATTTCCTATCAGAAAGCACACAGTTCGTTGTAACTGACGGTAAGTCATCGAGTAAAACAGAAGTGATATCTGGCGTTCCCCAGAGAATCGTTATAGGTCCCATACTCTTCCTTGTGTTTATAAACGATTTAGGAGACAATCTGAATAGCTCTCTTAGACTGTTCGCGGATGATGCTGTCATTTACCGGGTAGTGAAGTCAACAGAAGATCAAAAGCAGTTACAAAGAGATTTAGACAAAATTTCTACATGGTGCGAAAATTGGCAATTGACACTAAATAAAGAAAAGTGTGAAGTAATACACATGACCACTGAAAGAAATACGCCGAACTTCAATTACGCGATAAATCAGTCAAACCTTAAGGTCGTAGCGGGCCGCGGTAGCCGAGAGGACTGAGGCGCTCCAGTCACGGTCTGCACGGCCTCAACGGTCGGGGGTTCGAATCCCCCCTCGGGCATGGATATTTGTGGCCTCCTTAGGATTAGCTAGATCATAAGTAGTTTGTAAGTTTAGGGACTGATGACCCCGTAGTTAAGTCCTATAAGCTGTACAAATAACTGAACATTTTTTTTTCTTAAGGTCGTAAATTCTATCAAATACCTAGGAGTAACAATTACGAACAACTTTGACTGGAGAGAACACACAGAAAATATTGTGGGGAAGGCGAACCAAAGGTTACGTTTCATTGGCAGAACGCTTCGAAGATGCACCTGCTCCACCAAAGAGACTGCCTGCATCACACTTGTGCGTACTCTCCTGGAGTACTGTTGCCCTTTGTGGAACCCTCACCAGGTGGGACTGACGGAAGATATTGAGAAGGTTGAAAGAAGGGCAGGTCGTTCTGTTTTATCACGTTACGGGGGGGGGGGGGGGAAGGGTCACGGAAATGTTGCACGAATTGGGGTGGAAATCATCGAATGAAAGATGTTATTCATTGCGGCGTGATCTGTTTGCGAAGTTTCAATCACCGACTTTTACTTCTGAATGTGAAATTATTTTGCTAGCACCCTCCTATTTAGGGAGACATGACCATCTCAATAAAATAAGAGAAATCAGATCGAAAACTGAACGAGTTAGGTGTTCTTTCTGCCCGCGCGCTATTAGAGAATGGAACGGTAAAGTTATGAAAGTGGTTAATGAACCCTCTGCCAGGCACTTGAATGTGATTTGCAGAGCATCTATGTCGATTTAGGTGTAGAGACGGGTTGCAGATGGGAAGTACGAGGCGTCGGTTCCAGCTGGGCCATTCGCCAGCGACTGCGCGTCATTGCGCAAGCGCAGTGTGTGTGGTGACGCTGCAGCGTGCGTAACATAGAAGCAGTTGGCTCAGCGCGCCCCGGCAATCGGGTCACGGCGGCCATTTCACTGCCCCCTCCAGGCAGCCGACCACCCCGACACAATGCGTGCCACCACAAGACTCAGCACGAGCGTTGCATAAGCGCATCTCTTCCACGGGTCTGCCGGCGGTGGGGAACTCCACGTTTCTCGAGCAAACTTACGCTCGCCGACGAGCGTAGGTTTTTCCTCCGACAACTGCAGCAACCTTTCGCGAGGAATGTTATGAGTAGACTAGCATTAACAAGAAATAAGAATCATCCGACGCAGGTCTTCCCTATGTTGATTGCCCTTTCGATCACATTTTTTCCCGCAGTTTTTGTCTTGTCGCGCCGCGGTGGAGAAGCCGAGCGGTCTAAGGCACGCCGGCCGCGGTGGCCGAGGGGACTGCACGGCCACTACGGTCGGGGGTTCCAATCCTCCCTCGGGCATGGATATTTGTACCGTCCTTAGTATAAGGTAGTTGATAAGTAGTTTGTAAGTTTAGGGACTGATGACCCCGTAGTTAAGGCCCATAAGCTTTACAAACATTTGAACAATTTTGGTCTAAGGCACCTCGCTGCGGAGCGCGCGGTTGCTCGGCGTTGGAGATTCGAGTCCTCCCTGGAGCATGGGTGTGTGTGTGTGTGTGTGTGTGTGTGTGTGTGTGTGTGTGTGTCTTGTCCTTTAGTTTGTAAGCTAAGCACTGATGACCACGTAGTGTGGTCCGATACATTTACAAATATATGATTTTTTTTCCGTCTTGCCGCGCGGAATTGCCGTGTGGTTTAAGGCGTCATGTTACGGACTGGCCGCTCATTCTCAATGGAGTTCTCCCTCGGGCAAGGGTGTGTGTGTTGTCCTTAGAGTAAGCTAGTTTAAGTAGTTCGTAAGTCCAGGGACTAATGCCAATAGCAGTTTCGTCAAATACGTTTACAAACATTCGAACGTTGCCACATTTGGTCTTGGCTTTCCAGAAATTCCTATATATTTCATTCCTGTATCCGTACAAAAGAAAATTTTCGACGTTAGATACTAGATAGCATTGAAACAACATAATACCGTTAATTTAAAAATTATACCCAGCCGGGATTCGAACCCTGCTCCTCCTACTTAGCGCGGTCCTGCTGGTTACCCTTGCACGCCTTCCCGTATCCGAAAGAACAGACGCCAAATACACTGCCGGCCAGTAAAATTGTACACCAAGAGAAAGTACAGATGATAAACGGGTATTGATTGGACAAATATATTATACTACAACTGACATGTGATTACATTTTCACGCAATTTGAGTGCTTAGATCCTGAGAAATCAGTACCCAGAACAACCACTTCTGACCGTAATAAAAGCCTTGATACGCCAAACAGAGCTTAGATGGCGTGTACAGGTAGAGATGCCCATGCAGTTTCAACACGATACCACAGTTCATCAAGAGTAATGACTGGCGTTTTAATTCAAAGTCACATCAAATCTATGTTTTATTTATACAACACGTTTGTTCAGAAGGTGGGATAAAAATTATAAAAAAGTTTCGTTATCCAATCTTTCTCTCATTGTCATCTCCTACGTGGAGATTTCCTCCCGGAGACCCGAGTGGATGACTACTCTGGAATTTTTCGCCAATGGAGAGATCAAACTTCTGAAATTGCAGACCCCGTGTCCTTTTAATACATAAGTGTCTTTAATGTAGTGGTTTCCATTGCGTTCTGCATCCTCATTCCGTTGATCATTTGTGTTTAGTCCGCAATTATCTTTTTTATTTTTTTATTTTTTATTTTTTTTTTTTTGGGGGGGGGGCAAGAAAGTGAAGTGAAACTACACCCTCTTATATGGATTACTTAACAGAACGAGGCTGGCTTCTCATTTCCTTAGTCTTATGTTGCATTCCCTAAGTATTTTTTAAAATTTTTATATTTTTTTATTCAGTCAATGGCTGAGATTTAATCCCGGACTGAATTCGTTGTATGAATCGAAGACCCGTAAACCAATAGTGCACAGTTCACATCCCACAAAAAGTTGTGCAGATTCCTTTGATCAGATGGTGTAAGCTGACAATGGTACTATGGTGGACCCTAGGACGGTAGCAACAACAATTTCGGAATCTTGGAAAGTTTGCACTGGAATGGTACCTTAGTTTCGCATGCAACTAGAAGTTGGTCATCGACCTGTACTCTGGGTGAGTAGTACAGCGGAGACTTCCGCTTACAGACCATGACTCGCCGCCCGCTGAGGTAATTTTCCGGAGGAGCTACGGTTTCTCTCTCTCTCTCTCTCTCTCTCTCTCTCTCTCTCTCTCTCTCTCTCTCTCTCTCTCTCTCCACTTTATCTTCCGCAATTTAAATTTGTTGTGTCATTAGTAAATCTGCAAGGTGTCTCGTGGTGCCTGAGCGTGCAACAGAAGTGCACTTATAGTATTACAGGCGCCACTTCAGCTTGTTGAAGCTTGATATTTTTTACGTGACGTCGATAATGGGCATATGGGTCACAGACTCGAGGGTGACCTACCTTCCAGATCGGTGTCGCGTAGGCGAAAGTTCAAGTTCTGTCAGAAGATGTGACTAAGCTCGTTTAACAGAACTGTGCACACACTTGGCTCACATACTGAACAAACAGGAACTTGTCATGGGGTCTCATTTGAATGTGCTGGTTACTGTAGGCAGTAAGATCGATGTTCAACCCCTAGGTGATCACATGGTGGTATTTGAAGAATGGGAAGAATAGCTACCTTGTCCTTTTGAAACAAAATGTCCTGGCATTTGCCTTAAATGGTTCTCGTAAATCTAGGAGAACCTAAATGAGATTGGCGGCATGGAGATCCGAACCGCAGAAACAGTGACCATTTTGTGAATGGATCACTGCATGTAAACTCCGAAGAAAACATATGATTTCGGGTTTCGAACCGGTATCGCGACGTTTCAGAAACTGTCACACGTCTAAAACAGTTTCAGAATCTTAGCGGTTAATCGACACTATCACCCAGTTGTAAACCCGAGTGATTTTCATCAGCAAGGTTTTTTATTTCTTCGGAGTGCCGTGATAACATTTGACTTTGGGAAGTCTACCATCCCATATTTTAATACATACCATATTTTAATACATTAAATCGATTTTGAATTCCTGTTTCAAATGCACGAATGTGATAGATCTTAAACATCTGCACCTCGCTGCGGAGCGCGCGGTTGCTCGCCGTGGAGGTTCGAGTCCTCCCTGGGGCATGGGTGTGGGTGTGTTTGTCCGTAGGTTAGTTTATCTAGGTTTAAGTTGTTTGTAAGCTACGAACTGATGACCACGCAGTTTGGTCCGATAGATTTACAGACATTTGAACATTTGAAACATCTGCATCGACACGACTGTTTTAACAGCGTATTAAAAGTCGAACAAGTCACTGTGCTCATTCGAAATACTTGAAATGGGTTCACAGAATATAAATCTCGCTTACCTTTCGTCCACCTCGTGCTGTGTTTGAAAAAATTTTCTCACACACTCGACCTTGAAAAAAGGCTAGAGACGCGGAAAAGAATATCGAGAACACAATATAAGTGAACGCGTGTTTCGTCAAATACAAAACAGGGATAAAAAAAGACAAATCCTTTGACCGATTCCTCATCTTCATGCCAGGGGGGGTGTCATGCGGTACACCGAAACCAGTGACCAATAATTACAATTTTTAAAAATTGTGTTGGACGCTGTTCGGAGGATAAATATCGTACTAAATCAAATATTGGCCGTCCACGGATGGAACCAGAAAATTATAATTAAACTGTAGCCAGTGATAGAGGTCTGGTGTGTGGGCTGTAATTGCAGTAAGGCAGCGAAACGTGGTAGATATGCTAATACGATAATGAGAAACCGATAATCGCCGAAAAAAATATATTTTGACTATGCAATTTTTTGACGTCTCCGGATCTTATGTCGAACAAACTGTGTAAGTGACGCTTAATAATGAAATCAAAAATGTTGTGCCTTGCTCACTTGTTTGTCATTTTCTGCCCACATCTCGTTGCTAATCCGTAAAGCCAACTCGACCAAATAATACGTTTAACACCACTCAAGCAATTTCGTGTAATCGTTTCAGAAAGGAATAGTGTGATGTATATTAGCGGCAAAGAAGTATTAAAACATCCCCATCACTCTTCATCTGAACGTTACACACGCCATTGTGTCTTGTCACTCAACTAAACAGGTAATGTCACATAAACTTAAGCATTATTGGTTGTTTTTATCGCTATATTATGAATAAATACTGAAGTGTAAACTTTTTTCGTAATATTTCAAGCTACCTCTTTAAGGTTACATAATTTATAATAACAAAGAATGTTTTCTGAATGCTCAATTTCGTATGAATAAAAACTTCGAAGTATATGGTCCCCCCTCCTTATTGAGTAAGTTCTCCACGTGTCATGTCCGGCACAGAACAGATGTAAAATCGAATATTTGTTTAAACTAGCCTAATCGGGCAAATTATCCAGTGTACAAATATGGAGTAGGCATCTACGCGTTCGGAAAGAAATGTACTACATTTAGATATTAGTGTATTGTGCAGCATCATATTATTAAGACTAAATATGGACTTTTTACGAAAATGAATTCTTCTGACGATGTTACAAAATTTTCGTCATGCGAGAAACTTTAGTTGAGTTAGCAAAACTTGCGAACGAAATTTTAATAATGCTTCATATTTTCAACTGTTTCAACGTGGAACGATGTCAGAGGTTTCTAAGACGAGATAGTTTTTGTTAAATATGACACCCAATGTTCTGCTCATAATCGATAGGACATGCGATTTTGGTACAAGAAACAGACTGCTAGGTATGTAATTAATCAGTTATTGTCCTGCTGCTATGAGTGTGGCAGTTCACCGTCGGGTATGTTCGAATCCTCCCTCGGGCATAGGTGTTTGTGTTGTCCTTCAAATGTTCCAATGTTCAACTTAAGGACAACACACACACCCATGTCCCAGGGAGGACTCGAACCTCCACGGCGAGCAACCGTGCGCTCCGCAGCGAGACGCTCGGCTACTCCACCGCGGCGTGTTGTCCTTAGCGTAAGTTTCTTTAAGTTAGTGTAAATAGTTTGTAAGCCTAGGGACTGATAACCAGCTTAGTTAAGTCCCTTAGATTTACAAACATTTGAACATTTGAGCAAAATATTTTTATTTGCTTAAATTTTTCTCGCATTTCTTCAGTCTAAGCAATAACGAACTTGCGGATGCGGATGAAGTGGCGCGGATGCGGTTGCGAATATGGGCCTTGCGGATGTGGCGCTGATGCGGATAACACTTTCCTTATCCGCGCAGACCTCTAGTTTCTACCTTTGGTTTTTCGAAGCAAATCTTTAAATGGGAAGAAATAATTCACTTTTCGGATTTTAAATCTTAAATAGGCATTAACTTCAGAACAGGTAATCTCAATCTTAGGTGCTATAAAATTCGCTGCGGCGTGCCAGTCACGGTCTGCACCGCCGCTGCGGTCGGGGGTTGGAATCCCCCCTCGCGCATGGATGTTTGTGCCGTCTTTAGCATAAGGTAGTTCATAAGTAGTTTGTAAGTTTCGGGACTGATGACCCAATAGTTAAGTTCCATAAGCTGTACAAATCTATAAATATGTATGTCTATTCGGTGTACGTTTATCACGTCTGAACAACAAGAAATACAGAGCTAAAAATTTGTACAGTTGCTAATGTCTACCCGGGGAAGGCTTTAGGCACGGTTTTATGGCGATCGTGAATGTCTGTTCGGTGTGCGCTTATCACGTCCGAACGACAAGATGCAGAGACTTAAATATTTGTACAGTTACTAATTTATGCCTGAGGAAGGTTTAAGGAACGGTTTTATAACGATCTCATACATACTTAGTAATTTGAAGAACATAACGCGAAATGCGGAACAATAATTACTCTTTGAAAATTATATTTACTCTTTGAAAATGGTTTTATTGGTTGCATTCTTGTTTGAGGGTTGATAATGATAAAAGGATGGGGTATATTGGGATGGAAAGTATCCGGTGTATATAAAATTCTACGTGTGTGTGTGTGTGTGTGTGTGTGTGTGTGTGTGTGTGTGTGTGTGTGTTTTAATATTTCGCTCTGCAGCGAAAACTACAGAACGCAAACGAATGGTCTGTGTGTAATTGTTGTCCGAAGTGTCCCGTTGTACACCATAGCAGTTCCATGCCGATAGCTATAAGTGACGTTTGCGAGTCTGTAGCAAGGAGGTTATATACAGCGAAACGTGATGCCACCGACCGTATTGGTCTATGCGTGCTACAATGTCTTCAGCTCTTTCTCTGTAAGGATAAGCATACGAATAAGGAAATATAAGAATAAATAAATAAAGCAGTAAAAAAGGAATTTCTTTTAATACATCTCTTTAAAAAATCGATTTAACGTTTCGCGCATTACATCAAGTGATCGATCTGTTATATTATTACAATCATTATTGTCGAATTTCGTGATTAGAGTCTTCGAATGTTGTTAATGTTCAAATGTTTGTTAAGCTTATGGGACTTAACTACTGGGTCGTCAGTCCCTACACTTAGAAACTACTTATGAACTACCTAAGACTAAGGACGGCACAAATATCCATGCCCGAGGGGGGATTCGAACCCCCGACCGTAGTGGCCGTGCTGACCGTGACTGGAGCGCCTCAGTCACCTCGGCCACCGCGGCCGGCGGATTCTTCGAAACGAGTGCATTTTTACGTGTGATTTGATCTACGCTACATACCTTCCTGATAATGTTCATTAAAAATGTTTGTTTCTAAAGAAGGTATTGTATTTCATTTGAAACTTGAAAACCAAAACCTCACGCACACTACTGAAAGATAGCTTATCTATCAATCAACCAACACGCGAGCGAAGCCGCGGGTTTAAGCTAGTATTTGAATAAAATTCGGTTTTAATTAGTCATGAAACGCCTAAGTACAAGTTTAATTGCAACTAGGAACTCGGGAAATAGGTTTTAGCCTAAGAATGTGCGGTCTAGTGATGTGTCGGTGTTGTGGTCAGTGGGGAGTCTGTCGCAGCAGGTGTTGGGTAACCCGTCGTGTCCTCATGCAGGAAGTGTGCGGCGCATCAGACGCTTTCCCTGCTGGAGGCGTCTCGCAACGCACAGGGCAGGCAGAGCCTACCGGCCGTCTGCGACACAAGCGGCAGCCCGCTAATCGCCTCACGTTAAATGTTCACCACGATGGACTACAGATAGAAACTTCACATTCTTCTGCAGAAGTCAGAACACTATGGAATTAGAGGAGTGGTTCACAAATGGTTCACCTGTTGCTGTAATAATAAATGGTAAGGCATCGACTAAAACAGAGGTGATATCGGGCGTTCCACAGGGTACTGTTATTGCTCCTCTGCTGTTCCTTATTTACATAAACGATTTAGGGGAAAATCTAAGTAGATGCAGATGACGCCGTCATTTAACGTCTAGTAAAATCATCTGCGTTTTATTGGCAGAACCCTTAAATCTTGCAACAGAACTAAAAAAGAAACTGCAAACACTACGCTTGTCCGTCCATTTTTGGAGTTTTGCTGCCCAGTGTGGGATCCTTATCACGTGGGTTTGACGGAGGACATCGAAAGAGTCCAAAGAAGGGCAGCTCGTTTCGTATTGTCACGATACAGGGGAGACAGCGTTACGGAAATGATACAGGATCTGGGATGGGAATCATTACAACAACGGCGCTTATCGCTGCGGCGTGGACTATTTACGAAACTCCAATCGCCAACATTCTCCTTCGACTGCGAAAATATATTGTTGACTGCCACTTTGATATGTAGAAAAGATGAACAGAATAAAATTCGAGAAATCAGAGCTCGAATGGAGAGATTCAGGTGTTCTTTCTTCCCGCGCGCTATTTGAGAATGGAATGGGAGATAAACAGTATAAAGGTGGTTCGATGAACCCTCTGCCAGGCACTTAAATGTGATTTGCAGAGTATGCCATGTAGATGTAGGGTATGCGACGCCCCTGTGCATTAATTTATTTTGGATTTAAATCAATAAAAAAACCACCTCTTGATACGCCACTGATATCAACATAACAAGAAGCATTGTGTATTGTAATCGAAACTCTGAATGAAAGAAGAAAAAAATATTTAAAAATAATTTTCGATGGCACAATTTTGCCGCCCCCAATATTTTGACGCCCTGTGCAGCTACACATGTTGCACCTGCCTAAATACGGCCCTGTATGTAGTTCCTAGTGAAGTATCTTCGGGAGCAAAAATCACCCATTACGGAAGAAGGAAGCAGACATAAATAGCAGACTAGCACCTATGAAGGCCAAAAGGAGTCAAATGGTATTAAACATGATCCTTAATGTAAGGAAGAATTTTTTGCTAATGTCCTACGACAGATAATGAATATAAACAGAAATGCAAACATCGCAATATTTTATTTATTTAAGACGACCGGTTTCGACACTCAGTTGTATCATCTACTGGTCTCCTACAATTGGTATTTAACAGCTTATTAAAGCGCTCCACATATAATTTGGAAGGTGTTCTGGATGATAGTTATAGTCTTGTGCTGGTGGATAGTGAGATATAAAATGTATGGCTGGTCAAAATTAAAACACAAAAATAAACATTAAAAAAGGACCACTATAGTACACATAGTACACCTACCAGATTATATGTGGAGCGCTTTAATAAGCACTTAAATGTCAATTGTAGGAGACCAGAAGACCAGAGAAACCGGTCGTCTTAAATAAATAAAAGATTAAAAATTGCGATCTTGGCATTTCTCTATGTTAATACAATAAGACTGCTCCGAGATGAGTAAGTTAACTGATATTCAGTGCTTGCCACGGTCTTTTCT
Organism: Locusta migratoria; assembly: GCA_026315105.1. Classification (NCBI taxonomy): domain Eukaryota; kingdom Metazoa; phylum Arthropoda; class Insecta; order Orthoptera; family Acrididae; genus Locusta; species Locusta migratoria. The sequence continues at coordinate 545,787,100 of CM048746.1, forward strand.
AAAAATCCTATGCTGGTAGCAAGAAAGTCCATATATCTTTTGACAGTGTTGTCTGGTTGCGGTGGTGGAGCGCAGAGCAGTTAGCCTGCTTCTGGAACGCTTGGACGTTGTGCTATCGCTTGCTGGAAGCACACTTCTGGTGTGAGCATGTTGTGCGTTAACTTTTGCTGTAAAAATAAATAAATAAAAAATAAAAATAAATAATCTCCATTACATTTAAGACTGATGCACCAAGAACAGTGTTGTCAGATATAAATTTGGATGAATGTTTATGAACTAATGTTTTGCAGACATTCCGAAAAGAAATGTCTTGATATTTTCATTATTATTCAGATGACCTTTGAATGGCTACTGTCTAGCTGCGATAAACAGGACTAAAATGGAAGAGAAAAAGTCGTTTCAGATGTAATTCAACAGAAGTAAAAAAAAAAAAAAAAAAAAAAAAAAAAAAAAAAAAAAAAAAAAAAAAAAAAAAAAAAAAACTTACAACAACGAACGTGGACTTGGCGAATGAGAAGGTTTACCGAAGAATTGACAAAGAAAGGAACATAATGAAAACACTGATTATAAGGTGGTGGTTGTTGTTGTTGTCTTCGGTATTGAGACTGGTTTGATGCCACTCTCCACAATACCCTATCCTGAGCAAGCCTCTTCATCTCCATATAAGAACGGCAACCTACATCTGTCTGATTCTGCTTACTGTATCCAACTCTTTGTGTTCCTCTGCGATTTTCACCCCACACACTTCCCTCCAATGCTAAATTCACAATTCCTTGATTTCTAAGAATGTGCTCTACCAATCTATCCCTTCTTTTAGTCAAGGTATCCCAGAAATTTCTTTTCTCCCCAATTCTGTTCAATACCTCCTCATTAGTTACGCGATCCACCCACCTAATCTTCAGCATTCTTCTGTAGCACCATATTTCAAAAGCCTCAATCCTCTTCCTGTCCGCACTGTTTATCGTCCATTTTTCACTCCCATACAAGGCAACACTCCATACAAATGCCTTCAGAAAGGACTTCCTTAGGTTTAAATCAATATTCGATGTTAACAAATTTCTTGTTCAAGAACGCTTTTCTACCCATTGCCATTCTGCATTTTATATCCTCTGTACTGTGACTATCATTTGTTATTTTACTGCCCCAACTCATCTACCTCCTTTATTGCTTCGTTACCCAATCTAATTCCTTCAGCATCACCTGATTTTCTCGGACTGCACTCCATTACCCTAGTTTTGCTCTTGTTAATGTTCATCTTATATGCAACTTTCAGGACACTGCCCATTCCGTTCAATGCTCTTCCAGGTCCTTTGCTGTATCTGACAGAATTACTATGTCGTCGGCAAAACGCAATGTTTTTAATTCTTCCCCCTGAACTTTAATTCCTTCACCAAACTTCTCCTTGCTTTCGTTTATAGCTTGCTCAATGTACAAATTGAATAACATTGGAGAAAGGCTACAACCCTGTCTTACTCCCTTTCCAACCACTGCATCCCTTTCATGCCCTTCAACTCTGACAACCACTGTCTGGTTTTTGTACAAGTAAGGTAAGGGATGGTAATTCGTGTGTTAAGACGTTATGGAATAACTGACATCGGAGTATAAAGAGCTGACAACTGCTCGAGGAAGACCACTTCCAACAGCTGCCGAAAAGTAGGACAACAAAACCGGGAAGATTGTACTGACACTGGTATCTGCTCCGGCAGCTCCCTGTAGCAGCCGTGAAGCCGCTCGCCTTCGCTTCGCCGCGGGCTCAGCTGCCATCGCTTCCGCTTCCTCCTCACATCCAGTCAGACACCTCAGCCGCCTGCTTCTCTTACCAGTCACCGGCCTAGGTCTGTTGCTCAACCCAAACACCTGTGCCTCCAGCTCAACGAAGCAATCGTCGTGTTCACCTTCGTTTAGCAAACTGAAAACGCAGTAGCTATTCTAACACAACTGCAGCACATTGTTGACGAACACGAGAAACTGCTTAGCTGGATGGCTATTTCTTACCTGCCATTGTTTTCTTGAAAAGTCTATGGTCAGAAACGAGTCTTTGATCACCTGAGAATATCACAAGAGACACCCGGCAAATTTGTAACGCTGACTTCTAATTCCCGTTTGGATATTGTAACTCTTAAAATCGCCTTCGAAAATAAATAAATAAACTGCAGAGAAATTTAGTCTTGTTAAATACACGTTTCAGAACTATAAAGGGTGAATCTAAATTCGCACACTCGGGCTTCACAGCGCGATTCCTCACACGCTAAAAAAAAAAAAAAAAAAAAAAAAAAAAAAAAAAAAAAAAAAAAAAGGTAAAGCAGTCAACAATCCGAAGATTGGTTTGAACGCCACAGTGCTTTACTAGGCATGGTCCTGTTTGGAGGTGGTATGCCGTTGCCTTCCTCCGACCTTCGAACTGACTTACCCAACCAGTTATAGGGGGACCTACAGTTTAACGTGTGTTCCGAACCACGGTGCTACTCAGTATTTTTCACATGAGCAATACTGCCATTGGTGAAAGAAGTGGAAAGTGACAGATAAAAATCCCAGGACCTGGCGGAGATCGAACCCGCGACCTTTGGATTTGTAGTCTGGCACTCTACCATTGTGCAACCGAGTCGCACCAATAAAAAATCTCTCATAAAATTTCGTCCTGTGCATATTTCCGGCAGTAAATGGACGTCGAAGATTGAGATGGCTATGTGTCCCATACATCAGTGTGTTTCAGAATTGCACTACTATACCAACGAAGTTCTAGGGGATGTGGGAGGTGTCTTGAGGAAAAAAGTGAGCATAAAAACCCATGACCGGAAACGCCATCCAATAACGCTACAGAGCGTCGAAATTGCTGGAGGGGATGTCTAGCGGCAGGAGCTGGCGCCTGTAACTTCGACTCTCCGTAGCGTCCTTGAATAGCGTTTCCGGGCATGGGTTTTCATGCTCACTTTGTTCCTCAAGACACCTCCCACATCCCCTAGAAGTTTGTTGGTGTAGTACTGTAATTTTGAAACACACTGACGTATGGGACACACACCCATATCAATCTTCGACGGCCATTTACTGCCGGAAATACGCCCAGGACGAAATTTTGTGAGAGGCGTTTTTTTTTATTGCTAGCAAACGAGGAATCGCGCTGCGAAGCCCGAGTGCGCGAATTTAGATTCACCCTGTATATTCTATATGATAATTTCACTCTGCAGCGGATTGTGCGCTGGAAGCTATCCTGCCGGATGAAAATTGTGATCTGGAACCGGGATTCGAATCTGGGACCTTTGCCTTTCGCGGGCAAGCGCTCTACTCACTGAGCTATCCCGGCACGCTCTACTGTCCGTCCTCACAGCTTTACTTCCGCCAGTACCTCGCCTCCTACTTTCCTAACTCCAGAGAAGTTCTCCTGCGAAACTTGCAAGACAGGCACTCCTGGTGGAAAGGGTGTTGTGGAGACGTGTCTTAACCACAGTCTAAGGGATGTTTCAAGAATGAAACTTTCACTCTGCAACGGAGTGTGCACTGATATGATTCCACTTGCAGAGTGAAAATGTCATTCTGGAAACATCCCTTAGGCTGTAGCTAAATCATGTCTCCAACATATCCTTTCTTCCAGGAATGCTAGTGTTGCAAGTTTCGAAGGAGAACTTCTGTGAAGTTTGGAAAGTAGGAGGCGAGGTACTGGCGGAAGTAAAGTTGTGAGGATGGAGCGTGAAGCGTGCCAGGATAGTTCAGTCGGTAGAGCGCTTGCCCGCGAAAGGCAAAAGTCATAGGTTCGAATCCCGGTTTCGCCAGAAAAGTTTTATAAGTGTTATTTCAGGAATTTTTGTTTGTTTCCCGTCTCCGGTAATGTTAGCAGTTGTTCTGTGCTGACAGTTTTTTGCTCAAAATGTTCAAATGTTTGTAGATCTTATGGAACTTAACTACGGGGTCACCAGTCCCTAAAATTACAAACTACTTATGAACTAGCTAACACTAAGGACGGCAGAAATATCCATGCCCGAGGGGGATTCGAACCCCCGACCGTAGTTGCCGTGCAGCAGATTTTTTTTTTTTTTTTTTTTTTGCGTACACGCAATCTACTGACACACTGTTTATGATACTCTAATATAGTAATTAATTTCATCTCATGGTTTCTGTCGTCGGCACACCTGTTACTGCTGTTGCCAAAGCTGAAGGCAAGTTTTTCTGTCGGAATGGCAAACTACTTTACACGTGGAAAGTTGCCGTACACAGGGACAGTCAACAAGTTGTGTAATAAATCTTAAACATACCTAAAAAATGGGTCGATTCAAATCTTGTTGAGGGAAAAAAATACGCAACTGCAGGGCTGCATGTAATAACCCATGTATCTTAATGTAAGGAGGGAGGAAAATAATGTGAACACCTGACATAGACACAATATTTATATATTAGTAAGAAATTGGCCAACATTGGCTTTGAGATCAGCTGCCATTCTTCTGGCAACAGATTGGTACATTGTCTTTATAGTTTTCAACAGAATTTTGTCCAAACATCGTTTGTTTGGATGCCATCTCACAAATGTATGAACTATCGCATTAAAGTTTCCGCTCCAGTTGTCACAATGTATTGTCCGAACGACATGTTTCTGGCCTACATTAGCCCATTCTCAAGTTCTAAAAAGAAGAAAGCCAAGGAAAACGTAAATTAAAAAGAAAACACAAAAACCTTAAATACGATCCATGTCAATATAACAAAGTATGTTCATCCTAGACTGGCTTACCTTGAATTCTAAAACATATCTGCCCTAGGGCAACGTCAAGCGTAAAATATTTGCTGCATATGCGCAATATCAACAGTTAAACATTGCTCACAGTATAACATGTTGCTAGTTGGAGGCACAGTTGTGAACTGCTAACTATCTGCTTTGCTATATCAGAGATAGTCCAAACGCTACCCACTACCAAAGATAAACCTACCATATTGCTACTATGGAAAGTAAACCCGTCTAAAATCACAATTTAAAATGTATCCAAACAACTTGTAACAGTAAATCAGCCTACCCAAAGGAACGAAATGCGAGGGAAAGTTCCACTTTTTATCGAGAAGGACATTACCAAAATGAGACCAGAAATGTCCTTTAGACAGTTCCATCTGTTCATTTAATTTGCTATTCGGCTCTTTTCTTAACGCACAAAAAATTTCAACCTTCTCCGGGTTAGACAGCAACCATCCCTTATCCTCATAATGTATTGGCCTCATACTGTTATTAATATTTTAAAACGTGAGAATGGGCTAATGTAGGCCCGAAACATGTCGTTCGGACATTTTTACATTGTGACAACTAGAGCGGAAACTTTAATGCGATGGTACCAAACAGTGGGAAACATCAACCATCCAGACAGCAAACTGGATACTGCAAGGTGCGTCTGAAAAATTTGGTGAATGGTCCCTCGCTGGCGAGGATGAGGTGCCCGCACATAGAAGCGCCTCCTATCGTGCAAAGCGCTGCAGTGAAGTGGTGGTACACGCTGCTCCATAGCTAACAGGTCAAGGTGAGAACTTGTGTCATTGCAACATGGAGCGCAAAATGGAGCAGACTTTGTTTCAAATTAGGCGCTGGAGACCTATGGGATGTTAGTGAAATGTGTGGTGTTGAAGCAATGAGTAAAAAAGTGTGTGTTTGGGAGGTTTAGACGTTTTAGAGACGGAAAGAAAGGTGTCGATGATGCAACAACGCATGACTTCGGTATCAAAGCGATTCCACAAGGCGGTTTTCTGGCAGTTTCCAACAGCTGTAGAACCGATATCGCAAGTGTAGTGTAGCCAATGGCGATTACTTTCAAGTCCAATAAGGTATTTTGTTTGTTACTCTTGCTTCCTATATTTCCTGAGACCGTTCTCCTAACTTTTCAGACGCATCTAGTACGAGTGTCATATTGCTGAAAAACATTGCCAGAGTCCAATTACAGCATCAGAAAGTTATCATTTTTTTTCTTTTTTTTTTTTTTTTTTTTTTTTTTCACAGCGAAATCCCCGTTTGTGTCAACTTAATTGAACCGTTATAGGGAGTTTTACAGCAGATAATTAGGATCAAATCAATAGCTCCAACACGGCTGAATTATTAGCGGATGTCTTGGAACAAGAATGGCTAGCACTCTGTTCGGAACTACGCAGAAAGTTTACGAACCTGTTCCCTGGAGACGTGCAGCTGCTCTCAAACCCAATGGTGAGCCAGCTGCTTACTAATAAATAAAGAAGGAGCGCCGGACCAAAACCGAATGGTTCAGTATTTTAAAGGGCCGCGGAAACCATCCACAGACATTGGAGACTGTACATGTACGGCATAGTCTGGCAGCGGCCAGGAAACGTGATGTGCGAGGTTTCTAACGGACGGGGAAATGGATGATCGTTTTTTGTGGTACAAGAATCTGCTCAATGACAGTGAAATCCAGGAAGAAATAGTACCCGCAGATGAGCAGTATCATTGTTTGGAAGATGAAATGACATTGATAGTATAATAACTATATTGCATTATATAATTATAAAATGTGTGTGTGTGTTGCTAATAAAACCTGCCTTGTGGTCTCAATAGTGTATTCCTTGCTGGGCTACTCCAGGGGATTCGATCAAATACCGATAACTCCGAACTGTCGGATCAAAAGCAGACATCTCCGTAACTTTTCACTGAATGTCCTGGTTGATGGATACACATCTATTGGAGGCACTACATACATTGTTCTGTCTGCTTCTATATCTTGGTTTAATAGGGCCTTCAGCACTTGCGCAACCGCAGAGTTAAGCGTTGTTTTCCGAGCGCCAAATGAGTGTTTCCAGGGAGTTATCGGATTTTGATTCAGTTGCGTTTTTCAGTTAGCGATATAAACAGGTGATGTCGCGTTATGTTGAAAATTTTTTTTGTAGCAGCCTGTGTCACCTCCGTACGTATCCCCAGCAACTCAAACAAGCGAATGAAGCAAAAGTGGATTTATCGGGTTTTGTTTCTGCGCTCCTCAAATCCTTTGTCTATATCAGGTGTTTATTATTATTTTATCTGTACTAAAGCACTATATACACCGAGCTGAACAATCCGCCATTTTGAATCCCAATCCGACGACATTGTTGCTTGCTTTGTGTGGTACAGCGAAGTGAATCAGCGAATATTTCGTGATTTTTATTATTTCACTGTGTGGTTGGTTCTGCTGCTCCTAACTCCTCAAATAATAGCACACATGTTCGCTGTACGTTTTATCGCTTTCCTTCAAACATAGATCGGCGTAAAAGGTGGCTTGTAAATTCCAGACGTCTGCGCAACGTTAAGAAGAACACTTTTTTTTATTTGTATTAGAAAAATTTATGCTCACAGAGGTACTAATGAAAATATAGGCCTATACATATAAGAAATGGTTTATTTTAATTCTGCTACAGATTGTTAACGTAACACGTCGTGTAGTGTGTTCAAAGTAAGTTACTTTTCTTGATTTTATTTAGACAAACAAAGGCGTTACTGTAATAGCTGTTAACTGTGTTTTAAGTGATGCATGAGTGCAGCTGGCTTTACCCAGTTAGTGGTTTTCAAATTATAATGCTAAACATTAGGTGGGTAGATCGCATAACTAATGAAGAGGTACTGAACAGAATTGGTGAGAAAAGGAATTTTTGTCATACCCTGACTGAAAGAAGGGTTCGATTGGTAGGACACATTCTTAGACATCGAGGAATCGTAAATTTAGCATTGGAGGGAAGTGTGTGGGGTAAAAATCGCAGAGGGAGACCAAGAGACGCGTATTGTAAGCAGATTCAAGTGGGTGTGGGTTGCCGTTCTTATGAGGAGATGAAAAGGCTTGCTCAGGATAGAGTAGGGTGGAGAGCTGCATCAAACCAGTCTCCTGACTGAAGACCATAACAACATTATTTCGCAATAGTTCAGTGATTAATTTAAATGTGACTCAACAAGAGAATATGTCGTTCTAAACCAAGCTGTAGACAGGATATCTGGAAAAAAATGAACTACGCAAAGAATGCTAACAGGAAGGAAGTCGTACATGAAAGTTCAAAAATTGGCATGCAACATTCACATTATTTCAAAGTGCATACTACCAGACAGATTTTATTCAGTCGTTTTCTAACGAAAACACATTTTTGACGTAAAATCTTCTCAGAAATAAGGTGTGTGTCAAATATGCGAGACATTAGAGAGGGGAATACAGAAAGTTCAATATCGCAATTTAACATTATTCCGTAACTGTTATCGACTGCAGCTCTTAGTTACCATATGTGGACGTTCCATTTATAAACTAGAAAGTACGATAATTGTAACGTATTTTAACTGTATGTGGTAAATGTTTAGAACGGCAACATATGCCTTAATTTGGAGTGTAAGAAGTGAATGTATCGTATCTCTAAATATCCACCTAATCACTAGCTTTAAGTTGCTGGCCTGTCACAGTGAAACTTAAGCAGACGTGGCATTCAATATGGCGGCTCCTCGGGCTTGCACTACCCACTACAGTGCTGCAGCAGCGGCGGTGCCTGCGGCTCTAGCCGCACACACAAACCGGCCGGGTCCACAGCTGTCATGGCCGACCACTCGTGACGCAAACTGCAGACGTCAACAACGCCGGCGCTTTTTTACGGCTCGATATTCCGGCAATTAAACCTGGGAACACGCGTTTTTTCGCTGGCCTAGAAGTCCGTGGCTGCAACCTGCGCAACATAATTACTGTTGAAGCTGATGGTTATTATAGCTCCAGGAAAACAGGCGAGGCTAACAGTGGATGGCGCACTATTCGCTGTGGTAACTTGCATAAAAAGGGTGTTTCGACTCACCCTCGTCCTGCATTCCTATTATATTCTAAAGTAACCTGTAGATCGCTAAATACACTCTCGACCATTAAAATTGCTACACCACGAAGATGACGTGAAATTTAACCGACAGGAAGACGATGCTGTGATACGCAAATGATTAGCTTTTTCAGAGCATTCACATAAGGTTGTCGCCGGTGCCGACACCTAAAACGTGCTGACATGAGGAATGTTTCCAACAGATTTCTCATACACAAACTGCAGTTGACCGGCGTTGCCTGGTGAAACGTTGTTGTGATGCCTCGTGTAAGGAGGAGAAATGCGTACCATCACGTTTCCGAACTTGACAAAGGTCGGATTGTAGCCTATCGCGATTGCTGCTCGCGTTGGTCGCAATCCAATGACTGTTAGCAGAATATGGAATCGTTGGGTTCAGGAGGGCAATACAGAACGCCGTGCTGGATCCCAATGGCTAGCAGTCGAGATGACAAGCATCTTATCAGCATGGCTGCAACGGATCGTGTATCACCCGACGTGATGGTCTGGGGTGCCATTGGTTACACGTCACGGTCACCTCTTGTTCGCGACAAAGACACTTTTAACATTGGCCGTTACATTTCAGATGAGTTACGACCCCTTGGCTCTGCTCTTCATTCAATCCCTGCAAAACCCTACATTTCAGCAGGATAATGCACGACCGCATGTTGCAGGTCTTGTACGGGTTCTTTCTGGATATGGAACATGTTCGACTGCTGCCCTGGCCAGCACATTCTCCAGATCTCTCACCAACTGGAAACGTCTGTTCAATGGTGGCCGAGCAAGTAGCTCGTCAAAATACGCCAGTCACTACTCTTGATGAACTGTGGTATCATGTTAAAGCGGCATGGGCATCTGTTCCTGTACACCCCATCTCAATGCCCAGACGTATCAAGACAGTTATTACGGCCAGAGGTGGTTGTTCTCAGGATCTATGCACCCAAACTGCGTCAAAATGCAACCACATATCAATTCCAGTATAATATATTTGTCCAATGATCTGCATTTCTTCTTGGTGTACCAATTTTAATGGCCAGTAGTGTATTTATTGACTAGCGGACCCGGCAATGTTTCGAAATTGCTAATATGTATGCGACTTCGATGTACACCGTAATCTCCTTTAGTCCTTTCTCTCCTCTCCTCCTTCCCCTGTATTTTTCCATCCTGTTCCTCATCTCTTTACCCATCACCTACTTCCTTCCCTTTCCATCTTCTCCTCCCCCTCCACATCTTCCCTTCTCCTACCGTTTAATCTACCTCCATTCTTTGTGACGTCTCCTTCTGCCCTTCTCCTGATATAAAGAATGGTACGTGCATTTAAAACGTAACTGACAGCGATCTCCAAATGGCGCACGTTCTACTCCTTGATACACATCGTCTACAGGGCATGTGCGGAACTGCAGTCGCAGCGCTGCAGCGGAGATAAATTGAAACGGTACTTACTTTCTGGACGCGCCTCGTAGACTTAATGCAAACATGAGAACATTTTAAAATTTTAAAATTCCGCCCATTATCGAAAATCCTTAAGCTGATGTCTCGGGATAGCGTTTTAGGAATGGACATAAAAATCTAAATTTTGCACTTTTTTGTCGCACGTTAGTAAGTGATGCATTAGACGGTAAAGAGGTGGTGATGAGTCGTGCCTGTTGAGCGAACAGCGCTGGGAGCCGTCCGCCAGCAGCCGCAGACAGACAGCAGACAGAACCGGTGGGCGACCTCGCAGGATCCCGCAGGACCAAGGCCTGCCTCCTCAGGGACGAAGGCAGCACACGTGCTGGCCAGCTACACGTGGCGCGGCCGCCACCGCACCAGGGCAGGGCAGAGCTCGGAGCGAGGGGGCGTCCGTGGCCGAGGAGCGGCCAAAACTGCGTGGAGTTACAAGTTCTCCCGTAGTCTGCAGCGTCAAACAGTGATGACACAGCAGAGTTTTACTTCGTACCGACAAACGTGGCCAATTAAAGACACGATCGAGTTCTACGTCACAAGCAGAGCTCAGACGACGCCACTTCTTGAGTAAAAATACAGCCCTTGGAGAAGTGAGGAAGACTGAAATCGAATGTTGCCCCCACTGGTGGCTATAACCACTGGTACGCGCCTCGGCATTCAATCAAAGAGGTTTTGGAAGTGTTATAGAAGCTCACGCTTCTTCCACATACTACCAAATTTGATCTAGTTAAGCGTCGGATTGTGTAGCCAGTGGTTCCGCAATCGTCTACTACAGTGGTTTCCAAATTTTTCAGGCGGGTCGCCAGAAGTCTTTTAAAATGTCAAAGTGAAATATCTTATTATCTTATAGACTTGAAAAGTGTATTTCGTAAGTCTTATTTTTCATTTTTTTACTCAATAAAGATAAGGATTAAGTTCTGTCGCTTCTTTATTAAAAATTATAAAGGTTACAGCCTAATGTTTAAACAGAAAGGTCTTTATGAACTGATATTACGCTAGGGCCACTAAAAGTTGTTTCTTTATTCAAAATTATCCAATGAAATTGATCCTTTTCTTAGAACTTTCCAAAAAACCAGAAAGACATCGTATTACCAATTAATGAGATTGCTGCACGAATTGGCGTTATGGCTTGGTTGACTGTGTTGTCCTTAGTGTAATTTAGTTTAAGTAGTTTGTAAGTCTAGGTCCAATAGGTTTACAAACATTTGAACATTTTAAGGAGATTTTATCTCCCCTTAAGCTGTTTCTGAGCTATAAATAAGGTATGTGAAAGGACTATTCTGTATCGTTTTCTTCCTTTACCGGACGATTTGGAGGAGATATTTTTTTCCGTTGACGGTGACGGATGAAGAATTGGCGATATGTTAATGTAGCTCAGGGTGAAAGCGGCGATGGCCCTAGATTCTTTTCGTCGCTGGGTTTAGTTATTTAATTTTTTGTGGTAATAAATGTGATATTAGCCAACGACTGAAGTGGCAGAGTTCAGGCGTTTTAAGGGAGAAAATTGATTATGGCGCCTGCCTAGTAAACAGCAGGTCACAGGTTCGACTCACAGCCTCGACTCACAGCCGTAACATAAATTTTGATTCAGTGCTCACCTTCAGTTTAATATCTTTAGTAGATATCGAGACAAAATCTCTCTGGCCATTGTTTATTTGATATTTAAAATGACTTGTTCGGTCAGTTTTGGTAGTGGATTTTGGACGTGCAGTAGTGTAGGTACCACCCCCTGTTTCCAGGAATCGGCTTCACTTTCCCTGGCTGGCTGTTCCTAGCGGAACGGATTTCCTGGGCCTGCTAACAAGACACCAGTGCATCCTGGACGGCGTCCTGCTCCTCTAACGACCTGCATTCCACACCACCTCTCTCTCTCTCTCTCTCTCTCTCTCTCTCTCTCTCAGACACCAGCTGCGGTTACGTCCTCACGCTGTGTCGTAACGCCGTGCCCTTGTACCATTTCTTCCCTTTCCTCCACTTTTTCTTTCTTCGCCCTGTTTTCCGTTTACATAACACGTACTCTTCTCACAACGTTACATTACTGATATTAGAAAAGATTCTAGAACGCAAAACACCGCAGGGCCTAAGCCTTATTTCTGTTCCCGACTGGTCGGATGTGGAAGAAGCGCCCCGTCGACGTCTTGGCCATTAGAAACCGAACACACGCTCAGGTAATTTTGTCACGGATGGGGGACGAAATCGGTCATGCCCTTTCAAAGGAAAACTCCCGGCGTTCTTCGGGTATGCTGTAGCAAAACTGCATTCCTACAAATTACGAGGGCATCAGTTGCTCCAATATTTTTACATTGTTTTATTCATCTCTGGTTTCGACAATTCTTGGTTGCCATCGTGTGATCTTTTGCTTACACATTTCAGTATTTTTTATTTATCTGTTCATCATCATAACTCGTGCAGTAAAATAGTGTCCAATCGTAAGAAAGCAGAAAGCCTTCTCATTTCTATAAAAATTAGAAAATTAACCCAGATAGCGCGCAATAATTTTTGATTTAATTTTTTTTTTCTCAGAACCTATTAATTACCTCCATATGACTGCACAAGATCGTTATAATTGATTTTTTTTCACAATCACAGCATTAGTTTTGCAATACTGCCCCTCTTTCTGGAATGACGTCAGAATGAATGATTTACCATTTTAATCTGATGAATCATTATTATTAGAACAACATTTTAAGATGAAATATATAGATTCAAATGTCTCAAAAATTTAAGAAAGTTCAAGAAATATAAACTCAACTACGAGGAAGTCTTCAGTATCTTCTGTGTGAACCTCAACATTGCAGCTGTATCCAACCACTTTGCAAACGACAATACAAGCTAACATTGATCTGCAATGGGAGCAGGCGATCCAAAGAAATAAAATATGACACTGTGCACGAATTCTTACAGACAAGAATAAATAAATAAAATAAGTTGTCGTTCTCGTCCTCCTGGAAGGACGTCAGCGCTATCTGGGTTAAACGTAAAATACGTTAATTATTTTGTCAAGTAGGCTCAACCACAGAAATCGTGTAAAAACACTAAAATATGACGCGTTTCAAGGGTCAAGCCCTCATCATCAGATGATCTGTACAAGAAGCTTAAAACCTGAGACAATAAAAATCTAGAACGTAATAAAAGAAAATGTGGTTACTTCCCTTGTAACCGTGTCTACGTAGAAAGGTCCTCAGCATACTGTTCTTCGTCAGGATTCAAATCAGACACCAGCACTGGCGGCGCATAACGCTACGGAAATGCACGACCTTTCTGCGTAGACACGGTTACAAAGGAAGTAACCAAGTTTTCTTTTATTACGTTTTAGATTTTTATTGTCTCAGGTTTTAAGCTTCTTGTACAGATTATCTGATGATGAGCGCTCGACCCTTGAGACGCGTCATATTTTAGTGTTTTTACACGATTTCTGTGGTTGAGCCTACTTGACAAAATAATTAAGTAATACAACCGCGACCTCACACCCATTATGGATATAATTAAGTACAATACGTTGCACTGATCAATAAACACTTTCTTGGATTAGATTAATATTTGTTCCTTAGGTACGACATTTCGTAATGATGTGGAAAGTGTCAGTTTAGTAAATTTTGTCTATACTTGACAATCTATATTTTAAGAATTTTTGTTTTTCTTTTATTTTTATTATTATTATTTTTTTTTTTTTTTTTAAGTTTTATCTAAAAATTCATCTACATTGTAGAAGGAGTTGCCATTCAGAAATTCCTTTACTTTCTTTTTAAATACTAGTTGGCTATCTGTCAGACTTTTGATGCTACTTGGTAAGTGACCAAAGACTTTTGTGGCAGCATAATTCACCCCTTTTTGAGCCAAAGTTAGATTTAACCTTGAATAGTGAATAACTCAGCTGCAGATCTGCCTTGGCTTGTACAATATCAAGCACATACGAAAGCCGCGCGGGACTGGCCGTGCAATATGGGGTACCACGTTAAATAAGTATCTCGCGGCCTCTCGTACGGACATAAGTGTGTTGTCTTTCGTTTAAGTAGTTTATAAGTCTATGGACCGGTAACTTTAGTAGTTTGGTCCCTTAGATCTAGAAACATCTGAATATGCACGAAACAACATTCGGTCCTGTTCTAGTGCATGACGCCAATAATACTGTCATTGAGTCTGGTATCAGAAAAACGCCTCCAGCGATTAAAGATGATTTCAAATTCAATCGAACGAACCTTGCAAACCATTGCACGATATCTTATTCACCCCAATAAAACTTTTAAAATCACAACTATTGAGTAAGCAAGAATTCAGTACTGGTTACCGCAAAAGGGAAAGTCCCATTGTCCTGCATTTGAGTTTGCACAAGTCTCGTCACGACTATGGAATAACATGCAGCTGCTGGCGTGCACTGTTCTCGGTACAAATTAAAGGGAAAAGAAAACACATGGAGCTTAACTCAGACCTAGGTTGTCAGTTAATTGCAAAGAAAAAGAAAAAAAAATTATCTAACTGATGCAACGATTCATTATGACGGAAACGTATAGTGTCGTCCATAAGTTGGGCATTTAACCGAAAGAACACATTCTTTCATTTGAAAACCCAAAATATGGACGTGGTTTTGTCATACGGACTTTGCGTGAAAAGTTCAGGGATGGTGTCACATGATACACAATAATTTTTGTTAGAGACAAACCATTGAAACTTCGTGAGGAAGAGTGGGGTCTTTTATACCTGGTCGTGTATCTGACAAGGGGAGGCCACTACGTTTGGAACGCGGATTTACTACAAACATCGTACACTCGTAATGCTCCATGAGGACAGCAAAATGTGCAAGCAGTAGCGCGTACTTCTCAAGCGGTATTGAGAAAATCGCAAGATAATTTCGGCCGGTCATGTAATATGTACCTGTGCGTGGCCGTTTTTGTCACGAAGCGGCGGCAGCCGATTGGTTGACGTCCGTGCCCCGTAATCGTTGGTCGCTAGATCGAGTTCCCTTCATCACCTTTATTTTTTGTATTTTTTTAAACACAGTCATATTCGTTATTATTTATATTACAGCTGATATAACGAAAAAAATACGTGTAATCAGATGGACGTTTATTAAATTTACAATGTTATTTGGCTGTCTACAAAGTTTTGTTAACACCAATAATATAATATTCATAACTAGCGACTAGTAAACGTACAAACGCATGAAGTGATACTGACGTGAAAATGTTTGCCATTCCGTGATTTGAGACGTCCGTTATTCCTGGAAGGAGCCCGAAACTACTTGTTACTTGCAAGTTTTTACCACCACAGACGGCTTTCGAAAGATGTACAACTAATCATCGCTTTCGACATTACAGGTTGCAGGATGGTATGTTTCGTAGAAACATGGAAAACAAAGTTAAACGGTACCAGCTACATTGAATAAATGCTGTTTCTGCATACAGAAGGTCTTTTGAGGTTTTCCATTGAAAAACAAAACTCGCTAAAATTTTTAAAAACTTCTCTTTCATCCGATAATTTAGAAGCAAACCACACATAACGCAGCATTTCCTTAAATATCAGCGCTGATGATTGGTCATGCAGTATCGAGTGTAGTTTAATCAGTTATATCAGTT
The DNA here is from genome assembly GCA_026315105.1 of Locusta migratoria. NCBI lineage: Eukaryota > Metazoa > Arthropoda > Insecta > Orthoptera > Acrididae > Locusta > Locusta migratoria. The sequence continues at coordinate 545,802,894 of CM048746.1, forward strand.
GTAATATAAATAGTAACGAATATGACTGTTACACGAGGCGCGTCCAGAAAGTAAGTTCCGTTTGCTTATACAAAAAGAACGGGTAGAGATACAGAAAAAATATTGATTGTACAAAAATCTACAACTGTTAAACTACTTTTCTACATAGCTTCCGAAATTTTGTAGGCAATTGTCATAGCATGGCACAAGGTTTTGTGTGCCTTTTTCATAGAATGTTGCCGCCTGTGTATTCAACCATGTGGTAACATGTTCTTTCAGCTCGTCATCATCGTTGAAGTGTTGTCCACCAAGGACAGATTTTAGATGTAAGAAGAGGATTACTGTCAAAAGATTTTTTTTTTTGTCACGATAATGCCTGAACTCACACACCGAATGTGACCAAACAATTATTACGGAAATTTCAATGGGACCTGTTTGATCATTCTCCATACAGCTCGAACCTCTCTCCTACCGACTTTCATCTCTTCTTACACCTAAAAACTGTCCTTGGTGGTCAACACTTCAACGATGATAAAGAGCTGTTACCACATGGTTGAATACACAGGCGGAAACCTTGTGTGAAGGATGCATGCAAAAACTTGTGGCACGCTATGACAAGTGCCTACAAAATATCGGCAGTTATGTGGAAAAGTAGTTTAAGAGTTGTAGAATTTTGTGGAATGAAAATTTCTTCTGTATCTGTGTACAATTTTATTTTATTACCAAACGGAACTTACTTTCTGGACGCGCCTCGTAAAAACGTGACGAACGGACAGTAAATCCGTGTTCCAAACGTCGGGGCCTCCCCTCATGAGAGGCTTTCTGTGGCATCGGTGTGCTGTGTGTGTTGCCTGAATTACAGTGCTCCACATGAAACGCAGTAGAACCGACTGTCTCCACTCCTTTTTTTTTTCTTCTTTCTTGGCGTTAGTCCCGCCTGGTGGCAGAGTTCACTGTTTTGGCTGGCTGTCGCCACTTTTTGCGGTCTTGTGTCTGGTCAGGGTGGAGTCGTGAGATCTTGAGGTGGTCAAGCAGGGTGTCAAGCCATCGTTGCGTAGATCGTCTACCGGCCGTTTTCCATTTACTTTCAAATTAAAACCAGTTTTTGCCACTGTTGTTTCGCCTGCTCTAAGGACATGCCCGAACCAAGGCAGACGACTTTCTCTCATCTTGGTCTACTGTTGGAGATACTTCGTATAACCTGCGAACTTGATCGTTTGTGACGATATCGTGCTGTGTTTATCCAGGTGTCCACCTGAGCATCTTTGTTTCCATAACAGAGAGTCTTTGTTCCAACTCTTTTTTTTCTTTCGTTGTCAAAATTAGAAGTTTGTTTTGGGTAGTGGACCTGGTTAGTAGACCTTGTTAGTGTGATGAAATTAGGTCGTTCTAAGATCGGCTAATTCATTAAAAGGCGCCTAGTGTCGCAGGAAAAGTCAGCGAATATTTTTCTCTTGAAAAAACTGTTTCTTGATTTTTCACACTTAGACGTTTGATGGAAATCGTTGAAACCACCTTTACACATATCTCTGCCTTTTTTAAAGTTTTGTTATGTGATAAACGATGTGTGTATAATTTTATAATATGAATGCTACATTCAGAGCATGAATTAAGTTCATTTCTCTAGAAACATTATGAGTTTCTAGTTTCTAAATACACCATTGAGTTACATAGCATATTATGTCATAGGCGACAAATGGGTGTTCGGAAATTCCGATTTTAAACTTCGAGTAATTGTATAATGACTGCATAATGTTATGGTAAGGAATGCATGTCCGGAAATATCATCCAGCGACTTTATTAACACTTAAATATCTTTTTCACTGTTCAATAAATCTTTTCTACTTCAAGCTCTTTTTATTCCATATTTTGGAACGAGGTGGTATGAAACAAAAGAAGAGAGAACATCTAGTAACATGGACTCCAAAATAAATTCGTTGAGACCTGTGGGCACATCTTCTCATACCTCGTTAAGGAAAGCATTTTAGAATCTACGATTACTAGATATTTTTCCGTGTACTGGTTCATGCTATCTGCTCCCAAAATATGGAAAGCATATAGTTGCATGGAAAGATTTTTTTTCACAAAGAAGTTCTCAGTAGCATCACTGGATGAAATTTATGGACATGGCTCCTTGTCAAAACGTTACGTACTCACTGAACTGTGAAAGTCCTGGAGGTCTGTAACGTGATTCCTGAACACCCTGTACACAAAGGTGCCTTGCTACGGTTCATTTACGCTACAACAAAGTCCTAAAACAGTGCCTGATTGGTCGACTCTTAGTTGTGTCGAATAAATTACATAGTATACCAAATGCTGCGACATTTCTTTTCTTCATACCTTTTCATTTAAAAGCTTTAAAGTCTACTCCCGGGATGCTACAGTATTTCTTTCACATCACTAGTTTGAGTGCCTCACGGCACCATTCTCAAATGAATAGAGAAAATTCACAAACTAAAATATGATAAGTAATGACGAACATAGTCTTTCAAACATATTTTAAAAATATATAAAGGAGAATGTTAGTTGGTACTTATTATCTCATTTTAATTCTTTTCTTTATCTATACATTTGAGTATGGTGCCTTAGTGCGCTGAAACTAGTCATGTAAAGTAAAACTTTAATTATTAGTGGCTGTGGCTTGACCACTATACGTATGTATTTTAGAGTCTACTAGATATATTTCATTGTATTGTTCTATACTATCTCCTCCCAAAATATGGAAAGTTAGTCGTGGAAGAGGTTTCCGCAAAAAGGTGCCCAGTAGCATCACTGGATAACTTTGTGGACATGTTCCCATTGACATTTGTGAACATGGTTCCTTGTCAAACAGTTAATACTCAATCCACTGTAGAAGTAATCGACGTTTGTGAAGGGATTTCCGAACAGCCTGTACACCTACAGATCGGTGCCTTGCTTCGGTGCACTTACGATACAGCTACGCTCTAAAATGATACCTTAGTTGTCTCAAATAAATTACACAGCTTACCAAATTCTACGCCATTTGTTCCTTTTTATACCAGCAGAAGCCAGTACAACTGCCTACAGGAGACTCGGGTTCGAATCCCGGTCAGTGGCAAATTTTCAGGTTTCCTCATTGAAGTAATTCATTGTACACATGCAGCTAAAGTGTTTTTAACTTCCTTTGTTTCTCGACCCGTAAAACGCACTATCACAACGAAACCATAGAAGGAAACTATGAACGATGACTAAATACTTTTTTTCCCGCAGCAATGCCCATTCTAGGTTGCTCTTAAGCTTAGGGTGACATGCGCTTAAATTTCAATAGAAATCACTTTTGTGCTGTCGTATTTTCATTACCTGTGAAGTTGTTTGACGGTGATTCTGTAGGTAAACCTCGTTTATTGACTCCCACGACGTGCAGAATCGTTGCGTGGTCCTCTGGACAGGAAGCGGCAAACTATGCCCGAGCCTGCGGGTCTCGTTTCGTTACATAAACTGGCTCTCAATTTGAGCTCGTGCGCAGGCACAAGAACAAACACGTCAATAACAGACAACAAAGGCCCCGCGACGCGCTCCACCGCCCTTCCCACAGGGTACGTCCATAGAGTCGTCTTTCCCACGCAACGTTTACTCTCGCTGACTTTGCCTGCGAGCATTACCCATTCACAAGTCCCCGTATCGTGCCTCCAGACAGAGGCTCTTTCCGCAGTTTTTTTCTTTCCTCACGGTCGTCTACTATTGCGTGAAACTGGTCTCACAATCAAGATTTGCCTTTTGCGACAAGGCAACAAACTACTTACGTCAATGTAATTTCCAACAACCGTTTGTTCATTTTCTATCGCTATCAGCAGAGTTCAGGCATACCTGAGTTCGCTCGCAATGCATCCTGTGTACCAATATTAGACGTTATAATTGTTGACAGTTCGGCTGACATTGAGCTGAACGATTTGAGAATTTTTTTTAAAGTTTTTTCCGCTATTTGACTGATTCTGTTCGCTATTAGGACATTTTCAAATGCCACACTAGATAGATAAAAATCATCAGACCTATGACCCAGATCATGTCGAAAACACTAAAATCGTTACATTTGTGAGGGAACATACCAGACAACAAGAGCACACTCCTTGATGTTTTGTTGCGTATAGTTGCTATTTAACAAAGAAAGACTACGTACTTTTTTTTAATAGCGAACGTGCAGCAAAACATTAAGAAGAAAGTGAAAACAAGCAGGAATACAGCGACAGTAATTTTTGCGAGTACGGTGTCGCACATAATTGCAACTTACTCCACATTAGTATTTTCGATAGGAATTCGGTCATACACAAGTGTGATGACTTATTTCTTATACCAGCGTGGCACTTTAAAACGGACAAAGGCTGCAATCTCGTCAAGAGGCGGACAAATCTTTAAAAACTTTTACATGACTGTGGATCCTCTGAAAGTAAAAATCATTATTTTAAAATTGACAATCCCCCTCCCTTCCCAGAACGTTCAAGTGTGATTCGCTGACGATGATGCTCTATTTTCGTATAGCTTGAGGAGGGCGTCATATGTATACAGATGAAGTGAATGAAGCCACAAGTCTGCACAACAAATGATATCAGTATACCTAAAACAAAACAAAAAGGAAGGGCGGAAGAATAGGATTTAACATACCGTCGACAGCAATGCTCATATTCCTTTTCGCGTTAAGGAGGTGGTACGAAATCGGCTGAGAATTTTCGAACGAACTATCCCGACATTTCTCTGGAGCGATTCAGGGAAAACCCAGATCTCTATGACCGGAGGTGGGTTAGTCACCGCGCCGTACTCACAAATTCGAATCCACTGTACTTACTAACCACAGCACCTCCTTGCTTGGTAAATAAATAAAAATAAAGAATTATTTAACAAAGTAAACTCTTGCTATAGTGTTTCTTTCGTAAGTAACGCATACTTATGATTTCTTTCATTATTTATCGGAGAATTTATCAGGACGCCTAGCTGTTTAATAGATTACCACAAAATTTTATGACAAACATTGCTAGAATATGGTAACGTCAATGAAATTTTAGCTGCTAGTAAATCTTTCAGCTTGTGTGTTCCTAGGCCATGAGATCTCTCTATTCAATATGTAGGAAAGACTCAATAGAATCAAGAGCACTTCTTAAGATGTTGCAGCTCTGAACGAAATTTTACGATCAGAAAAAATACATGGACCACGAACATACACTACAGAAGACTTAACAGCAGCTAGTATAGCTGATCGAGAAAACCTTCACAGTCAACAAGAGGTTTTTATTCTGTCACCTTTTTTGACGAAAACACACCATACAATTATGTCGCCTATGTGATTTTTTTTTTTTTTTCATATACGTCATTGAGTGACAGAAACTCTGTTACTACGGAAGATAATCACTAGTCCTATTTCATATGTTCTTACAATGTGTTTAAAAATTTTCAACCTTCATCCTCAGCTGGATTTATTGTTGTTGTGGACTTCAGTCCAGAGACTCGTTTGATGCAACTCTCCACAATACCCTATCCTGAGCAAGCCTCTTCAACTCCACATAAGAACGGCAACCTACATCTGTCTGAATCTGCTTACTATATCCATCTCTTGGTCTTCCTCTACGGTTTTTACCCCACACACTTCCCTCCAACGCTAAATTTACAATTTCTTGATATGCAGCATTCTTCTGTAACACCACATTTCAAAAGCCTCTATCCTCTGTCTGTCCGCACTGTTTATCGTCCAGGTTTCACTCCCATACAAGGCAACACTCCACACAAATGCCTTCGGAAAGGACTTCCCTTACGCTTAAATTTATATTCGATGTTAACAAATTTCTCTACCCGTTGCCATTCTGCATTTTACATCCTCTCTTCTGCAACCATCGTTTCTTATTTTACTGCCCAAGTAACAAAACTCATCTACCTCCTTTATTGTTTCGTTACCCAATCTAATACCTTCAGCATAACCTGATTTTCTTAGACTGCGCTCCATTACCCCTGTTTTGCTCTTGTTAATGTTCATCTTATATGCACCTTTCAGCACACTGTCCATTCAGTTCAACTGCTCTTCCAGGTTCTTTGCTCTCTCTGACAGAATTACAATGTCATCGGCAAAACGCAATGTCTTTAATTCTTCGCTCTGAATTTTAATTCCTTCTCCAAATTTCTCCTTGCTTTCCTTTCAAAAATGTTCAAATGTTTGTTAAGCTTACAAACTACGGGGTCATCAGTCCCTAAACTTACAAACTATTTATCAACTACCTTATACTAAGGGCGGCACAAATATCCATGCCCGATGGGGGATTCGAACCCCCAACCGTAGTGGCCGTGCAGACCGTGACTGGAGCGCATCAGTCCCCTCGGCCACCGCGGCCGGCTTGCTTTCCTTTATAGCTAGCTCAATGTACAAATTGAATAACATTGGAAAAGGCTACAACCACAGACAAATATATACAGACGGGAAACCTCCGTAAGGCCCCGGTCCTACGCTCAGGGGTGCGGGGAGGGAGGGTTTTCAGCAGTTCCGTAAGATGTCCCATGATGGCGCTGAGGTCAGAACCAGCCGCCAGAGCAAGCGGCAGGTAGCGGCTGTCCCCACCACCACCTCCCCTCAAACGCCGGCAAGCCGGACACAGCCGTGGCCTCGTGGCAGGCGGCACGAGCTCTCCCCTCAGCCTCCCCTCCACGCTACCCTCTGACGTGCGAGAGGCACCCTAAGCCAGCGATCAGCCTGACACCTGCTAGCATCTTACGGAACTACGAGGGGAGAGTAGGACAGTGGTTTAGAGAGGGCTGCGTCTCTGTATATGTTACTCTGTGCTACAACCCTGCGTTACTCCCTTCCCAACCACTGCATCCCTTTCATGCCCTTCAACTCTGACAACCGCTGTCTGGTTTTTGTACAAGTTGTAAATATACGCTCCCTATATTTTACTCCTGCAGGTGGATTTGTGTGGATTAAAACCTTTACGACTTTGCAGTAACCATTCGAGAAAAACTGTTGTGGCGGCTCTTTCGCCACAACACTGGTGGTCCACGCAAGTCGCCGCGTCAGTATAAGACGGGCGATAAGTCATTCTGTAGTACTTCGGCCGTCGGGGGCGCCCGCAGTCTCCGTACCTCTTTGCGTGCTTCGCGAGCCGGCCAAGAGGAAGAAAGGGGCATCGTTGCTTGATGTCATAGGTTTTCAACCATATAATTGTTTATCACGTCATAGCTCCTGAACTATATATCGTAAGCAGTTCTTACCCCTACGTCAATTGTTACCTCATGGAAGGAATATGCGTACCAAATTTGGTTGAAATCGGTACAGTGGTTTAGAAGTAGACGTCGAATGACGCAGCAATTGTCCGCCCATTTCATTGTTTATTACGTCATATTTCTTGAACTATTTGTCGTTCAGTCATTTAATGGTGCCTATGACCATCGCGAAATAGCAAGCAATATGTTGACAAGGTTTCATCACAATCGGTTGAACGGTACGGCCGCGCATAAAATTCGAACACACAAAAATTCACTTTTATATATTAGATATGTGGACTAATCAGTTCTTTCAGTTACAGACCATGTCCACGTCCTTACCAGTCACAGTCCACCGCTTGATCCCGCTGCATCCCGAGACATAATAAAATCAACCCCTATTTCACAACAAGGTTCATAGTACTGGGGTGGTCATTCAATAAAGGATGAATTAAAATTTAAATCTGAAGATAAAACATGTGAAATACCTCAAGCTGTTAGAGGCTCTACAGGAAAAAAAAGAACACTATTTCGGACGAAATCTTAACTGTGTAATGATCTAAGATTGTCCTGAAACAGTGTTCAATAATGGTTTTAGTCAAAATCGCTATTTATTTAGATTGATGACCGGTTTGGTTGCATCAGGGCGTCATATTCTGATAGCCATAATCATAAAGAAATTGCTGACAGTATCTCTCATAAATCATAACACTACATTTTTCTTATGATGATAACAAAAAAGTACACATGTACAAATGTAATGCTGTTCTTTACGAGAGATACTGTTAGCAATTTGTTTTAAATTCATGATGTAGATCATAAGATGATGTTCAGATGCATACAAACCGGTCATCAATCTAAATAAGTTTATTATTCCAGATCACCTCCAACAAAACCATGTGTTCCATACATAAAACAGAATTTTGCCTACTTACACAACTGTGTTTTCAATTTTCTCTAGTATAAAGCGCCACAGTTTACTCGAAAGTCGCCGGCCACGGTGGCCGAGGTGAATGAGGCGCTCCAGTCACGGTCAGCACGGCCACTACGGTCAGGGGTTCGAATCCCCCCTCGGGCATGGATATTTGTGCCGTCCTCGTTCGTAAGTAGTTCATAAGTAGTTTCTATGTTTAGGGACCCCGTAGTTAAGTCCCATAAGCTTTACAAACATTTGAACATTTGAACTCGAAAGTCGTAACACAACCCATATATGCCATATTAGTACAGAAAGTGTACCTCATGAAGGAAGATTGTTGTGTATTAAAAGTATAGAGAATAATTCGGAGAATGTCATTATGATTGATCAAAGCTGTTTATTTATTGGCTCAATGCTACCGGTTTCGATTTTAAACCAAGAGCCAGCAGACTTAAACTGTTGGTTAAATGTCTTGCTACAATCTTCAAGGTGAAAAGTGGAATATATATAACGCACTATGCTTGATTTACCATATGTGTATCTACAGTGACTTCTCATTAGTATAGAGCCACGCGGGAGTAGCCGTGCGGTCTGGAGCGCCACGTTACGGATCGCGCGGCCTCCCGCGTCGGAGGTTCGAATCCTTCCTCGGACATGGATGTTTGTGTTGTCTTTAGTATAAGTTAGTTCATAAGTAGTTTGTAAGTTTAGGGACTGATGACCCCGCAGTTAAATCCCATAAGCTTAAACATTTGAACATTTCATTAGTATAGAGTAATAACACTAAACTTTTTGTTTCATTCAATACCAATAACAGTCAAGGCAATGCCTAACCAAAAATGTTCGCGTTTACATTCCTCATCAACTATAGGAAAAAACCGTGGTTAATTGCGAATGCTTCTATCGTGATTATCATTTATGAACTTGATGGATCCAACTACTAAATGAGCACAAGTCATCGAAATTCGGTCGCAGTGTCTTCTATTAGCAGTTCCATCGCAGTAGGGACTGATGAAACAGCAGAAACTTTTCCTCCTTTAATAATTCATGTCGTTCGTCCTCTAATTCTTCCACGAGGGCCACGAGCACAATGTCTACGAGAATGGAGCTATATTCGTGAATAACAGGTGTCACAGTCTGGCGCAACCGTCTCTTTTATCTTCTTCTAGTTGGAACCCCGGAATCGACGGGTACTTATTCATCACAGTCTTCACGTCCCCTACCCCTTTTCTCTCTCCACCTTCTCTTCCCCTCTCTCTATGTTCGTTTCCTCTATCTGCATCCCCTCTCCCTCTCTCGACATCTACTTGGGATACTCTGCAAATCACATTTAAGTGCCTGGCAGAGGGTTCATCGAACCACCGTTACACTATTTTATCTCCCATTCCATTCTCGAATAGCGCGCGGGAAGAAAGAACACGTTGAATCTCTCCGTTCGAGCTCTGATTTCTCGTTTTTTATTCTGATCGTCATTTCCACCTATGTCAGTGGGAGTCAACAATATATTTTCGCATTCGGAGGAGAATGTTGGGGATTGGAGTTTCGCAAGTAGCCCACGCCGCGGCGATAAACGCCGTTGTTGTAATGATTCCCATCCCAGATCCTGTATCATTTCCGTGACGCTGTCTCCCCTGTATCGTGACAATACAAAACGAGCTGCTCTTCTCTGCACTCTTTCGATGTCCTCCGTCAAACCCACCTGACAAGGATCCCACACATCCCGCTACCCTCTCTCTGCCCCTCTCCACCTTTGCTTTTTCCGCCAGTCACTTCATCTTCTCTGTCCTACTCCTCCTCCACCTCCTCAGTCCACTGCCTCGTTAATCTATGAAGTATTTTATAACTTTCCTGGTAAATAGTGAAGTAGTGTCTAAATTTATTTCCAGGTACCCTGCGCCTTGCTCCAGGCGAAGATCTTCCTCTTGTTTTGAAAGTTAAAAAATGTTCAAATGTTTGTTAAGCTTATGGGACTCAACTACGGGGTCATCATTCCCTAAACTTACTTATGAACTAATACTACAGACAACACAGACATCCATGCCAGAGGGAGGATTCGAACCTCCGACGTGGGAAGCCGTGAGATCCGCAACACCATATGAAATTTTACGTACACAGTGACCTTCATCTTGTTTTGAAAGTCGTGTGTCCAAATGTTGTGAACATCGGAACAAACAAACACACACACACACACACACACACACACACACACACACAGAGAGAGAGAGAGAGAGAGAGAGAGAGAGAGAGAGAGAGAGAGAGAGAGAGAGAGACTACTGGATGAGTCGCATTGATTTGCTGTTTTTATTAATCTGTTACCAGTTTAGATCAACGTCGGCTATATTTCAACAGTATAGCCGTTATAATTGTGCTGTCTGTCGTGGATAACACGTATCTTTATTCTTTTACCGCTAATTACAGTGAAAGTAACATGTTCTTCTCATAACACGATTCACAAAGTATCTGTTAAATTCAACTACCACGGAAGTGTTAGCTCAAATGAATAGTGTGTTTAAACCAACTAGTAAAGCTTAGAACGTCATTTCTTGTCAGAAGATCATAGTAATAGCATACGGAAACTTTTTCACGTGAGGTAAAGCAAGATGGCGGAGTCAGGCTTCAGTCATAAAGTTTGCCAGTCTAGTAATATACAAGGGTGAGTCAGTAGGACGCAAACTGAGGTAGCCACGTGAGTATTGCGCGATGTGTAGGGGTATTTCTCTGCCTCTACGACACATCCGTCTTGTGGGTTGCAGCTGTTTAAGGAACCAAATGAAGTCACAGCTCAAGAGCGTCGCTTAAAGGATGCAAACGCTGCCACAAGAAGTACAGCCTTCTCCAACGACAGGATGAGTTTAAATTTACAGGTGGAGTCAGCTGCAAAGTAATGGGTGTATCTAAATATAAATATGTGAGAAACATCCAGAGATTCGATAGAGGAACAGACAACACGCACAACATCTCCTGTAAACGTGTAATTTGTTTTCGTTATCGCATTACAGGCGTTTGTAGTGGTGTACAGAACACAGACCACTTCACTGCTAAGGTCACAGATGATGACCTTACATCTGCAGGATTACTGCAGACAAACACTAAGTGAATCTGCAAACCCTTGTAAATTTATGCACTTTTTTAATATATATATACATATATATTTTCACTTCGTGCATTTTTAATTGCTTATTTTTGTATGTACTGTCATTTGTTTGATATTTTTTTATTGTATATTTCTTATGTATTCGCAGTACAGAGGATATAAAATGCAGAATGGCAATGGGTAGAAAAGCGTTCTTGAAAAAGAGAAATTTGTTAACATCGAATATTGATTTAAGCCTAAGGAAGTCCTTTCTGAAGGCATTTTTATGGAGTGTTGCCTTGTATGAGAGTGAGACATGGACGATAAACAGTGCGGACAGGAAGAGGATTGAGGCTTTTGAAATATGGTGCTACAGAAGAATGCTGAAGATTAGGTGGGTGGATCGCGTAACTAATGAGGAGGTACTGAACAGAATTGGGGGTAGGAAAAGAAATTACTGCCATACCTTGACTAAAAGAAGGGATAGATTGGTAGGACACATTCTTAGACATCAAGGAATTGTGAATTTAGCGTTGGAGGGAAGTGTGTGGGGTAAAAACCACAGAGGAAGATCAAGACATGGTTACAATAAGCAGATTCAGACAGATGTAGGTTGCCGTTCTTATGTGGAGATGAAGAGGCTTGCTCAGGATAGGGTATTGTGGAGAGCTGCATCAAACCAGTCTCCGGGCTGAAGACCACAACAACAACATGTTTAAATAGACTTAGCAAAGATGTTGTATATTTAGAAACAGTAGCGCGCTCTATTGCCTAAAATGTATTGTGAACTGATAGGCAGTCGGAGTCTGCGAGTTGGTCTCGTCGTGTGCGGACGCCGTCCGTGTGTGTATTTCGGTGCGTACGGTACGTCGCGTGCAATCGATGGCACTAAAAAACCGAACGGAATATTTATTAGTAAGTTGAAAGAGGAAGAAGTATCGATTGTGAAAGTTTATTTTTGAAGTGCGGGAGTGTCGTTTGCTGCAACAGTGTCTGCAAGTGTCAGACTCGGTTATCGCGTCGAACGTATGTGATAGCATCGCACGTGTAAAAAAGGGAAGTGATTCGTAACGTGTATCTGTCGTGAGACAAATTCGTGTATCGCGAAATTGACCCACTCGAATGGAATGGACACTTGAAGAACATTTGTATAAATTTGTAGTGCCTCGCAAAGAGTACATATTCAACAGAATTACTATATGGATGTCCGTGATTGTTGGTGAAATCATAATTGTACTGGAAGATATCGTGGAGAATTCTCACCAAAAGATGAGTACTAAACTGTTTTGTATTGTGAACTGATATAGCATTTGTGTTAAATAATAAAAGTTAAAGAGGTTTTAACCGAAAATCCTTAATCATCCTAACTAACCTTTTGATAATATATTTTTGGAACATTTTTGTTCCACTTATGGGAAACAGCACTCTTATTTAAATTTATATATAAAGAACAGTCTAGAGTGCAAGTTTCTTTTATTTTTTCGACTAGTTTCGGTCTTATTTAAACCATCTTCAGGAAATTAATCTCCAAAACATCAATGGAGCTTAATTTCCTGAAGATGGTTTAAATAAGATCGAAACTAGTAAAAAAAATTGCACTCTAGACTGTTATTTATATATAAACTTTTGATAATAAAGTGCAACAATAATTTAAAAGTGAACAGATAAGAAAATAACTTGAGAAGTGAACTTCAAGTGGCTAAGACATTTGATGTTCTATCAAACAGTGCCGATTAAATTTGAACAGAGGGAATTTCAATTAATTTTTTTCGTCTATACTGTCATTAATGAAATTTCCTTAGAACACAAAAAAATTAATTTAAATTCTCTCTGTTCAAATTTTATCGGCACTGATTTATAGAACAGCAAATGTCTTAGCCATATATATATATATATATATATATATATATATATATATATATATATATGTGTATGTGTGTGTGTGTGTGTGTGTGTGTGTGTGTGTGTGTGTGTGTGTGTGTGTGCCGCGGTGGAGTAGCCGAGCGGTCCAAAAAGTCTCGCTGCGGAGCCTGCGGTTGCTCGCCGTGGAGGTTCGAGTCCTCCCTGGGGCATGGGTGTGTGTGTGTGTGTGTGTGTGTGTGTGTGTGTGTGTGTAGTCCAATTTTCATGATATAACAAAACCCACAGCAAAGATCAAAAGTCAGTAAGTCAGTTACTTTCAAAACGATAGTCGAATGAGTACTTTTCAGTCACCATAAAGCACACGGAATTTTTTTCCTTTATGTTAACAATTACAGCTAAATCCAGTTTGCATGACAATATATATCCACTGGATATATGACGTGAGAAGGGAAGTAGAATCTTCAGTGAACTAATCAGATGCACACAAAAATCATAATTATTAATCTACTTGTACAGGTAATTATTGAACTAATTAAACTCTTCGATAGTAACAGGGCATATATTTAGAATTGAACTGTATTTCGAATCTGCAAAGGTAACAGACAGTTACGATGTTTTATCATTATGTTTTCGAGTTTAAAAAATATAAACGATTGTCATTTATCATAATTTACAATCAAATGTAATATTTAAACCCCTAACCCACCTCATACACTAAGCAAATCGGTCATTTGTGTAGGGCGCACAGGCCACAGGTGTTGCCCGTGATCACACGTGATGGCCGTTAGTAGCATAGTAAACATGTTCACACAGGTGATAAGATAGAGTGGAGTGATAAATGTGGTCAGTCGTTACTGAGTGTGCGTAAAGTACATGTGGAGTGATACGCGTTGTCAGTTGTTTTGAGCACCTTCTGTAGAGAACTGTACGTAGTAAATTACACACTGTATCTTCACAAATGACGAATATATCTTTCATTTGAAGGGTGGTGAAGCAGTCAACAATCCGAGGATTGGTTTGAACACCACAGTGCTTTACTAGGCATGGTCCTGTATGGAGGTGGTAAGCCGTTGCCTTCCTCCGATCTTCGAACTGACTTACCCAGCCAGTTATAGGGGGGCCTACAGTTTAACGTGGGTTCCGAACCACGTTGCTACCCCGCGTTTTTCACATTAGCAACTTTTGTGTCCCAGCCTCGTCGCCGCTTTTGTGTCTCGTTTCCGTCGTAGGTGTCGGTGGCCGAGTGGAATGAGACCGACACAGGAATAAAGATAGCACGCTGGTGCAGGTACGGAGGGGAGCAGCCAGAAACTAGAAACACTAGAGTAAATTAGAACGAGATATACATTGAACAGAATTTATACAATACTTAACTTTTACATAGTTGTGTACTGCAGAAGGCTGATACATAGTTGAGCTAGAGGCCTGCCTAGTACTGCTTCCTAGTGCCTATACGATAGCTAAGTCTTCACGGGTGCCTATCTGATTACGAAGGTTGCTATCTCAGTCCCAAGTGAACGATGTCGTTCAGTGTTGGCCACGAGCGGAGTTGTGGCAGAGGGCGCTCGTGGCCGACGTCGTACGAACGCCGCGCCGTGCGCGCATGGCGGCGCGCGGCGAAAGTAGGTGGCGCTCATTTTGGACTTGTGCGACACCACAGCAACACTGTCAGAGGTGGAAGAAGTGGAAAGTGACAGATCAAAATCCCAGGATCTGGCGAGGATCGAACCCGCAAATTATAATTCTTCACATGACTGCCATCTTATTCTTTTGGTGTAAGTTACTTAATGGAGGTTCGAGTAAAGGTTTGAAGTTGATATTTCAACTTGGTATGTATATATCGCATGAAACTACCTATCTATAAGTAAATAAAAATGATAAAAGAATGATAAATTACAATTAATATACTAATCGTGTTCTAATAGTCGCTGGGATTGGTTTCGTTATTTCCGAACCTCCCCCCCTCCCCGCAATCTCGGCGTAAATGAATTTCCTTCAAAAGGTCTTCGCCTTGCTGCGCAGCGCGCTGTTGCTCGCCGTCGGAGGTTCGAGTCCTCCCTAGGGTGCCGGGCGCCGTGGATCAGCGCGCTCGGTCAGAGTGGTGAACGCCCTGTGTAATAAAAAAAGCTGAGCCAAATACGCAACGAACAACCAAGAACGAACGTGAACAAACAACAGCAAAACATCGATCTACCTAAAGAAAAGAAAAAACAAAACAATGGCATGGGTGGTTTTGTCCCCTTTGTCCTTAGGTTAGTTTCACCCCAATATGGCTGTCGGAATATCTGATAACGTCTTGCTGTGAGTGACGCATTTCTTCACGTACAAAACGTTCGCTCTCATGCGTTGTTGGTCGTACCTGATCAGTAAAAAAGGTAAAGCAGTCAACAGTCCGAAGATTGGTTTGAACACCACAGTGCTTTACTAGGCATGGTCCTGTTTGGAGGTGGTATGCCGTTGCCTTCCCCCGACCTTCGAACTGACTCACCCAGCCAGTTATAGGGGGACCTACAGTTTAATGTCGGTTCCGAACCACGGCGCTACTCGGTATTTTTCACATGACCAACACTGCCAGAGGTGAAAGAAGTTGGAAAGTGACAGATAAAAATCCTAGGAGCTGGCGGGGATCGAACTCGCGACCGTTGGATTTGTAGTCTGGCACTCTACCACTGTGCAACCGAGGCGTGAAAAATAAATCCACTTGAGCTAAGATAATAATGTCGAAACATGCCTGGGTGAAAATTACAAGAATATGTTTTGCATATTGCGGAATTCTTCTTGGGACTACAGCGAATCGGCCCATAGCAAGCCACACTGTCGGACATGTCGTGAGGCGCGTAGGCAGCGTAAAGCGTTTCGACGCCGAGTAGCGACCGCCTCAACCAGGCCACGGCGCGGGCAGCACGCGGAAGATTGCGTCGCACGCGCAGTAGCTTTCACGCGACGGCTAACCGCAACTACCAACAGACGGCGAAGAACGCCCGTCACGACTCCAGCAAGGCGCCTCCACAACCTCAAGACAGGTGGAAGTCACAGGATCGACCAGCGTTACTACTGGGAGCAGTGTTGCCAACTTAGTGATTTTTCCACCATGGTGGTTGCTACCTTTCCCTTAGTGGCGAAATATGACTTCTAGTCTACGCCGGTGGATTTTCTAGTGGTTTAGAACAATTTCACTTACTGAAAATGCGATCTCAAATCACTACGCTATTTATGTTTCAAAGTACAGTACTGGCCATTAAAATTGCTACACCTAGAAGACATGCAGATGACAAAGGGGTATTCAGTGGACAAATATACTAAAGCTGACATGTGATTACAAATGCACGCAATTTGGCTGCAGAGATCCTGAGAAATCAGTACGCAGAACACCCACCTCTGCCCGTAATAACGGCCTTGATAGGCCTGGGCATTGAGTCAAACAGAGCTTTGATGGACCAGGAAGACATTAGTAGTGCTATCTTGTACCCGCAACTACAACTTGGCTACTGTACAGAGAAAAACAGGAAAAAACAATTGCTACAAGATGTTTTGTTTAACATGAGAGATGGCTGAGGTGTCATTTTGGCAATAACAAAGTTTTAATAAACACATAAGTTAAAAAATTTGTTTAGCTTTTGGAAAATAAATGCTTTGGATCCAGTCGGAAGAAACATTTCGGACACTGCACGAAGTACAACGTCAAAGACCGAGTATTAGCTTAATACCATAAAAAAAGCTTCTATTACGAAGTTGTAACTGTTCATTTAGAATAAGCCCGTCATTACGAGAAAAATGTTTAAATATTTACAATTCTTCGAGCACGTATAATCTGTGGCGTTTCTTTTCGGTATGCAAAATGTTCAGGTCATGAATGGCTTTAGGTGCGTGACCTGTAATTAGAAGGTGATCAGCAAAAGACGAATTCTGGGGCTTAGTGCCATTCCTTCTCAAAAGATGTCCTTTAAACCTGACTTTAAAAGCACGTTCCGTTTGACCCATTAGTAGGAAGAACAAGTATCACAAACAATTTTGTAAACGCCGAAATTATCTAAGGGAGAACAAATTGATTTTAAATTATGAATGAAATTTTTCATGCCCATGCAGCTTCAACACGATACCACAGTTCATCAAGAGTAGCAACTGGCGTATTGTGACGAGCCAGCTGCTCGGCCATCATTGACCATACCTTTTCAGTTGGTGAGACATCTGGAGAATGTACTGCAAAAGGCAGCAGTCGAATGTTTTCCGTATCTAGATAGGCCGTATAAGGACCTGCAACATGCTGAAATGTAGGGTTTCGCAGGGATCGAATGAAGGGTAGAGCCACGGGTCCTAACACATCTGAAATGTAACGGCCACTGTTCAAAGTGCCGTTGATGCGAACAAGGTAACCGAGACGTGTAACCAAAGGCACCCCCTACCATCACGCCTGGTGATACGCCAGTTTGGCGATGGCGAATACACGCTTCCAATGTACGTTCACCGCGATGTCGCCAAACACGGATGCGACCATCATTATGCTGTAAACAGAAACTGGATTCATCCGAAAAAATGACGTTTTGCCATTCGTGCACTCAGGTTCGTCGTTGCGTACACCATCGCATGCGCTCCTGTCTGTGATGCAGCGTCAAGATTAACCGCAGACATGGTATCCGACCTGATAGTCCATGCTGCAGCAAACGTCGTCGAACTGTTCGTGAAGATAGTTGTTTTCTTACAAACGTCCCCATCTGTTGACTCAGGTATCGAGACGTGGCTGCACGATCCGTTATAGCCATGATGATAAGATGCCTGTCATCTGGACTGCTAATAGTACGAGGCCGTTGGGATGCAGCACGGCATTCCGTATTGCCCTTCTGAACCCACCGATTCCATATTCTGCTAACAGTCATTGGATCGCGATCAACGCGAGCAGCAATGTCGCGATACGATAAATTTCAATTGCGATAGGCTACAATCCGATCTTTATCGAAGTCGGAAACGTCGTGGTAGCATTTCTCCTCCTTACACGAGGCATCGCAACAACGTCTCACCAGGAAACGTCGCTGTTTGTGTATGAGAAATCGGTTGGAAACTTTCCTCATGTCAGCACGTAGTAGGTGTCGCCACCGGCGCCAACCTTGTGTGGATGCTCTGAAAAGCTAATCATTTGCATATCACAGCATTTTCTTTTCTTCCTGTCGGTTAAATTTGCGTCTGTAGCACGTCATCTTCGTGGTGTAGCAATTTTAATAGCCAGGAGTGTATTTTACCTTTACTCGGAAGACAACAGTGATGCATTACAATATGACATCAAAGTAACTATCACACTCCACAGATTACATACGGGATTACCTGTAAAATGAACAGTATTTAGTAGCAGCTAGTTCATTTGACGTGAGAAGGTGGCTTGCGCAGGTTCAGGAAATGCAGCAACCAGTTCCAAACAATGGACGCTAACTTATTTCATTGTCGCTCCGAATAACCACTGAGCGCTTCTTGGCTCACTCAGGGTGCGTCATGTCGCACGTGCAGAAGAAGAACTCGACTGTTGTCGATCGTGGTGCGCACTGTACATTATTGTGATTCTCGGTGTATGGTATTATTTCACGACTTCATACTAGTATAACTATGCCGAAACCACAATATATGCAAAAGTTTCGGTATTCTTGGCTTCAAGACACACATTTAAAAGATTGGCTTCAGGTTATTGGAAGTACCACGGGTCAGGTAGCGAAGTGCAAATTTTTTGGTACAATTTTAGGGAGGCACTATTGAGATTTGAAGTCTCATGAGAAGCCAAAGAAGCATCTACAAAATAAAAAAGGTAAGTAATCTTTCTTTTCTCTATCCCCGTGGCCTTGCGTGATAATGTTGGCAACGGATGCTGAATCCCGGCAATGTTAATGGTGTGACAAAGCGAATATTTCGTCACGAAATCTGTTTGACGAGGGAAATTCATTCTATTGATCGGAATAGGATACATACAAGACCCTGTCAACAATAGATAGAAATGCAGATAAATTGATTCTTCTTCAGAAGACGTGTACATTTAAATAACTAACAGTTCATATAGCCTTTTTTGTATATTCTTAACCTTGAATTGCTGGTTTATTGTACATTTAATGATTGTGAATATTTTATTACTTAAGAATAAAGTAAATTAATTACTAATATAATTTAAAATACATTTAGTGGAAATTTTAGCGATTATGAGAGTAGGGTCATTTTTGTGAGTGGTTTTCTAGTGATTTTGCACTTGAACCTGGTGGGGAGCTCACTTTAACTGTTGGCAACACTGGCTGGGAACAACAGCTCTAGCTGTATCTCGTTTATTCGACGCCCGGAAGGTCTCTATCAATTGCAGGTCCCTATTTCTGTTCAACGAACAAAGCCCTAAATTCCGTGCTGAAATGCTGTGAGCTTTGCTGCTTAAAGCATTTTTCTTTCCGTAGTGTAGAACAGTGCTTTCAGAAACTCGCTGTGCTCTGGACTATAAGATATAAAACTTTTTTTCGGAATACGAGATTAAGTAAAAAATTATCCGCAATGCAGCCATAACGTTTAATGCAACACAAATATGACACGTTAAAAATTCATAACAGTGTCGCGAAGATATTTTCCAGACACATTTGCGGTTTGCTCCACACATTCCAATACAGAAGGTATTTCTCAGAGAGAGAAAATGTTTGATGCCTTTTGAATGAAACACATGACAATTTTGTAATATTCTACGATATTTTGCTACAAGAAAGTTATAGGTCGTTTTACCATCATCAGGTGCTGACTATAAAGATATAACATATAGCCGTGAAAATTTTAAAGGTCAGAGATCTTAAGTTGTGTGTAACTGATGGTGTTTAACAGCCGATGTTCAAATGTTTGTAAATCTATCGGACCAAACTGCGTGGTCATCAGTCCGTAGCTTACAAACTACTTAAACCTAGGTAAACTAACCTAAGGACAAACAAACACACCCATGCCTCAGGGAGGACTCGAACCTCCACGGCGAGCAACCGCGTGCTCCGCAGCGAGACGCTTTAGACCGCTCGGCTACTCCACCGCGGCTTAACAGCCGAATACCGGCTCGTGTTATAATAAAAATATTGTAGAGTATTACAAAATTGTCTTGACTTTCATTCAAAAGGAACGTAAATGTACTTTCGATGAAAATCTGGAGATATATCAGTGAAGATATAGTGAAATAAATATATTGCTTACCGTGAAAATACTTTCATGTAACCGCATCATTTATTATAAAGTCCATGGATACCTCTTCGTACTGAATAATGATGGTCCACTTACCTGAAAAACAAAGAAATATAGTTTAGTGAAGGCACCAACAGCGTTACACAAAATAAATTTGACAAACTTTTCGATAAGCTGCAGCACAATACAGAAGAGAAGACATTTATTATAGAGAGGTATATGAAAACGAGAGATTATATGACTAGGTTGCTGGGGTTGCCATTTCCCGTTGCGCTCACACAAATCGTCACGCGCCGCGGTGGAGTAGCCGAGCCGTCTAAAGCGTCTCGCTGCGGAGCGCGCGGTTGCTCGCCGTGGAGGTTCGGGTCCTCCCTGGTTCATGGGTGTGTGTGTTTGCCCTTAGGTTAGTTTACCTAGGTTTAAGTAGTTTGTAAGCTACGGACTGATGACCACGAAATTTGGTCCGATAGATTTACAGATATTTGAAATCGTCACGCTGTAACTGGAAATCTTTTTCGTTAGTACGAACGAGTATAATGTTCCAACCTTGTGTGAATGATCTGAAAAGCCAATCATTTTCATATCACATCATCTTCTTCCTGTCGGTTAAATTTCGCGTCTATAGCACGTCATCTTCGTGGTGTATCAATTTTAATGGCCAGGAGTGTATATGTAGGATGAGCTGGGTCGGGAACTACTGTGTATAGTTAGTTTAAGGAGTACTAATGTGGGGATGATGTCCATGATTTAATATCTAACAGTAGTTAAAGTTTCAATTCAGCTTCCATGAAAGCATAGCACTTGTTAGTTCTTTATATAATTATATATCAGAAAGCGGAAATGGAGAAGTGGAGAATGGAGACATCGCAAGAACTGCAGTGGCTTCGTTAACATATCAGTTCAAGGTTACTGATATGGCAGGACGACGGACAGTTGGCCGTCAGTGCACCTCGTTGGTAAACGTATAGTTAGGCCCTTATCTAGAGCGTGAGCCAGGGAAGCAATACATTCTGTTGCGACCAAGCAGGGCCCGTCGCGATAACCAGTAGTTAAACACGCTCGTGCCTGTCTTGGCAGTTTAGTCGTTCTACATGTTCACGGTAACTCACAACAGCTGTTGCAGCCACCGATCCTCACGCAAGTGGCTCATCACTGGCCACATGTGTCTGTTTTTGCTGCTTATTCTCTAACACACAGCTTTCTGCATTTTGTCCCCATTTAGCAGAATCACTCTGTAGAAGTCCCTTGTACTATTTTTTCCCCTTTATTGTTATTTCATCCTCAAATGTTTGTAATGGTAATGGACCAAACTGCTAGGGACATCGGTTCCGAGCCTTACAACCTACTTAAAGTAACAGCATTAAACGTAGCTGTTGTCAGAAACTATACGAGGTATTCAAATTAACAACCATAAAACCAATCATTTGCAGGTAATATTTCATTTCTCCTTACCAAGGCTTCTACACCACTATGGAAGTAATCTTCAGAATACACATTTTTTTACTATCAAAAATTGCTGGAAATGTCATGAGCTAGATGGCTCAAGTAGTGAAATCGAAAATATAAAACAAGGCTTTACATTATTAAAATGGTATGGCATCACAGTATGACACATAGGCTATAGTGTACAGTGCTTACGTAAAGTCAAGTACTGTCAAATATCTACTTTGGTATAGCTGTGACTTTAATATCACGTCTGACTGTGACGCCATACCATTCTAGTAATGTAAAGCCTGATTTTACACTTATGATTTCACTACTTGAGCAATATACCTCATGACATTCGCAGCAGTTAGTCATGTAACTCAATAAAATATGTATATCATTCCGAAGACACCGAAAGTAGTGCCGAAACCTTTGTAAGGACCAATGAAATATAACCTAAAAGCCGATTAACTGGCTGTGTGCTTGTGAATATGAATACTTAAACCAACTTACGTTAAAGACAAGACACACAACGATGCCAGAGGGAGGATTCAAACCTCCACCTTGAGCGGCCGCGCAGTTCGTACCATGGTGTCTTAGACCGCGCGGCTATTATATCCGCCCCTCATCCTGACAGTGACATGTTGTAGAGAAATGAATTTCTGCTCGTCTCCTCACTATGGACGTGTGCCGGGTATACCTTTACAATCCGCAGGCGTGTAAATATGTATATTCGTGCCCCTCCGCAAACCCACCGCCACAATTCTCCCAAGAAGGTGAAGTTCTAGAAATCTGTCGGGAAGGTGATGCTATGCTTTTTTTTTTTTTTTTTTTTTTTTAGTGGGACAGCTGCGAACCGATCTTGACCGCGGCCCTCGAACATCCGTTACCGCCGCCCTTCAGTTAGCCTACGAATTTTTTTACAGAATTCACTTTATCCGCCTCATCTTGCCCCAAGCAACTTATTCCTCAGCGTCTATTCTTTATTTTATGCTCAGAGCTGCCGGTTTCGGTCTTAGATCATTATCAAGGCAAAGCATACACTATCGTGGTACCAGACTGGGTACGCCCTGCCTTGGCTTGATAATGATCTGAGATCGAATCAGGTAGCTCTGAGCATAAATAAAGACCTGACGGTCAACCACAATGATGTTTCAGAACTGGCAGGGTTGGTTCGCCGGTGTTTTCAAGGGACCTAAGTGTTAAGTCCCACATAATCACAAATATTCTTCGTCTTTCTCGGAATGAAAAAACCACTTCGTTGTCGGCGAATTGACTACAGGGACGATGTCACTTTCTAAGTGGTGCCGTACAGTGATTTTCGAGCAAAGCGAAGGACTTGAACAGGTGAAGAAGCGTTGCCAAAATTTACGCAGGGAAACAAGGTGGAGATGGACTAACTTTGACCACTATAAGTGCTATTACATTTGAGTGTTTATGATAATTTTTCCTTTTTTGTATATCGAAGTTACCCTGGAGCAGTTTAACTTCCACATTACGCTCAATTATGTGGGCTGTCGAACTTTTTTTCGTAAAGACATGCAAGGCTTTAACTGTTACGATACCACAAGAGCCACGGTTCTCTCGCGACTAGTTCTCTTTGCTGAGCAACAGGTATGCAAAAAAAAAAATCTTTCGAAGTTACACCGTGTTGCTGTAGTTTAACAGCTGTAGACTTTTGTACAATAAATGCCGTATTTGCCAGCGTATAAGACATTTTTTTCCTACAAAAATTGGTCCATAAACTGGATGCGTCTTGTGAAATACCGGAAATAATGTTTTAAGACGGAAAATTTGCTTTAAAATTCTCCTACATTTTCGTGGTTTTTATACATAATATGCATCAAAATACCTGTCAGGAGCGTTATTATGTAGTTAAGGTTTTCTGTGTTTTGTACTGTTTTTAGTACGTAACTGAAACTGGTAACTAATAGGAAGTAGAAACTTTCGACGTAATTTCATTCATCTTAATCGATTTTTTTCGGCAATCCTGTAACAGCGTCATTCATTATTTGAATAATGAAATGCTGCTCACGTACTTCTCCATGTCTCGCCTGATGATATTTGAGAATTTATTCGTATTCTCAAGTGCAGATACGTACAAAAGTATTTTTGGTGATGTTCGTGCAGAATCTACCTCTCACAGTTGTATTTTTTAAGTTATAACACGCTGTGCCCAATACAGTGTGCCGATCAATTCACAGACGCAAACCATCCATCATTATCACAGTTTAAGGAAGATCACAAAATACCTTCATAAATATTTGCGCTTCACAATAAATTCTCAAAACGCGTCATTTTGAACATGAAAACCACCCATTCGTCGAGCTAAGTTCCCCAACTGATACTCCGAGCGATATCTGATCGGAGCAAAGCAGAGCCACCTAGGTGTCAATGTCGTAAGCCTTTACGACGCTCTCGTCAACCATAGCGTCACAGTCGGCGCGCGCTGTCAACACCATCTAGATACAAGGCCTCACAACATGCCAGTGTCACGTCACACCGATAGGCTGCCCTCGCAAGCTCACTGGCTGGCCGCTGGGGCACAGCCCACTGTCTCGTAGCGCCATCCAGTGAGCTTGCTATGACAGCATATCGGTGTGACGTGCCATGAGCTTGTTGTGAGGCCTTGTATCTGGACGGTGTTGGCACAGTAAACAGCGATAGGCGAAATATCCGTTTGCATAAGCGCAAACTGTCAAAAAACTCGACTGCGTAAAGTTTATAACACGACTTGACGGCACTGCCTTAGATAACTGATATACTTTAACAAATGTATTATAATTCCGTCTGAACTGCTGATATCGTTAGGAGAGCCAGTCGTGAAAAATTTGTATCACCTGGTATGCAAGATGTATGAGACAGGGGAAATACCCTCCGACTTCAAGAATATCGTAATTCCAATTCCAAAGAAAGCAAGTGCAGACAAGTGTGAAAATTACAGAACTATCAGTTTAATAAGTCATGGTTGCAAAATACTAACACGAATTATTTACAGACGAATGGAAAAACTTGAGGAATCCGACCTCGGGGAAGATCAGTTTGGATTTAGGAGAAATGTAGGAACACGGGAGGCAATACTCACATTACGACTTATCTTAGGAGATAGGCTAAGGAAATGGAAACCTACGACTTTAGCTTTTGTCGATTTGGAGAAAGCTTTTGATAATGTCGGCTGGAATACACTCTTCCAAATTCTGAAGGTATCAGGGGTAAAATATACGGAGCGAAGAGTTATATTCAACCTATACAAAAACCAGACAGCGATTATTAGAGTCGAAGGGCAAGAAAGGGACACAGAGGTTGGGAAGGGAGTAAGACAGCGTTGTAGCATTTCCCCAATGTTGTTCAATCTGTACACTGAGCAGGCAGTGAAGCGATGGAAGGAGAAATTTGGAGAGGGCATTAAAGTGCAGGGAGAAGAAATAAAAATGTTTAATTGTTTGTAAATCTATCGCACCAAACTGCGTGATCATCAGTCAGTAGCTTACAAACTACTTAAACCTCTGTAAACTAACCTAAGGACAAACACACACAACCATGCCCCAGGGAGGACTCGAACCTCCACGGAAGAAGAAGAAATAGCCGCGGTGGAGTAGCCGAGCGGTCTAAAGCGTCTCGCTGTGGAGAGCGCGGTTGCTCGCCGTGGAGGTTCGAGTCCTCCTGGGGCATGGGTGTGTGTGTTTGTCCTTAGGTTAGTTTACCTAGGTTTAAGTAGTTTGTAAGCTACGGACTGATGACCACGCAGTTTGGTCCGATAGATTTACAAACATTTGAAGAAGAAATAAAAACATTGCGGTTTGCCGATGACATAGAAGTTTTGTCAAAAACTGCTAAAGATCTGGAAGAGCAATAGAATGGAATGGACAATGCCTTGAAAGGAAGATATAAGATGAACATTAACAAGAGTAAAACGAAGGTAATTGAATGTAATGTCAGAAAATCAGGCGATGCTGAAGGAATTAGATTAGGTAATGAGACAATAAAAGTAGTAGATGAATTTCGTTATTTGGGTAAGTAAAGAAGATATAAAATGCAGAATGGCTTTGGGAAGAAAAGCTTTTGCAAAGAAGCGAAACTTGTTAACATATAATATTAATCTAAATGTTAGGAAGTCCTTTCTGAAAGCATTTGTCTGGAGTATTGCATTGTATGGGAGTGAAACATGGACGATAAGGAGTTCAGATAAAAAGATGATAGAAGCTTTTGAAATGTGGTGCTACAGACGAATGATGAAAATTAGATGGGTAGATCACGTAACTAATGAGAAGGTACCTAACCAAATCGGGGATAAAAGTAGTTTCTAGCACATCCTGACTAAGAGAAGGGATAGATTGGTTGGACACATTCTGAGACATCAAGGAATTGTCAACTTAGCATTATATGGAAGTGTGTGGGGTAAAAATGGTAAAGGGAGACCGAGAGACGAATACAGTAAGCAGATTCAAAAGGATGAAGAGACTTGCACAGGACAGGGTAGCGTGGAGAGCTGCATCAAACCAGTCTGCTGTCTGAAGACCAGAACAACAACAACATTATAATTATGTTACAATTGACTTATTAGGGGTCAATTTTTCTTCTTTTTTCCTAAAAAAAATAGTGTCTTAAAAGTGGGGTGCGTCTTATAAGCCGGCAAATACGGTATTTTTTTCTGAATCTGTACACGTTTGTTTTATATAATCAAACGGTACGTACTTTGTGAACATACCTCGTACATCACGAAAGATGAGCGATATTTTAAAATGTGTGCACTTGCACGATTTTTTATTTTATATTAAAACTAGCTGAAAACCCAGCATTGCCCGGGTATTTATTTATTTATTTATTCCTGCCGTTTTTCATATGTATATTCATTTGTATAAGGGCTGTATGTATGTAAAATCTCTTGGGAGTACGGTCAGTAGTAAAGAAGTAATAGATTAAAACTTGGTGTTTCCACGAACGTTACTGTTTACGTGCTCATATCTCATGAACTACGAGTCGCACTTTGATACAATTTAGATGGTACATTCAACTATACTTGGGTATACTGTCTGTAAAATTTCCTGTCGCTACAATTTGTAGTGTTCAAATTATAAATTGTAACGTCATACCGAGAGCCGTAGTTTTACTCCATAAACAGCAGAAAAGTAGTAAGCGAGAAAGTTGTTTCCTTTCATCATTTTACTATGGTTGCCAGCGAGAAAAAGTTTAATAAAGGTTTGAAATTATGTTTAAAGTTTGTTGTAAGTCGCTAAGTACTGTCATTCTCATACAGTGTATTTCGGAAGTCTCGCCGCATTATATAGCATTTCTTGCGATTTCTATTGGTTATGACGTAGTATCGTTTGAACCATGTACCGTATGTGATTGTTAATCATGCAGCAATTGTTACCTCACGGTAAGCAATGTGTGTACCAAATTTGGTTGAAATCGGTCCAATGGTTTAGGAGAAAATGAGCAGCATTGTCGCAAAATGCAGCAGTTTTTCGCGCATCTCATTGTTTATGACGTCATATCTCGTGAACTATATATCGTATGTGATTCTTACACTTACGGCGATCGTCCTCGTGGATTGAAGCTTACGTGTGCAAAATTTTATAAAGAATGCAACAAAATTGTAGATTTGTATGCAACACGTACACACATACGAACACCGCTTTATATATTAAAAAGCATGATGGTTTACGGTAAAATTAAAACTCTTGGACGCTGCCTCGTATTTCGTCCTATGGCTGTGTTGACGAGCAGACGACCGGCTGTAGCCGACTGGCTGGACTGGTTGAACAGGTGCGTACAAGGCAGCGCGGTGCGTGCGGCCTCGATGTAGTTTGCCGCATTTTTTTACTCCGGCGCAAAGTGGAGAGAACGAGCAGGCGGCGCCGGCGGTCCTGAGGCCGGTGCGCACACCGCGGCCAGTGTTTGCGCGGAGAGGGAATTTGTTTTCCAGGCGGTGGCTGCGGGCTTACGTAAGCCGTCGTTAGCGAGCGGGACCCTGGCAGCTCTGGTGGAGGTGCGAGGCACCCTGTCTGAGGGGCGCGCTGCACACCACCAACACGCACATACAAATACACTACCTGCGCCCCGCAGTTTATTTAATCTGTTGTGAGGAAAGGTTGTTATTATTATAATATTGGTATGATGTATGTTCTTTCGGACATATCCGAAAGAACAGACACCACACCAATCCTAAATAAATAACGAATTGCCGCATGTACGCTCCTGGCCATTAAAATTCCTACACCACGTAGATGACGTGCCACAGACACGAAATTTAACCGACAGGAAGAAGATGCTGTGATATGCAAATGATTAGCTTTTCAGAGCATTCACGCAAGGTTGGCGCCGGTGGCGACACCTACAACGTGCTGACACGAGGAAGGTTTCCAACCGATTTCTCATACACAAACAGCAGTTGAAAAATGTTCAAATGTTTGTATAATCTATGCGTCATCAGTCCCTAAACTTACAAACTACTTATGAACTACTTACGAACTAGGACGGCACAAATATCCATGCCCGAGGGGGGGATTCGAACCCCCGACCGTAGTGGCCGTGCAGGCCGTGACTGGAGCGCCTCAGTCCCCTCGGCCACCGCGGCCGGCACAGCAGTTCACCGGCGTTGCCTGGTGAAACGTTGTGATGCATCGTGTAAGAAGCATAAATGCGTACCGTCATCTTTTCGACTTCGATAAAGGTCGTATTGTAGCCTATCGCGATTGCTATTTATCGTATCGCGACAATGCTGCTCGCGTTGGTCGCGATCCAATGACTGTTAGCAGAATATGTAATTAGTGGGTTTAGAGGGGCAATACGGAACGCCTTGCTGGATCCCAACGGCCTCGTATCATTAGCAGTCCAGATGACAGGCATCTTATCCGCTTGGCTGTGACGGACCGCGCAGCCACGTATCGATCCCTGAGTCAACAGATGGGGACGTTTGTAAGACAACAACCATCTGCACCGACAGTACGACGACATTTGCAGCTGCATGGACTACCAGCTCAGAGATCATGGCTGCAGTTACCGTTGACGCTGCATCACAGACAGGAGCGCCTGTGATGGTGTACGCAACGACGAGCCTGGGTACACGAACCGCAAAAAGGCATTTTTTTTTTTTTTTTTTTTTTTTTTTATGAAAGTAGGTTTACAGCATCATGATGGTCGTATCTGTGTTTGGCAACATCGCGGTGAACGCGCATTGGAAGCGTGTATTCGTCATCGCCATACTGGCGTATCACCCGGCGTGATGGTATGGGGTGCCATTTGTAACACGTCTTCGTCACCTCTTTTTCGCATCGACGGCACTTTGAACAGTGGCCGTTACATTTCAGATGTGTTAGACCAGTGGATCTGCCCTTCATTCGATCCCCTCGAAACCCTACATTTTAGCAGGATAATGCACGACCGCATGTTGCAGGTCCTTTACGGGCCGGAAAATAATTGACTGCTGTCCTGGTCAGCACATTCTCCAGATCTCTCACCAACTGAAAACATCTTGTCAATAGTGGCCGAGCAATTGGTTCGTCACAATACGCCAGTCACTACTCTTGATGAACTGTGGTATCATGTTGAAGTTGCATGGGCATCTGTACCTGTACACGCCATCCAAGCTGTTTGACTCAATACCCAGGCCTATCAAGGCCGTTATTACGGCCAGAGGTAATTGTTCTGGGTACTGATTTCTCAGGATCTATGCAGCCAAATTGCGTGAAAATTTAACCACATGTCGCTTCTAGTATAATTATTTGCCCAATGAATACCCGTTTATCATCTGCATTTCTTCTTGGTGTAGAAATTTTAATGGCCAGTAGTGTAAATACACTACCTGTGTCCCGCAGTTTATTAATCTGTTGCGAGGAAAGATTAACCTCTTTTTATTATATTGGTGTGATGTATGTTCTTTCGGACATGTCCGAAAGAATAGGACACCACACCAATATATCTATATCAATAAAAATGTATTGCCGCATTGTATGAAAGTGCATCACTTGAGAATGGCTTAACCGATTTCGCTTATCTCTTCTTTGTTCTGTTCGTAGTTCTCAGGAAAAGGTTTGTATGAAAGATTTTTTTTTTTTTGAAAAATCTACTGGAAGATAGAATTTGAGAAAAACTGAAAGTATGGTTCCAACTCTTATCATTTTCTAGATTCTCCAACAAGCAGCTTATACATTGGCTACTCGCCTATCGACCAAATTCGCTGTAACGGAGCGAATAAATACGCCAAGGAGGTTAGAATAAAGGGAGATGGCTTTATGCACACAAGGTTAAAACAGCCAGACAGATTTAACAGGAAACGTTGTTGCTTTAGAAGCACCTTCGTATTATTCTGACCTCCATGGTGTTATCGGTGGTTATCTTTGGGGCGTTGAAAATATAGTGTTACAAACAGAGTGCAGATCGTGGTTTATTTTTTTTAGAACAATGCCTCCATTCCGGCTTAATATCGGTCGGCGTACGCACAACGCAATGACGATTAATAAATCGTTAGGTCAGTCGTTGGAAGTTTGTGGAATAAATCTTGAATCGCCGTGTTTTTCCCATGGGCAGTTGTAAGTGGCGTGTTCGGAAGTTTGTAAACCATCTGCACTGTTCGTTTGCTCTCTGGTCGGAAAGACAAAAAATATCGTTCATCGACTACCGTTACAATGAACGCGACACAAAAACTTTCAAAACGTTGAATTTCCATTACACTTATTGTATTTCAATTCATTGCTTACTTTCATATGAAATTTCTAACATCAAATCTAAGCATGATCATGCTACAACTATTTTGTTCTCAACTGAAAAACTCTCAAGAAGATACAAACATGTTATAAAAAGCATTTCTATTCTGCTCGCAGCGAGAGAAACATGCTAAGCTGTGGTGTAAAAAATGTGCGGTTTTCTTTTCCTTTTCCTAGTCATTTTTAACATAAAACAGAAAAGTTGTTTTGTGAATGAAATTGATTTAATTAGGGGGGGGTGATAGAGAGGAGGGGAGGAGGACATAGATATGTTGTGGGTTAAGAGGGAGTGGTGAGAAGGTGATGGAAAAAGATAGGGGGAGGAGATGGGGAACTAGAGGAGGGAGGAACGCATAGACATAGGGCGAAGAAGAGATGAGATTCAGAGGGAAGGAAGGAAGGAAGCTTAAGGTTTAACGTCCCATCGACAGCGTGGACATTAGAGGCGGAGCTAACGCTCGGATTTTCGGGGAAGGATGGGAGAGGAAATCGGCCGTGCCCTTTGAATGGAACCATCCCGGCATTTGCCTGGAGCGATTTAGGAAAATCACGGAAAACTTAAATCTGGATGGCCGGAGGTGGATTTGAACCACCATCCTCCCGAATGCGAGTTCAGTGTCTTACCATTGCGCCACCTCGCTCCCATGCACATTAGTTACTGCGAAGAGTTGTCGGGTTTGCTAGTATAATAAAAACTATTTACACGCGAAGACGGCGTTTGCTTCATCTGCTTCACAGCAGATGCGGTCATACATTCGACCTCGCACGGGAATCCGTAACGGCGAGTGTAAGAAAGCATGGACGACAGGGGCGAGCGACTTGTGGAAGTTTGAGACACATGGCAGGCGAGTATGGGTAGCCAAGTGGCTAAGGCGACAGCGGGTTCGATTCCCCGCCCGGCTCACATTTTCACTTGTCGCCATTGTTTAATTACAGTGCCGTAATGCAGCCGTTGCCAGTTCTTTCCTTCCTACTTTTTTTTCCTTCCCCTTTCATAAATAATTTGGAAAGCCATCAAAAAAAGTTCTGGGGACATAGCGGCGCGAATCAATTATGGCCCGGCAAAACACATGTCCCTCGGAACTTATTCGCCTGATTAAGGGAGAAATCTGTACGCGACCGTGTAGCAAAGAACAAAAGTGACAGGAAAGGAAGTGAATAACTGCACGACTGTTTGCGACATAGCTAGTATGGAACACATCGTATATATCGTGGAATGTATGGAGAGCGAAAAATCTATTGCAATACGTCCCTGTAAACAACGTTTCGTGATTTCTTGTTCTCCGAGAATATATGTAGACATTTCTGTCTCTCGAAACACGCGGGCAGCCAATGTTAATAGTTGCAGATAACAGTCCAACACAAGTAACCAAAAATAAGCAGCAAACAGTGTTTGAGAACCCGGAGATTATATATATATATATATATATATATATATATATATATATATATATATATATATATATTTCTTTATTGGCAATTTCACGCCCTTACGGACAGGCAACAACAGCATCGTACGCCGCTCTTCAGCCATTCGTACAGAGTTTTGCAGAATTAGTACTTAAAATGGAAAAGCAGTAAATAGATGCAGATTTTAAAACATGGAAAGGCGATAAAACGCTGAATAAAATACAATGGTGATTAAAAAACACATTCAGATATAAAACTGCCACGGTAGCTAAGCACACTGATTACTTGCCATAATACCATCTTCTGTACATCCTTCTTAACATTAGTAACATTATTGTGTTGCAGTCGGCCTGAAGATGGTCTCACAAGCAGACAAACCGGTTGCCGAAGAACAAAAATTGTGTTTTCAAAAATGTAACTGTGGTATCGCACAAGTATGAAATGCGCGCGACGTACTTACGCCGCGCGCCGCCATGCACGCACGGCGCAGCGTTCTTACGAAGTCAGCCACGAGCGCCCTCTGCTGCAACTCCGCTCGTGGCCACGATAGCTGCATCGGCCACTTGGGACTGAGATAGGAACCAGTTAACACTTGAGAATCAGATAGGCACCAGTTAAGACTTGGCTATCGGATAGGCACTAAGAATCATCAGTAGGCAGGCCTGTATCTAATCTACCTATCAGCATTCTGCAGTCAAGAATTATGTAAAAGTTAAGTATTACTAAGTCTCTAAGAAATATATATCTCGTTCTAATTTACTCTAGTCTTTCTAGTTTCTGCTGTCCCACTGGCTGGTCACCTCCGTACCGCACAAGCGTGCATCCTTTATTCCTGTGTCGGTCTCTTTCTACTCGGCCACCGACACCTACGACAACCAGCGGACGAGACACAAAAGCGGCGACGAGGCTGGGACACAAAAGTAAGCTCTTATGTGAGACAGAACACAGCGACGATGACGGAGACACTAACAAAATACATGGTGACACACTGTTCTGCATGTGCGGTGGTTCCTGAAGTTTTAAAACCGTACAACACGCTGACACAACAGAGAACACTTCGCACTGTTAAGACGCCTACACACGTTCCGATTTGTCGGGACGAATTTATCGGCGGTCCGACAAATTGTTAATGTGGAGGCGCTTCCCGACCAACTTGTGTGGTTGGTCGGGCCTGACCGGCCAACAACCGACCCCCCCCCTCCTCCCCCCCCCCCCCCACACACACACACAACTCCAACTAACTAAATGTCCGTTTGTAGCGCTACCCGACCGACTTCCTGTCTCCGATCGTCTGCTATCTGCACAGCGAACACGCGAAAACAAAAACAGCTAGACACCGGAACAGGGAGGTGCTACAATCGCTGCGTGCAGTTGGTCAGAACGTGTGTGGGCTGCTACGTTGTTGGTCAGTTGGTTGCTCCGACAATAAATCGGAACGTGTGTAGAAGCCTTTCAACACACGCACTGAAACCCTGCAGGAAATGAGGAAGGCACGGAGGGGTGAGGGGAAAGGCGGGAGACGGAAGTGCGTAAGGACTCCAAGGGATGGGAGAGGGAAAGGAGAACCAAGCGAGGTAGGGAGAGGAGGGGAGGGAGACGCTCATATACGGGGAAGGTTTAAAAGGGTGATAGGATGGATAGATGTCGGGATGGAGGGCGTTTCCAGGAAGAACCACGATAATATTTTAATCGAATACGCACTATACACCGTGAAAAATATTTTCAGGATTATGTTTTACGTTGTTACGGAGTTTAGTGATGGTTTTATCGTAAGGTAATATTTATGCACTCGTAAATCGAAGACTTGAAATAAAAAAGATTAAGTACCAAAATCATAAATGTGTGGGGGAAGTAAACGGAACTATACGAGGGTAGCAATGAGGAGAAAGGTTCGGATGACCTTGTTTCATGTGTTTACTTCAGCGCCTGTTAAGTGCATTTGGTACTACATTTACATTAGTTGCTGTACGCGCTCTTACACGTGGCAGATTGCGCTGTTTACACCTAATAGGGGCTGGCATGCAGATCCCGTTTCACTGAAAACTTAGATATTTTCTTTCTTTTCACTGTGAGCACTTAATTTTAAGTCTTCAATTTATATAACTATATCCTTCATTTGCTAAAACAAATGAAAATGAAAGCCGCGCGGGAGTAGCCGAGTGGTCTGGAGCTCCATGTTACGGATCGCGCGGCCTCCCGCGTCGGGGGTTGGAATCCTCCCTCGGGCATGGATGTGTGTGTTGTCATTAGGTTAGTTTAACTTAGTTTAAGTTTAAGTTTCTAAGACTAGGGACTGATAACCAACGTAGTTTGGTCCCATAGGATTACAAACATTTGAATATTTTGAAAATGAACGCTGCGTAAGAGCTAATTTCCATATTTGTTGTAATTAAATGTCAATGTATGCCTGATGTGGAAACAAACATAGAAACATTCGTATTTATGATATGTACGGAACGTACGTGAGCTATAGTCTCAAAATTTGTGCAACTAAGCGACAAGGACTTATGCACTATTTAAATTAACTGCCTTGAGTAACACCTGCACAGAATTGGAATGTCCCCCTCAGCGTAGAGTGTTATATGCGAAGGAGGAAACTGCATTATCAACTGGAAGTATATCTAAGAACCTGCGAAAGACTGCAATATTGTGACGGGGTGTTAGATGGTCAGTTGTATTGGGAAGTTAGGAGACTAATGACTTTTTATCAAATGTCTGAGCGTTGAATAAATAAATATGATGAGAAGGAGATTTAGGATGTTAATGAAGATGAGGAGTAGGAGGAAGTGTCCAATAACGGTTCGTGACCCAATGTGAATAATTTTCACCAGTCACGTCTAAACAAAATGTTCTTTTTTGTACAACCAATCGAGGTTTTTGTTCAACCAATCGAGGTTGTTTTGCAGCACTCATAGTCTAAATTCTTTTGTTCTTCACTCCTCTGGCAACTAATGAATATTAGCGTCAGAAATTAGCATGTTAATATCGAAGGCAAGCGGCACTTTTTGCTCGTTTTAGGAGCGTGCATTTTTTGTGGCAGTGTGATGCAAGACAACAATCCGGTACTATTCCGCAGCTCCCGTCCTTGGCTACGTTAGACGTGACGTCCATGGCGCCGTGTCAAAGATGAAGGCCTGAGCTTTCCGCGAACATTTCGTAGCTATTACACTGGAAGCCTAAGGACAGAAATCTAGACCTTCACCGGTATCTCTTGCGCCTACTTTTACGAGTTTAACAACCTTCTTTATGAAGCTGTTAAGTATCCTTCATTCATATACAACTACTAAATGTATTATTTTAAATATCATGTATCAGGTGATCTACAATCGCTACGCACTAAGAAAGAATTGATTATCATCACATTAGCATTATTACAGAACGCGCTGATGACGTTCACATATAAATTGGCTCATTCAATGAAATGGTTTCGAAAATACTTTCTTTAAATCCAATTTGAAACATTTTTTGTAATTTACATGGCCGTGATAGTCCCCTGCTGCAGACTCTGTTGGGTAAAAACCATTCTTTGGATCCATATTCACCACAATAATCCTGTTGTTTCAACGAACATTGTTCATGTTGTCATTGACAACAGGACCCTACCATCATTTTCTATAAGTACTGTTGTTGTCAACCTGTGATCTATGAAACAGCCAACTTGCTAGCTTATTCCCTGATTTCTTTACTCCGATCACACAATACACCGCCAGACCACTGCATTCCTTCTCTCTACCAAAATATCACTTTTAGCAACTGATCTTATGCAGGTAAATTTCATTTCAGGCAGAGTCTCATGTAAAACTTCTTTCTGCCACGATAGATGGATTTATTAAAGAAATGGGTAATTGGCGCAGTGTCGGGATTTTTTTTTTTATTATTTCTATTTATTTTTGTAAAAGCCCTGCACCGTCTGTCAAACCACCGATTTTGTCAAATTATAATGGTGGGTTTCCTCTCAAAAGTCTTCGTGTTTTGTCTTGGCGATTCTAGTAAATTGTGTGACTGATTGGCGCGTTGCTTTGTGATGCTTCTTATGACGAAATGGTTGGCGTTTGTATAAATTTCAAGCTTTGATTGGGATTTTTCGTATTAGCGAACACTACTCCTTTCGCTGTATCTGTAACGTAAATTGCGATCAAATTGTTTTCTTATTATGCACCTTTTCTGGGTATTTAGTATGTTTGTCCGTAACATCTGAGTACCTTAATATACCAACAAATACAAATGTCTAGGACCTGCAGAGGGTGGTGACTATATAACATTTTGCATTTTGACTAGGCACCCATGTCCGGAAACATTTCCGGTCTACGACAGGTTTAATTCAGATGATTATCTCATCCACTCCTGCTTGAGGAATGTAATTAGGTGCTCAAGAGACACCAGGTGGGATGGAGAGAGAGTACCAGAACATGGAGGTACAATGTGTGTAACGGCGTTGGTGTTCGCCACATCGAGCCGCTGTTGTAATGCATCAGTACGTTGCGGCAGCTGCCGTAGATGCTGGGTTTTTGTTGTTGTCGACTAATGTAAACCATAAGGCGCAAATTTTAATGAAAATGCGTAAGTAATAACGGAACGATTCAGTATTCTTTTCAAATTGATTGTAACAATTGTAGTGGGTCACGCCTGATTACATTCCTGAAGTAGGAGTGGATGAGATAATCATCTGAATTGAAACCGTCGTTGAACGGAAACGATACGTGTGCTGACTACTCTCTACAAGTCCTAGAAGTTTGTAACGGTACTTGCCGACCACCCTGTACAGAAAATAGCCTGGCTGGCGCTGATAAGTCAAAATCCGCATAAACCATTGTACGCTTTGCTGCAGCGCTTCACAGGGAACGGGCAAAGAATTCTTGGTGCCCGCGTAGGGCTTTCGGTGGGCTCTTCCAAAAAACTACCAAGAATTCACGAGTTTACTGACATGCTATAGACATCTCTGCTGGATGATGGTTGGTGTACTAGCTCGTGCTGCATCACGGCTCATAAGCCAGTGCTCAGTGGGAAGTGGCGCGCCGAATACCTTTCCGTTCCTAGACCTACGCCAGCTGTGGTTTTCGATGGGTTCGTGAATGTCTTCCATAAACAGGGCCGGATGCATACCTTAAAATACGCACATGGAGGACGAAAGTGTGACTGGAACGTTGATCGGTGAGTGCAGCGCGTTCAAAAATTGAGGTGTCAGTATAAACATGCAATATTACGTCTCTCCAAATCATGTCACCTGGACCACCAAAATGATCATCCTCCACAAAGTTCCTGGTTGCATTGCGTCATGCTTTGTTAAGCTAATGCTGTAAGGAGCCAAAGGGACGCGCTAGAAGGTGGCACACTAAGGACCATCGCAGATAGCAAGCTAGACTGTTAGCATGTAAGTCACAGGAAGTAAACGGTAAGATAATAGCCCTGCGAACTGCAGACGCACCTGGCCACAGTCACAAGGTAGGAGTTCCAGTTCTAAGAATGAACAGGTATCTTGCCGCAGCATCTAGACTCTGCTGTGAGGTGTCACAGTAGTACTAGCTCGCTAGGAGGCACGTACTAACGTACGCAGCAAGCTTGATGATAGCGCGGGAGATATGCAACCCCAGTGGGTTAAAAGGGCTAAAGTGACAGGGGAAATCACTGACACTGCTGGTTCTCAGAAGTAGCCATAGGGTGTGGCCAAATGACGCGAAACATTACTTCTGTTTGCACTTTCAACTTCCATCTGAACAGGCTGCTAAAACGTATGTATTTTGCACGTGTAAAATCCAGTAATCATTTTGAGTGATTCCCAGTGAAACTTTTGTATAGTATTAACTAAACAAGAAGTTCGTTACATAAGTTTCACAACTATTATTGTTCTTACTGCACAACCTACGTTTCAGGTTATAAGCCCATTTTCAAGTACATTACTAATACCAAAGATGTTATATTGAAGACCAACCTGTCAATTTCGTAATGAATCGATTCTTAGCTTCAGTTTAGAGATCATCTCTGTGACAACTTTGACACATTGTGTATGGATTACAACTTCATCATTACAGTAACTAAGACTAGCATGCATATGAATAGAGTGAAGTACAGGAATGGAAATATATTGTCTACTCATTGGTTAAAGGTTTCCTACTATATGGGCGTTGTGATGTTATGTGAAAGAGGAGAAACTTCAGTTGAGTTTTATTGTTCAACAGATGATGGCTACACCCATCAGTTAATTTCTAAGGTTTCCTGTGGGTTTCCTTTAGGTAACGTTAAGCTAATGTTTAATCCGGCTTCTTATAGTGTCGAGCATCTGTGATGTTCTGTGAGTCTGATGCAGATAGTTCTGCTGTATTGGCAGACAAGCAGGTCAGACACTCCAGGCAGATGATATAAATCCAGCTTTTGTGATGGCTCACAATATATAGGGTGTTCCACTCAACTTTTTTACCCCAGATATCTGGGG
Organism: Locusta migratoria; assembly: GCA_026315105.1. Lineage (NCBI taxonomy): Eukaryota > Metazoa > Arthropoda > Insecta > Orthoptera > Acrididae > Locusta > Locusta migratoria. The sequence goes on from CM048746.1 coordinate 545,841,065, forward strand.
CGAGAAGGCGAAGCGAAGTTGACATGCCGGCCGCGGTGGCCGAGGGGACTAAGGCGCTCCAGTCACGGTCTGCACGGCCTCTACGGTCGGGGGTTCGAATCCCCCCTCGGGCATGGATATTTGTGCCGTCCTAGTTCGTAAGTAGTTCATAAGTATTTTGTAAGTTTAGGGACTGATGACCCCGTAGTTAAGTCCCATAGACTATACAAACATTTTTGAAGTTGACGTTTGAAATACATGAAGCCCACAGCTGGCGTCTCCCAAGACTCAAGCGGGACTCACGGTTGAGTCTCGTGAAGCGCTAGCAACGCGCTTTATGTATTTCAATAGACAACTTCACTTCGAAAATTCTCCATATATAATTGACGCGTTGAGATGCAACGTTCATAACCGCGAAAGTCACTTTGAAATACCTATTGGACTTCCACAGATATCTGGGGTGAGAAAGCTGAGTCGGACACCCTGTTCAAGAGTATTAGCAGCGTGCAGAACTACAACACTAGGAGAAAGGCTGATCTTCACTCTTCAAGGCTAAATCCAACTTTGGCCCAGAAAGGGGTGAATTATGCTGCCGTGAAGGTGTTTGGTCACTTACCAAATAGCATTAGAATTCTGACAGATAGCCAACTATAAAAAGAAATTTATATACATGTGGCGTCTATTCTGAAAGAACAGACGTCACTTCTGATCCGGCAGTTGTTATTGTTTTCATATTCACAGAATAAATGACTTCAACTGCGAGTGGGCGAAGCTGAAAATGTGTACCCAGCCGGGATTTGAACCCGAGTCTTGAGCTTCCTAGGCAGTTGCGCTGACCCCTACACCACTTAGGACACAGTGATCAGCGCACCTGCAGGGACTACCTAAGCACGCCTTCCGTCAGACACAAATTTCCAGCCCTACCCTGCCCACAGTACTCAAACTCGTAGTCCCTATGCACTAATTCCCGTAAGAGTAAGGGCTTCAAACTTGCCCCAATAACGAAAGCATCATTGCACACATATGTGTGTGTCTGTGTGTGTGTGTGTGGCGTCTATTCTGAAAGAAAAGACGTCACATCTGATCCTGCAGTTGTTATGAAAAGAATAACAACTGCAGGATCAGATGTGACGTCTGTTCTTTCATTATATATATATATATATATTCTCAGCTTTGCCCATTCGCAGTTGAAGTCATATATTCTGTGAATATAAAAAGAAATTAAAAGAATTTTTGAAATGCAAGTCGTTCTAAATATTAGATGAATTTTTAGATATGAATTAGTAATTTTACGCTGTCACGTTCCATATCATTGCCAAATGTCGTATTCATGATGAACAGAGTAAGTACTAATCACGTAATCTAATCACTTTATAAACACCAACCGCGGCAAACCATCACTATTGTGCCTCTCAGTGGTATAAAAACATTGAATTTCACATTAGAAGGTAAAAACAATAAGCAGAGCCTCGTTGGCGATGGCAATTCCGTGCAGCAACACGTGTGGACTCGGCGTTTTTGTTCCAAGTGTCGACACCTTGTTGTGTGGAGTGAAGTATCGCCTAACCCAGTGTGCCGTCAGCACGGAAGAGGGAAAAAACTTTGTGCTTGCGGTAAGGGGAACCTACTAAAGTCAATTACTCGAGAAATCGACCGCTACCAACATGGACCTTATGTAACGAGCGAGATCATGAGAGAAATCAGGGCTCGTACGGAGGCATACAGACGATGCCTTTTTGGCTTCGCTCCATTTGCGAGTGGAGTAGGGATGTCGGTACCTTCCGCCATGTATCGTATGGTAAGCAGGGTGTTTCCGTAAGAACCCGAAAAAATTTAACAGCACTCCACTGAAGAATTAGGGGACATGGAGAAGCCGTAGGTATGGAGGTAAACTTGTCGACCGCTTTCTCTCACATTCCTGTTGTCAACGGCCGTGCCGAGTTCGGTACATCAGTTCCCGCCAGACCACCGAAGTTAAACACCGTCAGGCGTGGCTAGTACTTGAATGGGTAACCGTCCGCGTACGTCACGCACTTTTATCCTTTGCAGTCCCTCATCGCCAATCTTCGCAACAATGTCCTGGATTAAATTCTAAAGTTCTCCGCAGTGTCTCATGGAGTGGGAGCATGGGGCACTGCTGATGGTCATCCGCCCGTCGGATGGGGACGTTAAGCTCGGCGGCTCCCTTGGTACTTTGCGACAGGCGTAGACTATGAGTGGTGCCGGCACCAGATCTTACCCTCTCCCATCATCATGAACACTACATTATCCACGCACCCATTATAGTCACCTAAACGTAACATAGACACAGTTCTCCTACTTCGCAAAGGAAAATTGGGTGGCCGAGGGGATTGAGGCGCTCCAGTAACGGTCTGCACGGCCACTACGGTCGGGGGTTCGATTCCCCCCTCGGGCATGGATATTTGTGCCGTCCTTAGTCTTAGCTAGTTCATAAGTAGAATGAAACTTTCACTCTACAGCGGAGTGTGCGCTGATATGAAACTTCCTGGCAGATTTAATCTGCCAGGAAGTTTCATATCAGCGCACACTCCGCTGCAGAGTGAAGTTTCATTCTGGAAACATCCCTTAGGCTGTGGCTAAGCCATGTCTCCACCATATCCTTACTTCCAGGAGTGCTAGTCTTGCATGGTTCGCAGGAGAGCTTCTGTGAAGTTTGGAAAGTAGGAGGCGAGGTACTGGCGGAAGTAAAGTTGTGAGGCGGCATCCTGAGTCGTGTCGGGATAGCACAGTCGGTAGTGCGCTTGCCCGCGAAAGGCAAAGGTCCCAGGTTCGAGTCCCGGTTCCGGCACACAATTTTAATCTGCCAGGAAGTTTCATATCAGCGCACACTCCGCTGCAGAGTGAAAGTTTCATTCTGGAAACATCCCTTAGGCTGTGGCTAAGCCATGTCTCCACCATATCCTTACTTCCAGGAGTGCTAGTCTTGCATGGTTCGCAGGAGAGCTTCTGTGAAGTTTGGAAAGTAGGAGGCGAGGTACTGGCGGAAGTAAAGTTGTGAGGCGGCATCCTGAGTCGTGTCGGGATAGCACAGTCGGTAGTGCGCTTGCCCGCGAAAGGCAAAGGTCCCAGGTTCGAGTCCCGGTTCCGGCACACAATTTTAATCTGCCAGGAAGTTTCATATCAGCGCACACTCCGCTGCAGAGTGAAAGTTTCATTCTGGAAACATCCCTTAGGCTGTGGCTAAGCCATGTCTCCACCATATCCTTACTTCCAGGAGTGCTAGTCTTGCATGGTTCGCAGGAGAGCTTCTGTGAAGTTTGGAAAGTAGGAGGCGAGGTACTGGCGGAAGTAAAGTTGTGAGGCGGCATCCTGAGTCGTGTCGGGATAGCACAGTCGGTAGTGCGCTTGCCCGCGAAAGGCAAAGGTCCCAGGTTCGAGTCCCGGTTCCGGCACACAATTTTAATCTGCCAGGAAGTTTCCGTTTATAAGTAGTTTGAAAGCTTAGGGACTGATGACCCATAAGTTCTACAAACATTTGAACATTTTTTGGAAGGAAAATTGCCTGCGAACGCGAAGAATAGGAGAAAACCTTTCCAATTAGGCGACTGAACCTGCCTTAGGGGTGTCCAAGCCATTCATGCCATACGACTTTACTTAGGGTGCGTCAGACTCTTGTTCGCCGACTTCATGCTTGCATTGAGGTTGATGGCCGTCACTTTCAGCACATTTTGTAAGATACAGTGGAAATGGTACGTTCATTGTTCAGTGATGGTATTTTTAGTTAACAGTATCTAATGTACATAAATAAGTACACAGCAATGTAATTGTATTCCTGCCATCTCCTTAAGCTAGGACACCTGGTTCCCTGCTTCAGATTTTAAGTGGACCATCCTCTGTGGCCTTTTAAATTTTTGCTCCCTGTATATACAAAACGAAATATGCGCACTCGGGCTTCGAGCATGATTCCTGACTTGCCACCAATATAAAAATGTCCCCCACAAAATTTCGTCCTGCGCTTAGAGCGTCGAATTGCTCAAGAGGCTGTCCGGTGCCTCTAACTTGGACTTTCCGTAGTCTCGTTGAAAAGCGTTTCCGGGTATTGGTTTCTATGCTCATTTTGTTCCTCAAGACGCCCTTTACATCCCCTAGAAGTTTGTTGGTGTAATTGCGTAATTCTGAAACTGATGTATGGAACACAAACCCAACTCAGTCTTCGACAGCCATTTCCTGCCAGAAATGCGCGCAGGGCGAAATTTTTTGAGTGACGTCTTTTTTTTATTGTTGTCATGTGAGATATCGCGCTGCGAAACCCGAGTGCGCGAATTTCGCTTCACCGTGTATATTTAAACAAAAATATGAGCTGCTTCAAACATATGCGAGTTACTTCAGCTACAGACACTATCGTAAACTACTGCAGATGGACTGTAAAGTAATTACAAAAAACCTGTGGAATTCAAAATAAATTTGCAACTAGATGGGCAGGAGTGCAGAGGCTGGGTGTGGACTGCTTCCAAGTCAGAGCGTGAGAGGCTGGACAAGCCTGAGACGGCCATCCTCTTTACTGATTGAAATTTATTCCGTCTGATCGTTGAATTTTAAAATAGTGTATCTCTCTTACGGAGAAGGAATTGATGCAGTTTGAGCGATTGAGTGAACGTACCATACTAACGACCCAACTCGCTACACATCTTAATTTGACGTCCTTTGAATGGCAAACAAATGGTTTCACTTCAACAGGGCATATTTTTATTTTACTAAATTAATAGAAAGCGACGTTCGTGTTTGAAGGTGTTTTAAATAAAATGTTCCCTGTTCTCGCACGAAATTATATAGGTGAAACCTGAGCAATAACTTACAAATATATATGACTAACACCAAATCTCGTTCTATGGGCCGTTCTGTCCTGTGACGCCTTACATTCTTCCGCACTTACTTACGACGAATAATGTGTAAACTTGTAGCTGTCCTCGAATCAAATCTACAGATGGCCCAAGTACAGCTTGTACATGTGAGGAGCGACGCAAATGCTTTACAAATCATCACAACCGTAACAAATAACTCGCATAAGCAAGTCGACAAATTTCGACAAATCCATCACTCACCTAACGTTTCGATTATGTACTGACACAAAAGACGAAGCAATTGGAGCACGAACCAATGCGCTCACAAAAGCGAGTAATCACGTTTGCTCAATCCTTGTATACTATTGACAGCAGCGCTGGAGTGACCGAGCGGTCTAAGGCGCCTTGCTGCGGAACGCGTGATTGCTCGCCGCCGGAGGTTCGAGTCCTCCATCGGGCATGGGTATGTATGTGTTGTCCTTAGGTTAGTTAGTTCAAGTACTCTGTAAGCCTAGGGAGTAATAGCCAAGAAAGTCCCATAGATTTACAAACATTTGAACATTTGTACAACAACTCTTAATGTATGAGGAAGAGTGTAAGGCTCTACACTCAAGATACCTGTGCTAAAAGCTATGCTAAAGTGAACCTCAAGCCTTTCTTCCATGGTTACAGGAGAATTTGCGTCTTCTCACAAGTTTTGTGCGAATCACGCTTCATCCTAAAAAAAAAATGGTAAACTTTGATATTTAGTGGTCATAAATCAACGTTCAGTCACTGGCAGTACGGTTATATAACCATGACAAACACGGCACTATAATATGGAGGTAAAGAGACGAACATAACTGTAAGAAATGAGCAAAGAAACTAACAATACTTAACGTTATTGACGTACTTCAGAAGATATTTGCTTCTAGGCATACTAGTTCAAAGAACATATATTTCGTGTAGTTTAGGAGAAAGATTTACTGATTCATGTGGGTTATATAGAATCAAACTTTCTCATACACAAGAAAATGTTTAACTGTTAAAACGTACATTCCATCAAACGTATCTCAATTTTTTTATTATTTCTTTACATTTAAAGATCGCCATCTACACTATTCGTCCGCTTATTAAAAGTACTATTGTCCTATTGATACAGATTTAAAAGGGGAGCGCCATCAAGTAAAAACAGCAGATAGGATATGCCTTATTATAAAAAGAGCATCCCCCACAACCCACTCCCACTTGAATCAGATCAGTGTGATTGTGGAATGATATTTTATCGACTATGACGTGGTTTCACCTCGTACATCCACAGTTTTCACTCTTGTATCTGAGATAAGAAGTTCTATAGCCAGTCCGTATTGCTAATTCCTGTGACAGAAAGATGTGAGATGTAAATCGAAAAACACAAAACATTTATTTTGGCGGTGGGAAAACAGCACTTTGAAAACAAGGAAACAGGAAAGTTAGATGTACAATTTGTAAGAGGAAAGATTGTTGAGGACTGGAGCGGAGGTTATCAACGATTAGAGATAAGGTGATATGAGGAGGGAGTTGGAAAATATGTTTTCCCTGTCGACTGTGGGCAGAATGGGTGAATGAAAGGAAAAAAAAATAGAATGAGACGTTAAAGATAAGACATATCTTTATTTTCATAATTTACAAATACATGGAGACATTTGTCAAATCGGTAGCTAAGCTTCAAAAAGCCGCCCAGGAAAAATAAGGGCAAAGCGCACGTGCAAGGCACCGATACACTATTGGATAGAAGTTGACCATGAGTATGGCAATGACTTTCTGCTTCGGATTATGACGGAGGATGAAACTTGGGACCACCATCACACGCCCGAATCTAAGGCCGCATCCATGGAGTGGAAACATCCGTCATCACCTCTCCGAAAGAAGTTCAAAACCACTCCTTCTGCAGGTAAAGTGTTACTCACCGTTTTCTGGGACGACCAACCAAGGAGTTTTGTTGCTGGACTTTTTGGGAGGATGCAACCAATCTATGCTGCACGGTACTGTGCCTCACTGTTGAAATTGGAAGAGGTGATTCGGAAAATGCGGCCTGGCCTTCTTAGATGTGGCGTTCTGCTGTTGGATGACAACGCGAGACCACACTCGGTGACGGCAACGCAAAACCTTGGGAGCGCCTACACCATCCGCCATATAGTCCTGATCTCGCACCAAGTGACTGTCATCCGTATCAGCCTTGAAGAATACTCTCGGCGTAAGGTGTTTTGGAAGCAATGCTGACGTCAAACAAGCGGTTCGACGCTTCTTCCGTATGCTACGCCTTGATTTTTTTCCTAATAGGCTTTGTGAAGTTTAAAAAGCAGTACGATAAATGTCTCAATGTACTTAGAAATTATGCAGAAAAATAAAGATATATCTTACCTGTGTCATTTAACTTTTTTTCCTTTCTTACGCAACTCTGACCACAATCGACAGGGGAAACGTATTTTCGAACCCCCCCTCGGAAATTCAAATTTTCAAATGTTTGTAAACCTATGGGACCAAACAGCAGTGTTCATCAGTCCCTAGATTTACAAACTACTTAAGCTAACTTATGCTAACGACAACACACACACACACACACACACACACACACACACACACACACATACCCGAGGGAGGAACCGAACCTCTGACTCAGCAGCAAGACGTCTTAGAGGTCACGGCCATTCCCGTGCGCCTGTTCAAAAATGTTTGTTAAGCTTAAGGGACTTAACTGCGGGGTGACCAGTCCCTAAACTTACAAACTACTTATGAACTAGCTAATACTAAAGACGGCACAAATATCCATGCCCGAGGGGGGATTCGAACCCCCGACCGTAGTGGCCATGCAGACCGTGACTGGAGCGCCTCAGTCCCCGCGGCCACCGCGGCCGGCCCGTGCGGCTGTGATAGATTCACTGTCGAAATTCTTTTGATGAATTTCTTGATGTAATTCGCGAATTGTAGCGTTCGATGTTTAGTTGTGTTCAGACATGATATAGATAAATGATGTGAAGCAGTTCTTGTAGATCGATATTCTGGTTCTGACACATGAAAAATATCACGATATAGCAGTCTTCTAGATGATTTCAGTGATGACACTAATCTAATCATGAGCCAGTGTGAACAGAAGACCACCACCTTCGTGTTCCGCGGCTACAAGAAGATGACCTGTGAACGGTAATGGTTTTGTTTTCCTTTCGAAGTTTAATCGTTTCTTAGTGGCTCCATTAGCCGTATATGGCGCTCAGCTGTTGTCATCCTACTGATTTCTACGCTGAAGTGTAACTGACTCAGCTAGATACTGAAATTTAGTATACCTAAGACCAGTGAAATATACCAGTCCTGTGTGTTTCTTGATATGGAATCTGGTACTTTAATATGGTGTTGAGACAGTGGGGTAAATTTTTGGATGAAAATAAAAAGGTTTTACCTCAACGAAAGGCTTGCACGTTTTGAGTACTGCATTTTCTACACAAAAAATAAATAAAATAATAATAAAATAATTTTTAGCATAAAGTAACAACTACCAATAGAAAATTTGTACCCAACTGTTTGTGATATTTAATGCAAAAGAATGCTCTTTAAAAGTGTAAATTACAGGGTGAATGTTAATAAAACCGACTAACTTTGATGGAATATGGAGGAGACTTAGTAGATTAAGTTTTGCGTACGAACCAATGTTCGGATATGTCGTCCAATGATCCTGTGGACACTTATTCAACTTAGATTCAGTGAAACAAATCTCTTCTACTGCAAGCTCTTTGTTTTCCATATTTTCGAAGGAAGCACTATAGACCAAAACAACCAAACGTCGCGTTTAATAACTTATCCATACCTTAGAGCTATGAAGCCTTGAGCAGTAGAAGATGTGTTCCACAGTATCGGAGATGGAGAACAGTTCATAGCTTTGAAGGTATGCACTTTCAAGCTACATTTTTCCTTGGTTTACTCGATAATAAGTTTTACAAAATACGCAAAGCAAAGAGCTTGCGGCGGAAGATACTTCTATCACAGTTCGAACCTGAATGATGCATATAGATTCGTTTGATTACTATTGCGGACGTGAGTTGCTCTACATCCCCTGAAAGTTTGTAGATTTTGTTAATGTTCACCCTATATATCGTATCAAATATAAAAAAAGAAGAATAAGTTTACGTAGAAAAAGGAAATGCCAGAAGTGTGAGGAGAAAATACCTAATGTCAGATGAAAATTTTTGTACAATTCTTTCGGTGTGATTTTATTACAAACAGCTGTAATGTAGTAATTTCCTCTGGGTATTGCGTTAGGAACCATTATCTTTGTGATTTTCATGTTCTTTAAAGGTACCCGACTGAGTTTTCATTGGCTGGATGTTGTGAATTAAAGCGATAGTAGGAAAAAGAAGTTTATCAAGTGACTTAATATTAGATATTACGAAATTGTATTTTCGTTTCTGTGTTAATGAGATGTACTTACAACTATGCATGTGCTGCAATTTACATTTCGCGCCCCACATCAAGTATATCAGAATCCAGCGAATTAGGAGGTACTTTTTAACGCCCTTTCTTTTATGGGCAGTAAATTATTAACAGGCTCCTAAATAAATAATGCACTAAATCGCTAAAAGTAAAACTCAAGTGACTTTCAGTATCGGACTGCTTGAGCAAAAAGGGAAAATATTCAGTGACAAACAAAGTTCATCTCCATTAACATAAAAATCAACCCCCCTACCCTGCACCACGACCAGGGGTTGACTTTGAAAACTCTAAAAATTGTAACCCTATTTTTTATTGTCGATTTGGATTCTCCGTGACAAAAATTGTAACCTGTACATAAAAACATTTTTTTTCTTTTCATGACAGATGGTGCTGTATTCGACAAATTGAAAATGATAATTGTTGAAAAACGGTAAGATCTTAAACAAATACACATCAGATTAGGGAAATCAAAATACAGTTTTTGATAATACTATCATGTGACACCTCTTACATTCAATGAAGCACATAACCTGATAATACTCTCAGTCCGTGGTCAGACTGTTCATTGTACTTCAATGATTCGGACTGTGCACATCACTACGCAATTGTTCCACGGTGTTAAAGAGAGTAGATATCATTTCCTCGTACTTTGAGGCTCGTAGAAATGTTGAAGGAGCTCTTCAAAGGAATACTAATCTGTTTTCTGATTCGAATGCTCCTTCTAAACGACTTTTACGTCGTATTGTCCAACGGTTTCCTGAAACGGGAAGTATTAAACCTAGACCAAGAGCCTAGTTTATTTGTTCGAGATATAACTGTTTTTCAAGAATTTTCTTCTCGTTTTCATTTTTGTGGATTACATCGCATTCTATCAAAAAACGAAAGAAAATGTTTCATACAAAAGTTACGCATTTTATCACCTCTGGGAGTGGTGCAGGGTGTTGAGCTATGTGTATGTGTTAAGGGATGTCCCTCTTCGAGGTGCACAACTATTATTACGATATTTTAAAAATCCGATTTGTATTTTTCCAAATATTCCGAAAAATAGTTTGTATAATAACCGCGGCGGATTTGCCGTGCGCACTGGGGCGCCGTGCCGTGGTGCGCGCGGCCGTTCGCCGTCGGGGGTTCGAATCCCTCCCCGGGCATTGGTGTTTGTGTTGTCCTTACGTTAGTTTACCTTAGTTTAAGTAGTTTGTTAGCTACGGACTAATAACCACGCAGTCGAGTCCGACAGATTTACAAACATTTGAACCAGTATAACAAGACGTTCCTCTCATTAAATACTAATATAACAAGGTCATCAAACTGGAAGCCGTGTATGCCTTGTCCATCACCAACCGAAGATTAAAAATAAATAAATAAAAATAAAAAAATATGAAGGAAAATATTTGGCCTCAGATTCCATAACAATCACGTAATGCACACAAGAAATGAAACCTTTTGACAAACGGTCGAAACACGTCCAGACTTATTAGAGAAAGAATAATTTATTTTTATGGCCACATCCTCAGAATGAAACCAAATAGATTAACTAAAAATATTTTCGACTTCTTCAGCAACAGAAACACTAAACCAAATTGGTTTAAAGAAACGAAGAAAGATCTGAAAGAACTTGAAGTCGCTGTGTAATAGCCGAGCGCTCTAAGGCGCCTCGCCGCGGAGTGCGCGGTTGCTCGCCGTCGGAAGTTCGAGTCCTTTCTGGTGTGTGTGTGTGTGTGTGTGTGTGTGTGTGTGTTGTCCTTAGGTTAGTTTCAAAAATGTTCGAATGTTTGTAAATCTTATGGGACTCAACTACGGGGTCATCAGTCCCTAAACTTACAAACTACTTATGAACTATTTACGAACTAGGACGGCACAAATATCCATGCCCGAGGGGGATTCGAACCCCCGACCGTAGTGGTCGTGCAGACCGTGACTGAAGCTCCTCAGTCCCCTCGGCCACCGCGGCCGGCTTAGGTTAGTTTACCTAGGTTTAAGTAGTTTGTAAGCTACGGACTGATGACCACGCAGTTAGTTCCGATAGATTTACAAACATTTAAACATTTGAAAGAACTTGAAATCGCAAAAATTATGCTCATAGACAAAGCTGTAAGGCATTTAACTAAAGACAGAAGAGAAAGCTTCGTAGCCAAGTTCAAAACCAAACGAGAGGTCAATATCTCTGAAGAAGTAAGGAAAGTAAGATCGGAAAGAATGAAACAATACTGGGCAAATAAGCACGTAACATAAAAAAGTGATTGATTTTACATACCCCAAAGTAGAATGAAAATAAAAAAGAAGAAGAGGACATACAACGTGGAAGTGTTAACGAAGCCTCGAAACCCAGTGAATATTGTCATTAATGACAAATATATTTTTATTTTTTATTTAGAGGCAAAGAACTGAACAAGACGGATGCGAAGTGATGGAGTGACACGGCAATGACATCGACTCACTCTGACGCAGCAGCCTGTTGTGTCTTTCGCCGTCCTTAACCGTGCGCAACAAAAGTTGCGTCGGTCACGGCTGTGAAAAAGGACCATGTGAACCTGCGTCTAATCAAGGCTCGACGTCGTTTGCAACAACAGCCAATCAGCTCCCGACGAAGCCCCGCAATTGTCGTCGCTGCCTGCTGTTCGTCTTTTGTTTGTCCTCGCCCCCGCCCCCCAGCCACCTTACGTCTCGGGAAGAGGCAAACAGCAATCAACGCGTGATCCGCCATCAAAAGCTTTCCCATTAGGAGACCCACGCAACAGTATTTCGAGGCGAGGATGAATGCAAAATTCGCGGTTCGCGTTGTCTGACGTGACGAGATGGGATTGCGTCGCGTTCGTGCTACTTACGCTTTTTGGCGGTTACGTTAGGAAGACACATCTGATACAGTTAGCTAAATATTTCTTCATTGTTCTTCATACTGTTAACAGAAAATAGAAAGATAATTTCCCATTTAAACTTTGATTTCTGATTTTTGCCCACATTTGTTTGTAAATCTAAACTACGTCGGTCATTAGTCTCTAGGCTTACAAACTAGTTAGACTAACTTAAAGTAACTTATGCTAAGGACAACACATACACACATGATCGAGGGAGGACTCGAACCCCCGACGGTGACCGACCGCGTGCACCGCAGCTGGGCGCCTTAGTGCGCTCGGCTGTTCTGCCGCGGCTCTGCCTACGTACCTCACTATCCATTATTTCCGAGAACATGAAATGTCAAATGCACCTCACGATCCTGCTCATGTTTTTTCTCCCGTACTTTCATTGGCAGTGCAGTCACAATGGTGTAATGGTTTTTGGCCGTCAGACTACGATTTATTAAGCGATAGGAGACCGCCTCGACTACGCACGTTCTGCCAATGAATCCTTCACATAAACTATGGTGACGTCTAGTACCAACATGCTGCATTTCATTAGCTCAATTATTTCAAAAGTCCTTTTCGACTTGGACGGCATTTTCTGTTGCTGGGTGTAGTTTTATGTGAACAACATTCGCACTCAAACTGATCTTCCAGTCACCTTTAGAGGAACTAATTCTCTCGTGTGGCACTGTCTTTTTGGTATATAAAGATTGATCGAGCTCTGTAGATATATATGGTCTCTCGGACGCATAGGATACCGTGCTCACGGGTGCGGTTGCTTTAGGGGGATGCTTGTCCACTGTTGGTCGAGCTGATCTGTACGAGTTTCCGAGAGTAACTCGGGCGTCCGATCCTTGATTGTCGGGAGTGTACTCGTGCTCTCCCGATAATTTGTAGTCTGGGGCAACGTCCCTGAGATAAATTAAATTAGTCCCAATCCCCCGGTTCCGACCAAGGTTTTCGGGAGGTTTTCCTTGGTTGTAAGGCGTGTGCCGGAACTGGTAAGCCCCTCTCACTTATTCCCAATTGGGATCCCCCCCTTTGGCCCACTATCAGCTTGTCTGATAATTGGCTGAATAGAACCGCGACTATCTATGGGCCGGATCTCTCCTCGGAGTGGAGACTGAAAAGTTGTTAATAAGTTGTTCTAGAAATATTGTCACGACGCAGAGGATACCACGCTCCCGTGTGCGGTTCCTCCTGGGAGACGCTTGTCCACTGTTGATTGAGCTGATCTCTACGAGTGTACGAGAGTAACTCAGGCGTCCGATCTTTGATTGTCGTGAGTGCATTCGTGCTCTCCCGATAATCCACTGTTAGTCTGGGGCAACGTCCCAGAGATAAATGAAATTGGTCCCAATACCCTGGTTCCGACCAAGGTTTTCGGGAGTTTTTCCTTGGTTGTATGGTGTATGCCGGAACTGGTAAGCCCCACTTATCACCAACTGGGATCACCCTTTGCCCCACTATCAGCTTGTCTGATAATTGGCCGAATAGAACCGCGACTCTTAATGGCCCACTGCACTCCTCGGAGTGGAAATTGAAAAGGATAAGTTTTTATTTTTTTTATTTATTCATTTATTTATTGTAAAAATATCTGCGTAGATATTACATTACTCCGAGCCGCAGTGGAGTGGCCGAGCGGTCTAAGACGCCTCGCTGCGGAGGTTCGAGTCCTCCCTCGGGCAAGGGTGTGTGTGTGTGTGTGTGTGTGTGTGTGTGTGTGTGTGTGTGTTTGTCAGGTTAGTTTAAGTAGTTTGTAAGCCAGGGGACTGAGTAGTTAAGTCCCATATATTTACAAACATCTGAACATTTTGAATATTTAATTACTGAACTCTGATTCCATTATGGACTGATATCGATGAACGACATCAGTATGACGTTTGATGTGTATGATGTGCCTCCCTCTCCCTACATGTAACATTACACTCTTTTACTCGTTATGCCATGCAAGCAAACAGCGCCCTAACGTCATGTTGGGATTTCCTGGCGTACCTGTAAAACGTGCCGAACCAGTTTGTGCAGACTGCTGCCGTGGAGTTGATATAAAAGTACCGTGTTCTCGCCGCAATTCAGCTACAACTACGAGGCAGCTCTGTCAGGGATCCGGTACATTTCTCAACACGAAACGAAAAAATTAAAACACTTGCAGTCCTCTCATTATTTACACAGAAAGTCCATACGCTACCTTCAAGTCACTGCAGTTTTTTTCTACATATAAATTTTCTAAACCACCTCCATATTAAAGCGAACAAAGCAAAGCTATTGGTTTTTAGGCTTAGATACACAGGAAGGCACCAAATTCACCTTATAGATTAACAAACCAGGTTTTAAAGTTTAAACTGTAAGATATATCCATAGGAAGATATAGACCCTAACTATAACGTATTGCTTATGAACTGTACATTAAACCTTAGGAAACTGGAAAGCCGGCCGCGGTGGCCGAGGGGACTGAGGTCTGAACGGCCACTACGGTCGGGGGTTCGAATCCCCCTCGGGCATGGATATTTGTGCCGTCCTTAGTCTTAGTTAGTTCGTAAGTTTAGGGACTGATGACCCCGTAGTTAAGTCCCATAAGCTATACAAACATTTGAAACATTGAAACTGGAAAATGGTAGAAAATTAAAGAGATGGACTTTGGATATATTGAAGGAACACCTATATTGAAGGAACCTGAGATTGTTGAGACTTTCAGAGGGAGCATTAGACAATGATTAATAAAAACAGGGGGAGGTATAGTAAGAAGCCGCAGAGGATCATGTAGGTAAAAGAACAAGTCCTAATGCAAATCCTCGGATCACACAAGAGGTATCGAACTGATGAAAGGAGATAATACAAAAAATGCAGCAAATTAAGCAGGCAAAAGGGAGTACAGACGACTGAAAAATGAGGCTGACTGGAAGTGCAGGATGGCTAAGCAGGAGTGTCTAGGGAACAAATGCAAGTACGTAGAAGAATGTATAACTAAGAGTTAGATACAGCCTACAGGAAAATAGACGTTTGGAACAGTAGGAAGGAAAGAAAAAAGCTTAGGGTTTAACATCCCGTAGAAAACTTGGTCATTAGAGACGGAGCTAACGCTCGGAGTTTTGGGTAAGGATGGGGAAGAGAATCGGCCGTCCCATTTGAAAGGAACCATCCCACCACTAGCCTGGAGTGATTTAGGAAAATCACGGAAAACATAAATCTGGATGGCCGTAGATCGTTTTGAACCATCATTCCCCGAATGGGAGTCCAGTGCGTTACCACTGCGCCACCTCGCTCGGTTTCGGAACAGTAAAAACAGCTGCATCAATATGAAAATCTCAGATAGAAGGCCATTACTAAGCACAGAAGGGAAAGGTGAAAGATGGAAGGAATATATTGAGGGCCTATACAACGGAAATGAACGCAGTACTGTAGAAAGGGAAGAGAAAGTAGACGAAGACGACGATATAGGAGATACGATATTGAGAGAAGAAACAAAGACGCTGGAGTAGATGATATTCCCTCCGAAAGAGGGACAGGCAGACATAAAGGAACTGTTCCGCCCTGTGTGTAAAATGTATGAGACATGAGAAAGACCTTCATACTTCAAGAAGAACTAAATAATTCAAATTCCAAAGAAAGCAAATGTCGACAAATGTAAAAGTTATAGAACTATCAATTTAATAACTTATGGTTGAAAACACTAACACGAATTGTTTATAGAAGAATGTAAAAGTGGTAGAATCAGACCTCGGAGAAGATCAGTTTGGATTTAGGAGAAATGTAGGAGCACGCGAGACTATACATTACATTTTAGAAGGTAGGTTAACCCAGGTAGTGCTGACGTCCTTCCAGAAGGACGAGAACGGCAGCTTACTTTTTCATTCTTGTACGTAGGAATTCTAGTACAGTGTCATATTTTATTTCTTCGAATCACCTGCTATCATTCCAGATCAATTTAAGCTTGTATTGTCGATTGCAAAGTGGTTGGATACAGCGGCAAAGTAGAGGATCATACAGAAGATACTGAAGACTTCCTCGTAGTTGGGTTTCTATTTCTTGAACTTTCTTCATTTTTTGAGACATTTATATGTCTGTATTTAATCTTAAATACTGTTTTAATAATAATGATTCATCAGATTAAAATTGTAAAACATTTATTTGACGTCATTCCAGAAAGAAGGGCAGTATTGCAAAACTAATGCCGTGATCGTGGAAAAAATCACTTATAATGATCTTGTGCACTCATAAGAAGGTAATTAAATAGCTTCTGAGAAAAAATTAAAGCAAAAATAATTCCGTGTTATCTAGGTTAAGGAAAGGCACACTTGCGGTTTTAGCTTCCGTAGACTTGGAGAAAGTTTTAGACACTGTTGACTAGAATACACTCTTTCTAATTCCGAATGTAGCAGGTGTAAAATACAGGAAACGGCATGTTATTTAGAACTTGCACAGACAGCAGTTATAGGAGCTGAAGGGTATGGAACGGTGTAAGACAGCGCGAAACGCGCTATTGGAGAATAAAATATTGCAACAGAGACTGAGCATTTTTTAATTATAAGAAAATGTCTAATATTGTGTCGAGTAACTTGCTTGCAAGAAAATGTATAATATTGCATCTACTGTGTGTATCGATGTGTGTACATAAATCTGTGAAGTTGTGAAGTTTTATCTTTGGCAAAGATTACGTATCGCAGAGCATTGTAGCTCGTGCGGAGAGACAGAGAGTCACACTTGTGGTTCAGCTCGCTTAGAGAGCAGTTGTGTATGTGGCTCCGATGTAGAGCAGAGGCTTCAGTGCCAGCAAGTTGGTTTGATTGTATTTGGAATACATTGCATTTCATATAATTGTGAAAAAGGTTGTACCACCTCTGGCATGAAGGTAATAGCATTTCATGTAATTATGAAACGGTTGTATCATTTAGGTAATGTAATGGTG
Source organism: Locusta migratoria (assembly GCA_026315105.1). Classification (NCBI taxonomy): domain Eukaryota; kingdom Metazoa; phylum Arthropoda; class Insecta; order Orthoptera; family Acrididae; genus Locusta; species Locusta migratoria. Next base: position 545,858,035 of record CM048746.1, read on the forward strand.
ATTATTAATGAGAAGTAACAAAGTTGACGTTTCTTTCCGGCTTCATTTACGTAGTTAGAAGATTAACCTAATTCCTTTATTTGATAATTAGTTATCTGTGGATTCAAAGTGCAGTATTGATTTTGGTAATCTTGTTGAACATATTTCTTTATTGGTAACGTAGTAAATGATGGTTATGCAACATTGCAGTTAATTGAGTATGAGCCGGCCGCGGTGGCCGAGGGGACTGAGGCGCTCCAGTCAGGGTCTGCACGGCCAATACAGTCGGGGGTTCGAATCCCCCCCCTCGGGCATGGATATTTGTGCCATCCTTAGTATTAGCTAGTACATAAGTAGTTTGTAAGTTTAGGGACTGATGACCCCGTAGTTAAGTCCATAAGCTTAACAAACATTTGAACATTTTGAGTATGATACTGAGTTCTGATAATCAGCTATTGATCTGCATAAAATTCCCGTAGTCGAACATTAAGAAAGTGGTTTCTGTTTTTAATACCTTTCTCGCAGTCAAATGTTTTCAGTATTGTCAGTGTATGTTTCATGCAGGTTACATGTCACAGTTGCTTTGTTAAAAGATCCGTTGCGCACGTAATCAGTTTAATGCACTGTTTCTCATTAAACAGTGCAAACATCGATATCAATAATTAAACCAAAATACTGTGTTAATGACCAATGTACGTGTTCAGTTAAATTTTGAAGAAGTTATTTGATGACTTACTGATCTTGACTATTAAACATCAAAATATGACAACTACGTGGACTGCAAGTAATATCAAATTAGGTTTTGAATGAGTAACTTTATTTTAAAGTACTTTTTGTTGTCTGATTAAACGATAGATTCAACTTTAAACTTCACGTACGCCTTTTACATGGTACGCTAAGATCAGAGCGAGTGTCCACGGTAGCCAGTAGCGTATTTTTGTTTTCTCGACCCACACGTGTCTTAGCAGCTGTGTCGGAGGGCACTCACACGTCGCGCCAGTGACGTCACTCTGACAAACTGCAACCGCAACAGCAGGTACGGTTCTCCGGGAAAGCACAGCGCTAGCCGTGACTCATGCGCTGGCCGCAAGCCGCCATGACTGCGGCGGTCATCTGCATACGAGGATGCCACCGAGCTAAAAGTAACCTACCGGTTTCTGTAGTGGCCGGTCTCTCACTACGATACGCAGAATGCCGCTATGTTTGATGACACAACGGACAGCCTTGCGTCTCAGTCTATACCATTTCTCATTTCCCTGTTGGACTGCTTTCACCTCAGACTCTTGGCTGTTTACTGTAAACAGAAATTCGTGTTTTTCTACCGCTTTCTTGACTGAATGCCTACGAAGTAGCTGCGAAAGTCCTAAACAGCTCACTGTATTTCTAACGCCATGCTAAATTGAGCTGTTCGAACAACTTGCTTCAGCTGCTGGAAAATGGGTTAAGGGAATAATCTTTCACAGTGAATCTTGAGTTATAAAACACCATGGTATTGACAACACCGCCCCAGTCCTAACCCTGTGGAAACTAACTGGGCCGGCCGCGGTGGCCAAGCGGTCTGCGGCGCGCCAGTCACGGTCTGCACGGCCACTACGGTCGGGGGTTCGAATCCCCCCTCGGGCATGGATATTTGTGCCGTCCTTAGTATTAGCTAGTTCATAAGTAGTTTATAAGTTTAGGGACTGATGACCCCGCAGTTAAGTCCCTTAAGCTTAACAAACATTTGAACATTTTGAACAAATTGTGAATCTTTTTCCCCTCATCAAATGACTAATATATCGAATCAGAAAGCCTGGATCGCAAAAGGAACGTTTACAAATATTTTATGAGCACTTTTAGAAGCCGCGGTGGGGTAGCCGAGCGGTCTAAAGCGTCTCGCTGCGGAGCGCGCGATGCTCGCCGAGGAGGTTCGAGTCCTCCCTGGGGCATGGGTGTGTGTGTTGTCCTTAGGTTAGTTTACCTAGGTTTAAGTAGTTTGTAAGCTACGGATTGGTGACCACGCAGTTTGTTCCGATAGATTTCAAATATTTGAACATTTTGAACACTTTTAGAAGCATAAAGGTTACAAATTATTTATCAGTTTTGGCAATGCTATGTTGCCATTATCAAATACGGATGATCTCATACTTTATTGAAAATGTTCAAATGTTTCTAATCTAAAGGACTTAACTACAGTGGTCATCAGACCCTACCTAGGCTTACAAACTACTTACACTAACATAAAGTAACTTATTCTAAGGACAACACAAACATCCATGCCCGAGGGAGGACTCGAACCCCCGACGGCGAACGACCACGCGCACCGCAGCTGGGCGCCTTAGGGTGCACGGCTATTCTGTCGCGGCTACTTGATTGATAAAACAAATTTTGAAAGACCAGATGACGGAACCTGCGAATTATAAACTGTTATGAAAATGCACAGATTTGTAAGTTACGTAACCCAGAACATTCTATCAGGATACTTTGAGCAATTGATGACTGTTCTACCACTGAAGTGGGCATGTGCTAATGCCCAAATATGTGACGTCATGTGTTCGTACACTTGCTTCTTCCTCAATGGCAATTTTACCTTTTGAAAGCAATATGTCCAGTTGACCATCACTTATAGCTACATACTGTGATACAACATATCTTTAAACTAAGATCTACATCCTCGTTAAAATATTGGTTTATAACACTTGTATTACCTGAAGCAACTACTCTGCTGAATACTGTTACTCAAATGTAAGTTTATTGAGTTAAAATTTTTTTTAACATTGACATAGATCCTAGTCTAAGGTTGTTTTATCACAGTCGAAGCTATGTTGCTATAAATGATGGTCAGTTGTCCAGATTATCAAATGCATTTAGATGCAATACGTATAAATGTAAAACTATCATTGAAGAAAAAGCAAGTCTACGAACACATATCGTCGTATGTGTCCATCTTGGCACTAGCACATGCCCACTTCAAACAGTCATAGAACAGCCATCAACTTATCAAGATGTCTTTATAGATAGTTGCGTAATTTCCAAATCTGTGCATTTTCATATCAATTTATAATTTGCAGGTTCGGTCCTTTCAATTTTCAAAATCTGTTTGATCAGTAGTCTGACATCTTCTGCATTTGATGAAGGTAACATATCATTGCCGAAACTTGTCATAAATTTGTAACCTTTATGCTTCTCAAACTGGTCATAAAATAAGTTTGTAACCGTTCAATTGCGATCCAAGCTTTCTGGCTACATATATTGCTGTAAGTTGATGCATAGAGCCTTTACGATCGCTCTCCTCGCCGACAATGTCGGCTAATAATTGAAGACTACACGGAAAGAAGGGGTTAAGTCCAAATTTCACGAAAATGAGTTACTGGTTTCCTTATGAAGTTCATCAGATGTACTTTCAGTTGGGTGAACTTAAATGAATGTAATGAGTTTAGTCACTGAGTTATAGCGAGATCAAAATATGGTATTCCCCGGGAAAACGGGCCAAGTCCATCCGATCGAAAGAAAGGGTGAAGTCCAGCCGGTATCGATTTCTCAGCAGTCAGCTGTATTTTTTTCCTACTGTTACGGAAGTATCATTGTTGACATCGTTAAATGCAATGTCATTGTTGATTTTCATATGTATTGTCGAAGCAAACACAGCAGATTTCAGATTAGCTTCTTTGCTTTAAGCTGTGGCTGTGGTGTCGCACAAGTCCAAAGTGCGCGCCACCTACTTTCGCCGCGCGCCGCCATGCACGCACGGCGCGGCGTTCTTACTACGGCAGCCAAGAGCGCCCTCTGCTGCAACTCCGCTCGTGGCCACGACTGCTGCACCGGCCACTTGGCAATCAGATAGGCACCAGTTAAGACTTGGCTATCGGATAGGCACTAGGAATCATCAGTAGGCAGGCCTCTATCTAATCTATGTATCAGCATTCTGCAGTCAAGAACTACGTAAAAGTTAAGTAATACTAAGTCTCTATGAAATATATATCTCGTTCTAATTTACTCTAGTGTTTCTAGTTTCTGCTGTCCCACTGGCGGGTCACCTCCGTACCTGCACACGCGTGCATCCTTTATTTCTGTGTCGGTCTCTTTCTGCTCGGCCACCGACACCTAAGACAAAGACACAAAAGCGGCGATGAGGCTGGGACACAAGAGTGACAGAACCAAATATCGTGTCGTGATGTATGCAAAACACAGAGTAGCCTTGACATTCACTTGTGTAGTGGGGTGTAGTAGATTGAATTTCGTGTGATATCCAACTGAGGACGGTGTTTCAACTGGCGATGGAAGATCCAGATTCAAGCTGCAGTGGTAAGTCTAGAAAAAGACAGAGCTTTGGTAGACTGAAGTATCTAAAAAGCTAAGAGCAATGTCACATGAAATAGGGGAGCGTTGTAACTGCAAGAAGAATTGTACTGATTTGGTAACTAATACAGAGAAATCTACATTAATATCTAAATTGAATTTGCTGAAGGACTGGAATGAGCAAAGTTGTCACCTGACAAGACTTATTTCTGTTGACAGTGTACAACGGCGTAGGCCTCACAGAGATAAGGCAGTAGCTACTTTCCGTGATTATACATTTCATTACAAGGTCAGAATAACGAGAAACAATACTGCGTCAGAAGTGCCTATTTGCCAAAAGGCCTTTATATCACTGCATGGTATTTCAAAGAAAAGATTAGAAACTATCAGGAATTCCTTAAAAAATGGAGTTTTTTTTAAAATATTGTTTTATACTTTCAGGGAATACTAAAGAAAGGTTGTAGAATGTAGTGTATAAATTACAGACGCGTATGTCAATAACGACTGAAACTGTAATGCTTTAAACTATGAAAGTACTCTCCTGAAAAGTCTGTAAAATGGACTTAACTCCCTCTTTCCGTGTAGTCTTCAATTGTTAAGGCGATGAATTTGTTTCCTAATCGATGTTTGCGTGCGTTATATCATTGTTGTTCCAAGTAATCAGTGTTCGGGACAAAGAGAAGTGCCTCACCATGCTCTAGAGTTGTTGACACCTCACTCGGGCCTGCACTGCACCACCGCTCATGTTATAGCAGAGGCCGGGAAGAGGAAGAACTGGACAGGTGGGAGAGGGAAGCAGGCAGAGCGAGCACGGGGAAGAACAGTGGAGGGCAGGAGGCGGCCATCGGCGGCCGAGGCTCGCTTAACTGCTCGTGGCGCGTGAGCTGATTCCCAACTGGCGGTCGCGGGCTGCAGGACTCGCCCAGCCAGACTGCCAGGTGACGCCACGCTCCCAGTGACTGAGCGAGCGCTCTTTTTCCTATTTTGGGATAAACGTTGTAGTAGTAGTTGTGGTGGTGGTCTTCAGTCCGGAGACAGGTTTGATGCAGCTCTCCACCCTACACTATCCTGTGCAAGCCTCTTCATCTCCTCATAAGGACGGGACCCTACATCTATTTGAATCTGCTTACTGTATCCATCTCTTGGTCTCCCTCTGCGGTTTTAACCCACCCACTTCCCTCCAATTCTAAATTCACAATTTCTTGATGTCTAAGAATGTGTCCTACAAATCGATCTCTTCTTTTGGTCAAGGTATGCCAGAAATTCCTTTTCTCCCCAATTCAGTACGCGATCCACCCACCTAATCTTCTGTAGCACCACATTTAAAAAGCCTCTATCCTCTTCCTGTCATGCACTCCCGAAGGATTATGGAATATTATCTCAGCTTATCACGTGTAACTTTAGCCACGCCCCCTTTTTACAATACACTAGTTGGAACACCCGGGATCGCCCGGGTGTTTATTCCAGTCTTAAATTAGTCCATCTCTCCTTCCCTCTTCTATGTCTAGCTTCCGTTTCCTTCCTTCTCCCTCTCTCTCTCTCTCTCTCTCTCTCTCTCTCTCTCTCTCTCTTTGTTTAACTCATCTAACTCCTCCTACCACTCTTTCTGCCCGTCTCCACCTACCCCTTTTTCTCTTCCCGTCAACGCCTCATCTCTCTCTCTCCCCTCAGTCCCTTTCCCCCTCCATCTGTGAATCTCTCTGAACCTTTATGCTGAATTAATGTCTACGTTTAAGGTATACACCGCCATGCAGTCTTAGGCAAACGGTTATATTTCTCTTGTTTTGAACGTGAAGTGTGCAAAATTTCATAAAGATCATAATAAAACCGTAGATTTTGTCAAAGTTTATAGATAAAATGCCATTTACCAAGCATCATACAAAATTTTACGTAGATAGTGACTTTCCATTATTTTTTTTTTTTTTTTTTTTTTTTTTTTTTTGGGGGGGGGGTGGTATTAAGTGTGCAAAGTTTCATTGCAATCGCATGAAGGGAACGGCATCGCTTAAAATACGAACAAACAAACATTTTTCACTTAAAATTTTCAGGCTCGTAGGCCGTGGTCGATGGATAAAACTCTCCCCTAACGTTTCGTCTTCAGCTGCGGAAGACATCTTCGGAGGCTAAGTGGCAACTGCAATGGGGCCTCGAGGGAGCGCCGCATATATAGGCAGTGTAGGGGGCGCCACAGTATATCACGTGACGTCGGCTAAGCAACTATCTGTGGTAATGCCAACCTTATTAATAGAAGAAGATCGATTGTCAACGTGCTTGTTCAGCTTTGAATTCCAAATCTTGTGTAATTTAACACCTTCCTCCTTTCTATTGAAACTATTACGATGTTTGTAAATTTCAATGGCTTCTCTGTATGTACGAGCATAATAGTGACACTGCCTATATATGCGGCGCTCCCTCGAAGCCCCATCGCAGTTGCCACTCAGCCTCCGAAGATATCTTCCGCATCTGAAGACGAAACGTTAGGGCAAAGTTTTATCCATCGACAACGGTCTACCAGCCCGGAAAATTTAAGTGAAATTGACGCCGGCCGTGAAAGCCTACATTGTATGATTAAACAAACATTCGTTTTTTATGTATTAGGTATGTCGCTCTCAGACGTCCGACCGTCAGATGGCAAGACTCGACGCAGGAGCGGCTCATCCGAAGATGTCCAGCGCAGTTTTGGCCGAAACGTTGGGAGCTGAAGAGATTCGTGGCCGATCCCCCGGAAGGTTTGCTACCAGCAATAATAATATAATAATAACAGCCTGTAGCTGAATGGCCTTCTGCAAGTCTTTTGAACTGGTGCTACCTCGGCGACTTAGGTGACCATATTGCATCCCAGTTATCTAACTTTTGAAACTATCTACAGTTCAATATCGAACAGTACGTCTTTTCTTGGCGACTATCCACATTGTAAAGGGATAACAGCTAAATCATAGACTAACATTTCAATGGCACGACTCGGATTTGATCCCCGACGTACGAGCTTCCAATGACGTTCTTTACCGCTAGGTCACACGATATAACGCGGAAACGCAGATAACTGGCTTTTCAAAGCGATCGAACTATTAAAAATGCAGGAAAGGAATCAAATTTGTAATCAGTAGGGAATCACCATTTACATTTACGCTTTCACGGGACTTCCGTAGTCTTTATTTCTCTAGAGATTCTATACGAAGGACTGGTTTGAACGGAGGCCGTTATTTATGAAAAAAGAAAACCAGGAGACTGATTACAGCCCGTAATTATAGTTTTATGTGCCGTTAATTACAGTCGGTAATTAAGATACACCATTGGAAATAGGATATTATTCAAGTACGCATTGCTTAAAAGATGCAGTTTTCATCATAAAATTTTCAGGCAGAACGTGAAGCAGTATCATAACAATAACGGCGTTTCATATTCAGGACTCTATAGACACCAGTTCGTATTCTGGATTCGTTTGTTACATAATAAGCTACGACGCAAATTTTCCATTGGAATGGCAGCCGATCCTCGAGATAATGAGCATGCAGCGATACAGACGGACGCTTTTGTGGGAGAATTCCGTTGTAATTAACCTTTGCCATCCTCCGTTCGCAGATAATGTAGTTATATTCTCAAGCTTAATGGTTTCCAGTTCTCATTGGAACCACCTTGAGTACCGCAGCATCTACGTCACGCTGTATAATAGTCCTATACAGTCCGTTAACTTCCGAAACCACCATTTCCACTGGTTCCTATGCAAAGATATGTCGGAACACAACTATAACTGATGCCTGTTCGTGAATTCATGCGCAGTAACTATTATTTCACACTCTGAGTTCAATATCTGACTTACCCTGACGACGAGGGCTTTATTAATAATTTCAAAAACAGCCAAAGTTGCACACAGCTAGTTCTTTTTATTGACGACTAGTTTCGGGCTTACCTGAGCTCATTATCAAGTTCAAAATGTTCAAATGTTTGTTAAGCGTATGGGACTTAACTACGGGGTCATCAGTCCCTAAACTTACAAACTACTTATCAACTACCTTATACTAAAGACGGCACAAATATCCATGCCCGAGGGGGGATTCGAGCCCCCGACCGTAGTGGCCGTGCAGACTGACGCGCTAGGCCACCGCGACCGGCGAATATATATATCCTCGATACATCATGTATATGTATCGAGAATGAAACTTTCACTCTGAAGCGTAGTGTGCGCTGATATGAAACTTTCTGACAGATTAAAATTGTGTGCCGGAACCAGGAATCGAACCTGGGTGAGGAAGTTTGATGATGTATCGTTTGTATATTTGTCATAACACTGAGTTAGTTTGACTTGATAATGGGCTCAGGTAAGCCCGAAACCAGTCAATTAAAAAAAAAAAAAAAAAAAGCAAGCTGTATGCAACTTTGACTTTTTTTGAAATTATTAATAAAAATAGTAAGTTGCTGTCCTGAAACCATCGAACATGTTGGACTTTCATAAATGAGGGCTCTGTTTGCTGCTGGTTTGCTAAGCTTGAGACACGACCATATATGAATGGTTGCCCAGCGATTTGACGCCTCCTTTTGACAACTGGATATGTAAGAGAGAAGAGAAAGCTCCCACTTGGTCATGGCACGCAGCTTGCTGCCAAGGATTTCTGCGGCCATGACACTTTTCCGCTGAGAGTCTCGTACGACTACTGCGATGTTAGGCAACGAGCGTTTCAACACGTGTGTAATGAGGCGTGACGCCGCCTCTGTCTCCGGCACGCATGGCTACTTCATACCGGTCGGAAGTTACCTGTAGGACTGCTCTCTCTGGACCCTCTGGCGTCGTACACTTGTGATATGAACTGTACTCAATAATTAAGTAATTATATAAGTAGACGAACGCGAAAATTGAAGTGTTGATTTTTAATAGGCCTATTAATTACAGAAGGAGGCTAATGATACATAATTACAAAGGGGCTCTGCCACGAATGGGCCGCGGTGGAGTAGCCGAGTGGTCTGAGGCGCCTCGCTGCAGAGCGCGCGGTTGCTCGCCGTCGGAGATTCGACCCCTCCTTGGGGCATGTGTTTGTGTGTTGTCCGTAGTTAAAGTAGTTTATACGCCTAGGAACTAATAACCAAAAACTGTTAAGTTCCATTGAATTACAAATATTTGAACATATTTTTGAATGTGCATGAAACAAAAATGATGTGTATACGGAGCCGTTAAAAGTGGTTCTAGGAAGTGGATGTCTTCATATCTATAAGGGGTATTAGACGACGATACGCCGCGAAACATACAAATCTATCACGACAGCCATCTAGCGGTTGAATATGAGGAACTACGCGGTCGACAGTGTTTTCAGCAGTCGAAATCAAAATTTCGCGGTAGCGAAATAACGGTTTTTGTTGACGTCGCTTACGTTTAAAAATCGTGTTTGTTGCTTTATAAACACTATTGCCCCAATTTGGACGACAGGCGATAGAATTTTGTATAAAACTTTGTCGATCAAGTCGCGTTAATTCGGCGGAAGCTCCAGAGCTTTGCACGGCTGTCTCCGCCATCGTCACCGAGTCACTGTTGCCTGTGGTTTAGTGAAGACCGACCTGTGACAAAGCCGTAACCTCGTTACGAATAATTCTGGATTCCGGATACATACTCATTGCTTAAACTGCAGAAACGGCGAAAGAAGATTGCCTGTACAAGCATTCGCCCCAGTCCTACGGACGATCTTGTCACAGACGTCGTGGAAGCGAACGTACTAAGGCAACCTCTCGTATCTAAAGGAGGAAGAATCCGCATTTATCAGAGGGATGGCGTTACAGAAGACAACGGAAACCAATAAAGATATAATTTGTATCCTTAGTATACGTGGACAGAAAAGTGTCATGACGACCTCTTCTTTGGCAATAGATTTCGCATTAGTCTGTCAACCTGATTTCCGGGAGAGACGTAATAAAACGGATGAGTAAACGAGGTAAAGGCAACACACTAGGAGCCAGACAGACAGGAAAGATAGAAAATCTGAAAAATAAATGCAAAGGCCCAGTATAGGTGCTTTGAGGAACAACGGAATATACAATAATAGCAAAAGCAGCTATACAGTATAACGGGTCCTGGATGAGTTACGAATAGAGACTGGGTAATTTTCAGTGAAAAGATGTTATAGTCGACAGAAAACCAACGCCATCAACAATCTTTCAATTAAGTTTACTAAAGTACAGTTATGTAAATAGTTACAATTATTTTATATGTGGCAGTGCGTGTTAACAGTACCACAATTGAAGGTAGTGCAAATTAGATGTCAAAGAAGCTTGTTGCAGGAGTCCAGTGTAAATCGTAGTCTGAACAACAATAAACAACTTCAGTTGTTGTGGTTGCGTAGAATTTCCCGGTGTAATAATGACGATTTTCTTCTCGGATCTGCAACCAGATAATGTCATCTTGAAAATATTTCAACAAATCATCTGGCTGCCATCTTTAGGTGAGTAAGCCGAATGCACTGACTCACCGGCGAGTCAGGTATTCGGATTACTCACCTGAAGATAGCAGCAAGTTTGTCTGTTGAAATATGTGACAACATTATCCGCTGCAGTCCCTGTAAGAGAATCAGTGTCAGTTGTTTGTTTCATATGATACCACAAACGAATGTGGATAAGATAGGGGTGCGTTTTAGCAGCCCTACTCCAATGTTTAATACGTCTTAGGAGATGTGAGTGCTGAGCGGGTGTAGCCGCGTGGTCTAAGGTGTCATCCTAAGGACTGGGCGGCCGCTCCCGCCGGAAGGTCGTGTCCTGCCTTGGGCATGGATGTGTATGTTGTCCTTATACTAAGTTACATGGCTGCGTGCAGCAACGGTAATTCAGAGCAGTAAAATAACAGCCAACCACTTGCAAATTAAAGTTTAATAAACTTTACCGCGGTTTCAAGTGTTTCTTCAGAAGATACATGGACCTACAGTGAATAAGAAAGTAATAATCAAGCTATGTACAACAGTATTAAAACCATAGATTGTTTACCTATGAAATTACAAGAAAGTTTAGTCTGCAGGAAACAAGTACTTACATTACATTCTTACTGTGGAAAAGTTACACCAGTCAATATTTGTACACATAATACGCCGAAAAAGCTAGGAGACAATTTGGTTTTACATAGAGAAGACAAGGGCCGAAAACTCAATCTTTGGGAGGAGTTGGAGATTTTTAAACATTTAGAATCTAGAGATGGTAACATGTTAAATGAGCAGCTCCATCTCGCGTGCAGAAAGTTTAATGAAGGGTTTAAACCAATATTATCAAAATATTTTAACAGTCAACGGTAACCACTGCGGTGTCATTTCCTCAAAATTCTTTTTTATTTCATTTTAAGCTTCTGTGGGTTTCCTATTTTATATTTTTATTAGTATGTATTAACTACTGACGATGTAGCATCATCACCAGGCGCATGCGCCACGTGTCATGTTTACCTGCGTCCGCGCCTTGCCCAGACGGTCAGTCGGCGGTTAGCACGCCACGCAATCTGCTATGTTACACAGCACATGTTATCATTTTATATGTTTGACGTGCCTTTGTCTTAAGGGCTACATTATGTTTATAAAGATTGACGCGTGTAACTTTTCCACGGTAAGAATGTAATGGAAGTACTTGTTTCCTGTAGACTAAGCTTTGTTGTAATTTCATAGGTAAACAATCTATGGCTTTAATACTGTTGTACATAGCTTGATTGTTACTTTCTTATTCACTGTAGGTCCATGTATCTTCTGAAGAAGATTGATTTATATCAATTGAAACCGCGGTAAAGTTTATTAAACTTTAATTTGCAACTGGTTGGCTGCTTAGTTTAAGTAGTTTGTAAGCTAGGGACTAATAACCAAGCAGTTAAGTCCCATAGATTCACAAACATTTGGACATTTCATTAGACCGGGAATCGGCTTCAACTGACCGGTGTGCTTGCTCTGCTCCGCTCGTCCATTACCAGAGCACTGTTCTAACCGTTGTACTGTACATAAAACTGTCTACCTGCTGAAATCCCCCGTACCTGTGCAGCATTCGGCACGCAAAGGTGACGAAAGAGTTTTTTTTTTGTTTCGACGTCCACGCAACGGCCGGAAACACTATCACCGAGGACATCAGTTTGTTTTCATGTTTTGTGAAAACATAATTCATGCATCCACCAGCTCATTCTGTAAACAATTTCTCACTGCAGTATTTATATTGAGAGCTAACAGAATTTTATCGGAACTGAATTTGCGAATAAATTTAGAAAATCAAGTGTTCATATGTTTGTAAAGCTTATGGGACTTAACTGCTGGGTCACCAGTCCCTACACTTACAAACTACTTATGAACTAACTTATACTAAAGACGACATAAACATCCATGCCCGAGGGGGGATTCGAACCTCCGACGCAGGAGGCCGCGCGATCTGCAACGTGACGCTCGACTACTACCGCGCTGCGATAAATTTAGAGAGCATGTATTTAAGAAACATATAGACCGTATGTAATTCGAAATCAAAGAAAGGTATTCGTTTCGAAATTTCCATGTACTGAAATTTGCGTTATAATTTGAGAATCCCGGAAAGCAGTTCGGCGACTGAAAGTATTTTTAGTTATTAAACTTTCCACAATAAATTTGACTTCGATATCTCCGGTCATACTTGCACACAATACTTTATGCATCGGGCAACCACAGTAGAAAAGATTCATTTTCATCAGAATAGACCGTTGCGACTGTTAAAAATTCTTTATTCAGAACACACGACCCATTTTCGCAAAATTAATTTGCACTTTCAGGTGCTTATTTCCTGTATATAAGATAGATAAAATGCAGAAATGAGAACTCAACCTTATCAACCCTGTAAACCACTAACCAACACCATTTTATGGGTCGTTGCTACTTATATTCAAGTCATAAGCATATATTAAACATAGTTGGAAATAGCTGATTCCCATAATTTACCTCCAGGTGTAACTAATTTTGCATTTAAGACAGCTGTAAAATCCATCTTTGTTCTAAAAGTGGGGCTCCGTCAACTAGGAATTGAAACCTGAATAAAATCCATGGGATTTAGGTATGGGATAAATTTCATTCAGGTATCAGTTCATAGTTGACGGAGCCCCACTTTTAGAACAAAACGGGATTTTACAAATGTTTTTAAATTCAAAGTTTGTTAGAGCTGAAGGTAAATCATAGGGTTCAGCTAACTCAGTGTAATATATGGTTATGACTTGAATGTAAATAGACAGTGAACCATAAAATGTAAATGGTACTTGGTTTACAGCGTTTACAAGGTTAAATTCTGATTTCTGTATTTTCTTTATCTTATATACAAGAAATAAGCAGCTGGGAACGCAAATTCATTTTGTAAAACCGATCGTGTGTTTGCAATAAAGAATTTTTAACAGTCACAGAGGTGGATTGTAAAGAAAATGAATTTAGAATGTGAAACACTAGACAGTACTACATACTTAACCCTTTCATTCCCAGAGTATTCCCAACGTATTAAAATTTGATTTATACCGCATTTTGTGTATCAATCCTTAAAGTGAATTTGTTGTTGAAGGACAACATGCTTCTATTATGACATTTTTGCCGCTTGGTACGGCATGTAGTCACGTCTCAGGCATTAATCTGTCCATCTTGGAGGTTGTGTTGCGTTGCCGTCCTAGTAATAAAATACCTCGTTACAAACGTCTGTGTTGTGCATGAAATACATGACATAAAAAAATCAATAGTTCGACCAAAAATTTTAAAACACATATGTTTATTATATATTTTGACGACGTTACAGCGTTCATTTTTTAATGAAATAAATCGCAATTTGCCATCACTTATGGCTTCACTGTACTAGGTTTAGATGTAATACCAATGTGCGGCCGGACACAAATTTTCATTTCGCCGCATATTAGTATTACATCTAAACCTAGTACAGTGAAGACATATTTTGTTTACTGCACTGTACTGAGACAGAAAATACAGAATTTTAATTTTTCCAAAGCTGATTTCATAATGTGGGACTGAAGGGGTTAAGAGTTAACATCAACATCAACAACCTTGAGACTGAAATTTTATGAATACAAGCAGGGAATAGAGCTAAGCATTAGTTACATTCAACGTTTAAGTCGAAACTATTGTCATATAGAACGAAGTGGAGACTATACAAGACAATCTTTAGACCAATACTGAATTATGCCAGTGAGACATGGAGAATGACTCAGAAGACGCTGATAAGGTCGAGAACATTTGAGAACAAGGTACCGGACCAGTAACGGAAAATAATGGTTGGTGGATAAGGCGAAAGAGGGAGATCCGGGACAGGTAAAAAAGAGCCAGACATAGTAGCCAATGGTTTATCAACCGCGAGGACGCGAGGGGCAGTCCCCCCCCCCTCCCCACTGAAACTTTGGTGGGGCAAGACACGGTTACTGTCCCCCTCACCCTTAGTATTCTTCATGGCAGCCATTTCTGCCCTTGACTGAAGCATCCTGTAACAACTACTACATTCCTTTCGTCCTATTTTACAGTCTGTGACTGCTAATAGGGGACAACTGATGGGACTCCCAAGGCCGCTGTTACATATCAATGAGACGCAAGCACAACTTGAAAGTTCCGAAATTTTCAAATGTTTGTTGATCTTAAGGGACTTAATTGCAGGATCATCAGTCCCTAAACTTACAAACTACTTATGAACTACCTTATACCAAAGACGACACAAAGATCCATGCCCGAGGGGAGGATTCGAATTCCCGACCGTAGCGGCCGTGCAGGCTGTGTGAAAGTTCCATGACATCGCCCACTCCCCCCAGACCTAAGTCCTGAAATCGCCAGGACGAAATCAGTAACAATGTTTTCTTGCCCCCCCCCCCCCATCTACAGAAATAGTTGGTACGACACTAGTAGTAGCCATAATCCAACCCCATAGATTCATATGGTACGGTCATGTGGTGAGAAAAATGCCTGCATTGTACGGGATGTACAGACCTGAGGGAGAGAGAGCTCAAGGAAGGCCGATAATGAGGTGGATGGATGGCGTTAGGAAGGATCTGCTGAAAATGGGGAGGAACGACGATGAAGATAGAGAGGAATGGCGGACTGTTGTACGTGAGGCTAAGGCCGTCCTCTCACGGGACGTGGAAACGCACATGGAGGAGGACGTGGTGCCGTTGCAGCGTGGAATTCCACGTTCCACTGCCCTGCGAAGCGTGGGACGAAGGATCCAGCATGTTAGAATTTTGGTTCGTGGAGTGAAACGTGGCTAATGAAAAGCGACCTGGTTTTCACGTGACAAGCGGAACTTTTGATCTGCCATATTGCAAACAGAACTTCGTATTTCGTGCCTTCTTTCGTTTTAGCGTACGATGTATAAATATAATCCTTTTAAAGCACCAGAAAATTGAACATTTGAAAACGCATCATTTTAGGTATGATTTGTTACAATATAATACCGGAAACTATATATTCATAGCTTTAAAGTATACCGTATTTAACGATAGTCAGTGTTATAATTTGTAAACCGTGAAAGAATATCGTTCCTATGCTACGGTTCAACGCCATTCTATCAAAGGAGAGTCTCTATGATACTTTGTCATAGATAAATATATATGTTTTTGGTGCATAGTATATCACAATACAGCACTTTTCTTTCGAGGAGAAATAGCGTAGATGGTAGTGCGTTAACCTGCGGAGCGGAAGTTGAGAATAACTTGTGTTCGCTACCCCATACTTGTTAAATATTTTTATTTTTTCCTTTTTTGTTTCGTTAATGTTTCTGGTTCTTTCTTATTAATTTAAGTGTAATATCCGATGTTGTTATTTCTTTTTAAGACAACGGATTAGCATGGAGTTAGCGTTACGACCTATGGAGGAAAAGAAATGTAAATGACAGATTTGCATCTACACTCTCCTAGATATTTTAACCATTTCGTTTCATTATGGTTAATCAACTTATTTGTTAATTTAATACAATTATAATATACGGTGCCGGCCGCGGTGGCCGAGGTGACTGAGGTGACTGAGGCGCTCCAGTCACGGTCAGCACGGCCACTACGGTCGGGGGTTCGAATCCCCCCTCGGGCATGGATATTTGTGCCGTCCTAGTTCGTAAGTAGTTCATAAGTAGTTTGTAAGTTTAGGGACTGATGACCCCGTAGTTAAGTCCCATAAGCTTAACAAACATTTGAACATTTTTTAATATACGGTATTCGACGTTATTTATTAGAAACAAGAACGAACTTTGTCCACGACAGAATTTGTTGAGTTTTTCGTTCTAGGCCACAGTAAATAAAATTAAATACAGTACCTTACGTCACTCGGTTTTCCCTACGGTGTTTGAATTAAGTTACAGTTCAGTATACTGTCGGAATAGTTCAGTTTCACAGTGCAAAGTGAACTTGGATAGCGCGTGGTTACAGAAGCAGATGTAGTGTAGGAGGAACAGTGTTTACGTACAATACCAAAAGCAAAAATTATCACAACGAACATTGTCGATCTGGGGCGTGGTTCCGCATATATAACAAGTAAAATATATGTTCAAAAAGTATTATCTCCGAATATACAGAATATGTACAACGTGGAAAATGGGAATATAAGAGCAAGACAACTGGAGCTGATGCAAATGAAGTATTTCACCATAGACAATTTTCTTTAAGAATTTTTGCCAAAATTGATATTGTCGTAATTTCGTTATTATCTGAACCGCTTTCAGATACACGTATCGTCTTTGTGCTTCTTGAAGAAAAAATATTTCTGCCACATGCAAGCATAAGAAAGTGTGGTGTCGCAAGTCTGAAGTGCGCGCCACGTACTTTCGCCACGCGCTGCCATGCACGCACGGCGCGGCGTTCTTACGACGTCAGCCACGAGCGCCCTCTGCTGCAACTCCGCTCGTGGCCACCACTGAACGACATCGTTCACTTGGGACTGAGATAGGAACCAGTCAGCACTTCGGAATCAGATAGGCACCAGTGAAGACTTGGCTATCGGGTAGGCACTAGGCAGGACTCTAACTCAACTATGTATCAGTATTCTGCAGTACTGAGATATGTAAAAGTTAAGTATTGTATACATTCTGTGCAATATATATCTCGTTCTAATTGACTCTAGTGTTTTTAGTTTCTGCTGTCCCACTGGCTGCTCACCTTCGTACCTGCACAAGCGTGCTTTCTTTATTCCTGTGTCGGTACTTTTCTACTCGGCCACCGACACCTACGACGGAAACGAGACACAATAGCGGCGACGAGGCTGGGACACAAAACATATCTTGTTCTAATCTAGCCTAGTGTTTCTAGTTTCTGCAGCCCAACTGGCTGGTCACCTCAGGCTCTGTACCCGCAGACGCGTGCATCCTATTTTCCTATGTCGGTCTCTCTCTACTCGGGCACCGACACCCAGGACCACCGGCGGAAACGAGACACAAAAGAAAGTATTTTTTTTTTTTCCGAAGATGGCTAAGAGAGATACCGTGTAATTTTACACACATCCATCTTTGTAAACACAATGATCAATGCGCCAGCCCGCAACGGGCGCTCGAGAGCGCTGCGGTCGCAAAGCAAATCACGATTAGCAGTACGTTCCGTGGGTTGTAGCGGGTTGTTTCAAAGCGTGTTGTAGCTAGATACACTACGTTTACATGCAACACATCTTCCGGAAGACGAAAACCGATTTTCGTAAACCGTTTCTGGCTGTCGTGTTTACATGGCATAGCCTGAATCGGATTTCCTAGCTCACTTAACATGGCGGCTGGAAAACAGCTTATTTAGTCTGCACAATCGCTATTTTCTTTATTTAAATAAACAGATTTATTTTCACTCTAATATTTATACTTTTATTTCACATTAGAAAATATCACTCTTTCCATATGTGCCGAAAATTCGTAACAAGAAAAAACAATCTGACAAGCCAAGAACGCTTCAAAAACGGTTGCGTTTACATGGGCACGAAAGTCGATTGTGGAACTGGAAAACCGCTTTAGAGAAGCGGATTTGCAGAATGGATTTTGGAGTGTTTACATGCCCAACCAAAAGCGGAATTGGGAAATCGGTTTACGAAATCCGGATTTGAGAGCCCATGTAAACGGGGTGATAGTCAGCACGTCTGACCTGCGCCCTGTTGTGACAACACGTCCCGTGTGAGGACGGCTTAAGGTCCGGCTACTGATCAAGTGGCGCTGTCAGTAAGCTGTCAGTTTGGGGAGATGCCACCTGCTGCCGTCGGCTGCTCACGCCACCGTCGCGTCGGCACGCAACGCGCGGTCGTCCCTGGCGGCCGGCCGACCGGCGCGGCGCCTGCTAACAGGAACAACAAGTCGGAGTTTCTCCCGCGGCCTCGTCCGCCGCCCGGCCTTGGGAAATATTTCTCTCCTCCGCGAGCTGGGCCCAGCTCTGGCCCCTGCACGCACAGCCAGCCACACCGTCCTCCACTCCTCAAGACGCAAGCTACCATCTCTGGCCCGTAGTCTAAAACAATGACGGGCGGTTGCAATCGGTTCACTGGGCAGCTGCCGTCACTTGCTCGCCAGGTAGACTGCATTGATTCCTCAGACCAGGCCATGCCGGCGGAGACGGTATGTTAGAGGCCTGCATCTTCGGCATCTCGACAAAAGCAGTATGGAACTCATGGTTCGTTTGGGCGATCTAAGTCAATTTATACAGGTTTCCAGCCTAGATAGCGTTCTTTTTCCCCCTTACGGTGACCTGTTTCAACGTGTCTTAGACGTCATTTTCTGATCTCAAAATGTTCAATTGTTTGTTAAGCTTATGAAACTTAACTGTGGGGTCATGAGTCCCTAAACTTACAAACTACTTATAAAGTAACATACTAAAGACAGCACAAACATCCATGTCCGAGGGAGGATTCGAATCCCCGACGGGGGACGTCCTCTACTGATCTTCTGTAGCTCTCAATGTCACATCTCATAAAGGCATTAGGTATATCCTCTCATTACAAATTTCTTGGTACAGTTGTATGTATTTATACAGACGTGAAATACAAGCATTGATGGCAAAGTTTTATACATCATTAGATTTACTATAGCAGCCGTTGTAGAAATGTCTATAGTAATGCTTGTATTTCATGTCGGTATAAATACATACAACTGTACCAAGAAGTTTGTAATGAGAAGATATAGCTATCGCCTATATGAGATGTGACATTGGAGGTACAGCAGATAAGAAGAGGTCGTTCCCCGTCGGGGATTCTAATGCTCCCTCGGGCATGGATGTTTGTGCTGTCTTTCGTATAAGGTACTTTATAAGTAGTTTGTAAGTTTAGGGACTGATAACCCCGCAGTTAAGTCTCTTAAGCTTAACGAACATTTGTACATTTTGAGATCAGAAGAAGACCTCTAAGACACGTCGAAAGCTGTCATCCTAAGAAACAAAAATCGCGATCTTGGTTGGAAACCTGTATAAGAAAATAATAATATCTACAGTGAAAAGACAAAGACACTGACGTAGGGATGCGTATGGAAACCGTAGAGAATGTAAACACTCAAAGGATGACGCAGCGATCGGCAAACCCTATACTACAACAGGTGTCTGGTTACTGCAGATTATCACGAGTAAAGTTAGTTTGAAGATGGTGTTATAGTCGGCGCACAAGAGATGGGACACACCCTTTCCGAGGTAGCGATGAGGCCGGGATCTTTCCGTCCGACCATTTGACGAGTCCACTGTGAATATCGGCAATCCGGTAAAACATCACATCTCCGACATCGCTGCGGTCGGAAAAAGATCTTGCTAGTACGGGACCAGCGACGACTGAAGAGAATCGTTCAATGTGACAGAGCAACCTTTCCGGAAATTGCAGCGGATTCAAAAGCCTTACGCCTCGCTTGGGCTCGTCAACACCGACATTGAACTCTCGATTGCAAACATGTTTGATCTGACGAGTTTAGGTTCCAATATTGTATCGAGAGGATGGACGTGTACGGGATGGAGACACCCTGACCTTGCATGTCAGTAGGGGACTGTTCTAGCTGATGGACGCTGTGTAATGGCGTGAGGCGTGTGCAGTTGAAATTGATATGTCTAGATATGACTGACAGGTGACACGAACGTACGCATACTGGCTGATCACCTGCATCCATTCATGTCCATTGTGCGTTTCAACTGACTTGGGCAATTGCAGCAGTGCAATGCGACATAATTGCTATAGAGTGGCGCAATACATGAATGTTTTGACCCACAGCTGTAATCTATTACTTGGAGATTGTTATCTTAATATTTTATAAGACAGACTTGGAGTATCCGTCTACATTTTATACTTGATGAGGCCGCGTTTGGCGGGAATTTGCTTTGTATAATCTCCTATTGATGTTAGTCAGTATGGAAAGCAGCTGAGAATATACAATAAGTTGTAGAGCTGTTGGTACAAGAAAGTTTTTTTTCTACCTGTAAATATGTATGTTCTGCAGAAATTAACGCTCTTTGAAACATGTCGACCCGCGGGTTCAACATGGGTATCGCGGCGCAAGGCCAACTTCCGGTAAATTGTGCATGCGGCTCTGGTTGTCGTTAAAAACGGAAGGAAATGAGTCAGTGTGACTTCAGTAAACGTGTTGAACGCGCGGTCAGTACGGTGAAATTAGTGATCATCGGAGATTTTCGAGAGGTTTTTCTTGGATGTAAGCAGAGTTTCAATTTGGGGAATAAGTCGCTAAATCTGGGGGTTTCAAAGATCCTCTTAGAGGCAAAAAATCATTGTAATTAGCGATTTTTGGGGTAATTTCTATGTTTTCGGGGGAAAATGTAGGGATTTGTAGTGGATTTTTTTAAAGTAATAACATTAATGCATTGCCACTTAGACTTGCTAGGGAGAGTTACGTGTCCTTAATTACAACAAAATGTTACAACCATGTAGTGACTGGTTCGCGATGTAGTTTTCTTCAACATATTCTCCAGCGATTTCTTCTGCGACGAAGGTGCAATTTTTCTTTTGAAAATTCATCGGGAAGATGGGGCAGGATCAGCAACTGGATATATAATGAACAATTTTTTTTTTTTTTTTTTTTTCGTCACAGCTGCACTCTTTAGAAGTTGGAAGTTGGTAACGTTGGGGTCCCCTTGAAAGCATCATTTATTTTAACCTATTTTAAATTTCAATGTAATCATCTATTAACAGTGGACAACGTACAGATTTTATCAGTCATTTGCTTCATGTAGTGTATTGTTATGGTTGGAATAAGGCCTATGGTTTGAAAATGGACGAACACGTCTGAAACTAGTTACCAACTTCTAAATAGTACAACTGTGACGAAAAAAGAAAAAATAAATTGGTTTCATTGCATAATTTTTCATCGAGTATGTAACTTATTTGCAATAATTTACTCGTAAACTACTCATTCGCGACGCCGTTTTGTTTACGAAGCGTAAAATGAAATGCCACTTTTAATTGATTGCCTGAATGCCACTCCTGATTGGCTCCTTTCGCTTTCCGTCATTCATAGCGCCGCTACCAACGTAACATGTCGAGCAGCTGCCCTATGTATATAAACTAAAATTTAACCATAAAATATATTGCGATACCAATATACGAAAAGTCGAAATGAATCATTAATGGCCGGCTGCGGTGGCCGAGGGGACTGAGGCGCTTCAGTAACGGTCTGCACGGCCACTACGATCGGGGGTTCGCATCCCCCCTCAGGCATGGATATTTGTGCCGTCCTCAGTGTAAGGTAGTTCATAAGTAATTTGTAAGTTTAGGGACTGATGACCCCGTAGTTAAGTCCCATAGACTATACCATCATTTGAACATTTGAATCATTAATGTATAATTTCAAATTTCCATCTCTCATCAGCAGCAAGCTTTTCAAGTCCATGCTTATTCCAATTGACGCGGCACCAAGCACCTCGGGCGGCACAGATATTTGTTTCTTGAAAGGTTTGCCACTTCTTCCAACAGACGCGTTGAAAATGACCTGTTGTTTCACACTTATTTTGCAAAACTCTTCATTGTGATTTCATCCTGTACTCTCATCCAATAGGATTATTATATTCTGCTCCAGCTAGTTACATTTTCTTAATCGTGTTGCCAACATATCATCCGTGTTTTAGAGAATATCATCAATAACTACTTAATCACGGTATATGAGTACACAAAAATCAGACGTGTGACTGATGAAAACGTCACGGTACATACCACAACCGATTTCTTAACATAATATTATATTTGAAATGGGGGTCTAATACTTAACGTTTAGGCAATTACACTATTTTAATAATCTCGTGCAAAGAATTTGGTTGTGAAATGTTATTAAATTATGAAAAAATTACAATTTTCAAAAAATCTAGGCTATTTTTAATTAAAAATATTTTTCAATAGCATTTAGCGACTTTTGGCAGGAAGGAGTTGGCAACCTGATTGTAAGGCGTATTGCGGAATTGTTAAGTCCCTTACACTCATTTCCAATTGAGATTCCCCTTTGCCCCTCTATCAGCTTGTCTGATAATTGGCTGAATAGAACCGCGACTCTTTATGGGCCGGATCTCAAACAACCCGCTCCACTCCTCGTGGAGAATAAAGATAAAAGAGATGAGCGCAAAGGATGTGTGCATCGAATTGTTCAAAATGTTTGTAATTCTTATGGGACCAATCAACTTTGGTCATCAGTCCCTAGACTTACAAACTACTTAAACTAACTTACACTAAGGACAACATACACATGCCGATGGGGCATTCGAACTCCCGACGCGGGAGGCCGCGCGATCCGTAACGTGGCGCTTCAGACCGCTCGGCTACTCCCGCATGGTGGAGAATTGTTGACGGGAGACCGAAGAACACGACTATGTGCGTCAAGTCGCCCCAGGCAGATTACCCCCGAGAAGATCGACGTCTCATCCAAATGGCATTATCGCGCGTTTGGTAACGCGTTCTACACCTCCATGTCACGGAGGTTCGAGTCCTTCCTCGAACGTGTGTGTGTGTGTGTGTGTGTGTGTGTGTGTGTGTGTGTGTGTGTGTGTGTTGTGTGTTTTTGTGGCTAGCATTTGCAAAAGTTCAGAAAAGTGCGTTTTAATACGGCTAAAGGAGGGATTTCACTGCTTCCATTTTGTAAACAGTTTGACAGCAGAACCTGATGCAGGTGACCCGCTGCAGTGTCCGTGTAGCGTGTCAAGCCAAACGTCTCGTATACACAAGTCGCTCCGTTTCAAAGCCTGGAATCCTACGGCGGATTCGCCACGTTGACCTTGTGCCGATGGCTTAAGGACGACAAAGATGTGTGGTGTCGCACAAGTCTGAAGTGCGCGCCACGTACTTTCGCCGCGTGTCGCCATGCAAGCACGGCGCGGCGTTCTTACGACGTCAGCTACGAGCGTCCTCTGCTTGAAACCCGCTCGTGGCCACCACTGAACTGAATCGGTCACTTGGCTATAGGACAGGCACAAGAACAGTCTCATCAGTAGGCAGGCCTCTACCTAGTTAAACTATGTATCTGCATTCCACTAGTCTTCAGTTAACAAAGTTAAGTATTGTACTATCTCTACGAAATACATCTCTTATACTAATCTAGCTTAGTGTTTCTAGTTTCTGCTGTCCCACTGGCTGGTCACCTAAGACTCTGTACCTGCACACGCGTGTATCCTATTTCCCTGTGTCGGTCTCTCTCTACTCGACCACCGACACCTGGGGCAACCGGCGGCGACGAGACACAAAGATGAGATACGACAAATGAGGGATCGTGGTTTTTCTGTCTGGGGCAGGAAAGGAAATGAATAGTTCTGATAAGAGGTACGGAACGCTACACAACGTATACTTTTGGTTCGCAAATTATCTATGTAATGTAAACGCCGCTGACGAAGGGACAATTGTCATGAAACACGCCTGGGAATGAGGCTAAACAAAATCTGTGTTCTTGTAGGAGAACCTTGTTTACTTATCGTATGCAAGCTCGACGTCTCGATAACCGATGCTTGAGTTCGCCCGGAAGTTAATTGACAATCTTTCCACGCGCCATTTGGCAATGTACCGGAATAGAAGGACATGATTTGGCGCACGTATCTCGCTCCATTGAATGTGAGGTGAAGCGACAGACGTACAGTATGAGACGCAGGTGTTGGCTGGCCTGCGCGCCACTGCTACCTGTGCTGTGCTGAGTCCGCAGCGCCAACCGCCGGCTTCCGGCGTGATGATAACTGCCCGCCCACCACGCTGCAGCGCCGGATGCTGCGGCAGCGGCTGACACAGCCAGCGCGCTTTGGCTGGGCCCACGCACTGTCAACGGGCACGCTAGTGGCCCTGGACTTTTGCCGTTTCACCTGTACCCTTCTATCCTCCTCGTCATCTTCCTCCTCAGCACATCCCACACATTTCGATAGGTGACACGTCTGGTGATCTGGCTGGGTAGGGCAGGGCAGGCTGACGTTCTGTGATACCATGAAGGCCATGTCCTTACACCAAAATGTGGTCGTGCATTGTCTTGATGAAAAAAATATGTGGGGATGTAGGACGTCACATAGACACGCAACAACTGCGATTTGTAGTTGTGCGAAACAGTACACCAGTCGTTGGCGCTGCATGTCTTGCGCGGTTGCAATCACTTGGACGCCGCTCCTCCTCTCTGCGGAGAACCAAATTGCAGCCATTATTATCACACAAACAGAACTTCGTTCCTGTACTCGATGACGTCGATTCATAAGCCACTGCCGTCTAGTATATGACTGCACATTAGTGAAAGGTAGGCGGAGAAGTGATGGAGGCGTACGTGACCCGAGCCGTAATAAACGGCGACGGACTGGCACCCCTGATTACGATTTATTGCACTGTTGCGCCATAGCTGACGAGGACGCAAATTGTCCTGCAACGCCGTTAGGAACTAAACAGTTAACGACGTCACTCGATAGACTTACGCGCTACTTCAACTAAGAAAACTTTTGCTAAGGATGGCATGTAAAATCAGGACCTGAAACAATAAGCTGCTAAATATTTCAATCTAAGTAAGGTGACAACTGTCCTGTTTTATAAAAATCAATCGAAGAAAGTCACTACTTGTATTTACGTAACATCGAATACTACACAGTACTCACAAAATAATAAGAAAGTCTTAAGTCGTATCAGAAAATACTAATATGACGAAAATATTTGCATATATCTACACGGGAACTAACGATGTTCCGGTGCGTACATGGTGTTTCTTAATCTAAAGGATTTAAATACGTTTGGTCATCAAATGTTCAAATGTTTGTAGAGCTTAAGGGACTTAACTACGGGGGTCATCAGTCCCTAAACTTACAAACTACTTAAGAACTAACTAAGACTAAGGACGGCACAAACATCCATGCCCGAGGGAGAACTCTAATCCCCGATTGCGAGCAACAGCACGTTCCGCAGCAAGACGTCTCAGAACGCTCGGCCACTCCACCGTGGCTCGGCACGTAGAACGCCACTATACTGCCTCCGCTACGCCAATGAGCAGAGAAATTGGTCCACACCTTAAGACTAAGCCACATCCGGAACACACTACTGTAAACGTAAAAGTACAAGCAACTGTATACCAAACCGCGACCTCACGAATTTTAACCAGAATGCACAGGTCACACCATGCATAAAAACCTGTTCTTCGGGGTGTCCTTCCCTTGAATGCCACGACACACATTGCATAATTCTGAACTCAACAGTAGGTCACCAAGCACATGAGGGTCATTCTTCAAAATGTGAGTGACACACGTCAGCTGTTGGATGCTAGGGTAAACTCGCATAAGCTTATGCATAGAAATCAACGCTACCACAGACCTGGCACCTTCTATGTTGGGCCAATGAACAATTCCGATGGTCATAGTGGTCTGAAGATGGCATTAGTACGATGCCGAAACTGATTCCATAATTCAGAGCGAATATAGAATACAGCGTATTACTTTTTTGAGAAATTATTTTTATATCGTTTTTCTCCTGTTTTTAATTTAATAAGAAATTGTTCATTTAGAAAGACGACGTCTATGTTGATAGAATGACGGCATATGCCTCCTGGAGAATAATACGGCTTTCAACGTCACTCGCCACCATATAGGGAATGTTTCCTTACACAAGGCTGAATGGGATATCAACGCGTACGATATCAACGGTTGCAACCATGCAACCGAAATGCAGTCGTTCTTCCTACAGCCAACTGAGCCGGTTCGAAAGGGGTCTAATTGTGGCCTTGCTTGTTGCGTGATGGCTATATGGACAATGGAAGTGATGCGTCACTGCTGCAACGGTGCTACACTCATGGCCATTAAAATTGCTACACCACGAAGATGACGTGCTACAGACGCGAAATTTAACAGACAGGAAGAAGATGCTGTGATAGGCAAATGGTTAGTTTTTTAGAGCATTCACACAAGGTTGGCGCCGGTGGCGACACCTACAACGTGCTGACGTGAGGAAAGTTTCCAACCGATTTCTCATACACAAACAGCTGTTGACCGGCGTTGTCTGGTGAAAAGTTGTTGTGATGCACCGTGTAAGGAGGATAAATGCGTACCGTCATCTTTTCGACTTTGATAAAAGTCGTATTGTAGCCTATCGCGATTGCGGTTTACCGTATCGCGACATTGCTGCTCGCGTTGGCCACGATCCAATGACTTAGTAGAATATGGAATCCGTATGTTCAGGAGAGCAATACGGAACGCCGTGCTGAATCCCAACGGCCTCGTATCACTAGCAGTCGAGATGACAGGCATCTTATCCGCATGGCTGTAACGGATCGTGCAGCCATGTCTCGATTCCTGAGTCAACAGATGGGGACGTTTGCAAGACAACAATAATCTGCACGAACAGTTCGACGACGATTACAGCAGTATGGACTATCAGCTCGGAGACTATGGCTGCGGTTACCCTTAACGCATGCGATGGTGTACGTAATGACGAACCTGAGTGCAAGAATGGCAAAACGTCATTTCTTCGGATGAATGCAGGTTCTGTTTACATCATCATGATGGTCGCATCCGTGTTTGGCGACATCGCGGTGAACGCACATTGGAAGCGTGTATTCGTCATCGCCATCCTGGCATATCACCCGGCGTGATGGTACGGGGTGCCATTGGTTACACGTCTCTGTCATCTGTTGTTCGCATCGACGGCACTTTGAACAGTGGCCGTTACATTTCAGATGTGTTACGACCCGTGGCTCTACCCTTCATTCGATTCCTGCGAAACCCTACATTTGAGCAGGATAATGCACGACCGCATGTTTCAGGTCCTTTTCGGGCCTTTCTGGATACGGAAAATAATCTACTGCTGCCCTAGCCAGTACATTCTGTAGATCTCTCACCAATTGAGAGGTCTTCTTCGGAAAAGAATCCAACGAACTAAGAAGCGAGATACGTTTGGCATAATAGTTCGTGACAGATCGCACTTATTTTAGTTCGTCCGCTCTTTAGTTCGTCCGCTCTTTTTACTTCGTCCGCTCTTTTTACTTCGTCCGCTCTTTTTACTTCGTCCGCTCTTTTTACTTCGTCCGCTCTTTTTACTTCGTCCGCTCTTTTTGGCTTTTGATACCGCTACTAAAAGAGCTCTTTCTTTTTTTATGACAACTTTTTTATATAATGAATCAGTGTTGCCAAAACGTGTGTTATTACCCGTATTTTTGGGCAATTTGACATCAAATACTTAGACAAATAAACCAGTTATTTACACGAATGGGTGATACAATGGTATTCACTACTTTGCATACAGAGTGCTCGTAGTACTTTATTTTTAAAACGGATTTCTTGTGACAGTGGTCTATGAAACTATAGCTGAGCTGCATCTCAGCTCGAAATGACGGCAACTGGCTGAAGGGAATCACGCGATTCTGCGCGCTCTCGCGTCCTCTCGCTGTTACCCGTCAGTCTTCGGAAAAGGAGCGGAAGAACTAAGAGGCGAGGGATCTGCGAAATAGTTCGCGTAGTTCGCCTGTGGGAGCGCTCTTCCGAACTAGTTCGTTCACGAACTACACTGGACTAGTAATTTGCAATGATAAGTCCGGGTCCGCCGAGTGCTGTTGGGAAGCGGGGTGCACTCAACCTTCGTGAGGAGCTACTTGATTGAGAATTAGAGGTTCCACTCACACAACGGTGCCGGGAGTGGGGGGTGCTGACCACGTCTACCCCCCCTTCTCCCTCCCTCCCAATAACGCATCCGTTAATGCCCTCGGGCGAGGGTTGATATTGCGGCTGGTCAGTACCCAGTAAGCCTCTCGAGGCCGGCAGACAGAGTTTAGTTTATGCTAGATTGGATGCTAGTATCAGCGCATGCACTGCTGCCCGTACAGGCTAAACCACGTACTAATCTGGATGTTTAAGCGTAGATCAAATCGACAGCTTGTATCTCACTACCGCTACTGAGCTATTGATCTGCATTGATATGCATAAATCTTGAGTGAACTGGGAATCTCTAACAAGGGGTACTTTTTTTAAGGCAGTGTAACTTTACAACAGATTTACGACCAGAGTCAGTTCCATATCCATTAAATTAATGGATGAAATAAAACTGAAGTTATTGTATACTCCGCCATCCCTTATGTCGATATCTGCCATTTTGGCATTCTTTGGGATGATGGGACAGAGAAAATGTGGATCATAGTTTGAACGCTGCATCTGCCACGGACGTTCACTGCTGTGTAACAGTGGACTGCTTTTCTGTGTTGCGGCCTGGAGCTTCCAGCGTCGTACTGTCCGAAAGCGTGGCCGCCAGTTCCGCCCAGGTATCCGGCCCAATCGAACCGTTAGCCGCCACCGCTATGAATTTCCCCGACCATCTCGCGAAACTCTGTTGAAGGCGTCCCCCACAATCGCCAGTAGCTGCCGACAATATTAGCACTGTGCTGGGGCGATTAATTGGTCACTACTACTTTTCAATGAATCGTTCAATGGGTTGCATTTACCTAATCATTTGTACTGAGTCTGTATTTCCAGTGTAACAACATTAAAATAAGGTCTTCATAAATGTGTGGCCTGATTTCAAGATTAAATATTATGGTGATAAGTTTTGTTTTTTACTGCATGGCTACTAGGGAACTCGTGCAGTTTTTGGGCAGCTTTTGTTTCACTCAGCACTTCCACCACAAGTAGCGTTGTGTGAGGCATATCGTAAAACATATCTTTTCCCGCATGTATCAAAATCTCATGCTGCCATACGTCAAAGCTCTAAATACATGTTAGAAGACGTTTCAGGAGCAATTGCAAACATTTTAGCAGGTGGTAATATAGATGAATGCCGTGTAATGTATCCAGTTTTTACTGAGTACAGATATGCCGCGCGGGAATAGCCGTGCGGTCTAAGGCGTCTTGTTACGGATTATGCGACCGCTGCCCGTCGGAGAATCGAGCTCTCCCTCGAGCATTCGGGTGTGTTCTTTACAGCATAAGTTTGGTTTGTATAGGAACCGATCACCTCAGCAGTTTGATACCATAGGTTCACAAACATGTTAACATTTTTTTTAAGTACTGAGATATATTATTTACTGTGTAACCCAAACAATCTTACAGCAAAGACAAGTGAGGACGTTCATTTCAAAAATTCCAACACCATCTTAAATACACATTTAACTTCCCTTGATTACATCACCTGTATTTCTTCTGAGGTCGTCTTAGCGTTCTTTTATGAGGATTGCTCTGTTAATAACCTGAACGATCGCTTCGACTCGAGTGTTTAGACTTTGCCTTTCCACAATCCCCACAGGAAAAATCCAAAATCTATACCAGCAGATGGATTCACATAAACGCCAAGGGGTAAATTCTGGGGGCCTCCGTGGCCGAGAAGCGTGTCCATATCTGCCGATCTATCTTCCGGAAATGTTAGATTCAGACGATGTCACCTGACGAATAAAATGTGGAGGAAGGTCGTCATGCCGAAAGAAAATACTCACTCTTGTAGCCAAACGGCTGTCTTCCCATAATGCCGAAAGCTCATTTTCAAGAAAGTGTAGTGTAGCAGTGGCGTAACTATGGGGAGATAAGGGGGATAGACCCCCCCCCCCTCCAGAACCCGAAAAGGAAAAAAGAGAGAGAGATAAGAAAAGAAAAATAAATTGTATAACAGCAATTTGTTACAGGTGAAGATCAGAAACTTGGGGTGTTTTACCATAAGCTTTCATTGAAAGCGAGTGAATTAGTTTCTTCAACGGGAGTGGTAGATGGTAGTCTGCCTGGAAACTGACTACAATTTTGCTCGTCAAGCAAGCAAAGCCAAATCCTAGTTACGCCACTGTAGTGTAGTGTAGTGTAGATAACGGATTACTGTAGCAGGACACGGTAACAAAACAGGCCCTATCAACTAATTGTCTCTCATACCACAAACACATTTACAAAGAAGCGTCCTTGAAAACGCGTCTCCGCATTACCGTGTGGGTTTTCTTCAGACCGCTGGTGTGAGTCACGAGTGTTATTAACGCCGTCACGAGTCAAAGTGGCTTCATGAGAGACGAGTAAAAACAACACTACCTGGCGATTTTCCACATCCACGACAAAATTTCCATCGTCTATCTTCATCTCCTGCTCGCAGGTGTGAAATGAGCTGTAACTAATTCGGGTGGAAGCCGTGCATTCGTAATGTGAGCCGTAGTCTTGTGTGTGTGGAACGCTGATGCGCGCAGAAATTCTCGTTGTGCTTGTTGACGGACTGAGTCATGACTTCTGCTCCATCCACAGTCTGTTCATTCACACGTTCGAAAACAATATGACCGCTGGGAACTGTAACACACGAATAAGCACTCTTTAATCTGGTAGCCTGCGGTTAGGAAATCGTTTGCCGTATTCCGTTACAAAATCCATGCCGCGGCGGAGTGACCGAGCGCATTGAAGCGCTACACTCCGATGCGCGAGGCCGTTCCCTGTCGGGGGTTCGAATCCTCCCTTGAGTATGGATGTTTATATTGTCTTCAATAAAAGTTTAGAATTAGTTTGTAAGTTTAGGGAATGATGACCCCGCAGTTAAGTCCCATAAGCTTAAAAAATCATTTCATTTTGTACAAATTCCATACACGAATACCATTTCAGCATACTCAGCATGTGTAAATAAATGCGGCATTTTTACATGGCACAGTACAATAGACTTATAGAAGAAGTCACAATGAAAACATCAGTGTAAACTACCGAAAGAGTTCACAACTTGAACATCAACACTGCACTGCTAACATTTGAAAAATACTAACACAAAACTAAAATCCATTGAATTCAGCTATACCTCTGTATTCAATAAAAACTGGACACAAGGTATATGTCCTTTTTATTACAATTCGTCGGGCTCGGTGGTCTTGGGGTAAAGCGCTCGACGGGAAACTGAAGAGATGCGGGTTCGAAACCCGGTCGGATTTCGGATTTTTTAAGTCTGCGTTTTAACCTATCCTTCACCTTTCAACGATGTGAGAAGTAGCCGGCAACGACACCTGGTCCCCGGTTGGATAACTGGGGGAGGCTAGAGACACGCAAGTCGCCGAAGTGGCGTCCATTTGAAAGACTTGCACCAGGGCAATAAGTCAAACGAAATTATTATTAAGAAAAATCTGAAGCATTGGATTACAATTTGTGATGCGACCGGGAATCGAAGCCAGACCTCCATGCTTACTAGGCAGATGTCTTAGCTGCACCACCGCATGGAGAACCTTGGCAGAGGTGGCAATGTTCTATGGGACACGAATGATGAATTAAAGTTTGTGACGTGAAGGAAGTGGTGCTTAGACTATTCCGAGGCGCCTTAATCGCTATTGATGCGGTGGTTTAGCGGTGAGATGTCTGCCTAGTAAGCATGGAGGTCCGGGTTCGATTCCCAGTCGCATCACAAATTTTAATTTAATGCTTCAGATTTATCATTAATGTCTTTGACAAATTTGAGACGAAAATTCGTCTTAGGGATTATATATTTATATTATTATTATTATTGCAAATCGTCTCACTTATAACCTGTTAAAATATTTACTATTCCTCCTGACACATCCTGTATTCTCCAATTTTTTGTCTCTACATTTACGTGTCTTGATGAAGCAGCACATTTTTCTTGCAATAGGCTGCCTTTGCCTGTTCGTTCTGACCTTTATGTCACTAAGAAAATTTAATTTCCTAAGGATTGTGTTGTCTTAGTGGTAAGGTTATATCAGTGTTTTTCAACCCGTGGGTCGCGACCCCCAGGTCACAGGAGGAAATAGGCAAAATAACATGATACGATAAGTAATTCTGAAAAATTCGTAAAAGGAACTACTTTACAAATTGTCTATTTCTTAACGAGCATAATTCGCTTCTCATCTAGCCTGAACTGCTAAACACACGTTAGGCGAAACATATTTTCTGTCAGAAATTATGTAAAAATTGGATAATGTGTTCCATTCCGAAAAATACGCTTGAAACTACGTCCAACAAGTTGAAAGAAAGCTGAAGCAACGTAGTTTTGTTACGCTGAGGGTGAGGGGGGAGGGGTAGCCAGAACATTTTTATCTGTAAGGGGGTCGCACATTCGAAAAGCTTGAAAAAAACTTGGTTATATCATTAATTCCAGTGGCTGCTATATTTTGGCGGGTTCATTCCATATCTTCGGTCTTCTTTGTATTAAATTTTGAGTTACTCTTCCCTTTGGAGAATTAAATCTCGGATAAGAAAGCCACCCTACGACCACATAATAGCTCGAAATATTTTATTACTCTTGTTACATTAACGATTTTTACAACCTCCCCTCTCCCCTTCTGTTACCCATTGACAGTTAAGGCTTCAGGTAAATTTGATCTCATTTCACGAACACTTTCTTTCATCCATATCCTCTCTACACTCGTCAGTGTCGCCCTCGATATGCCAGCTGAACAGTACTGGTGACAAGTTCCATCCTTGACTACTCTCTCTAAGCACTCTTCAGAGGTACACTATGCGACTCGTTTAGAAACGACCAGATTCTCTTCATTTGTTTCTTAAGCTTCAGATATGGAGATAAGCCAATGAACTTTGACCTTTGCTCTTCTCCTTCCTCTCCACACGTAGTGTCAACTCTCTCAGTTGCAAATCTCACTGTAGGCATTACGATGGGAATACATCGACGTTCAACAGACTTTCTCCTAAGGCACACGCTTTCTTCGAAACAAAACTCGATGTACAGTGACTCAGCGATGCACATTGTGTTTTTTTCCTACCGTCCACCACTATGCAAGTGCTGAGCCTTGAGAACCAACTGGTAAGAGAATACAACGTTTCTACGTGCTCTTCGTTGGTGACGGCGAAGGTGAATGGAGTTGCTTCGCCGGCCGCGGTGGCCGAGGTGACTGAGGCGCTTCAGTCACGGTCTGCACAGCCACTACGGTCGGGGGTTCGAATCCCCCTCGGGCATGGATATTTGTGCCGTCCTTAGTTGTAGGTAGTTCATAAGTAGTTTGTAAGTTTAGGGACTGATGACCCCGTAGTTAAGTCCCTTAAGCTTAACAAACATTTGAACATTTTTTGGAGTTGCTTTTTGATAACGAAAAGTTTTTATGGATTTGGCGCGAAACTGAAAAGTCGCCAGAGGCCGTGCAAAGTTAGCAATTTAGACAATTTTCCATTTATCCAGCAGTTCTCTCTGTTGGCAACACGAGGAGGTAACAGATGAAAATTTCACGCGCAGACGATATATCTTACTTTTCACTTACCTTCATTATGCAATTTATTCACAGCGAAGATTGGGGCATTGTGGTATCGAAAATGCAAACTGATCAAGATTTCAAAGTATTGAAGGGCAAAAACTTGAAGCTACAAGAGATTCATTGCGAAGAGGAGCGAAATTCAATTTCAGTCACAAAGAATAGCAAGCGAGGTCGTCAGAATGAGGTTTTCTTCGGCGATGAGCTCTTACAAAATCAGGCTCTGTAATTTTTCTCCCTTTTCTTTGGCAGAGCATGCGACAATGCAACTTCAGTGTTCACCGTCGCCTCCGTATTCTTCGATAGATTACTTCAGTCTGCTCTTTCACAAGTATCGCTCCAGCGTCTGTGGTTCCGTATTGAATTCCGACGACGGTGTTCAGTGGCACAAATAGCAGAAAAGTCAAGAAAGAATGTTAAGAAGTAGAACGCGGAACGAGTGACAGCCAAAACGTTTTGAAAACAATGATTGAAGAAGACGATGGGCCGAGTTTCGATACGACTGAAATTTATGACAACAATGGAGAGCAACAGTGAAAGTTTATTTGATCAGTCATATCTTTAATGTAAATATAAATTTCGTTTTGTAAAAAACTGAATGTTATGAGGTTGTGACATGTGTCCTGTTTCTGTTGAGTACAAACACAACTGTTACTATGTAACAAAATTTTTAAAAAATGTCAAATGTATGTAAAGCTTATGGGAGTTATGAACTACCTTATACTAAAGACAGCACTAATCCATGCCCGAGGGGGGATTCAAACCCCCGACGGGGAACGGCCTCGCGCAGCGCAGCATAACGCCTCAATGGTCTCGGCCACTCCTCCGGGGCTCTTATGTAACTCAAACAAACTTAAAGCAAAGGAAAATGACGAAATTTTCTCCGATTTTTCCGTCAGTTCTTCGCATAGCATCATCATTGTGAATTAAACACACACACACACACACACAAAGCCTTTTAATCCGAAAACAGGATAGCTATCTTGAGATTTTACAGTCTGAGATACGTAAAACTGTGTTTCCAATTCAGTATGATGATGTTCTACTAGAACCGAAGGAAGAATCAGCGAAAATGTAATTAGCGTTTCCTTTGTTTTGGTTACATAACAACAGCTGTATGTCTGTATGCAACAGAAATTGGACCGTGTCTCATGGCATTTTTATTACAATTCGTCTATACTACCACCTGCTAAAATATTTAATATTTGTGCTGAAACAGCCCGTATAATTCACGGCAAGACGACATTAAATTATTTATAAAAATACACCTTCTTTGATGTAATTGAGCCAAGATAGCAAATATCGTATTATTTGTCATGACCGGTTTCAATGATATATATCATCATCTTCATGAGGTTGCATGGCTTTACAATATATTCTCTTAGGAGACCTTGTAAAATAAAGGGTTTCCAAAGTGAATATGTTGTAAATCCATGCAACCATCCAAACCGGTAAAGTTCTATTTTGCGATCTTGGCTCAATAACCTCAAAGGTGTATTTTTTTAAATATTCAGATCGCTCTACAGAGGGATAAAATTCCAGTTAGCTATTAAATTATTTGGAATGTTTATCCGCTCTCCTGAAATGTTCGTTTTTGCCTTTAACCTCTTCAGGCCTGAATTATTTTAAAAGTAGAATGAAACATATTCTTGAACTTTTTCATGTCTACAAGATCCTATTTATTGTTTACTTGAGAAAAATTAAAAATTTCCATACTCTGTTTCCAAAATAAAGAATGTCGAATAAACTGGCAAGCGGGCCTGAAAAACAATTAAGGATTTGAAATAAGGAGTCAACAATTACATATATCACACAATATTTATTGTGGAACTTACATAGCAAAGTGAGGAAAAAAGTAGCCTTCTCATTAACAATATTCTGTTTTCCACAATCCTATCTGTCTAACATAAGGCTGAGTTTTCGTCTGATATACATATTTTTGTCAGGCTTGATTCCATGGTGGAACTTTTGCTCAACGACTGTAATTTTACTTGTAGAAATTTTTTTCTCAGCAATCGGTCGTAAGTATTATTTATTAACAGATCTAGATTTCAACCACTGTGTGGTCATTATCAATGTGTGTTTTAATCGTTTATTTTAAGCATTGATAATGACCACGAAGTGGTCGAAATCTAAATTAATACATATAATTATTTCAGCTACTCATATCATGTCTGGATCTGCCGTCTTCGCGGTTTTTCATTGTAGCTCGCTGTTCTGGTGACACATGGCAACAACAAGCACGACACTAAAAGCGACAGGATGTCCAGCGAACAGGCTACTAGTTCTCAAACTAAAGCGAAATCGTACAGACCTTCAGGCAGGGCTGAGTCATCAATTGTTTGGGGAAAGACCGTCGCTATTATCCAGTGTACAACCGCGCTGGGGGCCCACATCCATTCCCGATCGGGTCAGAAATTTTGTCCGCTCGCGGTCTGTGTGTGGTCATAGAATGAAGGCTTTCACGAACGGATATCATTGTTGCTGGTAAACCTTCCGGGTAGTATGGCCGTGGTAAATGAAACTCTTCTGTTCCTGACGTTTCGTTCAAGGCTGCGTAGGACATCCACGGAGGCGCTCCTCTTCCGCTGTGTCTTAAAGGTATATTATACGGGGCGTATTTGGTCGCTAGTCGCTGGCGAATTTGGACGCAGCTGCTAAATTCGCTCCGTGTAAACAAGGACAGCGAACAAAGTCGTTGCTGCGAAGCGCGAGGGTCTAAAGTTTAAGGGGGAGGGGGGTGTACTTTAGACGCTGGTCGCAGGCGTTTTTGATTTTTTACAAGTGTTGGTCACCCCGTCTCATATGCAGGAGCGTATAAAGTAGCCACCAGTCAAGATTTCGAAGGAAGTAATAAATTCTCGCACTGTTTTTCCCAAGAGTCCTAAAAGAACAATCGACCAAAATCAAAACGGAATAGTAGGAAAAAATAAAAGAAAATGGATAAAAAAGGTGGATTGGGAAGAGGGATAAATGTAGTGCTTCTGTAAAACTTTTGAGAGAATTATCATGTGGAGATCCTTCTGCCTACATAAATATAATGAAGATGAGATATTTTATTGTTTTGATTTTTGTTTTCAGGTGTTTGGTATCCATAGCCCCCGAGAGACCTTCATTCTTCGTCATTCGTCAAACAGTTCGTTAAACAGAGTTTAGTATTTAAATAACCAATTTAATGCCCTATAATACTGGAAAACTTTGATAAATTTCCAGAAAAAAAATGTTTGTAGAGTCTATGGGATTTAACTACGGGGTCATCAGTCCCTAAACTTACAAAGTACCTATGAACTAGCTAATCCTAAGGACGGCACAAATATCCATGCCCGAAGGGGGATTCGAACCCCCGACCGTAGTGGCCGTGCAGACCGTGACTGGAGCGCCTCAGTCCCCTCGGCCACCGCGGCCGGCAACCTAGGTAAACTAACCTACGGACACACACACACACCCATGCCCCAGGGAGGACTCGAACCTCCACGGCGAGCAACCGCGCGCTCCGCAGCGAGGTGCTTTAGACCGCTCGGCTACTCCACCGCGGCAAATTTCCAGAAATTTGATTACAAATCCACTTCATGTTTTGTTTGGCAGGAAACAACTATTTGGTATCACCTAACCTGCAAAACAATGTGTGATATGCTACGTCACGTTTCAATTGTTTTTACGAAAACGCTAGCGTCTGAAGTCGCTGCGTATCACTGAGTCACCGTATTCATTCGCTATTCGCCTATACGCCAGCGACTAGCGACCAAACACGCTGTGTGTACTATACCCTTTACCGACTTTGTGTGTTGTCCCGTCATCATTACCATTTTACAATCATCATCGACTCGCAAGTGTCTTCCGGTAAATAGACTCGCACCGGGCAGGCCGAAGAACACGATCCCGGTTGATGTCTAACGGTCAAAAGATCATCTTCGACATTATTATGGAGAAAGAAGGGAAAAAGAACTGAGACGACAAGAAATGAGAATTATTGCAAAGATTAACAGAAGTTGTACATTTTATAAAGGTGAATAGATGGGGCATAACAGCTTTCAGATAATTGCAGAACGACATGTTGACCATAGCTGTTTATTAATTCTCAATGCTACCGGTTTCGGTTATTTACCATTGTCAAACGTTAGCAGAGATTAGGTAATAGCTTAACATGTCGAAGTATTTGTATTGTATTTTTGTACTTCGACATGTTAAGCTATTAGCTAATCTCTGCTAACGCTTGACAATGGTAAATAACCGAAACCGGTAGCATTGAGAATTAATAAACAGCTATGGTCAACATGTCGTTCTGCAGGTTGTACATTTTCTCGGGTCGAAAATGTCATGTCTCAATGAGCAATGAGGTATTTGATGCTGTGGTGCAGCGTTGTCAGACTACTCTGCCCAGACTGTTGAGAGAAGAAGACGCGCGCGGCGTCGCTGGCGGCGGGGGCGGGGCGGAAGCCGAGACCGGCAAGTGGGCGTGGGCAGCTGCGTCTGCCGTGACGTCACAGCC
Organism: Locusta migratoria; assembly: GCA_026315105.1. Taxonomy (NCBI): domain Eukaryota; kingdom Metazoa; phylum Arthropoda; class Insecta; order Orthoptera; family Acrididae; genus Locusta; species Locusta migratoria. The sequence goes on from CM048746.1 coordinate 545,896,271, forward strand.
CTGCACGCGCGCCAGCAGCGGCGGCCGGCGGAGCCTCGCGGCCTCCACGGCGGTCCGGCGACCAGTTTAAATAGCCGGAACACGAAAGGTGACCAGGGCGGCCAACATCTAATCATAATACTAACGGAGATGGCAGACTTCTGACCACGATTTCAACGGAGATTTGGTTGCAACAAATTTCAGCTATTAGTTTTTTCATGACTGGATGCTTGTTGTTGCCGCAACTGGGGTTCAATTTAATGAAAGTCCAGCTCCAGTTGCATTTATTGGTGCTTTAGTTAAGCCCACACTACCGGTTTCGGCCTCTATGTTAGGCCATATTCAAGTGTGACAAACAGTTTTTCCACTGGTTGCGCTTGAGCGTGGGTATTCTCTGCTTCTTAGAGAACCAGAGAATACCCACGCTGAAGCGCAACCACTTGAAACTGGCCTAACATAGAGGCCGAAACCGGTAGTGTGGGCTTAAATGAAGCACCAATAAATGCAACTGGAGCTGGACTTTCATTAAATTTCAGCTACGCAACTGTATCACATTTGTAAAATTAAAACAGTTCAGATCGCAGCATTGTTTTTTTATTTCATGACCGTTTTCAGCCAATGTAGACCATCTTCAGATGACTAGCACCATGATGGTAGGTGATGGCGGTGGACACGAGAGCCGCACAAACGTGGAGCAGTCCACATATTTAGGTGACTACCCACTGATTTAAGAAGGTGAACGCGCTGCTACAAATGTATAATATATCCACGTAAAAGCAGTTAATACAAGCACGTCACATTTGTGAGAAAGTCTGATGCCTGCCAAACACGTTAGACTCAGTTTAAAAATAATGATAATAAATAACTAAATAATAATGGTAGAAATATGGAAGACAAAAAATCAACGGCAAGGCGTAAAGGACGTTTATAAAAAGATGTAGCACCCAGTCTCCAAAAGTTTATAAATCGTACCTTGTTTTGAATATCATGTCCGAGCTCCACTAAAATAAATAAACAAATAAAATATAAAAGAACACCTAACCCAGTGGAAAGTGAAAATAGGCTCAGAACACGCGAATATAACCGGTTCCTTTTTACTTGAACACATCTGGTTTTAAAGCGTTTTTTGGACGATATGATTACGACTCTGCTATTGTGAGCACAGATATTTCATTAGACTCTCATTAAGAGAAAGAATGATATTAGTCTAATGACGTTACCGTACGTGTAATATAAACTCCATCACCAAGTTTAGTAACTCGGAAATATGAAAGTAACAGCATGAAAAAATCAAGTTCTCCGTTTGTACCATGCTGAAGGAATTAGATTAAGCAACGAAACAATAAATGAGGTAGATGAGTATTGTTACTTGGGCAGTAAAATAACAAATGATGGTCGCAGTTCGGAGGATATAAAATGCAGAATGGCAATGGGTAGAAAAGCGATCTTGAAAAAGAGAAATTTGTTAACATCGAATATTGATTTAAGCCTAAGGAAGTCCTTTATGAAGGCATTTGTATGGAGTGTTGCCTTGTTTGGGAGTGAAACATGGACGATAAACAGTGCGGACAGGAAGAGGATAGGGGCTTTTGAAATGTGGTGCTACAGAAGAATGCTGAATATTAGGTGGGTGGATCGCGTAACTAATGAGGAGGTACTGAACAGATTTGGGGAGAAAAGGAATTTCTGGCATACCTTGACTAAAAGAAGGGATCGACTGGTAGGACACATTCTTAGACATCAAGGAATTGTGGATTTAGCATTGCAGGAAGTGTGTGGGGTAAAAACCGCAGAGGGAGACCAAGAGATGGATACAGTAAGCAGATTCAGACAGATGTAGGTTGTCGTTCTTATGTAGAGTTGAAAAGAGGCTTGCTCAGGATAGGGTATTGAGGAGAGCTGCATCAGACCAGTCTCCGGACTGAAGACCGCAACAACAACAATAAAATTCCCTCCTTTAACTACCTACGGACCACTTGGAGAGCTAGCAGCGGTTTAGCTGCAACAATGTGTATATAGAAGAGGTCTGGTCACGCTACCGTGATCCTTTGCCGTGGCTGACATTTTGGTTCTAAAAGGCGGCTGCAGAAGACTGTTTGTCACCAGAAAGTGTTAGTTGCATAAAATAGTGAATTTAAAATAGCGATGTAGTATGCAGGTTACAGAGAATGTGGCTTTATCCATTCTCATTGCAATGTATATATGATATAACTAACGATACAACCACAACTGTGAGGAAAAAGTAGCCTTTTCATTAACAAAATTCTCTTTCGCCCACTATTATCTGTCTAACATAAGACAGAGTTTTGTCTGATTTACAAAGTTTTGCCAGGTTTGACTCCATGGTGGAACTTCTGCTCAATGATTGTAATTTGAATTGTAGAAATTTGTTTCTCAGCAATCAGTCTTAATATTTATTAACAGATCTAGATTTCGATGACTGTCTGGTCATTATCAATGTGTATTTTAATCGTTTGTTGTAAGCACTGATAATGACCACACAGTGGTCGAAATCTAGATCTGTTAATAATACGACTGATTGGCGAGAAAAAAATTCTACAATTTTTATTTTATTTTATGGTCAACTTTCCATTTAGTACGGTATAGAGGAAGAATCTAGTTTCTATGTTGAACTATCGGAGAACAGAATCTTGTATGGAATGTCGGCTGAAATTCATACGAAATTTTCGAGTAGTGTGCAGTTCCAATGATTCGACATTACGTAAATGGAAGAAATTTCGAGATACTGGATCAGTGACAGACAAGCGTAGGGCAGATCCTAGTGTTTTAAATGAAATCAAGTTGGAAAAGGTAGGAGAGATATTGGAAAAAGACCAAGATAGTCATTGCGCCAAGTGAGAAATGAAACTTATTTATGTAATATCAATGTATTAGTTTCAGTTATAATAACTTTGATTACGGTAATTAATGTAGTTGAACCATTTTCATTATTTGGTGACTTGTCCCTTGAAAAAGTATTTACAAAAAATATAACATCTATCTGCGAAAGTTACATTTCATTCATTTTGGGTGATCATCGTTAATAAGCATAAAATTTGTACCATTCATATGTTATGAAAGCATTTTTCGGCAAGAGATGTTTTCCGAAAAGTGATTTTGTGCAAAGCATACTTCATTGGTGATCCAAACGTGCTTATATTTCTTGTATTCTGAAATCCGAGATCTTTCATGAGTTTTCTTTTCCTATCGCAGACTCAGACCACATACTTTCATCTAGCCGATTCTTCTCACACATAGTCAAATCTGACAGAATCATCATGAACCTCTCCTGGTAAGACTTAGCAATATTGCCTCTCTGAATTATCAGTATTTTATTACTAAACGTAAGAACATAATTTTTTACTGAAACGGTACCCATACTGGCTGCAGAATAGTAATAATTTGTGAAAGTGACTTTTCTCTCCTAGCGATACTGCGCAGCGTCGTCCGCTGTAGAACCACAAAATGGCGACTCCGTAAGGAACGTTGCTATCCAGACCTATTTTCTATAGACCGTGAGCTGTCAAGAGGTTGCTATTATCCCTAAACATTTGTTTCAGACCGCGGTTGCACGGCAGAGTGGCAGCGGTGAAGCTGTTTGCCACTCACCGGCTGCCAGAAGCCGTTCTCCTTGCGGAAGGACGCACATCCCCGCTCGCTCTGAGCGAATGAATTGCCCTTGCCGCCGTGTGCCGACGTTTTCCGCGCAAGAAATTACATTCCAATTATCCGTGTATCGCTGTATAATAACTTCCTAGCGCGGGGTAAACATCGCTGAGGCAGAACTTACCGGGAGCTGTGTAGACGTGATGCAACGTCTCTCTCCTGAAACCGAGTAACTACGATGTGAGTATATCCGTGACTTAACATTTACATCACACAGAGGATGTACACAACTTTCTACAGTTCTATTTCTCCGAAGTGACAAGCTTCCAGATGTCGGAATCTGTGGAACGCTATTACTGTTGTATAGCTACAGTACCTGCTCGTAAATTTCAGTCAGTTCTTCACTGGTTCGGGGAGACTTCTCTTCCCTTTAACTGTTTTCAAAGTGGAAAAAGTGCCACAGATGAGGAATTAAGTATAGCACAGCGGGCGAGTTAAAAGAAAAGTGGTTATGGAATGTCGTCCCAGATTTATGACTGGATAGGGGATTTCCCGTCAGTGAGGACACAGTTTGTAGTAATCGATGGTAAGGCATCAACTAAAACAAAGGTGATATCCGGCGTTCCACAGGTTAGTGTTATTGGACCTCTGCTGTTGCTTATCTACATAAACGATTTGGGAGAAAATCTGAGCAGCTGTCTTAGGTTGTTTGCAGATGACGCTGTCATTTATCGTGTAGTAAAGTCATCTAGGAATTTCTATTATATCAGACTTAAACAAAGAACACGTAGATGATGTCGTTGGAAAGGCGAACCAGAGACTGAGGTTTATTGGTAGATATGATACTCTATTGAGACAGGGAGGCATGGCATTAAAATTTGCGTGACTGCGATCTGACTGTGAAAATGTGATTCTCATGCCATTTGAACCGGTAAAAAGCATGCTGAACGAAGCTGGATATGCGATCGGCGACATATTTAATACCAGACCAGCCACTCTGAAGGACAAAGATGCGCGAGGAAGGACATTTTAGAGTCGTACTTGAAGGACTTCCGGTTCCGCTATGCACGCGCGTCACTGTACTGCAGAGACAAAAGCGTTGGTTGTCACCACTGATGGTCAAACATTCATGAATATATTATGTAGTTTTTAATTTATATATATATTGCTGCTGATAGACAATAGTGTGGGTACAAAATTTTTTAATGAATTTATTTAATTTTCTGTAATGTGTTACTGTATGTATTTCGTATCTTAAACGAACCTCTCTATATTAATGTCACATCACCTACAACCTTTGGTCTGAAAAGGATTATAAGAGAGTATTTTAAAGGCATACAGTTCTTATTCAATATCATTAGATAAATAAATATCTGTAAAACATCATTGTCATAGACCAACAGCTGTTCATTTTGTTTGCCCAATGCTATCTACAATACTCACAGTAATGATGCTTGTAATACCTGGTTTAAAATATTTTTGCCTGTAAGATCACCATAATGTTCGTCAGTCTATAATGGGTAGTCACTTTGCTTGCATACTGTTTCTATTTGTTAAAATACAGGTTATATATATTTTTTTACTTTCCTCTCGTTTTCGACACTGTGATATATATTGTAAGCATCTGTTAAGGTTCTGCGAGTATTTTTATATATTATTTATATATATAAATTATTCTGATTGGTTTTATACACATTGTAAATCAATGCACTTTTTAACTTCTGTCTATCTTAGGCTGGCGCTAGAAAATGGTTACGGACTGAAAACGGTAACGTTGGGAAAACATTATTAACTGCTTTTGGCCAATCACAATGAGGTTTTACAAATATCTGACAGCCGTTTAACCTCACCGTATCACCCGTTTAAATAAATATATATGTTTATTAAATAAAAGTCAAGATCACTATATATTTTATTTAGATAACCGGTTTCGTGAGGACTCTGCCGTCATCGGCTCTAACATACGTCACATCACATAGAAAACACAGTAAAAATGATGTTTTTCGCCAACGTTATCATTGGCATGTCGTTATGCTATGCAAATAAAATGTTTCCCATACAATTGTACAACGACATGCCAATAACAGTGTTAGCGATTAACTTCATTTTTACTTTTTCTATTTTATGTGGCGTATATTAAAGACAGAACCGATTATGGCAGTTCAACCTTGCCGAAACTAGACATCTACATAAAACTTAGAGATGTCGGCTATTGTTTTATGTAATAAATCCACTTATCAGATCGTCCCCAAAAATGACAAACTTAATGCGAAGACGGCCACGAGCCTTTTCTCAGCACGGATGCAAACAAGGTCTCAACTCGTGGGCAAGGGCGTTCCTTTAGTAGTGCACGGATAAGTTGAGAATTTCCGTGTTACGGGAGGCTTGCAAGGGTAGCGCCCAGTGGTGTAGTGGTCAGAGCTACTGCCCAATGAGTAGGAGAAACCGGGTTCGAATCCCGGCTGGGCACAAATGTTCACCTCTCCCAATGACTTAATTGAATGACCACTGTCAGCTAACGTACATTCTGTAGCTGTTACATAAATACCACGATAACGATGAAACACTGCTGTCAGTATATGGCTAGTAGAGATTGCTGGCTTATCCCTACAGACTGTACTGTAGAAAGTGCTGCAGTTATGCGAGAAATCCACTATTGCCCGGCTGCAGTTGATAACGTATTAAACCGTCTATTGTAAAAGTCGATCCGAAATATTAGTTTCATTACGAAGTTATTCGAACATTTTATCCATTACAAACCCCTATCTTAATACCGAAATTCCTCTTGCTTCAGGATTTACAATTACATGAGCACATCATAGAAATATAGAATCTAACCATATCTAATTGATATCTTCTTTTGAGTGGTTGGTTAACAATATTTATAGCTGGTCTTGCAGCAAAAATTGAATATGATTTAAGGAGGATTATTGCTCTTTCTATTTTAAGTCAGCTTGGTTTAATAATAAGAACTTTATCAATTGGTTATTATATTCTAATCTTGCTTTTTTCCATTTATCAACTCATGCTTTATGTAGCCCTTTAAACATTAATACAGTATTTTCATTACAATATGTATTAAGTTAGTTAACGGATTATCTGCATTTAACAGAACTAGAGAAGACTGCCATATTTTCTGCTGTCGGCTAGCAAAACTATTTTCCCGTTACGTACATCTTGAATGTGCTACAAACAGTTGAAAATCAGCTGAGCTGGCAACACTCCATATAAGGGGCTTTTCTCCTTAGCTCGAGAGCTGCGCAGGTACAGGCGGACGGACGTGAATTCCGCAACTCAGATCGAGATAGGCCTCGCTAATCCCCGCACATGAGTTCCGCAACTTTCCCTTCAGATAGACGCTCGCATGCGTGGGTATTCCTCCTCCAAGAGAAAAACCCATCAAGAATCGGAAGGAAAACAAATGGAAATCCGATACAGATGTGTTGATGACTTACTGTCTGGCACGACTGCCATTCAATAAAGCAACACATCTGATTCAGTTTCTGATTCTATTTACAATGGAAATCAGATACAGGAGTCCAAACAATATTCCTGTTTCTCATATAAAAAACGAAAATTAAAAACAGATATAATAAAAATAATTTCATGTGGCTCATTGGCCTGGTGCAAGTCTTTCAATTGGAGGCACTTCGGCGACTTGCGTGTCCCTAGCCTACCCCAGTTATCCAATCGGGGAAATGGGACCCACAGCTTAACGTGCAATCCGAACCATGTGTCGTTTCTGGCGACTCCTCACATCGCTGAGAGGTGAAGGCTGGATTAAAACGCACACTGAAACAACTCGAGATCCGACCGGGTTTCGAACCCGCGACTTTTCGGTTTCCAATTGAATGCTTTACCCCAAGAAGAAACCTAAATATTTGTCCTGTCAATCAACTCAAATGCTTTAAGCAGCCTGCGCTGGAAGTAAGCGGATAACAATAACTTTTCAATAAAAACCCTTGAATTTTCACTGAAATTCTTTTTTTTTCCTTTTAGTAGGTGGCGAAAAATTCAGACATGGCTGGAACCTGTTTACAAGGACAATAAATGTGAAAAACGAAAGTGCGTTAATTTCCGTTTGTCTTTAACTTATCCGAAACATGAAGTGCAAAATACGTTGTACTATCTAATCAGCAACATGCCACCAGATCCATCACACACTTCGTCACTAACTGTTGCAAATTTATACTGTTAATAAAATGCATCTTTCTCGCCTTATATTTGGGCAAATGAGTTCTCTCCGCTTTGGACAACTGCAGATGCGTGCGAGACCTTTCATCCTGATTTTAATTCCCTGAATGCACTTAACCCAACATTTATATTGTCCTGACTAGCCTGAGAACAGCACACACAGACTCTTAAATTCGACGAAAAAATGTGTCAGGAGTGATTCCTTACCAAATACGGATAAGAAGACCAAAGAGACAAATATTTAACCAGAAAAAGATCTGCAATTTCAAAACTAGGAAATTAAATGCATGCATTTTTTGATGCGTGTTTCTTGTAAAATTTAAGTGGTTCATTTAGCATCGAAATATTTTGTGAATTAAAGTATTAGTAACTGATGTTCTTCACTATATAGTTTATTCCATCACCTTTCATCCAGTTTTGAAATTTAACGTTTTGTACATTCTACATCTACATGGGATAATCTGCGAATCACATTTAAGTGCCTGGCAGAGGGTTCATCGAACCACAGTTATACTATTTATCCCCCATTCCATTCTCGAATAGAGCGCGGGAAGAAAGAACACCTGAATCTCTCCGTTCGAGCTCTGATTTCTCGTATTTTATTCTGATGATCATTTCTACCTATGTAAGTGGGAGTCAACAATATATTTCCACATTCGGAGGATAATATTGGCAATTGTAGTAAACGCTGTCTCCCCTGTATCGTGACAATACGAAACGAGCTGCCCTTCTTTGGACTCTTTCGATATCCTCTGTCAAATCCACCTGATAAGGATACAACACTGGGCAGCAATACTCAAAAAATGGACGGACAAGCGTAGTGTATGCAGTTTCTTTTGTAGTTCTGTTGCATATTTTTAGGCTTCTGTCAATAAAACGCAGTCTCTGGTTCGCCTTTCCCACATTATCTACGTGTCCTTTCCAGTTTAAGTCTGAAGTAATAGTAATTCCTAGGTGTTTTGTGGAGTTTACGCCCTTCACTTTTGATTGATTTATCTTGTAAACAATGTTTAACGGATTTCTTTTCGTACTCATGTGGACGACTTCACACTTCTCATTATTTAGAGTCAATTGCCAATTTTTACACCACAGTGATATCTTATTCAGATCGTTCTGCAGTTGGTTTTGATCTTCAGATGATTTTACTAGACGGTAAATGACGGCGTCATCTGCAAGCAATCTTAGAGAGCGACTTAGATTTTCCCCTAAATCGTTTGTGTAAATAAGGACCAGCAGAGGACCAATACCACTACCCTGTGGAACGTCCGATATCACCTCTGTTTTCGTCGATGCCTTACCATCGATTATTACGAACTGTGTCCGCTCTGACAGGAAATCCCATATCCAATCGCAAATTTGGGGCGATATTCCTTAACCAAGCAATTTGATTAAAAGCCGTTAGTGAGTTACGGTGTCAAAAGCCTTCTGGGAAATCAAGAAATACGGAATCGATTTGCGAACCCTTGTCGATAGCACCCATCAGCTCGTGTGAATAAAGAGCTAGTTGTGTTTCGCATGAACGATAATTTCTTAATCCGTGTTGACCTTGGGTCAAAAGATCATTACGTTCGAGATAAGTCATAATATTTGAATACATTCATACATAATTGATCGTTTAGTAGTAAAATGTAAGAGTTGATACACTCGTATGTGTCATACGACGGCAAAACGAGAACTGCCGTTCTCCGGGTTGGTTACGGAGTTTGTACACTGGCAGTTAGGTAGGGAGGGGGAAAAACCGACCCCAGTATTTTAGTTCAGATTAACCTTTTTTTTTTTTTTTTTTTTTTTTTTTTTTTTGTCCGTTATCACGCGACGAGTGCTTTAATGGTGTGTGTGGTGAGGCTGTCGAGATGGCAGACGTAAAAGCGTCACACACGCACGCCTGCCTGCCTGCAGGATGTCGGCAGGTAGGGAAGACCCGTCTCGGGAGACGAGTTCATTTTTTTTTTTTGCTCTCGTCTGCGGAGCGTAACGAAAAAATCCGGGAACCCCGTCCGTCCTTCCCTAGTATCAGTTCACTTAGTTCTGCAAGAGATACACCCATCTCTCTTCCGTATATAAAAAATGTGCCCGTGTATTGCGTACAAATCTACAGTTTTGTTCCAATCTTCATGAAAATCTGCACACTTCTTCTACATAAGGATAAAGAGTTCACTATATACGCAAAATTGCGTATCGTGCAAGACCAAGGGTACTTTACCTACGGACTGGGACAAAGTCTACAGCTGTTATTATTATTATTATTATTATATTCGATCTTGATGAAATTTGGCGTTCTTTACGTTCCAAACAATAAGAATATCACTGTCCACACAATGTTTGATACAGTGCCTGGTTGACAGTACTTTAGACACCTTTTCGCCGGCCGGCCGCGATGGCCGAGAGGACTGAGGCGCTCCAGTATTAGTTCATAAGTAGTTTGTAAGTTTAGTCCCATAAGCTATACAAACATTTGAAACCTTTTCGCCGATCACAATGAAAGTTAATATACAGGGTGTCCCATTTATCTTGACCATCCAAAATATCTCTGGAACAACAATAGCTATTATAAGACGACTTTCACCGGTATCAACGTAAGGAAGGGAGTCATGAATGTAAATATTTTGAAACATTCTAAAACAAAAGCGTACCGTCTATGTGTTTTTAACAAAAACATATGTTTTTAAATGGGCAACCCATGTTATGTCGTCAGCAGTGTATAGCCTGACAAATCACATAAACAATGGCGTTGATTGAGTCGCAATATTCCCATTACATCCCGAGATACTGTGAAGCAAAGTTGATGCTTGAAATACGCGAAGCCGGCGGCGGTGGCCGAGGGGACTGCGGCGCGCCAGTCACGGTCTGCACGGCCACTACGGTCGGGTGTTCGAATCCCTCCTCGGGCATGGATATTTGCGCCGTCCTTAGTGTTAGCTAGTTTATAAGTTTACGGAATGATGACCCCGTAGTTAAGTCCCATAAAATAAATAAATAAAAATTACGCGAAACGTGCGCCTAGCGCACATCCTCAGGCGAGAATCCCATGCTGCTCAGGACGTTTATATATAAATTTTTAGAGTAAAAAGCAGCCAACCAGTTGCATGAAAATGGGTTTAATTAAAACCTTTACCTAGGGTTCGACAAAATTAATTTTGTCTCCTCAGAAGTTGGATTAATCATGCAAAAGTTGTCGTAAAAAAAAAAAAAGACATTTCCTCTAATGAAGCGCATCATCACTCCATGTCCAACAGTTACCATGTAATAATAAGTTAAACCAGACATTTAAAATTTAAACTCTACTATCCCTACGCTTATCAGTAAGTGGAGCTCACTTGGCGTGAGTGCGGCATTGTTCCACAGTTTTAAATATGACATGTCTAGTTCAACTGTTTGACATGGAGTAATGATGCGCTTCATTAGAGCATTTGTTTTTGTTACAGTTTTTGCATGATTAATTCCACTTCTAAAGAAGACAAAATTAATTTTGTCGAAACCTAGGTAAAGGTTTTAATTGAATCCATTTTGACGCAACTGGTTAGCTGCTGTTAATTCTAAGACTCCTCCTCCGCCTCCTCAGTCCGTCGTCTCCAGCTGTTTGCAGCTGTCAAAACGCTGGACGGAGGCAAGAAATCTTTTGAGGTACTTGCTTATTGCAGCTGTTGATTAATTTGGAGGAAGCGTTGACACCTCGCATTACTATCGATAGTGGGCTACTATCGATAATGATCTGCTCGAACATGTGAAAATCCGAACGGTATTTAAGCTTGTGTACTCTCAATAAAATAAACTTTATTCTTCATCGATCACAGGTCTCAACCAAAAAATCGCGCCTTCGACGGTCACTTGCGAAAACAAACCTCACTATCAGAGTGAAGCTACAGATCACATTTGAAACACAATATCTTAATCTATAAACGATAGTTTGTATACAAGCAGAAAATACAATTATAGATTAAGACTTTGTATTTAAAAGTGACCTGTAGCTTCACTCTGATAGTGAGGTACAGGTTAACAGAGGGGGCGCTTCTCTTTCTCGAGTATCGTCGAAGGCGCGAATTTTTTGGGCTCACACCCCTGTGATCGATGAAACCTAAAAGTAGAGCCTATTTTATTGCGAGTACACAAGCTACGATACCGTTCGGATTTTCACATGTTGGAGCAGACTGTATATATAAAAATGAATTGCTTTTCTTTAGTCTCGCTAAAACTCGACAACGACTGAACCGATTTGGCTCATTTTAGCCTTGAAATATTCGTGCAAGTCCAGGGAAGGTTTAAACGGCGATAAAATATGGAAAAAGTTGCCCAGAAAAAGACGAAAATCGAGGAAAACTAAAACAGCTTTTTTCCAGTGAGCTATCAATACCGTTCGTCCAATTGCCATAAAATGTTGTATATTTCATGTTGAAAGCCAGAGGAAGATTCGCAGCAAATAAAATTTGGAAAATTCGCCCGGAAAGTAGTAAAATTTAGGAAAAACCGAAAGCGATTGTTTTCTACGAATAAAAATCAATTGCCACATGGTTGTAAGAGCATCACTTGAGTATGGCTTGACAGGACAAGGTTTGTTTGAAATAATTTTCTTTGAAATTCTACCGGAAAATTTGAGAAGAACTGAAAGTTCGTTTTTCAATGTGTTCTTGATTGAATTCAGCACTATTACTAGCTATTCGCACGAAGCAGACTTTTTTTTTTTTTTTTTTTTTTTTTTTTTTCATTATGGTCTTGGCAAGTTTTCAGTTAAAAAAAAAAAAAATTGGGGGAGTTACAAAGAAAAGCCGAAAACTTCGAACTAAGTTCCTTTTTCAATGTGTTTCTAAATGTATTCAACACTATAAGTTAAGAACCATTCATCCGATTGTGATAAAATTTTGATTATTTGACATTCGACGAAAGATGAACGTTCTTAAATAATTTGGGAAAGTCACCCGGAAATTTTGAAAATTCGCGAGAAACTGAAATAGCTGTTTTCAATGGGATATCAATATCATTCGTCTGATTGCGATAAAATTTGCGTATTTGACGTTCAAAGCAAGAGTAACGTTCTTATTAAATACAAATTTGGAAAAGTATCCCCGAAAATTGGAACATTCAGAAAAAACAGAAAGAAATTTTTCTATAAAATATCAGTACCATTCATCTGATTACGATAAAGTTTTTTCCATATTTTATCTCCGTTTAAACCTTCCCTGAACTTCCACGAATGAGACATGAGCATTATCCTGGACATGTGTTCGTGATTTGCCCACTCTTTCCGCCAACTATCGAGCCGATACTTGGACTATCTGATATAAAGCTACTGGATTTAAATTAACACGGTTTATTTTAAGAGGTAAGTGATACGAAGTTGCCCGGGTCATCTAGTTATTGATAGTAAGCCACTAACGATAGTGGACAATGCGAGGTGCAACGCTTCTTCGTAATTACCAGACGTTTTGCAGTTCCACTGCAATATTCGTCCCCACACCGCGCACACCAATTGTTCTGCAGACATTCGGCTGGGAGCTGTTGGTCATTCAGTACACAATCCCGGTCTTACTGCCAGCTGCACCTCGAGAAATTCCTGTCCTCCGTCCAGCGTTTTGACAACGATGAAGATCTGAAGACGAATGCCACGCGCCGGTTCCCATTCACGAGTCTGCCCCTGTAGATCAGACGGCAGCGGGGCTGACTACCGAGCAGGAGACCCGGGTTCGATTCCCGGGAAGGGACTGGGTGTTGTGTGTCGTCCTCATCGACACGAAAGTCGCCGAACTGGGGTCACCCAAAAAGACTTGCGCTAGGCGGCCGAACAATCCCACACGGGATCTTCCAGTGAAAAATGTCATACGATCATTCCATTTCCATTCACATGCGGCATCTGCTGCAACACAGGAATAGAGACGTTGTTCCCACAACAGGACAAATGTTTCAGTTCCTTTGTTGACTACGTTGAAAAATAGCTCAAACACTGCTGTACCTGTTGCCTATATATATACTGTCTCAGCTATCTTGTCCACCCAAAAGATCTCTGGAACAATAACAGCTGTTGGAAAACGACTTTCACCGGTATCAATGTATGGCTGAGGCCCATGAATGTACATATTCGGAAACGTTCTAAAGCGAAAGCAAATGTGTTTTTTAACACAAACATTTTTTTTATGGACACCCTGTATTTTTTCTTCAGCAATCCATAGCATGACAAATCACAAACAATGGCATTGATTGCATCGCAATATTCCAATTACATCCCGAGATATTGCGACGCGAAGTTGACGCTTGAAATACGCGAAACCAGTGGCTAGCGTACGTCCTGAGATTCAGAACCCCATGCTGCTCAGGACGTGCGCTAGCCGCGCGTTTCGCGTATTTCAAGCGTCAACTTCGCGTCGCAATATCTCGGGATGTAATTGGAATATTGCGATGCAATCAACGCCATTGTTTATTTGATTTGTCATGCTATGGATTGCTGAAGAAAAGATATAGGGTGTCCATTTAAAAAAAACATATGTTTGTGTTAAAAAACACATTTGCTTTCGTTTTAGAAGGTTGCCAAATATGTACATTCATGGGCCCCAGCCGTACATTGATACCGGTGAATGTCGTTTTCCAATATCTGTTATTGTTCCAGAGATATTTTGGGTGGACAAGATAGCTGGGACACCCTATATATATGTGTGTGTGTGTGTGTGTGTGTGTGTGTGTGTGTGTGTGTGTGTGTCCGGTCCATGTGATTGGACGGACCTGCCCGATGCCACCAGCTGCGTAGCCAGTCAGCTTCTTCGTCCTTGAAGCTGCGTTGTTGTCGCTATACCTATGCTGGAGCCGTCGCTGGAACGGCAACCAAAGCGAGCGGTGGAAGGTAAACAGCGCGGGGAACCTGTTGCGTGGGCCAGAGGCTTGCCGAGCGTAGTGACCAGCCACTGGCACTTGCAGATCGCACCCACAGCCCTGAGGTCGCTGCAGCACACTTCCAAACACTTGTTGCTTCTCTCACTGGTAAACCTGACAACACAAGTTTCCTTCGGTTCACAGTAATTGGCTTGGTTATATGACGGCCGGCCGCGGTGGCCGAGGGGACTGGGGCGCTCTAGTCACGGTCTGCAGGGCCACTACGGTTGGGGGTTCTAATCCCATGGATATTTGTGCCGTCCTTAGGATTAAATAGTTCATAAGTAGTTTGTAAGTTTAGGGATTAATGACCCCGTAGTTAAGTCTCATAAACTATACAAACATTTGAAAACATTTGGTTATATGACGTGTTCTTATTGGGAATGATTTGTCTATCGAGCAGAGACGAATCTACATATGCCTTATTGTTTGCACAAAAGACATCTAAATATACTTCATACAAATATTTTCATATATATACATGAGGATGGCACAGTGCCGAAACCAGTGTAACTGAGCGAAGTGCACAGCGGGCAAGTAGGAGAGCATCATCTCCGTCGGGCCCATCCATGTTTTGACTGCCATAACGTGTTTAAGACAAATTCTGTGTTACTGACAGCCTATTTCCTTTTCCATGTTTATTAAATCTCATGTAACAATCTAGTAAGGCAACATTTACCTCGATAATGAAACTACGTGTGCAGATAAGCCAAGATCACTGACGAATTGTTTATATGACATCTTTCGGTATTTTATTCACAGTTTCGGCAAGTTCTCGTTGCCATTTTCGGCCCTGTAAATAGCTTCCATCACTACATAGTAATGTGAAGTCAAACAATTACAGTCTGGGCTTGCATATCGTGAAGCGACGTAATGTTACTGGGTAGTATTGAAGCTATTCAGAGATATTAAGATGGTGACAAAAACCGGTTATGAAGAAACCCCAATAAAAAGAAGTTATCTTGGCCATTTAACCTAACAGAATTTCATTACAAACGAATGGAATGCTCTGCGAGCTTACATCATGCCAAGCAGATACCAGCATATCTTCCTTACGAAATCTCATTTGTCATATGGATAGAACATGAGGGACGTAGTATATGTGTCATACTTTGTCATACGATTAAGTGTATTTCGCAATTTTTTTTATAAAAAAGACTTCGATAAGTATGCTTACATAGCGACGACTGATTTTGTCCAGGTGAACGAAAGAACTGAACTTTTGGCCAGTCACTGCAGAATTAAGCAATCCTCTACGTGGTAAAAAAAAAAAAAAAAAAAAAAAAAAAAAAAAAAAAAAAAAAAAAAAACAGGTCAGATCTCGATAGCAACGTGCGAGGAAGATCGTTACAGAAGTGCTCACTTCAGAAATTGCTCAGTTTCGACAGGTCAACCGGCTTCTAGCCTGCAGGTTTATAAATGATCCTGGCCACATTAGTACACTGTGTCCAGCAGCTTTGTGCAGAACAATTAATCCCTGAAAATATGACGTAGCTTCATCCTTTCTTGTCAGGCACAACAGTCTATCCGCTGAAATCGTGAAAGGTGAAATGCGCAAGATAAAGCAATCATACTGTCTAGAGCAACACCTGTTACTCTGTCGCAGAATTCTTCTGAATGTTTTCGCACGCACGCACTTAATGTTAAGAAGGTAATATGTCAAAATGCAACCCCAGAGTAGTAACGAAGTGACGAGTTGTCCCAACACTACACACCGATGCCTTCGAGAGGAGTGATAATTTGCTCCATAATAGTCTTTGGCATGTGGAGCCGGCCGCGTAGTCCCATAGACTATACAAACATTTGAACATTTGGCATGTCGATCTTGAGCTTCTCCCAGCGTATTCAATATTCAGCCTTGGTGCACAGGGTCCACGATATTTGAGACTCCCATTGTCACCAGTCATACCACCATGAAGTCGCCTTTCGTCAGAAGTGGAGTGTTATGGGATCACCCAACTGCGTAACCGGTGATCGATGATATGATAGTACCGACGTAACACTTAAGTTGACGGCCTTTTTGCCTGACGCATGAAGCACCTCCAACAGGATTGGGGGTCCGAGGGTGTTATTAGGGTCCGTAAATATCTTATTCTATGCAGTTATGGCATATCTTACATTGAACAGACCATCACGATTGTGAAGCACATGTTCTGAACATAAGCGTTATTCACGCCTATAACAGCCTAGCAAATCTGTTATTGCTGAACACTTTCTTGATACAGGCCACAGAGCTTCTAGGTTACAGTTCCAGATTTTGGGATTGTACTATTAACGAGTTAGTTGAAATTAAACTAGCAAATAACCTCATAAATAGAATTTAATTTTTCATAGAATTAATTTTTCATAGAAATCTGCTATATCCTCTTGTAATAAAACAGAAGAGAAATTAAAGGCAGTTCGTCCGTCAATGACTAATGTTCGCCATCGATATTTCCGACGTTAGACATCTTTGGTTATGTCATGGCGCTGCTGTTTACTTAGTTCGTGTGTGTTATCTCTCCTGATTTGATTTGCAACCACCAAACGATACGGCGCAGTGACAACACACTGGATTGATATTCGTCAGGATGATGGTTCACAGCCTCCCCCACAGCCATCCAGATTTAGGTATCCCGTGATTTCCAGGCAAATGTCGGGATACTTCCTATGAAAGGGCACAGCAGATTTCTTTCCCCATCCTTCCGCAAAAATCCGAGCTTGGCCTCCAATGACCACGCTGTCGACGGGACGTTAACCCTACGCTTCATTCATTCATTCATTCAAAAACCGAGCTACAGTGCTTCCTCTCTACAGATGAGTTGAACATGACAGAGTGTCCTCGCGGCGATACATAGGCGGTCGTCTACGTTGTTACCCCGCTGAGTACCTGCAAACTGTTCCAACATTCTCTGTAATGCTTGGGATTCTCCTAGCTTGAGGTGCTGGTAGAACATTAGATTTTCGACGGTCAGATTGTTCTGAAATCGTTTGCCCGACTTGGCACTTCCGACTGGACAGAGCCAAGCTTGGCAAGGAAAGGAAATGTGACGCCACAGCACGTGCTCGACGTGCCCGGAATGCCAGTTCGCACGCGCGACGCGTAACGTAGGCCACGCACAGCTCTTCGTTAGCAGCGGCGGTCGGAAGGCATAAGGACTACCTGAGCAGCGGCGGCTGCCTCCGGATGCTGCACCTGCGGCGATCGCGTCCACCTTGTCTGTAGTGGTGCAACTTACGTGAGAAGCATGTGGTCGTGTGCTGGGTAATCCTCGACCGCTGCTGCAGACGCCTGTCGGCCGGCCGGCGCTAAACGGTGACAGAGCGGGTTCTGGCGACAGGGGGCACTCGCGTCCGGCGCTCGGTGGCGGTGGCGGTGCGCACTCTGAGAAGGCTGGACAGCGACTGGCCCCGGCGGCGGACGCGACCCGCTGACAGCGGCGGCGCGCGCTTTCTCCGCTGGCGGCAGCACCTGCGCCGGCTGGCGGCGGGGGTGGGGGGCGCGCCACAGGTGGCAGAGCGGCCGGTGGTGGGGGGACGAGTCGCGCGTGTGACGTCCGCCGGTGGGCCTGACCTCTTGACGTCAGCTCTTACGGCATGTGCGTGAGGGGAGACGGAATGCGGGAACTGGTGGGAGGGGGAGACCAAACCGCGGTGTCTGCCGCGGTCGGTACCCGCAGGGGAGCGCCAATTAATGGTCTCCAAGAAATAGCACTGGTGTGTTTTCCGGCACATTATAGGTTTTCCTGTAATTTTATGATTTTGCAAACATCTCTAACACATAAATATAACTAATCCTAATTTGTAATTACACAACATTTAAAAATTTGAGTATTTTTTCATTAATTATTTCCATACTTTGACATATTGGTAAAAAAAAAAGGGGGGGTAAAGCAGTCAACAATCCGAAGATTTGTTTGAACACCACAGTGCTTTACTAGGCATGGTCCTGTTTGGAGGTGGTATGCCGTTGCCTGTTAGTTTACTTTCTTATATTTTTATTGGTATTATTAGCATAACACGTGTCGTTTTTGGCGCAAGGGGTGCCAACTTCACAGTAGCGTGTAAATGTATTCCCCATTATTGCAATTATCTCTTTAAGTATAATCTGCACAGAAAAATGTCATTAGGATTTCCTGTAGAACTCTTTGAGAGCTATTTAGAACTGTGATCAGAACATGTGTCTCAGCCTTGTCGCCGCTTTTGTGTCTCGTTTCCGTCGTAGGTGTCGGTGGCCGAGTAAAAAGAGACCGACACAGGAATAAAGGATGCTCGCTTGTGCAGGTACGGAGGTGAGCAGCCAGTGGGACAGCAGAAACTAGAAACACTAGAGTAAATTAGAACGATATGTATATTGCACAGAATTTATACAATACTTAACTTTTACATAGTTCAGTACGGCAGAATGCTGATACATAGTTGAGCTAGGGGCCTGCCTAGTGCCTGTCCGATAGCCAAGTCTTTACTGGTGCCTATCTGATTCCGAAGTGTTAGCTGGTTCCTATCTCAGTCCCAAGTGAACGATGTCGTTCAGTGGTGGCCACGAGCGGAGTTGTAGCAGAGGGCGCTCGTGGCTGACGTCGTAAGAACGCCGCGCCGTGCGTGCATGGCGGCGCGCGCGAAATTAGGTGGCGCGCACTTTAGACTTGTGCGACACCAAAAGAACTATGTATTAAAAGGCAAAAAAAATTATTTTGAAAAAACTAAATTTTATGGTAATTTTTTGTATTTTTTCGGTGAAATTTTGCAGAACTATTTAAATTTTATACAGAGAACTCCAGAACTATTGCATATCTGTCTTTTCCAAAAAAGGGGTGCCAACTTCACAGGACTCGCACTCTTGAGCTAGCTCTCGGATAGTGCGGGGGACTGGGCGTGCCCTGAGGTGGGTCTTGGGTGGCCCAGCTCCTCCCTCTGGCCTTCCTCCGACCTTCGAACTGACTTGCCCAGCCAGTTACAGAGGGACCTACAGTTTAACGTGGGTTCCGAACCACGGTGCTACCCTGCGTTTTTCACATTAGCAACACTGTCAGAGGTGAAAGAAGTGGAAAGTGACAGATAGAAATCTCAGGATCTGGCGGGGATCGAACCCGCAAATTATAATGCTTCACATGACTCTGCCATCTTATTCTTTTAATGTAAGTTACTTAATGGAGCTTCGAGAAAAAGTTTGAAGTTAATATTTCAACTTGGTATGAATATATCGCATGAAAATACTTATCTATAAGGAAATGAAAAATTATAAAAGAATGATAAATCATAATTAATACACTAATCTTATTTTAATGGTCGCTGGGATTGGTTTCGTTATTTCGAGGTTCGAGTCCTCCCTAGGGTGCCGGGCGCCGTGGCTCACCGCGCTCGGCCAGAGTGGTGAACGCCCTGTGTAATAAAAAAGCTGAGCCAAATACGCAACGAACAAACAAGAACGAACGTGAACAAACAATAGCAAAACATCGATCCACCTAAAGAAAAGAAAAAAAAGTATGGCATGGGTGGTTTTGTCTCCTTTGTCCTTAGGTTAGTTTCACTTAGTTTAAATAGTTTGTAAACGTAGGGACTAAAGATTAAGAAAAAAGAAGTCTTCTAAAAAGTCCGAAAAGTAAAAGAAATTTAAGAAATGTATAAATCGCATTATTTTTTTAGAAATATTTGCAATTATTCAATATTTATCATTTTTTAAAAATATTTGTAATAGTGAGCCCAAAAACAAACCAGTGTGATTTATTTATTTATTTATTTAATTTCTTTTACTGTTCGGACTTTCTAGAAGACCTTTTCAAAGATTATATATATATATATGCTGCATATGGGAGGGGCGAGGAGGTTCGGAAATAATGAAACCAATCTCAATAATCATGTAACATGATTAGTGTTTTTTTTATAAATTTTTATTTCCTTATAGATAGGTATTTTTCTGCACTACATACATACCTTCAAATGTTCAGATGTTTGTAAATCTAAGGGACTTAACTGTATTGGTTATCATTCCCTAGGCTTATAAAAGTAGTTATATTAACTTAAAGTAACTTATACAAACACTCGTGCCAGAAGGAGAACTCGAACCTCCGACGGCGAACGGCCGTGCGCACCGCATCTGGGAGCCTTGGTGCGCACGGCTATTCTGCCGCGGTCAATCATACCTAGTTGAAATATCAACCACAAACCATTCCTCTAGCCTTCATTAAGTAAGTTTACAGCAAAAGAATACCATGGTAGAGTCATGCGAAAAATTATAGCTTTATACGTGGGCACCAACTTTCAAAGAATCGAAATAATATTTTAAAAAATTACTCATAAACTGTAAACAACTTTTATTTGAACTTTTTTTTTCAATCCGGCGTATTAATAGCCGAGATAGGGCATAATGTCCTACTCCAGTGGCTTCCGGTTACGGTGCCAGAGTGAGGTTCTGTTCGCTGGCGACCAACAAACACGTCTGTAACATTTCCTGCCGAACTGTCGAAATGCGCCACCTAAACAATGAGAACACGTTACAGACACACATGCATAAGAGAGAAAAGTTCTAGACAATTTTTCCTACAATTTCGATCATTCTGTTTTTGTCTCACAATCAGATCGACGGTTAAGGTGATATTTCGAATTAAATTTGGAGCTGTCAAAAGGACCAATTTTAGTGCTTCTTATCTAAAACTGAAGTGGGCCGACAAGATGCCAAGAGGGAGGCAAACCAACTTTGTGCCCGGTTGGGGGCGGAGGATAGTGAGCAATTTTTACCGTTATGACGTAAAAGTACAATTGTTCCAGGAGACGGCGGCTGGCAGTGTTGCCGAACTTTGCGTAAATTAGTGCTGCCGAATTTCACACAACT
The DNA here is from genome assembly GCA_026315105.1 of Locusta migratoria. Lineage (NCBI taxonomy): Eukaryota > Metazoa > Arthropoda > Insecta > Orthoptera > Acrididae > Locusta > Locusta migratoria. The sequence continues at coordinate 545,917,716 of CM048746.1, forward strand.
AACAAATTCACGAATTTCCTTTGATGCTCCTTATATATATATATATATATATATATATATATATATATATATATATATATATATATATATATATATATATATTTGAATGGTGTACTTATGTGGGTGTGTTGGAAATACTTGGTAAGGTAGGGGAAGAAAGGACAGTATGCAAATGGAGTATGCAAATGGTTTGATGTTAAAGGATAGGCGTGGTTGACCCACAATCGACCGTTTAAATTAATTTATCCTCTAGTTTCAAAGTAATAAAACCCATCCAAAATTGTGTAAAGGGGGGTTAACTAATTTTAATGATTTGAGTAAAGAAATTTGTTTTGACTCGTTTCATTCTCTGAAGTCAAATGACGACAGAGTTGAAAGCAAGATACACACAATTGAGCACAGAACAAATTATCTACATCTACATAGATGCTGTGCAAATCACATTCAAGTGCCTGGCAGAGGGTTCATTAACCACTTTCATAACTTTTCTCTACCGTTCCATTCTCTAATAGCGCGCGGGAAGAAAGAACACCTAAATAGTTCCGTTTTCGATCTGATTTCTCTTACTTTATTGGGATGGTCATGTCTCCCTAAATAGGTGAGTGCTAGCAAAATATTTTCACATTCAGAACTAAAAGTCGGTGATTGAAACTTCGCAAACAGATCACGCCGCAATGAATAATGTCTTTCTTTTAATGATTTCCACCCCAATTCGTGCAACATTTCCGTGACGCCCCCCCCCCCCCGTAACGTGAAAAAACAAAACGAGCTGCCCTTCTTTGAACCATCGCAATGTCTTCCGTCAGTCCCACCTGGTGAGGGTCCCACAAGGGGCAACAGTACTCCAGAAGAGGACGCTCAAGTTTGATGTAGGCAGTCTCTTTGGTGGAGCTGGTACATTTTCGAAGCGTTCTGCCGATGAAACGTAACCTTTGGTTCGCCTTCCCCACAATATTTTCTATGTATTCTCTCCAGTCAAAGTTGTTCGTAATTGTAACTCCTAGGTATTTGGTAGAATTTACGGCCTTAAGGTTTGACTGATTTATCGCGTAATTGAAGTTCAGCGTATTTCTTTTACTGGTCATGTGTATTACTTCACACTTTTCTTTATTTAGTGTCAATTGCCAATTTTCGCACCATGCAGAAATTTTGTCTAAATCGCTTTGCAGTTGCTTTTGATCCTTTATTGACTTCACTAATCGATAAACGACAGCATCATCCGCGAACAGTCTAAGGGAGCTATTCAGATTGTCTCCTAAATCGTTTATAAACACGAGGAAGAGTAGGGGACCTATAACGCTTCCCTGTGGAACGCCAGGTATGACTTCTGTTTTACTCGATGACTTACCGTCAATTACAACGAACTGTGTTCTTTCTGATAGGAAATCGTGAATACAACCGCACAATTGGGGAGATATTCCATAAGCTCGCAATTTCATAAGAAGCCGCTTGTGGGGTAGAGTGTCAAAAGCCTTCCTGAAATCCAGAAATATGGAATCGATTTGGGATCCCTTTTCGATGGCACTTAACACTTCATGTGAATAATGGGCAAGCTGTGTTTCGCAAGAGTGATACTTTCTGAATCCGTGTTGACTACTGGTTAATAGGTCTTTCTCTTTGAGGTAGTTCATAATATTCGAACAAAGTACATGTTCCAAAATCCTACTGAGACGTCAGTGAGATAGGCCTGTAACGTTGGGGATCACTCCTATTGCCTTTCTTGAATAATGGAGTAACTTGGGCAACTTTCCAGTCTTTGGGTACGGATCTTTCGCTGAGTGATCGGTTGTAAATTAAAGCTAAGTACGAAGCTATTGCATCAGCATACTCTGAGAGGAATCTAGTTGGTATACAGTCTGGCCCGGAAGATTTATTTTTGTTTAGTGACTTAAGTTTTTTTACTACACCAGGAACATCTACTTCTAAGTTTCGCATTATACGAATTTACAAGACAATATAAACACTCCTACAGCAAGTGACTAGTAAGTCGAAGAAAACTGTATTTAATTCCAAACACTTACGTGACAACCCACATTTAATTGGAAACCGTGGCATAATCGAGAGGAATATTCCGATACCAGATTTCTGTGAGTTTACCTAACGTTTTCAACAGTCCAAAAACCTGAATACCCCTTAAAACACTAGCAAATGCACGCGACATTGTACCAAAACTGTGCTGGCTGGTGATGTTAGCAACACGACGGCTGGGCGGCGGCTGCGAGTGTCGATAGCTGCAAGTCGCGGACCCGGAGATAATTCAGCTTCGTATTCCAGAAGCAATATTTAACAAATATCAACCAACTTTGATCCCAACGGATCTCAGTGCCTACGATCTCACTCGTTCGGCTATGTCGTGCCACCACAGACAATTTACGTGTGAAACACGAATGTACTGTAGGCAGAGATGACACCAGAACTGTGACAATCGCAGTTAGCGCGTCGGTGCGTCTAATATCAGACAGGCTGGCCTTGCTCTCGGCTTGCCAATAACGCTATCAGCACAAGTTTTGGAGGAACTCCAAAAGCTGTACCATAAAGTCTAGCTGCTCGACGACAAGAATAAACTGGGAACAGAAGAGAATCGTCTGCTCTCCTCGGCTTCTTAAACACCAATCTCCTTTTTCTCCACCTCTAAAATCTTCGTCTCCTCTCCACTAAGCCTCCAGGCTCCGCCTGTTTCTACTGAAAAGCCAATCCACAGCTAGGCGCCAAAGTACGGCCAATCACGGCTTGCGTTCGGGAGTCGGACAGCCGAACCCCCTTACTATAAAACAGCAGCCAATGGCCAGCTCTCCCGCATTTCCACCGGTCGGGCCTCGCCCTTCTGTTCAGCGTTCTCACTGTAGTGGCGGATGGCCTTCAGGCACCTTCGAAAGCACGGATACTTGCGGCGCTCTCCAGCTTGGCGCCAGAGACATACAATGTCCTAGCGGGTTCCACCCTGGCGTTCGCCAAATCGGCGTCAGACGTCTCAGCTCTCCCTTCGCAAAGCACCGTACACTGCCCATGGAGATGTATTGCTCCAGACGCTCCCGCCTAGACGACACCAGCGTCGGTGGCGCCAGCCAGATACTTGGAAGGCTCACGCCTCAGTCCTACCTGCTGTGGCCTTGAGCAGTAAGGCGTCTTCCGGGAACCGCTGACCCTCCGAATAACAGAGCCACGCCGCGGTGGAGTAGCCGAGCGGTCTCAAGCACCTCGCTGCGGAGCGCGCGGTTGCTCGCCGTGGAGGTTCGAGTCCTCCATGGGGCATGGGTGTGTGTGTCTGTCAGTAGGTTAGTTTACCTAGGTTTAAGTAGTTTGTAAGCTATGGTCTGATGACCACGCAGTTTGGTCCGATAGATTTACAGACATTTGAACATTTTTTGAACAGAACCACCCTCGTGCTCGCCACCGGTCGCCGTTAGCTATGAATGCGGTTTTTCTCCCCTACGAACAGGAAAAGTGTAGGTGACAGTAAATCAAGGTACTGTTTTGTTATGGTTTGTTTAATTGTCCGAAGTCCAAAAATGTTCATTTTTATGCTCTTGTGGACAGGCGTTGTGTTGCCTGTCGAAGCTCAGGAACGCAAAACTGAGCTCTAATCGGTCAAACTATCCCAGTTATCCATCCGGGAAAATGGGCCTACAGTTTAATGCGAAATTTGTATCACGTGTCGTTTCTCTCGACTCCTCACTTGAAAAATGTACAAACGTTTGTAAACCTTATGGGACTTAACTGCGGGGTAATGTCCCTAAACTTACAAACATGAACTACCTTATACTAAAGACGACACAAAGATCCATGGCCGAGGGAGGATTCCAACCTCCAACGCCTCCTCACTTCGTTGACAGGTTGCGCTAAAACTCGAAGTGAAACAGCCCGCGATCTCAGCGCGTTATGAAGCCATCGCCTATCGCTGTCTAGCCGGGGACTTTGCTGCTAGCCGCGGTGGAGTGGCCGAGCGTTCTAAAGGCCCCTACGCACGGTCCGATTTATCAACCATCTAACGAACCAACCAAATTCGTAGGAGCCTACACACGTTCCAACCAACTGCACGCACCGATTGCAGCGCCTCCCTGATCTGTGGTGTCCGTTTGTCGAACTGTTTTCGTTTTCGCGTGTTCGCTGTGCAGACACCAGACGATCGCAGACAGCAAGTTGGTCGGATAGCGCTACACAATTTGTCGAGTGGAGTGGCGATGGTGGCCGGGGGGGGGGGGGGGGGTTGGATGTCGGAAGACCAGGCCTGACAAAACACCCGACAAGCGAAGTTGGTCGGGAAGCACCTCCACACGTCCAATTTGTCGGACCGCCGATAAATTAGTCCCGACAAATCAAAATGTTTCAAATGTTTGTATAGCTTATGGGACTTAACTACGGGGTCATCAGTCCCTAAACTTACAAACTACTTATGAACTAGCTAACACTAAGGACGACACAGATATCCATGCCCGAGGGGGGATTCGAACTCCCGACCGTAGTGGCCGTGCAGACCGTGACTGGAGCGCCTCAGTCCCCTCGGCCACCGCGGCCGGCCCCGACAAATTGCAATGCGTGTAGAAGCCCTAAGGCGCCTCGTTGCGGAGCGCGCGGATGTTCGCCGTCGGGGGTTCGAGTCCTCCCACGGGCATGTGTAATGATACTTTTTTTTCTGGATTTTATCGCTGGTGTTGTCACAAGATTAAAGTTAAAAACCGGAATTGAAATTTAACTAACCGTAAGATCCGCAATGAATATTAATTTTTGAAATGGTTAATACACTGAAAAGTCCACAAAAGATTCCGCCGTCAGTTCTCAGTAACAATGTAAGTTAAAAATTGCGACAACAGCAGAAACCACCATTACATAAGAAAATAGCGGAATCAGTTACCTGGTAGGCATTCATTGGTGGAAGCCGTGACAACAGTTGAACCTGTATGAATTTATTAATATCTTCGTTCTTGTAAACTGATGCTTGGTTTCATGACTTAAATATTAAAGTTTTAAGATCGTGTGCAATTTTGATCACTAGGGTTATCGAAAGTTAAAGAAATTATCAGACTTCGCTTTTAACAGAATGAAGATTTCCTGCAGGCATTGAATTCAATTTTTAATATAAAATGAGAGTAATTAAATTTTGCACCGAGAATGTTCTTTCGTCATCATGAAAAAATAGGCAACAATGACCAAGCATCAATTTACTAATATTGCGGAAAAATAAGTCATAAATTAAATGAAAGATGGGGAGAAGGAGTCATTATTGAAATAAAACAGAAATTTCAAATGAAATTTAAAATTTATTACGTTAAAGGATGCTAACCAAGGATCACACTTACATAATTCGGGAAGTCGAGTAAAATACGTCCGCTCAGTATAAAGGTAGAAAAACGAAAGACGACAAGCGATTCCGTTTTCTCTCCAGATCGTTTGAAATAGTTGAATGTTTTACTTGAAACAAGGATAATCAGAGATTTATTGGCAGAGAGAATGGATGCTAGCGACAAGCGTCGCAGATATAATTTTCAATAAAAAAATATTAAAGTATCCCTACACATGGTTGTATGTGTTTGTTCTTAGGTTAGTTGAATTAGTTTAAGTAGTTTCTAAGCCTAGGGACTAATAACCTCCGTAGTTAAGTCCCACAGATTTACAAACATTTGAACTTTGCTCTTAACCAAGACTTAAAGCTGAAGAACAGCGTCAATTATTGGATACTTACCCAACCTATAAAAATTTAACTTGGAATAAATATAATATTTATGTTATTAAAAGGGGTTACATTGATCATCTAGTTACATCAATACACAATATTCTAATAAACGTGGTGATACACATAAACTAAATCAATGTTTGTAAACCTATTTTACTGCTATAATCATCAATCCCTACACTTAAAAACTACTTAAACTAACTTACACGCAACGCACACACCGATGTCCGAGAGAGGACTCGCCCTTCTGGCGGGAGCATCCGTCCAGTCCGTTGCATGATGCCTTAGATCAGCGATTCAGAACCTGTTTGAATGCGCGCCCAACTTCCAATTAACAATATTTTGGCGACCCCAACCCCTCCCCGAACCATAACACAACCACTTGTGTATTTTCAAACGCAACGAATTCAATTTGCTTCTGCTGATACAACTTTCATTTGATGAAAAAAAAACCAGTATTGTGCATAATAGGATAATATTTTAGTCCATCTTTCTGAATTGAACACATCCTATTACTACATGAATTCCAACAGAAAAATATATGTTACATAACGAGGTTTCGCTTTGCAGGTGAAACTCAGAAGTGAATTATGTTAAGCAAGGTCTCACTTAAGGTCAATTTGTAATCTGTCGAATTTCTCAAAATTACTTATTGTGTCTGGTAAATTTAGCTATCGCCTGGTACCTGAAAATAGTTTTCAGGCCTTTCGTTTATTTGTTGTTAACACGGTGTATTTATTATAAAACAATCTTTGTTCTGTTCAACTGAGAACTGATTATTAACAAGGAACCGCGTAATTTTAATATAATATACATTTCACTTTTCCTATGCATAGCCGCGGTGGAGTAGCCAAGCGGTCTAAGGCGCCTCGCTGCGGAGAGCGCGGTTGCTCGTCGTCGGGGATTCGAGTCCTCCCTGGGGCATGTGTGTGTGTGTGTGTTCCTTAGGTTAGTTTACCTTAGTTCAAGTAGTTTGTAAGCTACGGTCTGATGACACGCAGTTTTGTCCGATAGATTTACAAACATCTGAACATTTTGAACATTCTTGAGCATATGTTATTGCATTTTGGAACCATAGTGTTAAGACATGCTCCTGGCTGGTTGTCGTATGGTGTAAGTACTTCCTTCTGTGACGGTGACCCACAGCTAGATTTTCCGATCCACAGGTTGCCTTAGACCAAGCGGCTACTCCCACGCGGCATACACTACATGCTTTTAGTTGTAAGATACCTGCTATGGGAAGGCATACATATCGAATTAAAATGTACTGCGAATTTGAGACTAGTGTGAAGCTAGTCAGGCTTGGGTCGTTTATCTTTGGTTGCAGGCTTATTTTTCGATGACAGTGCTATCGATACTGGAGATGGTGATAGTATTGTTGCCGAGAAGTAGGGTTGTGATTATTGAGAGGGCAGACTTTGCTAGGCGCGCGGATGAGATGGCAGAATCGTGGGGAGCGTGGTTGTGTGCAGTTGTTCTGGCGGGATAGCCGAGGAAATAGATTGAGATTTGACTGCTGAGCCAAGCTGTTTAAGATATGCAGACGAAATGTATAGATGACGTTGGAGAAACGATCTTTTGAAGTTTTTATAAGGTAAAGTTTTTCATGAAATACTTGGCATGTTTCTATGGCACAACTTCGCATTGTTAGGCTGAACTGATGGTAACAGTAACAGTCGGGAAAGATCTTGCTGTTAGCTTGTGGTCTCACGATTAATCCTAGGGACCCCTTTCTGTCTTAGGAAAAGTATTTATTGTAATAGTTTAGTTTTGAGAGTGCGTTTTTTTATGAAATAGAAATTTCATGGGTAGTGTTCTAGAAATATGGTATTGTTGTAACATTGTTTGTGTGAATCGAGTTAAATTTATTATCAGTAAGGAAATGTTTATCTTTCGAAAAATGTTCAAATGTTTGTAAAGCTTATGGAACTTAACTACGGGGTCATCAGTCCCTAAACTTGCAAACTATTTATGAACTAGCTAACACTAAGGACGGCACAAATATCCATGCCCGAGAGGGGATTCGAACCCCCGACCGTAGTGGCCGTGCAGACCGTGATTGGCGCGCCTCAGTCCCCTCGGCCACCGCGGCGTTTTTCTTTCTTTAAAAATAATTTTTTAGACAGATTAAATATCTGAGTTATGTTTTTCTCTGAAAGATTTTGAAATCATAAACAGGACATTGTTAGTAATTCCCATGAAGTTACATCAGTTGGAAAATAAACCAGATATTTCATTTTTAATAATCAGTTCTCTGTTTCTTAAACAGATTACTATTTTATCCCTCCTCACATTTTTATTAAAAGTGCCATAGATGTTTTCTGTAGTTATACAGCAGGAAGCAGTTTGGTGTTCCGCAAATTTATGCAGGAAGTGAAGGTGAGAAAGAATCAGTTTTTGTCAAGCTTACAGTTCAGTATGATTTACAGATTTCAGGATAGGACAATTCACAAAATGTTCAGGTTAACAAGTGTTTGCACTGAGTCAGATTGCATGGATAAATATTGTGTTCGTTACATTCCGTTAGAGATTGTTAGTTCAGTCGGAAACAAGTTTGTAGGGCCATAATTATTAACACAGTGATTTTCAGTATCAGTAATTTTCAGACAGTTAACTTTGTTACGACGTTTTCATACAAAAACAATTAGCAGTTTGTGTCTCATAATAAACATTGCGCAGTCAGATAGGTTTTGCAGTACCTTTACATTCACATAGAATACAGATAAAAATACGCAATATGCACTCAGATTAACATAACGTTGTACAAAGGCATTCAGCTAGAACAAGTTCAAACACACAACAGACAAATTTTGTAAGACAGAAGGAGAAGCGAGAAACACTTATAGTGTACATATATCAAAACATATATCTGTTCTATACTATTTTATGAAAACAAGTAGGTGATAAACGTTGCTACCGACAATTTGGAAAAGTACCTGAAGAATTTACTACGCCGGCCGCGGTGGCCGAGGAGACTGAGGCGCTCCAGTCACGGTCTGCACGGTCACTACGGTCGGGGGTTCGAATGTTTTGAGACATGTTGGATGGAATATTAACACAAAGGTCTTTTTATAGCCTTTGAAAATGACGTGTGTCGAAACGCGCAAGTCTTGAATAAATTTCAATTGCAGTCAAGACAATTAAATTATTTCCAAGCGCGTCAAAATGGTTACCGCCAGGAATGAGTGAAAACGGGCAAGGGCTGTACCTTAGTAGAGTAGCTGAAATTTTCATGTGGTGGGAAGCGTACTAGACTCTCCCGTGCATTCGCGGTGATCGCTATGTCCCCAGTGGCATACATGTCAGCGCAACTGCCTAGTAAGCAGGAGATCCGGTTTCGAATCCCCGCTGGACACAAATTTTCAACTTTACGCTATGGATTTTATTCAACGTCCCCCTGGCAACTAATGTCGTAATTTTTATCGTTTCTTGATTCACAATAGCTGCAAAGGTGTCTGTCAAAAGGTCCAAATATAACTATTCAACATCAAAGAGCCGGCCGCGGGGACTGAGTCGCTTCAGTCACGGTCTGCACGGCCACTACGGTCGGGGGTTCGAATCCCCCCTCGGGCATGGATATTTGTGCTGTCCTAGTTCGTAAGTAGTTCATAAGTAGTTTGTAAGTTTAGGGACTGATAACCCCGCAGTTAAGTCCCTTAAGCTTAACAAACATTTGAACATTTTTTTGAATTTACTACAAATTTTTTAATATGCGCTTGTAAACATTAGGACTAACATAAGCTGTATCTTTATATTGGACCCGGCTGATGGCACTGAATAATCGAAATATTTCAAATTGATAGTTTTGGTAACTTTTGATTAGATTCGTATTTTATGTTCATCTGACTTCGATAGAACATAATATTCTGGCTTGATCTTCAAAACAAGAAAAATGGCTCTCTACGTAGGATTTTGTACGTTGCATGACGGAGGACACTTCATAATACATCTCAGTCTACAATTTTATTCCGATCTTGATGTACATTTGCACACTTAACCTTCCAAACGAAAGGAACACCACTGTCTACAGAAGACTTCATAGAGTCTACGGAGAAGGGCACCTCGCACTCAAATTCGAGAGATATGTGTGTAACTATGCACATACTGCGGAGGACGACGGGGGAATGGCCATGCGCTCCAAGGCGCCTTGCTGTGGTGTGCGAGACTGTTGTTCAAATGTTTGTAGAGCTTATGGGACTTAACTACAAGGTGATCAGTACCTATACTTACAAACTACTGATGAACTAGCTTATACTAAACACGGCACTAACATCCATACTCGAGGGGGATTCGAACCCCCGACCGCAGCGGCCGTGCAGACCGAGACTGGCACCGCGACCGGCGTGACAGCTCCCCTTCGGAGGTTCGAGTCCATCCTTGGGCATCTGTGTGTGTATTGTCCTTAACGTAAGTTGGTCTGTTTATAGAGACTGATTACAATTGCAGTTTGGTCCCTAGCTTTAAACACGGTCTGATGTTCAGGGGTGGTAGGAGATAAAAGTCATATGTTTGTATATCTGCTGCGGTTATTAGTCACTAGGCTTAGAAACTACTTGAACTGACTTAAACTTATGCTAACGACAACACACACGCCCATGCCCGGGGAAGGACTCGAACCTCCGACGGCGAGCCACCGCGCGCTCCGCACCAAGGCGTCTTAGAGCGCTCGGCCACTCCATCGCGGCGGTAGGAGTTAAACAGAGGAGATAGACGGGACATCGAAGATTGGCAGAGATTGAAGTAGGTAACGTCAGGGGTATGGATGGGTGCATTCAGGGGAAACCAAGAGAAAGAAGGAGGTGCAAGAGGAGGATGATGAGTAAGAGTTGGAGAAGTAGCGACAGGAGGCAACGGAAGAGGAGGAGCAGACGTAGACAGGAAGGAGGTGCATATGGACTAACAGAATATTGCTATAAATAAATATTTGTGCAACCCCTGTTTTTCAGCTAGCTCATACAGAGATAGGCCTAGGAGGACATAGAGGAGGATAAGAAATAGCCACGGAGAGAGGCTAGGAGTTGGGCTGAGAAATTAGGAGTTGGAGTGTAGAATGTCTATCCAGTTCCCATCCATATTTAGCAACTGCTAAACACTGCCTGGTTCGCAAGTATATATACGAGGGTTGGAACTTAAATATTGGCAACGCTTTATTGACAACCGTTCTATATACAGGGTGTTACAAAAAGGTGTATATATATCATCGGCGTTCGAACAATGGAGGGAAACACAGCCACTTGTGAGCGAGAGGTCTGACGTAAAGGCGCTGCTGTCTGCGGCTCTAAAAGAATAAGGGATAGAACAGGGCTATATTAAAATCTTATACAACATTTACAAAACTTCCACAGCCTTTGAAAGCGCTGTCGAAGAAATTGATGTATTTCCCATTGAAAAGAGTGTAGAGCAAGGTGACTGTCTCCCATACTATTTTGAACAGTCTTAGAAAAAGCTATGTATAAATTGAATAGGGAAGAAAAGGGAATTCATGTTCTTGGAAAAAGAATGAACAACTTGTTCGCAGATGATATTGTTCTATTTGCAAATGACATAGAAAAACTTCAAATATTAGTTAATGAACTTGCATTATTATGCTCTGAACTCGGGCTGAAAATGAACATTGGTGAATGAGTGGACACCTGAGGGAAGTACATCGGTTGGAAGAACACAACTACAAAGAGTCGCAGAATATGTCTGTGATAAGTAATAAATGTGAAAGGTGATCTAAAACCAGAAATATTACGACGAATTGGGATGGCAAGCTTATGGGAGATACTCTTCAATTTTGAAATCTAAGATATCAGTTGAGCTGAAGAAAACAGTTTTTGATCAATGTATACTGGCAGTAATAACTTATGGCTGTTCATTGTTAGGAAACTAACAGTAGCTCAAATAGGAATGGAAAGATCAATGCCGGGCTTTACGAAAAAAGACAGAAAGAGAGCAGTCGAGATGAACACAAAGGTCACCGACATTATGAAAAGGGTGACTACACTGAGCTGCACATGAGTAGCCGAGCGGTGTGGAGCGCCATGTTACGGATCGCGTGCCCTCCCGTGTCGGAGGTTCGAATCCTTCCTCGGGCATGCAGGTGTGTATTGTCCTTAGGTTAGGTTAACTTAGTTTAAGTAGTTTGTAAGACTAGGGACTGATGACCAACGTAGTTTGCTCCCGTAGGATTACAAACATTTGAATTTTTTTGACTACACTGAAATGGCAGTGGGCTGGTCATACTGCTAGAGTTATAGTAGATGATCTAGACAAGTCCTAGACTGGAGCCCTATTTACCAGATAAGACCTAGAGGAAGACCACCAGACAGAGAAGGAAGACAGTAGTACTCAGTTGGCAACGGGAAGCTCAAGATCTGAAGAAATGGAAGAACCTACTGGGATCCTTTGCCTCACGCCGACTCAAAGAGGCCACATCACCAAGTGACCTACAGTTTGGCGTGGAATCCGGACCACCTGTCATTTTTCCGACTCCTCACATCGTTGACAGGAAGCTAGTTTAAAAGTGAAAGTCAAAAGCTCCCTGATCCCAGCATGTTTCCAAAAGGGGAGTTTTCCGCTAGCCCAGACTTCAAGTTTAATAATAGCGTCAATTATTGGATACTTAAACGGCCTAGGAAAAACTTTAATTTGCAATAAAAATATGATTAAGGTCATTAATCCAGATAAAAAAGATCCTATCTATTAAGTTGGACCAAATCACAAACACAGTGCATAACTTAATTCACATCAGTTGAGTAATTTCGAATTTCCTTGCGGACAAATGTCGGGACACGGGATATATCTGTGTAAATGCTCATTGGGGAAAAAAGGAAGGAAGCTTGGAGTTTAACGTCCCGTCGACAACATGGTCATTAGAGACGGACTTATGCTCTGAGTGTTTAGGTAAGTATGTGGTAGGGAATCGGCCGTGCCCTTTCAAAAGAACCATCCCAGCATTTGCCTGGAGTGATTTAGGGAAATCACGGAAAACCTAAATCTGGATGGCCGGAGGTGGATTTGAACCACCATCCTTCCGAATGCGAGTCCAGTGTGTTACCACTGCGCCACCTCGCTCGGTGGGTGATTGGGTGACTGGGACGGGGAGGGGGGAGGGGAATGGACACAGAAGCAGAAGAGGAAAATGGCGGACTAATATATTAACACCCAGACAAGGCTATTTTTGCAACAGTTTCTTTCATAATAATAATAAAAAAAAATTAAAAAATAATAATAAAAAACTTTTCAACACATTCGCGGCCATCAAAAATCATATAAGATTAACTTTTGATCCTGTCAAGCTGTATATTTTTTTAAAGGAGGAAAAATGCTCATGGTAATCTATTTAGTGGTGGAATAACCAGGCATGAAACAAAGTGAGAGTGGAGTGCGAATGTGCTGCCACACTCAAAACAGCTGGCGCCGAGGCGATGGAAACTGGAGGTGGTCGGGGAGAAGAACATTAACGTGGCTTGCCGTTAGCAGACTAAGAAAATTTTTCCGTCCACCGACCAGTTGAAGACTCATTGGTTTTACTCAGTCTCTGTGCTGCAGTGATTGCTTTTGTTCTTGGAATAATACGAGTACGCCTATTCGATGACATCTCGTCCAACGTGTAAGGTCACTATAACTACGCCTCGAATATTATTTGAAAAAATATATATAAATTCCTGAAGGCGAAGTATAAGAAACGTTTTGTGGTAAATAATGAGAACATTCCCGTACTGATATTTCATTTTTTAGATAAACGCCTCATTAATTTCTGCGATACACCCTTAACTTAAGAGAAGGGAATTTGTTTTGACGCAAGCTCGCGTCCATGGAGGATTTTTCAGGAGGATATCGGAGAAACCGAAGGAGAGCGACTCTGGCAGCAACCTGATTTGTCAGCGCAGTGTTGCCACCTTACCGGCCTTCCGCTCGCTGTGGCGAGCTTCCGAACCGGTTCAGCCAAGTGATTCTGCGGGGTTACCCCGACTGGGATGGCACACTGTTGACTCGTGATGAGAATTAAATTGAATGAAATTAAACGAATGGCTCAATAAGGGTATTGTCAGTGGAGATGTATTCCCAGTATTGTTCCTCGACAACAATGTATGAAAAGCTGGTTTATACCGCCGGCCGCGGTGGCCGAGGAGACTGAGGCGCTCCAGTCACGGTCTGCACGACCACTACAGTCGGGAGTTCGAATACCCCCTCGGGCATGGATATTTGTGTCATCCTTAGGGATAGCTAGTTCTACATCTACACCTACATCTACATACATACTCCGCAATTCACCGTAAGGTGCGTGGCGGAGGGTACACTGTACCACTACTAGGCATTTCCTTTTCAAATCCACTCCCAAATTGAACGTGGAAAAAAAGACTGCCTATATGCCTCCGTACGAGCCCTAATTTCTCTTATCTTGTCTTTGTGATCTTTACGCGAAATGTAAGTAGGCGGCAGCAAGATCGTACTACACTCAGCTCAAATTCCGGCCCTCTAAATTTACTTAACAGAAATTCACGAAAAGAACGACTTTCTTCCAGCGATCCGCAATTGAGTTGCCGGAGCATTTCCGTGACGCTCGCGCATTGGTCGAACCTACCGGTAACAAATCTAGCTGCTCGTCTCTGAACCGCCTCTATGTCTTCCTTTAAAATGATCTGCTGCGGGTCCCAAACACTTGAGCAATACTCAAGACGTGGTCGTACAAGCGTTTTATACGCGGTCTCATTTACAGGTGAAGTACATGTTCCCAAAATTCTCCCAATAAACCGAAGTCGGCTGTCCGCCTTACTCACAACTGTCCTTACATGCTCGTTCCATTTCATATCGCTCTGCAATGTCACGTCTAGATACTTGAACGATGCGACAGCACCAAGAAGCTAACTACTAATGCTGTATTCGTACATTATGGGATTGTTTTTTCTACTCATGCGCATCACCTTACATTTTTCTACATTGAGAGCTAGCTGCCAATCTTCGCACCAACTAGAAATTTTGTCTAAGTCATCCTGTATGCTATTACAGTCAGTTACAGACGACACCCTCCCATACACCACAGCATCATCAGCAAACAGCCGCAAATTACAACTTACTCTGTCCATCAGATCATTTATATAGATAGAAAATAATAGCGGTCCTATCACACTCACCTGGGGCACGCCAGACGATACATTCGTCTCTGATGAACACTCGCCGTCGAGAACAACGTACTGTGCGTTCTATTACTTAGGAAGTCTTCCAGCCAGTCACAAATCTGTGAACCTATTCCATAAGCTCGTATCTTCGTTAGCAGTCTGCAGTGTGGCACCGCTTCGAACGCCTTTTTGAAGTCGAGAAAAACACAATCCGCCTGTTGCCCTTCATCCATGGATCGCAAGATGTCATGTGAGAAAAGGGCAAGCTGAGTTTCACATGAACGATGTTTCCTAAACCCGTGCTGATTCATGGAAAGAAGCTTTTCCGTTTCAAGGAAATTGACTATATTCGAACTGAGAATATGCTCCAAAATTCTACATGAAACTGATGTCAACGATATTGGCCTGTAATTGTATGGGTCAGTTCTCTTTCCTTTCTTATACACGGGAGTCACCTGCGCTTTTTTGCAATCACTAGGAACTTTGCGCTGAATTAAAGATTCGCGATAAATGCAAGCTAAGTAGGGGGCCAACGCCGCAGAATAGTCTTTGTAAAACCGAACTGGTATTCCATCCGG
Organism: Locusta migratoria; assembly: GCA_026315105.1. Lineage (NCBI taxonomy): Eukaryota > Metazoa > Arthropoda > Insecta > Orthoptera > Acrididae > Locusta > Locusta migratoria. Next base: position 545,933,072 of record CM048746.1, read on the forward strand.
ACCAGCAGACTTTTTCGTATTTAGCTCTCTCAGCTGCTTCTCTACACCGGAAATACCTATTGCTATGTCCCCCATTTCGGAATTAGTACGTTGATCAAATGATGGTACATTTGTGCGGTCCTCCTGCGTGAAAGATTTCTTAAAGGTTAAATTTATAACTTCAGCTTTCCGTTTGCTTTCTTTCTTCTGCCCCGGAATGATCAACGAGTGACTAGACAGTGGGCTTTGACCCGCTTATCGATTTTACATAGGACCAGAATTTTTTCGGGTTCTCGCTTTCGTAAGTAGTTTGTAAGTTTAGGGACTGATGACCCCGTAGTTAAGTCCCATAAGCTGTACAATCATTTTGAACATTTGGTTTATACCATACTAGTCGATCCGGCTATGCTTCGCAATTGCTAATATTTTATGTACACTTGTTTTGAACGTCAAATGTGCTAAATTTTATCGCAATCGTACGAATGATATTGATATCCCAAAGAAAAGAGCTCTTTCAGTTTTCTAAAAAGTTTCCTATTTTCTGGCCAACTATTCCAAACTAACTTCATCAAAACCTTCCTCTCGCTTTGAACGTCGAATGTGCAAAATTTTATCGCAGTCAGATGAATGGTATGGCTATTCCATAGAAAAATCTCTTATTTTTTTCTGAATTTTCCAATTTTCTGGGAAACTTTTCGAAATTTTTATTTCATATGAACGTTACTCTTGCTTTGCACGTCAAAAATACAAAATTTTATCGCAATCAGGCGAATGATATTGATATCCCATTGAAAAAAGTACTTTCAGTTTCTCGGGAATTTTCAAATTTTCCGGGTAACTTTCCCAAATTTTTAGTTCATATGAACATTCATCTTTCGTGAACGTCAAATGATCAAAATTTTATTGCAGTAGGATGAACGATTCTTTACTTATAATATCGAGTGCATTTAGAAACACATTGAAGAAGGAACTTGGTTCGAATTTTGCGACTTTCCTTTTTAACTGTCCCTATTATTATTATTTTTTTTACTGATAAGAATTCGAAGACTATAATGAACAAAAACAAAAAAAGAATTATCCCTCTCCGTCGTGCGAACTGTTACTTATAGTGCTGAATTCAGTCAAAAACACATTGAAAAACGCACTTCCAGTTTTTCTCAAATTTTCCAATAGATTTGATCTTTCGGTTTTTCCTACTTTCCGGGCGACATTCTAAATTTTTCTTTGATGCTAACCTGCCGCTTGCTTTCAACATGAAAAGTACAAAATTTTATCGCAATTGGACGAACGGTATTGATAGCTCACTGGAAAAAGCTGTTCAGTTTTTCCCGATTTTCCTCTTTTCTGGGCAGCTTTTCCATATTTTATCACCGTTTAAACCTTCCCTGGACTTACACGAATATTTCAAGACAAATTAGCCACATCGGTTCAGCCGTTCTCGAGTTTTAGCGAGACTAAAGAACTCAGGCCTTAAAGTCACATTGTTGTTGATGAACTAAATGCTTGTAATATGACATTTTGCCGTTTGGTAAGGCGTGTAGCCACTTCAGAGGCAATCAATCCAACGTTGCCGACTGTACGTGACTGTATGGTTCATGTTATTTTATTTCAGAAATGAATTGTCTTATCTTTGGTGCTGGTATTATTGATCTTACAGTGTTTACTATCAATAAAACAAAGTACCAAGTAAGAATATACCTCGATACAAACGTGTGTGTAGTGCATGAAATACATGACATAAAAAAACAATTGTTCGGTCAATAATTTTAAAACATTTTGAGGCTTAGTACACTGTATAAATACTGAAAATATTGAATTTTAATATTTAAACAGCTGAATTCAAAACGTAGGAATGAGAGGGTTAACGAGATATCACTGAAAACTTTCGCAGAAGTTGTTTGGAAATTTGTACCAGACTGACTCTCTCCCTGATTAATTACTTGTCTTTTTTAGCCACATTGTTCTTTTTTATGTCTTTCCTGAAAGTAAATATAATTTTTTTCTCTTTACTAATTGTTCTTAGAGAAATTAACTTTGATAAAATGGATAACCTGAAAACTTACCCCTTGCCGTTTCGCAGTGAACAGATTAGAAGTTACCTTCTCAATAATTAAGAATAACATAAATAGAACGGACTTAGTTAAATGATGATGCCGTGTGTCAAGTTCGGCCGTTAGACCCCAGCTGGGGGTCGTGTTCGGCCTACCCAGAGCAAATCTTTAGGAGACACCACTTGGGCGACTTGCACGTGGATGATAAATGATAAGGCCAGCCCACGAGTGGAGAAAATCTGGACCAGGAATCGAAACCGGTCTCTCGGTGTCAAAATCTACCACAGTGCCACCCGTTTTTTTTTTTTTTTTCGTTTTTTTTCCCTACATAGATCCATGCTTTGCGGTCATTGTTGCAGTGGTTCGTTGTTGATTGTTCATTGAATATTTGGCTCAACTTTATTACAGAGGGCGTTTAGCCCCAGACCGGGCGTGCTGAGCCACGGCAATTTTGGAGGCGGGGACTTATTGTACTTACATGAAAATCCATGATCGACTGTGCCTTCTAGTAATTTTGTGAAAAAATAAATTTTTATATATTATCTGTTACATATCTATTTCTGACGTTTTCACTCAAACTATCTTGTTATGAAATCAATGTGATGACCAACCGAGGTATATGAAAAACGTCCCTCGTGGGAAATGTTCACCTTGCAGTTGTGTCCGCAACCCGTCTCGACTGCGTTATGACTAATGATTCTTAAAAGAGGATTCAAAATTTTAATATCTCTGACCTTCTGCCCTGCCCCCGCCCTCCGCCACGTCCCTCTTAGCGCTACAAAAAATTTTGAACTCTTATAAGACAATGTACTTCTCATTAAGCAGTCAAAACGGGTTGCGGGCGCTACTACAAGATACCCTCTTCACTTGTTTCAAATTAGTTTTAAAAAGTCTGGTAGTACTTGTTCAGTTTTTATTTTGTTTTAGACGTGAAGATAATCCAAATAAATCTTAACATGTATTGCAACAAAAACAGTCACAACTGTTGACGGACGAAAACGGATATACATTGTTTTCAATAGTAGTGCATTTTCTGACTCTCTCAAGTTGATCTCAAACTAGAGTCACAAATGAAGACGTTTCATTAATCCACGAGCGGTTTCGTGCTTGTGCCCTTCTTCAGGTGATCAAAAAAATGTACAAATGTTTGTTAAGCTTATGGGACTTAACTGCAGGGTCATTTGTCCCTAAACTTATGAACTACCTTATACTAAAGACGGCACAAACATCCATGCCCGAGTGGGCAATCGAACCCGCAACAGCGAGAGGCCTCACGTATGCGAGCGTAGCGCCTCAATGCGCTCGGCCACTCCGCTGCGTCTTATGTGATCATACATTCATTAACACGTCTCCATATTTAATAGTGGTCTGTACTATTTAAGTAAAACAAGTTATATGGCAACTTCTGAATATATACCAGGCAGCCACGGCGGAGCGGCCGAGCGCATTGAGGCGCTATGCTGCGATGAGCGAGGCCGTTCCACGTCGGGGGTTCGAATTCCCCCTCGGACATGGATGTTTGCGCTGTCTTTAGTATAAGCTAGTTCCTAAGTAGTTTGTAAGTTTAGAGTCTGATGACCCCGCAGTTAAGTCCCATGAGCTTTACAAACATTTGAACATTTTATATACCAGTGATAAGGGAGCGGAGGCAGGATTTCTTTTCGGGGAGGGGAGGGTGATTTGAGGAATTGGTTAAATAATCAGAACTAAAGAGCCATCCATAAATTATGTCACACAATATGGGGGCGTGAGAAGGATCAACAAAGTGTGACATTGTCTGAAAAAGATTTTCACTTCTTACTGAACCAAGATAAATTCATGAATGCGTTATCGTAAATTTTCGAATTTCGGGGTGTGTGGTATATCCCCCTAGCCCCCTCCCCCATGCTTCCGCCACTACAGTGATATAATTGCCTATGGCGAATCATGAAGATACGTCATGGATGAAACATCCCGGAAGTTAAAAACTGTGTGTCGAAACCGGGATTCGAATCTCTGTAAAGGTCCCAAATTCGAATCCTGGTTCCGGCACACAGTTTTATCCTGACGCGAAGCTCACATTCCTCTGCAGAGTGAAAATATCATTACGGATTCGTCAACGATGTTTGTAACTTGCAAAGTCTCTGAATAATTTCATTAAATTCGTATAGACAGCTATGTAATGGTTTCAGGCTTGGTTTGAGGTGCTGTTTCATTTGGAGAGGCTTCACATTGTTGTTAAAAGTTTCAACAGAGATCATGTAGACGATGGAAGCGACTTAGGACTGTGATGATAGGAGGGGTTCAAGATAAATCCGCGACTTTTTACCAGGGTGTCGTAGTGTTTAGTGAAACTGTTTGGTGAGCGTTACACCGGGATTCGTAAGCCGACTTTGGTACATACTTTCACACGATGCTTCACTTCATAATTAATCTTTGTGACTTTAAAAATCTCTGAATGTTTGGTTTAATTTGAGTAGTCTCCTTTTGATGCATCCACTTTATTGGCCGCACTAATGAGTTTCATAGTCTGCGTGAAACTGATTGCATCATCGCATAGTTTTCCTCTGAATTTATCATTATGGAGCGTAACATATACCTACACACGCAGGCTAAATTGGACGATAGAACGAAACTGCGATTGTCATAAATGGCCGTGTAGCTTCAACACAATCCGTTTGGTCACCTGAGGACTAAATGTCGGTTTCTGTCAGAACTAACGAGTTAGCTCCTCCAACAATACAGCTGCAGCTTTACCTAATGATGGCATTAATAGTAATATTTTCCTTATAATTATTCGTGAAGTTATATTTTCTGTTACTGTCGCAAAAAATAGTCGGGATAAAACTCACTGTCACACTTTTGTCCATATTAGTTTCGTTGGTGACTTCTTGCATTTCGTATAAGTACGTATCTTTTAGTGGCATCTTCTACCTTTTGATTGTCACAACAGCGACTCAAGATAGTAATCTGGTGCAAGAATCTATCACAGGGTGACCGGTTGAAGCTTCAATAGTTCCTTCGCCAGGGTCGTGGAATAGTTTTATTGTTCTTCGACGTGAAATACGATTTTATCCACCTGGATAACATCACTTCTCTTTTAAAGTGGACAGCATTTTACGACCGCGTGTAACAAGTAGTAAAGTTTTTATACGTTGAATCTCTTGTAACACAGATTCGATATTTTATTACAGCACGAGTTATTAGACGCTTTCGAGTGAACATTACGGTGTATAGCCTACAAGTGTAGCCATTCTATTATCAACTTTTTATGAGGTTACGCAAATAATTGGCTTACACCTTGAAAGTTGAGACATTCTACATTCTCTCTAGCCTTTAAATATGCGCCTATAATGGCGTGGAACACATTGTGTTGCGTAATAAAGGCGGCCTATAAGAATTATTCATTAAATTTCAAAAAATGGGTTAGAAGAATATTTTGGAGATTTTTTTTTGAAATTTGTAGTAACTCACTAAGAATGATGTACTACTTTGTAATAGTGGTACTTCGATTCATTTTTAAAGTGTCGGTTTGATATGTACTGGACTGTTTTCTTAGAAAAGTTGTCCGAAGTCATGCGAATCCCCAAAATTATTAGTGGTCCTATACAGAAGACTGGAAAAGAAAATTGAAGATGTATTAGATAAATTGAATTTATTTATTGACGTCAGTGATAGAAACTTTTCGTCGCCAGGCAAGTGGTTTGTGTCGATGATGATCACCTTCAGAGCTGTTATTTTCGTAATGTTTTCTAATACAATAAAGACTTAATTGCATCGTACAGAACAAAAGTAACATCAGCATACCTTCGTCTCACATTTTAAAAATATAATGTAGAAAGGAGCTGTGATGATGTTACTTTTATTTTGTAACAATCCAATTATGTCTTCATTCGATTGGGAAACGTTTTTAAAATAATAGATCTGAAGGTGATAATCACTGACTAAAATCACTGGTCTAACAACGAAAAGATTCTAATCACTGACATATATTAGGAAAATCAATTTACACTAGCAGATCACTGTTCATTTCCCGACAGTGTCGCAGTTTGTGTTAGACGACAATCAGTTTCAGCTTAGAAAAGGTAAGAACACTAAGGGCATTCATGACATTGCGGTTGGTAAGAGATATTCAAGATCGAAGAAAAATGAAGATGCTTGTACAGGATTTTGTCGAAGAATCATTTCTCAATGCAAAATGGTGCAGTCTAAAATCTGAAGTGAACGCTGAAATATTTTGAGTAATCATATTTAAATTTATCTCACTATTTGTAGAATATAGTGATATAGCTAATACAGACTGTGTATAGGCTACATGTGCTTCCTGCAGCAACTGAGCGAGTTTGTAAGGGATGTTATTGTGGCGGGATGGTCTTTTCGGGTAACTGCCAATAAAGTCAGTTGCACAGCGATGCTGACTGCAATGATCACATGAAAATTCTCACATCCGTAGATGTGGACATGGATATGGACGTACACGCAACACACACATCCGCGAAGATTGTCGTATTGTAAGGGCATCAGTGGTATATCGCGCAGCTACCACTGCACAGATAATTGGGTTTGCAAGCCCAGAAGCCAAAATTACTAAAAATTTCCGGGCTGTTATGCCATGGTCTAGTGGATTTATTATTAAAACCCAACGTTTCGTCCCCGACTGCGGAGGACATTCTCAAGGGGGATCGTGGCACTTTTGGATGTCCGATTCACACCCTGGCTCGCTACTGACTGAAGCCAAATTCCGTTTACGAGGGCTCGCGCGCAGTGGTGTGACTTCAGATGTTTTTGACATGCGCGCGCAATTCGTCGTTGCCGATTGCCTCCGTCCGTTAATATCGTCCCATGATGGAAGACTGTTACATTTATTCTTCAAAAGCGGAATCCAGATATCATTTAGTTTCACGTCCTCCTCCACCCTATTGAAATAGGGTACAGTCGTGGTATCCATTTGCGGCTGCTAAAACCTGAGTCTTATCAAACTGAATAAGGTCCCCTGGTTGAAGAAAATGTTCAGCAACAGCTGATCTGTCAGTCTCCACCTTTCTACAGTTCCCCTTGTGCTCATCTAGTCGTTTTTTGACTGTTCTTTTTGTGGTACCCACGTAAACGTCCCTACAGCTACACGTAATCCTATAAATTCCTGCTTTTTCGAGCGGTTTGCGAGCATCCTTTGCCGATTTCAGGTGATCCCGTATCTTCCGAGTAGGTTTGTAAATAACGGCAACATTCCGTTTCGTCAAAATTTTACCGATGCGATCAGTGACGTCCTTAATAAAAGGTAGGAAGACTTTAGATTTCACAGGAACCCTTTCATCGTTTTCAACTCTTACGTTTCGGTCTCAAAGCTCTCCTTATCTCTGTAGACGAATAGTCATTCTTAAGTAAAGCATTACTCAGTTGTTTCAATTCCGCGTCGAGTAATTCCGGTTCGCAGATGTTCCTTGCTCTGTCCGCCAACGTCTTTATAATGCCCCGCTTTTGCTGTGGGTGGTGGTTTGAATCCCGGCTCAGATAACGGTCTGTGTGTGTGTGTGTGTTGACTTCCGATAAACTGTATGGCCCCATCTGCCTTTCCCCTTTTTGAAAACTGACACGTCAAGAAAATTCAGTTTTCCGTCTACCTCCTCCTCCATGGTAAACTGGATTCTAGAATTAATCCCTTTGAGGTGTTGAAGAAAACGATCTAGTTCCTCTCTACTATGAGCACAAGGGGAACTGTAGAAGGGGGAGAGATTGACAGATCAGCTGTTGCTAAACATGTTTTTCAACCAGGGGACCACCTTATTCAGTTTGATGAGTCTCAGGTTTTAGCAGCCACAAATGGATACCACGAAAGACTGTACAGAGAGGCTATAGAAATTGTAAAACACCCCAATAATTTCAATAGGGTGGAGGAGGGCGTGAAACTAAATGATATCTGAATTCCGGTTTTGAAGAATAAATGTAACAGTCTTCCATCATGGGACGATATTAACGGACGGAGGCAATCGGCAACGACGAATTGCGCCCGCATGTCAAAAACATCTGAAGTCACACCACTGCGCGCGAGCCCTCGTAAACGGAATTTGGCTTCAGTCAGTAGCGAGCCAGGCTGTGAATCGGACATCCAAAAGTGCCACGATCCCCCTTGAGAATGTCCTCCGCAGTCGGGGACGAAACGTTGGGTTTTAATAATAAATCGGCTAGACCACGGCATAACAGGCCGGAAATTTTTAGTAATTTTGACCTTTCCGGCCGTGAAAGTTTACATTTTACAAGCCCAGAAGCGTCAGAAAGACCTGTTTGCAAATGGTTTCTAGCAGTGGGAATACCGTCGTGCACAGTTATAGCCCACGTCACAGCATCACTGTGCATGGCGAACAACCGTCTAGATACAAGGCCCCACAACAAGTCCGTGTCACGCCACACCGATAGGCCGCCATCGCAAGTTCAAAGGATGGAGCTACGAGGCAGTGGGCTGTGCCCCAGCGTCCAGGCACTCAGCTAGCGACGGCAGCCTATCGGTGTGACGTGACACGGACTTGTTGTGGGGATTGTATCTAGACGGTGTTGGCATGGCTCGACTTAGAGCACTGTATAATAACAAGCAGAACAATCCGCCATTAAAAATCCCATGTTGCAGGTGCGCATTTAAAGACGAACACTTACGCTTTTTAATATGCTCTTAAGGCCATTAAATATACTTTCCTAACGCAAAAAATATTACAGCATAGCAAATTTATTGGCTTACAATTGACTGTAAGAGGCAAGCAATTTAAAGATAGTGATTAGAGGGGTATTTAGAGATATACACATTCATTTACATTCCACATTAAAGCATATGTTGCCGTTCTAAGTATTTATCAAATATAGTTATAATACGTTACAATTATCGTATTTTCTGGTTTATAAATAGTACATCCACATACGTTAACCATAACTAAGAGCTGCGTACGAAAACAGTTGCGGAATAATGTTAAATATTGCGATACTGTTTTTTTTTTTTTTTTTTTTTTTTTTTTTGTGGTTTTAGGGCGCACAACTTCTATGGTCATTAGCGCCCAGACAAGAACATAGATTCGCTAGATCTCAAAAAATAAAACAAAAAAATTTGGTGACTGTCAGAACATCAAGAAGAGGCTAAAAACAAAAGATAAAAAACAATTAAAAGGGTTAAATATCCTTCGATAAGTTGGCCAAGTTGATAAAACTCAAAACTCGAGCAGCTGCTCGAGTTTTGAGTCATCAGCTAAAATTTCCTCCGGTGTAGACGGAAAGTCAAGGGCTACATGGAGATGATTAAAAATTACGCAAGACAATAAAACGTGTCGCACCGTCAGCAATTCACCGCAGGAGCACAGCGGTGCAGGATCGGCGGTTAGCAAATGACGGTGGCTGAAACGGCAGTGATCGATCCGCAACCGAGCCAGGGTGACCTCGTCCCGCCGAGAGAGGCGTGAGGAGGTCCTCCAAGCGGTCGGGAACGGTTTGACAGTTCGCAATTTATTGTTGTACAGTGAAAGCCACGCACTGTGCCATAACGACACGATACTCCGGCGAAGAGCCCGTTGAACATCGTCCGGTGGGATGCAAAAGGTAGCCATGCGAGGCAAAAGAGCTGCGGCCTTGGCTGCTATGTCGGCGGCCTCATTCCCGGGCACACCCACGTGGCCAGGGACCCACAGGAAAGAAACGTGACAGCTGTCATCTGCTAGCAACTGGAGGGAGCGTTGGATCCGATACACGAGAGGATGGTTCGAGAAAGGGTCCTTAAGACTATGCAGGGCACTAAGGGAGTCCGAACATATGGCATAGAAAGGTTCGCGGTGGCGGCAGGTATACAAAACGGCCTGGTGGAGGGCAAAAAGCTCAGCCGTGCAGTTCGAGCAGCGGTCAGGAAGCTTGTATTGGAAACGGTTGTCCCCGACGTCGAAGGCAGATCCGACACCGGCAGTGCTCTTGGAACCATCAGTGTAAATGAATATGGCATTTTCGAACCGCGAACGGAGTTCGACAAGCCTCGAGCGGTATACCAAATCCGGAGTGCTCTCCTTGGGGAGCGAGCTAAGTTCAAGGTGAGTGTGAACCTGGGCCTGATGCCACGGTGGCAACAGGGTTTCGCTCAACCGAAGGGTGGAAGGAAGGGTAAAATCGAGCCGCTGCAGCAGGCGGCGAAACCGAACTCCAGGTGGAAGCAAGGCAATCGCAGACAACTGATATTGGCGATCGAGTGAGTCGTCGAAAAATAATCGGTAAGATGGATGGTTGGGCATCGACCGCAGGCGGCATGCGTACCGACACGAGAGTATGTCACGTCGAGTGGTCAAGGGTAATACAGCAGCCTCTGCATACAGACTTTCAACAGGGCTGGTATAAAATGCACGGGTCGCCAGACGTAATCCCCAATGGTGGATAGAGTTGAGACGACGGAGAATCGACGGCCGCGCAGAAGAGTATACAAGACTTCCGTATTCGAGCTTCGACTGAACAATGGCCTGGTAAAGGTGAAGCAGGACGGTACGGTCCGCTCCCCATGACGTGCCACTGAGGACACGAAGAACGTTAAGGCATCGGGCACAACGGGCAGCCACGTAGGACACGTGTGTGGACCAGCAAAGTTTCCGATCCAACATGAGTCCCAAGAATTTCGTAGTCTCCACGAAAGGGAGAGCAACAGGGCCGAGACATAGGGATGGTGGAAGAAATTCCTTGTATCTCCAGAAGTTTATACACACAGTTTTCTCAGTGGAGAATCGGAAGCCGTTTGCGATGCTCCAGGAATATAGACGGTCAAGACAGCGTTGAAGAGAACGCTCCAAGAGACACGTCCGCTGGGCGCTGCAATAAATTGCGAAATTGTCAACAAAAAGAGATCCGGAGACGTCGACTGAAAGGCAATCTACGATCGGATTGATTGCAATGGCAAAGAGCGCCACTCTCAAGACGGTGCCCTGTGGTACCCCATTCTCCTGGCAAAAGGTATCTGACAAAACAGAGCCCACCCGCACCCGGAACTTGCGATCCGCCAAAAACGCTTGAATGAAAAGAGGAAGGCGGCCCCGAAGGCCCCACGTGTGCAATGTGCGGAGAATGCCCGCTCTCCAACAGGTATCATATGCCTTCTCCAAGTCGAAGAACACTGCTACTGTTTGACGCTTCTTTAGCAAGTTATTCATAACGAAGGTCGACAACGTAACGAGGTGATCAGCAGCAGAGCAGTGTCGACGAAAACCGCATTGGATATTAGTCAGGAGGCGGCGAGATTCGAGGAGCCAGACCAACCGAGCGTTAACCATGCGTTCCATCACCTTAAAGACGCAGCTCGTCAGAGAAATGGGGCGGTAACTGGAAGGAAGGTGTTTGTCCTTCCCTGGTTTGGGGATGGGGACAACAATGGCTTCACGCCAACTTGTGGGAACATGACCTTCAGTCCATATGCGATTGTAGTTACTAAGAAGAAAGCACTTGCCCGCAGGAGGTTCTTCAACATCTCAATATGAATGGAATCGGGCCCGGGAGCAGAAGATCGGGACACGGCGAGAGCACGGTCTAGCTCCTACATGGTGATGGCGACGTTATAATTTTCACGATTAACAGAGTGGAAAGAAGGCGGCCGTGCCTCCTCTACCTGTTTGCGAGGGAGAAAGGCCGGGTGATAATGGGCAGAGCTCGAAACCTCCGCAACGAAACGGCCCAATGCGTTGGAAACACCAGCGGGGTCCACGAGGACTGCGTTCTCCACGGTCAGGCCAGGAATCGGGGAGTGGACCTTGATGCCGGATAAACGGCGTAGGCCACCCCAAACAACCGTAGAGGGAGTAAAACGGTTAAAAGAACTAGTAAAAGCAGTCCATCAAGCTGTCTTGCTGTCGTTTATGATACGACGACATTGCGCTGTCATACGTTGATAATTGATGCAATTCTCCAAAGTTGGGTGGCGACGGAAGGTGCGTAAAGCACGGCGCCGGGCTCTAAGCGCGTCGCGGCAGGCTGCAGTCCACCAAGGGACCTGGACACGACGTGGAGAAGAGGATGTACGAGGTATGGAACGTTCAGCTGCGGTGAGAATAACCTCTGTGAGGTAGTCGACCTGACTGTCACAGTTGGGAAAATTCTGATCGTGAAAAACAGCCATGGAAGAATAAAGCCCCCAGTCGGCTTTAGAAATGTTCCAACTGGTGGGACGAGGAGACGGGGAATGATGCAGGAAGTGGATGATACAAGGGAAATGGTCACGAGTACATGTCAGAAAGTGCATACGACTCAAACCGACCGGCAAGCTGAGGAGTGCGTATTGTGAGGTCTATATGGGAATAAGGGTGTGTTGTGTCTGAAAGGAAGGTCGGTGCACCGGTGTTGAGGCAGACAAGATCGAGGTGGTGGAGAAGGTCCACCAAAAGGGAGCCTCTTGGACAAGATGCCGGAGAGCCCCATAGGGGGTTGTGGGCATTAAAGTCGCCTACTAACACGAAAGGTGAAGGGATCTGGTCAACAAGGTGTAGCACATCTGCCCTAGTAAGGGCAGATGACGATGGAGAATAGATATTACAGAGGGAAAAGGTAAATGTGGATAAAGTGATGCGGACGGCAACTGCCTATAGGTGAGTATGCAGTGAGATGGGATGGAAATAGACGTCTTGAAGGAGCATCAGAACCCCTCCATGGGCTGGGATACCTTCCACGGGTGACAGATCGAACCGCACAGTGGTGTAGTGTGGAAAGTCTGCATGATCACTTTGACGCAACTTAGTTTCTTGCAGACAGACTAGAAGCGGGCAGTGCAACCGAAGGAGTAATTTTAACTCCTCCCGAGTGGAACGAATGCCGCGAATATTCCATTGAAGGAGCGCCATGATAAAAAATGAAATAAGGATAAAAACCAACTAGCAAGTGGGGTCACCTCGACGGCCGCTGAGGACCGGATTTCGAGGGAGCACTGCTATCGCTGTTTAGGGGCAAAGGGTCGTGGTCCATAGGTTCGACCGACGCGCCTGCCATTCCCTGAGTTGATCAGGAGGGGCAGTTTCCACCGCCGGTAAAGGGCTGGGTGCCCGGCAGACGGAGCGTCCCGGTGAAACAGAAGACGGCCGAGGCCGGCAACTGTTGGACGGCGTGACGGGTGGGTCACGCCTCGGCGGGGAAGGAGAGGAACTGTTTTTCTTGTTGGCTCTTCTCTAAGAGTGAAGGTGAGAAGAGGCAGTCGACGGTTGGGAAGCCTGAGAACACAGAAAATCCTCGAGGACAGGTTCCTTTTTCAAAGTCCGGGTATCTTGTTTAGGTGCCCGCGGTTTACTAGAGGTTGACGAAGACTACTTTAGGAGCAGCGGGAGGAAGCGGGGTCGTGGAACGGGCAATCTTCGGGCTGGCGGATCGCACAACTGTGTCAGCGAAACTGAAATCACAAGTCTGGGTACTGGAATCCTTAGTAGGTCGAGTTGAGGACCTTACTGTATGTGCCCGCTGGGAGGACAGTGGGCTTTCGACTCGCCAACAACTTTCGAGCGGCAGATGTTGATACCTTCTCCGTAACCCGAATTTGCTGGATGATTTTTTCATCCTTGTATGCAGGGCAGTCTCGAGAGGAAGCCGCATGGTCGCCGTTACAGTTAAGGCAGTGAGGGGACGGAGGTGGGCAATCCCCCTAATGGGCGTCCCTACCACAAGTGACACATTTTGCTGCATTTGGGCAAGATTCACGGGTATGGTTGTACCTGTGGCATTGGAAACAGCGCGTTGGGTTTGGAATATAAGGGCGGACAGAGATAACTTCGTACCCTGCTTTCACCTTCGACGGGAGTTCCACTCTGTCGAATGTCAAAAACACAGTACGAGTCGGTGTCAACTGGTTATCTACCTTTTTCATCACCCTGTGGACGGCTTTCACACCCTGATCGGACATATATGATTGGATGTCTTGACAACCCGTCAAGGGATCTCGTAAAAACTACCCCCCGTGACGAGTTGAGTGTGCGGTGCGCTTCTACATTGACTGGAAACGTGTGTAATAACTTAGTCCGGATTAGTTTCTGGGCTTGGAAAGCACTGTCCGCTTCCAGCAACAATGTGCCATTGCGCTGACGCGAACAGGTTTTAACAGGGCCAACAATTGCGTCAACACCTTTCGTTAGAAAGGATTGACAGAATTGAAATATTTGCCGTCGGTGCGAGACACAACAAGAAATTTCGGTAAATTAGGCAGAGTCTTCTTTTGCTGAGGCGAATCTATCTGACGTTTCTGGGTCAACGTCACTGAAGAAGAGAAGGAAGTCATCGCAGAGGTGTCCCCCGTGATTACCGGCGTCTCCGATGGCTTGCTCCTTCCTAGTGGGGGCTCTCTCCGAGGGCTTACCCGCCTTAGGTGATTGTTCACACCTCAGGTCACACCTCCCGAGAACTGACGGAGGGACCAATCGGCACGTTCGGAAGGTACCAGCTCGGGTAATCACCCCTCCCTGGGCCTGGCCTTTACCAGGGGGTACGTACGTGCCCTACTTGTCTACCCGGGGCGGGGAATTACGCGTTACCCCGTCACCTGCTACGCATGATAATGCGTGGGTCGGCCTTGAGACACGCACAGGGAGGAAAGAAGAAGAGGATAGGAAATGAAGAGAAAGAAGTGTCTCAAACGCCGAAGCGGAGACTAATGAGGAGGAGAGGAAGGCTAGGAGAGTATAAGGAGAGAAAGAAGAAGCAAAGGTTTGGAAAGGAAGAAACCAAGGAATGAGAGAAGCTACTACAAAAAACGACCTGAACTAGCAAAGGACGCCCGTCTCCGGGCGAAGGCGTGTACCGGGAGGGATAGTGAAGCAGCCTGGGGCGGAAGAAAGGCTGCTTCGGCTCGGGCCCCGTGCGCGCCACACACGTACCCACAAAAGAACTGTGGGCCCCTGGGGGGATTGCGATACTGTACTTCCCGTATTGCCCCCTCTAATGTCTCGCATATTTTACACACACAATATTTCAGAGAAGATTTTACGTCAAAAATGTGTTTAATAAATTACAACGTCTAGTTTCGTTAGATAATGACTAAAAAGAAAAAAAAAAAAAAAAGAAAAGAAAAGAAAAAAAAAAAGAAAAAAGAAGAGGAAGAAAGTCTCTCTCTGGTAGCATGCACTTGGAAATAAAGTGAATGTTGCATGTTAAGTTATGATTTTAATGTCTTTCATGTACGACCTCTTTCCCGTTCCCATTCTTTGCAAAGTTCAGTTTATTATTTTTGTTTTTCAGACATCCTGTTCACAGCTTACATATTTTCGTGTTGAGAATCACATTTAAGTTAAACACTGTACTAATGCGAATTAATATAATTTAAATACTACTAACTGGGTAAAGCTAGCTGCACTCAAGCATCACATAAAATACAATTAACAGCCCTTAGAATACATCCTTAGTTGGTCTAAATAAAATCAAGAAAAGCAACTTTAAACACCGTATGTAGTGTTATATTAATAATCTAGCAAAATTAAAATAAACCATTGCTTACATGTGTAGGCCTATATTTTCATTGCGCATAACTGTTTCTAATACAAATAAAAAATATCTTCTTCTTAACGTTACACAGATTGTTTGCTCGATTTTGACGTCCATACTTCGTCTGGAATTTACAAACGAACTTTAGCGCCGATCTGTATGTGAAGAAAACCGATAAAACTTATAGCGATCACGTCTGATATTATTTGAGCAGTTTGGAGCTGCTCAACCAACCATTTCACACTCACCCCGTTTACATGGGCTCCCAAAACCGGATTTCGTTGACCGATTTCCCAATTCCGCTTTTGGTTGGTCATGTGAACACTCCAAAATCGATTCTGGAAATCCGCTTCTCTAAAGCGGTTTTCCAGTTCCACAATAGATTTTAGTGCCCATGTAAACGCAATCGTTTTTGAAGTGTTCTTGGCTTGTCAGATTGTGTGGGTTTTTTTTTTTTTTTTTTTTTTTTTTTTTTAAGAATTTTCGGCACATATAGAGAGAGTGATATTTTCTAATGTGTATTAGAGTGAGCATGAATCTGTGTATTTCAGTAAAGAAAAATAGCGATTAAGCTGACTAAATCGGGGACTGAATCAGCTGTTTTCCAGCCGCCATCTTAAGTGGATTAGGAAATCCGATTCAGGCTGTGCCACGTAAACACGACAGCGAAAAACGGTTTACGAAAATCGGTTTTCGTTTTCCGGAAGATGTGTTACATGTAAACGTAGTGACTGTGAAACAATAAAATCAAAGTATTCGCTGATTCAGTTCGCTGCAGCACACGAAGCATACAGCGCTGTCGTCGGTTTGGGATTCAAAATGGCGGACTGTTCAGCTCGGTATATCTAGTGCTTTAGCTCGACTGGTGACGTCACGCGATCACTTGGGATGGCGGGCCACGGTATTCAGCAATGAAAGCAGATTCTGCCCGCACGTAAGGCCGGCCACAAGTTGAGACACAGGTCCGAGACGTGACGCAGGGTGCCTCACGTCAAATTTCTCACGGAGCGCGAGTCACGGCGACAATCGCCGCAAGTTGGGTCGCAGTCCCACGCCGCAGTTTGCAGCGGAACGTCAGCTGCGCTGCTTGAAATAGCGAGGGGTGGCGATAAGACTAACACCACCCCTCCCCAAACCTGCTCCATAGACATGCATTCGATGATGCTAGGCTCGCTACAAGTGGACCACGTATATATCCATCTTCGATTATCCGGATTGTCAGCCACGAGTGAATGATTTGTCTAGTCCGTGCGTGTACTACATTTCGAGCTGGAACTACCGTTCCACGCCCCAACACCATCTCTATCCCCCACTTTTCATTATTGAGTTACGATAGCGAGCTTTTTCTTTGTTTGATATTCACAGAATATATGACGTCAACTGCGATTGGGCAAAGCTGAAAATGTGTACCCAGCCGGAATTCGAACCCGGGTCTCCTGCTTTCTAGGCAATTGCGCTGAGCCCTACACCACTGGGGACACAGTGATCACCGCACCTGAAAGGACTACCTAAGCACGCCTCCCGTCAGATACAAATTCCTAGCTTCGCCCTGCCCACAGTACTCAAACTCGTAGTTATGAAACTAATTCCCGTAAGAGTAAGGGCTTCAAACTTGCCCACCCCTCCCCACTAACAACAGGATCATTGCCCGTCACCGGCATATTTATATATATACATGTGTGGCGTCTGTTCCGAAAGAACAGACGTCGCTTCTGATCCTGCAGTTGTTATTATTTAATATTCACAGAACATATGTTAGTGGGGAGGAGTGGACAAGTTTGAAGCCCTTACTCTTACGGGAATTAGTTTCATAACTACGTGTTTCAGTAGTGTGGGCAGGGCAAAGCAGGGAATTTGTATCTGACGGGAGGCGTGCTTAGGTAGTCCTTGCAGGTGCGGTGATCACTGTGTCCCCAGTGGTGTAGGGCTCAGCGCAATTGCCTAGAAAGCAGGAGACCCGAGTTCGAATTCCGGCTGGGTACACATTTTCAGTTTTGCCCAATCGCAGTTGATGTCATATATTCTGTGAATATTAAATAATAACAACTGCAGGATCAGAAGTGACGTCTGTTCTTTCGGAACAGGCGCCACATGTATATATTTTTCTTTGTTGTTTGACTAGGACAACGAGTGTTTCATTATTATCTGAGTTACACAGTTGCCAAGAGCTAAGCCGCTAAACTGTCTCTGGCATGTGATTAAAAATGTGAAAGCACAATTCTTTCCGTTTCTTTGTTTTGAATAAACACCTAATATTATTTATTAACCACAGGGCTATAACTATATCCCAACGCACCTCAAAGATAATAATACGCAGGCGACGTAAGTTATCCGTATAGAGTAAATTAATACAAAACTCTATTACTTCATATATTCAATAATCCTCAAATGTTCAAATGTTTGTTAAGCTTATGGGACTTAACTACGGGGTCATCAGTCCCTAAACTTACAAACTACTTATGAACTACCTACAACTAAGGACGGCACAAATATCCATGCCCGAGGGGGGATTCGAACCCCCGACCGTAGTGGCCGTGCAGACCGTGACTGAAGCGCCTCAGTCCCCTCGGCCACGGCGGCCGGCCAATAATCCTCATTTTCGATAATCTAAATTAGTCTGGTTAATCGAGTTTTCACTGTATTCCGTTTTCGCTGGTACATGCTCAGGTTACTCGCTAATAAGGAATGGTATTGTAATAAACGTAGGCATCTTTTTTGATAAATATAAACATTTAACCTGGACTGAGTACATCACGAAAACAAAATGAAATGTATAGTTTTAACGATGTATTACATGCAACTTACTACTTTTATGTCCGTTTCCTTTGCTACTTCTTCCCACTTCTCAGCTTTCAGCTTCGTTTTCAAGTAATCTTCATGGCTTGTATCATAAAGAACGCTGCGAACACGTACGGCTTCAATTAGTTTTTCTTCCATTGCGAAGTAGCAAACAATATTAACAGCCAGAGTCACCGTGACTAGACTGCGCTCCGCAGGCTCACCGCGTGTAGCAGCTGCGTCACGTCACGCTGCGCTCCAACGTGCGCGGCTCCAGTCAGCTGTATGGTTCGCAGAAACTCACCGTGACTCACCCTAGAGCACTGTATAGTACAAGCAGAACAATCCGCCGTTTTGAATCCCACATTGAAGGTGCTCATTTAAAGGTTACGGCACAATTACGCTCTTTAATACGTTCTTAAGGCCATTAAATATACATTCCTAGCGCAGAAATATTACAGCATAGTAAATTTATTGGCTTACATTTGACTGTAAGAGGCAAGCAACTTAATGTTAATTAGAGGAATATATAGAAATATGACACATTCCATATTAAAGCATATGTTGCCGCTGTAAATATGTACCAAATATAGTTAAAATACGTTACAATTATCGTATTTTCTAGTTTATAAGTAGTACATCCACATACGTTTACGGTAAATAAAAGAAAACAGTTACAAAATAATATTAAATTGCGTTATTGTACTTCTCGTATTGCCCCCTCTAATGTCTCGCATATTTTACACATGCCGTATTTCAGAGAAAAATTTACGTCTTTCCCGTTCACATTACTTACGAAGTTCAATTTATTATTTTTCTTTCTCAGACGTCCTGTTCACAGCTTGGCTTAGGCCTACATATTCCAGTGTTGAGAGTCACATTTAATTTAAACAATAAACTAATGTGAAATAATACAATTTAAAAATCAATAACTGGGTAAAGCCAGTTGCACTCATGCATTACTTAAAAATACAGTTAATAGACCTTAGAATAACTACCTAGTTGGTCTAAATAATATCGTCAAAAGCAACTTTAAACACACTGTGTGTCGTGGTATATTAACAATCTATCAAAATTAAAATAAACCATTGCTTACATGTATAGGTCTATATTTTCTTTACTACCTCTCTGTCAGCATAACTATTTTAAATCACATAAAAGAAGGTTTAATTGTTAACGTTACTCGATTTTGGCATCCATTCTTGGCATCTGGAATTTACAAGCCACCTTTTACGCCGATCTTTGTTTCAAGAAATCCGATTAAACTTCTAGCGACCACGTCTACTATTATTTGAGTAGTTTGGAGACGCACAACCAATCATTTCACACTGTGAAACAATAAAATCACAAACCGTTGGCTGATTCACTTCGCTGCACCAGGCAAAGCGTACAACTGTGTCGTCAGATTGGGATTCAAAATGGCGGATTGTTCAGCTCGGGAGTGCTTTAACTCACCCCGCGTCACGTCACGGACCTGCGTCTCAACTTGCGGCCGGCCTAAGTGACGGTCGTTTGCGCATGCGGCAGAGACCCAGCGGACACTGCTTGGTCAAATGGCGACCGTGAAAGGACCATTTATAACGTCCCAGCTGCGTCCACCTAATCCTCGATGGGCGAAGGTGCCGTTATTTTGTACTTGCAGTTCAATTAATCCTTAATCATTGTTCCAATGATTTTACGGTATGGGATGCGGACACTTACTGGGATGATCCATAATGATAAACTTTGTTAACTTTCTTTATTACGGAACGACAAATGTTAATAACTCTTCTTTAAATACACTGATTAAATAACTGCATGCCACTACGATAATGTCTAGAAGTCCACACAAACATACGCAACTGCAACCGAAACTCATATGCGAGACGACTGATGGGCAAAACTTTAGCCACAGCTAAACGCGGGTTATGGACGTACTGTCAACATGCTACTGTCTCGCTATGCGGTCGGCGGGACACTGCCGCAGTCCGCACACCGCCCAACAAACAAAAAACATTCAAACGTAAGCATTGTCGCCCAGCAGCTATCGCTGCACGCCAACGATAACTATCGTTCGACCAAAACGTACCAAAGAGGTTACTAACCTAAAACCCTGTATCCTCACAGAGTGAGACTCGACGTACTGTGCAAGACGTGCAGCGACTTTCTTGTCCAGCAAGATCTACAGACGTCTCCTACCGACCACGTGTGGGACATGATGGAAGAACTGAGACGCGGGAAGAAACAATACCTGAATCTCTCAGTTCGAGCTCTGATTTCTCTTATTTTTTCTGATGATCATTTCTACCTATGTAAGTGGGAGTCAACAATATATTTTCGCATTCGGAGAAGAATGTTGGCGATTTAAGTTTCGTAAGTAGCCCACGTCGCAGCGATAAGCGCCGTTGTTGTAATGATTCCCATCCCAGATCCAGTGTCATTTCCGTAACGCTGTCTCCCTTGTATCATGACAATAAAAACGAGCTGCCCTTCTTTGGACTCTTTCGATGTCCTCCGTCAAACCCACCTGATAAGGATCCCACACTGGGCTGCAATACTCCAAAAATGGACGGACAAGCGCAGTGTATGCAGTTTCTTTAGTAGTTCTGTTGCATCTTTTAAGGGTTCTGCCAATAAAACGCAGTCTCTGGTTCTCCTTTCCCATGACATTATCTACGTGTTCTTTCCAATTTAAGTCTGTTGAGTTTACGGTCTTCACTTTTGATTGATTTATCTTGTAAACAAAGTTTAACGGATTTCTTTTCGTACTCATGTGGATGACTTCACACTTCTCATTATTTAGAGTCAATTTCAATTTTTACACCATACTGATATCTTATTCAGATCGTTCTGCAGTTGGTTTTGATCTTCAGATAATTTTACTAGACAGTAAATGAGGGCGTCATCTGCAAACAACCTAAGAGAGCTACTTAGATTTTCACCTAAATCGTTTATGTAAATAAGGAACAGCAGAGGACCAATAACACTACCTTGTGTAACGCCCGATATCACCTCTGTTTTAGTCGATGCCTTACCATCGATTACTACGAATGTGTCCTCTCTGACAGGAAATCCCCTATCCAGTCGCAAATTTGGGGCGATATACCATAACCACGCAATTTGATTAAATGCCGTTTGTGAGGCACGGTGTCAAAAGCCTTCTGGAAATCAAGATATACGGAATCGATTCGCGAACCCTTGTCGATAGCACCCATCACTTCGTGTGAATAAAGAGCTAGTTGTGTTTCGCATGAACGATATTTTCTAAATCCGTGTTGACCTTGGGTCAATAGATCGTTCTGTTCGAGATAATTCATAATATTTGAATATAGGACATGTTCCAAAACCCTGCTGCAAAGGTGGGACCTGTGCAACTTTCCAATCTTTTGGTACAGATCCTTCTATGAGAGAGCGGTTGTATATGGCTGTTAAGTAAGGAGCTATCGATTCACCATAATCAGATAGAAATATAATGGGTATACAATCCGGACCAGAAGACTTGTTCTTGTTAAGTGATTTTAGTTGTCGCACTACTCCGATGATATCTACTTCTACGTTACTCATTACGGCCTCTGTTCGTAATTCGAAATCTGGAATATTGGTTTCGTCTTCTTTGGTGAATGAGTTTCTAACAGCTATGTTTAGTAACTCTGCTTTAGTAGCGCTGTCATCGGCAGGATCGCCATTACTATCACGTAGTAAGGATATTGTTTGTGTTTTGCCCCTAGTATATTTAACATAAGACCAAAATCTTATTGGGTTTTCAGTCAAATTTCGAGAGAGTTCCGTTGTGATAAGTATTGTAGGCATCTCGCACTGAAATTTAGTATGCCTTTTCCTTTGCTTTTGCATCAGTGTCTTGACCTGTTTTGTGTACCAAGGGGGACCGCCTCCTCCTTTTATTAATTTATGTGGTATAAAACTGTCAATTGCTGTCGATACCACTTCTTTGAATTTGAGCCACATCTGGTCTACACCTACGTTTAGTGTTAGAAACGAGTGGAAATTGTCTTTCAAGAAGCACTGTATTTAATTTCTATCTGCTTTCCTGAACAAATATACTTTTAGTTTATTTTTGGTAACTTTGGGACTTTCGATATTAAATCTCGCTACGACAACTCTGTGTTCACTAATACCTGTATCCGTTTTGATGCTCGTTATGAGCTCCGGATTATTTGTTGCTAAGAGATCAAGTGTGTTTCCACATCCATTTACAATTCTCGTTGCCTCATGAACTAATTGTTCGAAGTAATTCTCAGAGAATGCGTTGAGTACAATTTCGCACGATGTTTTATGCGTACCTCCTCATTTGAAAATATAATTTCGCCAACAGATCGAGGGTAAATTAAAGTCACCGCCTACTATTATCGTGTGAGTCGGGTACGTTATTGTAATTAGGCTCAGGTTTTCTTTGAACCTTTCTGCTATCGTATCGTCAGAGTCGGGAGGCCGGTAAAAGGAACCAATTATTAACTTCTTACGATTTTCAGGTACAACCTCTACCCATAATAGCTCACAGGAACTATCAACTTCAACTTCGCTACACGAAAGACTACTTTTGACGGCGACAAACACGCCTCCACCTATTTTGTTTAATCTATCCTTTCTGAACACAGATCTTTTGCAAATATTTCTGCTGAACTTATTTCCGGCTTGAGCCATTCACTGCCTACTATGATGTGTGTTTCGGTGTTTTCTATTAACGCTTGGAGTTCTGGTACCTTCCCGACACAGCTACGACACTTTACAACTGTATTGTGACGAGCCAGTTGCTCGACCACCACTGACCAGACGTTTCAGTTGGTTAGAGATCTGGAGACCTGTGCTATGAGCGACATAGTAGATTCAATTACATAGTGTCTCCACAGCAGTGTTGCCACAGTTCCAACAATCATATTTCTCGCAGTCAGGAAGTTACCGCAAGGGTATTATAATATGTTTACATTACTCGCATGATGATACATGGTTCATCAATAAAAATGAATTATTCAATAGAATTCGTACGTACGTACTTGATACAGCGACGCTCGATCACCATGCAGGCAACAAATTTAATGCTGTTAACTGCTACGAACAGCCCCACAATTAGACCGAGTACCAGTACGAGTGATTTAACCAACAAACGACAAGGGATACGTGCACCAAATTTGGTTGAAATCGGTCCAGTGGAAATGTGCAACATTGTCGCGCGATGCTGCAGTTTCTCACACGCCTCATTCTTTATGACGTCATATCTCGTAAACTATGTGTTGTACGTCCTCAGGTTTTAACGTCAAGCGTGCATAATTTCATGGAGATATAAAGATTGGAACGAAACTTTAGATTTGTATGTACAACGTTTACAGAAACACGCGGACACTTCTTTATATATAACTACTAGCTAAAAACCCGGCGTTGCCCGGGTATTTTTTTTTTCCTTGCCTTGAGTTAGTACTTCTTCTATCCCATCTCTGTCCATTTCCTTCTTTCTGAAAACATTATTGGAGACTATATAAGAAACGAAGTTTAAATAACAAATTATGTAATTAATTTCATTTTTGGGGAAATGTCACTGATATAGCGGAAATGAAAAATATTCCTTTCAGACTGCAGAAGGCTATGCACTTACCGTTTATCAGGAAAAGTGGTGTATATCAAATCACACGTAAAATGCACTCGTTTCGAAGAATCCAATCACGAAATTCAACAATAATGATTGCAATAATATCACAGATCGATCACTTGATGTAATGCGCGAAACGTCAAATAGATTTCTTTTAAAGATATGCATTAAAAGAAATATCTTTTTTACTGCATCATTTATTTGTTATTGTATTTCCCTGTTCGTATGCTTATCCTCACAGAGAAAGAGCTGAAAACACTGTAGCACGCATAGACCAAAGATATGGTCCGTGGCATAACGTTTCGCTGTATGTAACCTCCTTGCTATAAAGTCGCAAACGTCATCGCTGGCCTTCAGTCCGAATTGTTTTATAATTTGAAGACTTTCAACCACCATAGCTTTCACCCCCTCATAGCTATCGGCATGGAACGGCTATGGTGTACAACGGGAGACTTCGGACAACAATTACACACCTACTATTCGTTTGCGTTCTGTAGTTTTCGCTGCAGAGCGAAATATTAACACACACACACTCACGTAGAATTTTATATATACCGATAACTTTCCATCCCAATATTCTCCACCCTTTTATCATTATCAACCCTCAAGCAATAATGCAACCAATAAAACCATTTTCAAAGATTAAATATAATTTTCAAAGAATAGTTATTCTTCCGCGTTTCTTGAAATTACTAAATATTTATCAGATCGCTACAAAACCGTGCCTAAAACCTTCCTCAGGTACAAATTAGTAACTGTACAAATGTTCAAGTCTGTCGTCTTGTCGTTCGGATGTGATAAGCATTCGCCGAACAGACACTCACATTAATATATATAGATACATAGCTATCGGAGCGCCATAAAACCGTGCCGAAAGCCTTCCCTGGGTAGATATTAGTAACTGTACAAATTTTTAGCTCTTTATGTCTTGTGGTTCATACGTGATAAACGTACACCAAACAGACATTGACATTTATAGATATAGATCAAGCGGGAACCGGTGTATCCATTGCGGCACTGTCGTTGGCTATTACTTTCTAAATACGTTAATGTCCACTATACACGTTCGGTGGTGTCAACTGTTAGGTGCTGGAGGGTAAATAAACTCTTTACTTAAAAAATTCCTTCTGTGACGGAAATTTTGTGACTCCATCGATCGACACAAACTGAGTGGTTGTCTTTTGTTGCAGCGCAGTGTTACAAATCTGTTATTAACATAGGTAGTAGATGGAAATACAACTGGCACTGTCGTGTAAACACTGAGAGGTGAATACAGTCGAAAAATGTGAGGTTCATTCAGGAGGAGGTGCAAAGGAAGAAGGAAAACATACGTATTGCTTTTTTGTCCACATAGCAGTGACATCAGACCGCAGATCTCGCGACACTCGCTAACTACAGACCGCTCCTACAGGCGACATGACTGGCGTCTTGTCCACAGTGACGTCTTTGTTCGCACATACAGCACGCACCAATATGTCTGCAGCAAGCACAGGTCCAACCTTGAGAGACGCGACGTCCTCTCAATCATTCGACAAGGCCAAGTAACATTCAGAACTCATAGTTCACCATTGTGCCGAAAGTCTTGGCGCGAGACATGTATTGACGGTGCCAACTTTCATTTTTTTTCATGTATAGCAATAACTTCATAGTCCGATAACTAAATAATTACCTACACAATCTACTGCAGTTGTGATTCATGTCTTTATCTGTAAAATGATGATGATATTATGGAGTACCACAGCGTGCTCCCGTAGTCCAATTTCAGAGGATTTTTACATAATCGTTGCAAAATTATTAGAATACGAATTGAATAGGAAGACAGTAAACGCATCGTTGAAACCACAGTCTAAAATATTATTTTGAAAAAAATAAAATTTGAAAAAAAAATTTAGTTGCATGCTGGTTTGGCCAAAAATTGTGACAAATTTATTAAATTTCAATACAAACGGAGTAAACGTTCCTTCATTCCATGGCCTGGAACACGACAATATTTTCAAATCAAGGAATAAAAATAGTCTGTTGCATTCATTAAAATGTAACTATAATGCTTTTCACGCTCGTGGCACATCTTCAGATTGAGGTATCTTTAAACTGCGGAGATTGATTTAATCAAGATTACAACCATCTAAAATATGTCAAATTGTTAAATTATTTAAAAGGTAAGTAAAACTAGTGAATAAATTCGTTTCAGTCACTCGGATGATTAGATGTAATAATAAAATATGTTGCGTTAACGAGGAATACAGCATTTCTCATGATTAAAATTATGTAAAATCATTTAATACGAATAATCGCTTACGTAATTTTCATTAAAACGGCGTAAAGTGGTCCTTTTTACTTATTTTAATATACTTACTTTATAAACAGTGCTAGATAGGTACGCGAGCCTATAAAGGATGTCGTTATGTAACAGCAATTGCATATTATTTTCAGATACCTAAATCTGAAGGTGCGTCACGTATGTCAAAGTCATTATCCATACATATTATAAAAAAAATCTTCCGCCGCGATGAGGAAGATTTAAGTGTATAATTCATTAAGGTGCATGTTAGTGGATGAGTATGGCGAGCAAAAATCCGCTAAATAGAGCAATAAATACCTTTAGCAAAAGGTATACATCCTGTGACTTTCGAACGTTACCGTTCGTGTATCAATTTATTAACTGCTTCACAATACTATGCTTGCGCGGTTACACAATTCAGGCATTAATAACTATTGCGACACGACGTCGAGCAACATAGAAACCAAATACAAGTACAAATAACTCATGTGATTTTAACATCACATACAAATAGAAAGATAAAAAAATAAAAAATCATAGATAAAATCGCAAAGGAAGAGTAAAGGGAATCTGATAATTAATCCAAGCTTGGCCAAAGGCTTTTAGGACACTGACAAAAATGTACGAATCCCGGGTGGTTTGCCAGCTGACTGAATATTTCAATACTAGCTTAAACCCGCGACTCCGCCCGCGTGTTGGTTGATAATGATAGATAAGCTATCTTTCAGTAGTGCGCTATGAGACTGATTTTGAAGGATGAAATGAAATACAATACCTTCTTTAGAAACAAACATTTTTAATATACATTTAAATTAAAAACTGAAATTATTCATATGCTTATCCTTAGAGCTGAAGACATTGTAGCACGCATAGACCAGAGACATGGTCTGTGGCATCACGTTTCGCTGTATGTAAACTCCTTGCTATAGAGTCGCAAACGTCATCGCTGGCGTTCAGACGATTTTCTACCACCATTATCTTCCACCCCCTTATAGCTATCGGCATGGAACTGCTATAGTGTACAGTGGGAGACGTCGGACAACAATTACACACAGACCATTCATTTGCGTTCTGTAGTTTTCGCTGCAGAGCGAAATATTAACACACACACACACACACACCTAGAATTTTATATGCTCCGATAACTTTCCATCCAAATATACTCCACCCTTTTATCATTATCAACCCTCAAACAACAATGCAACCAAGAAAACCATTTTGAAAGAGTAAATATAATTTTCAAATAGTAATTATTGTTCCGCATTTCCCGTTGTATTCTTCAAATTACTAAATATCTATCATATCGCTATAAAACCGTGCCTGAAACCTTCCTCCGGTATAAATTAGTAACTGTACAAATATTTAAGTCTCTGCGTCTTGTCGTTCAGACGTGATAAGCGTACACCGAACAGACATTCACATTAATATATATAGATAAATAGCTATCCGATCGCCATAAAACCGTGCCTAAAGCCTTCCCGGGGTAGACATTAGTAACTGTACAAAGTTTT
This sequence comes from Locusta migratoria, assembly GCA_026315105.1. Lineage (NCBI taxonomy): Eukaryota > Metazoa > Arthropoda > Insecta > Orthoptera > Acrididae > Locusta > Locusta migratoria. Next base: position 545,960,681 of record CM048746.1, read on the forward strand.
AGCTCTTTATGTCTTGTGGTTCAGACGTAATAAACGTACACCGAACAGACATTCACATTTATAGATATAGATCAATGACCAAGGAATGCCACTGTCTGCAGCGTTGGTCATATACGTAGTAAGTACTATCGAAAAAATAGAAAAATCGTGAAGTAAACAGCGTGACAACTAGTGCCGATCTCCCTTGCTTTTTCTTCTGTATCGGCTTTTTTTTCGGTTCTTTTTTGGACTGAGCACATGCTTCCACTCTTGTGTACTCTGCTACAGAATACTGCTCCTCTTCATGGTTGAATAGTAGTCATGTAAGCAAAGTAGATGCCAGACTGCCCGACACCATGCGTACCATCAGCGGATGCATCAAAACCACAACTGTGCGATGGTTACCTGTGCCGAGTCATATTGCTCCACCTTCGCTACGAAGAAAGGGCTGCTTGGTCCGACAGATGAAGAGGATCCAAAGTGACCCGTCTGGGTCATTCCTCATCTAGCACCGAGAAGGTTGAAGTCCAGGAAGCCTCCACTAGTCTCAGCGCAACTACAAGACGCGGATTTCAGCATCACTGAGCAATGGCGAACTACTGGAGCAGTGTCAACTTCACAGCTCTCTGGCCTGACCTCACGGAAAGACCTACTGGATTGGAACTTCCCCGCCGACAATGGAAAGCACTTAACAGAATCCGAACATCTTACGGAGTCTGTCAGGATTCTTTATACAAGTGGGGCATATCGACAAGTCCTCAGTGCGACTGCGGTGCTTTGCGTCAGACAACAGACCATATTGTGTATGACTGCAACATCAGGTGTAACCCAGGTCCAAAAACAGACCTGTATAAAGTGACAGATGATGCACTTTCATGGCTGGCTGGTTCAGACATTGATATTTAAGGACCATGTTCGCTGCTTATGTTTCTTAATTCAGTTAATATAAATTGTGTAAATTTACTGCTCATGTCATTGTTGTTTCTCCTATTACTTATTTTAGTTTCCTAACTTAATATTCTTATACTAGTGTTGATTCAATTGTTCATCTTACTATAAGATGTAATATATTTTTGTATTAATATTTTTGTATTAATATTTTATAAATATTTTTTATTCCAATTCTTACTGTATCACACATAGTAATGGACTTTTTACTGCACACCTGTATACACTCTCTGTAATTAATACACTTAAATTTTGATATAAGCTGTTTGTTGTCTCTGCTTCCCACCTGGGGAAGTGTCATTGTGTAATGTATCTTCCGTGTCCAAGTGTTTATGTCATATGATAAATAAATAAATCAATAAATTCCACTGAAGATATAGGACGCGGCTCCCAGTAGAGGTCTTTCGCTGTAGCCGCTAAAAGCTGCACGTGATTGGACGTCACGTGCGCTGACGTCGACAACGTCAGCTGGCAGGACTGCGGTGGCAGTCGAGTCAGTGATGCGTGTGCGACCGCCGACGTCAGCGCAGCCCGTGACGTGCAGCGCTCCGCTTTCCCCGGTCGCGGCTGGGAAAGCCCTGGGGCTGGTGCTGGGGCATCTCGCAAGGCCAGCCCATACCGCCAAGGCCGGCAGGGAATCAGTGCTAGGAGACACCCACCATCCAGCACACTTGCGTCACGCACTCCTGCACCATCCCCACTTTACTAGCTGCTCACCACACAGCGAGTGCAGGATGTACTCTGGTAAGTACCAGGAGAGCTTGTGGCAAAAATTGGGGCCTGAGCCCAAAGGGTATGCACTGGATATACACCACAGTGATTAGACCCAGGATCACCTATGGGGCGGTCGTGTGGCGGAAGAAGGTAGAACAGCAGGTTGCTGTTAAGGAGCTTGGTAAGGTGCAGAGATTAGCCTGCTTAGCCACAACAGGCGGAATTAGCAGAACACCAACTGCTGGGATGGAAACCATGCTGGATATGCCCCCATTACACCTTTGGGTCAAGATGGAGGCAGCGGCTGGTGCATACAGACTCAAAACTGGCAAAAACTGTAACACTTTGGGATATCCAGAATCACACACTAAAATAGTGAGTGAGGTAAATATAGGAAAGGTTGGGGAAATGCCAGCCGACTATATTATAACCCCATACTGCTTCAGCAAGCCTTTCAATATAACAATTTGAAGTAGGGAGCAGTGGGAGAAAATAGTTCAACACCGTACGGGGATATTGTCTGGTTCACTGACGGGTCAAAATCAGAACAGGGCGTTGGGGCCGGGGTATACGGGGTGCAGCCAAGACTGGAGGGCGTCATCTCTCTAGGGAAACTGGCCTCAGTATTCCAGGCCGAAATCACTGCCATCAGGGCGTGTGTGGAGGAGAAGTTGCGTAGGTGCTACAAAGACCGTAGCATCTGTATCTATTCAGACAGCCAGGCAGCCCTGAGATCACTGGCAGCTCCTGCAACAAGGTCTAAAATTGTTGCAGAATGTCACAGGGTTCTGGTGGAGCTAGGGGAAAGCAATAGAGAAAACCTATTGTGGGTCCCTGGCCACTCGGGGATCAGTGGCAACGAACATGTCGACAGATTAGCCAGGATGGGGGCAGAGACTCCATTTATTGGACCGGAACCTGTCCTGGCAATCACCAAGGCAATGATCAAATTGAAGCTGCATAACTGGCTCAGAAGACAACACGTAGAATATTGGACAAAATTCAATCAACAAAAACATGGCAAGGTAATGATGCCAAAGCCATGTTTTAAAAGAAGCTCTGCAATCCTGAGCCTGAACAGGAGAGAGATTAGACTCATGGTTGGATAGCTGACAGGCCACGGGAATTTCAAAAAACACCTACATACAATGGGAATAACAGAAGAGGACCCTAAATGTAGGATCTAATGACGGTGATGAAACTGCATCATATCTAATCTTCGAATGCATTGCATTGGAGAGTAAGAGGCACAGAACATTTGGGACAACCAGACCCGAAGAAATTGTGTCTAATAAAGAACTGGTAAAGGGACTCCTTGCACTGTTCAAGGGCATTGGTTGGCTTTACTAGATATACAGGGAGCAATATCGCACAATAAACTTAGTTTCGCTGCGGGCAGTGGCGGGTTGGACCAAGACTGTTTTGGCTTCCCTGAGAAAATCAAATCACATCAAACAGGATGTTACAAAAGGGTAGATTAGATTACATTAATACTTGTTCCGTAGATCGTATACACCACATTTCATACTGATGTGGAACGTGTCAGCTCAGTAAATGGTGTTTATGCATAACAAATTTTTAGGAATTTTTTAATTATAATTTTGTTTTAATATTTTTTAACTTTTATCTAAAAGTTAATCTAAAGTGTAGAAGGAATTGTCATTCAGAAATTCCTTTAATTTCTTTTTAAATTTATTTTTAAGTACCAGTTGGCTACCTTTCAGATTTTTCATGCTACCAAAGACTTTTGTCGCAGGATAATCACCCCCTTCTGTGCCAAAGTTAGATTTAACCTTGAATAGTGAATATCACCCTTTCTCCTAGTGTTGCAGCTATGCACACTGCTATTACTTTTGAATTGGGGCAGATTGTTAGTAATACTTTTAATGAGTTAATATATACCGGGTGATCAAAAGTCAGTATAAATTTGAAAACTTAATAAATCACGGAATAAGTTATAAAATGTCCGACAGATAGCGCTTCATCTGATCAGAAAAGATGTCAAAAAGAGTAATAAACTCGATTTATAAAGAATTATTTCGTGAGTGAATCACTTCTTTCTCTTAGAATCTATTTTGTTGGTTATTCAGAAGTTTAATTTGTGTTTGTTTAAATATATTTTCGCGTCGTCATATGCAGATTGATAGACTGGCTAAACTACAGATTACTTACTGATCTTGTTTAAACAGTTTGGGTAGCTGTTTAGAGCACAGAAGCTGACATACCTAACTCACCCCTATGAACAAAGACAACGAGCCATAAACATTTTACTACCCCGAATTATGTATTGCCCAATTCTTCTTGGTGATTACCGATAGGAAGGACTCAACATCATCAGAATGGTTCGATTTAACCCTCTGCCATGCACTTCACTGTGACTTGCAGAGTATTTAGGGTAAATAGATAGAACAGCTGTATTCAATTTCTCGTCACGAGAAACCCTGTCCTTGCCTTGATTCCTCAATGTATAGGTTAAGATTTGAGATCGTACAATCTTCCACTGCCTCACTATCCCGCCCCACAACGTTTGCAACCGTACGAGTTGTAAACAACCTTCCGTTCCCTATAAGCCTATTTCATCACTATATCCATCATAAGTTCAGACTACAGTTCAATCCATGTTGCAGGAGCTTCCTCTAAAACTACTAATTTTATTAACTCAGGAGTGACAGTTCTTCAGCCTAAATAAGTTACGGAGTTACTAACGCTTCGTGTGTTTTTAGATTTTTACAGAAACCCAAATGATCCTCCTGGAGGTCGGCTTCTACCAGTTCTTTTCAATCGTGTCCATGTTTTGCAACCATGACTTTTGAAAATGCTAGTTGGGTACCACAATGGCGAATAGCGCTAAACTTACGTCGACGTACGAGATGTCTTAATAAAATCAAAGTGGAATTGCCTCGTCTCTAAATGTTTGTAATCGCGTAAAGATCGTTACTTTTGTATGCACGCGCACTCTGCCAGAGATATTGCGTTGCTTGTTATATGATTATCTGTACAGACACGGAAGGATTGAGCTGTACCAGCTGGATGTTGAAATTCAGCTGTCAGAGCGTGCCAGCCATAGACGTTCATATTTCGTTTGTTGTCGAATTCAAAGATGGTTCCTGAACTGTTACAAGAAAACGAGAAGAAAATACGTTTCGATTACGCTTCCATGTTAGCCTATTACATCACGTATTGACATAAGTTTCAAAGCAAGAGGTAAGCAAGCAATTCTATGTCACGTAATAATTATTGGAAATTCGTATGCCAAATTTAAATATGGTGGACAATGCGAAAACATGTTGAAAACATCTGAATGTGAAAACACGCTGTAGTTCTATGCTCTGGCACTACAATTATACATCCATTTTGTATATGTATCACTGGTAATGGACTTTGGTCAGTGAGAGAATGTGCAAGATATTAGGAGAAGAGAAATGGAAATTTTTATTTGAAATTAATATTGAAATATTGTAGAATCATAAAACGTGAAAGAGGTCGAGACAGTGGGTTACGTTGGGAATAATTTTTAACAAAAATGAATGTTTATTTGTTTCTTTCCTTTGCTGCTGCTTCGCCTAGTTTGGTTGATCTTGGTTCAGACAGACATTCAACACGGTTTATATTTCATTATTGTTTGTGGAAATTCTGTTTTACTGATGCACAGTTCGTATACATTTTTTCCTATGATTTCTATAACATTGTTGTGATACAAGTAAGTTGACCATGAACTGTATTATCCAAAGCTATGAATATCACTTGCTTTTTAAGTGATTTGTTGATAGAGGTAACATTACATGTTCAGTTTATTTCAAATAATTCTTTTTATGAGCTGAACCAAGATTTAAAAAAAATAGTTATTTGATTTGCACTGCAGCATAGTGGAATCTGCAGCTACAAATTTGCGAATTTTGCGATTTTTCGAGAGCAATAACACAATGCGGAATCCAGTGCACACAGGTAGGACTAAAACTTATGAATGTATGTAAAAAAATCGTTAACGACTATTTATTTTTATTCAAATAAATAGTAAACCCGCTAAGTTTTATTTCGCGATCAGGTAATTTTCTCATTTACATTATAACCAGTCAGACGCGTTTCCTTTCATTTAATTGTTGTTTGCTCAAATTACTTCTCCAAAGCTAATGTGAAGATGAAACTTCCTGTCAGATTAAAATTGTGTGCCGGAACCTGGACTCGAACCTGGGACCTTTGCCTTTCGCGGGCAAGCGCACTACCGACTGAGCTACCCCGACACGACTCACGATTCCGCCTCACAACTTTACTTCCGCCAATACCTCGCCTCCTACTTTCCAAACTTCACAGAAGTGAAGATGTTTGATACTTAATGGTTTCTCACTGGAAGCAGATTGCTACAATTACGCACTAGTAATCATACAACCGAAGACAGAAACACTACCAAATCAACCAATTTGAGATTTATATGTTCTGGCAAGATTTCTGTGCAATTTCGAGTTTCGTGGACTTTTCTGATAATTTTTACATAGTGAGATGTGTGCACTGCTCTTTTAGGCTGTATGTTACTGTTAAGATCTCTTTCTCTCTTTTCTTTGTAATAATCACTAATGTTTCTTTTCAGATTTTCTACCAAATAATCGATTTCACACTTATTTCAGATTTTTTTTTCTATTTGAAGATTCATTACCGTTGTCCTCGCCTGGCAGTCAACAGTAAATAGCATAATACGACTATTCCAAGGGTTTAAAAAGAGATTCCGGAACATATTTCAAATTATAATAGAATTACAGCCGCAAACGTAACTGATTCTGTCGCAACAATGTGTGAGAATACTGAATCAGTTCCTATTAGGCAGCCTCGCGGTAACAGCACAGAAAGTTTCCGATTAATACATATTCGCCTACCTAATATTCAAATGATTTTGTCGGTCAGATTTGACGTATTAGATTCTGCTCCGTCTGAGAGTAATGATGTTCACGGAAAATTTGGCATATAACAATACACCTACGCAACATTTGGACTCGCAATCGATTTTTCATCCGTCTGTTATGATGACATCCTTGATTTTCTCTTACGAAATCTTGAAACCAAACAAAAAAGGAAACAACGATCTTCTCAAACAAAATGTATAGCAAAATTCAATTCTGAAGTTACTTAAGACACGACACTAATCGAAGACATTGCCAACGCGTAACAAAAGTTAAATCTCCGTTTTACGCAAAGAGACAATGAAGTTAATGAATAGTTACAACAATTCAGAGACACCTAACAAGAAGAAAATCATTTCCGAATTTAATTATGTTATTCCCAGTGCTGTTGGATCGAAATTAGAAAAGACATCGAAAAAATACATAATGAATGTATTGAAGAGATTAAACAGAAGTCAATAAAAGAATATGTACTTTTTTTACACACACAAGTTGACGATCGAACTAATGCTGTTGCACAAGTAAAATCCGACAACAAGTAAGAGAAGACACAACCGATCAATTTCGATGACAGAATAATTCCAATGCCCTGAAAATTTCAAAGTAGCCGTTAACAGACAACACACAAGACCTACACGATTTGCGATAACACATGACCGTATTTCAATATCAATTGTTTCTATACGGTTTTGTAACAAAATGGAAACACAACAATCAAACGGCTGCATCCAACTCGCATAAGAAGAAAAACTACCGTTCCACCTGACGATGTGAATGTCAACTGTCGAAACACGTCGTGGTATCAACAAAAGAGTGACTGATGTATTACTTTATTTGAACTCTTGCCATCACGCTGTAATGTATAGAACGTACTTGCAAGTGGATGAATGTTGTCAAACATCAAAACCTTATACGTTTATGATGAGTAGTAAAAACAACATCAAAAAGTAATCGGTGGTTGTGAATTCTGCGAGCTTAAGGAGAATAGAAATCAGAACTGAAGGAGTATATTGAAGGACTCAGACCGTAAGTTAATCTCAATGAAAAGTAATAAAAAAATTCACGTTAAGTAATTAACATGATCATGACGGCATATATTATGCATCGAAGTAGTATCGTAGAGAAAACAATAACAGTTATCTGTCGGTATAAAAATTTCGTGTAGCTCGTTGGCGTGGTGCAAGTCTTTGAAATGGATGCCACTATGGCGACTTGCGTGTCCGTAGCTTACCCCAGTTATCCAACAGGGGAAAGGAGACCTGTCGTTTCTGGTGACCAGTGTTGCCAGACGTAGGGAATTTTCACTACACGTAGGTACTTTTAAGCATTAAAATCATGTAGGGAATTTTCATCCAAAAGTCCCCAACGCGTAGGTACTTTGGTAAAATTTTACAATCGCCGACACCGGCCTAGCGGGTAATGTTGGTAACAGAACAGTTGTTGGCACGCGGAAATGAAGCCGACCAATTGTGGCAAACTTTGAAGTAGCCATTGATATTTTAGACGGCATAGTTGTTTTCTGTTCATATTAAACATTATTAATTTGAAAATCTAGTTTCAGATACATTAAAATTGATGCGAATTGCGATGATTTCAATGTGCATCAGTGGAATGGAGAGTCGGTTTGGAAATAGTGTTAGAAAATGTCAGCACAAGAAAAAGTCATTGTTTCGTTCAGAAACAGATTTTATTACCTTGACTAGACATTTATTTACGACAGGACGATATACTAGTAAGTACTTGTAAATGAGAAGATGCAGACAAGAAAACGCTAAAACATTTGCGACAGCCAACGTTATAATGAACAAAACGCTAGAAAAATTCGTTCCCAATATAGCATTACTCTTTGAAAATCGAATCATGTAGAGTGACGGACTTCCTTTTTTGTGCTGACTGTGATCTAAAAATTACTACTGTTACTACTCTATGGTTGATGTATCCTTGTGCGGTCAATAAGTCAGTTATGCTCGTGTAACAGTGCACTCTGAATTAGCGGCATATTTGGGGCAACTAATTAATGCTGTTCCTCCCTATGGTTTCCAGGTTCTTAGTGTACCCTTGTCCGATCGATAAATCAGTAATCTTATTGTTACAGAGCACTTGGAATTCGCGGCATAGTCTGCACTTGACTCCATCAGTAACGATCAGTCACTGGAAAAACATATCTAGCAAGTGAAACATAATGCCAAATATTTATTTTAAAGTTTTTCAAAATTATAACATGTCGAATTAATCAACTGGTTAACGTCTGCTGGCCGGACTCCTGGATTCAGCCCCTCCCAGATCCAAATCCTGGCTACGACCCTGATGTAGGGACATTAATGAGGTGGTAGGGAGAAAGTAGGGAAAACGTAGGTACATTTTTGTGACTGTAGGTATTTTCTCTCTCTGACATCTGGTAACACTGCTGGTGACTCCTCACATTGTTGAGAGGTGAAGGGTGGGTTAAAACGCAGACTGAAACAAATCTGTGGCCCGACCGGGTTTCGAACCCGCGACCCTTCGGTTTATAGTCGAGCGCTTTACCCCAAGACGATCGAACCCTAGTTTGTAACATGAATCTGCTATTTGGTTGGAAGCGCTGGCGACGGCCGTGGGTACTGCGATGAGGCAGGCGTCAGGAACTGCATACAGCACAGGTTAATGGCAGCTCTATCGGCGCCCAGCGTTGTCGCAACTGTTGAGGTATCCCAAGGCCGGCCGTAAGCACTAATCGAACAATTTGCTGACCAGAAAAGCGCTCCCTGACACCGTTCAGAGCGTCGGCTTACACAATGCCCGCCAGCACGCGTAACCGACTGCTGCGCTTACAGCTCAAACTTCAGCGCTGTCACTGATGCTCTCTCCACCTGGCCTCACATTGTGTGCTGTATATGTAAAGGGGGAAAACCACAAATTTCTAACGCGTGTAATTTTACAATGCTTTGTAAATAGGAATTGTACATACGTCCTGCTCTTCTTCTCTGTATCCCCCCCCCCCCTGTTCTGCCCCTCCCCTCGTTCCCCTCCATATTCTTCCTCCTTTCTCTCTGTGCATCTCTTCCTCCTCATCTCCCCCTCTCCCTCCCCACCTTCTCACCTCTCTTTTTTTTATCCGATTATCCTTTACCCTCTCTTCCTCTCCATCTCATCTTCACGCTCTCCCTGTTATTTTCCTCCTCCTCTCTACGTCAGTTTCCTCCCCTCCTCTATCTGCACTTTCAACTTTGACTGACCTAGAGCCGTGTTTAGTGCTGTGTTCGAAATCTGATGTCTACGGCAGTACTTCACCAAATACTTTGAAATTTTGACGCAACGTTGTATTGTTATACGTTAGTGTTTCTACGACCATAATTTGTAATTTATATATGAAATTACGTAAATATTATAATTAACTTTATTACAAAAAAATCGCAAAAAAGTTAATTACTGTATATTTAAGAAATAGGGATATCAAAACCCTCCTTTATTAGAAAGCAGTGTTCGGTCAAAGCAAGCGTCAAGAACGTTGATCGGTTTTGCTGAAACGTACATTTACATTTTTATAACGTTCCCCAGCGCTCTGGAGGGTCCGTCAATGGTGGTCATGTAATCATGAGTTTCGTCTGAATGAGTGCTTGAATGTGTTTCTTTCTCGGATGAAGGCCATGGTCGAATAAATAAGTTGTGTGAATGTAATTGTATATTTTACGTGCCTTTCCGTGTCTCAGCGATCGTATTTACGGTGAGTTACTATCGCATTATCTATCCTTACGACCTGGATTTTCTATTATCTGTTATTTTCTACCTGGATTTTTCATTGTTATATGGCGAATGCGACATTGTGCCATTGGAGCCTGTGAAGAATTTTCGCAGATTTGAGATTTTGAACAAACGGACATTTAAATTTGTTGTTATACTCAAAATGTAGATGTTACTAAGGGCCAAATCTACGAAAGTTCTAGTCGGAATGCTTTGAAATTTTGATATAACATTACGGTGCAATACGTGCATGATTTTATATATACAATTTATAAATTTATCGGCGACATGAATTTTATGACGGGAAAACATTTAAAAAAACCAAAGAAGTAAAGAAATATTGCACAGAGTGAGTAATTTGCTCGAACTTAGAACATAGGATATATTTTACAGCTATTAACAACGTTAATGTTCTTTTTATTGCAACTGATTGGTGTTTTACCTAGGTTACGTAGCTATACAATGTCATCTTCTATACATACAAAAATGAATGTGTCTGTATGTCCTTATGCGTTCATAAACCATTTATTCGATTGCAATGAAACTGGTGATCTGTTCTCCGTATGTCCACGAAGGTTCCTGATCCAAGAACAAAAGAGCACGACAAATAGTTCAGGAGATATGACGTCGTAAATAATGAGAAGCTAGCGCGTGAGAATACTCAAGCCGGCCGCGGTGGCCGAGGGGACTGAGGCGCTCCAGTCACGGTTTGCACGGCCACTACGGTCGGGGGTACGAATCCCCCCTGGGGCATGGATATTTGTGCCGTCCTTAGTATAACGTAGTTGATAAGTAGTTTGTAAGTTTAGGGACTGATGACCCCGTAGTTAAGTCCCATAAGCTTAAACATTTGAACATTTGAAAGGACTGTAGGATTTATATCCAGTTTCCATACATATTTAGCAATTGCGAAGCATTGACAGATTCGCTAGGTTGTTAGATACCGATTTATTTCACCCTTTAAAGAAATCAGTCAAGAAGTGTCAGAGATTAAGAGCTATGCACAAACAGTTTATTTTTACTTTTATTAATATAGATTGAAACTTCGCTGCTCTGTACTCCTGATTTCATCGAAGTTGAGAAACCAATCTTTTCTATCAAAACTACGTAACAAATGCCCAACGAATGTGGAACGACACATGAAAGCTAGAATAATGATGAGGGTATGGCTTATTTACTCTTAGATGACAGATGGAGATGATGTTCGGCCGACCCAACTGTAGCATCGACTAAGTTGAGACAACGCAAAAAGACTACCATACACATTATAGTGGAAAAAACGCACTCCGAGATAAAATAAATTACTCCTTCCTGTTTTACAACTATATTTTACGTGTATACGTTTATTAATGAACTTATTTAATGTATTTTTCAATCAGAGACATTGTCTAAAGTTATTTCGATATACAACAGTTTAGTAGGTTTGTGAAAAATAAATGAGAAGACGGTAAATCGATCATTTGTTCAAACGTTTATAAATAAATCTATGGGCCTTAACAACTCTGGTTAATCAGTTTCTAGACTTACAAACTACTTGAGCTAACTTATGCTAAGTTACAAATACTCCCATGCTGCCGCGGCGAAGCGGCCGAGCGCATTGACACGCTATGCTACGATGCGCGAGGCCATTCCCCGTCGGGGGTTCGAATCCCCCCTCGAGCATGGACGCTTGTCATCTTTAGTATAAGGTAGTTCATAAGCAGTTCGTAAGTTTAGGGACGATGACGCCGCAGTTGAGTCCCTTAAGATTAAAAAACATTGGACCATTCGAACACCCATGCCCGAGGGAGGACTCCAACCTCCGACGGCGAGCAGCGGTGTGCTCCGCAGCTAAGCGCCTTGGAACGTTCGACCACTCCACCGCGGTCGATTATTTGTCGTAAGCAAAATGTTGAAATGTCTGTTAAGCTTAAGGGACTTGACTACGGGTTCATCAGTTCCTAAACTTACAAACTACTTATAAACTAACTTGTACTAAGTACAACACAAACATCCATGCCCCAGGGGGGGGGGGATTTGAACCTCCGACTGGAAGCGGCCTCGCGCATCGTAGCATAGCGCCTCATTGCGCTTGACCACTCCGCTCGGCTTGTCGTAAGCGACTAAGAGGCACTCACTCTCCATTTGCCTTCGGTATGAAAGAGATGCGTCTCTGATTAATTGTAATTTTTCTGTTTATTCTTAATGAAGTTTACTTAAATTGCAAACGAACCTTTAGTTACTAAGTAGTCTTTCTTTTACAGTGTTGAGTTCATTTAAATTAATGCCTTACTAAGTGCACGCTTTCGCGATGTTAGCGGGAGCGAGGCTACTTGTTGGAGGTCAGAATAACCAAACTAGTCTTATGTAATTATGTAATTATCACCGGTGTCGTAACTTTGAGATTAAATTACCTTAGCTAGTCATTCTTTTCACTGCAAAATAGGTCAGGCCACCTCCAACAATTACACCAATCTGCTCACGCAATTGTTTGAGTCATTACGAATTAAATGTCTGCAGATTTAATCTTTTCAATTTCAGGTTACATTACCATATTGGAATATTAGCCGATTTAGTGGTCAATCTTATTTAAACGTGTCTTTATCACAAATTCGACTGCGGTGGAGTGGTCGAGCGTTCTAGGGCACCTTCATCTACATCTACATAGTCCGCAATCCACCCAAATGTGCGTGGCGGAGGGTATGCAGTACTATTATTAATAACGTGCTTTCCTGTACCACTCCCATACAGAACGAGGTATTATCTTTGTGGTCTTTGCGTGAAATGTAGGTTGGCGGCAGTAGAATCGTTCAGCAGTTCACTTCAAATTCCAGCCCTCTAAATTTCTTGCATAGTGCTTCTCGAAAGAACATCGTCTTCCCTTCAGCGACTCCCATTTCAGTTCCCGAAGAATTTCAGTAACACTCGCGCATTGAATGTACCAGTTACAAACCTAGACACCGGCCTCTGAACTGCTTCTATGTCCTCCTTTAAACCGATCTGGTAGGGACCCCAACACTTGAGCAATATCAAGACGGGGTCGTACAAGCATTTTATACGCGGTCTCCTTTACAGGCGATCACACCTTCCTACAACTCTCCCAATAAAGCGAAGTCGGCCATTCGCCTTCCCAACGACTGTTTTTATATACTCGTTTCATTTCATATCGTTGTGTAGCGTTACGCGTAGGTATTTAATTGACGCGACTCTGTCAACTACTAATGCCGTATTGAAACATTACGGGTTTGTTTCTCTTACTCATCTGTATAACGCTACATTTGAATATTAGATTTGAAAACTTTGTTTTGCATTTATCACGTCGCAACATTTTCATCCCCCTCTCAGTGCTCTTCGGTCGTTGACAGTTAACTACCGGTTAACTAACCCACTGTTCGTCTTTGCCCATTATTTTGTTGTCATTGTCGCCTGTTTTGTGTGCGAATTAAGGAAGATACTGTCGCTGCTGAAACGCTAAATGCGCCGTTTTAGTCATAGATGCTTCCAGTAACTGCACACCATCGAATTGGCTTCTTTGTAAATATGAGAGATCACGGATTTCATAAATCATTTGTGCTCGGTCTTAGAACAAAAAGCTAACGTCCTGGACTTGGTACACAGTTGTACACTGCAGCTGCGTCTCAGTGAAAACATGTATGCAATGGTGCTAACCTGTAACAAGACACATTACACTGCTTGGTGTCCACCCCCTACACTGACTGTTAGTACACACACGGATATAAACGGAAGACTATCCTTTTATTTGAGTCCTGACAAAGTTTCTTGCACGCTGTTGTGCACACGCGGTAGGTCTAAGGCGTATGTAGTGCGAGTGTAATATTTACTAGATTTGTGTTCTCGGTGCGTGACGTTTTAACCTCTAATACATCTAAATACATACTCCGCAATCCACCCAATGCTTGTAGCCATCCGATCGAGCACTAATCTATCTTCTCTGATACCTGTGGTGTTTACGCGAAATGTAGGTTGGCGACAGTAGAATCGTTCTGCAGTCCGTCTCAAATTCCGACGCTCTAAATTTCTTCAATAGACCTTCTCAAAAAGAACATCGCCTTCGCTCCAGCGACTTCCATACGTGTTCCTGAAGCATTTCAGTAACTCTCGCGCATTGATCGAACTTAGTAGTTACAAACCACGCCACCCGCCTCTGAACTGCTTCTATGTCCTCCTTCTGACCGATCTGGTGGGGATCCCAAACAATTGAGCAATACGCAAAGCTGGGTCGTACAAGCGTTTTGTATGCGGTCTCCTTTTTTGAAATCTTCTCAAAATTCTCCCAATTAAGAGAAGTCGACCATTCACCTTCTCCACGACTGTCCTTATATGCTCGTTCTACTTCACACCGCTCTGCAGCGCTACGCCTAGTTATTTAATTAACTCGACTCTGTAAAGCAGCACACTACTAATGCTGTATTTGAACATTACGGGATTGTTGGTTATATTCATCTCCATCACCTGACATTTTTCTAAATTTAGCGCTAGTAGAAATTTGATTCAAGTCATCCTGCATCCTACTACAGTCATTCACAGACGACACCCTTCTGTACACCACAGCATCATCAGCAAACAACCGAAGATTGCAACTCACTCTGTTCGTCAGACCATTTACATAGAAAATAAATACTGGCCATTAAAATTGCTACACCAAGACAAAATGCAGATGATAAACGGCTACTCATTGGACAAATATATTATACTAGAACTGACATGTGATTACATTTTCACGCAGTTTGGGTGCATAGATCCTAAGAAATCAGTACCCAGAACAACCACCTCTGGCCGTAATAACGGCCTTGATACGCCTGGGCATTGAGTCAAACATAGCTTGGACGGCGTTCACAGGCACAGATGCCCATGAAGCTTTAACACGATACCACAGTTCCTCGAGAGTAGTGACTGGCGGATTGTGACAAGCCATTTGTTCGGCCAACATTGGCCTGACGTTTTCAATTGGTGAGAGATTTGGAGAATGTGCTGCCCAGGGCAGCAGTCGTACATTTTCAGTATCCAAAAAGGCCCGTACAGGACCTGCAACATGCGGTCGTGCATTATTCTGCTGAAATGTAGTATCTCGCAGGGATCGAATGAAGGGTAGAGCCACGGGTCGTAACACATCTGAAATGTGTTCAAAGTTCCGTCGATGCGAACAAGAGGTGACCGAGACGTGTAACGTATGACACCCATAGCATCACGCTGGGTGATACGCCAGTAGGGCGATGACGAATACACGATTGCAATGTGCGTTCACGGCGATGTCGCCAAGCACGGATGCGAGCATCATGATGCTGTAAACAGAACCTGGATTCATCCGAAAAAATAACGTTTTGCCATTCGTGCACCCAGGTTAGTCGTTGCGTACACCATCGCAGGCAGGGCCGGCGCAAGCCCAAGTGCCGCCCCGTGCGAGTTGCTAAATTGCCGCCCCCCTCCCCCAAGCTGCTTTTTTTTTCTACAAAAAGTTTGTGAAATTTTATTTAAACAAATCTACAAATCTGTAGGAAAAGTCAGCAATCAATCGAAATTTTTGTTTTTACTTTTCAGATCTACCTATGTTTCGTCCACTAAGGGGCCAGTTTCAAAGCTTTCAATATGTGCTTACATCCAAACCGCCATGTTGACAGTTACGTTCAGCACGACGGTATAGATGTAAACATAACTCAAAGTATTGGGAATAGCCACTCTGCCAGAAATCTATGAAGATATGGAAAATAAAAATAAAAAACCAGTCGAAACGGCCAAAGAGTGGGGCGGAAGACAAAGGAGAGAGGAAGAATAAGGAGATGAAGTAACATAATAATGCAATAAATACATACTCGGGAATCGACGGGTACTAATGCTAGTCGAAATACATTATCTCACTGCACTGCGGTTATTCATTTCAAAGAACTGACACTCGCCATCTGTCATAATTTGCGTGTGTCAATTGTGTCGTGTCTGATTCTGGAATAAGGGGTAACAAATTAGTCATCGCCGTATCACGTCATTTTTCTGCGCTTTATTTTCATTCTAGCCACTGGGGTGACGCGTGCTTATTTGCCAATTTTTTTAAGTAACATAAGAAAACAAATTTTACTATTCTGCATTCTTGAAGGAGAAAAATTCTAACTTATGAATAACGTGCATGCGCAATACTAATTGTAGGTTATATGAAAAGTACGTACCTATTACAGTGCCACCAGGAACTAGGTCACGTGATGCGGTGCAGAGAGGCTACGGTTAAACTAGCGTCCAAGAAGAAGAAGCAATTATCGGGAAGTAATTTTTATAGCATTACGGACAATAGAAAGAAATACGAACTTTCGTCAAACAGAAATGAGCTTCAGAGCTAGCAAGGAAACCCTTAGAAGCAATGTTCTGTCTGTGGATTTTCGTTTTACAAGGTGTCAAAATTAACGTTTTGTTTCGCTTGGACGAGAAGGCATTGTTGCTAAAAGACCATACTTTTTCAGGTTTTCATCAGAATCAAAGCGACCAGTAGTTTACTTAGACGAAACATGGATTCACACGCATTATACAGTAAATAAATGTTGGAAAAGTGATAGTGTGTGAGTAGTATTTCACACAAAAGTGCTGGTCAGAGATTGTGTTCATGCAGGCGGAGACAGGTGTTTCAGGGCTCAAAAACCAAAACGTGCATCACTCAGAAACGGATAGCAAACATTTTCAAAAATACGTCGAAACCCAACTTCTGCCAGGCTTACCATCAATGTCTTTATCCCTTGTAATTACTCACAGCGCATTTACCCATTCGGAATACTGCTAGCCATTGTAGGTGTTGAACATGTTTGACTGTAGTAATGTTCAACAATTTTTTTTTCATAGCGCGGGAAGAATGAAACAACTGCCATTGAAGGACTTAGCAAAATTGCTTCAGGATTAACATGTAACCGCAGTATCTAACATTGCATTCGAATTTCCAAATTAGATTTCGTCTCCTGCAAAATTAGTTGTGAGTAAACGCACGGCGCGTAACAGGCTGGCAGCGCTCCACTCATAAGAATACTGGCGTGTGCGCCAGACTGCTCCCCCAAGGAAGAAATTAGTCCAGCTCTCTGCCCTTGTTAAACAGCGGGGCCGGCAGCATAGACCACAGACCATTATCTTTGGTCTATGGCCGGCAGGTAGTCGAGACGCCATGCCACAGTTCCCGAAGCCGATCCCTGCGAGGTTTGTTTTCGAATCCCCTCTTGGGAATGATGTTGAGTTTGTACTGCAGAAAAAAAAGGGGGTCGTCAGATTTGCCGCCCCTCGGAAAGTGCCGCCCCGTGCGGCCGCACGTTTCGTACGTGCCTTGCGCCGGCCCTGATCGCAGGCGCTCCTGTCTGTGATGCACCGTCAAGGGTAACCACAGCCATGCTCTCCAAGCTGATAGTCCATGCTGCTGCAAACGTCGTCGAACCGTTCGTCCAGATGGTTGTCTTGCAAACGTTCCCGTCTGTTGACTCAGGGATCGAGACGTGGCTGCACGATCCGTTACACCCATGCTTATAAGATGCCTGTCATTTCGACTGGTAGTGATACGATACCGTTGGGATCCAGCACGGCGTTCCGTATTACCCTCCTGCACCCACCGATTCCATATTCTATTGAAAGTCAAGGGACCGACGCGAGCAGCAGTGTCGCAATACGACAAACCGCAATCACGATAGATAACAATCCGACCATTATCAAAGTTGGAAAGGTAGTGGCACGCATTTCTCCACCTTACACGCCTGTCAACTGCTGTTTGTGTATGAGAAATTGGTTGGAAACTTTTCTCATGCCAGCACGTTGTAGGTGCCAACCTTGTGTGAATGCTCTGAAAAGCTAATCATTTGCATATCAGTGCATCTGCTTCCTGACGGTTAAATTTCGCGTGTCATCTTCGTTGTGTAGCAATTTTAATGGCCATGGGTATAATAGCGGCCCTGTCACACTATCCTGTGGCACCCGTTACGATACCCTAGTATCTAATGAACACTCGACATCAAGGGCAATGTAGTGTGTTCTGCTACTTCGAGCCACTCATATATTGGGGTACCTAATCCATAAGCTCTTACCTTCGTTAGCAGTGTAGTGCGGTACCGTCTCAAACGCCTTTCGAAAATCGAGAAATATGCAGTCTGCCTGTTGTCTGTCCTTCATCCGTAGCACGCAAGATGTCATGAGAGAAAAAGACAAGCTGGGTTTCACGCGATCGATGCTTCCCAAAGCCATGTTGGTATATGGACAGAAGCTTTTCCGTCTCAAGGAAATTTATTGTATTAGAACTGAGGATATGTTCAAGAATCTTCAGCAAATTGACGTTAATGATATGGGTCTGTAATGTCGTGGGGCCATTCTTTTGCCTTTCTTATAGACGGGAGTTAGCTATGCTGTTTTCCAGTCGCTTGTATCTTTGCGCTGGGTTAAAGATTCGTCTTAAATGCAGGCTACGTAAGGGGCCAATGCCGCTGAGTACTGTTGCAGCCCCATCTGGACCTGGAGTCTTGTTTGTTTTCAACTATGTCATCTGCTTCTCTACACAAGCTATACCTATTACCATGTCCGCCATTTCGGAGTTAGTGAGACATCATGAAGGTATGCTTACATTGTCTTCCTGCGTGAATGATTTCTTGAATGTTAAGTTTATATCTTCGACCTCCATTTTGCTGACTTATCACCACCCCAGAATTTCAACGAGTGACTGGATAGAGACTTTTGATCCGCTACCTGATTTTACATAGGACCAAAATTTTTTTCTGATCCTATGTAAAATCAGTAAGCGGATCAAAGGTCTCTATCCAGTCACTCGTTGATCATTCTGGGGTGGTGATAAAAGTCAGCAGAATGAAGGTCGAAGGTCTTTTGATAAGGTATGACGGTTTTATGCTTCGCGCATATCATGCGAAGGAACTTAAAATCAAATGATAACTGTTGACGAGCATGTTGCATATAAGTAATTTCAACAAGCATTTTTTTTAAATAAATGATAGCGCTATAGCCACACCTGTCAATAAAGGCTTCCACCATGCAGGTATTCCGCTACATCCAATGTAGTTACAATTTCTATGTAGTAGGTCTGTTTTTAACACTGTATGTTATAAGTTTTAGATGCAGTTTAAAATGGGCAATGCCCGATTCTATTAGTGCCTTGTGGGGAAAAATGTTTATTCAAAAAATATTATGTGAGAAGTTAGCTTTGAATTGTATCTGGGCTACGAGTCTCAAACTCAAATTATTTTATTAAATTACAGTGATTTTTAACCGTAATAAATTCCTAAAGAATTTGTTTATCACAGTTGCGAGTTAATAAAAGACATCAACTTATCCTCCGCGACAAATGTATTGTGTTTTCTGATTTGAAACAGAACATTTCCTTAAAGAATATGTGCCTGTAATTATTGCGTGTGCAGTCGGAAGCAAAAACCACAGTGAAAGAAAGAATATGTTCCATAATTGTGCGAATCTGGTTTATTATTAGATCGAACGTACTGGCTGGTAAACAAAGCTATAACCTCATCTGTGAAGTACACTAATACAGCAGTTAACAAAGAATTAAAAACATGGTAGAGCGAATTCTCAATAAGAGGATGCTAGAAACTACAGAACTGAAGGACGAAAACAAGAGAATTATGACGAAAAGTAATAAAATAGGATGCCAAACTAAAGTGTAATATGTGGCTACTTGTCGTTTCAGCACTGGACATTAAAGTATGAAGACCTTGTGCGATTTCAAGGGCTCACTCTGCTGACGGGCCATTACTTGATGTCGCTCTCACTTATGTTGAATGATTTTATGACCGTGTTTACCGACTACTAAGTTCTAACTTCGTTATAAAACTCAATCTTACATCCTGGTTGTTTTCCACTACTTCCCTCTCTCGATTATGTTACTTACTACTTCTACAGTATAGTAACCACACTCTCGTGTAGGCGAAAAAGTAAAACGATCGCCCAAGGATTTCATTTTCTCATTTTCTGTTCTCTTCGTCTATACATGAGTGAGAAATAAAAGTGCAAATATGATATTAGTTCCCTTTTTGCGTTTGTTCACGACCTCTTGCACCGTGACGTTTGAATGTAAACATAATTCTGGAGCTCATAACGTAAATATTTGAAGCTCCAAATGTGCTTTTGCCTTAATATATTGAGAGAGTTTTTTCTTGAACTTTATTTGATTTTATGACAGGTCTTAGTTTAATAATGGGTTTACTACGAAAAATATTCAGGTTCTGATAAATAATGGTACAGCTATAGATATTTATAAGAATGATGTTACTGGCGGAATATTTCCATGTTTGATTGGGAAATATTTGATATTTCAGAAAGATAATCCAGTTCACGACACGAAACAAGTGAATGTATTGTGTGTATGTAATACTTTTGTCCTAATTTACGAGAGCTACTAAAATTAAAGTCGGTTCGATAGCCAACGGACATTACAACAGTAATGCGCCCATGTTGTTGACAATAGTAACAGACAGAATAATGGAAAGATATGTTGTATGACGATTAGTTTTGCTTTAAGAAAGGTAAAGGCATGATAGAGGAAACTCGGGCAGATGGTTGTCAATGGAAACAAGATTTCAGAAAAATCGAAACATACTCATAAGATTTCTCGAGTTAGAAACAATGTTCTGCAGTGTTAAGTGGTGCAAGATGCTACAAATTCTCAGTGAATTAGTTGTAAGGCACATGGAAATACGACTGATATACAATGTGGACAATAACAACGAGATAATAATTAAGGAGTAAAAAGAAGGGTTCGGATTCAGAATATAACAAAGGGTGCCCATTCTGTACAATCCAAGAATCGAACAAGCTACGAGATAAATCAAGGAAAGATGTAGGATTTGTATTGAAATTGAAGGTAAAAGGTAGCGATGCTAAGAGTCGCTGATGACATTTGCCAGCCTCAGTGAAAGGTAGAAGTGGAAAGTGAGTTGAATGGAACGAACCGTGCAATGAGCACCCACTCTGGCGGTGAAAATTTCTCCCAACACCAGGATTCGAACCAGCTACTCTCCAGTGGAGCGCATCAGGAGACAGCTGCATTGGCTATGGAAGTGGATCTGAGAACGGATATCTGAATGTTTCTCTTAATGCGTCGTTTTTTATTAACACTAGTTCGTCCGTACAAGTGACGTCAATGTAGCATCATACAATCATATCACGAAAGATAAATATTCAACAACGTATGTTATTAGCATATCACAGATAACGCATTACAGTAACAATGCATAAATAGTCGAGGTCTATGAAGCACATGAAATTAATATGCTTCACGCGACGAAATGCCTTTCATAAAAAATGTATGGAAACTGAAGTCAGTTGGTCGGGCCATTTTTGTACAAACTAAAAGTATTCATCCACAGATTTGTCAGGTATCAGAATTGACTTAAATCTCGCCTTCCTTTTATTAAACGCGATATCCTTCCTTTCTTGTTGTGAATATTTTAATCGGTTTGCTTTATGTTATCTTCGGTTGTAATTAAGGTACGCAGTTCTCTTTAGCTTAAGAAAGATCAGCGGATCAAGCTCTTTCCGCTTTTAAACGCTCTCTTGGATAGATTCTCAAGACAGCTATGAGTGAACATAACCACGGTTCTAATTAAAGTAGCCAATTCGTGTTAGTCTCAGAACATTCAGCAGATGAGTACTATCATTGGAGCCTTTGAACACTTAACTCAGTTGACTCGGAAGAAAGTTATGAGTGCACATAGAACTTGATCTTAGATTTGTGCAACATTTTTGTCATTCCGGCAAACATATCTACGGTTGTAACTGAGGTACACAGGTCATTTTCGTCTAAGAACACTCAGCGGATCAAGATCGTACTTATTTCAGCTTTATGTCACTGACCACCAACGGTGAGAAGTATTCGAGCGGGTGACCTAGTTAGAATTGAAAAGAAAGTAAACTGTCATTATTCGACAAATTTTATTTAATTGTAATTCATATGCAATTTTTAGGAAACTACTCTACGCAAGAAATACGTTCATATAGGTAAGCAAACATAATAATGATACAATCCACAAAAACTGAATCTTTGAAGGAAGAAAAAATGTTCAAATGTTTGTAGAGCTTATGGGACTTAACTAAGGGGTCATCGGTCCCTAAACTTACAAACTGCTTATGAACTAGCTAATACTAAGGCCGGCACAAATATCCATGCCCGAGGGGGGATTCGAACCCCGACCGTAGTGGAAGAAAGGAAGAGACGCGCTGGAGAAGCCAAGCGGTCTAAGGCGCATTGTTGCAGAGTGCGCGGTTGCTCGCCGTCGGGAATTCGAGTCCTCCCTGGGGCATGGATGTGTTAGTTTAAATAGTTTGTAAGGCTAGGGATGAATATCCAAAGAAGTCTCAAAGATTTAAGAACATTTGAAGAAAGGAAGAAAGATTAGTTTTAAGGACCCTTCTACATTGTGTTCATTAGAGACTATGATTGGAAAGGAATTCGGCTGTTTGCCCTACGAAAGGAACCGTCCCGGCATTTGCCTGAAGCGATTTAAGGAAAGTTACGGGTAATCTAAATCAGAATAGCTGGGTTTGAATCGCCCTCTTCCCGAATGCGAGTCCAATGTGTTGCCACCGCACCAACTCGTTCGTGCCGAATCTTGAGAAACTGTCAAAATGTCACTCGTCACTTATACAGTGCACCAAACACGTTTTTTTACATTGTAATTTACAAATGAAGAAATGGGAAATGTTAAATTATTTTAAACAGAATTTTATTCGCAGTAGTGAATTTCTCCCAGCTCTATTGTATTAGGTATACGTGTACTAGTAAATGGAAACACAATATTTGTACCGGACCGAGCACTTGGGTTAATGCCTCGTTGTTTTCATTTTCCTTGGTGCAGTAATACAGTATAAACACATCTAAGGATATCCAGAGTTATCTAAATCTACCTCTGCATGGAATACTCTGCAAATCACATTTAAGTGCCTGGCAGAGGGTTCATTGAACCACCTTTATACTATTTATCTCCCATTCCATTCTCGAATAGCGCGCGGGAAGAAAGAACACCTGAATCTCTCCGTTCCAGCTCTGATTTCTCGTATTTTATTCTGATGATCATTTCTACCTATGTAAGTGGAAGTCAACAATATATTTTCGCATTCGGAGGAGAATATTGGCGATTGGGATTTCTTAAGTAGCCCACGCCGCAGCGATAAGCGCCGTTGTTGTAATGATTCCCATCCCAGTTCCTGTATCATTACCGAAACGCTGTCACCCCTGTATTGTGACAATACGAAACGAGCTGCCCTTCTTTGGACTCTTTCGGTGTCCTCCGTCAAACCCACTTGATAAGGATCCCACATTGGGCAACAATACTCCATACAAGGACGGACAAGCGTAGTGTATGCAGTTTCTTTAGTAGTTCTGTTGCATCTTTTAAGGGTTCTGCCAATAAAACGCAGTCTCTGATTCGCCTTTCCCACGACATCAACTACGTGTTCTTTCCAATTTAAGACTGAAGTAATAGTAATTCTTAGATATTTTGTGGAGTTTACTGTCTTCACGTTTGATTGATTTATCTTGTAAACAAAGTTTAACGGATTTCTTTTCGTACTCATGTGGACGACTTCACACTTCGCATTTTTAAGAGTCAGTTGCCAATTTTTACACCATAGTGATATCGTATTTAGATCGTTCTGCAGTTGGTTTTGATCTTCAGATGATTTTACTAGACGATAAATGACGGCGTCATTTGCAAACAACCTAAGAGAGCTACTTAGATTTTCTCCCAAATCATTTGTGTAAATAAGGAACAGCAGAGGACTAATGACACTACCTTGTGGAACGCCCGATATCACCTCTGTTTTAGTCGATGCCTTGCCATAAATTACTACGAACTGTGTCTTCTCTGACAGGAAATCCCTTATCCATTAGCAAATTTGCAGCGATATAACCACGCAATTTGATTAAAAGCCGTTTGTGAGGTACGGTGTCAAAAGCCTTCTGGAAATCAAGAAATACGGAATCAATTTGAGAGCAATCATCACTTCGTGTGAGTAAAGAGCTAGTTGTGTTCCGCATGAACGATATTTTCTAAATCCGTGTTGACCATTATATATGTTTACATTCAAACATCACGACGCAAGTAATTTTAATCTTTGAGAACAAAACCCAGAAAGAAAAGTAATATCACATTTGCAGTTTTATTTATCACTCGTTTACAGAACGGGACAACAGAAAATGAAATCCTTGAACAACACATTTCGTGTGTATTGTTGTTCAGTCCAGAACTGATTTGGTGTATCTCCACCTCTATCCTGAGCAAGCCTCTTCATATCGTCATCAGAACGGCAATCACATCCATTTCAATCTGGTTACTGTGTCGTCTCTTGGCCTTCCTCTTTTTCCCCACCACACACTTCCCTCCAATACTAAATTCAGGATTTCTTGATTTCTAAGGAATTATCCCTACTTCTAACCATGATCTTCCGAAAATTCCTTTTCTCCCCAATTCTGTTCAGTACCTCCTCATTAGGTACACCATATACCCACCTAATCTTCAGCATTCTTTTGTAGCACCACATTTCAAGGCCATCCTTACGCTTACGCTTAAATTAATATTCGATGTTAGCAAATTCCTCTTTCTCAAAAATGCTTTTCTTCCCATTGATGTTCAAATGTTCAAATGTTTGTTAAGCTTATGGGACTTAACTACGGGGTCATCAGTCCCTAAACTTACAAACTACTTATGAACTACTTACGAACTAGGACGGCACAAATATCCATGCCCGAGGGGGGATTCGAACCCCCGACCGTAGTGGACGTGCTGACCGTGACTGGAGCGCCTCAGTCACCTCGGCCACCGCGGCCGGCCTTCCCATTGACATTCTCCATGTTATGTCCTCTGTACTGCGACCATCTTTTTTATTTTACTGCCCAACTAACAAAAATCTACCACATTTATTCTTTCGTTACCTAATTAACTCCTTCAGCATAGTCTGATTTCCTTCGAATGCATTCGATTGCCCTTGTTTTGCTCTTATTAATGTTCGTCTTAAACGCTCCTTTCAATACACTGTCCATTCCATTCAATTGCTCTTCCAGGTCCTTTGCTGTCTCTGACATAATTACAATATCATCATCAAATTATATATTCTTTGCGTCTGAACGTTAATTCCTTCTCCAAATTTCTCCTTGTATTCTGTCAAAGCTTGCTCAGTGTACGAACTGAATAACATTGTCTTACTCTCTTCACAACCAATGCTTCCCATTCGTACCCTTCAACTCTAATAACAGCTGTCTTTTTTTTTTTTTTTTGTATGTTGTATATCACCTTCCGTTGCCTACATTTTACCCCTGCTGATTTCAGAACAATCAACATTGTCATAAACTTTCACTACATCTACAAAAGTTAGAAATGATGGTTTGCCTTTCCTTTATCTTCCAAGATAACTCGTAAGCTGAGTACTGCCTCCCGTGTTCCTACATTTCTCCTAAATCCAAACTGATCTTCCCCGAGGTTAACTTCTACCAGATTTTCTATCCTTCTGTATATAATGCGTGTTAAAATTTTGACACAGACTTATTAAACTGACTGTTCTGTAATTTTCACATTTGTCTGCGCCTGCTTTCTTTGGAATCAAGATTATTACATTATTTCTTGAAGTCTGAGGGTGTTTCGCCTGTCTCATACATCTTATACCCCACGTGAAATAGTATTGCCATGGATGTTTCTCCCAGAGACTTCAGCAGCTCTGATGGAATCTCGTCTACTTCCGCGGCGTTGTTTGACTCAAGTCTTTTGGTGCTCTGTCAAATACACCTCTCAGTATAGTATCTGCTATTTCGTCTTCATCTACATCCTACAATATTGTCTCTATTTCCTCTTTATGTCCTTTCCACCTATCAGCTTTACATTCTTCATTCAGAACCGGCTTTCCTTCCGAGCTCTTTACATTGATACAGTTGCTTTTCTTGTCTTCAAATATTATTTTCCTGTAGGCAGTATCCATTTTTCGTCTAGTTATACATTCTTCCACAGACTTGCATTTGCTCTCGAGCCACTCCTGTTTAGCCATTTTGTACTTCTTGTCAATCTCATTTCTTTGTCTCTGCACTTCATTTTGTCCACTTCATTTACTGCATTTTTATATTTTCTTCTTTCAACAATGAAATTCAGTATTTCTTGTGATATCCAAGCACTTTTGTAGGTCTTATCTTTCTACCTATTTGGTACTCTGCGGCCTTTACTATTTCTATTGTGTTATTTTCCCCTATTTCTCTCAATTGTTGCCTAAAGCTCCCAGTGAAGCTGTCAAGAACTTCAGGTTCCTATAATTTATCCAGGTCCCATTTCCATATTTTCCTACCTTTCTGCAGTTTCAGTCTCTAGTTCATAACCAATAATATATCGTCAGAGACTATATCTGCCCCTGGATATATCTTACATTTTAAAACCTACTTCCAAAATCTTATTCATACCATTATAAAAACTATCTGACAGCTTCTGGTGTCTCCTGGTCTCTTCCACGTATGCAGTCGTCTTCGATAATTCTTACACCAAGTGTTTGTTATGATTAAATTATTTTCCGAGTAAAATTCTACCAGGCGGTTTCCTGTTTCATTCCTTTTGCCCAGTCCATATTCACCTACTATTTTTCATTCCCATCCTTTTCCTACTGACGAAATTCAATCCCCCGTCACAGTTAAGTTATCCTCTCCATTAACTAGTCGAATTTCCATTATCTTTTGATACAATTCTTTGATCTCATCATTGGCAGAGCTATTTGGCATATAAACGTGTGCTACTGTGGTCGGTACTGCTTTCGATTCAATTCAATTCAATTGTTTGTAGAGTCTATGGGACTTAACTACGGGGTCATCAGTCCCTAAACTTACAAACTACTTATGAACTACTTACAACTAAGGACGGCACAAATATCCATGCCCGAGGGGGGATTCGAACCCCCGACCGTAGTACTGCTTTCGAATCTACGATAATGCGATCACTGCGCTGCACAAGGTGTTGACCCTCATTCCGATTTTCTTATTCATTATTAGACCTACTCCTGTAATACCCCCAACTGATTCCGTATTTATAATCCTGTACTCACCTGACCAGAAATCCTGTTCCTCTTTGCACCGAACTTCACTAATCCAACTATATCTAACTTCAACCTATCCATTTCCCTTTTTAAAGTTTTTAACCTCCCTATCCGATTACGGGATCTAACACCCCCCTTCAGTAGAATGCCAGTGTTATCTTTCCTGATGACGACACCCTCCTGAGTAGTCCCCGCCCGGAAATCCGAATGGGGGACTATTTTACGTCTGGAATATTTGAGCCGATTTCACACAATATGTCACTGAAATGTATCATTTTCTTCGTGATGTCAGCGTGAGAGATGACTTTTTTAGAATGTGAAGTATAACATCTATGTAATACTATCTTTGAACATCTAAGCTGCGTGTTCTGTATCTCTGGAACTGCGACTCAGTAAGAATCATAGTAGTAGCCAGTTGAACAGACGTTGGAGAGTGATGACCTGTGAAGGTATTTACTTCTTGTTAACGGCAGGGTTGCTGTAAATGTTATCTTTAGTATGTTAGCAGCAGGAAGTTTCTACAATTCAATGCCTTTTTTTTCGCGAAGGCATTGGTCGTAAAATTTAAAGTTCGTTTCTGTGAAATTGGTAAATCAACCCCACCAACAATTTTACGATGATTGTAGACTCTTCGTTGTAATATATTTCACATAAAATCAAAATCCTTCGTTATCTTGTTCATGAAATTTTCACGTACTTAAATTTTTTTTCTCTCAACCTATTTTTAAATTTATTTCACGAGTCAGTGTTATCGGGATGTGTCCTACACAGAGTAGATAATACTTAATAAATTCAGGCACAAGGATCAGGATCACCTTTGTCTTTTTATAATGAGAGTTAATTTCAATTATGTGCTGCGCTTCTGCTGTCGGTTGAGTCACCTTCGAGAGATGCGTTCCTATTCAGGTAAGTGCCGAAAGACACAGGGCCAAAGTCAGAAAATATTCGTCAATTCATATTGCGTCTTCCTCTGTGAAATAAAATTAATTTCGTTCTGATTTCTAAAAGTTATGTTTTTTTAAACACTTGGTTGCCTTATTTCAGTGGCACAGCTTTATCTCAGATTGTTGCGCAAGCCCTTACCTTAAACTGTTAAGTCATAACGAATACAGGTATACTTAAATATTTGCATTAATAGAAATCTTTGAGATTCACAACATCAATTAGCCTTCCTCCGTTGAAACTGATGATTATTATAAATATTTTACGCAAACCTTTCACCTGATGAGTAAATTTTTTCCCCGGAAACCTTTCAATTGCGCCGTGGTTTGTTGCAATGTTGCCCAATCTGAGCTTATTGATAGTCCTACTCAGCTGTCGTCTGTTACTGTCATCGAAGACGGCCTAATGGCCCGTAGGCTGCTTCTACAGCCGTAAGCTGAAAACCGCAGTTAAACGAATGGCAGAAGATAGTTATTGCGGCATCTTCCAGTTTTAGTCTAGTATGCATTGCGGAAAAATGTCAGTTTAAACCTCTCTCTCTCTCTCTCTCTCTCTGCGCCCTGTAATTGGTACGTCTTGTTAATGTCATGAGAGATATACGTAACAGGATGTAGTATTTTCAAACATTCGTCCTTATTCCTTGTATATACTAGGTGTAAAACCAAAGATATGAATAACATCTTGTTAAAAAAAAGCCTCTCAAAAAATGCCTTCCTCAGAACAAATTTATATTTTTCAACATTGAAATAAACTGAAATGCACCACTCTGAAATGTCGTCAGTATTGAATATCGTACCCTTTTTTCAGACATTACTAATTTTAGCTAATGGCACCACTGTTTGAAGTCTGACGTTACTGTTGATATTTTCCGCAAGGACCTTAATATATAAAATTATTGTTTTTTGTATGTTCGCTTTTTATGCGCAGCAGTACTGTTCATTCCAATGCGATTGAACTTTGTCAACATATTGCTTTCACTGTCGCGAACCTTATTGGAATGATTAAATCACTATATGACACACAGTTCAGGAGGTATGACATCATGAAGACTGACAAGGGGACCATCACAAGTGTTAAATACGGACTTTGACGGGACATACCCTGAGTATGGGGCTATCCGTATTTTCAGCGACAAGCCTTGGTTTTCAAGAAAATTGATACTGAAGTTAAGTGCGCGCTGTAAGACGCGTAACGTTAGGCATGAACCGACCAAATGAGCGTGCGGCGGCGGTTAACAGCTACAGCTACCACGCTGGAGGTACTGTGTTCGGATCCTCTCCGTGTTTCTATCGCGTAACAAAATCGTCAGTAAAGTTGGTGGGACACTTCATTCTTGTGGTGCTCCTCTGTTAATTACCATTCATCCGTTCTCTCATCGCCTTAATATATAAAAATTTCGTTATTTGAAATTTGGAAATGGAAGGCGACACTCGACTCTTGAAAAGTGGTGAAATAATATCAGTCTATTACAAAAATGGAGCTAGAAATATTTTTGAAAATTACAGAGGAATGTTGTTGTTGTTATGGTCTTCAGTCCGGAGACTGGTTTGATGCAGCTCTCCACCCTACTCTATCCTGAGCAAGCCTTTTCTTCTCCTCATAAGAACAGCAACCCACATCCACTTGAATCTGCTTACTATAAGCGTCTCTTGGTCTCCCTCTGCGATTTTTACCCCACACACTTCCCTCCAATGCTAAATTTACGATTCCCCGATGTCTAAGAATGTGTCCTACCAAGCGATCCCTTCTTTTAGTCAGGGTATGCCAAAAATTCCTTCGTTCACCAATTCTGTTCAGTACCTCTTCATTAGTTATGTGATCTATCCACCTAATCTTCAGCATTCTTCTGTAGCACCACATTTCAAAAGCCTCTATTCTCTTCCTGTCAGCACTGCTTATCGTCCATGTTTCACTCCCATACAAGGCAACACTCCACACAAATGCCTTCAGAAAAGACTTCCTTACACTTAAGTTAATATTCGATGTTAGCAAATTTCTCTTTTTCAAAAATGCTTTTCTTCCCATTGCCATTCTGCATTTTATATCCTCTGTACTGCGACCATCGCATGTTATTTTACTACCCAAGTAACAAAACTCAACTACCACCTTCATTGTTTCCTTACCTAATCTAATTCCTTCAGCATCGCCTGATTTTCTAAGACCGCATTCCATTATTTTTGTTTTGCTCTTGTTAATGTTCATTTTATATGCTCTCTTCAACACGCTTTCCATTCCATTCAACTGCTCCTCCAGGTCCTTCGCCGTATCTGACAGAACCACAATGTCATCAGCAAAACGCAATGTTTTTACTTCTTCCCCCTGAACTTTAATCCCTATTCCAAATTTTTCCTTGCTTTCCTTCACCGCCTGCTCGATGTACAAATTGAACAACATTGGAGAAAGGCTACAACCCTGTCTTACTCCCTTCCCAACTGATGCTTCCCTTTCATGCCCTTCGAGTCTAATAACTGCGGTCTGGCTTTTGTACAAGTTGTAAATAACTCTCCTTTCCCTGTATTTTACCCCTGCTGACTTCAGAATTTGAAAGAGTGTATTCCAGTCAACATTGTCAAAAGCTTTCTCCAAATCTACAAAAGCTAAAAATGTTTGTTTGCCTTTCCTTAATCTGTCTTCTAAGATTAGACGTAAAGTGAGTATTGCCTCCCGGGTTCCTACGTTCCTCCTGAATCCAAACTGATCTTCCCCGAGGTCAGCTTCTACCAGCTTTTCCATTCTCCTGTAGACAATTCGTGTTAAAATTTTGCAACCATGACTTATCAAACTGATGGTTCTGTAATTTTCACACCTGTCTGCGCCTGATTTCTTTGGAATGGGGATTATTACATTTTTCTTAAAGTCTGAGGGCATTTCGCCTGTCTCATACATCCTACACACCAGTTCAAATAGTCTTGTCATGGCTGGCTCTCCCAGAGACTTTAGTAGCTCTGAGGGTATTTTATCTACTCCTGGGGCCTTGTTCCGACCTAGGTCTTTCAAGGCTCTGTCAAATTCATCTCTCAGTATAGTATGTCCTATTTCATCTTGATCGACTTCCTCTTCCCTTCCTACGACATCTTCTCTAAGTTCATTTCCTTTGTAGAGCTGCTCTATGTACTCTTTCCACCTTTCAGCTTTCGCTTCTTTGCTGAGAACTGGTTTCCCATCTGAGTTCTTGATATTCGTAGAGTTGCTTTTCTTGTCCCCAAATGTCTCTTATTTTCCTGTAGGCAGTATCTACTTTTCCCCTTGCTATACATTCTTCTACAGATTTACATTTGGCTTCTAGCCACTCCTGCTTAGCCATTTTGCACTTCCTGTCAATCTCATTTTTTAGACGTCTGTACTCCATTTTGCCTGTTTCATTTACTGCATTTTTATATTTTCTCCTTTCATCAATTAAATTTAGTATTTCCTGTGATATCCAAGGATTTTTTGTAGGTCTTGCCTTTCTACCTATTTTGTCCTCCGCTGCCTTCACTATTTCATCTCTCAATGCTACCCATTCCTCTTCTACTGTTTTATTTCCCCCTGTTTCTGCCAATTGTTGCCTAAATCTCCCTCTGAAATTCTCCAGAACTTCAGTTTCCTTCAATCTATCTAAGTCCCATCTCCTTATTTTCCTACCTTTCTGCAGTTTTTTCAGCTTCAGCCTACAGTTCATGACTAACAAGTTATGGTCAGAGTCTATATCTGCCCCTGGGTATGTCCTGCAGTTTGTAACCTGGTTCCGGTACCTATGTCTTACCATTATAAAATCTGATATCTTCCGGTGTCTCCTGGTCTCTTCCATGTATACAACCTTCTTTTGTGATTCTTAAACCACGTGTTTGTTACGATTAAATCATGTTCCGTGCAAAATTCTACCAGGCGACTTCCTCTTTCATTCCTCCTGCCCAGTCCATATTCACCTATTATTTTTCCTTCTCTTCCTTTTCCAACTACCGAATTCCAGTCTCCCATCACAATTAAGTTTTCCTCTCCCTTAACTGTCTGAATAATTTCCTTTAGCTCCTCATATATTTCTTCGATCTCCTCATCATCGGCAGAGCTAGTTGGCATATAAACCTGTACTACTGTTGTCGGTGTTGGCTTCGTATCTATCTTGACAATGATAATGCGATCACTGTGCTGCTCATAGTAGTTTACCCGCATTCCTATTTTCTTATTCATTATCAGTCCTACTCCTGTGATACCCCAACTGATTTTGTATTTATAATCCTGTACTCACCTGACCAGAAATCCTGTTCATCCTGCCACCGAACTTCACTAATCCCCACTATATCTAACTTCAACCTATCCATTTCCCTTTTTAAATTTTCTAATTTTCCTACCCGATTAAGGGATCGAACTTTCCACGCTCCGATCCGTAGAATGCCAGTATTGTCTTTCCTGATGACAAAATCCTCCTGAGTAGTCCCCGCCCGGAGATCCGAATGGGGGACTATTTTACCTCCGGAATATTTTACCCGAGATGATGCCATCATCATATGTTCATACAGTAGAGCTGCATGTCCTCGGGAAAGATAACGGCTGTAGTTTCCCCTTGCTTTCAGCCGTTCGCAGTAGCTGTGTGGCAAAGCAACATTAGCTGATGTTACAAGGCCAGCTCAGTCAATCATCCAGACTGTTGCCCCTGTAACTACTGAAAAGGCTGCTGCCCCTCTTCAGGAACCACACGTTTGTCTGGCCTCTCCACAGATACCCCTCCGCTGTGGTTGCACCTACGGTACGGCTATCTGCATCGTTGAGGCACGCAAGCCACCCCACCTCGGCAATGTCTGTGGTTCATGGGGGTGGAGAGGAATGTACTGACCAGCTTCTACAAATTATGCATGAATAGTTGATAGCTACACAGAATAGCTGATGCCCTTTCACTAGAAGAACCAGATGGTTTTAGAAAAGGACGAACACGCAGTGAACCATATTAAAACAGTAGGTCAAATCGTTGAAAAGAGACAGAAATATATTCGAGAGACTTGTGTAGCATTTGTAGATATGAAAAAAGGCTGAGCAGGTATAATCACGGGTTAGTAGAGGTTTGAAACTAATGTAGGTTGCACTATTTAATCATGTGTTAATAAATCAAACTAGTCTTCTACCTGAAGGCCACTAAATTTCATGGGATGTGAGGAAAACAGGTATTACTTACGTCCAGTACCTTGTAAGTATTTGTGTAAGATATAAACATGCAAGTTTGGTGTTTCTACGGAAACAATTACTTCCGATATATCGACAGGTCACTGGTGAGACGTGCAGCGAAGTTCTTTATTGACTAGCTTA
Organism: Locusta migratoria; assembly: GCA_026315105.1. Classification (NCBI taxonomy): domain Eukaryota; kingdom Metazoa; phylum Arthropoda; class Insecta; order Orthoptera; family Acrididae; genus Locusta; species Locusta migratoria. The sequence continues at coordinate 545,994,181 of CM048746.1, forward strand.
TGTAAGCGTGACAGAAGGTCAGAGACGCCAGTACATCTGGGTACCACACACAGAACAGAAGAATGGCATTTCTGTCCCCGAGGGAGAGTAATCACAATACAGTAATAGATAAAAGATGTGTAGCAGAATAAAAATTACTAAAATACAGGAACAAAAAAGTAACATATATTTCTGACATTTCTGTAGTTGGGACGTTCAATCGTGTTTCTCAAAAACTGCAAAAAAGCGTAAGTTGCCCAAGATCGCTTCAAAATATAGTTATTTTGACCGGTTTTGACAGGTCTAAGTTGCATCTCAGATCTTGTATATTGTTAATGAACATGCCACCCACTGACCATGGATTAAAATAAGAGGATCTGAGAATATGGGCCTTTCTGAAATAGAAACTACGTCAAAATTACATATATTTTTACTGTTTCAACCAGTAACAAATATTGAAACAGCATGGGGGCCATCCCTAAAAATAATTCATATGTTATTTTGATGTCGTTTTTAGTTTTGACATGCTGATGTTTCCAGCATCATCTTACTTTAATAAAGGGTCAATGTTTGACATGTTCAATTAACAATATGCAAGATGTCATGATGGCAGTTTAGATTTGCTGAAACGTCAAAATAAACGTATTTTAGCCGGCCGCAGTGGCCGAGCTGCCTGCGGCGCGCCATTCACGGTCTGCACGGCCACTACGGTCGGGGGTTCGAATCCCCCCTCGGGCATGAATATTTGTGCCGTACTTAGTCTTAAGTAGTTCATAAGTAGTTTGTAAGCTTAGGGACTGATGACCCCGTAGTTAAGTCCCATAAGTTCTACAAACATTTGAACATTTGATGTCTGCACGGCCGGTACGGTCGAGGGTTCGAATCCCCCCCTCTGGCATGGATATTTGTGTCATCTTTAGAATAAGGTAGTTCATAAGTAGTTTGTAAGTTTGTGGTCTGATAACCCCGCAGTCCCTTAAGCTTAACAAACTTTTTTTTTTTTTGGTGAATAAACGTATTTCGATGCGATCTTGGGCAACCTATGCTTTTCTGCATTTTTTGATAAAAAAAGGAGTAAAGGAAGGAGTTGTTCATGATTTTAGCAACCCAAATTGTTAGAAAACTGTTAAAGTCTTTACTGAAGATATTTTAAAAGGAATCTAACTGCGAACGGACCTAATAAAACTTTTAATACAGTCGCAAATACGGTATCATCCCATATGACTATTATAATTGAGTAGCCCATTAGCAAACCCAGCTACGTGCATAAAATTACGAAAATGAGATAATGGTGTTGCTTTATGGTACTGGCTTCTAATTTAGGTATATTTCAGGTTCTAAAACACATTGTAACCTCTTTAAATTTCAAGTGAAAAATGGCAAACTGTTGCACAACCTGCTACATGCTTGTCATGTACGGATATAAAACCTGTTAAATGCACAGCTATATTTTTACATTTACAAACCCTTCTATATATGCGTGACCTACCATGGCCGTCTCACGAGTGAGTTGCAAAACCTGCTATTATCCTTTCCATAGGAATGCCATTGTACTCTTCTTTGTGAAGGAAAATAACGACAAAATGCTTATTTCTATACTTGACAGTTATGTAGGCTGTACGACATAGTGTGGAGAGTCATCTGCGATATTCTGCATGCAATTGTTTCACTCACGCGCCAGTTTCTCTGAGTTCGCTGATGTGAATATAGCCTACAAGATGACGTATCGTTCCTACAGAGATTTGCAATGTTTGTTGTTTAAAATTGTTGAAGGTAATCTGTCAAATCGAGAAAATACCGGTACTGACAACGATACAAAATTTATTGCGGAGACTGAACCACGAAGATCGAAGAAGAGTTGTCCTCTGACATGGAGAAGGAACGAAGCTAAAGTTCCAAGGTGTGCTTGTATTTTATTGCAATTGATTTACATTCCGATACTATTTTTCTGCCTAGCCGGAAATAGTATATGCACCCAAAAGTATTATAGTCTATTTTCAACTTACTTCGATATCGGCCGTCTGTTTTTGATGTTTTTGTATGATATAGTAGGCTAGTATTACGAAACAGGTTTCCTTTCCTCTACGTGCAAAATTCATAGTAGAGTTAAATGTCACTTAAGGTATAATTCCTTTGTTTTCTGGTTATCAAGGGGTGTTCCTGTAAAATCGACAAAGATCAAGGATGTGAAAAAACTTCTTGCTCTTCTCTATGGTGAAGAATAGGACAGCCGGCCGCAGTGACCGAGCGGTCTGCGGCGCGCCAGTCACAGTCTGCACGGCCGCTACGGGGGTTTGGAATCCCCCCTCGGGCATGGATGTTTGTGTCTTCTTTAGTATAAGGTATTTCGTAAGTAGTTTGTAAGTTTAGGGACTGATGACCCCGTAGTTAAGTCCCTTAAGCTTAATAAACATTGGAACATTTTGAAGAATGGGACGGCTTACCAGATTTGGTATTCTATGTCAGTGTATTTGCGGAACAGGATCCTGATACTCAAATTGTGGATGAAAACGCACATGATGAAGATGATGATGATAATAATGACACTTTGGACTTTGAGATAATGAAAGTGATGAAACAGACATAGCATAAATCTGTTATTTGGTTGTACTAGTTCTTTGATAGAATTTTAACACATACAGAATATAAAGTTGTAAAAGCTGTGAAATGTCTTTTACTTTGTGATGTAATCTACTTTGTTCAATAAGTTTGTCATTATAGATGTATGCCTTGTGCATTGTAACATAATCATTAAATATTTCCATGCTACCAGGGTTTGTGATTGATATTCATCTTCCCCACGACAATTGCAGCTGGTTTGCAAACTAATGCGCAGTCAATATGGCTGCCGCAAGAGTTTCAAAGCCTGCTATGTGAACCACACAGTTGCAAAACCTGTTATATACTAATAAAATATCTATATAACTTCTTTCCTGCTCATCAGTTGTTTCAGAGCTTTGGTACACATAACAAAATCAAGTACAGCTATTGCTTGTAGAAAAATCTGTCCACTACCACACTTCGAGTTCGTTTGATTAGTTTCCCTGTTTTCTCATACATTGCTTATCATGCACATAGCTGGTTTTGAAAAAGGGCTACTCAATTGTATAAAATTAGTGCGGGAAACAAAGAAAACACCGCTTGTTTTACAATTCATTTTAGAGTTTCCGTTCCTTAGCTTGACAGAAAAAAACTGCAAAATGAATAGCAATGGGCCAGCATCTCTGTAGTTTCCTGCCAGAAAAATTGCCATCTATGTCTAGGTCCTTTAAAAAATTACAGATCCTGGTGGCTACTGGATTTTTCAAAATCGTGCAGACAGTTGACAGAGGCTATTGCCATGTGGATACGAGCATCGTCCTGTTGAAAAATGGCACCACGATACACACGTAGCCACGGATGATTAGCCGTGCGCACTGTGGCGCCGTGCTGCGGTGCGCTAGGTCGTTCGCCGTCGCGGTTAGAGTCCCCCCTCGGGCATGAGTGATTGTGTAGTCCTTACGTCAGTTTACCTTAGTTTAAGTAGTTTGTAAGCTACTGACCAATGACCAAGTAGTTGAGTCCGATAGACTTACGAACAGTTGAACATTTGATACACACAATGACCGTAGTATGTACGGATATGCGAAGCGTCGACAACGCATTCGTGTATTTGTCAGTGCTCATTCGTTTCTGACGCCCCTTTGATGTAGTACTAGGCTAGGTAACAAAAAGCGAACAACACTGTTCGTTGCTCTATTTCCTACCTGTCACATATAAATGAAACTCTCATCGTTTACGATATTAATTGAAATAAAAAAAGAACAACTTCCTGATGTTATGCAAAACTTTGATTTCATTGTTGGTTAACAAAACTTTTTTTATATTCACTGACTGATCCGTCGGTTCTTGACAGAATATTTGATACATTATGAATGAAATACACAAGATAACTGTGAGATATTCTGCAAATTTATTGGTTTACGAACCGGTTTTCGGCTGTTATGCCATCATCAGGTAAACATTAAAAGTTTAAGTTTCAAAGATCTTAACTTGCTAGATATACAACTTTCAAAGGAGACTAGTGTTTTGGTATATAACTAACCTGCGGGAAATATTACCAAAATAAACCAAAACACTAGTCTCCTTTGAAAGTTATATATCTAGCAAGTTAGCAAGTTAAGATCTTTGAAACTTAAACTTTTAATGTTTACCTGATGATGGCATAACAGCTGAAAACCGGTTCGTAAACCAATAAATTTGCAGAATATTCACAGTTATCTTGTGCATTTCATTCATAAAACTATTTATTTTGTACGATCTAGGTTTGGGGCTATGAGCCCATCTTTCCAGTACTTTGCTTGCTCCGAACTACACAATTAAGGACAAACCATTGCATTACTACAGTACGGTCTTTCGACTTCACCACTGGAAGGTTTTACTGTATGATAAAATATTTGCATTTTACATTCACTGGAATACCTTTCTAACTACTGATGTTAGTAACTAACTTATTGTAAGCTCAGTATTGTATTTTTTTAGTGATGATGACCTGCTGACAATGTTTAATAACAGTTAATTATTGTACCTTCTTTATCAATAGTATCCTTATGTTCCAGTTACTTTTATTATCTGTAATGTAGATGTTGCTAGTAATCAAGAAAGAGGGAAATAATTGAATTCTTTATGCTCGTTCAGTAGTAAATTTGGAGCTGTTCGCATTTCTTTTTCTTTTTAATTTCAGATATTCATAATTGGGTGCAGAAATGATCGAATTAGACATATTGAAAATTACAAAAACAGTAAATAAAGTTATTTTTTAAACAAGTCAACAAGCTCGTTGAGTTATTGAATGCCATCGTTTACATACACGCTGATTGGGTGTGCAACGTTTGTGCATTGGTAGGGGCAGTGGAATGGAAGGGTCTTCAAACACTTAAGATCGTTAAACATTCATCGTCGTGAAACATTTTTGTGATCTAGGCTATTGAAGACAGTCTTTTCCATAAATGTACACCTAATTAGGAGCGCGTCTTCTTGGAAATTACCTATCTAGAATCTTGCGCGCTACGAAACTTCCCTGAAGTGGTCGAACGAGCGCGTATAGCTGTGCTATACACCACGCACGGCGCACGCCAGGTTTTCTTGTTTTGTTTTGGCGGGGAGTAGAATTCATTAGGCGGAGAGAAGATGGCGGCTGTGGGTCCCTGAACCTGCGGTACAGCGTGCGTGCTGCCGTGCGCTATCTCCAAGGTCGAGGGTCCGGCAACCTTGCAAATTACCGCAATTCAGAGGCTGTGACACACCTGCACGTTTGTCGTGAAAAGTGGTAGCAGAAAGCAGGTGCTGCTGGTCAATTGCAAGACACGACGACAGTGTTCACCGGTCTTCCCGATTCCTAAATTATTGCTTCCAGATATTAAATAGTAAATCAATGTCCAGGAGTGGTGGCGCTTCCTACACTGGTGCAGTGAACCCCCGAAAAGAAGCGCGTCGCGAGCAAAAGTGAATAAATAAAAAGGGTTTCTCAACTATGCCCAAATTGACATCTATCTTGTCCACCCAAAATATCTCTGGAACAATAACAGCTATTGGAAAACGACTTTCACTGGTATCAATGTACTGCTGGGGCCCATGAATGTACATATTTGGAAACAATCTAAAACGAAAGCAATTTTTTTTAACATAAACTTATGTTTTTTTAAATGGACACCCTATATTTTTTCTTCAGCAATCCATAGCATGACAAATCAAATAATGACGTTGATTGCATCGCAATATTCCAATAACATCCCGAGGTATTGCGACGAGAAGTTGAAGCTTGAAATACGCGAAACGCGCGGCTAGCGCACGTCCTGAGACTCAGGCGAGAACTCCATGCTGCTCAGGACGTGCGCTAGCCGCGCGTTTCGCGTATTTCAAGCGTCAACTTCGCGTCGCAATATCTCGGGATGTAACTGGAATATTGCGATGCAATCAACGCCATTGTTTATGTGATTTGTCATGCTATGGATAGCCGAAGAAAAAACATAGGGTGTCCATTTAAAAAACATAAGTTTGTGTTAAAAAAACACATTTGCTTTCATTTTAGAATGTTTCCAAATATGTACATTCATCGGCCCAAACCGTACATTGATACCGGTGAAAGTCGTTTTCCAATAACAGTTATTGTTCCAGAGATATTTTGGGTGGACTAGATAGCTGGGAAACCCTGTATATTTACAGCGGAGGCAGTGGCAATTTTAGAAGCACTAAAATTTATATCTTCCACATAACTTCTCAAGATTTTAATCTTTTCTGGCTCTTAAACCATCCTCACTTGTCTACAACACCGGAGATGGACAAGAACTACAAATCAGTATGTACTGGATATAGCTGCTGGGCTTAACCGAATACTCAGAGGGGCAGCATAATTCAAATATTGTGGGTGCCTTCTCATGCTAGAATTCGGTAGAATGAAGAAGTAGACTCAAAGCGAGACAAGCTGCAAATATAGGTACTGTCCTGGATCTGCTATTACCCAGTAAGGGCTTTCTTTCTACAAGTTAAGAGTCATCACAGTAAACTAAAGGTCGATACTATTCTACTTTACAATCCAAAATTCCCTCAAAGCCGAGGTACACAAAAACTAATCTTAATCGTTCAGTAACTTCCATAATTATAAGAATAAGATTCAATTATGCTTGTTTTCTTCTACATAGAATAAAAATATATGATTCTCCAATTTGTGACTGTGACCAAAAATCGGAAGCTGATGTAAATCACATCTTGTTCAAATGCCCTAAATATGACAGAGAGAATGATATTTATAAAGAAATTGACGCCTATGGAATGTTACTTTCGTCATTCAGCTCCTCTTTTATGCACCAAAGATGTTCTCCTATACAAAGTGATTTGTAATTCCATGAAAAATATCGGACTCAAATTGTAATCCAGTGGTGTGAATATCTTGATTATTTCTGTTACTATTTTTCTTTGAGAAATTATTTCTGTAATTTCGAGTTATCGATGGCTAAATCAAGTTCTTTCGGAAGGCCTAAGAAAGAAAAAAAATCACTCTTCGTTTCATTCCTTTAACAGAACGTTTTATTACGCATATTCAACGTATTTTTATCGAATGAGAAACGTCTTACGTCGCGGAGACAGCACGTAAACAAGTCCAGCGCGGCCGCTTAATTTAGGCGGCAAAGGCCGCTGTGTTGCATGCGCATGCGCGGCTGAGGTTCAAATTCTCTTCTGAACCCCCTGGATGCAGCATGTGGTCGCTCCCGCGGTGGCGATGGGCGAGGGTAAACGCCGCTTTTCACATTGCCGTTGGAGCTGGTAGAGACGCCAGGTCCTGGCTGCTCGAGCTCTGGCGGTTACCCATGAATGGTCCCGAAGCAAGAGCATCTACCGCGCACTTCGCCTTCTGCATGCGCAAATCCTCCATGACGGCAACATCCAACCTTAATATTTGTCTTTGACGCATTGAAGATTTATCAAAAATACGTCATTTTTGGTAAAGCATATCATAAACACCAATTAAAGTCTCATCAACTATAAAAGCTTTCAGAAGATGCGATCATGTAATTTGTTCCCAACCAATATTGACAACACTGTTCGTGTCCGCGAATACACCGGCGACGAACATTAGTATTCCTATCGTCCGCTACAGTGAGTTTGTACGTCTATTTCAGTTACTGAATTCTCAGAGCTAAGCTATGTCAAGTGGGGAGCAAGAAACATTAGCACGTGGAGCTGCATTATTATTGATAGATCAACAAAGAAAACGCAAAGAATGGTGTAGTCGTCGGCGGTGAAACAGAAGCCGTGGTGGGAATGACATGCTTTGTGAACTGCACGTAGCGGCCGCGGTGGCCAAGTGGTCCACGGCGCATCAGTCACAGTCTGCACGGCCACTACGGTCGGGGGTTCGAATCCCCCCTCGGGCATAGATATTTGTGCCGTCCTTGGTATTAGTTAGTTCATAAGTAGTTTGTAAGTTTAGGGACTGATGACCCCGTAGTTAAGTCCCATAAGCTCTACGAACATGGGAACATTTGTAACTGAACGTGGAACACAGTTCTGGCTTTCGTAATTTCGCAAAGACGTCGCCTTCAGATTTTTAAATTTTGCTAAATATTAAAGAGAATTTTTGTTTACCAAAGTACAACATATTTATTTCACATTTCAGAGCCCGATAAAACATATCTACAATACTTCCAGCGATTTGTCAAGGTTTGTTGGATTGAAGGATTATGTAAAGGTAATTCATTTATTTAATATCACTGAAACATCGCATATCCACAGCAATAAATGTGATCCCAGTTGAATGATTGCAGTTTTATGTCCAGCAACTTGAAAATTTAAATCCAAACCACTCTGAATTGTATATAGTCGCTCCCTGATTTTTTACTCTCTTCTTGTCTCCTTTTCTCCTGCCAGTATTGTGATACAAGAGGTTTTATTTTCTTATCAGTGTCACTGCTGCTGTTACCCAGCTCCACAGCATATTATTATTATTTATTTTAAGAAAATCATGTTTATCTTTAATGTTCTTGTACTTTATGCAATGCACGTTCCACAATCACAGCTCTTCCTCATATAATAAGACGGTAAATTTTCTCCCTGCTTCACTCCATCTCAGAGAACACCGAAAACCACGACAGACCAGCAATGCCAGCCTCGGTAAACAAAATTATGCATATTGTATTTAAAATTATCGTTTTTTACTTAAAATTATTTTATACAGAAAATGTTAAAATGAAAAAGCAATACTACTGATTGCTTTACGTACACAATACTTCTTTTCAATCGCAAATAGCTAAGTCTCCATCTCTTAAAATTGTTTTTCATAGTATTTTGAGTTACGGGTTAACATTCAGATAACTGTATAAACTGCTGCTTGACTTGTAGATGTTGGCAATGGTGCGATGAAGGACGGGAGATGAAGGTAGCCAATCAGGAGTGGCGATCAGGCAGCCAGTAAAAAAAAAAAAAAAAAAAAAAAAAAAAAAAAAAAAAAAAAAAAAAAAACTTAACATTTTACACTCTAAAAATCGGCGTTGTGAACGTAAATTGTTTTAGGAGTCACATATTGCAAAATCGTGACATATTCGTAGGAAAATTATAGTTTGCACTTTCGTCGCAGAAGAAATCGCTAGAGAAGTACATCGAGAACCAGTCACTATATGGGTGTAACAGCTTGTTTTAATTATGTATCTTTGACTGAAAAGTATCCTTTAATTCACGGCGAATAACATTACTGAATAATGCACTCAATTTCTATTAGACCTACGCAAAAAAACTGTTAAATCTATGTAGCGACTGTTCTCGAGGTACTTTTCTGATTCACGATCGGGTAACAATTTGCATTCCCGATGATATTCTATACACATCTGTAGTCATATTTTCATCGCTGGTATTGAAGTTAGAGAGAATCAAGGCGAGAGACACATTTTCTTCAATTAATGAAATTTAGAGAAATATATTCACAAGTAATATTTATTGTGTGTCGTTTGTTTCCTGCGAAAGCTGCATACCGGCCGTGTTATATAGTTTGCATTATGTTCACTATATAGAAATTTCAGTTATGCAGAGCGTATGACGATGCAGCGTGCATACGTCAATATGACGTCTTCGGATCCAACCAGCGTGCAATAAGCGTCACTCAAACAATTTTTTTTAGGAAGCAAAAGGTGTTCCCCGGATACGAATCTACAGTTAAAAGACATTGGATTGTTGCGCGAAGTGGATGTGTGGAAAAGAGGAAATTGCTTCTATTGAATGGAGTATAGCATTTAATTTTAAATCTTCACAAAACTATCGTAGATTCCACAATTAGCAGTGTGCTATCGCATATCGCATTCACGTTGTAATTATCGTGTATCCCGATAATTTATCGTATGGTTGGCAACGAGTACTGAATATTACAGTTCAGACTTTAAGTCTTGATGGAGGTGCGCAGCCATAATTATTAATGTAATAAGAAAGAAGTTAAAAAAGCTGATTGGCTGCTGACAATAGAACTATGCAGGTGACGATAAAATATTCCTTTTGTACTGACGCGTTTCGGGCGTAGCCCATCTTCAGAGTACCTGGTAAGAGCAAAAACTAAGGTAATACATGTACAGTCAACCGAAAGTAAACGTGATATAACAAGATAAATGACACAAAACAGAATTTATACATACCATAACATTACCCATTTAAGTAAAGACAAAACGCAATGGCCAGTAGAGGCTGGCCACTCATCAAATACTGGAAACATTAATATGTGAGTACAGAACTTAGTACATTCGTCGAAAGATAAAAGTAAACTGAAATCAATTTCTTCTTCAGTGCCGTTAGGGCGAAAACAAACCACGTGAAGACACAAAAAAAAAAAAAAAAAAAAAAAAAAAAAAAAAAAAAAAAAAAAAAAAAAAAAAAAAACTTAAATGGGTAATATTATGGTATGTATAAATTCTATTTTGTGTCATTTCTCTGTATCACGTTTATTTTTGTTTGACTGTACATGTATTACCTTAGTTTTTACGCTTACCAGGTACTCCGAAGATGGGCTACGCCCGAAAGGCGTCAGTACAAGAGAAATGAAGATTTTATCGTCACCTGCATGGTTCTATTCTCAGCAGCCAATCAGGTTTTTTAACTTCTTTCTTGTTACATTGAGTACTGAATACTCGGATCTGTAGCAAAATAAAAAGAAACACTAGCGATGCATAGCGGCAGTTCCTGGTAATTAGCCACAGAACAATGTTCCTTTAATCTTTACCGACACAGCGCTAGAACACTGTTTCTGTGTTGGCAACATGTTTTGAACATCGGCAGTCTAGTAGCAACCACGAACGATGTTGTGAACAATGTTTCGAGCTCAGTGTAAACGGGCATTTAAACCACGTCTCCCTCCACTTTAAGACGTGCTTTAAGACAGTATGTCAATCGCTGTACCCAGTAGGTCGTCGCGGCTTAGTGGTTACAGCGCTTGTCTAGTAAGTAGAATGCCCTGGGTTCGAATCCCGCCCGCGGCTCAAGTTTTAATTCAATGCCTCTCGTTCAACTCAATATTATTGTTACTAGTTTGTAAGCTAGTTCCCAATTAGACATCACTGCACTTTTCGTCATTTATATTGCGATATATGCACCGCTGACCACCCAAAATGCAACAGCCTGAAGGAAGCAACCAAATTAGGTGAAATGAAATGAGCGTATGGCTTTCTTGGCCGGGAGAACCCTTGCGGGTTTGTTCGGCCGCCTTAGTGTATTTTTATTTGACGCCGCGTGGGCGACTTACCAGCAAATGATGATGAGATGATCATGATTAGGGCAACACACAACACCCAGTCCCCTGCCGGGAATCGAACCCAGGCCCCTTGCGTGGTAGTCAGCGACGCTACCGCTGAGCTACGGAGGCGGGGTAAAATTGTAGCACACGACGAAGATGCACACAATTAGCTTTATAGCACAGGAGCCTCCTATAAGACACTGATTCTTGGGATGGTTTTCAGATTGTACCTGTGTAGGAATGCAGATTATACATCAGAGAAATCTGTGATCATATCGGAGGTAAGCAAGCAAGTGTGATGAGGATCCGTGATCACTGCATGCAGGAGGGAACGACGGATACCACCTCTTTGCATCGCAAGATGGATGTTCTTACTGTGTATCGTGTTCAATTCTTAAACCATTAATTCTACTTTATAAGCTAGCTCCCAACCAAACATTATTATCCCGTTGTGAAGTAACTATATTTGCAGAAATGTAGTAAGAAGAAGTTTATGCAACAAAAGCGGCGTATTCACGGAAGAGAATACGTGTTTTCGTACTCTGCAGAGACAGTTCTGCTACGTAATGGATAACGCTTGGCACCGAGAAAGTGAAATGGGGCGCCAATTGGAAGTACCGGTAATTGGAAGAGTAGGATAAATGGTGGCAAAACGTGTACATTGTGCACAAATTCACATGGAAACTCTTAATATTTGTAGTAAGTATACCATCGCGCAGTGGGATTAAACGGTGGCAACAATTCTAGGGATGTGGGTAACGCGAAACTGGATAGAAGGTAATCGCCATCGATTCACAGATGACAATGTCTAGGCAATTTATGAACTGAATGGCACCAGTCGCAGATTTGCATCGACATTCAGCAGTTCGGATTGGCTCCGTGACTAAGGAGGAATTAGATGATTAATAGAACATTCTCACCGTTGTTTACAGTGACTAAATAACAGTGTTGCCGCGGTGGATTGGCCGAGCGTTCTAAGGCGCTTTGTTGCGGAGCGCTTGTTTGCTCGCCGTCGGAAGTTCGAGTCATCCCTCGGGCAGTTTTGTGCGTGTGTGTGTGTGTGTGTGTGTGTGTGTGTGTGTGTGTGTGTGTGTGTGTTTTGTCCTTAGGTTATTTTAAGTTAGTGTAACTACTTTGTAAGCCTAGAGACAAATAACCAATGAAGTTAAGTCTCATATATTTACAAACCCTTGAACATTTTTACAACTGTGCTAAAAATACGTCAATTATCTCTGTCACCCTTGTGTTTTGCTGCATTCAGTGACAGTTATTTTGCAGCCGTAATACTGTGAAAATTACTGTTGGATGTCCATTCGTGTTTCCGTAAAGTCAAGGTACAGTTTTAATCGGGCACATAGTAGCAACGATAGAAATGTGAAACCTTAACCAAATTCAAAAAAAGAAACACCTCTCAGTTTGCGTAAGATGAACAATTTCTAAAGAGGATAGTATGTAGTGATGAGGACACATACTATGTGTCGTCGTATTGATCCCTATGAGGTCAGTACATGACCTATTGCTTGCACTGAAAACCAAAGTTACTGTCCTAGGGAACGTCTAGTGCGCCCTCGTGATAGAAATAAAGGCGCACAATTGTTTGCGGAGCAAACTCTGACGTCAGCCAACTACCAAGCCAGTTGTTTGCAGTGCCACAAGTTCAAGATGAAGGTAAAGGTGTCCTCTTCCATCAAGACGACCCTCCTTCCCACTACGCAAGATTTGTTCGAGAGTTTCAGAATACATCTACCCAACGATAGACAGATAACCGGACTTGAGAGCCCTTTTTCTTGTGGGGTGAAGCAACGACATTGGCAATTTAAAGGAGAGAATTAGAGTCGCTATTGACTCCGTTACACCAGACATCCTGATGTTCAGATGTGTGTTCAGTAACATATTCAAGCTACATCGAACTGCATTGAATGGATTTTGTTTCATTTCCTGTCTTGTTGCGTTGGAAATTATTTATGGGATTTTTGGCCGACGGAGTGCAAGTTTTAATTTTTTTTACTCTTCTTGGGCGACTTGTGTGCCGAAGACGATGAAATGACGATGGTGAGGACAACAGACAACACTCAGTTCCTTACCGAGAATCGAACCCGGGCCTCGTGCGTGGTAGCGACGATATCATCTGAGCTATGGGAGCAAACACCAGTACCGTCTCTTTTGTGGCTGTCTAAAACTGGACCGTAATGTTACGGACTTGTTGCAGTTACTTAATTTGTTTTATTTCATTTTTGCGTCATTACTTGTATCCGCACAATAATGAAAATTATGCAACAGAAACTTGGAGAGTTTTTCTTTCATTTGGTCAAGGTTGCTTCTCTATGACCAGTTGAAATGTACAACAAAGTTGCGGGCACATTGTATATAAAATAACATTTACTTAAAATCAGTAGTAATTAGACGTCAGAAATAAATCAGATCATTGCCACTTACACTGTTAGTACAGATAAACAGTCGTGTAAGAAAATCGCGGTTCACTGAACCATCTAACTGTGGTATTAAAATTATTCTTGGGCATTGCTATCACCTGGCTTAGTTGGTTAGTCCTGTGGTAATTGTTAACGATGTTATACCCATCAGGCAGTAAGCAATGCGAGACAGTGTTTTACATCTTTTTGTCTGAAGTACAAAAACGGATACCGACAGTAGCGCCAACTGTCCTGGAGTCGATGAAACTGAACGACAGCTTACGTACTCCCTGTGTATTCGCTCTATAGTGACAGCCAAGATAGGACCTTGCAACATTTATATGATTTCCTTCGGTGTACACTGGTAAATTTACACATTGCAGCTAATTTGTTGAAAGAAACGTTTCAACCGGTGTGGTTGAACAGTAAATCCATTTGTGAGGATGTGTCAATGGAATTAAAGAAAGAAAGATCAAAATAAAAAGTTTATCATTTCAGAAGCAGCAGAATACACACTTACGCACTTACTGCAGGCCATGGTCAGGCATCAGGCGTCGGAGGAGATAGCAGCGTCAAATCTCCTGAGTTTACAACAGCTTCTTGCTCACATGCGTATAGCCACACTTACCAGGCAGAGGCATCTTCCCAGCTGCGCAACCAACGCACGGAGAGCGGGTTTTCGAACAGGTGCGGCAGCTAACGCGGTGTTACTCACCTGAAACAGCAAACACACAGTCAGAGGCCAGAACTTTGTACTCTACCTCGCGTTATACATCGACTCACAAGGAGCTCATGAACATAGAAGTCTGATGTGTTCTGCCACAAAAATATTCAAACAATCTTTTGAACAATTTCTTACATGACTCTGCAAGAGAAAGCTAATGTCAAGGTGGAAGTGGAGGTGAACAGGTTAGGGGGTGTGTTTGGGGTGACTTCACTGTGGGTGTAGAATACCATGGTATACAAATCTGAAGAGTTGGTACCTTACCCAGCAATGCTTCGGAGTTGGTTAATCTGTATACGAACTGGATGTACTTGGTAACCTGGGGTATGCTTCGAAACTGTTTCAGGATGCAAATCACGCCTCCGCGTCGTGACTTCGTCGACTTTGGAGGTATGGAGTTAGAAATGATAGCTATAACAAACTGTAAACGTCCCAAGGCTCCCAAACCCTTTTTGCAGGTGAGGTGGCCTTCGAAGTAATTTCAACAGTCGTGTCTGAAAATTGTAAAATCCTGAGGCAACTCGTCAGTTACGCCTCTGTTAACAGACATTTACGGCGTTGTTCATCACCATCTGACTCGACCTTTATCTGTTTCCCCACAAGCTCGGTACAGAAGAGAAGCGTCTCAGAGAAGCAGTCTCGGAAATACTTTTGACACAGCGCCAGCGATCGATTTGCTTCAATAAACTAAAAATCAGGTGAGCCCAAAGTATCATCAAACTCATTTTATGACCGGTCTCAGCCGATCTTTGCTGGATCAAACTGCTATGGTCATCAGTCGCTACACTTATAAACTACTTAAACTAACTTACACAAAGAACAACACACACATACACATACAAACATGCCCCAGGGAGGACTCTAAACTCCACAGCTCCACAGCAAGGGGCATTAGCGACCTTGGCCACTCCATCCTTTCTCTGCACACCCACTGTCGAGAGGGAATGGAATTTCACTTGTAATTGAACGACAGTCTGGCTATTAGCATAGTCATTATGTCAACCAAAACTTATAATTTTTGTAAAACGGTTGAAATTAAAATATTTAATTTTTTTTAAAACATGGCTGCGTTTCTTCAGCTACCGTTTACGATTTCAGTAAGCAGTAAGATAGCCCTCGGTCGCAGACATAAACTGTATTTTACCAGGTTTCGGCGACGACTAAGAGAGCTTGATGAGAAATTTTTAAAATTGCCATAACATAAATTACAATATTTTTCAAAAGAGAAACAGTTTTTAAATAAAATGTAAGTACTAGTTTCCCGTACAGAATGGAAACAGTACTTACATGTCACGTGATAAAATAACATGGAAGGGATAAAGCTTAAGTCACATTTGTTATACTACAAAATAGCAGGCTAGTCAATAAGGACTGTTCACATGTGTGAAGGAAACATCAAGAACATTGATATAGCTGCTATAAACTGTTCATTATTTGTCTTCATAAAAAGTAAATCTACTCCCGTGAAGCACAGACATTGCCGAGGTGGGGTGGCTTGCGTGCCTCAACGATACAGATAGCCGTACGGTAGGTGCAACCACAGCGGAGGGGTATCTGTGGAGAGGCCAGACAAACGTGTGGTTCCTGAAGAGGGGCAGCAGCCTTTTCAGTAGTTACAGGGGCAACAGTCTGGATGATTGACTGAGCTGACCTTGTAACATCAGCTAATGTGGCTTTGCCACACAGTTACTGCGAACGGCTGAAAGCAAGGGGAAACTACAGTCGATAGTTTTCCTGAGAACATGCAGCTCTACTGTATGAATATATAATGGCATCCTTACGGGTAAAATATTACGGAGGTAAAATAGTCCCCCGTTCGCATCTTCGGGCGGGGACGACTCAGGAGGATGTGGTCATCAGGAAAGACAATACTGGCATTCTACGGGTCGGAGCGTGGAATGTTAGATCCCTTAATCGGGTAGGGGGGTTAGAAAATTTAAAAAGAGAAATGGATAAGTTGAAGTTGAATGTAGTGCGGATTAGTGAAGTTAGATGGAAGGATGAACAAGATTTTTGGTCAGGTGAGAACAGGGTTATAAATACAAAATCAGTTAGGGTATTACAGGAGTAAGTCTAATAACGAATAAGAAAATATGAATGCGGGTAAACTACTATGAACAGCGCAGTGATCGCTTTATCCTAGTCAAGGTAAATACGAAGGTCAAAATATTCAGATGTTTGTTAAGCTTAACTGCGGAGTCATCAGTTCCTAAACTTACAAACTAGTTATGTACTACCTTATACTAAAGACGACACAGCCATGTCCGTGGGGTGGGGGGTGGGGGGGTGGGGGAGATTCGAACCTCTGACGGGGAACCGCCTCGCGCATCGTAGCATAGCACCTGAACGCTCTCCGCCGCTCCGTCGCGGCTAATACGAGGCCAACACCAACCATAGTGGTACAAGTTTATATCCCAACAAACTCTGCCGAAGATGAGCGAAGAAATGCATGAGGAAACAAAGGAAATTATTCAGAGAGTGTAGGGAGAAGAAAACTTAATTGTGATGGGGAACTGGAGTTTGGTAGTAGGGAAAGGAAGGAAAGTATTAGGTTAATATGGACTCGGGAAAAAGAATGAAAGAGGAAGCCACCTGGTAGAATTTTCCATGGAACATAATATAATCAAACAAACACTTTGTTTAAGAATCGTGGAAGACGGTTGTACACATGGAAGAGACCAGGAGTCACCAAAAGGTACCGGATAATTTGTTGTTGTTTGTTAAGCTTATGGGACTTAACTACGGGGTCATCAATCCCTAAACTTACAAACTACTTACGAACTACCTTGTAATAAGGACGGCACAAATATCCATGCCCGAGGGGGGATTCGAACCCCCGACCGTAGTGGCCGTGCAGACCGTGACTGGAGCGCCTCAGTCCCCGCGGCCACCGCGGCCGGCCGGATAGATTTCCTAATGGTAAGACATAGATTTCGAAACCAGGTTTCATACTGTAAGACATAACCAGGGGCAGATATAGACTCTCACATTACTTTATTAGTTATGAACTATGGAATAAAACTCAGGAAACTGCAGAAAGGCAGGAGATTAAGGAGATGGGATCTGGATAAAGGAACCTGAAGTTCTTTAGAATTTCAGAGGGAGCTTTAGTCAACAATTGACAGAAACACCGCAGAAGATGAATGGGTAGCTTTGAGAGATGATAAAGTCAAAGCAGCAGAGGAATAAATAGATAGAAAGGCAAAACCATCAAAATATCCTGAGATGTAACAGGAAATACTGAATTTAATTACTTACAAATGAAGCAGGTAAAATGGCGTGCAGACCCAATTCTAATTGAATTTAATTTCGCTCCAGAAATCATATGCCCGTGATATATATCTTAACATTACGTACACGCACGGTTAATTTAAGATCTCTCCTCGGGTGGTAAACTTACACACATTTAGGACCTAGTTGTACTTTAAGTAGTTTGTAGCTTTACAAATATTTGAACTATGCTTACAAACTACTTAAACTAACCCGAGGACAACACACACACACACACACACACACACACACACACACACACTTCTCAGAAATAATATATTAGTATATCAAGCAAAAACACTGACGCTAATGTTTAGTTAAAATGTTCAAATGTTTGTACAGTCTATGGGACTTAACTACGGGGTTATCAGTCCCTAAACGTACAAACTACTTATGAACTACTTACGAACTAGGACGGCACAAATATCCATGCCCGAGGGGGGATTCGAGCCCCCGACCGTAGTGGCCGTGCAGACCGTAACTGGAGCGCCTTAGTCCTCTCGGCCACCGCGGCCGGCTAACGTTTAAGTACTATTAATCTGAATAAAACTGTGGTCCCACAAACTGTTATGTTTCCATTACTGTTTTCAATAACAGAAAACTTCACAGTGGTACTGCACTTAACTCTTATGTCTGTCTATTGCAAAACAGCTCTGATTACTTATTTAACTGAAATACACATATTTAACTGATGTAACATTGAACCAAAAGTTCGTTACTACTGCTGGAGCCAAAATTCTGCACAAGATAAAAAATCACGAACTTACATAAACTGCACTTTTGATAAACCTGCTTTGTTGATAAAGCCTAAGATACTGGGACGTATGCGCTTGAGGTTATGACCCTAGTCAGATATATGAGGAAAACACGTTTAATATTAATTAGAATTCATATAAGTTGTTATTAAGAAAATGTATAAAGCCCTGGTCCGTACGCTTTTAAAATGTTAGAAAACGTGACTTGTTTTAGAATCCCGTAATGTAGTTGAATTGATTGCGCTACGTAAGATACAAATATTTTCAAACGTGGCTCTTTCTGTAAGGCACTGTTTCTTCTTCTTGGCAGCGGTTAGCAATTTCCTTTGAGCCTAAACTTTTAGTGCCACTATGGAGTAATCACCACCACAGTATCCGAAGCTAATTTTATTAATCTCGCTACTCTTTTGCTACACTGCTGTAATACGTGTTACACAACAGCTTCTATCGACAACTGTACAGCACGGTATCAAAACTGCGACTCTACTTCACGAACGCTATCTGCCTAGCGCCGTTCTTTCTTACGCGCCAAAATTCTGGCACCTTCCACGTCATCAACGGGGAACTACTACGTCTTTTACATTTAACATTTTTTACACTAGTTCTGCACTTTGATCAGTTTTGCGTCATAAATAATCTAGATTATTAAACAATTACTTTACAAAAAATTATACATTAATCAGAATAACAAATATTATTGTCATTATAAATTAAACATAAGTACTACAATGGGAAGGAAAGTGTTTTTGAAAAAGAGAAATTTGCTAGCAATAAATATAAATTTAACCGTAAGGAAGTCTTTTCTGAAGGCATTTGTGTGGAATCTTGCCTTGTACGGGAGTGAAACTTGGACGATAAATAGTTTAGACAGGAGGAGGCTAGGGTCTTTTGGAATGTGGCGCTACAGGAGAATGCTGAAGATTAGGTGGGTATATCGCGTAACGAATTAAGAGGTACTGAGCAGAATTGGGGAAGAAAAGTATTTTTGGTTATACCTTGACTGAAATTAGGGATCGTTTGGTAGGACACCTTCTTAATCAAGGAATCGTAAATTTAGCAATGGAAGGAAATGTGGGGTAAAAATTGCAAAGGGAGACCAAGAAACGAATACAGTAAGCAGGTTCAGAGGGCTGTCGGTTGCCGTTCTTATGAGCAGATGAATAAGATTGCTCAGGATGGAGTAGGGTGGAGAGCTGCAGCAAACGAATCTCCGGACTGAAGACCACACAACAACAACTAAGTAAAGACGTTCCACTTTGAAGTGCAGTTAACGTAACGATTATGGAACAAAAAATCATCTATGAAATTATCAGCAAGACAAACATGTCTTAATGTTACAATGTGTGGCACTTGGGAGACTGGGTTCTTCCGGGAGACGTGCGTGGATAGAATAATGGTTAACGCGGCCGTTAGCGAGAAGCGGGGCCGGCCGCGGTGGCCGAGGGGACTGAGGCGCTCCAGTCAAGGTCTGCACGGCCACTACGGTCGGGGTTCGAATCCCCCCTCGGGCATGGATATTTGTGCCGTCCTTAGAATTAGTTAGTTCATAAGTAGTTTGTAAGTTTAGGGACTGATAACCCCGTAGTTAAGTCCCATAAGCTATGCAAACATTTGAATTTGAATTTTGAGAAGCGGGACATCCGGGTTGGAGTCCCGTCCAGTGTCAATTTTCGTAGGTCACTAATGAATTATACAGTTCATATTCGCAATTTCTTGCAAATCATTGCCGTCACGGACACATTCGCAGCGTGGTTGACTTTTTTCTTACACATAGACAAGGAAGGCGTACATACATTATCGCTTTTAACGAGGAAGTCGCTCGTTTAAAACGGGCCTTACACGCATCATCCGCGAGTTACACAGTCGGCCACTGTTACATTCCGGAACAGTGCGGAAGTAAAGTGTGTCAGCTCTTTTGCACCTCAAGACTGCGCTCTGCAGTACACTAACGAGACTGTTACACCATTAGCAGCTGACAGTCGGTCCGGTGCTCTCACGGTGGTCGCGTCCACGTTGCGTCTTCGACTTTGGGAGAGAGAGAGAGAGAGAGAGAGAGAGAGAGAGAGAGAGAGAGACAGGCGGACAGAGAGAGGCGCAGCACAGAGAAATATGAGCATAACGGTCTCCAACCGCAGCGAGGGGCCACCGACCGGAGTGCAAAGAGTTCCGGACCACGTCTGCGAGATTCGCCGACCTGCGACAAGCGTCCCACTTTTAGTTGCATCTAATTACGGCCCACCACATCCACTCTACAAATACGAGGAGGGGGGGAGGCAAAACATTATTGATGCCATCAGACCGACCGTTCATATTCTTATTTTCTGAGTGAGTAGTTGCGAAAAACGACCTTTCCCCCTGTCAAAGGCTTTTAGTATTTTTCCATATCTCCTCGAGGTTCACATCAGTGACATGACGAACAGGCAACCGGGACAACATAGCTGTACCAGCGTGAGTTCTGTCCCGTGCCTGGCTGTAAACAAACGTCGCGCTAAAATGTTCAAATGTTTGTAATGTTATGGGAAGTAACTGCAGTGGTAATAGGTCCCTAAATGTTCAAACGTTTGTTAAGCTTAGGGCATTTAACTTTGGGGTCATCACCCCTAAGCACGTGCTTTAGCGTCAGCGACTCTGAAACCTGCGTGTTTTCTCAGATATGTAGACGACACTTTTGTTGTTTGGCCTCATGGTAGTGAGAATTTAAATGGTTTTTTGGAACACCTAAATTCAATCCACCCGAATATTCAGTTCACAATGGAGGTGGAACAGAATGGCTGCCTTCCTTTCCTTGATGTGTTGGTCAGAAGGAAGGTTGATGGTACATTGGGACATTCTGTTTATAGGAAGCCTACTCACACAGATTTGTATCTGCGAGCTGATAGTTGTCACCATCCAGCTCAGCGTGAAGGAGTACTTCGTACTTTGGTTCACAGGGCACATGTCATTTCAGACCCTGACAGTTTGTCAGCTGAGTTGTCCCATCTCGAGGTGACCTTTCGTCAGAACGGTTATAGTGAGAGACAGATAAAACGTGCATTGCGCTATCAGCCTTCTGTGCAACGGGTGAGTGACGATAGTAATGAAGTGGCACCTAAATCTATGGCCTTTTTGCCTTACGCAGGAAGTATTTCCAACAAGATTGGTCGTATTTTACGGAAATATGATGTGAAATGTGTTTTTCGACCACCTTCTAAGATAAAGGCCCTGTTGGGGTCCGTAAAGGATGATCTTGGTTTGCGTAAGGCAGGTGTATATCGTATTCCTTGCAGTTGTGGCATGTCATATATTGGTCAGACAATCAGGACTGTGGAAGACCGGTGTATTGAACATAAACGTTACACGCGCTTACAACAGCCCAACAAATCCGCGGTTGCAGAACACTGTCTGGACACCGGTCATCCTATGGAATACAACAACACGGAGATCCTGGCATGCACCTCCACCTATTGGGATAGTGTTATTAAGGAAGCTGTTGAAATTAAACTAGCAAGCGACCTTATAAACAGAGATGGTGGTTTTTGTTTAAATTCTGTTTGGAATCCGGCACTGTCTCTCGTCAAAAAACAGAGGGATAAAATTAATGTTGCCTCACCTGTTGATTAAGTCACTATCGATATTTTTGATGTTTGGTCGCCTCTGGTTGTTGACTCTGCTGTGACTTGTACTGTGTGTGTTATCTTCCTTGTTTACACTTTGCAAACCGAGGTATTAAATACGCTTGCACATTGCTTCCTTAAGTGCAGTTGTGCCTTGAGAATGGCAGGGTGTTCTCCTGTCGAAATATCGGCGGTTGTCGACGACGTCACCCGGCAGCATACCCGTAAGTTGTTTGAACATTCCTTACGCCGGGAAAAGTTAAAGTCTTTATGAAATCTGTTTGCCTACCTTCCGTAACGAGTTGCGTACCTTATTAACCTCATTTTATACGAAAAATTACAATTTAAAGTAATGAACATCACACACTTTCCCCGAAATTCGAACCAGGATTCACGACTTACCAGCCAGTTACCTTCTGCGTTACGCTATCGGGTTCTAGGCGAAAAGCGTTTACCGAGTGCGTACGTAAGAGCAGTTGTAAAAGATCCTTCTTCGATTCGTGGAGAAGTATGCGTTTGCCGTTTGCGGACCCCATACAAGACGATGAAAATCAATTAGCTGTAGATACCGTCAATTCTGAGTCGATTTTTCGCCATGACCTTTAGGGTTGATTTTCTCAAAACCGGTGAAGCGCGATGGGAGGGAGGGTAGAGGGGGATTTGAGCTTTTGGAGCTCGCATCGTGCCTTCATAGAACCCTGCAAAAAATATCGCTTATCAATACAATATAGCCGTTAATTTCCGAAAGTTCTTGACCGAGCTTTGAAATTTTAACTAAACGTTGCATTGTAATTCAGGAAGTTTTCTAGGTACGTATTTCTTGAATATATTGTATAAAATCAATATGTATAGAACGATTCTTCGTATCAACTTTTGCCGATTATAAAATTTATATTGAATAGTTTAATAAGTCATGGTTGCAAAATACTAACTCGAATTATTTACAGACGAATGGAATACGATCTTGGGGAAGATCAATTTGGATTTCGGAAAAATGTAGAAACAAGCGAGGCAATACTCACGACTGGGATTAAGGAAAGGTAATCCTACGTCTTAACATTTGTGGATCTGGAGAAAGCTTTTGACAATGTTGACTGGGATACCCTTTTTCATATTCTGAAGGTAGCAGGGGGTAAAATATATGGAGCGAAGAGCTATATTCAATTTGTACAGAAATCAGACAGCAGTTATTAGAGTCGAAGGTCATGAAAGGGTCACGGTGGTTGGGAAGAGTGTAAGGGTTGTAGCCTTTCCCCAATGTTCAGTCTGTACATTGAGAAAGCTGTGAAGGAATGTAAGGAGAAGTTTGGAGAGGGAATTAAAGCCCAGGGAGGGAGAATAAAACCTTGTGATTTGCTGACGACATTCTGTCTGAGACAGCAAAGCACCTGGAAGAACATTAAAACGGAATGGGCAGTGTCTTGAAAGGAAGGAATAAGATGAACATTAACAAGAGTAAAACGAGGGTAATGGAATGCAGTGTCAGAAAATCAGGCTATGCTTAGGGCATTAGGTTACCCAATGAGACGATAAAAGTAGTAGATGAGTTATGTTATTTGGGTAGCAAGATAACTTCTGATAGCCGAAGTAAAGAAGATATAAAATGCACAATAGCTGTGGTAAGAAGAAGCGAAATTTGTTGACATCCAATATTAGTTTAAATGTTAGGAAGTCCTTCCGGAAAGCATTTGTTCAAATGTTTCTATAGCTTATGGGACTTAACTACGGGGTCATCAGTTCCTAAACTTACAAACAACTTACGAACTAGCTAACACTAAGGACGGCACAAATATCCATGCCCGAGGGGGGATTCGAAGCCCCGACCGTAGGGCCGTGCAGACCGTGACTGGAGCGCCTCAGTACCCTCGGCCACCGCGGCCGACAAAGCATTTGTCTGGAGTGGATAATGAGTTCAGACAAAAAGATGATAAAATCTCTCGAAATGTGGTGCTACAGACGAACGATGACGAATAGATGGGTGGATCATGTAACTAATGAGATGCTCAACAGAATTGGGGAGAAAAGAAATTTCTGGCATATCGTGACTAAGAAAGGGATAGATTGGTGGGACACATTCTGAGACATCAAGGAATCGTCAATTTAGAAGGAAGTATTTGGGGTAAAAATTGTAGAGGGAGGCCGAAGGTCGAACATAGTAAGCAGCCTCAAAAGGATGTAGGTTGCCGTACGTATTCGCAAATGAAGAGGCATGCACAGGACAGGGTAGCGTGGAGAACTCCTTCAGTCCGCAGACTGGTTTGATGACCACAACAACAATATACTGAAAAATTATGTATATGAAACGTGCACATATTCCAGTAGAACATAGTGTTATAATTTCAAAACTTTCGGTGAAAAACTTTCGGCGATATAAGATTATGAACATAACACTAAACATGGCTCTAGGTTAGATATAGTAGATATAGTTCTAAGAGGAGACAGAGGAGGCGGAGTAAATTGATGTAGAGAGGGGGGAAGGGGACGAACAGGTAGAGAGTGATGATGAGACAGATAAAACACGCGATTACTCTTTAAAAGAAAAAAGGTTGATTGCGACAAACGTTTCAAAAACTTTTCTGTACTTTTAGTTCTCATTCACTCGCTGTAGTGTATGGTGTAAAATGCATCGAACAATAGGCTACCCGCTATCGAACATTTTGGATAAATTACGTACAGATACTTGACAAAGAGTGTTACGAATTGCCGCGGTGGAGTAGCCGAGCGGTCTAAAGCGTCTCGCTGCGGAGCGCGCGGTTGCTCGCCGTGGAGGTTCGAGTCCTCCCTGGGGCATGGGTGTTTGTGTTTGTCCTTAGGTTAGTTTACCTACGTTTAAGTAGTTTGTAAGCTACGGACTGATGACCACGCAGATTGGTCCGATACATTTGAACATATTGTTACGAATTGAGAAAAGGTTAAGGTTAATGTTTTACTAGAAAGCTAAGATACTGCACTACCACGTGCTAAAATCAGATCTTTAAACCGTATGCTTTCTTGAAAATAGAGCGACAAGCGTTATGAAATTTAAAACTCACGCAGAATAAAAATTAGCATATTTCATTTCCACAAGCAATGGAAAACATGTAGGGAAAAACTAAGTTGATAAAACGATGTGTGGTGGTCCTATATACTGACAACAGTTTTTACAAGGTGAATACCGGAAAAGTGCTTTCCCTCTTTTTTCAGGCCCGCCCGACCGGGAGTGGCCATTCCCGCGTGGCTTATTGTAAATATTCCTTCATATCAAGAGTGTCTATTTTAGCCACTGTATTTTTTGAGTGGGTACAACTACCGCGGTACCCACTTCAATCGCCTGGCCGCCTGTAACGATCGCTGCCAAATGCCAACCTCCAAATGTGTGACAGAGCTCGGAGCGCACGATCGTACACGCCACCAGACGATGGAGCACGGACTCGGGTTGACGAACTCAGAAAATCGCCGGGAAACACGGACATAGCTCTCACGTAAGTCAGGCGTATCACTAGAGCGTGTACACGCCATCACTACAGAACTGCGGCAGAGAAACTTGCGTCCACGTTGGGTGCCAAGAACGCCAACTCCAGACATGAAAGAGAACAGACTGGACATCTCTTAACAATTCTGCGTTTTGAAAAATTTGTGATTTTGAAATTACAGCCTCAAATTGGCAGTTTGAGGTTGAGGGAGACGCGTTCTTTAACAATTTTGTGGGAGACGATGATTCCGAAATGGAGCTCTGACACAAAAGAGCCCCGAAGCCCAAAATATTCAAGAACACCTAGCAGCAAACAAAGTTCTTCACACAGTGTTCTGGAATGCTCCCGGCGTGGTGCTTTGGGAATCTGGAGCGCGGCGATTCATCCCCGCCCTGTGATTTGTTAATCATAATAGAAAAGGCAAGTGTCACTGGAAACTGCAGTATCTGGAAGTTAAAAGATAGATCTGTCGGAAGTAATGGGTATTCGTCGGAAGTACACTGTTTCATTCTATTCATTTCCCTGTAGCTCTATAGAAGTCTACTGCTATCTCCTACAGTCGTCTGCACTTCACAGTTCAAAATTGGTTAAAAGTTGTCAACAGCACTGTCATCTCCACTGTCTTAGGCTGACTGGAATACAGGAGTAAATAATATGTAAATAAGAAATGTAATAAACCTAGGTGCTTTATGTCAAAAGTTTATACCCATCGCAGTATAAATGATCTCATATTTATTGAGTTATACGTTGTACAGTTGTATAACTTTTCAGGCATATATCCACTTTTATAAGTGCTGTACGTCTGTAAAATTTGTTGCGAATACAATTGTTAGTAAAGAATTAATAGAGATGGAGCGGTTTTCCATGAACGTTACTGTTTATGTGATCATATCTCATGAACTACGTATCGTACTGTGACAAAATTTAGAAGGTACAATTATCTATATGTGTGCATACTGGTATCTTAAATTTCCTGCAAATACAATTTATAGTATAGAAATTATGAATGTTAACGTGATACCGTTCATCATTTTACTATGGCAAGACCAAATATAATATAGGTTTGAAATTATCTTTAAAGTTTTTTTGCATGTCGCTAAGTACTCTCGTCACGCGATGTGGCAGTTTTTTGTGATTCCTATTGTTTATGACGTCATATCTCCTGAACCATGTGTGAATGTGGTTCTTATCCCTACAGAAATTGTAACCTCACAGTACGGAATTTGTGTACCAAATTTGAATGAAATCAGTCCGATGGTTTAGGACAGAGGTCGGCAAGTAATCTTACATGGGGTCCGGATACTTTTGGAAATTTTTATAGAGGTCTAGAAGTAACTTAATTTTCACTCACAAAATAGTATGAAACACAACAGACAGGCATATTTGTATTCTAAAATCCATAATAAGTCATATTCTTTACTTTTTTTCTTTTAATTTTCACTCTCAAGCTAATACTAAACACAAGAGATGAGAAATAAAAATGTAAACAATCCAGAAAAATTATATTATTTGCTATTTGTTTTTATTTTCACTCCCAAAAAATATGAAATAAAATGTGTAGTCAAACTTCTAATAACAGGTGATACATTAAACACACCAATTTTTATATTTTCACTAAAAAAATGTGAACTACAATAAACTGTACGTATTTGTGTTAAAAAAGCAATGCAAGAAATTATGTTTGCGGTCTTTTGTTGTAGAATTATTAAAATTTTTGGGTACGTTTCTTCATCTAGTTTTGGTGGGATTAGTATCAGACAATGAACAGTCACGGTAAATAAGCCCCGATGCTCTGGTGTTTGGTTGTAATAGTTTCAGTATTAAAAATGCTGTCGTATCATATTACTTTCAATGGGGAATTTTTAATAATTCAGTCAGTTTTATACGTAAGATAGTTTAGTCAGCCACGTGGGTAGTAAGTCCACGCTGAAATTTCGTGGTTGGCTGTGCTGATACCCAAAAGTTATCTTTATGTGTTTTCTTTTGGTATTGCTGCGTGTGTAATATTTTCCTAAATTTTAACAACTTTGAGAGACATTACTGAGTGTGATGCTGAGGGATCTCTGTGCACTCGCATTAGATCAGAGTTGAGTCTTGTCCAACGCCCGTTTACTAATAACTTTGCACATTATGAAGCAGCGCACGTAACGTGTTTCTTTCCATTCATCAGATTGCTGCCTCTTGCAAGTGTAGTTGTAATTCCTTAAATGTCTTTAGTTAATAAGACCTCCCTGTCCAAATATACGACCATTGAGCACCAGCTGGTGCTCAGTATGTATTTAGGTCGCCAAGAGTACGCCACCAGGCAAGTGCATGCGCGCATGAAAGTGTTCAATTGTTGTTGGGTGACATGAAATAAAATTAACTT
Source organism: Locusta migratoria (assembly GCA_026315105.1). NCBI lineage: Eukaryota > Metazoa > Arthropoda > Insecta > Orthoptera > Acrididae > Locusta > Locusta migratoria. The sequence continues at coordinate 546,021,978 of CM048746.1, forward strand.
GTCATCATCTTGTGCGTGTGAGACCAGGTAATGTTGGACAACCAAAGTTGGCATAGTTTTGTAAAAGATCCGATTTGTTCACTGTTTTGTTTAAGAACCAAAAGGTTATTCAAACCACCATTGATAAATGCCATGCTTAATAATTATGTCTCTGTTAACTGAATTTATTCGTGGAAAGGAATAAACCTCAATATTTAAAGCTACATGTGTATTTGTATCATAAAACAAATTTTTTCCCCTCTGGTTCACCCTTTTTGGATGGGATTATAATGTGTAATCAATATAACTTGTCCTGGGTATAAAATTAGACGTATCCCTTCTTGCATAGAATACACTGGTTTAACTTTAAGATGCGTTATCCGTTGCCAGGCGTTATTAATTGTCCTTATCGTGTTCAATCTATTTTCAACTTCTTACATTTATTTCGGAACCACTATATATGCTCTTGTAAGATAAGGCCTACAAAATTTGCAAGCCTATCCCACAATACGTGTTATTGTCAATCAGTGGGAGACAGCTGGAAGTAGCCCAGCGCTTGTGTAGGTGGCCCAAGGACAAGAAGAAAAAACAGGGAAGAGGCAAAGTTTAACAAACATTGAATAAATATAAAATATGGGTGCGTCACAAAGCTTACGTGTACAAAATTTCATAAAGATTGGAACACAACTATAGATGTATATACCATACGTACGCACAAACACTCTGCTTTGTGCATAAACATCTCCATTTGGTTTATCGGCCTGAAGTTTACTACAATGTGAGACCGAAAGTGAGGCCGAAGGCTGTTGGTTGCATTTAATTTGATGTACCAGCCGCAGTGATAGAGCCAATAAAATTGCGTAAATGGGACAAGAAAAGCCCATTAAGCTACGTTCCCATTCAGGGATTTATCGCTAGAGATGTGTGCCCGGCACATGTAGCTGAGGGGGTGTGGCACAAGTTGCAAGTTCCTGCGACAAGTGCCTGCAATGTCGACGCTAGAATTCCGAGAAAAACTGCGTTCTGAGACATGAACCTGTATCCGTTTGCCGAGCGAAAACACGGCACAAATCCCGACTACTTTTTCTAATGCGCAAGCCCAAGGAATATTGAATATACTGGACTAGCTGTGTACTTTCAGTTAGTTCAAAACCGAAATTGTTTAGCGTTTTGTGAACATGGACTGGACGAAGAACAACATGTTGAAACTAATTGAACAAATTCGTAAAAAACGCTCAATGTGGGATCCACAGAGTATAAAAACCGCAACGCCAAACGCGATGAAATCCACAAATTACCGTTATTATTCGGTGTTTCCGATGAAGAAATTGACAGCAAACTTCATAAAGCGAGGTCACAATTCCTCAGAGAATTTAATAAATGTATTTAAAAGACGTCAGGATTAGGAAAAGATGTTTCCATATCGAAATGATATGCCTACAATTCTCTGCTTTTCCTGAAAGATATAAACAGACCAAGAACGAGTTTATCCACGTTTGAGGTAAGTTAATTCTATTTTTCATGATTTTTGTCACAAATATTTATTTATGTATCAATGAAGAATGTAAATGTGTTTATATTAATGTATGGAGAAGTGTAAAATTTTACTTACGGCAGCATAGTGTGCTGATGTTTGCAACGAGCACTGAACGCTCATTGAAAAGCCCACCACATAATTTGAAGGGAATAATCTTTTGTGTTCATCATGAAATGAAAAATTAATGTTGTTTTTACGTACCCTTGTCTGATCATTAAATTTATTATACTTGCAAAGCGAACATATTGTTGCCAATATTTACCACAGTACACCACCGCTGCAGTAAGTAAAATTTAACCTGATGAGAATGTGATAATTCAGTGATAATTATCTTCTACACTAAGCAAACAAATATTGCGACTCTATTTGGCCTTCGGCAGTGACAAAATATACTGCAAAATCATTTCTCATCATTTCTCACTTGTTGAGCAGCTTCAATAACATTTCTCTATAGAATCTAGATAACGATGTAAGTAGCGGTTGGTCTCGCCATACCCCATGTTTTACGATACCTGTTTCTGTGTTTTTAGACTCGAAAGTGCCAGTTGGTGAATAAATTAGTCGAGTTTCTCGATTTCTTCTTAGAAATTTGTGAAGATCAACGCAACACAATGTCACAGTGCTTCATGGGATCAAGGTGAATAGGTTTTCGTACAACACGAAAAATAGAAGAGGATCCCAAATGCCTTTTAGACAACTCGTCGGGTCCTACTGAGCCACAAGTTAATATTCTTTCATTGCTACCTTTGTTATGATTACCTGGGAAGGGTTTCATGATTTTTTTAAAAAATAAAGGCATCGTCAACGACAGTTATGCATGGGCTGCGTCCTGTTCTTCCAGGAAGAGGTTCTGGTTCTGGTATGTTCCAGCGAGTCTCGAATTCTCGTGTAATTGTTTTCTATTGTGCTTCAGTATTCAGTACCTGAAAAGTATAAAAAATTCTGAAGAATTGTTTTCCTTTTTACTAGGCTACATCGGAAGACAATAATGCCACTGAGAAAGAAACGGAAGAAGGTGAATTTGCGAGTACTTCCAGTGCTCGTTTACAACATTTACTAACACCACCAAATCCACTGCGAAAGAAGGTCCGCTGCAAATGAACACAACCAATGACGCCTTGGAACGGTTGAAGAGGACAAGCGAGCATATGCTGTCGAAGGAGGACGACAAGTCTGGGTAGTTCGCGAAGTATGTAGAATGTGAGCCCAGAGAATTTAAAAACAAAACAAGATTGCTATTCTTCAAAAAAAGAATTCCGGACTTCATTTTCGAAGCAAAGCCGGCCGCGGTGGCCGAGGAGACTGAGGCGCTTCAGTCACGGTCTGCAAGGCCACTACGGTCGGGGGTTCGAATCCCCCCTCGGGCATGGATATTTGTGCCGTCTTTAGTATAAGGTAGTTCATAAGTAGTTTGTAAATTTAGGGACTGATGACCCCGTAGTCAAGTCCCATAAGCTTAACAAACATTTGAACATTTCGAAGCAAAGATTGAAGAATTTGACGAATGTCAGATTGGAACTGAATTAAACTTTATGCCAGTCTATGAAAATGGAGGGCAGTTAGAGAATGAATATATTTAACGGGGAACAACTGAATATTTTAATGTAAAATAAATGTTTGTATTATTAATTTTAAGTAAAAAATCATACAAGTATCAACTTCTTAATTTCTCTTAGTCGAAATATAATATACATAAGTTAAAAACATCAACAGCCTATTATATATTTTATATTTCGACTAAATGTAATGATGTACGTAGTATTTGACCATTTTTTAAATAACGTAAGATGACCAGCTTGTTTAATTTTATATGAGCTGCTGTTGGTGGCATAGCCCATTGAAACCGATCATCATGAAATAATAAATACACACCTATAAAATGAAAAAAGAACACCTTCGTCGATCCAGCAGAGGGAAATTTTATTCATACTTTCTCAATGGGGGAGAGATCTGGGAATCGTGCTGGCGAGGGTAGTTGTCTTACACCTTGAAGAGCTCTTTGGGTGGTACGGGATACATGTGTATCTGCATTATCCTTGGAAAAGCATACCAGATTGTTGGTGCATGAGTGATAGGAAGACGGGTTAAATGAACCTCCATTTTTTAAATAACGTAAGATGACCACCTTGTATAATTTTATACGAGCAGATGATGGTGGCATAGCCCATTGAAACTGAACGTCATAAAATAATTATTTCGTGATCATGGCTTTCTACTTTTGAAGATAATTAATGTACTCGATTGCCTCCACAACCTGCGATGTCAGGTAGTGTCAAAATTTTAAGTTGGACAACTCTAAGAGGGGGTACTAATTTGTTCCCAGAATTGTACCACATGCGGAAAAGTTTCCAGGCATCAAGGATATGGCGGTCATTATTACGAGAATCCAGGTGCACCAAAAACGCATGAAGGCTGCAGGAAAAGTCGAGCGCAGGTGATTTGTTTCACGGGGGGCACTGGGGCCAGGGGACAGCGCTTTGAGGGCGTCGCGTCCTTAGACACGCTTCCAAGTACTCTGCAGTTCCGTACCAGGTACTTAAAGAAGCTCCCTAAGTGCTTCCCCGAAGCTTCATTTAGCGATGGTCACCGACGACAGGAAAATAAATCTGATATATCACCTTTACTTGCACAAAAGATTGCCGTACAGCAACGGTTCGACTATGTTACAAAGAAGTAATACATCTTGACACACGAGACAGGCTTGTATTATCTAGATTACAGGCTACGAAGGAGAATGTCTCAACGATTCTCTCTTTGTAATATGAACCGTGTTGATAGAGTGCAGATGGAGTGTGTATTTTTTCAAGTGAATAATCCAATCCAGTTGTAATTACAGGTATCCTTTAAATAATTGGACTGATGACCCCCGTACTTAAGTCCCATAAGAACTACAAACATTTGAACTTTAAATAAAAATTTGTATTTGTGCTACCAGTCACTTGATTTGTTAGTGTTTAACCTAACATAGCACAATGCGTTTAGAGCATGGTTTGCTCATCATCAGGCGGTTTTCATTTCAAACAGAAATGTTTATGTTTCTTATAATTTACTTATTTAAAGTCTGTTTGTTATTATTGGCGCTTTGGGATAGTTGGGGGGAGGAGGTAGTGGATGGCCATAAACTAAGATGTTTCTATGTGCGACTGTGTGATAAAAACAATTAGTGTACAAGGGATTCAGTATGCAGCAGCTGCACGAGTGCATTAGGAAATCTTGGAACATGAAAATTGTGGTGAAACAAATCGCAACACACACGAAGGCCTCAATTTATGGCCATTCACTGCCCCTTCCCCCCCCCCCCCCCCGCCCACCTCCCCCAAAACTACTCCCAACCACCAATAATAACAAGGAAATTTTACATAAGTAAATTATAAGTAACAAACATTTCTGTACGTATAAAAACCGCCTGATAATGAGCAGAACATGCTCGAAACGCGTGATGCTATGTTAGATTAAACACTAACAAATAAAGTGACTGGTTGAAGAAATAAGAATATTTATTTATTGTTTCAGACAGTCACGGTTTCTAAACGTAGCTATCATGGCACCTAGTAGATATCCTTTACTTTCTACTTTTCTACCAACTGCAGAACGATTTGAATAAGATATATGTATGGTGTAAGAATTGGCAATTGACTCTAAATAATGAGAAGTGTGAAGTTGTCCACATCAGTACGAAAAGAAATCCGTTAAACTTTGTTTACATGATAAATCAATCAAATGTAAAGGCAGTAAACTCCACAAAATACCTAGGAATTACTATTACTTCAGACTTAAACTGGAAAGAACACGTAGATAGTGTCGTGGGAAGGTGAACCAAAGACTGCGTTTTGTTGGCAGAACCCTTAAAAGATGCAACAGAACTACTAAAGAAACTGCGTACACTACGCTTGTCCGTCCTTTTATGGAATATTGCTGCCCAGTGTGGGATCCTTATCAGGTGGGTTTGACGGAGGACATTGAAAGAGTCCAAACAAGTGCAGCTCGTTTCGTATTGTCGCGATACACGGGAGACAGCGTTACGGAAATAATACAGGATCTGGGATGGGAATCATTACAACAACGACGCTTATCCCTGCGGCGTGGGCTGCTTACGAAACTACAATCGCCAACATTCTCAAATCAAATGTTTGTATAGTCTATGGGATATAACTACGGGGTTATCAGTCCCTAAACTTACCAACTACTTATGAACTAGCTAAGACTAAGGACGGCACAAATATCCATGCCCGAGGGGGGATTCGAACCCCCGACCGTAGTGGCCGTGCAGACCGTGACTGGAGCGCCTTAGTTCCCTCGGCCACCGCGGCCGGCGCCAACAATGTCCTCCGAATGCGAAAATATATTGTTGACTCCCACTTACATAGGTAGAAATGATCATCAGAATAAAATACGAGAAATCAGAGCCCGAACGGAGATATTCAGGTGTTCATTCTTCTCGCGCGCTATTCGAGAATGGAATGGGAGATAAAATCGTATAACGGTGGTTCGATGAACCCTCTGCCAGGCACTTAAATGTGATTTGCAGATTATCCCATGTAGATTTACATTCGTTCATGACCGGTTTTTGGACATAGATCCCATCTTCAGATGCTGATTTATTGTACAAGGATTCCAAAAGTTCGATACCCATAAAATATCTTTTTGAGAACCCATGTGAATGATGGGTGTGGACTTTCGTCAGTAAACAGTGCCTTGTAAGTGCCACGACGTGCTGCATTCAGAGCACTAAAGCCCATTTCACAGGAGCCACTTCCTGGTCCAAGTAGACTACTCACAGTGCGTGCGTCTTCTGTGCCTGCGTGTAAATCAGGCGCCAACCACTTTGCGAGTGCATCTGTAACGTCAGTGGCCTACAGATTGTGCCGAGTGTAGAGTTCTAAATTTCCGATCGAGATGCATACTAAGCATGCGCAGGGACAAGGAACTGTATTACCGTCTGCTGACATAAAAAGGTTAACCTATTCAGACTGAGCTCTTTCCAACTACGCAAATGCTTTCTCATCTTATTAAAGTCATTCTGTCGTTTTTCACATTGAAAAGGTTACACGAGGACTTACAATCTATTTTTTTTCTCCAACTAGCATTTTGCTTCAAAAGAAACGCATTACTTACTTATTGTCATGGCCATTTGAACCATAGCCGGTCCTTACTCTCACGTGCAACAGTGCACTATTCCTCTCTAATTTCAGCTTCTTTATTCTCATCTTCAGCAGATCCTTCCTAGCGTCATCCATCCACCTCATTCTTGGCCTTCCCCGAGGTCTCTTTCCCTCCGGTCTGTAAACCATCACATCTCGTACGTGCTGGCATTTTTTCTCACCATTTGACTATATCCTTTTCAATCTCTGGCTTTTGATTATGGCTACTATGACTGGCACTTTATAAATGTCCTCTTACCCTGCTACCATTATTTTCTGTTACTGGTGGTGGTGGTGTTTTAGGGCGCTCAACAGCGAGGTCATCAGCGCTGTTACTGGTCCATATTTACATTTTAGAGAAATATAGCCGCGGCGGATCAACCGTGCACACTGAGGTCCCGTGCTGCAGTGCGCCGTCGGGGGTTCGAGTCCTCCCACGGGCATGATGTATGTGTTGCCCTTAGGTTATGTTACTTTAGTGTAAGTAGTTTGTAAGCTAGGGACTAATAACCAAGCAGTCTCAAAAAGATTAAAAAATATTTCAACATTTTTGAGAGAAAAATGTGTGCGCAGTATGCATAAATAGTAACAAATACGTGAACTTGTTTTAATCAAACTTACTTCAACTGTGAAAAAGTCCAAATTATTAGAAGAGAAAAATAATTTTCGGTGTTATTTGATACTTAACAAGAAAATGAGACTTGAAAAATAAAGTAAAAACTATTTACTACGTTCCGGATATTGATTGGCGTCTTTTCGAGATATATATTCTCATGAACAAATAGATATATGTGTTTGGAAATGCTTAACATCGCAATACCTATTTTCAGTTCTCAAGAGGACAGGTTTTACCTGACAGCCGTTGACAATTAGGAACCACTATTCATTTTCCTTTGGTCAATAATAAACTATTTTCGTTGCTCTCGCCTGCGTAAAAAGTGCCCTTATAACCTCACTTCGCCGTTCGATTCGAAACTGAACAGCAGACATGTTTACAAATTTGGCGCTGTAACGTCTAAACGAAAACGACTACTCAGACGAATAAGTACGGAAACAGCACGCCAGGCACGCTGCGATAGACCCACTCGTCTCGAGTGATCCACTGAGACCAGGAAGTCGATCGTGGAAAAGGGGCGCAATAACACCCTGTTCACTGGCGACTTCAAACCTCCACATCCCTCACACACATGAGTTCTCATATCAGAATATAACTGTTGGAGTCCTTGAAAATTGAAATCAGCACCTCATGATGGGAGCTATGTCCTGAAACCGGTCGTGAACGATTGCATAAAACAGAAGATCTCGGCATGAAAAATTGGAGAAACATGTAGATGCCCCACAAAGAGTATTTTATGTGTCTACTTGTTCTGGTTCGTCTGTCAGTTTGTTGCGCTAATGCGGCGTAATTTTAGTGTGTGTGCCAGTACTGCAGATATCTGCCTGCAAACAAACAGATAATTTACTTTGCTATACAGCCTGAGGCACTTAAAACTGTTTTTTCGGCATATTTGGAATAATACTAACCGGATTTTAGAAAGTTGCAATAAAAGTTGTTCGCCACCATGAGGGGCATCCATTAACATAAATTTCGACCTCCTTGCACCACGCCTGCGATCGGGAGGGGAGATGAGGTGACTTTGAAATCTTAAATACGAACCCCTATTTTTTGTTTCCAGATTTCGATTCACCAGGAAGACATATAACTCTTGTATGAAACATTTTTTTCGTATCATGCTTGATGGCGCAAATTTCGGTAAAAATGAAAATGAGTTGAAAATCGTTGAAAACGGTAATATATCAAATATAAGGAAAATCGAAGTACAGTTTTTCATAGTTTCGATACTGATATGTGAAACCACCCAGAACCGAATGAAGCACAGATTGTGCTCTCAGTCTGTGAACAGGGAACAGATTATCTCACCTTTGAAGAGCTGCTTCAACACTTCTATGAGGCTTCAAGTACGAGGAAACGTGCACCTTCCTTCCTCCTCTATTTGTGTTCCCAAAATCTGATATTGCTTTTTCTCAGAGATCTCCACTGCTCTTTAATTGAACTGCCTACTCTTGTTTTCCTTATCACACTATTTCTTTAGTTTAAACGCGTGTCATCATTGTTCAGTAGCTTTGTTTTCCGATTCCTTGCACAGCTGCTCGTTTCAGACTTTCTTCCTGTTGCAAAAGTGACGATATATCTTGCAGGTACCGAGTGCTGGTCACCATTCCTCCACAAACACTAGGAGTAGAAGAGAGTTGCAGTGCGTCTTGGACGAATCCATTCTACGAGCCAGCACTCGCCAGGTCTAGGTCGTATGCCATCACGTACATATAGGCGGACTCTGCTTTCATCGTTTAAGACCATTGCCCGCCATTCCATCTTCCGTCTGATGGTCCCAGATCAACGCTGCTATGAGGACCATAACTGGATGCATTAAGAGCACTCCACTATATTGGCTTTCAACACTTAGTCATATAGTTCCACCCTCCCCTCCCCTACTTCCTAACCATGTAGACATCCCAACTTTGGAAAGAACACGATTTGGGAAATACCCCACTAGCCCAGCAACTTCAACTGCTAACTTCAACATGGATAATAATGCCACGAGAGCTGCACTGATAGTGCTTCACCTGACAACCGTGGACTGATCTGTCCATCAGAGAAACGTAAGGGATATGAACTTCCACGAAAGCTACGGAAAAGCCTAAACAGAACACGGGCAGGACATGGACTATCTGCATCCAACCTACACAAGTGGAGAAAGCTTCCCAGCCCTAGCTGTGTCTGTGGGGCACCAAATCAAACAATACAGCACATTGCCCAGGAGTGTGAATTAAGAGCCTACCAGGGAAGTCAGGCTGACTTCTTCAACGCCACACCGCTTTGCCTCGAATGGATCGCCAATCTGGACGTCAGAATTTGAAGACTAGTTTAACGCATATCATCTGCTGTGATGTTTCTTTTATACTGTGTTTACGAATTATACTTTATCTGAAAATATATCCTTCACATATGTATTTTAACATAAAACTTCATAATGTAATGAGTGTAAACAATATGTGTAGCGCCATACGCTAAATAAATAATAAATCTGATATTCACAGAATATATAACATCAACTGCGAATGGACAAAGCCGAAAATGTGTAGCCAGCCCGGATTCTACACCGAGTATCCCGCTTTCTAGACACTTGTGCTAACCACTACACCATTAAGGAAACAGTGATCACCGCACCTGCAATGACTACCTAAGCACGCCTCCCGTCAGGCACAAATTCCCAGCCTTAACCTGCCCACAGTACTCACACTCGTAGTTTCAGAAACTAATTCCCGTAAGAGTAAGGGCCCCAAACTTCCCCACTAACGAAAGGATCATTGCCCGTCACCGGCATATATCTTTGACATTAAAATTGCTACACCACGAAGATGACGTGCTACAGACGCGAAATTTAACCGACAGGAAGAAGACGCTGTGATATGCAAATGATTAGCTTTTCAGATCATTCACACGAGGTTGGCGCCTGTGACGACACCTACAATGTGCTGACCGATTTCTCGTACACAAATAGCAAAAAATGTTCAAATGTTTGTTAAGCTTATGGGACTAAACTTACAAACTACTTACGAACTAGGACGGCACAAATATCCATGCCCGAGGGGGGATTCGAACCCCCGACCGTAGCACAAACAGCAGTTGACCGGCGTTGCCTGGTGAAATGTTGTGATGCCTCGTGTAAGGAGGAGAAATGCGTACCATCACGTTTCCGACTTTGATAAAGGTCGGATTGTAGTTTATCGCGATTGCGGTTTATCGTACTGCGACATTGGTCCTCGCGTTGGTCGCGATCCAATGACTGTTGGAGTATGAAATCGGTGGGTTCAGGAGAGCACTGTGGAACGCCCTGCTGGATCCCAACGGCCTCACATCACTTATCTGTCGAGATGACAGGCATCTTATCCGCATGGCTGTAACGGATCGTGCAGTCACGTCTCGATACCTCAGTCAACGGGGACGTTTGCAAGACAACAACGATCTGCACTAACAGTTCGACGTCGTTTGCAGCTGCATGGACTATCAGTTCGGAGACCATGGCTGCGGTTACCGTTGAAGATGTGTCAGGAGAGCCTGCGATGCTGTACGCAACGACGAACCTGTGTGCACGAATGGCAATGGCAAAACGTCCTTTTTTCGGATGAATCCAGGTTCTGTTTACATCATGATGGTCGCATCCGTGTTTGGTGACAGAGGTGAACACACGTTCCAAGCGTGTATTCGTCATCGCCATACTGGCGTATCACCCGGCGTGATGATATGGGGTGCCATTGGATACATGTCTCGGTCACCTCTTTTTCGCATCGACGGTACTTTGAACAGTGGTCGTTACATTTCACATGTGTTACGACCCGTGGCTCTACCCAACAGCCGATCTCTGCGAAACCCTACATTTCAGCAGGATAATGCACGACTGCATGTTGCAGGTCCTGTACTGGCCTTTCTGGATACGAAAATTGTTCGACTGCTGCTCTGGCCACCACATATTGCAGATCTCTCATCAATTGAAAACGTCTGGTCAATTGTGGCCGAGCAATTGGCTCGTCACAATACGCCAGTCACTACTCTTGATGAACTGTGGTATCTTGTTGAAGCTGCATGGGCATCTGTACCTGTACACGCCATCCAAGCTCTGTTTGACTCAATGCCCAGGCGTATCAAGGCCGTTATTACGGCCAGAGGTAGTTGTTCTGGGTACTGATTTCTCAGGATATATTCATCCAAATTGCGTGAAAATGTAATCAAATATATATTTGTCGAATGAATACCAGTTTATCATCTATATTTCTACTTGGTGTAGCAATTTTAATGGCAAATGTTTAAACGTTCAAATGTTTGTATAACTATGGGACTTAACTACGGGGTCATCAGTCCCTAAACTTACAAACTACTTATGAACTACTTAATACTAAGGACGGCACAAATACCCATGCCCGATGGGGGGATTCAAACCCCCGACCGTAGTGGCCGTGCAGACCGTGACTGGAGCGCCTCAGTCCCCTCGACCACCGCGGCCGGCAATTTTAATGGCCAGTATATGTATATATCGGATGGTACCAGTCGCGCAGTGCACGTCAATGCTGCTGCGTGAGTGGAAGACGGGTTAGAGATGTGCTTGTCGGTAGTCCCACTACTAGTAACCGTTTGCGAACATTTCATGTTCACACTTGTTGCTGTACGATCTGTCACTTCTGCCCTTACATTATGACTGATGGCCGACGTCTGTGCTGCGTGGGCATCTGGAACTTCGTCTAAGGGCGTGAGAATTATCACGTGACTATTACAACCAAGATCTTTTCGCAACTGACGCAGCACTTTTAACTTGTATGGCAATTCTCCGAAAGGCCCGTCCCGCCACACGGCAGTCCACTTTCAAAGTTGTTGAGTTGGCTGTAGGAAGCACGAGTGCTTCTCCGTGACATGGCGCCTTACTACTACCAGACATATCACACTGTGCCTTATGGCTGTACACATTTCCAATTAAAGGACAAACCAGATGGCTCTCTGGCAGTATGTCAATGCGCTATTTATTGGCGGATGACGTTGAAACCGTCATCAGTACATATACTATCCCCCATGTGGCATATGCCCTCATCGGATCAAAATCGACGCCGCCTTTTCAAATTGCGCTGGCATCATACATTCGATGTTTTGTTGGTACACATGTCCGGAAAATATGTTCACAGTTTTAAGTGTACAGTACACTTGGTGTGACAATTACAAACGTTACAATTGTTTTAGTGTTCTCTGGGATTTTCTATTATTACAAAAAATCAGGTAAAGAATTTGCATCAAATTTTGTGTGAAAAATAGAATCAAGTGCTCTAGAACACTCGAAATGTTAACAGTGGCATACTGTGAATGTGCTCTAAGTAAAAGAAAAATGTTTACAAGTTGTACAAGCTCTTTCAAAATGGCCGAGAAAAAGCCAGTGACGAATCTCGTTCTGCACGCCCCAGCACATGAACAACAGACGATAATGTCGAAGCTGTGAAGAAAATTGTTTTGGAAAATTGTCTAATCATGGATAGAGAAGTTACGGAGGATGTTGGCATATCGGTTGGCTGGTGTCATGCTATGTTTTTGGATGTTTTGGGCATGAGACATCTGTCAGTGAATGCATAACTTTTCACTTTTTATAACAAGAACCGTAGAAAGGATCATAGCTCAGGAGGTTTTGAATGACGTCAATGACGATACTGATCTGATCAAAAGAGTATTAACTGGTGACGAAATATGGGTTTACGGTTATGACGTCGAAAGCAAAAAACAATCGTCCCGATGGAAGCAGCCCGGAGAGCCAAGGCGGAAAAAGCACGCCAAGTGCTATCAAATGTCTAAGTTTTGCTCGCTGTTTTTTCAATTACCATGACGTAATGCATCATGAATTTTTTTCTCAAGGTCTCACGGTCAATAAGGATATTACCTTGACGTTATGCGCTGTTTGCAAAGGTACGGAATTGTCGATAAACGTTTCATGGCTTTTGCATGACAACGATCTACCTGCTCACTCATCGTTGCTTGTCAGAGTGTTTTTGGCCAAAAACAAGACGGCAATCATCATGCCTCAGCTACCATATGTACCAGACTTGGCCGAATGCGACGCTTTGCTGTTCCCACAATTAAAGAGACCTATCCCTCCGACGACTCACGGTTCTTTCGTGAGAACGTGCATGGCGAGCACGGGGCCCCAAGCTCATGCAGTCTTCTTTACTTCCCGGACTGCATTTCCTTTCCCCCTCCCCTCTTCTATCCTCACTCCTTCCCCTTCCCACCGGGAAAGTGATAAACTTAGCAGTTTAGTCCCACCCTCCCCTATCCCAACCAAAGAGACCTATGAAATGGCGAAGATATTTTTAACCCTTTCAGGCCCTGCACGGACAATTGTACGATTATGGTTTTCCTCGCTTTATTTCTTTGTGATTCTCGTTAGGAATTTGGGGCCTACGTCACAAATCTTGGATGGACTGCGGTAACGTGCACAACGTGTTTTAGTTCCACTGTCATGTATCAGCAGTCGGCAAACTTCCAGTACACTTAAATGGCGGCAAGAAAGACTTCTTGTCAATGTGATGACATCCTTGTTTTGACATGTGAAGCTATCATATCTACCAGGCAGTTGATTTTATATGATCCTGTATTATTATGTCATTTCTTTCAAAGGCATGTTACTGTAAGATGGCGCAGATCATAAAAAATTGTAGTTAAGGCCCAAAATAGATAATTGTGTGGATACAAAATTTTTGAAAATAAATTTGCTTTCTTTTTTTGTAATGAATTACTGTATGTATTTTGTATCTTAAACGTCCCTCTCTATATTAATGTCACGTCACTTACAACCTTAGGTCTGAAAGAGTTAAGGATTGAGAAATTAGAACTGCCTCGCTGAAAGTACTTCAAAGCTGTACCACAAAGTTCTTACGAGAAGTGCTTCCATGACAGGGATAAGCACAAGCGTATTGTAACTTAGACAGTTTACCTTTAAAGGGACAAAACGAAAATTGATGAATAAATAAATATTTTTCATAAAAATATTAAGTTACCTTTTTTCCTAGAAGGGTTTCGGGCATCCTCATTATGTTACTCTGTAAAATAAATATTCTATTTCAAACCCTGATTACGTTTTCTTTTACAGCTAGAAACACAAACGGAATAAGTGTGGTAATACTGAATTCCACATAACTAGTACTTAACATCTATACAAAGTTATCTGTTATATTTACAACAGTCATTTTAACAGTTTCTCTCCAGTTTATGTACATGTGATAAAGAAGTCTATGTTTACAATTCGTTGCTATGTATTTCATGGCATGTTCTCGAAACAGAACAAATACTTTTCAAGAAAGCGCTGTTATCTTTGAACAACTCTGAATCTTGCAGAATGTAGTTGTGCTCAGTTAACAACAGTGTGCGAAAACCTTTTAGGAAGCAAGAGGTCGTTTGTTCATATTCGTTCTGGGTTGGTCGTTGAGAAATTTACTCAGTTTTGTATTACAGATGGCGTTGAACCAACATCGCCTGAAGAGAACGCCTGTGCACTGCCGTGCCACGTCACGACACGCAGAGTAGGTCGCGATCACGTGGCTCACTGGCTCACTGGCTGGCTGATGGGGCACAGCCCATCGCCTCACAGCGGCCAGCGTTCCAGGCTGTAGTCATTCGTAATCAGTACAGGCAAAGAAAATCAACTTTTAACTACCATGCCAAGACAGGTGATAATATTTTAACGGAAAATATAATGAAAATGAGAGATATTCGAATGTCCAAATGTTTGTAGAGCTTATGGGACTTAACTACGGGATCATCAGTCCGTAAACATACAAACTACTAATGAACTAGCTGATAGTAAAGATAGTACAAACATCCATGCCCGAGGGGGGATTTGAAATCCCGACAGCAGCGGCCGTGCAGACCGTGACTGACACGCCGCAGCCGTCTGCGGCCGACGGGAGAGAGATTAAAATGATAGTTCGAAGAGGTAAAAGTTCAAAAAAGGGTATGTTTGTCAAACTCAAATATCATATAATTTAGGCTGTTTGTTAAAATACGATCAGAAAGAATATTACTAGAGTAACACAATCGTATCACCATAATTTTTTATTATTTAGATTATTATTTTGATCAAAAATGTTTACAAAAACTTATAAAACTAGAAATCTAAAGTAAAACACGTCAGTGCGACTTTTTCAAATGAAAAAATGGTTGTTTCTCTTGTGCACTGGAAATTTTGACACCAGCTGTGTACAAAGAATTTTGAATGACATTTTTATCACGTTTAGTATGACAGCTACAACCATTCAAAGTGGGCCGTGACACAGGGGCCAACAACTCGGCCAGTTAGCTACGCTATCGCAGCCTCCGCCCCCGAAACTTTGAACAAGAGATGCCAAACTAAACGTGACAAAAATATCATTTAAAATCCTTTGTTCACAGCTGGTGTCAAAAATTCCAGTGCATGATAGAAACAATCATTGTTTCATTTAAAAAAAACTGTATGTTTGCATAAAAAACACACTTTTCTAAGTAATATCACAGGCTGTTTATTGGCTAAAGCCGGCCGCGGTGGCCGAGGAGACTGAGGCACTCCAGTCACGGCTTGCACGGCCACTACGGTCGGGGGTTCGAATCCCCCCTCGGGTATGGATATTTGTGCCGTCCTAGTTCGTAAGTAGTTCATAAGTAGTTTGTAAGTTTAGGGACCGATGACCCCGTAGTTAAGTCCCGTAAACTATACAAACATTTGAACATTTTTATTGGCTAAAAATATGAGCCCCTGACTACCAATCCATTCTGTGAAAACCGCAAATCAGTCGCACTTTCCATTTGCTCAATATTTGCGGTGCAAGTGTTAGATGATTCACCCTGTAAACGAGTTTACTCTTCACGATAGTAACGAAAATATCCTTGAAACCTGAGAAGAAATCATGGTTTTCACCTACAGAAAACGTAATGAGATGAAAAACTTAACTAATTTCAGGATATTCACAGAAGATACGGACTTGTCAGTCAACATATTGAGACTACTGTTTTCGAAAAGCAGACAGTCAATAAACACGGCGTAGATACGGCAGATGTGGACTTTGCGCGCTGAGCCCGTGACGTCGGAGTGGAAGCTTTTGGCGCAGGTGAGCAGCGCGGCCGGTGGCTCGACCCCCTGTGCTGACGTCAAGGCGAGCGCCTGCCTCACTGGTCGTGTTGCGGGCGTCACGGGTGGGTGGCAAAAAACGAGGACGAGGGGGCCACGAGGCGCCTTCCGCGTCGTCTGCTCGCCACCGCACATCCTTCAACCACGAGCTCCTCTCTGCTGTTTTACTCACCCACCTGCGAAATACACCTGCCAGTGACTCTCTCCTCTGGTTCCCCACTGCATGAGACATTGGATGACCCCCAAGTACAGCCAAGGGCGGTTTAATAGTTACTACCTAATGCCGGCCATCCTTCGCTGTGGCTAATTCTTGGCATGAAATGCAGTGGTGGATAAAACAGTGTGGACATCACGCAGTATACCACATGCTGTTGCAAGACGCCACCACTACGTACGTCTTAACATCGGACGCGACAGCTGTGCGCAATAGGCGTTCGAATTCTTATCTTGCAGTATTTTGTATCTTAAACTCCCTTTCTATATTAATGTCACGTCATCTACAACCTTGGGTCTGAAAGAGTTAAGGATTGATGAAATAAGAAGTGCATCGCTGAAAGTACTTCAAAGCTCTACCAAACAGTGTTTATGAGAAGTGCTTCGATGATAGGGGTAAGCACAAGCGTATTGTAACTTAGACAGTTTACATTGAATGAGAGACAATGAATATTGATGAATAAATAAATATTTTTCTTAAAAATATGAAGTTGTCTTACTTTTTGAAAACTAATTCTTATCTTTTAGTACATTACAGAAATTTCTCCTTTTTTACTGGATTGTTTAACTCCGTGACAGTAGATTATATTTTTTAATAATAAATTCAGCAACCGTCGAATTTTTTAGTTCGTGTTTTCAGTTATCTTCATTTATCCCTCAGTATATAGATGTCGATATCAGCTTTGAAGTTGCATATGGCTTGTGCAAAAATAACAAATTTCATTTTACTTCCTTCAATTTCGTGCGTTTAATTTTACGAAACGCTGCGCTTGAGAGTACTTACAATCTCCTCTACATGTTGGTTTTATATTTGATGTGGTAGCACAAACAATTTGTATTTTGGAATTAATACGTTGTTACTGCACTATCCGCCAGATTGTCGATTGACATCTTTCTCTTTCCAGTGATATCTATGGTCAGAGTTATATTTTACTAGTGTTTCTACTAACGAGCTTAAATTTCACAGAGTGGCTGACACACGAGTTACAGCGCTCTTAGCGGCAACTTCTGTAAACTCGGCCGCCATATTTCTGGTGGTCAGTACACTTGAGGAGTCTGTCTGTTGTATGTTCTTGTTGAGCTTGAAGTGTTGTATTTAGTTTATATTTTATTTAGTGTGTACTGCCTATACATTTTTTCCTGGTGACATATGCCTAAAGTGTGTTCAGCACTTAAATGCACAAATGAAAATGGAAAAAACGACAAGTACTTCGTCCAAGAACACCAAATGTTTTGCCTTGTTTAATCTCAGTCTGTCTATACTGAAACAAAATTCCTAACTGACGCCACTTAGCTGCCCCAAGAGTGAAGCTTCAGATGACCTATTCTGCAATTCCCTTGGATTACACGCCAAAAATAAATAAATAAATATAATAATAATATAATAATAAGAATCAATAAATAAATACTCAGTATTCTACCGAGCGTGGTTTGAGATATTTCTTATTCTCTCGCACCTGTGGTTGACGAAACCACACTTTTGAGTGTCTACACCTTCTTTAAAAGTCTTTTCATTTGTTGTTGATAATACATCATCACTGTTGATATGTAATCAGTGCAAATTGTGGAAGCAGTAATGACAGCCACAATTTTTTCACTTTTAGGTGTCTGTGTTCCTTGGAACAAATATGTACTTATTTCAGAGTGGCAACACCTAAAATTATTAATGATTCGTTATTTCGGTGTGGAATGCTTTTGTGGTAGCTGACCCAGGCGCATTTTTATTGCAATATTCACTTCAGTCTTTGTACTCCAAATTCACGTACCAAACGTTACTTGTTTCAGTATGGCAACAAGGAAACGTATTAACGACATCTTATTTCGACGTGGAATGCTTTTGTGGCAGATGACCTAGCCGAATTTTTAACTTCAGTACTTTGTTGTCTCTCTCGTCTTTGTACGCAAATTTCGTCCACCAAAGTTCACAATTAAACCCTTTAACAGCAACATGCTGAATGCAACATGCTGAATGCAATGTATGACAATTTCTGGATATTATAATTATTTTGAAGATCATAAATTAACATAATACTTTTTATACAGATGATAAACATTACCTATTACTTTTCATAGTAAAGACATAACTATATTTTACATGTTGCAAAAATGTTAGATACAGTGGATGGGTTTGTGTTACTTGATATTTTTCAGTTTACTTTGTGGTTTGATGAGTATTTTACAGAAATTGATTATAAAAAATTATGGTTTGTAGGTGTGTTTCATTGTTCAGATTATCAAATGCCGACTTATTTACAGGAAAAATTTTCAATTTCTTCGAGAAGGTTCATTCTTTTTCCGTTGTTGTCTAGGTGCATTAGTAAGCCATACAAGAGATCATGAATATACAGACTTAACTGCAACTCGTGTTCAGAAATATACATTGGCCAAACCGGTAGAAATTTCAGCATACGCTTCTGGAAACACATGGACACACTTCGACTAAATGAAGTACACATATGGCCAACATACACTTGAACAAGAACACCAAGTGACAGACGTAGTCCATGACCTACAAATATTCCACATAGCAAAAACAGAAAAAATAATGAACCTCCTCGAAGAAATTGAAATTACTATCTCACACACTGAACAACCAAACAGACGTACCAAACGGAATTTTTCTGAATAATTTCCATAACCTAATCATCAAACCACAGACTAAGTGTGAAAAATATAATGTAACAAAGCCCAACCAATGCAACATGTAAAACCTAGTTATTAAAACATAATAATACTTATTCTATGTTGAACAAAATGTTTTGTTTATTTATGACCTTCGAAATAATTTTAAATAAACAGAAACTGTCATACATTGCACTCAGCATATTCACGTCACAGAAACTAACCATAGATGCAATTGTAAACAAAAAGCTATCAATCGACAACATTGCGGATAGTGCAGTCACCGTGTACAGATCACGAGATACGAAGTGTTGTCCCACAACATTAAATAAAAAACCCAAGAACCAACATGCAGCATTTCGTAAAATTATATGCGCGAAATTAAAGGAAGTAAAATAAAATTTAAAAAATCTTTATTTTTCACAGTTCATCTGCAGCTTACAAACTGATGTTGATATCTATATACTGAAGTATAACTGTAATTATGCCAATCGAAGATGGGTGACAACCCGAAACGCATATTGGCGTAAATAATACATATTAAAAAGTTCCTTGTTGCTGAATTTATGAAAATAAAAAAAAGTACGTTGTTTATTTTCTTCTGCGAAAGTCAAACAATTGCTCGGTGAAATGCGTGATCTCTCATACTAGCTAAGCGGCCAGCTCTGTGGTGCGCACTTACTGGGAACACCTGTGACGAAAACGGCTGCACTGTTTAACGTTTCACTACCGACAGTATCCTCGGTAATGACAGCGCACACAAAACAGCGTGAAACATCACTGGCGAATAAGGCGAAGAGAAATAGTGAGCGAAACCAGAACTGAAAACGATCACTGAGCATTAAGAAACATTGTGGCCAGGCAGTATAAAACTATCATGCCAAAAGCGACTGCAAAACTAAAAATTCACTTCAGTAATGCTGTTTGCATAAAAGCAGTAAGGTTGGAGCTTAAAATTCATGGAAGGACTGCAACTAAGGGAATTGAGGTCACGATCATCTACGACAGGGATGGGCAAATAGCGGTCCAGGTTTCCTTCCCCGCACGAATCAAAATTTCGACTAGAATGGACGTCATACGCAAGCGCAGTGCAGATCTTATTTACGGCAGACGGAGTTGTCTTTGGCCCACTGAATTATGAGAGCATTCCAAGCAACCACCACGAACACGGCGGATAATGCGCACAAAATTTTCGTGGTGTCTGATTGGAACGTAGGTCCTGTTGTTGGTGTTGGAAACACAATCGAGCAAGGGCGCTCCATTACAAAGAAGGTTCAGACCCCTTCTTGAGGATGTGGGGGCAGAGTATGAAGAGGAAATTTATCATAGCACGGTGAGGTGGTTAAGCCTACTCAGAGTGTTAATAAGAGTCTGGACATTGCAGAATAAAATTCTTTTGGACACGAAGAAGATATCTCACCAATTTGTTACAATAATAGGAAGTGAGGAGTAGAGACACGAGATGATATTTGCAACTGATAGCCTGATATATTTAAAAACTAAATGTGCTAAATGTGACACTGTAGGGAAAGGGATTCAAATGTTTGTTAAACTTATGGGACTTAACTGCGGGTTCATCAGTCCCTAAACTTACAAACTAGTTATACACTATGTTATGCTGGGTGATCAAAAAGTCAGCATAAATTTGAAAACTTAATAAATCACGGAATAATGTAGACAGAGAGGTAAAATTTGACACACATGCTTGGAATGACATGGGGTTTTATTAGGAAAAAACTGATTTGCAGCCAAATATTAAAAAAATTTCAGATCACTCCAACAAAAAATGAATTCCTTATATACACAAAAAAAAAAAAAAAATAAAAAAAAAAAAAATAAAAAAAAATACAAAAATAAATAAATAAATAAATAAAATTAAAAAAAATGTCCGACATATGGCGCTGGACAGCAAAACGTCAGTGACTGATATGTTACAGAATAGAATCATCCCCAGCCTGGCAGATAAACACCTGCGTACGATTATTATGCAGGATGGCGCTCCACCCCATATTGCTAGATGGGTGAAAGATCTCTTGCGCGTGTCGTTCGGTGATGATCGTGTGCTCAGCCGCCACTTTCGTCATGCTTGGCCTCCCAGGTCCTCAGACCTCAGTCCGTGAGATTATTGGCTTTGGGGTTACCTGAAGTCGCAATTGTATCGTGATCGACCGACATCTCTAGGGATGCTGAAAGATAACGTTCGACGCCAATACCTCACCATAACTCCCGACATACTTTACAGTGCTATTCAAAACATTCCTCGACTACAGCTATTGTTGAGGAATGATGGTGAACATATTGAGCATTTCCTACAAAGAACATCATCTTTGCTTTGTCTTAATTTGTTATGCTAATTATTGCTCTTCTGATCAGATGAAGCGCCATCTGTCTGACATTTTTTGACCTTTTATTTTATTTTATTTTATTTGTTCTAATAAAACCCCATGTCATTCCAAACATGTGTCAATTTTTACCTACCTACATTTTTTCGTGATTTATTAAGTTTTCAAATTTATACTGACTTTTTGATCACCAAGAACTTTCTTGAATAACAATAAAATATTAGAAAACTTAATTTTTAACACCTAATTTGTACTCATTTAACGCGTTGTACATCACGGTAAAACCGTCGGATTTTTATTACTGTTTTATGTGACATTTCATTAGCTCTACGAACACTTCTGCAAAACTTAGCAATATGGCGGAGACAGCTTTCACTTTTTCAGCTTAAGGGCGTCTCTGTATTCTAACCTCCTTGGTATAAAAATGTTAAGAGTATATATTTCGTGAATTATGTCTTTAGTGAACCTTCTTTGCATTTGTTAGAAGTAAACAAAGATGGTGTCTATGGTTTATTATATATAAGTGAGTTTATGACAGAGCAAGGAACTTGTGTGCCCTGGAGGTACGATATTGTAAATAAATATTTTATATCGCACCACTAAGCTGGAATTTTTATTTATTTTTTTATCGCGATATTTTGTTGTTTTTCCCACATTCATATATGTTTACATTAAATTTCAGTGAACAATTGTACTGTTTTGTTTTTTCTCTTTGTAGACAGTACAACAGGTCAAACTGTCATAAAACCCACATCTACACAGTATAATATAAAATTCCACCTTCACGCGCAAGTCGCCCCAGCGGTGTCTAACGGCCAAAAATGCCACACGAAAACAATAACAACAACCTGATGAAGAGGGGGTTCAAACTCTTGAAACGCAATAGTGACTGGTAACAGAAAGACCTTGTCTTTTCATAATCTTCATTGTGTTTGACCATAGGCTGTTTATTAATTTAGCCAAATGCTACAGGTTTTGTTTGTTAGACCATTACTAAGCATCCGCAGAGCATGGTTATGGCAACATATAACAATTTCTTGTATTTTCAACATTCTGTTACCATAACCATTTGTTTATGCTCTGCTGGCGAGTGATAATCGCATAACAACCAAAACCGGTAGCATTTGGTCAAACACGATGAATTTTTAAAATTAGTTTAAGCAGTTTGTAAATCTAGGGTCTGATGGCCATAGTAGTTTTGTCCAATAGACTTACAAACATCTGAAGTAATTTCAGTCTACATAAGGTGCAATAAAAGAGTTTGCTGTATAAACAAGGTGTTGACAGTTTCAATAGTGCAGATTAGTTGCACCTACAATTTCAGGTCGGATTCAACAGAAACTTTGCCACCGAGTTCTTCGAGGCTACAAGAGCTAAGGGCGGAACAGCAACATCTTCCATAAATCTCTCTTCACTGCAGATATGACATGTGAGTTGCACATTCCTCGTATCTTCGTCAGGAGAAGGAGCTGCACGGAGGTTTGGATGACCGCAACATGAGCAGCGGCAGCCTACTTCCACCTGCGTGCAGTGTTTGACGTGCCGGAGTTACGGCCCTGACGTCAATCGACCGATGGTTCATTATCTGCGGTGAGAAGTCCATCCAGCAGCGACCAGAGCTGGCGTCACTCAACGCTGATGGCGCGGGTCAGGAGGAAGGCAGTAATGCGACGGTGACAGGTTTTTAATAAACGAGCGCCCTAAGGAGAAGAGGTGAAATGTTCTTACTTTTCCACGAACAATTGTGAAAAGCTGCAGTTGTGTAAACCACCGGCCGGGCGGGAATCGTCGTGCTGTTCTAGGCGTCATGGCAGGGAATGCGCGGCCGCTCCCGCCAGAGGTTCGCGTCGTGCCTCGGTCGTGTGTGAGTGAGGTGTCCTTAGCGTAAGTTAACTTACGTAGTCTGTAAGTCTAGCGTTTGAACATTTATGCAATGTACCGCTCAATCAACAGATAATACCTGATCAGTGAAAGTGGAATTAACTGCTTTGAATAACTGGACATCATCCGTTGGGATTTTTGTGATCTCTCAAAGGCTTCCGATAATGTGAATCATGCAGTTCTTATAGAAACGCTTAAGCATTGTGGTATTAGTGGGGCAACACACAACTGGTTTAACTCATTCTTAACTGGAAGAGTGCAGAAAGTTGAAATAAGTGGTTAAAGTAAACTGCAAAAATCATCTGATTCTTCAAACTGGGAAGCTACAAAAACGGGGTCCCACAGTGTTCTGTCTTCGGTCCTTTGTTGTTCTCGATATATGTCAATGATTTGCCATGTTATATTCACGATGGTGCGAAGATACTTCTTTTTGCTGATGATACAAGTACAGTAATCACACCTGATAAGTTCGCTTGAATCGTGATAACCTGCCATTGTACAAGCAATATCCTAACCCTTGCGCTTGCGCTTATATAGATGTTGCCCCCCCCCTCTCCGGGCAGTACCGCCCTATTAGTGTTTAGATACCTCTGTATTGCGTACCCGTGCTTATACCACTTTCTTTGACCCTTCAGTTGTCTTAGATATGACATCTTGTGCTAAAAGAAACACTTTTTAACCGTGTTTGACAAACTTTATTGGTACTGCACGAGCTAGGTTTCGGGTTATAAGCTCATTTTCAAATACTTAACTCATAACTGATGTCTAAGATGGTAAACAACCCAAAGGTGAACATGTCAAACTCCGACTATCGATTCTTGACTTAAACATAAAGATTATCTTTGTGACAATTTTGACAATGTTACAATGGATTACAAATACAACAGCACAGCACTTACAACCACAAGGATAAACATACATTGGAAATGAAATTATGCCTAAGAGTAGAATTTGAAGTCATCCAAAAGGGGGGAATAACTGAAGTCTGCTCATTCAATAACAGCTGTTGAGATACGTAATCTGTCTTTTAATTTCTAATATTTTTAACTGAGCCAGCGTTGCACCCTTTTCTTGTGTATGTAGTATTTCTACGTCTATAATGCATTTGTGGCTTGCATTTAAGCAATGTTTCGCAGAAGATGAATCTGGCGTCCTCAATTTCCAGCTTCTGTGGTGTTCTTTGAGTCTAGTGCAGATTGACATCCCAGTCTGCTCAATGTAGCATGACTGACACTCTTTACATATGATCTTATACACCACTTTTCGAGAGGGGTGGATGTTTAACTTTGAAATTAAAGAGACATCTACCTAATGTCCATGAGACATGGCAAAACACAGTAAAGCCCTTTGCCTTTAGGATGTTGCTTATCCTGTTTGAAGTTTTAGCTATAAAAGGTAGACTACACTATTTCCTTTCCAGTCTCTCTATGTTGATCTCTGGGTATAGTAGGGCTCTGGCTTGCTTCCTTCGTTTTTTGTTGAGAATTTTGTCAGCGATGTTAAAAGGAGGTTAAAAACTGTTTCTTTTGATGTAATTCAATGTTTCACCTAGAACCAACAGTTGAATCAAAATGATTACAGCTTATGCGTTCCATTTTGTGTTTCTCCAACGCATTTCAACACTACTTAATCCCACTTTGTGTGACCAGCTGATCATCTCAATAATTCCATAATATAATAATAATAATAATAATAATAATAAATTCGTGTGGCTCAGTGGCCTGGTGCAAGTCTTTCAATTGGACGCCACTTCGGCGACTTGCGTGTCTCTAGCCTATCTCAGTTATCAAACCAGGGAAAAGGAGACATACAGCTTAACGTGGAATCCGAACCATGTATCATTTCTGGCGACTCTTCACATCATTGAGAGGTGAAGGCTGGGTTAAAACGCAGTCCGAAAAAGTGCAAGGTCTTACCGGGTTTCGAACCCACGACCTTTCGGTTTCCAGTCGCGCGCCTTACCTGCGCTTTAACAGTCTGTAAGTCTTCACATATTTCGTCTTACTGTCCAGGCTTCACTAAGATAGCACGCCAAAGGCTTTGCACTGCGAGCATATTGTCTCCAATTTTTTTATGTGAGTATCCTTAAAATTTTTAAAAAGAAAATGTCGTCTTTAAGTAATTTCCTTGAAAATTTAGACAGCTCTAGATTGATTTAATCTTTATTTGGAGCTTTAGTAATATGTTATTGCTTTAAATAATAGTAAACTTTATTATAATCTAATATTGTTTTGAAGGAAATTTGACTACAACGAATGATGTTGAAATGTTTGTAAAGCTTATAGGAGTTAACTGCGGGTCATCAGTCACTAAACTTACAAACTACTTATGAACTAACTTATAGTAAAGACAACACAAACATCAATGCCCGAGGGAGGTCAAAAATGGTCAAATGTTTCTATAGCTTATGGGACTTAACTACGGAGTTATCAGTCCCTAAACTTACGAACTACTTATGAATTAACTAAGACTAAGGACGGCACAAATATCCAAGCCCGAGGGGGGATTCGAACCCCCGACCGTAGTACCCGAGGGAGGATTAGAACCTCCGACGCAGGAGGCCGCGGGATCCGCAGACCGCTCGGCTACTTCCGCGCGGCACAATGAATGAAATATAAATTGAATTTTTTTTCTACTTTGTTTATAATCTGATACTGTCAGCAGTCTATCGGTTCCAGTCAGTAATGAGGATTCTTAAATTTAACCCTTTAATGCATGGCGTTTTATTTGAAGCTATAAAAACTAACACGATTAATTATTTAGTGCGTATACACTGAGAAAAAATATTAAAGAGAAAATTCCTTAAAATTATTATGCACTAAAAGCAACAAAAAGTTCATAGCTGGTCAGCTAAATAGTACTTCCATGATGTACTCGATGTAGTAAATGTCACTATTATGCCTCTCATATTTCCAGAAAGTAACTCATAATGCAACAGCATTATGTGATTTACTACTTTTACATGGAAAAGGAGGTATACTAGCCGCGGTGGAGTAGCCGAGCGGTCTAAAGCACCTCGCTGCGGGGCGCGCGGTTGCTCGCCGTGGAGGTTCGAGTCCTCCCTGGGGCATGGGTGTGTGTGTGTGTTGTCCTTATGTTAGTTTACCTTAGTTTAAGTAGTTTGTAAGCTACGGACTGATGACCACGCAGTTTGGTCCGATAGATTTACAAACATATTTTTGAGGAATACTAATGTAAACAAACACACATGTTAGGAGTAACTCAATGCGGCTAACTGTCGAAATGATTTAGTAGTACTCTGCAATTTATAATTTCTGGGACGTGCTACTAGCACATGTAACACTATACAAGTAACTACAAATAAATTTGTGGTAAAATATTGATCAGTTTGAGAGATAATGGGAAAAATAAGGTTTGTAGTTGGTCAGCTACACTGTGCATTAAAGAGTTAACAGCTTTAAATGAAACTAATCCTACAGTGCTACGAAACCTTGTTCCTCAAGATCGCGTCCAGGTGTATTGCTGTGACAGCTCCCTCCAGCCAGTGCACTCCTGCAGGACGAGCTTTTTGCCTCCACGCCAGGCAATTACGGAGAGTGCAGGACGCCAGCCGCTGACGTCAAAGCATCGATTTGTGAGTCTAACAGCAGCCAAGTGGCGCGCACAGCGCGGGGGACAACGTCCCGTACGCCGGGCCTGCGCTCGGGGATCACGTCGCCTCCGGCTTGGGCATGGCACGTCAGAGTTGACGCATATTCATACCAGCAAATGGGCTACCTATTCAGTAATTTGAACTGCGTCTGCTTGCAAAAGGTTGTTTTCGTTTCGTCCTAAATTCAACTACTTTCTACATACAGCTTTGCCGCCTGAGAGTGGCTGCATGGTCTAAGGCATCATGCTACGGACTGGACGGACGCTTCCTTCGGAGTTTCGAGTCCTCCCTCGGGCATAGTTGTATCCGTTGTCCACAGTGCAAGTTAGTTTAACCCACCATTGACTTTTTTTTTTTTTTTTTTTTTTTTTTTTTTTTTTTTTTTTTTTTTTTTTTTTTTTTACGCAGATATTTTATTTCATTCTGTAAGTTAGGTGGGCCAATTAAGGCCCTAGTCCCCAATAAGGCCACCCCCTCTCCTTTATTTCAGAAAACTTACATTCAAATGCGTCGGATGGTAGCACCTACATGTCCGGAAACGGCGTCCTAGTAACAAATTGAAAGCAAGAAGCGTCATGTTTTCCGTTATTCAGTTGTAGAAGTGTATCTTTGGTTTTGGATTTTTATTAAGCTTCTGATGTAAATTTTTATGGAGCTCTTGAGTAATTAATTTTTGTGACTGGTTTATAAATAAGTGATTCTTTTGAAGCTTTTTGTTTTTGTATATTTCATACCTTTGAGGTAGTTTGAGATTAACTTGTTAGAAATTGCAGAAATATGCACGGGATGGGCAAAAAACTGTGTATAGACTGGCCTTATTAGGGCCAGGGCAACACAACCCATGCCCTCCAGCCAATGGATAGGTCTGTTTTCAAACCCTTTTTGGGATGACGAAGTCTTTAAATACCAGAACGACACATACATGGTGTTTCAGGAGAAACAGTTTAGGAGGTGGTAATTAGTGTAGACGAATATCAAATTAAAAAATGATGCATAACATGACTTCAATATTTATTGAGTACAAAGATGTAGCTGAGTTCAACGTATTTTAATTTCGTGGGTTGGTACATAAGTTGCTATGGGTGTATTTATCGGATGTCAGCAGTAGAATGTTGATGTTCAAGTTGTGAAGTCGTGCTTTAGTTTTATATGCGATTGCAGGCTCTCTCGGCGTATTCCAGCGATGAAATGTTCTCGGGTTATCAGCCGAGTGGTGGCGTCGTCTTGGCGCAATGTTTCAATGAGTTTCGCACTCATCATCCTCGCCTGAGGATGATGAGTACGAAACTCATTGAAACGTTGCGCCAAGACGACGCCAGCACTCGGTTGATAACCGGAGAACATTTCGTCCCCGTGCCTTAGTTTATATTGAAATTTCAAGCAACCTTTTAATAAGATAATTTCTGCATCTATTTAATGAAACACATTTGAAAGGTCAAAATTTGAGGCCCCTGATTCCCATGTTATTTTATCTGAGTCTGCGACAGTCAGTTATCAACTAAGCCGATAGCCAGTTAGTGACAGTACAGATATTTCTAGAAAATTAGGAGGTGTATCCTTTTTTATGAATATTATCATGTTCTGCTGAGCGCCAACGGTAGAGTCAATCAAAACTTTTCTCCTCTCATATAATCTAAACTAGCAGTTCCCGCTTAAGTTACAGTCTGCCCTAGAGGTAAACGGACAAGTTCATTTACCTCAACGCCGACTTCACCAACGTCAATACCACTTCAGTAAATCTGGAAACTCCACTGCTTCTATGTTTTAATCCAAATAATTAATGTATTCACCAACAGCCGTAAGGTTTATGTTGTTTTATTGAACGACCGGTTTCGATATTAAACTAATACCATCTATACAATCGTATATAGATACAACACTGATTTGTAACTATATTTGTACTGAGCCTGAAGATGGTATTAGTTTAATACCGAAAACGGCCGTTCAATAAAACAACAAACCTTATGGCTGTTAGTGAATAAATTATTTGGATTAAAAATAGACCAGTTACAGTTCCAATTCCAATATAACATGGAACTACATCGCCTCTTCTATGTGTTTTCGTTTCTTACTTAGCAGGAAAGCTAATTTCTTAGCAAGCTCTTAACGATCGTCGTCGTTTCTGGTTCGGTTGATAATAGGCAGAGGCGTGTCTTTGTAAAATACGGATTAAAACCGCGGGTCACAAATTGACAATTATTGGTTTACTTCTTCCAAGCTGATTGTGTGAGAGATGTGACGACATCTTGTGCAAAAATCAAATATTTTCAAATCTTTGTAAGGCTATTGTACCGAACTGTAGTGGTTATCAGTCCCTAGACTTAGTACTTATTCTAAGGTCAACACACACACACACACACACACACACACACACACACACACACACACTCACACGCGCGCGCGCGCGCGCGCGCGCCCGAGGGAGGACTCGAACCTCCGACAGAGCAGCCTCGCACTCCGCAGCAAGACGCCTTGATCGCACGCCATTTCCGTTGGTCTGCACAAGTGTGTAGGTTTATGACTGACGTTAAATCTGAATTACGAAAATAGAGGGACGTAAGCAGGTTTGGCTTATTTTGAAATGTAATCTACAGTCTCCTGCGTCACAAATGCAATTAAATTCGAAACGAGGATGCATGGGGCTAATTTATCTATGTGCCGCTTAAAGAGACCCTTACAGCTCTACACATCTTGATGAAGCGATACCTTCAAAACCGAAGAGAAGTGACACAGAAAAACATCACAGCGAGTGCCTAACTTTCAAAAATCGATATGAATCGTTTATTGAAACACTCCATTGTTCTGTAATGGAGAAATCAATGCTCAGTAATGCTAGCGCTTATCGAAGCATTAACAAGATAGGATAGGGATGTAAGGCGTACGAAATAAATATGATAGTGTACAATTATAAAAGTTACATAAAAACGCATAAATCAGACATGTGACCACACATTTTTTAATTTTTTATAGCGTTCTTTATATCACTTTTTTTCCTCGGTGCTGTATATTTTCTTTTGCGTAACAACGTGGTGTCAAGGGCAGCTAAACTACTGAGTCTCCTTACATTACCATCTCGTTCTATTTCGCTTAGAGTTAACGATGCAAAGTAATCTAGAAAATCACCCAACAGATGACTTTTTCCACACTTTGCTCCAGACATTAATGCTAATTGTGTAACTACATACTGCTGCCTTTAGAAGGGATTACTGCTGTGGTATTACGCCGTTACATTACAGACCTGAGCGCTATATTTTTTACGCGGCACAGCAAAAAATGAAAATGTAGGAGCAACGTGAACATTCAAGCCATCGCGGACCAATAAAAGAAATCCGCTGAACTTTAATTACGCGATAAATCAGTCAGGTCGTAGATTCTACCAAATACCTAGGAGCTACAATTACGAACAACTTTGACTGGAGAGAACACATAGAAGATATTGTGCGGAAGGCGAACCAAAGGTTACGTTTCATCGGCAGAACGCTTCGAAGATGCACCAGCTCCACCAAAGAGACTGCCTACATTACACTTGTGCGTCCTCTCCTGGAGTACTGTTGCCCCTTGTGGGACCCTCACCAGGTAGGACTGACGGAAGACATTGAGAAGGTTCAGAGAAGGGCAGCTCGTTTTGTTTTATCACGTTACGGGGGGGGGGGGGGGGGGGACCGTCACACGGAAATGTTGCAAGAATTGGGGCGTGAGCTGTTTGCGAAGTTTCAATCACAGACTTTCAGTTCTGAATGTGAAAATATTTTGCTAGCACCCACCTACTTAGGGAGACATGACCATCCCAATAAAATAAGAGAAATCAAATCGAAAACGGAACGATTTAGGTGTTCTTTCTTCCCGCGCGCTATTAGAGAATGGAACGATAGACAAAAGTTATGAAAGTGGTTAATGAACCCTCTGCCAGGCACTTTAATGTGATTTGCAGAGTATCTATGTAGATGTAAAGAATGGGTCATTTATAGGATGCGATTCCACCCGGTGCCTTTGACCGGTGGCATCAGCGTGTTGTGTAGTAGGAAAAATCCTATTGATAACCTAGACTGTAGTTGTCTATTTTGATTGACAAAAGTACTTTAGTACTTTTTACGGATGTGTGATTATTTTAAAGACTGTGGTTAGGCAGGGAGCTATGACTACAGCATACATTGTTGCGAGTGAACAAGCAACGATGGCACTGCGATGCCCGCGTGTTTGAAATGTGCCGATAGTAGGCCGCGACTGCGATATGCAACGCTTCTTCCAAATTACCAGTAAAATTTTAACGAGTACCGTGAGTTAATTGAAACATTAATCAATTGAAGCAATTATTATTTGCAGTTGGCTAAGACTGAAATACTGATTTTCCGACATGTGTAGGACCTAATTAGTCAAAGCAGGCGGGTGGAATCGCGTCGTAAAATTATGCCGGAGGAATCGGCATACTACGATTTTGTTTTTGATTTTTACAGTACTGGGTGTCTTGACGTTCCCAATTAATCGCTACGGTTAATGTTCAATGTTCAAATGTTTGTATAGTCTGTGGGACTTAACTACGCGGTCATCAGTCCCTAAACTTACAAACTACTTATGAACTACTTACGAACTAGGACGGCACAAATATCCATGCCCGAGGGGGGATTCGAACCCCCGACCGTAGTGGCCGTGCAGACCGTGACTGGAGCGCCTTAGTCCCCTCGGCCACCGCAGCCGGCGGTTAATGTCTACACGTTACTATCATTCATGTAATTCGAGCGAAAAAAGTAGCAAAAAGGTAACGGGAAAAAAAAAAAAAAAAAAAAAAAGACTATAGTTTGCATAAGAAAGGATCTAATTGCCGTGCCACATGAGTACACAACTATTCCTCGCCTCGAACACCGAACTATGGTTGAGACAAATTTCATAAAAATCGATGATAGTGCAAGAAAATCGTACTATATACGTCCTCGTGCGCTGTACCGAGAAACGACGGAACCCCTATAATCTCAAGGAAAACGACACATGGAAGAATGTCACCAATATATATGCGTGTGCGAGCGCGCGTTATTACGTGAAAACAGCCAAGCTAGCTAATTATCTTCATTAAGGTGGCCGGTATCGGCAGGTGCCATGATCGTATGTCTCATTTCATGAACCACATCACAATGGCATTCATGTTGGATATTTTGACGGTTCACTTCGGCACATTGTTATTTTAAAGAATTTGACGTCTTCCCGGCTATAGCGCGTTTTTTTCTTTCTTTTTTTTCAGTTAATGTGACAGAATTACGACGGTGCCCCAAAAAAGACTAAATACGTAAAAAGTATAATAATTGCAATCAAGACGGTCTTTAATTGAGGGGGAAAAAGTTTTGCCTTAATTAAACTCCCTATTACACTCATAGCGGTACTAATATCATTTGCGCAACCGTCACAAATGTGACGTCGTGCCCATACTTCTTGAAAGGCTTTTTTGGTCATACAGTATTGTTTCCTGTTCAACACGGAGCGTTCCCGGAAATGTGTATTACTTCCTTCAACAGATTTCATGGCCATGTACTTCGTTTACCGCAATGATTAGAGTGTCTCACTTCCCTGTCATTCCAAGACATCTGACCTTTTTCTAAGGCTTTACTCCATGTTATTTTCAAGCCATTTATGTGATGATCCGTAAATATTATACACATGTATAATATTTATTTTAGACAAAGTCTTGATAGGGGTATGCATCCGTCATGATCAAATTTTTTTAATGATTCTAAAATTGCTTACGCGTTGCTGGAATAATCTCTTAGTTGTTTAAAGTAGATTATTTTAAACGCACAACAGGTTTCGGACTTAGCCCATCATCTGGTGACAGGAAAATACATATACCACCAATATAAACAAAATTATATACAGTTTCTAATATATATATATATATATATATATATATATATATATATATATATATATATATATATATATATATATATATATATATATATTCTATTAATTTTACATAATTTGGAACTGCTTCCAGATGAATATATACTGAGAAGTTGATGATGGTAGCCCATATACGTCAAAATCCTCATCTAATTCTTAGCATTGAAAACAACTTGCATATTCTTCATTATGAGAACAAAGGCATATGTTTAGACATTTTAGAGGATTTAGAAATGTTTGTGCACAGATACACCTTGGAGGATCAACTGCTTAACGAACATGTTAGCAACACAAAGGAGTGGATTTTTCCTAATTTTTGATGCAACATTTTCCAAAAATTAATTTTTGAGAACATAACTTTATTTGGCAAATGTGGGATTTGTTTTTATTTTTGGATATTTGTTTAAACATTTCGCAGATTGAGACACTTTATTTTGACCTTGTATCTTGAATAAATAAGGCAACTGTACGACCTCTTACGCGATGCTACTCGCACGATAATGTGCCATAGAGCCTTTATTTTCTAAAACTTTTTATATATACATTATCTTCATTTTATACATAAACATTATCTTGACGACATTTGACGTTTATTCTCATGTAGCTCTACATAACAACGGTATATTTAAATGACAAATTTAAATTCCTCAGTCTTCAGTATGTATTATATCGGTATGTAATTCTAAATTATGTAAAATTAATTACTATATATAAAAATTCCACCCTCCTGACCCACAGACATTGCCGAGGCGGGGTGGCTTGCGTGCCTCAACGATACAGATAGCCGTACCGTAGGTGCAATCACAGCGGAGGGGTATCTGTGGAGAGGCCAGACAAACGTGTGGTTCCTGAAGAGGGGCAGCAGCCTTTTCAGTAGTTACAGGGGCAACAGTCTGGATGATTGACTGAGCTGGCCTTGTAATATCAGTTAATGTGGCTTTGCCACACAGCTACTGCGAACGGCTGAAAGAAAGGGGAAACTACAGCCGCTGCTTTTCCCGAGGACATGCAGCTCTGCTGTATGAAAATATGATGATGGCATCCTTCCGAGTAAAATATTCCGGAGGTAAAATATCCCCTTATTCGGATCTCATCAGGATAGACAACACTGGCATTCTACGGATCGGAGCGCGGAATGTTAGATTCCTTAATCGGGTAGGGAAGTTAGAAAATTTAAAAAGGGAAATGGATAGGCTGAAGTCAGATATAGTGTTGATTAGTTAATTTTGGTGGAAAGAGAAACAGGATTTCTGGTCAGGCGAGTACAGGATTATAAATACAATATCAGTTGGGGGTATTATGGGAGTAGGTCTGATAATGAACAAAAAAATAGGAATGCTGGTAAACTACTATGACCAGCGCAGCGATCGCATTATCATAGACGAGACAAATACAAAGCCAACACCGAAAATAGAAGTACAAGTTCATAGGCACACTAGTTCTGCCGATGATGATGAGATCGAAGAAATGTATGAGGAGGTAAAGAAAATTATTCAGACAATTAAGGGAAATTGTAATGGGAGACTGGAATTCGGCAGTAGGAAGAGGAAGGGAAGGAAAAACAGTAGGTAAATATGGTCTGGGCAAAAGGAATGAAAGAGGAGATCGCCTGTTACAATTTTGCTCTGAACATAATTTAATCATAACAAACACCTGGTTTAAGAGTCACTGTTGTATACGTGGAAGAAACCACGAGACACCGGAAGGTATCAGATAGATTTTATCATGGTAAGGCAAAGATTTCTGAACCAGGTTTTAAACTGTAAGACATACCCAGGGGCAGATATAGAATCTAACCATAACTTATTGGTCATGAACTGTTGCTGAAACTGAAAAAAACTGCAAAAAAGAAGGAAAATATGGAGATGGGATCTGGGTGAATTGAAGGAACCTGAAGTTCTTGAGAATATCAGTGGGAGCTTTAGGCAATAATTGACAGAAAAAGAGTTAAATAATACATTAAAAAAGAATGGGTAGCATTGAGAGATGAAATATGAAGGACAGAATAGGTAGAAAGGCAAGACCTACAAAAAATCCTTGGATATCGCAGGAACTACTAAATTTAACCGATGAAAGGAGGAAATATAAAAATGCAGTAAATGAAACAGGCAAAATGGAGTACAGATGACTAAGAAATTAGATTGTCAGGAAGTGCAAAACAGCTAAGCAGGAGTGGCTAAAAGGCAAATGCAAGTATGTAGAAGAATGTATAAATAGGGGAAGAATAGACACCGTGAACAGAAAAATAAAAGAAACATTTGGAGACAAGAAAAGCAGCTGCATGAACATAAAGAACTCAGATGGAAAACCAGTTCTCAGCAAAGAAGGGAAAGCTGAAAGTTGTAAAGAGTATATAGAGGGGCTCTACAAAGGAAATGAACTTAGAGACGATATTGTATGAATGGAAGAGGATCTAGATGAAGATGAAATAGGACATTACTGAGAAAGGAATCTGACAGAGCACTAAGGGTCTAAGTCGAAACAAGGCACCTGGAGTGGTCGACATACCAAAAATGTTCAAATGTTTGTAAAGCCTATGGGACTTAACTACGGGGCCATCAGTCCCTAAGCTTACAAACTACTTATGAACTAGCTAACACTAAGGACGGCACAAATATCCATGTCCGAGGGGGGATTCGAACCCGTAGTGGTCGTGCAGACCGTGACTGGAGCGCCTCAGTCTCCTCGGCCATCGCGGCCGGCAGGTCGACATTCCCTTGGAACTACTGAAGTCTCTGGGAGAGCCAGCCATGACAAAACTATTTCATCTGGTGCGAAAGATGTATGAGACAGGGTAAATACCCTCAGATTTTAAGAAAAATGTAATAATTCCTATTCCAAAGAAAGCAGGTTCAAGAAGTGTGAAAATTAAAGAACCGTCAGTATAATAACCCACGTTTGCAAAAATTTAACACGAATTATTTACATAAGGATGGAAAAGCTGCTAGAAGCCGAACTTGCGGAAGACCAGTTTGGATTCAGGGGAAATGTAGGAACACGGGAGGCAATAGTCACCTTACGGCTTCCCTTAGAAGCCCCTTAGCCATGGCTAATGGCTAATGGCTATGGACTGGGCGAAATAAATAAAACAATGTCCAGGAGGAATGAAAACAATAGAGGGGAACAGCAGGAAGCACAAAGCATCGCCCTATTACCTTACGTGCAGGGCGTCACTGAACGTGTGGGCAAGGTTCTTCGTCGGGCAGGCATCAAGCCAGTCTTCCGCAGCACCAATAAATCTAAGGATTTCCTAGGTTCAACTAAGGACTTGGTTGACAAACTGAGTAATGCCGGCGTTTATGAAATCAGCTGCGAGTGTGGGCTTGTCTACATAGGAGAGACCGGACGAGCAATCTGCACGAGGCTTTCGGAACATGAAAGGTACATACGGCTTGGACAGCACACAAAGTCAGCGGTTTCTGAGCGGAAAACAGTTATCCTTCTGTGAGGCCCGCGTGCTGGCAAAACAACCATTCTCAACGAGGAGGAAGATTAGAGAGGCTATAGAAATAGCGAAGCGTCCCGCCAATATGAACAGGGAGGATGGCTACAGGCTGCCGGCGTCTTGGCTGCTAGCAGTTGCAACGCTACGTGACGGCACCGCGCGCGGAATGACTCGCGCAGGCGCCCCGGAGACCACAGCGGCCGCGAACACGCAGAGCACCGGCCCGCCGCCGTCTGCGCCAGGCGACGTCCACAGCGGCACGCCGCAACCGCTGTCCGTTCTCCCAGGTCCATTCCACCAATAGAAAGCTCTAATGCAAAAGCCAATAGGAAAGTCCTTTTTGACCAATAAGGGAGAAGGACACAACATCCAATCATATGAAAAAACCAGCCATTGAAACACCAATCAGCAACGCCCCTTTCCACCAATGGCGTGCAATAATATAACCACCAATAAAGGATAACCTACGCCCCCTTCCTCTCCATCCGCTGATATATAAACACCAAGCGATCGTACAGTCAGCAGTCAGACACAGACCCTGATGAAGGCCGCCTGCAATAGTGACCGAAACGTCGGCAAAGTTTACAAAATGACGACGCGGTACCATACCCAGAAGAATTTTATTGATAATTTTAGAATCATTTTCAAATTTTGCTTCAATACTACTGGACCGAATTCAACTAAACGGTCCACGCATTGCTTACCATCAGGCAACAATAGTGTACCCTTGTTGACTTCACACCACAAAGCTTCTCGCCTGCGCCCATCAACATCGATATCAGACTGTTGATGACTGGATATGTTTTGGCTGGTCTGACGAGTCTCATTTTCAGTTGGTTCGAATGGACGTGTATGGGTAAGCAGACAACCTCATGAGACCATGTGAATCCATGAACCCTGCATATCAGCAGGGAAATATTGAATATGGTTGAGGCTCTGTTGTGATATGGGTCGCGTGCAATTGGAGTGAAACGTGATCCCTGATAAATCTAGATTGACAGGTACGCGTCTTGGCTGATCTCCTGCTACCTGGGCAATTCGAGCGGGACAATGCGACACCCCACACGTCCAGAATCGCTAAAGAGTGGCTCCAGGAACAGTCTTCCGAGTTTAAACACCTCCGCTGGCCAACAACACAGACATGAACATTATGGGGCATAACTGGGATGCCTTGCAACGTGCTGTTCATATCTCCACCCCCTCAGATCTCCGACAACACTGCGGCCCAGGTGAAGATCCTGCAAGAACGGTACCAACGACGACTGAAGAGAATCGTTCAACTTAACAGAAGTGCAGCTACCCCTTCTGCAAATTGCTGCGGGTTTCAATGCTGTGTCATCAACAAGTGTCAGCGTGGGAGCCGTTCAAAGAAATATCATCGATATGGGCTTACGGAGCCGAAGGCATGCTCGTGTACCATTGCACGACACAAAGCTTCACATCTCGCCTGGGCTCGACAACAGAGAAATGGACAGTTGGTGACATGTCTGGTCTAACGAGTCTCGTTTCCAATTGTATCCAGTAGAGCGACGTGTACGAGTATGTAGATCATGAATCCACTGGTCCTATATCAGCATCAGACTATTTAAGTAGATGAATGTTAATTAATGGTGTACAGCGCGTGCAGTTCGAGTGATATGGGACCTCTGGTAATATAGATACGACTATGACAGGTTTATTTTATTTATTCGTGTCAGAAGCATCTTGTACAGACATAACATGAAACACAAAAAAACAAAAATGAAAATCAATGAATATAAATACAAATTAGCCATTAATAGTACACATATTTACAAGTAATAGTGATAACAGTTCAAAAGGTTTAAACATTAAGCTATGCAGGCCCAAAATCTGGCTACATCACATGCATCACGGGTAGCACCAGTCAGGTCCTGCATGGTGCAGCAGGCTGGACAAAGCTCACACTGTAGCAGATGCTCGGTGGTTTGTTCTTTTCCACACTCGCACATGACAGATGCATCAGAGAGGCCCCACCTTCTCATGTTGACTTTGGATCTTGTTACGTTTGTCCGCAGTCTATTGAGGGACTTCCACGTCATCCAGTCCTCCTCGAAGCCAGCTGGGAGTGCTTCGATCTTTGCTCTCCACATCTCCAGCCTGGTCAGTTGTGGTGATTTGTCGAGCTCCGTCGTTGCATGCAGAAAGCTTTTCCTTGATTTGAGTCTGCTATGGACTGGCTGATAATCAAAAAGGAGATGGGTTCATAATTTCGATGCCTTTGCTCGTTCCATTCTGGCTGTGAATTTCCTTCTAATCCCAGGTGGCGCTATACCAGCCAGGCAGTATAGTTTTTCAACTGGCGTTGGCCTTAGACATCCCGTATCAATGCGGCAGGTTTCGTTTAGAGCCACATCCACTTGTTTAGCGTGGCATGAGTTGTACCATACTGGACACGCGTATTCTGCAGCTGAGCAACACAGGGACAGGGCTGTGGTTCTTAATGTATTGGATTGTGCACCCCAGTTTGAGCCTGCGAGCTTGCGGACAATATTATTTCTAGCAGCTATTTTGCATTTGGTGTTCATGCAATGCTCTTTGTAGGTAAGCGTTCGGTCAAGAGTCACACCTAGATATTTAAGGGTGGCGTTGTGTTTTAGTGAAATACTATGACAGGTGACACGCATTCTGGCTAGTCACCTGCATCCATTCATGTCCATTGTGCATCCCACGGGCTTGGGCAATTCCAGCAGGACAATGCGATATCCCACACGCCCAGAATTGCTGCAGAGTTGCTTCAGGAACACTCTTCTGAGTTTAAACACCTCTGTGGTAACAAAACTCGCCGTACATGTATATTGTAAGTATATCTGGGTTGCCTTGCAACGTGCTGTTCAGAAGAGATCTTCTCCCCGTCGTTCTCTTATGGACAGCCCAGCAAGACGCATGGTGTCAGTACCCTCCAGCACTACTTAGGACGTCAGTCGAGTCCATGGTACGCGTGCTGCGGCGGGGAGGAGGGGGGGGGAGGCTCTGCACGATATTGGGCTGGCGTGCCTGTTCCTTTGGCTCTTCATTGTATGTACTGTACCTGTTGGTTCTAACACGGTTTGAGACCTATCCCTTTGCAACTGCCGCCTGCTTGCTGCACACAGGACTCACCACGTCGCGACTCACCATGCCGCGTTTAATGTATTTATCCGTTGGGTGGCTTGCCTGAATCTGAATTACTTGTTGCTAATTTCAAATCAGTTCAATATTCTTAGCTCGAGCCCCCAGCACACAATTTAAACAATACTTTTCAGTAAGCACAACATCAAGAGGGGGCAAAATTAAACATTCGGAATTTTCAAGTCTGTTTGGTTACGTTTTATGTCCAGGGGCCAACTGTTCACTCCTCGCTTCAACGCCCAAAATTTATAATAAACGCACATAAAAGTTAATTTTAAGAAATGTTCACATGTAAAGGAAAATGTTACGGTGTGTAAATAATTGAGTTACATGTGTTTAAGTTCGTAAATACAATTATTTACTATTTCAGATAGTCACACACGCGAGTCCGTAAAGGAAACAATATGAATTGTCCATTTCTGTGGAAGTGATAAATGAAGACCCCTTTTTAGTTCACTTGGCTGAACACGCTAAAGTTTATGTGTTCAAAATTGAAATGCCAAGTTTCACACCAAAAGTTCTATATATTCACGGAAAACTAACGAAGTTCGCTCCTGCGTACCCAAATCACAAAAAATAACAAGTAATTTGTGGTTCCTAGCTCACATGAAAATCTATGCGTCGTTTCTCGAACACCAAAAATTTCAAAGTATCGGCTTACGTCCGCTCTGACACCGAAAAATCTCCGAAAGTTGGGTCACCGAAAAGTCCCAACCAGTGGATTCAGGATGCGAAAATTTTACAAGTTCCCAACATGAGAACTTGACGTTCTCCCACGGAAAATTGCGAAGCCGAGGACCGCAGATCCGGCTCGAACAAAGCCTGATAGGATACTGCCGAAATAAAGGTGACGGCCCACTATTTATAACCTTCTCCCAGACAATTTTGTTAAATTGTTAAATGGGACTTGTTTTATGCAAGTAATATCTACATCTACATCCATACTTCGCAAGCCACCAGACGGTGTGTGGCGGAGGGTACCTTGAGTACCACTATCGGTTCTCCCTCCTATTCGTCACGTATTGTTCGCTGAAAGAAAA
This sequence comes from Locusta migratoria, assembly GCA_026315105.1. Lineage (NCBI taxonomy): Eukaryota > Metazoa > Arthropoda > Insecta > Orthoptera > Acrididae > Locusta > Locusta migratoria. Next base: position 546,062,501 of record CM048746.1, read on the forward strand.
ATTGTCGGTATGTCTCTGTGCAGGCTCTAATATCTCTGATTTTATGTTCATGATCTCTTCGCAAGATATACGTAGGAGGGAGCAATGGACTGTTAGACTCCTCGGTAATATGTTATCGAAACTTCGACAGAAGCCCGTATCGAGCGACAGAGCGTCTCTCCTGCAGAGTCCTCCACTGGAGTTTATCGATCATCTCCGTAACACTTTCACGACTGCTAAATGATCAATACGTCAATTTCACAGTAAAATTCACCAGATTTTCGGTGATAATTGTTTGTATCCAGCGTTTTGCTGCGCGGGAGAAGCCGAGCGGTCTGGAGCGCCACGTTACGGATCGCCGGCCTCCCGCGTCGGAGGTTCGAATCCTCCCTCGAACATGGATGTTTATGTCGTCTTTAGTATTAGTTCATAAGTAATTTGTTGGGAACTGATGACCTCGCAGTTAAGTCCCATAACCTTTACAAACATTTGAACATATCCATTGTTTTTTAATTGCCGGCTAGTAACTGCCATTTGCACTTTTTAAAATAAAATAGTTAATTTATTTGCTATACATGTATTCCTACCCCTTATTTAATGTGTGCACTGCCATTCTTTTTATTATTTACATAAGAATCGTGTCTCAAATATTAAAAGTTTGTAATGGAAACCATTTGTTATTAAATACCCAAACGGTAATAGTTACGAAACTTCTGCTATCATAGTCTGATAGAGCTCTCAGAGATGTATCTCTCAACACCACATACATTACATTGGTTCATTTGTTGATTAGTTATAAGTTTCTGAAATTTCGATCGATATGAAATTGTTTATCGGTAAATAGTTCAACAATTATGGAAGAGAAATAACACAAAAATAAACCACGTACGTCTTAAAATTCCCTTTAAAATGACGCTACCAGCTTCGCTGTACATCGCTTGATTTGCGAGTATTACAGCACTTGCCGCCGTATAAGACGCACTTTTTACATACATAAATTGGTTCAAAAACTGAACGCGTCTTATACGTAGTTTCCAGTTACAGTAGGTTCGATTTCTTTTCAAGGGATTAAAAAAATGGTGTAAAATGCAGGAAATAATGTTTTAAGCAGGAAAATTTACTTTACGGTTCTTTTACATTATCGCAGTTTTTATTTGATATATGTACATCGTATGCACCAAAATAACCGTCAGGAGCTTTATAATCTAGTAAAGGTTTTCTGAATTTTGTACTATTTTTAGTGCCAAGCGTAACTGAAACAGGTAACTTCGAAGGAAGTAGAAACTTTCGACGCAATTTCATTCATCATAATCGATTTTTTCGGCAATCATGTAACAGTTGTTCATTGTTCATTGTTCATTGTGCTAATAATGAAACACTTCTCACGTATGTCTCGCCTGACGATATGTGAAAATTTATTTTATTCTCAAGTGCAAATATGTACACAAGTATTCGTGATATTTGCTTCTGCGTCTCACAGTTGTATTTTTGAGGTTATACTATGCTGTGCCCCACGCAGTGCGCCGACCAACACACATACACAAACCATCCATCATTCTCACACTTTATGGAACATCACAAAAATACTTTCATAAATATTTGCGCTTCTTGCGTTCTCAAAACGTGTCATTTTAAACAAGAAATCCCCGTACTGGTCGCGCGAAGTTCGAGAACTTATATTCGGCGCGGTGTGTGTTCGGAGTAATCGTAGCCGCGGTGGAGTAGCAGAGCGGTCTAAAGCGTCTCGCTGCGGAGCGCGCGGTTGCTCGCCGTGGAGGTTCGAGTCCTCCCTGGGGCATGGGTGTGTGTGATGTCCTTAGGTTAGAGTACCTAGGTTTAAGCAGTTAGTAAGCTACGGACTGATGACCACGCAGTTTGGTCCGATAGATCTACAAACATTTGTAGCAATCGTAAGCAGAGCCACCCAGGTGTCAATGTCGTGAGCCTCTACGACGCTTTCGTCAACCATCGCGTCATAGTCGGCGCGCATTGTAAACAAAGATAGGCGAAATATCCGTTTGAATAAGCGGAACCTGTCAAGAAACTCGACTGCGTAACGTCTGTGAACACTACTTGAAAACAGTGCCTTAGATACTTTATGTATTGTAATTATATTGCAGTAGATGTATTAGGTGTGATTTATTATTTTTATTAAAAAAAATATATATATAATAAAAAAATCTTAAAAGTGGGGTGATTCTTATACGCCGGTGCGTCTTATATGCCGGCAAATACGGAAATTTTCTTTCAAATATTGCTTCTATTAAAGGCGGCAGGCTAGCAGCCATAGCCGTTCCATGACCACTGGTTATGTTGGGTTTTGCCACTCATGATTTCCGCCTTTAGGGACCATGCCACTACAACAACGACGGCGACAAACCAAACAGACGATCGCGCCTATTGCGAATGCGCGCGCGTATATTTAAAACGAAAGTAAGTATAGGGGCCGTACCCAGTGGCGTAGCGTTGGGGTGGGGGGGGGGGGGGGAGGTGTCGATATCAAGTATACTCTCTAAAAAGGGGAGTACAAGGACACAGATTTGTCAGGAAAATACAACCTGTGTTTATGATATTGCAGCCGGCGGCGGTGGCCGAGGTGACTGAGGCGCTCCAGTCACGGTCTGCACGGCCACTACGGTCGGGGGTTCGAATCCCCCTCGGGCATGGATATTTCTGCCGTCCTTAGTCTAGCTAGTTCATAAGTAGTTTGTAAGCTTAGGGACTGATGAGCCCGTAGTTAAGTCCCATAAGTTCTACAAACATTTGAACATTTTTATGATATTCCATTCAAACATTGTTAAGTTCCCCTAACATTTTAATTGTGCTATGAAAAATACTTACCACTTCTAAATTAGTCAATCCAGCTGAAATCAGTTCACTTTAATATTCATTCCTAGGCCAAAATAATCTGTAAAAAGGAATGTATTTTCATGCAGTCTTCACCGAGGACATCAGTTATTTGCTCAGTTCGGTTAAAAAAACAAGAGGTTTCCCGAATTTTATTTACCAAAATACAGATTGGAAAATGGTCAAGACACATTTGATGTCAATTTTAAATGTAATGTATTTTGATCATACAATATAAGCTTTCACGGACGGCGTCAACTTCATTCAAAACATCCGGGCTCATAAGCCGTGGTCGATTTATAAATCTTTCCCCTAAGGTTTCATGTTCGGCTGCGAAAGACATCTTCAGAGGTAGAGTGGCGAACTGGCAGTTGGCAGTTCGCCACTCTACCTCTGAAGATGTCTTCAGCAGCCGAAGATAAAACGTTAGGGGAAAGTTTTATAAATCGATCACGGCTTATGAGCCCGGATGTTTTGAATGAAGTAATGTATTTTGTAAGGTAGCTTAGTTTCTGAATAAAGGCATTCCAAAACAAATTTATTTCCATATTTTGTACGTATTAGTCAATATACGCAAATTAGTAACAGTTCATGCCATAATTTGGTGACACAGAGATGTTCGGAATAATAGTTACAATTGCTTTCTAAATCGCGCATGTGTCATGTGGACAAAGCGTGACCGATTACAGGCGTGAGGCAATACGGATGACGTGTCTGGGCGGCCTTAACATAGTTTATCTATAAAGCAAATGGAGATTACAAATAATCAGTGCTATTACATACTTACAGACCAAGTATTCTCTAATTTTACATCAATAGCGCAACTTGATTTGATATCGTTGCTTTCTATTTGACAGATACCTAGGATATTAGAGACGAACGAATCCAGAAGGTAGTGACTGTCGTGTATATGGTCATTGTGGTACACACACATTTCGGTCGCTCCTGGAAACGTGCTGGTATTGTTGTTATGGTCTTCAGTCCGGAGACTGGTTTGATGCAGCTCTCCACCCTACGCTATCCTGACCAAGCCTTTTCATCTCCTCATAAGAACGGCACCCCACATCCACTTGAATCTGCTTACGTGTCTCTTGGTCTCCCTCTGCGATTTTTACCCTACATACTTCCCTCCAATGCTAAATTTACAATTCCTCGATGTCTAAGAATGTGTCCTACCAAGCGATCCCTTCTTTTAGTCAGGGTATGCCAAAAATTCCTTTTCTCGCCAATTCTGTTCAGTACCTCTTAATTAGTTATGCGATCTACCCACCTAATCTTCAGCATTCTTCTGTAACTCCACATTTCAAAAGCCTCTATTCTCTTCCTATCCACACTGCTTATCACTCCCGTACAAGGCAACACTCCCGAAAGTTAAAAAGCGACCGATCACGAAAAGCGGGTAATACCGGTTCGAGTCGCAGGTAGGCACAAATTTTCGTATGTCACTACTGGGAAGTACATCTATATCTAATACAGGAGCTGGAAATTCGATATTGCGAGTAAACTTTCGATTTAAATTACGAGTCGCGTCCAGAAAGTAAGTTCCGTTTGGTAAGAAAATGAAATTGTACACAGATACAGAAGAAATTTTTATTGTACAAAATTCGACAACTCTTAAACTACTTTTCCACATAACTGCCGAAATTTTGCAGGCATTTGTCATAGCATGGCACCTGGTTTTGTATACCTTCTCCATAGAAATCTGCCGCCTGTGTCTTCAACCAGTTGGAAACAGTTTCTTTCAGCTCGTCGTCATTGGTGAAGTGATGACTGCCAAGGAAAGACTTGAGATGTAAGAAGAGATGAAAGTCGCTAGGAGCGAGGTCAGGGCTGTACGGAGGATGGTCAAACACGTCCCAGCCAAATCCGCGCACATCACTACACCCGCCATTGAACTGTCGGACTCATCTTCTCACCATCGAATCACTCATCGCATTTCGTCCGTAAACATCGCAAATTTGCCGATAAATTTCACTTGGTTCTTCGCATTCAGAAACCGAATCACCGACCTGATTTCACAAACGGCGCTATTTTCAATCAACGCCGACATTTCAAACATGCACAACAAAGCGTACGTAACTGACAGTGATCTCCATATGGCGCACGTTCTTCTCCTTGATACACATCGTCCACAGCGCATGTGCGGAACTGCAATCGCAGCGCTGCAGCGGAGATAAATTGAAACAGGACTTACTTTTTGGACGCGCCTCGTATTTCAACCACAGTAATCCGTCAACGTCGACGTCGAGGATTAGGACGTAGTGAAGTTGTGAAGCAGCTCCTCATGTTTTTCGCCACATCCGCGAGATCGTCCGTTGTCGTCGTCACTGCGCTCGAGGTGAAGTGAGACGCACTCTACTTCGTTACGTAAACTAATCTTCGCTACATCACTATCGCCAAAGGAACTGTTAATTCAGTTTTCATTGGTGGCTCTAAAAATACTTAGAAGTTCGCCCTAGTTCTGTACAGAAAGATATTGGATACTAGCTGAAAACCCGACGTTGCCCGGGTATTTATTTATTTATTCTTATATTTTCTTATTCGTATGCTTATCCTTACAGAGAAAGATCTGAAGACATTGTAGCACGCATAGACCAAAGATATGGTCTGTGGCATCACGTTTCGCTATATGTAACCTCCTTGCTATAGAGTCGCAAAAGTCATCGCTGGCCGTAAGTTCGAATGTTTTTTATAATTTGACGACTTTCAACCACCATATCTTCCACCCCCTTATAGCTATCGGCATGAAACTACTATGGTGTACAACTGGAGACTTCGGACAACAATTCCACACAGACCATTCGTTTTCGTTTTGTAGTTTTCGCTGCAGGGCGAAATATTAACACACACACACACACACACACACACACACACACACACAAACACACACACACACACACACACACACACACACAAACACAAACACACACACACACACAAACACACACACAAACACAAACACACACACAAACACAATCACGTAAAATTTTATATACACCGATAACTTTCCATCCACATATACTCCACCCTTTTATCATTATCAACCCTCATGCAAAAATGCAACCAATAAAACCATTTTCAAAGAGTATATATAATTTTCAAAGAGTAATCATTGTTCCGCATTTCGCGTTATATTCTTCATATTACTAAATATCTATCAGATTGCTATAAAACCGTGCCTAAACCCTTCCTCAGGTATAAATTAGTAACTGTACAAAAATTTAAGTCTCTGCGTCTTGTCTTTCGGACTTGATAAGCGTACACCGAACAGACATTCACATTTATAGATATAGATTTCGTCACAACTAATCGCCTCTTTGCCCCAGCTATAAACAAATCTCTTTCTGTTTATGAAAAGCTAACAAAACCATTGGCTCTACAAAGTAAGTAATCTTCAAATAGCATTTGTTGAGCATCAAGTAAAAAATAGAAGCACCAAAAATTATTTAGGGAAAATAAATTGCAGCGTCCCTATTTTATTTTGATAAACCCTGAAACATTATTGGTATTCATGGCCAAAGTTTCAATTTTTGTTGTTGTTGTTGTTGTTGTTCACTTCCAAAAATATGGTTGGGGGGCGGCAAAATGGGGGTTGGCACCGGACGGCCGAAATCCACGCTACGCCACTGGCCGTACCGTCATGACGTGGCCTAGAGCACTGTATACTACAAGCAGAACAATGCTACATTTTGAATCCCACGTTCAAGGCGGGCATTTAAAGGCTACGTAACACTTACTGTTTTTAATATGCTCTTAAGGCCATTAAATGTAATTTCCCAACGCAGAAAATATTACAGCATAGTAAATTTATTGGTTTACATTTGACTGTAAGAGGAAAGTAACTTAATGTTAGTAATTAGATGGATATTTAGACATACAATACATTTACTTACAATTCGTATCAACGGATTTATTTGCTTTCTAAATATTTACCAAATACCATTAAAATACGTTACAATTATCGTATTTTCTGGTTTACGGTAACTAAGTGTTGCATTCGAAAACAGTTACGGAATAATGTTAAATTGTGATAGCTACTGTACTTTCCGTATTCCCCCTGTAATGTATCACATATTTTACACACGCCATATTGCAGAGAAGATTGTACGGCAAAAATGTGTTTAATAACTTTGAACTTCTAGTTTCGTTAGATAACGACTGAATAAAGTCTCTCTGGTAGGCTATAATGTGTAATAAAGTGAATGTTGCATGCTAAGTTTTGAATTTAATGTCTTTCTTGTACGACTGTTCCCATACTTTGCGAAGTTCAAATTATTATTATTATTATTATTATTCCAGAATGAATCTTTCAGTCTGCAGCGGAGTGTGCGCTGATATGAAACTACCTGACAGATTAAAATTGTGTGCCGGAACCGGGACTCGAACCTGGGACCTATGCCTTTCGCGGACAAGCGCACTACCGACTGTGCTATCCCGACACGCAGGAGAGCTTCTGTGAAGTTTGGAAAGTAGGAGGCGAGGTACTGGCGGAACTGAAGTTGCGAGGCGGCATCGTGAGTCGTGTCGGGATAGCACAGTCGGTAGTGCGCTTGCCCACGAAAGGCAAAGGTCCCAGGTTCGAGTCCCGGTTCCGGCACACAATTTTAATCTGCCAGGAAGTTTCATTATTATGATTATTTCAGACATGCTGTTCACAGCTTGTCTTAGGCTTACATATTCACAATTAAATTAAACACTGAACTAATCCGAAATAATATAATTTAAAAACTAATAGATGGGTAAGGCCAGCTGCACTCATGCATCTGTTACAGTACAATTAACAGCACTTAAAATAATTGCTTAGTTTTTCTAAATAAAAAATCAAGAAATGTAGTGTTACGTTAACAATCGGTAGCAAAACTAAAACTATTGCTTACATGTATAGGCCTATATTTCATTACTACTTCTCTGTGAGCATACCAATTTCTAATACAAATAAAAGAAAGTTATATCAGTTGCTTGATTATGGCGTCCATACTTGACATCTGGAATTTGCTAGCCACCTATTGCGCCGACCTATGTTTGAAGGACACCGATAAAACTTATAGCGATCAAGTCTGCTATTATTTGAGCAGTATGAAGCTGCACAACGAACCATTTCACACTGCGAAAAAATAAAATCAAAATATTGGCTGATTCACTGCGCTATTCCACACAAATCATACAACAGTGTCGGCGGATTTGGATTCAAAACGGCGGATTGTTGAGCTCGGTATATGTAGCGCTTTAACGTGGCCCCTGGCGCAGTCCTCGCGCTCTTCGGCAGCAGACAGCAGTTATCCTCCCGGCCGGCCGGTGGCTGCGCCGCTCGGCCGCCTTAGTGGGCCTTCGGTTGCTCAGGCCTGCGTTACGCGCACCGAGTGAAAGGCACTCGCCGTGACGTCACCAGGTGTAACGCCTCGCGGCGCTCTTCTCGTTACGCAACCCGGGGGTCTGGGTTGACGTTCCGGCCCAGATCTCCGCGGAGAGGCTGCCGCGCTGCCAGCTAAAGTGAAACGCCGGCGCACCAGCCAGCATGCTACCTGCTACCCACATCTCTCTGTTAACGGGACGCAGCTTTATTTGCGCCACTCTACGGTAGATCGACATTATCACAGAACTACTGAAGTCTCTGGGAGAGCCAGTCATGACTGTTTCACGTGATGCGAAAGATATATGAGACAGGGGAAATACCTTCAGACTTTAAGAAAAATGTAATAATCCACATTCCAAAGAAAGCAGGCGCAGACAGATGTGAAAATTACAGAACCATCAGTTTAGTAAGTCATGCGTGCAACATTTTAACACGAATTATTTACAGAAGGATGGAGAAGCTAGTAGAAGCCCACCTCGGGGTAGATCAGTTCGGGTTCAAGAGAAATGAAGGAACCACGGCTTATCTTAGAAGACAGATTAAGCAAAGAGAAATCTACATTTCTAGCTTTTGTAGATTTGGAGAAGGCGTTTGACAATGTTGGTTGGAATACACTCTTTCATATCTTGAAAGGAGTAAAATATAAGGAACGGAAGGTTATTTACAACTTGTACAAAAAAAAAACCAGACAAGCGTCTCGCTGCGGAGCGCGCGGTTGCTCGCCGTGGAGATAGAGTCCTCCCTGGGGCATGGGTGTATGTGTTGTCCTTAGGTTAGTTTGCCTAGGTTTAAGTAGTTTGTAAGCTATGGACTGATGACCACGCAGTTTGGTCCGATAGATTTACAAACATTTGAACGAGACAACAGTTATCAGAGTTGAAGGACCTGAAAGGGATGCAAACGTTGGGAATGTAGTAATACAGGGCTGTAGCCTTTCTCCAATGATATTCAATTTGTGCACTGAGCAAGCGTTTTGCCGATGACATTCTAATTGTGTCAGAGACATGAAAGGACCTGGAAGAGCAATTGAATGGAATGGGTAGTATGTTGAAACGAGCGCATAAGATGATCATTAACGAGGGCAAAACAAGAGTAATGGAATTTAGTGAATCAAGCGATGCTGAAGGAATTAGATAGGTAACGAAACAATGAAGGTGATAGAAGAATTTTTTTTTACTAGGGCAATATACTAACATACGCCGCTCGCAGTACAGATGATATAAAATGAAGAATAGCAATGAAAAGAAAAGCTTTATTTGAGAAAGAGAAATTTGCTAACATCGCATATTAATTTAATCGTAAGGGAGTTCTTTATGAAGGCATTTGTGTGGAGTGTTGCCTTGTATTGGATTGAAACATGGACGATAAACAGTGCGGGAAGTAAGAGCATAAAGGCATTTAGAAATGTGGTGCTGCAGAAAAATGCTGAAGATTAAGTGGGTGGATCGCGTAACTAATGAAGAGGTACTGAACAGAATTGAGGAGAAAAGGAAATTCTGGCATACCTTGACTAAAAGAAGGGATCGAGTGATAGAGCACGTTCTTAGACATCAAGGAATTTAGCATTGGAGGGAAGTGTATAGGGGTAAAAATCGCAGAGGGAGACCAAGCCGATCAAATGGATGTAGGTTGCAGGTCTTACGAGGAGATGAAGAGGCTTGCCCAGGATAGACTAGGATGACGAGCTGAATCAAACCAGCTCTCTAGAATAAAGACCACAACAACAAAAAAGTAGTTTGTAAGTTTAGGGACTGATGACCCCGTAGTTAAGTCCCATAAGCTATACAAACATTTTATTCGATTTTTTTGACATTATACCTGGCCGCGGCTGAGCGGCCGAGCGCATTGAGGTGCTATGCTGCGATTCGCGAGGCCGTTCCCCGTCGGGAGTTCGAATGTTATCTCGGGCATGAATGTTTGTGCTATCTTAAGTATAAGGTAGTTCATAAGTAGTTGGTAAGTTTAGGGACTGATGATCCCGCAGTTAAGTCCCTTAAGCTTAACGAACATTTGAACATATGACGCCTGTTTGCTTCACCCGTTGATACCACATTGTGCTTTATGGCTGTAAACATTCCCCATTAATACTACTTTACTGCAAATACTTTCTCTTTTGACCGCGTCTAACAAGACTTTACGACCCTTGCTGTACGCTATGGCTAAGCCTAGTCTCCAAAACATTCCCGAACTAGGTGCCTCAGTGTAAGTCACACGGCAATCGCACACGGGGAGGACAGTAGTTCAAATCCTCCTCCGGCCATCCAAATTTAGATTTTCGTGATAAGGATGGGACGGTTCTTTTGAAAGGGCACAGCCGATTGCCTTCCCCATCCTTACCCATTAAATCCCAACGTGAGTTCAGTCTCTAATGACAGTCTCTGTCGACGGGACGTTAAACCCTAACTTCCTTCCGTCCTTTTCTTCCACAATATCTTTTCTTCCAGGAGCGGCAGTTCTGTGAGATTTACAGGAAAACGTTTGTGAATGGAAGGAAGAAGACGCGGTACTGGCAGATCTTCACCTATCACGACGGGCCATGAATCGTGCATAGGTAGCTCATTCGATAGTGCTCTTGGTCACAAAAGGCAAATATCCTGGTTTCGAAGCAACGCACACTCCGCTGCAGAGTGAAAACATTCCTTAGGCTGTGACTAAACTGTCTCCACAGTATCCCTTCTTTCAGGAGTGCTAGTCGTGCAAGGTCGCATGAGAATGTCTGTGAAGCTTGGGAGGTAACAGACGAGCTACCGGCGATATTCTGTGGCTTACACTTTTCGGTTAACTTATGAACCGATTTGGTACAAATATTCTTTACCGTCAAACATCTATGTCTTGGGGTAAAAACGAGATCGGCACATGTTTCAGGAGATGACGTCATAAACAATGAAAATTGTCTTATCATGCGATGAGTGAATAACGAGAGGTTATTCACCCACTATTTCTCAATGAGAGCACTTAGGGACGTGCAAATAACTTTTACAATCTGGAAATCTCCAACAAGATGACGAAAGGAAGATATTTATCTCTTACAACTTTTCCACTATTCACGAGATAAAATTGTTGTATTCGGCATGATGTTACACTATTACTTCCACGACACTAATTATATTTTAAATATTTTACAGACATTAAACAGACATAGCAATGAATGTACTCCTAAATTAGATTACGACTCATAGCTAATGAGATATGAGGTCAAAAACAAATGCGTTCGTGAAAAACCTTACCAGCAAGCAAGATGTTTCGATTTATTACGTCGTTCCTACTAACTCTGTTCACGACATATTTTGCAATGAGTGTGCACATATGCCACTAAATTTACTTTGGAAATTACATTACAGTAAGGTTCGTAGTTCAGGAGATGTGATGTCAAAAACAAAGAAATTCGTGAATCTGGCCATTTACTTACGTCTTTACTACGAAATTTATTCGTAACATTTTTAGCAGACATACTCCTAACATTCCACTCTGGAAAGTTATATCACTGTACAACATATAGTTCAGGAGATATGACCACATAAGACTTGAGCTGCTTGAAAACGAATTTGAAATGTATGGAGAGTAGGTAGAAGGCGATGGACAAAGGAAGAAAGAGGAGTTGGACTAATATAAGAAACACAGATACACCCGGTTCAACGCCTGTGTCCCACCAACCTATTCCTTCTCTTAGTCAGGATATGCCAGAAACTTCACTTTTTCCTAATTCTATTGAGCACCTTGTCATTGCTTATGCGATCTACCCATCAAATCTTCAGCAATGGTCTATAGTACCACATTTCAAAAGCTTATAACAACGTTTTGGCTGAACTCATTATCATCCACGTTTCACTCTCTTACATTGCTACACTCCAGACAAATGCTTACAAAAAGGACCTAACATTTAAATTAATTTGGGATGTCCGCAAATTTCTCTTCTTCAAAAATGCTTTTATTCTCACAGCCATTCTGCCTTTTATAACTTGTTTACTTCGGCCATCAGAAGTTATTTTGCTACCAAAATAACAAAACTAATCTACTACTTTTATTGTCTCATTACCTAATCACTTCAGATATTCCCCTTTTTTGGCGCCAGCAGCCTTCTTGCTCAAAAGCTAGAGGCCTGTCGCAGCCATTAAGTACCGTTAGCGGAATGATACTGTCGGAGATTGTGCTGATGAGTTCGTGGGTTGTTAACCTGCTGGCTGTCACAGGAAGCAAAACTGATTACTCATTTTGAGACAGTATTCTTTGTCTAAATGATTGTTGACTAAACGATTCTAAGTTTAGAAGAGTAAAATTTATTTCCGTTTCATACTGACGTCTGGTGCAGATAGTGAGATTGTTGAAAGAATGTAGTCACGGTTGCATTTGAGTCCAGAATTGTTTTCTAACAATTGCAAATTTTTATTCGCACCAATATTTATTTCCGGTACTGTAGTAAAATCTGTTTGGTGGTTTCTTCACTATAAGGATTACCGAATACCGTAGTTTGGGGATACTCTATGCCTTTACAGAGAACGTTCTCAGCCGAGGAAACTGCAGCGGCACCGTCAGAGAGGCCCGTTGTTAAAATGTGTCGAATGTCTGCCGAGCCAATAGGCTACGTATATCCCATCCTCAGATTTGTTGGTGTTTATATTCACTCATCCGGATGAACTTCCATAATTATTGTACAGGAAACTAATAACTACTCTGCATGTTTCTTTTTTTAGTAGACTTGAAAGACAGTAATGACAGTAATGACAGTAAATGATGAACACTAGATATAAAAATCCAAACTGATAAATTACCTTGCGGTAGATTATTGTATTCTCTGTAGCGAATGATCTGTTGTTTATTTCTAATTCATATATCATGTTAGTTTACTGGTTCTTTATTTATAAATATTCCAGTTTCTGTAAAGTATGTACTGACTTTCCTTGACCATGTAGCTTTTGCATGCATGGTAGCACGAAACCTGATAAATATATACATAAAATTATTGGATTTCATTTGTATTACATCTTTCGGTAGTCCTTTATCGTCCAATATTGACACTATCTACCACAATATTCTACATGGACATCCATTATTTGTCAAAGAAAATTTTATCTGTAACACATTAGTAAATTACATATTGCCATTGCTGTGGTTTAATTTACCATGTTACCTTAAGCTTATTGACTAACAACAATTATTTATTTGCTTCAATTACTTTTGCGTTTTACAACATGTCGTTAATCAGCCCTTGCTGATACATTGTCCCTTCTATAAAGCCAATCACTTTGCGTAGTTTTACAAAAATATGCATTTCATTACTAAACAGTGTGCATTTTCAACTCTAAGATTTGTGCTGTTTCGCTGTAAATGTGTTGTGACACTCTCTGATACTGGAAGCCAAATGTTTGGAAACCTATTGGACCAAACTGCTATAGTCATCCGTCCCGAGATTTACTAACTACTTAACCCGCCAGCATTAGCATTAAGTATGAAAAACAGCAGATAGAAGAGGCTGACAGTATTAAATTCCTGGGAATACAGCTTGATAATCAATTCAGTTGGGAAGAGCACACCACAGAACTACAGAAATGACTCAACAAATCTGTAATTTCAATATGAGTGTTATCAGACATAGGAGACATAAAAATAAAAAAGCTTGCATACTTTGGTTACTTTCATTCCATAATGTCATATGGTAAAATATTTTGGGTAACTCTTCAAGTCAAGCAAAAGTCTTCAGAGTCCAAAAGCGTGTAACACGTATTATTTGTGGAGTAAATTCACGGAAGTCCCGTAGAAGCCTCTTCAAAGAACTGGGTGTATTAACTACTGCCTCTCAGTATATTTATTCCTTAATGAAATATCCCTTTTCCCACCAAACAGCTCAGTTCATACATACAATACTAGGAACAAAAATTATCTACACAAGGATTTTGGTTCAAAAAGGGGTCCACTAATCAGGAACACACATTTTCAATAATTTACCATCAAGTATAAAAAAATTAGCTAGAAATAAATATCAGTTTAAGAGGAGTCTAAAGGATTTCGTGGCCAACTCCTTTACTACATTAGTGAATTTCTAAATTGTACCAAATGATGCATGTATTAGTATTCATACTATATTATTATTATATTATCAGCTAAAAAAATAAATAAATAAATAAAGACAAACCTTACAAAATGTATGTATCTGTATTTATATTATTAGTATTATCTACGAGGCGCGTCCAGAAAGTAACTTCCGTTTGGTAATAAAATGAAATTGTACACAGATACAGAAGAAATTTTTATTGCACAAAATTCTACAACTCTTAAACTACTTTTCCACATAACTGCCGAAATTTTGAAGGCACTTGTCATAGCGTGCCACAAGTTTTTGCATGCATCCTTCACAGAAGGTTGCCGCCTATGTATTCAACCATGTGGTAACAGCTCTTTGTCATCGTTGAAGTGTTTACCACCAAGGACAGATTTTAGGTGTAAGAAGAGATGAAAGTTGCTAGGAGAGAGGTCTGAACTGTATGGAGGATGATCAAACAGGTTCCATTGAAATTCCCGTAATAATTGTTTGGTAACATTCGGTGTGTGAGGTCAGGCATTAACGTGAAAAAAAATCTTTTGACAGTAATCCTCTTCTTACACCTAAAATCTGTCCTTGGTGGACAACACTTCAACGATGATGACGAGCTGAAAGAACATGTAACCACATGGTTGAATACACAGGCGGTAACATTCTATGAAAAAGGCACACAAAACTTTGTGCCATGCTATGGCAATTGCCTACAAAATTTCGGAAGCTATGTAGAAAAGTAGTTTAACAGTTGTAGATTTTTGTACACTCAATATTTTTTCTGTATCTGTACCCGTTCGTTTTATATAACTAAACGGAACTTACTTTCTGGACGCGCCTTGTATTATTCAGCTTGTAAATTTTTTTTTCTTGACATGTCCACATCCACGAGGATCTCCTCAACATGGAACTGCGGAACGAAAAACAAATCAAACTATATTAAACCAAGGCAACACCCACACCCATGCTCAAGGGAGGACTTGAACCTCCGGCGGGATCGGCCGCCCAATCCGTAACATGACCCTTAGACCATGAGGCTATTCCACGCGGCACTTTAATTCAGAAACTGTTATTTTGTTTACTATAATAGAAAATACATTAGTGTATATAATGAAATTATTCAAGATTGTGTACATTTTTTTTAAGTATTGGAATTGTCTCAGTATCTCCGATGCATTAACGTTAGCTTTACTTACACATACGACGTCTTGCCAAATAACGAGTAACGAAGGACACACTGCCCACTTTTCCATTCTACTTGGATATATCCCCAAGGATAAGGCAAGGCTTCGTTTGAGTCCAAATCCTCGAACGTAGTCGTTAAGGAAGATGTGTGGTAGAGGAAATATTGGGATTCTTTTCTTGGAAGGTCCACGCTCTCAATTGAATCGGAAAGCACTTCCTTCAAATTAATTTTTCCTGTAGCGTCAATCACAAGAACACTGAACATTTCTGTGAATAAATGAAAAACACACCAAGGACGCCACAACCGTGGTGAAACATATCGGGATATATAAAGAACAACTTCTGTGTACTTGGAAAAGGCGATCCCATCTCGCTTTCATTACTAATGTTAAGTACCCATTGAGGTATTTTTGAAACTACCTGATGGTGGGAGAGCCGTGTTGAAAAATATGTACCTAACAAAGTAAAACGCTAGCTGTTTTTATGTTTTACAAAAAACACAACAAATATTTGTTTTTAGACATTACTGCAACCAGTCGCCGTTTTTCGATGGAGTTACTTATTAGGCCATAACAATACATGCAGTGCATTTCAGTGCTAAGTTTTCCTGTGAGGATTGCTGTGTATAGTTAGGAGTTTCACTGTAAGTGGATCCATAATTGTGTGTTTCGCTTTTGGAAAACATTTTGCAACATGCCGATATTTGTGTCCTAGGATATTAGAATTTACTGCACGAAAACTGCAGAGTGTTATAGTTGTCATCACACTAGGGAGTGTACCAGTTAATTAAATACTACAAGTTATTGTTTGCAGCACCGAATCACAAATGGGAGCTGAACGTGTCTGGTAACGTGACACACAACATGATATTACGAAATACAAATAAAGCACGCTTACATGATGTTATGAGTACGAGAGTTAAATTATCCAATTATACAGCATTCAGTGCATTTGTGATTTCTTGCTACCTCTTCTTTTCTTATATGAAAACTTTTGTGTGCATTGTTTCGTGTTCTTTTTTGTCAAGGACGGCAGGTAATGTAAACCAGTTTCTCGAAACCTGGTACTGTAGAAATACTTTTGAGCAATATATCGCATTACGTTTTCTCTGAGGTATTTAGGCTGAAGTGCAGTTTAAGAGTCCGCGAGTGGCGTTTCATGTTTGGACGTTGGCAACGGCGCCGGAGCCAATCAGCAGTCGCGTTCGCGCGGCAAAGAACGGAAGAGCTTTCTCTTTATGGTTTGTAAACAAATCGGCGTGGTGGATATAAATATCTTTAGATTAAAATATTGAATTTCAATAAATGTGAAATTTATATTTACATTCTGTAATGGATATAGAGCGTACTGGCTCCACTATATAGTCAAAATTATTTTCACCAGTGATTTTAGTTATGGTTAGTGCATGACTTTCGCAGCCTTTACGAGCGCAATTAATTATACTGAGCGCTTCTGAACCGGAGATTTAGGCGCTACTACGAGACAAAACTTCTTGTGTAACCTTAAAGCTGCGCTGGCCTGTTGTTGGTTTTGAAGTTATCAATAGCGTGTTAAAGAAAAGTCTGAAAGTGTATTCGAAACATCCTTTCACTTAAGAAAGTGATCTGTAGCGTAGCCTTGACAAGGTCAGGTATAGGTTAAACAAGAATTTTAAGTACGTGAGGGCGCGTAGCCCACGAATCTCCGGTTCAGAACCGGAACATCGAGAGACACGGATTCTTCCAAATTACCCAACATCTGATTTTTTTCTTAGGGAAGTGAATACTAATTTTAATAACACTCATATTCTCGTATTGAAAGGCACTGGAAAAATTACTGTCGTCGTATTACTTGAGAGAGAAAAACACGTAGAATTTCAATTGACGTTACAAGAAATTATTAAATCTGAACGGAAAAGTAGTGCATGTGAAGAAAGGCCAAATTCATAACACATAAAGGCAGAATCTGATTGGGCGTCTTCACCTGCATCATTCATAGCGCCATTGCCAGCTACGCATAAAGCACCACTCGCGGACTCATAAACTGCACTTTTAGCGATATTTATAGTTTTGTGAAATATCTGCACGGAAATTGAAATCAAAGAGTGACCAAAAGCTTCAGCTGTACACAGGGGCCTGCCGCGGTGGCCGAGCGGTCTGCGGCGCGCTAGTCACGTTCTGCACGGCCACTACGGTCGGGGGTTCGCATCCCCCCTCGGGCATGGATATTTGTGCCGTCTTTAGTATTAGCTAGTTCATAATTAGTTTGTAAGTTTAGGTATTGATGACCCCGCAGTTAAGTCCCATAAGCTCTACAAACATTTTGTACACAGGGAGGGGTCGCTTGTCCTTGCGTGGGCTACTGTGTAGAGGCAATTAACTTGCACAAATGCGGCTGGCCTTCCTCCGTGCATTTGCTGTCTGACGCTCGCTCGTCATTTCTTTGTCCTCTGGACGATAAGAACGTCTGGAAAGACTGGACGAACGGAAGCCGGTCTGATAGGTCGGAACTCATGTCCACGCGTTTCCATAAATTTCTTTGTTGATAGACCTTATTCCTTCCGAAAAACACAGTCTGTTCAAACGAATAAAGATCGGTGTGAGGTGATGCTGCAGGATTACCAACTTGCCGCCACCACTTAACGCACCTGAAAACATGTTTTTCACCCTGTAGCTGAATATGTCTCCATATCTAATTCTTCCTCGGGGAAGATCAGTTTGGATTAGGAGAAATGTAGGAACACGGGACGAAATACTCACATTACGAGTTATCTTAGAAGAAAGGCTAAGGAAGGCAAGCCTACGTTTTTAGCGTTTGTAGATTCGGAGAAAGCTTTTGACAATGTCGACTGGAATACACTTATTCAAATTCTGAAGGTAGCAGGGGTAAAAATATAGGGAGCGAAGAGTTATATTCAAGCTATACAAAAACCAGACAGCATTTATTAGAGTCGAAGGGCAAGAAAGGGAAGCAGACGTTGGAAAGGGAGTAACACAGGGTTCTAGCCTTTCCCAAAAGTTGTTCAATCTTTACATTGAGCAATCAGTGAAGGAATGCAAGGAGAAATTTCGAGAAGGAATAAAAACTTCAGGGAGAAGAAATAAAAACTTTGCGGTTTGCGGATGACAAAGTAATTTTGTCAGAGATTGCAGAGGATCTGGAAGAGCAATAGAATGGAATGGACAGTGTCGTGAAAGGAAGGTACAAGATGAACATTAACAAAAGTATAACAAGAGCAATGGAAGGTAACGTCAGAAAATCAGGCGATGCTGAAGGAATGAGATTAGGTACTGAGATAATGAAGGTAGTAGATGAGTTTTGTTATTTGAGTAACAAAATAACAAGTAGAGAAGATGTAAAATACAGAATAGAAATGCTTTTCTTCCCATAGCCAAAGAAGCGGAACTTGTTAACATCCAATATTAATTTAAATGTTAGTAAGTCCTTTCTGAAAGCATTTCTCTGGAGCGTAGAACTGTATGGGAAAGAAATGTGGACGATAAGGGGTTCAGACAATAATATGATAGAAGCTTTTGAAATGTGGTGCTACAGAAGAATGATGAATATTAGAGGGGGTGATCACGTAACTAATGAGGAGGTGCTTAACCGAGTTAGGGAGAAAAGGTTGGTGGAACACATTCTGAGACATCAAGGAATCGTCAACTTGCATTAGAAGGTAGTGTGAGGGTTAAAAATCGTAGAGCCGCGGTGGAGTAGCCGAGCGGTCTAAAGCGCCTCGCTGCGGAGCGCGCAGTTGCTCGCCTTGGAGGTTCGAGTCCTCCCTGGGGCATGGGTGTGTGTGTTTGTCCGTAGGTTAGTTTACCTAGGTTTAAGTAGTTTGTAAGCTACAGACTGATGACCACGCAGTTTGGTCCGACAGATTTACAGATATTTATATATATATTTAATCTTAGAGGGACACAGAGGGACGAATATAGTAAGCAGATTCAAAAGGATGTTGGTTACCGAACGTATTTCCAGATGAAGAGACTTGCACAGGCTATTGCATCAGCATACTCTAAAAGGAAACCTAACTGGTACACAATCTGGAGCGGGGGAGTTTCTTTTCTTAAGTTGCTATATCTGTTTCTAAATTAAGGATGCTGGCAGCTGTTCTTGATTCCATTTCTGATGTATTTACTTCGTCTTCTTTGGTGAAGGAATTCCGATTCTGCCTGAACCACCATGATGAGCGGACTGAAATGTGAAGACACAGTAATGACTGCTTTGCCTTACGCACTGCCATACTAGTCCTCACTCGGTATTATCGTTTGTGGTGGTAATCTACATCTACATTTACATACATACTCCGCAATCCACCGGGAGCTGCGTGGCGAAGGGTACACTGTACCACTTCTAGGCATTTCCTTTCCTATTCCACTCCCAAATAGGATTAGGAAAAAAAGAATGCCTATATGCCTCCGTACGATCCCTAATTTCTCTTATCTTTTCTTTGTGATCACTACTCTAAATTTAAGTAGGCGGCAGGAAGATCGTTCTACACTCAGCTTCAAATTCCAGCCCTATAAATTTCCTCAATAGAATTTCTCGAAAGACCGTAGTCTTTCCTCCAGCGATCCCTCCCATTTGAGTTCCCGGAGCATTTACGTGACACTCGCGCATTGGTCCAACCTACCAGTAAGAAACCTAGCTGCTCGCCTCGGAACTGCTTCTATGTCTCCCTTCAAACTGATCTTCTGCGGATCCCAAATACTTGACACAAGACGTGGTCGTATAAACGTTTTATACGCGGTCTCCTTTACAGATGAAGTACATCTTCACAAAATGTTCCAAATAAACCGAAGTCGGCTGTCCGCCTTACTCACAACTGTCCTTACATGTTCGTTCCATGCAATGTTATGCCTACATATTTGAACGACGCGACTGCATCAATAAGCTCACCACTAATGCTGCATTCGAACATTATGGGATTGTTTTTCCTATTCAAGCGCATCACCTTACATACTTCTACATTGAGAGCTAGCTGCCATTCTTCGCACCAAGTTGAAATTTTGTCTAAGTCATCCTGTAGGCTGTTCAGTTAAAGACGACACCCCCCCCTCCCAATACACTACAGCATCATCATCGAACAGCCGCAAATTACAAGTTACTCAGTCCATCAGATCATTTATATAGATAGAAAATAATAGCGAAAATGTTCAAATGTTTGTAGAGCTTATGGGACTTAGCTACGGGGTCATAACTCCCGAAACTTACAAACTACTTATGAACTAGCTTATACTAAAGACGGCACAAACATCCATGCCCGAGGGGGGATTCGAACCCCCGAAGGGGATCGGCCTCGTGCATCCTAGCATAGCGCCTCAATGCGCTTGGCCGCGGCAAATAATAGCGGTCCTATCATTCTCCCCTGGGGCACGGCCGACGATACACTCTGATGAACACTCGCCGTCGAGAACAAAATACTGCGTTCTATTACTTGGTAAGTCTTCCAGCCAGTCACAAATATGTGAACCTATTCCATATGCTCGTATCTTCGTTAGCAGTCTGCAGTGTGGCATCGCCTCAAATGTCTTTTTGAAATCGAGAAAAAGACAAGCTGCCTGTTGCCCTTCATCCTTGGAATATGTCATGTGAGAAAAGGGCAAACTGAGTTTCACATGAACGATGTTACCTAAACTCTTGTTGATTCATGGAAAGAACAAGAAAATTTACTATATTCGAACTGAGAATATGCTCCAAAATTCTACAGGAAACTGATGTCAACGATATTGGCATGTAATTATGTGGGACAGTTCTTTTACCTATCTTTGCACAAAAATTTCCTTTCAGCGTTGCATGGAAAATGTCTGGTAAAGGCTGCACGTGTGCTGTTTGATCAAGACAACGAGCGAGCACATCGAATGAACACTACGCCGCAACAACTCTCATACTTCCTACTCACCTGAACTAACTTCTCGCGACTTTCGGCTTTTTGCAACGATGAAAGACACTCTTTGTAGTCTTACATTCACTGTCCCTGCTGCAACTGCACTTCTCTGTGGACGACTTCTAAGGAAACGTTCGCAGCGGCCATGGAATAATAGCGTCACCACGGAGAAAATGTTTACATCGAGGAGTGTCGGAAATAGCATGCGATTAGTTTGTAAGACAAAAATTTTTTTTGTATTAACTAGAATGCACCTCGTAAATACAGAGTGTTGCTTTGTTTTTCTCTGCGTCGAGTAGTCACCCCTACACAACATTTCAACCTGATGTTTTCTTTTTTGCCGTACGCGAGTACGATTTTTTAACAGTTAACACAACTGAGTTAACTGTAGAAATATTTCACCTGTACATGTTATACCCTGTATATTTATAGCTTTGTATACTAGAGATACTATTTTCCTGGTACGTCATAACTTGCATAATTGCAAACTTCTAGTAATATATGTGAAAAATCTGATCATGGAAACATGTCTATCGAAACGAGTTTTAAAAAAGAATTTTGAAACGATCTTTAACAAAACTGGTTTAGATTATTAGGACTACTTTTATTCTCTGCGAAAAACACATCATTGAGACTTCAGTTCTTTTGAAGTATTTCAGTCTTCATTGCGTTTGTGTATTTCTTCATTTCTTTCTTTTTATCCTCTTGCGTAAATATAGAGACACATCACTGATTATTATTGAAAATCATGTTTTACTAACGTTTTATGTTATGTTTTCCGTTTCAAGGAGTTATTGTTTTATATTATCTCTGAATACATAGTTGATGGTTCATCCAACCCAACGAACGTTAAAAAAATGAAATGGATTTATGTCCATTTCGTGTTACTGCAGTGGTTCAGAATGTAGCGGAAAGCCATGAAGGTATGTAAAGAGATTCTGTAAAGGAAAAATGTAGTTGTTCCTGGTGCTGGTAGTAACAATCAAAATTGATTTATAGCAACGGCGGCTATACGGGTTTTAGAGTAAGTTTCTACAAGCTGTGAGGAACCAATTACTCAAAATTTTAAAAATAAGGGCAGTATTTTGGAATACGTTTTATGCTTGCTTGTAATGACTTTTCTAGAGCTCCGCGGAAATCGACATGGCTTCAGGGAAAACGATCCACTTCGTCCACGAGATCCAGAAATGAGTGTCCCAAAGCCCGGATGGATGCAGAGGATCTTGACTTTCTGAAGACGTCACCACATTAACAAAATATAAGCGTAGGGAATACCAAACCAACTAAGTCAATAGATTAAAGACTTTCTACCAAAGAAAACACAGTATGTCATCCTCAGCGAAGTTTTCAATCGTAAAAGTAACGTTTGGTGTACCTCAAAGGAGTATTGGGGAGCATCACTTTTCACACTGTGTGGAACTTTCCTGGGAGAGTATGTCACAAGTTCTACGAGGATTTTCCCAGAAGATTCCGTGATATAGGGGTAATGTGCAACGCTGGTAAGTGTAGCAAAAAAGCAGGATACAATTACGAGGACAGATGCTGGGGCAGAGATTGACGCGAACATAGTCTAATACCTTGTACTGCACCTTAAAAGACAAAACATCTCGTTACGAGTACACGATTGCAAGCACTCACGTCTACCAGCAAACAAACAGAGCTATGTAATCTGAAACGACTCAATTTATTTCAAAATGCGAGGTAGATTCACTATGATGGATTGAGGTAGTATAACGAATATTCTCAGGTTGTCGTAAATACTCCAGATTGGCGTAATCACATTTATTGTATTTAGCCGTAGTGCTTATCGTTCGAAATACATGGCATCCATCTTGCTTTCTCAAAGATAATAACGCACAAAGAACTTTCATAGAAAAGATAAAATCTCCACTGTGGAACGACACGCGAATTGCGTGCTCTCCAGACCAAATGAAAGTGACATCACCCTAGGTTAGCATCTTACATTTGCCTTTATGGAACATGCCAAATTATAAGTAAAATCAATGACACTATTTCAAAATAATTACATTTAGATCAATACTTTCATTAATGTCCATTGATATAAGAGAAAGAAAGTACCTCTGTAGCGCACTTTTTGTATATGACGTTTGCATATTAAAAAGGGATCATTAACGTGGTAAAATAGAAATTGTGTAGAGAGCATATCTGTGAATCTAGCAGAGTTCACTTGTAAACTGCATTTGGACGAATTTATATTACATAATTTACATAGAAGTAACAGATTTATTTGTGAATCTGTACCTCAAAATTCACCTAGTCAATAATACAGTTTAATCTGGTTTTATCTAATACGGAATTTGATAATAGGTTAGTACACACGTGTTTTACATTCTGAACTTTTAGTTGCGTTGTGTAATATCGATACTGACAGAAAATATGCGGTAAACATCATAAAAAACCTACTTTCTAAACATTTGTGAACTTTTAATACTATTCTGACGTGAAATAAGATTTAGATCATCGTTTCATAGCTTGTGTAATCGTGATGTGTGTGTGTGTGTGTGTGTGTGTGTGTGTGTGTGTGTGTGTGTGTGTGTGTTTGTGTGTGTGTGTGTGTGTATACGTTACAAACTAGCCCATAGAGAGGCGAAAAAGGCCGCTGAAGTCACAAAAGCAGACACGTATTCAAAGCTCTATGGCATTAACAATGAGAAGGGCGACGTACTGGATGACCGAAACAAAGCAAGGGAGCCATGGCTGAGATACTTTGAGACAGTATCGACGTAGGGATTTCCCCATCCACCAATACCAACCACGTCAGCTGTTGAAGGAACAGTTAATGAAATTAGCATCTCCGAAGTCTTGGCTGCCCTGAAGGAAATGAAGAGTGAGAAAGTCACTGGCCCCGATGATCTCCCAGCAGAATTCTGGTGCTCTCAATAATAGAGTGCAGCTTGCTGACAACAGATCTTTTCAACCACATCATCAGGGAAGGTAGAACACCAGCAGACTGACAGCGAAGCATCACAGTACCAAGCTTCAAAAGGAAAGGAAGGCCTGCTGAGTGCTCCAATCAGACTGCTGAGCCATGCAATGAAAATATTCGAACGCATTCTCGACAAGAGGATCCGCGAGATAGTGCAGATCACAAGGAACCAAGCTGGATTTGTAAAAAATTGTAGCACAACTGTCGTTGCCTGGCTGCTGGTGGAGAAACACCGTGAAAAGGACAAGCCACTGCATCTCTCTTTCTATACCTCGAAAAAGCTTATGATCGGGTATCGCATGAAATAATCTGGTTAATGCTTCCAGAACACGGCGGCCCAATTTGTAAATTGGGTACAGCTGCTTGTCATATGTTTATTTATTGTTGGAATTGTTGAGAGGCTGTGTGAGCCACAGAGACGCACTCCAGGTTGAGAAATAGAGACCATTGTAGATAACAGGCTAAAACAGATACGTATATCTTACGGGATGTAAGCACTAAAGAAATCTCCTAGCGAACTGCTGATGCCCTCAGCCACCGTCCCAGGGTGGAGGTTACCTTTCGTAGAAGATGGGCGTAACTTCATGTAGCGTCTAGACGCTGTGGTAAGATGTTACATTAGTACTTGGTGGCCAACAGGCACGTTTTAATGTACGTAGCAAAGTTGATACCAGTCACTTGGGAACAGCAATGTCAGTGGTTTCACAAGGCTAGAGTGAGAGGGTAAAGAAGAAAAACTGCAAGTTAGCAGCTCCCTCAGGCGTGGCCTAAGGCGGCGCCTAAGGCGTGGCCAGCTGACGTAAAACATTGTTGTTGTTGCCCATATTGGGTAGCGTCGTGACGTTTTACTTTCAGCTGAACAATGTTGCTACCAAGTATGGATTTTGTTAGTGCACAAACAAGCCACCTCCCCACCCGGGGAATGGCAGAAAGGACAGGGCTGAAACGTGGTTCGCTAGAGGACTCTGAGAGAGGGCAAGCCACAATTTAGATTGGTTGAACCAAGCAGCGACCAATAGGAAATTGTTAACTATCGGAAAGTGGGGAAAAGAGGTGCGCCCACACCGGCCGTTAAAACCCCCGGTTTTTGGATGAAGAGGGGAGTTCTCAGTCAGACGAGTCGGGCGCCAGCCCGTGACTATCGCCGTCGGCCTCGGGGTGCTCCATGACAGTGTTTCTCGCGGGGAGTGCGTATGTTTAGGGGATGCTGCTAGGGAACGTAATTACTGGCTTCTGTTGTGGCAAACGATTTATACTTTTTTTTAAATAACTAACCCCAGTGTAGTAGACTTTGTATGGGATGCAATAAATTCAATGCAAGGTACCTAGGAGTTCCATAAAGTTTCCTAAACAAGTATCCTCTCGAGTCCCGAAATCCGCATCTCTAGTAGATGCCTGTACTGTCTCCCTGCAGTCACTCCTTTCCGCTCGGGGTATGCAGACTCACCTTGCTACCTCTTCCCTCTTTCCTATGTAGGACACGACATGCTGTATCTTGAACTAAAAAGCTATGTTCAAGCAGCTGCAGGACTTCCATATCACGGTAGGGTCCACCCAGGCTCGGCTTTATCACCACTGTTGTTCATTCTTGTGATGGACACTGTCACATTCGACTTGCGCAGGCCACTACCATGGACACTTCTCTATGCTGATGAAGTCATGCTGGCTGCAGAGAACAAGCCTCTCCAGTGCCAGACCAAAGAGTGGAACCAAAGACTTGCGCTGTATGGCCTGCGGCTCAACAAGAAGAAAATTGAGTACATGACATCAGGCCCAAGTATCTCGGTTCTATAATTAGTAGCGACGGCCAACTCTAAGACGCGGTCAGTGCAAGGACACAGGCAGCTTTTATGAAGCGGCGAATGACAACAGGAATGACCTGCGATGGTCGGATGAAGGACCATCTGAAGTCAAAGATCTATCGGACTGTCACCCACAAATGCGGGAAAGTCGGCTGCAATGGTTTGGACATCAACTGCGTGCAGATGACTAGTCCATAACAAATGTTCAAATGTTTGTATAGCTTATGGGACTTAACTACGGGGTCATCAGTCCCTAAACTTACGAACTACTTATGAACTAGCTAATACTAAGGACGGCACAAATATCCATGCCCGATGGGGATTCGAACCCCCCACCGTAGTGGCCGTGCAGGCCTTGACTGGAGCGCCTCAGTCCCCTCGGCCACCGCGGCCGGCACTCCATAACAAAGAAAGCTTACTCAGTGAAGTATTGGGAAAGAGACCAAAGGCACGACCAAGGTAGCGATGGGCCGATATCCTGCACAGTGACCTGAAAGCTGTGAACTTGCACCCAGACATGAACCATGAGCGAATAAAATAGAGATAGCGAATTAGTGGACCCTGCCACCAGGCGGGGTCAAATGCTAAAGAAAAACAACATACGTTTTACAGGCACCATAAAGGCAAATCTACTTGTTCCTTCGTAATTCTCGCGAGTTTTTTTAAATTATTATTCGAACATTTTTAGAGTTCTCCTTCATTTAATATTTAGTTTTTCAGATAACTTTTAATCATTTCCCGAAAATGTAGTGCAAGAGAATTCGCTGATACGTGACATGGTGGTTGCGATTTTTAAGTTTCTTTGTGCTATATTCTTGTTAGATTATCCGCGTAAAAAATGAAGAAAAAAATAGTTGTGCGTGATATCGGCAGAGTAGGAAAAGGGATTTCAAAAAAATATAGACAGCATTAATGCCGTATTTATCTCAGAAATAACTATTCAGGTTTTATAAACTAACTGCCTAGTTTCTATTTCGATTATTTGTTATTGGATTCTAACTGGATAAAAGAGGGACGGTGAACGAGTAGAAAGGACAGTTCCCAAAAGGGAACGATTATCAGTGAGTTAGTTTCCAAAAATTAACAAGTTTTCCCATCTCTAGATGATATTTTCGAAGAATACTTTTCTTTATATTTGTAAGTTCCTATAAAACGTTTGTAGGCGCGGTGGAGTGGCCGAGCGTTCTAAGGCGCCTCGCTGCGGAGCGCGCGGTTGCTCACCGTCGGAGATTCGAGTCCTCCCTGGGGCATGTGTGTGTGTGTGTGTGTGTGTGTGTGTGTGTGTGTGTGTGTGTGTTTTCTTTAGGTTAGTTTAAGTATTGTAAAATCAGACATATTGTCTATAAGAAGTGCAGCTGTTAGAATTTTTTTAAGTTGGAGGCATTTAAACAAGACACTCACATGTCACAGTCGCTAATAGGGTTCAGTCCAGACCTGTCTTTTACTCTAGGAAGGATGTAACAACCTTAGAATATGGAGTTTTCCGTAATTGTTTTGGCAGTGCACGGTGAGTACTTAAGTTTATTTTTTTGATGATGTAGAAATTCATTGTTTTATTATGAAAAATTGTTTAGATGATACATAAGTACTTGAGAATGGTGACAATTGTTTCACCGAAACTAGTTGTACATCATAAATAACAAAAGATAAAAGTACAATAGCGATGTGGCTTGTGACAGCATTGTTTAAATGTCTCCATTTAAAAAAAAAAAAAAATTGCTTAAGTATTTTGTAGTCTAGGGACTGATGACAATAGCAGTTTGGTGCAATAGGTTTACTAACATTTGAACCCTTATAGCACGATACCTAGTTACAGTTACCTGTTTCTTGACGTAAGATGATACTCTAAAACAGTGGCGCGGCCAGGATTTGGTTCTGGGAGGGCTAATTAAAAAGAGCCTATTGAATTTATTAATATATGACATTTTTACACTTTTTATAATTTAACGAATTATACTACGAAAACAATTGCACAAGAAATAAAACGAGTAGGCTCGCATTAATTTGAAAATAGAAGAGGAACAACTTGGTGGAAATGGAGTGTATATAATCCGCTCGTAATAATTAAGCAACTTCTATGTTACTAGGCAAAGAGAAAGATCTTTCTAGTTTAACTAACATGAGACTAAGTGCAGAAATTGAATTAAAATAACACTATTATTGTTCGTAAGATACTACTCGGTGGCGCCGCTGACCTGCTAAGCAGCGGATCGCCGCATATGAAGAGCATAGCAGTAACAATAGCGGCAGCAGCAAAGCTGGTCGCGGCGGCATTAACACCGCTCTTGGTTAAGGTGGCAAACCGTCCCGGATTCTGCGGGACCGTCCCGGATTCTGACGTACCGTCCCGGATTGGAAAACTTCATAAAAGTGTCCCGCAAAATGCCTAATTTTTCCCGCAAGTCCCGCATCCCCATAATTTTTCCACATTCCACCGACTGTAGATTATTCCCACGTATCGTAAGCAATACGAATCAGGATATGAAGATTTATGACTGATTTTGTGCAGTACTTTTGTTGCCTAGAAAAGAAATATTTAGTACGACTAGGTGAAAAACCTGTAACTGTTAGCGCGGGGTGACCACTCTTGATTCTCTGAGATTGATAACGGTCTCAATAACAGTAGGTTCCAAACGAAACATTCCGGGAGGTGCCGAAGTACAACGGACGGTTTCTTTTAGGTTGCAAGTTAGTCCGCGTGGAGACTCTACATTGTTGATTTGTTTTATCAGGCTTGATTCCATACTGGAATGGGTGCTCCACGACTGTATTTGATTTGTGGTAATTATTCAGCAATCAGTCGTCATAAATATAAATTCTTTATTTGTTTGCAAATCCAGATTTCGACCACTGTGTTGTCATTATCAATGCTTAAAATCAATTAATATATCTCGACCTCCATGTAAGAGTACAAACGCAACCTCCTACATGGAGGTAGAGATATTTTAAGTATTTTAATTGATTTTAAGCATTGATTATGACCACACAGTGGTCGAAATCTGGATTTGCAAACAAATAAAGAATTCACATTTATGACGACTGATTGCTGAGTAATTACCACAGATTTGTTTGTTTTACTTAGTAATGCCGCCGACTATTACAAAAATGGAAAGAAATTGTCAACTGACCAAGGACTTGCAAAAGGGGTTACCCTTTTTACAGAAGTGTACACCACCTTCAGAAGTGCGATGCAAAACGTGTGATGAGCTGTCCTCAGTTGCTCACTGCAGTAAACATGACACTTAACATCTGAAAATAATAAAAGGACTCAGACCGCCACTGATACATCATCCCTCTCAACTCATTTCTGTCAGGAAAACTTCGCTGACTAAGAAGAAGTTGTAAGAACCGAAGGCTTGTGGGCTTTCCACAATGTAAGT
Source organism: Locusta migratoria (assembly GCA_026315105.1). Taxonomy (NCBI): domain Eukaryota; kingdom Metazoa; phylum Arthropoda; class Insecta; order Orthoptera; family Acrididae; genus Locusta; species Locusta migratoria. The sequence continues at coordinate 546,091,891 of CM048746.1, forward strand.
CACTATCAGACTTTTATATCGACGGAATTGATTCAAAAAGTGGTTCAAAAGAAGTTTCGTTGCGGCAAAAGTAAGTATGAAGCAGTAATAAAGAATGTGAAAGCTTTTTCTTTAGCTAATCTTCAGACAGAACTTCAGAACACAAGACTTTCCGTTTATCAGTATCTGTACAGACATTTCAAATAACAAAGACCTGAAAATATGTCGAATATTAGTGCGGTACTTTCATCCAAAGACTGGAATTAATGTAAAAATATAAGATATCCTGAATTTCCCTGGTGAAACTGCAATTATATAAATCATTCTTCAACGGACATACTGGAAAATCAACAGCGAAAAGAGAAAGCCATGGTAATTCGTGGAAATAGTGCCAACAGAAATTTTGGCGGGGTTCAACGTGAATGACAATGCAAAGCTTTCTTCCAAACTTCGCCGGCCGCGGTGGCCGAGGGGACTGAGGTGCTTCAGTCACTGTCTGCACGGCCACTACGGTCGGGGGTTCGAATCCCCCCTCGGGCATGGATATTTGTGCCGTCATTAATATAAGGTAGTTGATAAGCAGTTTGTAAGTTTAGGGACTGATGACCCTGTAGTTAAGTCCCATAAGCTTAACAAACATTTGAATTTTTTCTTCCAAACTTCATGAGGGAGAAAAATAGTTGGCGTGGGGTGGACAGCGCATATTGCACGCAGCTCTACGCAAACATCAGCAGATTTGTTACCAGTGGACGTCGAATATATTGTTACGAAAATTTATTCGTACTTTTACACAGTGCGTACAGAAGGTCTCAAAATTTTTGCGAACACAAAAATGGAATACAAAAGAATCCTGGATATAGTAAAACACGATGGCTTGCACTTTTTCCTGCATTAGAGAGAGTCCTGAGACTGAGTCGCGTGTTCGTAGTACCCACACACATCCTCGAAACGTCCCGCATTGGGATTTGGAAAAGTTGGCCGTCTTACTCTTGGTACCAGCAGCGCACGTCCTCACTGGCGGCATCAAGTTGGCGACTCATTGTACACGTTCACTTGTGCTAGAAAAGTATTATGTTGTGATTTATTACACTGTGCTATTGCAAATAGTTTTAAAAAATGAAAACAAAAAATCTTTGGGGGGATGGGGGCTTCAGCCCCATTAGCCCCCACTCCCCCTTTGGCTGCGCCGCTGCACTACAATGCGATGCTGTAAATCAGATTAAGTGAATCTTCTCATTCGTTAATTTATTCTCCATCATTTGTTTCGGTGCCACTTTCCCCTTGTCCACGTACGTTCATACAGTGACAAACTTCCGTGAAGTGACTGTTGTAAGGAACCAGTTGACCTGAGAATTCACTGCGTGCGTTAACAAGACGGACTCAGGGGAAAAGGGAGTTCCAAGAAGCGCAGCTGTTGCTGCCCTATGCAGCCGATGTAAATTTGCGCCGGTATATTTAAGCGTCTTCTACCGCCAGCTTTCTACTGCTGTTGCATCTCACCTCTTCGACCTCTCGGAGGAGGAATTTTCCGCCTTATAGATCTAAAAACAATTCCTGGAAGGCAAAGATAAACCTTTAGGCAGTGCCATAAATTGCAGTCAAACAGCAGTATTTGTATATCTTGTAAAAATTTTTCAGCAATCGGTCGTAAATATTATTTATTTTATTTATTGGCAGATATAGATTTCGAACACTGTGTGGTCATTATCAATGCTTAACAAACGATTAAAATACGTAAAATATCTCGACCTCCATGTTGGAGGTGGTGTTCGTACTGATGTCATGCAACTGTTCCGTTCTTTTTGTTGCAACATCAGTTTCACAAAACACAGATTGAGCCCAATATACTATTTTTGAAAATGTCATGGAAATTCAGCGATCAGAATGTTTAAAATCATCGAAACAATTAGTCAAGGTGGCAATTCATTTATAGGTTGCGGGTTTCGGCCATTTAAATGGCCATCCTCAGACCTCTACAACTGTAAATGATACAATTAATATAATATTACAGGACCAAACTAATGTCTAAAATAAGTATAAAAATATAAGAAATAAAATATGTCTACAGTGTTAGATATCGGTTGCGTTGTGCAGGAGCGGCCTGAACCATGATCATCGAAATAAAATACGAGAAATCAGAAAAAGAGAATATTTATCTGTTTCTTTTCCCTGTGCGCAATTAGAGAATGTAACGATAGACAGATATCAAAAAATCATTTCAATGTGAGTTGCAGAATATTTATGTAGACACTAGATGTTGACTGCTGCAGAAGTCAGTGCAGTCGTCCTCTAAATTCTAGAAGTTCCGCTCTATAACGTAAATGTTCGTCAATTCAGTACAAGTCTTAACGGAAAATATTATGAAAATGCATTTCAGTATGCACAAAAACCAGATTATGTACTTTGGTTGAAATAAGACATGACAGGAAGTAGGAAGTATATGTACTTACTCTAAAATGAATTTATTTAAAACTTTTAAGAGAAAATAAAACATCACACATATGCGCCCTCAGTGTCAAGTAAAATAAATTTTACAGTGATTCCAAAGAGTCCATCATGTGCAGCAGGCGACGCTCCAAAGTTTCATGGGGAGGCTAGCTGTGGCTGCTTTCCTTTGATGGAAGCAGACGACACCCTAAAGATGAAACGGTCGGGAACTTTGCCTGGTTTTCATTGAAGACATGTGTAAGTAGACGAGGAGTAGACATGCAGACGCCGTTTTACTCAATTTTCCAATGGACAATATTTACAAGAATAAGAGCAATAGTGATCAGGCACATAAAATGTAAAATATTGTGTATGGCTATATATTAAATACATGTACAATATATGTGAATGTAGAAAGCCGTGCACTGGCATTTGTTATTCTTTACAAACATAAATCGGAGGGAATGTATTACCATCGTTAGATATAAAAAGAAAATTTTCTTTTCATTAAGTCAGAACTGAGAAACAATCACACAGCTTAATGCCAGTTATAAAAATATTGCATCTGGAAATGTAATAAAAGCCCTTTAAACATAAAATGTTTGGCTATCAGGACCAGTGACTTGAAAATAGAAGCCAGGTTAAAAAATAGGCAAATGAATGTAGCATAAATTTATTTGGTTAAAACATGACAATGAGGTCACTTAATGATGTCGATAATCATATGACTTGAATTTTCTTTGGTCGATTATTGTTCTGTAAATTTCAAGAGTGCCAATTGGAATCGGTCAAATCTTTACTAGCAGCTAGTTGTAAGAATTTATAGAGTGCCTAGAGCAAGTACCTGGCGTTGTCGTGGTATACAGGGTGTCCCACTCAACTTTTTCACCTCAGATATCTCTGGAACTACACAACTTTCACGGTCATGAACGTACGTAGGTACTATGAGACAGTCTAAAACGTAAAGAAGTGTTATTTTCAACACAAAATTATGTTTTTTTATATATAAATGGATACCCAGTATTATTTCTTGAGCAGTCAATAGCATGAAATATCAGAAAAAGGAATGGCGTTGGTTGCATCGCGATGCATCAATTACTGAGAAACTGCGAAGCGAAGTTGACGTTTGAAATACACGAGGCGCGGTGCTAGCGCGTGTCCGAGACTCACAGTTGATACTGATCGTGTCATTTATCGGATACTTTAGTCACCAGAAGATCAAAGGCAACTGTGAAGTGATTTAGATAAGATATTTGCATGGTGAAAAGTTGGCAATTGACCCTTAATCATGAGAAGTGGGAAGTCACCCATATGATCGCTAAAAGAAATCCTTTAAATGAGTCAAATATACTGGCCAAAAATTCAGCTAGATACCTAGATATAACAGTTACGAACAACTTAAATTGGAAAGAACACACAGAAAATATTGTAGGGAAGGCTAACCGAAGGCTACGTTTCATTGGGGGAACACTTAGAAGATGCAACAGTTCTACTAAGGAAACTTGTGCGTCTCACTTTGGAGTATTGTTGTGAGAGAGTATCCACGAGTTGTGGTGCAAATCATTAAAATAAAGGCGTTACTCGTTATGACGAGATCTACTTGCGAAATTACATTCACCAACTTTCTCTTATGAATGCGAACATATTTTGTTAGCACCCACATACATAGAAAGACATGATCATCAAAATAAAATAAGAGAAACGAGATCGAAAACAAACGGTTAGGTGTCTTTTTTTTCCCACGACCTATTAGAGAATGGAACTACAGAGAAATATCTTAAAAGTGGTTCGATAAACCCTCTGCTATGCAAACCAACGTTACTTGCAGAGTATTTATGAAGATGTAGATTTTTATTCATCATAATCATTTTTAGGTGTGGATGTCAGTCTTCCAATATTTTATGTTTAATCCTATTAGTTTATTAATTTCATCTGGTTTGACTCGTTATGTATATTTTTATCCTGTGTATCCAATAGAACGATCTAAATATCACTATGGTGTAAAAATTGAAAATTGACTCTAAATAATGAGAAGTGTGAAGTCGTCCACATGAGTACGAAAAGAAATCCGTTAAACTTTGGTTACAAGATAAATCAAAAGTGAAGGCTGTAAACTCCAATAAATATCTGGGAATTATTATTACTTCAGACTTAAATTGGAAAGAACACGTAGATAATGTCGTGTTAAAGGCAAACCAGAGTGCGTTTTATTGGCAGAACCCTTAAAAGAGGCAACAGAACTACAAAAGAAACTGCATACACTACGCTTGTCCGTCCTTGTATGGAGTATTTCTGCCCAATGTGGGATCCTTATCAGGTGGGTTTGACGGAGGACATCGAAAGAGTCCAAAGAAGGGCAGCTTGTTTCGTATTGTCACGATACTGGGAACACAGCGTCACGGAAATGATACAGGATCTGCGATGAGAATCATTACAACAACGGCGCTTATCGCTGCGGCGTGGGCTACTTACGAAACTCCAATCGCCGACCTTCTCCTCGGAATGCGAAAATATATGACTCCCACTTAGATAGAAAAGACCAACAGAATAAAATACGAGAAATCAGAGCTCTAACGGGGAGATTCATCTGTTCGTTCTTCCCGCGCGCTATTCGAGAATAGAATGGGAGATAAATAGTATAAAGGTGCCTCCAGAATGAAACTTTTACTCTGCAGCGGTGTGTGCGTTGATATGAAACTTCCTGGCAGAATAAAATAGTGTATCGGAACCCGGACTAGAACCTGGAAACTTTGCCTTTCGCGGGCAAGCGCTCTACCACTGAGCTATCCCGATACGACTCACGGTCCGTCCTCACAACTTTACTTCCGCCAGTACCTCGCCTCCTACTTTCTAAACTTCATAGAAGTTTTCCTGCGAACCTTGCAAGACTCGCACTCCTGGAAGAAAGGATATGGTGGAGACATGGCTTAGCCACAGCGTAAGGGATGTTTCCAGAATGAAACTTCCACTCTGCAGCGGAGTGTGCGCTGAAATGAAACTTCCTGGCAAAGGTCCCAGGTTCGAGTCCCTGGTTGGGCACACAGTTTTAATCTGCCAGGTAGTTTCAGTATATAGGTGGTTCGATGAACCCTCTGCCAGGCACTTAAATTTGATTTGCAGAGTATTCCATGTAGATGCAGAATTTTGGTACTCCTGAAACTAATTTTAAAGAAACTGCTCAGAGCATCATATCTGCCTTTTCGTGTCTCCTCGTACACATGAGCCCGCCCGAGATGTGACTCGCAATGGAAATGCCGCCTCGAGACTGACAGGAGACGCGAGGTCGTGCAGTACGTGAGTGGCGAGTCCGCCGGCTTGAGCGTAACGCAACACAGCGTAAAAATGTAGCGTAACGGTGTTACGGCGGCTTGCGTAACGCCGCTGGTGAAGAGCAGCGTAGCCCGCGCAGCACGGGTGCCGCTTTCTTCGCATTCCAGGCGCCTCCCCTCTGCACAGGAAGTCCGCCTCCAGCCGCACGCGCTGGAACTGGAACTGGAACTCCGTGTCCAGCGCGTCTGGCCGCACCAGAGATATATATTACTAGAAGGGCAATGCCATATACAGTATCACTGGTGTCAGTGGAGTCTCGCCGCCATATTTCTATACTATAAATATGTAAGCAGTCGTTTGTGTTACCACAGAAAACAGTCGTAAAAATAAACCACTGAACTGACATAGAATTTTGACATTTGGAAAATTCGTGTTGTATATGGTTGTAATTTTTGCAGCTGGAGTAAGCTTTAACACGTACAGTAATGAGTAGCATTGATTTGCTGTTATTATTAATATTTCAATCAACTTCGGATTTTTTTTTCAGTCGTATGGGTCATCATAAAAGTGTTGTTTATCGTGGATAACACGTATTCTTCTTCATTTGATAGTTCTTACGAAATGTACAGTCTGCTTTGACACAATAATGAGTCATATGACATAAAAGTTTTCTGGGTGTTGTACCGCGTCATGATGTAAGAAGGCTATTACTTAAATAACCGACGTTTCGGCCAATGTTACAGCGGCCTTCATCTGGGTAAAACTGTCATCTGACTCTGGCCGCGGAAGCCCACGTAATTAAATAATGAGTCATGTTTCCTGTTGTTAATAATCCGTTACCAGTTACGATCAACTTGGGCTTTTTTTTAATAGTACGACCGTTATAAATGTGCTATTTGTCGTGGATAAGACTACAGTGTTTTAATTGTATTTAACGGTAAAATTTTACTTACTGTCTTGGCGGCCTGGCATGATTATGTTGGCAACATCAACAAAACGGTAGAAAGCCCTCGCCAGGATATTAATATTCTTAGAAATCCACACCGGAGTGACCTGATTAGTGTTTCGTACAGACAATGAAGTAAAATAAACAATGCTGTTTCTTCTCTACGGTTGACAGAATCTTGTTTGTACCCCTCGTTCACCCAGTATAAGTAATTACCCTCGTAAACTAAACTTCTTGTCAAAACATTGCCATTGTCACGTGACCGGCAACTTCACATGATTAACAACATAATCACAGGAGGCCGCCTGGACGTTAAGTAAAACTTAACTGTTCGTAACACGTTCTTATAACACGATTCGACTATGCATGCCTTGAGTTAAATTAAATTATTGCAAAAGTATTAGCTCAAAAGCAAATCACGATCAAATCAACCAGTAAAGCTTACAACGTCATATCGTATAAAAAGATCATAGCAGTACCGTACGGAAACTTTTTGACGTGAGGTGAGGCAAGATGGTGTAGTCAGGCTTTAGTCACAGATGGACGTTTGCCAGTCTAGTAATGTATGTCTATGGGCCGCACGCACCTCGCACCTACTGTGATAGCTGTCTGCACATTTGGTCATCGCACAGACTCCCAAATGGAGGACATTGTAACAGTCATCTCGGGTCTAGAGAAGTAGCTGGAAGCAAATTAATTGCCAGATTCGGGTAGGATTCTAGTACGGTTTTACAAATAGTTTTCTACGGCAGTGTTTTTCAATCTGTGTGTCACGACTCCCAAAGTGGTCGCAAAATCTTGCTCGAGTGACAGAGGTAAAAAGACAAAGCAGTTACAGCATGTTTGATATCGAATGTTACGAAACGATCATTACCCTTGGGTGAACCGTGGCGGCTAGTTTCCTCTTTCGGCTATCTTTTTTTTTCTATTATATCTCTTCTCACGCGAAAAGTTTTATTTGCGCGTCCGTTCGATAGTAGAAATCATGCGTTTCTGCCACGTGTGGCGCTGGTATCCTCTCGGGCCCGATACCGCCAGTGTCTTTGCCGCCTGCGGCAAAGTATCGGCAGAGTGAGTGAGTCGCAGTTTGGGTGGCAGAGAGGGCAACGGCGGTAAAAGTTCGTGGGGCTTGCCATATGCTTGGAGAAACCCAGGCTTGGCGAAATTAGCAACCCCGTCATATCTCTACCCGCCGTGGTTCGATCCGTTGTCAACTGCCGGTCAGCCCTGGGACTGCGGAAGACAGTGAGTTCTGTGCCGAGTCGGGGGGTTACTGCGTCGCATTATCTGTAAGTCTGTTTCTCCTGCCGGTGGATGGCCGGGCGGTCGATGATGAACGTCGTTGAGATGGCTCGAAAATCCGCGTACTTGCGTGGCATGAAGTTGCTTGTGGCCATTATTCCCCGCTCTATGTAGTTTGCGAGGTTGTCACTGTTCGACTTCCGAGTGTTCCCCTCCAGCCAGAAAGTTCTCTTTTAGGGTGTGTGACGTTTCATAGGAAATATTAGCCCGGGTTCAATTCCCGGCAGGAGCTGGGTGTTGTGTGTCGTCCTAATCATCATTATCTCATCATCATTGGCACGTAAGTCGCCCACGCGGCGTCAAATAAAGACTTACATTAAGGCGGACGAAGAACCCTCAAGGGTTCTCCCGGCCAAGAAAGCCATACGCTCATTTCATTTTCATAGGAAATATCAAAGATCCTGAGTTAAAGAACTTCACGATAAAACAGTCACTACTAAATTTTTTTGAACCTAACAGTTTGTCTAACGATTATATCAGTTTCGAACTATTTACGAAAAACTAGAACTGTCATCAATTAAGTTTTGATAAACCATACACCTTTATGAATATTTTTTTCACTTGTAAATTGTCGTTACCTTAAAATTTTGGTAAAATCTTGAATTTGAAGATCAATCATAAGACGTCAGGGGCGGACTCGTTTGTTTACATGAACTTACAGCGCAAAGGTTATTGTATGACCTAGCGGCCGTGTAGCGAAATACGCACCACTTACCTTTGAATAATTAATTTATTGCATGAATTGTAACCTTTTTTTACCAACTTTTCTAACCAGTTATATTGTTTGTTAACCACTAAATCGAACTGTATAAATTTCTTCAAAATTTGTAGTCAATTTATTTGAAACAGAATTTGTAAACGACACTTGACGTGACGTGACGTGTTCGCGACTTGGACGCCAAAATCTATGTATTTAAACATGCCGCTACTGACGGCAAGCAGCAGTTAATGGCAGTTGTAAGTTGTAAGCAGTTGTAAGCTGCTGAACGTCGTAGACAGCTGTGGTACGATCTTGTAAGTTCGGTTGCCAGGAGCTTTAGACCAGATGTATACAGTGCTGTAGTGTGATGGAAGAATCAATAAAACTCCGTTCTCATCTAACAACTACTTTATTTTGGTAGAAGAACCTTGGATAATGTGCTGCTATTAACTTGACCAAGAACTTCTCTTTTTTGAAGTTTGATTCGTTGTGTGGCTTGGAGTGCTTTAGTAACAAGCAACCCTAGCGACGACCAAAGCCGCATTCACACAGGCCACGCAACTTCTCAGGTGTCTGCCTTTGAAAGTGTTTCTTTCGTATCCTACTGTCTACATTTACGTGGATACTCTGCAAGTCACACTGAAGGGCATGGCAAAGGGTTCATCGAACCGCATTCTCTAATAGCTCGCGGGAAAAAAGGAATAACTAACCCACTCTGTTTTCAATCTGATTTCTCTTATTTTATTATGATGATCTTAACTCCTTATGTAGGTGGGTGCTAAGAAAATATGTTCGCATTCGGAAGAGAAAGTTGGTGAAAGAAATTTCGCAAATATATCTCGCCACAACGAAAATGATTTTCACCCCAACTCGTGCATTATTTCCGTGATACTCCCTCCCCTATATCGCGACAATGTAGAACGAGCTGCCCTTCTCTAAACTCCCTCTAAATCGTCCGTCAGTCCCACTTGGTGTGGATTCACAACACGCAGCAATCCTTGAAAATAGGACACACTTGTGTTAGCAGTTTCTTTACTAGAACTATTGCATTTTCTGTTCTGTCAGTGAAACGTAGCATTTGGTTCTTCTTGCCCACAATATTTTGTGTTCTTTCCTATTAAAGTTGTTCTTAATTGCTATTCTTAGGTATTTAGTTGAAATTGTCGCCTGTAGATTTGACTTATTTATCGTGTAAATGAGGTTTAACGGATTTCTTTTAGTGGTCATATGGATTACTTCAATCTTCTCATTATTAAGGGTCAATTGCCAATTTTCGCACCATGCAGATATCTCACCTAAATCGTTTTGCAGTTGCTTTTGATCTTCTGGTGACTTTATAATCGATAAATGACAGCATGAACCACAACAGTCTAAGTAACTCTCTTAGAGTGTCTGCTAAATCGTTTATAAATATAAGATACTATCATTATGTTATTGTGAGTGAGATTGTAATTTCAATGTAGCAGATTTCAGTGAATTCCTACTGTTTAAATTTAATTCCCTTTCTGTGTGTACACTCTCGTGAGGCTTCTATTTAGCGTGAGGAGGTAATTTGAACGTTGCTTTTCTGTGACTATTAATGCTGTTCAATTTTCCTTCCGTTGAAGAGGTTTCCCTGTTTTGTATTCTATCGTGTCGTGCTGTTATTCAGCGTGAGGGAGAAATTTGAATGTTTCACGTTTCGTAGATTTTAGGCTGTTCAAACTTCCTTCTGTGTGTATCCCCCTCTTCATGTTACTGCAATGTAGCAAGAGGAAGTAACTTGAATGTTCCATATCTCTGTGATTTCTATGCTGTTCATTCTACAGTTCTTTTCTGTTTTTTCCTTTGACCGCTAAACGAGCATTTCCATCTTACGTTGTGGACATGTCCAACAGTTTACATACTCCCTTGGATTTGTAGTTGGTGTGGGTCAGGACGTGGTGTTGTGCTCCGTTGCTCGAGTAGTTGATGTCTCGATCAGTACAATATCAGCATAAAGAAGACTATACTGCGCCTTTCAACACAATGACTTTCTGGCAGATTAAAAGTGTGTGATGGAACCGGGATATTTGCCTCCCGCGGACAAGCGCTCTACCGTCTGAGCTATCCCGGCACACTTCATAGTCCGTCCTCCGCCAGTATCTCGCCTCCTACTTTCCAAACTTCACAGAAGTTCTCCTGCGAACCTCGTTGAACTAGCACTGCTGCCGCGTGGGGGTAGCGAGAGGTCTGGAGCGCCATGTTGCGGATCGCGTGGCCTCCCTCGTCGAAGGTTCGAATCCTTCCTCGGTCATGGATGTTTGTGTTGTCTTTAGTATGAGTTAGTTCATAAGTAGTTTTCTAAGTTTAGGGACTGATGACCCTCCAGTTAAGTCCAATAACATTTACAAACATTTTCTAGCACTCCTGGAAGAAAGGTACTGGCAGAAGTTGTGAGGACCGACCGTGAAGCGTGCCGGAATAGCTCAGACGGTACAGCGCTTGCTTGCAAAAGCAAAGGATCCAGGTTCAAGTCCCGGTTCCGGTACACAATTTCTGCCAGGATAGTTTCATATCAGTGCACTCTCCGAGGTAGAGTGAACGTATCACTTTGGAATGACATACTTTTATTACGAGAGTTGCTTGGAAGGGCGTCCCGCAATCAAAATCACTGCTCTACAGCATTGGTCAGTTACTTCGCTTGCAGTTATAGCGAATCTCTCATCCAGCGCAGAGATCCAAGCGACTTAAAAAAAAACGCAGGTGAATCCCGTTTATAAGAAACGTAGTAAACGGACTGGCATAATTACAGACCGGTATCATTAATATCAGTTCGATGTATGACTCTTGACATCTACTGTTCGAATATAGTGAGAGATGGGAAAAGTTCCCGCCTCTACATCATCTCGTGTGAAAATCAGTTTGCCCTTGTCTCACGCGACATCTTGCGAGCCATGGATGAAGGTCAACAGTCAAAGTAGATATATCTTGAAGGCTGACACGGTACTTCACTACAGGCTCCTAACGAAGGTACCAGCGTATGGTATAGGTTCGCAGGTAAGTGAGTAGCTCAAAGATATCTTAAGCAATAGAACCCAGTTCGTTGTCCTCGACAGCGAGCGTTCATCAGAGACTAGGGTATGGTTACGAATGCCCCAGCAAACTATAAGAGGACAGTTATTATCTTCTATATACATAACTGATCTAACAGATCAGAGCGAGTGGCAATCTGCGGTTGTTTGCTAAGGATGAGGTGGTGTACGGAAAGGTGTCCTTATTGAATGAGTATGGAAGAATTCAATATTATAATCAAAATTTCTCGTTGGTGTGGGGAATCGCGACTAGCTCTACATCTAGAGAAATATAAGGTAACGGATGATCAGCAACAACAATCGCATACTGTTCAAATACAGCATTAGTAGTGTGCTTCCTGATATATTCGCGTCGACTAAATATCTAGGCGTAACATTGCAGAGCGATAGGAAACGGAACGAGCATGTGAAGAGACCCATTGGGAAGGGGGGATTTTCAGAAGGTTTGGTTCAACTGTAAAAAAGACCGCGCTTAGAACGCTTGGCAACCCCTTCTTGTATATTCCTCAACTGTTTGGGATCCCCACCAGATCAGTTTAAAGGTAGAAACAATGCAAAAATAAAAAAATAAAAAATAAATCATGGCTTACTAAAGAAGTAAAAGAATTTTGTAACCGGTTGAGGAAACTGTATATAACAGCAAGAAAGAGTAATGACCCAGAAAAGTCAATTATTATAAAAACTATTATGCTACATTAAGAAAAGTTATTAAAAAGTCCAGAAGCATGTGCATTATATGTGAGATTAGTACCTCTGATAATTAAATTAAAACAATTTGGAACATAATCGAAAGGGGACCAGGGCAACCAAGAGCACAGGGAAATTGTATTACCATTAAAATGAATGAAAAGTTTACTAACAAAAGTAAAAAAAAAAAGTATTTTTAATATTCACTTTGTTGTGGAGAAAAAGAATCTAAATGTTGAATAGAAGAGACGAAGCTATTAATGGAATATGCAGTACCTGTGCAACCTGATACAATTGAAAGGTGTTTGCATTTATGAGAAATTAAATTGGAAAAAACAATGATGATGTACTGAAACGTTTTAGTCCAACAACTTATACTATTAGAGCTATTGCAAATTTTGGTGATAAACATCTTACTGAATTTGCTTACTATACCTGTTTTCATTCACTGCTTTGATGTGGAATCATATTTTGGGGTAATTCATCATTGAGTAAAAAAGTATTCATTCTGGAGCCCACACAAGACATTTAAGAATCTGGGGATCTTCACAGTAGCTTCACAATTTATATAGATTCTCTTATGAAATTTATCAATAACCCCCCGCAATAGAAAAGTAATAGTATGGTGCATAGCTACACCACTAAGAGAAATGATGATCTATTCTATTCAAGGTTAAATATAACTTTGGCAAAAAAGGGGGTGAATTATGCTGGCACAAAAGTCTTTCGAAAAAAAAAATTGGAAAAACTTCTGAAGGGCAGCTCTCTCTACTCAGTGCATGAATTTTTACATAGAAATTAGTCATTTTACTAATTAATAAAATTAAAATATGTAATGTTTACTTTTACTAATCTCGTATTTATGATCTATGGAACATGTATGATCTATCTTCTATACAAATATTAAATCTGTAAATGTACTTCCGTCTCTGTTAACTTCAATCATCAAAACTACTGGACTAATCTTCATGCGGTTTTCACAGGAAACAAGGGAAAAGTTTGAGTTAACATGTAGGCATAATTTTATCAAAATCGGATCATTAAAAAAAAGCTGTTGTAATTTTAAGTGTTTTCAGTAACCGTCGTGTCTGTTTGTTCAACTATTAAAAACCTCTTATCTCCTAAACTACTTCGAGAAGTTGCATGGAGTTTTCATAGGTACTTGAGCGTAACTTTAGACAACATATAGACTTCCTTTCATAAAAATCGGATCAAGGAAAAGAGAATATCGTAATTTAAAGTTTTTTTATCTACGACCGTCATCTCTGTCTGTCTCCTTGAACACGTTTATCTCCAAAACTACTTGACGAATTTTCATGGGGTTTTCACACGTAACTTGAGCATATCGTGCGGTTACGTAAAGGCTTCAATAATTACAATCGGGTCGGAGAAAATAAAGATATCATAATTTAATCATTTCTTTAAAAGCCATCATGTATGTCTGTCTATTCGTTGAGGATAATGTCCAAAAGTATTACATGAACTTTCATGGGTTTCCACAGTAAATCGAGAATAGATTAGAGAGTAACCTAGGCTTCATTTCACCAAAATCGGAGCAGAAGAAGGTTTTGTTTTGTTTTCTTTTCTTTTCTTTTCTTTTCTTTGTCATTTCACTCCCCGGGTAGGGCGGGCTAGCAATACCTCAGGCGCTTTTCAGCCTACAGAATTTGTACATGGAAAGAAGAATATATACAACACACAAATTGAGTACGAAAGGAGACAATACACAGAACACGGCGAACATTTGAAATGAAGTGTTGGTGTGCAGTACATAAAATCACATGGCGACGAAAAAGGGGAAATACTACACTGAGGCACTCAAGCACACAGCACACAGCAGACATTTAAAATACAAAGGCGTGCGGGTTGGCCTTTAACAGTTGAACTAAAAAAAATTAAAAAGAGAGGAAAGAAACAGCCGGCTGCAGTGGCCGAGCGGTCTGCAGCCCGCCAGTCACAGTCTGCACGAATCCCCCCCTCCAGCATGGATGTTTGGGTCGTTTTTAATATTTGTAAGTTTAAGGGACTGATGACCGCACAGTTAAGTCCCTTAAGCTTAACAAACATTTTGGGGCAGGAAGAGGGAAGGAGTGGAGGGAGTGAGGAGGGGCGATACATGGGGAGAGTCCACAGGGCCGGGAGAAAGGGAGGGGATTGGATGTCCTCGGAAGGAGAGGGAGGTGGGATTCCAGAGGGACTGGCAAGGGGAGGGGCAGCAAGGAAGGAGGGGAAAGAGGTTCTCTTGACGGAATCAGGGACCGTGGGCCATGGGGGGTAGGAGGAGATGGATCAGAGCTGGTATGAGGGATAGATGTCTGGGCGGACGGCATCGTCAATGAGAGGGATGGTGCGGAAATTGCCACAGGAAAGGGTAAGGCGGTTGGACAAGTGGAGAGCTGGGGGGATACAGTGGTAATGACGCGGCAACGATCCGTGACCGGTGAGGAGAGGATAGACAATAGGGTGAGGGAGATCCAGTTTATGTTGAGGAAACGGAGACGAAGGTGCTGAATGGAGCGGAGGGGGTGGGGGTGAGGCGGATGGGACGGTTATGGAGGGTAAGGTAGAAATCTCGGGGGCGGAAGGAAGGGGTGGTGCGACCTGCAATGATCGCCTGGGTTTTGGTAGGCAGAGGAAGCAAAGACGTCGTAATTTGAAGTTTTACGTGTATATTATGCTTATAAGTAAGGTGTAGTACAGCAAATCTCCAAGAGCACTATACGAAATTTCATGGGCTTTCTTAGGTCAATTGAGAGTACCTTGGGGCAACATATAAGTTTCATATAATCAAAATCAGATCAAGGGAAGAAAATGTATCGTAATTTGTAGCTTCTGGTGTATGCTATGCTTGAATTGCAGCGTAGTATAACAATGATCCGATAGAGGCGCTGTTACTGACATAGTATACCAAATAACTAATAGACGGCGATGCTGCATTTTTTATTCTCAAAACTAAGGTTTAATATACTGAAACAAGGGCTACGATTTTTCTTACGGCAGCAGTGTAGTGTATTGATGTTAGCAACGGCCGTTGAATCCTTTTTGAAAAATCAGTCACGTACAATGAGGGAAATAATTCTTTGTGTTTATAATGAAGTAAATAATTAATTTTTTTCCCAGCAGTAAATTAATGTTCCCCCTAAAGTGAATATTTTTTTGCCAACGTTAACATACTAAACCGCTGCCACTGCAAATAAAATTTAACCCAGGTACGACACCAAAAAAAAAAAAAAAAAAAAAAAAAAAAAAAAATTTTTTTTACTACATAGAGAGGCGGTTTAGTGCACCAAAAAACTATTAGACGCTGCTGCTGCGTACCATGTATGACGTAGTACAGCAAGCAAGCGTACGTCTGTGACACAATTAAGCGACGCAATCTGATCTCTAGGAATACCAACAAACATTTAACATAGTCCTACAGATTTCGCTTTATGTATTAAACAATCAAGGACATTGCTTTGCTTCTTTCGGCACGTTTCATTTATGTTTAAAACATAAAGACATTCCTTCGTGTATCTCAATTGTATTCATTTACATAAGAGTTCTTTGGAAGGATAATCCATTGTATGTAGTTTGTTTTGAGATTTCGGTGACCTTTTTTACTGACTGAGGTCCGGAATCCTAAAATGTCATGGTACGCAGAGACCCTTCTTTAACAACCATTGCGAAGCACGGGGGTATAAGCTAATATAATTTAGCAATTCAGAGGTGGACTGCCAGGTTTGTTACAGGTAGGTTAGATCAATGCGCTATTATTACAGAGATGCTCCGGGAACGGAACTCGCATGGGAATCGCTGGAGGGAAGGCGACGCTATTTTAAAGATAATGAAGTTGAAAGAATTTAGAGGGCCTCAATTTGAAACTGACAGCCGAAAATTCTACTGCCGCCAACTTAAATTCGCGTGAAGACCACAAATACGTGGCAAATTAGGAAACGTGCACGACACATACAGGCACTTGTTTCTCCCTCGTTCTATTTTGGAGTAAAAAAGAATAGGAAATGACTCATAGAGGTTTGAGGCAACCACCGACATACACCTTCCAGGGAACTGCAAAGTACTTGTGTAAATGTAACAGATAGTGGCTGTCTACGAATACATGTTCCAGCGGAAAAAAAGCTGCCCAGGGACTTCTAGGAAAGAGCTAGGACTTAATGTGACAAGCGTGCAAGCGTAACAGCCCATTTGTGGCACCTGCCGTCCGCTGTCAGAAGGAAGCAATGGAGTAAAAAATCACCACTCTCCTCACCATCGGTGAAGAACGCTGTCGAACAGAAACACAGCAACAAGGAAGAGAACGAAAAGCAAAGGAGAATTGGGATTTGCTCAGCAGCTCCTTTCAAGCAATACCCTGCATATAGTATCATATAAGTCTCATAACTCAGTTGTACTTAATAAAAAGATTTGGGTTTTCCGTCGACGGAAAGTGGTTAAAACTACACGATCGTACGGCCTAGTGGCTGCTAGTGCGCTAAATACGACATACGTACCGTTCAAAGTCCGAAAGATGGCACCTACGGCGCGTATCGAGGTCATGTTTTTTAGTAGCACGCCAAGTTTCAACCATATTGGTCTATTTCTTTGTGTTTGGCATTCGTGTGACTCAAGGAAGTCGAATGATTGTCAAAGAATGGACGAAAAAGAATTTTGTGTGGTGATTAAATATTATTAAAGGCAAAACGCCTCAGGAGACTGAAGAGAAGCTTGAAAACCATTAAGGTGACTCTGCACCTTCGGTTAGAACAGAAGTGGTTTCAAACTTTTCCGAGTGCCATTTGGGCACAGGGTGAAGCTAAACATTCGGGGCCGGCCACGGTGGCCGAGGGAACTGAGGCGCTCCAGTCACGGTCTGCACGGCCACTGCGGTCGGGGGTTCGAATCCCCCCTCGGGCATGGATATTTCTGCCGTCCTTAGTATAAGGTAGTTGATAAGTAATTTGTAAGTATATGGACTGATGACCCCGTAGTTAAGTCCCATAAGCTTAACAAACATTTGAAA
Organism: Locusta migratoria; assembly: GCA_026315105.1. NCBI lineage: Eukaryota > Metazoa > Arthropoda > Insecta > Orthoptera > Acrididae > Locusta > Locusta migratoria. The sequence goes on from CM048746.1 coordinate 546,109,254, forward strand.
CATTTGATTTAAACATTCGGGACGCCTTGTGGAGCTTACGGCTCCAGAAATCATTGATGTAATCTATGATATAGTAATGGATGACAGACGAATTAAGATCCGTGAGACTGCTAGTGCTGTGGGCATCTCGAATGAACGGGTACATAATATTTTGTATAAACATTTGGACAGAAAGCTATACAAGATGGTTGCCGCAATTGCTCACGCTTGACCAAAACCGGATTCACGACAAATATTGCAAGGAAGGTTTGCAGCTGTTCAGGAAGAATCCGCAGGACTTAAAGCGTCGTTTCGTCGCTGTGGTTGAAACGTGGGTAGATTACTATACGCCTGAGACCAATCTAAACAATGGGTTATCAAGGGAGAATCTGCACCAAAAAAGGCAAAGACAGGTCCTTCGGCCAGAAAGGTTGTGGCTACGGTCTTTTGAGATCCGCAAGGAATAATCCTCATCGACTGTAAGGAATAGGGTAAAACTATTACTATTATTCTTTGGACTCCTTCTATGTCCTCCATCAAACCCACTTGATAAGGATCCCACACTGGGCAGCAATACTCCAAAAAAGGACGGACAAGCGTAGTGTATGCAGTTTCTTTTGTAGTTCTGTTGCATCTTTTAAGGGTTCTGCCAATAAAACGCAGTCTCTGGTTCGTCTTTCCCACGACATTATCTACGTGTTCTTTCCAATTTAAGTCTGAAGTAATAGTAATTCCTACGTATTTAGTGGAGCTTACGGCCTTCACATTCGATTGATTTATCTTGTAAAGAAAGTTTAACAGATTGCTTTTCGTACTCATGTGGACAAGTTCACACTTCTAATTATTTAGAGTCAATTGCCAATTTTTACACCTTAGTTATATCTTATTCAGATCGTTTTGCAGTTGGTTTTAATCATCAGATGATTTTACTAGACGGTAAATGACAACGTCATTTGCAAACAACCTAAGAAAGCTACTTAGATTTTCCCCTAAATCGTTTATGTAAATAAGGAACAGCAGAGGACCAATAACACTACCCTGTGGAACGCCCGATATCACCTCTGTTTTTGTCGATGCCTTACCATCGATTACTACGAACTGTGTCCTCTCTGACAGGAAATCCCCTACCCAGTCGCAAATTTGGGGCGATATACCATAACCACGTAATTTGATTAAAAGCCGTTTGTGAGGTACAGTGTCAAAAGCCTTCTGGAAATGAAGAAATACGGAATCAATATGCGAACCCTTGTTGATAGCACCGATCACTTCGTGTGAGTAAAGAGCTAGTTGTGTTTCGCATGAACGATATTTTTTAAATCCGTGTTGACCTTGGGCCAATAGATCATTCTGTTCGATATAATTCATAATATTTGAATACAGGATATGTTCCAAAACCCTGCTGCTAATTGACATCAATGAAATAGCTTTGTAGTTTTATGGGTTACTCCTACTGCCTTTCTTGAATGTAGGTATGACCTGTGCAACTTTCCAATCTTTTGGTACAGATCCTTCTATGAGAGAGCGGTTGTATATGGCTGTTAAGTAAGGAGCTATCGCTTCAGTATAATCACATAGAAATATGCTGGGTATACAGTCCGAACGAGACTTCTCAGTAAGTGTGCCTTCCCCAGCCACTCGGCCTAACACATGTCTCAGATGTTGGTACACCTTACTTAACTGTAATTTTTATTATAAAAGCAACGTTTCACCATGTGTTTTGCATGAGGAATCGGACAGCAATGGTAGGCAACAAAATTATAATCAAAGGCTTGCCACACGAGTTGGGGTCAAGGGCTGCCCTCGGGCCGCTTCTAAACTTTCAGTGGACGACCTCTCTTCAGTCACGTCCTTCGACTTTATTCGGGTCAAGCTGTCTCATTCATCTTTCAAAATGCATTGTCCATACTGGTATCAATCATTACTTAGGGTACTTACAGTTTCCCGTAGTTCCAGTCATCATTTATGAATAAATGTAGGAAAGTTCTATCTGGATAACAAGTTCCTCAACAAATTTCTCAAAATTGTTTTGATAAGTACGGACTTAGTTTGAACTGTACGACCCCTTAATACACTCTGAAAAATCTTCTTCTTTATATATAAACCAGAGTGTCCGTGTGTTAGTGTGTACGTATTGCATACAAATCTACAGTTTTGTTCCAGTCTTTATCAGGTTTTGTACTCGTAAGCTTCAATCCATGAGGATGGTCGCAGTAAGTGTAATAATGACGTACAACACATAGCTCACGAAATATGACGTCATAAACAATGAAATACGGGAAAAACTGCTGCATTAAACGACAATACTACCCCTTTTTCCAAAGCCATTAGAGCGATTTCAACCAAATTTGGTACACGTATTCCTTGCCGTGAGGTAACAATTGCTGTAGGGGTAAGAACCATATAACGTATGGTCTAGGAGATGTGTCATAAACCATAGGAATCGCAAAAAACTGCCATATCGTGCACAAAGACTTTATTCTTACATTGTTTACGAATGAGAGTACTGAGCAACTTGCAACACACATTAAACATAATTTCAAACCTTTATTACACTTTTGCTCAATGACAACCGCAGCAAAATGATGAAAAAAGTTTTCCGCTTACTACTTTTCCGCTGTTCATGGATTAAACTACGGTATTCGGTATGACGTTACAATACTTCTACACTACAGATTGTAGCCGCAGGAAATTTTGCAGACAGTATAAACACATGTAGTTGAATGTGCCTTCGAAATTGTATCACAGTAGGAGACGTTCATAAACAGTAACGTTCATGAAAAACCGCCCCATTACTGACCAGTTTTTAATCTATTACTCCTTTACTACAACTGTATTCGTAACAGATTTTACCGACTTGCAGCACTTACACAAATTAATATGTACCTGCAAAATTACACAATTTTACAACATATAATTGAATAAATATGGGATCGTATATACTGCGATGGGTGAAAACCTTTCACATCGTGCACCAGGTTTTAATACAGTTACGTATTTACTACTAAGACACTCCTGTATTCCAGTCAGCTGCAAGGAATTCCTGAAAGCTGACAGTGCTGGTGGCAATTGTGAACCGTACTCGGCTGTAGGCGAAAGCAAGAAACTTCTACAGAGCTACAGGGAAAGGAAGAGAATGAAATAGTTTACATCCAACGAATACCCATTATTTCTGACAGATCTGCCTTTTAACTTCTAAGAGACTGTAGTTTCCAGTGAGACTTGCACTTTCTATTACGATTAAGAAGTCCCGGGGCAACCAATTAAATACTGCAGAGTGGTTTACACATCTCCATGTTTGTCACACGGACAGCTACATGTCCCTTGCTCAGCGGTGGGCGCCCCAAAGAGTTTATTCATATTAGATTTTGGACAAGTAACCAGAAATATTGTTTATGCACAAGTTTTGAATTAAATGAATATATTAAGGTTACTTATCATTTGCATTTTGGTGACTACCTATCTGCCAGCCGCGGTGGCCGAGGGGATTGAGGCGCTCCAGTTACGGTCTGCACGGCCACTACGGTCGGGGGTTCGAATCCCCCCTCGGGCATGTGCCGTCCGTAGGATTAGCAAGTTCATAAGTAGTTTGTAAGTTTAGGAACTGATGACCCCGTAGTTAAGTGCCATAAGCTATACAAACATTTGACTACCTATCTTTGTTTAGATACTCCAGTTATTATTTCGTACATTATGCAAGACAGCCTTATTTCTTGGATAATTTCCCATAAATATGACATGTTATTAAAAACGGAGATGGACAGAGAGAGAGAAGGGATACGAGAAGTACTAACTCAAAGCTTGAATAAATACACTCCTGACCATTAATATAGCTACCCCACGAAGATGACGTGCTACAGACGCGACATTTAACCGATAGGAAGAAGATGCTGTTATATGCAAATGATTAGCTTTTCAGAGCATTCACACAAGGCGCAGGTGGCGACACCTAAAACGTGCTGACATGAGGAAAGTTTCCAGCAGATTTCTCATACACAAACAGCAGTTGATCGCCGTTGCCTCGTGAAACGTTGTTGTGATGCCCCGTGTAAGGAGGAGAAATGCATACCATCACGTTCCCGACTTTGATAAAGGTCGGATTGTTGCCTATCGCTATTGCGGTTTATCGTATCGCGACATTGCTACTCGCGTTGGTCCCGATCCAATGATTGTTAGCAGAATATGGAATCGGTGGGTTCAGGAGGGCAATACGGAACGCCGAGCTGGATCCCAACGTCATCGTATCAAAAGCGGTCGAGGTGACAGACATCTTATCCGCATGGTTGTAACGGATCGTGAAGCCACGTCTCGATCCCTGAGTCAACAGACAACATTTGCAAGACAACAACCATCTGCACGAACAGTTCGACTCACATTTGCAGCAGCATGGACTATCAACTCGGAGACCATGGCTGCGGTTACCCTTGATGGTGCATTGGTGCCATTGGTTACACGTCTCGGTCACCTCCTGTTCCCATCGTCGGCACTTTGAACCGTGGCCGTTACATTTCAGATGTGTTACGATCCGTGGTTCTACACTTCATTCGATCCCTGCGAAACCTTACATTTTAGCTGGACAATGCACGACCTCATGTTGCAGGTCCTGTACGGGCCTTTCTGGATTCGGAAAATGTTCGACTGCTGCTCTGGTCAGCACATTCTCCAGATCTCTCACCAACAGAAAACGTCTGGTCAATGGTGGCCGAGCAACTGGCTCATCACAATACGCCAGTCACTACTCTTGATGAACTGTAGTATCGCCTTCAAGCTGCATTTATATCTGTACCTGTACACGTCATCCAAGCTCTGTTTGACTCAATGCCCAGGCGTATCAAGGCCGTTATTATGGCCAGAGGTGGTTGTTCTGGGTATTTATTTTTTAGGATCTATGCACCCAAATTGCTTGAAAATGTAATCACATGTCAGTTCTAGAATAATATATTTGTCCAATGGATACCCATTTATCATCTGCATTTCTTCTTGGTGTATCAATTTTAATTGCCAGTAGTGTAAATACCCAGGCAACGCCGGGTTTTCAGCTGGTTAGTACATATACTGCAATTAGCTAGACTTCGCTTTTTAATACTTTCGAACTTGTGTAACTAGTTGTGGCTAACTACTCAGCAGTGCTGAAATTATTGGAAACCATTTGCATGTTAGGTCACCTCTCAATCCGTAGTACGACTCATTTGAAACTATTGTGTTAATAGCTACGACAGGAAAAAATTAGCTGCTAATGATTCAGATTTTGCGTCAAGAAGACGACAGAAAATGAATGTTCGGGAGGTGGACAGCCCGATATACTATGCGATGTATACAGTACAGTTCACAAAACGAACATCACTCACATCCAATAAAAGCCATTAACTTCCACCATGAACAGCGAATGTAAAATGACGAGGCACAGTGATCACAAAGGTACGCACCATCAAGATCGAAGGCGAACTCTTTGGCAGTTACAAACCGTAACACGATCCTAACGCAAAAGTTTTTAAATCCCAGGTCCTTTGTGATCTCTGACAGAATTGTAATATCGGCAGACTGCCAAGTTTTAATTTCTTCTCTTCGAACGTTAATTTCCAACCCAAATTTCTCCTTACTTTCCGTCACAGCTTGCTCAGTTCACAGAGTAATATTGGGGAAAGGAAACAACCTTGCCATACTCCTTTCCCAAACACTGCGGCTCTTATAACAGCTGGATGGTTTCTTTATAAGTTGTAAGTAATCTCCCGTTCTCTATATTTTATCCCTGCTGATTTCAATATTTCAAATAATGTTCCAGTCTATTAATTTATTTTATTTTTTATTTTCTTTATTTTCCTTTTCTTTTAAATTTTTTAATAACTGGGTTAAGAGAATTTGTGCATGATTATCTTTAATTTCTGAAAAAAAAAAATTGTTTTATATTAATGCGTTTGCCTCAATTATAAAATATTCAGCAGGAATAAAATGATTAGAAAACCCCGATTGAAGTTTTCGGATTTAAAACAACTTCAAATGTTTGTAAGCGTATTGGAACAAACGGCTGTGGTCATCAGACCTCTAAACTTACAAACTACTTCATCTAACACTAAGGACAACACACACTTATGCCCAAGGGAGGATTCGAACCTCCGCCATGTCCTTAGACCACGCGGTAAAACAGCTTCAAGTGATGGAGTAGTTGCTGCTCCTCTTCAACATAAGCATCGAGGAAGTAATGACTCACAGATAGGAGTGGGATAAAAATTCAAGATGAAAGGACATTACACATTCGCTGATGAAATTGCTGTAAACTGGTATCACATACGTTACCGCAGGTTCGAACTCTTTAATAAAAATGTCTTGGTTGCAAAAACGGTAAGACATCCTATGGCTGCATTTTGACGTAAACACCCTCTATCACAGAGTAGGTAAAACATCAATACCTACATTATGACAATCCCTTATTACTGATTTCAACATTGTTTTGTAGCTAACAAATTAAAAAATTGTTGTAACATTGCCATGTAAAAATTGAAAGATGTGGATCATTTTTTCTTCTTTGTCAGAAATCTGAAGATGCTCAAACCGGGCGAAACGCGTCATTTCAATAAAAGTTTTTGCAACTAAGACATTCTTTTATTCAAGTGTTCGACTTAACATGGTTGCTGTACCACACAACGCAGAAATGGAATGAGAATGATTTTAGCGCAGGTTTTTATTTATTTATTTGGCTCAGGAGTACCAAATTTCGTACTGCAATGACATGCGGAACAACAAGGATAAGTTATACAATATTAATAACTGTTATTACTTAGGAAATTTTTATATCTTGTCTTTAAAATGTTTTCGAAATAACAGGATGCAAAATACACTACCTGAAAGTGATATTGCGATTACTATCAGTTTTTTGCGAGGTGTCAGTCATGATACCTTCTGGCGCTATTATTATAAATACATTAATTATACATATTAATTTATAGGTGCATATTGAACTATTTATTAAAATTTTAAAAGTATGTTCAAATTCAAATGTTTGTAGGGCTTATGGGACTTAACTACGGGGTCATCAGTCCCTAAACTTACAAACTACTTATGAACTACTTACGAACTAGGACGGCACAAATATCCATGCCCGAGGGGGGATTCGAACCCCCGAACGTAGTAGCCGTGCAGACCGTGACTGAAGCGCCTCAGTCCCCTCGGCCACCGCGGCCGGCAAAAGTATGTTATTACATAAAACAGCCAAGATGACTAATTGATTTATTTTATTTAGATTACCGGTTTCGACTGGTTATACGGTCGTCGTCGGATATGTGTTTGACGAATTACTGTCATCACATAATAAACTTAATGAAAATGGAATTTTTCGCCAACCCTATCACTGGCATGTCACAAGAAAGATAATGTTGCTCACATCTTGCCACTATATAATGGTACTTTAATCATGTCAGTACATATACTATATCCGCCGCGGTGGAGTGCCCGAGCGCTCTAACGCACCTTGCTACGGAGCGCTTGATTGCTCGCTGTCGCAGGTTCGAGCGCGCCTGCGCGCGCGCGTGCGCGCGCGCGTGTGTGTGTGTGTGTGTGTGTTGTCCTTGGGATAAGTTAGTTCTAGTGATTTTAAGTAGTTTGTAAGTCTAGGGACTGATGACCAACGTAGTTTGGTCCCAAACATTTGAACATTTGAATTTGATTTGATAATCGCAGCAGTTAAGTTTATACACTATCTATATGTGATGAGAGTCGTGTGTTACAGATATCTCCGATTATGGCTACATAAACTGTCATCTTAGCTGTTGTTTTATGTAATAAATCTATAGATTACCCTTCTACCTAGTCGATATGACAAACTTCTATTAAAAGCGTGGGTTTTCTTACGTGGGTATGTCCAAACGTCCGTGATCATCTCAGGAGACACCGCTAGTTCAGTCTAGGACAGCAAACCCATTATGCTTGCCGGAGATGAGAACTTCCTATAAATAGTTCAGATCCATATGTAGGTTCGAAGGATCCAAGTATCGCGCCTTCATTCGTTATAAAGATTCGAACGTATTTTGAGCATCCCAATTAAATGTAACTTGAGACGTTGCGTGGCCTGTATGAGTGGGGCTTAGGTCGCCGCTAGGGTTGCTTGTTACTAAAGCACTCCAAGCCACACAACGAATCAAACTTCAAAAAACAGAAGTTTTTGGTCAAGTTAATAGCAGCACATTCTCCAAGGTTCTTCTACCAAAATAAAGTCGTTGTTAGATGAGAACGGATTTCTATTGAGTCTGCCAGCACACTACAGCACTGTATACATCTGGTCTAAAGCTTACAACTTACAACTGCCATCAACTGCCCCTTGCCGTCAGTAGCGCGGCATGTTTAAATACATAGATTCTGGCGCCCAATTCGCGAATACGTCACGTCACGTGACCTTTACAAATTCTGTTTCAAACAAATTGACTACAAATTTTGAAGAAATTTATACAGTTCGATCTAGTGGTTAACAAATAATATAACTGGTTACAAAAGTTGGTAAAAAACGGTTAGAATTCATGCAATAAATTAAGTATTTAAAGGTAAGTGGTGCGTATTTCGCTACACGGCCGCTAGGTGATGCAATAACCTTTGAGCTCTAAGTTCATGTAAACAAAGGAGTCCGCACCTGACGTCTTATGATTGATCTTCAAATTCGAAATTTTACCAAAATTTTAAGGTAACGATAACTTACAAGTGAAATAATTTTCATAAATGTGTATGGTTTATCAAAACTTAATAGATGAGAATTCTAGTTTTCACAAACTGATTCTTGAAGTAATCAAAATATTACATTAGTTTAACCTCAAATCTGCAAAGTAGAACATATTTTTTTCCTTTTTCCATGTATATTATTTTACCCAGGTATCAAATAAAATACAAATTGTAAAATTTCTTTAAAAATAAAAACGAACTTACATTGTTCTACATTATGAATGTAGCAACCCAGAAATATTCATCAATGTAGTATGAATGCAGCAGTCCAGAAAATGGATTAATATAAAAAAATATATGAGCCTTCACAACGCAGGAAGATCGTTAGTAAAAATGAAGAGATGGGATCTTTTCAATGGATTGTCTGTAGAGAATATGACGAACAGTAAACCGCAGAATGATCAAATGTTTGTAAATCTATTGGAGCAAACCGCTGTGTTCATCGGTCCCTAGACTTACAAACTACTTAAACGAACGTACACGAAGGACAACACACACACACACACACACACCGATGCACGAGTGGGCCTCCAGCCGCCCAGCTCGTAGGTGTCGCCTCAGACCTCGCGGCCCGCAGAAAGAGGGAAGTAATCAGAAGTGGATGAAATGAAATCAGCGAGAAACTTAATATCAAAATTGGTGATGAAGAAGTAGAGGTGGTTAAGGAATTCTGCTACCTCAGATGCAAAATGACCCCCGATGGACGAAGCAAGTGTAGTGGAACGGATTTGCGAGCCTCTACTCTCTCTCCCATGTGAGCTTTGTTTTGCAGGAGATGGAGAGATAAATGAATAACTTAAGTATTAATAAAAACGATTTATTGAGTATATGTGTTAAGATTTGTTTGTGATGTGATACTTAAAAGTGTTTTGTGTTTGTTCTATCTGTTTCATGGTTGATTGAGGTGCTGCAGTGAACAGGAGCAGCGTAGCCGCAGCACCGACCGGCATCACAGAACTGGCCATCATGTGAAGTTAGGCGACGGTCACTGGGCAGCGGACGTCTCTACGCCTTCTTTATTACGACACATCGATCGTCTTCTAAGAAAAAAATACGCTCCTGGCCATTGAAATTGCTACACCGCGAAGATGACGTGTTACAGACGCGAAATTTAACCGATAGGAAGAAGATGCTGTGATATGCTAATGATTAGCTTTCCACAGCATTCACACAAGATTGGCACCGGTGGCGACACCTACAAAATGCTGTACCTATACACGCTATCCAAGCTCTGTTTGACTCATGCCCAGCCGTATCAAGGCCGTTATTACGGCCAGAGGTGGTTGTTTCGGGTACTGATTTCTCAGGATCTATGCACCCAAATTGCGTGCAAATGTAATCACATGTCAGTTCTAGTATAATATATTTGTCCAATCAATACCTTTTTTCACCTGCATTTCTTCTTGGTGTAGCAATTTTAATGGCTAGTAGTGTATATTTAAAAAGAAAAAATGCTATTGTATTGCGTTCCTTCAGATTTGTTTGATTGGATCACTAGCAAAACGTTAATGCTTGTTATGTAATTTGATCCAATAAATTTGAATTATTTTAATTGAAGGAAAACCTCAAACTTTATATTATCAAGAATTATCAGTTATAAAATATTCTATTATTGGAAGTAGAAAATGAGAATTTTTTCCACAGCAAAGAAAATAACATTGTCGTCTTGAAAAATTTATTGCAAGTTATCAAGTTTCGAGAGGTTTTTGAAATTAGTGAATTTCTGTTTGTGAAATTTTAATCTAGAAAGCTGTCCATTTCAATCGAACATCAAGGTATTTTACGTAACTCTGAAAGTGATTTTACATGTTTGATTTATTTTCCCCGCTAGTGTGTGTGTGTGTGTGTGTGTGTGTGTGTGGTGGACCATAGACTTCGGAAAGAAGTTCAACCTCACGGCTTATGTGCTGAATTGAGTTGCTAGGTGACATTCAAGTTGTAAAACGTTACTTAGCAACTGAGAACAAGATCTATAAACAAGGTTTTTAGTAAGACTGAGCTAGATTTATGACGAGTTCATGATGTGGGGAGATTATCTAGGAAACTTTAACGTCCTTCACCACCCTTTACCTTTGTCTCACCGCACAAGAACGGCATAAGAAGTAGACGAGCACATGCAACGAAAGCATTCATGGCTAGAGGAGTCTACTGAACATGCGTTAACACTTATGAAATTTGTTGTTAATCATCCAACCCAGTTCAAAATTAATAGCAGTGTGCACAACTATAACACCAGGAGAAAGGATGATCTTCACTTTGTAGGGCTTAATATGACTGGGACAGAAAGGTGTAAATTATGCTGCCACAAATGTCTTTGGTCGCCTACCACGCAACATCAAAAGCCTGACAGATAGGACTATCCAACAAGCATTTAAAAATAAATTAAAAGATTTTCTGAATGACAACTCCTTCCACTCATTGGATGACTTTAGATATAAATTGGTAAAAAAAAAATGTGACATGCAATATTTTATGTGATGTAACATCTTGTACAGACACCCTTCATTACCCTGACAAGTTCCACATCATTACGAAGTGACGAATTCATGACCTATGGAACAAGTATTAATCTAATCTTGGGATAGCCTCTATTAGAGCGATCTGTGGAGGGTAGGAGTTGATAAAGATTGAGATGCATACATCAAATACAAATTGAGGACGCAAGGTACAACTGTGACTCTGAAACAAAGAGACTAGCTCAGGATAAGAATTCAAGTCGGCCGAATCCACCCAGTGTTAAGATATGACTGAAGACAAGTATAACATTGCTTCCAAATGCAATGACAGCATATGGAAAACCTCCTTCAACAAGTACTAGTAAATAGTAACAGGCACTGGAACAGTATTGTACTTCTTTCATAGGTAATGGTGGAATGTGAGTGCAATTATGAGTGTGATTTAAGGCGTTTGACGTTTCGTGCTGTCTGACGGCCTCCTAATGTTGTCGCAACGCGGATGTAGCAGCCAATAACGCTGTTTTTTGTCGGCACACGTCACGCTTGTAAAGTTGTCGGATTTATTTAACCCGTGACAAAGCATCGGCGTCGTCCGTGACTTTGGCGACCCCTGTTCAAACAGGAGAACAAGGAAAACACTGCGAGGCGTTCGCACCTCGGTACAGCCAGTACAATATTGACTCCACAAATACGCGGGCGCCGTTTCCACGACTCTGTGCCGAGGGAGTTGTCGCTTCACACTACCTGCTACGTCTCACCGCCAACGACTGTCAGTGACCTCGCTTCAGAAGTTAATGTTTCAAGGAATAACAAGTCTGTTTCAATAAATAATGCTGGTGAATCTTCCGGGTTGAATGGCAATAGTCCGTGAAACGTTTCGTTCAGAAGTGCGCTAGACATCTTCAGAGTTGCTCCTTGCGAGGCTGAGTCTTGTCGGAGTCTAAGAGCGGCATAAATCTTACATCTTATAAAATAGACTGTATGTATGTATGTGTGTGTGTATGCACCAGGTAATCAAAAAGTCAGTACAAATTTGAAAACTTAATAAATCAAGTAATTATGTAGATAGGTTAAAAAAAAAAAGGGCCAAAATGTCCGACAGATGGCGCTTCATCTGCTCAGAAAAGCAATAATTAGCAAAACAAATTAAGACAAAGCAAAGACGATGTTCTTTACAGGAAATGCTCAATATGTTCACCATCATTCCTCAACAATAGCTGTGGTCGAGGAATAATGTTGTGAACAGCACTGTAAAGCATGTTCGGCGTTATGGTGAGGCATTGGCGTCGGATGTTGTCTTTCAGCATCCCTAGAGATGTCGGTCGATCACGATACACTTGTGACTTCAGACCTGGCAGGCCAAGCATGACCAAAGTGGCGTCTGAGCACACAATCATCACCGAACGACGCGCGCAAGAGATCTTTCACGAGTCTAGCAATATGGGGTGGAGCGCCATCCCGCAAAAAAACCGTACGTTCCAGCATGTGTTTATCAGCCAGGCTGGAGATGATGCGATTCTGTAACATATTGGCGTACAGTTACAAAACCAGAATCGGCGTACAGTTACAAAACAGGATCCCGCGCCATCTAGCGGACATATTTTTTTTTCTGTTCTAATAAAACCTCAAGTCGTTCCAAGTACGTGTGTCAATTTTTAACTGTCTATCTACATTATACCATGATTTATTAAGTTTTCAAATTTATACCGACTTTTTGATCATCCGGTATATATATATATATACACGTATGTATGTTCGACATCTCCTCCTAAACTATTGTGGGTCGATTTCAACCAAACTTGGTACACATGATCCTTACTATCAGGCAACAATCGCTGTCGGGGTAAAACCACCTACGACACATACGTAAGGAGATATGACGTCATAAACAATGACAGTCGTGAAAAACGGACGCATCATGCGATAATATTCTACATCTGCTCTACCAAATTTGGTACAAACATTCTTTAAGGTCACGAATAATTTTCTGCGGTTGCAAAAACCACATACGATACATAGTTCACGTCGTAAACAATGATATCTGTCCCATCTTGCGGCGTGTGATAGCGCGATTTTATTCGTTAACTATTTGAGAATGAGAGCACTTAGCGGCTTGCAATAAATTGTAAACATAATTTCAAATCTTTACGAGACATTTTATCGCTGACCACCCCAACAAAATGATGAAAGGATACAAGTTTTGCCGGCCGCGGTGGCCGAGGGGACTGAGGCGCTCCAGTCACGGTCTGCACGGCCACTACGGTCGGGGGTTCGAATCCCCCCTCGGGCATGGATATTTGTGTCGTCCTTAGTATTAGTTAGTTCATAAGTAGTTTGTAAGTTTAGGGACTGATGAACCCTTAGTTAAGTCCCATAAGCTATACAATCATTTGAACATTTGATAAAAGTTTATGTTCATTGATGTATATTTACGACATTTGGTATGACAGTACAAGTTATTACTTCTACATTGTAAATTTCATACGCCAGCCAATTCACAGACAGTACACATACATACCGCTGAATGTTCCTTCGATATTATATCACAGTTCGACATATAGTTCATGAGATATGAAGTCATAAACAATTTGGTTCATGAAAAACCGCATCATCATGCATAAGGTTTTGATTTATTACGTACTACTAACACCATTCATGATACATTTTGCAGACATTAGTCACTTATACCACTGAATGTACCTTCGAATTTACATCATAATGCGACACATATTAAAGGAGATATGACTTCATAAACAATGAAATTTCCGAATAACTGCTACATCATGCGCTATTTTTCCACGTCTCCTCCTAAAATAATGGACCGCTTTCAATTAAACTTGGTACACATATTGCTTACTATCAGACAACAATTAAAACTACTTACGACAACACAGTTCAGTACATATGATGTCGTAAGCAATAAACTTTCCATCATGCGACGCGTGATTTACGAGACTTCATTCATCCGCCAATTATTCGTCGCAGACAGTTTGCTAATATTACTCTCTACAAGTTATTTGCATGGAGACGAAACTTAAATGGACAGACAGTAAGGTAGAAGTCGGTGGACAGAAAGGGAAGAACGATATGCCCTAAGATAAGGAAGGAATAAATACAACAGATTTCACGGAGGAACCTATATAAAGCATTTATACCAATGAATATATAACTGCAAAATTATATCATTGTGCAACACAATCATCAATAGATACGACATAGTAAATTAACATTGCGATAGGTGAAAACATGTCGCATCATGCACCGCGTTTTAATACATTTCTTATTTACTACTAACAAGACGCTACTGCATTCCAGTCAGCTTGAGAATATTCCTGAAAGCCGACTGTGCTGTTGACGTCTTTGAACTGTGAAGCAACTGCGTTTCATAAAAAGAGACCACGGAAAAATATTTAGATGTAGGCTATGATTGAAGTATGGATGGCATAGTACAGTAACAAGCGACAGAGGCGCTGTAGTGCGCCAAAGGACTAATAGACGCCGCTCCTGTAAAATAAGTATGGGGTAGTATAGCAAGGAAGTCTTATCTCTGCGAATATCAACAAACATTGAACATAGTGTTACTGTTTTTTTATTTTATTTTATTCTATTTATTTATTTATTTTGTATTAAATACTTAACGACATTTCTTTGCTTCTTTTGGCATGTTTCATTTTGTATGAAAAACTTTATGAAGATACATCGTTTCGGAGGATGACTTTCACTTACATTTGACATCTTGGATGGGACAATTGAGTTTATTGATAGAGCGATCCAACAAGGATTTTTACTGACTGAGGTTTGGAAACCTAAAAAGCCATGATAGGCACTTTCCCTTCTTTAACAACCGTTGCAAATCACGGGCATATAAGCTAATCCTATACATATTATAAATGCGAAAGTTTCTATGTTTGTTACCGCATCACGCTAAAACTACAGCACAGATTTAGATGAAATTTCATACAGAGACTTCTTATGTCTTGGATTAGGACATAGGCTACTTTTCAAAATGTTTATTACAAGTTATTTATTTGAAATATATCCATAGAAATACGTAACGGTTGTAAGAAGTTCTAATACAAGAGCAGAAGGGTATTTTCGGTTATGTCATGTTAAGTTGCGGGGATTAACGTGTAATGTAATAGACTCTCGTTATTGTCGGCAATGGTTCGGGTCCTGCTATAGCGAAATTTTTTTTCTTTGTTATTGTTATCTTTTTTACTTTCGAATATACAAAAAGATTATTGGATACTGCCAAAACGGCTTAACTGATACATAATTACATACACAAGAAATCTGAATGTTGGCGTTTATGACGCATTCATTTTCATTTGTTGTAACAAATGAAGGAAGTATGTATATAAATTGAAGACTTTAAATAAAATTTGCTCTAAGTACCATGACAAGAAAAACATTGACTTTCGTGTAGAATGGGATCTAGATACCAAGCCCTATTTTGTGTACAAAACGCGAACTGCCACGTATAACTAGCGTACGTAAACTGCAACGAAAGTAGTAGCAAATGCACTCAACAGATGGCAGGCGGTACGCTGCAGTTAACATATGAAACGTTATAGATGTTCGAACATTGTGATATTATCGTAATTCTTTAAAATTGTATTCTCTTTGGATTTCAATGAATAATAGTTTCTTTGGTGATTTCGATTATTTATAGCATTCGAACGTTTGCATTTAGTTCTTTTGTTGCTTCGTTTTGCATTTGTAGGATCTCAACAGTTCGTTTCTCCGTTAGATGTCTTTTTTATCTCTTTACTTTTCTCCGTTAGGTTGACTCCGTCCTCCTCAAATCCCCCAGCTCCACCCTACACACTGACATCCTCCACCGCCTCCCCCGCATCCACTTTGGTCCCCATGCCACTCTCACCCCTTACTACACCGCCACCTCAGCTCGCCAACCGCCTCCTTCCCGCCGCCCACCCACCCTCACCGTCGTGATCACGAAGCTCAGCCCTCTGATCACGGAGGAAGAGGTGTTGGGTCAGCTCAACTCCATGCCCGACGTCACCATCCGCTCCGCCAAGCGTATCTTCAATGCCACTGGCCCGACATACCTGATGCGGATATTCACAGAGTCCGCATCGTCCCTTGATCACCTTTTCCTCCAGGGGGCCCTAATTTACGACCGCCGCCACAAGGTGGAGCCCTACCGTTCCCCACCTCAGTCATACCGCTGTGCCAGGTGCCTCATGTACAACGACCACCTGACACAGAATTGCCGCAACCCCCCACATGTCCTCACTGCAAGTCCCCTCACCTGCACAAGCACTGTCCTAACCTTGCCTCCCCTCCTACCTGCAACACCTGTGGCGGACCCCATCCCACCTACTCCTACAAATGCAAGTCCGTCCCGGCCCCCACCGTCCCCGAACTCACCATCCCCATTCGCCCCGTCGACCCACCCATGCACCCCAACAACTCCTTGCTCCCTCCCCCCACTGCCGAGGACGTCATCCGGTTTGTAACCACGGTCCTCGCAAACCCATCCTTTTCAACGCCCGCACACCCTCCAGCAGATTGCACTGGCCGCACGGTCAGTGTTCCACCTAGAAACCTTTGCCACCTTCTCCCGCGCCCACTCCCACTTCGCTTTTTCCCGCCTCGAAACACAAGTCTAAGCCCGCCCGCTCCCCCTTCTTCCGTTCCTCCTCCCGTACCCCCCCACCACCACCATGGCAGGCTCATCATACACCTTTCTATACCATAATGTCCGGTCTCTCCCAGCCAACAAGCACCTCTTCATGCATACCCTTTTCCATCACCGCGTGGACGCCTTCCTCCTGAATGAAACCTTCCTCCAACCCCGTCGTCCCGTCAGTACCGCTCCTTACCTCCTTCATCGCACTGATGGTCCCCCTCCCTTGGCCAGAAGCGGAGTGGCGATCGGCCATCTCCGCCACCACCCCGTCTGGCTACACCCGCTCCTCAATGATCCTACAGAACATTTAATCCTCAGTCTCTTCCTCCCATCCCTCACCGTCACCCTCGCCACCATCTACGTCCGCAGCACCTCTCCTCTCCCGTATGACTTCCTCTCCCACGTTGACCGCACCTACACGACCTATGTGGTCGCCGCAGACCTAAACCTGTCTTCCCGTCCGCCTGCTGAACTCCGGCGGTGGCATCAGTTTGTCACCACCTCGCTCCGGGGCGGAATCCTGCCCCTCCGTCGCCCGACTCGCCCCGAAAGCAATACCACCCCTGACGTCGTCTTGGCGTCTCCCAACCTCCTTGGGCGTATCACGGCAGACGTCCTTGACCTTATAGGCAGTGACCACGCCCCTGTCCTGCTCACGCTTGACCACCGCCCCCGCCCTGCCCGAGCTCCCCGTCCTAGACCTCCTCCCAAACTCATTCATGACTACTCCCGTGCCGACTGGAATGCCTACGGTCGCTCCATAGATACCTCGGTCGAAAGCCACCCCCTTCCCCTCCGCACACCCGAAGATATTGAACACGCCTCCACCTTTCTCCAGCAAACCCTTGCTAACGCAGTTGAAGCCCACATCCCTACCAAAGCAATATACCCGCACAGTCCTACCCTGCCTCCACAGGCTGTCCTCCTCCTCCGAGAATCCCGACGCCTCTACCGCTCGTACCTCCGTACCCGGGACCGGGACACACTCATACGCCACCGGCAAATCCAACGTCACATTAGAAACCTTTTGTCCGCGAAAAAACGCCGGGACTGGCGGCAGACATGCACCCGCCTTAACGCCACTCTCCCCATCAACTCTTGGAAGGCCTTCAATCGCCTTACTGGCCGTCACCCCTCCCCCTACTACCCGCTTCTCCATGATAACCGTCCCTTTCCCGACAATGCCAGTAAGGCGGAACACTTTGCCTCCTACCTTTCCGACGTCTTCTCCCTTCCTGATAATCCTCATTTTGATTACTCCCTCTTTCCCGATGTCCATGAGCGTACCGACACCTCTTCCCCCCCGCTCGCCCCCCGCTTCCAGTACTTGGGGCACATTCCTTCCTCCGACTTAAACACACCCATCACAGCACACGACATCATAGCTACACTTCGCACCAAACGCAACACCGCTCCCGGTCACGACCGGCTCACCTACAGGCACCTCCGTGCCTGTCCCCTCTCCTTCCACACTGTCCTTGCCGCCCTCTGCAACACTATCCTCTATACCGGTTTCTATCCTCGCCTGTGGAAAATCTCCCGCATCCTCATGTTCCCCAAACCCAACAAGCCCCCATCCCAAGCCTCTTCCTACCGTCCCATCAGTCTCACCTCCGTGTTTAGCAAGGTCCTTGAATCCATCATTTCCCGTCGTATCCACCAACACCTCCGACAGCACCAGCTCCTTCCTTCTTCTCAATGTGGCTTCCGACCATCCTTCTCTGCCGACGACCAGCTCCTTCGCCTCATCCACCTCTTATCCGTCCAGCTCAATTCCCGTCGCTCCGCCATAGTTGTGTCCCTAGATATAGAAAAAGCCTACGACCGTGTCTGGCATTCCGGCCTCCTTTTCAAACTCCAACTCTATGCCCTTCCTATTAACTATGTCCGCCTCATTGCATCCTTTCTCACCAATCGCCCGTCCTATGTCACTGTCTGCAATTCCAACTCCCGTTTGTTTTACCCCTCTGCCGGGGTGCCCCAAGGGTCTGTCCTCTCCCCTCTCCTGTACCTTATCTACTCCGCCGACATGGCCCAGCCTCAGCCTCCCGTCCATCTCCTACAGTATGCTGATGACACCGCCTTCCTAGCCCTTGCCCCCTCCCTTGCCCGATCCCATGTTTTGCTCCAGTCTCACCTCACCGCGTTCGCCGCATGGTGCAACCGGTGGCTCCTCTCCGTCAACCCTGACAAATCCCAGGCGATCATTATAGGTCATACCACCCACTCCTTCCGCATCCCCGATCTCTACATCACCTTCCACGACCGTCCCATCCGCCACACTAACACCATTAAGTATCTGGGCCTCACCCTCGACCGACACCTTACCTGGACCCCCCATCTGAAATCCATCCGTGAAAAAGCCATGTCCCGCCTCAACCTCCTTAAACTGCTCACCGGCCGGACGTGGGGATTACGCCCTTCCACCATCCTCCACACATACAAATCCATCATGCACCCCATCCTCTGTTCCTTCCACCCTGCCTGGGTATCTGCTCCTCCCACCTTTTATAACACCCTCCAAGTCCTTGAACGCCACGCCCTCCGCCTCGCCTACCGTATCCGCCTTCCTTCCCCCACGCGGATCCTCTACGACCTCATCCCCTTCCCTCACCTCCTTCAACACCTTGAACGCCTCCGCCTCCTGTATGTCACCCGAAAACTCGATTCCCGCAACCCGCTAGTTTACCCTATCCTCACCGCCCCTGGGCCTCTGCCACGCCTCCACCACTGCATTCCTCCCTCTCTCCACCTGCACACCCTACATATCCTCTCCCAAGGCAACTTCCGCTCCCTTCCCCTACCGGATGACGCCCTTCGTCCCGAAATATACCCCTCCTGTCAGCTTTGATCCCTTCCCCGTAGACTTAGCGGCCCCATCTCCCCATCCCCTCCTTCTCCCCCTCCCCGCTTGGATTTCCCCCCTCCTCTCCCCACCTGGTCTCAATCGCGCCTGTCTTTCCTTCTCCTTACGTTCTCCCCCCCCCCCTCTCTCTCTTTTCGACCCTCCCCGCGCTTCCTCGCTTCCTCCCTCTCCTTGCCCCGCGGGGGCTGCAGCGTCGCCTTTTAACAACAGTGTATTCTCGTGTCAAGTGCATCGTCATCGCCGTGTGTTCATCTCCAGTGCGTCGCAACTCATGT
The DNA here is from genome assembly GCA_026315105.1 of Locusta migratoria. Taxonomy (NCBI): domain Eukaryota; kingdom Metazoa; phylum Arthropoda; class Insecta; order Orthoptera; family Acrididae; genus Locusta; species Locusta migratoria. The sequence goes on from CM048746.1 coordinate 546,129,183, forward strand.
CGTCACCACCTATATCATCGTGTGACTTCGTGTGTCCAGTGTTGTCTCTCCATGTGATTTTATCGCCACCGTGTCACAGACTGTTTTTAATCTGCTTATGTGTGTCAGTCTCTCTTGTTCATGTGTCTTAAGTCTGCAGTATTGTCTCCAATGTCCAGTTTGTAAGTCTTCCATTTTTCCTCCGTACCATGTTTTTATACTCATTGTTTTTAACTTCATGTCTTTGTTCCTTTTATCTCGCTTGTCATATGTCTATTCTCTCGGCTGAAGAGCAGCGCTGATGCTGCTGCCAGCCCGCCGACGAAAGTCGGAGTGAAATTAACAATAAAGAAAAAAAATCCGTTAGGTTTATTGTTTATTTCGTTACACTTCTCCGTTAGGTATGCTGTTTATTTTGTTCCTTTACTTGGCATTTGTTTTCGATTACTGTATTGTTGTTATTGTAGTTACTTACTGTCAGGGGTGCCATCCCACAAGTTGGAGCTGAAGGTGGGTGTGCCTGTTTTATTGATGCGTAACTTGGATGCACCACGATTATGCAATGGCACCAGATTACGCATCACGGACCTGATAAGGCATATCGTGCAGGCCACCATCATCACCGATGGAGCCCAGAGAGAGACTGTATTAATACCACGAATTCCCATCATCCCAACAAACTTGCCATTCCAGGTTAACCGGTTACAGTTCCCATTGAAAGTGGCCTTCTCGATTACTATAAACAAGAGTCAAGGACAAACATTAAAAGTGGCAGGTATTCATTTTGCCACCCCATGTTTCTCGCACGGACGCTCTACGTAGGCTGCTCCCGTGTATCGAGAGCTAGAAATCTCTACGTATACTCGGAGAACAAGAAATCTAAATCAAATGTTCAAATGTTTGTAGAACTTATGGGACTTAACTACGGGGTCATCAGTCCCTAAGCTTACAAACTACTTATGAACTAGCTAAGACTAAGGACGGCACAAATATCCATGCCCGAGGGGGGATTCGTACCACCGACCGTAGTGGTCGTGCAGACCGTGACCGTGACTGGAGCGCCTCAGTCCCCTCAGCCACCGCGGCCGGCAACAAGAAGTCTCGAAACGTCGTTTACAGGGACATATTGCAATAGATTTTTGGCTCTCCATCCGTTCCAAGACAATTATATATTCCGTGCTAACAATGTCGCAAACAGTCATGTAGTTATTTATGCCCTTTCTTGGCACTTTAATGTCTGACTATTGAATCGCGGGTAACACCGCGGGGAGCAGCTAGTACTAGATAAAACAGGCGTGGTCAATTAATATTTTGTTTCAACTTTAAACCTAAACTATAGACGGAAAGTAGTTAAGGATTTAAATATACGAGGGTTGGAACTTAAATAGTAGCAACTATTTATTCACAATCGATACAAAACGTTACACTTTTGCACCTGTTACTGTCCCTCAAAGTGTTGTGTAGAATCCGTTGCTAGCGATGTGGAAGGTGTAGTATACCGTTAGCAGAGCCTGTTCTGATGATGGTGCGAATGGAGCGGTGTACTGCCTGTCGAATCTCTCGAACAACTCTCAAGCAAATCTCACGGAGTGGTTCATCTCCGGAATCAAATCAAAGTCACAAGGATTTAAGTCCGGGAAGAATGGTTGATCGTACAGTACTTTCCAGTCCCATCGAACGAATAGAGCAACCACAGCTTGCGCTGTATGCGCCCGCGCATTGTCGTGCAAAATGGTGGGTGGGTTGAGCAGAAAGTGTTGCCGCTTCTTTCGCAAAGCTGGTCGTGGGTGATACTCCAAAAACGAACAGTAATACTGTGCACTGACGGACTGCTGCGGAGGAACATATTGCGTTAGGATAACACCATCACACTTGTACACAAGAATAGCTTTCACTCTGAACACTTTCAGCGCCTCTTGACGACCTTGATGACACTGCCGTGCTCTACGACCTTTGTCACATTCAATATTGATTCAACTCCGTTGTTCCTGTTTCGAAAACATAGTGACACCGTTACGTTAGACCGATAGCTCAGAAGTGTTCCCCGCGATTATGCGCACGCTCGTGACGTGGGACGGATGAATCCATTTGCACGAAGGTAAGGTACCTATGTCAACAATTTGTACTATCAGTGACAATAGTAGATTCCATTGTATAATGCCTTTACAGCAGTGTTGCCACTATTTAATTTCCAACCCTCGTATCTACCTTTTCTGATGAGCCACAGCTCATATATTACTAAGTTTCAACCTCCTTCCTTCCTGTTTAAATTATCCACACGCTTACACCATAGTTTAACATACACAGTCGTGACACTCACAGCTGTGATAGTTGTTACCGACTGACAGTTGCAACGACATTAGGGCTCCTAGCGGTGGACAAGCCTCCGAAGGAAGAATGTTTGCCGCGACGGAGCGACCGAGAGCATTGAGGCGCTGTGCTCCGATGCACGAGGCCGTTCCCCGTCGGGGCTTCGGATCCCCCTCTCGGGCATGGATGTTTGTGCTGTCTTTAGTATAAGGTAGTTCATAAGTAGTTAAGTCCTATAAGCTTTACAAACATCTGAACATTTTGAACAATGTTTTTATAATTATTTTTCAGCTTAATTAACGAAATAACTACTGTAATTTTTGCGCTACAATCATTAGCAAAATATCAAGAGGCATATACAATCAGAAAATTAATGAAAAAGCAGCTGAATGTTATTGATACGGTGGTATACAGAACAACTTATTCATGAAGAAATGTGAATGTGTGTATATTTTCGGCTTATTCCGATGAATGTAAGTATAATATATACGTAAGTTTCCATTATGGTCTTTTCTTACGCATATCATTTCGGTATGGAGTCTAATGCCTGGTACATTTTCTTTCATTTCTCTTCCTTATACGCGGTATCATTTTCAGTGTAATTACTTTTGATTAAAAAGCCAATGTCTTCAAGATTCTTGCCGTTTGTGATTCAGCTGTAGCCACAATTGTGGAAGTTGTTTCTTCTATGTTGGGTAACAGTTTGATTGCTTTTGCTGTTCTATTGCCCCGACTGATGTTCTTCATTTAGCTACAGCTGTGGTGAGTGCTTTGCTACATTAGGCGTTGAATTCTATGTACTTTTCTACGCTCCTAATTCATCGATTTTACCGGTATTGTAGCCATTTTTTATTTTTAATAGAAAATAAAATTCTTCAGTAGAAACTTGTAGATTGCTAGATTATCTTATACATAAAAATGAATATTTAGGTGTTCGTATTTTATGCGCGGCCATACCGTTCAACCGATTGTGATGAAACTTTGTCAACATATTACTTGCACTTTCGCGATGGTTATAGGCACCATTAAATGGCTGTACGAGAGATAGTTCAGGAGATATGACATAATAAAAAATGAAATGCTCGGAATAGTGCTGCATCATGCGACGTCTGCTTCCAAACCACTATACCGATTTCAACCAATTTTGGTACACATATTCCTTCCATGAGGTAACAATTGACGTAGTTGAGGAGATATTACGTCATAAATAATTATATGGTTGAAAACCTGAGGCATCATGCGACATGCGAATGACACTTTAATCATCCTAAAATCTTCAAGACATTTGGACACTTGACCTTCAAAACAAGAGGAAGGTTATTGTCACATAACATTTTATATGGTGCATGACGGAGGATACTTTACTAATGGACTCCGTCAGATTCTACAGTTGTATACCGATCCTGATGAAATTTTTAAATATGTTCAAATGTTTGTGAAGCTTAAGGAACGTAACTGCGGGGTCATCGGTCCCAAAACTTACAAACTACTTATGAACTACCTTATACTAAAGACAACACAAACATCCATTCTCGAGATTCGAACGGCCTCGCGCATCGTAGCATAGAGTCTCAATGCGCTCGGCCGCTCCACCGCGGCTTTAAATATGATTGAACAATTCCGTTTATCAGTGTATTATTAATATATTCAGATTACCTACAATCATTTCAATTAATTAACGTAACTAAGCTGTTAATTTTTAGATTTCGGTTAAGTTTCGAATGAAATAAAACTTCTGAAAATTGTAGTAGCTCTCTCTGGAAGTTACATTTTTCAGGGTGACAATATTGAAAAAACATTTAAAACATATACAGTGGAAAGAATATATAATTCAGATTTTTAAATGACGCTTCTTTGCCTGCCTGCCAAGCGTACCGAATCATTGGGGTGAAACCCTGCAGCAGAAGGAATTTGTTGTTACCAATGTATGGATATAATGCGAATTTGAAAATAAATGTAATATATAAAAATTAATGTTTGTTTTTTTGTCTTTTTATTTGTATTTTATGCACGGCCATACCGTATATCCGATTGCGATAAAACTTTGTCAACTCTTGCCTGCTCTCGCGCAAACGTTATAGGCATACTAAAATTAACTTCGTATGGTGCATGGTGGAGGGTGCCTTCACGCTGAAATGGCTAGACGGATATGAATGAAATATATAACACAGGTAGCCGGTTAATACATGGACGACCGCCCCCGTAGCTGAGGCGGCAGTGTCAATGACCACCATGCAGGGAGCCCGGCTGCGATTCCCGACAGGGACACGGGTGTTGTGTGACATCCTTATCATCCTTTTCATGGACATGCAAGACGTCGAAGTGGCGTCAAGTAAACATACTTGCACTAGGCATCAGAACAATCCCATGTAGTATCTCCGGCGAAAAATGCCATACAATCATTTCAATACATGGGCTACCTCTCGTAAGCCACCGTTCAGTGTATGGCGGATGTTACTTTACAGTAGGTTAAGAAGTTTGTTATTCTTCACACTGAAACGGCTGGACAGAATTGAATTAAATGTGGAATGAAGATGACTTATACCCCGAACTGATACATGGGCTACCTTTCATAAGATCCTGTACGTGCTTGGGTGAAGGTTCGTTACAGCACATAAATGTATGTTTCATGAAGGAGATTTCTGCAATCGGCATGCCACTGAATTTAGCACAGCGGAGGTACCTTGCGACTTTGACATCGTTTGGCCAGTCACCATGGAACTTAGCACATATGTGTATGTTTTCATATATATAGGAGGGAGAGGAGTAAGTGGAGGAGGAGGAGACGGGCAGAGAGAGGAGAGAAAGAGATGGGGGAGATGGTGACAGACAGGTGAAAGAAGATGACAGAAAAAGGGACAGGAGGAGACGGGAGAAGGAACAGGAGAACAGAGAGAAGGAAAAGGAGGAGATGGACTAATGGAAGAATGGAGACCTCATATATATATATGAGGTCTCCATTCTTCCATTATGTCAGCGCGTAAAATACGAAGCAACGAATATATATATATATATATGTTCGTTGCTTCGAAGCAACGAATATATATATATATGTTCGTTGCTTCGTATTTTACGCGCTGACATAACGTTCATCTGATTGTGATAAAACTTCGTCAACAGAGAGAGGGGAAATGAAAGAGAGAGAATGAAAAGGTGGACGGATAGAGAAAAGGCAAATAGAGAAGGACTAAACACTGGAATAAATAGATACCCGAGTGACGCCGGTCTTTCACCTAGTTGTAAACAAACTGTCCTGTTCTGCACCGTTTCATAGTAAGAAGTATATTAAAATCAATATAAACGATTCTATTCTATCCAATATCGTTTGCAGAAATGTAGCTTGCCGGCCGCTTGGAGCGCTGTGGTCGCAGTGTACAACGAAAATCAGTGGGAGTGTCGTGACTGAACATGTTAGGCTGCGGTTAACGACACAGCCGTGAATGATAGTACATCGTTGGTGATAAACTTTTTGTTTCTGATAACTTCATGATTTCCTGATGGAAGTGCGTTATCAGCCACTGCTGATTTTTTAGTTGTTCCTAGTTGGCAAAAACTTTTCTTTTCTTTTAGTCTATGATTCCAGTTGACGAAGTTATGATTTGTATCAGGGATGCTTTCCCAAGGAATCTGATTGCCCTTTTTCAACACTACGTTACTTCCAATCAGTTCTAGCGGGACGATGAACTGCTTGAGCAAGTTGAACAATTCTTAACCGCATATATAGGTCTATAGAGTAGAAATTGAAATGCACTGCTCAAAACAATTAGTGGATCAGGTGAGATATCATACACAATATACACATGGTATATTGCTGCCTCTACTCTTTACTCGAGGTTTACAGGGCGTTTACTTAGAGAGAGCCACCACAGGGCTACCAGAAGAGTGGAAATGCCATTCTCGTTGTCCTCCAACGTGGTGTGTGATCACGTTGGACGGATAGTAGAAGGTTATCATTCAGCTCTTGAGGGACTTCCAGTGCAAAATGGAATATTCAGTTCTGCAGCCGTTGTGAGAGATGTTGGTGTGGCGAGTGCATCCCAAACATCTTCATTGGGTTTAAGTCTGTGGAACAAGCTGGACACTCCTTCAATTCCGTCAGCTTCAAGCATGTTGCCCACGAGTGCAGCTCTGTGAGGACAAGCATTATCGTCTACCACAAGAACTCGTGTCTTATGGCACCAGCGTAGGGTACAACAAAAGGTCGAAGGATCTCGTCTCTGAGCAGTGAGCAGTCAGTGCGTCATTCTGAATGACATAGTGGTCCGTATGTCCGCCAGTACTGACTCCTAGCAATACCATGATATGGTGACGTTTCCTGCACATAAGCAGAATTGTTCCGTGGTCTACGTTCTCTCCAGATGATTGTCTGGCTGAACACAAAATCTTGTGAACAAAACCCGGCGTCATTCGTTATGACTCTGATGTTCCTCCGCCCAGTTTCTGCGGGCTAAATGGTGTCGTGGATTTAATGGGACACATACTATAGGCCTTCGTTCGTAGAGGCCACATTTCCGAAAGCGATTTGTTGGTATGCTCGTCCTGTTGCTGTTTGAAAAGTGAATTGCAGCTGAGTCGCATTGTTTCTACAGGCTGTTAACTGGAGATCACGTTCATCTCCTGCTGATGTTAGCCATGGATGATCTTGGCTTGGTTTCTTTTAAAGGTTCCCGTTGTCTGAAATCGCGTCCAGATCCTGGAACGACCTACACCTTCCGTTTGTTGATAGTATTGGTTCCCATGCAGGAAATTTGTGGAGGTCAGCGTATGTCTAAACAGATCCAACATAGCGCCATCAAATTTCTCTGCAATCAGTTCTAGTGAGTCTTGCAGTGGAACACTGGTGAATACCACATCAAAACTAACCATGATGTCCGAGTCTGTGATGTGTAGCTGCTTGAGGCATTGCAGGAAGTCTTCTGAGTTACAGATTTAGTGAACACATTTCCCCACTTGTGGAGAAAGCAGAATTTTCAAGTGCTTGGCTTAGTGGGTGCTTCAGTATTTCTCACAATTGTGTATTTTAGGAAGATACAGGTGATTTTGCTGTATGTTGTCTGATCATCTTGTCAGGCATCCCTATCACCTTCAGGAGAGCCCTTGTCTTCTTGACCACCTTGTCAGTGGCGTCACACTTTAAGAGTTACAAACAGAATATAATTCGTGGTACTATTCGATATTTCTTAGATCCCAAGTAGGTCATTGTGTCATTATGTAGGATACTGTAATAGAACTCAATGTTCTTGAACTTTACCACAGATGAAGGAGAGTGGATTACGTTGAGTGACTGTTTAACTGTAGTGTGGCAAGTTGACGGAGATTTAACGGCTATCCTGTAACAAACACTACAGAGGGAACCTGGCCTCGCGTGTCACTCGGAGAGCGTACGCAGAAGAGGTTGGCCGCACTGCCAGCCAGAAGGCATGTGGCTGTACAAGGTGAGGCGCGGTTGCAAAAACGTCTCGCTGGCCGTTTATCAGCTCTGCCGCCGGTGCTGTGGAGGTGGTGCAACCGCGAACGTCTCAGCTGCACAGTGGCCATCTTACTCAGCCCTCAGCGGAAAAACACAGTGTTCTCTTTCGTCAAAAACATGCTCATCATGAGAGTATAGAGGAAGCTCCAGTGTTCAAGGTGAATCGTACGTAACTAGCTGCTAAATTCGATATTGCCCGGGTATATATCCATTTTTCAATCTTATATTAGAAACGAAAATAAAAATTCTTCGTGTAATCGTGATGCGAAAGTTTTTGTGACTCACTGTTCATGACGTCGTATCTCCTGAAATATGTGTCGTACTATGATGTTAATTTGAAGGTACATCTACATCTACATAGATTGCAAATCACATTTAAGTGCCTAGTAGAGGGTTCATTAACCACTTTCATATCTTTTCTCTACCGTTCCATTCTCTAATAGCGCGCGGGAAGAAAGAACACCTAAATCGTTCCGTTTTCGATCTGATTTCTCTTGGGTGCTAGCAAAATATTTTCACATTCAGAAGTAAAAGTCGGTGATTGAAACTTCGCAAACAGATCAAGCCGCAATGAATAACGTCTTTCTTTTAATGATTTCCACCCCAATTCGTGCAACATTTCCGTGACGCTTTCCCCCTCGTAACGTGATAAAACAAAACGAGCTGCCCTTCTCTGAACCTTCTCAATGTCTTCCGTCAGTCCCACCTGGTGAGTGTCCCACAAGGGGTAACAGTACTCCAGGAGAGGACGCACAAGTGTGATGTAGGCAGTCTATTTGGTGGAGCTGGTGCATCTTCGAAGCGTTCTGCCAATGAAACGTAACCTTTGGTTCGCCTTCCCGACAATATTTTCTATGTGTTATCTCCAGTCAAAGTTGTTCGTAATTGTAACTCCTAGGTATTTGGTAGAATTTACGACCGTAAGGTTTGACTGATTTATCGCGTAATTGAAGTTACGCGGATTTCTTTTAGTGGTAATGTGTATTGCTTCATACTTTTCTTTATTTGGTGTCAATTGCCAATTTTCGCACCATGTAGAAATTATGTCTAAATCGCTTTGCAGTTGCTTTTGATCATCTGTTGACTTCACTAACCAAAAAACGACAGCATCATCCGCGAACAGTCTAAGGGAGCTATTCAGATTGCACATGCAGTGGTAAAAGGTAAAGGCGTATGGGTGGGTGATCCTGAAGGCGGGTTCAGCCGCCTAACTGGAAAGGTTTCCCCTATCCTTCGCGCCCGCAGGCACCTTTCCTTCGCAAAGTGTGAGAACTGTCTTCCGAAGTGTCTATCATAAATCAATGTGACTGTAAGGGATGTGTTGGAGATGATGAGAGACGAGAGAGGATGAAACACGGTGCCGGCACATAGCCTACTTCTGTCTAAAAGTACCAATGGGACTGTCAAATCTAAGGTCCCCATTCGATGGCTGGATCACAATCAACAGTGTCCCTTGCCCTCACTCTATGAAACATCGGGGAGAGGATTGGCATTTAATCCAGAACTTTTTTTTGTTGAATGTCATGTTGACTATAGCTGTTTATTTATTAGCCCAAAGCTACCGTGTTGCGGTTATTACACCATTATCAAGCGCCAGCAGAGCTTAACTGGTTGATAGATAAAGGTGTAATCACCGAAACAGATAGCGTTGTGCTAATAAATAAGCAAATGTATCAACATGACGTCCTACAACTATTTAAAGTCTGTTACCCCCACGTTTTCACTTTTCTTGATCCAGGACATTGGTACAAAGACTGGTGATGAAGGACTTTGCACCACCACCACCACTCATACTGTCAATAGCGCGTGACGTACCCGGACGGTTACCCATGAAAGTACTGACCACGCACAACCGTGCTTAACTTCAGTGAGCTGGCGTGAACCCGTGTAGCCACCGCGGCACGGCCGTGGACACATTGAATGGTGCATGTGCCTAATGTCTGCATAATATGTCGTGAATCGTGTTAGTAGTAAAGACGTCATAAATGGAACCTCATGTGTGATGCTGCGGATTTTCACGAATCAAATTGTTTATCACTTCGTACTGAAAGGTGGCAGCACTTCGTTTTGTGGTTGTCACTCTAGGGGCAGAGAATTTATTTGTTATGTTCAAATGTTCAAATGTTTGTATAGTCTATGGGACTTAACTACGGGGTCATCAGTCCCTAAACTTACAAACTACTTATGAACTAACTAAGACTAAGGAAGGCACAAATATCCAAATATCCATGCCCGAGGGGGGATTCGAACCCCCGACCGTAGTGGCCGTGGAGACCGTGACTGGAGCGCCTCAGTCCCCTCGGCCGAGTCAGAGAGTGGAAGTGGACAAACGAAGTTAGATGGTGGTTGAGAGCAATAGACGGCGAGAGAGTTGTTGGATTCTTGATAATTCAGACTTTTTTTTTTTTTTTTTTTTTTTTTTTTTTTTTTTTTTTTTTTTTGTAATGGTCATGTTAATAAGGTAACAATAATAATGATCATAATCATAACTTACATTTTTTTTTTAGATAGCTTCATGTTCTCCTTCGTTTAAAGTAATAAAACTTACTATTCTCGCCAAGTTTACTTAGTTTGCAAGTTTTAAACAGTAGGATAAATACAAGTTTAAACTTGATTTACATTTCATCATTAATGTACTGCAAGAGACCAAGGTGCTGTCTACAGATAAGATGAAAGTGAACTTAAACTTATTCATGATTAGGATTACAAGTAGCCTGTTATGCTCTTACATTCTTTTCTGATACAAGAATCGTAGACAATTAGTTTATCAGGTAGTTATCAATATTTCTTGTCAATAAATCCAAATTAATTATACTACCGGCTTATTGTTCACCTTATTGTGTAACGCACCTTTTCATACAAATAGTAATTACACCCTTGCTGACAACAGAATAATTAGTTTATTAATAAGCTCAGAAGATGTCGGTACACATAATAATTATTGGTGAACTTGCAACTGAATCCTTACGTAGTCAATTTTTGACAGCTAATAAACTAAAATTTGATCTGTACTTTAAATAATTAGTCAGTTACACAATTATCGGTGCCTTTCATTGCTATCAGCTACTATTATAGTTGGTCATTCTACATATGATTACATTAATATTCAGCATTACTTGGTATGCACCCCACTTAGCTAATGAACTATTTTGACAATACAACATTTTGTTTGTTAATGTGGAAGATCTTCTTCAAAGCACGTAATTTTACATATAACAATCACCACTAAGTTCGCAATAGACGTCATGTTCAGTCTGTGCCACAGTAATAATGTAAACTTTAATCTTTAATTAATAACAGACACATAATTGTCAACTTTAGTGTTGAGCTACAACCGGACTTATCATTCATTGTTTAACCAGACTCGCGTATGGATAGTTAAGTGCATTAACATACTTATTGCAATTAGTCGATGCCAGGCTGAAAATTTGTAACATTTACTCTTACTTGATGTTCAGACATTCAGAGAAGTTTTTACATTCTCAGTGCTGTACCAATCTAGATAGGTACTGTTGCATCTGCACACAAACCTTGCACACTCACACATGCTAGTTTCAGTTTCCGATCCCAATTTATAAGTATATTTTATTTAAACATACAAGTTTCAATATCTCAAGAACTATATGTGATATAATATCGAATAAACATTGAATGGTATGTATGAGAACTGTAGAAATGTCTCGTGACTACAATTTCCAGTGTAGAAGTTATAACTTGTGACGTCATACTAATCGCCATATATATATATCATGAACATCGGAAAAGTAGTAAGCGATAAACTTTTTTTTCCATTTCATTGTTTTTTTTTTTTTTTTTTTTTTTTTTTTTTTTTTTTTTTTGGGATTGTAAACGATACAAAGTTTCGTAAAGATTTAAAATTATATTTAAAGTTTATTGCCAGTCGCTAAGTGCTCTCATTCTCTGATATCTGAAGAATAAAATCACGCTATCACGCGCCGCAAGATGGCGCAGTTTTCATTATTTATGACATAATATCGTATGAACTATGTATCGTAGGTTGTTATTACCAACATAGCAAATGATTCCTGACCTTAGAGAATATTTGTCCCGACCTTAGAGAATATTTGTACCAAATTTGGTTGAAATCGGTCCATTAGTTTAGGAGCAGATGTAGAATATTAACGCATGATGCGGCAGTTTTTCACGAATGTTATTGTTTATGACGTCACATCTCCTGATCTGTGTCATAGGTGGTTCTTACACCGACAGCGATAGTTGTCTGATAGTAAGAAAGAAATGTGCCAAGTTTGACTGAAATCCGTCCAGTAGTTTAGGAGGATATGAATATACATACACACACACAGCTAATTTTATAACTGGAGATATAGCCTCTTTTTGTTGTGGTCTTAAGCGCAAAGACTGGTTTGATGCAGCTATGCACGCTAAACTACCCTATGCAAGCCATCTCTGAAAAACAACGACAACCTACATCCCTTTGAACCAAATATAGTTACTTGCCCTGAGACGGAAAAGCTTCTGTCCATCCATCAGCACGGCGTTATGAAGGATCTACCGTACGAAACTAAGCTTGCCCTTTTCTCTCATGACATCTTGCGAGCCATCGACGAAGTGCAACATGCAGACCGCATATTACTCGAAGGCACTTGACAAGGATGTCTCACTGCAGACTGCTAAAGAAGATACGGGCATATGGAATAAATACCCAAATATTTGAGTGTTTCAAAGACTACTTAAGTAGTAGAACCCAGTACGTTGTTCTCGATGGCGAGTGTTCATCAGAGACGAGGGTACCGTCAGGAGAGCTCTAGGAAAGTGTGATAGCACTGTTATTATTTTCTGTCTTTGGTAATGATCTGACGGACAGAGTGAGATGCAATCTGCGGTTATTTGCTGATGATGCTGTGATGCACATGACGGTGTCGTCATTTAATGACTGCAGTAGGATGCAGGATGACTTGGATCAAATTTCTAGGTATGAGAAATTGCAACTGGCGCTAAATATATAAAAATGTAAGGTGATGCAGATGAGTAGGACAAACAGTACCGTAATGTTCGAATACAGCATTAGAAGTTTGCTACTTGACAGAGTCGCGTCAGTTAAATACCTAGACGTAAGCGATATGAAATGGAACGAGCATATAAGCTGAGTCATGGGGAAGGCGGGTGGTCGATTTTGCCGGCCGCGGTGGCCGAGGGGACTGAGGCGCTTCAGTCACGGTCTGCACGGCCCCTACGGTCGGGGGTTCGAATCCCCCCTCGGGCATGGATATTTGTGCCGTCCTAGTTCGTAAGTAGTTATAAGTAGTTTGTAAGTTTAGGGACTGATGACCCCGTAGTCGAGTCCCATAAGCTGTAAAAACATTTGAACATTTGATGGTCGATTTCAGTTTATTGGGAGAATTTTGGGGAGATGTGATTCGTCTGTAAAGCAGACCGCATATAAAATGTTTGTACGACTGAGTCTTGAGTATTGCTCAAGTGTTTGGGTTCCCCACCAGATGGGTTTAAAAGAGGACATAGAGGCAGTTTTTGAGGCTGTCGGCTAGGCTTGTAACTGGTAGATTCGATCGATGCACGAGTGTTACTGAAATACATCAGGAACTCAACTGGGAGTAACTGGCGTGAAGGCGGCGTTCCTTTCGGGAAACACTGTTGAAGAAATTTAGAGGACGGGAGTATGTCGTGGACTGCAGATCGATACTACTGCCGCCAACTTACATTTCGCGTAACATAAGATCAGAGAGATAAAGATTCGTATAAATGCATACTCGTTCTAAGAACACTGTAATAAAAGATCCAGAATCACTGCTTACAGCTTATTACTTATCGCTACGGCAGTTTCAGCACTCTATTTTGCATAATTTTGAACAAACAAAGATGTATTATACATGATTCAAATGTTCAAATGTTTGTAGAACTTATGGGACTTAACTACGGGGTCATCAGTCCCTAAGCTTACAAACTACTTATGCACTAGCTAATAATAAGGACGGCACAAATATCCATGCCCGAGGGGGGATTCGAACCCCCGACCGTAGTGGACGTGCAGACCGTGACTGGAGCGCCTCAGTCCCTTCGGCCACCGCGGCCGGCTATACATGATTATACGATGACTAGAATATTGTACTGCTGACTGTCCCCCGCCCTCCTCCCCCACCCCTTTACCCGTATGGGGGCGAGGAAAATGGAATGACAATGAAAACATAGTTATTTTCTCTAAAATGGCTTTATTGATAGAGTTTCTTAGTTACATACCTTCAATGTAAGCGTCGATTTCGCCACATAGTCCAAAGGCGTCATATATTACATCTACATATAGGCCTACACTTCTCAATCCTCCGTAAAGTGTACACTGTACCACTACTAGGCATTTCCTTACCTATTCCACTCCCAAGTAGAATGAGGGAAAAATAATGTCTATGTGCCTCTATAAGAGCCGTAATTTCTCTTATCTTGTTTTTGTAATCTTTACGGGAAATGTAAGTAAGCGGTACGTAGATCTTTCTAAAATCAACTTCAAATTCCGGACCTGTAAATTTCCTCAGCAGAATTTCTAGAAAAGAACGTCGTCTTTCCTCCAGCGATCCCTATTTGAGTTTCCGAAGCATTTTCATGACACTTGCGCATTGGTCAAACCTAGCAGCTCGCCTCTGAACTGCTTCTATGTCTTCTTTTAAACCTGCTGCGGGTCGCAAACACTTGATCAACACTCAAAACGTCTTCGTACAAGCATTTTATACGCGGTCTCCTTTACAGATGATGTACACCTTCCGAAAATTTTCCCATAAACCGAAGCCGACTATTCGTCTTACTCAACTGTCCTTACATGTTCGTTCCATTTCATATTGCATTGCAATGTTACGCCTACGTATTTGAACGACGCAACTGCATTAAGAAGTTCACTACTAATGCTGTATTGGAACATTATGGAATTGTTTTTCCTACTCTTATGCATCATCTTACATTTTTATACATTTAGAGTTAATGCCATTTTTCGCACCAACTAGAAATTCTGTCTAAGTTATATTGTATGCTGTTATAGTCAAATAACGACGACACACATACACCACAGCATCATCAGCAAACAGTCGCAAATTACAAGTTAGTTTGTCCATCAGATCATTTATATTGCGGTTCTATCACATTCCCCTGGGACAAGCCAGACGATACACTCTTCTCTGATGAACACTCGCCGTCGAGAACAACGAACTGCGTTCTGTTACTTAGGAAGTGTTCCAGTCAGTTCCTAATCTGTGAACCTATTCCATATGCTCGTATTTTCCATAGCAATCTGCAGTGTGGCACAGCGTCAATTGTCTTTTTTAAATCGAGAAGAACACAATCTACCTGTTGCCCTTCATCTATGGCTCGCAATATATCATGAAAACTAACTGTAGATATGAGAGAAAAAAAATTGTTGTTGTTGTGGTCTTCAGTCTGGTTTGATGCAGCTCTCCACAATACCCTGTCCTGAGCAAGCCTCTTCAACTCCACATAAGAACGGCAACCTACATCTGTCTGAATCTGCTTACTGTATCCATCTCTTGGTCTTCCTCTGCGGTTTTTACCCCACACACTTCCCTCCAACGCTAAATTCACAATTCCTTGATGTCTAAGAATGTGTACTACCAATCTATCCCTTCTTTTAGTCAAGGTATGCCAGAAATATCTTTTCTCCCCAATTCTGTTCAGTACCTCCTCATTAGTCACGCGATCCACCCACCTAATCTTCAGCATTCGTCTGTAGCACCATATTTCAAAAGCCTCAATCCTATTCCTGTCCGCACTGTTTATCGTCCATGTCTCACTCCCATACAAGGCAACACTCCTTACAAATGTCTTCAGAAAGGACTTCCTTAGGTTTAAATCAATATTCGATGTTAACAAATTTCTCTTTTTCAAGAACGCTTTTCTACCCATTGCCATTCTGCATTTTATATCCTCTGTACTGCGACCATCATTTGTTATTTTACTGCCCAATAACAAAACTCATCTACCTCATTTATTGCTTCGTTACCCAATCTAATTCCTTCAGCATCACCTGATTTTCTTACACTGCACTCCATTACCCTAGTTTTGCTCTTGTTAATATTCATCTTATATGCACCTTTCAACACACTGTCCATTCCGTTCAATTGCTCTTCCAGGTCCTTTGCTGTATCTGACAGAATTACTATGTCGTCGGCAAAACGCAAAATAGAAGATGGAAAATTGTTGACCGGACAGAAAAGTTGCAGGTATACTATGGGCAGGAAAATCTGGAGGCAATGAAGAGAGATGTTTGGGCCATATTCTTCCATAAGTCCTCTACTGATGATAAGCCATGTCATGCATTTTGTCCATCAGGAGAAAATTCGTGGTGCAAATACAATAGGGATCAGGCAACTGGAGAATCTTATTCTCACCAGCATTCTCCTCCTGCTGCTGTTATTAAAGCAATTAAATGTATTTTCAGAGACTTGGCTCATCCTGACCTTTTAAGGAAATGCAAATGAATGTTTCAACATCATAATTTGGAACCGCCTTTCTAAAACTATTTTTGTGGGCAAGCATACAATAAAACTAGGAGATCATGATGCTGTTATCACATTCAGTTGTGGTAATATTGGAAAGTGTTGAAATAGCTTAGAAGACCAGCTAGATGCCAAAGAAGGGCCATTACATGCAGCAGGACAGTTTTAATTAACTGTAAGTAACAAATTTCAAAAGTTTTTTTCATTAAAGTCCCCACAATCTAAAATTTTCAGTACATATGCCCCATTACATCAGACACTATGACATATAAATGAATGAAATTTTCAGAGACTCTACATAAAATAAAAAGCCGCCTCATTAATAATCCCCCATTAGGAAGTTCACAAAAATATTTTCTTCAGAAAAAACTTAACATTTTTTGTTATTAGATTTTTAAATAAGTATTTCTTCAAAACTACAAAATGGTTAAACTAGATTTTAGTACAGTTTATTAGCATCATGTAACATACAGTAAAAATATGACGGTCCAGTATTAAATAGTTTTTTCAGAAATGGGTCAAATACTTGCCTAAATTGACATGGGTTAGATAGGCAGGGTGTTGTCCCCTTAACATCTCTATTTCATCCGAAGCCAGCAACAGACAGATGGCTTGCATATTAGCTGTGCTGCAGATAGTTGCTTAAGCGCTCAGCAGATGACACTAGCGTAAGGACATTCTAGATGTAATAAACCAAAATACAGATTTCAGTTTCACAAAACATTAATTTTATGTATTTTATTAATTGCTTTAATTACTGGAATGAATGATGTGTGAACGTGAATTGAAATTTTAGAAAGGAATTGTACAGTTAATTCTATTTGTCTATTGCTCTACAAAGAATGAGTGTTTTTTTATTGGTTGTTGATGGAGAGCGGGTTTTGTAGGTACGCTGAATGGTGACGGTTTTGTTTCCAGCCAATGAGAATTAAATTTGAGTCGCGCGATTTTTCTGGAAGGCAGACTTTTTCTAGGCGAGAAAGAGTTGGGTTAGAGGACAGTGACGGACAGGAACAGACACGCGGACATAAGCTGGGGAAAGTGCTTCGCATGAAACTGAAAGTGTTGGATCAAGATGTAAGCGAAGCTGTTTTATATTGCTTGTCTATGGTGAAGAGGTGAAAAATTGCGACTTCTATAAGTGAACTGTGTTGTAATGAACAACCTAGAAGTCCGCGTGGCATGTTGTGCAATTTTCCACTGCAAACTGAATATTCGAGTAGTGATTGAAGTGCACGATAATCTAGCGAGCAAATTTCTCCAAAACACAGACAAACGGTTTGATTATTTTTATCAGGCTGCAAGAGTAATTGTGCGAGTGTGTGTGTGCAGAACAGTGTTTTTTCCTTAGTACGGACTTGGCAGTTATTTTGTGAGCCGCTTACTAAGGTGAATAATAACGCAATTATTAAGAAAAAATCTTTCTTTATTTCGTATAATTTGGAGACCTCTTACAAGAATTTTTTATTTCAACGCAGGCTGTGGAATGTGTACACTGCGGCCAGGTTTTCAATACAGCTTTTTCTGTTCGAAAAACATTGTAGGTCTTTTCAGTGCTGATGTGAACTGTTCCAACAGTTAATGTCAGCGACGTTGCAATTGGGCTTAACGTCATTCTAGGAGTTTCTTTCTACTATATATAAACGCCATCTGCCATGTTAGGTGGTTCAGAAATTTCAGCCTTAGCAGTGTACAGTAACAATTTTAACAATATATTGCGTTAACAGTGTTACCTGTGAAGACGGTTATTGCAACTGCTACTGATTTTTTTAACTAGTTACGGTACACTCATTACTGTAGCAGTTTGTGAACCCGATCCCTCGTCCTAGCGGTCGTCAGCATACACCTCCTGTCTTGGGGAGTCAGTTACGCCAACCAACTTCGTCTGGCAATACCCGTGGTCACAGGGGATAACAAAGGTATTTTTATTACAAGTTTCAGCGTCTCACTGCCGTTTAATATTTTCTTCTGGGTCTCTAGTTCGTCCTTGTTAAGTGTTCATAAATGGAGTCTTCCCCACAATGAAATCCTAGGAATTACTGAATACATACTAGACAAAATGTGATTTTTAAGGTACAATTAAGGACAAGCAATCAACAATAATACTTGGGACTAAGAACAAAGGTATTGTAATTCACTGCTCTGATCTGGAGATTTTGCCATTACCTATAAAAAACCAGAAATAAAAATTAATCCAATTAAAAAAAAAGCCAATAAATCAGGTATAAGAATTTCTGCAGGAGAAACAAAATTTATGATAAACGTAAGAAATACTCCACATATCCTGGTAAAGATAATGATAAAGAAGGTAAATACATTTAAATATTGAGGGGATTGTTATTCCAGAAAATGACCTACAAAATTTTGTGATAGAAAAAAGAGCATATGGATTAACGAAAAACGTTTACAACAAAATGTATATTAAAAAATACATTATTACACAGTAGTAAAAACCGTCTTCACACAAGTGGATGTTTAACGTTGAATTGCAAACTACACAAACTTGAAGTCCTGGAAAGAAGAATCATTCGGAATATACTCATTTCACAAAAAATAGAGGTATGGAAATTGAGAAGTAATGAACAAGATTATTGCAACATAGAAAACATAATTGAAACTGTGAAAGAGGCAGCCGGCCGCGGTGGCCGAGGGGACTGAGGCGCTCCAGTCACGGTCTGCACGGCCACAACGGTCGGGGGTTCGAATCCCCCCTCGGGCATGGATATTTGTGCCGTCCTTAGTGTAAGGTAGTTGATAAGAAGTTCGTAAGTTTAGGGACTGATGACCCCGTAGTTAAGTCCCATAAGCTTAACAAACATTTGAACATTTTGTGAAAGAGTCAACTGCTATTTTTTTTTTTAATTTATACAGAATGTACTCCAACAGGTTAACCAAACACGCCCCTTTTAGACAGAATTTATACCGCTCTCCGGCGCCCGACTCGCCAGTCGGCAAGACTCACCTGAAGCACCTCTGAAGATGTCCAGCGCAGTTATGGACGAAACGTCAGGACAGAAATGTTTCTTCGACCACGACGACCATACATCCCGGAAGATTCAACAGCATCTAGCTTCTTAGTCCAAGTAAAAATAGAACGTGGTTAAAATAGAGCTGCCTGATCGGAAACTGAACATTACGCTCACAAGCAACTAACATATTACAAGACAACCTCAGATTCTCGTAAATTACTGATTGAATAGAGCGGAAACTGTTTCAAATTAAACTTGTACCTAAACGAGTGTTTCGTTTTCTAGCCGAGAAATAGTCGTTATATTTTTCAGGGCGTTTATTACCAAGTGACACTGTGAGCCAACATGAGAGATTACTGCATTGAGCTTTCACAGACGTTATTTATAAATTACAGCCTGTTGTTGTTGTGGTCTTCAGTCCGCAGACTGGTTTGATGCAGCTCTCCACGCTATCCTGTCCAGTGCAAGTATCCTCATCTGAGAATACGTACGGCAACCTACATCCTTTTGAATCTGCTTACTATATTCGTCCCTCGGTCTCCCTCTACGATGTTTACCCCACACGCTTCCTTCTAATGCTAAGTTGACAATTCCTTGATGTCTCAGAATGTGTCCAACCAATCTATCCCTTCTCTTAGTCAGTATATGCCAGAAATTCCTTTTCTCCCCGATACGGTTTAGCACCTCTTTAGTTACATGATCTACCCATCTATTTTTCATCATTCATCTGTAGCACCACATTTCAAAAGCTTCTACCTTCTTTTTACCTGAACTCCTTATCGCCCACGTTAAACTTCCATAAAATGCTACACTGCAGATAAATGCTTTGAGAAAGGACTTCCCAACATTTAAATTAATATTGGATGTCGGCAAATTTCTCTTCTTCAGAAACGCTTTTCTTCCCATAGCCATTCTGCATTTTACATCTTATTTACTTCGACCATCATAAGTTATCTTGCTACCCAAATAACAAAATTCATCTACTATTGTCTCATTACCTAATCTGATTCCTTCAGCATCGCCTGATTTTCTGACATTGCATTCCATTACCTTCGTTTTACTCTTGTTAATGTTCATCTTATATCATCCTTTCAAGACACTGTCCATCCCATTCAGTTGCTCATCCAGATATTTAGCAGTCTCTGACAGAATTACTATGTCATCGGCAAACAGCAATGTTTTTATTTCTTTTCCCTGCACTTTAATGCCCTCTCCAAATTTCTCCTTCCATTCTATCACTGCTTGCTCAATGTATAGATTGAACAACATTGGGGAAAGGCTACAACCCTGTCTTATTCCCTTCCTAACCTCTGCGTCCCTTTCTTGCCCTTCGACTCTAATAACCGCTGTCTGGTTTTTGTATAGGTTGAATATAACTCTTCGCTCCCTATATTTCACCCCTGATACATTCAAAATTTGGAAGAGTGTATTCCAGTCGACATTGTCAATAGCTTTCTCCAAATCGACAAACGTTAAAAATGTAGGTTTCCCTTTCCTTAGTCTATTTTCTAACATAAGTCGTAATGTGAGTATTGCCTCCCGTGTTCCTACATTTCTCCTAAATCCAAACTGATCTTCCCCGAGGTCGGATTGTATCACCTGGTATGCAAGATGTACGAGACAGGGGAAATACCCTCCGACTTCAAGAAGACGATCGTAATTCCAATTCCAAAGAAAGCAAGTGCAGACAAGTGTGAAAATTACAGAACTATCAGTTTAATAAGTCATGGTTGGAAAATACTAACACGAATTATTTACAGACGTATGAAAATTACAGCCTAATTCATAGAAAGTTTTAGTGACACAAAATATGGCGGGAAATCAGCTGTCATCGCTATAATCAGCAGTGAGCAGTAAAGGAAGTTGCCTCTCTTCCGTGTGCTCATTTCATTCCCTGTACCTCGCGGTTTACAGTCCCTCGTCAGAAACTGACGTGCGTGGCACATTCGTCGCCGTGGCTGGCTGTACGTCGCTCAGCTGCTAACACTGTACCCACGCTGCTGATGGCTCTTAAGCACGGCTGTATTTACGCGCTGGCCTGTGAATAACCGGTGACTGTGCGACTTCAGACGAGGAGTGATTCAGCCTTAACTGAACAAACGCGGAGCTCGTTCCTTCCTCCAGCTTGGATCACACGGACACTACGAAGTCGCGCAGTGTCACAGCTACTCACGAAGCACAAGAAAGGAATATTTTCTTGCATTGGGGCACCGATATGAAGATATGTGATCGATCTGTTACCAATTGTTGTTACTCTTCGCAGCTCGCGAGTTCGTAGCTTTTTGTACTGACAGGTACAAGGAAGTGCAGCGATAGAAAATTGCAAATCATAGCTCGATTTAGGTTAAACTAAATGTATTAAAATAATGCCGCAAACCACCTGAAGAAGCGCAGAGGCAGTACAGTTAATTTTAGGCTTGAAATTTATCTGAACACTGTGAGTAATGATTGTCTACGTACAGTGTCATCTCTCATGTGAGGATACAATGTTTTAGGTTAGTAACCTCTTTGGTAAGTTTTGGCCGAACGATAGTTATCGTTGGCGTGCAGCGAGAGCTGCTGGCAACAATGCTTATGTTGGAATGTTCTTTGTTTGTTGGCCGGTGTGCGGCAGTCTCCCGCCGACCGCAGAGCGAGTCGGTAGTATGTCGGCAGTGAGTTCGTAAACTGCGTTTAGCGGTGGTTAAAGTTTTTGCCATTCCGTCGTATCGCATATGGGTTGCAGTTGCATATTGAAATGTTTCAGTGTGGACTTGTACACATTCATCGTAGTGGCATGCGGTTATTTAATCGGTGAATTTAAAGGGAAGAGTTTTTCAAAAATGTTTGTAAATCTATCGGACCAAACTGCGTGGTCATCAGTCCGTAGCTTACAAACTACTTAAACCTAGGTAAACTAACCTACGGACAAACACACACACCCATGCCCCCGGGAGGACTCGAACCTCCACGGCGAGCAACCGCGCGCTCCGCAGCAAGGTGCTTTAGACCGCTCGGCTACTCCACCGCGGCTAAGAGTTTTTAATATTTGTCGTTCCATAATAAAGGAAGTTAACAAATTTTACTGTTACGAATCAACCTAGTAATTGTCCTCATCCCATACCGTCAAATCATTGGAGCAATTATTAAATGATTAAGCATGAAATAGAATGTAACGGCAACTTCGCCCATCGAGGATTAGGTGGACGCAGCGGTGACGTTACACTCAGTACCTGCCCTCATATTTAATTCAGAGATCGTCAGGTATTATTACACCAGATATCTGACTGTTACTCAATGCTTGCAGCACTGCTGATGAACTACCAACAAGATTATTCCGAATGCCTGCAATTAGTATCCTGTCACATCAGTACACGTCCTTACAGCTTCTGTTTACTATGACGACTCCTGACTGAGCTTAGCTAAAGTTTCGAGGGCGTGTCATTCTTATTCTCTTCCGATTGGTCCGTTTCAATATCAAATTAAAGTTTATATTGACTAAAATATGTACTTGTTTATGAAAGTACAAGCACAATGGTGTCCTAACACACAATTCGTTCTCTGCTCGTCATCTCCGCTCACCATCCGTGGAGATAGTCTGAAGGTGATCTTATATAGTCGAAACTGGTCACAATCAAATAATTTTTATGCTCTCTTTGCTGTTTTCAAAATATAGTTCAACATATATCCCAGTGAAGACGCCTTTCAAATAAAAGGCGAAACTATACAATGTGCAACATGTGCGTCTGGGAGAAATAAAATCAGTTGCAGCCAACAAAACGCGAGTTTTTTTCACGTTCAAAAATGAAGAATTTCGGCACTTGCTGCGGAAGATTGCCACCCAAACAAACTTGGCACTCAGGTTAGTTTAATTCATTTAAAAATGTCGACTAAGCTCATTGAAACTGGCAATGTAAGCTGAATAAATTCAGAAATAAGAGCTACTGTGGCTTCTGATTTCATTTTTATACATCTAATCACATTGGATAAGTTAGTCCTTAAGCGGCGATGTCGGTAATACCTTTACTGAACGGTTGTTGAGCAGTTGCTGTTGGATTATTCGACCCGTCAGCTACCACTCCTCAATAGCCTTATTTTCACATACTGCGGTCGAGTGGCCGAGTGTTCTAAGGCACTTTGCTGCGGAGCGTGCGGTTGCTCGCCATCGGAGGTTCAAGTCCTCCCTCGGGCATTGGTGTTTGTGTTGTCCTTAGCTTAAGTTACTTTAAGTTAAAATAGTTTGTAAATCTAGGGACTGATGACCAACGTAGTTAAGTCCCTTACATTTACAAACAGTTGAACATTTTGACATGCATACTATGACATACTTTCACTACGGTGGTATCGGACTGTTTACGAACTTCGCCGTTTCGTAAATGCTTTTACCCTGGCCTTGAAACATAGACAATTTTCTGCAACATGTAGCCATTTGTGAATCAGCTTTGATTCTCAGTGGTCACTATATCTTCAGGTATTCACGGTGAATCGCTGACTTCCTCGTTAGTATTGCGTAGGTACTTCACAGTGCTACCTCCGTTATCGTAGTCCTGCCGCACCACACTACGCAAGAAGCGCCGTCATACCCCTGGCGACTGCGGCAACCCCGCAACACTTGACAACGCCTGTGCGTACTTGAAACACAAGTGTCTTGAGCACGTGTTTCCTAACTCCAAAAAAATGTTCAAATGTTTGTATAGCTTATGGGACTTAACTACGGGGTTATCAGTCCCTAAACTTACAAACTACTTATGAACTAGCTAATCTTAAGGACGGCACAAATATCCATGCCCGAGGGGGGATTCGAACCCCCAACCGTAGTGGCCGTTCAGACCGTGACTGAAGCGCCTCAGTCCTAACTCCAGGAAAGGGGGAAGGTCGAAACGAAACCCCTTCCCTCCAGACTTATCCGTGGAGGTTTTTTTTTTTTTTTTTTTTTTTTTTCCTAGCCGCTCACAATACAACCTTGTTCGATTTTAAACGTTTTAACGGCTTGCCAGTTCAGCTGCACTCAAGGCCTTAGTCAAATATTGGTTTCAAGGGGTGGGATCAGATAATAAAAATTATATAATCTAACTTCATTACATAATTTCAGGAGGGGGGGGGGGGGATTGATCTCCCCCGCCCCTCTCGCTACGGTCCTGCAGGCATTGTATACTAATGTGAACGGACTTCTTGCACATAAGAAATGAACCCACCACCTACCCAGAAAACAATTGAACCCGCACTCAGATGATAACTGTGCCCCTGCTCTACTCATTCACTCCTTGATCTTTCATTGCTATTCCATCAAGGACATTGCCGAGTGCCGCGGCGGAGTGGCGCTATGCTGCGATGCGCGGGACCGGTCTGCACGGCCGCTGCGGTCGGGGGTTCGAATCTCCCCTGGGGCATGGATGTTTGTGTCGTCTTTAGTAGTTCACAAGTTGTTTGTAACTTTAGGGACTGATGACCCGCAGTTAAGTCCCTTAAGCTTAACAAATATTTGAACAGTGCCGAGAGGGTAGTGTGACAGTCCCCACTAAGGGTATTGACACATACAAGACGCATAAACTGACTAAAAAAGAAGACGGTATAAGGACGAAACTGGAGAAGTACCAGAACCCCCCCCCCCTTTCATCGCGTTATCGCAGCATTCAAGTTTCTTGTCACATTACGCACAGCAAACTGGATGGATTTACCAGTAGAGTAACTTTTAAACTACACTGTCTGAAAACCCGGCGTCTCCCAGGTATACATTTATCCTAGTCTTAAGTTATTCATCTCTCCTCCTTCTTTGTCTCTCTATCCGGCTGCTCTTTCCTCTTCTGACTTCCCATCTCTCTCTCTCTCTCTCTCTCTCGCTCTCTCTCTCTCTCTCTCTCTCTCTCTCTCTCTCTCTCTCTCTCTGTTCACCTCCTCGTCTCCCCCCTCTCCGTTCATATTCTCTTTCTGCCCCTCTGCACCTTCCCCTTTATCTGCCAATCTCCTCCTCTTCTCTATCCAACTCCTCCTCCATCCCCGCAGCCCATTTCTTCATCCATCTGTTATAAATTATATAACTCTGTTAACTTTCACGCTGATCATAGAAGTAGTTTCTAGGTATATCGCACGCTACCCTGCGCCATGTACCATCTGAATATTTACGTGCCTATATTCTGAAGGTGAAGTGTACAAAATGTCGTCAACATCTGAATAAAACCGTTCATAGGTAAAGTACCATACAACAATTTACATAGTAGTGTTTTTTTCTCTTCATTTGAAGAAAAAGTGTATAAAGTTTAATCGCAATCAGACAAAAGGTACGGCAACGCATAAAATAAGAACAAAAACGATGCGGCAGTTTCCCACGTGTCTCAGTGTTTATCATGTCATATCTCATAAACTATGCCATACAATTATGTAATTTTGTAGTTACATTCATCTGCATAAAAGGATACTATTTAAAAAATATGTATCGAATGCATTAAATAACAAAGAAATATTAAACTTAAACGCCATTCATTAAGAATTCAAGTATTTCACTATTTATTTCGTATCTACTGAAATATATAACAATGAAATAATTATGACTATAACCTTCACAAAAGTGTAAGCAAACGTTTTATTGGCCGGCCGCGGTGGCCGCGGGAACTGAGGCGCTTCAGTCACGGTCTGCACGGCCACTACGGTCGGGGGTTTAAATCCCCCCTCGGGCATGGATATTTGTACCGTCCTTAGTCTTAGTTAGTTCATAAGTAGTTTGTAAGTTTAGGGACTGATGACCCCGTAGTTAAGTCCCATAGATTATACAAAGATTTGAACATTTTTTGAAAACTTTAATGCAATTGGGTGTACGTTATCGGCATGCATAGAATACGTACAAAAAAAGTCAGATATTAATTTTTATATATTAGATAGCCCATTTTTGCAAAAATGTTCAAATATTTGTAAAGCTTATGGGAGGTAGCTGCGGGCTCATCAGTCCCTAAACTTACAAACTACTTATGAACTAATTTATACTAAACACAAACAGGAGGATTCGAACCTCCGACGCGGGAGGCCTCGCTATCCGCAACGTGGCGCTCCAGACCGTTCGGCTACTCCCGCGTGGCCATTGTTTACACAGAAGTACTTTTAAGGACATGTATATTACAACATTGTACATCACAGCTGCGAAGTTTCACATGGTGTCCACTGGCAACAAATAGCATGCATATCACTGTTTTAACACCTAGAATAGACAATAGAGGCAGCTGCACCTCCAGATCCGACCTCCTGCGGGATTCAACGAAGTTTCGAGCGGTGGGGAAACAGCGCATTACTGCCGTCATGTGTGACACACGAGGATGTGGGATGATGGCAGGCTTGTCTTTACAGTCCGGGCCGCTGTGCTAAACAGCTGTGTCTGCGTGTCGTGAGTGGTTAGCGCGAGTGACTAGTGAGCAGGAGACACGCGGTCCAATCCCGGCCCAGGCATGTATTTTCCTGTGTCATTTAACGCCTCATGGCAGCTGAAGTCTCATCATTTGACTGACAGTTCTTCTGTTAGTACTCATATGTGTATTTATTATCTGTATTTGACGACTCAGTCGTATGCAGTTCAAATGTTCAAATGTTTGTATAAGTTGTGGGACTTAACTACGGGGGTCATCAGTCCCTAAGCTTACACACTACTTACGAACTACCTAAGACGAAGAACGGCACAAATATCCATGCCCGTTGGGGAACCCCCTACCGTAGTGGCCATGCAGAACGTGACTGGCGCGCCACAGACCACTTGACCACTGCGGCCGGCTCGTATGTAGTATCCAGGCACGACAGAATTGTGTACATTATTTATCGATCTTTAATTTTACTCACCTTCTATTTATTTGCAAAACTTACACACATTATGTGATCAGAAGTATCCGGACACCCCCAAAATACATACTTTTTTCACATTAAGTGCGTTGTGGTGCCACCTGCTGCCAGGTATTCCGTATCAGTGACCTCAGAACTGATTCGACGTGGTGAGAGAGCAGAATGGGGCGCTTCGCGCAACTCACGGACTTGTCGTCAGATGATTGGGCGTCACTTGTCTCAGAAGTGTGTACGCGGGATTTCCACACTCCTAAACAACCCTAGGTCCACTGTTTCTGATGTGATAGTCAAGTGAAAACGTAAATGGAGACGTACAGCACGAACGCGTACAGGCCGACCAAGATAAATCAATCACACGTGAAGGCTGTAAACTCCACTAAATACCTAGGAATCACTATTACTTCAGACTTAAACTGGAAAGAACAAGTAGATAATATCGTGGAAAGGCGAACCAAAGACTGCGTTTTATTGGCAGAACCCTTAAAAGATGCAACAGAACTACTAAAGAGGCTGCATACGCTACGCTTGTCCGTCCATTTTTGGAGTATTGCAGCCCAGTGTGGGGTCCTTATCAGGTGGTTTTGCCGGAGGACATCGAAAGAGTCCAAAGAAGGGCAGCTCGTTTCGTATTGTCACGATACAGGGGAGACAGCGTTACGGAAACCATTATCGATGCGGCGTGGGCTACTTACGAAACCCCAATCGCCAACATTCTCCTCCTCCCACTTACAAAGGTAGAAAAGATCATCAGAATAAAATACGAGAAATCAGACCTCGAACTGAGGTATTGAGGTGTTTTTTCATCCCGCGCGCTATTCGACAATGGAATGGGAGATAAATAATAGAAAGGTGGTTCGATGAACCCTCTGCCAGGCACTTAAATGTGATTTGCAGAGTATCCCATGTAGCTGTAGATGTAGATGTAGACCAAGGCCAGTCGAAGAGAGTCGTACAGTATAATAGAAAGGCATCTATCCAGACCATCAAACAGTATCCACTCCAAGTATCATGACAGGCAGGAGGTGGTAAAACTTGGTTTTCATGGTCGAGTGGCTGCCCGTAAGCCACACATGACGCAAGGTTAAAGACAAATGACTCCTAGCTTCGTATTGTCACGATACAGCGGAGACAGCGTTACGGAAATGATACAGAATCTGAGATGGGAAGGAGCGTAAACATTGGACGATTTAACAGCGGGAAAACGTTGCGTTGAGTGACGAATCATAGTTTACAATGTGGCGCCGGCCGCGGTGGCCGAGGTGACTGAGGCGCTCCAGTCACGGTCAGCTCGGCCACTACGGTCGAGGAGGGTTCGAATCCCCCCTCGGGCATGGATATTTGTGACGTCTTTAGTCTTAGCTATTTCATAAGTAGTTTGTAAGCTTAGGGACTGATGACCCCGTAGTTAAGTCCCATAGGTTGTACAAACATTTGAACATTTTACAATGTGGCGATCCGATGGCAAGGTGTGGGAATGCCGGATTTCCGGTGACGTTATCTGCCAGTGTGTGTAGTGCCCACAGTAAAATTCGGAGGCGGTGGTGTTATTATGTCGTGGTACTTTTTAGGGAGGGGGCTTGCACCCCTTGTCGTTTTGCGAGACACTATCACACACATTGATGTTTTAAGTTCCTTCTTGCTTTCCACTCTCGAAGAGCAATTCGAGGACGGCAATTGCATCTTTCAACACCGAGTACCTGTTCGCAACGGAACGCCTGTGGCGGAGTGGTTTCACGACAATAAGATCGCTGTAATGGACTGACCTGCCCAGAGTCCCGACTTGAATCCTATAGAACACCTCTGGGTTGTGTTGGAACGCGGACTTCGTGCCAGGCCTCACCGACCTACACCGATGCCTCTCCTCAGCGCAGCACGCCGTGAATAATGGGCTGCCATTCCCCAAGAAACCTTCCAGCGCCTCTTTGAACCTATACTTGAGAGAGTGGAAACTGTTGTCAAGGCTACGGGTGGGTCAACACCATACTGAAGCCTTACCGATAGAGGGCGGCGCCATGAACTTTTAAGTCATTTTCAGACAGGTATCCGGACACTTGATCACATACTGTATTTTGTGCCGCGATTGATCGATTTTACTCTTTTCCGTGTGTAATTTTTCCTGTATTTTGTACGATATAATCACAGGAATGGAATAATCACTACATATACATCTACATGGGATACTCTGCAAATCACATTTAAGTGCCTGGCAGAGGGTTCATCGAACCACCTTCATACTATTCATCTCACATTCCATTCTCGAATAGCGCGCGGGAAGAAAGAACATCTGAATCTCTCCGTTCGAGCTCTGATTTCTCGTATTTTATTCTGATGATTATTTCTACCTATGTAAGTGGGAGTCAACAATATATTTTCGCATTCGGAGGAGAATGTTGGCGATTGGAGTAGACCACGTCGCAGCGATAAGCGCCGTTGTCGTAATGATTCCCATCCCAGATCCTGTATCATTAACGTGACGCTGTCCCCTCTATATCGTGTCAGTACAAAACGAGCTGCCCTTCTTTGAACTCTTGGATGTCCTCCGTCAAACCCACATGATAATGATCCCACACTGGGCAGCAATACTCCAAAAAAGGGACGGACAAGCGTAGTGTATGCACTCTCTTTAGTACTTCTATTGCATCTTTTAAGGGTTCTGCCAATAAAACGCAGTCTCTGGTTCGCCTTTCCCACGACATTATCTACGTGTTCTTTCCGGTTTAAGTCTGAAGTAATAGTAATTCCTAGATATTTTGTGGAGTGTACGGCCTTCACGTTTGATTTATTTATCTTGTAAACAAAGTTTAACAATTTCTTTTCGTACTCATGTGAACGACTTCACACTTCGCATCATTTAGAGGCAATTGCCAATTTTTACACCATAGTGATATCTTATTTAGATCGTTCTGCAGTTGGTTTTGATCTTCAGATGATTTTACTAGACGGTAAATGACGGCGTCATCTGCAAACAACCTAAGAGAGCTACTTATTGTCCCAAATCATTTATGTAAATAAGGATCAGCAGAGGACCAATGACATTACCCTGTGGAACGCCCGATATCACCTCTGTTTTAGTCGATGCCTTACCATCGATTACTACAAACTGAGTCCTCTCTGACAGGAAATACCCTATCCAGTGCAAATTTGGGGCGATATACCATAATCCCGTAATATGATTAAAAGCCGTTTGTGACGTACGGTATCAAAAGCCTTCTGGAAATGAAGAAATACGGAATCAGTTTGAGAACCCTTGTCGATAGCACTCATCACTTCGAATGAGTAGTAAAGAGCTAGTTGTGTTTCGCATGAACGATATTTTATAAATCCGTGTTAACCTTGGGTCAATAGACTAATACATCCATAGGCCTGTCGTGGCACACATTCCGAGAAAATGACGTTCTGCTCACGTAAATTTGATGTGCTTTTATTTCAAATCAAGTTCGTGTTTCTAAGGGACCAAACTATTCTGCTCATCGGGCCCTAGACTTAAACTAAATTACACTAAGGACGACCCAGGCGCACACTCACACACACGCACACACACACACACACACACACGTGCCTGAGAGAGAGAACTCTAACCACTGACGCGAACGGCCGCGGGCGCCCGAGACCGCACGGTTTTCCCGCGCGGCTTCTTTTATTGATTCTACTTTTTCTATGATAGTCACATGAACATTCCGCCGCGCGGGAGTAGCCGAGGGTCAGGAGCGCTACGTTGCGGATCGCGAGGATTCCCGCTTCGGAGGTTCAAATACTCCCTCGGGCATGGATGTGTGTGTTGTCCTTAGGTTAAGTTTTACTTAGTTTAAGTAGTTTGTAAGCTACGTACTAATAACCACGCCGTTGAGTCCGCTAAATTTACAAACATTAGAACATTTTGAACACGAACGTTCCTTATTGACACGCGTCACAGCCATATGCTCATGTGATCACTTCGTTCCTTTGCTGTTATCATCGCCTTAAAACAAACACTAGCTTTGAAAGTTCGTGTCACATTAAAACAGCGTAGCTGGCTGCGATTAAGCCCGCGACCTTCGCCTCTCTCGGACAAGCTCTCGGGCGACTGAGCTACCTGTGCACGCCCTTCGGTCCGTCCTCCCAGCTGCGGTTCTACCACTCTACCACTACCTTGACTCGTACCTTCGAAACATCACCTAATTTCTTCAACGAAACTTTCAGGACAACCAATCCAGGAGAAGTTCTATGAAGTTTGTAGGATAGGAGACGATGTAATGGCGGGACTACAGCTGTGAGTACAGACCAATAGGCCTGCACAGATAGCTTAGTCGGTAGAGAGCTTGCCACTGAAAGGCAAACGTCGTGAGTTCGAATCCCTGTCAGGCAAACAGTTTTATTCTGCTAGGAAGTTTTATATCATACACACTCCGCTGCAAAGTCAAAACATTCTGCCGGCCGCGGTGGCCGAGGAGACTGAGGCGCTCCAGTCACGGTCTGTCCGGCCACTACGGTCGGGGGTTCGAATCCCCCCTCGGGCATGGATATTTGTGCCGTCCTAGTTCGTAAGTAGTTCATAAGTAGTTTGTAAGTTTAGGGACTGATAACCCCGTAGTTAAGTCCCATAAACTATACAAACATTTGAACATTTTTCAAAACATTCTGTCCGAACACAATGTTCGTTTGTAGGAAAACAGGGTAGGAAAACAGCTTCAATCCAGTGAGGTCCACGATGTTGTCTTTCTATAGAGACGTATGAATCACTGTTAAGTGATGTTTACCTAAGTCTACATTCACGTATGTACGGGAGGTAATTGTGGTATCCAACGGAGAGAAGCGCGCTTCGTTACAGGATCATTTGCTAATCGTGACAGCGTTACGGAGATGATCGATAAACTGCAGTGGAAGACTCTGCAGGAGAGACACTCTGTCGCTCGGTACGGGCTTTTGTCGAAGTTTCGATAACATACATTTACCGAGGAGTCTAGCAGTATATTGCTCCCTCCATCGTATATCTCTCGTCTAGCAGTATACTGCTCCCTCCTACGTATATCTCTCGTTTAGCAGTATATTGCTCCCTCCTACGTATATCGAGGAGATCATGAAGATAAAATCAGAGAGATTAGAGCCCAAACGGAGGCATACCGACAATCTTTCTTTCCGCTAACAATACGTGGCTGGAATAGGAGGGAGAACCGACAATGGTATTCAGGGTACTCTCCGCCACACACCGTCGAGTGGCTTGCGGAGTAGGATGTAGATGTATATCCGAAGTCTGCCACCGCGCCTATTTCAAATGGTGAGCCGAACTAAGTACACCACGGCACCGGCAGCTCGTGAGGGTTCTGTGAAGCTCGCGCGTGCACCACAGACTTACTGAAAAGTAACTATACCGATCACTTTGCGCGAAAGATGCGTGTTTGCACTCGGCACGTATTATTATTTCCTTAATAAAACTTTCCATATAGCTTCACTTAATCGATGCAAATACCGTTGTTAGTGGTGAAAAGTGTGAAAATGACGTAGTTTAATTTATACCCAAACAAGATGAAGAAAAAATACGATAAACTTATGGTATTGAAAGGAAGGCACAGAAATTGTAAATCCTGAGACAACCTTCAAGGGAAGTTCGTGTTTAGTGTACCCGACGGAATGGTTTCTTCAGTTTGTATCTCAGATCTTCCACAGTCAGCCTGGGATGCCTGAAGGAAGCCCGTCAGAGGATGGCGTTATGGCTGCATTCTGTTAAAACAACTAATTCAAACGGCTTCGTCCTCTTGTTGATACGCTTGCAACATATATTCATGCCAGCCGGACGTATTTTCGCTTTACGACCTTCAGAACAGTTTCTCTTGTATCACAGAAAATTATCTTCTTTAGTTTGCGGCGGTAGTCATTCGACAATACAGGGAAGGAAGCTCCTGAATCGACTAGCTAGTACCCGACATCTTAGCGACTGACGTCCTTGGAGAATTTGCATCGGCGGCCTCACTTCCGTAGATGGTCGTTTCGCCCCATAGGTCGGCAGTAATCGTCTGCAGTTGACTGTCGTTGAAAGGACTGCAGCATAACAATTGTCAGAAACGCGTCTTTTCTCCCTACAGTATCGTTGAAAGGACTGCAGCATAATAATTGTCAGAAACGCGTCTTGTCTCCCTACAGTATCGTTGAAAGGACTGCAGCATAATAATTGTCAGAAACGCGTCTTGTCTCCCTACAGTATCGTACGACATGTCTAGGAAGACCACAGTGAAAACACATCGACGTGTTGTTTTCTGTCCTCCAGAGATCTGTCTTCCTGAGAGGCTTCACAGTTTCCGGAGGAGTTGGTTCTGGCTGCGTCAGTCGGGTCCTAGGCTGCTGTTTGGTGGCTGTGGCGTATGTCAGTAGCGGAGCTGCCAAGCGCTAATGTTTCAAATACCGCTCCCTCGTCAGTGTTAGCTCCCTCATGACTTACAGGACCGACATCCATGGCCATAATCTGGTGCTCGCTTGGTCCAGCAGTCCCGGCTGCCGTAAACTGTTGTAGTTCTTCTCTCACAATTTGTCGTATCAGAGAAGCAAAATCTTGCTCGTCTTCCCCAACGGCCATAGGGACTACATTTGGGAGTCTGTCGTACTTCTTTCGTCCAGCTCTCCTCTGTTGCATCTCTTCAGTTTTCTGGCACCATTGAATAAACTCTTGTGTCGTTGAAACGTCTTTTAACGGAAGAGCTCGATACATGTCTTCTGCAATGCTCTTCATTAGGTGTGAAATTTTATCGGCCAGGTTAACTACATGCCATAGGGCCAAAACTGTATATACGACTGCGTTGACTCGCCTTGTCGTTGGGCCTTGTTTTCAATTGTTCTTACGATTTGCGTTTGTCAAGCACATAATGTGGTCCCACCTATTATACTTCGCGACTCGGCCGAATTCTTTGAGCCATTTGTTTGGGTCCTGCCCAGCGTCTGCAGAGAACACCGATGGGTCTCTCATGTGCAGCTGGCTAACCGCTGGCCGGCCGCGGTGGCCGAGGTGACTGAGGCGCTTCAGTCACGGTCAGCACGGCCACTACGGTCGGGGGTTCGAATCCCCCCCTCGGGCATGGATATTTGTGCCGTCCTAGATCGTAAGTAGTTCATAAGTAGTTTGTAAGTTTAGGGACTGATGACCACGCAGTTAAGTCCCATAAGCTTAACAAACATTTGAACATTTTTGCTAACCGCTGTTTTCGTATCCATGCATGGCACGGACCTTCGGATGGAAGTAGTTCTTGTCTGTGTGGGCGACGGATCTTACGCTGCCTAATGGGAGCCACGATGATGCAGATGTATTGCAGGATACTCGGCGCCTCCACCAGAATGTGTCTCGTTGAAACTGCAGGTGGTCAAGAATTCGATGGCTGCTCGTTAATAGAGCACTTTACACTCAGAACACGTTTATTGCTAACACAAACGTTCACTCAGTACAGACTGACTCCTGCTTGGATTGCTCCACTATTTATATGTAAAAACAATTTTCTGAAACTTACAAGTAAATCAAACATAAGAAACATGTAGAACATTCTACAATAGTAAATACAGACAAATAATCTTTTTCTACCCGTAGCGGGATCGCAGGCACAGCGAACTGCGATGCTAACCACTGTACACGCGTTCCGTCGGAAGACTTGCCGCAATATGTAAATTATGCTAGGAAATTTCAATCTATAACCGAAAGTAAAAAATTAAGTAAACAATCTATCCAATAGTTTGTAAGTTTCAAGCAATATAAGTCATGGCTCCAAAATATTAATACGAATTATTTACAGACGAATGGAAAAACTGGAGCCCCACCTTGGGGAAGATCAGTTTGGATTTAGGAAAATGTACGAATACGTGAGCCAATTCTCACATTATGACTTGTCTTAGAATATAGGTTACGGAAAGGAAAAATTACGTTTTTGGCATTTATAGATCCGGAGACAGGTTTGACAATATGGACTGGAATATACTGTTTTAAATTCTGAAGGTAGCAGGGGTAAAATATAGGCAGCGAAGAGTTATAGTCAACTAGTATAAAAACCAGGCAACAGTTATTAGGGTTGAAGGGCATGAAAGGGAGGCAGTGTTTCGGAAGGGAGTAAGGTTTGTAGCCTTTTCCCAACGTTGTTCAATCTGTACAATTGAACAAGCTGTGAAGGAATGCAAGGAGAAGTTTGGAGGGGGAAATAAAATTCAGTGAGAAAAAATAAAAAGATTGTGTTTTGGTTATGGCATTGTAATTTTGTCAGAAACAACAAAGGACCTGGAAGAGCAATTGAATGGAATGGACAGTGTCTTGAAAGGAAGATATAAGATGAACATTAACACAACGAAGGTAATGGAATGCAATGTAAGAAAATCAGGTGATGCTGAAGGAATTACATTAGGTAATGAGACAATAAAAGTAGTAGATGAATTTTGTTATTTGCGTAGCGAAATAACTTCTGATTGCCGAAGCAAAGAAGATATAAAATTCAGAATGGCAATGGGAAGAACGATTCTGTAGAAGTGAAATTTATTGACAACCAATATTAGTTTAAATGTTAGGAAGTCCTTTATGAAAGCATTTGTCTGGAGTGTAGCATTGTATGGAGTAAAACGTGGACGATAAGGAGTTCATACAGAAAGATGATGGAAGCTTTTGAAATTTGGTGAATGATGAAGATTAGATGGGTAGATCACTTACGTAATGAGGAGGTGCTCAACAGAATTAGGGAAAATGGAGTTTCTGGCGTATCCTAAGAGAAGGGATTGGTGGGACACAATCTGATAATTTAGCATTTTCAAATTAGCATTAGCAGGAACTGTATGGGGTAAAAACCGTAGAGAGAGACCGTCGCACGAATACAGTAATAAGATTCAAACGGATCTAGGTTGCCGTTCTTATTCTGCACAGGACAGAGAAGTATGGAGAGGTGCATCAAACCAGACGGCGGACTGAAGACCACAACAATAACTGAATTTATATCAGGAAATTATGTGTTAACTTACACATTATCGCTTCTACTCGTCAGAAACAAACGTACATTTCTGAACCGATATTTATAATATGCCCTCTTTTCACGAATCCGTTTTAGAGGGTACTACGAAACTAATTTAAGACAGGATTGATCACGCATTACAAATTTTGTCGTAAAAATCTTTTTTTTTTTTTTTTTTTCACTTCGATTTCCTTTGACTGTTTCTCGTACTCTTCAAACCGTAGGCTAGTATTCATACTATCCGTGCAAACTAAGCTGACACTCGGCGGGGTACCCGAGCGCATTTCCCGCGTCGAACTTCTCTCCCATCAGTCACCACGCTCTCAACTTAGTTTTCGCTCTCAGTTATCGTCCCTGCAAATGGCATGGTAAGGGCTTGGTGTGGCACCGGACAGCGAGAGCCAAGACTCCCTCACTTTGCATTACACCTACGAGGCCTTTTAAGGACGAACATTTCAATTACTCTCGTCTAGCATTGTGCAGTGTCGTCTTGTCTAGTCTCGCTTTCTGAAGTTTAAATCGAGTAGGCTCCATACAGAGCATTCCGCTCTTAAACTTGTACCAGATACAATTTGTGTGATTCGCTTTGATCGTTTAAGCATATAAACTAGCAGTCTGTTACTGTTAGAAGACTCTGCAACGATGTCAGCAAACTGGCAAATCAGAACTGTGTAAATAATTCAGCTTCTCAACCAACAGACTACACTTAACATATTATGCAGAACACAGCTTGGATTTCTGAAAGGTTCCGATATCGAGAAAGCTATTTACACCTACACTGAGAACGAGCTTAATTCATTAGATAATGAATTACAAACATCAGGTATTTTCTGTGATTTATCAAAGGCATTTGATTGTGTGAACCACAACATTTTTTAAGTAAATTAGAATTCTATGGTGTCACAGGTAATGCTGCAAAATGGTTCATGTCGTATCTCGCTAAGAGGAAATAAAGGGTTTTAATGCAAGCGACTAGTGAATTATGCCTTCAGTCATCATCATATTGGGAAGAAATTACATGTAGTGTCCCACAAGGAACCATCCTAGGACTATTGCTTTATCAACTCATTGAGATTAAACATTGTCAAAACTCGCTACATGCAGTTGAGATCATGGAATTGGTTTCCATCAAGCACATGAATAAAGCATGAAGCAGAGCAGATAGAAAAGGTTGACAGTATAAAATTTCTGGGATTTCAACCTGACAATAAATTCAGTTGGGAGGAGCACACCGCAGAACTGCAGAAACGCCTTGACAAATATATATATTTGCAATTCGAGTGTTATCAGACATAGGAGAGATAAAAATAAAAAAAGCTTGCATGCTTAGCCTTCTTTCATTCCATAATGTCATATGATATAATATTTTGGTGCAACTCTTCAAGCAACAGTTTGCAGAGTCGAAAAGCATTTGATACGTATTATTTGTGGAGTAATTTCACGGATCTCCTGTAGAAGCCTCTACAGAGAACCGGGTATACAAACTATTAAGTATATTTAATCCTTAATGAAATTTTTCATAAATAATACATCCTTTTTCCAAGAAACAGCTGAGTTCATACATACAATACTAGGAACAGAAACGATCTACACAAGAACTCAAAAGCTTACTTTAGTTCAAAAAGAGCTCCGCTACTCAGGAACACACATTTCCGATAATTTACCAGCAACCATAAAAAATTTAGCTACGAAGAAAGATCATTTTATGAGGAGCCTAGACGACTTAGTAGTGGGCAACTCCTTTACTCCATTGCCGAATTTTTTAAAAGAACCAAGTGATTACGTATTGTATTCATACTAATAATCAGTTGTGAAAAAATTGCATTTTGACATGTTCCACAAAGATCTCATCAAGGATATATGGAACGAACAACTAATCTAATCTAATCTCACTAAAAGCAAACTATCAACAGGTGACTGACACTGTGAATGTACATCTATATCTATAAATGTGAATCTCTATTCGGTGTACGTTTATCACGTCTGAACCACAAGACATAAAGAGCTAAAAATTTGTACAGTTACTAATGTCTACCCGGGAAGGCTTTAGGCACGGTTTCATGGCGATCGATTATAAATAAATAAATAAATAAATAAATAAATATATATATATATATATATATATATATATATATATATATATATATTCGGTGTTCGCTTATCACGTCCGAACGACAAGACGCAGAGACTTAAATATTTGTACAGTCACTAATTTATACCTGAGGAAGGTTTTAGGCACTCTTTTATAGCGTTCTAATAGATATTTACTAATTTGAAGAATATAACGCGAAATATGGAACAATAATTACTCTTTGAAAATGGTTTTATTCGTTTCTTTGTTGCATGAGGGTTGATAATGATAAAAGGGTGGAGTATATTTGGATGGAAAGTTATCGGTGTATATAAAATTCTACGTGTGTGTGTGTGTGTGTGTGTGTGTGTGTGTGTGTGTGTGTTAATATTTCGCTCTGCAGCGAAAACTACAGAACGCAAAGGAATGGTCTGTGTGTAATTGTTGTCAGAAGTCTCCCGTTGTACACCATAGCAGTTCCATGC
Organism: Locusta migratoria; assembly: GCA_026315105.1. Taxonomy (NCBI): domain Eukaryota; kingdom Metazoa; phylum Arthropoda; class Insecta; order Orthoptera; family Acrididae; genus Locusta; species Locusta migratoria. The sequence continues at coordinate 546,167,701 of CM048746.1, forward strand.
CGATAGCTACAAGAGGGTGGAAGATACGGTGGTTGAAAGTCGTCAAATTATTAAAAAAATCGGACTGAAGGCCAGCGATGACGTTTGCGACTCTATAGCAAGGAGGTTACATATAGCACAACGTGATGCCACAGACCATATCTTTGGTCTATGCGTGCTACAATGTATTCAGCTCTTTCTCTGTAAGGATAAGAAAATACAAGTATAAATAAATAAAGCAGTAAAAAGAAATTTCTTTTAATACATCTCTTTAAAAAAAATCCATTTGACATTTCGCGCATTATCTATCACAATCAACCAAACCGCGAGCGGAGCCGCGGGTTTAAGCTAGTATTTTATAAATCAATACTAACTACAGTTATGGTGTTTATCATATGTTATTTACTCGATTTTCTGTTTAGAAGGAAGTGACTACGTTCGCCGCAATTTCAAAAATGTTCAAATGTTTGTAGAACTTATGGGTCTTAACTACGGGGTCATCAGTCCCTAAGCTTACAAACTACTTACGAAGCCGGCCGCGGTGGCCGAGGGGATTGAGGCGCTCCAGTCACGGTCTGCACGGCCACTACGGTCGGGGGTTCGAATCCCCCTTCGGGCATGGATATTTGTGCCGTCCTTAGTATAAGGTAGTTGTTAAGTAGTTTGTAAGTTTAGGGACTGATGACCCCGTAGTTAGGTCCCATAGACTATACAAACATTTATACATTTGAACATTGTACAAGACATGGAGACTATCTAAAAATGTTACAAGCGACACATGTTCAGTCTTCGTAGACTGATGCCCATCAAGCAAGTGCTTACTGATCAAAGCAACGTGTTTCACATTTCCTGATTTATTACTATCCGGTGACCATGCTGTCTTGCAAGTTCATCTATCGCGTAAGTGCGGTATTTGGGCTTGTATGCATTTACAAGCATGAGCAATTCTGCCCTGGTTTGTGACGCACTGTGAGGAATTCCATTAGACGTTAGCCACGAAATAATTTCGTCCTTTCTGGTATTTGAAGTAGGAGCTCTGTTCACTCTCACAGAGTGCACACTTGTATTGTCCATAACGATAACAGAATTCTCGGCCAGGTATGGAAGCAGTTGACTTGTAAACCACTGACTGAAGACTGCGTAAGTCATTTCAGAATGGTAGTCTTCTGAATGCTTCGTCTTTGATGACTTAAATATTAATTTACTTTCAGGTATGCATCCTGTTTCTGCCAAAACCAGTTGTCGCTCCGCACAGTACGACACGAACTCGAGCGCGCGCAATGGCTGACTGACGTCTATTGGCCAGCAGGTCACGTGGCGTGACGTAGGCCTACCCGTGCTTCTGCGCATCCAGACCTCACCCGCCAAGTTACGTGGCGCGCGCTCTAGCTAAGACTAAGGACAGCACAAATATCCATGCCCGAGGGGGGGATTCGAACCCTCGACCGTAGTGGCCGTGCAGACCGTGACTGGAGCGCCTCAGTCCCCTCGGCCACCGCGGCCGTTCGTCGCAAATTGTCGTACAAAATTGCAGCAAGCTGCAGCCCCCTGCTCCACAAGCTAGAACGGCCGTGGTTTCATCATAAGCCCCGCCCCCACCCCTCCCCCACGGATCAGCTCCGTGGAACGGCCGGACTGCCGGATCCTGTTCTCCAGAAGTCGGGAGCGCAGAGGTGAACGCGCGGCCGGTGAAAGTTATTTCTGCTGAATCATGCCCAGAACAGGTCGCTCGTCCTGCCACTACTTTCGCTGCCTGTTACACCACCTAGCTGCGATTATTCATAGGCTATCCGCATTCATATAATCTTTCTTTAATATTATTTTACCACTGGATCTGTAGGGCCAAGTAAGCTGAAACTACTGTTACGCCGCAAACATTGTGACAGGGAAATGTGTTAAGATCTTGGTTTACTCACTTTAGCAAGACGGAATAAAGCCCTTTTTAAACCATGAACGAAAGTGAACAAGATAGATAATAGTCTACTGAAGCGCTCCTAGCGTACTAGTCCTGAACCATAATCTCATGCAAGATATTATGGCAGCGTGTTTAGACGATAAACGTAATTGAACAGTAATACCCGATGTTGAAAGTGAGGTTATGACAGGCGATCTGTTATGTAGGAAATCATAGTTTAATACTGGAATTGAGGAAACAATGCTAAATGTTATTGACGGCCAAAGAAAACCTTGCAATCTATGTTTTTGGTCAACTTAGTGTGGTAATGTTCTGGGAAGTAAAACAGCATTTCAAAACATTCACAACTATTTTCAAGCGAAAAAAATAAACTTATGAACACATCAAACAATATTTATAAGAGCATAAATAGACCTTCTTTACTTTATCTACTACGATTTACCCACTGACATTGTTAATAACGTCATGCACAACTGAATTTTTGTCCTTCATTTGGACTGACTTTTTCATTTAAAATGCTATTTAATGATAATTGCATCATCAAATTACAATCTTATTCAAATAAACAATTGGCTTCAATCTTTTCTGTCACAATATTGCAAAACATAAACCGTTTTTCGGTTACAGATGTACGACCTCCCTTTTCGGTGGACAATAATTGAGATAAATATTAAAATCGTCTTGAAACATTTGCAATTTACCGCTAAACCAAAGTATAATAATAAACTGAAGATTAATAACACAAATTTGCGTGCAAACCGTGTAATTGTCGACTACAATGTGAAAATCGCGTGTCGAAAATAGGTTAACTTCCCATGTCAGCAGACGACCGTTCAATCAAATCAATCTTCTCGAGATAGCTTGACGTGACGTTCACACTAGGTGACGGCCTGGTGACGAACACTGTGAATGCCGTCATTAGAACAACATTTTGGAATACATTCTGATCATAAACTTCGACATTACGCAAAAATATACGTAAATACGAAGCAAAATGGAGGACTAACTGGAGCGGTGACTGCAGCAGACAGCTACTAGCTCGCGCATGCGCAGTGAACCCAAATTTAGAACTGGTCCTATTTCGTTATCGCTACGATTATCCCGAGTCGATTCTAGCGCGATGATACTAGTCGAGCCGTTCAAACGACAGACGGTCGCCATTAACGCAACTTGTTATCAATCTATTACAAGTTCGTTGATCGTCTAAAACGGGCTTAAGGTCGGCAGCCGATAGCAGAAAATGCTCACCCGCCTTGCGCGATGGCAGCCGTTGCGTCGGCAAGTTGGAAAGCCTACCGTCAGCGAATGTGTGTGAGTGAAATGGCTGTCAGACAGAGACACAGCTAGTAAACATTTCATAACTACACGTAAGTCTGTCACAAGAGTGAATAAGACCGCGGATGCGTCAGCGGTAAAGACACATCGGGCGAACACTGCATTTTAATACGTCATAGCTTCAGCCAATTTTATGTATAAATACTCCCACATTTAGAAGTAGCAGTCACTTGGTCTTCTGAATCGACTATGCCCAGGAGGTAGTCGTCAATTCACTGGCCTAATCGTTGTGCTCAGTGTTTGTCAAAGACAGCAGTACATACGGGTATCTGATAGAGGCAGCTAAGAGATGGAGTCTGGTCGAGGCCATACTTCACACTAAACATCATCTGAAAGATGGTGATCCGCTGTGCTGACGATTTCACACCTCTATGGTGGTTGCCTGAGGCCAGTGCAGTGCCGCGGTGGAGTAGTCGAGCGGTCTAAAGTATCTCGCTGCGCAGCGCGCGGTTGCACGCCGTGGAGGTTCGAGTCCTCCCTGGGGCATGGGTGTGTGTGTTTGTCCGTAGGTTAGTTTACCTAGGTTTAAGTAGTTTGTAAGCTACGGACTGATGACCACGCAGTTTGGTCCGATAGATTTACAGACATTTGAACATTTGATTTGCCAGCGCAGTGGTTGTCGTCGAGTTAGCACTCTGGTGCTAATCCGGCCAGCCGGTGTCCCGAGTCGGGAACCAGCACGACACCCGACTTCAGAGGGGTCCCTGCGTGGATGCACTGGCCGCGCATAGACTGGTGAAGGGATAGAGCACTTCACAATAACAGTCTTTGCATCGCTTCCCGGCATCGCGGCGCTGCGCGGGCACTACCATCATAACGAAACACCAAGGTTACAGCTCGAAGGCGACGCCACCTACTGCTCTAGCTCCTGTCGAGCTAGCGCCTTCATCAAACTTATGTATGTTACGGACTAAAATGTGTCAACTATAATTCTGGCGCTCCACCAGGTTCCACGCCTCATCCTGGCCTAAAGCTGGGAACACACCGCTCGGCCCCAGCACTACTCTGTAATGGGAAAAAACGCCGGTTAGTTATCGTCCGATAAAATAATTTTAAAAATAATAATTAATATACAATATGGTAACAAAAGTATTAGTGGATACCAGTAGGCAAATTACAAAATCGTCTTCACAATTTTAGTTGGTGATTATGATTATGCACAGTCCAAGTATATTATGTATGGGCTTGTGAAGATGTGAAAAAGGAAGCGCCATGGAAAATGATGTTTGTGGATGATGTGGTTCTTTGTGAACAGAGCATCGATAGACTTGAAGAAAAGCTGGACGGCTGTAGGAAGGCACTAGAAGAAAGAGGAATGAGAATTATCAGGACGAAATCAGAATATTTAGCACTGAAGGATGGGCAGATAAGGTCTTGCAAGATCCAGGAGAAGGAACTGATATCGGTCTGTAAATTTAAATACCTGGGGTCGTACATACAGAGGGACGGAGGACTGGAAAGCGAGGTACAACACCTAATAAGCTGTGGTTGGACCAACTGGAGGAAAATGAACGGAGTGTTGTGTGACAAGAAGGTGAGCAATGGGTTGAAAGGGAAAGTGTACAAGTCGATGTAAGGCCTGCTATGATATTCGGGGCAGAGATATGGCCAATCACAGTAGCCCAGGAAAAGTAGCAGATATGAAGAAGCTGAGGTGGATGTGTGGGGTAACAAGAAAGGATAGAATTAGAAATGAATTTGTTAGAGGAATTGTGAAAGTGGGACCCATGGGGAAAAAGGTACACGAGAGTAGACTAAGGTGGTATGGACACTTGCAGAGAAAAGGAAGAGAGTATACCAGAAACAGAATTGAAGTTATAAAGATTGAAGGAGTGAGAAGGAGAGGAGGACCGAAGATGAGGTGGAAGGATAAGATAGCGGGGGACCTAAGGGAGAAAGGGTGGAAGAAGGAAGAAGCAGACAGCTCCTTAATGTTACTAGAACAACATGTATCCATTTGTACTGACGTACATGTAATCTATGTATGCAGGATTCTGATGATAGCCCAACCCGAAACGCGTCAAATAAAGTCATATTTTATCCACTTTATGACTTTAATCAATACAGCGACCTATACAGCCTATTGCAGACTTCATTTACTAAACATGGTAATGTTTTAATCACCAAAAACGATTATCTTTAGTCGTACACTGCAATTCCCTTTGCCAGCTTGGGGATTCTAAATGTCGCTAGTATAAGATTAATTTTTTTATGAAAAAATCGCATGTTAAAGTTAACTACGTTTGTACACATTCTTTATGTGTAATTTAATAGCGCTTTCATACCTGTATTGTATTTTCAGTGTGTTACCATACAATACTTTTATATTTTCTTATATTTTAATGTTTTTGCCTTAGTTACCTGAATAGGTTTGTTTAATACACAATGGCCGAAACTGGTAGTGAACGAATAAATGTTTCTGTTACACAGTCGGCAATTGGTATCCTACTTCCTACGTACTCCCGGTTCCACCAAAAATGATGGATTCAATGATAAAGAAATAAAGTGACGAAGCTGTCAGTTGTACTTACTTTTTTGAATATGTCACTTCGTTCTTTTGGCGGCCGACGTTGAAACTACTATCACCTGAGTGGCATCTGCAGTCCTCGGATCAAAATCAGCGACATCTTTCCAAGGAGAAAAAAACTTTTCCGGTACTTTATTTTCGGAAACAGCCTAGCTCGTTCAGTTCAATTGCAGTTATTTGCGGTTTCAATCCTAGAGTAGATCATCACCAAGTCTTAATCCAATATTGACATGTGGAGAGAATCGCACGCGAATCATTAAAATTAAATCGTGCGAACTAGAATGTTTTCTTGGTATCACTGACATGAAACATAAGGACGTTAAGGGCTGGCTGTACGGATGTCGAGGAGGGGACGAGTATGGTTCAGCTAGCGTGAGCTCTTGTCAAGTTTATTAAAACACATACTGCGACAGCAGAATCAGAAGAAGCCCAAAGGAGTAGACACACTCGCGTTTTAATTGGATTGTACACAAAGAGCAGACCACTTGAAACGTGCTGCGCGAAGCAGTGACACCAGCTCCGAGAAGCGCTTTCGCCCAGCGCGGCGTTTCGGTTACGTAAAAGCATATTACCCGTAGTGCCGTCAGCAGTCACGTAACAGACGTAGAAACTCAGTTTAGTGTGCTGACCCGCTCTCCAACTTTGGCTACTCCCCGGAACTTAACTGACTAATTATTATCTGCAAACAGGTGCATTTGACGACGAATATCGAATTATGCATTCACTCCTCCTCGGAAGTTTCATGTTCACCTGCCTGACATTCTACGACTAAATATCAATCGCAGTAGCAATCTGAAAAACTTATGATACTCGTCAGACAATCATAAATGTCCTACGTATTTCAGAACGTGTTTGTAAATAGTGCCCAACGCGTGCAGCTTTGTTAAAAAAAAAAATGTTTGTATAGTCTATGGGACTTAACTACGGGGTCATCAGTCCCTAAACGTACAACTTACAAACTACTTATGAACTACTTACGAACTAGGACGGCACAAATATCCATGCCCGAGGGGGGATTCGAACCCCCGACCGTAGTGGCCGTGCAGACCGTGACTGGAGCGCCTTAGTCTCCTCGGCCACCGCGGCCGGCCAGCTTTGTTCTTTTATGAACTGTAGTGTTAAGCAGAAATCGATCTTTAAATTACTTACAGCATCCAGCAATTTTGAGTTTATGCCGTGTTGGCGCTATGTAGTTTAATAGTATTCATCGTCATCTTTAAATAGTGTTCACATCGAATGTTCAAGCTACCCTACACAAAATTGTGTCGCTTTTCTCCAAATAGAGTGCCTAGGTCTAATGTACAGTAAAGTATAAGTATTATGCACAGGGCAGTCATGAAAATAAAGTCTACATAAACATATACTTCAAAATATCCCTCCTATATTTCTAACTACAACTAGTGTAAATTAGGGCATTACTTAGGTAGAAATTAGTAGCCAGTTGTTTTTTGGATTTTTTTTTTTCTTTTATTTATTTATTTATCTTTTCCTTCGTAACACGTTTTCAAGCCACTGCAGGACTATCATCAGTGAAGATTTTACGGTACCAGCATAGTTTTGCTGTGCGAATTGTAGCCAGACGCTGTGGCGGTGGTGGCGTGTGATTTACCTTTGGCAATTCCGTTACCATGTCGTACCTGGGGCCCTTATATACACATCGCAGAATTTTACAAAATGCAGCAGACGGATTGCAAAGTCCACCGTGTTAACTGCTTCTAACTGCATTTGTATCTTTATTGATGCAAAACTGTGCTTCGGTGTATGTTCGCATTACCACGTTGTCATTTGCACTGTCTCTCCGTTTCCATTACGGTAGCTTAGTGGTTATAACGTCCGTCTGGTAAGCATAGGTCCTGGGTTTGAACCCTGGCCACTGCACAAATTTTAATTCAGTGCATCTCCTTCAGTTTAATATCTCTACACGTTATTATTATTATTATTATTTTTTTTTTTAATTCATCTCTGGCCGCGGCGGATCAGCCACGCGTAGTGGAGCGCCGTGTTGCAGTGCGCACGACCGTCTGCCGTCGGGAGTTCGATTCCCCCCCCCCCCCCTCGGGCATGGGTGTTTGTGTTGTCCTTAGTTTAGTTTGCCTTAGGATAAGTAGTTTGTAAACTAGGGACTAATAACAAAGTTGTCGAGTCTCATAGATTTACAAACACTTGAACATTTTTGAACATCTCTGCTGGTCTCTAACACTTTCCTAGACATTCCATGAATTAAAATGTACCAGTTTACACTGATATATTAGTCTCGTATTTCTTGCAGCGTCATAGCTATTTCTACGCTCTCCTGTGTCATCATCGTCCTATGACTATCCACGTGGTACGCCTACTTACTATGTAGTCGATATAAGGGTGATTCACGAAGATATGCAAACATTTGAAAATGTTATTCTACAGTAAGAGTACAGAAAATGTTAATATAAACATAGGTCTGCAAATTTTTAGTTACGGAGTTAGGGATAATAAAAGTTTTTGCCTGGCATTTATCTAAAATACTCAAATGTTTTTAAATAAATCGGACTCAACTGCGTGGTTATTAGTCCGTAGCTTACAAACTACTTAAACTAAGGTAATCTAATTTAAGGACAACACAAAATCCCATGCCCGAGGGGGGACTCGAACCCCCGACGGTGAGCGGCCGCGTGCACCGCAGCACGGCTCCCAAGTGCCCACTACTAATCCGCCGCGGCTGAAATTTATCAATCCCGCTCATATGAAGCCCTTGCGAAACTGTATGAGGTTACAGTAAAGCATGATATCCATTTATTTTCTTGTTAGTGATCTGGTGAATCTAATAAAGCATGTCCCAATCGTGTATCTGGAGTAGTTTTCCAGAAATTCCAGTGAATCAAAGAAATATAAACTATTTGACACATTTTTTTTTATTATTTCCTGACTATTGCACAAAGTTTTCAACAGATGTTGTAGAGAATTTAATTTTCGAAAATGGTGGTAATAAAGTTAACTAAAACCTCTGTCGTGAATATGAAAGGCATCCATAAGTCTTAAATAATCTACAAACTACAACAGTTACTATGTGGTTTCACTTAATACACTGTTGTTATTATGTTGTTTCACTGAACAGTAGAGGAAATAAACTCATTTCAAGGTTAGGCAACGACTGGTACCATCAAGGAGGTTAAAATAAAGGAAGATGGCGTTATCTGTGCCTAGCACATACGTCAATTGAAGCCTATCCGCCATCTTGGTGAGTTGTGGAATGCTACTTCTTCGTTAAATCTACGCGTTAAGTCGACCCTCTTACTGTTAATGCATAGAAATGACTGATGGTCTAAAGTTTGTAAAGCATATACTTTCTTGAATAAATAGTAATAAATACTCATCATAAGATATTTGAAAACTTAATTTTTAACGTTAATTTTCTCTCATTTAACACGTTGTACGTCATAGCAAAGCCGCGGGGCTCTTTATTCCTGTTTTAAGTGACATAAAACAGCAGCTATACAATACGAAGACTTCTCCAAGACATAGCAATTTGACGGAGGTAGGCTTCACTTTTACAGCGAAATGGTGTTTCCCTATATTCTAACCTCCTTGGATACCACTCACTAACGGTTGCCAACATTACTAATGGAAACTAAACAAATTGACTTGTATAATCTCTGGAATTTACTTGTTTACTTGTATATTCCTGGAACTTCTGGAAAACTTACCTCCATACATTAGCGGAAATTATGTCTGGAAAAACATTAGTACAGATACAGATTCTTAGTAGGAAAGTCATTTTATGAGATACTTTTCAGTATGGACGACCATTTCTATGCATTACAAAAGTCAGAACTTTCTAAACGTTTCCTAATTGCCACATCCTTTCTGATACATGTTGATTTACGGCACATCCTTTTAATATTATTAATGACAAAGATGTAACAAATGATAAATTGAAGAAATATTAGCGTAAGATGGTACATACTATTCCAATCAGCGTAAAGATTAGAGCCATTTTTGAGTTTCATAACATTTTGAGCGTTTGCTTTTATGAGGCGTTGCAGGTCGGAAGGATTCTGCAGCTGCCCTGTCTTTCCGTGATCGTAACAGTTTTGTAGTGCAATGATATATTTTTTTCTCTTGTCAAGAGGTAAGTGAAGTTACTCAGTTTTATGCACTCTTATAAAATTGCTTAGCTTCTATCTGCTTGAAAATGCTATCTTAGAGAAGGACTGTGGGACATGTGTCAACTCTTGGTAATCCAGTAATTTCACTCGAGAGAATAGTACATTTTCTATCAGAGAAAAGGTACAATTTTGATGACCTAGAACAATCCGATCAAAGCATTTGTTTATTAGCAAAAAGCTGTTTATGATCTGGCTTCGATAGTTCAAGAAATATAAAATAGTGGGTAGTAGTACAGCAATTACTATTGACATTCATGGTAGCCCAATATGTTATCAGTAGCTTTATTGGCTGAGCTGGAAGAAACAGGAACCTTGAATAACGTCCCTTTCCTCGCTATTATCAAAATAAAATTTTGTATTTTTATATAACTTCGGTATGTAAAACAGTTATCTATGGATGTTAAAACTTAACGTTCAATTTTTTTAAGACAGAAAATAGTAACTCCTCTTGGCTTGTACTCCGTAGCGATAGCATCTTGCAGACGAGAGCTATACTTTATTATATTTATGTGGCCGCTGCTATGTGGATTTTCTACAGTCAGGTGTTATATGTGATGTGCACGGATCTTCCTTTTATAAATAAACCCCACCTCTCACTTAAATTCACACTTATGAATTTTTATTAATAATTTTGCCTTTTCCCACCTCCGCCCATAATGTTTTCTTTCAGCCTTGTTGCACCACCGCAACAATGGGTGGTACGGTTTTATTTAATACTGAATGGTGATATTTCGTGTAGCCTGCCACTCTGTTTTTTTCAAACTTTATTCCATATTATTATCATTTACCGGTAATAGAATCTGCAGTCTATTTTCCGGTAAATTTTGGAAGTCCGATGTGTTTGACTTACGTAATGTCCCCATCCGAATTTTATCATGTCACTTATCTTACTTTACGGTCTGATACACGAGTCGTGGTTTGATATTGACGAACTGTCATTCACTGTTCGGCGAGTGGTGATTATATTATGAAAATTTCATTTACAGCCAAATTTCAACCACCGATGGATCTGTTGTTAAAGGTACCACTCGTCGATTCTTTTTTGTAATATTATGCCCGCTCAACACTCCACCGTTAATTAGCTTGCCGTTTCCTTTAAATGCATGTAATAATTTTCCTAAATTTTTTCCGTAATTTTTTGATTGGTATTTTCATAGCTTCTAACATCAAACCTCTTCCTTGTAAATTTGTTAATCTCAAACATTAATAGTCAGGCTGGAACATTATACGTGGAAGATACTAATTTCTCCTCAGCAGCAAAATCTGCAGAAGGGCATTATTCCTGTGCTCTAGAACCCCTTAATTACGCACTCATCGTAGAAGTACATAATATTTTGTTTTGTAATGCTTTCATAGGGTTGCTATGAATCCAGTCAGTTGGATTTCTGTGATACGGAGCCTTTAGACACTTTAAGAAAGTTCTAATGGCTGCAATGCATACGTACTGTGTGGCGGGAATCCCAAGACTTCTGTCCCATTTTCCCTGCAGTACTCAACAACTTCCAAGGTTCACCTTCTCGCGACACCTATTTTGGAGAGCTCTGACAAAGGCCATAGGAGCTGTCCCACTTACAATTCTTGTTACTCAATCTGATCTCACCGGCTTCTCTGAAGAGAGAATCTCGTCATTTATTTCATCACATTCCGTTTAGGGTGGACCGTTCTTAGGAAAAAGTACCTGTGCTTTAACCGTGGCTAATTTCTCCAAGGTGAGTGGCCTACTTTACAGAAGTAGCTAAGCGGACAATAAATTTAATTTCATCCTTTTTACTTGGAAAGATTAATTCATCATGTTACATCTTTCAGGATATATATATATATATATATATATATATATATATATATATATATATATATATATATATATATATAAAAGAAAGTCATGTTAGACTATTTATAACTAAAGAATGACTGAACCGATTTGGCTCAAAATTGGTGGGGATGTAGCTTAGAAGCAGGAGACGGACATAGGATACATTTTGTCCAGTTAGACCGCGTTCCCGTGTTACGTTACATAAAACTGAAAGTATGCTTCCAGATCGGATCATTTTCTAGATTCTCCAAGAATCAGCTTATTCATTCGGTTCTCGTCTAGCGACAAAATACGCTGCATCGGAGCAAACAAATACGCCAAGGAGGTTAGATTAAATGGAGACGGCGTTATCAATGCTAAGATTACATGAGAAACATCATCTTCCTCCGTAAGTTTAATGTGTCTGAAACTAAATTATCATGCGGATTATCAAAATAATATTATTTACTATAAAGAGAAAAACAACTGTTGCCATCTAAAATTTCATTGGCTATCTCAAGCTTTGCCGCGATTGGTCGGCTTCATTCCCACGATCCAGCAGCAGTTGCCAACATAGCTATACACGCCTGTGTCGCGGATTGTAAAATTTTACCGGTATATAGCAATGTTGTTAATCACGTTTCAATTAGATTCCCAATAAGAGTTCATTACTCACTCACAGGTTAGGAAACAAACAAACGAATATTGCTGCCAATGACAAAAACCATACTACCTGGTTGAGCTAACTAGGCATTTTGGCAGCGAAAAATAAGGACGTAGACGATTTGAACATAAAATTCAAAGCCAAATCGCTGGCCAATGACATGCATGTATTAATATTGTGTCAAGGAGATGCATTATTGTTGATATTTGCATTCATTCACTTCGATGGTTTCCATTTCCAATCCTGTTGAAGTCGTCAATTATCCATCAAAATTCCTGAATTCATTGGATTTGCCAGGAATGCCACCGCACCATTTGCAAAGCAAGGTTGGGTCTGTGATAATCATGTTACGCAATCTAAGCCAACCGAAATTATGCAATGGAACAAGACTCTCTGTGAAGAAGCTGATGAAAATGTGATTGAAGCAACGATAATCACAGGAAAGTCCAAAGGAGAAGATGTTCTGATTCCAAGAATACCACTGATTCCAACCGACTTGCCGTTTCAATTTAAGCGTGTCCAGTTCACCGTTCGCCTTGCATTCCCAATGACGATTAATAAAGCGCATGCCTAGTCATTTGAAGTTTGTGGATTAAATCTTGAATCGCCGTGTTTTTCACATGGGCAGTTTTACGTGACGTGTTCGAGAGTTGGCAAACCATCTGCACTGTTCTTTTTCTCTCCGGACGGAAAGACAAAAAACATCGTTCATCAACAAGCGTCACAATGAACGCAACACAAAGAATTCCGAAACGTATTTGTAATTAAGTTAATTATTTTGTTTCATAAGGACTGCCTATCATATAATTACTTTGTTTTCAACTCCTAGGCTCTCAAGAAGGTACAAACAAGTTATAAAAAGCATTTCTATTCCGCTCGCTGCGAGAAAAACTTCCTAAACTGTGCTGTAAAAATGTGCGGTTTTGTTTTCCTTTTTCCAGTGATTTTTAACGTAAAACAGGAAAGTTTTTTTATGCTTAAATGTGTAATCACGCCTGTTCGTACAATAAAATCATTAAAAGTACGGCCATTAAAGCTACTAACCTCACATATAGAGCAACTCGAAAGGTTCTCTAATAACCCGTTTCCAAATGATTTACCCATCCATTTTGACTTATATTACCAATCAGGGTCACAATAACAATAAATAAGATCAGAAATGGTGGAGGAGGAGATTGAGATTGCGAATGAAATGGATTTAAAAAGGGAGATGATATAGACACAGAGAAGATGTGGAGGATATGGATATGGTGTGGAATAAGAGGGAGTGGTGTGAAGGTGATGGAAAAAAGACAGGGAGAGGAGGCGATGTGAAAATATAGGAGGGAGGAAGCAATGGCAGCCGCGGTGGAGTAGCCGAGCAGTCTAAAGCGTCTCGCTGCGGAGCGCGCGGTTGCTCGTCGATGAGGTTCGAGTCCTCCCTGGGGCATGGGTGTGTGTGTTTGTCCTTAGGTTAGTTTACCTAGGTTTAAGTAGTTTGTAAGCTACGGACTGATGACCACGCAGTTTGGTTCGATAGATTTACAAACATTTGCACATTTGAAGGGATGGACATAGGGAGAAGAAGAGGAGAGATTGGGGTATATAACTCATACACATTAGCTACTGCGAAGCGTTGCGCCGGGTTTGCTTGTATTTTATAGATAGAAAACGTCAGCTAAGAAAGTATTTTGTGATAGGTGCATGGCGGAGCATACTTCTCCTACAGACTCACGAAATCTACAGTTTCATTCCGATTTTCACGAAATCTTCAAAACAAGAGGAACGTCACAGTCTACCTTACGTTGCATACGGTGCATGGGGGAGGTTACTTTGCAACATAAAAATGGACCCCTAAATACCTTGGTCGCGCCATTTTTTTTCTTTTGTTAAGCTCAGAACAAGGGATGTTTAAGGCCGGAACTACGGCTGCTAGTATACAAAGACAAGTCGTTCAAAGGTGTTGCCAAAGCGATGGAAACGTTACTGACCAATTTATTCCAAAATTTTACCCGATGCTGTAATAAATATTCTGACAGATATAGTGTTCAGACAAATTTAATACAGTAACATACGTAACAATACGAGAGAGGAATGGTGGTCATGTTTGCTTAATTATTGTGCGAATGTGTGTGTGTTTTTTCTGATCAATACTGTGACCGAAAATTTATAGTATTTGTTCAAATGTTCGTATAGCTTATGGGACTTAACTACAGGGTCATCAGTCTCTAAACTTACAAACTACTTATTAACTACCTTATACTAAGGACGGCACAAATATCCATGGCCGAGGGGGGGGGGGGGATCGAACGCCCGAACGCAGTGGCCGTGCAGACCGTGATTAGCGCGCCGCAGTCCTCTCGGCCACCGCGGCCGGCTATAGTATTCGTCAGTTTTACTTGCCTGTCTACGGCGCAACAATCTTCAAATCACATATAAGTGCCTAGCAGAGGGTTCTTCGAACCGCTTTTATAATAGTTCTCTACCTTAACATTCTCTAATAGCTTGCGGGCCGGTCGCGGTGGCCAAGGGGAGTGAGGCGCTTCAGTCACGGTCTGCACGGCCACTACGGTCGGGGGTTCGAATCCCCCCTCGGGCATGGACATTTGTGCCGTCCTAGTTCATAAGTAGTTTGTCAGTTTAGGGACTGATGACCCCGTAGTTAAGTCCCATAAGCTTTACAAAGATTTGAACATTTTTGAATAGCTTGCGGGAAAAAGAAACACAATAATCTCTCAGTTTTCGATCTGATTTTTCTTATTTTATTATAATAATGGTGGGTACCAACAAAATATTATCGCACTCGTAGGAAAAAGTTGGTGAAAGAAATTTCGCAAATAGATCTCGTCGGAACAAATTCTTGTAATGATTTCCACCCGAACTCGTGCATCATTTCCTTGACACCTCTCACCTGTATCGCGATAATACAAATCGAGCTGTTCTTTTCTGAACTTTCTCTATACCTTCCGTCAGTTGGCTGGGATCCCACGATGCCCAGCAATACTCCACAATAGGACGGACAAGTGTAGTGTAGGCAATTCCTTTAGTAGAACGCTTGTACTAAGTGTTCCAGCAAAGAAACGGTTTTTGTGTGTGATTAAAGTTGTTCGCAGTTGCAATTCCTATGTATTTAGTTGAATTTACAGCCTTTATATTTGACTGATTTATCGTACTTTTCACTCATATGGATTACAGAATGATCCGCAAATAATCTTAAGAGAGATGATCAGATTTTTTCTTATTTCGTTTATAAATAAAAGGAATAGTAGGGGACCTATAACACTTCCCAGATATCACATCTGTTTTGCTCGATGACTTCCCATCAGTTGCTACATAGTGTGTCCTTTCAGACAGGAAATCACGATTTATTCGCAAATCTATGACGATATTCCATAAGCATGCAATTTTATTAAAAGTCGCTTGTGAGTTACAGTGTCGAAAGCCTTCCGGAAATCAACAAATATGGATTAGATTTTATATGTCTTGTCGAAAGCAGTCATCATGCGTTCAAAAACCTTAAGGCAAAGCCAGAATTGCTGGTGTTTGTTCGTAATACATTTCAAGATTATTTAACTTGGTAAGGAAAAGAAATTGTTGAATTTCGTTTATGACTTTCACATAAGTCAGTTTCAGTGTTTTATTCTTCCTGACATTTTGAAATATACCATTTCGCAGTTGAATTTAATGACCTCTTACAATCGTTTACAACAACAAAAACTGTTTTCTATCAATTTACAGATTCGTCACACATTGCATTATCTTCAGTCACCTCACCCCCTCCCATTTTCGACATATTACATTCATTAAATGGATATACAAATACGACATATCAGTGTCTCCTGCCGTCTTTACTACTTAAAGGCCTGGCGTTTAAGACACTGATGAATAGATGTCATCGTGTACGAGACTGCACGAATGCCGATTTCTTTATGTTTCCCTACTGCTCGGGGGAGTTACGAGTCAAAGTGTAGTAGGACGTTCTTGTGTTCGTAAAACAACGTACGTACGACTGATGTCATGTAGTAAGACAGAAATATCCGCAGCATATTTATTATGAAGAAGAAGTAGTCTCGGAACACATTATCACTGGGATGAATATCCCGGTTCAAATTCACGATAACCTGAATGGGTGAGTCCACGTAATGGTACGAAACAAACATTCCAAAAACATAATGTAGTTACCTCCGGCATGAATAACAGCCTCCACACACAGCGAGTTTACGCCTCACTTCAATTTTTTTTTTACCTCTACCTATAAAATCGATGTGGGTATGTATGTATTAATGTTTCCCATAGACCCCAAAGCGCTGGAGCAGTTTTGATGCAATCTCGTTTAGCCTGGTGGGTGAGCTTGTGAAGTTTGGTAGTGATCAAATGAAGATATTTATTGTTTTGAAGAATATAACGCGAAATGTGGAACTTGGAACAACAGTAACGCCCCTATCGGAGAAAGCGCCAACCTTGGAGGCACGTACAGTCAAGGGAGCGACTCTAGCGCCCCACGTGGCAATACTGCAGTAACAGAAGAACGACGTGGTACAAACGGAGATCTCGCTATTTTAATGTTGTTATTCCCATATTTCCCAGTCACTAATGTAGTGGCCAATTTTCCAATGCAAGCAGCAATTTCAGTTGAAACTGACTGGCGAAAGAGTGAAATACAAATCAATCATCACAGTAATGGGTGTCAAACAAGTCATCTTTATAAACGATTTAGGAGACAATCTGAGTAGCTCTCTTAGACTGTTCGCGGACGATGCTGTCATTTATCAGTAAAAAAAGACACCAGAACATCCAAAACAACTGCAAAATGATTTATATAAGGACATGGTGAAAAATAAACGGGGATTGATCCTTAACAATTAGAAGTGTGAAGTCATCCATACCACTACTAAAAGAAATCCGTTAAACTTCATTTACACGATACATCAGTCAAAACTACAGGCCGTAAATTCAACTAAATACGTAGAAATAAAAATTAAAAACAACTCAAATTTGAAAGAACACATACGAAATATTGTAGGGAAGGCGAATCAAAGGTTATGTTTCACTGGCAGAACACTGTTGCAACAGTTCTACTAAAGAAACTGCCTACACTACACTTGTGCGTCCAATTTTGGAGTAATGCTGCGCATTGTGGGACCATACCAGGTCGGACTGATGGACGATTTACAGAAAGTTCAGAGAAGGGCAGCTGGTTTTGTATTATCGCGATATAGGCGAGAATGTGTCACGAAATTGATGCACGAGTTGGGGTGGAAATCATTAAAAGAAAGGCGTTATTCGTTGCAACGAGATCTATTTGTGAAATTTCATCCGCCAACTCTCTCTTCCAAATGCAACATATTTTGTTAGCACCTACATCGAGAGAAATGATCATCGCAATAAAATAAGAGAATCACATCGAGAAGGGAAAGATTCAGGTGTTCCCGCGCGCTGCTAGAGAACGGAACGGTTAAGAAACGTCATAAAAAGCGGTTCGATGAACCCTCTGCCATGCACTTGAATGTGAGTTGCAGAGTATATATGTAGATGTCAATTATCGGATTGCCGGCCGCGGTGGCCGAGGGGACTGAGGCGCTTCAGTCACGGTCTGCACGGCCACTACGGTCGGGGGTTCGAATCCCCCCTCGGGCATGCATATTTGTGCCGTCCTTAGTGTTAGCTAGTTCATAAGTAGTTTCTAAGTTTAGGGACTGATGACCCCGTAGTTAAGTCCCATAAGCTATACAAACATTTTTAAAGTATCGGATTGTTTTCAACTCACTGGAACCACCCAGAATGCCAGCGCAAGTATTGACCCTGAAGACAGGATCACCGGTGACGCTCATTCGCAACTTCACCGCACCAAAGTTCTACAACGAAAGGACAGTGGATACCAAATTTAATAGAGGCAACAATCATTGGTGGAAGATTGAAAGTTGTAGACGTATTCATGCCACGCATACCAATGATTTGCAAAGATTTACAAATAGAATTCAAGCGGCTCCCGTTCTCTGGTTGTTTACCATCAACAAAGCAGATGGCGAATTTGAAACACTCGTACTTTTCAGACGGCCAGTTGAATGTGGCTTGGTTCCGAGTTAGCACACGGCAAAAATTTGAACGTTTTCACTCGAAATATTAATCAATACAAAGATTAATTAATAACATCATCTTGTCGTATTCCTGTTATCCTCCACCAAGCCTCTTTATCCAGCGCTTCTTCCTCGTCGATGCTGCGATGTTGAATTACTCCATTTATCTAGTCTGTTCAAGAACGTCGTGGTCTTCCGCGCTTACGTCTGCCGGGTGGTTTCCATTCATAAACTTTCTTTGGCCACCGATGATCTGGCATTCTCATCATATGTCCGTACCATTTCAGTGATTTTCTTTCAATTCTGTCTATCATTGTATCATTTGCCTCATTCTAGCACTTACTTCATCATTATTCTTTCCTGATATTCTGGCACCTAAGCAAATAGTCCATTTCCACAGCTATTAGTCTTATTTTGAGATCCGCATTTAATATCGATAGTTCTGATCCATAGCGTAGCACTGATTCAACCATTATCTTACCTACTCTTTTCTTATTGTTGTTGTAAATATTCTTATCCCAGCAAAAAGAATTCATACACCCTAACACCTTTCTGCTTTGCTTTATTCTGTATTTTACTTCTGTATGGCCCAATCCATTCTTATCAATATGTGCCCCGAGATATTTAAATTTCTCTACCTGTCTCATAACTGCTTCGTCATTGATGTTTACTTCAAATTTAGCATCACTATTCACCACCAGATACTTGTTTTTGTTAGACTCATTTGTAGCCCACATTTGTTGTATTCGTGATGTAACGGTCGTATCGTGAACTCAAGGTCATAATCATCTTGTGCTATAATAACTTGATCGTCAGCAAAACCTAATGAAAATATCTGTACATTGTTGACTGTGATTCCCATTTCTCTTCACTCGAAATATCAAAATAAAAACCAGTTGCTATTCAGTGGTTTTAAGATGAATTAATAAAATAAATTTATCTTTCCATTAGTCTCAAAATACAATTGGTGTTTACTTGCTTGAGCGTAGCAAGGCACTGTACTTACAGATATATCTGATAAAACTTCGCCACACGATCTTTTCCCTCCATTCATGAAAAGTCATCTGTCTGCAGTAATTAGAGCTTTCAGTGAAAAGCCTGGGCGGGTCGTTCGTTACAGATAAAAAGATAGAAACATACTGTGCACGTCACTGGGTAGAGGAAGGAAGGTCCAAGGTGAAGACACAGCTACGCTGTCGTTTGTAGCCACACGGCCACTCCAGCACAAGAGGAACCACTTCATGTGTTTCAATTTCCGGGAGGTCAACCCATAAGTTCAAGTGTAGCGCACACCGCACCCGCTTCACTGTCGATGTAGCAATAAGCTGCCTCTGCACAGTAGTTTTATGACATACGTAAATAATTTCTGCAAGTTGACGTCACCTTCACTGGTCGGGAGCGGCCGTTTGACGAAAATGTCACATAGTTAAAACCTTTAACTTTATTTACGTATGAATAAAATGTACACACTATCTCATTTATCTCCCAAGTAATCACAAAACAATAAAAAGCAATTAGAAGGAAGTATACCAAAAAAGTCAATTTACGATACGTTAATTACAGGGATTTTGCGTTTTAAAACTCACAGTTACATGCTGTCTGTAATTATAAGTTAGTCATTCTTACGCTATTCTCCTTCCTCCCTCTCCCCCCTGCCCCACCCCCCCCCCTCTCTCTCTCTCTCCTTTTTTGTCAGGCTGGCTGGGAGGGGGGGGACATGCCCCTGTGGCCCTCCACCCTCCACTAAAGCCGCCCTTGCTTACGGAAGAACACTGTATTTATTCACAAAACGTATTTCATTCGGCGCCTTAACGATGGAAAAATCACTAAATGTATTCGCGAGGTTCGGAAACAACTCTTTCCCATTGACTTCTATAAGGCTCCTGCTGGACCAACACGACCTAGAGACAAGGCCTCACAACAGTCCGTGCTAAGTCACACTGACCAGGCCGCGGCCGCCAGCTGAATGGCTGACCGCTGGGTCCCGCCCCCTGCCTCGTAGCGACCAGCCAGTAAGCTGTCGGCCGCGGCCTGGTCAGTGTGACGTAGCACGGACTGTTGTGAGGCCTTGTCTCTAGGTCGTGTTGGCTGGACACCTTCACTCTTCCAGTTTCACAACTATTATTAGACGAAGAGGCAGCCGGGACAACATAACTCTCCCCGTGTACATTCTGTCCTGTGCCTCGCTATAAAAAGCGTCGCGTATTTGGCAATCTGTGATCCCTTTTCGTTTGGGAAATTAGTTTGCCTACCTTATTGTTATCATTCCTTATTGATTTACTTGCCTTATTAACCCTCCTGTCCCTATCACGTGAGATATGGAAAAATACAAAAGAAAAGAATAACATAAGAATAACCCGGGTTCTTCGATTCCCAACCAGTTAACGTGGCCTTTGTGATTTTTTTATTTTATTTATTTATTTATTTTTATTGACAAAGAAAAAGAAATTTCCTCTTGATTACGAAATGAAACATCCTCTTCAGAAAATAATTCAATATTGTCTTGGTGACTTCTTTATCGTCAGATGATAAAATAAAAGCTTGAAACCAAATAAAAATTCTCCTACATGGGCTATTTCGGCTTGCTGAGTGCTTCAAAGTTGTCTTCTCGTATTGTTTGCTACTGCAGTTTATGCTGTTTCTCTCGTTTTTTTTTTTTTTTTTTTTTTTTTTTTTTTTTTTTTTTTTTTTTTTTACTATGTGTTTGCCAGGCAGCAACAGCTCAGGCCACCATATGGAAATTACTTAAGTTTAAAATACATTTAAGAATGAATTAAAAAAGTACTTCTATCGGTGTTTCTCGTGCTATTTCTATGGTAAAGTTCTAAGTAAAAAATTCGCATACTTTTCTCTATAGCCGGCCGCGGTGGCGGAGGTGACTGAGGCGCTCCAGTCACGGTCAGCACGGCTACTACGGTCGGGGGTTCGAATCCCCCCTCGGGCATGGATATTTGTGCCGTCCGAGTTCGTAAGTAGTTCATAAGTAGTTTGTAAGTTTAGGGACTGGTGACCCCGTAGTTAAGTCCCATAAGCTTAAAAAACATTTGAACATTTGAACAAATTAGTTTTTGTGAAATCGTTTGTGTAAAAAGGCGGGGCTTGCGCCTCTATGCTGTTAGCGCAGAGCGATTCCAACCATGTTGGGGAAAAAATGGCGGACGATTCAGCCTGGGTTTTTAGGACCTCTAGGTGGGTGGATCGCGTAACTAATGAAGAGGTACTGAACAGAATTGGGGAGAAAGGTAATTTCTGGTATACCTTGACTAAAAGAAGGGATCGGCTGATAGGACACATTCTTAGACATCAAGGAATCGTGAATTTAGCGTTGGAGTGGCGCGTGTGGGGTAAAAATCGCAAAGAGGGAGACCGAGAGATGAATAGAGCAAGCAGATTCAAATAGATGTAGGTTGTAGGTCTTATGAGGAGATGAAGAGGTTTGCTCAGGATAGAGTAGGGTGGAGAGCTGCATCAAACCATTCTCTTCTCGCCGGCCGCGAGGACTGAGGCGCTTCAGTCACGGTCTGCACGGCCACTACGGTCGGGGGTTCGAATCCCCCTTCGGGCATGGATATTTGTACCGTCCTTAGTTGTAGGTAGTTCATAAGTAGTTTGTAAGTTTAGGGACTGATGACCCCGTAGTTAAGTCCCTTAAGCTTAACAAAAAATTGAACTTTTTTTTTATTTTTTTTTATTTATTTTTTTTTATTTTTTTATTTTTTTTTTTTTTTTTTTTTTTTTTTTTTTTTTTTTTATCAAACCATTCTCCTGACCGAAGACCACAACAACAACATACAAAATTGGTAGCTGAAGTAGAGGGTGAAAAGAGTGGAATCATTGTTGGTTGTACCGATATTAACAGAGGATCAGAGGCTGGTGGCTGCACTGCGCTGGTCGGCGACGGCGTTTCGACACCCGGCCGAGACCTCTGCAGTGTCCGCAGCCGGTCCTGCCGCCGTGCTTTCGCCGGCCGCTTTCTCCGCCAGTTCCGACCAATACCGGCCGCACTTCCGCCTCCCCCCCCCCCCCCCCGTAATGCTTACGTAAGTCGCGAGCACACCGGGTATTACGGGGCGGCTGCAGACGCTTGCATAACGACAACGCCCTGCTGCCCGCTGCCCGCTGCCCGCGGCCCAGCACACCGGACACACGGACACACACACACACACACACACGTACAAAACCACTCTTCCGAAAGTCTCCAGTGGCGCTACCAAAGACTTTGTAAAAAATAACAAGACTCACTGACGGCGATGCTGTCGCGGGATAATTTGAACCTTCGGCAGGCCGCCATGATAGTGGCAAAGCGTCAGATAAATACTAGTTAGCAAATAAATCGTGTGTTACGAGGGTCACTCCAAAAGAAATGCTCGCGTTTTTTAATACTGTTTTCCTTCTGCCTGTTTGAAAGTTTATGGCCCTTTCTATACGGAAAGTGAGAGCTTACGAGATTACCCATGATGCACCAGTCATGCCGTCCGCGTACAGTGTAGACGCGTCCACTTGCACAAGATGCACGCATGCGATCGCTAGTAGACGGTATAGGATGGGTCCTATTCTCACGCGTTTGGAAGTGCTTCGCGCATGCGCAGACGACGGAATCCAGCTGACAAACGAAGCCAAGTTGGGAATTTGCTTGAGAATGTGTACTTGTCTCCTGCTCAAAGGAATGTAGTTTTTCGACTCAGTCGTAAGTGTTTTAGGAGGTGATACTATAAGAGGAATTGCATTAAAATTTAATATAACCTCTGTACAGTTTTTATTGAATACAGATATATAGCTGTTAATATGAAATCAAAACAAACGTAGAGCAAATGTAAATCAAGAAATTTTCACTGACTTATCCGTCGGTTCTTGGTAGTACATCAAACTTACTTAAAAGTAGTATTTTGTGTATGTTCTACACGTTCATTTCCACTTAGTTGCCCGGTTTTCTGATTACTAGGACATATTCAGACTTTAAACTACGTCGAAAACCGGTTATTTAAATAAAAGTCAAGATCTTGATCTACCAAGAACCGACGAAAGAATCAGTCAAAATATCCAAATCAGTTTGTTGTCCGTACCAAGAGCTGTATCTCTATACCCAATAAAAATGGGACACACGTTATATGAAATTTTAACTGCAAATCGTCTTTATTACCATCTTCTAAAATATTTGCTATTTTTCCTGAAACATGCTGTAGTTAACAGATGAAATATTTGTTTTTGATGAGTATTACTTGAAGCTTTAACAAAGTGAAAGATCTATGTATAGACACCTGAGCTTGTTCATCATATACATAGGCGCCTCAAACCGCAGGGACTGGAAGTATATAATCGCATTTTATAATGAGGACGTTAACACATGTGAACGACGTAGTTACACATGAACTGCACAAAAACAAATACAGTTTCATAGTGGCAGTCTAAAACACAAATTTTTAATCATCACAATATATCATACAGTTTCGAAAAGTGATGTTAACGTGGCGATTCATTTGCTGTAAGTTGACAACAAACAAAATAGACGCGTGAAGCAGACGACTCAACAAATGCGTTCCGTTTGAACGCGTCTTTGTAGTTCGACGGTCTATAGCAAGGGGCGCTGCAGCTGAAAACGACTTCCTTGTGCGTGTTGCACGTGTCGTATAGAAAGAGCTTTACAGTGTGCAGAGACATCCTTCCCGCTTGTTTTCAAATCTTGTTCAACCTGTTCCCCGTGAGTGGCGCCCTCACAGCATGTCTTGAAGGTGGCTGCTACCCTTCACGTTCGTCAGAAGCAACGTGTTGTCATTGAATTCCGGTGCTGTGAAAACGAGACAGTGGGAAACACCCACAAGAAGTTGAAAAAGGTGTTTGGAGATGCTGCTGTCGATCGCAGTACAGTTAGTCGGTGGGCAAGCAGGTTACGTGATGAAAGCGGGCACGGCAATATTGAGGATTGTCCTCGCAGTGGCAGGTCTCGTACTGGTTCCAAGATGGCGTAAGGCAGTTGAGAGGGAAACGAAAATATTGTTATAGTTAAGTGGCATATTACGTTTATAGAGAGCGATGGAAAATATATATAAAACACACTTATTTCAGCCAAGATCGCTAGTTTATTTACTTTTTTTATTTCATTTTTTTTTCTACGGTTTCGATGAACTATGTATCTTCAGAATTTTTTTTACAAAGTTCTATTTTTCAACATTTTACATTTTTACAAGTAACTCTTTGTTTTATTGGAGAACTTTCAAAAAAAAAAAAAAATATCTCTGAATAGGGAAAAATGTGTCTACACACTTTGAGACATGCAGTATAAAAAAATTAAAAAGAAATCAGCAAATAAACTAGCGATCTTGGCTGAAGTGTGTTTTATATGAAAATATTGTTCCTAAAGGATGTATCTCTGCACTGTAAAACTTACTTAAATGTAGAATAAAAGAGTGACCCCCGTATATAGTTCTGCGCTATATACAGGGTCACCTTTTTTACATATTTATTTATCACGACAGGTTTCGAACTGCCTGCCAGTTCATCATCTGGCGGTATACATGTTTTATATTTTGCTTATAACATTGTGGAACTCGTTTGGCTGTGGTGAGATATAAAATTATGCGTGCACTTTGTCCTTGGCACTAAATTACCGAAGAATCGACAGGCGCATTTTCTCTAGTGTTTGAGCAGATATTTGCAAATCCTTTTCCTGCAATGTGTAGCTGGACTCAGGCCAAATAAGTTCTCTTCATCGCGCCATTCCTGCGACGCCCAGTATAGATGTAAATCGTCGGTTTATTTCTCGTCATAAACAAAAAGATTTTTAAAGCGAAATTTTCTGTGCTCAATCGATAGAGCAGTCTAGTGTGAAATTCGGTTTATCGAAACGTATTAACAGAGACCGTAAAACACGACAGTGGCGGACTAAGGGGGGCCGGAGGGGCGGACCGCCCCGGGCCGCCGGTCTTGGGGGCCTCCAAATACCTCGAAGGCAAGGTTTATTTTTATTTATTTATTTATTTTTAGCGCGCTTTGCATATCGTTCAGCCTGCCTCCAAATCTCGAAAGGTATTTCATTTAGGAATGAAACTTCACTCTGCAGCGGAGTGTGCGCTGATATGAAACTTCCTGGCAGATTAAAATTGTGTGCCGGAACCGGGACTCGCCCGCGAAAGGCAAAGGTCCCAGGTTCGAGTCCCCGTTCCGGCACACAATTTTAATCTGCCAGGAAGTTTCATATCAGCGCACACTCCGCTGCAGAGTGAAGTTTCATTCTGGAAACATCCCTTAGGCTGTGGCTAAGCCATGTCTCCACCATATCCTTTCTTCCAGGAGTGCTAGTCTTGCGTGTTTACAAGAGAGCTTCTGTGAAGTTCGGAAAGTAGGAGGCGAGGTACTGGCGGAAGTAAAGTTGTGAGGCGGCATCGTGAGTCGTGTCGGGATAGCACAGTCGGTAGTGCGCTTGCCCGCGAAAGGCAAAGGTCCCAGGTTCGAGTCCCCGTTCCGGCACACAATTTTAATCTGCCAGGAAGTTTTATTTTATTTAGACTGTCCCGTGCTTCTCGTCCTGGGGGGCCTCCAATTCTTTTTTATAATAATACATGTATTTGCAATTGGTCGGGGGTCGTCATTGCGTTTCTGCGCCGCTCCGGGCCTCCAACAGCCTTATATTAGTTCGCCACTGACGACCAGTACACCGGAAGCTTCCATAAGTCAGTAGCAGGCGCAGTGCGGAGAGGCGACACACGCGACGGGGCAACTCGGGCGATGTTTACCGATACGACAAGTGCTCTACGACAGTGTGGCTGGCAGCAGAGGCATCTCAGTTGTCTTTCGGACACGCCGCACTGCACAATATAACAGGTACACACCCTCAAAGGTAACAGACTTGATTTTCGTAGTGGGTAAGGCTGAGTCGCAAGCGACTGATCGCGAGCGACTTTTACGCGCAACTTTTTGCATACGACTATACGCGACAAGAAACCCCTTTAGTTTAGAAATTGATGCTGAAGAGGTAGCCATTCTGTTATTCCATCGTGTTCGTCGCCGAAAAAGGCGATCGACGATATTGGGTACATAACATGTTCTTGGAACGTACCATAAAAGGTGCGTTTTGTTTGCTCTACAATGATTTACGAAAACATAAAGACAAGTTTTACAATTTCACAAGAATGAGTGGAATTATTTGTTGAACTGCCACAACTTATAAAGGATCAAATAGAAGGAATGGATGCCAATTTTCACTATAGCATCTGTCAAGGAGAAAAACTCGACGTTACTTTAAGGTATGCAGCTACTGTTAGTTTCGTTACACTGCTGAAAAGATGATGTTTTCAATTACAGGCTCAGTCGTGGTCGGCGATACATCGAATGTACTTTCGGGATTTTCTCTAATAAATGGCGAATTTTGCATCGTACATTAGATGTAAAAATTTATTTTGCAATTGATATTGCCAAGACTTGTTGTGTTTTACACAATTTCATTCGTATCAGACATGGCATTAGAGACGATGACGCACTACATTATTTTCAAACAACCATTGAAACGCCACAACATCACACTAGAAATGCAAGACGCCCTGCATCTGATCAAGATTCCTTTGCTACAAATTGTATTAATGAAGGCCAGGTTTCTTGGAAAAACAAATTTATTTAACTATGTTAAATTTAGAAATCCATGTACATAAAAGTGTGAAAATACATACGTATTTATACTCACAAAGTGCTTGTTTTTCTTCCACATCCTACATCTACATACACACTCCGCAATTCACCGTAACGTGCGTGGCGGAGGGCACAGGCATTCCTTTCCCATTCCACTCCCAAACTGAACGAGGAAAAAAAGAATGCCTATATGCCTCCGTACGAGCCCTAATTTCTCTTATCTTGTCTTTGTGACCTTTACGCGAAATGTAAGTAGGCGGCAGCAAGATCGTACTACACTCAGCTTCAAATTCCGGCTCTCTAAATTTACTCAACAGAAATTCACAAAAAGAACGTCGTCTTTCTTCCAGCGATCCCCAATTGATTTGCCGGAGCATTTCCGTGACCCTCGCGCATTGGTCGAACCTACCGGTAACAAATCTAGCTGCTTGCATCTGAACCGCCTCTATGCCTTCCTTTAAACTTATCTGCTGCGGGTCCCAAACACTTGAGCAGTACTCAAGACGTGGTCGTACAAGCGTTTTATACGCGGTCTCCTTTACAGGTGAAGTACATCTTCCCAAAATTCTCCCAATAAACCGAAGTCGGCTGTCCGCCTTACTCACAACTGTCCTTACATGCTCGTTCCATTTCATATCGCTCTGCAAGGTTACGCCTAGATATTTGAACGACGCGACAGCATCAAGAAGATCACTACTAATGCTGTATTCGAACATTAGGGGATTGTTTTTTCTACTCATGCGCATCACCTTACATTTTTCTACATTGAGAGCTAGCTGCAATTCTTAGCACCAACTAGAAATTTTGTGTAAGTCATCCTGTATGCTATTACAGTCAGTTAAAGACGACACCCATACACCACAGCGTCGTCAGCAAACAGCCGCAAATTACAACTTACTCTGACCATCAGATCATTTATATAGATAGAAAATAATAGCGGTCCTATCACACTCCCCTGGGGCACGCCTGACGATACACTCGTCTCTGATGAACACTCGCCGTCGAGAACAACGTACTGCGTTCTATTACTTAGGAAGTCTTCCAACCAGTCACAAATCTGTGAACCTGACCTCCAAATCTCTCCACTACTTATTCCCTCAAAGCTTTTCATTTATTTTTGTCACAGTATTCCTTTATAATACAGTTCGATAGTGCTGGTCTTTATTCTACTTCCATTATAAGCAATTCTCTGATAGCGCCATTTTTAAGCTACTTCGTCCTGCGCCGCGCGCTGCTGCGCGACTAGCCGCGAGCGACTGCTCGCGTCAGTGGGAACTCAGCCTAAGTGCTGCTAGCGTTAACTTGTACAACACCCTGTTTAATTATTGTTACTGTAATATACATTATTTTTCTGGCGAGATTCCGTACTATGAATTGTAGGGGTGTGTAAGTCGCCATGGGGGCAGCTCGGATGTACACTGCTTTGCTTTGATAGCAACTAAGTAATCTATTAACTGAAAGGCAAAGGTTCGAGTCCCGGTTCTGGCACACAATTTTAATCTGCCAGGAAGTTTCATATCAGCGCACACTCCGCTGCAGAGTGAAAGTTTCATTCTGGAAACATCCCTTAGGCTGTGGCTAAGCCATGTCTCCACCATATCCTTTCTTCCAGGAGTGCTAGTCATGCGTGTTTGCAAGAGAGTTTCTGTGAAGTTTGGAAAGTAGGAAGCGAGGTACTGGCGGAAGTAAAGTTGTGAGGCGGCATCGTGAGTCGTGTCGGGGTAGCTCAGTCGGTAGAGCGCTTGCCCTCGAAAGGCAAAGGTCCCAGGTTCGAGTCTCGGTTCCGGCACACAATTTTAATCTGCCAGGAAGTTTCAATCTATTAACTGTTCAGTTGCTTAGGAATTGTTTCATAAATTTACGGTATACTCTTGTCACTAATAAGTGCAGTAACTAAGCTACATGAAAACGAATTTATCTACTTTGTTCTGTGATTTATTGATCTCAGACCTCCGTAAAATTCGATAGATATTAGTGTTAGGTATACAGAAGCTGAAACGCGTGACCGTTGCTTGAAATACTCTTGAAAATGATTTTGCATTGTGCTGCATTACTGCTGTGGCTGCTAGCATTGCTCGCAGCCGGTTTCCAACGCATTTGATACCCACGACAGGTACCGACGTGTTGGTACACATGTGCTAGCCACTTCGTACTCACCCGACACGGCGCTACACAGCCGCTTCCGGAGTACTGGTTAATTGTCGTATTTTACGGTCTCTGTTAACACATTTCGATAAACCGAATATCAGACTGCTCTTTCGATTGAACACACAAAATTTCGCTTTAAAAATCTTTTTGTTCGTGACGCGAAACAAACCGACGCTTTACATCTACACTGGGCGTCGCAGTAATGGCGCAATGGACAGAATTTGTTTGGCCTGATCCAGCTGCACAATGCAAAAACGAAGTTGCACATATCTGCTCAGACGCCAGAGAAAATGCGCCTGCTCAGCGTTTAAGCACATAAATCGATTTAAGAAAGGAATAAAAAGAACGAATACTGTTTTCCCATTTATACATCTCAGGAAAACAAGTAGCTCTGAGTTCTACTATTGTGTTCAGAAATAGTTACTCTTGCTGAACACGCTCTTAGTCAAGACAATACAGCATATTGAATGAAATAATGGACAGGGTATTACAATACCGGTAGCTCTTAAAAACGAGCTACTTTAGGCAGTACTGGTGGACAGGAAGTTTAAAAAGTTTCATTTTATGATAGTCTAAAAAAAACTATTGCGGTCACGAGATCAGTTGCCTCACTGCAGTTCAAATTTTTGTTAATGAAATTAATATTAGCAAATTATAACACAGAATTTGTAGGTCATCCGCTTTACATATAGCTATAACAAATGAAAGGGATTTGCAGAACTGTGTATATGTCCATATATGAATGATACATACCCACACTGGACGCATATTGTGAAATTGAACTCTGTGACGATAGTTGCTGACTTTGAGCAGTTCTTGCTACTGTATTTGGCTTACAGCATTAAAAATGTTAATATTCGTGCTAGACACTCTACCGCTAATGTTAGATGCACTTAATTACGAAAAAGTTAGGGCATACTTCGTGTTCTTAAAAGAATTTGGTAGTAGCTGGTTGCTCTATTCACAACGTAATACGCTATTTTACAGTTATATAGTTAATGGGATATTTCATGCCGGCCGCGGTGGCCGAGGGGACTGAGGCGCGGTATGCACGGCCACTACGGTCGGCGGTTCGAATCCCCCCTCAGGCATGGATATTTGTGCCGTCTTTAGTGTTAGCTGGTTCATAAGTAGTTTGTAAGTTTAGGGACTGATGACCCAGTAGTTAAGTCCCATAAGCTCTACAAACATTTGATTTGGATATTTCATTTTCACAGTAGCTTCTTAACATCAGCTGTTTCAGGCACCCATGTTTTATTTTTTGATGTTATGACATATCTCAATATTGAAGAATACAGCAGGCACTCTTCTGAAATTAATGTTTGTACAAAAGTTTCACCATCGTATAATATACTGAGAGAGTGCCAGAAAATCGTGACTGACGATAAAGTCCGTCCATATACTGCACTTAGAACACTAAACAAACTGTTATAATCCGCTTTTAGTTAGTAAGAAGAAACGCTGTTGGCCGATTTCTACACCCTATGCGTAATAAATTTACAAAAAGAATGAATAAATAAATTCAAATGTTTGTATAGCTTATGGGACTTAACTACGGGGTCATCGGTTCCTAAGCTTACAAACTAATTATCAACTAGCTTATCCTAAGGACGGAACAAATATCCATACCCGAGGGGGGGATTCGAACCCCCGACCGTAGTGGCCGTGCAGACCGTGACTGGAGCGCCTCAGTCCCCTCGGCCACCGCGGCCGGCATAAATTTACACACAACTGATAGTTGCTGTACATTCTATGAGTCTGAAGCTGTTTTCAAGTCAAATATTTAAATGAGACTTCGTTTTCGCAACTTAACTCGAATGAATACGCACTCTAATCAAAAGAGTCTTACGCGCATTTAAAGTTCGCGTGAAAGTTTACCACCATAATGGCCGCCGAAGCACTCCTCAATTTGCCCGTTCGCAGTCGGCCGCTTACAGGATTGTGGGGCCTCGGGCGCTGTACACGCCTCTACTGCCGCTCAACGGTGTGAGAAAACACGAAGATTCCGCGTAAGTAGGGCGAACAGTCTCCCGGATTAACGCAGACATGTCTTTTTTTAGCTCTTCGTCGCCGCGGTGGAGTGGCCGAGCGCATTGAGGCGCTATGCTCCTATGCGCGAGGCTGTTCCTCGTCGGGGGGTTCGAATCCTCCCTTGGGACGCAAAAGCTTTTTACGAACCAGCACGGCTTCAGGCACAGACAAATATGTTACTCTGTGGTCCAAGAAACATCGTTCTTGTGAAACTCAGCTTGCCCTTTTCACACATGACATCTTGCGAGCCATGGATGAAGGGCAACAGGCGGATTGCGTTTCTCTCGTTTGACGCGGTGCCACACTGCAGACTGCTAACAAAGATACAAGCTTAATGAATAGGTTCACAGATTTGTAACTGGCTGGAAGAAGTCCTAAGTAATAGAACGCAGTACGTTGTTCTCGACGGCGAGTGTTCATCAGAGACGAGTGTATCGTCAGGCGTGCCCCAGGGGAGTGTGATAAAAAAATGTTCAAATGTTTGTAAATATATCGGACCAAACTGCGAGGTCATCAGTCCGTAGCTTACAAACTACTTAAACCTAGGTAAAGTAATCTAAGGACAAACACACCCACCCATGCCCCAGGGAGGACTCGAACCTCCACGGCGAGCAACCGCGCGCTCCGCAGCGAGACGCTTTAGACCGCTCGGTTACTCCACCGCGGCGGAGTGTGATAGGACCGCTATTATTTTCTATCTGTATAAATGATCTGATAGCCAGAGTAACTTGTAATTTGCGTCTGTTTGCTGATGATGCTGTGGTGTATGGGATGGTGTCGTCTTTAACTAACTGTAATAGCATAAGGTATGACTTAGACAAAATTTCTAGTTGGTGCGAAGAATGGTAGCTAGCTCTCAATATAGAAAAGTGTAAGGTGATGTGCATGAGTAGGAAAAACAATTCCATAATATTCGAATACAGCATTAGTATGAGCTTCGTGATGCAGTCGCCTCGTTCAAATATCTAGGCGTAACATTGCAGAGCGATCTGAAATGGAACGAACATGTAAGGCCAGCTGTGAGTAAGGCGGACAGCCGACTTCGGTTTATTGGGAGAATTTATGGAAGATGTACTTCATCTGTAAAGGAGACCGCGTATTAAACGCTTGTACGACCACGTCTTGAGTACTGCTCAAGTGTTTGGGGCCCGCAGCAGATCAGTTTAAAGGAAGACATAGAGGCGGTTCAGAGACGAGCAGCTAGATTTGTTAGTGGTAGGTTCGACCAATGCGCGAGTGTCACGGAAATGCTTCGG
The DNA here is from genome assembly GCA_026315105.1 of Locusta migratoria. Classification (NCBI taxonomy): domain Eukaryota; kingdom Metazoa; phylum Arthropoda; class Insecta; order Orthoptera; family Acrididae; genus Locusta; species Locusta migratoria. The sequence continues at coordinate 546,200,165 of CM048746.1, forward strand.
CAACTCAATTGGGGATCGTTGGAGGAAAGACGACGTTCTTTTCGTGAATTTCTGTTGAGGAATATTAGAGGGCCGGAATTTGAAGCTCAGTGTAGTAGGCCTACGATCTTGCTGCCATCTACTTACATTTCGCGTAGTGATCACAATGATAAGGTAAGAGAAATTAGCGCTCGTACGGAGGAATAAAGTCATTCTTGTTTTTTCCTCGTTCTGTTTGGGAATGGAGTAGAAAACGAAATGCGTAGTAGTGGTACACTGTACCCTCCGCCACGCACCTTACGGTGGACTGCGGAGTATGTATGTAAATGTAGAATGGCATAGATGTTTGTGCGTCTTTAGTGTTAGCTAGTTAATAAGTAATTTGTAAGTTTAGGAACTGATGACCCCTCAGTTAAGTCCCATAAGCCTAACAAACATTTGAACATTTAGCTCTTTGTCCTTGGTCCGGGCGGTTTTTTATATTGTCCTCCTTTCTACATCTACATACATACTCCGCAATCCACCCGAAGGTGCGTGGCGGAGGATACTCAGTACCACTACTAGTTACCCGCTTTCCCGTTCCACACCCAAATACAACGAGGGAAAAACGAATACTTGTATGCGCCCGTACTATCCATAATCTTATGCTTGTGGTCTATACGTGAAATGTAGGTTGGTGGCAGTAGAATCGTTCTGCAGTCAGCCGCAAATTCCGGCTCTCTAAATTACTTCAACAGTGCTTCTCGAAAAGGAGATCCCATACGAGTTCCTGAAGCACCTCAGTAACACTCGCGCGTAGATCCAGTCTACCAGTTACCGCCCGCCTCTGAAATGTCTTTATGTCCTCCTTTAAACCGATCTGCTGGAGATCCCAAACTAGCGCAGTATTTTTCACCCTTTACGAATACGCGACCGACTTCCAAGTAAAAATATTCTGGCGACCCTCGTCCGAATAAAAATATCCTGGACACTCTCCCCCCAGCCCCCACTTCCTTACGAACCGTAATGAAACTACGTTATCTTAATGGAGGCGGCCGCGGTGGCCGAGCGGTCTGCGGCGTGTCAGTCACGGTCTGCACGACCGCTGCAATCGGGGGTTCGAATCCCCCCCTCGGGCATGTATGTTTGTGCCGTCTTTAGTATAGCTAGTACATAAGTAGTTTGTAAGTTTAGGAACTGATGACCCCGTAGTTAAGTCCCATAAGCTCTACTAACATTTTTTATCTGTATGGAAAAAAAATAATTCTTTTTTTTTCCTTGCTTCAACTTTTTTTTTTAATTGTCGGCCGAAGTTTTTCGGAATGGAACACATTATCCTATTTTTACATGATTCCGACACAAAAATATATTTTTCTGAACCAGTGTTTCATTAAGAAAGATCCCACTGCATAGACAGTGTTTTAATTTTTCAGAATTACTTATTATATCATGTTATTATACAATCCATCGGTTCCTGAAAACATTTTTTAGTCTTCGTGCTTATTCATCATTAACACAATGTATTATAAAAATAAACTATGATCAATTTATAATGAATATTACACTAGGAACTGCGTAATTTTAACGTTAAAATTTCCTTAGGCATACATTTCTGCATTACTGAACCGCTAGTCATGGTGCAAGTATTTCCCCCTGTGACAGCGACTCCCCGAGCAAGTCTTCGCAACCTCTCTGAAGGTCCTGACCGACAGGCTGAAAAACTTCACTCTCGCCGCAGCAACGGCGTCACCGGTGCAGTAAGAGGTGGGCCGTCGTCTTCAGTGATAAAAGCAGATCCTGCATTCACGCAAGTAATGGTCGTTTGCACATACGACCTGGGCCGTATCTAGGGTATGCGACACCCCCTTCCCGGGTATCTGGGATTTTAAATGATGCCTTAAAAAACAAAAAACAAAAAACTCTAGATACGTTACTGCTATCAACACAAGAACCTGAATTTTAAAATTTATTGCTATAATCCAAACTCTGAATAATGATGATTCATATATAAAGAACAGTCTAGAGTGCAAAAATTTATTTTTTTCGACTAGTTTCGGTCTTCTTTTAGACCATCTTCAGGCAATTTAGCTCTGAAATATATCATAGTTACATTTAAAGCTTTATACAATAGATCATATGTATATAAAATACATTCCCTTTGCCTTAGCCGGCCGCGGTGGCCGAGGTGACTGAGGCGCTCCAGTCACGGTCTGCACGGCCACTACGGTCGGGGGTTCGAATCCCCCCTCGGGCATGGATATTTGTGCCGTCCTTAGTATCAGCTAGTTCATAAGTAGTTTGTAAGTTTAGGGACTGATGACCCCGTAGTTAAGTCCCATAAGCTTAACAAACATTTGAACATTTTGAACTTTGCCTTACTTTATTACAATACATATTTTTGGAAACAATTTTGTTTCTCTATTATTGGGTAAACAGCACTCTATTTAAATTTGTTAATAAAGAACAGTCTAGAATGCACTAATTTATTGCTCTGGAGCAGTGACGCTCTGGAAGGCTACCAGCTACCTGCCAGCTCCACAACATCGAAGGAGACAAATTCCTGAAGATGGTCTACATAAGACTGAAACTAGTTGAGTGAAACAAATTAGTGCATTCTAGACTGTTCTTTACTAACAAATTTATTACAATAGCATTGTAAAAAGTAAATCAACCGTTCTTTGTACGTTAACAAGAAAACAATAGCTTTACACAAATTTCAACGACAAATGAACCAAATGGTTTTCTGCAAGGTATCATATCCTGAATTGTTTTTCCATGTATCTTAAATTTTATAGAAAATTTTTTAATACCAGTAAAATTACATACAGCGCTGCAGTACCACTCATAGAATATCTTTGAAAATATTAATAAGAACCTGATACAATTTATTGTCAGTATTTTAATGTTTTAATCTTTATTTCAGTATCAGAAAGATGACTATAATTATTTTATCTTATTATTGACAAAGAAATGAGTGGCTAATTATAATTTTATATATATATATATATATATATATATATATATATATATATATATAATATTTGCTATATTCATTTATGTAGTCTTTTTATTGGCTATCAAAGATGGGTGGAGCTGGCAAAGGGGCGGAGCCTCAGCTATTTAAGAGCAGCAAACCTTGCTCCAGCCAGCAGTGACGCACTGGAAGACTCCCAGTTAGCTGCCAGATCCACAACATCGATGGGTATAACATCGTCTTAGTTCTCTTTATTAATTTAGTTTAATTTCGACACTAATGTATATTGCTGAAAGTCCTCTAAATGTAACTATTATTTCAGATCTAAATTGCCTGAAGATGGTCTAAAAGAAGACCGAAACTACTCGAAAAAAAATAAATCTTTGCACACTAGACTGTCCTTTATATATAAATTTAAATAAGAGTGCTGTTGCCCAAAAAAAAAAAAAAAAAAAATACAAAAATGTTCCCAAAAATACGTAATGGTGACTCAATTAACATTAAAATAATTCCATCACAAAATTTTGCCGCCCCCAAAATTTTGCCGCCCTGTGCAGCTGCACATGTTGCACCTGCCTAAATACGGCCCTGCATACGACGTACACGTGGCGAGTGCTCCCTCGTGGAGTAGTGGAGTATATTCGCCCAACGCACACTCACTCCATCCCAGACCTTACTACATTACTTGACATCGTAGGATGGAGGCGATCTGCATGCTATGCCAGTATCATCTGGTCGGATAAATTCTACAATTTGGTCATGTTGTTTAAAAATAAAGGTTGAACAGAAAGTGCAATATGCACTTAGTCAAAATATAGAATATACAAATTATATTACCACCTGCTTGACCAAATTGTGGGATTTATATGACAAGATAGCCCATTGAAACCGGTCGTCAGTAAATAATTAATCATATTACAATCTTGGCGTTTTTCTTTTGAACATTATTAACCTTATGGTCCAGGGTTTGACAAGCTAAAACCACCTTTGGTATTCGTGGAGGGCACGCTGACCACACTTGCACAATTTTGCCTGAATATTGGGGTAATTTCCAAAGTTTGAATTAAACTGTTCAGAACATTTTGCAAATTTTTGTAGCAATGTTTCCATATTACATGAATACCTTTTAAGTACATTCCAACATTAATTAGCTTTTGGATGAACGTAGAATATGTAGGCTATTATTAGAGTATGAGGTGAAATAAATCATATCACAAAAGAACTTTTTGCGTTTTCTGGATAACAACGATTCACCTTTATATATTGAATGTATATTTATTTATAGTATACAGGGTACCCAGTTTCAATGTATACAAGCCGATATACCTTAAGCGGCATAGTTCTGCTAAATAAGTTGTAAGGTTTAAAGAGAGTCATGGAATGGTTATCTCAAAATGACCTTGAACCCTATTTCAAGGTCAAACGAAGGTAGAGTTCATTATTTCAAAATATTCCATTTCCGTATTCGACGTGAAAAATACGATTTTTTTTTAAATAATAAACAATGGTTTTGTGTCATGCTATACTTCATTGAAAGATACCCAGGAGAGTAAACGAGATAGTAAAAAAATTTTCAAGGCCATTTCAAATTCCGAGAATTTCATCAGTAGACAAGAGCTCAGAAGCCATACAAGACTGAAATTTTTTTCCCGATCACGCTTCGTTCTCGAGATGCTAGCAACATGCGGAACTTACAATGAAGTGCCTCTTACCGACGAACCATTGATTTCTCCAAACAAACAAAAAATTATTACAAAAATGTGTATTGTTTCACGTAGAATACGAATATGAAATAAAAATATGGGTTATCATTTGAAAAAATGAACTTGACCTTGGTTCGATCTTGAAAGGTCGAAAGTGTTCAAGGTCGTTTCGAAATAACCATTCCATAACCCCCTGCAAAACTTACAATTTTTACTACAGATTTTTTTTTTCTTTTTTTTCTGGAATTGCGCTATAGAGATATAGACTGGTATATATTGTTCAAATGTTTGTAAATCTAAGGGACTGAACTGCTGCGGTTAGCATTCCCTATGCTTAAAAACTAATTAAACTAACGTAAGGATAAGACAAACCATACACACCCATGCCCGAGGGAGAACTCGAATCTTCGACGGCGAGCAATAGCGGCCGGCCACGGTGGCCGAGGAGACTGAGGCGCTCCAGTCACGGTCTGCACGGCCACTACGGTCGGGGGTTCGAATCCCCCCTCGGGCACGGATATTTGTGCTGTCCTAGTTCGTAAGTAGTTCATAAGTGGTTTGTAAGTTTAGGGACTGATGACCCCGTAGTTAAGTCCCATAAGCTTTACAAACATTTGAACATTTTTTGAGCAATAGCGTGCTTCGCAGCGACGCGCCTTAGGGCGCGCGACCACTCAGCCGGGGATGATAGAAATGGCATAGTCTGTACATTGGAAACATAGGCAATATAGGATAAGCTCGTTGTATTGTTCATGAGAGTATCGTGTAAAAATTGAACTACATCGGTCAAGCCGTGGCGAAGCGGCCGAGCGCATTGAGGCGCTATGCTACGATGCACGAGGCCGTTCCCCGTCGGGGATTCGAATCCACCCCTCGGGCATGGATGTCTGTGTTGTCTTTAGTATAATGTAGTTCATAAGTAGTTTGTAAGTTTAGGGACTGATGAGCCCGCTGTTAAGTCCCATAACCTTTACAAATATTTGATTCTGAACATCGGTCAATAACTTTGAGATTTTTGGTAACATCGTTCAATACTAACTTGATGTAAGGGTGCAGGCCTATTTGCGTTGTGTTAAAAACCATGAATGTACCTGTGATTATTGTTTTTAACCCCTATCAGAATTCAGTTACCAGTTATGTAGTCACACCAAACTGTTTCTCTGGGGCACTGGAATGAAAATGTTTCGCGTCAGTGTCAGGGGTTACTTCTTGCTTACCTAACATTCTAAAAATTACTACAGAGATGGTTGACCAACAACTTTTATATTGTGGTTTCCTTCTGCAAACAACGATGAGAGGCAGGAGAGCCGGGAGGCAGCAGGAACCGGCGCGAGCGTGCGTGCGTGTATTACGCAAGGCGGGTGCCACTTGCTCCCGCGGGGTGGGCCTCCCCACATCCTCCCCTGCCTGGAAAACGCGCACACGGCCGCGGATAACGAGCCTCGTCATCTGTGCAAACGAGCTGAAACGCCTCGCTCAGATGCGCCAGCCAGTCTGCAAGGTGGATGCACTGCCGTGGAACTGAGTGTGCCGCAGGCAGCCTCGTCCTACTGAGATCACGCCTTGTGACACAGATCGGAAGTGTCCTAGAACCGTATAACAGTTCCATATAAAGGAGGTAGATGAGTTTTGTTACTTGGGCAGTAAAATAACAAATGATGGTCGCAGTACAAAGGATATAAAATGCAGAATGGCAATGGGTAGAAAAGCGTTTTTGAAAAAGAGAAATCTGTTAACATCGAATATTGATTTAAGCCTAAGAAAGTCCTTTCTGAAGGCATTTGTATGGAGTGTTACCTTGTATGGGAGTGAAACATGGACGATAAGCTGTGCGGACAGGAAGAGGATTGAGGCTTTTGAAATATGGTGCTACAGAAGAATGCTGAAGATTAGGTGGGTGGATCTCGTAACTAATGAGGAGGTACTGAACAGAATTGGGGAGAAAAGAAATTTCTGGCATACCTTGACTAAAAGAAGGGATAGATTGGTAGGACACATTCTTAGGCATCAAGGAATTGTGAATTTAGCATTGTAGGGAAGTGTGTGGGGTAAAAATCGCAGAGGAAGACCAAGAGATGGATATAGTAAGCAGATTCAGACAGATGTGGGTTGCCGTTCTTATGTGGAGATGAAGAGGCTTGCTCAGGATAAGGTATTGTGGAGAGCTGCATCAAACCAGTCTCCGGACTGAAGACCACAACAACAACAACATTAGTCGTCAAGAAAAACAAGGAATTCTGGGGAGATGAGGGGGTGGCTACGAGGCTACTGGACTGAAGCCTCCTCCTCCCCCCCCCACCCTTCGCGATCACCAGAACCTGCAATTAATTAAAAAAAAAAGACAATAGTCCTTTCATTTGTAATTCGAGACAAGCCGGCGACACTAAATTTCTAATAACTCACCCCGCCTCCCTCTCCACCACCGCCGCGGTGGATTGGCGGAGCGTTCTAAGTCGCATTGCTGCGGAGTGCATGGTTTCTCGCCGTCGGACGTTCGAGTCCTCCCTGGGACGTGCGTGGGTGTGTTGTCCTTAGGTTAGTTTAAGCAGGTTGTTGGCCTAGAGACTGATGACCAAAGAAGTCAAGTCCCTTAGATTTACAAACATTTGATTTGATTTGAACTCATTGCCCCACGCAACAAAGGCCTGGATTCGCCAGTGATCATCGATAAGTAGGAAACTGATGAAAACATGGTATCGGGAACGCGTAATACTGACACCTCCACCACTGTGGAGGGGGGGGGCATTCTCTGAATCTATAAATATCTGGATATCTGGACCACCGTAAATCTCGACACTTTGCCAGAAGATGTCAGTATACTTTCTCAAACATCAGGACACATCAACACTGTCACCCGACTGGAAAATTCAAGAGATATTAATCAGTACTGTAGGCCTGGAAAACCTACATCCAGAAGTAGGAAACTAACTACACGAGTTTTCGACATATCCACCAGCTCCAGCTGAAAGAAGACATAGAAACAAATCACAGGCTGGCTGCAAGAATTACTTTGTGTGTGTGTGTGTGTGTTAAACGGCAGTCATGTACATTACTGCCATTTGACTCTTTTGGTTAATTTATTATAATACAATCATGATTTCGGCATGCATTACTTTTGTCTGCGTGCCGTATTGCTGGTTTATCAGTTGTATAAAATCGTTTGAAGCTTCAATGGAATTTTACTGTTTCATTGCTGTATTTTAATGTATATCCATAAAAGTTCACTTGTTCATTATGTTTAAGTTCGTGGAATTGTCTCCACAACTTTCTATTTACAAATCTGTGTTGCCAGTTGTATACATACTCATGGCCGAAGAGCACCAAGTTAAGCTGCTCACAGCCTGCCCGATGTCGGCGCTGAAAAAACAATAAGGAAAGAAAAGTTGTTCGAACGGGACTTTGGGCTACTCATACTGATCGCTACGTGCATAAAGACTACCCACCATCTCAGTCCGCCTCCGTAGCTCAGCGGTAGCGTCGCTAACTTCCACGCAGGAGGCCCAGATTCGATTTTCGGCAGGGGGCTGGGTGTTGTCTGTTGTCCTAATCATCATCATTTCATCATCATTGGCACGTAAGTCGCCCACGCGGCGTCAAATAAAAAGACTTACACTAAAGGCGGCCGAACAAACCCGCGAGAATTATCCCAGCCAAGAAAGCCATACGCTCATTTCCACAACCATCCCAGACAAAAAAAAAGGGCGTGGTTAAAACTTTGGTCGACAGGGCGCACAAAATTTGTGACCGATTTATTTGAAAGATGAACTGGAACATCTACGGTGGACCTTCAAGAAGAATGTCTATTCTACCAATGAAGTAGACCGAGCCCTTCTACGAAGATAGTCAAAATCAACGAGAAACAACGACCACCCAAGGAGAAAGTTTTTCTTCAGTTCATTAATAATTAATTACAGGCGAAATTAGGAAAGGGCTGAACAAATGTGGAGTGAGAACTACTTTCACACTAATCAGGAAGGTAAAAGAATGTTTAAAATCTGCAAAAGATGTACGACACCCCTCCGATACACAGGGTGTGTGTAAAATTTCCTGCGATTATGGTTTAGTATACATCGGAACTAACAGCGTTACGACATAAATAATGGAAACTATTTATTCACAACCGAAACAAAAGCGTTACATGTTTGCACCTGTCCTTTAACGTAGTCACCAGCCTGGTGTAGAATCCGTTGCCAGCGATGTGGAAAGTGTAGCAGAGCCTGTTTTGTCGATGGTACAAATGAAACGGTCTAGTGCCTGTCGAATCTCTGGAACAGTTCTGAAGCGATTGCCACAAAGTGGTTCCTTCATCTTCCGAATCAAATCAAACAAAGAGTACGGTGGATGGTACAGTACTTTCCAGTCCCGTCGTCCGAACAGAGCAGCCACAGCTTGCGTTGTATGCGCAAAAATTATGTGTGGGTTGCGCAGAAAGTGTCGATAATTGTGCACTAACGCGGTAACAGTATGTACTTCTTCTTCAGAGACGCTAGGACGACCTGCCCGATGCATGTCCGCCACAGTTTGCCGACCTTTGTTGAAGCTTTCACTCAACGAGCCACTGTTCTGTACGGCAACGCCGACTCCACGCAGGCCTCTTGAAGACCTTGATGACACTGTCGTGCTGTACGTTCAATCTTGATCCATCTCTGTTGTTCCTGTTTCGAAAACATATTACGTTAGACTGCTAGCTCACAAGTGACTGTTTTCCTCGATTGTGCGCACGCCGGTGACAGGGACGGGCGAGTCCATTTGTAAGGTAGTAAGGTAGGTATGTCATCAACGCGTGCTATCAGCGACAATAGTACATTCCATCACATAGTGTGTCGACAGCAGTGTTGCCACTATTTAAGTTCCAACCCCCGTACAAAGAGAAGTGTGAACAATCGTATGGGGCGAAGAGGAATTGACGTCTGGCATAAACGAAAGCCGCCGTGGAGTAGCCGAGCGGTCTAAAGCGGCTCGCTGCGGAGCGCGCGGTTGCTCGCCGTCGGAGGTTCGAGTCCTCCCTGGGGCATGCGCGCGCGCGCGCGCGCGCGCGCGCGCGCGCGTTTGTGTGTGTGTGTGTTGTCCTTAGGTTAGTTTGCCTAGGTTTAAGTAGTTTGTAAGCTACGAACTGATGACCACGCAGTTTGGTCCGATAGATTTACAAACATTTGAATATTTGATAAACGAAAAATCGGGCGTAGCGGAACGTGTTTACGAAGAGATCAACCACGAAATTAAACGTCATCTCAAAAACTTCTCATTACTATGCGCGCATTTATAGAGAAGCAATCGAGATCTACAAACACCGGAACCTAAAAGCTGTTAAATTAGACAAAATTTGGACTTCAAAGTTACACCAGCGGAAAGACAGTCGATTCTTCTCTGTCAGTAATGATGGCAATGCCAGAGACAGTGCCGACGTCACGTGACGGCTTGTGGCGCATTCTACATCGCCTATATATACGACGCTCCTTCAAGTTACGATCGCAGTTCGCGACTTAACCTTTGAGGATGTCTTCTGCAGCCGAAGGTGAAACGTTAGGGGAGCGTCTTACAATTCGATCATGACCTATGAGCCCGGAAATGTTAAGTGAACGTCAGCCATGAAAACTCATACTGTACAATCATAATTGTCTAGTACTTGTTAAAGGGTGATAGGGTGTTCGGTATTTCATAGATATGTGTCGCGACACGGAAAAGTTTGGAATCGTCTGTCCTACACTTTTATGTGTAACTCGGAACTCATTACCCGCAACAGATTTCTTTTGCCCGTTGCCCCCCAGACATCGTTACCTGCAGTTTGCCCGCCGAGTTACCGACGGCAGAGACGCGCCGGCGGACGCAGGCGGAAGTTGGTGCGGTACGCACCTTGCCGGCGCTGCGGCCAGCTGCCTGCTTCCTGCTGCCGTCGCTTTCCTCGCCACTTAAAGGTTGCGCTGCGTCGACGGGTCACCAGGACCGCGGGCGCACAGCCCAGCCGACGGACACCTGTTTACCGCCAGTGTTGCCAACTCTGGCGATTTTCTGCTGATTCTGGCACATTTAACGAATATGAAACTGGAAAATGTTACTCTCGCCGCCACGGATTAGCCGTGCGTACTGGAGCGTCGTGTTGCGGTGCGCGCGGCCGTCCGCCGTCGGGGGTTCGATTTCCCCCTCGGGCATGTCGTTAAGTTAGTTTACCTTAGATTAAGTAGTTTGTAAGCTAGGGACTGATAGCCAAGCAGTTGAGTCCCATTTGAATGTTACTCTTAACCGACAGCCAAAAGACTGGCAATTTTCTCGTATCGCTGCAAAAGTTAGATCCCCGAAGTCAGAATGTCTGTCACTATAGTTTCCATGTATGTTCATTGCTTGCCATCATTATTGTACTCCTCTCTGTAATTTTTTCTTTTCCCTTTTATTTGTAAATTCATAGGCTCCAGAGCGGCATATGATGCTGTTGCCAGCCCGCATGTTTTGTACGGGAATGAAATAACATCATCATCATTAGAGACTGATTATGACTTACAGCGTTCAGTCTATGAGCATAGTCCTCCTAATGACATTTCTCCTATTCAATACTTTGATGCTTCGTCTGATGTTATGCCTTTTTCTTCAAAAACATTCTTCACCGAATTTAAGTACTTTCTCCTTCGTGTACCTCGACTCCTCTTACCCTCCGCTGCCGAGCCCATGTCTCTTAAGCCGTCCTCACATGGGACGTGTTGTTCCAACGTGGCGCAGGTCAGACGTGCTGCCTACCTAGCTACAGCACGCTCTGAAACGATCTGCTGCATTCCACGGAAGAAAATCTGCTGCTAATCATTACTTGCGACCGCACCGCTCTCCAGCGCCCGTTGCAGGGTTTACAAAGATGGATGTTCATAAAATTACACGATATCTCTGTTAGCCATCGTCGAAACATACGAAAAAGAAATGAAACTGTAGTTTCTTATGCTTGCACTTAGCATACAGTACTCTTCCAAAAATTATTTTTATTTTATTTTTTCAGAAATACAAAGACGGTACATTTATCTGGCAGCAGATAAGAGTGATAACAAAATATACGACCAAATCACTTTTGGCAAAAAATCATAAAACAAATTGTCAACTGTAAAATACATCATGTGCACCAGCTCCACTTGTCTTGCTCTCTTATATTCCCATTTTCCACGCTGTACATATTCTGCATATTCAAATGTTTACCTTGGCATTCCTTCGGAAGTAATAGGTTCTGCCTGATGCAATTTATTCGTTCATACAGGCGGGACGACGCCTCAGCTCGGCAGTGTTCATTGTGATAATTTTTGCTTTTAGTATTGTACGTAAACACTGTTTCTTCTTCACTGTATCTGCTTCGGTAACCACTCTGTACTGAACTGCAACAGAATTCACACACCGTGGGGAAAACCCAGTGACGTAAGGTACTGTCACGAAATTTATTGATTCCTGTACCTTAGCACGAAAAACTCGACAAATTGTCTCGTGGACAGAGTTTGTTCTTGTTTCTAACAAATGACGTCGAATACCGTATATTATAATTGTATTACATTAACAAATAATAAGTTACATAAACCCCAATGAAACGAAATCGTTATAAATATCTGGGAGTGTGTAGATGCAAACCCGTTATTTACATCTCATTTCCTCCACAGCTCCTGATACTAACCACCACGCTAATACGTCATCATAAGAAGAAATATCAACGAATATCGGATATTACCTTTCGATACAGGGGTAAAATACAGGGAAAGGAGAGTTATTTACAACTTGTACAAAAGCCAGACCGCAGTTATTAGACTCGAAGGGCATGAAAGGGAAGCATCAGTTGGGAAGGGAGTAAGACAGGGTTGTAGCCTTTCTCCGATGCTATTCAATTTGTACCTCGAGCAGGCGGTGAAGGAAAGCAAGGAAAAATTTGGAATAGGGATTAAAGTTCAGGGGGAAGAAATAAAAACATTGCGTTTTGCCGATGACATTGTAATTCTGTCAGAGACAGCAAACGACCTGGAAGAGCAGTTGAATGGAATGGACAGCGTGTTGAAGAGTGCATATAAAATGAACATTAACAAGAGCAAAACAAAAATAATGGAATGCGGTCTTAGAAAATCAGGCGATGCTGAAGGAATTAGATTAGGTGACGAAACATTGAAGGTGGTAGATGAGTTTTGTTACTTGAGTAGTAAAATAACATGCGATGGTCGCAGTACAGAGGATATAAAATGCAGAATGGCAATGGGCAGAAAAGCATTTTTGAAAAAGAGAAATTTGCTAACATCGAATATTAACTTAAGGGTAAGGAAGTCTTTTCTGAAGGCATTTGTGTGGAGTGTTGCCTTGTACGGGAGTGAAACATGGACGATAAGCAGTGCGGACAGGAAGAGAATAGAGGCTTTTGAAATGTGGTGTTACAGAAGAATGCTGAAGATTAGGTGGGTATATCGCATAACTAATGAAGAGGTACTGAACAGAATTGGTGAGAAAAGGAATTTTTGGCATACCTTGACTAAAAGAAGGGATCGCTTGGTAGGACACATTCTTAGACATCGGGGAATCGTAAATTTAACATTGGAGGGAAGTGTGTGGGGTAAAAATCGCAGAGGGAGACCAAGAGATGCGTATAGTAAGCAGATTCAAGTGGATGTGGGTTGCCGTTCTTATAAGGAGATGAAAAGGCTTGCTCAGGATAGAGTAGGGTGGAGAGCTGCATCAAACCAGTCTCCGGACTGAAGACCATAACAACAACAACCTTTCGATTAGCAAGATAGAACCAGAAACGTTAAGGAAACAAAAATGTAAAAATTAAAATATTTCGGAAGTACGCAGACGAGAACCCACTGTTAGACTCCTGACACGTAGACCTAGTATTATTCGTTCTCTTTCTCCCCCTTTACCCTAACGTCACTAACAGCTAAAACATCTAACGCCATCTTAATTGAAGCCTCCGCCAGCTCTACCGTCTGCCCAGCGTAATCTCCAGTGATATCAATAGCTCGCCATCTCATTCCAGATCGTTTGTTAAGTCGTATCTGAGGGGTCGCTCCTCTGTTTCCTCTGTTAATTAGAGGTGGGACTCCGTCACCTCCAAAGGTCAGAGGCATTTTGATTGTTGCCAGTATGATATTGAAGTACCTGAGAAGCAGGTTCCTAGCCTTACTTGCCCAGGGCCCCACTGGGTTTTACCCCTAACGGTTGAGGGACTAACCGGTGGATTTGGTAGTCTTTGCCGTCTGAGCACAAAGATGGTCACGACTCAGAATATGTCCGAGATGCCCCACATTATTCCAAAGTAACTGGTATCCCAACTGTCAGGACCACTTACTTGGCCACTCATACGTTCTCGTGGTTCATGAACTAGGGCGTGACTACAGGAATCAGCACAATGAACCACATGAAATGACAATGACTTCTTCTTTTTTTCCCTTTATGAAAAAAAGAAGTCAGAACGGTCGATGGTATAACAAAGGCCAATCACAACGCTGCACCTGCGAAGCGGCCGGTGTTGACAACCTGACCCCACCGGAGTTCAGGTGAGCATCGCGAGTGTTATACCGGTTGCACGAAAGGCTTGTTTACTGCGTTGGTTCTGAACTGCGAACAGGACAATGAAGGAGCAAAGAATCAATTGAAAGTCTAGTTTTAAGATTGGCAAGGCATCTAAAGAAACGCGTGCGATGTTGGTCCGTATCAAGCAATGTCCGTGAAGAGTGTGCGTACGACTGGTTCGCCCGTTTTCGAGGAGTCTTGATGGTTGCGGTACGACCCTGAAACAAAACGGTAAACCATGGAATGGTGTTCTACGACATCACCTTATCGGAAAAAAATTTAGGGCCGTAAAATCACGCAACAAAGCGATGGCGATCACCGTTTTCGATAGTGAGGGAATTATCCACAAGGTATTTCTATTTGAACGAACGACGTTGAACGCTGCGAGGTACGTTGCAATTTTGGCCCATTCCATGCAACGTCTACACAGGGTACGATCGCAGTACGCACTACAAGGCTCCTAGTTTTTTGGTCACGACAACGCTCGCCCGCACGCAGCCAATACCGTCGAACACTTCTCGACATGGAAGAGGTGTTGCAACATCCATCATACTCGCCGGATTTCAGTCATTCACATTTCTTCCTACTTCTTCGATTCAAACTCGCTTTGAAAGGAAATAGGATTTGACGATGCTCCGGCGTCCACCGAGATGTGACGAGGCTTTTTAACACCATCCCAAAGGAACCGTCGTGCAAAGTTACCGCAATAAGTATCGCAGAGCTCACCGGTACATAGTTATGGGAGGTGACTATTTGGAAAGACAGCAAGGTAACTGTAGTTCATAGTTCACCCTCGTTAATGTTACAGGAGTATTCACACAACTTTATCACAGGTTATATTTTTGGATGTTTTTGTCAGTGGCCATTTGGTAAATTCTCTAAACACTTAACCTCCAAACACTACACATCGGCCGATCTGTCCGCGCTGTCAAACATAGATGCATGGAACATTGTCGCCACATGAGACTGCTGCAGCCTGAAAAATCTGCTGTGGCAGAACATGGTTTAACTGAGGGGCACAAGATGGAATTTGACGAGACCCTCATAATTGCTAACATTTCCG
The DNA here is from genome assembly GCA_026315105.1 of Locusta migratoria. Lineage (NCBI taxonomy): Eukaryota > Metazoa > Arthropoda > Insecta > Orthoptera > Acrididae > Locusta > Locusta migratoria. Next base: position 546,215,376 of record CM048746.1, read on the forward strand.
GTTTTTGGGACAGTATCTACAAAGAAGCAATTGAAATTAGCAATTGAAATCTGATTAACTGAGACAAGGGTTTTCTTCTGAGCAGGTCGTGGAACCCGCTTTTAAAAAACATCAAATTGCAACGTTCTGTGACGAAGCAATCGCCAGTGTTTGATCGACCATAATCGATATATCGTTGCAGCGATGTCCCACTAGGGGCGGCGCCACTAGTACACGTCCCGTACGTAGCAGCCTTGGAAGGCGGCGCATCCGTCGCACAAACGCGCGACGCCTGTATAGGACGGAGAATACGGCTCTACCCTCAGTACTCGACGGGACTTAGCAGCGTTCCTGAGGATGGCGGACAGTTGGCTCGCCGAAATATCGGACCAGTTTGTTCTTAGTATCCGGCAGCATACCCAGAAGGACTATCAAGATTTACTAAGCCTGGAAAGCCTTAGATGCCACAGCAGTGATTTTTGTTCTTTTTGTTTGTTTTTTTTACTCATATGTTGTTTTCTTGCTAGGAGTCAAAAAAATTTCAAGTGTTTGTAAATATATGGGACTTAACTACTCTGGCCATGAGTCCCTAGGCTTACAAACTACTTAAGCTAAGGACAACAAATACACTAATGCCAGAGGGAGGACTCGAACCTCCGACGGCGAGCAGCGGCGCGCTCCGCAGCTAGGCGCCTTGGAACGCTCGGCCACTCCACTACGGCGCTAGGAGATAACATCGAAAGTTATTGTTCTCGTCAGATAATTCCGACATTTTTACTATTGATTGAAACAATTTTATCTATTTACGTTCCTCTTTATGTTTAGCGTAGGCATTTTTCCTGTGATAACGTAAATACCTTTGTGCTTTTATATGTGGCATAGTCAATAAGTTCTGATACTTGGCGCCTACAGGACAGGCACCCACACGAATCCGTATGCCTTACAAGCTACTGCATTCCAGGTGGCTGAGTGTCGTTTCAGTTGCGGATCATAAAGGAAACACCATCTACATCTACATCTACAAACATACTCCGATTTCCTTTCCTATTCCACTTCCAAATGGAACTAGGAAAAAAGAATGCCTATATGCCTCCGTACGAGCCCTAATTTCTCCTATCTTGTCTTTGTGATCTTTACGAAAAATGTAAGTAGGCGGCAGGAAGATCGTACATCACTCAGCTTCAAATTCCGGCCCTATAAATTTCATCAACAGAAATCACGAAAGGACATAGTCTTTCCTCCAACGATCCCCAATTGAGTTCTCGGAGCATTTCCGTGGCACTCGCGCATTGTTCGAACCTACCAGCAACAAACATAGCTGCGCGCCTCTGAACTACTGCGGTCCCAGACACTTGAGCAATACTCAAGACGTGGTCGTACAAGCGTTTTATACGCGGTCTCCTTTACAGATGAAGTACATCTTCCCAAAATTCTCTCAATAAACCGAAGTCGGCTGTCCGCCTTACTCACAACTGTCCTTACATGTTCGTTCCATTTCATATCGCCTAGATATTTGAGCGACGCGACTGCGTCAAGAAACTCATTACTAAGGCCTACTCATGCGCATCACCTTACATTTTTCTACATTGAGAGCTAGCTGCCTCCGTGCAGGCGTGCAACCCATAGTGGCTAGCATTTTCTCAAAATTTCTTTTTAAACATTGTGACGTAAGCTTTACAGCTGAGTTGTATATTTTATTATGTGACTTGTTTTGTTTTATAATTTCTGATGAAGGCAATTTTAGTCATTGCCAAAATCAGGTCAAACTATTTTTAATTTGCGACCGAGGGCTGCTTTTTTATCCATTGATTTAATGTCCTTTGGTTTCATTTTCTTAGCATGAGACTGAATTCCGAACTGCTTCTATGCGGCTGATACGTGTTTATTTTATCGGAATCCAGAGATTACGATTATGAACTGTTTCTTCTATCAGACTATTTTTTATTCCGTCGGATATATGTCTGAGTCTTTTTAACTATTTTTACTGCTATATTTCGACAATAAATATTTGGAAAATGGTGGTTTTTCAGCATCGAATATTAGTATTGTTGCTTCTCTGGATAGCGCTCTTCCATTTCAGTATTTATCGTAATAAATATAAGCTTCTAAATACTGAATGAAGCATAACTTTAATTTCTCTCAAAGTTTATTTTGAACCACAACACTATTAAAAGCTAGACTTTTGCACATCAACAACACAAAACAACAGAAGACTCTTCTTGAAACTAGAAACACTTTTTCTCAGAACATAACTAGAGATAAATTATTCTTTGCATTTATCCTCTTAATAAATTAGTATGTTTTAACATAAGATGAGTAATTAAAATTTTTAATATATCTTCTGTTCTCTTTAACGGAATTAGAGTAATTTTTATTTATTTCAATTCATTTCTGCAGGACCTTCATGATTTGACATTACACAGCTTTGTATATGTTACTATTTGAATCGTATAACTATGGTATGACAACTGGCAAGGCTACGAAAAAAAAAAAAATTAATCAATTACTTAAAAAAAAGAAGACAGAGATGTAAAAGACCGAATGGACAATTCAATATTTTGTGAAAAACAAAATATAAAAATATATAGACCGAAGACTATTTCTACACAGACCTCCCTCATGATATTCGGTTACCGTCACTATGTCATCTCTCTCTTGTCACCACGCTGGCCGCGGTGGCCGAGCCGTCTGCGGCGCGCCAGTCACGTTCTGCACGGCCACTACGGTCGGGGTTCGAATCCCCCATCGGGCATGGATATTTGTGCCGTCCTTAGTATTAGCTAGGATAAGTAGTTTGTAAGTTCAGGGATTGGTGACGCCGGAGTTAAGTCCCATAAGCTCACAAACATTTGAACATTTTCTTGTCACCACATCTGCTCATCTGCTCGATGTTTCGATGTTGCTTTCTACCACCTGGACCATTCACTGTCTTTTATTTATTTATTTATTTTATTTATTTATTTTTTAACAGTTCCTTACAATTTCTTCCCGTCTTCGTTGTTGATCAGTGTTCATTTATCTCAGTCTATCCGCTGCGTAAGCTTACTTCTAAATCTAATGGGGGTGCGATGTTTAGATTCCCTTGTTAGAAAGATCTGAGTGTAGTACGTCTACGTGAACAAACGTTTCAGTGCTATGTGACTTGCTCCATACCGTCATGAAAATGACTGAATGACAAACAAGTGTTTCCCCTTTCTGCTCGTTTCTCAGAGCATAAAAAGGTTGCGTCGTGACTACTCTTCGCTAGTGTCGTAAGTTTTCCCAGTGAGCGTCGAAAAGAGCGCTGTGGCAAGAAACGTGTCCTGTGTAACATATCTGAATGCGACCGCGCAATATATCGCCACGCGACGACTTCACGGACGCCAGCAGAATGGGGGTCACGTTTTCGTAGCAGTACAGTAAAGCCACAGACATTTATTGCAGTTCATTACAATTCTCTTCCCTGCAGCGTCGTGCTCCATGGCAGAGCGCCTCGCGCACTTCTCGTCGACTGTATTTTTCGCGCACGCGTGGCCTCGGCCAGAAAGCTTTCATTTCGCCGCTCATCTATTTTGCTCGTTGGAGCATTTAAAAATAATAGCCTTGTTCGGGTGGCACGCCCGCAGTCTGAAGATGGGGAAACAGATTGAAAAACAGTCTTTTCTATCGCCAGCACTGTCCCGTGGTCTGGTTTGTTTCAAGATTCAGTGCTGCTGGCCGTACGCACGACTTCTTATGTGACGCTACAAGCGCTGCATAAACAAAGGTCTGCCGTGCACCCAGCTCCAGATGGAAGGCCACGGATTCTGTAGAAGCAGAATTTCTCGGAACAATTACCACTCGGCGACCTCCTGTACTTTCCGTCAACCGAGCTTGGTTTTTCTGCTCGTCAGAGTACGATACGCCTCCGTCTCCAGGCATCTCCAGCCCAATACATGCCTAGGCAGGTATTTTGATTCTTGAGCGGCGGTGTGGGTCTGTAAAGTTTATGAAAGTGAGAAAAACGCGGCACTAATGCGAAGATAGGGTGATTCACAAGTCATGTTACACATTATGTCCTCATAATCGATCGAGGGGCAAATTTCAGCAGAAGACAAACACCTCGTAGCCAAGATCGTTCAGCTAGGTGAAAACCCGGAGTCGCCCGGGTACTTATTTATCCCAGTCCCAGTCCATCTCTCTTCTCTCTGGCCTTCTCTTTCCTTCTGTCTCTGTTCATTACCTCATCTGTTCATCTTCTCCTACACTCTCTGTCCTCTCACCTTCCCTTTCTCTGCCAATCACTTCTTCGCCTGTCTGTCGAACTCCTTCTTCACCTCCCATTACCTCCTTCATTTGTGAAAAAGTAATAACTCTTAACTTTCATGATGGTCAGTGAAGCGTGTCTGTTTCAAGGTACATTCCACCGTATGATATCTTAGGCAGACAATGATGATTCCCTTGTTTTGTAGGTTACGCGTGTAAAATTTCATTAACATCGGAAGAGAACCGTAGATTTAATCGAAGTTTGTAGGTAAAGTACCCTCTGCCATACACCGTACAAACCTTTACTTACACAGTGACTTTCCTCTTGTTTCGAAAATCAAGAGTGCAAAGTTTCCACGTAATTGGACTAACGGTGCGGAAGAGCATAAAAATACAAAGAAACATGACGCGGTAGTTTCCCGCATGTTTCAGTTTTTATGATGTCAGTCTCCTAAACTATAACTCATGAAATGAAATACTTTTGCAGGTACATTCAGAGGCATAAATTGATACCCCTTTACAATATATGTTGCGAATACATTTAGTACGAAATGTTCAAATGTTTGTCAAGCTTAAGGGACTTAACTGCGGGGGCATCAATCCCTAAAGTTACAAACTACTTATGAACTACCTTATACTAAAGACGACACAAACAGCCACGCGCGGGGGGGGGGGGCGGGGGGCATTCGAACCCCTGACGGGGAACGGCCTCGCGCATCTTAGCATAACGCCTCAATGCGCTCCGCCGTGGCCATTTAGTACCAAAGAAGTAATAAAACGTCATTACATTGTGGAAGTTTTTCACGCATCTCAGTGTTCATGACGTGATATCTCTTTATGTCGTACAGTGATATAATTATGCCTATAACTTTCGTGAAAGTTCACGCAATATGGTGTGAAAGTTTCATCGCAATCGGATGAACGGTGCGGCAGCAAAAAAAAAAAGAAAAACATTATTTTTATATATTAGATTATGTTTCGGAGAGTAATAGTACTACCATTTATCTGTAACAGAATGTATAAAAATAAGTTGACAATTTTTTTAAAAAATCGGTAAATAACAGCATAAATCATGACATATTAACATCTCTCTCTCTCTTTTTTTTTTTTTTTTTTTTTTTTTTTTTTTTTTTTTTTTTTTTTTACGTTCTCCAGAAGTATGGTCAAGGTTTGTCACTCTAAATAAAATCATTGACAAAAGAAAGAGCCAGAGTCGCACGCACTTCAAAATATTGCCAGTTATTATAGTAAAACACTTCGAACGAGAGATGTGCCAATACCAAATGACCTGCCGTAACATTTCTTCCATATTTCAAATTTACAAATTATGAAATTTTATTCTTATTATTATAATGTTTCAATACATAAAAAAGTACAATTTCACAGCAGTGGTGGAACAATTTACTGGATATAGTATAAAACATGTCTGCTTATCAATAGTAAAATAAAATACATGAATCATGCTTTCAGTCATATGTCACCTGAAGCAGGACTGAAGATTGAATACAAGATACACAACCTCAATGTACCCTGTCTGGTGATCTCAAGCTATTGAGCAACTGCATGGAGGAGGCTACTCATCAACTACAGAGCCTCTACAATGTTGCGACAAAAACGAGTTCAGGGGTCAACATACAGAAGACTGAGTCCATCACCAATATCAAGCAAGCTTCTTCTACAATCCCACTAGGAAACATATCTGTGAATTTCCTGCTGTCAAGTACTTGGAAGAATGAATTTCAGTAAGCGAGAGCGAAACCTTGGCCATAGACGACAGATGCGCCAAGTTAGAGAGGGTCTCTCATTCCTGTAAGAACGTCTATACCTCCAAATACCTATCCAAGAATACAAAGCTGAAGCACCAAAACTCGTTAGTAAGACCCTCTGCATTCTATACCTCTGAGTGCCTCTTGATGAATCGAAAGGTCCCACTCAGGAAACTTAAAGAGAGGAAGATACTGAGGAGAATACTAGGACCCATAAGAGAGGAAGACGGTACCTTCAGAATCAGGCACAATAACGAGCTCTCCGAACATCAGGAAGACATAGCCACATGTACGGGCACACAAACCGCCTGAATCACTCCTGGCTCACCAAGAGGATTCACACAGAGACAAGCAGGGAAAAGGCGTCCAAAGCCAAGTGGTTCACCTCTGTTAGATCATACTTAGAGGAATAGCAGATCCCGTTACAGACAACCGCAGGGAGTCTTCCCACTGTCTCTCACAAGCAAGAAGTGTACAGGCACCACCAGACCTAAATGGACGGATGAGAGGAATCAGGCTCACAGCCAGAAGATGAAGGCGTACTGGGCCAAGTAGAAGCAGAAGAACCTAGCTAAAAGACGACCCCCGTGGTCCCTAGTAGGTTGCAACGAACTGAAAAAATAATCATGAATATATTCCATGCCACAGAAAATGCCTTGCAAATAAGGTGAAACATGTATGGAAAAATAACTTGTCTCATTACAGATAAATAAATGGCTTGTATAAATAAATATCTACATTATAATATAAAAAGCAACTGTGGAAAGAAAGGACAGAAAAGAACTATTTCACAGTTCTGTTTGCATGGGCCCGAAAATCGATTGTGGAAGTGGAAAACCGCTTGATAAAAGAGGATTTCCAGAATCGAGTTTGGAGTGTTTACACGATCAGCCAAAAGCGGAATTGGAAAATTAATTTACGAAAACCGTTCAAATGATTGTGAATGTGTTGGATCAGACTGCTATGGTCATCAGTCCTTAAACTATTTGAACTAACGATTTATTTATTTACTTATCGTATGGCATATGACAGCAGCATATATACAAATATAATTAAACCGAGAACAAGATACGAATATCATTAAAAGGTTGTACAAGAGCTCATTTTCGGTACATGTGAGTGATCAATGATATATTATGACAGGACACTTGGAATTACGACATGTGTCATGTGAGACAAGCTTTTGGCTACACATCAATGTCCAGATCTTGAATCCATTTCATAGCATGAGGTGTGGCTTCTATAAAATCCTCAGCAGAGCCACTATATTTTCTTTTTGGACACACACTTATGATGTGGTCCAGCGTCTGCTCAGGTGCTCCACAATCACAACTTGGGCTGTCCGTGAGTCCCCATTTATAAAGCACACGCACACACACACACATGCCCGAGGACAGATTCGAACTACGGCGGGAACGGCCGTCCAGTCCGTTGAATGACGCCTTAGAACCCGCCGCCATTCTGTCTGACCCAATCGCTTAACGAAATCCGGATTTGGAAGCCCATGTAAACGGGGTGTATGAAAATGTGTTCTGCTTTCTGACACAAGGAAGATGTCACTGCACATATATTATAGTACCTCAGTATGTAATTGTTTTTGGCTATCTTTAATACTAATAAAGTTGTGTTGTTGATGTGAGAAGTGGCTTGTTACTGGTTTCACCTAGAGCTAAAGCGAATATTATTTTGATGCTGAAACTCGCGAGAAAAGGCTCGACGCAGCCGACGTGCGAACGATTTCCTGCGAGCAACACTTCCGCCTTCATTAAGAAGGAGGAGCATCCACGTAACCATATTAAGGTATGATGTGCAATATTACGCTGTAGGATCACGCTGGCGGAGAGAGAGACTCCTTCACGGCGGTTACATAATTCGCTCTACTCTCTGAGTAAAACTACAAGCCCTCCAATTACTGCCAGGAATAATGGATTTACTGCGGAGTTTTTGATATACTGAAGTTTGACGTAACTAGAGATTATCTCAGGTTGAATGTCGCGCTTCTTTCGTCACTACTGAGCTGTTACCACTGAAGATCGGCGTAGCTCGTGAGAGTTTTCATCTCTGGTTCAATTCCGCGTTGCTTTTGTCATTATTCGGATATAACCATTAAAATATGATAGCAGCAAGTACCCGGTTTTGCTCGGGTTTAAAATAAGGATTTCTGTAGAAGCATACAAAACCGTTTATTTATGTTAAAGCAATGTGATAAACAACATTTTTGGCAGTTCCATTTGGAGTATGTACAAACTGTGGAGTTTGGCGAAATCCATAAGTACCCTCCACCATGCACTGAACGAAATTTTGTGTATATAGCGCCCTTTCTCTTGTTTTGAAGATCAATTGTGTAAAATTTCATCAAAATCAGTGCGAAGATATAGATTTACAAGGACACGGTGAAAACGAACTTTCACCTTTCCTCAAATTAAAAAAAAAAAAAAAAAAAAAAAAAAAAAAAAAAAAAAGAATTGGAACGAAACCCGTTTAAGAATCTTCCCCAGGTTAATTTGTGTACGTGTACCAAACTTGAAGTTATTTAGTTGTCTGTATCTATGAGTTATAAGAGAACAGACGGACAGACAGACAAGAAATGCGTCTTATAAATATAGAGGCTCTCCTCAGGCACAGGGGGTCTGCCTCCCCCCCCCCCGTCCCACGACATAATGCGTAATGAATATAAAGAAAAATAGGTTTTTTTTTCGAAATCATGTCAATGATTGGATGCCTCTACTGAAAACACCATAACCAGGTATGGATAAGAAAATCTACCAATTGTTTTTTTAGGCCACTGTAGCTTCTGCCTGTTGTCATCTCTGCATGAATTACGCGTTGCTTTTGTCACGATCAAATGTATAGTTTGTTTTGCTCTGTACAACAACCACTATGTCTGAAGTAAAGCTATCTATTCTGAAAGAAAAGATAACGAACTCGTCAGCAATCAATATCATTCGATTCGTTACTGCAATCGACGAGGGGGTGAGAGGGATACATTTGTTTTGAGAGTTCACTATATATATATATATATATATATATATATATATATATATATATATATATATATATATATATATATATATAAAGGCAGACGTCACTTCTGATCCAGCAGTTGTTATTGTTTCCATATTCAGAGAATTTATGCTTTCAACTGCGAATGGGCAAAGCTGAAAATGTGGACCCAGCCGAGATTCAAACCACAGTCTCCTGCTTTCTCGGCTGTTGTGCTGACCCCTACACGACTGGGGACACAGGATAAAGCTGGAAATTTGTATCTGACAGGAGGCGTGCTTAGGTAATCCTTGCAGGTACGGTGATCACTGTGTCCCCAGTGGTGTAAGGGTCAAAGCAACTCCCTAGAAAGCAGGAGACCCGGGTTCGAATCCCGGCTGGGTACACATTTTCAGCTTTGCCCATTCGCAGTTGATATCATATATTCTGTGAATATATATTAATACTGTCTCAATATAAGACATGATGATACGATAGAAGCACAAAATTTTTCATAATCTGTTATATAATTACTAAAAAAGTGTCAAAGTATGATCGATTTACCTGTGGAGTGTTTAAGCGAGGAAGGAAGAGATACAAACAAAATACCTTCAGAGTAATCGCCACTGCAGTACTGTCAGCAAACGCTTCTTGTGGAATCGCTCAAAGCACTGAGCTCACTCGTTGTTTATCAACAATAGTGCTTACACTCTCTGTGCTGATCTTCAACTTGTCTGCTATCATTCCCAAAGACAGCCGCCGATCACCCGCAAGCATCCGTCCCGCCGGCCGCGGTGGCCGAGGAGACTGAGGCGCTCCAGTCACGGTCAGCACGGCCACTATGGTCGGGGGTTCGAATTCCCCCTCGGGCATGGATATTTGTGCCGTCCTAGTTCGTAAGTAGTTCATAAGTAGTTTGTAAGTTTAGGGACTGATGACCCCGTAGTTAAGTCCCATAAGCTTAACAAACATTTGAACATTTTTGAGCATCCGTCCCAACGTTCGATGTTGTCTGGGACTGTGATTGTGGACGGTCGATCCGAACGTGCGTGATCCTCGACACATTCCTCCCATCTCTCAAATGTTTAAACCACTCAAACACTCACTTTTACTCACTCCTTCAACACCATACACTTGCCATGGGTCTCCGTTGCCGTTCTGCCTAATTTGAAACAAAACTTGATGTTGACGCATTGCTCCAGTTTGCGCTCCGAATTGCAGTGACACGAGTTCTCACATTGACCTATTAGCTGGGCCACAGCGTTTACCACCGCTTCAGTGCTTTGCACGATAGGGGGCGCTTGTTGACGTGTCCCTCAATGTGTATGAGCGGTCACCTCATCCTCGCCATCGCGGTTTGTAAGATATGGCATTATTCACCGAACTTTTCAGACGCCAATTATATTAATATTATATAATAGTTGTGACATGAAAAAGGCATTTCTTATAATATCGATAACATACTTGCATATTAGCAGATACAAAAAATCTCAGGTTTATATATATATATATATATATATATATATATATATATATATATATATTGATGTATTTTAAATTGTTTCTGGAGGTATACAAATATACATATATTACAATAGTGATCTGGTGCTTCGAATCATAACTATAGTTTGATGTCTTGATATGGTGTTTTAGGTCTACAACCAGATATTATGGGTTACCTAAGGTATACAATTGTACAACACGTGGTACACCGCTCGGTGTCTACTATGATGTGCAATCAGGTGCTCAAGGTGTAAACCAAGACACATTGGGGTCTGCCTCCCAGTGTCTTCTTGAACGGATCTCGTATAAATAACTTACTGCTCAAAGTCTACTATAATTTTCGCCAGCCTGTCCGCCTCCGTAGCCTAGTGGATGACGTAGTGGGGTTCCAGGGAGGCGGCCCGGACTCGAATCCCGGTCGGCTCGGAGATATTCTCCGCTCGGGGACTGGGTGTTGTGCCGTCGTCATCATCACTGAAACGCAAGTCGCCGAACTGGCGCCAGCTAAAATTACTTGCACCAGACAGGCTGAACACGATCCCTGGTGGGTATCTAACGGCCGAAAATGTCACACAGAATCTTCATCGTCACAAGCCTAGCTCATTTAAAATCGATACGCAGTGTGCTTGATGGTTCGCAAATGCGAATACCTTTCTTGAATTTACTTTGACAGCTATAATGAAGGACATTTGCATTGGTTCCTTCAATAAGCGTGAACACTGCAGCAACGGAATTTCTCACGTGTTCCCATCCTTAGCGACTTACCCAACTGTTCTGACGCAAGGAATATTATCGCTGTGGGCCCGTATTAACATTTTTTACAAAAAGACAATATGATAAAAATATATGTCTCACATATGAGAGACATTGCAGAGAATATCTGGAAAGAAAGAGAGAGAGAGAGAGAGAAAGAGAGAGAGAGAGAGTTGTCCCCACATGGTTGCGAGACCAGAAGACTTCCTGATCTTTCACAAGAGCTCCCCCAAAATATATTGTACACACCTGTACCTCTGTAACGCACCTGTTGAATCTCTCCGTCTCTAATGATCACGCGACGACGGTCCGTTAAAGCCTAATCTCCCTTCCTTGTTGAATCTCTGGGAACCGGTCTCCAAGGAGGAAACCAAGAACGTAAAGGTGCTGCTCTGCATGCGCCTCTCACGAGGACACAGTTGTAAATCAGGCGTGTTACGACACGTCAGTATAGCAGCGTACAGGGATCGTTTCCTCCGCGCAATACGACGTCTGACAAAAATTGGAATACCAAATATCCTCCACCGCAATACGCGCCGTGCTCTGTGCAGGATGAATGTAAATGCAGTCCGCATGCAAGTCGCAGCGAGTAATTTCTCCACGAAGGTGACTCAGGATCTCCATCACAAATGTTTGCCGGCCGCGGTGGCCGAGTGGTCTGCGGCGCGTCAGTCACGGTCTGCACGGCCGCTGCGGTCCGTGGTTCGAATCTCCCCTCGGGCATGGATGTTTGTGCCGTCTTTAGTATAAGCTAGTTCATAAGTAGTTTGTATGTTTAGAGACTGATGACTCCATAGTTAAGTCCCATAAGCTCTACAAACATTTGCACATCTCCATCACAAATGTTTGTAAAGCTATGGTATCAAACTGGAGTGGTCATCAGTCCGTAGTCTTACGAAGAGACTTGGAAAGTTCTAATATAGTAAATTCTCTTGAGACAGAAAAGCTTCTGTCCGTGAATCAGCAGGGCGATAGGAAGCATCGATCGTGAGAAACCTAGTTTGTCCTTTTCTCTCATGACATCTTGCGTGCTATGTATGAAGGGCATACTGCACATTTATCCATTTTCGAAAGGCGATTGATACGGTACCGCTCTACAGATGCTAACGAAAGTAGGAGCTTATGGAATAGATTCCCAAAACATGTGATTGGCTACAAACTACCTGAGTAATAGCACCCAGTACTTTGTCCTCAGCCGGTCGCGGTGGCTGAGGGGACTGCGGCATGCCAGTCACGGTCTGCACGGCCACTACGGTGGGGGTTCGAATTCCCCATCGGGCATGGATAATTGTGCCGTCCTTAGTGTTAGCTAGTTCGTAAGTAGTTTGTAAGTTTAGGGACTGATGACCCCGTAGTTAAGTCCCATAGACTCTACAAACATTTGAACATTTGTAAATAATAATAAATGTTTGTAAATCTATCGGACCAAACTGCGTGGTCATAAGTCCGTAGCTTACAAACTACTTAAACCTAGGTAAACTAATCTAAGGACAACACACATACCCATTCCCCAGGGAGGACTCGAACCTCCACGGCACAACAGGGTATCGTCACTGAATGACTGTATTAGGATGCAGGACGACTTGGACCAAATTTCCAGGTGGTGTGAAGAATGGCAACTAGTGGTAAATGTAGAAAAACGTAAGGTCCTGATGATGAATAGGAGAAAAATCCCGTAATGTTCGTATTCAGGATTAATAGTGTGCTGCCTGACAGAGTCGCGTCAATTAAATACCTAGGAGTAATTCTGCACAGCTATATGAAGTACAACGAGCATATAGGGGCAGTCATGGGGAAGGCAAATGCTCGACTTCACTTTTTAGGGAGAATTTTGTGGAGGTGTGATTCGTCTGTAAAGGAGACCGCATATAAAACGATTGTACGACCCCGTCTTGGGTATTGCTCAAGTGTTTGGGATCCCCACTACATGAGTTTCACGGAGGAAATAGGCAGTTCAAAGATGGGTGACAATGTTTGTTAACTGGTACATTCGATCAATGCGCGAGTGTTACCGAAATGCTTCGGGAGCTCAAATGGTAGCCGCTGGAGAGAAGCACTGTTGAAGAAATTTACAGGGCCGGGATTTGAGGCGGATTCCAGAACGTTTCTACTGCCGTTTCTACTACCACAGGGATAAGATTAGAGGGATTAGGGCTCATACGGATTCATACAAGCATTCGTTTTCCCTTCGTTGTATATGCAACAACAAAGGAGGAACTATTAGTGGTACCCTCCGCCACGCACCTTTGGATGGATTGCGGAGTATGTATGGTAGATGTAGAAACTACTTAAACTGACTCATTATAAGGACAAAACACACACACACACACACACACACACACGTTCCCGAGGCAGGACTCGAACTTCCGACGGGGATCAGACGCTCTCAATTCCGCAACAAGGCGCATTAAAGCGCACGGCCACTCCCGCGCGGGCCATCCCCTTTAGAATTAATTTAAAACCCGTGTAGATCGCAGTTCTTTATTTCTTGGTTACCGGTTTTCGATCTTATACGGTGTAAGATCCTTCGGACAATGCTGCAGCACGCAACGCATGAAGATTATCTTATAAAAAATCATCAACCCCTTGTATTAATCCCTCAAGCGTAACGCTGCCTTCTTCCTGGCAGCACCCGCAGGGTGATACAAATTGCGCATGTCCCATCAGTGCTGTGAATGAGGTAGAAGAAAAAACATTCTGAATAACATTTGAAAGTATAAGGATTTAATATGCTAATTCATTTTTAGGCACAAAGAGTTTTAATAAAACTATAAAAAATAATTTCTTAAAATATTGTTTTGACCTTGAAAATGCTCCAAGCATGGAAGAATACGCAATGCATAAGAAGACAATATAAACTCGTCTTTCTTTTTACTACCATCTATGAAAATTCACAGAAATTCATCTTCAGTCAGTAAGTTATTGCGCACAACGTTCGAAAATTGGCACGCATACAAAGACAAACACGTTCGTATAATTGTAGTCCATACTAATAATTTAAAGTGAACTCTGTCAAATGAAGCTAAGGAATGTATGGCACATCTCGCAGCCGTCCTTCAAACTGGATCGGCAGAACTGATAAACATTAAAAAACGAGGACGGTATATGCCATCGTACACGCTCTTTGGGTTAAAGCGAACAAAACTGTTGTGTCCTTAGCGATCACACAGAAGGTGGGTCCAGGTTGTAGGCCGAAATCGGGAACTCTGAAGAAGTGCTATAGACATAGAACCATTAGTCAGAAGTGTATTCTGGAATTAGTACATCACTTAATACCAACAAGTACAGCAGCTATTCTAATTAGAAACAGGCAATGTATTCCGATGAGTGCTGGTCGGCGTCCGAAGGTCTTCTGTCGTGGTGTCTTGTTTCACGTCATACCAAAACGTTGGCGGCGCTCCCATCGGCCGTGGCTTCGCGGGGCGCTCTCTGTGGCGGCCCGCGAAGGTGATGTTGCCAACCTATCTCAGCTATCGATATAGCAAAAACAAAAAAGAATTATGGAAATCGGTCAAGCCATTTCTGAGCGTTACCAACACTAATGCACAGCATTTGATTTTTATAAATAGAGATTTACGAGTAACCCCATTAAAATTACGAAAAATGTTCAAATGTTTGTTAAGCTTATGGGACTTAACTACGGGGTCATCAGTCCCTAAACTTACAAACTACTTATCAACTACCTTATACTAAGGACGGCACAAATATCCATGCCCAGGGGGGATTCGAACCCCCGACCGTAGTGGCCGTGCAGACCGTGACTGGAGCGCCTCAGTCCAAATGTTCAAATGTTTGTTAAGCTTATGGGACTCGACTACGGGGTCATCAGTCCCTAAACTTACAAACCACTTATGAACTACCTTATACTAAAGACGGCATAAATATCCATGCCCGAGGGGGGATTCGAACCCCCGACCGTAGTGGCCTTGCATACCGTGACTGAAGCGCCTCAGTCCCCTCGGCCACCGCGGCGGGCTTAAAATTACGCAAAGCACTTAGAGATAAGCATCTGCCTTCCTTTGTGTCCATTTTTCTCACATTTTCTCTCCGTGATCTTCCTTTCTCCCTTCAGACCACGTTGTTCTTCTCTTTTTTCTTTGGTATTTTTTCGTTGGTCAACGTGCCATTTGTAAATTTTCGGCCAGAAGATTTCACGCTTCTGGACATCTTTTAGTGTAATTCCTGCGACATTCACATTACGTTTGATTCCGCCGATCCATCCGATTATTTTTGTTTTACTCTTATTGTAAAAGTATCCAATTGTTTCTTTTGTAAGTTTGACGAGCTTTATTGTTTCAATGTGATCATAGAATCTTCATCTGCGTATTATGTCACCATAGATACCTGTGTACTGTTTGATATTCGGTTTGCTGCCGAGACTGTTTTGTTCGTCAACAAGTTTTATGCCTTGCATTTTTCCTCCCACTTTTTCTTTCCTTTATCACAAAAGTTTACCGTGTCTGTCTTTCTGTTCAAAATTAGTGTTTCTGATCTATAGATGCATTCTGGGTTCCTTACTATTTGTAACGTCTACGTTTTCTGTATTTGGAGATACATTTCTTGTTGTAAATACTTTGGGCAAGTGATATGTAGTTTCCAATAAGGCCTCAGCGGAGCAGCCGAGCGTATTGAGGCGCTATGCTAAGATGCGCGAGGCCGTTCCCCGTCGGCGGTTCGAATCCCCCCCCCCCCCCTCCCTCGGGCATGGATGTTTGTGCCGTCTTTAATATACGCTAGTTCATTAGTAGTTTGTAAGTTTAGGGACTGATGACCTCGCACTCAAGTCCCTTAAGCTTAACAAACATTTGAAAATTTTTTTTCCAACATGTTCGAATGTTTGTAAACCTAATGGACCAAACTGCTATGGTCATCAGTTCCATAGACTTAAACTACTACTTAAACTACGTAAGGATAACACACAACCCAGGGAGGACGCGAACCTCCGACGGCGAGCAACCGCGTGCTCTGCAGCAAGGCGCCTTAGAACGCTCTGACACTCTTCGGCGGACTGCAGTTCCACCGTTTGCCACATTTGGATTTTGTTTCGATTCCATTTTCCTCACTCGTTTCACCAAGATTTTCAAATTTTGGAACTGGTTTAATTTTTTCCACATTTTGTCCCCCCCATGAATTTTGGCGCTTGTTTGTTGCACGTCATGTAATCCGTCTGTTTGAAGGATATCTAAAGCCCGACTTTTTCTTGAGCCTTTTTTTTTTTTTTTTTTTTTTTTTTTTTTTTTTTTTTTTTTTTTTTTTTTTTTTTGGGCCTGATGCGATGACAGAAGTTAAAACTGCTAATCATTTTCAAATGTCAGGCAATCAGTTCGTGCCATTTTTATATCATTTTATCAAGGAAAAAGTTACAGAGTAATGAAGGTAGCCCATCTCTTTGCCTTACGCCCATTTTGAGTTCAAAAGGATCAGAAATTTTCCCCATAAATTTAACCCTAGAATTTGTGTCTATCAGTGTCTGTTTTATGTTTGCAAGTGTTTTCAGATCCAACCCTTGTTCTTTTAATATCTGGAACAGTGATTCAGGGCCAAATGAAGAAATTTGCAGGTATATTTTAGCTGCAATTTCTCTGACATCTTAGGACTATTTTTAGTTTCGAGATTTGCTTTGGACACGAACGGCATGGTCTGAATCCTGCCTGATAACCCCCTACTTTTGGTTACGTTGTCCGTGTCTTTTCTTGAGAACACATTGGAATAGAATATATAACGATACTATTAGTGCGCCTCGGTTGCACAGAGGTAGAGTATCAGACTACAAATCCAAAGGTCGCGGGTTCGATCCCCGCCAGGTCCTAGGATTTTTATCTGTCACTTTCCACTTCTTTCACCTCTGACAATATTGCTCATGTGAAAAATACCGAGTAGCTCCGTGGTTCGGAACCCATGTTAAACTGTAGGTCCCCCTATAACTGGCCGGGTAAGTCAGTTCGAATGTCGGAGGAAGGCAACGGCATACCACCTCCAAACAGGACCATGCCTAGTAAAGCACTGTGGTGTTCAAACCAATCTTCGGATTGTTGACTGCTTTACCTTTTTTATCTATACTATTCCCTAAAATTTTCAAATGTCTTCCGTTTATTCCATAAAAATACATTGGCGGCTATTCCAGTAAGAGCTTCCAGAGACCAGATCCCATTTCCTCTGTTGTAATTTTCCCTGCATATTTTCGTAGCCATCGTAGCCATTCTCAGGAGGGATGACCGAACTCCATCTAGTTACTCAGGAAGCTGTCCAATGGTTAAAGGAGTTGGACTTGGCTCTGTGACAGAGATATGTTTTATCAATTAGACACTAGTAGATTTTACTAATGTATTATATGTAGCTGACATTATCCCGTACTATATATGCATTCACCAGGGACGTAGGTAATTTATTCTTCTACGGGAAGGGTGTTCCATTTTTTTCTGGTCTTCCGTGATGAGGGGATTACAGTTCTCAAGTTCATTCAGGATTCAGATCAGTATACAAAATGTAAGCAGATAAACTTTGAAGTCGCTTCAACGTTTAAAATTGGTACACAGTTTCCATTGTGAGCGACTTGAAGAAGTTTTAAAAATAATCACCATGGATATGGTGGGGTGGGGGAAGGAGGGGGTATCTACCCCTTTCTACTGCACCCCCTTCCCTCCCCTCCCCCCTTATAAGTGAGATAAAGCAAGTAAAATTGTTGGGACAAAGGGGTACTAGTGGACTTCCCTGGTGAATGGAGGGTAAAACCTCTTGCAAGATGTCAGAAAGCAGTTAGAGCCAAAGAGATACAATTGCAGGGCGCCGAATTAACCTATTATGGGGTGAGGCAGAAATTGTAACATCAGGTACTACATTTGACAGAGAACTTCACGTTTGTGTACTTGCGCCCAACGTTTTTAAATGTTCTCAACCAGCCAGCTTCATTTAAACGCAATATCAGCGACAACAAATGGTGTGCCAAGTTCTTTTTGAACTTTGGGAGGCAACTTCAAAGTATTGAACGGGGAAGCCATCCTCCCTAAATCAGTCCCTCTGTACTAGGACAATTATATCGTCCTCCCTGTGAACAGGAGAGTTATCTGCGTTTGCTGTATTATATCACGTATAAGTTGTTAATTGCAAAACTGTTTCGGCACAAAATTTCCCAACTGGAAACATGAAAAGCATTGTTGCGGAAAGAGAACTATATTCCTAGCGGCAAGAAATGCTAATAACTAATAACATATGTAGTGGGACAAGACAGTCGTACTAGATTTTCCTATGTCAGCCCTGTTTTGAAGTTATCAATAAAAAATGAAAGGAAACTTTTTATTTAAAATGCATACATATTTGATGTTTATGTAAATATTGTTATTTTTTTACAATATGATTCTTATAATGTTTTGTTTCTGTGTGTTTCATGTACGATCGAGGCGCCGCAATCAACGAGGGCAGCGTCGTCGCCGCCGCAGCTAACATTACAGCAGTCGATCACTATTAAAATTTAACCGACAGCTACGGGGCTACGAATGCTGCTGCGCCTTCTTTATTGCCGCGCTTCAATCGTTTCAAAGAAGCAAAGAATAAAAATTATAGTTAGTCTTGTTTGAGATTCAGTCCAAGCTAGTTGTCCATGTTCACGTTTCTTGCTAAACTGACGCTGTATTAACATGAAGAAGAATAAATATTTGTTAATGTTGAAAGATATCATGCAAGAGAAATTTGATGCTAATGAAGAATCTAGTCTTATTTCAGAAAACAATTTAATTCTGATTGAATCACTACTGATTAGCTTAGAATGTGACATTAACCAAAACTTCAGAGACTTTGCTTTGCTTTGCAAAAGGCTTTACCAACTCATGTTCTAAACTGTACCAAAATGTATTATAGTCATCGATTATGTGTACACAATCTTGCAACAGAAAACAGCCTGAAAAAGAAAGCTCAGTAGGGTTCGAGAAAACGTGTCATGTTTGCTCAAGTAAATAAAAGTATTGTGTCCCAGTGGGGTCATTCCATGTCAGCATACTCAACAAAGCCTCCCTGTTCGACCATCACGGATTTTGTTGAAATTCTATGTGAACACTTGCACGTATTCGCAATGAACATTGGTAAAGTTTAAAATTAGTCGATGTAATACTGCCGAAAATATAATCACTTTTTTAGTCCCAAACGCAACTTCGCGCGCACACACCGTATATTTCTAACGAATTTCAGCCTTAATATCTCGAGAAATATTTTGTTGAAACTAATTAAATTTGGCCATTTTGTACAATTCTATGCATTCTCTTAAGAATAATATTGAAAATTTACAAGCCTTATACAGGTACAAAATCGTAGACTATGTCTGCCTGTCATATCTCTAGCACCAAAGACACAAAAAATGTAAAACTTGGCGCATAGTAACCTAACAATGGAAGATTCTCAAACATAAAATTTAATTAATACATCACTTTCCAATTCCGAATAAATTAAGTACAAACAGATTTTTTTAAAGGCCAAAAATGCGTCATTTTCAATCTCATTTTCCAAACAAAAACTTCTTTAAAACTTTCCAAACTGGGCTCCTTAGAAATAGGATGGCTTTAACTGCAAAAAAGAAGTATATTTAATTACTTAAGTGTATTAACTTACTAACAACGGTATATAATTCGTAATAAAAAGAAGCACAAAAATTACGTCTCGAAAAAACATAAAATTTGTTTATTTGTGTGTCGTAAAGAAATCACATGATGAACATCAAACTAGGTACATAACAGCACAGCACCGCAAGGATGTGGAACACCAAATTTCATTTTCCTACTGTTTCCAAATATTATACAAATTGGTTAAAATGATGACATATTTTGTGAAAAGGTGAAAATAACGTAGGCCGACAAGGCTATATAAAGTGGACCAAACAAGCCGCAAAAATCACGCAGTAGAAAGTTGCAACTTTGGCTGTTTATATGTCGTTGATTAAAGGCATTAAGCCCCAATAAACAAATAACTTTGGATAACACCTTAGTATCGCAAGATTTTGAATCTGAAATATTTTCTATAGGTTTCAGAAATTACTGCAACCAACAATGGATAAAAGTTGGAAATATTTTCAGTTTTGTTTTTCAGAAAAATAAAAAAAAAATAAAAAAACATTCGATCCGATTTTACAACTCATGTCTCCATAACCCTTACATCTCTGATCTAGCTTGGAAATATTAGTTTGCAATCTTTCAATCGAATCCTGCCATCACCACTAAGCCGTCCGCATGTGTGAGACTGCTTATTTTGTTTTCAGCTATTTAACCTTATCCTGCGCCTATCGTTTTCGATACACAATCCATAAATTATAAAATTGGAAAAAATAAAATTTCGGGACTAGGCTGTTTGGTTAAGGAAGGAGGGAGATGTGAAAAACACAGATTTTGTAATCATTATATAAATACGCGAACATGATAACCAAAGTACCTATTTTAAATATTATGAGGCCAATGAAACTTAAATAATTCGAAAAGGGCTTTTTCATATGATAACTTCGGAAACGAACAGTAATACTTCGTCCGCCGTGAAGGACCGTAATGCGTTAGGATAACAACATCACAGTCGGACACGTTGAATAACCATATCTTCAATCATACTGGGGCCCTGACGAACTTTTTGACATGCGCGGCGACCCATAATGAGGCCATTCGTTGGATTGGCGTTTCTGTTTTGGCTCGTACGGTGTGGACCAAGTCTTACCCAGTGTTACGATACGGCATAAAAAGCCTCTCCGTGCACATAGCGCTCCAAGTGCGTCTGAGCAGCGTAGTAGCGCATCCATTTCTGCATTTCCGTCAGTTCAGCGGAACCCATCGTGACGCAATTTTTCGCATGCCCAGGTTTTTCTTCAGGGTGCGAGGCACAGTAGTATGCGCTAATCCGATTTCGTGGGCGAGCTCACGAATCGTCTGACGTCGATCACTGTCCACTAAGGCGGCAACAGTATGCACTTCCTCTTCAGAGACGCTAGGACGACCTGCCCGACGCATGTCTGCCACAGTTTGCCGACCTTCGTTGAAGGCTTTTACCCAACATGATACTATTTTGTACGGCAATGCCGATTCCCCGCACGCCTCATGAAGACCTTCATGACACTGTCGTGCTGTATGATCTCTGGCACATTGAATTTTGATTGAACGCTGTTGTTCCTGTTTCGAAAACATAGTGACACCGCTACGTTAGACCGATCGCTCACAAGTGACTGTTTCTCCTCAACTGTGCGCACGCCGGTGAAATGGAACGGGCGAGTCCATTTGCTCGGACGTAAGGTAGGTATGTCAACAACATGTGCTATCAGCGACAATAGTAGATTCCATTCAACGAGTCTAAATTTCATAGAGTGGCTGACACGAGCTACAGCGCTTTCTGCGGCAACCTGCCCAAACTCAGCCGCCATATTTTTGGTGGTCAGTAGACTTGAGAGTAGTCTGTCTACCGTATGTTGTGTTGAGCTTAAAGTGTTGTATTTAGTATATACCGTATTTAGTGTGTATTGCATGTACAGTTTTTGCTACTGAAATATTCCTAAGGTGTGTTCAGCATTTAAATGCACAAATCGAAGTGATAAAACAAGTACTAAATGCAAGGTTTTGCCTTGTTTGATGTCAGTCTATATTCAAACAAGATTCCTGACTAATGGTACTTAGCAGTCCCAAAGCTGAAGCTTCAGATGACCTATACTGCAGTCCCCTTGAAGTACACACCATAAAAAATGCTTAGTTTTCTAGTGTTTTCTAGTGTTGGTTTGTTATTGAGATATTCCTACTTCTGTCGCTCCTGTGGTTGATGAAATGACACTTTTCAGTGTCTACACCTTCTTCAAAAAAAAATTTCATTTGTTGTTGACAATACCTGAAGGAGCATGGTAGATATGCAACCAGCGCAAAGTGTGGAAGCAGTGGTGACAGCCAGAATTTTTACACTTGTGTATGTCTGTGTTCTTTGCAACAAAGATGTACTTATTTCAGCGTGGCAAGGACGAAGGTAATTAATGATACGTTATTTGTGTGTGTATGCTTTTGTGGCAGTTGACACAGTCGCAATTTTATTGCAGTATGATGTTGTGACTTTGGACTTTGAATTTAAATTTCTCGTACCAAACGTTACTTGCTTCACCATGACAACAAGGAAAATTATTAACGACACCTCATTTTGACGTGGAATTCTTTAGGGCAGATGTCGTAGGCGCATTTTTAACTGCAGTATTTTCTTGTCACCTTCGTGTTTGTACTCAAATTCTCAAATTTCGTCCACCAAACAATACAATCAACCCCTTTTAACGGCAATTTTATAAGTTTGTAGACTTAATAGGTTTAGTAAACAGAAGATAAGTGTATACGAGACTTTATTAAAGCAGTTGTTACAACACTTTAACAGCAGATGAAAATCCATGGTAATGATTGTTCGTCATAACACTTTACTGTATGTTTAGCAGCTCGTTTAGACCATGTACTTGCATTAAAATCAACAGATATTTTCACAACGGCACTTTCGTTGTTTCTGCAAACCTCAACGAACTGTTATACTTCGAAATGGAACTGTAATACTGACGAGTTGGTCATAGATCATTACCGTAATTTACTTCCAGGTTCGTCAATTCGGCGCTTCGAAAAAGTGTGACGGAACTTGATGCACATCGGTAATCAATAGTTAATCGCCGCGGTGGAGTAGCCGAGCGGTCTAAAGCGCCTCGCTGCGGAGCGCGCGGTTGCTCGCCGTGGTCGAGTCCTCCCTGGGGCATGGATGTGTGTGTGTGTTGTCCTTAGGTTAGTTTACCTAGGTTTAAGTAGTTTGTAAGCTACGGACTGATGACCACGCAGTTTGGTCCGATAGATTTACAAACATTTCAACATTTGAACAATAGTTAATCTTTATTTAAAACGTGGAACTGTAAACAGGTAAAATTCCCGAGTGGGTGTGGTATACCAGCTGTTAGCCGATACCCCAAATAATGTGGCGGACGCCAGTTCAAGTTAAAAATGATATCTGGATTCAGGTTTTGAAGAAGAAATGTAACAGTCTTCCACCATGGGACGATATTAACGGACGGAGACAATCGGCAACGACGAATTGCGCGCGCATGTCAAAAAAATCTGACGTCACACCACTGCGCGCGAGCCCTCGTAAACGGAATTTGGCTTCAGTAGCGAGCCAGGGTGTGAATCGGACATCTAGGGTTACCATACGTCCTCTTTTTCTCGGACATGTCCTCTTTTTGAGGCAAGAAAATGTGTCCGGCCGGAATTTATAAAATTCTACAAAATGTCCTCTTTTTTTGGGTTCCGAGAAAGAAAATTTATTTTTGTGTCATTGGCGACATGTTCATTCGCACTGCAGTTCCAAACTGTTCGCAACTATTACGCACATACACAGAGTGAAATTGCCGTTCACAATTTCGCTCTCCTCATGGGTCTGACAGTTGCAAACGATTCGGAAGTTCTCTGCGAAGGAACCCGGTTGTCTATCCTGTCTTCAACCAGTGCATTCTGACTGCTGCATTACATTCTATGGCGTTGCTTTTGATATACTTTGTGGTTTAGGTTAAAGCTGTATTGCGTGTTCGAGATTGTAGGTAGCCTTTTGCTTGAAATAAATTACCAACTTAAATATAACATAATACCGAATAGAAAGTCAGTGTTAAATATGCGCTCCTGGAGAAATACAAATCATTCAACAGAATGATCAAACGAATGTAAGAATTAATGATACATTGTGCTCCGATCAGCTGTGTAATTTTATATAATTTTTTTAAAGATTTTGAAAGGAAACAGAATCTACCAGCAGCTGAAGTGTGGTTTGCATATTAAATCAGTCATCTAGTGTTGTTAGTTATTCTGAACTGCTGAAAACTGTAGACTTCTTTTTTTCTATAACTAGTCATAATACCGACACAGAACGTATTTTCTCTTGTGAACACAAAGTGGACAAAAGAAAGGAATAGATTTAAAATGTACTGAAATTATACTGTATGTCTACAGTATAATTTCAAAAATTTTAAATGCCTCAGCTTTTCTCAGTAATTGTTAAAAAAAACAAGGTCTTGAGAGAGATTTCATCGTCCACCAAATATAGTTAGTTCAAAAGTGAATAAGACAAGAATGAGACAATTGAGAGTAGTGATGAGCAATAAACTGTCAAGGTTCATAATATTTCGTTTACCAACAACCACACAGGGTTACTGTTTTAGTTTGTAGTAGTTTTACGTGGTTCATTAATAAAGTTGTAAATTACATCATGTTAAAGATAATGTGTCCTCTTTTTTATATGAACTGTCTTCTTTTTTGGTGATGAACATATGGTAACCCTACGGACATCCAAAAGTGCCACGATCCCCCCTTGAGAATGTCCTCCGCAGTCGGGTACGAAACGTTGGGTTTTAATAACAAATTCACTAGACCACGGCATAACAGCCCACAAATTTTTAGTAATTTTGACCATTCCGGCCGTGAAAGTTTACATTTTACAATAAGCCAGTTCAAGTTTCCTCAAACATGGCGGAGCTATCGCCACTCTATGAAATTTAAGCTCGTCAATTCCATTGCATAGTGTCTGCACAGCAGTGTTGCCACAATCTAAGTTCCATCCCTCGTATTTACAAAAAAAGCGGAATTTCAATAAAAGTCGCACTGTGCTGGAGACAGTAACTTAGCTATTGTGTAAACACGAGGGTTTTATAGTTGTCGTTCGCAGAACAGCTGTCCGCTCTATTTCCGTGCAATGACCGGCGCCGGGTGCTGATAAAGGCGTCGGTGTTTGCGCCTGGCTGTCAGAGGCAGCACGTAATGCGGTCACGACCGGCGAGAGGGCGTATGCAGGCGGCTCACGTCTGCAGATTACCTGCCGAGCGCGGGCGCCGAACCCGGCCAGCGCAGCACGTGTGATCGGGCCGGCGGCTGTCTCATCCATGTAATAATAACAATAATAATAATAATAATAATAATAATAATATGGTTTTCTGTTCCATATAGGGTTGCCAGATAGAACTCGAGGCAGGTCCGGAGACCAGACGTGCCCCCCTCCCCCTTGGCCAATGACTCACCCCCCTCCCTCCGAACTGCGACCAACTCCCCCCCCCCCCAACCAGGATTGTCGTCTTCTACAGAAAATTGTTTCGGCAAGAAATTAAGAAGCGACTGATTCTTATTTTGTGTGGTAATATTCGCTTTGTGTCTTTCTGATTGTAAATGTTTATTCACAGCTTTCACTCCGTCCTACTTAAGAGTAAATGAGATATTGCATATTCTGCACTTACACATACACTCATCAGTATCGACTTTTTGTAGCCACTCTTTATAATTTTCCTCCTGCAACCATTCTTCACGGAACGAACTTAGATATCGTCTCTTCATTTCACTGTTATTACTCACTAATCTAATGTAAGCTTGTCTGGTCACACACGATCCGAGTATTCCAAAAATTGCCGGTAAACTGATAAACAATGAACGAACGAACACGAATAATAGACGTCGCCAGCTGACACGTTACCGCAACAGTGTTTGCATAATAATGCGCTAGCCGATTACTACCGACGCAACAATGAAAAGAATAGGAAAGCAGCGTTTTGTTGCAATAAGAAATTGACATTTATATAAAGTTATTCATAATTACGAGAGAGCAGCCGGCCGGGAATGGCCGAGCGCACTGAGGCGTCTTGCCGCGGTGCGCGAGGCTGCTCCCACCAGAGGTTCGAATCCCCCCCTAGGGCATGGATGTTGTGTTCGTCCTTAGTTCAAATGTTTGTAAAGCCTATGGGACTCAACTACGGGCTCATCAGTGCCTAAACTTACAAACTACTTATGAACTACTTACCAACCAGGACGGCACAAATATCCATGCCCGAGGGGGGATTCGAACCCCCGACCGTAGTGGCCGTGCAGACCGTGACTGAAGCGCCTCAGTCCCCTCGGCCACCGCGGCCGGCGTTCGTCCTTACTTTAAGTTACGTTAAGTTCGATGTAGATCGTCGCTACATGAGCATAGTACTTAAAAAGCGTCGTAAAAGAAAAGTTAAGATGAAGGTTACATTGAAGCCCGGAGATGAGTCATTGGCCCGTAGACCCGGAGAATTCATTCCAAACCCGGGCACTCCGGGCGGCGCCCGGAGATCTGGCAACCCTAGTTCCATATGACCCAATTGAGGAGTGAGACTCCATCTTCTTTTGTAGCCAACATGTGCTCTTCGAAATACGAGGCGCGTCCAGAAAGTAAATTCCGTTTGGTAATAAAATGAAATTGTACACAGATACAGAATAAATTTTTATAGCACAAAATTCTACATCTCTTATGGCCGGTTTCCGAAACAGTAGTTACCTGTCCCGTTATAGTTATCTGTGGGTTACCTGAACGTTAAGTACAAAATGGGTTTCCGAAACAACAGTTACCGTCACAGCCGTAGTTACCTGTCCGTTAAAGATAAATGCGCGTTTCCGTGGGGTTACCTACACGTTAACCCTTTCGTGGTTTTTACTCATTTTTTAGAATATCTTAAGTTATCTCAGCTGTTACAGAGTCTGATTTGGGTCAGAATTACAAATGTGACACTCAAAAAATTTTAGCACATTCCATTTTTCCTAAAAAAAAAAAAAAGTGGGACATATTGACTAATTGTAAATTCACTGGAAAAACTTTTGAAGTAAAATGAGTTTTAGAAAGCGTAATTGTTGTTTGTAAACTTCTAAGAAACATAAAATAGCAAATATACTTACTTCGGACGTTTTCGGTAGCGAGAAAAAGACGAAAACCGATTCAAGGCACAATAAACAATGGTACGGCGCGAAAATTCACGCGGCAGCCCATATAAACAGTCACAGCCTTCTACACTGTAAGAATTTCAGTGCCTCTATTTTTTTCCGCGTTCTGAAGGGCCACCAACAGACGGCAGCACTATGCAGAATTACGCAACTCGCCACCTTGTGGTACAAATGAGGTCCGAAGTTAAGTGGGACGTATATGTCCCAACAACCACGAAAGGGTTAACTTAGGTTGAACTATATCCGCTGCGTTGCGCTAGTGGGCTTCCAAACGCAAGTCCAGAAATTATTTAGCAGTATAATTTGTTTTCGTTTTTATGACTGAGTTCCGTATAATTTTCATACAATTTTAAAATTTATGAAGCTGAAAAATGGAAATTCTTTCATCATCGTCATCACTGCCGTCTTCTTCTTTTTCTTCTGATGCTTCGGACAGTTGTTCAGAAGAAGAAAACTTGGCTGTACTCGGCACAGTTGAAACACAACGACGCGTTTTTCGTGTTAGATGACAACCATTTGATCTACGTAATGATAGCGAATTTCGCATGCGTTTCAGAATAAAAAAAATATAAATAAATAAATAAAATTAAATTAAATTTAAAAAAATACTGACCAATGACATTGCCGGGGGGTCAAACGGGGAAAAACGCGGAAAACAACATTCCGGGTTAAATTTTACATCGCGCTCGGCGGTCGCGAGAGATGACAACGCCTGACGTTTGCATTAGCTGCATCTCCCTCGCGATTGGTCAAGCAACATCTTGACACTGAGCAACAGTGGCCAACGTTATTTCTCGCGATCACGATCTGGATGTAAAATTTTACCACACCCAAATCACAAAGCCATGCTCTCATAATAAAACTTTCAATTAAGCGTAAAGTTACTTCCCTTTGCAATAGTGTTCTGCCATGCAATTGCCATTACGATCAATCAATGTTTATTATTATTATTATAACAACGTGAGATCGGGTAGGTGGATGGTTGGACGTAAATTGACCAGTCTGTGTTGTGAAAAGTAATATCACATTCACAGAACAATGAGAAGAGGAAAACGTAAATTCATAAAAATATATGTTGAAAACAGAAATAATACGTATGATTTTATTGTTAACCCTGTCTTCATTGGTTGTTTGTCCTGTTTTTCTTTTTAAAAAAGAATACAGCTCTCTGAGTTGCCTTACCGTTTTCTCTCCTGTCTATTTAACGAATTGTCAGTTTTGTGACAACTTCCAAGGCGTGCTGTCTTTCCAAAATAGTCAAACCATCTGCCTTTTCATTTACTATAACTACTTTCCATTCTAAAATCAAGTCGGTCAAAAGATTTTTCTCAAATAGAGTCAAATTTTCCCCCGTTTGTCGTCCATTGCCTTTGAAAAAAGAAACAGAAAACTCGTAACTGCTATACAAACTAAGACGCGTCTTCGATTTCACTTAATAATCGATTAAATTCGAGTAATTGCGATTTTCGTTAGTAGTGCCATCTGTTATCTGTTGAGACGTACTATTTGCTTCGACAGAAGGCGCAGTTACCTCATAGTTAACTAACGGTCGTTGAAATCAGCTACGGGAAACCCGGCATGTTAAATTATAACGTGACGGTGGCTAACAGCACGGTAACTATAGTTTTCCAGAAACCGGGCATTAAACTACTTTTCCACATAACTGCCGAAATTTTTTAGGCACTTGTCATAGCGTGCCACTAGTTTTTGCATACATCCTTCAAAGAAGGTTGCCGTCTGTGTATTCAACCATGTGGTAACAGCTCTTTATCATCGTTGAAGTGATGAGACCACCAAGGACAGATTTTAAGTGTAAGAAGAGATGAAAGTCGCTAGGACTTGAGACGAGCTGTAGGAGGATGATCAAACGGGTCCCATTAAAATTTCCGTATGTGAGGTCAGGCATTATCGTGAAAAAAAATCTTTTGACAGTAATCCTCCTCTTACACGTAAAATCTGTCCTTGGTGGACAACACTTCAACGATGATGACGAGCTGAAAGAACATGTTACCATATGGTTGAATACACAGGCGGCAACATTCTATGAGAAAGGCACACAAAAGGTTGTGCCATGCTATGGCAATTGCCTACAAAATTTCGGAAGATATGTAGAAAAGTAGTTTAACAGTTGTAGATTTTTGTACTATCAATATTTTTTCTTTATCTGTACCCGTTCGTTTTATATAACCAAACGGAACTTACTTTCTGGACGCGCCTCGTATCTAGGAAATTACGGACAAAAATATTTACTGTGTCACTGAACTACGTACATTTATGTTTTCGTTCAACGGTTGCAATTCCTGCGAGGGTAGTGTTGCAATTATTTACATAACAATATCACTATGTGACAGAAAAAAATTCCCGAGCAGTGCTCGGTCACTCGATATTATTTATTGACATGTACAGGTATGTAAACGTTTGCGTCTGGGCTCTTGGAACGAGAGTTGCCCCTCTGGCGAAGAAAAAACCATACGTTTGTATCCTGTGTTTCTTCTGCAACTAATGCTGCCGCTTTCCGCTCTAGCGCCGCTTCCGTGAAGCTGTAGATAGTGCCGCTACGATTGTGGCTCTTTCTTCGCTAGGAGCGTCACTGTCGTTCCGAGTACCCGTTCAAATGTTTGTAAATCTCTGGGACGTTAACTACTGCGGTTGTCAGTTCCTAGGTTTACAAACCACTTAAACTAACCCAAGGACAGCATAATATGGAAGGAGGACTCGAACGTCCAACGGAGAGCAACCGCGCGCTCCGCAGGAAGGCGCCGTAGAACGCTGGACTATTCCACCGCGACCCAATTACCAGACAAACTTAACCAAGTACTTTTGAGACTGTGATAATGGTGTTTAAATATAAGAAAAATGTTCAAATGTTTGTAGAGCTTATGGGACTTAACTACGGGGTCATCAGTCCCTAAACTTACAAACTACTTATGAACTAGCTAATACTAAGGACGGCACAAATATCCATGCCCGAGGGGGGAATTCGAACCCCCGACCGTAGTGGCCGTGAGGACCATGACTGGAGCGCCTCAGTCCCCTCGACCACAGCGGCCGGCTAAATAGAAGACACTTCCACGATTGTATAAGACAATTCTGGTACGATCTGTGTTTAATCATATTTACAACATAACAATCAATAAAATACATATACACTTCGATTTTATAGCTATCTATACACATTCTATAACAAAGTCCTGCCGCCGCCGTCTGTTTGTCGTAAACTGCTTAAAACATTTTCATAAGATTTTCACGAGAACGGTTTAAGCGTGTAATTCATTACGTTGCATGCTAGACGGTGACTGTGGAAAGCAAAGATCCGCAAAATATAACAATAAATTCTCTTAGGAAAAGGTATACATCCTGAGACAACGAACTTCAGCGTACATGTAAAAATACGTTTATTATTGCTTAATAAACTGACTGGCATACATATAATTTGACACAAAGGTTACAGCTAATTTTATACACCAGAAATACTGTTGCCCACATTTTATTTAACAGCAAAGAAAAAATCCACTTTTAGAACAGAGTGGAGTGTATGAAATTACCTGTAACCTTTGTGGCAAATTATATGTAGGCCAGTCAGGTAGGGCAATAGCCACTAGACTATCTGAGCACGAAAGGAGCTGGAGATTGAAAAAGAACGATTCCGCCTTTGCCGACCATGCAATGAATGAATGCCATTCGTATGATACTAAATGAGATGTTCTACATAAAGGGAAAAAGAGCAGAAAACTTACATTGTTACAAATCCTGGCCATTAACAATCACCAGTCCAAGAATCCTGACCTAGTGCTTAATGAACAGACACAATTCCATTATTCACCTTTACTAAAATGGAACAAGTCAGTACATGTATTTTTCACACCAATGGTAATAGAAAATGTTTAAGTAGTCCTATTCACACGATAAACTTAAGACAAAGTGAAAAGTTGAATTAGCTTAATTGTTTAACTTTTCTAGGAGTTCCTCGACAGAATAAAAGGAGTGAGCCATGAGGTAGCTCTTCAAATTAGATTTGAAAGCTTGTGGGTTAGTGCTAAGATTCTTTAGTTCTTGCCGCATCTTATTGAAAATGGATGCTGCAGAATACTACACATCTTTCTGTACAAGTGTCAAGGTGGTGTGATGCAAATGCAGATTCGACTTCTGTCTAGTATTCACCGAGTGAAAGCTACTAACTCGTGGAAATAAGCGGATATTATTAAAAACAAACGACATTAAAGAAAAGACGTGTTGTGACGCCAGTGTCAAAATTCCCGGACTACTGAATAGGGGTCGACATGACGTTCGTAAACGTACACCACATATTGCTCGAACCGCCCGTTTTTGAGCCAGAAATATCCTTTTTTCATCAGGCTAGTTACCCCAAAAAATAATGCTGTGAGTGAAAGTAAGTGTAATAAATTACTTTTCGTGTTGAAAAATCACTTATTTCAGATATTGTTATAATGGTAAATATAGCAGAATTTAGTTTTGGAACAAGATTCTGAACATGGGCTTTCCACGACAGCTTACTGTCTATCTCACTACCTAGAAATTTGGACTGTTCAGTCTCACATATCATATTCCCATTATGTGTAATCAATAAGCCAGCTTTCGTCAATTTATGTGTTAGAAATTGTAAAAACTGAGTTTTACTGGTGATTTAACATCAACTTGTTTTCTACAAGACATGAACTTATCTCTTCAACTGCATTATTTGATACTGTGTCAATATTACGAGCAACATCCTTCACTACCAAGCTGGTATCATCAGCAAACAAAAATATTTTACAGTCACCTGTTATACTCGAAGGCATATCATTATATAAATAAGAAACAGCAACGGTCCCAAAACAGACCCCTGGGGCACCCCACACTTAATTGTGCCCCATTGCGATTGTACGTCATAGTCATTTTCTACACTGCGGAGAAATAACTTCTGTTCTCTATTTTTAAAGTACGAGGTGAACCAGTTGTGAGCTACTCCTCGTATTCCATAATGTTCCAACTTCTGCAACAATATTTTGTGATCATCACAATCAAACGCTTTTGTTAAATCAAAGAAGACACCTAATGTCCGTAGCCTCTTATTTAACCTGTCAAGTGCCTCACAGAGAAACGAAAATATAGCATTTTCAGTCGTTAAACCACTTCTAAAACCAACCAAACAAATTGTGTAAAAAATATCCGGAAATCTGACAATGGACACACACTGCCGTTGTCTCAGCCCTTCGCCTTTATAACGGGTTGAAGCTAATGGGGACACTGTCAGTGAGGTAATAATAATTTCAAGTGGCTCATTTTGCCTGGTGCAAGTCTTTCAATTGGACGCCACTTCGGCGATTTGCATTTCCATAGCCTACTCCAGTTATCCAACTGGGGAAAGGGGACCTACAGCTTAACTTAGATTTAACCTTTCTCCTAGTGTTGTAGCTATGCACACTGCTATTTCTTTTGAATTGGGTCGGATTGCTAATAACAAATTTCATGAGTGAATATATTAAGAAGATACAGCAAAGATCCCAAGATCCCTAAATAAATGTCTGCAGGATGCTCAATTTTTCTGATTACACGCTTTTGTGCAATAAATACTTTTTTACTCAATGTTGAATTGCCTCTCAATATGATCCCATATGAAAGCAGTGAATGAAAATAGGCGTAGTAAGCTAATTTACTGAGATGTATATCACCAAATTTTGCAATGACTGTAATTGCATAAGCAGCTGAACTCAAACGTTTCAGGAGATCTTCAATATGTTTCTTCCAATTCAGTCCCTCGTCAATGCAAACACCTAAAAATTTATAATATTCTACCTTACCTACAGATTTATGATCAAAGTCTAAATTTATTAACTGTGTCATGCCATTTACTGTATGAAACTGTATATACTGGGTTTTATCAAAGTTAAATGAGAGTCCATTTGTAGAGAACCACGTAATAACTTTCTGAAAGACATCATTTACAATTTCATCACTTAATTCCTATTTGTCAGGTGCGATAGCTATACTTGTATCATCAGCAAAAATTACTAGCTTAGCATCTTCGTGACTGTAGAATGGCAAGTCATTAATATATACTAAGAACAGCAAAAAATCCAAGACCGAACCTTGTGGGACCCCATTTTTGATAACTCCATAGTTAGAGGAATTAATTGTTTCATCTACATCATGTGAACTGCTTATTTCAACTTTTAGCACTCTTCCAGTTAAGTATGATTTAAACCATTTGTGCATTGCCCCACTCATACCACAATACTTAAGTTTATCTAGAAGAATCTCATGATTTACACAGTCAAAAGCCTTTGAGAGATCACAAAAAATCACAACTGGTGATGTCCGGTTATTCAAAGCATTTAATATTTCATCAGTGAAGGTATATATAGCATTTTCAGTTGAAAACCAAACTGACATTTTGTTAGAACTTTATTTTTACTAATATGTGAAGCAACTCGAGAATACATAACTTTTTCAAAAATTTTGTATAAAGCTGTCAAAAGTGAGATGGGGCAGTAGTTGTTGACATCGAACAATACCCTTTTTTAAGCAAAGGTTTAACGATAGTATATTTCAGGCTACCCGGGAAAATGCCCTGCTTCAAAGAGCTATTACAAATATGGCTGAGAATTCTTTTTATCTCCTGGAAACAAGTTTTTAATACCCTGCTGGAAATGCCACCAATTCCATATGACCGTTTATTATTTTCCTAATTTCTGAAGGAGAGGTGGGTGAAATTTCAATTTTATCAAATTGTGTGGAGCTAGGTGCTCACTCGTTTAATGCTGGGAGATGATACTTCTGATCTACAAGATGCCACTTAAATCACTTGAGCAGAAGATGTTGACGTAGGATCATATTCCTGTTTTCATATGTTAGCTAGTTAAGTTTTCTCGACCAAAGAAAGAAATAAAATGAGCAAGCGTGAAAAACTGAACAGGATAGTTAAAAGAACATTGGTGGTTGAAGTAATACTGTTTCTTGTCCTGTTCATAACAACAACACGACTACATTCAAGGATTACTTGTTTTTACATGCAGCAAAACGCTCCACGTGCGTGAACTGCTAAGAGTGAAATAAAAATATGTACATTCGAACCTGATGCTGTAACTGAACTGCATGTTGACATTTCCATTATTTCATATCAGCGCACACTCCGCTGCAGAGTGAAAGATTCATTCTATTTCCATTATAGTTTCGTTGTATCCCATCATTAAATGCTGTTACGCTATATATATTTTTAACTAATTGAAATTGTAACTAGCAAAATCTACGCACTCATTTATTATTGATTTATAATTGGCGTCATATCAGAAGGCGCTTCTGCGCATAGAGGCGGAGCGATAGGGGAATCGTGGAGGGGAGGAGCTACGGCCTGTGGAAGAAACATTGCGTAACTCGCGGCCAGCCACGCGCCTACAGAATGAACGTTATTGGCTGTCATTGCGGTAATGGAGGGAGATGCGCAGAACGGCTGAAAACTGGGCCGCCTTCATACGTGACGCCGAGTATAGTGTTTTTTAACGAATTTGTATCTGATCCTTGACCTTTAGACGGAATTGCCTTTTTCCGGTCATACTTCGTACATCCTAAAAATTAAGATGATGGAAACACGCCGCAAGATAATTGGTTAGGAGCCTTAGCACACGTACACTGGTGTTTTTACGTACTGGGAAGTTGGTCTCACTTATTTGTTAATCTACCTTTTACCTTGTTGCTGTAAATGAAACAATAAAATGTTCTAGTGACCTGACAGCCATCAAAGTTAGGTTATTATTATTATTATTATTATTATTTTTATGGGACTTAACTACGGGGTCATCAGTAGCTAACTAAACTTACAAAGTACTTATGACCTTGCTAATACTAAGGACGGCACAAATATCCATGCCCGTGGGGGGATTCGAACCCCCGACCGTAGTGGCCCATCAAAGTTAGTTAAGTCGTACTTTGGCTAAGTAATTAGTATGTAAAAAATCTCTGCAGAGATAACTTGTGCTGCGAAAGTCACGCATGTAATACCTATTGTTAAAATGGCTGATGTCGCTTCCTCTTCAGTAGTGCAAGACCGTTAAAAAGGAGCTTCGTGGGTAGTGTTGTTGAGCGCTTTGTTATCAGTGCAGCTGATTATAATTCCAGTACTGCAACGTATTCTTCAGACCCAGATATGGATTACCAGACGAGAGTGAGTTTCTTCAACAGTGGCGTATATAATTATCAGGGGGGAGTGGGGGCGGGCGGGGCAAGGGTCTTGCTAACCCCACCCCCTGGAATAATAAATATAAATAAAAAGTAAGTACAGCATCTGAATTATTTTGATTAATGGTACGTGAAGGCATCCCCATGGTGGCCACGCATACCTCGCAGTATTGATGACGGGAGTGAGGAGTTAATGACAGTGTTTTTTAATAACTTTGTTTCTGTTATATAATGTCAACAATTAAAAAAAGATCGATCTCAGTAACGTGAAAGAGGCATCAGTGGAAATTATGCTCTGAATATGAGCAGCAATACTGATACAAAACATCATGGGGTGTCTTAATTACTTACCTTTACATTAATCTTGTGCTCCCCCTTCCCCCCGAAAATACTTGCAATATTCGCCATTGATTTACGATTCCTTGATGTCTAAGAATTTGTCCTGCCAATCGATCCCTTCTTTTAGTTAAAGTATGCCAAAAATTCCTTTTCTCCCCAATTCTGTTCAGTACCTCTTCATTAGTTATGCGATATACACACCTAATTTTCACCATTCTTCTGTAGCACCACATTTCAAAAGTATCTATCCTCTTGCTATCTATGTCACGAACAGAATCAGATTTTTACGAAGAAGAGTACTTTTCTGAAGAAGTATCCGACACTGACAATGAAAATAACGTGATACAAAAGCATGATAAAGTAGATGTATTTGATTTTCTCCCTGGACATAACGTGATATCACAGGATAATTTTATTCGACGAAAATCTTCGTCAGAAGCCGAAACGCGAAGCAGGAACGACTCGCTGGGCAAAGATAAAGAAACTACGAGGGTTGGAACTTAAATAGTGGCAACACTACTGTGGAGACACTACGCAGTGGATTCTTCTATTGTCGCTGATAGCACACGTTGTTGACATACCTAACTTACCTCTGAGCAAATGGACTCGCCCGTTCCACGTCACCGGCGTGCGCACAATCGAGGGAAACGCAGTCACTTGTGAGCGAGCGGTCTAACGTAACGGTGTCACTATGTTTTAGGAAAAGGAATGACGGAGTTGGATCAAGACTGAATGTGCCAGGGGTAGTACAACACGACAGTGTCATCAACAAAGTTTTGGTAAGTTGATGGTAACAGCCGTCATGTATTTAATAAAATGCATCTTTAACCATCAGCTGCCGCGGTGGAGTAGCCGAGCGGTCTAAAGCGCGCGGTTGCTCGCCGTGGAGGTTCGAGTCCTCCCTGGGGCATGGGTGTGTGTGTTTGTCCTTAGGTTAGTTTACCTAGGTTTAAGTAGTTTGTAAGCTACGGACTGATGACCACGCAGTCTGGTCCGATAGATTTACAAACATTTCAACATTTTTTTGGTACTGCTTCCCTCTCACTTCGTGCGCAGCTGCCGTTCTCTGTTTCCGTATTGTAACACAGGCCTCGCTCCTTATACGGGGTGTCCCATTTAACCTGACAAATCGAAATACGTCGAAAAATACCTGATCTGAAATAGACAGCCGGCCGCGGTGGCCGAGGGGACTGAGGCGGTCCAGTCACGGTCTACAGGACCACTACGTCCCTGAAACCCCCTCGGACATGGATATTTGTGCCGTACCTAGTCTTAGCTAGTTCATAAGTAGTTTGTAAGCTTAGGGACTGATGACCCCGTAGTTAAGTCCCATAAGTTCTACAAACATTTGAACTTTTTTTTTTTTTTTTTTTTTTTTTCGAAATAGACACCCCTTTCCCGGACCCCGAGAGGGAGGGCACAACTTTGGAACCCACATTTTTGTTGCAGATTGGAAATCCTAGGCACAAGATACCTGGAATTTTCTGGACACACTATTTTCCACTTATGGTTGATGGCGCTGTAATCTGTTAAATACTATTGCCAAATATTTCGAAACGTTACACAGTAAAGTGGAAAATAAAACGTACCCTTTCAGTAATGTGCGTCAAGTGACGCACGGTCCACAATTTAAAATCCTTCTACCTGCGGGGGAGCGATGAGGTTGATAATGATTAGAGTCGATGATGAGTCTTAGAATTTCTAGAAAATACACATCGAAGACACATTCTAAAGACATGTTGAAAAGAAACTACAAGTTGGACAATCCATGAATGTTGTCTGTTTATTTATTTTTGTGGCATTGTGTGGTACGACAGGGCTGGTGCGCCGATGTAATGCACTACGGCTTATGCAGCGCACTGTGGTCGGACTGAACGAACTCGCAACGGAACGCAGAGGTGGCGGTTGGTATCGTTAGGTAAGTTTCTTAAGACTCATTGAACAGCTCTTTCTTTATTATTCGATCTACAGCGTAATTTCACGACAATAACCGCAAACACATTTTCTTTATTTCAAATACAGTGTCACCTACCATTGGTGAGGAATCTGAATCTGCAATAAAAATTGCGCTCACTTTTTTAATTTCACAGTTGCCCCCTACCCCCTGAGGAAACGAGGTGGTTTGATTTCAGGTCATGTAGATGTCTCCTTTGGAGATATTCATTTACTATGCGGAATATTTTTGTGTACGATGCGTAGTTTTAATTTCAATTTATCAGGTTATTTGGGACACCAGGAATACTGTTGTTCTCTTTTGACGGCTCTTCTGTAAACGTCGCGTTCCCAGACGAAACATCGTGCACTTTTTATGTTATGCATTGATAAGTGTCCAGTGTCCCAGGGTACTAATAGTGATGAACCCGCTTTTAAGAGTTGCTCTTTATTTACTTTTATGCTATGGAACCTTTTAAAGAGATATACGCGCTAGGTTCCCAGTGCAGTAAAGAATCTATTTACGAGCACAGAGCCTTTTAAAAACAAGTAAGGCAGTTACCTGGCAGCGATCTTTGTTTTGGACTAGTCTTAACTGCGTCAGCCACCTTGAAACTTTCCGTTTATGTAAGATGTTGCTGAACCCACAGCTTCTGGCCATTGGGAGGATCTTATGCAACAAGGCGTTCTGTTCAATCTCTAAGTAGATGGTATGCGGAACAAAATGTACCTGTTGTTCCGATGACTTCGTTTGATGGTGTAAATAGAAATGAAATCTAATTTAAAAAAATGGAAAATGTATCCTCTCTTAATGCTAGGAAATATTATGGGATATATCTAATTCTTGAAACTATTATTCAGCTATCAAACTTTTTCCTCCATTTCCTCATCAGCGTGCTCTATGTACCGTTTAAGCAAGACGAGAGAGAAGTTACAGCTGAATCGCTTCTCAACCGCTGTACCGCCTGCTTTCTGTACAAATTGTAAATACATTTTATTCCTACTGTCTTCAAAATTTCGAAAAGTGTAGTGCTACATACACACAGTGGTTCAAATGTTCAAATGTTTGTTAAGCTTAAGGGACTTAACTGAGGGGTCATCAGTCCCTAAACTTACAAACTCATTATGAACTAGCTTATATTAAAGACGGCACAAACATTCATGTCCGACGGGGGGTGGGGGATTCGAACCTCTAAGGGGGAACGGGCACGCGCATCGTAGCATAGCGCCTCAATGCGCTCGGCCACTCCGCCGCGGCCACACACAGTTAATAGCATTAAGTATCTCCCAATGTCAACATAGATACAGCGGCACAGAGTCAATACGTGTTTATATTCATAGGACCTTCTTTCTAATTGTTGAACAATACTATCTGCAACTTCAACGTCATGCACGATGTCCCAAAAAGGCACCTACAAAAATTAGAGGAAAAATTGTATTGCAATATTGTATCTAAAATGCATACCTTAAGCCTTCCCTGCCAAATTTATCTAATACTAATATTGGACTACATAACTTCACACTTCGTTATTTTACCAACAAAGCTACCAAAAGCACTTTACTGTACTCACGCATTTTTACTTTCTTTATGTGGTTTAAAACAAACAATAGAAGAAAAGTGGGCTTTTAAGTCCAAATGTTAAAATGTTTGTAGAGCTTATGGGACTTAACTACGGGGTCATCAATCCCTAAACGCCGGCCGCGGTGGCCGAGGTGACTGAGGCGCTCCAGTCACGGTCAGCACGGCCACTACGGTCGGGGGTTCGAATCCCCCCTCGGGCATGGATATTTGTGCCGTCCTAGTTCGTAAGTAGTTCATAAGTAGTTTGTAAGTTTAGGGACTAATGACCCCGTAGTTAAGTCCCATAAGCTTTGAACATTTGAATCCCTAAACTTACAAACTACTTATGAACTAGCTAATACTAAGGACGGCACAAATATCCGTGCCCGAGGGGGGATTCGAACCCCCGACCGTAGTGACCTTGCAGAACGTGACTGACGCGCCGCAGACCGCTCAGCGATCGCGGCCGGCGCTTTTAAGTCCCTGCAGGATATAATGCTATTAGTAGACATTATGAAGTGGTTAGCTCTGTTTACGTCACCTCTCTAATTCCAATACCAAGAAAAATTTTCATCCATATACACTCCTGCCAATTAAAAGTGCTACACCACGAAGATGATACCATCACGTATCCGACCTTGATAAAGGTCGGATTGTAGTCTATCGCGATTGCGGTTTATCGTATTGCGACATTGCAGCTCGCGTTGGTCGCGATCCAACGACTGTTAGCAGAATATGGAATTGGTGGGTTCGGGAGGGCAATACGGAACGCCGTACTCGATCCAAATGACCTCGTATCATTAGCAGTCGAGATGAGAGGCATCTTATCCGCATGGCTGTAACGGATCGTGCAGCCACGTCTCGATCCCTGAGTCAACAGATGGGGACGTTTGCAAGGCAACAACCATCTGCATGAACAGTTCGACGACGTTTGGAGCAGCATGTATTATCACTTCGGAGGCCATGGCTGCGGTTACCCTTGACGCTGCATCACAGACAGCAGCGCTTGCGATGGTGTACGCAACGACAAACCTGAGTGCACGAATGGCAAAACGTTATTTTTTCGGACGAATCCAGGTTCTGTTTACAGTATCATGATGGTCGCATCCGTGTTTGGCGACATCGCAATGAACGCACATTGGAAGTGTGTATTCGTCATCGCCATACTAGCGTATCACTCGCCGTAATGGTATGGGGTGCCATTAGTTAAACGTCTCGGTCACCTCTTTCTCGCATCGACGACACTTTGAACAGTGGCCGTTACATTTGACATGTATTACGACCCGTGGCTCTACACGTCATTCGATCCCTACGAAACCCTACATTTCAGCAGGATAATGCACTACCGCATGTTGCAGGTCCTGTGTGAGCTTTCTGGATACGGAAAATGTTGGACTGCTGCTCTGGCCAGCACATTCTCCAGATCTGTCACCAAATGAAAACGTCTGGTGAATGATGACCGAGCAACTGGCTCGTCACAGTACGCCAGTCACTACTCTTGATGAAATGTGGTATCGTGTTGAAACTGCATGGTTATCTGTAACTGTACACGCCATCCAAGCTCTGTTTGACTGAATGCCCAGACGTATCAAGGCCGTTGTTCTGGGTACAGATTTCTCAGAATCTATGCACCCAAACTGCGTGAAAATGTAATCACATGTTATAATATATTTGTCCAATGAATACCCGATTATGATCTGCATTTCTTCTTGGTGTACCAATTTTAATTGCCAGTAGTGTATTATTTGTATAACAAGTGATCATCGAACCAACCAAACTAATAAAATGTAATTTTTTCAAAAATATTCTATACTTTTCTAAACAACTACAACGTTACATGGGTTCTGCATGTAGACAAAACTCACTAGTTTTGTGTGTCGGACGCAACATGCGGGAAGCAAAGAGGACAATTATTTGGCGCTCTATGATACTTTGTTGCGAAACACGCTGTTGTTCCCCGCCGGAGATTCGAGTCCATCCGTGAGAATCGGCTAGTTTAAATAGTTAGTTTACTGATAACCGCATTAGCTAAGTCCCATAAAACAATTCAACATTTGTATAATGATTTACCAATAATAAACAGATAGGGGGCAACAGGGGTAGGGGGCAACTGTGAAATTAAAAAAGTGAGCGCAATTTTTATTGCAGATTCAGATTCCTCACCAATGGTAGGTGACACTGTATTTGAAATAAAGAAAATGTGTTTGCGGTTATTGTCGTGAAATTACGCTGTAGATCGAATAATAAAGAAAGAGCTGTTCAATGAGTCTTAAGAAACTTACCTAACGATACCAACCGCCACCTCTGCGTTCCGTTGCGAGTTCGTTCAGTCCGACCACAGTGCGCTGCATAAGCCGTAGTGCATTACATCGGCGCACCAGCCCTGTCGTACCACACAATGCCACAAAAATAAATAAACAGACAACATTCATGGATTGTCCAACTTGTAGTTTCTTTTCAACATGTCTTTAGAATGTGTCTTCGATGTGTATTTTCTAGAAATTCTAAGACTCATCATCGACTCTAATCATTATCAACCTCATCGCTCCCCCGCAGGTAGAAGGATTTTAAATTGTGGATCGTGCGTCACTTGACGCACATTACTGAAAGGGTACGTTTTATTTTCCACTTTACTGTGTAACGTTTCGAAATATTTGGCAATAGTATTTAACAGATTACAGCGCCATCAACCATAAGTGGAAAATAGTGTGTCCAGAAAATTCCAGGTATCTTGTGCCTAGGATTTCCAATCTGCAACAAAAGACTGGTTTGATGCAGCTCTCCACAATACCCTGAGTACAGGAACACCACATAAGAACGACAACCTACATCTGCCTGGATCTGCTTACTGTATCCATCTCTTGGTCTTCCTCTGCGATTTTTACCCTACACACTTCCCTCCAACGCTAAATTCACAATTCCTTGATGTCTGAGAATGTGTCCTACCAATCGATCCCTTCTTTTAGTCAAGGTATGCCAGATATTCCTTTTCTCCCCAATTCTGTTGTGTACCTCTCCATTAGTTACACGATCCACCCACCTAATTTTCAGCATTCTTCTGTAACACCACATTTCAAAAGCCTCAATCCTCTTCCTGTCCGCACTGTTTATCGTCCATTTTTCACTCCCATACAAGACAACACTCCACACAAATGCCTTCAGAAAGGACTTCCTTAGGTTT
This sequence comes from Locusta migratoria, assembly GCA_026315105.1. Lineage (NCBI taxonomy): Eukaryota > Metazoa > Arthropoda > Insecta > Orthoptera > Acrididae > Locusta > Locusta migratoria. Next base: position 546,257,505 of record CM048746.1, read on the forward strand.
AAATCAATATTCGATGTTAACAAATTTCTCTTTTTCAAGAACGCTTTTCTACCCATTGCCATTCTGCATTTTATATCCTCTGTAGTGAGACTATCATTTGTTATTTTACTGCCCAAGTAACAAAACTCATCTACCTCCTTTATTGCTTCGTTGCCCAGTCTAATTCCTTCAGCATCACCTGATTTTCTTACACTGCACTCCATTACCCTAGTTTTGCTCTTGTTAATGTTCATCTTATATGCACCTTTCAGCACACTGTCCATTCCGTTTAACTGCTCTTCCAGGTCCTTTGCTGTATCTGACAGAATTACTATGTCGTCGGCAAAACGCAATGTTTTTAATTCTTCACCCTGAACTTTAATTCCTTCTCCAAATTTCTCCTTGCTTTCATTTATAGCTTGCTCAATGTATAAATTAAAAAACATCGGAGAAAGGCTACAACCCTTTCTTACTCCCTTCCCAACCACTGCATCCCTTTCAAGCCCTTCAACTCTGACAACTGCTGTCTGGTTTTTGTACAAGTTGTAAATAACCTGACGCTCCCTGTATTTTACTCCTGCTTGCTTCAGAACTTGAAAGAGTTCATTCCATTGTCAAAAGCCTTCTCCAAATCTAGATATGTAGGTTCGGGCTTCTCTTAATCTATCTTCTAGGATAAGCCGTAAAGTGAGTATAGCGTCCTGTGTTCCTACATTTCTCCTGAACCCAAACTGATCTTCCCCGAGATTGGGTTCTACCAGCTTTTCCATCCTTCTGTAAACAATTCGTGTTAATATTTTGCAACCATGACTTATTGAACTGATGGTTCCGTAGTTTTCACACCTTGCCTGTGCCTGCTTTCTTTGGAATGGGGATTATAACATTTTCCTTAAATTCTGACGGTACTTCGCCAGTCTCATACATATTACACACCAGGTGAAACAATTTTGACATGACTGGTTCTCCCAGAGACGTCAGTAGCTCTGAGGGAATGTCATCTACTCCAGGGGCCTTGTTTCGACTTAGGTCTTTCAGTTCTCCGTCAAATTCATCTCTCGGTATAGTATCCCCTATTTCATCCTCATCTTCTATCCTTCCTACAATATTGCCTCTAAGTTCATTTCCTTCGTAGATCCTCTCTATATCCGCTTTCCACCTTTCAGCTGTCCCTTCTTTGCTGAGAACTGGTTTTCCATCTGAGTTCTTGATATTCATAAGCTGTTTTTCTTATCTCCAAATGTTTCTTTTATTTTCCTGTAGGCTGTATCTATTTTTCCCCTATTTATACATTCTTCTACATCCTTGCATTTGCCTTCTAGCCACTACTGCTTAGCCATTTTGCACTTCCTGTCAGTCTCATTTCTTAATCGTCTGTACTCCATTTTGCCTGTTTAATTTACTGCATTTTTAAATTTTCTCCTTTCATCGATTAAATTTATTATGTCCTGTGATATCCAAGGATTTTTTGTAGGTCTTGCCTTCCTACCTATTTTGTCCTCTGCTGCCTTCACTATTTCATCTCTCAATGCTACCCATTCCTCCCCTACTCTTTTATATTCCCCCGTTTGTCTCAATTGTTGCCTAGAGCTCCCTCTGAAATTCTTAAGCGCGTCAGGGTCCTTCAGTTTCTCCAGGTCCCACCTCCTTATTTTCCTACCTTTCTGCAGTTTTTCAGTTTCAGCCTACAATTCATGACCAATAAGTTATGGTCAGAGTTTATATCTGCCCCTGGGTATGTTTTACAGTTTAAAACCTGGTTCCGAAATTACATCTTACCATTATAAAATCTATATGATACCTCGCGGTGTCTCCTGGGCTCTTCCATGTATACAACCACTTATTACTATAGCCTAGCAACAGAGTGCTACAAAAGTAACATGCACAATAATTTCTTTGACAGACTAAAACGGCCCGAGCACATTTTTGAACGCTGTATAAATAAAAATAGCTCTAGTCTTTGAATAATATCGGTTTGCATTATGTAAACCAAATTACCAACGTCAGAGTGCTCACAACAGCGCTTTTATTTGACAACAAAACTCGCAATAAGTCGTATGACGAAATCGTGCATACGGACATAAGAAAGTCGGTTGTTTACTGCTCTCTGGAAGAAGAGATACTGAACAATCTTCGCCGGCGAGTTTCATATGATACATCAGACACTAAAGTGCTGTCAGGGACACAGGTGAGATATCAGTTTCCACGTTGTTTTATGAGGCTGGAATGAGCAGTGCCTTTCAAGTTCCGTCGGGCATGAAAGCGTAGAGGTATAAGCGCTTTTTCGTTTTCGCTGCAGTGAAATACTTCTATTGAAAAGCTGCCTACGTCTCTTAAGGTGGGCATTTTTACATTTTAAAAATCATATTTGCTAGAATTTTTTTTCTTCTCTTAGTGTAGAGAACGTATCTCCAAATTCTGTCGCTGTATTTTTGGGACATCCTGTGTTCATGAACTTAGACACTTGGCTTTCTTCCGTTAGAGTTTGTCACGAAATGTGTGTGATGATGATCTCGTCACACAGTGAGACGGGGAATTCTAGAGAAGCGTTGTTTGTATGTCCAAAAAAGTAGAAAGTGTACTTAAGCGAGACTTGAGCTAATTTGCGCTTTCGTCACACTTGTCCTTCTCGCCCCCCCCCCCCCCTCCCTCCATCCGCCCCCTCCTCACCGACACGCCATACCGCAGACCCGTTCTTACAACTTGTGACAACAAAGTTCGGTGAATAGTCCTGTAACATTAACGTAGATGAGCTATGAACTACAGTTACCTAACTGGCCTTCGGAGTAGTCACCTCTCATAACTACGCACCGCTCGGCTCTGCGATACATGCCCTGGAAACTTCGCACGAAGTCTTCCTTTGGGATGGTGTTCCAAGCCTCGTCACGTTTCGTTGGATATCAGGCATATCGTCAAATCTCTTTCCTTTCGAAGCGAGTCGGAGTCGACATGGTGGATGTTCAAGTTGCACGACAACGGTCGCCCACACATAGCCAATATTGTCACACAGTTCCTGGAAAAAAAGGGTGAGATGCAACTTTAACATCTACCGTACTCGCCGGAACTCAATCCTCAAGAATTCTTCCCATTTCCTCCACTCATACACGCTGTGAAAGGAAAGAGATTTGACGATATTCCTTACATCCAACGATACATAAAGCAGCAGGTCATTCTCAATGGAGAGAAGTGTTCCGAAGTAGGAGTTATGTCAGGTGTGCCACAGGGGAGTATCGTGGGTCCGTTGCTGTTCACGATATATATAAATGACCTTGCGGATAACATCGGAAGTTCACTGAGGCTTTTTGCGGATGATGCGGTAGTATATAGAGAGGTTGTAACAATGGAAAATTGAATTGAGATGCAGGAGGATCTGCATCGAATTGAAGCATGTTGCAGGGAATGGCAATTAAAGCTCAATGTAGACAAGTGTAATGTGCTGCGAATACACAGAAAGAAAGATCCTTTATCATTTAGCTACACTATAGCAGGTCAGCAACTGGAAGCAGTTAATTCCATAAATTATCTGGGAGTACTCATTAGGAGGGATTTAAAATGGAACGACCATATAAAATCAATCGTTGGTAAAGTAGATGCCAGACTTAGATTCATTGGGAGAGTTCTAAGGAAATGCAGTCCGAAAACAAAGGAAGTAGGTTACAGTACACTTGTTCGCCCACAGCTTGAATACTGCTCACCGGTGTGTGATCTGTACAAGGTGGGATTGATAGAGGAAGTGGAGAAAATCCAACGGAGAGCAGCGCGCTTCGTTACAGGATCATTTGGTAATCGTGAAAGCGTTACGGAGATGATCGCTAAACTCCAGTGGAAGACTCTGCAGGAGAGACGCTCTGTCGCTCGGTACGGGCTTTTGTCGAATTTTCGAGCAATTACATTTACTGAGGAGTCTAGCAGTATATTGCTCCCTCCTACGTATATCTCGCGAAGAGATCGTGAGGATAAAATCAGAGACATTAGAACCCACACAGAGGCATATCGACAATCCTTCTTTCCGCGAACAATACGTGACTGGAATAGGAGGGAAAATCGATAGTGGTACTCAAGGCACCCTCCGCCACACACCGTCGGGTGGCTTGCGGAGTATTGTTGTCGATGTGATGAGGTTTTTTAACACCATCCCACAAAGACACTTCGTGCAAAGTATCTAGGACACGTCTCACTGAACTCAGCGATGCATTGTTATAGGAAGTAACTCACCTAAATTGTCAAAGGTTGTACACTACATTGTAGGAAAACGAATGAAAAAAAAAAAAAATTGTAAAATGTTCGTATGTTTGTTAAGCTTATGCGACTTAACTGCAGGGTCATCAGTCCCTAAACTTACAAATTACTTATAAACTAACTTATGCTAAAGACAACACAAACATCCATGCCCGAGGAAGGATTCGAACCCTCGATGGGGAACGGCCTCGCGCTAGGCCACTCCGCCGCGGTAAAGAAATAACTTACGAATAAGTGAAGCGAACGCATAATAAATTTGCTACGTATATTTTCTTCTGTAGCATATCGTACTGTTCTTTTGCCTACTAATAACTCAAGTTGGGCGTATAGCTGATAAAAACATAACATAAATATTCGTTTATGATTAATATCTAGCAACTCGAAACAGAGAAGACATTCAGTTAGCCAGTGAAATGTTTCTTTATGAGTAATCACCGAAAAATAATTTCGAAATTTCATATCATAGTCTAGAGCTTGATACAGAAGTACAATATTATGAGTTGTTTCATCAGAGAGGATACTGTCTGCTTCGTGTGTTTGGATGTATATATTCGAATCGCATCACCTACGCCAATATTTTTTCATTTACAAATCTTTATCGAAATTGATCACTTTTTTTTGAGTTAATTGGTTGAAACGTCTATTTATAACAACGATAATAATAAAATTTAAGAAATGAAATCGAAGTTAATAAATAAGAGTATTTAAGTTTACACACACAATGATTGTAAATAAATAATGACAGGAACAAAAATGCGACGAAATGACAAAAAGGTTTATACAATGTTTACTATAATGTAAAAAAAGGATGCCGGTCGCAGTGGCCGAGCGGTCTGCGGCGTGCCAGTCACGGTCTGCACGGCCGCTAAAAAGTTAACAGAATGTTAACTGGCCTTAAAATATCACATCAGATGAGTTGAACTACAACACTTGCTAGCCACAAACTGGCAGCGTGAATTCATTAAAACTAGGATACGGTGGACAAGACCAATCGATATCCTATAAAAAACATAGGAAATACAGAAGACATCAAGATGTGGTCCTATCCTGCACGATCGTTAGAAAGATACGTTAATTTTTTTTTTCTTTATTGTATTTTAATGCCCCGTGGGGCAGGCTGGCAGGACCCTCGTACTCTGCTCTTCAGCCCAGTGAACATATGAGTTTGACAGCATGAATGGTAGTTTAAAACATGAGATAAAAATGATGAATTTAACAATTAAAAAAGAAGATTAAAAATGGCGAGTTGAAACAATGAAATGAAGGCTTTAAAACACACATAATCAGAATTAAAAACTGCCACGGGAGCTAAAAAAAAAACACAGATTTTGCACAGTTCATGATAACAACAGAGAGACAATAACAAACATGGCACCACATCTTCGGCTGCGGAAGACATCTTCAGAGGTAGACTGGCGAACTGCTACCTCTGAAGACATCTTCCGCAGCCGAAGATGAAAGTTGGGGGAAAGTTTTAAAAATCGACCACGGCTTATGAGCCCGGAAGTTTTAAATGAAGTTGACGCCGGCCGTGAAAGCTTACATTGTATGGCACCACATCGTTCTGCCTATGCGGCCTTTGCTGAAGTCTTAAAATCACGCTCACCACTTGACACTAACACTTTAGCACGGCGCAGTGTTAAAAACACGATTAAAAAGTAAAGCACTTGAGACCCCGCAGTGTAAATAGAATTATTGATTTTAGACATCGAAAGCAAAGAAAAAGAAGCGAGCATGAAGCAGTGAAAACAGATAATAGCGCAAAAAATAAAATAAAATTACCTAAAACAGAGCTGCATCGGCGCCCACGACTCTGCAATGTTCAAACTAGGATGGCTCAGCCGGCCGCGGTGGCCGAGGGGACTGAGGCGCTTCAGTCACGGTCTGCACGGCAACTACGGTCGGGAGTTCGGGGTTCGAATCCCCCCTCGGGCATGGATATTTGTGCCGTCCTAGTTCGTAAGTAGTTCATAAGTAGTTTGTAAGTTTAGAGACTGATGACCCCGTAGTTAAGTCCCATAAGCTTTACAAACATTTGAACTAGGACGGCACAAATATCCATGCCCGAGGGGGGATTCGAACCCCCGACCGTAGTGGCCGTGCTGACCGTGACTGGAGCGCCTCACTCACCTCGCCCACCGCGGCCGGCACTGTGCAATGATAGTAGCACATTCACACACCTGGTCAACTTGCCGATGTCTACAATATTATGTTAACACTGCCTTCAGGCTGGCTTGCTATTGAATCAGACACGTATTGTACGCGAACGCCACCACCGGGCATTCAGCGTATTAACTTCATAATAATCCCACTCGCACTGTATGGTCCAACAGCAACCCCCGTTCGCCGTCTGGGGTTCGAATCCCCCCTCGAAGGAATATTAGTGTTTAACGCCCTGTCGACAGCGTGGTCATTAGAGGCGGAGTTTACGCTCAGGTTGTTTGAGTAACGATGGGGAAGGAAATCGGCCGTGCCCTTTGAAAGGAACCATCCCGGCATTTGCCTGGAGTGATTTATGGAAATCAAGGAAAACCCAAATCTGGATGACCGGAGGTGGATTTGAACCACCATCCTCCAGAATGCGAGTCCAGTGTGTCACCACTGCGCCACCTCGATCGGTCCTCGGGCATGGATGTTTATGTCTGTGGTGTCGCACAAGTCCAAAGTGCGCGCCACCTACTTTCGCCGCGCGCCGCCATGCACGCACGGCGCGGCGTTCTTACGACGTTAGCCACGAGCGCCCTCTGTTACAAATCCGCTCGTGGCCACCACTGAACGACATCGTTCACTTGGGACTGAGATAGGAACCAGTTAGCACTTACGAATCAGATAGGCACCAGCAAAGACTTGGCTATCGAATAAGCACTAGGCAGACCTCTAAATCAACTATGTATCAGCATTCTGCAGTACTATGTAAAAGTTAAGTATTGTATAAATTCTGTGCAATATATATCTCGTTCTAATTTACTCTAGTGTTTCTAGTTTCTGCTGTCCCACTGGCTGCTCACCTCCGTACCTGCACAACCGTGCTACCTTTATTCCTGTGTCGGTATTCCTACTCTGCCACCGACATATACGACGAAAACGAGACACAAAAGCGGCGACGAGGCTGGGACACAAAAATGTTGTCCGTAGGTTAAGTAGTTTGTAAGCTACGGACTAATAACCACGCAGATGAGTCCGATAGATTTACAAATATTTGAATATTTTTGAACAGCAAGCTGGCCTGATGGCAATGTTATCATAATATTGTAAACATCGACATGTTGACCAGGTGTGTGAATGTGCCCCTATCATTGCACAGTCGCGACCGCCGATGCCGCTGTTTTAGGTACATTAATTTTTTCTGCGCTTTTATCAGTTTTCACTGCTTCATGTACGCTTCTTTTTCTTCGCCTCTTTCTATTTAAAATTTTTAACGTATCTTTATAACGATCGTGCAGGATAGGACCGCAACTTCATTAATGTCTGTATTTCCTATGTTATTTATAGGATTCCGATGGGTTTTGTCGACCGTATCCTAGTTTTAATGATTTGACGCCGCAAGATTGTGGATAGCAAGTGTTTTAGTTCCACACATCTATTAAGGCCAGTTAACATTTTGTTAATTTTTAGTGTGATTATGAACGCCAGCATAGGGCTTTTAATTTTTTGCCACCCCCCCATTTCATTAATTTTCTACACTTTCTGTAGATTCCCCATAAGGGTGAAACGCGTTGACAAAAATACAGTTGCAATCACGACTGCTTTTTATTACTGAACCATATAATTGGTGTCTGTACCAATCGGCTATAATGGCATGGAGAGTATTTTATAGAAATATGTCTGGATCTTTTTGGGCATACATTTTTGGTTCTGCCGCCTGCTATTAGGTCAGAAAATGGCATACTTGAGGCATATCCGGGAGGCGCACAAGGCCTCGTCTGAGTAGGCCTGCCAGTGGTTTACCCAGACGAGGTCGTGTGACACGCGACAGACTTGTTCGTGGTTTCGCTCGCCGACGTATTTCCTGCAGTAGCTAGGCACTCACCGCGATATTCACACAAGCAATTTACACGTGCAGCGCAAAGTGCTCGTGCAGATGCTCTGCTGTACCGAGAAGTCGCCGCTAACCAACAGTTCCTCTTAATTCACCTCAGACTACAAGCTCTGCTCCGTGCAAAAAGGAGCTGTAGGGATGCGCAGCAAAGAGCAAATGTAACTGGGGATGGCTGCAAAAAAATTTAAATACCAGCTCCTACTATTCACTGCAGCTCTGACTGTTAATGGCGACATGCCTGTAATAAAGATATAAATTTTCCAAAATAAAAATACGGAAGTTGTGATATTCCTGGCCTATTGCTACTTCATATTTCTGGCCGCTGACCGTTTCTTTGCTAACATTGCTTAAACGCGGAAATGAGACAAAAGTGCAGCATATGTTGGAATGTGGAGTGGGGAGAAGTAGCATAAGGTACAGTAGGTGCTAGGTCCCCTGGGAAAGCCCGCCTATGTTACTGGTACTCTCCTCGCATTGGCTGCTGCATTTCATGCCACGTGATTGATATTGGTTTCATTTATTATTTACTAACTATTAATTATTGAGAGTTTTCAAGGACAGGCTAGGCTTTGGCAATTTAAGAAGTTTAAGGTGTCTTCTCTTATTGTAACAAGAGAAGAACGATATTGCAGAAGGCGCGCGACGGCCATGTTTTGGCGCCATATAGAGCGTCAGGTGCCCTCTCGCACCGCGCCGCAGATTCAGTCTCGAGCTGACCGCTATACGCACAGGTCCGCGCCGGTTCAGCAGTTATGTTAACACTCGAGGTCTTACTATGAACTACGGGCAGCATAGGCCGTGTAGTATTGATAATAGTTGCTTATATACGAAATAATCCTCATGTTAAGGAGTTTATTAATTACTATCATTTTGCAACTTGACGAAATAAACGGCATCCCTGACAATTGAATATCTCGCGAGTCGCTTCTTGTACTTCCATCTTTCCGAACTTATTGTAGCCTCACTCGTATGCTGAAGAAGAATCAACGACCTGTGTGCCGTCTTCTGCGCTGGGGATATGGATATTTGTGCCGTCCTTAGTGTTAGCTAGTTCATAAGTAGTTTGTAAGTTTAGGGACTGATAACCCCGTTGTTAAGTCCCATAAGGTATACAAACATTTGAACATTTTTGATCTCATTTAACGTAAATTATCACCGAAACAGGTCAGCATACGATACTGGTGCGTAAAAAATCTTAAGAGCGGCGTCATTGCTTCTCAGCTACTGCCACCCACATCAGTGACAGAGTAATGCTACTACATCAATCGACAGTAACTCAGAACGAAACCCAAGTGCATCTCGAAGTACGGTAATTGTTTCACACGAAACTATTAGAAATTAGACTACATGAACTAAATATCACGTTGTCGACCTTTGTTTCATTTATTGAGACGACTTGCTGCTATCAAGCCTAAGGAGACAATACTGATCAGTATATGAAGCAATTATGTTCTAGTTAGTGCGATGTCCTCTTTTTCAGTTTGATACGTCTTAGTGAAGAAGCACAGCGTAAGCCTGCTAGAATGACTTTATCGTTTGCTATCTCGTTCCCAGGTGATGCGGGAGAACATTTATTTGCGTTGGAGGTCGCCCCTCAGTCTTCACACGAAACCATTTATCACTTAACACTTTCGCAACGGCGAATACAGCGTACGCCAACAGTTTCAGAAACATACTAACGTTATTTATCCAATCTTGCACATATGAACGCTAAAAAAGTGGGGCACCAACTTGGTTCGAAGGTTTCCATAACACTGACGATGAGTGTGTACATTACATCAAGAACACAGTTCCTTAGATTGTCCATAGATATCAGTCACCCACTCAAAAAGTAAACAACCAGGCCAATGCGATGGAGTGGGTAAGAGGCCGATCAGTTCCAGTCACAACACCAGGTAGGAATGCTTATGTTATCTGTAGTTCTGCCATGCCTAATCGGTCAAATCCGAAGTTTGGTCGTATCCTCATTGTTACTTTGTGACAGGGGGGTCTCTCATTAAGGGGAGCTTCCAGACGTCTCGGAGTGAACCAAAGCGATGTTGTTCAGACGTGGAGGAGGTGCAGAGATACAGGAACTGTCGATGACTACCACAGCAGCTGACGACCGCTATTGGCGGATTTCAGCTCGGAGGAACGCCAGCAGGCTGAATATAGATTTTCGTACACCCATAGGATGCCAAGTTTCGACTCAAACTGTACGCAATATATAGGTATACAGGAAATGGAAACATCAAACACCTGTCCAAAATACTGTTTCACTCCTATACTCTCTGTCAAAAGAAAAACACAACATGACACTAACAGTATACACATGAATTTCGCGCACAATCCACAAAAAAAAAAAAAAAAAAAAAAAAAAAAAAAAAAAAAAAAAAAAAAAAAAAAAAAAAAAAAGTTATCAGAAAAAGAAACGAACAGTAGTCAGTCGTATCCATATGACAAATGTCGACATTAGCGTAATGTGCACCATTAATATTAAGTGGAAAACAAGTTCTAAACACACCACAAAGAAAACTCGACAAAACAAGGAGCTAGGAAAAAGACATAGAACTGCAAATAATAACGCAAAAGAGGAGATTTTCGAACTCAAAATGGAAAAGCAATGAATAGAAACGGTTTTTTTTTTTGCCTTACAGATGTAAAGTTGTAAAAAATTATTACAACAAGTAATAAGTGTTACACTGTGTGACTTTAACGTAGCCTACTGTAAGGCATGTACAAAAAACTGTGAAAGTCGTATATCTAGGCCTAATTTTCGAAAAAACTAAATAATTTTGACTACAAACTCAAGCGAACAACATAGTTAAAGATCTTGTAAAAACATTTAGATGTATGTCAAAAGACATTTGTACAGCAGTAATTACAATTTTCAGAGGAAGAATAAAGAAATCCGACTGGTGACAGCACAAAATGTGCTGAAACATGTACGGAAAATGTCACAAAAATATGGCGGAATATCCTCACCATTCTACGGATTGGGCAGTATGACATGCAACTTCACTCCTGACGTTCATGGCGAGTTCCAGCTTTGCCACCTGGACACCATGCAGCGCGGTACAGATGGGCCCAACAGTGCGCTCAATAGCCTCAAGTGCTATTCTCATAAGAGTCCCGTATTGCCTTCAACCAGACAATCGTTGGAGACATTTTCGGAGGCAGCCATGTCAGCTTGGACGTTTTAGACACACCGTCTAGCGAGTGCAGCATTCTCCAGACATGAGCCCTATGGAACATGTCTGGGATACATTGAAAAGAGCGTTTTTTATACGTCTGCGCAGATCGGTGAACATTTCGCCGTTCTGCGCATGACGTCACCATAGAAGCATGCGGTGGCGCGCGGCTACATCTATGTATCGAGGCGCGTAGCAGAGTTGTTGTTGTTCAATATTCATAGAATATATGACTTCAACTGCGATTGGGCAAAGCTGAAAATGTGTACCCAGCCGGGATTCGAACCCGGGTCTCCTGCTTTCTAGGCAGTTGCGCTGACCCCTACACCACTGGGGACACAGTGATCACCGCACCTGCAAGGACTACCCATGCACACCTCCCGTCAGATACAAATTCCCAGCTTCGCCCTGCCCATAGTACTCAAACTCGTAGTTTAACTAATTCCCGTAAGAGTAAGGGCTTCAAATTTGCCCACCCCTCCCCACTAACGATAGGATCATTGCCCGTCATCGGCATATTATATATATATACATGTGGCGTCTGTTTGGAAAGAACAGACGTCACATTCTGATCCTGCAGCTGTTATTATTTAATATTCATACTATGGGCAGGGCGAAGCTGGGAATTTGTATCTGACGGGAGGTGTGCATAGGTAGTCCTTGCAGGTGCGGTGATCACTGTGTCCCCAGTGGTGTAGGGGTCAGCGCAACTGCCTAGAAAGCAGGCGACCCGGGTTCGAATCCCGGCTGGGTACACATTTTCAGCTTTGCCCAATCGCAGTTGAAGTCATATATTCTATGAATATTAAATAATAACAGCTGCAGGATCAGAATGTGACGTCTGTTCTTTCCAAACAGACGCCACATGTATATATTGTTGTTGTTCGTTTGATTTTGTGGTGTTATCTGCGGTTTTCGACAGAATTTTTCTGTGAAAATGTCCGGCTGTACTGTAACAGGGTGCCTGTCTTACAGCAGGAAGACAAAAGGAGCGGATGTAAGTTATCATTCGTTTCCGAAAGACATTCAGCTTCAGAAAGTGTGGATTACGAAGTGTCGTAGGAAAGAACGAGGAAGCGGAAGCAGCCATATTTTTTTCAACTTGTAAATGTGTTTGACATCATGTAAGCCAGAAGAATCAACAAGAACGCATTATCGTGTGGTTATGGGATGCACAAGGATGTACAGGAAAGAATTTTAAGGGATCTGTACTCAGTGAGGGAAAAATGCTTGTAGGCAGTAAACATAGTTTGCTTCCGTTTTAGAAAGGTAGAACCATAATTCGTCCTTACAGATCTGTAGCATCTGCAGATCAAGTATATTTTAACAGAACGACTAAGCCAGGACACATTTGAGAATTTCTGCTCAGATAAAAGACGCATCGGTCATTTTCATTTGAATCCCTCTCCAACGGAGGTAAAACATCGATTGCGGCTGCTACTCTTGGTTCACAATGCAAACAATATTCCTCTGTCAAATGAAACACTAGTGCAGGCTGATGGCAGTGACGGATTTTTGACGTCACATCTGTTCAAAGGAGCTTGCCTGACATGAATGAGGCACTAGAAGTGATCAATGGTGAAAGAGAGCTTCCTGTTTGGACTGTACCACAAGAATCTGCTGTCTAAGAGAGAACTGACTGCTCTGCAGAAGGATTTCGGTATGTGGCTGGCTACATCGCATATCGTGCAAAGAATACGGACAACACTCTGGGAACACCTTCTGATGATATTTTAAGTTCTCCAACAGATCCTGGACATCTTCGTTGGATAGTTGTTGTGTCTCGCGGTGGTCTTACAGTACCGACAGATGAGTGGTTTCACACAGTTAGAACTGATTTTCAATTAATTTAACGGTTTGGATACTATTTATACGGAAAAAATATATAAAAACAATCTCTGCCTCTATCAAACTAAATATCCAGACTTTTTCCTGGACATAATAAATCTTTATGTCAGAACTAGACTGTTCATTCCCATGGGGTTTCTCAATAAGAGACTAAAAATGAAAAAAGTAGCAGCACAAAAGCGGAAATCACAGCAGTGGCACTCTTCATCCGCTACAAACATCTAAACAGGTAAATCAAACATTTAAAATCATTTTGTGATAACTTATAACAGTCATAAGTAGTTATTTGTGTTTGCAAGTCCCTTGCTCGCTTGCCGCTGCCTCGCTTTGCTTCTACTATGACGTCACAGCGCCAGTCAATCGCAGCACTCCTCGCTTCGGGCCCAACCTTAGTTTTTAATAACCATGGACGAGACGGCCCACCAACCGATCTAAGAGATCTACGCCGAATCGACGTTGAAGAGTGGAACATGGTAAACCAGTGTTTTTCAACCATTTTTAACGCGCATCCCTCTTTCTGAGTAAAAGTGCCGGGCGAACCCTCACCACCAGGCCCCTAATAAAACTATGTCAGTGATTCCAGAGGCAAAGTATTTGTTTTCCTTTCTTAGATATGTGCAGCCATTCACATCTGGTGAAAGCTGCAGTAGCGGAAACGAACTGAAAAAAGTGTGACGATACGTATTTGATGTACGGTTTTGCTATCATGAATAGTAAACCACAATGCGTAGCCAGCCGCGGTGGCCGAGGGGACTGCGGCACGCCAGTCACGGTCTGCACTGCCACTACGATCGGGGGTTCGAATCCCCCTCGGGCATGGATATTTGTGCCGCCCTTAGTGTTAGCTAGTTCATAAGTAGTTCGTAGGTTTAGGGACTGATGACCCCGTAGTTAAGTCCCATAAGCTATACAAACATTTGAACACAATACGTAATTTGAGGTAACGTGTTGTAATGTGCGAGTACAAAACCATCAAAGCTGATGCATCACTTCTTACTATTTCAAGGATGCTCATAAACAAAAATCAAAATGTTCAAATGTTTGTTAAGCTTATGGGACTTAACTACGGGGTCATCAGTCCCTAAACTTACAAACTACTTATGAACTACCTTATACTAAAGACGGCACAAATATCCATGCCCGAGGGGGGATTCGAACCCCCGACCGTAGTGGCCGTGCAGACCGTGACTGAAGCGCCTCAGTCTCCTCGGCCACCGCGGCCGGTGCTCATAAACATTGGATTTCTTCGAAAGGATACTAAAAACCCTCCATTAGACTCTAAATACTATGATTCAGTTATAAAACGGTATGGATATTAGTTGATTAAAAATAATACTGCACTGAAAACTCGTTACTAGCAGCAAACTACTGTGATCTAGTAGTAAAAAGGTATTGTTATGTATTGGCTACAAATATTATATTACTGTTATTTTTCTGAAATAACAATATTTGAGCATTTGACAAAGTCATACAAGAATATTGCGACCATTGTAAATAACTGTAGCAGTACTGCACAAAAGCTGTTAAGTCACTTAATAAACAATTCATCATTTCGTTCGGTCCCACTTAAAAGTGGCATAGGTACATGTTGTACCTGACACTCTTTCGGTGTCTCATTGAGGGCCACCCGAAACGTGTCACAACAAAGGCAATTTTCGACCTACGGCTGACTTGTTAATTAAGCGACTTTTACGAAACCCTGTCACTACCGTGTGCCCCCTCTGCCGCAGCAGCTGAACGTCAGGAAACGTAGATTTGCTATCGAACATGCCGCTACTGCATCCTCCTGCGACAACGACCCCTCGGGCAAGACATCACGACCCCCGAGGGGGTCGCGACCAACAGGTTCAAAAACATTGATCTACCCCAGAGGGCAACACGCGACGTCATCAAAAATAGACGCGCGGATGGCATGCGATGCCTTCCAGACATTCGGCAAAAGGTCACAAATAAGGCAGGGGAGGGGGGGGGGGGTAAAGTTGATGATTTGTATTCTACGGGAAGCGTACTTGAGTAATTCTGTGCAGGGGTTGTGATCGCTGTGTCTCCAGTGGTGGAGGGGTCGCCGCAACTGCCTTAAAAGCAAGAGACCCGGGTTCGAATACCGACTAGGTACACATTTTCAACTTTACCCTTTTCGCAGTTAATCCTTTCATTCCCACGTTATAAAATCCGCTTTCGAAAAAAATACAATTAAGTATTTTATATTTTAATACAATGCCATAACACAAAATAATGTTCTTTAATATTTTTGACTGAATACTTATAATGTTTACATCACGTTTCTCATGCAAAACTCACATTTGTTTAGAGTTATATTATTACTTGGGAAGTTGTTTTGTTGATTTTAGCATTGTCAGATTAATAATGCTAACAATCTTCACCACAGCACCGAAGACAAGGAAACTCCCTGCTGAAAGAAAATAACACGAACCAGTGGCGTATCCAGGATCGTGGCTGGGGGGGGGGGGGGGCTAAAGTCATTCCGAGCAGACGTGAGTTAAAAAAAAAAAAAGGTCGCCGTACTGTATTGCGCCTTTACTCCCTTTGTATTTACTTCGAGGAGGGTGTGGGGGAGGGCTGCAGCATGGTCTGTGGAGGTTCGAGGAGGGTCTAGGGGGGAGGTGCAGCCCGACTGCCCCCCCCCCTCCTGGATACGCCACTGACACGAACCATACACACACCCATGGCAGAACACAGACTGCAGCGTGACACGACTTACAAGACGGAGAGAGATTAATGCCTCTGAAGATATATACTCCACCAAGTAGCAAAACGTCGTTCTAGAAGCATGTTTTTGCTGTACAACAACGCGATTTTAAGGACTTGTACCCATAAAACTGTGTAAAGCAGGTTTTAATACGGTGTTGTCTAGGAACTACAATGGGAATAAAAGGATTAATGTCATACATTCCGTGAATATGAATAGATAATAACTGCAGGATTAAAAGTGGTGTCTGTTCTTTAGGACATGTCCGAAATTATATATATATATATAAACTTATTAATGATACTTTTGCAGTGGCGTAACTAGGACTTAGCATTGGGGGGGGGGGGGGGATAGGTCTGCTTGCCGAGCAAAATTTTAGTCAGTTTCCAGACAGACTACCATCTAACACTCCCGTTGAAGAAACTAATTTACTCCCTTCCAATGAAAGCTTATGGTAAAACACCCCAAGTTTTAAATTTTTACTTTTACCAGATTGCTGTTATACGATTTTTTAAAAAAAAAAATATTTTTTATTTTTTTATTTTTGTTTTTGTTTTTTACTTTTCGGGTTCTGGCGAGGGGGGGGGTTCTATCCCCCTCATCCCCCCATAGTTATGCCACTGTACTTTTGAGTTACAAAATACAACAGTTCATACTTTAAACAGGATTCTTGAGTGAAATGATATCCAGTTACATCATACGCCAACATTTCTAGATGAACGTAACAGTCGAGAAGAAATCCATGTTAAATTGGAGTATTAGTTAGAAGCATATATAACAAGACTTCCTTGATAAGTTAAGCAGATATTCGATAGTAGAAAAAGCCTTTACACAATAAAACTACTTTAACTTAACACAGGCAAGATATAAAACACAATGCAAATCACATGCTAGTTCGACATTGAAGTCATAGTTGTGACCTTCCTTCCTTTAAGCTGTCTTGAGAAAATGTTTTGTCGTACCAGGTACCACAACTATTCTTCTACAACATAGATAGACTCGGGAGTTTGATTGGACATGGATGATTTGAAGGCTATTCTATTTTTCCATCACAAGGTTGACAACACGTTCACATTTTGCTTTGATATGGGCTGTGGTGAGAAAAGAGAGCACTACTTAAATACAATCGAATTTCTAGAAAAGTCCTTCGGTTCCACGAATTCTTCGTATTGGTGTCCAACTGGAATCATCTGCAGCACCTTGATTTGCAACCAAACTGTCATCTACCTGAAGTGCTGTGAACTGCCTCTGAAGCTCATTCACATCTGTAGTTTCATACTCATACAAGATAGGAAACATTTCCAAGGAAAAACGAATGGATGAAAACTGTGTCTCTTCAATTTTGTCAAACCGTGAGTGCAGAATTGTTGATGATGTCACAGGCAGTACGTACGAAAGTACTTTCTTATATTTATGAAAAGAAAAGATTTTTTTTCTGTATAGATCGATCACTGTGTTCTAGGTCTGAATGCCAACTCACGGTCACTTCTTGGAGTTTGCGGCGCAAAGCCTGTCGAAACCTAAGATTCACATGGAAGAACTGTTATCCCGACTTTAAATTCAACTCCAATGACGACACAAACATCACACTTACAAGCGTCAATCGTATAATAAAACTTGTTATCTGCTATCGTAGCCCTGCCTTCGACAAACGCGAACAATCGATTGTACGGAAATGGGGTGATTATTAAATGTTAATGTTTCAAATTCTTGGCCCTCGAAATCGTAAAACAACACAGTCCATCCGGAAAGCCGTAAAATGTCCGTAAATGTTACGCATAAATCGTAAAAGTTGGCAAGTATTCACGATACATTTCTTGTACATTTACCGAGGACAGCGATTCTGAATTACCAGAACACAGAACTATTTACCTCCCGCCCTGGCATCTTACAGGCTCCCCTACAGCTACAGACTACTTACTGCAGTTATGCACTTACCAACAGTCCCAGGTTTCTGTTTACAAAATGGGATATCGTCAGAGCCGAAAGTAAATGGGAATATAAACAAAGTTCAGTACCTCGTACGAAAGTCGCTTTTAAAAATTCACATTTAACTGCGAGGCTCTTGTATATTCAAACCCCTGGTACAGTTTTCTGTACAGTTTCGAGATGTAGGGCTTTGGAAATCGTCGTGGAACGAGAAGACAAATTGAATACAACTCACCAGATAAAACTTGCCTGGTGCAGAGGTATTCGACACTTGGTACTCACCTGGAACAGAAGAAAACGAAAATTAGGTTCAGAACACAGGTATTTAAAGTACGCCTCTAAAAATATCAGCTGAAACGAAACTATCATCAGACCACATCCCCACACAATAACGACAGCTATTAAGCAGTTTTCATCTGTAAACTGTATAACACAAGTAGAACACAAATTCAATAATTTGACACATACTGCAGTCAGAGCACAGCAAGGCAAACGCAGTGCTCTTTACTGATTGTTTACGTGCAACACATTCACTGTTCATGGGGTGTCACAGATTAGTGGTTATGTTTCAGTTGTTGTTTGTGTGTGAATGACGGTTAACGACACATCGAAAATTATTGGTCGTGCCAGTTATGTTGTGCAGGATGTACGATGCGCGTCCAGAAAGTAAGTTCCGTTTGGTTACATAAAACGAACGGGTACAGATACAGAAAAAATATTAATTGTACAAAAATCTACAACTGTTAAACTACTTTTCTACATAGCTTCCGAAATTTTGTAGGCAATTGTCATAGCATGGCACAAGGTTTTGTGTGCCTTTTTCATAGAATGTTGCCGCCTGTGTATACAACCATGTGGTAATATGTTCTTTCAGCTCGTCATCATCGTTGAAGTGTTGTTCACCAAGGACAGATTTTAGGTGTAAGAAGAGGATTACTGTCAAAATATATATTTTTTTTTCACGATAATGCCTGACCTCACACACCGAATGTGACCAAACAATTCTTACAGAAATTTCAATGGAACCTGTTTGATCATCCTCCATTCAGCTCGGACCTCTCTCCTAGCGACTTTCATCTCTTCTTACACCTAAAATCTGTCCTTGGTGGTCAATACTTCAACGATGATAAAGAGCTATTGCCGGCCGCGGTGGCGGAGGAGACTGCGGTGCGCCTGTCACGGTCTGCACGGCCACTACGGTCGGGGGTTCGAATCCTTCATCGGTCATGGATATTTGTGCCGTCCTTAGTGTAAGTTAGTTCGTAAGTAGTTTGTAAGTTTAGGGACTGATGACCCCGTAGTTAAGTCCCATAAGCTATACGAACATTTGAACATTTGAAAGAGCTGTTACCACATGGTTGAATACACAGGCGGCAACCTTCTGTGAAGGATGCATGCAAAAACTTGTGGCACGCTATGACAAGTGCCTACAAAATTTCGGCAGTTATGTAGAAAAGTAGTTTAAGAGTTGTAGAATTTTGTGCAATAAAAATTGCTTCTGTATCTGTGTACAATTTCATTTTATTACCAAACGGAACTTACTTTCTGGAGGCGCCTCGTAATTAGATTTTGGATGTAAATATAAGGAAATGCATCTGGAGATGGATTTAGTAGCCCATTACCGCCTCGCTTTGACATATCTGCTAAGGTGTCCTGGCCCTAGTTCCTGGACGCGCTGAACATGTGTGGTGTAGTACCCACTGACAAGAAAATAACTCACGCCCTCTGCTGCAGCTAATCGACGCACTCTGGTTGTAGGTCTATCCTCCAGTAAATTTAGCAAATGCTCCTCCATCAGTGGTGTGGTGTGGCCCACCTTGTGGGCGCTAGAACACCTGAAACAGCTTGTTCGATGGCACTCTGCGCTCTGGAAATTTTCCCCGTTAAGGACACGGGCTCGCAGGCTACGCCTGTTTGCCAACCCGTAATAGAAAATCATATCACACATGTAGCGTGCGAAGTAGTACGCTTCCACTGCTAAAATGTGGACGAGTAAAGAAAAAGTTCTGTAAGTAAAAAACAGTACAAACATCCCCATAACAGTAAACGTAGCAATTAAGCGATACACACTCAGCGTTACAATCAGTGTACTGCTCAGTAACACAAACAAGGAGGCCACATGCGTGTCGGATTTTAGAATGTCTTTATATTTGTGGTACATAAAGTTCAGAATTCAAATAACAATCAGCCAAAGCCAACTCTCAAAAATTATCGAGAAAATCGACTTTGAAATTTTGCAAGTGCACCCAAGTACCAATAATTAAAAGTCTCAGTATCTGCCAGTGTAGCTCAGTTGGTAGAAGAACATAGACGAAACACTGAACGCGCACAATTATCGCGGCCTTCTAACAGACCCACGGATTGTAGAAGACGTTCCTCTGCAGACTAGGAGGAATCTATGGTACCAACATGATGGCTGTCCAGCCCATTAGTGCACAAATTACTACAGCATGTCTTCTGTACCTAGACCCGCCCGTAGACCTTTTTTTTCCCATTTTAGGTTACGGTAGTACACTAAAAGTCGGCCTTTGCGATCGTTTTTTGACAGCTCGAAATTTAAATAAAAATAACGGCTTAACCATTCACCTGACACGAAAATTGAATAACCGAATTAGTAGAGGAGACAATTCTCTACAACTCTTATGTTATTTTCATATCTCGTATCGTTTCAGAGATATTTGCAAAAATAACGGCGATTTTGTGATGTATGTCTGTCTGTCTGTCCGTCTGTCTGTCCGTAATGTGTTCCCCGTTTTTAAGACGAACCGTTCAACCGATCAACACCAAATTTTACAGACATGACCAGAACCTCCCTTTTTCAAATTTTTCGGACAAAAATACGGTAGTAACGCAAAGAAAGCCGTTTGTAATACAATTGTAATTGCAAAGGAACCGTTCATCTGACACGAAAATTGAATAACGTAATTCGTAGAGGGGAAAATTCTCTACAACTTCACTCTACTATGTATTTTTTTCATATCTTGCATCGTTGCAGAGATATTTGCAAAAATAACGGCGATTTGACGATGTCTGTCTGGCTGTAACGTGTTCCCACTTTTTAGGTCGAACCGTTCAACCGATCGGCACCAAATTTTACAGACAATTTTTGGCTACCAGAACCTGGCTTTTTCAAATATTTCGGACAAGAAATACGTTAGTAATACCAAAAAAGGCCGATTGTAATGTAATTTTGATTGCATATAAACCGTTCATCTGACGCTAACATTGAATAACCGAATTTGTAGAGGAGAAGATTCTCTACAGCTTTGTTCCCTCATGTTTTTTTTTTTTTTTTTTTTTTTTTTTTTCATATCTCGTATCGTTTGATTGATATTTGCAAAAATAACAGAGTTTTGACACCCTCCACTGAATTAACGAAAACCAGCCGTTCGCAGATTTCACGTGACATTCATCGCCCAGAAGCCATCTTGCGTTGCGTATTTGACGATTTTCTTATTTTAACTTACACGTCATTATTTCAAAGCAATGGCGCACTGAAGAAGTAACAAAAACACGTCGTTCTTCGTACGATAAATAATAATCTAGTGTCTACAAATGCCGTATTAGCATCAGTTAACAACGGCCATGAGTAGTATGAAAGTTTCAATGATATACGTAACTGAGAATAATATTCAAAATTTTAATATAAAGGATAAGTTCCGCATTGCCGACCGCGGTGGCCGAGAGGACTACGGCGCGCCAGTCACGGTCTGCACGGCCACTACGGGCGGGGGTTCGAATCCCCCCTCGGGCATGGATATTTGTGCCGTCCTTAGTGTTAGCTAGTTCATAAGTAGTCTGTAAGTTTAGGGACTGATGACCCCGTAGTTGAGTCACATAAGCTATACAAACATTTGAACATTTTGTTCCGCATTGACTTAAATAGGAAATATTAATATCATTTGCCTTTAAACATTATTTTTAAAGTATTTAATGTGGGACTACTTTGTAAGAATACTCGCACCAGTTGAAGACCTTCAACTAAAATTTAACCTGAATAATCATGTCCCTGAGAAGGTTTATGTTTCATCCATTTACTAAGCTAGCTGGAAAACTAAATTAATATATTTTAGAACACATTCTTACAAACCTGGCGACTTACAAAATATTTTTTTGTTCCAAATTTTTGTTTAGAGTATTCTTACAGATCTTATAGTGGTTAATTAATTTAAAAATATTTATATTCGATATATTCTACTATTGCTGCTATCAACATCGTTACCAGAGATTAAGCGAATTAAAACATGTCTCATAGAAGAATATAAAACAAATCTATACGATTATAATGACTGAAAACGTATGACAATAAGTATCTACAAATTTTTGTGGGAGTCAATATTTATTTCGAAAATCAGAGAACGGCGTTTCTGTGCCATAGATAATTTTCAGGACCGGTAAGACCCTAGATGTTATTAATAATTTGTGTCCCCAACTTAATGTCACACTGCTGAATCAGTAATAACTCAACACAGCGGCTAAAGCGCTAAAATGATATTGTTTCGAGAGACCAATAAAATAAAACAAAATAGAAAGGAACCCAAATCGCCCCAGAGATTCAGAATGGAAAAAAAGTAAGACTGGTATTAGAGATTGGCGATATAGAGATTCTAAGGATTTGTAACCAATGTTGGAGCTGTATCATAGAATCAGCATTATGAAATCATTGTCCAGACATGAGATGCGCAAAGAGTGAGCAAGCAATTTTGTCAGCTCTAGCGATATACGCGTGGTGCTGCCACCTGTGATCTGCCGCCACTACTAACCTCACTTATACGATGTGGACGCTAGCGCCACGGAGCGGCTGTCGTGTGAAACACTTCACGTGACGCAGTGTTTTCATCCAGCTAAAATCACCCGCTCGGCAGTGTCCAATAAGGAAGAGCAAGCACGCGAGGGCAATCATTTCTACACCAGATATAACGTCCGAAGTTCTACCCCTAGGAACTAGCTACATGTCCGCGATAATAATATTTAGTATTTCGACGTTGTCTCTCCTTAGTTTTCATTAGTTCTTAAGTAACAAAATACGAGTGAGTAGAAAGGTTGCGAAAATAATGATGGCATTAATTGCAAATTATGGCTGGCGCTACAGAAATTTCTCATAAATGCCCAAAAGGCCACACACTTAGTTATATTTCGGTTCAAAAGCTAAGAAGAAAAGAGTGGAGTCGACTTTATGGTCTATTCAAAATTCATAAGACTTTTTTTTTTCCCTCTCTCTAAATCTTATTGCTACTGGTATGAGTCATATCAAACGACAAGTTGTCTGACAAATCGTCAACAAAAATTTTACTCTATATACTCTGCCGAACATAAACATCACTACACCCTTTTAGAGCTTTCCAATTCATTCAAGATTTACTCAAATGGTAATAAGACAGCCCTGGGTCGCATAGATAGAATGTACAGAATTTTACCTGGTTTCGGCAACTACTAGCAGTATCTTCATCAGAAACTACTAAAAAATCCTGTAACATAAATTTCACATTTTAGCAGTTTCTGAGGAAGGCAATCCCAGTGGGACCGAAACCTCTCTGCGACCGAGGGATGCCGTATTGCCATTTGACTTCATATACGATTGCTGAAAATTGCAAGATTTATAGTTGAAATAGTTGAAACAATGGAGAACACACAATGATTACATTTACACAACAATAGCTCAAGTGGTAACAGGTATGTCTACGGTCAGGGGTTCGAATCCCCCCTCGGGCATGGATATTTGTGCCGTCCTAGTATGTAAGTAGTGCATAAGTAGTTTGTAAGTTTAGGGACTGATGACCCCGTAGTTAAGTCCCATAAGCTTAACAAACATTTGAACATTTTTGAACAGGTATGCCGGCCGAAGTGGCCGAGCGGTCTGCGGCGCGCCAGTCATAGTCTGCACGGCCGCTACGGTCTGGGGTTCGAATCCCCCCTCGGGCATGGATGTTTGTGTCGTCTTTAGATAAGGTAGTTGATAAGTAGTTTGTAAGTTTAGGGACTGATGACCCCGCAGTTAAGTCTTAAGTCCCTTAAGCTTAACAAACATTTGAACATTTGGTACCAGGTGTAGACTCATGCTGAAACACCCGTATTAGTAGGTATATAGCAACTATAGCAACTATTCCTTCGGAGGGCGAGGGGGGGGGGCAAGGAAACCTATTTACTGACTTCGCCTTGCACAGTGACGATTCTAGGACCTTTTTCTGGGGGATGGGGCGAGGTCATGGATTTTTCTTTTAACTGAGGTGTTCCAGTTTTCATTAAATAAAAAATTAAAAAAGAGAGAGAGAGAGATAGAGAGAACTGTTTCAGTCAAAGGCAGAAATGTCTGTCATAAAAAATACTGTCCCATAAAGATCAAATTTTACCAAGTGAATAGGGACGGGGGGGGGGGCAGTAACCTTCTCTTACCCCTCTATGAAGTGTGCCCCCTGGTTGATACGCCTCCACAGGCGGAAATGCAGTCTTGCGATACGTTATTCCAGACCTGTCCGACCTGTGCACCTAGTTCTGCAAGACTTCTTGTCTCGCGAGTCAGTTTTTTGTCCCATCGCATCCGACACTTGCTGGGTTGGAGACAAGTTGTAAGATTGTACTGGCCAGAGAATTTGTCGGACGTCTTGCAGAGCACACGCGCGGTGTGTGGCCGAGCATTATCACGATGCAAGAACGCATCACCTTCCGGTTGCAAGAATGGCTAAACAACGGCTCTCACAACACTCTGCCGGCACACAGTTCGTCGGCTTCCCCTTATCAAACAAGAACGAGAGGTGTAGTTTACCAAACACCATGAGGGTTGGCCTGGGGTTGGGTCTACATCTACGTAACTAATGTTCAAGTCACATTGAAGTGCATGGCAGAGGGTTCATCGGACCGCTTTTATGATATTTCTCTACAGTTCCATTCTCTAAATCTTTCAGTTTTCGATCTGATTTCTCTTATTTTACAAATATGGCTTAGTACTGTGCTAACATAGGGAGAACAGTACTTTAAAATTCTGCTAGATACTCCATCACATCCACAACAGACCTTAGTCTTTAGTGATATAATTATTGACTTAATCTCCTCTGTGGAAGTATCATTTCAGGTAACAGCCTTGGAAAGGCATTTTCTAAAAATGTTATATGGCTACCTGTAGAAACTAGGATTTTGTTTAGTTCACCTACTATATTCAGAAAGTGATTATTGAATACAGCAAATATATCTAACTTGTCAGTAACAAACATTTCTACTACGCACTGACGTTATATCTTCTACCTGCTGCTGAGGACCAGACACTTTTCCTACATAGGTGGGTGCTAACAAAATATGTTCGCATACGTAAGAGAAAGGTGGTGCAAAATTTTGGGAAATCCGATGTTCATTTTCGCTACAACAACTCTGTGTTTACTAATTCCTGTGTCTGTTTTGATTTGATTAGCTCCGGATTATTAGTTGCTAAAATGTCAATTATATTTTCACAACCACTTGCTATTCTAGTGGGTTCATGAACTAATTGCTCGAGATAATTTTTGGAGAATGCATTCACTACGATTTCGGACAATGTTTAATGCTTGCCACCGGATCTGAACATGTATTTTTGCCAACATTTTGAGGATAAGTTCAAGTCGCCATCAATTAAAATTGTATGCTTGGGGGAACGTTATTAAAATTTGGTTCAAGCTTTCTTTGAACATTTCTGCCGTCGAATCAACTGAGTCAGGAGGGCGGTAAAAAGAGCCAATCATGAATTTATTCCTGTTCTCAGGTGTAACCTGGCCAGTGTGACCGGGAGGAATGTACTCTACGAGACGGCGCTAGTAAAGTCTATGTCGTCCGCGCAGTTGGAATCAACCTTCATAACGCAGAACCACGGCCTGCCTTTCCAAGTGATCCGTTGACTGCACAAGTAGAGCCACGCACGCCCAGTGAGTGGAATACAGACTAGAGGTGTGCACCGCCACAGCCCCCCTATCACACTACTGGCCATTGAAATTGCTACACCAAGAAGAAATGCAGATAATAAACGGGTATTTGGACCAATATATTATACTATAATTGGCATGTGATTACATGTTCACGCAATTGGGTGCATAGATCCTGAGAATTCAATAATCAGAACAACCACCTCTGGCAGTAATAACGGCCTTGACACGCCTGGACCATTCGTGCACCCAGGTTCGTCGTTGCGTACACCATCGCAGGAGCTCCTGTCTGTGATGCAGCGTCAAGGGTAACCGCATCCATGGTCTCCGAGCTGATAGTCCATGCTGCTGTAAACGTCGTCGAATTGTTCGTGCCATGGTTGTCTTGCAAACGTCACCATCTGTTGACTCAGGAATCGAGACGTGGCTGCACGATCCGTTACAGCCATGCGGATAACATGCCTGTCATATCGACTGCGAGTAATACGAGGCCGTTGGGATCCAGCACGGCGTCCCGTATTGCCCTCCTGAATCCACCGATTCCATATTCTGCTAACAGTCATTGGATCGCGACCAACGCGAGCAGCAATATCGCGATACGATAAACTGGAATCGCAATTGGCTACAATCCGACCTTTATCAAAGTCGGAAACGTGATGGTATGCATTTCTCCTCCTTACATGAGGCATCACAACAACTTTTCATCAGGCAAAGCCGGTCAACTGCTGTTTGTGTATGAGAAATCGGTTGGAAACTTTCCTCGTGTTAGCACGTTGTAGATCACGGATTTTTTTTTTCTTGTCGATATTTAAAGTTAGTCGTTTTAGTATTTTGCACCTTCTCGAAGATTTTTCCCCTAATCACTAAAATTTTTGATTAAGTTTTGGTTTTAGCCTTTAGAATCGTTGTTAATGCGGCGATGGCATTGAGTGCAATTCCATGTATCCGTTCGCACATATTTCTTATCGAGCCATTAGTCTACAAATCAGCCGTAAAAGTCTCTCTTGAAAGATAAGGTTTTCAGGCGCGCTCTCCGAAACACGGGCTACCAATTATCAAGTGTTCTCAGGGAAAAAAATGGTTAGGCATGAACAGATTCAACGAATTTATTCGTTTCCTTCTAGCAAGAAACAAAGCCACAAACTTGAACACGTTTCCACAAAGACTGATAAACGTGACAACTGAAACTTATAGCATCGGTTTCAGAAAACAGACTTCTATCTAATATTCATAGAATATATGACTTCAACTGCGATTGGGCAAAGCTGAAAATGTGTACCCAGCCGGGATTCGAACCCGGGTCTCCTGCTTTCTAGGCAGTTGCGCTGACCCCTACACCACTGGGGACACAGAGATCACCGCACCTGCAAGGACTACCCATGCTCGCCTCCCGTCAGATACAAATTCCCAGCTTCGCCCTGCCCATAGTACTCAAACTCGTAGTTTAACTAATTCCCGTAATTGTATCTGACGGGAGGCGAGCATGGGTAGTCCTTGCAGGTGCGGTGATCTCTGTGTCCCCAGTGGTGTAGGGGTCAGCGCAACTGCCTAGAAAGCAGGAGACCCGGGTTCGAATCCCGGCTGGGTACACATTTTCAGCTTTGCCCAATCGCAGTTGAAGTCATATATTCTATGAATATTAACAATAACAGCTGCAGGATCACAAGTGACGTCTGTCCTTTCGGAACAGACGCCACATGTATATATAGACTTCTATCTGCCTGGAACAGGGCAAATTAAAGATCTCTGCAGCTTTCCACCAAGGCGCCTAAGTTTCAGTACGTTTATGTTTCTCGTTTTCCGTACGACATAAAGGTGTTAATAGCTGTAATGCGTTTCTTGCCTTCCAAGAACTTGTCATGACAGTGAAAAAAAAGTACATTTAAATCTGCTAGGCCAAACTTCGACTTGAAAGCCACGGTATTTCATTCTGTTATCTGGTGCTCAGATAGCGCTAAAGAATGGACTCAAACTGGCAGAATGGTGATGCCAAACTTCCCATTTACTTAATTTTTCTGTTATATATTGAATTTTTTTTTAGCTGGGTCAAGGTTTAGTTGTTTTCAAATTTCATAATTATTGGATATTCGTCAAGCTACACTTCTTTTCCTAAGAACTGTCAAATGCGAGTAGAAAACGAACGCCCTTGCAACGAAAAAACTGCGATAACTTCTATATCACGATAGATGTAAGCTATCCCTGTATACATAGTACATAAAAAATATTAGTTGCGTTTTATAATTTGACGAAAGCCACTTTTCCTTAGCCTTAGTCGGCAGCATGCAGAGCACCCACTTAAACCAAACGGTGGCAGGTATGCCGAAGTGGCAGTGTGTACCGACTTCCGAGGCAGCCTGTGCCTTTACCTGAGCGTCGTGGATTATTCACAACTGTCAACACATTCCGTCTTCTCACAAGACACAGAACTTCTCGTATTTTACAGGTAGAATGGCGACTTTTACGTTGCCATAAAAAAGCTCCAGCGCGTCCCTGTAATAAAGGTTTGTCCTATCGCTGAAATAAATTATCAAAGAAAAGCTCACACTCTCTACGCTATATTTTTTACTTTCGCTCAGAAATAGAGAGATGTTCCCTCTCCCTTGCCCCTGCTATCGCCACCCCGGAAGATATTAAGTTTCTAAATTCTTCTTTATTCACGACCATTCCAATTAACGCAGTTGCGGTTTATGTAGTGGATTATTCGTAGTTTATGACTGGCCTTCTTAGGCAGTACCGTACTTTTAATCAGTTCCATTGGGATGGATTTCATGATTAAGTTGATGGTGTCGCAATGGGTACCACTTAATGGCTTGCGATTTCTAATATTTATGTGGAAAAATTCGAACATTCGGCTGTAGAAAAACAAATGAGGAACCATGTCAGTGATATCAGTTTGTGGATTATATCTTCGTGGTTTCATCACACGGTAAATAGCTATAGAATAACTTTTTGTTTGTTGGTTGATTCGTTGAATTTTGAAAGGGGCTACAATGATTTCTTTTATTTTTTGTGGAGGTAAACTAAATAAAAATAACAGTTTACTAACGAAATGGAAAATAAAAAACATATATCCTTCTTATATTTACAATTCAGACTTCAACCTTAACTGTTAAACTTTACATTGTATCAGGTAAAATTCTTTTCTATTAAATATTTTATTAAGAGGAGTATAATAGGGTCAACAATTTTTAGTACAATACTGAAGATTTGGCGTTGTTATATAACAATATTTTGCTGGTCAACTTTAATCTATATCTATA
The DNA here is from genome assembly GCA_026315105.1 of Locusta migratoria. Lineage (NCBI taxonomy): Eukaryota > Metazoa > Arthropoda > Insecta > Orthoptera > Acrididae > Locusta > Locusta migratoria. Next base: position 546,286,562 of record CM048746.1, read on the forward strand.
ACTGTGAATGTCTGTTCGGTGTACGTTTATCGCGTCTGAACCACAAGACATAAAGAGCTAAAAGTTTGTACAGTTACTAATATCTACTCGGGGAAGGCTTTAGGCACGATTTTATAGCGATCTGATAGATATTTAGTAATTCAAAGAATATAACGCGAAATGCGGAACAATAATTACTCTTTGAAAATTATATTTACTCTTTGAAGATGGTTTTATTGGTTGCATTGTTGCTTGAGGGTTGATAATGATAAAAGGGTGGAGTATATTGGGATGGAAAGTAATCGGCGTATATAAAATTCTATGTGTGTGTATGTTAATATTTCGCTTTGCAGCGAAAACTACAGAACGCAAACGAATGGTCTGTGTGTAATTGTTGTCCGAAGTCTCCCGTTGTACACCACAGCAGTTCCATGCCGATAGCTATAAGGGGGTGGAAGATATGGTGATTGAAAGCTGACATATTATAGAAAAATTCAGACTGAAGGCCAGCGATGGCGTTTGCGACTCTATAGCAACGAGCTTACATTCAGTGAAACGTAATTCCACAGACCATATCTTTGGTCTTTGCGTGTTACAATGTCTTCAGCTCTTTCTCTGTAAGGATAAGCATACGAATAAGGAAATATAAGAATAAATAAATAAAGCAGTAAAATAGAAATTTTTTAATACATCTCTTTAAAAAAATCGCAGGAATCCTTTTACAGCCCTCATGTTTTTCACATGGTCAATTATACGTCGCTTGCTCTAGGGTGGGCAATCCATAAAATCTCTACATTTACGCCCCAAACAATACTACAAATAACGTAGTTTACCAGAATGCCCAAAAATGAAATTAAATTGAATCTGGACATTACTGTCAGCATACGTGTTGAGATATTGCAACACAGGCTATAAGGAATAATGTATGTATTATTTATTGTAAATCATTAAGCATTTTATTTTTTATTTGAATGTTAATTAAAAATATTTGTTTCTAAAGAAGGTATTGTATTTCATGTCATTCTTCAAAAACAGTCTCATAGCACACTACTGAAAGATAGCTTATCTATCATAACCAACCAACACGCGAGCGGAGCTGCAGGTTTAAGCTAGTTACCAATAACAGTGCGACGAACGTAAAATTATAATTCATATATGTTAGTGTTAAAATAAAAATTAATGCGTAACAAGAAGAAACAATAGGAGTGGTTTTTCTTTCCTTTTTAGCCATATCACATACACACACCTTTCATTTAGTACATGCATATCATAAGTACTATAACGTAACCGCAGCTAACGAAAAGAACCATTCCGTCCAAAGTACTATATGTAAACAATGTTATAATACAGGGGGCATTATGTATACATTGCTATCCATGACTGAGGGGAAACACACTGCAGTCTGTCTTCGAGTATTACACTATCAGAAATTGTTGACCCTATTACGCTCCTCTTAATACAAGAAAAGAATTTCGTGCCTGATACACTGCAAACTTTAACAGTTCACGTCGGCAATTTCGATATTTTAACACATGTTTTAATAGATTCTCACCTGAGGGCGCTGAAAAAGTGTTAATTTCATTTATATTTTTTAAATAAATACTGCCTAATCTATGTATTTTTATTTTTTAAACTCTATTTTATCTTGTTTTGTCGTATACACCTTTTACACATTTAACATTTTTTTAATCTTTTCAAAACTGTTACAATATAATAAACTTGTCATATAAAGAGGGCAACAGGCACCAGTTGCCTGGAAGTTTAGCTACGTAGGTGAATGTAAGCAGCTACGTCATTTTAAACTTGTAATATGTACTAGGAAGACCTTTTTAGTTATTTTTACGGACCTGTTTTATGCGAAGTACATCAGTCATCATGACTTGCATTCTGGTACATAACTTGGTGATAAAAATGTAACATTCCTGGCGTATATATTTATATGTTGTTTTAATGTCTGACTCAAGAAACTTGATTTTACAGCACTGATGATGTTCCATCATGGAAGCGAAATGTATTTGTATTTTTTTTTTAATAAATTCTTCATATCACCCACCAAACTGCAAATTTCTTGATTTTATTACAGTACTGAGGTGGGCAGGCACAATGTCCATTATGGAGTCAAATTAAATATTAATGTTAACTCCCTCCAGAGACCATCGGTACCGACCGAATCCCGCGAGTGGTGAGTACAGTATGAGACAGAAGTGGATGACAATGTCGTTTTCCAGGTCGTCGTCGTTTCCATGACCGGCAACCGCTACTTCTCAGTCAGTTCGTCAGAAGGTCTCGCGGGGCCGACTGAACACCGTTCCAGTCTATCCACTACGTAAATATTTGTGGCTTTAACTGGAACAGAACCACGGTCCTCTGGATGGTAGTCAGCAGTGGTGATATCCTAGTTATAGAGGCGAACATTTAATCCGATTAGTGTGATTAAAGTAGAAACAAATATAATAACTACTACCCTTATAAGCTTAGTCAAAATATCAATTAATATGAATAAATAATCCCTGAGACGGATTTACGTCTCAAATATGTCAAAGACATTATTGATAGATGTGAAGCATTGAATTAAAATTTGTGGTGCGGCCGGGAATCGAACCCGAACCTCCATGCTTACTAGGCAGACGTCTTAACCGTTAGACTACCACACCACTAACGATTAAGGCGCCTTGGAATAGTCTATGTACGATTTCCCTCCACAACACAAACTTTAATTCAGCTTCTTTGTTCCAAAGATAATTGCCACTACTGCCAAGGCTCTCCATGCAGCAGAATAGCACCTCAGCAATGGACATGGTGGAATAATCCTGTTATGGTGATATAAATATCAATTAATTATTTATTCATATTAATTGATATTTATATCACCATATCAATTAATTATAATATCAATTAATTATTTATTCATATTAATTGATATTTATATCACCATAACAGGATTGTTCCACCATGTCCATTGCTGAGGTGCTATTCCGCTGCATGGAGAGCCTTGGCAGTAGTGGCAATTATCTTTGGAACAAAGAAGCTGAATTAAAGTTTGTGTTGTGGAGGGAAATCGTACATAGACTATTCCAAGGCGCCTTAATCGTTAGTGGTGTGGTAGTCTAACGGTTAAGACGTCTGCCTAGTAAGCATGGAGGTCCGGGTTCGATTCCCGGCCGCCCCACAAATTTTAATTCAATGCTTCACATCTATCAAGTAGTCAAAATAGTATGATATGTTGTATATTGCCCTGAATTACATCGCCACTAAATGATTGTGTGTGTGTGTGTGTGTAGAATGTGTCACTATCTTGCGTGTTGCAATATCAATGTGAAGTGCTGCCTCCGCGCTCTGCAGACGAGCTGGTTACATCTCTGTAACCATCGTTACATCATGTAATCGTCTACTACAGACCCCTCTGAAGCAACGCTTTCTTTGACACCAAAGTATCTCCTGACTGGTGAGCTGCAGAGATATTTGTTTGTTGGTTGATTCGTTGAATTTTGAAAGGGACTACAATGATTTCTTTTATTTTTTGTGGAGGTAAACTAAATAAAAATAACAGTTTACTAACGAAATGGAAAATAAAAAACATATATCCTTCTTATATTTACAATTCACACTTCAACCTTAACTGTTAAACTTTACATTGTATCAGGTAAAATTCTTTTCTATTAAATATTTTATTAAGAGGAGTATAATAGGGTCAACAATTTTTAGTACAATACTGAAGATTTAGCGTTGTTATATAACAATATTTTGCTGGTCAACTTTAATCTATATCTATAACTGTGTACGTTTATCGCGTCTGAACCACAAGACCGGCCGTTGCTGAAGGGCTCGCTAAAGACTCGCAAACGGTGAATCGCTCAGGACACGCGGCGGCCAAGGCACTCTTCCGTCGGACGCGCTCGAGGTAAGCGGCTTTCACTGGACTGGTGCTCTGAGGAGCATTGCTGAATAATTTCATGGTGTGAGGTTCTGAGTCGAAATGCTCGCAGCAGTTTTAAACTGCTTCAAGATTTCGTTCGTAATACGTGGTGGATATTTCGGTTAGAACTAATGAGTTTAGTGTTAACATTTTTGTTATCTAACGTGTGGCTATGATAACCGATCCGCGTGTGCCTTTGTTCCTTTGTTCATGTTAGGATTTCAGCCCTTGAAAATGTTCAGTTTGATTCGTGATTATAATTAAACAGTGCTATTCTATTATCTTGTTTCCACGGTCATTTTCCTGTGATTTGTTCAAATTTTAACGAAGTTGCTTTGTCTGTTAGTCATGCCACGTGTATTAGCTATTATGAATCCGATACCGATCATCAAATTGCTTTAAGGTCCCTCAGGCGATACAGGTTAATAATTTGCTTCTATTTATTCAATTCTTCTGCGTGTCGTGTTTTAGTTCTATGTGATTCAAGTTTCCGAGTTGAGTTGTGAACCAGTCCAGTAGCCTGTGAACAACCACGTGTCCCGATTACGGAATAATAGTCGAGTTTTACATTATGTTCGCGTGCTTCAAACTTACTCTTCCCCTCATTTTCTGTTGCAGACGCTGGTCGCTGTTGAGTAAGTGTCGCGAGAGCTTTGATGAGTGTGTGTGAATGAATGTATGTCTAATCACCCACAACTGTGCCCCATTTTCTGAATTATTAGCTTTATTGATAGGTGGGCAATCAAATGGGTCGTTTATCAAGTTCAATGTTGAATTGTATGTGATGTGTGTGCTTTTAATGTTTTAAATTGGTCTCCCCATTTCATAAGTGTTTTTCAGAATACATACTTGTTAAACCTATTTTCTGTTCCTTAGCACCCCTCTCAAATTTAATTTAAATATTAGTCAGCCTTGGCTCTCCCCGTCTGGGAGTGGCGAAGTTTCCCGTTGCGCTTTAACCTTTAAGTCTCTGCAGATAGGCTGTTCCTAAACGGTGTTGCGAGAAGGGTTAATTGATTTCGTTGTTCCACTTCGGAACCTGCAGAGCAAGTCATTTCATCCACTAACTAGTAATACAAGCATAGGACAGTAAACTTTCAACGTCATAGAAAAGACTTTGTGGGATCGCTAGGAACCGCTCACTACTGACTGTAGCGGTTACTCTGTACTAATGGCCAAATGCACCAAGTACGCCGAGGGAAAACATTTTGGACAGAAAACCACGTCTCTATTTTTCAGTATTTATATTTACCCTTAAATAAAATATTTGTTACGAGGTAGAAAGATGTGTCGGTTACCCTATTAGAGCATTTTCTGATTTAATGCCGTTATAACTGTATTTGTGTACGCCACGGGGCCATACACGCGGATGCCAAGAAAGACGCGATCAATATTCATCTAAGATTCTAGCTAACTATCTAGGTAGTTACGTCCCGCGGTACGGTACAGAGTTCTCGTCGCGTACTTTTTTGAGTCTCAGTCACGGAAAGACAAGCAGGTAGTTCCTGTTTGTTATGCAACCTCGTGGATCGAAGTGACGCGCGGGTTGCATATGAAGTAGGTGTAACCTGGAGACAGCTGTTTTCGGTGTGGCGCCAGTATACCTCATCTAATACCAACGTTACAAAAAGATTATTCCGATTTATCAAGACTAAACACTCTACATTAATGAAGACACAAACTTCATCCGAAATTTAACTTATAATTGGAGCGCGACGCAGTGACGCAGCGGACACAAACTTCTTTGAAAGAAAGTCAATAGAAAAATCTACTCATATCCCCTCAAATCAATGGTTTACGTCACTGAACTCATTTTACAAGCGAACGAGTAGCGGATTATGAAACGTGCCACAAAAGGAAGTAAACGCCCGTAATTTTCCAACTGTTTCTGACATTCTATCCATTCCCCTTCCCCCCCCCCCGTCTTCCACCTCTTTGTTTCCCTCTCCCTCTTTCATCCCCCTGTTATTAACTTCACCTCCTCTCTCTCTCTCCTATTAAGGATGGTATGTGTAATACACAATTACGTTTGCTACATAGGTATTTATTGCAATCTCCCATTACTCCTCGTCACCCCTGTATCGCCTCCTCGTCCTCCTCCTTCCTTAGTCCCTACTCTGCCTATCTCCTCCTGCTCCTTATGTATAAAAAATTACATGTACCTATCACCTGTCATGGTAGGGGCGTAGATAAATCTTTCTTCTGGCGGTGGTGGTGGGGGGGGGGGGGGTTCAGAGTCAGAGCTATACTGAGGTGCCTTCACGCAGTTGACAGGTGTCACAGCTGTGACGCCGACCCCCTCCCCACAAAAAAAAGAAAATAAAATAAATAAATAAATAAAATTTAAAAAAATATAAAAAAATTTAAAAAAATTCTATGAATTTGGAAAATTTTGTGAGTAGTTGATAAAAGAATGAAGCGTTATTGAAAAAGATTGAAGACATTAGTCTTTTCTGTTATACCTTGAAAATGACGGACGTTCACCTCCCGAAATACTGGCTGTTGTCGAAGACGTGGCCCAACTACATTCCCGTAAATTATTTGAAAATACAGAATAAGCCCAATTTTCAGAGCAAAAGTAATCGCTGTATGGATTAGTAAATTAGAAATACCTTCTGCACTACCACATCTGGCTCAAGACGTAAGTTGTCAGCAATCGTAAAAATCGAAAGCCTTCAGACAAATAATACATGGCGCCAACTTAAGGGAAACCAGTTTTTATACCTTATTCAAAAATGTTCAAATGTTTGTAGAGCTTATGGGACTTAACTACGGGGTCATCAGTCCCTAAACTTACAAACTACTTATGAACTAGCTAACACTAAGGACGGCACAAATATCCATGCCCGAGGGGGAGGGGGATTCGAACCCCCGACCGTAGTGGCCGTGCAGACCGTAACTGGCGCGCCGCAGTCCCCTCGGCCACCGCGGCCGGCGGCGTCCAACCCAACGAAGCCAACCACTCTGCACGCTTCAGCGGCGAATATTACACCGTGTGAGACAGAATAATACCACAGCTCCGTGAACTAATACTACTTTATTATAATTTTTTTCAGCCATGTATTTTGTTAAGTTTTATTGTGAAATTATACGTAGTTGCGCCAGTACCCTTAGTTCCGGGATAATGACGCCATACATTTGAAAATCAAGGACAAACCTACACGATGAATGAGTAGAAGTAAATATCACAACTGTTCTAATTTATACCTATCACTCTACTGTATTAGGCATTTAGAAGGCTTCAAATACTTGTCGATGTAAAATTGGAATGAAAGGAGATTTTATAATTTAGACTTGATTAAGACACCGCGAAAGTCAGAAACACAGTTTTTGGCACTTCAAAATTACTACATTCTGCAAGTGCCCATTTCACAAAATGTACGCATCTGTATTACACTTCATTTTGCCTAAATTCTCCACCATGGCTCATTGCCACAGTTGCAAAATATGGCCAAGAACGTCAATTTAAAGCCTATGATTTTGCGAAACAATTAGTTTAGAGACACGAAATCGAAGCTAAATCTCTACAGATTACGTTAATACGAGTATTAAAAAGCACTGACAGCCTATAGAGGTACTCATTTCAATAAAATACAAACTCGAAAATTAGATCCCATACGTCGAAACTAACAATTACTTTCTACATCTAGATCTACATGGGATACAAAAAAATGTTCAAATGTTTGTTAAGCTTATGGGACTTAACTACGGGGTCATCAGTCCCTAAACTTACAAACTTCTTATCAACTACCTTATACTAAGGACGGCACAAATATCCATGCCGGAGGGGGGATTCGAACCCCCGACCGTAGTGGCCGTGCAGACCGTGACTGGAGCGCCTCAGTCCCCTCGGCCACCACGGCCGGCTACATGGGATACCCTGCAAATCACATTTAAGTGCTTGTCAGAGGGTTCATCGATCCACCTTTATACTATTTACCTTCCATTCCATTCTCGAATAGCGCGCGGGGAGAAAGAACACCTGAATCTCTCCGTTCGAGCTCTGATTTCTCGTATTTTATTCTGATGATCATTTCTATCTATGTAAGTGGGAGTCAGCAATATATTTTCGCATTCGGAGGAGAATGTTGGCGATTGGAGTTTTCTAAGAAGCCCACGCCGATTAATATCTGTCAAAAGAGGGGGATTTTAATCTATCTGCTATACAATGCTGCCAATTTAGGCATGCGTGCGTGCAGATGATCAGCATCTCTTGGATAAATTATACACGGAAGTAATAAGGTTGGGGTGTCATACATTTGTTCTCGTTTAATAACACTCGTTAAAAAATATAATTGTCTGTGTACAAGTTTGCCGCCCTACTATAGTAATAAAGTTAGTAGATCACTGAAGTTGGTAGCAGTAGTGAACATAAGACACGGTGGCCTTCATTACACGCTAGGCAAGCCTCGCGTGGTACTTTAAAACAGTCTGTGGAGCGTGTTTCTGGCTGGAATTCAACAATACTTGTTCATTGTTACTGAAGTTTAGGTAGTGGTTACCTGAGCAATTATTATTAATATTATTATTTTAATTGGCAAGATTTATAGTCGTGAAAGTTGTGCGCCCCGCTTGCCTAGGCATCACCGATAAGACACTCGAGACAAAGTGTCCCTACAAGTAAGAAGCCAAAGCTCAACAAGGCATCGATTACAACTTACAGACACCCTTGTACCTGTCTTTCTTGGCAAGGCTTTCAGTCTAACTCTCATCTTCATTACACAAATTATTGTCAATTTTTAATTTTAGCAGAAGTGACGGGGGGGGGGATGGGTTTGAACCCCCTCGTCTCCCCCTCCCCCGTATCTACGCCCTTGTGTCACGGGATCACTCTACCGGTTTGGAAGTGTTTTAAGATACCCTCCGCTATGCAACATATTGTGTGTTACGAAAACTTGTTTTTATTCAGGGTACAAGTTACCTGCATTCCAAAATTAATCCAAAATGACCTTGCCGTTTCAGCGTGAAGTATTAACAAATATACCCGTAGTATATCCTGAGCCATACACCGCAAGGTTGCATACGAAGGTAGCCTATGTACAAATCCACAAAATACATTATCTGTTCGGAAACGTCATCCAAATCAGATCAGTCGTTACAGCGTGATGCAGTAAGAAACGAACAAAATCTCGTGGCTCCTGCAAGCAATGGTGTCAATATTACACGAATGTATGATGCACTGCATGTCAGCAAGACGCTACGAATATATGAAACAGAATTTAGTGTAAACCATCAACTAGAGGGCTCTCTGAACAACTGAGTTGCCGCCTAATATGTGATTAGTTTAGTGAAAAATTATTTTATATGTTGTTGTTGTCTTCAGTCCGGAGACTGGTTTGATGCAGCTCTCCACAATACCCTATCCTGAGCAAGCCTCTTCAACTCCACATAAGAACGGCAACCTACATCTGTCTGAATCTGCTTACTGTATCCATCTCTTAGTCTTCCTCTGCGGTTTTTACCCCACACACTTCCCTCCAACGCTAAATTCACAATTCCTTGATGTCTAAGAATGTGTCCTACCAATCTATCCCTTCTTTTAGTCAAGGTATGCCAGAAATTTCTTTTCTCCCCAATTCTGTTCAGTACCTCCTCATTAGTTACGCGATCCATCCACCTAATCTTCAGCATTCTTCTGAAGCACCATATTTCAAAAGCCTCAATCCTCTTCCTGTCCGCATTGTTTATCGTCCATGTCTCACTCCCATACAAGGCAACACTCCATACAAATGCCTCCAGAAAAGACTTCCTTAGGCTTATTTGTGCATTTATATAACTTGGAAATTAAAAATACGAGGCGCTTCCAGAAAGTACTTGTTCCTATTGTTTTTAAAGACAAGAAAAACTTTGTTGGTAACAGTTACAGCAATGTTCAAGCTATTTTTCGACATAGTCACCGAAGGAACAGTTACCTGTCATACGTGCGACCAACTTTTGCATTACTGTGTCTCAGAAGTCTGTCAGTTGTTAATGGAAGCATCGTGTGACGGTCGTCTTCGGCTTTTACTGTGAAACAATGCTGACGCTGCGACGTGCGATTCAGAAGAGGAGGTGTGGAAAGCTTACTGCAGCTGTTGTGCGGTTTGAGACTCAGTGCTCAGCAACTGTTTTGCAGGAGTTCCATGTCGACCTGTTTGATTATTCAAAACACAGTGCTGATCTTGCTTCCAGCGATTTCCATCTTTTCTTGCACCTCAAGACATTTGTCCTCCAACCAGCGTATTGAAAACGAAGACGACTGTCACAAGCTGGTTCCGTTCAGACAACTACGAACGAGGAATATAAAAGTAGAGCCCACGATATGACAAAGGTCTAGATTAGGGTAAGCACATTACTTTCGTCGAAAACCGAGACACTTTCAGCCAGATGCTAATGAACACATCATTCCATATGTACCAATTTTAATTTTATTGTTTTGTTGATACATTTTGTTAACCCAATTGTTATATATTAACAGAGGATAAAAATAACCTGTTTATATCTAGATTATCTGTATAATTAATGACATTTAACAGACGAATACAGTAATAAGTGAAATGTAGGCCTATTACAATTTTACAAAATTTTACACCAATGGAATTTTCAGTCAGATAATATGAGCTTTAATATTACTGAGCACTTGTAGATGGAACTCACTGTTCTTGAAGGAAAGAGACTTTTTCATTGCCACTAGCCTTCTTGATCATGCCTTGCGTTCTCTGAGGCATGGTGATAAAACTCTGCACGATCGATTTTGTAGTTGTACAAGATTTGGAGGACTGTCTAGTATTGGTGCAGTATACCCTCCGCCACGCACCTTACGGTGAATTGCGGAGTATGTATGTAGATGTAGATGTAGGGAGTCCACATCCATTCTATTCATCAGTCCACTGGATATTCATTAGCGAAAATATTGTTTCCACATTGGCATTATGGGCTGGGATTGCAAATAAATACCTTGCAATTATTACTAGCTCCGAGTAATGTTCAAGACAGTCACGGCGCACTCACTTCTCATGACACTGCAATGGTGTTTTGTTTTCTTCATCCTATTTGTGAAGACTTTCTTCAACGAAATTTGTCAATATGCTGAACTGATCAAAAATAATGGAGTCACTGATTTGAATTTCTTTACTCTTCAAATAAGAAACTCTCTCTTCAACACTTTCCCACTTTGGCACTCTCTTCAGTAACATCCAGTCAAACACCGACAATAAGGATGAGTATGACGCGATCCACTTGCTGAGATATTCTACACACGTGTCGTGATATTTGTTAACGTCTTCTTTAAACTTAAGTTACTGTTTGCGTGTATCAGTAGTGATACTGTGATTACTAATATGGGACTATGGAGGTTAGACAGTGTATTAATTTCTCGTGTTGTATTTCGTTTAATCTAGCGAAATATTAAACGTTTGTGAAATTTTCAAAAAATGTTTTTTAAATCTGAATTCCTGGACTATTGAGGGTCCCGAAACAATTTTGCGGGGCACCTGGACATAGGGATTAAAACCGGGAAATCCCATTTTCGTGTGACGTTTGGTCACCCGATTCTAGATTCTTTTAGCGACTATGTCGAAAAATAGCTTAAACATTGTTATACCTATTGGAAGTACAGTTATGCTGTTGTGGCGTAAAATAACAAAGCCTCGAATAGACAGGTCTGGGAACACGGGAAGTGTTCCTTCGTGACGTCATGCGAAGAACGTCAGAAATGCGTTTGCTTCTGCGCAGTAGTCACTGCGCCCTCCTGAGTAGCTCTTAACGTGATACTGTACATTAACCCGCCGAGTGGAACATTCGTCCGAGAGACCGCCATAGTTGACAGTAACATTGTTATTCAGTTTCTATTGATTTTAACAGTAATAGTGTAAAAAAAGTTTCCTGGACGACGAAATGTAAATATTCAAACATTACAAATTAAATCTCTTTCTAGTAATAAACTTGATTTTTCAAAACTAAGGCTGCGATTCATTACACACGTTACAGGCCTTTTGTCAGACCACGCGAAACATTCATGACTACTTCCAGTATTCCTTTATTGTTTACTAAAGGCTCTCTTCCTTTCTTCAGTCCACTTTGGTGCTGTTTTCTCTGACATCACTTCCCACTTGTACACCTTGTGTCTAAAGACGACTTTATTATATTCCACATATATAGTGGTTAAGCCACGTCACACAAATTGAATTTTTATTTACAAAACGTTTTGTAAATTAAAATTCAATTTGTGTGACGTGTCTTAACCACTATATATGTGGAATATAATAATTAATTAATCAATCACACACTCCTTTCTACGATGTCATATAACATAAAAGACGACTTTGTCGATGATGTCAGCTGAATCTATATCTGCCCTTTGCAGATAAGTTTTGACATGTATCATCCAGGGTGTAGCGATCTTACGACCCTCGATGTTGTACCTGAGGATTCTGTTGGTAAGTCTGGTCTGTGGAAGTCTGCTGATGTGTCCATAAAATTTTAGTCGCCTCTTTCTAATGTCCCCTGCGATGTTGGAGAACTTCTCTGTGGTATCCCTTCGTCTGTGGGTTTTGACCCAATAATTATTCTAATGATGTTTCTTTCCTGTGTGAGGATATTCTCAAGATCGGTTTTTGTGTGTAGCATCAGTGACTCATTATCATATAGCAAGTCCGGTTTGATTACGGTATTGTAGTGACGAATTTTGATGAAGGTGGAAAAACATTTCTTATAGTAGACATCATGTGTTTTGTATAAAGCTCTCTTCATTTTCAATATTCTAGTGTTCTGTGCGATTTTCTCCTCTCATGTCGGTTCCATCACTTCACCTAGGTACTTGAAGTGTGCAACAATATATAGATATTATGTTTTAATACCTGAAATATAAAACCGAATAGAAGAGCGAAAATGTCAGATGGGGGGGGAGGGGGAGAGAAAAATATAGTTTAAAAATCCTAGCGGTCTCAGAGACAGATACATTTTATTGCATAAAAAAGATCTTCCGGTAGGAGGGTTAACATTATGTCTAAGCTACGGCATGTGTCGTTTAAGGTAATCGAGGCGAGTGAGAAAGATAAAATCTCTATGCGCGAAATTGTGCTGCATTTTAAGTGCACTAAAAATATATATGAGACTTTAAGGAAAAAAGGATAAGATATGGTACGAATGGATAAAAGGAAACGACTAGATGAAAAGAACGGTGAAGAAAACAGAAAATGAAGTGGTTCGTCAGTGCGTGGCCAAAAAACTTACCTTGACCTATGATGCACAGTGAAGCTCTAAAGGCCGTTAGAAATTTTGGAATAGGGCGTCCACAGGATGGGAGTACAGACTTAAAAGCAGGCACAAGAGCGTGTGGAATCGGAAAGCTACAAATAAGAAGGAAAGTCTAGTAAGGTAATGGAAGACAAAACTGTGCAACTTAACTGTGGGTTATGATCCGAAAGATGTGTTCAATGCCGATGGTGAAGAGGTGAGGTGAAGAGGTGAGGTGAAGAGTGCACCGGCGAGAAAATGTCCAAGTAAAGACTCACGGAATTGCTGTGTGGAAACATGTTAGGTGAAAAGAAGAAGTCACTGGTGATTAGAAAAGGCGGAAAATCGCGTTGTTTCAAAAACATAGATGTCAGTAAGCTTCCAGTCACATAACAAAGCAATAAGAAGGCGTGCATACTGAGTGGACTTATGGAAGAATTACTAGGCTCTTTCAAGGCAGTTATTAAAAAAGGAATTCGTCAAGTTATCGTATTCCTGGACAATGCAACGTGTTACCCGAATGGGAAGTTGTCAAACGTTAAATTGGTTCGGTTCCCGCCAGGTTCAAGCAGTCTCGCTCAACCGATGGATCAAAAGGTGATTTTCACATTCAAGTCTCACTGTAAACGATTACTCATGGAATCAGTTATTTTTAGTGTTGAGGAAGTCGAAAATGGGTTTGCTTTAGCACGCTCAGTTTCTGTCCTGGATGCAGAAAACTCGATTGGCTTGGCAGTGAAAGAAATAAGGCCTGAAACTGTTACCAAGTGCTTCAATGGAGCGGGGTTCGTCGAATATCGCGCTTCATGTGGAAGTTTCGTAAATTAATCTCCTCTTTGCTTGATATACTTTGATAAAAATTTTGCTAAGATACCTCCAATCATTGATGAGATAAGATGGATTTTATAAAAACATTTCATTCCGTTTTCTTCACTGACGCTCGAAATCGGGAGCAAGTGCTTTACATACAACCCATTATCTCGAGATTAGTTATAGATAGCGACTTTCTTCCAACATCAAAGAATAATTAAGTATTTTAGCCACATTTCATCCGCAAGAAACATATGACCTAACATGCACCAAACGAAAATTCATAGCGACCTCTATTTGACAATGCAAACTTTTCCGATTTCTTGCTCTACTGTACTGAATCCGTTAATATCACAAGAACTATAATCGCAAACAAAGTAGTATACAGATCTTCTGGAGCTGAAGAATGCACCTATAAGATGTGCGAGCATAAAATTTTTTTACTGAATAGTTTCTTCACAATCGTTTGATAAATAAAGCAGCTCGGCCGTGTAGCGCGCCTTGGCGTTCACCCAGCGAAACCAGACTGCACGCTTCCGCGCCCAATCTTGCACCGTGTGAGAAGGACGGAGTGTTCTTCAGTCGGATTCCTACTGTGCAGCCAACTGACGTGCACGTCATCCAGAAGAAAATGCAGCAGCAATTGCTGAATTAATTAAAATGCGATAGATTCCATGTAGCGTGGTATATTCGAAGTGATGACTTACTGTTACCTCCCTCCTCTTTCAGTTCAGCAACAGATTTAATAGAAATCCGCAACACAGAGCATAATCAGGAAGAAATAAAAGAAGAGGAGTAAAATGCTGTCCCTAAAAAATTAATATGCCTAAACAAGCCATTGTATGCATAAACGATGTTATGCAATTTGCAGCACACATAAGTTGTCCCAAGTTTTTGGAACTATAATATAGTGCAAACAATTATGTGGAAGAAACAGATGTGAACAGGACATTAAAACAAGTTTCCCTTGATAAGTGGCGAAACAAGTGAAATGTAAAGCAAATAAACATGGGAATAATAATGTATTGTGTATGCACATACAAGAATAAATAAATGTAAAGTTGGAATAAACGTTAAGGATCTGTTATTTATAGATCAGTATAATAGTGCACTGTTCTGTTATACAATACACAGCAAATAGCATCTGTTGTGCTGCAGTGAAGATATGTAAGTACTGTATGTGCATAATTAAATTTCTACTGTACTTTTGAGCATGATAATTGATAAATTTTACGTAGTCAAGTGAGTTTTGTGTAATCCGGAAACTTGTTCAATTCGGAAAATTTTAGTCCCAGGAAATTCCGTTTTGAGCAAGTTTTACTGCATGTTATATTGCCCCCCCCCTCCCGACCAGGGAGGAACCACAAAAAGATCTAGAGGTACTCAATGCATGGCGTCGACAGAATCCTACTGAACGAAAACATCCGACTACGCAAGGCAAACGTGTTTGGTACAATATTTCAGACGCCAACCTACCGATCAGAGTGAATGCTGCTTCGTATGACGACGTTAACGCAACCATCCGAACGGCTGAAATACTTTACAGGATTAAGCTGAGAGCCACCCCATTATGCGAGCGTTGCCGCAGCCTTGTCTGAGTAGCGCACTGTGGAGAGAAAATAAGGATATGGAAATAACTGGCGCTAATGACAAGGACAACTGAGAACACCATATCCGTGAATGAAGTAATTTTCCCCGATTATCCCAGGGCAAAACATAACAACTATACCTGTCTCACGGAACATTTTGTGTTCTACGTAGTAAAAAACGCATCACCTGCTTAATATTTATTCCCCATCATTTGGGAACATCGTAAGATGTAGACATATTCCAAATACATATTTTTTGGAAACATTTCTGTTTCACTTTCGGGATAAAGAGCACTCTTATATTTAAATCTCCATCTATATAAGAGCGAAAGGACACTCAGTCACTAACTCAGTCACTCACTAACTAAACACGAAATCTCGAAACTACTTCACCGGCCACGGTGGAGTAGCCGAGCGGTCTAAGGCGCCTCGCTGCGGAGAGCGCGGTTGATCGCCATCGGAGGTTCGAGACCTCCCTGGGGCATGGGTGTGTGTGTAGTCCTTAGGTTAGTTTACCTTAGTTTAAGTAGTTTGTAAGTTACGGACTGATGACCACGCAGTTTGGTCCGATAGATTTACACACACACACTACTTCACCTATTGTTGTTGTGGTCTTCAGTCCGCAGACCGGTTTGAAAAATGTTCAAATGTTTGTTAAGCATATGGGACTTAACTACGGGGTCATCAGTCCCTAAACTTACAAACTACTTGTTTGTTGTTGTGGTCTTCAGTCCGGAGACTGGTTTGATGCAGCTCTCCACAATACCCTATCCTGAGCAAGCCTCTTCATCTCCACATAAGAACGGCAACCTACATCTGTCTGAATCTGCTTGCTGTATCCATCTCTTGCTCTTCCTCTGCGATTTTTACCCCACACACTTCCCTCCAACGCTAAATTCACAATACCTTGATGTCTAAGAATGTGTCCTACCAATCTATCCCTTCTTTTAGTCAAGGTATGCCAGAAATTTCTTTTCTCCCCAATTCTGTTCAGTACCTCCTCATTAGTTACGCGATCCATCCACCTAATCTTCAGCATTCTTCTGAAGCACCATATTTCAAAAGCCTCAATCCTCTTCCTGTCCGCACTGTTTATCGTCCATGTCTCACTCCCATACAAGGCAACACTCCATACAAATGCCTTCAGAAAAGACTTCCTTGGGCTTAAATCAATATTCGATGTTAGCAAATTTCTCTTTTTCAAGAACGCTTTTCTACCCATTGCAATTCTGCATTTTATATCCTCTGTACTGCGACAATCATTTGAAATTTTACTGCCCAAATAACAAAACTCATCTACCTCCTTTATTGCTTCGTTTCCCAATCTAATTCCTTCAGCATCACCTGATTTCCTTACACTGCACTCCATTACCCTAGTTTTTCTCTTGTTAATGTTCATCTTATATGCACCTTTCAGCACACTGTCCATTCCCTTCAACTGCTCTTCCAGGTCTTTTGCTGTCTCTGAGATTATTACAATGTCGTCGGCAAAACGCAATGTTTTTAATTCTTCACCCTGAACTTTAATTCCTTCTCCAAATTTCTCCTTGCTTTCCTTTATAGCTTGCTCAATGTACAAATTAAATAACAATGGAGAAAGACTACAACCCTGTCGTACTCCCTTTCCAACCACTGCATCCCTTTCATGCCCTTCAACTCTGATAACCGCTGTCTGGTTTTTGTACAAGTTATAAATAACCTTACGTTCCCTATATTTTACTCCTGCTTGCTTCAGAAATTGAAAGAGTTTATTCCAATCAACATTGTCAAAAGCCTTCTCCAAATCTACAAAAGCTAGAAATGTAGGTTTGCCTTTTCTTAATCTATCTTCTAGGATAAGCCGTAAAGTGAGTGTTGCCTCCCGTGTTCCTACATTTCTCCTGAACCCAAACTGATCTTCCCCGAGGTCGGCTTCTACCAGCTTTTCCATCCTTCTGTATATAATTAGTGTTAATATTTTGCAACCATGACTTATTAAACTGATGGTTCTGTAGTTTTCACATCTGTCTGCACCTGCTTTCTTTGGAATGGGGATTATAACATTTTTCTTAAAGTCTGATGGTACTTCTCCTGTCTCATACATCTTACGCACCAGGTGAAACAGGTTTGTCATGGCTGGTTCTCCCAGAGACTTTAGTAGCTCTGAGGGAATATCATCTACTCCAGGGGCCTTGTTTCGACTTAGGTCTTTCAGGGCTCTGTCAAATTCTTCTCTCAGTACAGTATCTCCTATTTCATCTTCGTCTACATCCTCTTCCCTTCCTACAATATTGTCTCGAAGTTCATTTCCTTTGTAGAGCCCCTCTATAAACACTTTCCACCTTTCAGCTTTCCCTTCTTTGCTGAGAACTGGTTTTCCATCAGTGTCCTTGATATTCATGATCTGTTTTTCTTATCTCCAAATGTTTCTTTTATTTTCCTGTAGGCTGTATCTATTTTCCCCCTATTTATACATTCTTCTACATCCTTGCATTTGCCTTCTAGCCACTCCTGCTTAGCCATTTTGCACTTCCTGTCAATCTCATTTCTTAGTCGTCTGTACTCCATTTTGCCTGTTTCATTTACTGCATTTTTATATTTTCTCCTTTCATCGATTAAATTTAGTATCTCCTGTGTTATCCAAGGAGTTTTTGTAGGTCTTGCCTTCCTACCTATTTTGTCCTCTGCTACCTTCACTATTTCATCTCTCAATTTTACCCATTCCTCTTCTACTGTTTTATTTTCCCCTGTTTCTGTCAATTGTTGCCTAAAGCTCCCTCTGAAATTCTTAAGAACCTCACGTTCCTTCAATTTATCCAGGTCCCATCTCCTTATTTTCCTACCTTTTTGTAGTTTCTTTAGTTTCAGCCTACAGTTCATAACCAACAAGTTATGGTCAGAGTCTATATCTGCCCCTGGGTATGTTTTACAGTTTAAAACCTGGTTCCGGAATCTATGTCTTACCATTATAAAATCTATCTGATACCTTCCGGTGTCTCCTGGTCTCTTCCACGTATACAACCTTCTTTTGTGATTCTTGAACCAGGTGTTTGTTATAACTAAATTATGTTCTGTGCAAAATTCTACCAGGCGGCTTCCTCTTTCATTCCTTTTGCCCAGACCATATTCACCTACTATCTTCCCTTCCCTTCCTTGTCCTACTACCGAATTCCAGTCTCCCATCACAATTAAGTTTTCCTCTCCCTTAATTGTCTGAATAATTTCCTTTACCTCCTCATATATTTCTTCGATTTCCTCATCATCGGCAGAGCTAATTGGCATATAAACCTGTACTACTGTTGTCGGTGTTGGCTTCGTATCTATTATGACAATGATAATGCGATCACTGTGCTGGTCATAGTAGTTTACCCGCATTCCTATTTTCTTATTCATCACCAATCCTACTCCTGTGATACCCCCAATTGATTTTGTATTTATAATCCTGTACTCACCTGACCAGAAATCCTTTTCATCCTGCCACCGAACTTCACTAATCCCCACTATATCTAACTTCAACCTATGCATTTCCCTTTTTAAATTTTCTAATTTTCCTACTCGATTAAGGGATCTAACATTCCACGCTCCGACCCGTAGAATGCCAGTATTGTCTTTCCTGATGATCACATCCTCCTGAGTAGTCCCCGCCCGGAGATCCGAATGGAGGATTATTTTACCTCCGGAATATTTTACCCGAGAGGATGCCATCATCATATGTTCATACAGTAGAGCTGCATGTCCTCGGGAAAGGTAACGGCTGTAGTTCCCCCTTGCTTTCAGCCGTTCGCAGTAGCTGTGTGGCAAAGCCACATTAGCTGATGTTACAAGGCCAGCTCAGTCAATCATCCAGACTGTTGCCCCTGTAACTACTGAAAAGGCTGCTGCCCCTCTTCAGGAACCACACGTCTGTCTGGCCTCTCCACAGATACCCCTCCGCTGTGGTTGCACCTACGGTAAGGCTGTCTGTATCGTTGAGGCACGCAAGCCACCCCACCTCGGCAATGTCTGTGGTTCATGGGAGTGGACAAACTACTTATGAACTACCTTATACTAAAGACGACACAAATATCCATGCCCGAGTGGGGATTCGAACCCCCGACCGTAGTGGCCGTGCAGACCGTGACTGAAGCGCCTCAGTCTCCTCGGCCACCGCGGCCGGCAGACCGGTTTGATGCAGCTCTCCACGCTACCCTGTCCTATGCAAGTCTCTTCATCTTAAAATACGTTCGGCAACCTACATCCTTTTGAATCTGCTTACTGTATTCGTCCCTCGGTCTCCCTCTACGATTTTTACCCCACACACTTCTTTTTAATGCTAAGTTGACAATTTCTTGATGTCTCAGAATGTGTCAAACCAATCTATCCCATCTCTTAGGCAGGGCATGCCAGAAACTCCTTTTCTCCCCGTTTCGGTTAAGCACCTCCTCATTAGTTACGTGATCTACCCATCTAATTTTCATCATTCGTCTGTAGCACCACATTTCAAAAGCTTCTATTATCTTTTTATCTGAACACCTTATCGTCCACGTTTCACTCCCATACAACGCTACACTCCGGACAAATACTTTCAGAAAGGACTTCCTAACATTTAAATTAATATTGGATGTTAACAAGTTTCACTTCTTTAGAAACGCTTTTCTTCCCATAGCCATTCTGCATTTTATATCTGCTTTACTTCCGCCATCAGGATTTATTTTGCTACGCAAATAACAAAATTCATCTACTACTTTTATTGTCTCATTGTTGTTGTTGTTGTTGTTATGGTCTTCAGTCCGGAGACTGGTTTGATGTAGCTCGCCACCCTACTCTATCCTGAGCAAGCCTTTTCATCTCCTCATAAGAACGACAACCCACATCCACTTGAATCTGCTTACTACACGCGTCTCTTGGTCTCCCTCTGCGATTTTTACCCCACACTTCCCTCCAATGCTAAATTTACGATTTCTCGATGTCTAAGAACGTGTCTTACCAAGCGATCCCTTCTTTTAGTCAAGGTATGCCAAAAATTTCTTTTCTCACCAATTCTGTTCAGTACCTCTTCATTAGTCAGGCGATCCACTCACCTAATCTTCAGCATTCTTCTGTAGCACCACATTTCAAAAGCCTCTATTCTCTTCCTGTCCGTACTGTTTATCGCCCATGGTTCACTCGCGTACAAGGCAACACTCCACACAAATGCCTTCAGAAAAGACTTCTTTACACTTACATTAATATTCGATGTTAAGAAATTTATCTTTTTCAAAAATGCTTTTCTTCCAATTGCCATTCTGCATTTTATATCCTCTGTACTGCGACCATCGCATGTTATTTTACTACCCAAGTAACAAAACTCATCCACCACCTCCATTGTTTCGTTACCTAATCTAATTCCTTCAGCGTCACCTGATTTTCTAAGACCGCATTCCATTATTTTTGTTTTGCTCTTGTTAATGTTCATTTTATACGCTCTCTCCAACACACTGTCCATTCCATTCAACTGCTCTTCTAGGTCCTTTGCTGTCTCTGACAGAATTACAATGTCATCAGCAAAATGCAATGTTTTTATTTCTTCCCCCTGAACTTTAATCCCTATTCCAAATTTTTCCTTGCTTTCCTTCACCACCTGCTCGATGTACAAATTGAATAACATCGGAGAAAGGCTACAACCCTGTCTTACTCCCTTCCCAACTGATGCTTCCCTTTCATGCCCTGCGAGTCCAATAACTGCTTTTGTACAAGTTATAAATAACTCTCCTTTCCTTATATTTTACCCCTGCTGACTTCAGAATTTGAAAGAGTGTATTCCAGTAAACATTGTCAAATGCTTTCTCCAAATCTACAAAAGCTAAAAATGTACGTTTGCCTTTCCTTAATCTATCTTCTAAGATAATCTATCTCCTGAATCCAAACTGATCTTCCCCGAGGTCAGCTTCTACCAGTTTTTCCATTCTCCTGTAGATAATTCGTGTTAAAATTTTGCAACCATGACTTATTAAACTGATGGTTCTGTAATTTTCACACCTGTCTGCGCCTGATTTCTTTGAAATGGGAATTATTACATTTTTCTTAAAGTCTGAGGGTATTTCGCCTGTCTAATACATCCTACACACCAGTTCAAATAGTTTTGTCATGGCTGTCTCTCCCAGAGACTTTAGTAGCTCTGATAATTCCTTCAGCATCGCCTGATTTTATGACATTACATTCCATTACCTTCGTTTTACTCTTGTTAATATGAAGCTGAAATTTGGCAGGAATGTAGTTTATAGGTAGAAGACGTCACCTAAGAAAGGGTTTTGCAATAGGACCGATAGTTCAGGAGATATGATGCCATAAACAATGAAAACTTCCCCGCATTTCGGCACGTGATAGTGTGACTTTTATCAGTCCACTATTTGAGAAAGATAGCACTTAGCGACTTGCAGCAAACTTAGAACATAATTTCTAACCTCTGGGAAACTTTTTCTCGCTGACAACTCCAGCAAAATGATGAAAGGAAAAAAGTACGACGCTTACTACTTTTTCGGTGTTCATGCAGTAAAATAACTGTATTTGGCATGACGTTACAATTTATTTCTCGTATACTGTAAATTGTACTCGCGAGAAATATTGCAGACAGTATACACACATACCACTAAGCGTACGTTCGAAATTTTATCACAGTACGACACACACTTCATGAGATATGGAGTCATAAGCAATTAGGTTCATGAGAAACCTCAACACGCATGATGTTCTGATTAATTACGTCTTTCCTACTAACTCCATTCCCATCGTATTTTGCAGACATTTTACATATACACTACTGGATTTACAT
Organism: Locusta migratoria; assembly: GCA_026315105.1. NCBI lineage: Eukaryota > Metazoa > Arthropoda > Insecta > Orthoptera > Acrididae > Locusta > Locusta migratoria. Next base: position 546,308,841 of record CM048746.1, read on the forward strand.
TCATAATAATATTATATTACGACATATAGTTCAGGTGCTAGGACGTCAAAGACAATGAAATACATGAAAATTCGTCCCAATAAGCATGAGGCTGTAATTTACTACGTCTTTAGTACCACCTCCATTTACAACACATTTCGCAGGTCGTTTTCTAATATTCCACTCTACGAACCTGGTAAATAATCTTTTTGTAGGACACACAATGCAGGAGATGATATGTCATATCCACCCGGGCGACCTCATTGGCTGCAGTGTACAAATGTTTAAATGTTTGTAAATCTATCGGACCATACTGCGTGGTCATCAGTAGCTTACATACTACTTAAATCTAGGTAAAGTAACCTACGATAAAACATACACACCCATGCCCCAGGGAGGACTCGAACCTCCACGGCGAGCAACCGCGCGCTCTGCAGCGAGACGCTTTAGACCGCTCGGCTACTCCACCGCGGCGGCTGTAGTGTCGCAGGCGGCTTCATCCTATGTGAGCCTCTACAACTCATTCATTTTCACGGGTTTAATGAATTATGCAGTACAACGTAAACAAACAAACATGAAATATTAATAGTATCCTGGAGAAACATAGGTTTTAAAGAGATAAAAGGAGCCAAGACGAAAAATGAAGGAATAAATAAATAAATACCCGGGCAACCCCGGGTTTTCAGATAGTTTATATATAAAAAACAGTCTAGAGTGCAATGATTTTTATTTGCATCAACTAGTTTCGGTTCTTTTTTGCACCATCTTCAGGATTGCAACTCCATTAATATCGTGGAGCTGGGAAGGTGCTTGGGAGCCTTGCAATGCGTCACTAGTTGATACAAATGAAAATCATTAGCCTCTAGTTTTATATTTACATACATTGCTCGGGTATTCATTTATTTATTCAAGCCTTGAGTTAGTACTTCTTCTATCCCTTCTCTCTCTCTCTCTCTCTCTCTCTCTCTCTCTCTCTCTCTGTCCATCTACTTTTTCTAAATAACGTTATATTTTGAGTTGGTTTACGTTTTAGGAGGCGATCCACTTATAATATTATAAAAAGATATAAAAAAGCCAAGATCGCTGTCATCAATTTTTATTTACGATGACCGGTTTCGCATCATCTGGTCAAATAAAATATTTTATAAGGCCATAATCTTGTAATGTCAATCAGTTGTTATATAACAATTTACAGTGCATAGGTGCACTATGTCATTATAATAAAACATAATTATCACAGTGAGTGACAACATCAAACTGATCAGTTTGCTATTGTCACGGTCGGGGGTTCGAATCCCCCCTCGGGCATGGATATTTGTGTCGTCCTTAGTCTTAGCTAGTTCATTAGTAGTTTGTAAGCTTAGGGATCGTGTACAATAAAACACAATTATTGTGACTGAATGGGAGTTCATTTTATTTTACAAAAGTAAAACAGTCACGGAAGAATCACTGAACACAATGGACAAAATTAAGTAAAAAATAATAATAATAACAGTGTTCTACGCATGTTTTTTATTTACTCATCAATATACTATTATGCAGGTCCTAGGATTTTTGTCACTTTCCACTTCTTTCACCTCTTTCAGTGTTGTTAATGTGAGAAATATCGAGCAGCACCGTGGTTCGGAACCCACGTTAAACTGTAGGTCCCCCTATACTTGGGTAAGTCAGTTCGAAGGTCGGAGGAAGGCAACGGCATACCACCTCCAAACAGGCCCATGCCTAGTAAAGCACTGTAGTGCTCAAACCAATCTACGGATTGCAAACGTAGGCCCTCTCGGCTGTTGTCACTATCAATAAAATTCTTCCGGGTATGAGACCGTGTCGTCATTTTATAAACTATACCGACGTTTCGGCCACTATTGACACGTCGGTAGAGTGCCACAACGTTGGTAGAGTTTATAAAATGACGACGCGGTCTCATAGCCGGAAGAATTTTATTGATACAATCTTCGGATTGTTGACTGCTTTACCATTATACTATTAAACAGCACCAAGGTGCATTACCGGTGAAGAATACTAGCATCCTGCAGTCCGATGATCGCGGGAGGCGAGTTAAGTTAGAGATGGAATGAACGAGGGGCTAAGAGCCCTGAGTAACAGAAATATTTTGCGTGCATTTTGGCAAGGGACGCCTGAAGCTAAGAGAAGACAAAACAACAACCTACTACATTTGGGTAGATTAGTGAAGTAAGATGAACACAACGACACAGAAAGCATTACAACTACTCGAAAAGACGTTGAAACAGACATATGAGAGCGAAAGGTCACGATTCGAAATTCGCCCAGATCATGGGTTTTTGCAATTTGCTTTTTAACCCAGCCTACACATGTGACGAGGTACCAGAAACGACACGTGGTTCGATTTCCACGTTAACTATAGGCCCCCTTTTTCTAGTTGGTTAGCTGGAATAGGATAAGGGACATTTTAAGCGCCAAAGTAGTGTCCAATAGAAAGAGTTGTACCCGGTCAGTCAGTCACAGAAATAAATCTTATATTTCATTCAGAACATTCGTTGATGCTACAATTTATTTCACATACAAGACATAACCGTGCATTTAAATTTTTCGTGTATTTCTTTTTACTCTAATATTGCTGCCTATTATTTATATATCGTTATACATAAAGCAGTTGCTGTGCGTTAGACTCGCTGAAAGAAATGGCTTCACCGATTTGAATAGTAATATGTTTTGATTTGTTCGTTTTAGAAAAGATAAAGGGAAAATCCGAAGGAACTTATGGAAAATCGAGAAAACTGAAACTGGTAATTTTGTTAGGGTGGCATCGCTACTTCGGATTGGGTTCATATTTTATGCACCGCCGTACCGTTCAACCGACTACGATAAAATTTCGCAGTCTTGGCCTGAACAAGAAATACGGCATTGTCAGTATTCATCGATCTTTTTAATAAACAAATACTGCCACTGCAATTGATAAGTTCGCATTGTTATGGGTGCAGTTGTCAGAATTAATAACTTACTGACGTTGTATTTGATAGATCGGATTCCTTTATTTAATCACAAAATACGTGTAGCACTTACTGCAAATTGGTTACTGGCTACACACTGTTTTGTGTGTACTCTGAGCTTCATTTTCGTTTTAGATCAACAGTCTGAATGTTAGAAGGAGAGATGTGCGGATGTCAGCCAATAGCTTGCTGGGAACTATGGAGTTGTTACAGTTAAATTGGTATGCAAATTATCTGGGGGCGGTCAGCACGGCCACTGCGGTCGGGGGTTCGAATCCCCCTTCGGGCATGGATATTTGTGCCGTCCTTAGTGTTAGCTAGTTCATAAGTAGTTTGTAAGCTTAGGGACTGATGACCCCGTAGTTAAGTCCCATAAGTTGTACAAACATTTGAACATTTTTTTATCTGGCGGCAGAGGCGGAGGCGGGGGCAGACCTGGGGACGGTACGCACACAAGTGAACACTTGTGGAATCGGTAGTCGTTAAGGTGCAATTCAAGGAGGTTAGAACAAAGGGAGATGGCATTATCAATGCCGAGCACATACGTCAGTTGAAGCCTGTCCTCCATCTTGGTCAGTTTTGGTATGCTACTTATCTGTTAAGTCGACCCTCTTACTGGTAATGCATTGAACTGACAGTCAATGAAACGTATGTACTTTCAAGCAATATACCTTCTTGAATAAATAGTAATAAATACACATCATAATACATTTGAAAACTTAATTTTTAATGGCTAATTTGCACCCTTTTAACGCATTGTACATCAAGGCAAAACCTTCGGACGTATTATTACCGTTTTATGTGACAAATAACATTAGCTCTACAATACGAACACTTCTCCAATACTTAGCAATATGGCGGAGGCAGGCTTCACTTCAGCGTAACGGCGTCTCCCTGTATTCTAACGTTAGTGCAATTTCATGTTCGACGTCAATCATACACGGCGGTGTCCGCAGTTCTTTAGTTGGACAAAAAATTTAGGCAGTACTCTGCTCAGCGGAAAAGAGAGAGAGAGAGAGAGAGAGATAGAATTGCCGGTACTCTGCTCAATCCACATGAAGTGTGTCAAATGGACATTTTTAGAAAAGAAAGTAAAGTTTTAGGCATGTGAGTACGCTAACAAAATATAGCTATAATTTACAGATTCGAAACTCATTTTAAATGTATTCAAGAATTTCGTACCACCCGTCAGTTTTGGACAGTCGCGCGGGAGTAGCCGAGCTGTCTGGAGCGCCATGTTGCGGATCGCGCGGCCTCTCGCGTCGGAGGTTCGAATCCTCCCTCGGCCATGGATGTTTGTGCTGTCTTTAGTATAAGGTAGTTCATAAGTAGTTTGTAACTTCACGGACTGATGACCACGCTGTTAAGTTCCATAAGCTTAACAAACATTTGAGCTTTGGACAACGACATCTTATCGTAACTAATCAGGAGTGGCGTTCCAGAAGACAATAAGAGTGCGTGTTGCTGCTGGGAATTAAAAGCAGACTTATATCACACGAAAACGATTACAAAATTCGGACAATGGAACTGTGTGGAACTTTTCAAGACGGAACCAAGCGTTTAGCGGCGGAAGAAGAAAACAGACAGCGTTACCAACAGTTGAACATGTACACATCCAGCCGGTTGAAGAAGCATTGGCCAAAGACATTAAAATTCGCTTCTATTAAAGTTACTGCTAGTGCGACTACACACAATTTTATAATCTTAAACTGACTACAGTGCGAAAAGACATACGTAAAAATAATATTTACGGTAAATATTTTATCTTGACGTGTCGTCCTAAGCTTGAAAACATACGTAACGTGCAGTGTTTCATGATTTGATGAACGAAAATTCAGTAAAAAGGTTGGTCTTTGGAGCAATGTTCTTCAGCGCTTTGGAATTTGTAAGAAGCATTTCCTCTGTCTCGGTTCAGACTAGTCGGAATTGGCTAATTCGAACATTTGACCGCCAGTCAGATTCCATTGTGTTAAAGTGCAATTTGAACGCTTTGACAGTTATGATCCCAACTCCAACTAACCTAAAACTTTCCAATTTTTCTTTCCGAAATTCATTCGACAACTTACAGTTAGTCTATTTTTTACAGATTTAAGACAGAATTTTAGCCGGTACGCTAATAGCGAGTATGAATTCCAGGCGGTACGTCGCACCGCTTCGTACCAGCCCAACTAAAGCACTGGGTGTCCGTTGATCAGAAAATGTTCAAATGTTTGTAGAGTCTATGGGACTCAACTACGGGGTCATCAGTCCCTAAACTTACAAACTACTTATGAACTACTTACAACTAAGGACGGCACAAATATCCATGCCCGAGGGGGGATTCGAACCCCCGACCGTAATGGCCGTGCAGACCGTGACTGGAGCGCCTCAGTCTCCTCGGCCACCGCGGCCGGCCGTTGATCAGAGGTGAACGCTATTGTTCTAGGGTGGAGAAGTGGAGGGGTAAATGGTACCTGACTCTCATGACACTAACGTAGACGGCCGTTCGCAGTGGCGTGATACCCATATTGCTATATTACTAGTGTCTGCATAATAATTCGCTCGGTGCATGGGGGAGGGTACTTCACGACAGACTTCGACACCAGACTACAGTTTTATTGTTATCTTGACGAAAATTTCGCTCACTTGACCTTCAGAAAAATTGAAACATTACTGTCTACATTACATACGATGCAGACTTTGTTTGCTATATCATGGCCGGCCGCAGTGGCCGAGGAGACTGAGGCGCTCCAGTCACGGTCTGCACGGCCACTACGGTCGGGGGTTCGAATCTCCCCTCGGGCATGGATATTTGTGCCGTCCTTAGTTGTAAGTAGTTCATAAGTAGTTTGTAAGTTTAGGGACTGATGACCCCGTAGTTAAGTCCCATAGACTCTACAAACATTTGAACATTTGATATATCATCTTGAATTTGGCAGGTACTGTAATTCTTCATACACAGGGGAGGGAGGGGATGAACAGAGAAGGGGACAGGAAGACACTGGAAGATGGATGGGGGGATAGAGGACAGTACGCAAAGCTGTGTATAGTGAAGGTATGGCTATTCTTTCCCACGCCACTTGCCACCTTCTACAACTCGCAATTGGCTAAAATCGAGTCACATGATTTTTTTCCCGCCATATTGGTTCTATACATTGCTTACCTGCCATATGAAGCCTTGTGAATATTCGTATGTTTGGGTTTGAATAATGCCAAGTGATGTGCTTTATTTTTATTTATTTATTTTTTTATTTTTTTATTTTTTTTTTTTTTTTTAAGCCAAGAAGAAAGGTAAACATTTTACTACTTCCATGTGAATTCAGAAACGCAGGGTAGGGGTGAAGAAAGTTCCAGAGACACTAGGAGCCCAGAAGCGACCTTCGGTTCTGTGCTGTGGTACTTTTAATTCATAGCGAAAATTAATAAAGATTCACTGTCGATTGGATGATGCAGCAGATACCTACTGGTTTTTTAAACATTAATAAATTTGTGAAAAAAAATCCTGCATTATGTTTTGAAGTTAAATTATTCTCGCGTCGTTGGTTTCATTTGCAGGTAATTGCTGAAAACTCACAAAAATGTTGACTTATAACGGACAAAACTAAACAGATTCTCGTTTAGATATGACATTAATATTTAGTTTCTGAAGCATGCTTTTCTCATTCGTGTACACGTGTTTAGTGTATTATTACAGTAGACAAAGAATTGAAGCAAGAAAAATATTACGCATGCAAATGCAATTGGTATTGTAAAGGAACTTTTAATTTCTCTCTATTTGGTAAAAGTAATGTTGTAAGTATCCCCTTGAATTTTTCGTAGTTCATGTAACGTTTAAGTAGATGATATGTACGAAAATACTCATCAAAAACTTGTCCGTTATCTCAATCGTTTCGTTAATTTATACGATGCTCCGATGAGGAAAGGTTCACGGTTTGTTGAATATTGAGCTACGCTCCAGGTTAGTCTGAATTTATAGTTGAACTCTTTCGATGTGGAGCAACAAACCACACTTTTCTTAAAATCGGATGGCAATTATTCCGCACAGCCTGCAAGTCTGCATGGATAGAACTGTGCGCATTTCCCGCGTCTATCCGTCGGACAGAACACCCTATATATCGACAATGAAATGAGTTATCGTTCTGTTCTCAACATAAAGAAAATTTCGATATGTTACCTACATTTCGTCCGAAGCTTTGAACGTGCTAAAATCAACCATACGCATAGTCTACGCAATGCGACTTTTCGTCTGCTTACTCTTCAATTTGCTCAGTAGTTTAAGTTACTTAATTTCATGTAGAACGGAACTATACGAAATAACGAATAGAAAGTCAGATCATAATCGAGCGAAAATATCACATTATATGATGTGAAAATTGTTTTCATCGAATAGTTTTCTCAAAATCGGGTCATATATATATATTGTACTAGCTGAAAACCCGGCGTTGCCCGGGTATTTATTTATTTCTGCCATTTTTCAGGTAGATATTCATTTGTATAAGGGCTTTGTGTCTGCAAAATCTCTTGGGAATGAAGTTAGTAGTAAAGAAGTAATAGATTAAAACTTGGTGCCGCGGTGGCCGATAGAACTGAGGCGCTCCAGTCACGGTCTGCACGGCCACTACGGTCGGGGGTTCGAATCCCCCCTCGGAAATGGATATTTGTGCCGTCCTAGTTCGTAAGTAGTTCATAAGTAGTTTGTAAGTTTAGGGACTTGTGACCCCGCAGTTAAGTCCCATTGACTATACAAACATTTGAAACATTTGAACAAAACTTGGTGCGGAAAGGGGCGGTTTTCCAAGATCGATACTGTTTATGTGCACATATCTCATGACCTACGTGTCATACTGTGACAAAATTTAGAAGGTACACGCAACTATATGCGTGTATACTGTCTGCAAAATTTACTGCGACTACATTTTGTAGTGTAGAAATTACAAATTGTAACGACATACCGAAAGCCGCAGTTTTGATCCATGAACAGCGAAACGTTACTGTTTACGTGCTCATATCTCATGAACGACGTGTCGGAATGTGATACAATTTAGAAGGTACATTCATGTATATATGTGTTTACTGCATGTAAAATTTCCTGCGGCTAAAATTTGTGGTGTACAAATAATAAATTTTAACGCCATACCGAATGCCGTAGTTTTATTCCATAAACAGCGGAAAAGTAGTAATCGAGAAACTTTTTTCCTTTCATCATTTTGGTATGGTTGTCAGCGAGAAAAGTTTAATAAAGGTTTTAAGTTATGTTTAAAGTTTGTTCCAAGTCGGTAAGTACTCTCATTCTCATACAGCGTATTTTTAATGTCTCGCCGGGTTATAAGGCAGTTCCAGAATGAAACTTTCACTCTGCAGCGGAGTGTGCGCTGATATGAAACTTCCTGGCAGATTAAAATTGTGTGCTGGAACCGGGACTCGAACCTGGGACCTTTGCCTTTCGCGGGCAAGCGCTCTACCGACTGAGCTACCCCGACACGACTCACGATGCCGCCTCACAACTTTACTTCCGCCAGTACCTAGCCTCCTACTTTCCAAACTTCACAGAAGCTCTCTTGCAAACACGCAAGACTAGCATTCCTGGAAGAAAGGATATGGTGGAGACATGGCTTAGCCACAGCCTAAGGGATGTTTCCAGAATGAAACTTTCACTCTGCAGCGGAGTGTGCGCTGATATGAAACTTCCTGGCAGATTAAAATTGTGTGCCGGAACCGGGACTCGAACCTGGGACCTTTGCCTTTCGCGGGCAAGCGCTCTACCGACTGAGCTACCCCGACACGACTCACGATGCCGCCTCACAACTTTACTTCCGCCAGTACCTAGCCTCCTACTTTCCAAACTTCACAGAAGCTCTCTTGCAAACACGCAAGACTAGCATTCCTGGAAGAAAGGATATGGTGGAGACATGGCTTAGCCACAGCCTAAGGGATGTTTCCAGAATGAAACTTTCACTCTGCAGCGGAGTGTGCGCTGATATGAAACTTCCTGGCAGATTAAAATTTTAATCTGCCAGGAAGTTTTATAAGGCAGTTTCTTGCGATTTATATTGTTTATGACGTCATATATTCTGAACCATGTGTCATATGTGATTCTTATCCCTGTAGCAATTATTAACTCACGATAAGGAATGTGTGTACCAAATTTGGTTTAAATCGGTCCAGTGGTTTAGGTGAAAATGAGCATCATTGACGCTAAATGCAGCAGTTTTTCGCGCATCTCATTGTTTACGACGTCATATCTCGTGAACTATATATAGTACGTGATTCTTACACTTACGGCGACCGTCCTCATGGATTGAAGCTTACGTGTACAAAATTTGATAAAGATTGGAACAAAACTGTAGATTTGTATGCAACACGTACAAATATACGGACACTTTGCTTTATATATTAGAAGAGCTCGGAACGGTGTAGCGGTCAGTGTGTTTAAGCAGCAACGGGATAGGCCCAGCCAGCATGGCCGACCCTGGTAGCATGGCCGACTCTTTCCCTAACGATACAGAGCTTCAGTAGTAGGAGGAGGCAGAGCTACGTAGACAGAGAGAGAGAGAGAGGGAGAGAGAGAGGAGGAACAGAGAGGTGGCGGTGGAGTACATGGAGTAAATGAATGCTACAATAAATACCGTATATTTCCGCAGATAAGACGATGGATGAATCATAAATAAAGGACCCAAAATCCGAGGTCGTTTTATTCGACGGTACAAATTAGATTGAAATTTAGTGTGAAATTGGTTATTTCTCATATGTGTTGCATATCGCCGCTATAGCGAGACTTCGATCTCCAAACGATATATATCGAAGCGGTGAGTAATTTACAAGAAAGCTTACACTCGAAGTAGCTCGGCCTCAAAAGATATATATCGAACGTACAACTGTAAGTCGATTTAGTGTTTCTGAAGCATAGATTCGGATGCAACGCTTCCTCATGTACTGAAAAAAAAAGTTTAAAAAAATTGTCTAACCTATACCTAACCTTCTTAAGGCTACGCTACCGATAACTTCATTAAAAGTGAAATTAGGTTAGGTATAAGTCAAAGAAGAATGTTTTTCAGTACGTTCGTCCGTTCAGAAATATTCGCTTATTCCATACATATAGTTTCGAAACGTATCGATTCGATATATATCGTCGAGGTCAAAGCTTCGCTACAGCCGCGGTATGTAGCACATCTGCGAAATAGCCCTGAAATCTACATCGTGGAGAAAAGATTTACGATAACAAAGGTTTGCGCAATTTAAAAAAACAATACAAAAAATATTCGCCTTTCCAGCAATATTAATTTACTGCGTGGACAAGGGTACATACAATAACTTACATGCCATAAAGGAGGAATACAATTAATTATTTCCAATGCAGCTTGATTTTACGATGTCGCTGGTCAAAAATAATTTCTCAATATAGCCACTGTCGCACAAAAACGATAGGCGTATATTTACGTACGGAGCAGTGAAAGGGTTAAAATATTTCGGAGCTATAAGCATCAATTGTGGCTTCCTTCGAAATCCTTTATCTTCTATTCTCCGGCAATTACGTGTGTTTTCACCCGCATAATACGTGCATCGGCGCGATTAAATTTCGTCTTGACGAAAGAAATTAATTTTTTCTTAAACTTCGCGGTGTAAAAATATATGCTGCTTCACGATCGTATACAACATAGTTCATCGAAATTGGTAAAAAAAGAACTAGCGATCTTGGATGAAGTAAGTGTGTTTTATATTAAAAGAAACCCATGTTTCAGCAATTTAGGAAACTGTTACTAACTGGGTGCTTTTGGGAATGACATGTTTTATGCAAATTTTATATGAAGAACTGCTTTATAAGATTTTAATGTCCTATCTGCAGTGTAGTTCGCGTTGACTACAGACACCGTTTGCACGAAGGCGTTTCTTCAAGTTAGAGAATAGAAAAAAGTCAAATGGAGTTAAACACGGCCTATAGGGAAGGTCAGGGATGCAGTTGACGTCGGGATTATATATATATTTTGTGAGGTATTCGGCATCAACATTGGCAATATGTGGCAGCGCATTATCGTAATGCAGCATCCACCCTGCTTCACGAATATGTGGTCTTTTGCGTGTGATGTGGGCTTGCAATGTTTCCAGGACATCCCTGTAGTACTGTCCAGCTACTGATGTGTTTGCAGGTATGACATGCTATTAAACCATTCCTTGAATATCAAGGAATATGAGATGACCATATGTTTCCTGGCAGAAGCATCCACTTTTGTTTTTCTGGGGGTTGATGAGGAATGAGATTTCCACACTGAGCTTTGCTGTTTGCCCTCTCGATCAAAATGAAGTAGCCAAGTTAGCAATGGCCATTAAAATATGTAGAGAAAACAGAAGAAAGAATCTGTCACGAAGATATGCAAAGTTTTTAGTATGTTATTCTAAAAGTAACACTAAAGGAGAAAGTTCATATAAACATCCGTCCGCAAATGTTTAGTTACGGAATTACACTTAATAAAAGATTTTGCCTGAAATGTAGCAACCTCGCTAATATGAAGCAATCGCAGAACTGTACGAGTTTACAGTAAAGCGCAATTTCCATTCATTTTGTTGTGATTGACCTGGAGAATCTTATTAAACATGTCCCAGACGTGTATCTGCAGTAGTTTTCCAGAAATTCCAGAGAAGCAAAGAAATAATTTGGGAGAATTTATAATTTATTAACTACTTCGCCCATTTTTTTCTTTTTAAATTGCAGACAACTGCACAACAGATGTAGTAGAGAAGTTAATTTTGGAAAACGCTGGTAATAAAGGTAACTAACACTGTATGACTATGTCAGATAATCTGTCTTTATTAATACCACAGACCACGTGAATTCATGCCCGTTTCATAAATAATCTACAAACTACAACAGTTACTGTGTCGTTTCACTGGCGTTGTTACGTTCTTTCACTGAACAATACAGAAAAGTAACAGTTTCAAGGTTAAGAAACAACTGAAACCACTCATTAACGGTTGCCAACATTCTTAATGGAAAGTAAACAAATTAACTTGTTTAATGTCTGTAATTTATTTGTATAATATCTGGAATTTCTGTAAAACTACTGCAGATACAAGTTTAAGACAGGTTTAATTGATTCACCAGTACAGTAGCAACAAAATAAATGGAAATCGTTACGTACCGTAACTTCGTACAGTTTTGCGATGACTTCATATTAGCGACGTTGCTAAATTTCAGGCAAAATCTTTTTTTAGTCGTAATTGCATAATTAAACTTTCATTAGAACTTAATACGTTTTATTATTTCAAATTTTGACTTCGGTTTCGTGATCAGCGACCCCAAGAACCCCGAGGGCAGTCTTTGGGTCAAATTTATAAGTTTTCGACGTTTGGCCAGGTTTTCGGATGTTGTATACCTGCGGCGGTGCAGGGCTTCAGGTAGCGGTCGACGCGCGCGCCATCTGTCCGCCGAGGGATGAACCTACAGAGTACAGAGGCGACGATGGCCAGAACTTCCCGCCAACCTTTGTAGCCGGTAATGATGGATACAGCCCCAAATCACGTAAGATACAGCGAATGAAACAGAAAGGGATTTACCTATTCTGAGAAACGCACATTATAGTCTTGGTGCAGTATTACGCAGTTATGAATATACTGTCTGGCCAATAGAACATCGACGGAGCACGTTTCAAATATTTTATTTCTTTTACTTCTGATTTTGATTAAATATCTTGTTACACCAGCTAAATGCGAGTTTTACTTGCTTATACTGACTAGCTGAGTGATTCCCATAGTGCTGAAGGTAATTAAAATGACTTCAGCGTAATGAAAAGTATCAAGGAAGTGGGGAGGGTCGTGTACCGCGTGTGGGGTGAAGGGCATGTCATGGGGTTAGAGGGCGAAGTATACCGGCCGGGAGTGTTGGCTCACTCCTGTAATCCAAGCGACTGGGAGGCCGTTGTGTGGGAGAAATCCGCGGAATACCTGCGGATTCGGGCGTTTCGAGAGCTCAGGAGCGTCCGCGGTGCCATCGTCGATCCTTGGACTCTACACCCTGATGGCTGTGTGGAGTGCTTCGGCGAGTTGTCGCCTTGAAGCTAGAGAAGACCAAAAACTCATCGGGAAACCGAAGCGAAGTTGATTCCTCAACAATCGAAAACATGACAAATGTCAAACCTAACGCCATGTACGGCAGCACCTAACAATGGTCCAAGCGATCGGTATTCACTGCGCAAGCAGCTCTTCGTGAAGACGAGCTTCGAGGTCAACGAGCAGAAGTCCTCAGCGCCCATCAAGGTCGAGACAGGGCGAAGCGGCGGTTCCGTTCGACCACACAACAATTTTTACCTTTTTTTTTTTTTTAATGACGATTACATATCCCATATGATTCTTATGCATATATATATATAAAATAAAAAAAGAATATTTCAACCAATTCCAATACCAAATTTATTTAATAATCACAGAATATACGACATCAACTGCGATTGGGCAAAGCTGAAAATGCCCAATCGCAGTTGATGTCATATATTCCGTGAATATTAAATAATAACAACTGCAGGATCAGAAGTGACGTCTGTTCTTTCGGAACAGACGCCACATGTATATACCAAATTTACTTATTCTCGTCAGTGTATTATTATTAATATTATTATTATTTTATTATTTTTATTTATTTATTTATTAATTATTATTATTTATTTTTTTTCGTACGGCAGCCCATCCTGCAGCTCTTCAATCCGTCTTCCCTACCCCAATATATGAAAAATTTTATATCGTGATTGGTGAACATGTGACCGACGTGCCCTCATCCGTACACCCTGTGAAAACCAACCTAAGAGGCGCAGTGGTGATTGTTATTCCAATCCACCTCCGGCCATCCAGATTCAGGTTTTCCGTGATTTTCCTAAATCACTGCAGGAAAATACTGGCTGGGATGGTTCCTTTGAAAGGGAACGGCTGATTTCCTTCCGCATCCTTACCCAAAAATCTGAGTATAAGATCCGCGCTGTCGACGGGTCTTTAAACTCTAATCTCACTTTTTATTGTTTTGAAGGTAACGTGTACACAGCGTTAATAAGTACTGGGTGATCAAAAAGTCAGTATATATCTGAAAACTTAATAAATCACGGAATAATGTTGATAGAGAGGTAAAAACTGACACACATGCTTGGAATGACACGGGGTTTTATTAGAACAAAAAAAAAAAAAAAAAATTGAAAAAGTGATCTATTGCGCGCGTCGTTTGGTGATGATCGTGTGCTCAGCCGCCACTTTCGTCATGCTTGGCCTCCCAGGTCCCCAGACCTCAGTCCGTGCGATTACTGGCTTTGGGGTTACCTGAAGCCGCAAGTGTATCGTGCTCGACCGACATCTCTAGGGATGCAGAAAACTAACATCCAACGCCAATGCCTCACCATAACTCCGGACATGTTTTACAGAGCTGTTCACAACATTATTCTTCGACTACAGCTATTGCTGAGGAATGATGGTGAACATATTGAGCAGTTCCTGTAAAGAAAATCCTCTTTGCTTTGTCTTAATTTATTATACTAATCATTGCTTTTCTGATGGGATGAAGCGCCATCTGCCGAACATTTTTTTTTTCTAATAAAGCCCCATGTCATTCCAAGCATGTGTGTCAATTTTTACCGCTTTATCTGCGTTATTCCGTGATTTATTAAGTTTTCAAACGTATACTGACTTTTCGATCACCCAGTAAATTACCCTCTGCCGTGCATCATACGAGCGTTTTTGGGGACAATTATCTTGATCTTCTTCTGAAGGAGTGCAAAGATTCACGAAAGTGGGATTAAAATTGTAGATTTTTTTTTTTTTTTTTTTTTTTTTTTTTTTTTTTTTTTTTTTTTTTTTTTTTTTTGGGAGACCTGATGGTAAAAATGTTCAAATTGTTAAGCTATAGGACCAAACGGCAGAGGTCATTAGCCCCTAGACTTACAAAGTACTAAGGCGGCGAACCGTTCCGGCTTCTGCGGGACGGTACCGCATTTGGAGCCGTTCTCTCGCATTGGGATAATTACTGAAAATGTCCCGCAAAACGCCAAAAGCGTCCCGCATTCCCGCAATTTTAAGATTGTTGATCTAAGAACACAAGTCGAAACTATTTGCGTACGGCACACTGTGTCATACTGCTTAAAAGTCAACTTCACAATGCATGATCTACGGATAAACAACAGTTTTCTTACGTTAAACACAAAAGAAGAAAAAAAAAGATACATATCTATTTCAAAATGACAAATTCGCTATCAGTGGACGTTGTTTTTAAGCTGGTACTGCATTCGGTGATAAGATGACCTATTAAAAAAATCCCTTTCTGACATATTTTCTGTGTCATCTTAAGTACATTTCAATTGGTGTAATTGAATATTTTTCGGTGCTCAAGGTGGCAAACACAATGTAATATTACCACAGTATAAACTTTTAATCTGACATGCAAATACAATATCAGCTTTCATCTTACTTCCTCCAGGAATAAAAAAGGTGGTGAAATTCTGAAAAGGGAACAACGAAAGTGAGTGAGTATTGCATGTAGTAAGGCACAATTAAACTCTGCACTTCATCGAAAGAACTACTATAATAGAGTAGTTCCAGTGGCGTAACTAAGGGGGGGGGGATGAGTGGGATAGAACCCCCCCCCCCCCCAGAACCCGAAAAGAGAAAAAAAGAAATCTTATAACAGCAATCTGGTAAAGATTGGAAACTTGGGTGTTTTACCATAAGCTTTCAACGGGAGTGGTAGATGGTAGTCTGTCTGGAAACTGACTAAAATTTTGCTCGTCAAGGAGATCTATCCCCCCCCCCCAAAGCCAAGTCCTAGTTTCGCCACTGAGTAGTTCAAATGGTTTTAAAAATTTTAATTCGACGTTATTGCAGAACATAATTTTTTGGGCGGAGTAAGCTACTTATCACAATGTGTGGAGCGCGATGCTCTAAGAGCTAGAACAAAAGTAGTACAGACAACGATGGTGGTCGGAAAAACGAAACGGAGATAGAATATGCAAAAATTGTCAGACTCTAAAATTCAAAATAGAAGCATTGAAAAAATATTTATTATATCCGTAAATACAGATTGAAAGTTAAGAATAAAGTGACACTTTAAAAGTAAATGAGGAGGCCGATGCGCGCTTCTTTCCTAGTTTCAGAATACTAGCACAATCTTTTAGTCCTCCTTCACATCCTCGAAATGTCCCGCATTGAGTTTTGAAAAATTCGGCCGCCTTCTTCGGGGCAACAGCCTCACCACCGCAGTTGGGGGGGGGGGGGGGTTGAAGCGCACGGCTATTCCTGCGCGGCCCGTAGGTAAAGTTCGCTCCGGCATTCGCCATACGAAATGTTATATGGACAGTCACGTCCCTCTTGATTTGAAGGTCAAGTGTGCAAAATTTCATCAACAATGAAACGAAACTGTAGATTTGTATGCAATACATGCAAACGGAAACACTACTTAATGTGTAACTACCTGAAAACCCGGCGCTGTCCGCGTCCGGGTATTTATTTATTTATTCAAGCCTTGCGTTATTACTTCTCCTATGCCTTCTCTCTCTCTCTCTCTCTCTCTCTCTCTCTCTCTCTGTCCACCTCGTTTTCTCTAAAAACATGTTATATTTATCATAGAATAAGGTTGTCTTGCATAATGTACAAAATAATAACTGCAGTACCCAAACAAAGAAAGATGGTAATCAAAATACAAAAGATATGTAACATCCATACATTCATTTAATTCAAAACATTACAATAAACAGTATTTCTTGTTACTTTTCCACGAAGTAGTAGTATAAATAAATTCTTTTGGAAGCCCACCCTTGAGAAAGCGACATAAAATTGTCCCGAGTGAGAAACATGGCGATGTCTGAACCACTCCGCAGTATTTAATACATTTCCCTATGATTTATTAATAGTCTCACTGGAAACTACAGTCTCTTGTAGTTAAAATTTATATATGTCGGAGATAATGGGTATTTTCTTTCGATGTACTGTACACTGTTTCATTCTGTTTCTATAGGTCTATAGAAGACTATTGCTTTCGTCTGCAGGCATGTGCTCTTCACAGTTCAAAGTTGTCAACAGCACTGTCAGCTTTCAGGAATTTCGTAAGCTGACTGGAATACAGGAGTATCTTAGTAGTAAATAAAAAATAGAATAAAATGTGGTGTATGACGTAACAGGTTTTTACACATCGAATTATATATTTGATCTCATATTTATTGAATTATATGTTCTACAATAGTATATTTTCCAGGTATATGTTCATTTGTGTGAGTGCTGCACGTCTGTAAAATCTGTTGCGAATACAGTTAGTAGTAATAGATCAAAATCTAGTGTATGATGGGGCGGTTTTCCATGGACGTTACTTCAAATCTTCAAATGTTTGTAGAGCTTATGGGACTTAACTATGGGGTCATCAGTCCCTAAACTTACAAACTACTTATGAACTAGCTCTACTAAAGACGGCACAAATATCCATGCCCGAGGGGGGATTCGACCCCCGACCGTAGTGGCCGTGCAGACCGTGACTGGCGCGCCGCAGTCCCCTCGGCCACCGCGGCCGGCTGAACGTTACTGTTTATATCCTTATATCACATGAACTAAGTGTCGTAGTGTGATACAATTTCGAAGGTAAAGTCAGCTGCATATGTGTATAGTGTCTGTAAAATTCCCTGCAAGTACAATGTGTAGGGTAGAAATTATAAAGTATAACGTCATACCGAATTCCGCAGTTTTACTCCATGGACAGCAAAACAGTAGTAAGCGAGAAACTTTTTGCATCATCTTGCTGTAATCAGCAACCAAAATATAATAAAGGCTTGACATTATGTTTAAAGTTTGTTGCAACTCGCGAAGTACTCTCGTCGCATTATAGGCCCTTTACCCCTACAGCAATTGTTACCTCGTGGTAAGGAATATGTGTAGCAAATTTGTTTGAAATTGGTCCAGTGCTTTAGGATGAAACGTGGAACATTGTTGCGTGCTGCAGCAGTTTTTCGCGCATCTCATTGTTTATGACAAAATCTCCATCCTTACACTTACGGCGACCGTTTTGTTGGTTTGAAGGTCAAATGTACATAATTTCACGAAGATTGGAACGAAATTGTAGAATTGTATGCAATACATACATAGAAACATACGAGAGCTATTCAATAAAGTACCATCATAACTTATTTATTTTACAACATACCTTTACCCATACTCTAATTTTGGATGGTCCTTCTCAAAATACTCTCTCATGACTGCAATGCACTTGTCTCAACGTTTCTCCCAATTACAGGCTGGAAACCATTTTTTACCAGGCCCTTCAAAATCGCCGCCGCAGGCTTCACCACTGTTTCTGATGATTGATAATGCCTCCCACGAAGGCGTTTCTTCAAGTTAGAGAATAGAAAAAAAGTCAGATGGGGCTAAACACGGCCTATAGGGAAGGTGAGGAATGCACTTCACGTTGATTTTTTGCAAGATATTCAGCAACAACACTGGGCATATGTGGCCGCGCATTACTGTGGTGCAGCATCCAGCCTGCTTCACTGAAATGTGGTCTTTTGCGTCTGATGTGGGCTTGCAATGGTTTCAGGACATCCCTGTAGTATTGTCCAGTTACTCATGTGTGTGTAGGTACGGCACGCTGATAAACTATTCCTTGAATATCAAGGAATGAGATGACCATAACTTTCCCAGCAGAAGCAACCACTTTTTTTTTCCTTTGGTTGGTGAGGTAGGAGATTTCCACAGTGAGCTTTGCTGTTTACCCTCTCGATCAAAATGAGGTAGCCAAGTTTCATCAGCAGCGATTAACTTTTTGAAAGAAACTCCAGGTTTTCCTCTAACATCAACTTCAACTGTACTTTCTTTCGGGAATCAACAGTGTTCGAACCAATCGCGCACAAACACGTCTCATGTGTAATGCTTCTGTCACCAACGTTTGGATGGTACCCAGTGAAATGATCAGTATTTCAGAAATTGAGCTTGGGTAATTCGTCGATCCTCTTTCACAATGACAGCAGAAGTGTTGATGCTTTCTTCCGTAAGAGCAGCAAATGGAGCACCGGGTCTCCCTTCCTTTGAAATTGATTGTTTCCCCAAGTTAAACAAATGTTTCAAATGTTTGTTTGTATAGTCTACGGGACTTAACTACGGGGTCATTAGTCCCTAAACTTACAAACTACTTATGAACTACTTACGAACTAGGACGGCACAAATATCCATGCCCGAGGGGGGATTCGAACCCCCGACCGTAGTGGCCGTGCAGACCGTGACTGGAGCGCCTTAGTCCCCTCGGCCACCGCGGCCGGCCCTCGTTAAACAATTTAAACCACCATCGAGCTGTGATGTAGGGAAAATCACCACCGTGTGCCTCCTATAACATAGTATAGGCCTCAGATGAAGATTTATTAGGTCGAAAGCAGAAATACAAAGCCGCGTATTGTTGCTTGCTTGTTATCTCCCTTAAAGCACTAGGCGATACCGAACATAGAGCCGTAGCAAACCGTATGTATTCGGTACTGAGAAACGGGTAATTGTGAAGGATGCTTGCACGGGCGCCCATTCGATAAACATCGAAGGCGCGACCACATTTCGGTATATGGTGAATTTCGACGTGTTAATAATAATTATGTTAATAATAATAGTTTAATTAATTAATGCAGTTCCTGCTGTATGGTTGACAGGTTCTTGTAAACCTATGTACCCTTGTCTGATAAGTAACTTAATTATCCTCGTAATATAAGGACAATGGACGTATAAACATTAGAGGTCAGAATTACTTGCTTCGTGTTGAACACGAAACACTATTCCGAACATTATACGGTCCTTACATTACGAGGATATTTAACTTACTCATAGGACAAGGGTTCATACAAGAACCTGTCAACCATAAAGCAGGAACAGCTCTTTTTTTTTTTTTTTTTTTTTTTTTTTTTTTTTTTTTTTTTTTTTTTTTTTTTTTTTTTTTTTTTTACATAAATCTCGTTTACGATCTGTATCAACAGATCAGAATCTCTCGTCATCTTGGAACATATCGAAATTCACCATATATCGAAATGTGGTCGCGCCTTCGAGATTTATCGGAACGGGCGGCCGTGCAAACGTCCTTCACAATTACCGAGTAACGAATACTTTGGCTGATACGAAGTATTGAATCGTTACTCATAAAGACATTCTACCGCATCGATACGAACTTACTCATGAATACATTTCGTTTTACGCATCTACCGTTTCGGCACCAACTCTGCAACGAAACCCAATATGGAGAATACACGTATTCTGTGATACTATTCGTTATGAAATGAGTAATTTATATAGACATCCATGAAGAACTTTAAGTGCAAACTTACTTCGTAGCTCTATGATTTTAGATGGTTATTTTTGTTTTTAAACATTTTGGATTTACTTCCCTGTTTGCAGGTTAATCCTCGATTATCTTACGTCTGATTTTAATGCAAACATGCGTTTTATTGTATTTTTATTTGTAAAGGTTTCAGTTTAATGGTTAATTATTGTTTTTTGATCTTGTCTATAATAAAAACGTTTTGTAAAAAGTACTCAAAAGTTAGTATGTTCACATTTTCATTCATGTCGGTATTTTCTTAAATGTTAATGTCACATAATACAGTACAACAGTCCCGCTGCTCGCAGATGCAGTGCTACTAAAGTGATCGTTCACACTAGCATTGGTCACGAAATATTTCGATTGATCCTGATATTCAAAGCCCCTACGTAAAGCGCGGGAACAGTACTCAAAATGGAGGTCATGGGTGGGTCTCGCTAATTTTTATGAATTTGTTTGGCAATTGCATTTTAATCACGAGGGAAATGGACTGTACTGATCCCTCAGTAGTATAATTGCATAAAAAAAGTAGGCATACAGAGTCTACATGGCAAATTTAAATGTTGAAGTAGTATTAACAGTAACAGTTCAAATTTTTTCACGGTTTCAAAGACATTGTAGCGGCCGAGTTTCTAGGTTGCACTGGTAACGAAAGTAAAGGGTACGATACGTACGTAACGTGTAACGGATATATGCGTAGGGACTGATGACCCCGTAGTTGTCCCATAAGGTTAACAAACATTTGAACATGTTGTTATATGCGGACAAATATCTTTTCCTTACTCTCACAGCTCTACTGAACATGTCTGAACATGCCTGCCTCTCATAGGCGAGAACTGGGAGTCTCAACATGGTAGATAATAAACCTGTACTATAAACACGAGTATGCACACTAAACAACAAGCAAACACGATACGAACTCGCATTCTAAGGGAGAATAAATCATTGGAATGTCAGTCGTGTGACACTTGTCGCTAGTAGAAGAGGTCGCGGCGTTGCTTTGTCGCAATTACGAACGAGTGTTACGACTGCAGTTTTCTCTTTGCGCCCTGCGTGCGTTATTAGACAGATTTGTTTCCTATTTAGAATGGATTGAGTACATAAATTTTCAGATTATAAAATTTTCCTCTTGAAATAAATTTTCATGTACTTTTTTTATTTTTTATTTTTTTCAATCTGTGAGATACTTTACTTAGATATTTTTAAATCGTCCAGCGATCCACCTGAAAAGCTTGCACGACCCACTAGTGGGTCGCGACCCATAGTGTGGGTACTACTACTGGTCTGTACTACCACTTCCTAAAATCTTCACTTTTCCTTCTGAATACAGCCTGTATACAACAGTACAGTAGCTTCTACGATAAATGCTATGATTTGCCGTGAAAAGCGACGAGTAGGTCTACCGACATCCCAGACATGTCTGGCATCTGACCAACAGCAGCAGCGCTATCAGGCGCACCCAGGGTCGCCTCAGCCGCCGGTCTACCAGTACAGGCTGTGAGGCGGTACGAGCCGGAAACAGCAGGTCAACCGCTGCCACGAGACCACTCATAAGCACAGACTCCAACGTGACGGCTCCTTTTTTACACAAGTTAGTCGATGTTTACACCAGCAAGGTAGCTGCGCAGTGCTGGACTGCTTAACGTGAAAAAAGACACATACTTCAAACAACCAGAAGTCAATAGTGATATGATAAAAGAAAGAGACAAATTCATAAATAAAATTATGGACGTAAACGAAAGAAAGGAAGAAAGCAGGCAAAGCATGGACACAACAAAGGAAAGAGGGAAAAAATGTTCTAATGTTTGTAAATCTATCGGACTCAATTGCAGGGTTATTTGTCCGTGGCTTATTAACTACTTAAACTAAGGTACACTAACCTATGGACAAACACAAACACCCATGCCCGAGGCGAGAATCGAACTCCTGACGGTCAACGGCCGCGCGCACCGCAGCAAGGCGCCCCAGTGCGCACGGCTATTCCGCCGCGGAAAGGAAACAGTAACACAAAAAAATAGTCTTATTGAACCCATCATTTATGGATGTGGGATTTGCGGCTGATCAAGAGTACGTAGGAAGTAGGATACCAACAGCCGTATGTTTAACAGAAACGTTTATTCCTTTACTACCAGTTTCGGCATACCATCTTCAGGCCCCTATATCGGAGGCATGGATCACAGTTGTGGTTGTTGGTTTTTACCAAGAGCAAGAAATCCACGCAACCAGTTTTGATCCCTATTTAATGGACATAATACTCCGATATAGGTGCCTGAAGATAGCATTATTGAATGCCTAAACTGGTAGTAAAGGAATAAATGTTTCGGCTATTGGTATCCTACTTACTAAGTAAAAAAAAAAAAAAAAAAAGTGAGGTATCTTGAATGACAGCAACCAGACGACTGATTCAAGATACCTTATTTCAACACAGTCACACTGTTCCTCATACATGATGGATAAAAGTTTAGAAAAAAGTGATTTTTGGGAAGATAAAAAGTCGCACAAAAATAAATTTAATAATCATGTAACATTAAAATTCAACCACTGCCTTAAAGGCAGAAATGTCCAACTGAAACATGATTTTTTTTGCTGAAACCGAAACCGTAAGCGAATATTCGGCTCCTCTTCTAGTTTCGACCGAAATCGTAACTGAAAATTGGGTAATTAAAATTTCTGTGTATTTACGTTACACCACAAATCACTAGTTTTTCACATATTTGAAGATCCCCTCCCTGTACTAAGCCTTCTTGAGTGTATGTAAGCCAAATCAGGAGTCCGTAGACGACATGGCAGGTCAATAGGTTTAGACCAATCGACTGTACTTTTATTAAACTACTTCCAAGTTGGATTCTTTAGGCCTTGTTGTGATATTTTCTACCTTTAAGAGAAAAATTACAAGGACTCACCGTAAAAAGGCTCGCTGAGCTGCTGACAGGCACGAAAATAGATAATCACATTCACACAACTTAAATTTTCGGCCATGGCCTTCGTCAGCTGGCGCTGGAGTGGCCGGATATGATAGTTGTGTGTGTGTATAGTTGTCTGAGTGATTACGTGAATGTATGCGTTTCTATATATGACGAAGGCCATGGCCGAAAATTTAAGTTGTGTGCCTGGCAGCAGCTCAGTAAGCTTTTTCAAGGTGAGTTGTTACCTATCCGCCATTATTGACATTTCCCACCGGGTTTTCAGTCCTTTTCGTTCCTTTTTTTCTTTTTCTTCATTTGTGTTACTATCGGCGGTACAGCACGAAGCCAATCTATCTTTCTTGAAAAATTAAAAGAAGTTGGACAATAAGTAAATGGAACTCGATACAGTGGAGTCTCGATATTTCAATTCTCGGAATTACGAGATTCCCATAAATACGAGCGTCATAAAACAAAACAACAACTAGCTAACGGGTACATTTATCTTCACAGAAAACGGCACTCCATCATTATAACGCGAAGTAAATAGTGAAATACTTTAAAACCTTTAGGCTGTCAATATAAATATCTAACAACTTTGTTTTTGTCTTTTACACGTCTATTCTTTTCAAAGTCGATTTTCTTCTTTTTCACGCGCAGATTTCGATAGTTCGAGGTGATCCCGGTCCTGTTTACCTCGAACTATCTCTACCACAAATGCCACAGTCCTAATACCTTCTTGTAGGAAGATACTCTTTAGTGTTCAGGTACACAACAAACATGCCAAATAGATACTACGAAATGCCAGTCCTCAACATGACCACCACAACAAAAAATATGTAGAAAGTAATCATTTGCATCCTTCCACGAGCATGCTTTACGATTTTGTTCTTGAGAGCGCTATAGCCATCTTCAGTTACGTTTTTTGCAATCGACATACAACTTCATATATCTCCTTTTTGGAATTCCTGAATTCATAGGAGCTTAATCAGTGCTGCTGTAAGTATTTACAAAAATAAAGTCATAGTTCCGACTAATAGTATACTTGTTGTCAGTATAAATTTACGCAAACTGAACAGGAAAAGTTGTGTACCTTGTGACCAATGTTTCCTAAAGCCATATTAGTTTTTAAATAAAGCTCCTCGCTTTTAAGGAAACTCATTAATACAACTTTACAGCATAATTTTTATGATAACCCGTTCCATTGCTTACAACACTCATCATCATCATCATCATTAGAGACTGATTGTGCCTTTCAGCGTTCAGTCTGAAGCATAGTACCTCTAAAAAAATTCCTCCATGATCCCCTAATCAATGCTAACATTGATGCCTCATCTGATGTTCTGCCTTTTACTTCAAATTCATTCTGCACCGAATCTAAGTACTTTCTTCTTGGTCTACCTCGACTACTCTTACCCTCCGCTGCCGAGCTCACGAGTCTCTTAGGTAACCTTGCTTCTCCCATGCGTGTAACATGACCCCACCATCTCAGTCTGTTCGCTATAACTGCTTCGTCTATGGTGTTCATTCCGTTTTTCTTTGATTTCCTCATTATGGACATCCTCATGCCATGGTTCCCATCTATTAGTACCTGCAATCATTCTTGCTACTTTCATACGTGTAACCTCTACCTTTTGAATAAGGTAACCTATATCAACCCAACTTTTACTCCCATTCAACAAAGTTGGTTGAAAGATAGAGCGGTGCACTGCTTAATCTTGGTACTTACTTCCTTCTTGCAGAAGAGAGTAGATCTTAGCTGAGCACTCACTGCATTAGCTTTGCTGCACGTCGAATCCAGTTCTTTCACTATGTTGCCATCCTGTGAGAAAACCAATCACCTCCAAAAGTCCGAGGCATTTTGCTCTGATTGTTTCCAGCATGATATTGAAGTACCTGGGAAGCAGGTTGCTAGCCTTACTTGCCCAGGGCCCCACTGGGTTTTACCTCTAACGGGTTATTGACTAACCGGTGGATTTGGTAATCTTTGCCGTCTGAGCACAAAGGTGGCCACGACTCAGAATATGTCCCGAGATGCCCAACCTTCAGGACCACTTACTTGGCCACTCATACGCTGCCCGTGACTCATGAACTAGGTCATGACTACAGGAACCCACACTATGAACCACAACACTGATTAAGTTAGACTGCTACTAACATAGTATATCACTAGAGGTCTGCGCGGATGCGGATATCCGCAGTATTTATTACTTTGCGGATAAAATTGTGAGCGACGCCGATATCCGCGTGATATACGCGGATAAAGAGCGAGGTATCTGCTCAGTACGTCTGTCGAAATGTTAGCTGAATACTTCAAGCCTGTGGACATTCTTGGAATCCTTGTAGGGTCCAGGTAGAGCGGAAGTCTGTTGTACTCATCCCTGGCCAGAGTGGACGTAGCTGTACCCGAGCACAGAGTAAGATATTTTGTCTGTGACCCGAGGCACCTGCGCCTAATATGTTTACGCAACCGTGTCTTATCCGCGGTCTGTCAAGTGCTTTCTGGGTGGCAAACCGGCCCATTGCACACCAGAAGGGCCACCCCGAATTTCCGCTGCCTTCAGTTAGCGCTTTGTAGTGACATAGTAACAACGTGTATCATACTGAATACAGTGACAGTTCTTTCTTAAAATGAACACATCAATGGATACTATATCGTGTAAAGTGAAAAGAGGTTAAGGTTCATGGTGATTGGCAAGGCACCCACCGCTATGCACCGTATGAAATCCTAGGTAGAAAGTGATCGTCCTCTGGTTTTGTAAGTCACTTGTGCAAAATTGCGTTTTGCTGATTGTAATTCAGTCAGAGACAGCAAAGGACCTGGAAGAGCAGTTGAATGGAATGGACAGTGTGTTGAAGAGAGCGTATAAAATGAACATTAACAAGAGCAAAACAAAAATAATGGAATGCGGTCTTAGAAAATAAGGCGATGCTGAAGGAATTAGATAAGGTAACAAAACAATGTCGGTAGTAGACGAGTTTTGTTACTTGGGTAGTAAAATAACATGCAATGGTCGCAGTACAGAGGATATAAAATGGAGAATGGCAATGGGAAGAAAAGCATTTTTGAAAAAGAGAAATTTGCTAATATCGAATATTAATTTAAGTGTAAGGAAGTCTTTTCTGAAGGCATTAGTGTAAAATGTTGCCTTGTACGGGAGTGAAACTTGGAGATAAACAATGCGGACAGGAAGAGGATAGATGGTTTTGAAATGGGGTGCTACACAACAATGCTGAAGATTAGGTGGGTAGATCTCATAACTAATGAAAAGGTACTGAACAGAATTGGTGAGATAATGAATTTTTGGCATACCTTGACTAAAAGAAGGGATCGCTTGGTATGACACAGTCTTAGACATCGAGGAATCGTAAATTTAACATTGGAGGGAAGTGTGAGGGGTAAAAGTCGCAGAGGGAGACCAAGAGTCGCATATAGTAAGCAGATGCAAATGGATATGGGTTGCCGTTCTTATGGGGAGATGAATAGGCTTGCTCAGGATAGAGTAGGGTGGAGAGCTGTATCAAACCAGTCCCCGGACTGAAGATCATAAGAACAACAACTACACTTCCATTCAGACAATGTTAGTTATTCGTTGACCCTTACATTTTTGCATGTTTTGGCCAACGATAACATGCAATTGTCCGTGACTTAAAACTGGATCATACAAGTAGAATCCAACTCGATCTAGTGTTTGATTCAAATTCAAATGTTTGTTAAGCTTATGGGACTTAACTAAGGGGTCATCAGTCCCAAACTTACAAACTACTTATCAACTACCTTATACTAAGGACGGCACAAATATCCATGCCCGAGGGGGATTCGAACCCCCGACCGTAGTGGCCGTGCAGACCGTGACTGGAGCGCCTCAGTCCCCTCGGCCACCGCGGCCGGCATCTAGTGTTTGACCCTGCGCTTTGTTGATCGTAATATAAAACTATAATCCAATTGGAAATTGCCGTCGTTTTAAAGAGAAGAGCATTTAATGTCAGATGGTGCCAAACCTTCGCTCCCCAACA
Source organism: Locusta migratoria (assembly GCA_026315105.1). Lineage (NCBI taxonomy): Eukaryota > Metazoa > Arthropoda > Insecta > Orthoptera > Acrididae > Locusta > Locusta migratoria. Next base: position 546,335,978 of record CM048746.1, read on the forward strand.
TTCACACCTATTCCAACTTATGATACTGTTATACATTTTTCTGAGCATTAGGCTCGTCCCATTCAGTACTCTCTAAGTTGCACCCAAATTTCTGAGGAGCATCTCCTTTCAAATTCAACACATGACCTCATCTCAAGGCTGTTCAAAAATATCTAATAAATAAACATGAACGTTTGTATGTTTGTTCTTATTTTATGCGCAGCTGTACCGTTCATTCGGTTGCGATGAAACTGTGCCCACATATCTCGCTACGGTTATTGACATAATTAAATGACTTAAGACATATATTCATAATAAACAATGAAACGCCCGATAAATTGCTGCTACACGCGACAACGTTGCACATATCCTACTACGCTAATGGACCGATTTTAACCAAATTTGGTGCACGTATTCCTTCCTTGAAGTAACAATCGATTTAGGAATAAAAACCGCGACACACAGTTCAGGAGATATGACGTCATAAAGAATTATATCCCTATTCCAAATTTTTCCTTGCTTTCCTTCACCGCCTGCTCGATGTACAAATTGAATAGCATCGGAGAAAGGCTACAACCCTGTCTTACTCCCTTCCTAACTGATGCTTCCCTTCGAGTCTAATAAATGCGGTCTGGTTTTTGTACAAGTTGTAAATAACTCTCCTTTCCCTGTATTTGACCCCTACTGACTTCAGAATTTGAAATAGTGTATTCCAGTCAACATTGTCAAAAGCTTTCTCCAAATCTACAAAAGCTAAAAATGTATGTTTGCCTTTCCTTAATTTATCTTCTAAGATAAGTCGTAAAGAGAGTATTGCCTCCCGGGTTCCTACGTTCCTCCTGAATCCAAACTGATCTTCCCCGAGGTCAGCTTTTACCAGCTTCTCCATTCTCCTGTAGATAATTCGTGTTAAAATTTTGCAACCATGACTTATCAAACTGATGATTCTGTAATTTTCACAGCTGTCTGCGCCTTATTTCTTTGGAATGGAAGTATTGTAAAAGATAATATTGCACATACTGTTAAAATCTACAATAAAACACTATAAATATTTACATTTACGTTTTTCACATTACGTCACTGACCACAAATAGTGCACGGGTCATCTAGTAATTGTAAAATTTATTTCCTTAAGAAAAAGATCGGAAATTTTTTGGCAGAAGAAGAAACTTGCAAAGACTGGAATCACAATACCAGAAGATCTCATACGGATATGGCTAAAGATGTTGAACAGTACTATAGCCCATTTCGGCCTTCAGAACATGTGAACTCAGGACGGAAGGATGATCGTCAAGACCGCGGCTGGACAGAAGACTGTAGCAAGCATGCCAGAACTGAATGACATTAAGTGAAACAACGTGAGCCAATTGAAATACTTAGCACCTTTTCCCTTATTCCAATACTGACCCAGTGTGAAGTCCCTTACAACAGTGCTATCCTGAAGTTCTTAACGTCTGGAACTGTATTTTTGATCTGTTTTTTTCCCTATTGTTTGTGTAATTTATTAAATCTCTGCAATTACCTTTCTACTAATGCCATCACTTTACAACCCTACAATACCCCCCTAGCTGTAGTGTTACTCGTTTCTAGCTTAGTTCTGTAGCTATGTAATTATTTTTTTCCTTTTTACACTAACCTGCTCCATTTAGATTGTCTCCTATTAATGACACTGTACAAATTTCTAGTTTAAATTTTGGCTTTCTGAACAAATCTTGCAGTTACGAAACGCCTACCTTTCCTTGCTATCAGCATAAAGCGGCCAACCGTCCCGGATTCTACGGGACTGTACCGGATTCTGCCGCACCGTCCCGCGTTGGGAGACTCAATAAAAGTGTCCCGCAAAATGCCTAATATGTTCCGTATTTTGATAATTTTCATATTCGACCGATTGAAGACGTATCTTAAGCATAATTTCATATCCTGACTCGGATTTATGAGTGTGATTATATGCAGTAATTGTCTTTGTCTAGTGAACATAAAAACAGAAATAAATACACACTACCACTGAGTGAAACACCACTTGCTTTTGGCCCGGGGCACAACTCTTAGTTCTCGGAAGTTCAAATGTTCAAATGTTTGTTAAGCTTATGGGACTTAATTACGGGGTCATCAGTCCCTAAACTTACAAACTACTTATGAACTAGCTAACTAGGACGGCACAAATATCCATGCCCGAGGGGGGATTCGAACCCCCGACCGTAGTGGCCGTGCAGACCGTGACTGGAGCGCCTCTGTCCCCTCGGCCACCGCGGCCGGCTTCTCGGAACTTAGCAGAGATCTTAATAGGTTCCAGACGAAAAATTCCGGGTGATGCAGAAGTTCAATCGGCGATTGTTTAGGTTGTAAGTTAGTCCCCGCGGAGACTGAACATCGTTGTTTTGTGTTTGCGTGCTTCCCCGATTTCGGTTCGGTGAACTAACTCACACATAAGCTATTGACTACTCTTCATTCAATACCGCTCAAGTACTTGTAGTATAGTACTGTTGGACCAATTTAATGAGCTTACAGTTGACTGTTGACAGAGTAAAATTTCCGCGATGTCTTGCATGTGCTACGACTGTCTGACTGGGAAAAACATTACGGTCACGTTTTCGTCTGAAAATAAACAGGAAGATAATGAAAACTACCGTCGAGGTGCCTATTATTGTGTCCTACGTTTCTAGTGCCCGTGTCAAAAATCAAGGCACAAATTTCGCACCAGGAAATTACACTCAGCTAATGAAGGCATACAGGAAACAAAGAATTTAATAGAAAAGTAAAACATTCGAAGCGGTACAAATGTGGGTCCTGTGAGACATGATATAGGCGGGACATGGGACATTGATTTCAAAATTGGTACTGCCGAAAGGATTTGTAAAATGAGTTCCCTTATTTTATCACATCTGTTTCCAAGTGCACGGGCGGACCTCATTTTGTTTTGCCGCCCCGGTCGTCCAACAACGTTAGTCCACCAGTAACACTGAGTCACGCGTTCAAAGTCCACATTCTCGAAACGTCACGCAATGGAATCCGAAGAAGTTGGCCGCCTTATATCAGCATCCCTCTTTCATTTCCCAAAACAAACTGTATATAATATACTAACTACTTTCCAGTCCCTTATTTCACCCGACCTATTGCATTTTTCATACTGCACTTTCCTTTCGAAGAATGCTTTCAATTCCTCTTTAACAGCAGAGTACACTTAGATTCGTATTTCTCCATCGCTAGAGCGTACAACGGCGGATCTCGCTACGGCGCAGTCAAGTTCTGGCCACCCCTGAGAAAAGCGTGCCGCTTCCGCTAAGTGCTGGCTGGCCACCCCTCCTTCCCGCAGGTAGGGTCGTTATATCTTTGTCTGCCGTCGTATTGAAAAACTAACCAGTCTGACTGCCATCCCGAAACACCTCACTAGAATCCGTCACTCCTGTTTGTCGCTCATCTGCACATCACGAAGAAGTCTTCTACCATCTCATTTTAGACAAATTCAAACGTGGCGGGGGTGTCGGGGCGTATATATGAGCGGAACTCAAACCCAGAGTCTTAAGGAGATCAAGCCCTATTTATGATAGGCTGAATTTCTGTTGACTGAAATAAAGTCAGAAGCGCTTATCTGGAATCGTCTATAAACTAGCAAAAACGAGCTCAATGTTGTCTTTTCAATCGGAATAACATTTACTACATTGACATAATGCGAAAGTTACTCCAAAACACTGTAATTATTTTATTTATATACCACACAAGATATCTTTCGGTATTAAATGCCATCGTCAGGTGTTTTGCAAAAACATTTTCTTTTATCAATATGTATCCAAGTGCTACATAAATAAATTTACTTAAATAAAATTTTACAAATTTCACTTATAAAGTGTGCAGTACGTACAGTATTTAGAGATTGTAAGTGCTTCAACTGACTATTTATTAGGTGATGTTCTACATTTGATATACAAATTGTAGCCACTTACAGCATCTGTCAATACCTCAGAATACTATACGTTTACAAATATTTACAATTTTTTTCTTTCAGAGAGAAAATATAGAAGTTAACAGATATGGCATTATTTTATTATTTCTGTCTATGTTGGTATTAGCGAGTATGGTTAAAAATTTGTATTAGAAATTTTGGAGGACATTATGGATTATACATTTATATTTGACATGGTTATCTTTACTTCGTCTTTGGTTGACTTTAACATTATAGTACGATCTCTGATTTATGTAAGCTCCATTATCCTTTGTCCAGCGTTAAATTATCAATAAAATTATCGATGTAGTTTTCGTGTGTAAAATTGGTTTGATCTTTAAATAAATTATTTGCGTCGCTAGTTACGTGGATATATACTTCAATTTCTTCTAGAAAATTCATTTCATTATACATTTACATTTGACATAGTTCTCTTTATTTCGTCTTTGCTGATATGTAAATAAAATAATTAATTACAGTGTTTCGGACTAACCTTCGCATTATGTCAATATACGACTTTTCTAACACTGTGGGCCCGAGATATAATAAATTTACTACATTATTAACATGAACACGTCATTGTGATGAGAGAACTGAAGAGATACTCCATCCACAATAACCTAAGAAGATTGTTTAACTCCATCATCAGGAACAATTTGCTATTGGAACCTACTCGCCATATAGAGCACAGCTACACTTACAGATGTAATCGAAACGAAAAAGATCGACAGAGTAACAGCTCTCGGTCAGACTTCATCGGCTACTCCATGCAACCACCAACGATTAAATTACGTTATGTTCCTAGTAGTACGTGAAACAAACAGACTGTAACGCTCTAACAACGGACTGCTCAGAAATCTCATGACACTAATTAACCAGAGAACCCACGGCCCAGAAGTTGCAGGTTAACTTACTTCCCTATATGACAAGCATTCCCCTATACGTACAACCCGTGTAAGAAAAACTCCTGCTCCATGACAGAAGAATTATGCCATGTGATGAATAACAGGGATGTTGCTCTGAGGTAATTCAAAGCAAATGCGAAACCCAAACATTACGAAGAAAAACTAAAAATAACGGAACAGGCTAAAACAATGTGTTCGAAATGCCAAAATTAGGTACTGTCGTTCTTTCGTATGCAGCAACGATACCTTAGCAACCCCTTGGTAGAATGTCTGTAGCTTGGGTGTTGGAAAAGCTACACAAGAATTTGTCTTTCAGATCTCAGTTCTTCTCCCCTTGAAGAATCTCCTATTACCAACATAAAAATCGCGGAAACATTCCACCTAAAACACGGAACAATAAATACAACAAGAAAATCAATATTGAGAATCTCTTCTGGGGCGATAAGCAACCATGTTATTAGTATAACTAACATTAATAATCTCGCAGATAGCTGTTACCTGTCATAACAGATACATTGAATTAATATCTCCTGAATGGAATTTATCCTGCATCTTGAAAAAGAATATTAGTCCGACATATTCCTAAAAACCCGAAATCAACTTGCCAATCAGCATATTGCCTGACGTTTCCAAAGCCCTTGAACACATTGTTCACGATCGAATTACTGAATACTAGGGCAAATTCAGCTTGTTTGACAAATATCGGTCCGGCTTTCGTAAACACCACAGTACAAACACTACACTAATCAAGGTAAGTGATAACCTGAAATTTGCCATGAACAACAGCGTAGCTAGGAGTCCAGCAATATATTACTTCCAACTACGTTAGGGTAACCAGATGTTCCGTCTTTTACGGAATCGTCCCTTATTGTGCTTTAAGTGTCCCGTTATCCCGACAAAACACATAAGCTACGCGTTTTGTCCCGTTTTACTTTAACCGTGTTTTTTAAGTAACATGTTTCATAATAAAGGGAGAGCTCTATATGTGATCTTAGTACACTTTTTGATGACAGCAAAGAGCACCAGGCACGATTTATGAATTTCTTTGTTTGGTACTATCTAATGCTTTCACATGGCGAGCAGTTGTGCATTGGTTATTGCTTCAGGGCATTATATAGATCTGCCGTCTTAAATCATTACATCAGTTGCGTTACTTTCTCACATAAATACCAAAAGAAATGTGTATTTTTAAAGAGAGAATTAAATTACAATAGCAAAGCGAGAAATTATTTTTACGTTGAATAGAAGTACGTTTTTGGTGGACAGTGAAAGTCGGTTTGACTTCGTGCAACACTCACAGTCTAGCCTAAGGCGGCCAACCGTCCCGTATTCTGCGGGACAGTCCCGCATTTGTGCTCGTTGTCCCGCATTGGGATAATTTCTGAAAATGTCCCGCAAAATGACAAAAGCGTCCCGAATATCCGCATTCCAGTAATTTTAAAATTGTTGGTCTAAGAGCACAAGCCGAAGTTATTTATGTACGGCACGCTATGTCCTACTACCTGCAAGTCAATGCATCATTACGAATAAATAGTCTTCTTACATTTTTGAAAAAAAAAAAAAAAATAAATAAATAAAATAAATAAAAAAACTGATAGGTATAGTCTATTCCAAAATGACAAATTCGCTAGCAGTGAATGTTGTTTTTGTTTTAAGCTGGTACTGCATTCGGTGATAGGAAGGCTTAATAAAAAATTCTGTTTTTGGCTTATATTCTGTGCCTTCTTAAAGTACATTCCAGTAAGTGAAATGGAATATTTTTCAGTGGTCAAGGTGTCAAGAATCAAGAATTTTATTCACCATAGATCATTGTACAATGGTATTGGTTTCGTCATTGGAATATATAATACAATATGAAATATTAAGTACAGATAATGAAGTTGTTGTTATGGTCTTCAGTCCGGAGACTGGTTTGATGCAGCTCTCCACCCTACTCTATCCTGAGCAAGCCTTTTCATCTCCTCATAAGAACGGCAACCCACATCTACTTGAATCTGCTTACTATACGCGTCTCTTGGTTTCCCTCTGCGATTTTTACCCCACACACTTCCCTCCAATGCTAAATTTACGATTCCTCGATGTCTAAGAATGTGTCCTACCAAGCGATCCCTTCTTTTAGTCAAGGTATGCCAAAAATTCCTTTTCTCGCCAATTCTATTCAGTACCTCTTCATTACTTATGCGATCTACCCACCTAATCTTCAGCATTCTTCTGTACCACCACATTTCAAAAGTCTCTATTCTTTTCCTGTCCGCATTGCTTATCGTCCATGTTTCACTCCCGTACAAGGCAACACTCCACACAAATGCCTTCAGAAAAGACTTCCTTACCCTTAAATTAATATTCAATGTTAGCAAATTTCTCTTTTTCAAAAATGCTTTTCTTCCCATTGCCATTCTGCATTTTATATCCTCTGTACTGCGACCATCGCATGTTATTTTACTACCCAAGTAACAAAACTCATCTACCACCTTCATTGTTTCGTTACCTAATCTAATTCCTTCAGCATCGCCTGATTTTCTAAGACCGCATTCCATTATTTTTGTTTTGCTCTTGTTAATGTTCATTTTATACTCTCTCTTCAACACACTGTCCATTCCATTCAACTGCTCTTCCAGGTCCTTTGCTGTCTCTGACAGAATTACAATGTCATCAGCAAAACGCATGTTTTTATTTCTTCCCCCTGAACTTTAATCCCTATTCCAAATTTCTCCTTGCTTTCCTTTATAGCTTGCTCAATGTACAAATTGAACAACATTGGAGAAAGGCTACAACCCTGTCTTACTCCCTTCCCAACTGATGCTTCCCTTTCATGCCCTTCGAGTCTAATAACTGCTGTCTGGCTTTTGTACAAGTTGTAAATAACTCTCCTTTCCCTGTATTTTACCCCTGCTGACTTCAGAATTTGAAAGAGTGTATTCCAGTCAACATTGTCAAATGCGTTCTCCAAATCTACAAAAGCTAAAAATGTAGGTTTGCCTTTCCTTAATCTATCTTCTAAGATAAGACGTAACGTGAGTATTGCCTCCCGGGTTCCTACGTTCCTCCTGAATCCAAACTGATCTACCCCGAGGTCAGCTTCTGCCAGCTTTTCCATTCTCCTGTAGATGATTCGTATAGTAATCTAATGCCAATAAGACATGTTATGCCTTCAAACATAGAAATAATAAAATACACAGGGAAGTATTATATAATAATGTCTTAAGCTATACTACTCTGTAATCATGGTGTAGCAAATCATTTGTATAGCAATTCTTTAACATGCGTGCATGGTATACAATTACGTGACACTTAATACATACAAATCAAATATTATTAATTACAAAGAATTGTTAAATGTTAATATCCTGCTCTGATATCTCTAGGAATTCTTTAATGTCATAAAAAGGATGATCAGATAGCCAACTGTACCATTTCAATTTAAACATGTTTATATCCTTAGATCTTGCATATGCTGGTAATTTGTTAAAGAATATCAGAGGGTTCACTTTGTGAGAATTTTTAGTCCTTGACAACCTGTGTCTTGGTATATCCAAGTTATTCTTAGCCCTGGTATTGTGTTCATGTATTTGTCCCCTAGCAACAAATTCTGAGATGTTGTTTTTAAATTAGAGCACAGACACATAGATGTATAAATTTGTAATTGTCAGAATTCATACTTTATGAAAATAGGACGACAATGTTCCCTACGGCCCCTTTTACACATTATGCGTAAGATTTTTTTTGTAGTTATAAGATATTCTTAGTGTGAGAGGAGTGTCCCCATATAATCAGACCATATGAAATATGGGACTGAAACATCCACATGATGTAATATTATCACAGTCTGTATAGACGTATTTAAAATCTGACATACAAATACAATATCTTACTTCCTTCAGGAATAAAAAGGTGAAATTCTGAAAATGCAACGAAAGCAAGCGAGCATTGCATGTAGTAATGCACAATCAAACTCGACACTACATAAAGAATTTCTATAATAGTGTATCTCAAATGGTTTTAAAAAGTAGTTTTTATCAAATTTTATTCGAGGTTATTGCAAACAGCTGCGGCGGAGAGGCCGAGCGCATTGAGACGCTAAGCTGGGATGCGCGAGGCCGTTTCCCGTCGGGGTTTGAATATTCCCTCGGGCATGGATGTTTGTGCTGTCTTTAGTATAAGGTAGTTCATAAGTAGCTTGTAAGTTTAGGGACTGATGACCCCGCAGTTAAGTCCCATAAGCTTTATAAACACTTGAACTTTTTTATTGCAAAACATAATACTTATTAACCCTTTTGGACCCTCTGGCTACAAATGTGTACATAACGTCTACGGTGTCTAAGATGGTTCAGAAGCATTTTTTCTCAATGGAAAGAACATGTATAAGACATCTGCGTGTTCAATCATTTCATCACGCACAATTACTGCCACCTGCGCAAGATCACTATAAAAATATTAAGAAGCGGGTGTTGCACTACGCAGCACTTTGCGAACTTCAAAGAACACGGAAATTGTGGATTACTTGTATTACACTGTATAACTGAAAGTAGTAGTTGTTATTATGCGATAAAATTATTGAACGATCAGTTTATTTAGTACAACAGTTGGTGCTACAAAATTAATGTAGTCCGTAAAAAACGCCTTGTTTTTCAGTACACGCAGTGTTGTAGTATGAAAATGGGTGCATACAATTGCATAAATCTTGCTGCTAAAATCATTGAAAATTTCACTTAAGAGTATTACATTAAAAATAATTTCCTTGATAGAGAAAAAAATTAGGTCTGAAAGGGTTAAAATGTATGGAGCACGATGCTTTAAGAGCTGGAACAAATAAAAGTAGTACAAACAGTGAAGGTGATCGAAAAAACGTAACGGAGAAATAGTATGTAAAAACTGTCAGTCTAAAATTCGAAATAGGAGCATGAGAAAATATTAGCTGCGCGGGAGTAGCCGAGCGGTCTGGAACGCCACTTTGCCTCCTGCGTCAGAGGTTCGAATCCTCCCTCGGGCATGGATGTTTGTATTGTCTTTAGTATAAGTTAGTTCAAAAGTAATTTCTAAGTTAAGTCCCTTAAGCTTTACAAATATTTGAACTTGTGGTTTTATAAAAAAGAAAAAAAAAAAAAAGAAAAAAAGAAAAATTAAAAAAAATGTTTGTTAAGCTTATATGACTTAACTGTGGGATCATCAGTGCCTAAACTTACAAACTACTTATATACTAACTTATACTAAAGAGAACACAAAAATCCATGCTTGATGGAGGATTCCAACCTCCGACGGGGAACGGCCGCGCGCATCGCAAACTGTGGCGTGAGAACCGAAAGTTCGTTTACTGGAATACGATTAAGAGCATATTAAAAATTTATGGCTCGAAAAACAGTGAAGTTATGTTCTTAAAACCGTGGTTATTGCTACATATTTACATAATTGACAGCATTTCAAAATTTCGTTGCTATTGCCAAAGTAGAAGAAGAGTTTAAACTTTTGGGTGGAGTCCCCCTTTACACTCTTCGGTGTATATGCTAATATAAGTCTCCGACGAACCTAATTGTGATCAGTTGCCTGAGGACGGCACATTGTTTGCAATTCTCCTGCGCTTGCACTCGTTCAATTTTACCGCGAGCTGTCACAGCGCAGACGGCGAGCTAGCCTAAAAAGCTGCCTTGTGGAACACACTGTCCACTACCTGCAGTGTCCGGGGCTCTAGGCAAGTGTCATTCTGTGTAACTGCCGCAAACTTCCTTTGTAGCGCCACTCTATATACTCTTTCCACCTTTCAGGTTTCCCTTCTTTGCTGAGAACTGATTTTCCCTCTTTGTTCTTTATATTCATACAGCTGCTTTTCATGTCTCTAAAGCTGTAGCAGGGAGCAAATATTTGAACGCAAATCTGTTTTACAGGTGCAGTAGTTACGAAACGTTTCACGAAATGTAGCTTCATTTCCACTTCTAATTTGAGTCCCGCATTTTGTTTGACTTTGGAAATCTGGGCACCTTAAACTACGTTTAAGTGAAAAAAAAAAAAAAAAAAAAAAAAAAAAAAAAAAAAAAAAAAAAAAAAAAAAAAAAAAGGAAAACATTAAAGAGATTTGAGCCCACACGGAGGCGTACCGGCAATCGTTTCTTCCACGAACCATACGCGACAGGAGTGGGGTGAGGAAGTGATAATGGCACACCAAGTATGGATGTATATTATCACTGACAGATGTTTTAGAAAAAAAAGCGATTGATAGGAACTTCATGTTGACAGCACATGTTCATTAGTATGCTCTGAAGAAATGATGAGCATTTCGGTCACATCGGTTTAGCGTGTGATCTTGTCCTACCAAGCACAGGTCCGCCATGGGAACTCATAATAACTCGCTCCATCCGTGATTGAATAGACGCGTTTATGGTATTCAGCATGGCGCTATCAGAGGCATAACGAGATGGGTGGCTGGGGGAAGCAAGCAGCCTATCGTGTCCCAGGCGGATCTCGAGAAAGGGCGCCAAATGGTCTCCAAGCAAACACGATTTTTCAAAAAATATTAACGAGAGCCTGTGTTTATACGGGAGTTGAAACTTAAGTTGTTTCAAATGTTTGTATAGCTTATGGGACTTAACTACGTGGTCATCAGTCCCTAAACTTACAAACTACTTACGAACTAGCTAACGCTAAGGATGCCACAAATATCCATGCCCGAGGGGGGATTCGAACCCCCGACGGTAGTGGCCGTGCAGACCGTGACTGGATCGCCGCAGTCCCCTCGGCCACCGCGGCCGGCGAATTTAAGTTGTTGCAACTACTTATTCACAACCGATACGAAAGCGTTACTTGTTTGCACCTGTTATTATCCTTCAAAAGTAGTCACCAGCGTTGTGTAGAACCCGTTGCCAGCCATCTTGAAGGCGTAGTTAGCAGAGCCGATATGTTGATGTTGCGAATGGAGCGGTCTACTGCCTGTCGAATCTCTGAAACAATTCTAAAGCGAATGCCACGAATTGGTTCCTTCATTTTCGGAATAAAATCAAAGTCACAAGGATTTGAGTCCGGGGAGGGTCGTGATGATACAGTACTTCCCAGTCCCTTCTTATTCTACGTTCCTTGCCCAGTCCCATCGACCGAACAGAGCAGCCACAGCTTGCGCTGTACGTGCACGCGCATTGTCGTGCAAAGTGATGCCGATTCCCCGCACGCCTCTTGAAGACCTTGGTGAGACTGTCGTGCTGTACGACGTCTGGCACATTCTATCGTGATCAGTCCGTTATTCCTGTTTCCAAAACCACAGCTGGGCACAAGTCCGTTAATCGTTAATTAACGAAGTTAACTTTTTGAGTAACGAATTAACTTCTTAAGTTAATTCAAAAAATATTGACGGACTCATTAAGTTCCGTTGACTTGTCCTAAGTCCGTTATTTTTGTACCCACTTCTTGTTTCCATCAGCGATAACGATGGCGAACGAGAACGTTTCAACGAAAATAAATGTTTGTCTTATGTCCCTGTTGATTAATAGTACTTTCAGCGAAGACGTACTAAACAAATAAGCATTTTTAATGTTCTAACTTGTGGATTAACTGCTCGCCGTAGGTATTAGTGCTGAATGGGGACAGGAAGGCAGGAACAGTTAATGTTCATTACAATTTTCTCATTGAACTTTGTTATAGCTGACAGAAACAAATTTAAAATGCATGCCGCGAAACAATCGATAATGGAGACTGCAAGAATCGAGATATGGCTGACACCCCTAATCAGAAAATTAGCATATAATTTTAATTATATTAGTTTCCCCGTCTTATGCTGACTGCAATTAAATAAATATTTTACACCAGATGCGTTTCGTTTTTTATTTGTAACGTACCTTCTGCGCAAGATTTTTTTAAAAATTTTCATTCAATCTAAGGAGTCCACAGGCCAAATATGTTTCACAAGTAAAGCACAGAGTCTAATGAAAATGTGGCTGTACATGAAATCAAAATATTCATTCCTTGGGGAAAATATTTTAATATACATTTTTATAAAGTATATAATCGCTACACCTTCAAGTTCTGCAGTGGAACGTCTTTTTCCTGCGGGGAAAAGATATTTTGATTCCCAAACATGCCTAACAGACAAGAATTTTAATCTGTTAATGTTTCTTAAAAGCAGTATGTACCTTATGTCAAATGATATTTAGTGAAGTTACATATTTTGAGTCTCCCGTAAATTTTATTTTATGGCTCAATTATTATTATTATTATTACTATTACAAACTGAGCTTTACGTATTACTACGACACTATGTTCTGGCGGCCGGCTGAGTGTATAAACAAAGGACAAAATATACTTTATGTACAAGAAGACTAATCATCTCACAGAACATAACGCCGGCCGCGGTGGCCGAGGGGACTGAGGCGCTCCAGTCACGGTCTGCACGGCCAGTAATGTCGGGGGTTCGAATCCCCCCTCGGCATGGATATTTGTGCCGTCCTTAGGATTAGCTAGCTCATTAGTAGTTCGTAACTTTAGGGACTGATGACCCCGTAGTTAAGTCCCATCAGCTACACAAACATTTGAACATTTGAGAACATACTTTTCTGCCAAAGTGAACGACTTTAGCGAAGGCGGTTTTGCAACTTTACAACGTGGTATGTGATTAGTCCTAATTTTTTTTACTCTCGCCAGGATAGTGTCCGAGTAACACTAGTTTTTATTAATACTCCGAGTCCTACTTAAAGTTGCCCAACCACAACTTATATATATATCAGGTAGGGTAATAAGTATTATTTAATTTCTCACTTCAATAATACAACAAAATTTGGAGACTGAAGGCGAGTTTTCGCGGGTGCACAGTAATTTTACAAGTTAACGATTGTTAGTTGTTATTCGCCAGGAGAAATTAAGCAATCACATCACGGATCGTAACTCATAACCTTACTTGCACCGCAGGGTATTGGGGTAAGCGAATTGACGTGACGAACAGTTGAATTGTCCTTTTCGCATGTTACACAACGCCCCGTCTGATTTATACATTCCTATCAATTTTGTTCTTGCTGGAAAACGCTACACAAACTTGCCACTAGTACCTATGTTTACGAATGCGAACGAACGCTATGTGAAACATAAGCCTTCAAGTAAAAAAGCTGTACTGACAAGAAGGCTGTACTACTACTACTAGCGTTACGAGCGATCACATTTCTCACTGCAGGAAACAGAAGACAAGCGATTTCTTTGATAAAAACTAAGCCGAGGCCTTAGATTTGATGAAATATTGGACGACATTCCCATTGCACTACGTCCAGTATTTCTTGTGCAATAATTTGATAGTGCAATACCGGCCTTATTGACTGGTTGCAGACAACACGGCATTGTGCAGTAGGAGTAATAAGGTGTAGCGCAGCCAGCAAATTTGGGGACAGTTTCTAGATGCATGTTATTTTTCAACAGCTCTCTATACAAGATGCCATAAAACTGTTTACTGAAACTGTTTTTAAATCAAATGCTAAACAATACGGCATACATTTTATTCTATTTAAAAACACATTTTATTGACAAAAAAAGACAAATGATGAAAGGTACATGAAATGTAAATTCCAAAAATACCGCATGTCTTCATTTCGCAGTATATTTGAAAATGCTTTTTTAGTACTTTCCGAGGTAGGCATTGACATAATCGCATGTTTTCATAAAATTACGTTTATCCATTATGGCTCTTCTGCTCATGTGCTCAACGTCTTTTTTTTCGATTTGTAAGAAAGTGCCAGAAATCTGTCGTAATTGTTTTGTTTATTCACCAGATCTAGATTTCGATCACTGTGTGATCACCAATACTCAAAACAAACAGTGAAAACATGTAAAACGTTACCTCCAACACGGAGGTCGAAAAGTTTTATATGTTTCAACTGTTTGTTTTAAGCATTGATAATGATGACACAGTGATTGATTTCTAGATAGCCTAAGCAAAATGTTTGCGACTAATTGCTGATAATTTTCTACAAAAATAAATAGATAATCGTCTACTTTGTATGACAGAAAAATGGAACCCCGCAAAAAAATAAAAGCTTTCCAGCTGTCCGATTTGAAATGGCTTTAGACGTGGCAATGTTGTGTACTTGGCCCCTGGAAGACATTAAAGTATGTGCGAAGGTATCTCCCGATTTCCCGAGAAAGGGTTTTAACGCACCGGCTCACTGGCAGTAGCTTTTGTCGCGCGGCTGTAGCATAGACCAAAGATAAGATAGACTGCGCGTGACGTCATTATACTGAAACCAACATCTCAGTCTCGTGACTCGGGGCAGGGAACCCTGTTCATCATTACAAGCAGTGTGAAGTGTAGCTGGCAGTCGCAGTTCTTCTTCTTGCTAGTGCAAATTATGCCTAGATTTCGAAAGTAAAACGTCTTATCGTATTCTTATTATACATCCAATAGTACAATGGGCGTTAGTTCTTCGTAATTCGCAATATTAATGCAACGCTTACAGTTTTTACTTTGCCCAGATGAAATATATTCACAGTTAGTTTTATAAGCAGCAGAACTGCAGTTGTTAAGTATAATAATGTCGTGTGGCTCATTGGCCTGGTGCAAGTCTCAATTGGACGCCACTACGGCGAGTTGCATGCCCCTAGCCTACCCCTGTTATCTAACCAGGGAAACGGGACCTACACCTTAACGTGGAAACCGTACCACGTGTCGTTTCTGCCGACTCCTCACATCGTTGAGAGGTGAAGGATGGGTTAAAGTGCAGACTGAAAAAATGTGAGGTCTGACCGGATTTCAAACCCGCGACCTTTCGACTTCCAGGCGAATGCCTTACCCCAAGACCATCGGGCCCGACAGTTCTTAAGTGAATGACTGTTTTTGTTGTACTGTGAGTCTTTTAGTTTGTAGCTGACACAGAAGACGAAATACTAGTCTGATAGGCAGCATCAGTTTTCATACGATTCCTCAGCAATACATGTGAAATGTTTCGTCATGCTTTTATATATACCTGGAATCGGTTTGCATCCATACTGTCCGATTTTAATATAACACAAGCGTTTGTATTTTATGACTTTTTCAGTGAAGCCAAAATGTAATACAAGAAAAATATTGAAACTTCCTGACAGATTAAAATAGTTGTGCCGGAACCGGGCCTCGAAGCTGGGACCTTTGCCTTTCGCGGGCAATCGCTCTACCACTGAGCTACCCCGACACGACTCACGGTGCCGCCCCACAACTTCAATCCTGCCAGTACCTCGTCTCCTACTTTTCAAACTTGCCCGCGAAAGGCAAAGGTGTCACGTTGAGTCCCGGTTCCGGCACATAATTTTAATCTGTCAGGAAGTTTCATATCAGCGCAAACTCCGCTGCAGAGTGAAAGTTTCATACAAGAAAAATATTGGCTATTTACATTAAATAATAATGTGATCAAAAAATTATTGATGTACGTCACAAGAACTGGTTTTATAGGGATAATAAATAGTCTGTATTCATCTTCAGCGTTGTGAAACGCTATATATGGCAGATCTACACCAGAAATTACTTAATTGATGATGTATAGTGAAGACACTATGAAATAATCTTCCATTAAAAAATCACATAGGTGAGTTGGGAAAAAAGTAAAAAATTCATAGTTCAACACAAACATTGAGGATGTGTAATTCTGTTGCTTGTAAACGCAACTGACAATAATTTTCGCCTGGTCACATGTAAAAACGATACTCACTCCCATTAATGTCAGTAATACGGAGAAATCACAGTACCTTTATATATTACATGTGTAATAGGAATACGAGAAGTCGTACTATTGTTACAATCGACGCTTTACTTCACCTGTAAAATAGGAACACTGTGGTTCGTAATTATGAATCCTCAGTCACGTGACTCGGGGCAATTAGATGTTGGTTTCAAACATTGATCTCTATACTATCTGGATGTTGAACTTCAACTGTCTTAGCGTGCCAGCCACAGATATTCATATTTAGTTTCTTGACAAATTCCAACATGGCTGTTATGAAGCATTACAAGAAAAATAGAAGAAAATATGTTTCGATTCCACTCCCATATTAGTCTGCTACATCGAATATTGAATTAAATTCCAAATGAAGAGGTAAGCAAGCAATTTTTGTCACGTAATAGGGTAAGGTGGTACAAATTCGAAATAGGTACAATTCCGATCGACATAGGTTTTCGCTCCATTTTTCACTCGTAGCACTTGCCTTTGTGTGGCTTTGTAGTGTAACAGGTGCTTAAGCTGCTACTGTCTTTTCCAAGAATACACCACTTTGTGCTACGGAGATATGAATTTCTTTCTGTTAAGATGGACGTGGAGCTACTTCGTCCAACGCGCTCTTATAAATTTTCTAGTTTCCACGCGCTTGTAAATTCATTATTGTGCAACGTTTGGTACCGCGAAGTGTTCGGTGGTGCCCGAAGGAAAAAGAGTTTTTCATGTGGAAAAAGTCAGTGATCAAAATTGTACGAGGAAGTGATCATAATTGTACCTAGTGTGGTACATTTCCGATCGATTTTTCTCAAATCTGTAATCTTTTTTGTGTCCATACCAACATTTGTAATTGTCTAATATTTGTGTTACATATTCATTAAACATTCAAGAACAAGTGCCACAGTTAAAATTATTTCTTTTCTCAATATATTTGCAGTTAAAATTACATTTGTCCGAAATGATCGAAATTGTACCACCTTACCCTAAATGACAGAAACTCATTTGCCAAATTTAAACATGGCGGACGATGCGAAATCGTGTGCAAAACATATGAATGTGTCGGCACGCTGCAATTCTATGCTCAGACACCAGAGTTATACATCCAGTTTGTATAGAGATCACTGGTTTCAAACCACAACACAGATAGGGACATGCGCTGTCTATGTTATCTTTGGTCTATAGGCTGTAGTCTATTGGTGACATAAAGGCAGAGCACTGTGGCTGACCTGACGAGTATGGTGGAGTACTTGGCCAGCGGGTTCTCGAACTCGAGGTGGTGGGCGGGGCTGCCGAACGGCCCGTACACGACCTCGTCGCCGTCCATGCCGGCACCGCACTGCCACCGCCGACTCCGCCGTCAGCTGTCCAGCGCCGCGACGTTCAATTATTCAGGCCGGCGAGCGCCGTCTGGAGGGGGCGTGGCGGCTCCCACGACACGCCCACCGCGCCCACACCGCCCCCCCCCCCACGACCTCCTTTTCTTGCCGGCACTTTGGCCACGCCCACGACCTACTTCCGGACCCTCCGGGCGGTGCAATGGCCCTCCCCCAAGTCGTCGCCGCATTCGATCGTATTAGCGCACACGACTTCCTGTGTATTCGATGACGCGTCCATTTCGAGAACGACGGTCGGGGGAATAAGGGAGTTCACCGTAGCCAGGGGCCCGAGCTTCTTGCATAATTAAGCGGTTTTCGATCCCCCGCTTTTGACTAACGCGATTTCGATTATCCCACCCGCTCTTTCAACAAGTGGTTCTGTATTCGGGGTAACAATCCGCGATCAAATTCGCGGTTCCAAAATTCAGATTTAAATTTTGTAATTGAGTAGACATAATATCTAAAGTCTTGACCGCATATTTTATTAATAAATGTAGCCAGTTTTAAATTCATTTTTGATCCATCTTCAGGTCAAATTATGTGCTGGTCAGGCAGTAGTATCTGCCAACATGCAGTAAAAATGAAATGATATTAGGGCAGTTTTGGCCGGGCGATCCCATACGGGACTGTTCGGCCGCCTTAGAGCAAGTCTTTTGAGTTCTCCGCTTGGGCGACTTGCGTGCCGATGATGATGATTAGGGCAATACACAGCACCCAGTCCCCTGCCGGGAATCGAACTAGGGACCCCTGCATCGAGGTCCACAGGCGCTGCCACTGAGCTCCGGAAGCGGACAACATGCAGTATAATCATCCAATTACAAAATTACGAATTGTATACTAACAAGAACTAGTACAACACTTGGAAATAACCGCATTGGCTGTTGCACATATATGACCCTACCTGAGCAAAACTGAAGCGCTTAGTTTCGTAACCCACTTCTTTTGTTCAAATGTTTGTAAAGCGTATGGGATTTAACTGCGGTGTCATCAGTCCCTAAACTTACAGACTTCGTATGAACTACCTTAGACTAAAGACGACACAAACATCCATGCCCCAGGAGGGATTCGAATCCCCGACGGGGAACGGCCTTGCGCATCGTAGCATAGCGCCTCAATGCGCTCGGCCGCTCCGCCGCGGCTCTTCTTTTGTTGACAGACTACACTTCCTGAGGATTCTTCCAATGATTCTTAGTGTGGCATCTGCCTTACCTATGACTAATTTTATATAGTCGTCAAATTTCAGTCTGTCTACTCCCAGATATTTTATACGAGTAGCTGCTTCCAAGTCTACATCTAAATAAATACTCTCCAAATCACAGTGAAGTGTATGGCAGACGGTTCATCGAAATGCTTTTATGGTATTTCTCTACAGTTCCATTCTCTAATAGCTCGCGGGAAATATGAACACCTAAATCTTTCAATTTTTGATCTGATTTCATTACGATGATCATGCCTCCCTAAATAGGTGGGTCTGTCTATCTCTTCTTTCTCTTTAGCCCTTTTCCCGCAAATGCAGAGTCGACGCTGTGTTAAACGCGGATTTGGCATGTGTTAATATTTACAGGGTGACCGGATGCCCTTCCTGCCGCCACCCTATATCCCCATGAGGAAATGTGTACCCCTTATGTCTGCGTATAGTCTTATAGGTGTGCGAAAGTGTAAAGTTTACGAAATGTTTGTAACTGAGGCGGGACTTCGGGACCAGCTCGGTATTCACCTAGGGGGATGAGGAAAACCGGCTAAAAGCCACATCCAGGCTGGCCGGCACTCCGACCCCTTTTCGTTAATCCACTAGGTGGATTCGAACCGGGGCCGGTACGCCTCCCCGTCTCGGAAAGCGGTGCGTTAGACCACACGGCTAACCGAGCGGGTTCCCTATGTAGGTGGGTGCTAACAAAATATGTTCGCATTCGAAAGAGAAAGTTGGTGAAACAAATTTCACAAATAGAATTCGTCGCAATGAATAACGCCTTTCTTTTAATAACTTCCATCCTAACTCGCGAATCACTTTCGTGACACTCTCTCCCCCGTATCGCGATAATACTCAACTTTTTCTAATCGTTCGTCAGTCCCACAATGCGCAGCAATACTCCAAAATACGACGCACAAGTGTGGTGTATGCAGTTGCTTTAGTAGAACTGTTGCATCTTCTAAGTGTTCTGCGAATGAAACGTAGTCCTTGGTTTGCCTTCCCTATTATCGGTGTATCCTGCTATTGCATTGTTACCGATGATCTCTATATTACCTGGATGTTGAACTTCAGCTCTCTGTGCGTGCCAGCCATAGATGTTCATATTTCTTTTCTTGCCAAATTCAGATATCGCTCCTATAAAATATTAGAAGAAAACGAAAAGTAAATACGTTTTGATTCTGCTCCCATATTTACAAAAATTTCAAATGTAAAGGTACTCGACCAATTACTTATCACATAATAATTGATGGAAATTCATTTGCCAAATTAAAATATGGTCGGGCAATGCGAAATCGTGTGCAAAGTGTATGAATGTGCAGGCACGCTGCAGTTCTATGCTTAGACTCCAGAGTTATACATCCACAGTTTGTATAGAGGTCACTGATTGTCATTGTAGCATTACATTTAATATTTCTTTATTAAAATTATATCTGCGACGCTTGTCGCTAGCGTCCGTTTTCTCTGCCAGTAAATCTCTGATTATTTTGTTTCATAAGAGACTTTCAAATTTTTTGAATGAGCTGGGGAGAAAACGGAATCGCTCGTCGTCTTTCGTCTTATTACTGTTGAACAGATCGGACGTAAATGGAATTAAACACGGTCATTGAACTTTAGTATTCGAAGCTTATGCAACCAAGCATCAGTTTACACTAAAGAAGAAATTTATTATTCCGTACAGGTTCGACTCCAGTGTGATGACTCCAATCCAATCTGTATTCTCCTGCCAGGTAAAAATCGGATTCCGCCACTTTCTTTTGTAATGATGCTTTCTGGTTTTGTCTTTATTGTAACCACTATTGCCGCTAAATACTGGTGGCGGAATCTTTCATGTTTTTCTCAGTGTCTCTGTCTTTTCAAAATTAATATTCACTGCAATATTTTATAGCTTGTTAACTTTCAATAAAGGTTCTTAAGTTTAATCTTGACGACAATACCAGCCAAAAAGAAGAAGTATCGTTACATCATGTAATAAAGGATCTTTCTTTCAGAGTAAACGCAGCATTTCACTCATTATGTTGAGGTTCAGTTGCCATTCCCTACATCATGCATCAGTACATTGCAGATCATTCTGTATTTCGCTATCCTTTTCCAGTGTTGCCACAACATCCGCGAAAAGCCTCATTGAACTTCCGATGTTATCTACTTTTTACAAGCTGATAATATAATAATACTAATAATATGAATACAGATACATGCATCACTTGGTTCTATTAAGAATTTATCATTGGAGTAGAAGGAGTTGGCCACTATAAATTCTTTTAGGCTCCTCTTAACTGATCTTTACTTGTAGCCAAATTTTTATGATTGTTGGTATATTATTGAAAACATGTGTTCCTGAGTAAAATGTTCAAATGTTTGTAAAGCTTATGGGACTTAACTACGGGGTCATCAGTCCCTAAACTTACAAACTACCTATGAACAACTTACGAACTAGGACGGCACAAATATCCATGCCCGAGGGGGGATTCGAACCCCCGACCGTAGTGGCCGTGCTGACCGTGACTGCAGTGCCTCAGTCACCTCGGCCACCGCGGCCGGCGTTCCTGAGTAGTGGACCCCTTTTTTTAACTATAGTAAGTGCTTTTCAGTCTTTGTGTAGGTCATTTTTGTTCCTAGTATTGTAGGTATGAACTGAGCTGTTTGTTGGGAAAAGGGATATATTATTTATGACAAATTTCATTAAGGAATAAACATACTGAGAGGAAGTAGTTAATATGCCCAGTTCTTTGAAGAGTCTTCTGCAGGATGTCCGTGAATATACACCACAAATAATACGTATTACACGCTTGTAGACTCTGAAAACTTTTGTTTCACTTGAAGACTTACCCCAAAATATTATACCTTATGACATTATGGAATGAAAGTAAGCAAAGTATGCAAGCTTTTTTATTTTTATGTCTCCTATGTCTGATACTACTCGTATTGCAGATACAGATTTGTTAAGTCGTTTCTGCAGTTCTGTGGTGTGCTCCTCCCAACTGAATTTATCATCAAACTGTAATCCCAGGAATTTTATACTGTCAACCTCTTCTATCTGCTCTTGTTGTTGTTTAAGCTTAAAGGACTTAACTGCGGGGTCATCAGTCCCTAAACTTACAAACTACTTACGAACTACCTTATACTAAAGACGACACAAACATTCATGCCCGAGGGGGGATTCGAACCCCCGACGATGAGCGGCCTCGCGCGTCGGAACATAGCTCCTCAATGCGCTCGGCCGCTCCGACGCGGCATATACTTTATGCGTATACTGGATGGGAATGTTTTCAAAGTTTAATGTCAATGAGTTGGCCTTAAATCATTTATTAATGTTTAAAAAAATCATTAGCAGACCTTTCTAAAACTAAGCTCGACATGCTATTTTTTGTAATCGTCCGAAATCACATTATCGCCTGAAGACTTCTCTCCGTTGAAAATGACATGCTGCGTTCTCTACATCAGTAGCCTGCAATTCGTGAATACACCTGACAAAAAATTAGTTCAGTCCCCAGGACACTTCAGGCAGTATCGTGTAGAAGCGTCCCCAGCCCTGGAAGTGACCTCAGACCCGCATCCAACTGCAGTTACTGTTGCAGCTGATGGTTAGGTCACCAAGGAAAGCAGCAATTAGCGGCGGCCTCGAGTCACGTTTCTCCCGACGTGCCAAACATCCTAGACATGCTTACGTGATGGAGTCACTTAACACTACGGGCGGCAATACTTTGTTTGCCGCGCAGGAGTAGCCGAGCGGTCTGGAGCGCCACGTTACGGATCGCGCGACCTCCCGCGTCGGGGGTTCGAATCCGCTCTTGGGCATTGATGTGTCTGTTGTCCTTAGGTTAAAATAAGTAATTTGTAAGTCTAGGAACTTATGAACAAAGTAGTTTGGTCCCATGAGAATTACAAACATCTGAATATTTTTTAAGTTGCTTGTTGTGAAATAGAGAGTATTCCTGTTAAACTTTGACTGCCTACATTCGCAAATATTCGAAATTGAGGACTTCGATGCAATAACAGCGTTAGTCTATTTACGCTGTTATTGCATAAAAATCATTGAAGCTTATGCTATTAAACAAGCCGGCCCTTAGTTCAATATGATGATTCCAGAGCCTGTAGGAATAACATGTGGAACTAAGAACCAGCTTGTTTAATAGGAGTAGTTGTAGGATTAAAAAACTGGTGTTTACGCAATAATAACGTAAATAGAGTAACACTGTTATTGCATCCAAGTCCTCAGTTTCTTTTGGCTCATTTCTTTTGATTATAATCTGAAACTAAGATCACAAGGATTTATTTATTTATTCTCAACTATTTTATTTCTATTTAGATTTTTGGTGGTCGATTCTAATTAATCTTAACATTTTATGGCTTAAAGATATTAAAATATTCTACTCTCTTCTAATTACGCTTTTATTGTATTGCCTCTCGTGAATAAGCGGACAAATTGGGCATCGGTTTCCTAACTACACTATGGACTTTATTAAATCCCAAACCTAAATGTATTCTTCCAGTTATACGAGTATTGGCAACTATTTATTTACGACCGATTCAAAAGCGTTACATGTTTGCACCTGTTACTGTTCTTTAAAGCCAGCGCTGTGTAGAGACCGTCGCCAGCGATGTTGAAGGTGTAGTAAACCGTTAGCAGAGCCTGTTCTGTTGATGGTGCGAATGGAACGGTCTACTGCCTGTCGAATCTGTGGAACAGTTCTGAAGTGACTGTCACGAGTGGTTCTTCATCTTCGGAATAAAATCAAAGTCACAAGAATCACAAGTCCAGATAGTACGGTGGATGGTACAGTACTTCCCAATCCCAGAGACCGAAAAGAGCAGTCACAGCTTGCGCTATATACGCCCGCGCATGTCGTGCAAAATTATGGGTGGATTGCGCAGAAAGTGTTGCCGCTTCTTTCCGAAAGCTTAAGTTTTAGTGACTTTATTTTGATTTCGAAAATGAAGGAACCACTTCGTGGCATTCGCTTCAGAACTATTCCAGAGGTTCGACAGGCAGTAGACCTCTCCATTCACACCATCGACTGAACAGGCTCTGCTAACGGTACACTACGCCCTCCATATTGCTGGCAACGGGTTTTACACAACGCTGGTGATTACTCTGAAAGACAGTAAAAGGTGAAAACATGTAACGCTTTTGTATCGGCTGTGAAGAAATAGTTGCCACTGTTTGAGTTCCAACCCTCGTTAATCGTCAATTTTTATAACGATTTATTTGCTCTTCTGTTATTAAGTTCACTTCCCCTGAGTACATTGATGCATGCCGACGTCTTTCCTAAGAACGGAAGTGCTCAGTATGCCAGTCCGCGTTTTTTGCTAATAAGACAAACTCCCCACCGCTCCCCCCTCAGATTTTGCGCTAAGATGACGCAGCGGATAGCCATCAAAACCTGAACACAGAACAAGCAGGAAAAGATCTACATCTACATATACAGTCCGTAATCCATTGTAAGGTGCGTGGTGGAGGGTACACTGTACCACTACTAGGCATTTCCTTTCCTATTCCACTCCCAAACGAGGGAAAACGAAATAAATTGTTTGGGACAGTGAAATAAAAAAAGTAAAACAGAAACAGATAATGGTCTAAGTGCTAGACACGCAACAGACAATTTAGTGGTTCCGTGGTGATGGACAGTGACGCTGGAGGTTCCTGTTCAAACCTCCTCCAGAGTATGTATTCTTAATATTTGATTTTCGGAAAATTGTCAACTATCAACTGTAGCCTTGGAAAATTGTCATATTATAGATAACTCACGTAGTAAGTATATAATTATTATCGCCGCAAGTAAATGTGATGACAGTGAGAGCTGATGAGATCTCACGCAGAAATGAAAACAATAAATAATAAACATAATCAATTTCGCTCTCCGAACTTCCAGATGTTCTTATTGTTTTGGGTGTATGAAGCATTCTTGCCAGAAGAGATTGAGAAATAAAACGGAAGGCTTCACCATTAATATGGTCGGTATGACCATAGCGCGCCTGCCGCGGTGGTCGAAGGGACTGAGGCGCTCCAGTCACGGTCTGCACGGCCACTACGGTCGGGGGTTCGATTCCCCCCCCCCCCCCCTCGGGCATGGATATTTGTGCCGTCCTTAGTTTTAGCTAGTTCATAAATAGTTTGTAAGTTTAGGGATTGATGACCCCGTAGTTAAGTCCCATAAGCTCTACAAACATTTGAACTTTTTGACCGTAACGAAGAAATTGTGGTCTTCCACCACCATCGCGATGCATCGCAATTTGTACTGTTTGATGAATCACCAGATAAATTTTCGGCCAAGGGCAGGATCAACCAAAGTGGGTTACGGTGATCGCCAAAAGTAGATCAGTCTGTCGGTGGGGCAGGCACCATTTTACACCGGGGCAGGGGTCAAGTAGGGGCCTTCGCGTCGCGTCGACACACATCCTGCGTGTGCCTCCAAGGACGGGAGATGAAAAAGCAGGTCTGTCTATTCGAGTGGCTCTCGCGCATATGCTCGAAGACGGAAATTAAAATATGCCAAATTGATGTTTACATGTTGACCAAAAATAGCTGCAGCTGTCGTGATTCCTTTATTACAGGCAAGACCCGTTTCGTAAATTTCAATTTACCTCCATCACACATAGGGGTTCACAGGCTCCACTAAAATGTTATTTCATAAAAACCTTTATAAGCTAATTAATACAATTAATACCTCTTATGTGTATATGAGGCTGTAAACAACTATATAGTTTCCTGTAATTGCTTTTTTATTATTACAACAACGAATGACTGAGGGCATTTACAAAGTGTGTGTAGTATTGTTTATAAATCTCTTACTTGAGTTAGTTATTTCATTCAGTACGATAGAGTTTTTACAAATTTATAACATGTCACAATTCAATAACAAACTGAAAATAAGTTTTTATACTGTGCGATCAATAACTTTTCGGTATAAAAATCTAACTTGCTGAGGGCCATTTATAAACATAATACACAATTTGATTAATGTAGCTGCCAAGTGACATTTTTATAAAAATAAAGTTCGTTATCTAACAGCTACATAAAGAACTATTCAATCGAACTTTCCTACGTTCACTAATGCTCCACCAAATACAACAGAACAAACAGTCGAAGACATCTGAGAGATCGATGGACTATGAAAATCAGGATCACCTGATATAAGCTTATGATGCAAATCACGTCAAAACAGGCCTATAGCAATAATTTATTCACACAGCTGCGTCTTTGGAATCAGGGCATTATTTAACATTTTTAAAAAGTTGAGGACTTGAGACGAGAAGGAAGGGAGGGGAGGGCCTGTGATTTAGGTTATCCATTTAAATAAATTTAGCCAAAATGGTTTTATGGGGTAATTCAGCACGAGAGTATTTAGGAAGATTTTCTTAATTCATGAAAAATATCAAGCTCTCCCAAGGTACTAAGGATGTTACTCTTACGTTCTTTATGCAAGATCCGATGAAATGCTGGAAATTGACCCCTTTCGGACAAATGAACTAAGTCCGAACTAGATATATGTTACTTTAACATAGCTTCAAGAGATCTTTGAGTTCGGCCTGTACAGGGTATCCCACTTAAACGAACGTATTTTACATATATACGTACTGCAAGGACTTATGAAAGTAACTAGTACGAGACGTCTAAAATGCAAACAAATACTATTTTCAATACAAACTTATGTTTTTCAAATGGACGCCCCATTTTTTTTAAATGTTCAAATGTTAACAGCGACTTAACTACGGGGTCATCAGTACCTAAACTTACAAACTACTTATGAACTACCTACAACTAAGGACGGCACAAATATCCATGCCCGAGGGGGGATTCGAACCCCCGACCGTAGTACGCCCCATTTTATTTTCCATGCTATCAAAAGCATGAAAAATTACAAAGGATGACATTGGTAGCATCGAAATACGTCAATTGCATCCCGAGAAATTGAGATGCGAAGTTGCCGCATGAAATGTACGAAACGCGAAGGCAGCACATGTCGGAAGAGTGAATCTCACGTTTCCCTTAATCATTTTATCTGCGCACTTTATTTATTTCGAGTGTAAACTTCGCCTTACAATTTCTCGTGATGAAGTCGAAAAATGCATTGCTACTTACGCCATTGTTTTGTGGTTTTACATGCTATAAAAATAATGTGAGGGCTGCATAAAAAAAAAAAAAAAAAAAAAAAACACGGTCAACAGATGAACTTTGAGTTTTTAATCGCGTAAAATTGCGTTGTAATTATTATAGCGCGACATAGCAATGCAATATGTATAGCTTCTACATAGCATTCGAGGAATCGTAGCGTTAAACAAGACCAATATGACCACCGAATCAAAAGCAAATAACTGTCAATATCAATAACGTCGTAACGAAACTAAAATGAATTTCTGTTGGACTGCATTATTTTATATGCATCTCGTTTTCATTTGGTTATCTACGAGTGAAATTTAGTTTTTGATATTTTACTATCTTCTACAGTGAGAAACCTCTTGCTGAGCAAAAGACTTCAGTAAAAGTCACGAAGTCCCAACTGAATTTCAGGAGCTACACTTCGAACGACCACTGTAAAAATCCTAAATTAGCTTGGTATTTTTTTGATAAAGATTAAAAGTTCCCATCCTTTGCAGCTGAATTAGTAATGAAGAATAAAAAATTTAATTTCCAATAGACGGAAATTTCCTACAATGGCAAAAAGAATTTCTTAATGATAAGACATTCCAATGAGAAGTAGCAACTGAGGAATGTGGCTGCAAATTTTAACAGTATTATGCAAATCGATGTAAGTCGCTACATGCAATATCAAAATTTTCTAACAATGCGAGCAGGTCTGCAACAAACCTATCATACTGATCGGTCAATGTCTGCTTTTCACGATTTATTTCATTCATAACTAGCGCAGTATTCGAAAAGTGCGTGAATGCTCAATCGATAACAGCAATTTTCTTTTAGGAGCCCAACACAATGTAAAAAAATTGGCAATTATTTTATGAATAGTTCAGCAAAGCTGTACTAAATAAATTGATGTAAAACTTCCTAGCAGTTTAAAATTGTGTGCCGGAACCGGGATTCGAATCTGGGACCATTGCCTTTCGCGGGAAAGCCGTCTACCGACTGAGTTATCCCGGCACGCTTCAAGGTCCGTCCTCACAACTTCTGACAGTACTTCTGTGAAGTTTGGAAAGTAGGAGGCATAAGTAAAGTTGTGAGAAAGGTCCGTGAAGCGTGCCGGGATAGCTCAGTCGTTGAGCGCTTGCTAGCGAAAGGCAATGGTCTCATGTTCGAGTTCCGGTCCGGCACACAATTATCTGCTAGGAAGTTTCATATCAGCGCACACTCCGCTGCAGAGTAAAAGTTTCATTCTATATTCGTGTAGTTTCAAAGATTAGTTACATATGAAAGATCTAATTTCCCCAGGGTTCACCATTTTCGTTTTGAAGGTGTAAACTCTTGAGCCATTTTATACCCTTTAATTTTGTTTTATCACAAATTCCAACGAGGCACTAAGTCCCCGAAGTAGTAACGGACGTCTTCCTGTGGGCCTTGCAAGCGATGTTAGCGGAGAGGTGGAGGGGCAACAGCTTGAGGGTAAGTTGCATTTATGTGTGCTTTCAATTCCACAAACAATAAACTTATTGCAAGGCGCAATTCTATTGTTGTCACCTGTCTTTAAAGCTACAAGCTTTATTTGCCGCCTTTACGTCAAGTAACGAGTGGCTATCAGTCGCTTCCAAAGTATCGAGAGCATCTGGCCATTTTTCTGTCGGTGGCACCTGTTCACGGCTACCAATCTGCGCTCGGCTACCAATCTGCGCTCGGCTACTAAACTGTGACAAGTGTTCTTTCATAAAAAATTTTTTGAAATGTCTTGGTCGCACTTTTATTTTATCATTACGCGTTTCTATACATCATCAGCAGATAAACTTTTTTAAAAACGATGGTAATTACAATACAATGACTAACTAAAATATAAACCACCATCGTGGATGTCTAGTGAAAGTGTTCAACTAGATTCTCATGCCAAACTGTGTTCTTTCATGAATGTTGCTCCCGAAATTGGGTTGACCCAAAATGTTGACAGATTCACCACGACGCGGTTGTAGCAGGGTATAGAGTACATCACAAACCCTTCCCTGAGAATTCAGCTACTAACATAGCAGTGAAGCTGCGTTTTTTACAGTTTTTTTTTATTTTTATTTTTTGTTATATCCCCTCCCAGGAGAGGGTACCTGGGTGGTTTTAATTTATCAAAGTTTCATTTCTACTTCAGTCACACAACATTGTGATTTGTAGGAGAAGTTTATCCCATTCACTTATTCATACATATTTTACCTTATATTATTTTATTCTTTACTTCTTATCTCATGGGCTCGTGTTGACACACACTTTTCACAACACGCAAATTAAGACTGATGACTCCGCAGTTAAGTTCCTTAAGCTTAACATAACGCAAATTAAAAATAAAATAAAATGAAGGTGATATTGTTACTTTTTATAAACTTAATACGCAACTGATTGTGCGTTAAAAGATTTATTATTACATTGTAGCCATTTATAATGGTCGAACAAACTGTATACGCTTTAGACCGATATGTCAGAGTCGACAAGAGAGTTTTCGTGTCTAAAGATAGAAGACTAAACAGGACATGCGAGACACGGCTGACCTCAGCGGCGGTGATGCAGGAAGTTCAAGCTGGCTTCGCGTGTCGCCACCTCAGACAGGCCACGCTGACCCAAGCGTATGACATTAGCCGTGACGTCAGCAAGGCCATCGACTCGTGACTGTGACCCGTTGGACGATCTGTCGCCCTCCTTCACCCACACACTTAGGAAGGGCCAAGGAAAAAATAGGACTTTCGTATTTTAAGTGCCCCTTTAGGTTTTCCTGTAGTTTTATTATTTTTGGAAATATCTGATACAAGAAAGAGGTAAAAATTAAATAATAATATATCTATTATTATATATAATATTCATTACAATAATAGAAGATTAAAAATAATATTTATATACTCGTATTAGGTTATATATTATTATTTGCCAACGACCAAGCCGCAGTGGACACAGTGATTTCCGTTAAGCACTGTCGAGCTTGTCTAGCACTTGGATGGGTTCCCGTCCGGGTCTGCCGAGCGCTGTTGGTAAGCGGGGTGCACTCAGCCCTTTAGAGGCCAATTGAGGAGCTGCTTGACAGAAGCAGCGGCTCCGGTCTAGAAAACCGCAGGGCGCTGACCACGCCCCCCCCCCTCCACTCCACACCGCATCCGGAGACGCCTTTGGGCGGAGGATGACACGGCGGACACTCGATACCCGATGTGCCTTTCTGTGAGACGTAGTTTTATTATTTTTGTCCGAAATATTTGCAAAAGTGAGGCCGGAAACAGATCCACTACGCTTTTTATTTACAGGGTGTCCAGAAAATGGCTCCCTGATTTCAAAATTAAATATCTAGAAAACAAAGATCGATAGAGGAATGCAGTAAACGGTATGTTTATTGTGAAAGCTGTAAGAAGTTTATACACCAGTTTGAAATAATAGTTAAAAAAGCTGCTGACAGATGGCGCTGTACAGCTCATATCAGCATACATAAGTGAAATAATCGTATGAAATCACTCTTTGCAAACAATCACATCACAATGTCTTCAAAACGTTCACCATTGGCACTATAGAGATGGCGCAAACGAAGAATGAAATTCGCCATCACATTTCGTAGTGTCTCAACCGAAATGGATTCACAAGCCACAGAGATCGCCGATTCAAGCTCGTCCAGCGTGGCGAGATGCTTCCGGTAGACCATGTCTTTTAGTGTCCCCCACAAAAAAAAGTCACAGGGAGTCAAATCTGGCGAATATGGAGGGCAATCCATGCCTGCATGAGTAAAATTGGGATATTCCAAAGCAATTACTCGATTCCCGAAGTATTCCTCTAGAAAAACTTGATCGGTCCGATGTGGTCGGGCTCCATCTTGCATAAACCATTCAGTACCTGGTCGATCCTCTAACGCTTGCTGTGTGGCGACAAAGTGATCCAAAATTGCAACGTAACGTGCACCAGTGACCGTTTCTCGAATGAAAAAAGGGCCAATAATGCTTCTGCTGCATACTGCAGCCCACACAGTAACTTTAGGGGAATACAGGGGTTTCGCTTCACACCAATATAGCTTTTCGGAACCCCAAAATCGCCAGTTCTGCTTATTCACGTATCCATTCAGGTGGAAGTGTGCTGCATCAGATGCAGCCAACATCAAATCCTTCACTATCAATCATTGTGAGCATCTGATTAGCAAAGGCAACCCATTGTTGCACAGCTCGTACGGGTATGGCCTGGTGTGTTTGAATTTTGAATGGGTTATGTGTAGGCTCTTTGTCAGTATTTTCTGCGTGCTGGAACGCTTCAAACCAGTCTCAGATGCAATACTACGGACGGATGACATTGGATTTCGCTGAATAATTCCAGAAACTGTGGCGATATGCGGCCAACATGCCCCACTAGATCATCAGTTACGCTGCCTGTTCGTTGAAATTTTGCGAAGAGCGTACGAATTGTTTTCGCATCGGGTCCTTTTGGAACATTAAATCGTGCTTGAAAACTTCGCCTTGTTGCCGTAGGACTCTCTTCTAACCTGTGGTACTCTAGCACCAGAAAAACGTGTTGTTCAATGGAGTACATGGTTTTAATCCCTTCCTTCGGTATGCTAACCTCCTTTCACGTTTCAATAGTGGAACTGATCGCTCTGGGCTTCGGATCACTACATATGGCATTACGTATTGCGATTACAGCGCAATTTGTTAGCAGCTTTTGTAACTATTATTTAGAACTGCTGTATAAACTTCTTACGGCTTTCACAATAAACATACCGTTTACTGCATTCCTCTATCGATCTTTGTTTTCAAGATATTTAATTTTGAAATCCGGGAGTCCTTTTCTGACACCCTGTATATAATTTCTTTTACTTTTTGTAAGACCTTCTCAGAGAAAATTCATATATTTTACAGCCAAGTTAAGAAATAAGGAAACTAATCCCAATTATCATGAACCATTCTTCGAAACCCCTTAGAAGTGACTTACAACAAAAGAATATGACGGCAGAGTCATTAGAAAAACTAGCTGCAAGTACTCGGCTTTGCCCGGGTTTAAAATAAGGTTTTCTGTAGAAGCGTACCAAACCGTTTATTTGCATGTAATAAAAGGGTACATTTATGTTAAAGCAATGTGATAAACAACACTTTCACTTACATCCTCCTCATCATCACCACAAAAACATTCAAAATCACTCTCAATGACCAACTTGCATGATCTACCATTTTTTTTTTTTTTTTTTTTTTTTTTTTTTTTTTTTTTTTTTTTTTTTTGCTTTGAAATGGCGGGGGCTGTACTTTATCACACGGCTTAGAACAGGCACATGGCCAAAGTGAGATTGGGATGGAACGAAACCTATTTAAGAACCTTCCCCATGTAATTTTGTGTACGTTGTACCAAATTTCACGTTATTTGGTTGTCTGGATCTTATAAGGAAACAGACAAACAGACAACAAATGCGTCTTATATGTATAGAGATTGCAATCGAAGTCTGTAAGTAAAGTACTCTCCCCCAAGCACCGAACGAAATTTTATGTAGACAGTAACCTTCATCTTGTTGTCAAGGTCAAGTGTACAAAATTTCATCAAGATAGGACAAAACTGTGGATTTTGGCGAAATAAGTACCCTCCACCATGCACTGAACCAAATTTCATGTAGACAGTGCCCTTACTCTTGTTTTGAAGGTGAATTGTGCAAAATTTCATATAGATCAGTGCGAAAATATAGATTTACACGGACATATTGAAAAAGCATTAATTCAGTGTTTAATTTCAATGTGAGTCTTAACATCGATATATGTAGGCCTAAGCCAAGCTGTGAACAGGATGTAAAAATAAATAATTAAAATTCGCAAATAATGGGAATAGGAAAGAAGTCGTACATGAAAGGCATTAAATTCAAAACTTAGCATGCAACATTCACCTTATTTCAAAGCGCATGCTACCAGAAAAGACTTTATTTAGTCGTTATCTAACGAAACCAGACGTTCAAAGTTATTAAACAAATTTTGACGTAAAATCTTCTCTCTGGTATGGTGTGCGTAAAATATGAGAAACATTAGTGGGGGGAATACGAAAAGTACAAATGTCAAATGTTGTATAATCTGTGGGACTTAACTACGGGGTCATCAGTCCCTAAACTTACAAACTACTTATGAACTAGCTAATACTAAGGACGGCACAAATATCCATGCCCGAGGGGGGATTCGAACCCCCGACCGTAGTGGCCGTGCAGACCGTGACTGGGGCGCCTTAGTCCCATCGGCCACCGCGGCCGTCACGAAAAGTACAGTAACGCAGTTTAACATTATTCCTTAAATGTTGTCGAATGCAACTCTTAGTTACCCTAAACGTATATGAACGCACCATTTATAAACTAGAAAATACGATAACTGTCACGTAGTTTAACTGTAAGTAGTAAATTTTTATAATGGCAAACGCGATGGAGTAGCCGAGCGGTCTAAAGCGTCTCGCTGCGGAGCGCGGTTGCTCGCCGTGGAGGTTCGAGTCCTCCTTGGGGCATGGGTGTGTGTGTGTGTTTGTCCGTAGGTTAGATTACCTAGGTTTAAGTAATTTGTATGCTACGGACTGATGACCACGCAGTTTGGTCCGATAGATTTATAAACATTTGAATATTTTATAATGGCAACATATGCTTTAATATGGACTGTAACATCTCTCTAAATATCCCTCCAATCAATAACTTTCAGTTGCTTGCATCTTACAGTGAAATGTAAGCCAGTAAATTTACTATTCTGTAATATTTTCTGCGTTGGGAAAGTATATTTAACGGCCTAAGAGCATATGAAAAACATGAGTGTTCCATGGTCTTTAAATGCACGCCTTCAGATTGGCATTCAAAACGGCGGATTGTTCTGCTTGTACTATACAGTGCTCTTCTCACCACAATGACGTCACTGTTACGCACTGGTTAGCATTTCAACATCACCACGACGCATATCAATGCTCCGCCAACTTCAATATCGTACGGCACTTAGAAGCACAATTTAAGGGGACAGAGAATCAGCTTTTGATATCCAAGTCAGCTTGCTTACTCCTTGAAATCTGCCTACACGAATCCTAAGATGTGGTCAATGCAGTAGGCAGCTACTCTGGAAGAGAAACCAAATTCCCGAAAAAAGTTTTTTCCTTTCTTCTTCTTTCCGTAAAGATAACAGTGCTTCGAAAGTATTAGCCATGCGGTTTTTGAGGTTCATTGTGCAATCTGAATATTCATTAAGCAAGTGTCTATAGAAGTATGAATGTATAACATTACAAGAATCCATCTAAATAAAATGTGCTGCTGTTGAATAAATCATGTGTAACATGTTCGGAAATTCCCTTTACAAACGTCGAGGACTTGAGACGAGTGAGTACATAATGTTTTGATAAGGAACCATAACCGGAAATGTCATACAGTGTCCCTCCGAACACTTCTTCGATATCGTGAATACTTTTCCAGTGCAAGCTCTTTACTGTCCATATTTTGGTAGGAGTCAGTACGGACCAGAACAAGAAAAAAAGAAGACTGGCAAACATGGACCCTAAAATGCATAAATTAAGAACTATGAACACTTGACCTGTACAAAAGATGTGTTTCATCATAAGATGCATTTAAAAGCCCATCTTTATCAGACATTATGTTATTTTAGTCCATTCTAGCTTCTTCCATAATATGGAAAGCAAAGAGCTGGCAGCAGAAGAGATTTGCTTCGCAGTGTCACAGATAAAGAAGTACCAATAGCGTCACTGGATGATATTCACGGACAGAGTCCCTTATGAAGTACGTACTTCCATCTACAAGTTCTCGAAATTTGTAACGGGAATTTCCGAACACCCTGTACAGACCCATGGCGGGAACGGTAAGTGATCCTTTCATTGCACGTGCATACCACGTTCGAACTCTTTTAAGTTCTCTATGGTAATGTAGGTTATTTGTGAAAGTCTTTGAATATAGAACTTAATATGGTAAATATCAATTATCTGTGAATATAACACATTTGGATATTAACTAGACTGGCAATACCGTAAGCAGCCTCATTGGTTTCTGTGAAGCCAAATTTTGTGCTCGCCGCCATGTTAACATTACAAAACGCATGTAATCAACTACTTGTGTACAGATAAAACCATCATAATACATAGGAATAAACTGACATAAACTGTAGAGTTTTGATGAAATGTTCAGTAGATGTGCCGTGCCTTTTTCTGCAATTTTTCGAGCCGCGGCGGATTAGCCATGCGCACTGGGGCGCCGTGCTGCGGTGCGCGCGGCCCTTCGCCGTCGGGGGTTCGAGTCCCCCTCATTGACATGAGTGTTTGTGTTGTCCTTAGGTTTAGTTTACCTTACTTTGTAAGCTATGGAGTAATAACCACACATTTGAGTCCGATAGATTTACAAACATTTGAACATTTATTATTATTACTATTTATTTTTCGTATCGAATACAAACTCTTGGCGTTTCTGACAGTAAGATGGCGGCGTCAAGGCTTCAGTAATATCATAAATATCTCTGGAGAGAGCATTCACATGCGCAGAAGAGATTTCGTGTAGTCACATGTATTGGCCGGCTGGTCGCGTGTTTTGGGGACTCTTGTGGGTTTGACCGTAAAGCGCCGTGTGTGTTTAGAATGTCTTTACATCGCTATTACAAAATGATTTTCCCCCCAGATGCTGTGAATTAGATGTAGACGACATGAAAATTTGTATTTGGTACTTGGAATATACTGTGCTCTTAGCTTTGAAGAATAAAAAGAAGAACTATTTCGTTGTTTCTGTGCGGACAGTTTTGGAAGTAACTGCTGTGGAAAATTAAATACGATGGGAAGAGCTCGTTCCTCCCGTCACACATATCTAAATTTTTCTCTACCAAAACATTCCTGCTCAAAATGTTTTAAGACACACTGAGGATATTTCTTAAGGACAACATTATTCCTACTTATCCCTATCTGCACTCTTTACTATCCTTCAGGAAACTAAAACGTAATTCAGATAGAATCATTCTACGTTCCATAGCCACACACATTATGGTTCCTATTGTGAAGATAAGAAGTCAGCCTTTTTCCGTATATTGTAAGGCAAATCACAAAGTGAATGGAAAATAAACTGGTCAATTTATCATTGCTATTGCACGATAACCAACCCGCTAAAAGGCAAAAAACTCATGTAAAATAATAAACTGCGATCCCTCCTAACTTATAAACAAAAACAGGGATACCAAGGTTTATAATCACAACATGCGCAGAACGCAATGCTCACTCCAGAGATATTTATGAATTATATCAACGACTTTGCCAGTCAACAAATCCAAGGAGCTTAAAATACAGGGAGACGCTCTTACGCTGAAAAAAAGAAAACTGCCACCGCCAAATTGCTAAGTTTTGGAGAAGTGTTCTTATTAAAAAGCTAATGTTTTATGTCACTTAAAACAGGAATAAACCATCCGACGGTTTTGCCGTAATGTACAATTGTTAAAACAGTGCAAATTAGCCGTTAAAAATTAAGTTTTCAAATATATTACAAGAAGTATTTATTACTACTTCAAGGAAGTATATTGTTTGAAACTACGTACTTTGCAGTGGCTGACGGTTTAATGCATTAACTGTAAGAGGGTCGACTTAAAGCAGTTTTAACGTAGAAATAGCATTCCAAAACTGACGAAGATGGCGGACAAGCTTCAACTGGCGTATGTGCACGGCATAGATAATGCCATCTCCCTTTATTCTAACCTCCTTGAGCAAATTTATGTCTCTGGAGTATGAGCTAGAAGCATTATCCTTGGCTGAAGGCGGGATTGGTCGTTGCTTGTTGCATCTGAGCTGAAAAAAGACGTTGTACGACGATCTGTGAGGCAAGCTGTGATGTAGAGCAATATTTTATTAACATGAAGATGAGTACAATTAATTTCGCGTGCTAAAATGCATTTTGATTGACAATGTATAAACTAATATTGGAGTTATAAGTTAGAGGAAAGAAAACTTGAGTTTTTGTACAGAATTTGGAAACACGTTTGTGATTTATAATATTCATCTCGGGTTTGCAGCCGGATACCATCGTCAACTAAACACAATATTTCGGCACACCAACTGGCTGCCATCTTCAGGTGAGTACGTTGATTACACTTAATCGCTGGAAACTGAGGCAGAACAGAAACAGCGGCCCCTTTATGCATCGCTGACGACCCACCGCGCGTGCGCGAAACCAAAGTAGGAGCCCTCAAGGTGCAATAGAACTAGTAGCGCGTCGGCGGAGAAATGATCGTAAGACATCTCTGATGCCAAACATCTAGGTGAAGATCTGGAGCTCACAAGGTTGTATTTAAACAGAATGGGTACACTGCTCAACAAATTTGTCGTGCGTTTCAATTTGGTCCAAAAGGTGAACCATTAGAGGACAACTACAAGTCTATTGCCTTTTTTCATTTTGTAGGGAATATTTCCTCGAAAATTCCAAGAATTTTAAGAAGGTTTCACATTAAAAGTGTTTTTATGTCACCACCAAAGACTAGGGTCCTCCTTGGGTCAGTCAAAAATGATTTAGGACTGAGGAAACCCGGTGTTTATAGAATTCCATGTTATTGTGGTAAGACTTACATCGGCCAAACGATCCGCACAGTTCAGGATCGGTGTATGGAACATCACCATCATACTGGTTTACTTCAACCTGAAATGTCAGTTGTTGCTGAACATTGTCTGTGTGAGGGACACAAGATGTTATATGATGAAACAAAACTAATTGCTCCCGCTTCCCGCAATGTGTTCTTAAAGAATCCATGGAAATTCGTATGGCCGATAATATTATTAATAGGGTCAAGGGCTTCCCTCTAAGTAAAAATTGGAATTCGATCTTATCTGTTATTAAGCAACAACGGTCTTCATTTTGACCTGCCGTTTCTTTTAACTAGTTTTGTTTCGACCAATCGTTTTGCCGATTTTCTTCAACGGCGCGCTACTAGTTCTATTGCGCCTAGAGGGCCCACCCGCGGTGGTTCGTCATCGGTGTATAAAGGGGCCGCTGTTTCTGTTCTCCGTCAGTTTCCGGCGAGTAAGTGTAATCAGCACACTCACCTGAAGATGGCAGCCAGTTGGTCTGCCGAAATATTGTGTTTAGTTGACGATGGTATCCGGCTACAAACCCGAGATGAATGTTATCAGTTACTAGCTTAAACCCGCGGCTCCGCACGCGTGTTGGTTGATTATAATAGATAAGCTATCTTTAAGTAGTGTGCTATGAGATCAAATCACACGTAAAAATTCACTCGTTTCGTAGAATCCAACCACGAAATTCAACAATAATGATTGTAATAATATCACAGATCGATCACTTGGTGCAATGCGTGAAACGTCAAATCGATTTTTAAAGAGATGTATTAAAAGAAATTTCTTTTTTACTGCTTTATTTATTTATTCTTATATTTCCTTATTCGTATGCTTATCCCAGTGATCTGTAAACAAACTGGATGCATAACTTTGGTGTCTGAGCATAGAACTACAGCGTGCCTGCACATTCATATGTTTTGTACACAATTTCGCGTTGTCCGCCATGTTTAAATTTGGCAAACGAATTTCGATCAGTTATTACGTGACAAAAATTGCTTACTTAACTTCTGATTTGATTTTTTAGTCGTTGTGTGATGTAATAGAGTGTTATGGGAGTGGAATTGAAAGATATTTTCTTTTGGTTTACTTGCAACTCTTCATAGCCGCCAAATCTGAATTTGACAAGAAACGAAATATGAACATCTATGGCTGGCACGCTCAGACAACTGAAGTTCAACATCCAGGTAGCATAGAGATCAATGGCTTATCCTTACAGAGAAAGAGCTGAAGACATTGTAGCCCGCATAGACCATAGATATGGTTGTGGCGTCACGTTTGGCTGTATGTAACCTCCTTGCTAAAGAGTCGCAAACGTCAGTCGGAATTTTTTTAATAATTTGACGACTTTCAACCACCATATCTTCCACCCCCTTATAGCTGTCGGTATGGAACTGCTAGGGCGTAAAACGGGAGACTTCCGACAACAATTACACACAGACCATTCGTTTGCGTTCTGTAGTTTTCGCTGCAGAGCGAAATATTAACACACACACACACGTACAATTTTATATACACCGATAACTTTCCATGCCAACTTCGAACCTTTTATCATTATCAACCCTGAAGTAACAATGCAACCAATAAAACCATTTTCAAAACTAAACATAATTTTCAAAGAGTAATTATTGTTCCGCATTTCGCGTTATATTCTTCAAATTACTAATTATCTATCAGAACGCTATAAAAGCGTGCCGAAAACCTACCTCAGGTATAAATTAGTAGCTGTACAAATATTTTAGTCTCTGCGTCTTGTCGTTCGGACGTGATAAGCGTACACCGAACAGATGTCACATTAATATACATATAGATAAATAGCTGTTCGATCGCCTTAAAACCGTGCCTAAAGCCTTCCCCGGGTAGACAGACATTTATAACTGTACAAATTTTTAGCTCTTTATGTCTTGTGGTTCAGACGTGATAAACGTACACCGAAGAGACATTCACATTTACAGATATAGATGTACATATACAGTGTCAGTCACCTGCTGATAGTTTGCTTATCTATCAGACATTCACATTAATATATATAGATATATAGCTATCCGATCGCCACAAAACCGTTCCTAAAGCCTTCCCCGGGTAGACATTAGTAACTGTACAAATTTTTTAGCTCTTTACGTCTTGTGGTTCAGACGTGATAAACGTACACCGAACAGATACTCTCATTTATAGATATAGAAGATTACGCCGGGAAATCCTATGCAACACCACGCATGTGATTTCTACATAATTGCAGCTGCTTTGTAAGGAACAGTTAATTAACATGCGTTTTGCTATCATCATATTCTCCGAGAGAAATAATTCATTTGTTCGTTGAGGCCGCGGTGGAGTGACCGAGCGCATTGAGGCGCCATGCTCCAAATCGCGAGACCGTTCCCCGTCGGGGGTTCGAATACCCCCTCGGGTATGGGTGTTTGTGCTGTCTTTAGTACAAGTTATTCTTTAAGTAGTTTGTAAGTTTAGGGACTGATGACCGCGAAGTTACGTTCCATAAGTTGTTCGTTGAAAACTTTTGGCCCACTTTAGGTTACGGTAGTAACACTAAGTGAGCCTTTGCGATCGTCTTTTGACAGCTCGAAATTTAAACGAAAATAACGGCTTAACTACTCATCTGACACGAAAATTGAATATCCGAATTTGTAGAGGAGAAATTTATCTACAACTCTGCTCTCTCTCTCTCTCTCTCTCTCTCTCTCTCTTTTTTTTTTTTTTTTTTTTTTTTTTTTTTTTTTTTTTTTTTTTTCATATCTCGTAGTGTATCTAAGATATTTGCAAAAATAACGGCGATTTTCGGATGTATGTCTGTCTGTCTGTCTGTCCGTAAACGTGTTCCCTGTTTTTAAGAGGAACCGTTCAACCGATCAGCACCAAATTTTACAGACATGATTGTCGGCCTCCAGAGACCAGAACCTCCCTTTTTCCAATATTTCGGACAAAAAATACGGTAGTAATACCAAAAAAAGCCGTTTGTAATATAAATGTAACTGTAAACGAACCGTTCATCTGACACAAAAATTGAATAACCTAATTGGTAGAGGAGAAAATTCTCTACAACTTAGATTCCTTACGTTTTTTTCATATCTCGTATCGTTTGAGAGACATTTGCAAAAATAACGGGGATTTGACACCCTCCATTGAATTAACGAAAACTAGCCGTTCGGAGATGTCACGTGACATTCCTCGCCCAGAACTCTCTCTGGCATCTTGCGTTGCGTATTTGATGATTTTCTTATTGTAACTTACACGTTGTCATTTCAAAGCAATGGTGCACTGAAGAATTAACAAAAACACACAGTTCTTCGTACGATAATCTAGTGTCTACAAATTCCATATTAGCATCAGTTAACAACGGCCATTAATAATATGAGATTAAAGGACTCATCTTCCGGTCGATAGCCGTAGCATAGTGGGCAAAGCGTTGGATTATGACACTAAAGATCGGTGGCTCGAAACCCGCCACTACCTTAATTTCTTTTTTTCCTAAAAGGGTTTCAGACTTATTAATTAATTTTTTATTATTTATATTATTATTTTGGACTAAAATTTTTGCACACACTCATAAAACTACAAATCTAAAGTGGGCCGTAAAATACGTCAATGCGATTTTTTCCCTGTATATAACAATTTGAACGGAACACTTTTGCGAGATTGTGATACGCTGTGAGAGTTTGGGAGGTGTCCGTCGTCGGCTCATGGTTGGGGTCAGCGAACCGGACGGCTGCGGCTGCGGCGGTGGCGGCGGAGAAACCAGAGCCCATCCTCAGCTGCTGCTGCAGTGCTGGCCTTGACACGGAAAGCGCCGGCGAAAGCCACGCCATTCATTGCCGGCCAAGGCTCTCGCCGCCTCTTCCAGCTTCCTGCCTGTCTGCGTCGCCGAAAAACCAGTCCACGCCGCTGTCTGGCAAACTCACCACCTCTAGCCCTCCAGGATTACACGGTGTGACACCCAACTGAGATTCTTTCGGTGTGCTCAGTCTACACTAAAAGGTTAAAGCAGTTATTAGTCCGAAGATTGGGGCACTAGGCATGATTATACCGGGTGATCAAAAATTGAAAACTTAATAAATCACGGAATAATGTAGATAGAGAGGTAAACATTGACGCACATGTTTAAAATGACATGTGGTTTTATTAGAACCAAAACAAAACTAAAAAAAGGTTAAAAAATGTCCGACAGATGTCACTGGACAGCAAAACGTCAGTGACTGCTACCATGACGGGTGAGGGGTACGCCGATATGTTACAGAATCGCATCATTCCCAGCCTGGCTGATAAACACCTGCTAGAACTTGCGATTTTTATGCAGGATGGCATAGACTCGTGAAAGACATCTTGCGTGCGCGACCTTCCGCCGCCGGGGGTTCGAATCCCTCCCTCGGGCATGGATGTTTGTGTTGTCTTTAGTATAAGGTAGTTCATAAGTAGTTTGTAAGTTTAGGGACGGATGACCCCGTAGTTAAGTCCCTTAAGCTTTACAAACATTTGAACATTTGAATATCTTGCGCGCGTCGTTTGGTGATGATCGTGTGCTCAGCCGCCAGTTTCGTCATGCTTGGCATCCCAAGTCCCAAGACCTCAGTCCGTGCGATTATTGGCTTTGGGGTTACCTGAAGTCGCAAGTGTATCGTGATCGACCGACATCTCTAGGGATGCTGAAAGACAACATCGGACGCCAATGCCTCACCATAACTCCGTACATGCTTTACAGTGCTGTTAACAACATTATTCATCGACTGCAGCTATTGTTGGGGAATGATGGTGAACATATTGGGCATTTCCTGTAAAGAACACCAGCTTTGCTTTGTCTTAATTTGTTATGCTAATTATTGCTTTTCTGATCATATGAAGCGACATCTGTCCGACATATTCGAACTTTTTTTCCCAATAAAACCCCCATGTAATTCCAAGCATGTGTCAATTTTTCCCTCTCTATCTACATTATTCCGTGATTTATTAAGTTTCCGAATTTATACAGACTTTTTGATCATCCGGTATTTGTAGGTGGTACGCCTTTGCCTTCGCATCATGTTTAACTGCCTTACCCAGCCACCGATACGGGGACTTAAACGTGCATTCCGAACCAAGGTCAGTGGACTCTGACAAAAAACTGCAGCATTATTAAAAGGGAGATTAATGGCGAAGCCAGGTAGGGGGGGCTAAGGGACTGCACCACCCTCCCCCCGGAGAGAAACTTACTTACTCTTAACCTTCTATAATAAACAAGAAGAGAGAGAAAGAGAGATGAAACAATAGTACTAAGACCGTCGTCCAACTCAAAGGGCGAAAAAACAAACATAGAACTGAAAGAAAGAAAAGAGAGTAGATTAATACTTGATCCATAGATCATGAATATGACCCTTAGTAATGATGTGGACCGTGTCAGGTTAATGAAGGGTGTCTGTACAAGACGTTACATTACACAAAATATTACATGACAAAATTTATTTTATTTTTTACTCACTATTTTATATCTAAAAACTCATCCAATGAGTAGAAGAAGTTGTCATTCAGAAATTCTTTTAATTTATTTTTAAATACTATTTGGCTCTCTTTCAGGCTTCTGATGCTGCTTGTTAGGTGACCAAAGACTTTTGTGGCAGCATAATTTACCCCTTTCTGTGCCAAACTAACATTTAGCCCGACATAGCGAAGATCATCCTTTCTCCTTTGAACTGGGTTGGATTATTAACAACAAATTTCGTAAGTGTTTGTATGTACTGTGAAGTTACTGTGAGGATATCTGAATCCTTAAATATATGTTTGCAGGATGATCGTGGGTGGGCTCCAGCAATTATTCTGTTTACATACTTTTTGTGCAATGAATACTTTTTTACTCATTGATGAAATACCCCAGAATATGATGCCACACGAAATCAGTGAATGAAAATAGGCTTAGTAAGGTAATTTACTAAGATTCTTATCGCCAAAATTTGCAATGACCCTAACAGCATACGTAGCTGAACTCAAACGTTTCAGCAGA
Source organism: Locusta migratoria (assembly GCA_026315105.1). Lineage (NCBI taxonomy): Eukaryota > Metazoa > Arthropoda > Insecta > Orthoptera > Acrididae > Locusta > Locusta migratoria. The sequence continues at coordinate 546,379,626 of CM048746.1, forward strand.
CCGTCCATGTGTTGCTTTCAGTTTAATCTCTCGTCCATGCACACAACTAAATTTTTTGAAGATTCTACCTTAGTTACAGACTTCTGTTCAAAGTCTATATTTATTACTGAAGTTGTGTCATTTACTGTACAGAACTTTATCATAATTTAATGAGAGTCCGTTTGCAGAGAACCACTTAATAATTTTGGGAAAAACATTTTTTACGATTACATCAATTAGATTTTGTTTTTTGGATGTGATTACTATATTATTTTGTAACATCAGCAAAAACAACTAACTTTGTATCTTCATCAATCTAGAATGGCAAGTCATTTATGTATATCAAGAACAGTAAAGGACCTAAGACCGAACCCTGTGGCACCCCATTCTTGATAGTCCCCCCGGTCTGAGGAATCAGCTGATGCTTTGACATTACATGAACCACTTATTTCAACTTTCTCCATTCTTCCAGTTAAGTACGAATTAAACCATTTCTTGCACTGTACCAGTCAAACCATAATGATTAAGCTTATCTACAAGAATTCCATTATTTACACAATCAAAGGCCTTTGAAAGATCACAAAAAATACCAGTGGGTGATCTCCGGTTATTTGAAAGCATGTATAGCGTTTTGTTGAAAAGCCTTTCTGAAAACCAAACTGACATTTGGTTAATACTTTGATTTTACAAATAGAAAAAAAAGACAGAGAAAGAAGTCTTCTCAATCTATTGTTATATGAAAATCGATACTTTTTTCTCTAGGTTTAGGCCCACTTACCCACTCCTCCATCCTTCCAGACCAAAAGCCTGGCTGCGCCACTAGGAGACTTGTACACGAAGTGAAGCTCTACGGATTGACAGGGAATTCTTCAGAATAAAAATGCGAGCCGTTTTAAAAGAACTTGGTGCTATAAGCTCAGACTGATATTGCGCCCACTCTGATCCAATCGATGCACAGTTTCGTTGGTAACGACGTCATAAAGCCCGTATATTCTCTCTTCATCTGCAGCAACTCCCTCGGTGGACTGCCATCCTTTGATAATGGCCATCCAAGAGTCCCTCTGCGCCGCCGAACAACGCGGACGGTCAGAAGTATTTTTCTGGATTTCAGGGCACGTGGTCGGGACTTTAATTCTCGCTACGTCCTGAGCCTGGTTTTAGCTCTACGATCAGTTTCAAATTTTATTTGGGCGAGTAGATTGTATCATTCCATATAAATTTTATCGAGTGTCCAGCATCTATCTGTGCTCCACTTGACTAAAACTTTTATGTAGGTGGTTTCAGCGTGTAACAGTGGCCAGATGTTCTTCTTTTGTTACTGTGATCACCCATCCAAGACACTCTGATATCCTCTTTAAATCTTTCTCTCTTTCTCCGTTATTTATTTGCTTCTTTTATTTCTTGACGTATTAAATCCTTCGCTTGATGAATTTTAACACACTGTTTTATACAACCTTTCAGAAATCTTCACTGTAATCTCTACGATTGGAACAAGGAACTGATTAACTTTGTAGTTTAGTCCCTTTAAAAATCAAAACCATCCATCCTTTCTCTCTTCATACGAGGAGGCCGACAAAACTGATATGGGTGGTCAGCACACTGGACTCGCATTTGGCTGGACGACATTTCAAATCCACCTCTGGCCATCCAGATTTAGGTTTTCCCTTCAAAAACGTCTGTCATTCCATGGGACTTAAACTGATCATCGATCCCTAGGCTTACAAACTGACATACCCTAAGGACAAAACACAGACCCATGCCCGAGGGAGGACTCGAACCTCCGACGTGAGGAGCCGCGCGATCCGTAAAGCCGTCGACACACGGCGCGTGTATCTGAACGAGTGTGGTGAGTTTGTGACGTCACAACGTTCGAAGCGCACGTTGGCGAGGCTTTCCGAAGGTGTCAGGCAGTATCAAGCATGCCAGAAATTCTCAACGTGCGTCTGAACGATCACCAATAAGGTGGGACAACGCCACCGACGTCACACCACGTGGCTATCCGGGGCGGAGGGGGGGGGGCAGCTCTTTTCGGTAGAGAGATGAAGATACCATACTGGCCGTCGTGTTTCATTGATTTTATGTATATAAATTAGGTCTTATGAATGTATGACATTTCAAAGCACTAAAAGTAACTGAGTAAATTGAGAATCTCTCGAAAACCGGTCGTAAGAGATTCTATTTGTTCGAATAAATGACTGGAAAGGTTAAAAAATTCCGTATTACAATAATCCGCCTTTTCAAGTTAAGGCGGACTGAAGATCTATCACGGCGAATTGTTCTTTACATTATCTTTTGAAACTACATGTCTATATGTCTGATGTGCAATGTATAAGAAATAGTACATCATGTAATTTGTGTATATACGGTATGTAATGTATAAAAAAAAAAAAAAAAATAAATAAAAAAAATAAAAAAAAAAAAAAAAAACGATTGCCTCAAAGGCAAAGACCATATGTAATATACATTCTATTGTACATGTAACATCTTTGCCTATGGTTTCCCGCCTAATAATCAATACTGTGTTTGTCTTCAGTCAGTATTGGACTTGGATTCTGAAGTGCCTCTGACTTAAACCTTAAGAAAGATGAGTTCAGAAGTTTTAATATTGACGTGTAAATCTTATTTGTCTTATTTTGATGACACATCAGTGTGAATGTACACCATTTTGCTATGTTAAAAATTGCTGTAATAGCAGTGAAGTCATGTAAAAAATTACTACAGGTATGTAACTATGTAACTGCAGATAGATATCTACATAATGTGCCAAAGGGGGGGGGGGAGGGAAGAAATGTATCGCTGAGCAAAAGTGTTTGGAGAAGTATGGTTACTACCTAAAACTGAGTTAAAAGCTCATTTGAGAGGTTATAATTATTATACTATTGGCAAGCAATCTGCCGACACATTCACAATGGGCATGAATTAATGCAAGATAGATTTCACTGGTACGTTATTAAATGTTTGCTCGTGGTAATATTGGGCTACTGCATAAGAATCGTTAAAATTGCTGTCATCGTGATCTATCCTGTTGCTGAAGGGAATGTCCACTCAACTTGCGAAAGTGCTCGCGTAAGGTCATCACACTTGGAAGCACGCGCAAAGGCATCAGGGAAAGTCTCCGAGGCGTGAATAGCAAGCAGGAGGTGACACCGCCAGCTGACGGGCCGCCAATGCAAATCGGACAATGCTGCGACTCCACCGTCACAAACAGGGAGGAGCCGGACGAGGTGTTCTGTAAGAGCTGGCGGCGGCGTGAAACGATGCCCAGCAACAGTAGCATGACAGTCTCTCAAATGTTTGTTAAGCCTATGGGACTCAACTGCGGTATTATCAGTCCCTAAACTTACAAACGTATAAAACAACTTATACTAAAGGCAGCACAAGCCTCCATGCCCGAGGGAGGATCCGAACCTCCGACGGGGAACGGCCTCGCGCATCCGAGCATAGCGCCTCAATGCGCTCGACCACTCGGCTGTAGGGACATTCTCTTTCCTTCTGCTCATATATAGGGCGTACATAAAGTCCGGCAACACTTTCAGTTATTTATTGCACAAGAGCCACACTCTGTTCACATATGTGATTTTGAAGGGAAGTCCAGAAAGGTGTTTTTTTATTCATGTATATCGCCACATCGCAGTTTCGTAATTTGCCGATAGTGAGCGCTAGTCGCATACATGGCGAGTTTAGCTGCGGAGCAAGCTTTCTTCATGAAATAGCCTCCCCCATAGATCAAAGATAGCATAGACTGCGCGTGACGTCATTAAACCGACACCATCATCTAAGTCACGTGACTCGGGGCAGGAAATTGTTTCCATTGTAAGGACAAACGTGAAATAGAGTTTGGTTCTTATCCTTTCTAGTGGAAATTAAGCGTAGATTTTTACAATAAAACATTTTATCGTGTTCTTATTACACCTTTATTAGTACATTTGGCGTTAGTTTCCCGCAATTGCAAATAATAATGCGAAGGCTACCTTTTTGACATGTGACTAGATGAAACGTTTTGACAGTTCTTTTTACAAGCAATTGAACTACATATCTGAAGCGAAAAATTATTTTCGTTGAACTGTGACTCTTTTAGTCCGCCATAGAAAATCCCTGGCTAACACTACATACCAGCTGATAACCTGGCGTTGCCAAGGTATTGATTTATATAATCCATCTCCTTCTCCTGCTCCTTGTCTCCATGTTCATCTTCCCGTCCTATTTCTCGGCCGTCTCCTCTCTGTCTTACTTCCTCTGTTTGTAATTTTTCATATGTACTAACTATCATGGTGAGCTAGGACAAAATAATAATTCCACGGTGATTAGACACACAGCTTTGGAGTCTGTTGTGATGTACCCACCACCATGCAGCATACGAAATTTGATGCAGGTAGTAACCTTCCTCTTGTTTTAAAGATCAAGTGTGCAAAATTCGATCAGCATCAAAATAAAACTGTAGATTTCGTCGAGGTCCGTAGGAAAAGTATCCTCCGCCACGCACCATATCTTCTGAACATTCTTAGCTTGTAGGAATATGTGCTCCAAATTTGGCTGAAATCTGTTCGGTACTTTAGAAAGAGATGCGTAACAATATCGCCTATAGCAGACAGCAAGGAACTTCGAATTTTAATGTCCGAAGCGTGAACTTTATCAGTCACCACTGTACTTCTACAATACCAGGTTGGTTATTCATTTAATTCTGATAAATCTATCGAGTGTTACTAAAGTTGTGGGATTTTTCAGCCCGTCTTCGTAGTCCTCGCCCTGATGACCTCGATGTTGAGTGTCTTATACTACCAATCATCATCATCAATCGTAGTCCCTAGGACAAAGTGGTCAATTGCCACGCAGGGGGCCCGAGTTCGATTCTCGTCGGGTCGTTCTCCATTCGGGAGCTGGGCATTGTCCTCATCATCATCGTCGACACGCAAGTGGCGTCACCTAAAGACTTGCACCAGGCAGACAGAACATGACTCCATCTGGGAAATGCCAGACGAAATGAATGAATGAATGTGAAAACTTTCTTATATAGTGTACCTACACATGCCTACCAAAACAAAACGCCCACAATAATTAATACGACTTCAATAAACTTCATGAGTCCCTTTTCCTTATATCCACCTTCGCTGTGACTGATTTAAGCATGGTCACGATCTGTTGGCTTGCCACAGCGTACCTAGGTGAAATTGCGTAAGTAATCTTTAAAGCTACACACAGTTGTCCAATACTGCGGCTAAAGCCAAGCTGAAAACAAACCATGTAGTCGTATGCGCTTTGTTTCGTACATAAATGAGCTGTTACTGAAAAGTTTAAATCTGTCGCATAATGGTTACTGGCTGCAACGGTCCAGTGATACTGCTAGAACTGCCTCTGATACTGAAATATCTCAAATACTCCATAAGTGCTCAGGAGGTGCTATTATTTCAATACAACATTCTTGAATAAAGTTACATATTTGACCAGATGGAAAGTATTAAACAGTTATTGTACATCTTTAGATGGCAGAATATCCAAATCGAAGAAACGCTCGATGAAACCACAGCTTAACGGCCATGTACAAGCTCCAACTCGAACCAAGACTAGAGGAAGAAAGAAGTATTTTTCTTTGATACGGTTTCTAATCTCGACTGCTCAGAGGTCTCAGATATTATGATAATAGACATTACAGATAATATTCATACTTAACAATTGTGCTGTCTTTGGCAACAATCAATACTCCACACAAGCAGCACACTAACAATTACCTGTTTTTCACGCTTTTTTTATGACAAAAACAATACTGCCAAAATATCTTTTAGATCTGCAGATCTACACATCTTGCGAATGCTAAAAACAATGTTTATTTTTTAATGAAGCACGTCTTGTTAGCAGTCATGTTTCCTTTTCATTTATAGTTTGCAAGACGATGTTCGAGAAATGATTTCCGTTTTGAGGTGCACTTTTCATGAGCTATATTATTCATTATTCTGTTGTCTGCAACTTTTTCTAGTTTATTTTGTATTACATGCACAAAATTATGTCTTGTTTAATATGTGTGGATGTTCTGCAAGAGTTCACCACAAGGATACCTTGGAACAATGCAGCACCTTTAAGATCGAAAATGACACAAATGGCATTTACCGAAACCGTCCTCGTGCAGAATAAAAATGCTGACAGCAAAGATGTTCAAATTATTCAAATGTTTATAAACCTATTGGCAGTGGTGGACTAAGGGAGGGGTGCGGACCTCCCCAGGCCTCTGTCGTCTTGTGAGGCCCTCCAAAAGCCTCAACAGCAGTTATTTATTCATTTATTTTTTGAGCACCCTTGTCCTATGTCTTGGGCCTCCAAATCTCGAAAGCTATTTTTTTTTCTTTTTTTACTGTCCCGTGCTTCTCGTCCTGGGGCGGGGCTCCATATCTCTAAAGTTACTTTTTTGTAGTAGTGCATGTATATCAAAGTGGATGGAGGGCCTTCTTTTTGTCTGCCACTACCTGTTGGACCAAACTACTATGGTCATGAGTCCCTAAACTACTTAAATTAACTTACACTAAGGACAAGGACAGCTCGAACGGCCGCCCAGTCCCCAGCATAGCACCATAGATCACGCGCTACAGACGCGAAATTTATCCGACAGGAAGAAGATGCTGCGATATGCAAATGATTAGTTTTTCAGAGCATTCACACAAGGTTGGCGCCGATGGCGACACCTACAACGTGCTGACACGAGGAAAGTTTCCAACCAATTAGTCATACACAAACGGCAGTTGACCGGCGTTGCCTGGTGAAACGTTGTTGTGATGCCTCGTGTAAGGAAGAGAGATGCGTACCATCATGTTTCCGACTTTGATAAAGGTCGGATTGTGGCCTATCGCGGTTGCGGTTTATCGTATCGCGACAATGCTGCTGGCGTTGGTCGCGATCCAATGACTGTTAGCAAAATATGGAATCGGTGGTTGAATCCAGGTTCTGTTTACGGCATCATGATGGTCCCATCCGTGTTTGGTGACATCGCGGTGAACGCACATTGGAAGCGTGTATTCGTCATCTCCATATCTGCGTATCACCCGGCGTGATGGTATTGGTTACATGTCTCGGTCACCTCTTGTTCGCATTGACGGCATTTTGAACAGTGGCCGTTACATTTCAGATGTGTTACGACCCATGGCTCTACCCTTCATTCGATCCCTGCGAAACCCTACATTTCAGTAGGATAATGCACGACCGCATGTTGCAGGTCTTGTACGGGCCTTTCTGGACACGGAAAATGATCGACTGCCACCCTGGCCAGCACATTCTCCAGATCTCTCACCAATTGAAAACGTCTGGTCAATGGTGGCCGAGAAACTGGCTCGTCACAATACGCTAATCACTACTCTCGATGAACTATGGTAAGCTGCATTGGCATCTGTATCTGAACACGTCATCCAAGCTCTGTTTGACTCAATGCCCAGGTTTATCAAGGCCGTGGTGGTTGTTCTGGGTACTGAGTTCTCAGGATTTATGCACCCAAATTGCGTGGAATTGTGATCACATGTCAGTTCTAGTATAATATATTTGTCCAATGAATACCCGTTTATCATCTGCATTACTTCTTGGTGTAGCAATTTTAATAGCCAGTAGTGTACTTCATAAACGCATTGAATTTGACTCTTCATATTAAATGGCGAGATGCACATAAGATAAACGTCACAGTATAGCATACGCCACGTGCAGACGGACTGGCGGAGAAAGTTTTGCAATGTTGCGGGTGGGAAGATTTGGCGCATCTATCGGACGGTCGAGATCTCGCTCCAAGTGTCTTTCACCTCCTCGAAAGTTGACCATCAATCTGTTTTCCTTTTTCTGTGGGGCCAGGAGGTTCAAGGGAGTAGTTATCAGTAGGCACAAAACACAGCGATGGCTTTGGAATGTAAATGTCGTATGGAATTGTTGGGTGGAATATTCCAATGCTCGTATCAGCCCATTTCCTTGCCGTCGTGTGAAAGTTGCGTCTTATGTTCACGCTGCATCAGTAGAACATAATACAGTACTGTACTACTGCACACGAGACTGAGGGAACGTCTGTCAGCTTATCGTTAAGTTTTTGCAGTGATATTTCGTGAGGACATGATGAACAATTAGGTAGTGTATCTACAAGTGCCCTGAATTCATTACAGCGCGAGGCGTTTTCGTTAGCACTTGTTTACTGTAACGTTACTGTGTGTTTCCCATTCTGGGCGGTAGGGAAAGGGAATCCAAGTGCAGTAATATACTGGTCGGATAGTAGGGGAATATAATAGATGTGGTACTGTAGTGTTACGTTTGTTCTGTTTAAAGATGGTGGTGATGATGATAATATTCAAGATGAGAAAAAGATTAATGATATATGTTTCCGATACATAGTTTACTCCTACTAAACAGGGCCGCGCAGCTTAACGTCCCCATTTGACGAAAGAATCATAAAAAATTCAGATACACCATTTTTTATTTACTTAATTATATTATTTCATTTGATCTAGTTTATTTATATAGTACAGGGTCCGAAATTTCAGTTCTGACATCATCAGCCATTCCAAAAATACTGGTCGCTGAATATGAAATAATTCCCTGTCACTGTTAGAACATTACACATAATCTTCTTCTTCTTTATTATAGCCTTGTCCCACGTCAAGTAGGGTCGGCGTTGCTCTTCTGGATCCTTCTCCTCCATAATACTCTATTCACTGCTTCTTCCTTCTTCCATCCTTTCTCCCTTACGTCCCCTGCTATCTTATCCTTTCACCTCATCTTCGGTCTTCCTCTCCTTCTCACTCCTTCAATCTTTATCTTCAACTCTGTTTCCGATATACTCTTTCCCTTTCCTCTGCAAGTGTCCATACCACCTTAGTCTACTCTCTTGTATCTTTTTCCCCATGGGTCCCACTTTCACAACTTCTCTATCAAATTCATTTCTAATCCTGTCCTTTCTTGTTACCCCACACATCCACCTCAGCATCCTCATTTCTGCTACTTGCATCTTCCTTTCCTGGGCTACTGTGATTGACCATGTCTCTGCCCCGTATATCATAGCAGGCCTTACCACCGACTTGTACACTTTCCCTTTCAACCCATTGCTCACCTACTTGTCACACAACACTCCGCTCATTTTCCTCCAGTTGATCGAACCACAGTTTATTCGGTGCTGTACGTCGCTTTCCAGTCCTCCGTCCCTCTGTATCTTTTCAGTTCCTCCTCTTGGATCTTGCAAGATCTTATCTGCCCATCCTTCAGTGCTAAATATTCTGATTTCGTTCTGCTAATTTTCATCCCTCTTTCTTCTAGTGCCTTCCTCCAATCCTCCAGCTTTTCTTCAAGTCTATCGATACTCTGTTCACAAAGAACCACATCATCCGCAAACATCATATTCCATGGCGCTTCCTTTTTCACATCTTTCAAATGTTCAAATGTTTGTTAAGCTTATGGGACTTAACTACGGGGTCATCAGTCCCTAAACTTACAAACTACTTATGAACTACTTACGAACTACGACGGCACAAATATCCATGCCCGAGGGGGGATTCGAACCCCCGACCGTAGTGGCCGTGCTGACCGTGACTGGAGCGCCTCAGTCACCTCGGCCACCGCGGCCGGCTCACATCTTTCACCAACCAATCCATTATCAGGCCAAAGAGGCAAGGGCTAAGCGCAGACCCTTGGTGTAACCCCACTTTTACTGGGAACTCCTTTGTCACGCCCACACTACTTCCCAACTGTGTCATTGCTCCTCTGTACATTTCCTTCACTAACCTGACATATTACTCTGGCACACACTGCTCTCTCATGCTTCTCCGTATTTTGTCCCTTGGGACTCTGTCAGTCATACGATTTGTGTCATACGCTTTCCCCTTAAATATTGGGATCAGTACACAAGTTTTCCACTCGTCTGGCATCTCCTCCTGTCGCCAGATCTTCTTCATCAAATCCCAAAGGAGTTCAATTCCCTTTTTACGGAGATACTTCCATATCTCAACGGGGATCTGGTCTGGGCCAACTGCCTTCCCATTTTTAATCTTTTCGACTGCCCGTTCGACTTCCTCTCTATTAATATACCTCGTTAATCCTTCGTTAGCCTCTCCTTCCTCATGAAGGATTAACGATGGATATAAGTAGAGAGGAAGTCGAACGGGCAGTCGAAAAGATGAAAAATATTATCTTTACATATAATACCATATCAAATTGTTTAATAGAAACATACATACAAGTACCATAGTCTAGCACTTCATTTTTGTGTAGTAGTATCTTTCTGCTAAGAAATACGACTTACCACTGGCACCTTTGGGATAAACTCAGACGCAGGAGATCCATTCACAGATATTATAAGCAAATCCTCCAGTGTATATATCTTCAGCCAAGTCATGTACGCTGCTTTTAGTATTTGGTGCTTGCCCTGCTAATACGTTTTTCGCGCCAACAACCAAGAAATGTAGGCAAGTATTATTCATCAGTATAGTTACCGCTTACGTCTCCAAGCTTGTAAAATTCTGAACACAGCTCCAGTATTAGAAAAATGCAAGCCCAGATTGCCAGCTGCCAATTTTCGATCGACAATGGCGAGCTGGTGACCGTAAATTCCGCACTCTGACACAGTATGTCGTGTATTTAACCTTTCTTAGAATTATTACATTTTTTAATTGTTTACAAGGTCATGTTTTACCATTATAATGAAAATATGAAAATGTTAAATAATATGATGTGTATTGTCTGTATTTAACGATGTAGCCAACTGAAATTTTCACAGACTGCCAGGAATATAAGAAATGTATTCGCAATTGTGAATATGAATTGACATCAGCTACATATTTTATTGGTGAGGTATGAAAATTTCTACCGAACCAGGTTTCGAACCCGTATTTCCGGCTTTTCACGATCGGCCGCGTTAACCATTGGCTATCCGCGCACGACTCCCGGACCCACCCAAACTTCAGTATGTCAGACATTGACTGCTAGCCACGTGCTCTTACATTCCAATTACTGGTCAGGGAGAGACATTTATTACAAATGTCGTTTGCCTTACGTTGCCTTAAATACAAACTCTTGTCCGTGTTTAATGATACAACCAGTGCAACAGTCCTTGAGACAGGTGGACATTTTTATCAGGTACTAGCTTAAACCCGCGGCTCCGCTCGCGTGTTGGTAGATCAAATCACACGTAAAAATTCACTCGTTTCGAAGAATCCAATTATGAAATTCAACAATAATGATTGTAATATCACAGATCGATCACTTGATGTAATGCGCGAAACGTCAAATCGATTTTTTTAAAGAGATGTATTAAAAGCAATGTCTTTTTTTACTGTTTTATTTATTTATTCATTCTTATATTTCCTTATTCGTATGCTTGTCGTTGCAGAGAAAGAGCTGAAGACATTGTAGCACGCATAGACCAAAGATATGGTCCGTGGCATCATGTTTTTAGCTGTATGTAACCCCCTTGCTATAGAGTCGCAAATGTCATCGCTGGCCTTCAGTCCGAATTTTTTTTATGATTTGACGACTTTCAGCCACCTTATCTTCAACCCCCTTATATCTATCGGCATGGAACTGTACGACGGGAGACTTCGGAGAACAATTACACACAGATCATTCGTTTGCGTTCTGTACTTTTTCGCTGCAGTGCGAAATATTAACACACACACGTAGAATTTTATATACACCGATAACTTTCCATCCCAATAAACCCCAACCTTTTATCATTTCAAACCCACAAGCAACAATGCAACCAATAAAACCATTTTCAAAGTGTAAATATAATTTTCAAAGACTAATTATTGTTAGCATTTCGCGTTATATTCTTCAAATTACTAAATATCTATCAGATCGCTATAAAACCGCACCTATCACCTTCCTCAGGTATAAATTAGTAACTGTACAAATATTTAATTCTCTGCGTCTTGTCTTTCAGACGTGATAAGCGTACACCGAACAGACATTCACATTAATATATATAGATAAATAGTTATCCGATCGCCATAAAACCGTGCCTTAAGCCTTCCCCGGGTAGACATTAGTAACTGTACAAATCTATGTCTTGTGGTTCAGACGTGATAAACGTACACCGAACAGACATTCACATTTATAGATATAGATTTCAGCATTTACACTGTATAGTTGTTTTAAAATGTCAAGTAGGTAGCGCCTTATCGAAAGAACGGCTCTCTGATAAGTGCAGTTGTTTTGCTGTAGAGACATCTGCGCGGAAAGAGCTAACATCTGTTAACAGGTTTAGTATTTTTATTCTATCTACACTATTAAGATAGAAGGAGAGGGAAAAGAGCAAGTATGAAACTTCAAATATTTTGGTAGTAAGATCAGGTATTGTACAGGGTGCGGCAGCGTTCATAGTAGGATATTAAAAACACTGTCAGGCAGTATCTGCATTTTATTTATTACCTCTTATGTCAGTTAATAGTCAAAGATATATGTTTCACTAATGGGTAAGTTATTGTCCATTGCGTGGATTGCTTTTTGATTATGATTCCTGACAAATCATGCCTCCTCTGAACAACACATTCATCTATGCGGTGTGGGAAGCTTTCCGTAACTCGGCATAACGTATTCTCTGGGACTTCGCCGACGGCAGTTCTGATGCGATCCTTCAACTCAGGAATGGTGGCACAACGTGTTCGCAACACTTCTTAATTCAGGTGGCCCCAAAGGAAAAAAGTTTGCACATGAAGGGTCAGGTGAGCGAGGTGGCCATGAAAAGACACCAAAACGGTAAATGTCTAGGAAATGTCTGGCTGTATGCGCATGACGACGAGCAGATATTTTTGGGTTACGCAATACTGTATCACGAACATTTTCCACGGCTTCTTGTGTCCGCACAGTTCTTTCACTTCTTCCAAATGTTCAAAATGTTCAAATGTTTGTTAAGCTTATGGGACTTAACTACGGGGTTATCAGTCCCTAAACTTACAAACTACTTATCAACTACCTTATACTAAAGACGGCACAAATATCCATGCCCGAGGGGGGATTCGAACCCCCGACCGTAGTGACCGTGCAGACCGTGACTGTAGCGCCTCAGTCTCCTCGGCCACCGCGGCCGGCCTCACTTCTTCCCAGTTTGCTATTGCAAACAGTACCTGTTGTTCGAAATGCACGTACCTACTTCACAATGGCCCGTCCAACTTTCCCATGACATCCCAAGTTGACATATTGCCGAAATAGACGCTAGGTAGCAATAACACAGTCGTTATTCTTGAAATAACTATCAACAGCAAAGGGCATTAATGTCCTGTGGAGAGCATGGGTTGCAGTTCACTACTGAAGGTTAGGTTTCTCACCATAAACAATGTGACGTCACTGAAAGACATGACGAAATACCGAAGTCTCAAAGGTATTGTTGTAATAATGATTCACAACAAATGGTTACTCTGTTTTCATCAGTCATCTTCAACTTGCATCTTGTACCTAAACCAAAATTTTTTTCAAGTTATAAGCTTTGTTGTACTTAAAAACATTTTAGAACATGCCGTCTGTTCCTGATTTACATTGCTGGTTTCTTCGGAATGGATAAATCGGGGATGTTGTTTATCAAATGACGACCACACCCTATTGTGGAGAGTATGTTAGCAAGGCCTCCTGAAAGCTGGACGCTTTCTAAATATCATGTAATCATTTTTCTAATGTCACCTGAAGATGCATCCATACCGATGTGAAACTGGTTGTGTCTAAATAAATACGTCTTAACGTCTAACACATCTGCACCCAGGAATTTATATTATTGACGTTCATTTTTAGTTTCTGTGGTGTTTGCGTATTTAATTTTATGGAGATGTATTTATGCTGTCGTTGCCCTCCTCAGAAAATTATTTGTAATTTTTAGAAGCAATTCACGCCGAAGTACAGCCACACATATCGAATTGCAGTACTTTTTCACGTATACTGGTGAGGTACAAAATATGTGAACAACAGTAACACGGCATATTGTGGCTACCAGGAGACTTGGGTTGCTCGCCGTCGGAGATTCATGTTCTCCCTCGGGGCATGGGTGTGTGTATTGTCCTTAGCGTAAGTTAGTTTAAATAGTTTGTAAGTCAAGGACTGAGGGCCATCGCAGTTTGGCTCAACAGGTTTACAGAGATTTCAATATTTAAGCCCTGAACAATAAGAATAGGGGCTTTACCGCCTTTGAGTTTAGCGTTACCATTTGAGTAGAAATATAGTACCACTGGATGGACCTGATGAGCGAAATTTGTCACATAATGCTTGTTAGCAAAGTGATTGTGGGTAATATGAAGTCTTACGATATGGCTGCCCAAATGATCATCAACGATTGTGTTGGAGTACCTGAGATGTTAACTGTGACAGTACAGCCCCTGGACTAGCATCTGTTTTAATAAACATAGGCGCTGAGCGCGACCGCTGCAACACGCATGTGGCTGCCAGCCTACGAGATCGTAGGTCTCGGGACAGCGCGAGAGCGGTCAGATGTCACGTGTCTGGCAAAACCCATCATAAATTACGAAATAACGTATACCAAAAGACTGATAAATATGACAAAGCAGGGGTTTATAAGATACAGTGTAGTAGTTGCAATTCCAACTGCATTGGTCAGACCGGTAGATCGTTTTAAAGTTAGGTACAAGGAACATATGGACGCCTTCCGACTTAATAATTTTGACAAGTCCGTTGTAGCTACACATATCCGCTAAACTGGCCACCCATTAAAGCAGATTGAAGATGAGCTTAAGATTTTACAAAACAGGAAAGGGAAGAAAGTTAGATCTGCTAGAACAGCTGGAGATTACAATACATAACACAAAAAGCGACTTTTCATTAAATGAAAAAGTTCAAGGCAATACATACAGCTTTTTTTAAAAAACTTTGTAGACCTATTATAACAAGTCTTTTATTTTAAACTAGCTGAACCCCCGCTGCTTCGCATGCGTAGGCTGTTTGGTATGCACCATTTTTTAATCCTGACGAAGAATCCATATCTTAAGTTTCGTAGTTATAGCTTGAAATTTGAGTTAACAGCACCAAAATTGGCTTAGTAGCAACGTATTTTCAAAAAAAGTTTCATCCCCTATTTCACCCCCTAATTGATTAATTTTCTGAAAATACCGAAACACGTGTCTTTTTAATTCTGACCAAGAAAACATATACCAATTTTGTGGTTGTAGCTTCAAAATTGCCTTATTAGCAATAGATTTTTGAAAAACATCCCCTCTTCAATTTACCTCTCTTGATGGTTGAATTTCCAAAAATACCGAAACGCGTATTTTTTAAATTCTAACGAACAATACAAATACCAATTTTTGCAGCTATAGCTTCAAAATTGTCTTGACAACAACGTGTTTTCGAAAATAATTTTTGATCCCCTCTTTTAGACCCTTAGTTGTTGAATTTCCAAAAATACCAAAACACGTGTCTTTTTAATCCTGATCAAGAGTCCATAACCATAGTTATAGCTTGAAATTTGAGTTAACAGCAACATATTTTTGAAAATGAATTTTTTGCGTCATCTATTTTACCCCCTTATCTGTCGAATTTCAAAAAATGCCGAAACACGTCTCTTTTAAATTCGAACCCTGAATAGAAATCCGAAATTTTGTAGTTCTAGCTTCAAAATTGCCTAAATAGTTACGTATTTTCAAAATACGTTTCATCCCCTATTTCACCCCCTTACGGACGGAATATCGAAAAATCGCTTCTTAAATGACGCCTACAGAGTAAGATCAACACCCTCCACAAATTTCAAGTTTCTATCTTCAGTGGTTTGGGCTGGGCGATGATGAGTCAGTCAGTCAGTCAGTCAATCGGGACACTTCCTTTTATATATAGAGATTTCAACCTCTGTCTTACTGTACAAACGATTTTGCGACACCTGAATGTACCCACTACCTTGTGGATGATCTTTGGTATTTAGAGGTCTTTGTTTTTCACATGCATACGTGCCCCCCACTCGTGTTGTTGACTCTGTGCGCTTCACTAGTGTTATGCGCCGCCAGTGCTGGGGTCTGTTTTCAATATTGACGAAGCACAGTATGCTGAGGAGCTTTCTGCGGAGACACGGTTACAAGGGAAGTAACCACGTTTTCTTTTATTACGTTTTAGATTTTATTTGTCTCGGGTTTTAAAGATTCTTTGTATATTTTATCTGATAATGAGGGCTTGACCCTTGAAACCCGTCACATTTTAGTGTTTTATACACGATCTATGCGGTTGAGCCTACTTGACAAAATAAAAAATAATGTTGAGACGAATTAAGTGGTGTGAATACGCCTACGGTGTCCACTTATTTTTTGAACTATTTAGTTACTATAAATTTAACTATCGGACTCAATAATCTGTAACTTTTACCATTTACGAACTATTCAGTAACAGATGTTTTTGTAACTAACTTTAATTGTTGAAAGCATAGAATTTATTTAAATAAAGAAAATAATCGCAGCACACATGCTCTGAGAATAGTGGGAACCTATATAGAGAAGATATGTAGGCGAGCCCCATTCTTCCTATTGGCCGGCGCGCAAACAGGCAAAGGGGTACCGAGACTGCGGTCGCTCCCGGCGGCCGAAGTACCACAGAGCGATTTATCGCGTCTTGTAGAGGCGCGGCGACTTGAGTGGACCGCGGGCGTTGTAGCGAATAGCGACACCACGACATAAACTGAGATTCTATATTATCAGCATAAACTTTTGTACTGCAGCAAAAAAAGGAGAGGCTCAGACAAGCACATCCACACGCAAATCTCGCTAAACTCAGCGTCAAGTTAGAAACATTTTGAAACAAGACTAAGGCGCCCAAATTTCTCTTTTCCATTGTTTTTTAATCAAGCACATTCGGCAGCACATTCGGCAGCACATTCAGCTCGCCCTGAAATCTCCGGCTTAAAGAGTTTCTCTTCTTCTTCAGGTCCTGACAAGGTTTGCAACTGGTAAATTCTGTTTTATGTGACTTCAACAGCTCGTTTATCTTACGCAATTACCATCTGTCGTGGTGATTTAGTATTCGCTTTCGGTCGTGTTGTGACGTGCTAATAGTTCTCCGATTTGCCTGTTTGCTGTATAAATCTTCCGTGCTGTCTATCCTGAAACACCAAACATATAAGCTACAGAAGGTGGACAAAATAATATGATCACCGTTCAGGATACTACAGCTTGTTGTAACCTTCCGTCGGGCGCGGCTGTTCAAACTGTTACACGTCGAAGTTCGCTGTGAATTATTTGCCAGCGACTGGCTGTACTGACACCTTCTCGCTAGTAGCTTGCCTTCTCCGAACGCTAATCATTGTTGTGTGCATCAGTGTCGATACGACTGCTCTACTATCGAGATGTGTGCCGATTGGTCATTCTAATGTGCGCTCGTTCATGTTGCTTTTCAGGAATTAATTTTTTTTGTTTCTTTTATCAGCATAACTTAGTAATTAATGCAACGTTAATGTGAAATGCACTTGCCTTCTTTTTTAGACCGTTTAAGCGTCATTTAAGAATATTTGAATATTGCGCCTGACTGCATTATATTATATGAATTTTATAATTTTATGTGGGAGATAACTGATCATGGCAGGGTACAATTAGACGTACAATCACATTTCAGAAATACAAAAGGCGTTGTTCAAAGAGGATAATAATGACGTTCAAGAGGATTTTTAAGATGAAGTGTACCCAGATTGTGATGACAGTTGAAGTTCGCCTGGAAGAATCAGAAACAGAGGAAAACGACAGTGAAGACGAGGAAGTAACTGAAGAAAATGACCATTATTATACTGGAAGGAACAAAGGCGCAAAATGAAAAAAGGAAAACCTCCCATCGTCGCAGAGTGTACGTTACAGTTCCCACCTGGCCCTTTAGGCGCAGCGAAAACCCATGTAGAATATTGGAACGAGAATGTTACATAAAGGATTCTTGAATCAACTATCTCATGTATCAGTTCTGCTCTTCTTGGTTCAAAGAAGCTTGGACACTTTGGGCTGCAACATTTAGGCCAACGTCTGAAGAAGAAGCAGAAGACAAATGCATAAAAGAGGGAAACGCGTCTGGGATGAAGAGGAAAAGGTTGCCCTCATTGCGGAAAAATTCCTCACGTGTTAGGACAGTCCTAAAGTGACGACGAAACACGTGAATGAGTAATTTTATCATTTTTGTTGTGCACCAATGTCAAAAAAAAATGACGTTGTTATGTTAACATAGTCCAATACTGGCAATAAACAATACGAATGATTAATTTACTGCTGTTGTGCTCGTATGTCATTTTACTCTTTCTTTAAGCATATTTGGCACTTACGTGTTTTGTGAACGAAATTTAATAAATGATCACGTGAATAAATGATGTGATCAATTTGATACACCATGCCCGATCTCGTTACGAGAAACACCGCGCCTGACAGAATGTTAAGTTGGCACCACTGCTTACATGTTAAGACTGAGATGCCACCGCAATCCACAATTGATGTGCGAAGTATTGGACGTTACCTTGCAGTATATGATACGTTTTGTTCTCTGACGGCCAACCGCCAACACAAATGATCGCTGAATTGCGTGACTTAAGAAGAGGCGAATTTGACGGTGCGCAGTATGTTGGAGCATCTGTGCCAAAAACGGCTGCACTGTTTAAAGCTTCACTTGCGACAGTATGGTACCCTCGGTGAAACGAAAAATGATCGTGTGGCATTTTTGGTTGGGAGTTACCGTGTGGGATCGTTCGGTCGCCTAGCACAAGTCTTTTCAAGAAGTCACTTCAGAGAGTTGCATGTCGATGTTGATGAAAAATGGTAATGAGGACAACACACAACACCCGTGTCCCTGGCGGGAATCGAAGCCGGTCTCACTGCGTGGTAGACAGCAACGCTGTCGTCTGAGCTACGGGGACAATGACAGCGAACATAAAACAAGGAGAGGAATGGTAGACGAAACTCGAACTGACAACGACCGACAACCATTAAGTATAATTGTGTCCAGCCAACATAAAATTACCACGGGAAATGCGACTGTAAAAGACGAACTGACTGGAGAAATACTGTTTCGACGAAAACAATACGGCTGGAGCTGACTATTCATAGGAGGGCTGCAATTCCTAGACCATTAATAAAGAAAACCAAGTTGTGGAGCAAATAGTGTCACGGTCATAAAACCTAGACACTTCATGACTGGTAGTATGTAGTATAGTCAAATGAATAATCGTTTAAATTGCTACCTACAACTAACAGGAGCTATGTATCGAAAACCACAAAATAAGTTAACGATACAGCATGCCTGCTTCCTTCAGGTTGCGTCATGATTTAGGCATCTACGAGGCGCGTCCAGAAAGTAAGTTCCGTTTTAATTTATCTCCGCTGGAGCGCTGCGATTTCAGTTCCGCACATTCGCTGTAGACGATGTGTATCAAGGAGAAGAACGTGCGCCATTTGGAGATCGCTGTCAGTTACGTACGCTTTGTTGTGCTTGTTTGAAATGTCGGCGGTGATTGAAAATCCCGCCGCCTGTGAAATCAGGTCGGTGATTCGGTTTTTGAATGCGAGGAAAGTGAAACAAAGTGAAATTTATCGGCAAATTTGCAATGTTTACGGACCAAATGCGATGAGTGATTCGATGGTGAGAAGATGGGTCCGACAGTTCAATGGCGGGTGTAGTGATGTGCACGACGAAGAACGAAGTGGGAGTCCACCTTTGGTTACAGAAGAACTGCTTCACGCGATTGATGACAAGATCCAGGAAAACCATAGGTTTACAATTAGTGCTCTCGCTATGGACTTCTCCAAATTTCACGATCACTGATGCATGAAATTGTTACCAAACAACTGAAATTCCGTGAACTTTGCTCACGTTGGGTACCAAAGATTCTCACTGAGCAACACAAAACACACAGCACTTGAGTTTTTGACCCGTTATGCTGAAAGCGGCGAAGAATTTCTGAGACATAGTCACAGGAGATGAAACGTGGGTTTCTTACGACACCCCTGAGAGTAAGCGGCAATCAGTGGAATGGAGGCACACTTCATCCCCACCAAAGGTAAAGCCGAAGCAAATCATTACACATGATGTGCACAGTGTTCTGGGACTGAAAAGGCATCCTACTCATTGACTTCTTACCGCGTGGTCACACAATCAAAGCAGATGCTTATTGCGAGACAACAATAGTTGCTCATTTTTTATTATTTATTTAATAAATAGCATCCCTGACAATTATAAATCTTGTGAGTCGCTTCTTATGCTTCCATCATACAGAACTTATTTTAGCCTCACTTGTATGCTGTAGGAGAGCCAACGACCTATGTGCTGTCTTCTGCGCTGGGGACACAACTATAGAAGACAACAGGTTAGTCAGAACTCTATGCTTTCCATAAAGTATTCGACAGCAACTACGGCACCTCGTGAGTACTGTAGGGCGGTACAAACGCACACTGCTACGCAACATAGTCCCCTCAATACCCAACAACAACAACAACAACAACAACAACAACAGCTACGCAACAGCATCCGCAAGGATGTGGAGATTTTAGGGGACTTGTGGGAGGAAGCAGTACTAACTTCTCCGACCGCAATTAAAACCCTAGAAAGCTTGTAACATGCGGCCGCTTGGTTTAAATGACCGCTCTGCATGGTGCCGGCTAAGGCTAAGGAGAAAGTGGCTTTCGTCAAATTATAAAAACAAACTAATATTTTTCTGTAGTTTATATATCGGAATGTTTAGTAACTTCCATATCACGATAGTTGTACAGCTTTTTCATTGCAAGGCCATTTGGTTTCTACACGCTTTTCACAGCTCTTAGGAAAAGAAGTACAGCTTGGTAACTACCCAATAATTCCAAAATAAAACAAAAAAGTTCCAGTATATATCGAACATTAAAATTAAGTAATAGGAAAGACGTGTTTGGTATCACCCTTCAGCAATAGTTGTTCAATATTTTGCCAATTTGAGCCCATTCTTTAGCTCTTCCTAACCACCAGTTTACAGAAGGAAATGTCATGGCTTACAAACTCGAAATTTTTATCTGGCAGATTTGAATGTACTTATTTCTTCACTGCCATCACAAGTTTTTGGAAGGTAAGAAACACATTACAGCTGTTGACACCTTTCTGGTGTATAGAAAACGAGAAATACAAAACGTTTTTAAATTTATTAAAACTTAAGTGCCTTGGTAAAAAGCCGCAGGCACCTTTAATTTGCTCTGTCAAGTCAGTTACAAGTTTGCCTTCTGAATCCGATGTTACAAGTTTATAATATTACAGGGAAAAAGAAATGATTTAAGTGAGAATTAATTACATTTAATACTAACTATAAACACAAAAAATATGACAAATTAATTGCAAATGATATAGTTATTTAACTAATTTGACAACGCCGAAGGCAAAGAACTATTTTAAGTAACCACAAAGCAGAGAGGAGCGCGTTTAGGACCTTGTTATTATAGGACGTATTAGTTAACTTCTCTTGACTTTAATAGATTGTCATGTAGGGAACATTCAGTCTTGTATGTAAAAGTATGTGTCTGTTTGTAAAAGATGATTTTGCAATAATCCAGAATTTCGATGCTTGAGATGATTTCAACAACCTTGTGCTTCTTTTCAATAATTTTACCAAAATTTTAATATTATGTGATGTTCTATTTCAACAATACGCCGTCCTCCATCTTGGCACGGAACGGATGCGATTGTTCGAGATGCGTTCATGGTATATAAAAAAGAAATAACTTTTCATGATTTATCACGCTCCCGAGATCTGCCGATTTGTTTAATTTTATCAGCTTTATGAGTTTGAGCTGCACTCCAACAGTTGGACTCTTCCGCAAACGCCAACAAACTACCGACCTTTAAATTATGATGCACAGCCAGTTTTTTTTTTTTTTTTTTTTTTTTTTTTTTTTTTTTTTTTTTTCGCGTCTGCATTAAGTTTTTAAGCTAACTATTTAATTAAAATTTGACAGGTTCATATTTTACATTTCATGATAAATGCAGTGCCTCTACGTAGGAAATATAATAGTGTGTGTGTGTGGGGGGGGGGGGGGGGGACATTATTTCTTTTTTAGTACTGCGACGCTTAAATATAAATAATGTTCGATCAAACAGGAATTTAGATGAACTAACATCATTTTCACTCTGATATGTTAAAGGTAAAATAGATTTTTTATTTTAATTTCTCTCCCTCCACCAATCAAAAGATAATATTTTAAAATATCATGTTACATTTCAAATTTTAGTTCTAACGTTAATCAGTTTTTGTGGAAAGGTGTTCAAGATTGCAGGTATGTATCTTTCTAGAGCAAAACAAAGTAATTCATTGAATCTGTTCATATCTAACAAATATTTCCCTGAGAATATTTGAGAATTGTTAACCCGTGTTCTGGAAAGCGCGCATGAAAACCATATCCTTCGAAACACTACTTTTAAAACTGTTTTGGAGAGTAACGCCTCAGTAAGAAACATATGGAAATGAATACGTGGAATTGCTTTCAAAGGCATAGCCACATTAGCAATACTATAAAATTATAAATATCGGTGAGAAAAGAAAAAATCTGTAAGTGATTCGAACGGGTCTACTGAAAGACTTCAAACAATTATCGAGGTTGATGTCAACCCAAAAACTTTTCTGGCCTATGCACAAAAATTATAATGAAAAAGAAATTTTCAAAGACGTTGACACGCCTTTAAATTCTCAAAAATTGCGTAAGATCTTTTAAATAAACTTAATGAAGGTGAAGATAATACAAAATCGGCTAAACATGAGTCACTCGCTACAAATGTTGCACCCCCGACTGAAAATACCACAATTTGTTGCTATAAATGTTCAAATGTTTGTTAAGCTTATGGGACTTAACTACGGGGTCATCAGTCCCTAAACTTACAAACTACTTACGAACCAGGACGGCACAAATATCCATGCCCGAGGGGGGATTCGAACCCCCCACCGTAGTGGCTGTGCAGACCGTGACCGGAGCGCTTCAGTCCCCTCGGCCAACGCGCGGCCGGCGTTGCTCTCTCTCTCTCTCTCTCTCTCTCTATATATATATATATATATATATATATATATATATATATATATATTGGACGAAGCTGCAACTTAATTCCAAACACATTTTGAAAGCGCCAAAAGGCACACTAACAGGAATAAGAAATAAGCGTAGACTCGTAAAATCGTTACAATTACACGGAAGTGCGAAAAACTCGCAGTATCACATCGTAGTAAGTGGAAAACAATTGGACCTGTACAACTTCCACAGAAAGGCGTTGCAGGTATAGCGACAGATGGCAACTGCTGAGTGGGTAACGTGTTCCTGTTGTTCCTGTAGACTGCCTGCTACATTCTCGTTCGGGTCTTCTCAAAAGTGGGACGCTTCAAAAATGTGCCTTCTCACAAGTGTTCCAACCTCCAAACAAACAGCTTCAATATGGCAACGCCTGAATGAACGCCAGTCCTAATGGAAACATTACCAAAACAAAAACAATATAATCGCATCTCCACAACAGTCTTTGGCTGTGTAGTTCTTGTGCCATCATAGTAAAAACTTTTAGAGATCTGCTAAAATTAACTACAGGAAGATTAATGTATAAAAAACTGTCGTGAGACATTCGTTCACTTTACCAATTCGTAATTGTATATGGCAATGGACTCCACTGGATATCATTCTACATTAAACAAAAGACAAATAAAATTATAAAGTTGCCTCAATGGCAGAAAGAATCGCGATTTTCAATACACCTGTCATCTCCACTAAACCTGTACAAATGATCAAAGACATAACCCACAGTAACTAAACTTCTTATTGTAAGCAAAACATACGAGTATCTCAAACTGGAACATAGACACAAAAATATTGTAGGCGCTATCTACTTAAATACTTCTTATACCCATAGACAAACTTGTTGTTTCTAATCCACAGTTTCGTCAGAGAAGCAAGTTTGCCAAATTTAATCTCACATTGAAACAGCTGCCATGTTGTGCGTTTCGTGTCGTGAAGTACTTCGACACTATTGGGTATGATTATCCATACAGATCAGGTGTTTCTTGCACTGACATCAGCAGTGCGGATGAATAGGCAAAAGAAAATAAGCTATCAGTCCACGGAATGATTGAAATTCAGACAGAAATGTACCCTTGAAAATCTGCTAAAAAGAAATATTACACTCAGAATCTGTTAATTACATCACCGATCTACAAACTGACAGCCAAATTTCAATATATATATATATATATATATATATTTGTTTGTTGTGCATTCACTCTAAAAAAGGAGAAAGTAGTGCAGAAAACTTCACTTCTACTTGGTTTACTTTAAAATGCCACAACATGGGAATATACACATCGTTCATGGAAGTACCGGAGAGCATAAATTTATATACAGTATTTATTTTGTTGTTCGTAGACTAATGATTTTCTTCTTATCGTCTACCTGTGTAATATGAGACTGGGAGAAAAGCAACATGTTTACCATTTTCGTAACTCACAGTACTCTTTTGCTTTTATCTTTCACCGAAGACACCGCAAAATGAAACTCTTATTAATCTTGCCGCGGCGAAACAGCAACATAATGTCCATCTTGTCCAATCAGCCGTCAACCATTCTCTCAAATGAAATCCACCATATTTTCCATGAACAAGTCAAACGAAGTCGCATAGTTTGCTGAATATATTGTGTGAAGGGTTCTTAACAGATATTTCACGAAGTGTACAGGTCATTTGTGTTGTTCGCTAAATACATATAATTATGAAACTATGTTGCATAACACGAAAAAAAACCAACGGCTTCTGATGACACATGTTGTTGTTGTTTTCAGTCCGCATAATTGTTTGATGCAGCTCTCCACATATCCTGTCCTATGCAAGCCCCCTCAAGAATGGGAACACAATCCACCTGACCCTGCTTACTGTTTTCAAGTCTCGGACTCCCTCTACGATTTTTACCTGACACACTTCTCTCTAATAATAAATTGACAATTCCTTGATGTTTCAGAATGTGTTTCACCAATCTATCCCTTTTCTTAGACAAGATATATCGGAAATTTTTCTCCCCAGTTCTGTTCAGTACCTCCTCATGATCTATGTGCTCTACCCATCTAATCTTCAGCACTTGTCTGTGGCAACAAATTTTAAATGCTTCTATGATGATACATATGAAATCAATACTTCTCATAATTTACGTCAGATTGAAGTTTTTCATTAACTAAAACAATTATCAGTATTGCGTAAAATACTCTCGATGTTCTTGCCGCGTCAAATATGGGTAGAAGCCCTACCCATATTTGACGCGGCAAGAACACCGATAGTATTTTACGCAAGAACTACGTCGTGAAAGACTTCGTACTCAATTATCAGTATTGTCAAGGTTTCACAAGTTTACTGATATCTATATTTATAAATTTTAGGAGGTCCCTATAGAATTGTAATTGAACAGTATTCGACTTTTTTGCTGTTTAATTATTACTTGAAGCATCCTGTTAGAAGTTTAAGAATTTCGAACACCGTTTTTGCTTTGTAGCTAGAGTTTTTTAGTATGAAACGTTTCTTACTGGGACAGAAATATTGTATTCCCACTAGAATTGTTATGTTGCACCAACAGTATTTCATTTGTACGAAGACTCCAACATGAGACACATGCAAAACCATCACAACATTATAATAATAACAAAAAAATTACTTGATGCTTATGATGTAAAACATTTATTTAAAAATATATCGATTTCGTTAAGTGAATGAACATTCCCAGTGGAGTTGTAAGTCCAGGGGACTCATGTACACCGAATAAATTTTTTTAACAGTTAAAATACATTAAAAGCTCTGACCTGAAACTGTACTGAGGATGTTCATTCAATGAACGAAACTGACATATTAAAAAAAAATACTTTACATGATAAACACCAAGCAAAAACTTTTATTAGTAGTATTTCAGTTGGTAGAATGCATATTATTTCCGAACTCAATGCACTGAAGCCCACAGATGAGCCTCATATTTGGTCTGGCTCAACATTCACTGGTTATTGCGTCGTTATATAGTCTAACTAATGGCTAGGCATTGCTTCACAGAGGTTAATCGCTGTTGACAGCAACGTTTCAAGGGTATATTGTGTGTGTGTGTGTGTGTGTGTGTGTATGTGTGTTTGTGGTCTGCGGAAGAAAATGAGTATCTTGTCATAATGTCCCTCTCTAGATATCACAACACTACAACCGAAACTACTGCCATTGCACCGTGGATAATCGAAGTTTTTTTATTCAGTCATCATTATCATTGTCACCGATACTTTTATAAGACTCCCCTAGAAATGAGAGGAGCAGACTCGGAGCGGATATACGGCGTAGTTAGAGTTTACACTAGCTCATAGATTATCTAGTGACTGAAAAATTTAAGTTGAACATATACTACGTTCTTTATTCTGAATGAATACTTGTACACGTTTCAAGCACACTATCTATAGACTGATTTACTTTTCTTTAAAGAAATGGTTTTGAGGACAATAGGGCTTTTACCGCACAAGAAGAGAGTATATAGTAAAAGGTCAACGTTGTAGAACGGGGGAATCGAGGGCGCGAAATGGCTTAAAATCATCTGCAAAATAGAAATAACACACCGGCTGCCGAGACAACGGAAGTCATTCGGCAACGTGCTAGCTAACAGCAGCTAGTTAAACAGTTGCAGCTACGTGGCAACAAGTTTCACGTGCTGGCGACGTCATGGCCAACCCTGTCGGTCGAAATCGTACGGCAGCCATTTCTTAGTGGACTCTGCAGCTACCGCTGGTCAGTTTTATAACTCTTTTCCACTGTAAAAGCTGATTTTAAACTTACATAACAAGAAAATGATGATCGGTGCTAGTATACAGCAAGCGCTAAATTTATCATAAAAGCTGTGCGAAATTTAAACACAAAAATCGATTTTTTTTTTCTTTTTAAGGGTCATAACACAACGTTAGGGCAACAATGTCTAGTTTTTAGACACGGAGTTATCGTCCAGGAGAACCCGATCTGAAAACAGTTCACTATCTCTTACCCATATTCCAATTGAAACGCACTGTTGCCTATTATAATGTGAAAGAATACAGACCACACGCCGTCTATATTACTTCTGAAAATGTTGCCACAGCTTCTGTATACTGTGATATCAAAAATTACAACATCAAACAGAAATTTTTCAACATTGCGTTTATTTCACCACAAAATCATATGAACAGTTGATAGTAAAGTACACTGGTCAAAACAGTTTGGGGATCAGTTGAGATATCTAGGTTTTGATGTATTGTCATCGGCAGTTGTTGTTGTGGTCTTGAGTCTGCAGACTTGTCTGATGCAGCTCTCCATGCTACTCTGTCCTTTGCAAGTCTCTTCATCTGAGAATATGTTCGGCAACCTACATCCTTTTGAATCTGCTTACTGTATTCGTCCCTCGGTCTCCTTCTACGATTTTTACCCCATACACTTCCTTCTAATGCTAAGTTGATAATACCTTGATCTCTCAGAATGTGTCCTTACAATCTATCCCTTCTCTTAGTCAGGATATGCCAGAAACTCCTTTTCTCCCCGATTCGGTTAAGCACGTCCTCATTAGTCACGTGATCTACACATCTAATCTTTATCATTCGTCTGTAGCACCACATTTCAAAAACTTCTATCATCTTTTCGTCTGAACTCCTTATCGTCCGCGTTTCATTGCCATACGATACTTCACTCCAGACAAATGCTTTCAGAAAGGACTTCCTAACATTTAAATTAATATTGGATGTTAACAAGTTTCGCTTCTTTAGAAACGCTTTTATCCTCATAGCCATTCTTCATTTTATATCTTCTTTACTTCGGCCATCAGAAGTTATCTTGCTACCCAAATAACAAAATTCATCTACTACTTTTATTGTCTCATTACCTAATCTAATTCCTTCAGCATCGCCTGATTTTCTGACATTACATTCCATTACCTTCGTTTTATTCTTGTTCATGTTCATCTTATATCTTCCTTTCAAGACACTGTCCATTCCATTAAATTGCTCTTCCAGATCCTTTGCAGTTTCTGTCAAAATTACTATGTCATCGGCAAACCGCAAACTTTTTATTTCTTCTCCCTGAACTTTAACTCCCTCTCCAAATTTCTCCTTCCATTCCTTCACTGCCTGCTCAATGTACAGATTGAACAACATTGGGGAAAGGCTGCAACCCTGTCGTACTCCTCTCCCAGCCTCTGCTTCCCTTTCTTGCCCTTCGACTCTAATAACCGCTGTCTGGTTTTTGTATATGTTGAATATAACTCTTCGCTCCCTATATTTTACCCCTGCAACCTTCAGAGTTTGGAAGAGTGTATTTCAAATCTACAAACGCCAAAAACGTAGGTTTGCCCTTCCTTAGCCTATCTTCTAAGATAAGTCGTAATGTGAGAAGTGCCTCCCGTGTTCCTACATTTTTCCTAAATCCAAACTGATCTTCCCCGGGGTCAGATTCCACAAGTTTTTCCACTCGTCTGTAAATAATTCGTGTATTTTGCAACCATGACTTATTAAACTGATGAACTAAAATGGTTCGAAGTCTTTCTGTCGGTTCTACGGAGTGAAGACATTACGGCAACCGAGATAGTGGCAATAACAGAAAGTTGCTGCAGAGGGTGTTGGTGTTGACCTGTGGCTGCAGCTATTGGAGAGTCCCAAAGTGTAATTTCCAGGACTTGGACGCGATATGAAACAACAGGAACCGTTAAAAGAACGCAAGGCCAAGGTCGTCCACGGGTAACATAAGCAAGAGATGACCGTTATATCCGGTTAACAGAGACAGGAAGCTGAACGCAACTCAGCTGCAAAGCGCCCTCCAGGTAGCAACAGGATGCTCGATATCAACACAATCAGTCTGAAACCGCCTTAGGAAATGTACGAATGGAGGCGTATGATGTGTGTCCCATTATAACCACGACATCATTTAGCGCGCAGAAACTAGGTGGAGGAACCCCAGGATTGGAGGGTCACTAATAGCGCCGCATTCTGTTCACAGTTGAATCAGGATTTTGTGTTCAGCCAAACTACCGTCATTGCCTCACCTAGAGAGAACATGGAACAATCCTGCTCATGTAGAAGAAACATCACCATGTCACGGTGGTGGACGAATTGTTTGGGCAGCAGGAGTCAATATTGGCGGACGTACGTTGTTCAGAATGGCACTTTGACTACTCAGAGATTTGTTCTGAACTAGTTATTTAAAGATAATACGATCGACAAATTTGGAAATAATGCTAAAAATTTTCTCATATGTATGTTTAACAATACATTGGAATGTCAGGTTGATAATAAAAAAAAAATAAAAATCTGAAACGTAAAAAATTTGAATAATACATAACAGTAAGAAGTATTGCTCAAAAATTGTACGCTGGAACCGAGCTTTAAGAATTGTCGTTTAATTTCGGCAGTGTTCCCGCAAGAATAGTCATTTCAAGTGACGTCTAGATTGCTCAACGTACATATTTCATCGTCATTAATCTTTTGTTGTTGTACAATAGGTACAATAAATTATTTGACAGTTCTTCTCTTACGATGACATAATGTCATATTACATATGACATACATAAACGATGGCATATATTTAAACATATGAGTTTATCAACTGTTTTAAATACGCCCCCCCCCCCCTTAGAAAGAAAATTATTCTGGCGACAACCCCTGATCCACGATCCTCACAAGAACTATTGCACAACGTATGTGATATAATTTAATTTTCTTTCTGTTGATAAAACTCTCTCGTAAAAAGAATGTTAATTAAAGTAGGCTACATCATGGATCAATTTTGTAGTGTGTTTTCTATACCCAAATCATCACCTACATACCTACTCTGCCATCCACCCAAATGTGGAGGGTACTCAGTACCACTACCAGTCACTTGCCTTCGTGTTCCACTCCCATATAAAACGAGACAAAATGGAATGTTTATATGCATCCGTACGAGCCCTAAGTTCTCTGATCTTATCTTTGAGGTCTTTACGCTACATGTAGGTTGGCGGCAGTAGAATCGTTTTGCAGTCCGCCTCAAATTTCGGCCCTCTAAATTTCATCAGCAGTGATTCTCGAAAAGAACGTCGCCTTCTCTCCAGCGACTCCCAGTTGAGTTTCCGAAGCATTTCGGTAAAATTCGCGCATTAATCGAATCTACTGTACGTTAAAAAACGTCGCCATCCTCCTCTGAACTGCCTCCATGTCCTCCTTTCAAAAAAATGTTCAAATGTTTGTTAAGCTTATGGGACTTAACTACGGGGTCATCAGTCCCTAAACTTACAAACTACTTATGAACTACTTACGAACTAGGACGGCACAAATATCCATTCCCGAGGGGGGATTCGAACCCCCGACCGGTTGCCGTGCTGACCGTGACTGGAGCGCCTCAGTCACCTCGGCCACCGCGGCCGGCTGTCCTCCTTTAAACCGATCTGGTGGGGATCCAAAACACTTAAAGAATACTCAAGACTGGGTCGTACAAACGTTTTATATGCGGTCTCCTATACAGACGAATCGCACCTTTCCAAAATTCTCCCAATAAAGAGAAGTCGACCATTTGCCTTCCCCATGACTGTCTTTATATTCTCGTTCCATTTCATACCGCTGTGCAACGTTATGCTTAGATATTTAATTGGCGCGACTCTGCAAAGCAGCACATTACTAATGCCGTATTCGAACATTATTGGATTGTTTTTCCTACTCATCTTCATCAACTTACATTTTTCTACATTTAGAGCTAGTTGCCATTCCTCACAACACCTAGCAATTTGGTCCAAGTCATCCTGCACCATGCCGTTCAATGACGACAGCCTTCTGTATAGCACATCATCATCAGCCGCAGATTGCAACTCACTCTGTCCGTCAAATAACATATATAGATAGAAAATAAGAGCGATCCTATCACTTCCCTGGGGCA
This sequence comes from Locusta migratoria, assembly GCA_026315105.1. Classification (NCBI taxonomy): domain Eukaryota; kingdom Metazoa; phylum Arthropoda; class Insecta; order Orthoptera; family Acrididae; genus Locusta; species Locusta migratoria. The sequence goes on from CM048746.1 coordinate 546,410,400, forward strand.
CCCGTGACGATACCCTAGTCTCTGATGAACAGACGGCATCGGGCTGGAACACATTATCCAATTTTTACATGACGTACGATATAAAAACAAAATTTGTGTAACGAGTGTTTCGCATTTCAGGTAAGACAAGTTAATTATGCTGGTTAAATAAGTACCATTTTAATGTCGGAATTTCTGAAAATTACATGATGTACATTTTGCTATGATTGATTCAGAGGTGCCGACAAAGGGGGATGATGACGCAAACTGAAATTTCTTGAGCGAGGTGTGTATGAAAAATTAGTACTTTTGGCCAGCCTAGGGGGCAGGGCTTTATTTCATAACGTTTGAAATTTTTCATAATGAATATTTTTGTTAACAATAAATCAATGTTTATATGTTGTTGTTGTGGTCTTCAGTCCGGAGACTGGTTTGATGAGCAAGCCTCTTCAACTCCACATAAGAACGGCAACCTACATCTATTTGAATCTGCTTACTGTATCCATCTCTTCGTCTTCCTCTGCGGTGTTTACCCTACACAGTTCCCTCCAACGCTAAATTCACAATTCCTTGATGTCTAAGAATGTGTCCTACCAATCGATCCCTTCTTTTAGTCAAGGTATGCCAGAAATTCCTTTTCTCCCTAATTCTGTTCAGTACCTCCTCATTAGTTACGCGATCCACCCACCTTATCTTCAGCATTCTTCTGTAGCACCACAGTTCAAAAGCCTCTATCCTCATCCTGTTCGTACTGTTTATCGTCCATGTTTCACTCCCATACAAGGCAACACTCCACACAAATGCCTTCAGAAAGGACGTCCTTAGGCTTAGAAAATGAATTTATCTTCCGAATCCGGGGCCTACCTAATATCTCTCGGGCGTGGTGGGACGGGGTTATTCGCAGTTTCGGGGGTGGGGGGGTGCGTCATTGGCCAACCAATGGGGGGACACACCTTTGGATTGATTTTTTCATCTGTTCATCGCTAGTACAGTGAATTCATTATAAAAGTCTACGTACTATTCAGCTCCGAATGATTGCAAAGAAATTTTAGTTTGGTATGTATTACTATTATGGAACTCTGGTATTAAGACATGCGCTTGGCTGGATGTTTTATGGTGCAACTAGACCACCGCGACACCTTCCTCGGGGTCGCGACCTGCAGGTTGACAAACTCAGCCTTACGTGAACGGTTAGCGCAGCTACTTGGTCAGCTCAGCACAATCGAGAGAAGCATCGCGACGTAAACAAACGCTGGCCGGTTGCCCGGGCGGCGTCGCGCGCCAGACAGCAGGTGTCTCCGGTCAGGACATAAGGGCCAACAGTGTTTGGGACTCACGTGAGCGGCACGGCGGAGGCGGCCCAGCTGAAGAGCTGGTGCTGCTGGCGCTGCTGCGGGCACTGGTGGTGGTTGTTCATGGTGGCACTGGGCACAGCGGGCGTCACTCACACGGCACGGCACTGCACGGGTAGAGCAGACGGCGCGTCGCGACACTCGCCAAGGCGCACTGGCCGGAGCGCTGAGCGGTCTAGTGGGGCCGGAGAGCCGGGACTGGGGCGCTCGCGTCCGCCGTGGGGAAAGTCGCCGGCGAGAGTGCGCTGGCCGCCTTCTGCTCGTCCGGCCAGTCTGCGGGCCCCATTAGAACGCGACGGCGCCGCGCGCAGGCCACGCCGAAACAACAGCCGGCGGCGCCGTGCGTGTCAAGTAGTCCTGTGTAGTTCGTGAACGAACTAGCTCGGAAGAGCGCTCCCACAGGCGAACTACGCGAACTAGTTCGCAGGCAGTCTGCAGGCCCCATTAGAACGCGCCAACAACGCGCACAGTGCACACCAAAACAGCATCCGACGGCGCCGTGCCTGTCTAGTAGTCTTGTGTAGTTCGTGAATGAACTAGCTCGGAAGAGCGCTCCCACAGGCGAACTACGCGAACTAGTTCGCAGCCAGTCTGCAGGCCCCATCAGAACGCGCCGGAAACGCACACCAAAACAACAGCCGACGGCGCTGTGGGTGTCAAGTAGTCTCGTGTAGTTCGCGAACGAACTACTTCAGAAGAGCGCACCCACAGGCGAACTAGTTCGCAAATCCCTCGCCTCTTAGTTCGTCCGCTCCTTTTCCGAAGACTGCCGGGGAACAACGAGAGGACGCGAGAGCGCGCAGAATCGCGTGATTCCCTTCTGTCAGTTACCGACATTTCGAGCTGAGAAGCAGCTCAGCTGTAGTTTCATAGTTCACTGCCACAATTTTCTTTTCTAAGGTATTCACCAGTGTCTAAATATAACCCTCATTCCATAGTGTAAAGAAGAAAACAGAACTCAAAACTTAACATTGTTTGCATTTACATGCGAGAAATTATGCATCAACCATTTTTTCTCGCCTGCATGATACTGTTGACGGCTCGCGGATTAGAATGCTGAGGATAACAACGTATAAGCGACACTAACACTTTACAGTAACGAACCTGTAGAGAATTAATTAGCTACAAAAGTGTAATTTACTGCCTGTCGTCAGAATGTAAAGGTCGAAGCCAATGAGGTTAGAATCTCTGCAGATGCCCTAACACTGAAAAAGTGTAGCCAGCAAAATGTGTATTGCGCCATTTGTTTGTGCCCGAAACATTGGTCGTACTATGTGGTAATGTACTTCTAGTCGTTGAAATGTATGTCGTATCTAAGTAAATACTACGATATGACTACCAATTTAGTGCTTTATGTAAAAAGAGCAATATTCACACAGGATTTTAAGCGAGAAATCCTTGTTTTGGGCACAAAAACATGACCCCCGTGGCTTCAACCAATGTTTGTTCTCAGCATAGATACGCCACCTCCCTAGATTCTAACGTCCTTGGTCGAAACCCATTGTCATCAATGTCGCTAGCGTGAACATAAAAAATTACTTCTGTTTCATTTGTTAATACAAAATCAATTTCTGTAATAAGTGTGAGGTTGACCGGACTGGCTTAACTTTCGATGCAACTGAGGCGGCCGCCCCTCCGAAACAAAGGTTTGGACTCGCCCAGACTAAAATTTTAAAAATGAAATACTACGAGTACTCTGCATGCAAAGTAGTTGAATACCATTCGTGTAAATAACTGGTTTATTTGCTTAAGTATTTGATGTCTAATTGCCCAAAAATACGGGTAACAGCACACGCTTGGGGCAACACTGATCATTATATAAAAAAGCTGTCATAACAAAAAAAAGCTCTTTTAGTAGCGGTAGCAAAAGCCAAAAAGAGCGGACAAATTAAAAAGAGCGACCAACTTAAGGGTCGAGCTGCGAACTAAAAGGAGAGCTACCGGTCGCGAACTAAAGCATGCGCGATCGGTCGCGAACTAACATATGCGTTACCGGTCGTGAACTATTATGCCAAACGTATCTCGCTTCTTAGTTCCTTGAATTCTTTTCCGAAGACCGACGGGCGATAGCGAGAGGGCGCGCAGCAGAATTAAAAATCACTTGTTTGCCTGATGAGAGCCATTTCGAGTTGAGCGGCTGCCTGCTAGATTACATAGTTCAGTGCTACAAATTTTCTGTTTTGTTCTGCACTCTGCAATATCTGACTAATAAATTCCATAATGCCAAGATATAAAATCTAAACTTAAACGCGAGAAATTATCCACAGACCGTTTCTTTTGGTTTGCGTGATTCCGTTAGCGGCTCACGCAGCTGGCGCATGAAGCAGCTAGGTGGGGGGGGGGGGGGGGACGTCTCCTTCCACCTGCATGCGCAGACCACGCCGCTCAGCCGCCATTGGGAGCGGACGAACTAAAATAACGAACTAGTTCGCGGCAGAGCTGCGAACTAAAGTGAGCGCTCCCGATCGCGAACTATTATGCGCTAGTCTAGTGTCAAGACGTTTAACCTTGTCTACGGAACATCAGTCCGAGATACGTCATAGTTGCCGCTAGAAAGGCGGGTGTCAATGGCGGCGCGTCCTATGTGTTCACTAGTTCAGTGAAACCCCGTAAAAATGCACGTAATGAAAAATGTAACTAATAAATAAATAAAATAACTTTTTATAACTATAATTCTTCATTTCGTTCTTCTAACATTTTATGTGCACATTCAATGTATTTTTATCGCAGGAGAAACGTTTTACGTCGCGGAGACACCACGTAAACGAGTCGTAGCGCGGCAGTGCCCACAGCGTTGCAATGCGCATGCGCCGCTGAGGTTCAAATTCTCTTTTGAATCCCCTGGAGGCAGCATGTAGGCGCTCCCGCGGCAGGGAGGGGCAGGGTAAGCGCCGTTTTTAACAGGTAGAAACGCCAGCTCCTGGCAACTCGAGCTCTGGCAGTTACGCACGAATGGCCCACGAAGCGAAGACGAGCTACTGCGCACCTTTCCTTGCGCATGCGCAAATCATCCCTGAAGGTTTAGATTAGATTAGATTAATACTTGTTCCATAGATCATATATACAACATCTGGTAATGATGTGGAACGTGTCAGTTTAGTAAATGTTGTCTACACTTGAACAATCAATATTTTAAGGATTTTTTTATTTCATTTTTTTGTTTCTTTATTTTTATTGCTTTTTTATTATTTTTATTTTTTTATTTTTTATTCGACCTTCATATTTCTTTTTGGCGCATTGAAGATTCATCAAAAACACGTCATATTTGGTAAAATATAACTATAAATTAAAATCGCATCGACTGTAAAAGCCATCAGAAGATCAGATCATGAATAATAATGAAGTCACTACTCCGCAACAAGAATAGCCGTGTGGTTAGCGGCATCGCGCTGTGTCGTCGAAGGTAGTGAATTCGAGATCTACTGCAAGCATTTTTCTTTTTAATCCAGTCTTCTTTTTAACGGGATTAACAATGACTTTTGTATTATTTGCCGCATATCTTTAAACGTTTTAGGAAATGTGTCGCAAGTTTAAGGATTAATGATATTTATACTCTTCGTTGTAACAAATATTTAACTGTTTGAAAAGATTGGGAGGGAGGGGGTGGGGGGTGGAGGTGGGAGGAGAGCAGCCTTTGCGCATGCGTAAGGGTCAAAAAGGCGTTCGACGCGGTGTACACTACAGACTGCTAACGAAGATACGAGCTTATGGAATAGGTTCACAGATTTGTGACTGGCTGGAAGACTTCCTAAGTAATAGAACGCAGTACGTAGTTCTCGACGGCGAGTGTTCATCAGAGACGAGTGTATTGTCAGGCGTGCCCCAGGGGAGTGTGATAGGACCGCTATTATTTTCTAGTCGTGGTGGAGTAGCCGAGCGGTCTAAAGCGTCTCGGTGCGGAGCGCACGGTTGCTCGCCGTGGAGGTTCGAGTCCTCCCTGGGGCATGGGTGTGTGTGTTTGTCCTTAGGTTAGTTTACCTAGGTTTAAGTAGTTTGTAAGCTACGGATGACCACGCAGTTTGGTCCGATAGATTTGCAAATATTTGAATTTGATTATTTTCTGTCTATATAAATGATCTGATGGACAGAGTAACTTGTAAGTTGCGGCTGTTTGCTGATGATGCTGTAATAGTATACAAGATGACTTAGACAGAATTTCTGGTTGGTGCGAAGAATGGCAGCTAGCTCTCAATGTAGAAAAATGTAAGGTAATGCGCATGAGTAGCAAAAACAATCCCACAATGTTCGAATACAGCATTAGTAGTGAGCTTCTTGATGATGTCGCGTCGTTCAAATATCTAGGCGTAACATTGCAGAGCGGTATGAAATGGAACGAACATGTAAGGACAGTTATGAGTAAGGCAAACAGCCGACTTCGGTTTATTAGGACAATTTTGGGAAGATGTACTTCATCTGTAAAGGAGACCGCGAATAAAAGGCTAGGTTTGTTACTGGTAGGTTCGACCAATGCGCGAGTGTCACGGAAATGCTCCGGCAGCTCAGTTGGTGATCGTTGGAGGAAAGACGACGTTCTTTTCGTGAAATTCTGTTGAGGAAATTTAGAGGGCCAGAATTTGAAGCTGAGTGTAGTACGATCTTGCTGCTCCGCCATGCACCTTACGGTGTATTGCGGAGTACGTATGTAGATGTAGATGTAGGACGGGGTGCTGCTTACAGGCTTACAATGTCACGTGACTCGAAGGTTGCTTTTGTCTTCATCGTAAAGGATTCATTTTGGTACAGTCACTTAAGTTACTGTCTTTTAGTGTTCATGTGCATAGTCATACGTTCTTGGTGTTTATTATCAAAGAAAAGTGAACAACGTTCACTATCTTTTAGAAACAAATTTCTCAGCTCTAAGCTTGGAACAAAAGAGTGAAATAAAGAAGCTTGGTAGGCCGACACCTCAGACATTCTTGAGATCTTTAAACGAAAATATATCTAAAAAAGGGGGGGGGGAGGCGGGCGCAAACTATGGCGGTTTCTCCCCAAGACTCGCGCATAAGTGCGCCAAATTGTCTCTTTGGACGCCGTGTGAGGGGGGGGGGGGGGGGGGAGCGCCACTATAACGATCTGACATTCAAAGGCAAACAAGTGAACCCCAGTCATCTGAAGCACTAGCCGCCACTGGCAGTTGAACCAGATTCTTTGGTTCTCCAGTGTAATTTAAAACACATTAAGGTCCTAGGAGCCTAGGACAGTGTTTTTCAATCTGTGGGTTGCGACCATCTGAGGGGTCGCAAGGTCTTGTTCGGTTGAGGGGGAGGGGGGAGGTCGCCGTCAAAGTAGCAAGTGCTTGCACCATGAATCAACTAAACCAGATCACATCTGGGTACTTGGTCGTTCCGCAACACCTAAATTGCCTAAGAAAGATGAAATTTATTTTGTAGGAAAATTACGTAATTTCTTGTTATCACAAACTCTGGTTTGAAATGAAGACTTTTTTTTTTTTACTTGAGAAACGTCATGTTACGATGAACAACGAAAAGCCAAAACACTACACTCCTGGAACATGAAAAAAGACACCATGAATTCGCCGACCCAGCAGAGTGACACATTCTTGAGGATGTATACAACATACGATCACACAGACAAAACGATCCGCACGTGAGTATAGTCACCAGAACGTGCGCATTGTCGACGCTAGAAAATTGCAAGTTGCAATTTTTCCCATGAAGACATAGTAGAGGTGCCGAATGTAGTCTTGCGGAACGGCCTGCCATGCAGACTCCACCTGGTGCCTCAGCTGAACCAGATTTCACATCGGTCGTGCAGAGCGTGCCAGGATGACGTTTCACCCCGTCCCAAACATGCTCCATTGGGGGGTCAGATCTGAGAATCATTCTCTCTAGAGTTGTTGACGTACACCTTGAAGAGCACGTTGGGTTGTACGGGATAGATGTGGACGTACATTGACCTGTTGGAAAAGCATTTAGCCTTGTTGGTGCAAGATCAGTAGCAATGCGAGTTGTATAATTGTTTCAGTGCACTGTTCAACGTTTCCTCGACGATCACCAGAGGAGAACGATCAGTGTACGATATGGCTCCCGGTTCACGAATATGTTACTCGTGAAAAATATTTACGTCTACAAAGCAGAGTTGTTTATAAATACATATTGATTGGCGGTCTGAAAGTCACTACTGATGGCCTGCCTTCGCTTCTCATTATTCATCGGAGCGGTACCAACATATAAACATCAGGCAGAAGCCGCCATCTCCTGCAGTGCATTCTAACGCGTCCCTCGTATCTTCCCCTATGAAGGTAAATTAGCAGATCCCAGCCAACAGTATTTCAACACCCTGCTTGAGCAACGCAAGCGACACCATTCGAAGCTGGTGGTAGGCCCCGTGTCGACATTGTTTGGATGACGGGGAGAACTGCTTTTATCAACACCTTCCTACGATTTCTGCCGGCGACGCGATTACAAATAACGGGCGAGACACATCTGCTCCAAGCGGAAGTGACGTTACCAGAGCGTCGAGAGCTGTAAGTTTTACACTTTTTCAGACTCTATGTTTAGTTCATTGTCTTAGAAATGGTCACGGGTTTTAACACTGAGCAAAGATAACTCGGAGTAGGCAATGTGGTGAAGTGGAGCAGACTCTTGTAGTTTTTCTCATTAATAGCTGAAATTAAGTTAATATTTTTAAATGTCTTTTCGTATTCTTATTGCACATTTACTAGTAGGCCTGTAGTTAACATTGTTTATCCATAATTCCTCATATTAATGCAAGGTCCCGGTTTTACATGTGCATAGGTGAAAGGTATTGATAGTTGGTTTTACAAGCATTAAATCGCGGTTCTTAAGTTAATATTTTTGTTGCAAAGTGAGTCTCTTAGTTTGCTGCTTCAACAGTAATAATACGTGTTTGACATGCAGATGAAGTGTTCTTAAATTCCTCAACAGTATGTGTGACATATTTCGTTACGCTTTGATAAGAAGTGAAATCGATCTGTATCCATAATGCCCTATTTTTAAACAGTACAAGAGTTATATTTGATGTCTTTTACCATATAAAGCTACGCTAACACGTAAAACAAGCAAAATATTTTCTATTTACATTGAAATAATGTGACTGCAAAATGTTATAGGTATAATGAGTGTCTTTGTTCATGTTTAGCTCAGTCACTTCTTTTAACTCTGAGAATGTTGTCGCTGTGAAAAATACCAAGTTTAGCGTGGTTCTCAATGCACGTTAAGCTGGCTGGGCAAGTCAGTTCAAAGGCCGACAGAAGCCAACAGCACACCACTTCGAAACAGACCACAACCATGCACAGTAAAGCAGTGTGATGTTCAAACCAATCCCCAGATTTTTGATTCATGTACCTTAGCTGTGTGTCGCGATATTAAATCAGATTTGCACCATAAACGACTTAGTTGCCGACATATAAACTGATTCAAGACAAGCTGGAATAGACTTTCCTTCGATAATCACATTCATCAGTTGCGAAAAGTAAACTGTACCAAATGCAACATAAAGACCGAGGATCTGTGATTCTGTTATTTGTAAAAATAGCTCAATACACGCCATCTGGGCAGGTATAAAAACTACAATCATTGCATTAATATTAGTACTGTTGGAGAAATTGCGGGGCCGCAGAAGCGTTTATAAGATGGTCTCCTTTACTGATGCACTAAAACTTCCCAAAATTTTCCCAATAAACCGACCATTCCCCTTCAACAAGACTGTCCTTACATGCTCGTTCCAGTCAATATCGCTCTGCAACGTTACGCCTAGATATTTAATCCACTCTACTGTTTCGAGCAGCACACTTCTGATCCTGTGTTCGAACATTACGAGATTATTCTTCCTACTCAGATGCATCACCCTACACTTTTCAACATTTAGAACAAGCTGCCATTGCTCTCACGAACTACAAATATTATCTAAGTCATCTTGTATTGAACTACAGTCGACACGTTCCCGTACACCGCACCATCATCAGCAAACAGCCGCAGCCGCATATAATAATAACCATTCATGGCCACCACAACACACACGGCCGTAGACATGCATCTCATACCACAATATGGCAGACACGAATGGTTTTTAATATATGACTATGCAATTTCATGTATTTGACAAACGCACAGTACGCCGAATAGAGCTACACACTCAACTGACATGATTAGATTCACCACAGTTCCACAAATCTGATCACTGCAAGCTCAGTAGAAACCGATAAGTGTGGGAAATAAAAAAGTGAACTATAACAAGCTTCGTTTAAAATTACTTGATAGTTGACACTTGAAGCTTTGGAGTGCTTCCGTCCAATCAGAGCCCTCAACGTTGTTGCCATACTGGCACAAGTGTACAACTGTACTACTTTCCAGGTTTAAATAGGCTTCGTTCTCAGTTCAGTAGACATCAATTCCGTTATTATTAATCAATCTAACAGTTTAATTACAGTTATTTACAAAATTTACCATCAGATTCCGATCTGTACATCTAAACACTGTCAATATTAACACGACTTAGTATCATGAATCGTGCAATAAATTGAATGTATTGTAGATTTACAATAAAATGTACAGTGAATGCCTTCTTTACACTACTCTATGTCGTCCCGATTTGAAGTTAAAAACTTCATAAGTAATTCAAATGTATCAGGTTGAGGCCTGTGAATCGTGACTATTACTATGAAAAGCCCATCAATTCTACTTCCACAGCACAATCTTGATCTTTGCAATCACTGCTTATCTCCTTCAATCCCAAATTTTATTAATTAATGAACAAAAATATCTATTTGCGTATTTCTATACATAATGATTGGAATAATGTAAATTTGACAGATTTTTTGATTACTTTTAGTTTTTCGAGGGAAATTTAGAAGGACTACATATGGCATCATTGGGCAGGATATGATTCCTTTATCGTAACTAATACTAATACCATTTCAAACTGTTTACTACTAATTTAGACATTGGACAAGTATTTAGTAATGAAATTTTTAAATTACTTTGTTTCCTTCAGCATGATATAATTATTTGAAAGTCTTGCTGCATGTACTCAAACTCAGACATCAAGCAACGATTCATTTTTTGACAATGCTCTCTGTTTCCTCAAGGTAATGGCAGTCAGCCTAGTCACAATGAATTGTTGAAAGCCCGGGAGTGTTGTTTACAATGTTTGAACAAATGGTTGTGGCTAGAGGAACAGATAAATATGACGTTGCCACTGGGGGCGGGGAGGGGGGAGGGTTAAGACGGTGTATATTGTAATTCTTATTATGAATGACAACTCCAGTATTAAATTAATTTGTCAGAATACATCGTGGTCCCTTAATAACTATGACTTACAATAATGTCTTCACTGAACGTGAAAGAGCGAAACGAAACAAAGACTGCAGAACCGGACTTAATGACAACAGAAACAAGCGCATCCATATTGCCATACTCGCCGCTAACAGGGCAGGTGCCATATTGTAATCACAAACTGCACGCGAGCCATCAAATTACTTTGTATTTCCATGCGATCAGTGACAGATTTCTGCGATTTGCCCACACACGTAGCCACTACGAAAATATCAGAGGCCCATGCGAGGGATCGCTTTGATCCACCGTTCAAGTGTGAAGGCCAGATCGGAGTGAGAGCAAAAAAATTCTTAGCTTTCTTAGCAGAGGGAATATTGGACGAAAGACATCTATTGGATTCGTATAAAGTGCATAAGGATGCAGACACTACCTGATACTTTAGTGAACACTTCATTTCTCGATAATTTAGCCCTACTGTGACGAGTGTCTTACAAGAGCTTTCTATCTTTAGCAACTCCTAGTTGCTCAGGTCTGTATTCTCACAGTCAGAGACTAGTGCTCTGATTACAAGTCGTTCTGACAATAGTTTCACAGATTAATTCGTTGAGTTTTTCCATAAATATACGAGGGGCGTCTGGAAATTCCGCCCAAATTCCGAGAGTTGGCACGACCGGCGCGTATCGAGGTCAAAACCAGTGAGCTCAAAGATAATCTGAAGTCAGTACTGTGTATTACGAAAGCGTGACGCTCGGCGCCATATTGGCGAACGTGTATCTATCGCACTCTAAAAACTAGTTGTTAGTAGTACGTATTTGCTTAGACAACATTCTGACATTTGTAATCGTTAGTTCTAGTTGCTTTCGAAGATAACTACTTCTGAAAATTCTAATACTATTCACAAAATAGTTGACACGTAGAATAAACAGTGGGCCTACTCATGAAAAGAAACAGCAGTAAACGGCATGTATTAGACGTATAAGTGAGTTATATTTTTTTCAGAACTATTGTTTCTACTACATTGAGTTTAACGAATAAATTGCTTTACTGTAGAAAGACAAATAAAGGTGTAAAAATGACCAATTCGAGGTCTCTGATATAGGCATCATTTTCCGTACAGTAATTTCCAGTCAGAGAGATCAAACGAAAATCTTTATAAACAAGAGACAAATATAGAACTGAACACAAGAAGTAGCGTCTACAGCAGTGTAATTTATTCTTTAAATTAACTGTGATAGAAATACTACGTAGTTCTGAATAAAAATATAGTTCATAAATGGATCTGAACTCTACTTCGTTTCTTTTGCGTCCTCTACAACCATAAACGACTCAAACTTTACCATAATGCATTTATGAAAGTAATTAATTGTTCATAACTTAATTTTAAAGGACGCAGAGCACAGAAGTACAATACGACCTATACGTACGGTGTTGCCAACTTAACGGAAATAGTGTGTCACGATTTTCACAGATTCAAAGCATTACACTTGTGTTTCCAGTGTTCATAATTGAGATCACTGGAAAAAACGCACACTAAGTTTCAGCCATATAGGTCTATTTCTTTGTGTTTGGCATTCGTGTGAACCAAGGAAGTCAAGTAATGGTCAAAGAATGGACAAAAAAAAAAAATTTCGCGTGGTTATTAAACATTATGAAAGGCAAACCGCCTCAGGAGACTAAAGAGAAGTATGATAAACAGTATGGTGACTTTGCATCTTCGATTAGAACAGTATATACGTTGTCTCAAAGTTTTTGGAGTGGCCATACGGGCACAAGTGACACTGAAAGTTCTGGACGCCCTGTGGAGGTTATAACACCAGTAATCATTGATAAAATCCACGATATAATGATGGACGACAGAAGAGTGACGGTGCGTGAAATTGCTAGTACTGTGAGCATCTCGAATGAACAGATACGTAATAGTTTGCATAAACATTTGGACATGAGAAAGCTATCCGCAAGATGGGTGCCGCGATTGCTCATGCTTGACCAAAAACGGAATCTTGTGAAGTGTTGCAAGGAAGATCTGCAGGTGTTCAGGAAGAATCTACAGGATTTCGTCACTGTGGATGAAACATGGATACATTACTATACTCCCGAGACCAAAGAACAATCGAAACAATGGGTTAGCAAGGGAGAATCTGCACCCAAAAAAGGCGAAGATCGGTGCTTCGGCCGGAAAGGTTATGGCGACGATCTTTTGGGATTCGCAAGGTATAATCGTCATCGACTATCTGGAACGCGGTAAAACTATTACAGGTGCATATTATTAATCGTTCGAAAACAGAGCTGCAAGGAAAACGCCGGTGATTGGCTCACAAACAAGTCCTTTTCCATCACAACAATGCACTAGCACACACCTCAGAAGTTGTGGTCGCAAAATTATTGGTAATGTAATTCAAACTCGTTTCACATCCCCCCTATTCTCCAGACTTGGCTCTCTCGGAATACTATTTGTTCCCCAACTTGAAGAAATGGCTGGCGGGACGAAGATTTCATCCAAACGAGGTGGTGATTGCAGACACTAATAGCTATTTTGCAGCCTTGGACAATTCCTATTATCCGGAAGGGATCAACATATTAGAACAGCGTCGGAAGAATTACATAAGTCTAAAAGGAGACTAAGTCGAAAAATAAAAACGGTTTTCCCCAAACACGTTAGTAGTTTTTTATTTGCACGGACTTTTCAAACGCCCCTCGTAACAACCTCAACAGATAAATATAACGGAGAATTTAGTCCCCTTCACTATTTATAAAATAGTGCCACCTTGGGGTAACTTTGATTCAGCAACTTTGGGGTGCATTTGGCTTTCAGGTGAAGAACTCATCGAAGGCGTGTTCGGAGCGCATTTTCATCCGGAAAGTAAATTCGTTGAATGTTTTTATGTAGAGTGTGGAAAAGATGGAGATTTGAGGTCAGAAAAGGAGGTGAATGAGTATGCAGAATGATTTCCCAAGACAGCTCTTGTCACTATAACTGAATGCGGGCGTGCGCGTTATTGTGGAGTAGTATCACTTCATGCAGACTTTCTGTTCGTTGTTTCTTAACTGTGTCCATAAGACGTTTCGGTTGTTGACAGCGCGGCGTCTCCTGTGGATACTTTGCTTCTGCTCTTTGTACGGGGAGTTGCTAGATCGTTTCGGCTAATCCATCCTTTTATATCATGTTGGCATAAAGACGCCATATCTCGTCAGCAGTAACGACCCAGAATAGGAATGGACAGAGTTGTTCGTGTGCCAATTGACCACGAGCAAATACAAAAGGTCATCCGCCAATTTTTGTGAGCATGCGGTATCCATAATCTTTGAAACTTCCACACTGCATGCAAATGTTGCAAGACGAAGGAATGGTCACAGTTCATCACAGCTGAAGAATAGGCTCAAACTTCCATTGGAACATGTTGACATTAGTTCGGACTGAAGTGCTGAAGTTCGAGGTGCTGCCATTGAAGTGGAGAAGGAGACCAAGAACGCTGTTGAGACATCATGCTATTGCCACAAATTAAATACCTCTATATCCCATAGTTCTAAGATGCCTGCTATCCGCGATGTCATTAATTGCTTCAAGGCACACCCTAAAAGAAAAAGTGTCTTAATGAATACGTTGAACTGTACACTCACATGACAGAGACCTGGTGAGCAGAGAGGCATGAAAGTGTATTACAGTTTTCAGGCAAGTCTTGTAAAAATTGTGGAGACTCTCGGAAAGATTGCTGAATGCCATGACCGGAGCACAGCTGCTGAAGCTGCTTCTCCGATGTTAAATGCATTTCACAATTTGTGTTGTCATTATTATGCTGAGTGATGTGCTATCTGTATCGCTGCTATCTCTAACACAGTCTCTAAGCAAACTATTGCAGAAACCTTCTATTGATCTTAGTGACAGTGATACACTCGTAAATAAAACTATTCTTGTTAGGCGTCGAAAACATTTGGACATTATCTTCAGTGACATATGGAAGGGTGCAGAGAATCATGCGGATCAACTAGGCCTCTAGCTCAATTTTCCTGACATACCTCGCATGGCCGACGCTAAGTTATCGTGACAATCCTCAAACAGCATTAAAGCATTGTTATTAAAAAAAAAAAAAAAAAAAAAAAAAAAAAAAAAAAAAAAAAAAAAAATTCGGTAGAAGAATATTACGGAGTAACTGTTTATGCTCCCCTACGGGACTTCATTATAACTGACGACATAAGAAATCTCTATATGACATTTCATCTAAATCAGTGCTGTAGTTTTAGCGTGATGCGGTAACAAACATACAAACTTTCGCATTTATAATATGTATATGTGTAGGATTTATGATAAAGTTTCTCTGCTGAAACTTTGGATGTGCTTAAGCTCGCCGTTGCCAGTCCAGAAAGTACTGCGAAGATATTAGCGGGTGAAACCGAAGAAATTGCATAGTCTCTTATCAACCGCTTCGAGTACAATAAGGTGACCATTATGGATTAATACGATTAAGCAATCTTCTACACCTACATCTATACTCTCCAAGCGACTTTATGGTATGTGGCGGAGAGTATTTGACGTACCATTCTCATTTCCTTCTATTCCAGTCACGAATGGTTCGTGGGTAAAACGATTGCCTGTATGCCTCCGTGTGGGCCCTAATGTCTGTCTCATCTTATCCTTGTGGTCGCTTCGCGGGGTACACGCAAGAGGAATATATTGCCTGAATCATCATGAAACGTACGCTCTCGGAACTTTGACAGAAGCCCGTACCGCGGTTCAGAACGCCTCTCTTGCAGCGTCTGCCACTGGGGTTCCTGATCATCTGTGTGACGCTTTTGCGCTTACCGAATGAGCCAGTAACGAAGCGTGCTGCTCTCCGATGCATCTTTTTATGCTATTAACCTTACCTGGTATGGATCTCACACTGATGAGGAATACTCAAGCGATAACCGAACGAGAGTTTTGCAACATACTTCCTTTGAGGACGAACTACAGTTCCTCAGGGTACTTCTAGTGAATCTCAGCCTGCCATATACCTTACCCACGACTGATTTTATACGGTAGTTCGTTTTCGGATCGTCCCTTATGTCTACTCCCAAATATTTTATGGAAGTAACTGCCTCCAGTGTTTGTCCTGCTATTGCGTAGTTATATAATAAAGGATCTTTCTTTCCATGTAAACACAGAATTTTACACTTGTTTAAATTGAGGCTCAATTGTTATTCCCTGCACCAGGCCTCAATATCCTGCAGATCCTCCTGAATTTCGTTACCCTTTTCTAGTGCTGCGACTTTTTGATAAACCTCAGCATCATTCTCAAAAACCATCAACGAAATTCCGATGTTATCTGCGACATTTATATATTTATTATGTAAAGCAGCGGTCCTATAGCACTCCCCTGGGGCACGCCTGAGATCACTTTTCGTCTGACTTCTCTCCGTTGAGGATGACATGCTGCTTTTTCAGCTAGGAACGCCTCAGTCCAGTCACACAGATGTCCTGATATTCCTTATGATCCCACTTTGTTCATCAGGCGACGGTGCGGAAGTCCAGAAACCTGCGACTCTGTCCCCACTGTCCTCTGGATTTCGTGGGTGAAAGTGGAGAGTCACTAAGGTCTAAACGATCCACCTTGAAACGAGAAAACCATTGTCTTACCGTGCTCCGCCTAACAACATTATCCCTATGTACAGCGAAAATGTCTCCAGTTGTCTCCGTTGGTCTTCTCTTCTGTATACCTATAAATAACTTATAACCATTGTGCAGATTAAGTCGGAAAAAATCCTGAAGGCAATGTGTGCAGAATCAATATTGAATGTATTTATCACGTGAGAGTAATGAATGTCCTGTGATTCATAACGACAAAAGTTATTTTATGATGTGAATATCCATGGTCTTGTCACAGAATTAGAATGCAAATCTCTACATC
This sequence comes from Locusta migratoria, assembly GCA_026315105.1. Classification (NCBI taxonomy): domain Eukaryota; kingdom Metazoa; phylum Arthropoda; class Insecta; order Orthoptera; family Acrididae; genus Locusta; species Locusta migratoria. Next base: position 546,426,870 of record CM048746.1, read on the forward strand.
ACTATCATATCCATGTAAGAGCACAATTGCAAATGAACACCCCCATTTCCGAAACCTGTCGGAGTTATTGTTTACAGTGGATGAAAATAAACACAGCAAAAACAAGGAGTATGGTCATCAGTACAAGACGCATACTGGCCAATATTAAAATAGGACAAACTACCATTAGCCAAGTAAGTGCAGTTAAATATCTTGGAAGCACAATAACTGAAGACTTGAGGTGCCCCCAGGAGGTTAAAACTCGAATTACCATAGGGAAGGAGGCATTCAATAGAAATATAAAGTTGTAAGGAAAAGGTTTGGAAAATGTTTTGTTTGGAGTGTGGCTCTATATGGGGCTGAAACATGGACGCTCAGACGAGAGGATGAAAAAAGGTTAAAAGCATTCGAGATGCGGATGTGGAGGAGAATGGAGAAGATAAGGTGGATGGAAAGAGTGAGTAATGAAAGACTTTTGGAAATGATTGGGGAGATGTCTGCAGAAGGTTATAAGAGAAAGGAAAAGAACTGGTTGGGATATTTGTTGAGAAGGACGTGCTTGCTAGTAGATGCCTTGGAAGGACTGGTTTGTGGGAGGAAGAAGGCGATACAAGATGATAGATGACATAAAGAGGAAATTATGCGGACCTGAAGAGGACGGCAGAAGACCGGACAGCGTGGAGAACTGCCGTGTGAAAACCTGCCTCTTGGCAAAACACTGATGCTGATGATTACCAGTGATAATGCACGGTGAGATGAAGACAATAGTTCAACGTGGGCCTTATCAAAATAATCAACAGACTGATGACTGAAAAATGGCGTATTGAGCTCAATCCGACAGAAAGTTACGACGAACAATTAAAGAGGTAATTAGGGATCACATAAACAGTTGAACATCGCAATGGTCTAGCAGGGATGCTTCAATTAGCTCGTGGCACATCCTGGTTTATTCGACCAGTCATGGAGGACGAGAGGGCTAGGTTCCACAGTGCTGTTTTTTTTTTTTTAATTTCTCAGAAATGAGCAGCATTGATAGAGCTAATAGAAGCGACGAGTTACAAAAATGATTCTTACGAACGACGAAAAGGGAAGCTTCACGTTTGTGATCTCACACTTGCCTGTGTAACCACTGAGCCATATACAGTTTAACATTTACATGGAAATTATTAATCAGCCAACCAGTTGCAATAATAGTAGTTTAATAGACTTGATCACGGTTTCGACGGATATAAGCCCATCTTCTTCAGAAATACATGTTATACCTATAGAAAACGTAATGATTATGAATTTGCCAACTTACGATGCCGCATTGTCTATAGGCATAACATGTACTAGCTGAAAACCCGACATTTTCCAGGGATCCATCTCTGTCCAACTCCTTTTCTCAAAAAATATGTTATATTTATCGCATAATATATAAGAAATAACGCTATCTTGTATAATGTACAAAATTAGAAGTGTAGTATCCAAACAAAGAAAGATAGTAATCAAAATATAAATGGCATATAAAATTCGTACGATCTCGTATTTATTGATTTATATGTTGTACATTCCACCCCCATGAACCACAGACATTGCCGAGGTGGGGTGGCTTGTGTGCCTCAACGATGCAGATAGCCGTACCGTAGGTGCAACCACAGCGGAGGGGTATCTGTGGAGAGGCCAGACAAACGTGTGGTTCCTGAAGAGGGGCAGCAGCCTTTTCAGTAGTTACAGGGGCAACAGTCTGGATGATTGACTGAGCTGGCCTTGTAACATCAGCTAATGTGGCCTTGCCACACAGCTACTGCGAACGGCTGAAAGCAAGGGGAAACTACAGCCGTTACCTTTCCCGAGGACATGCAGCTCTACTGTATGAACATATGATGATGGCATCCTCTCGGGTAAAATATTCCGGAGGTAAAATAGTCCCCCATTCGGATCTCCGGGCGGGGACTACTCAGGAGGATGTTATCATCAGGAAAGACAACACTGGCATTCTACGGATCGGAGCGTGGAATGTTAGATCCCTTAATCGGGTAGGAAAATTAGAAAATTTAAAAAGAGAAATGGATAGGTTGAAGTTGGATATAGTGGGGATTAGTGAAGTTCGGTGGCAGGATGAACAGGATTTCTGGTCAGGTGAGTACAGGATTATAAATACAAAATCAGTTGGGGGTATCACTGGAGTAGGACTGATAATGAATAAGAAAATAGGAATGCGGGTAAACTACTATGAGCAGCACAGTGATCGCATTATCATTGTCAAGATAGATACGAAGCCAACACCGACAACGGTAGTACAGGTTTATATGCCAACTAGCTCTGCCGATGATGAGGAGATCGAAGAAATATATGAGGAGCTAAAGGAAATTATTCAGACAGTTAAAGGAGAGGAAAACGTAATTGTGATGGGAGACTGGAATTCGGTAGTAGGAAAAGGAAGAGAAGGAAAAATAGTAGGTGAATATGGACTGGGCAGGAGGAATGAAAGAGGAAGTCGCCTGGTAGAATTTTGCACGGAACATGATTTAATCGTAACAAACACGTGGTTTAAGAATCACAAAAGAAGGTTGTATACATGGAAGAGACCAGGAGACACCGGAAGGTATCAGATAGATTTTATAATGGTAAAACATAGATTCCGGAACCAGGTTATAAATTGCAAGACATACCCAGGGGCAGATATAGACTCTGACCATAACCTGTTAGTCATGAACTGTAGGCTGAAGCTGAAAAAACTGCAGAAAGGTAGGAAAATAAGGAGATGGGATTTAGATAAATTGAAGGAAAGTGAAGTTCTGGAGAATTTCAGAGGGAGATTTAGGCAACAATTGACAGAAACGGGGGGAAATAAAACAGTAGAAGAGGAATGGGTAGCATTGAGAGATGAAATAGTGAAGGCAGCAGAGGACAAAATAGGTAGAAAGGCAAGACCTACAAAAAATCCCTGGATATCACAGGAAATACTAAATTTAATTGATGAAAGGCGAAAATATAAAAATGCAGTAAATGAATCAGGCATAATGGAGTACAGACGACTAAGAAATGAGATTTACAGAAAGTGCAAAATGGCTAAGCAGGAGTGGCTAGAAGCCAAATGCAAAACTGTAGAAGAATGTATAAGAAGGGGAAAAGTAGATACCGCCTACAGGAAAATAAAAGAGACATTTGGGGACAAGAAGAGCAGATCTACGAATATTAAGAACTCAGATGGGAAACCAGTTCTCAGCAAAGAAGGGAAAGCTGAAAGGTGGAAAGAGTACATAGAGCAGCTCTACAAAGGAAATGAACTTAGAGACGATGTTGTGGGAAGGGAAGAGGAAGTAGATCAAGATGAAATAGGAGATTCTATACTGAGAGATGAATTTGACAGAGCCCTGAAAGACCTAGGCCAGAACAAGGCCCCAGGAGTAGATGACATACCTTCAGAGCTACTAAAGTCTCTGGGAGAGCCAGCCATGACAAGACTATTTGAACTGGTGTGTAGGATGTATGAGACAGGCGAAATGCCCTCAGAATTTAAGAAAAATGTAATAATCCCCATTCCAAAGAAATCGGGCGCAGACAGGTGTGAAAATTACAGAACCATCAGTTTGATAAGTCATAGTTGCAAAATTTTAACACGAATTATCTACAGGAGAATGGAAAAGCTGGTAGAAGCTGACATCGGGGAAGATCAGTTTGGATTCAGAAGGAACATAGGAACCCGGGAGGCAATACTCACTTTACGTCTTATCTTAGAAGATAGATTAAGGAAAGGCAAACCTACATTTTTAGCTTTTGTAGATTTGGAGAAAGCATTTGACAATGTTGACTGGAATACACTGTTTCAAATTCTGAAGTCAGCAGGGGTAAAATACAAGGAAAGGCGAGTTATTTACAACTTGTACAAAAGCCAGACCGCAGTTATTAGACTAGAAGGGCATGGAAGCATCAGTTGGGAAGGGAGTGAGACAGGGTTGTAGCCTTTCTCCGATGTTATTCAATTTGTACATCGAGCAGGCGGTGAAGGAAAGCAAGGAAAAATTTGGTGAAGGAATTAAAGTTCAGGGGGAAGAAATAAAAACATTGCGTTTTGCTGATGACATTGTAATTCTGTCAGAGACAGCAAAGGACCTGGAAGAGCAGTTGAATGGAATGGACAGTGTGTTGAAGAGAGCGTATAAAATGAACATTAACAAGAGCAAAACAAAAATAATGGAATGCGGTCTTAGAAAATCAGGAGATGCTGAAGGAATTAGATTAGGTAACGAAACAATGAAGGTGGTAGATGAGTTTTGTTACTTGGGTAGTAAAATAACATGCGATGGTCGCAGTACAGAGGATATAAAATGCAGAATGGCAATGGGAAGAAAAGCATTTTTGAAAAAGAGAAATTTGCTAACATCGAATATTAATTTAAGGGTAAGGAAGTCTTTTCTGAAGGCATTTGTGTGGAGTGTTGCCTTGTACGGGAGTGAAACATGGACGATAAGCAGTGCAGACAGGAAGAGAATAGAGGCTTTCGAAATGTGGTGCTACAGAAGAATGCTGAAGATTAGGTGGGTAGATCGCATAACTAATGAAGAGGTACTGAACAGAATTGGTGAGAAAAGGAATTTTTGGCATACCCTGACTAAAAGAAGGGATCGCTTGGTAGGACACATTCTTAGACATCAGGGAATCGTAAATTTAGCATTGGAGGGAAGTGTGTGGGGTAAAAATCGCAGAGGGAGACCAAGAGACTCGTATAGTAAGCAGATTCAAGTGGATGTGGGTTGCCGTTCTTATGAGGAGATGAAAAGGCTTGCTCAGGATAGGGTAGGGTGGAGAGCTGCATCAAACCAGTCTCCGGACTGAAGACCATAACAACAACATGTTGTACATTATTGTATAATTTTTCAGGTATATATTTGTTTGTATAAGTGGTGTATGCCTGTAAAATCTCTTGCGAATACAACTAGCAGTAATGAAGTAATAGATTATTATTTGGTGCGCGATGGGGCGGTTTTCCATGGACGCTACTATTTATGCGCTCATATCTCATGAACTACGTGTTGTACTGTGATACAATTTCGAAGGTACATTCAGCTATATGTGTGTATAATGACTGTAAAATTTCCTTTGGCTGCAATGTGTACTGTAGGAACTATACATCGTAACGTCATACCGAGTGCCGTAGTTTTAGTCCATTAACAGTGCAAAATAGTAACCGAGAAAATTTTTTTCCTTTTATAACTTTGCTATGATTGTCAGCGGTAACAGTTTAATGAAGGTTTGAAATTATGTTTAAAGATTGTTGCAAGACGCTAAGTAATTTCGTTGACATATACTGTATCTTACAGCGACCGTCTTCATGGATTGAAGCTTACGTGTGCATAATTTCATAAAGATTGGAACAAAACTGTAGATTTGTGTGCAATATATACACACAAACAAACGGACACTCTGCTTTATATATATGTGTGTGTGTGTGTGGGGGGGGGGGGGGGGGGTATGTATGTAAAATGTCTGCAAAATACGTAGCGAATAGAGGTAGAAGGAAGGTCGTAATAAATCGAAACGCCATGCGTGATGAGGCGGTTTTTCATGAACCTACTTGTTTATGACTCCCTATCTCATCAACTGTGTGTCGTACTATGATAAAATTTCGAAAGTATGTTCAGTGGTATGTGTGTATACTGTCTAACATTTCTCGCGAATACAATTAATAGTGTACGAGTAATAAATTGTGCCGGCCGCGGTGGCCGAGGAGACTGAGGCGCTCCAGTCACGGTCTGCACGGCCACTTCGGTCGGGGGTTCGAATCCCCCCTCGGGCATGGATATTTCTGCCGTCCTAGTTCGTAAGTAGTTCATAAGTAGTTTGTAAGTTTAGGGACTGATGACCCCGTAGTTACGTCCCATAGACTTTACAAACATTTTAATTTTAATAAATTGTAACGCCACGCCAAATACCGTAATTTTACTGCATGGACGCCGAGAAAGTAATAGGCGACAAACTTTTTTCCTTTCATCGTTTTTCTGGGGTTGTCAGCGAGAAAAATTTCCTAAAGGTTTGAAATTATGTTTAAATTTTGTGGACTGATAAAGTAACACTATCACGTACCGCAAGACGAGGTAGTTTTCATTGTTTATGACACCATGACTCATGAACTATCGGTCCCATCGCAAAATCCTTTCCTTATACATATACATATAAACTACATTTCTGTCAAATTTCAGTTTCATAGGTGAAGTAGTTTTCGAGATTTCATGTTTAGTCATTGAGTGAGTGTCCTTTCGCTTTTATATAGATAGAGATTTCTGAAGCAGACGGGTTTATATCCGACGAACCCGTGGTCAAGTCTATCAATCTACTATTATTGCAACTGGTTGGCTGATTATTAATTTTCATATCCTGTATCCGTTGCTGAGACGCAGTCATGTTTAAAAAATATTAACATTTACGACAATTTAAAACTGTACGGTAGTCGGGGTCACGAATCTGTAACAGAAAGATATTTTTAGATGTCATTTTGTTCCCTTGGAGGTTCGAGTTCTCCTTGGGGAATGGGTGTAGGTGTGTGTGTTGGTTTAAGAAGTTAGTTAAGTCAAGGGACCGAAAACCTCAGCAGTTTGATCCCCTTCCGTTTACAAACCTTTGAACAATTCAATATGATATTTCCACTCTGCAGCGAAGTGTGCGCTGATACGAAACTTTCTGGTAGATTCGAAAGTGGGACTTTTGCCTTTCGCGGGCAAGCGCTCTATCGAGTGAGCCACCCTGGCACGCTTACGGAATGTCCTAACAACTTTACTTCCACCAATACCTCGCCTCCTACTTTCAACATATCCTTTCTTCCAGGAGTGCTAATCCAGCAAGGCTCGTAGGAGAACTTCTGATGGGTCAACTTACGGAAAACCATTCAGGAAAGGCACGGTTCCGTGTTCGAATTTTGGTTCACAAGAAGTAAAATACGTAATATTTATTTTTATTTCCTGTTATTATTTTTTCTTGAGTGACTTTGTCTCATTAAGGGAACGATGTATAGAAGATAAATTATGCTAGGCATTCTAGAAAAGATATAAAAATGGAATGAAGTAATTTAGGATTAATTGAATACCTCCCTGGAATAAGTATGTATCCCACAAATTTTCAAAAAGTGCGATTTCATTGGAAATAGGGTGTATCTGCATGCCTCATTACTATGGTGCCATCTTATCTGATATATTTGAACATCAAGCTGGTTTACAACCAGCTGAACGTTCCCCTCCATGGAATAAGGATGGAACAGACAGCATTAGAGTTTAACAATGAGACTTTTTGAATGTGGTTTTAGCATACCAATTCCACGTCAAAATAAGTCAAATAATGAGACCTGCAAACCACAATAACAGTGTAAAATCATGCTTAAAATGAAGTTTCAAATCTATATTCTGAAATAATTTGTTGTCATAGTATTTTGTAGACATCTTCATTCACACTGTTATTTTCTTTATTAGTATATTTTCTTTAATTTGAATAATAAGTGCATGTACAATATGTCTCTTATGTTACATGTAAGAAATGCGCCAAAATATATTGCTGATCACACATCCCTTTTCCATTGTATCGCTACCAATTATTAAGTTATTTGTAAAACCTTAAGCTACAACAATAAAATATTGCTTTTAATAACTGAACACATTTGTAAACTTGCATATGCAACGAGTTCCAATACTGTATATATAAAAATAGGCCCCACAAACAATTTTCCTCTCTCCTGAAAACTTAATGATTTGATGGTTACATCCTTATTCCAGGGAGGTATTCAAATAGGGGAAGGTCGGATAGGCACGGGCACACAAATGAATTGCTAATAAAACAAACAATAAACAATTTTTCTGTCTTTATTTTCACCGTAAAAGGAGAGCAGTAACTTGTTTAGTGATATCACTTAGAACTAAGTATACATAACATTTTTTATCCGAGCACAGCATTCAGTGGTACTTCAGTTTTATCTTGGCCTTGCAAACATCACAGTAGTAATAAATATCAGAAGTATCTGTATAAACACAATTTAAATGGACTCAGTCCTTGCTGTCATACCACTGAATCCAGTCTTCTTCGAAGGTTTCTCCATATGTGATGCATTCCGTCTCTTTTCCTTGATCCTCTTCGGAGGGACTGTGAATATTCGTCTTTGTCTTGAACGTTTCGTTAGTGCCTTTACGTTGTTTTTAGGATCGTCCTTTTTATTGCATTTACTTTTCTGTCTCTCATCTACAACTTTTTTTATTTGGACATGACCCTTCTCTTTATTAAATCTATGTGGGATTTTGATGCTAATTTCAAAAACTTCTCATATGGGTGAAAACCGCCATCGAAGTTTAACAGGAACGACGAAAAATTTTTGCGCGAACACAAGTCACAGTTGCGAGTAGGTCGCTCGGCGCCCATGTCTCAACTGACTTGCTATTTCTCTTTTACTCTACAGGACGCGCATTTCAAATGCAGTCTTAGCAACGCAACGTGCTTGGTTTCTTAGAAATTGAAATGTCCGTGGTTACCCGCCGTCCGGGGCTCCCTGACCTTCCCCTATAGCTGCTTTCCTGGATTGAGTTTAGTGTAAGACTGGAATAGTCATATTACTGTCCGATCAGTGATGCAACACGACATTACGAGCCTTAAGTGAAAAAGCAGTGCAGGAAGTAAAACCACGCCACCGTTTGTAACTCGGCGTCGTGCAGTCGTCATTACTGCAGCTGTTTCGTGTCGAGTTATTATTGTCTTGCCCTAGATACAATGTGCAAGTCACGGCCGCGGATGAGGCGCAGAAGCAGGAGCTAGGCTTTAGCAGCAATAACTGGCTGACCTTCGCTTCCTGGCCGATGATTCTAGTGGTCACATCACCAACGTCAACATCTCCAAATGTAGCCCACAAACAATTGTGGTGAATGGTGGAGGGTAGGGCATATACGATTTGCCATAACCAGTTCACACATTTCTAGTCCATACGCAGATAGTACAGTTTAGAAAGGAGGACTGTTGAAAGTCCACGCTATAAACCTGAAACTAAATTCACCGTTACGCGAGATGCAAACTGGCAGAAGTAATACGTGCCTCACTGCTTTCAGACTCTCTTTAATCCACTTCGTCTTTCCTGTAGCGTCAATAGTTTGTTGAGAATCTCTATGAAACACGCTAAACAAACAATTGACCAATCCTGCAGGTCTTCTTTAAACCGTGTACACCGTCTCGCTCTTGTTTGAATGTTCTTAGTCCATTACAACTACCACACAGTATTTTCCACTAAACTATAAAAGTTTCGACCCAGTTAGACTCTTTTCAGTAACACAGCTCAATGAAACTTACTCCATACCTGGAAACAACTGATACAGTTTAGTACAGACGGTATCTGAAATAAACATACAATGAAGCGAACATAAATGGAATTGTTATTCAACGAAAATGACACTGAGGAAAGCTCGATATATAATGGGTCTGTGGATAATACAAAAAGACAGGACAAACGTGTTAAAAGGATCCCATTAAGTAAGTAATGCTGAGCATTTTATAATTTTATACTAATGCAGCACACTAGATGGCTCACTGCAGTGCTGCTTTCGTAATTTTTAGGTTTGGTATTGTAAAGATTTGGATTAAAAACCGCTTACAGAATTGAATGAATTTCGGAATATCTTCAGGAATGTTTTTTAGAGATGATGTCAGACTAGAGCAAGGATCACGAAGGCGTTAAAAATATCGGTAGTCATTGTTGAAGTTACGACAACACCTGAAAGCACCACTACAAAAGAAAGTCGGCGAATAGTTAGCTTTACGTACAGGACGAAGCGTGGTTCAACCGTAGACATGGTTTTGTGCTGGGACATGGAATGAAATTAAGCTGTCTGCCGTAAATCGATGCTTGGTGATCTCACGCTTCGCGTAACAAAGTTTCGCGATGCCGTTAAGTTAATGACACAATAGGGGAATAAAATTATAGAACATCGGACTTCGACGAATATAAACATTAATTGCAGGTTCACAAAATCAAATCAGTATAAATTGAATGTACGAGAGGGTCGATTTTGAACCTAACGTATGCAATCGCGAAACGACTCGGAAGAATGACCAAGCATCTCTGTACGAGTGCTGAAAACAATGAATAACAAAAAAATTATTGGGAACAGGAAAAGGTGATTTTGAATTAAAACATGTTTAAAATAAAACTGGAGGTTTTATTACAATCAGAATAAATACAGAATGCTCACACTTACATTTTAGTAGCAGAAAGTATGAAGAGGCGTCCCATCAGTACAAGGGTGCAGAACAGAAAAACGAAGGGCGCTTCCGTTCTCTCTCCATTCTGGTTGAAAAAATTAATAATCGCAAAACAGAAGTGTATTGAAGTGAGAATGGATACGCAAGCGACGAGCATCGCAGATATAATTTTAGTAAAAATATTTAATGTAAGGCTACATTAGTATGCATATTTTCATTCACTGCTTTCATATGGAATCACATTCTGGGGGAATTCATCATTCAAAGTACTCATTGCACAAAACGCCTAATCAGAATAACTGCTGGAGCCAAACCAAGATCATCCTACAGACATTTATTTAAGGATCTAGAGATCTTCACTGTAGCTTCACAATATACAGGGTGTCCCACTCAACTGCTTCATTCCAGATATCTACGAAACTACAAGAGATATTGAGTCTCGCTTGAGCCTCGGACAGGCGCTAGCAGCGCGCCTCATTTTTTTCAAACGTCAACTTCGCTTCGCAGTTTCTCCGGATGTAATCGACGCATCGCGATGCAACCGACGCCATACTTTTTTGTGATTTTTCATCCTATCGATTGCTTAAGAAATAATATGGGCTATCCATTAAAAAAAAAAATCTCTTGTAGTTTCAGAGATATCTGGGGGTGAAACAGTTGAGTGGGACACCCTCTATATATTTACTCATTAATTTTTTATTAACAATCCGATCCTATTAAAAAGTAATAGGAGAAGAGGTGATATTCACTATTCAAGATTAAATCTAACTTTGGCACGGAAAGGGGCGAATTATGCTGCCACAAAAGTCTTTGGTCACTTACCAAGTAACATCAAAAGTATGACAGGTAGCCAAATGGTATTTAAAATGAAATTAAAAGAATTTCTTAATGGCAACTCCTACACTTTATATGAATTTTTAGATAAAACTTAAAAGAAAAAAGAAAAAACAGAAAAAAAATTAAAATGAAAATAAAAAATCTTAAAATATTGTCATGTATAGATACCATTTAGTAAACTGACACGTTCCACATCATTACGAAATATCGTATATATGATCTATGGAACAAGTATTAATCTAATCTAATACACTACTGGCAATGGAAAATGCAACACCCAGAAACACCGGAGTTATCACAGCCATCGGCGTCAGAGCGGGAGGGGGGGGGGGCTTCGGTGTGAAACGCCTTCAAAATATCGAGAAGAGACGCGTTGTGTTTGAAACGAACCCCAGGACATCGACCGGTCGAGTTGCACAATCGAGAGAATGCAATAGATTGTTGCTGAAGGCCTGCATCTGTTCCCATACAAAAATCAAACCCATCAGCCGTTAAGCCGCCGAGGTCTTGGAACAGCGGTTGTGTTTCATCGACAGTGTTGTCCACATAACTGCCGAACTGTACTTTGATAATATACTTTGGTTTTGCGACGACGGCCACTTTCATTTGGATGGGTTCGTCAGTCAGCAAAACTGGCGCATGTGGCGGACAGAGTTTTCTTTCCGCGATCGGGAAAGTTTCTTCATCCTCAGCAGGTGACTGCGTGGAGTGCAATGTTCAGTCACGGAATAATCGGTGCGAAATTCCTTGATGGCACGGCGTCAACCGAACGGTACGTCAAGGTGTTGGAAGTTGATTCCAAGATCGCGATCCAAAGTGACCCTGATTTCCACAAGATGCGGTTCATGCAAGACGGACCTAGACCACATTGAAGCAGAAGATTCTTTGATGTCCTGGAGGAGCAAATTAGGTACTGCATTCTGGCTCTAGGGGTAACCATAGGTCACTGGTATGGCCTCGGATGGCCGCCATATTACCGGGTTCTCGACATATGCAACTCATTTTTTGTAGGGCTGTCAGTGAACCCCTGGAAAAAAGCTCGGCGTGAGGAAGAAGTAAATAAACAAGATAAAAAAGTGTTTTAGACCATCGTTCTTCGTTTCGTTCTTCTATCAGATCATTTTATATCCACATTCAAAGTATTTGTATCGCATGAGAAACGTTTTACGTCGCGGGGCCAGCACGTATACGAGTTGTAGCGCGGCCGGCTTAATATAGGCAGGAAGTGACCGCAGCGTTGCAATGCGCATGCGCGGCTCAAGCTGCGTCCAGTTGCATCCAGGAAATTAAAATGCCCCTTTTCAAAAAAGTAGTGCCCCACCTCTGCGAGTGCACCGGGGCAATGCGCCCCCCCCCCCCCCCCCCCCCCGCTTTTACACATATTTCCGTTAAAAAATATCTGCTGAATGTGTTACCGCGGCTTGTTTCCACTTGCTTCAACTCGAGCTGAAGGCGTCGGCCTACCAAGCTTCTTTATTTTACACTTTTGTTCCAAGCTTTAACTAATTCCTGTCTAAAATATACTGAACATTGTTCATTTTTCTTTAATAACAAACACCAAGAACATATGAATATACACATGAACACTAAAAGACGGTTAGTAACTGATGACACTGTTAAGTGACTGTACTGAAATGAATCTGTTACGATGAAGAGACAAGCTACTTTCGAGTCACCTGACACTGTAAGCAGCACCCCCTCCTAACCTTACGCATGCGCAAAGGCTGCTCTCCCCAACATCTTTTCAAACAGTTAAATATTTGTTGCAACGAAGAGTATAAATATCATTTACCTTCAATATCGCGACACATTTGCTAAAACTCCAAAGATATGTGGCAAGCAGCAATACAAAAGTCATTGTTGATCCTGTATCTATTAAAAAGAAGATTGGATTAAAAAAAAAAAAAATGCGCACACTCGGTCTCGAACCCACTAACTTTAACAGCACGTCGCGATACCGCTAATCACACGGCTACCCTTGCTAGGTGGACGGTAGTGACTTCATTGTTATTAAGGAGATTTTTCGAACGCTTTTACACTTGACGCGTCTTTAATTTACAGTTTTATTTTACCAAATACAACCTGTTTTTTATGAATCTTCAATACGCCAAAAACAAATATGAAGGGCAGAAGTTTCGTTCATGGAGGATTTGCTCATGCGTAAGGCGAGGTGCGCAGTAGCTCCATTGGGTCGTATGAATAAAAAAGAGCACATGCTCCAGAGAAGATTCTCAGAGCAAAAGAACGTTCTCTGAGGAAGTTCTCAATTTCGTATGAATAAAAACTTCGAAGCATATGCTCTGAGCAGGTAGTTCATTCTCGCTACCTCCCCTCCGACTTGAGTAAGTTCTCCGCGTGTCATGTCCGCCACAGATCAGCTGTCCAATCGTGTATTTCTTTAAACTAGCCCAAATCAGGCAATCTGTTAAATGTACAAATATGGAGTAGGCATGGACGTGTTCAGAAAGAACTGGACTGTGTTTAGATATTAGTTTATTGTGAAGGAGCATATTATTAAGACTAAATATGCACTTTTTACGAAAATGTATTCTGCTGGCGATACAAAATTTTCGTCACGCGAGAAACTCGTTTGTTAATGAAGTAGGGTTAGCACAATTTGCGAACGATATAATAAGAATGCATCACATATTCATCTGTTATAGCGTGGAATGCTGTCGGAGTGTTCTAACATGAGATAGGCCTTGTTAATTATGACACCCAATGGTTTGCTCATAAGCGTTAGGCCATGCGATTTTGAACAAGAAACATGCTGCTAGGTATGTAATTAATCAGTTATTAATTTTCCTGTCGTGTTTACTTACTTCTAACATGACAGAAGTTACGATTACGAAGTCAGAAAACGCATCATAAATAGCTAACCGGTTTGGATAGAAACAGTACTTCAGTAGGCCTACCTGGTATTGCAGCAATATTTATTTTGTGATAGAAACTCTGAAGTCCTGGGATACACTTTATTTGGAACTAACAGCATAAGGTCTTACTAATAGACCCTATTTTAAAACAATATTATTTTGCTATGTGACTGTTTACAACTGTAAATATACACGCCAAACAAATGAGTAAACACGCAGCTGAATCCATTTGTGTTTCATTTTTATGTCGGTAATGAAAACACCTCTTACATCACTCTCGTCACTGTATAAAATGCTGGAAGTGTCACACGATTTTTCCGAAGGAAGTTACTCGTCAACAAAATGTTTTTATTTGTATTAACTTTATAGATCGCCTCGTATTTCTTAAAGGCTACATATAAAGGAACTTGCTTTTGCCTTCTAAGTAACAAATTGTTGTCATTTTTATTATAAACCTCAGTAAAACGTAACCTTAATAGAAGTTACTCAGCACGGAGAATGCCATAGAGCTCACTCCAGAAATCTGAGAATGTTCTCCCGTCGTGAGAAACTTCTGCAGTTTTATTCATATGAAATTGGAGAATGTTCTCTGTTGTGAGCAACTACTCCCACCCCGTTACTCACGCTGAGAACATACTCGGCTGAAGTATATTCTCCGACTCACTTTATTCATGAGAATCTGAGTATGTTCTCTGGAATCCAGAGTCTAAAGTAGATACTCCATTTTATTCATACGGCCCATTGTCTTGCTTCAGGACCATTCGTGCGTAACCGCCAGACCTCGAGTAGTCAGGAGCTGCCGTCTCTACTACCTCCAACGCTAATGTTAAAAGTGGCGTTTCCCTTCGCCCCTCTCTGCCGCAGAAGCGCCTATATGCTGCCTCCAAGGGGTTCAGAAGAGAATTTGAACCTCAGCCGCGCATGCGTTTTGCAACGCTGCGGCCACTGCCACGTATATTAAGCGGCCGCTCTACAACCCGTATACCTGCTGTCTCCGCGACGTAAAACGTTTCTCATGCGATACAAATACTTTGAATGTGCGTATAAAATGATCTGGTAGAAGAACGAAACGAGGAATGATCGTTAAAAAGTTTTTATTTTATTTATTTACAATTTTTTCACGACTTGCTTTTTCCGGGGGTTCACTAGCTGCATTTACTCGCAATAATCAAAATAAATAAAGCGGCAGCACACCACGATGCAAAATGACACAGTGGTAATATATTAAATAAATATGTTGTTGTTGTGGTCTTCAGTCCGGAGACTGGTTTGATGCAGCTCTCCACAATACCCTATCCTGAGTAAGCCTCTTCATCTCCACATAAGAACGGCAACCTACATCTGTCTGAATCTGCTTACTGTATCCATCTCTTGGTCTTACTCTGCGATTTTTACCCCACACACTTCCCTCTAATGCTAAATTCACAATTCCTTGATGTCTAAGAATGTGTCCTACCTTCTTTTAGTTAAGGTATGTCAGAAATTCCTTTTCTCCCCAATTCTGTTCAGTATCTCCTCATTAGTTACGCGATCCACCCACCTAAGCTTCAGCATTCTTCTGTAATTCAAAAGCCTCTATCCTCCTCCTATCCGCACTGTTTATCGTCCATGTCTCACTCCCATACAAGGCAACACGCCATACAAATGCCTTCAGAAAGGACTTCCTTAGGCTTAAATCAATATTCGATGTTAACAAATTTCTCTTTTTTAAAAACGCTTTTCTACCGATTGCCATTCTGCATTTTATATCCTCTGTACTGCGACCATCATTTGTTATTTTACTGCCCAATTCCTTCAGCATCACCTGATTTTCTTATACTGCACTCCATTACCCTAGTTTTGCTCTTATACTCCAGAATATTTATTCTTGGAAGGGGAGTCGCCGGAATATGTTTACTTGCAAGGGGCACGCGCATTCGAAAAGGTTGAAAACCTCTTATATGCACCTTTTAGCACACTGTCCATTCCGTTCAATTGCTCTTCCAGGTTCTTTGCTGTATCTGACAGAATTACTATGTCATCGGCAAAACGCAATGTTTTTAATTCTTCACCCTGAACTTTAATTCCTTCTCCAAATTTCTCCTTGCTTTCCTTTATAGCTTGCTCAATGTACAAATTGAATAACAATGGAGAAAGACTACAACCCTGTCTTACTCCCTTTCCAACCACTGCATCCCTTTTATGCCCTTCAACTCTCATAACCTTACGCTCCGTATATTTTACTCCTGCTTGCTTCAGAATTTAAAAGAGTTTATTCCAATCAACATTGTCAAAACCCTTTTCCAAATCTACAAAAGCTAGAAATGTAGGTTTGCCTTTTCTTAATCTATCTTCTAGATATAATAAATAGATCTTCTAAATATAATATATTAAATAAATGTAAATTATTAAAATTAATAATTACTGGCTGTTTTCGCAACAATGTGCTAACTTTTTCTATTTAATAATTCATTTCACACTTGCTCGTCTACGTTTAATTTCCTCGCTCGCGTTTTCTTCACTCTCCCTCTTTCCCTTTGGCTCGCCGTTCCCGCGTCGGGAGCGATCGGTTTCTCGCGCCAGCCTGTCCCCTCCTGCTAGACGCCTGGCTTCCCCTCCGACTGCAGCTACCGGTAATCATGGAAACGTGCGCGCAGGCGGCGGGCAAGGTCAGCGGGGAAAAGTGGCGCGCCTTTCTAGGTCGCCGTCACGGAATACGCCCGCGCCCGAGCTGCCTACACTCATCGTGGCGCCTCACCACGGCCTCAACCTCACAGATGGACTACCGCATAAAGCTCTGTATAAGGAAAGTAGCGACAACTGAGCGGCGGCCGCCATTGTTGGGCCATGCGGCAGGCGCGCTCCCATAGCGTAACACGGGCCCGCTACGTTAAAATCTGTTTAAAATCACTTTTCGGCAGAAGGAAAAGCACAAATGATAGCGTAGCAGTGGCGTATCTAGGACTTGGCTTTGGGGAGGGGGGGGGGGATAGATCTGCTTGACGAGCAAAATTTTAGTCAGTTTCCAGACAGACTACCATCTACCACTCCCGCTGAAGAAACTCCCATTCAATGAAAGATTATGGTAAAACACCCCAAGTTTTCAATCTTTACCTTTACCAGATTCCTGTTATACGATTTCTTTTTTTTTTTTTTTTTTTTTTTTTTTCCTTTTTTTCCTGGTTCTGGAGGGGGGGGGGTTCTATCCACCTCATCCCCCCCCCATAGTTACGCCACTGTAGCGTAGTAATAAAAATATACACTGCAGTACAGTTTTTCATGAGTGAATGACACAACTAGCGATAGAAACAGTAAATACGATAGGATTTGTAATCCTTCCGCTACAGCAGGTTCTTGACATGTAAACTTTCATTTCCATATTTGTAGGAATAAAACCGTAATAAATTTCTGTGAAAATGAATGATAAATACCTTCCGTTAGAGTTTGTCAAACATTTTTATGACAAGCATTTACAATTTCTTTTAAATAATTTGTACTAGTATAACAAGAAACTGTTAAGTTTTTGAGCAATTCCTCAAGATCATTACTATAATTCAGCTCGATGGAAGAAAGTTATCATTCCGTGATGGGATACAACAGTTTTACGTAGGTTTGGGTGTGGTTTCTTACCTTGCACAGCTTCGCTGATTCATAAGAATAATTCTCAATATTCGTTAGCACTGTTATACCTCTGATAAGGAAAAAAAAAATTGAAAATAGCCAATACGTTGTTCCGTAATCACTGGCGCAATTACACAATACTAGTACGGAATGACCAAACTGCTTTGTATGCACACTATTTTTTTAAATGTTAGAATTGCACAAATATTCCTTACTTAAACAAACGGTAGCTTAAAACTATTATTTGAAACATTAGATATATGTGACTTAACTAAAATTTTACACAGATAAAAAAAACGAACGATATCACTTAGTCCGACATACTAATTTCAATAAAACATTATTGTATGTAGCCTCGATTTATACATCACAAAAATAGTTCAGTAAGTTCTTTAGTTAATACGAACCGCTCTTGTACAACACAGAAGCTTCGTATAAGGGAATAAACCTTCAATCAGTACATTTTTACAATACACGTACATGCTCAGGTTGGCCCAGGAATGGCTGCCGCGTACCACGTGACGTGCAACTGACCAATGGTAAGACGCGATTGTCGGGAACCCACACATAAAAGGTTGTCGCTACTTTCTCTATACAGGGCTTTACTACCGCAGAGGGGCAGCACCGCGACCTCACTCAAGAAAATTAAACCACCGCCCGCTACATGACAGTATGTTAGAACAGCGGTTTTCAACCTTTTCGAATGCGCGTGCCCCTTGCAAGTAAACATATTCCGGCGACTGCCCTTCCAAGAATAAATATTCTGGAGTAAGGCGGCCAACCGTCCCGGATTCTGCGGGACAATCCCTCATTTGGACTCGATGTCCCGCATTGGCATAATTACTGAAAATGTCCCGCGAAATGGCAAAAGCGTCGCGCATTCCAGTAATTTTAAAATTGTTGGTCTAAGAGATGAAGCCGAAACTATTTGTGTACGGTACGTTGTATCAAACTGCTTGCAAGTCAACTTCACAGTGCATCATCTGCGAATAAATGACATTCTTATTACCTTAAATACAAAAGAAAGAAAAAAAAGATGCAAATCATATGACTATTTTAAAATGACAAATTCGCTAGCTAGAACCAGAAACTTAATTTCATATTCTACTGACTTGGTGACGTAAGTATAAAGTTCCAGTGTGGTACTGAACTTTCTTGTATTTTCTTTGACCATCAATTGTTTCTGTTTCGAATATTAAATACATTGAAATTAATGTAAACATACTTAGAAACGTAGTCTCTGAAACGTCTACTATTATTCTAAATTTTTCTGTTGAAAACAGCATACTAAAACAAATGTAGATTGGCGTTCATTTACACTTTCCAGACCATATCGTTTAGTCGCAAATGCTGCTGATCGCTTGGGCTAATGTATTTAAATGAAACTCCTGCCACTTTCGAGGAAGGATTATGTAATGTATTTATGCACTATACTCACAGGTAATGTTGTTTCTGGCTAAAACTCTTCTCATACAGTGGGATCGCAAAGATCCATCACAGGAGGAATTAATTGCACTTTAAAACAACCAGATCAGTGCTTGTCTGAATACTACGGGTGCCGTAATACAGCAACATAGCCCTAAGTGAAATTTATTTTATGTTAAAACTATCTGATTAACTCTTTAATTCTGAACTGAATAGAACCTAGATTGAATACGAAGCCTCAACCTAGATTGTTTTGCAGTAAATACAGCTTGTTAACGATGAATAAGCTGGAAGCCTGAAAAGTTTTTACAAAACAATCGTTAGGTAAATGAACAAGACGCAATAATTAAAGCTAAGAAATTCTGAAAAGAATCTACTCCCTCACATTCTATATGGTGGGACATTTCTTAATGAGCATAACGATGAATAAGCTCGAAGCCTGAATAGTTTTTACAAAACAATCGTTAGGTAAATGAACAAGACGCAATAATTAAAGCTAAGAAATTCTGAAAAGAATCTACTCCCTCACATTCTATATAGTGGGACATTTCTTAATGAGCATAATTCGCTTCTGAAGTTGTTTTTGTTTTAAGCTGGTATGGATGACTTATTTTCTGTGCCTTCTTAAGGACGTTTCAATAAGTGTAATGAAATATTTTTCGGTGCTCAAGGTGGAAAACAAGATGTAATATTATCACAGTCTATATATAATCCGACATGCAAATACAATATCTGTATTCATCTTACTTTCGGAAATAAGAAGGTGGTGAAATTCTGAAAATGCAACAATGAAGGCGAGGGAGCATTTGCATGTAGTAAGGCACGATTAAACTCTGCACTTCATCGAATGAACTTCTATAATAGAGTAGTTCAAATTGTTTTAAAAAGTATGTTTTATCAGATTTAATTCGAGGTTATTTCAAAACATAATTGAAGACCTCGGGGGAAAATAATGATAACCCTCATTTATAAAGTGCTGAGATCTGACGACTTGTATGTTTGAAAAATAGTTTATTACATGTTTTAATATTTATATTTGCCAATTGTTTGCAGATTCATGTAATACTTGAAGAAAATGAAACATTCTATCGGGTATGATTGTTTGCACCAAATACATTACAAAACCGAAAGTTGAGGGTTATCATTATTTACTTCCGAGGTCTTCAATTCTTTGGGCGGAGTAATCTACTTATCAAAAGGTGTGCAGCACGATGCTGTAAAAGCTGGAACAATTAAAAGTAGTACAGACAACGAAGGTGATCGGAAAAACGTAACGGAGAAAGAATATGTAAAAACTGTCAAACTCAAATTCAAAATAGGAGCATGAGAAAATATTTATGAATTGTAAATAAAGATGAAAATTAAGAATAAAAGTCACTTATGTTAGATATGTTACTTTAAAAGTAAATGAGTAGGCCTACTCTGCTCGCCTACATTTCTTTCCTAGTTTAAGAATAACTTAGTCACGTGATCTTAGTCCTCCTTCACATCCTCGAAACGTCCCGTACTGAGTTTTTAAAAAGTTGGCCGCCTTATTCTAGAGAACCCTACCCCCGTGTCGTTATTACGTATCCTAACTATTTTAGAGTCTAAAAGGCAAATTTAACTTTCTTTCGGTTGATAATACTATCTTGTACATCGTTAGACTTGGTTTTGTATATTTTTCGGAATAGAAAGCATTTAATCTATTTTTACTTCATTAGCGACAGAAATATAAATTTTGCCCAAGAGGTGTTTCCTATTTCAAGCATGAGTCAGAAGCGAATTATGCTCATTAACAGAGGTCCCACTATATAGAATGTGAGGGTGTAGATTCTTTTCAGAATTTCTTAGCTTTAATTATTTCACCTTGTTCATTTACCTAACGATCGGTTTCTAAAAACGTTTCAGACGGTCAGAGGTGGTTGTTCTGGGTACTGATTTTTCAGGAAATATGCACCCAAATTGCGTGAAAATGTAATAACATGTCATTTCTAGTGTAATATATTTTTCCATTGAATACCCGTTTATCATCTGCATTTCTTCTTGGTGTAGCAATTTTAACAGCCAGTAGTGTATGTAAATTCCTATCTTCGAGATGTATTCCCATCGGTCTACATTTTCTAATCCAATGTTCTAGAACCACAGTGAAGTGGGTGAATGACAGCATCCATTTTTCCCCCTTTCGTTGTTAAAAATGGGTCATTGGTACAATTTCCGTTCTTTATACATCGCTTTTATTGCATTTATATATCTCTTACTGATGCCACATTTCCCTATTTAGATATGTCTGCAAATATACGTGGGTAATCTCTGAAAAACGTACAGAATTTATAAATTAAATCGCCTGGGCCTGATGGTGAAGTTTTACTGAAAGCTAGTGTATATATGAGGTAATTTCTGTCGCATCTGAACTATGTGGCGAACGGCGATGCAATTTGTAGGTGCATTGTGTTATATGTGCTGTAGGCTCTGTATAATATCAACGTATGAAGCAAACACGTGCCTTGCTAGGAGATTCATTTGTCCTTCTTGGATTCAACTGAGAGACTTTGAAAGAGAGCAGATTTCGTCCTATCCGAATGACGGAATTTTTCCGGCAGTCCATTTCGAATGTCGCTGATGTCTGGATAAAAGTAAAGGAAAGCGTGAGGAAATGCTCTTGTCGTATGCGACTTTCATCCCCATGTCTAGAACAACTGCCGTGTTACACTAGGCTGACATGTGAATGACGACAGAGATGTTGCCGACACACGCCAGCATTCCGTTCTGCGGGCACGCCGGCCGCGGTGGCCGAGGTGACTGAGGCGCTCCAGTCACGGTCAGCACGGCCACTACGGTCGGGGGTTCGAATCCCCCCTCGGGCATGGATATTTGTGCCGTCCTAGTTCGTAAGTAGTTCATAAGTAGTTTGTAAGTTTAGGGACTGATGACCCCGTAGTTAAGTCCCATAAGCTTAACAAACATTTGAACATTTTTCTGCGGGCACTGGTATGTGTTTAAATCCCCCCGATGTGTGTTTAAAACTTCAGGCTGTCATCTCACGCCGCAGTGCGGACAATGGGCCTTTGTGGAAACAGCGTCCTGAAGGAAACGGCAGCCAATAATCGGATGCACACAAGGTACAAGCTTTTGTCTTCAAGTGTAAACTTTTACTTGCGAGCTAATAGACACCTCCTCTCAGTGAAAGTTATAAACAAAGCTCGTGGTATGACTGCGTTTGTCGTGAACGTTTCACACTGAAGGCATGTTCCTCCTGAACAGGAGAGGCAAGTGAACAACGCAGTTATCGCAGTGTTTATGATAAGATTTGAAGACCTCCTCTGAAATCAAATACAATCTCCCCGTTTACATGGGCTCCCAAAACCGGATTTCGTAAACTGATTTCCCAGATCCGATTTTGGTTGGTCATGTAAACACTCTATATTCGATTTTGTAAATCCACAATGTTCCCATGTAAACGCAGTCGTTTTTGAAACGTTCTTGGCTGTCAGGTGGTGTTTTCTTGTTAAGAATTTTCGACTCATATGGACGAAATAACATTTTCTGCAGTGAAAGAGAGCACAAATATTACAGTGAGCGTGAATCCGTGTGTGTTAAGGAAAGTAAAATAGTGTTTGTGCTGACTAAATCAGGAACTGAATCAGCTGTTTTTCAGCCGCTATATTGGCTGGACTAGGAAATCCACTTCCGGTCATAACATGTAAAACACGATAGCGATAAACGGTTTACGAAATTCGGTTTGCGTCTTCTGGAAGATGTGTTGCATGTAAACGTAGTGATTGAATTCGATGTGTTTCTCTCTAGTGCATTTTAAATTAATTTGCAGTTGATAGAATACGTGAAAGATACGAAAAATTCCACAAGAAAATCGAGTCGCCTCTTTGATCATGTTCTAAATTGTCATTTCTCTATCCACAGTCAGTTTATTTTTCGTAATAAAACCAATAACGAATCACATATTACTCTTCCACCATCCAATAAAGACTCAATGTGACTGAAATTAGAAAATTTACTAGAAATTTTCAACCTTAGCCGGAGAGCTTTTCACCATTAACCGTACCCATAAGTTTTCCACCTCATCCCAGCATTATACGAAGCTCTGTGTCCTCCCCGGATGTTGTGGTATCTTTTATTCTTGCCATCCCAACCTACACTTTGCATCCCATCAATTTCCCGCAACCAAGCGAGGTTTCGCTGTGGTAGACTCGCATTCCGGAAGACGGCGGTTCAAATCCACCTCCGGGCATCCAGACATAGACTTTCCGCGACTTCTCTAAATCATTCTAGGCAAATGCAGGGACGGTTACTTGGAAATGACAAGACCGACTTTCTTCCCCAACTTCATTAAAAAAAGTCTCTAATGACCACACTGTAGACGGGAAGTTAAATGCTACTATTATTTCATTCCTTCTCCAATTTCCCACATTTCCTCTCATTCTGTACCACCACCAGATTTATCCAGAAGAGCAAGCCCAGGTGTGACCATTCGATATTTCGTCAACGACAAAA
Organism: Locusta migratoria; assembly: GCA_026315105.1. NCBI lineage: Eukaryota > Metazoa > Arthropoda > Insecta > Orthoptera > Acrididae > Locusta > Locusta migratoria. The sequence continues at coordinate 546,450,281 of CM048746.1, forward strand.
CGTATGTCCATGGAAGAAGTTTGAGTTGTTACGCAAAAGTTGGACGTTATGTTCAACAACAGTATAACGGAAAACTACTTTTGGATACTACTCAGTGCAACCTCAAGAACAGTTTCGTCCACAACCCAACTCATAAGTATTCAGGGAACTTATCGCTGTAGTGTCTCTCTCTACCTCTAGTCATTTGAACTGATATAACTTTCTGTTTGTGGATTTGAAATTTAGCATCAAATTATATTGTGTTTTCTAAACAGCATTTTACATTTCCTTCTTCTTTTTATACCCAGTAGACCTACAGTAAATTATAACGTAATCGTCCTGCTTATACGGTTTGTATGGGTTGTAATACTATCGTCTCACAAACTGCCTCTTTTGCCACTTCGCGAATTGTAAAAGTCACATTGTAGTGCGCAGGCTGGTTTTTATTAGTATGTAGTACCAACTTCACTGAGAAGAATAATGAGTTACTAAATAGCATGTATGTGGTATAACTTTCGACACTGTGTTTATGACGCAATGATACACCATGATGAGGTATTATAGATTTACGATTTTGCCTCAAATTATAGCTAGGCTGTGGATGTTGTTATTTGCCTCGACAGTGAGTGATAACGTACCACTTATGTCACCAATGAACTTAAAAAATTATAACGACTGAACACACAAAAATGTATATATTAATTTGCGTTACTTTTGAGTATTCCATCGGAATGTCTAAAATCACTGCTTGCAACCAAACAACAAGTTGGCGAACAGAATATATGAGTCTGAATACATGCTATCAGACATTCGGAAAACATCACCCACATAAACACGGGGCGTATGTAAGGGGGAGCTGCCCACCCCCCTCCCTCCTGAAATAATGAAAATAAGAAAAAAAATAGCTATGTTTTTATGATTTAATTGAACAATAAAAAAGGTTGACCTCGGTAAACGTAAAGCAGCTTCAGCGCAAATTATCCTCTGAATATGGGCAGCAAAACATGGGGTGTCTTTTTAACATTACTTGAGTTATCTTTACATTAATCTTAGCCTCCCAAGAATATATATATGCAATATTCGCTGCTGACACAAACAGAATATAACAAGGGGCGAAAATATTTTATTAATCTGGGTGGTTAAGCATCAGTATCCAAAGTATTTGCCACACTCTCATGAGAGCTTTAACGCACAATGAAACAGTTCATGCGTCCAATATGGTAACATCAATGGTCTATGTAATAATGGGAAGTAAAATAAAGGAATTGTCAATGACAATGTTTGGTCGTCGGAGACGTAAAGGCATCAAAGATGCTGCTATGGCTCGATTGATACTGGAAGCACAATTAAAAAATTATCAGGACAGTTCCTAGAATCAGACAAAATAGAAAATGTCCCACAATCTAAAAAGATCCAAGAAGTTAGAAATTCTGCGGAAAAAATGGAGTAATCTGTAGGTAAGGAGGTATAGGAACCAAAAAAGAAGAATAAAACTTGAACCCCAAGAACATAATTACCGGATTTCAAAGAGTATGAGAGATGCAGACTTTCATCCCTAATAGTAGAAACAATGACTGAAATATAAGATTCGGAATGAAAGGCTATTAATGACAAGATTCGCCGATAACATTTCCAGTGAATCGTAGTGCCGTACATCGCTCATATGTGATCCGTGTATCACGTATACAGGTGTGCAGGGCTTCGAAGTGTAAGATGCAAGCAATTGTAGTAGTGCCCGCCAGACGTCACAAGCTGACCACTACTATCTGCTTTTCAAAATAAAATGTAAATATTATGTACTGTATTATTCATAATTGCATCAATATATTTTAGTTATTAGTGTGAATGAGTTTCTATAGCTTAAAACTATTATTCCTGCACAGGCTTCAGCTGTCGACCTACCGTTATTTCTAAATCATTTTTTATGATTGTCATGACAGACGAAAATGAAACATACATACATATATTCTCTGCATTACACTGTGACGTGCGTCACTGATCCACACCCAGACAGATAGAAGGAAAGACTGTATGCCTCTGTATAAGTGCTAATTTCTCTTATACGCTGAAGAGCCAAAGAAACTGGTATATGCGCAGGGAAACACAGAGGACGGCGCTGCGGTCGTCAACCCCTGTATAAGACAACAGGTGTCTGGCGCATGCCTTAGATAGGTTACTGATGCTACAATGACACGTTATAACGATTTAAGTGAGCTTGAAAATGGTGTTGCAGTCGGCGAACGAGAGATGGCACACGGTATCTCTGAGGCAGCAGCGAGGTGGGAATTTTCCGTACGACCATTTCACGAGCGCACCGTGAATATCGGGTAAACGGTAAAACATCTACGACATCGCTGCGGCCGGTAAAAGATACTGCAAGATCGGGACCATAGAAGACTGAAAAGAATCGTTCGACGTAAGTGCAGTCCTTCTGCAGACCGCTGCGGATTACATTACTGGGCCATCAACAGTTGACAGCGTGCGAACAGTTCAACTAAACATCATCGATGTGGGCTTTCGGAGCCGAGGCTAGTCGTGTACCCTTGTTGACTGCCTGACAGTAAGCTTTACGACTCGCCTGGGGCCGACACACTGGATGTTGATGGCTAAACATATTGCATCGTCTGACGAGTTTCGTTTCCAATTTTGACGAACGGATTAAGTGTACAACCACATGAATCCATGGATCCCGTATGCAAGCAGGGTAGGGGATACCAGGGCACGTTGGCCATATTTTTTTAATTCTGATAATATTAATTTATTTGAAATATTTAAATTTATGAAATTATTGTTAAATATTAGATAGGTCCTTACTGAATCTGGATGGCATTTATTAAAATTGAAAATATTAGTTAAATTATTAGAAAAAAATAATTACTGGACATATGTCAAGTGGGCCAATTTGCCCCTACCTCGGGGTAACTTGGCTCAGACGTTGGGGCACGTTGACTCGTGTAGTCTTTTGGTATGTTTAACTAAGAAATCAAAATAAAACTAACAGTTATAAAGAAATGTACTTTAAGGTAGATAATATCATATTGAGTTAAACGCTTAACATTGAGGACTATGACAACAGGACAGGTTTAACTTATTACGATTTATATGTCTTAATACAAACCAGTCAACTTTAATCTATCTTCAGCTTCAAAAGATCAGCACAGTTTTTACACTCATAAAATAGTCCACGGATTTCATTTTTCACGCATCTCTGATGAGCCCAACGCTTACAGTTCGTGAACTGAATTCATCGTCATCATTATCACCATCTTTCCTTTTTGAGAAAGGTATTTTCTAGCTTGTGATCTAATTTTCCTGCAGTAATTCTTTCCAATGCTTTGGTCCAATGGTATGGGTTGAAATTCAATTTCTGTTTCCTGAGTTTCAATTATCTGTTCAAACTGACAGGCGGTCTGTCTGTACTTTCGCTAACTGTCCTTACAGATCTTTCCTTTTCTTTCACTTCTAAGACTGCTCTTAGCATCGTCTGTTCAGAAATCATCCCCCTTTCATTCTTTTAGAATTTCGGATCATGTATATGATACTACAAATAAAACAAAGGTTGAAACCAGAGCCTTAACTCATCTTTTGAAAACAAGGAAATGAATGACATTCTAACTTCTCAGATCACTTTTAAGATTAAAATAAAATTTATTGGTTCGCGTTTATTCATCGGTTTTTATCTCGTGAATATGACGATCTTTTGAGCTCAGAAACGCATCAAAATATGTTTATCTTCGACAATTACGTTAATAATTTAATAAACTCGAAGAATTATAAACGTTATTATCATTAAAAGTTACAAACCTTTCATCGAGTTTAAAGAAGTGTAGCTCGTATCGGATGTCACAGGTTGTCTCGATTGGTCATCGTGCCCCGTCCTCTCTAGGCCAACCTGTCCCATCGCCATCTTTACAATACCGTACATTCTGTTCTGTAGAAAACTCAAGAAAATGTTCAAATGTTTGTAGAACTTATGGGACTTCACTACAGGGTCATCAGTCCCTAAGCTTACAAACTACTTATGTACTAGCTAAGACTAAGGACGGCACAAATATCCATGCCCGAGGGGGGATTCGAACCCCCGACCGTAGTGCCCGTGCAGACCGTGACTGGAGCGCCTCAGTCCCCTCGGCCACCGCGGCCGGCAGAAAACTCACTGAAGCAATTAAGTATGTATGCCATATAGAAAAAATCCTTAAAGTACGACCTTTTATTATACTACTCACCCCGTTGCGCCTAAAGCAAGCAAAAGTTAAATAACACACATTAACTGACGAGTAGAATTTTACTGAAACAGAAAAATAATTAATGACTACAGCTTGTCCAAAACTGCCTATGATATTGGCCCTGTATAAGGACAGGGGCAGTTATACCTACTTCCTGACTGTTTCCTAAGACGATCTAGCGTCTACTGTATGAACTAATTCGACTGGGCCATCCCTTCCCTATTGCCAATGTGCCCCGGTCTCCCCAACTGTTCAAACTGATGCAAACTCTGTAATGGTGTGGGATGCGTGCAGCTGGAGTGATGTGGAACCTCCCCCCCCCCCCCCCCCCCCCCAATACGTCTGGATTCGACTCTGACAGGTGACACGTACGTATGCATCCTGGTTGATCTCTTTCATCTATTCATTGTCTATTCCAGCGGACTTGGACAATTCCAACAGGACACTGCAACACGCCATACGTCCAGAATTGTTTCAGAGTTGCTCCAGGTGCAGTCTTTTGCGTTTAAAGACATCTTCCTGCCACTAAACTCCCATCAGGTCCCTACAGCACTACTTCAAACATTAGTCCATTCCATGCCACTTCGTGTTGTGGCACTTCTCGCGGGGGTCCTACACACATGACCAATATGGTACCAGTTTCTCTGATTCTTCAGTGTATTTGTAATCTTTGCGTGAAATGTAAGTACGCGACAGTCGAATAGTTCTGCTGACAGCTTCAAATTCCGACCCTCTATACAGGGTGAATCTAAATCCGCGCACACTGGCTTCGCAGCTGGATTCCTTACTTGCTAGCAATCTATGAAAATGGTGTATTAACCGAAACTGGTTGATTTATAAGGTTTTTAATAAACAGCCAATGGTTTTTAAAAAATGCATTTTATGCAATAAAAAATGTCTCTCACAAAATTTCGTCCTGCGCATATTTCCGGCAGTAAATGGACGTCGAAGATTGAGATAGGTATGTGTGTTTCAGAATTACACTACTACACCTTCAAACTTTTAGGGGATGTGGGAGGTGTCTTGAGGAGCACAGTGAGCATAGAAATCCATGCCCGGAAACGTCATCCAATGACGCTACAGAGCGTCGAATTTGCTGGAGGGGATGTCTAGCGGCAGGAGCTGGTGCCTCAACTTGAACTCTCCGTAGCGTCGTTGTATGGCGTTTCCGGGCACCAGTAGCAAACCAAGCAGCCCGGCTCTGAATTGTTTCTATGACTTCCTTTAAAACAATCTGGTGGGGCCGCGGCGGATTAGCCGCGCGTACTGGAGCGCCATGTTGCGGTGCGCGTGGCCCTCCGCCGTCGGGGGTTCAATTCCCCCCTCGGGCATGGGCGTTTGTGCTGTTCTTAGTTTAATTTACCATAGATTAAGTAGTTTGTAAGCTAGGGACTAATAACCAAGCAGTTGAGTACCATAGATTTACAAACATTTGAACATTTGAACAATCTGGTGGGGATCCCAAATAACTGAACAGTACTCGAGAAGGGGTAACGCTAACGTTCTGTTCACGTTCTCCTTTACATACGAACCATATTCCCAAAATTCTGCCAATGAAACGAAGTCGTCCATCCGCCTTCCCCAGGACCATCGTTATATGCTCGTTCCATTTCATATCGCTCTGCAACGTTACACCTAGATATTTAATTAAAGCGTCTGTGACAAGCCGCGAAGTAGTAATGCTGTATTCGAACGTTATAGGATTGTTTTTCCTGCATCACATTACATTTTTCTACATTTAGAGCTATTTGCCATTCATCAATCAACTACAAATTTTGTCTTGATCCATCTACAGTCATCCTATAGAACACCTTCCCATACACCACAGCATCATCAGAAAATACCAGCGAAATGCTACTCAATCTGTCCGTCAGATCATTTATGGAGATGTAAAATAATTCCTATCACCCCGTCCTGTGACATTCCTGACGATACCCTTGTCTCTGTTGACCGTCCAACATTGAGGACAACGGGTTCTCATAGCTAAGGAGTCTTCGAGCCAGTCACATATTCCATATACACGTACCTTCGTTAGTAATCCGCAGTGCAGCAAGATGTCAAACTGCTTTGGTAAATTTGTCAAACGGCTTTCGGAAATGGTTCGTAAGATATCATGGGAGAAACGCACAAGCTCATTTCCAAGCTGACGTTGCGTCTTGAAGCCGTGCTGATGCATGGACGTTTTTCCATCTCAAGAAAATTTATTCCATTCCAACAGAGAATGTGTTAAACAGTTCTAAAGCAATCTGATGTCAATAATATTAGTCCGTTCTTTGACCTTTCTTCTAAATGGGAGTCACCTACGCTTTTTTCAAGTCTCTTGGAACTTTGCGTTGCACCACAGATTCGTGATAAATGCAAGCTAAGTAAGGCGCCCATTTCTCAGAGTACTGTTTATGAAACCGTACTGGGATTCCACTCGAACATGGCGAATTATTTGTTTTCGGCTCTCTCAACTGCTTCTTTATACCAAAGATGCCTGTTTCTGTGTCCTCCATTTGGGAGTTAGTCCGACCATCAAATGACAGTACGTTTGTATGATTATCCTGAGTGAACGATTTTTTACTTCAGCTTTCCTTTCGCTGAGTGAATACTTTTTAGATGACAGGATCTTTAGAATCTGGCCTCAGAATAGATACGATAGTAAGGGGTGTGTTCATTGCAGTCGACAAAATTATTTTCCCTACTGAAATCGAAATTGAGAGTGAATGTCAGTTACCTGGAGATGAATAATAAGTCTAGCAGAAATCATGTTATTCGTAGGGTGTTTTTACCTACCACCAGGTCTCACCGCTGCACTCTAGTCTACATTTACTCAAATAAAGTCTGAGTTAGATAGTAGTAAAGATGAGCATCGTTCAATTTTATTTGGGGGTGATTAAAACCTACCTAGTATAGAATGGGACGTTTGTGGATTCATTGTACATGGTACAGCCGAGCATTCTTATGAACTACTTTTAAATACGTTTTACTAAATCGACAGACCACAGGCAGTGGCAATTATTTCAACATTGTAGCTACAAATAGGTCAGGGCACCAACGATGTCACTGAAGACAAAGGGATTAGTGATAATGATGACGTCATGGTTATGATGATTACTTAACTCAATAAATTAGTTACGAAGGCCAGGAGAGTATTTTTGCTTCGTAGCATCTTAATTAGAGAGTGGATGAACACAATTCAAAAATGTTCATATGTTTGTAAAGGTATGGGACCATACTGCAGTTGTCATTAGTCCATAGACTTATGCTAAGGACAACTCACACATCCATGCCCTAGGGGGGACTCGAACCTCCGACGGGAACCATCCGCGCACTCCGCAGCAAGGCGCCTTCAAAAGCACGGCCCTTCTCGCGCGGATGGATGGTCATAATTTAGTTCCAGTACAAAGGGGAATTGTGGGCAAAGTTTAAATGATTTTTAAATCCCGCTCTCGTGAAGTACGTGCCGTATAAGTGGATTAAGGACGGAAGAGACCCACCATGGTTTAAAAACAAAATTCTAAAAATGCCGAGGAAGTAAAGACGGTTGCACTTTCGGTTTAAAAAACCACGAGCAAATTAAAACAGGCAAATGTTAGTAAAGATTCGCATGCTTGTAAAAATATCGATGTATGCAACGTCCAACTTCCTTTATAATACCTTAGCAAAAGAACTTGGCAAGAGCCGAAGAAAATTTTGATATTAGATAAAGTCGATAAGCGGATCGATGGTTACCACCCAGTCATTCAAGCCTGGTGTGGCAATAGAAGCCACAAAACAGAGAACTGACGTTTTAAATTTCGTGTATAAGAATTTCTTCACGCAGTAGGTTCGTACAAATACGCAGTCGTTTGATTTTAATGTTTATCTGAGAAAACATGCCTTTTTTAATTTTAACTCCACATAGCTACAGAAACACAAATCAGGATACATATTTATTTCATTGCTGTATTTTCTCGGTCCCGCGTTGGAGGTTCGCATCCTCCCTCGGGCATAGATTTGTGTGTGTTGTCCTTAGTGTAAGTAGTTTGTAAGACTAGGGACTGATGACGAACGTAGTTTGGTCCCATAGAATTACGAACATTTTTTCTCGGTGAGTCTATGCCCACAAGAACTATTTTAATTATTCTTCCTTTCGTTTCATTTGCTTGTAAATCTCTATTCGGACGTATAAAATTATCATCGGCGACCAGCCAGTTGCGGCTAAATGATAATAATTATCATTATTATATTATTATTTTCGTATCAAGGATAGTGTAATTCACAAGCTTAAATATATGTGCAAATTATGGATGTTTATGGAACATTCGTAAAAATAAGTACGCTTCATAAGGTCTCTGAGGCCCCGCGTTCTCCATTCTTCATTCACCGAACATTTGCTTTACTCAGGTCATCCAGTGTGCAGGCTAGTCATAGTTTCGAGCAGCTTGTAAGTTCTCCACATCCATAGGCTGCGTATTAAGTTACATATCAACCAACTTCTGTTGGCACCACGCGATTCCATTTTGCAATCTACTCAATGTATTCTTTGTCTGGTATGGCTAGCTGAAAACCAGCAGCAGACTCTACTTTTAAATTTGGGTCATGACTTCTAGATATCTTGATTCACCAATGTTCTATTCAATGTATAAAAGGTTAAAACTCAGCTCTTAATTTGTTAGGAGTAAAATTTTCTTATTTCATCAGACGATTTCGGTTTCCGGAAAGGACACAACAACTGCTGACAGAACACTCGGTTTTCATCATGTGTGAAGAGTCTGCTTTTCCATCTATGAGATGGTAAACAAACGAATACCAGGCATTAAATAGCTCCAACAACGTCATCATAATGTGATGTGCAGTGTCCGTGTTTATCGATAGAACTAAGCAAATGTCCTTCAGACATGCATGCATGTCTGACGGAACGGACACTGCAGCGACTACAGCTGCTAATGTAAATATAAGAAATGATTATTAATCAGCATCAGCTGTACGGTGTAATGGTGACATATGAAAATTTATGTCGGGCCGGGACTCGAACCCGAATTTCCCGCTTATCGTGACCACTCGCGATAAGCGGGAAATCCGGGTTCGAGTCCCGGCCCGGCACAAATTTTCATATGTCATCATTACACCGTACAGCTGATGCTGATTAATACTCATTTCTCATCATAATATGTTTATTCTATGAGAAATTGTTGGGGTCTTCGGTCCAAAGAGTGGTTTGATGTAGCTCTCCATGCTACCCTGTCTTGAGCAAACCTCTTCCATCTCTGCGTAAAACGGCAATGTACATCAGTTTCAGCCTACTTACTGTATTCATCTTTCGGCTTCCCTCTGCGTTTTGTACCCCACACACTTTCCTCGAATGCTCAATTGACGTTTCCTTGATGTGTCATAATGTGTCCTACCAATCCCGTCAGAAGATAATGTCAATTGCAACGAATTTCTTATGAAAGGAGACATTTTCAGGGTAGACGTAAACACAGCAGTGTTATACCCTCAAAATGGAGGACTCGGCCTCGTGGACATTAAAACCAAAGCTTCTACGTTATTTATAAAGAGGACTGTTAACATAATCAGGACGCACCTGAACTGCATCACATCTAAGTTATTTGAATGTGTGAAACCTCATAGCCTTGTGCCGCCTGTGAACGTGCAAACTACAAATCCACGACTTCAACATGTGGAAGCGAGTTACCATAACGATATTATCATCACCAGCACTAGCAATGTGACCACAAAAGAGATCACAAGCCAAAGGAAGAAAAACGAAGAAATAAACCAAAAGGCAAAGAAGTTTCCACATGTCAACTGGACCGCTGTATGGAAAAACATTCAGGCAAAGCTTCGCACTTCTTTCGAGATCGTCTCATGATTACACTTCTCCTGAGATAATTTACAGACCACAGAACATGTACTGTCTGGTAACAAAAAATAACGCCATACACTGGCTGATAGGCAAGTACGTCAGCTATGTGATAAACAAGTTAGGTACGGACATCATCACAGAATTCCACTCATACATGATGTGTGAATTTCATAAAAGCAAAAGCTACAGAGATCATAAAAAAATGCTTTCGAAAGGTTGAGTAAAAGTTAAATATCATGATGTTTTGAGTTTTTCGTTTTGTTCAAGAGAAGAATGTTATTTAAAAAGACTGCAAAACAAATACGAGCATCATGAAAAATAGTTTATTTTGTGTGAAATTCTTTTCTGTGTGTATATTGTGTTTTTAAGGCATAATTGGCATTGTATTTGTTGCATGTGTATTGAAATTGTGTTGCATTTTGTCACAGAATGTCACTATTTCATATGGGAAAAATAAAGAGCTGGTAAAAAAAAAAAATAACTTTTTTTAGTCAAGATAAGCCAGAAATTTACTTTCTTCCCAATTCTGTTCAGTTTGTCATTAGTTACGCGATGTACCCACCTAATCTTCAGCATTCTCATGTAGCATCGAATTTAGAAAGCTTATTTTTTTTCTGAACTCCTTATCGTCCACGTTTCAATCCCGTACAATGCTATACTCCAGACGCCTTCAAATAAGACTTCCTTTGATATTGGAAGTCAACAAATTTCTGTTCTTCAGAAATGCTTTCCTTCCGTAGCCACTCTACGTTGTATATCTTCTCTGTTTCGGCTATCATCTTGTTTTTCTACTCGCCGCGGTGGAATGGCCGAGCTTTTTAAGGCGCCTTGCTGCCGAGCGCACGGTTGGCCCTTATCGGAAGTTCGAGCCTTCCCTAGAGCATGAGTGTGTGTTTTGTCCTTGGTTCAAAATGTTCAAATGTTTGTAAAGTTATGGGACCTAGCTGCAGTGTTCATCGGTCCCTAAACTTACAAACTACTTAAACTAACTTATCCTAAGAACATCGCACACCTATGGACTGATAACCGCTATAGTTAAGTCCCATAGAACCGCGCGGATGTAGCCGAGCGGTCTGGAGCGGGTCGGAGGTTCGAATCCTCCCTCGAGCATGGATGTTTGTGTTGTCTTTAGTATAAGTTATAGGCCAGTCGTCAGGTATGTTTAGGTCCAAAAAAATTGCAGGAAGCTGAATTTTTGGTACGTTGTTAGGACATATTAGAGTAGTATTAAACCAAGTTTGCAGCTTCGAAATCCTTTACCTTAACTTTTAAGAGCCAAAAAACCTCTAAATTTTCGGACTTTTTTCTGGTTTCGGCTTATAACTAGCGAAGGGTGGTATTTTGATGAAAAGTCACCCACATCTCTATTAATGTTGATAAAATATTCTAAAATTTAAGCCCAACTGTAGCTCTGAAAGTCCAATAGTTCCCGAGATATTGGACTTCAAAAAGTGAGTTATTTCTCCAAAAAGTTCAAATTTCCGATTTTCGTCATCTTTCGGCTAGAATATTGGCTCTAATAATAATCCCACGGGGAAATTCATAATAAACAAAGTTATAGAGCAGTTATTTAGCTTTATTCTAAGTACAGAACGAAGTCCATAGGCCCAATAGATTTCTAGTTATCGTTAAAAAACGAAAAGTTGGACAAATCGGATTATTCAATAAACTGACCCAGATGAACTGCAGTCCTCTTATCCTGTATATGTTAAAGAAAAAGGAGGAATTACTCATTGACGATGATTATTAATGCATTGTATATAAATAGGATTTTTTCAACACTGTTTTCAGCAAATACTGAACAGAGAAATTGCTTGAGTCCACTTCCTGCCATTGTGGCACCTCCAAGCTATGTTGACGAGCTGAGGATACTGGTGGCTCTCCACAATGACTCGGGCTTTCAAGTACAGTGGTTGGTCGTAGGTCACAAAACATGTTTCCTGACCGTACATGCTTGTTCTTTAACTGGCTTCCAAAAGTGATGTTAAAACAGTGTCGTAGTCGGTTGGGGGAGCATGGATAAAAGGGAGATATACAATCTTTGAACGTTTGTAAGGAAGATCTGCTGTCACTTGGTCCATGAATCTATTCCATCCTGGGATGCTTGGCATTTTAGTTGCTTTTGCTAACAACCAGAGCAGGTCTGAGGATTTTGGAAAAATGTCTTCAGCGATTTTCACTTCGTTAATTGAAATGGCTGACAAGCCAGATTTCTTTCTAATAGAAGAATGTTAAAGTGTGTGTGGCAATGTGTGAACCTGATAGACTCTGCAGAAACAGACTTCAAACGTGGTATGTTTTTGTCTGGGTGAACGTATGAGTGAGGGGTCATGATCATTATACCCCCAATTTCATAGAACCTATTTTCTCCATCAATTGTGTTAACAATTACACTGCATTGTCGAACACAAACTGGACAAAAGCTCCTTTGTCAAATAGGTGGGTCGCTTCTCCACGGAGGATAGCGGAACTTTCAAAGCGCATAGCCTCCGTATATGTACAAGAAATTCCCATACTATGGTAAAGTTCAACAAGGTGCTTTGATCCAAATTTTCTATACTAATGGGTTCCAAAGCTTATCTGAATTGAGGATAGGAAAGACTTGGGCCTCGCTGCAGCCATGATTCCATGAGCAAATCATATGCACTTCTTTTTCTACTGTTCTAGAGAAGAACGTTTGTTTTTCAGGATAATCCATTCAAGCAACAGTTGCAGAGAATCAGGAACTGATGCCCTTGCGTCTTTTAAAAAGTCCTCTGACGGGACATATAGAGTAGTGTCAAATGTTTGGGAACGAATGTCTTGAAGGATAATCTCGGCTGCAGGTCTGACAGCTGTAAGCCGCTCTTCAGCAGGATCGCTAAGTCTTTGATTGTACCACTTTTCATAAAGAATATTTTGTCCAATGTCTGTAAACATCAAGACTGGGCTGTGATATGGACCAACCTGAGCAAAAATAATTTTTTCTCCATACGCATTTTTAGATGAGCTTCAACACTTGCAACTGTTGGTTTCTAATTACCTGTGAAGTTCTTTGCAATCAAGTCACTTATGGAAAATTGGTTTTCATCTCTTTTTTCTGCAAGGTATTCATATATACGCTCCGTACCCTCGATAAGGAGGGGATGTTCAGGACGCTCTCGTTTACCTCATGCATCAGTAGATCGCGACAAGGAGGGCAATTTTAGGTAGCAATGTTTGTGGTACTTCCCCTCAGCAGTTCAGTTATACATGAAAGACCCTGAAGAATCTGTTGTCCCCATTCACCAGCTTGTCTAGCTTTTTCCACAATCGAGTCTTTCACTTCCAGTGTTTTCACTGGATGGAGTTCATCCTGTAGATATTTAGGCAATTTTATCTGTTTTTCGAAATATTCCTTGGAGAATTTTTCACCACAAGGGAAATAAAAATTTCCAATGATGTGACGCCTTGAACCCGACACACTTCTCAGCCTTTCCCCACTCGAAGACGATGGTTGAGCAGATGAAACATCCCCTCCTCACTGGACAGATTCTTTCACATTACTTTCCACTGTGTACCGCTTCCTGCATGCGTCATGTACGTACGATTCGTTTAAATTGCACAAAAACCTCATGTTCCTTTCAAGCCCACGTTTCTGACACACTTTTATCAGCATCTAAATTCCACGCTTTTTCACTGTCACTGTTCCCTCTCCAAGCACTTCCCACCGACCCCGAAACAAACATCCGACAGGGGTAGCTCTGACATATTGTAAAAAAGCAAGTACTTAAAACACCACCACGATCGAGATTTAGACGATTTTTGTTTGAAACGTTCTTCACAGATCCGAATATGGCCAAGGACAGATTGGGTATAGTGAGGAAGGACCTCGGAGACAAGACAGGAGGGAGGACAGAACACCCGCTGGGTCACCACTCGGAGTGAGGGCCTCACTACGAACGAAAGTCCCAGTCCCTCAATGGCTGACCAATACTACGGAACTACGAGGGGAGCGTAGGACAGTGGTTTAGGGGGGGGGGGGGCTTCTCCTCTGTATATGTTACTCTGTGCCAATACTCACAAACGGAGAGGCTTTCGTTGTCTTTACAGCAATACCTACTTTCAAAAATATATTGGTATGCACTAACACATAAATTACATCTATTTATATACAATGCGTTAATAATCATCGTCAATGAGTAATTCCTACTTTTTCTTTAACATATATAGGATAACAGGACTGCAATTCATCTGGGTCAGTTTATTGAATAATCCGATTTTTCCAACTTTTCGTTTTAACGATAACTATAAATCTATTGGGCCTATGGACTTCGTTCTGCACTTGGATTAAAGCTAAAAAACTGCTCTATAACTTTGTTTATTATGAATTTCCCCGTAAATGATTATTAGAGCCAATATTGTAGCCGAAAGATGACGAAAATCGGAATTTTGAACTTTTGTGAGAAATAAGTCAATTTTTGAAGTCCAATATCTCGGGAACTATTGGACTTTCAGAGCTGCGGTTGGGCTTAAATTTTAGAATATTTTATCTACATTAATAGAGATGTGAGTGACCTTTCGACATAAAACCACCCTTGACGAGTTATAAGCCAAAACCAGAAAAAAGTCCGAAAATTTAGAGGTTTTTTGGCTCTTATAAGTTAAACTAAAGGATTTCGAATCTGCAAACTTGGTTTAATACTACTCTAATATGTCCTAACAACATACCAAAAATTCAGCTTCCTGCAATTTTTTTTGACCTAAGACCATTTTTTTGTCTACGACTGGCCTATTAGTTCATAAGTAGTTTGTCAGTTTAGGAACTGATGACCCAGCAGTTAAGTTCCATAAGCTTTACAAACTTTTTTTAAGTACCATAGATTTGCAAACATTTGAAAATTTGTTTTCCTACTCAAATAACAATATTCATCTACAATGTTTATTGCCTCGTTTAATTTTGTTACTTTTTGTTATCGTGTCCATTACTTATTATCCATGAACCAGAAGTATATTTCAATTATTATTAATAATAATAATCTAAAAGCTGGTTAATTAATATATCTAGTTACAGTTTTCACCTCATTGATATTCTGGAGAAAAGGCATTTAACTAAATCTCTTAGCTGAAGTTCGTACATGTCATTAATATTCACTGATATTTCTTTTTAACCATTCTACATCTACTTGGGATACTCTGCAAATCACATTTAAGTGCCTGGAAGAGGAGTCATCGAACCACCGTTATACTATTTAGCTCTCATTCCATTCCAAACTAGCGCGCGCAGGGCCGGCGCAAGCCGAAGTGCAGCCCCTTGCGAGCTGCTAAATTGCCGCCCCCCCTGCCGTTTTTTTTTTTTTTTTTTTTTTTTTTCTTTTTCTTTTTACGAAGCGTTTATGGAATTTTTAGGAAATGTCAGCAATCAACCGCAATATTTGTTTTTATTTTTCAGACATATCTATGTTTCGGCCACTGAGTGCACTGAGTGGCCAGTCTCGTAGCTTTTAATATGTGCTTACATCTAAACCGCCGTGTTGACAGTTACGTACAGCATGACGGTACAGATGTAAACGTAACTCAAAGCGTTGAGAACAGTGACACTGTTCCTGAAATCTATGTAGGTCTGGAAAATAAGAATAATAAAAAAAGAAACATTGCGACTGATTGGTGAAATTCTCTACAGATTTGTACAAAACAGTACAGCCGGCTGATGTCGCCGAGCAGTCTGCGGCTGCGGCGCACCAGTCACAGTCTGCACGGCCGCTACGCTCGGGTTTTCGAATCCCCCCTCGGCATGGATGTTTGTGTCGTCTTTAGTATAAGGTAGTTGATAGGTAGTTTGTAAGTTTAGGGCCTGATGACCCCGCAGTTAAGTCCCTTAAGCTTAACAAACATTTGAACATTTGAAAACAGTAAAACAGTCGCTGGTCATCAGCTCAAAAATGGAGTCAACCCTGATTGAAAAAAATGTAGCCAATTTTAATAAGCCTTGTGAATTTATAAAAATGTTCAAGTGTATGTGAAATCTTATATTCCTGTAGAATACTCTATTCGGGAGATGACGTCATAAGAATTGAGCCGCGTGAAATTAAATTTCAGGCCGAATTTCACTACAGACGCAGGCGAAACCGTCAAAGAGTGGGGGCGGAAGACAATGCAGCGAGGAAGAATGAGATGGAGCAACATAATAATGCAATAAATGCATACGAGGGCATCAACGGGTACTAATGGTAGTCGAAATATATTAACTCACTGCACTGCGGTTGTTCATTTCAAAGAACTGACACTCGGACTCGACATCTGTCGTAAATTCC
This sequence comes from Locusta migratoria, assembly GCA_026315105.1. NCBI lineage: Eukaryota > Metazoa > Arthropoda > Insecta > Orthoptera > Acrididae > Locusta > Locusta migratoria. Next base: position 546,466,591 of record CM048746.1, read on the forward strand.
ATGTGTCAGTTCTTTCGTGTCTGATTATTGAATAAGGTGTAACAAGTTAGTCATCGCCGTATCACTTCACTTTTCTGCCTTTCATTTCCATTGTAGCTAATAGGACGACGAGTGCTTATTTGCCGACTTGCTAATTTTTGAAGTAACAGATAATAAGTAAAATAAATTTTCCTATTCTGATATCTTGAAGGAGAAAAACTGTAACTTATGAGTAACGTGCATGCGCAATACTAATTGTACGTTATATGAAAAGCACTTACCTATTACATACCAAAGTTGCAAGAAATTCGGACGCACCAATTCTTCTGTTCTTACGAAACCCACTGAAAGTGCTTCTGACCAACCTTGACTCCCTCGGCCAAGTACCGAAACTAATTTAGTAGTTTTCGTTGTAGAGAATGCAACAATACCTATTGCCTGGAAAGGCGAAGTGGTGACGCGGTAGTGCCAAGTACCAGGTCACGTGACGAGGTACAGCGAGGCTACGGTTAAACTAATGCCCAAGAAGAAGAAGCAAGAAGCTCACAATAAGTATATGATATGGATAAATGTATTATCAGGCAGCAAACTTCTATGGCATTACGAACAATAGAAATACGAACTGCGAAAACTGCACAACTTTTGTCAACAGAAATGAGCTACAAAGCCAGCAAGGAAACCCTTAGAAGCAATGTTGTTTCTATGGATTTTCGTTTTAGAAGGTGTCAAAAATAACGTTTTGTTTTGTGCGGCATTGTTGATAAAAGACATACTTTCTCAGGTTTTCATCATAATCAAAGCGACCAGTAGTTTACTTAGAAGAAACATTGATTCACACTCATTATATAGTAATGTTGGCAAAGTGATAGTGTGCGAGTAGTATTGTCAAACAAAAGTGCCAGCCAAAGTTTACCTGTTGTTCATACAGGCGGAGACAGGTGTTTCATGGCTCAAAAACCAAAACGTCCGACCACCACTCACAAACGGATAGATAAAATTTTCAAAAATACGTCGAAACCGAACTTATGCTATGCTTATTACCAATGTCTTTATCCCTTGAAATTACTCGCAGCGTATTTACCCATTCGGAATAATTGTAGCCATTGTAGGTGTTGGACATTTTTGACTGTAGTAATGTTCAACCATTTTTTTTCATAATGCTGGAAAACTGCCACTGGAGGGCTTAGCAAAATTGCTTCAGGCTTCAGGCTTAATTTCCAAATTAGAATTCGTGTTCTGCAAAATTAGTTGAGTAAACGCACGGCGCGTAACAGCACTCCACTCATAAGAATACTGCTGTCGGCGTGTGCGCCAGACTTCCCCCCCCCCCCCCCCCCCCCCCGCCCATTCCACCGGCATAAACACGACGGTGCTGCAACAGTGGTGGGGAAGAAATCAGTTCTCCCTCCCCTTGTGAAACACGGGCGGCCGGCAGGAAGTCGAGACGCCATGCCACAGTTTCCGAGGTTTGGGGATGAATGTTGAATTTGCACTAAGGGGGGGGGGGGAGTGGGCGGCAGATTTGCCGCCCCTCGGAAAGTGCCGCCCCGTGCGGCCGCACGTTTCGCACGTGCCTTGTGCCGGCCCTGAGCGCGCGGGAAGAAAGAACACCTGAATCTCTCCGTTCGAGGTCTGATTTCTCGTATTTTATTCTGATGATCATTTCTACCTATGTAAGTGAAAGTCAACAATACATTTTCGCATTCGGAGGAGAATGTTGGCGATTGGAGTTTCGTAAGTAGCCCACGCCGCAGCGATTAGCGCCGTTGTTGTAATGATTCCCATCCCAGATCCTGTATCATTTCCGTAACGCTGTCTCCCCTGTATCGCGACAACACAAAACGAGCTGCTCTTTTTTGGACTCTTTCGATGTCCTCCGTCAAACTCACCTGATAAGGATCCCACACTGGGCAGCAATACTCCAAAAATGGACGGACAAGCGTAGTGTACGCAATTTCTTTTGTAGTTCTGTTGCATGTTTTAAGGGTTCTGCCAATAAAACGCAGATTCTGGTTCGCCTTTCCCACGACATTATCTACGTGTTCTTTCCAGTTTAAGTCTGAAGTAATAGTAATTCCTAGGTATTTTGTTGAGTTTATGGCCTTCAGTTTTGACTGATTTATCTTGCAAACAAAGTTTAACGGATTTCTTTTCATACTCATGTGGACGACTTCAGACTTCTCATTATTTAGAGTCACTTGACAATTTTTACACCATTGAACTGAGTTACCATTTTTATGATGACAGGTTTAAATTTGCTGAAATAATTCTATTTTGTTATTTTGTGGAAGCTTAAGTTAATAAAAACATTGTTATATTATCGTAGTTTACTCCTGGCACTTCGCCACGTTTCTGCGCCCCTGCCCCCAAATTCTGTTAAAGCCATCGCGATAACATGCTTGTCTGTATAGGCCTCAGCTGCAAAGTTACCAATATTTTTTGGTTTAACGAGAGATATTTTATGAGTTGAAATCATCTTCGTGACTTTTAAATGTGAAAATGTTTGTAAACCTATGGAACCTAACTGCAGTGGTCAGTGGTCGCTAAACTTACAAACTATTTAAAGTAACTTAACCTAAGAACAACACACACACACACACACACCCATGCCCGAGGTAGGACTCGAACCTCTGACAGGGAATGGCCGCGCATTCCGCGCATTCCGCAGTTGGCTCAGGCTGTGTTCACAGTGGACAACAATCGCTGCAATTCAAAATCAGTTTGTTCTCTTCGGTCAAATCGACTAACGTTCTCACACAGTAGACGTGGACTGTGAGAAACTGATACGGTTGGTGAAAGATACTGTGGAACCCATGAAGACGATAAATATCACAATCGGGATATACGAGGGTTGGATCTCAAATAGTGGCAACACTGCTGTGGAGACAGTATGCAATGGAATCTACTATTCTCGCTGATAGCATACGTTGTTGACATACCTGCCTTATCTCCGAGCAAATGGACTCGCCCGTCCCACGTCACCGGTACAATCGAGGGAATCACAGTCACTTGTGAATGGGCGGTCTAACGTAATGGTGTCACTGTGTTTTCGGAACAGTAACAACGGAGTTCGATCAAGACTGAGTGTGGCAGAGGTCGTACAGCACGACACTGTCATCAAGGTCTACAAGAGGCGTGCGGGGAATCGGCATTGCCGTATAGAACAGTGGCACATTGGGTAAAAACCTTCAACGAAGGTCGGCAAACTGTGGCAGACATACATGGGGCAGGTCCTCCTAGCATCTCTACAGAAGAAGTGCATACTGTTGCCGCGTTAGCGGATGGTGATTGACGCCAGACGATTCGTGAGTTCGTCCTTGAAACCGGAATAGCGCATACGACTGTGCTTCGCATCCTGAAGGAATGCCTGAACATTCGAAAATTTGCATCACGATGAGTTCCGCATGAATTGACGGAAATACGGAAATCGATGCGTTACGACGATGCTTACGAGCACTTGGAACACTATGAGCGCGAAGGAGAGGCTTTCTTACGCCATATCGCAACACTGGACGAGACAAAACTGAAACGCCAATCCATCGAATGGCCTCATTATGGATCGCCGCGGAAGTGGAAAGTGTATCAGAGCCCCAATATGGTGAAAGTTGTTGTGATTCTCGTGTACGACTGTGACGGTGTTATCCTAAGGCATTAGGTTCCTCCACGGCCGACCGCCAATACATGTTATTACGTTAGTTTTTGGAGCATCAATTGCGAGCAGCTTTGCGAAAGAAGTGAAAACACTTTCTGCACAACCCACCCATCATTTTGCACAATGCGCGGGCGCATACAGCGCAAGCTGCGGCTGCTCTATTTCGGTCAATGGGTTTGGGAAGTTTTGTGTCCCAGCCTCGTCGCTACTTTTGTGTCTCGTTTCCGTCGCAGGTGTCGGTGGCCGAGTAGAAAAGTACCGACACAGGCATAAAGGATGCACGCTTGTGCAGGTACGAAGGTGAGCAGCCAGGGGGACAGCAGAAACTAGAAACCTAGAGTAAATTAGAACGAGATATATATTTCACAGAGACTTAGTAATACTTAACTTTTACATAGTTCTTGACTACAGAATGCTGATACATAGATTAGATAGAGGCCTGCCTAGTGATGATTCGTAGTGCCTATCCGATAGCCAAGTCTTTACTGGTACCTATCTGATTCCGAAGTGTTAACTGGTTCCTATCTCAGTCCCAAGTGAACGATGCTGTTCAGTCGTGGCCACGAGCGGAGTTGCAGCAGAGGGCGCTCGTGGCTGTTGTCGTAAGAACGCCGCGCCGTGCGTGCATAGCGGCGCGCGGCGAAAGTAGGTGGCGCGCACTTTATACTTGTGCGACACCACAGGAAGTACTCCCCGGACTTAAGTCTTTGTAACTTTGATTTGATTCCGAAGATAAAGGAAGCACTTCATGGCATCCGCTTCACAACTGTTTCAGAGATTCGACAGGCAGTAGATAAACCATTCGCACTATCAACAGAACAGGTTCTGCCAAACGTATACTATGCCTTCCAAATCGCTGGCAATGGGTTCTACTCAAAGCTGAACATGTAACGCTTTTGATTCTGTTGTGAATAAATAGTTACCACTATTTAAGTTCCAACCCTCGTAGTTCGGAATCTGTGGGCTGATATTGCAGTTTATTGGAAACCTCAAGTTGGTAAAATCCTTTATCATAATTTTTTGGCATAAATTATAACCTCCAAAAATGTGTTCAATTTGGAATAGGGGCGTATCTCAATGCTATTGTAGTGGCTCTCTTACGTTGTTTTGCTTTGTGATAATCGGGTGTTAATTGTGAAAAAATTATTATTACTGCTTCTGCCGTTCTTTAACAAGGTGAGATTGTGTTCTGTGAAGTGATCTGCAACTGTGGTGTACGTGAGCTTCCGATTTTCAGCGGTTATGTGTTCAAAATTAAATTTGTCTTTTACAAATATACTGAATGAGAGTCACTGAAGATCATTTCGCTCATCATGACCGGATGTTTTTGGATAGCCTGTAACTGTGTTGTTCATGGATTTAAATACTGAACAACTGCAGCCATTATGTATTTTTATGCTTAGCACGACCCATTTCGAAAATTTGTTTCGCTTTTAGTGCATTTGTTTACATGACGTCTCCATGTGTGATTTTATGCAACTCTTGCACAGCTGTAGTCTTTTCGAGGTTACAGCAACGACGGAAATCGTACAATATAATAATGCTTGGCATGTTTTTTATGTACTAAATAGTATTCTGTGTCTATTTGAAGTATTGTATGTGCTCCATTACACTGCAGGTCACAACAGAAAAATCGTCACTTACACGGGTTCTTTTTATATAAATGTGGGTCTAAGTAATGTGTAATGTGAATCGGAGGAAGCACAATACTTTTAAGCAGGCAAAGATACTGTTTCCGACATTAGGATAAAATACACACCTCAAGATTTATTCTGTCGGATTTTCCGAACTTCAGTAACCTAAAAGTGACAATTTCAATGCAAGAGTGGCCAAAAAATACACATTGAAACATCAAAAAAGTACCTTAAATATGCAAACAAATGCACTAGAAAATACGAAAAAGCTCTCGAAACGCATTGTGATAAGCAATATACTTACCTAACTCGTGTAGCTTTTCCTTATTTAAGGCATCGAGTTTAACTGGTATATGTCTGCATGGTTTCAAATAAATTAAGGAAAACTGTAACATTACTTGTCAATGACACCACGAAATATCACGTTTATGTAATGAATTTTTTTCCTTTTACCGGTACTTCATATAATCGTAAAGGTTGTCTGGTAGTAGCAATAACTAAGGAATGTGTACACAATCCTCGCCACTTTACTTTTTAGAGACAAATGCAGCTTATTCGTATGCATTCGATATCTTTTCCAATAGCAAAACCCGCATTGTGGCATTAATTTCGAAGCATTTTTTAAAGCGCCAGGAAATTGAAGAACTTTTGAAAACGCAACATTTTAGGTATAATTTGTAGTCATAGCTTTAAAGGATATCGTATTTAACGTTAGTGTTATAATTTGTATACCGTAAAAGAATATCGTTCCTGTGCTACGGTTCAACGTCATTCAATCAAAGGAGCGTCTTTATGATACTTTGTCATAGATAAATATTACATGTTTTAGGTGCATAGTATATCACAAATGCAGCACTGTTTCTACCAGGAGAAATAGTGTAGTTGGTAATGTGTTGAGCTGTGGAGCAGAAGGTGAGAGAGAGTAACTGGGGTTTGTGACCCCATACTTCTAAAATATTTTTATTTTTTCCTTAATGTTTCTGGTTCGTTCTTATTAATTTAAGTATAATGTCCGATATTAGTTGTTCTTTCTTTTTAAGACGGTGGATTAGCGTGTTGGTTAGCGTTAAGAGTTATGGAGGAAAAGAGATGTAAATAACAGGTTTGCAATCTACACTCTATCAGATGTTTTAACCATCTCGTTTAATTATGGTTAATCAACTTATTTGTTAATTTAATACAATTATAGTATTCGGTATTCGACGTCATTTATCAGAAACAAGAACGAATTTTGTGCACGACAGAATCTGATGAGTTTTTCGCTCTAGGCCACAGGAACAGATAAAGTTCAAGACAGTACCCTACTTCACTCGGTTTTCCCCACGGTGTTTGAATTAAGTTGCAGTTCAGTACACTGTTGGAATAGTCCAGTTTCACAGTGCAAAGTGAACATGGCTAGCTCGCGGCTACAGAAGAAGATGCAGTGTAGGAGGAACAGTGTTTACGTACAATACCAAAAGCAAAAATTATCACAACGAGCATTTTCGAGCTAGGGCGTTGTTCCGCGTGTATAACAGGTAAAATACGAGGCGCGTCCAGAAAGTAAGTTCCGTTTCAATTTATCTCCGCTGCAGCGCTGCGATTGCAGTTCCGCACATGCGCTGTAGACGATGTGTATCTAGGAGAAGAACGTGCGCCATTTGGAGATCGCTGTCAGTTACGTACGCTTTGTTGTCTTTCTTTGAAATGTCGGCGTTGATTGAAAATCCCGCCGCCTGTGAAATCAGGTTGGTGATTCGGTTCCTGAATGCGAGGAAAGTGAAACCAAGTGAAATTTATCGGCAAATTTGCGATGTTTACGGACCAAATGCGATGAGTGATTCTTCGATAGTGAGAAGATGGGTCCGACAGTTCAATGGTGGGCGTAGTGATGTGCACGATGAAGAACGAAGTGGGCGTCCACCTTTGGCTATAGAAGAACTGGTTCACGCGATTGATGATAAGCGACTTTCATCTGTTCTTACATCTCAAGTCTTTCCTTGGCGGTCATCACTTCACCAATGACGACGAGCTGAAAGAAACTGTTTCCAACTGGTTGAAGAAACAGGCGGCAGATTTCTATGAAGAAGGTATACACAACCTGGTGCCACGCAATGATAAATGCCTGCAAAATTTCGGCAGTTATGTGGAAAAGTAATTTAAGAGTTGTACAATTTCATTTTATTACCAAATGGAACTTACTTTCTGGACGCGCCTCATATATTGTCAAAAACTATTATCTCCGAATATACAGAATATGCACAAAGTGGAAAATGGGATTATAAGAGCTGGTGCAAATGATGTATTTGACATTTTTTTAAAGAATTTTTGCCAAAATTAATTTTGTCGTAAATTTCGTTATTACAGTATTTCAACCACTTTCAGATACATGTACCGTCTTTACGCTTCTTAAAAAAAACTGTAAGAGTATTGCATGCCACATGCAAGCATAAGAAAGCATTTCGTTTTTTCCGACGATGGCTTAGAGAGATACTGTGTAATTTTACGCACACCCATCTTTGTAAACACAATGATCAATGCGCCTGCCGGCAACGGGCGCTGGAGAGCGCTGCGGTCGCAAAGCAAATCACGATGAGCAGCACGTTGTGTTCCGTGGGATGTAGCAGGGCGTTTCAGAGCGTGCTGTAGCTATACTAGGTAGACAGCACAACACGTCTGGCCTGCGCCACGTTGGGACAGCTTCATAACTTTGTATCGTTTCACTGATAGCTTGCAGCTGTAATGAATGGCTAGAAAATAGCGTGCTGAATGAGTAAGAATATATCGTGTCAGTGACAGTAAACAGACACGCGCCAAATTTATCAGTAGTCCGAAAGTTCACAGCACTGACCAAGGAGCGAGCCGGTTAGAAGCGGTTACTGCTCCAAGATGCCAGACAGCTATCGCCAATCTTTCTGCTCGTTTACTGTCGGTTTCGCGTACTACGCAGCAATCACATTTTGCTATTATGTAATGCAATTCTTTAGTCTAGCGTTTGACTCTAATCAATGCCGGAATATTGCAAAAGCCTAGTTCAACCGTTAGTGATGATTATCCACGAAATACCACATAAATATTTTTACAAAATATATCTCACCTTTTTTTCCGACCTGTTTCATTTCGTATCTCTCTGCACTTTTTGAACAGCTTTCCTTTCTATGTACCTATTATTTATTGGCCTATCAGTAGTCAAATGTTCAAATGTTTGTATAGCCTATGGGACCTAACTACTGGGTCATCAGTCCCCAAACCTACAAACCACTTATGAACTACTTACGAACTAGGACGGCACAAATATCCATGCCCGAGGGGGTATTTTAACCCCCGACCGTAGTGGCCGTGCAGACCGTGACTGGAGCGCCTCAGTCCCCTCGGCCACCGCGGCCGGCTATGAGTAGTTGCCATACAGCCATCCACATAAAGAATCATAATGACATACACTGTTACGGTAATGAAAGCAAGTTGACAAAAGCAATAAGCCAACGTTACAGATATGATCGCAAACAAAGGCAAGAGCAATTTGAAATATCGTAACAAACATTAAAAATATGGACAAAGAACAAAGACAGGAGCAGTTTGAAATACATAGTGCGATTAAACCTGGTTTTATCTTTAACATATCAGTGCATAACCCTTTCCGTCTGAACTGCTGATATCGTTAGGGGATCCAGTCGATCCAGTCGCCGCGGTGGATTAGCCGCGCGTACTGGAGCGCCGTGTTGCGGAGCGCGCGGCTGTGCGTCGTCGAGGTTCGAATCCCCCCTTGGGCATGGGTGTTTGTGTTGTCCTTAGGTTAGTTTAACGTAGTAAGCTAGGGACTAATAACCAAGCAGTTGAGTCCCATAGATTTACAAACATTGGATTGGGATACAGTCATGAACAAATTGTTCCACCTGGTATGCAACATGAATGGGAAAGAGGAAATACCGTCAGACTTCAAGAAGAATATTGTAATTCCAATTCCAAAGAAAGCAGGTGCAGACAAATGTGAAAATTACAGAACTATCAGATTTAATAAGTCATGGTTGCAAAATAGTAACACGAATTATTTACAGACGAATGGAAAAACTTGTGGAATCCGGCCTCGGGAAAGATCAGTTTGTATTTAGGAGAAATGTAGGAGCACGGGGTGGCAATACTCACATTATGACTTATCTTAGAAGATAGGCTAAAGAAAGGGAAACCTACGTTTTTAGCATTTGTAGATTTGTAGAAAGCTTTCGACAATGTCAGCTGGAAGACACTCTTTCAAATTCTAAAGGCAGCAGAGGTAAAATATAGGGAGAGAAAAGTTATATTCAACCTATACATAAACCAGATAGTGGTTATCAGAGTCGAAGGGCAAGAAAGGGATGCAGAGGTTGGGAAGGGAATTAGACAGGGCTGCAGCCTTTCCCCAATGTTTTTCAATCTGTACGATGAGCAATCACTGAAGGAATGCAAGGAGAAATTTGGAGAGGGAATTAAAGTTCAGGGAGAAGAAATAAAAACTTTGCGGTTTGCCGATGTCATAGTAATTTCGTCAGAGACTGCAGATGATCTGGAAGAGCAAGTGAATGGAATAGTGTCTCGAAAGGAAGATATAAGATAAACATTAACAAGAGGAAAACGAGGGTAAAGGAACAGAATGTCAGAAAATCAGGCGATGCTGAAGGAGTTAGATTAGGTAATGAGACAATAAAAGTAGTAGATGAGTTTTGTTATTTGGGTAGCAATATAACTTCTGTTGGCCGAAGTAGAGAAAATATAAAATGTAGAATGGCGATGGGAAGAAAAGTATTTCTAAAGAAGCGAAACTTATTAACATCCAATATTAATTTAAATATTAGGAAGTCCTTTCTGAAAGCATTTGTCTGGAGCGTAGCATTGTATAGGAGTGAAATGTGGACGATTAAGAGTTCAGACAAAAAGATGATAGAAGCTTTTGAAATGCAGTGTTACAGAATAATGATGAAGATTAGATGGGTAGATGACGTAACTAATGAGGAGATGCTTAACCAAGTTGGGGAGAAAAGTAGTTTGTGGCATACTCTAACTAAGAGAAGGGATAGATTGGTGGGACACATTTTGAGTCATCAAGGAATCGTCAACTTAGCATTAGAAGGTATTGTGTGGGGAAAAATAGTAGAGCGAGACCGAGGGACGAATACAGTAAGCCGATTCAAAAGGATGTAGGTTTCCGAACGTATTCTCAGATGAAGAGACTTGCACAGGACAGGGTAGCTTGGAGAGCTGCATCAAACCAGTCTGCGGACTTAAGACCACAACAACAACAACCACCCTTTCTTTGCAGGTGTGGTGGAGCCATCCACGCTTCAGAAATTTATGAAGTAGACCGGCCACCCACCTGAACAGAATCCGCGATTCGCTAGTGGGTCGCAACTTACAGTTTGATCAGGTTATTTTGTTTTTCTTTTTTCCTAAATATGAGTGTATTAACTAAGAGTCGAGTATTACAGGCAGAGTAGGGTGAAGAATCTTCCACCTTTGCGTTAAGCCTTTCTTTCACAAGAAAGTTTATTACAGTTTTTTGGTTATGAAACGTCCGTTTCTCAAATGTTCAAATGTTTGTAGAGTCTATGGGACTTAACTACGGGGTCATCAGTCCCTAAACTTACAAACTACTTATGAACTACTTACAACTAAGGACGGCACAAATATCCATGCCCGAGGGGGGATTCGAACCCCCGACCGTAGCGGCCGTGCAGACCGTGACTGGAGCGCCTCAGTCCCCTCGGCCACCGCGGCCGGCCGTCCGTTTCTCATTCGTTACACTACTGTAAATCGAAAAGAAGGTGATAGAGAACCTTACAGTGTACTTTCGCTTCACGACGAAGCCCGCTTTATTACCAGAGCAAACAAACATTTTTTGAGACTTATTTTGTCTGAACTTCTGGGACATCCACCGTACACTCTTAACATAATTTCCATGAAATTTCACGTTTATCTTTCCATCATGGAGAGCATGCGTGGATTCGAGTTTTTGTCGGATGACGGGGATGTTGAGGCGATGCAAAGCTTCTATCAGGACGGACCGAGTTAATAGAGAATGAGGTGATAATGTGGAGAAATTATGTTGCTTAATATGCAGTTCCCTCAGAAAAAATTTCTCTTACTTTGGACTTGCGATCATAGATTAGCACCGATTAAAATCAACTAGCAGACGAAAGGTATTTAATTGGTGTTTAGTATGTTGTCCATTACAGAAACTGGTACCACTTTTTTTCTTTTATTTACTGGTTTCGGGCCTTCTTCAGACATATGTCGGTATCCTAATGTGTTCACACTGAACATATACCAACGTATGGCTGAACAAGAGCACTACGTGACCGAAACAGGTAAATAAAAATGATTACTATTCATTAAACTTGAAATGATAAAGTTATTTTGCAACTAAGTACTGCTGTACAAGTGGATTATGCACTTTGGGGGGGGGGGGGAGATGAAACCTTGCGATGATGTGAAAAATGTCACATTTAAAGTGATGCTACCGAAAGATTTTTAAAATTTCGGTGTGGAAAGCAAGAGTTGAAAAGGTCTAAGAACGATAAGAGGAAAGAAGTTCATAGGTAACGCCGACCAATAGAAGGGACTTGTTGGTGGTATTTGTCTATACCATCCTAGAAATTGATGATCTGACACTGAAAGGATGGGAAAATACCTTTTGGCGGACTATAATAATAATGATAATATTGCATCAACATTCTTCGATGCATCAACAGGTGGGATCTCACCTCAAAGTTGATAAGGTATGTTGTGATCAGGAATTACCAGTTACCAACATCTGTATCAACATTATTGGCAACAACAGACTTTGCAGAGTATAAAGAACTTACCTCCTTTCGCACAAAAACGATTTCCATTTTAAATAACACTGCAAAAAATGCAAAAAGTGTGTCGTGCCGATTTTTACTCATAGCCCTTTTCAAAAATTGATAGTTATGGTCTAGCCATCGACGCTCCATTCGCCTGTGGTGGTTGCCACTGGGTCACGGCACTACACTCGTCGTTTCGCCATGTCCCCATGTCCCACAGAGGATTCGCCTCTAACATGTGCCAGTTTGAGACTGCTAGAACTTACGCCCACCACCATGAACCACAGAAGAATGTATAAATAGGGGAAAAAATAGATACCGCCTGCAGAAAAAGAAAAGTGACATTTGGAGACAAGAAAAACAGCACTTCAAAAATCAAGAACTCAGATGAAAAACCAGTTCTCAGCGAAGAAGGGAAAGCTGAAAGGTGGAAAGAATATATAGAGGGGCACTACAAAGAAAATGAACTTAGAGACAAGAGAGAAGACTTAGAGAGAAGAATTTGATAGAGCACTGAAAGACCTAAGTCGAAACAAGGCCCCTGGAGTAGATGACATTCCCTCAGAGCTACTGACGTCTCTGGGAGAACCAGCCATGACAAAACTATTTCACGTAGTGTGTAAGATGTATGAGACAGGTGAAATACCCTCAGACTTTAAGAGAAATGTAATAATCCTATTTCTAAAAACAGCAGAACCATCAGCTTAGTAAGTCATGGTTGCAAAATACTAACACGAATTATTTACAAAAGGACGAAAAACCTGGTAGAAGCCGACGTCGAGAACGACCAGTTTGGGTTCAGGAGAAATGTAGGAACACGGGAGGTAATCCTGACTTTACTGCTTATCTTAGATGATAGATTAAGGAAAGTCAAACGTACTTTTCTAGCTTATGTAAATTTGGAGAAAGCTTTTGACAATGTTGATTGGAATACACTCAAATTCTGAAGCAAGCATGAGTAAAATATAGGGAACAGAAAGTTATTTACAACATGTACAAATACCAGACGGCGGTTGTTAGATTTGAATGGCATGAAAAGGATGCAGTGGTCGGGAAGGGAGTAAGACAGGGTTATAGCCTTTGTTAGATGTTATTCAATTTATACATTGAGTAAGCTATAAAGGAAAGCAATGAAAAAATTGGAGAAGGGATTAAAGTTCGGGGCGAAAATTTAAAAACATTGTGTTTTGCCGATGACATTGTAATTCTGTCAGAGACAACAAAGGAGCTGGAAGAGTAGTTGAACGGAATGGACAGTGTCTTGAAAGATTAACATTAACAAGAGCAAAACAAGGGTAATGGAGTGCAGTGTTAGAAAATCAGGCGATGCAGAAGGAGTTAAATTAGGTAGAATCAATAAAGGAGATAGATGAGTTTTTTTTACTTGGGCAGTAAAATAACACACTATGGTCTCACTACAGCGGATATAAAACGCAGAATGGGGATGGTAAGAAAAGTGTTTCTGCAAAAGGGCAATTTGTTAACTACGAATATTAATTAAGCGCAAGGAAGTCCTTTCTGAAGACATTTGTGTAGAGTTTATCTTTGTATGGGAGTGAAACTTGGACAATAAACAGTGCGAACAGGAATAGGATAAAGGATTTTGAAATGTGGTGCTACAGAAGAATGCTGAAGATTAGGTGGGTTGATCGTGTATCTAATGAGAAGGTACTGAAAAGAACTGTCGAGAAAAGGAATTTGTGGCTTACCTTAACTAAAAGAAGGGATCGATTGGCAGGACAAATTCGTAGACATCAAGGAATCAAATGTTCAAATGTTTGTAAAGCTTATGGGACTTAACTGCGGGGTCATCAGTCCCTAAACTTACAAACTACTTATTAACTACCTTATACTAAGGACGACACAAATATCCATGCCCGAGGGGGGATTCGAACACCCGACCGTAGTGGCCGTGCTGACCGTGACTGGAGCACCTCAGTCCCCTCGGCCACCGCGGCCGGCACCAAGGAATCGTGAACTTAGCATTGGAGGGCAGTGCTTGGGGTAAAAACCGCAGAGGGTGACCAAGAGATGGATACAGTAAGCAGATTCAAACGGATGTAGGTTGCCGTGCTTATGAGGAGATGAAGAGGCTTGCTCAGGATAGAGTATTGTGGAGAGCTACATCAAACCAGTCTCCGGACTGAAGACCACAACAACAACAACATAACTTACGCACAAGAAAGAAATACTTTCGTGTAATAAATTTCCCTTATGATTGCTGGTTCTCTTGTGTAACATGGCCTCTAAACTTACCTGCCGCGGTGGAGTAGCCGAGCGGTCTAAGGCGCCTCACTGCGGAGCGCGCGGTTGCTCACCGTCGGAGGTTCGAATCCTGACTGGGGCATGGGTGTGTGTGTGTATGTGTTTGTCCTTAGGTTAGTTTACCTTAGTTTAAGTAGTTTGTAAGCTACGGACTGATGACCATGCATTTTGGTCCGATCGATTTACAAACATTTGAACAAACTTTCCTGCTAATTGGAATGCGCAGTTGGGTAACGGATGGGCGGTAAATCCCTGCCAAAGAAGAGACCAGATAGCAGCAGTTTTCCACCCTGCTGCTATTAATACGGCCAGCGGCCTCAGACTTCGGTCACCAGATAGCGCTGCAGAATGACCCAGAAGACCGAACAAGGCCGGCAAAGTTTTCCTACTCGCCAGTATTTCTATACCTTGTCCAGATTACCGCGTCGCTTCCTGATTAAGATTGTAGAACACGCAGTTCGGCTTTATAGATGGATTAGCTGTAACCACTATGTTTATCACATAGACGAGGATAGGCAAATAAATAAATAACAATATTATGAAATTGATTAATTGATAACATATAGCCAAACAAACTGCTGAAGATTTAAGCTTCCGGCCGCAAGAGCGTCTTAGATAATAGAAAACACCCACAGATACAGATTCACACAATCATAGTTCACTGTGGTCGGAGACCCAGCGGTCATGGATGTGACTTTTTTGCTTGTGTCAATGTCTGTGTGTGTGTGTATTCGCCTTCTATTTCCGCGGAAAACATTTACATATATTTTTAGCCCATTACCAGCGCTGTCATAAATTTTAACATTTAATGCGTTGCGGAGTCCTGGGATCTCCAATACAAAAATAGTGTTATGCGACTCGGTAGCCCAAGTTTTGAAAGCCAAAAAGCAACAAAAGTTTTTGCCTTTGTTCATTGTTTCACCTATTACTAGAAAACGATGCATCCTACAGAAATGTGTGCGTATACCAAAATGAAACAGCATAAAATGTAGCGTAGAAAGACCCATTTACAAGTTAAAATTGGTTTAGCTGTTTAGTCACAATCGATCACCAAAAATTGGCATTTTTTGCCAACTTCATGGAAAAGTGAGTTATGCCCACGTTTCAATGCATGTAACTCAAACGGCAACGGCAACACGTCTACTCCACATGAAAAACGTCGTCGATCAAAGTTGTAGAGCATTAAATTTTACGTAAAAATAGCTCCTCAGTTTTACAATTTGCTCCCTCCTATGCATAAATATCAATAAAAAACTCAAAGCAATCGTAGCGCTAAAATCCTTCAAAGACTTGTGTGCGAAGTTACTTTTGAACCGAAAATCATACACTGTTATCCAAATATTTGTCGGGCCCGGTGGTCTTGGGGTAAGGGGTCGCAGGTTTGAGACCCGGTCAAATCTCGGATGTTTTCAGTCTGCGTTTTAACCCATTCTTCACCACTCAACGATATGAGGAGTCGCCAGAAACGACACGGGGTTCGGATTCCACGTTAAGCTGTAGGTCCCCTTTCCCTGGTTGGATAACTGCGGTAGGCTAGGGACACGCAAGTCGCCAAAGTGGCGTCCAATTGAAAGACTTGCGCAATGCCAATGAGCCACACGAAATTATTATCCAAATATTCAAATTTAAAAGTAATTTAGTTAGGTCTTTATCTATATAGTGGGACAAATTATTGTCCCCGCTACTACCTTATATCAGCTCAATTTTGCAGCAGACTGTGTTTGTATTTATGTTTAAATGATTTTTCTATGTAAATGTCTTTTGTTATATGATTCTTAAAAGAGTTTATGTGTTCTTTTTTATGTTTCATGCACTATAACGGCAATCCAACCTACGAGAGCAACATCTTCGTCGCCAACCTGGCCACTTTAAGTCGCGGGTCGACGGCCACAAGGCAAGAAGATGATGGTCTCTGCGGTTATCGTCGCCCTTATTTACATTGTCAACGAAGTCTTCCTAAAATTTGAGCAAATACATTATGTCAGTTCATTCTTGACTTCCGACTTGTAAATGTCAAGTGTAATAAAAGTCGTATTTGCGTGTTCGCCAACATCATTTATTTATTTTGAAGAGATCTACCAGAAATATTACATTAACAGGAAATGAGAATTATTTCCTGTTAAAGTTTCTACAATTGTTCGAGAAGATATTTTATTTGAATTTAATTGATTTTGACAATTAAGTCAAAGGAAGACTTTGATAATTTTTCAGTGCTTTCTTAATCGATCGCCTACATTGATCGAATTACTATCAACAAGATACATAGAATCTCTATGGTCAACACAACGTTTACTAGTATAAACTTCAGTTTGACAGTTAAAACTTGACAATAATTTAAAAAGTATATCCGATTAGCAGCGAGAGTCTAAATAAAAGAAATTCTTCTGACTATGCTTCTTTGAATGCGCAAAGACCTGATATACAAGATTCAGAATTTGGAAAGATTTTTTTTTTTTTTTCAAACTTAATAATTTTTATGGTGACGAGCGGACGACTCGAGATTACGGAGTCTGACACGGCCACATTTAAAGCTTCAATACTCAGTTGCAAGCTATACATCAGAGTCGATCCGCCTCACCTACTGAGAATTTCCTCTATGTATTAATATGAATTAATTACCATGTCAGTCCAAAATGATAATAAACCTATTTAAAATAAAAAAAGAACGACAACATATCAAATGGTAGCTTTTATTAATGATACATACTTCAGTTACAATATTAAATTGATGAGAATTTTTTATAAACGTCTTTTATATTAATTATTGTTCTGTATTTACATTTACTCACAAATTATTAATTCTTTATGTTTTTCTGCGTTCCGAGGAAGATGGTCCCGTTGAGGAAACGTCCAGTTCTTTGTCTTCTTCTGCCGTCGGATGTAAATCGATATCTCCTTCAGTGATGTCACGGTGACCTGTGTTGAATCAAGGAAGATACCTTCTTCTGTTGGACAATTAAGGCATGAAAATCCTTTGCAATCGGTGTATCTGACCGAGCACTTTATTAACTCTTTCCTGCAGGAACAAGTTGCTTGACATCCCTTCTTACACTGCAGGATATTGTTTTGAACAGTTCCTGGGGTGGTGGTGATTGGGTGTATGTAGTGTGGTGTTCCATCCTAATCTCATCCCAATTTTGTACGATCGGTTGTGGCTAAACGGTTGAACCGATATCAGCTTGTAACAAATCATTCTATGAGAAATTTCATGCTCTTTTATTTTGGTTTTCGCAAAAATTTATGTGGGATGCATCGTTTTCTAGTTACAGGCGAAAAACTGAAAAAAGTAAAAATAACTGCATTTTTCGGCTCTCAAAACTTATGCAGAAGCCAGAAACTGCCGGAAACTCATATGACTCTTATTTGAGATGCCAAACATCAATTATTTCCAGTTTGTGCTTATTTTTTAGCCACCAAAAGTCTAATTTGCCTAGCCTTCGGGATGTAGGCGTGGTCAAAAACGCATAAACAAACAAACTTCATTAAATACAACCAGTCTAGAAATAAACTACGCCGCGGTGGAGTAGCCGAGCGGTCCACCGGGCGCCGTGGCTCAGCGCGCCCGGTCAGAGGGCTGAACGCCCTCTGTAATAAAAAAGCTGAGCCAACAACAAATAGAACAACAACGAACAATCAAGATCAGCGACCGCAATGAGGAGAACTACCCAGAGAACAAAAAAAAAAAAAAAAAAAAAGAAAAGAAAAAGAAAAAAAAGCGGTCTAAAGCACCTCGCTGGGGAGCGCGCGGTTGCTCACCGTGGAGGTTCGAGTCCTCCCTGGGGCATGTGTGTGTGTGTGTTGTCCTTAGGTTACTTTACCTAGGTTTAAGTAGTTTGTAAGCTACGGA
Source organism: Locusta migratoria (assembly GCA_026315105.1). Taxonomy (NCBI): domain Eukaryota; kingdom Metazoa; phylum Arthropoda; class Insecta; order Orthoptera; family Acrididae; genus Locusta; species Locusta migratoria. The sequence goes on from CM048746.1 coordinate 546,484,762, forward strand.
CTGATGACCACACAGTTTGGTCCGATAGATTTACAAACATCTGAACGTTTGAAATAAACTACAAACAAAATATTTCCAATAGTCTAAAGACGCATAATAAAGGAGATGATGTTTAGGTGTGTTCTAGATTTACTAAGTACTAAACTGTTTTGTAGAACATTGTAAACAAATAGGTTTCGTGCATTGAACGCATACTAAACCAATTTTTCTTTTTTCAAGCTTGGGTCTTATACAGCCGCGCGGAATAGCCACTTGGTCTAAGGAATCGTGTAACGGACTTGGCAGCCATTCCCGCCGAAGGTTCGAGTCCTCCTTCGGAAACGCGCGCGCACGTGTGTGTGTGTGTGTGTGTGTGTGTGTGTGTGTGTGTGTGTGTGTGTGTGTGTGTGTGTGTGGACCTCAGTGTAAGTTCAACTAGTTTGTAAGTCTAGGGATTGATGACCATGGTCCAATAGGTTTACAAATATTTGAACATTTTTGGGTCATATAAGGGGTGAGTCACTTGAAAACAGTTCTCGGAATATTTAGATAAAAACAGATACGATTAAAATAAACTTGCAATAAAAGTTGTTAGACTCCAAGACGGACATCAGTTGTCATAAAGCTTCACCGCCCCTCGTTTCAACGAAGAACAACGTCCCAGAACAGAATCAATATGGTTACAATTACTCGATTCCGATCAAAGTTTTTTTCCTTTATTGTAAGGCATGTGCCGGAACTAATACCTCCCTCCCACTAATTCCCAATTGGAATCCCATTTCATCCGCTATCAGCTTGTCTTATAATTGGCTGAATAGAAATGTATCTCTTTATGGACCAGATCTCAAACAGCCTACTCCATTTCCAGGAGAAAAAAAAAAAAAAAAATAATGTTCAAATGTTTGTTAAGCTTAAGGGACTTAACTACGGGGTCATCAGTCCCTAAACTTACAAACTACTTATCAACTACCTTATACTACGGACGGCACAAATATCCATGCCCGAGGGGGGATTCGAACCCCCGACCGTAGTGGCCGTGCAGACCGTGCCTGGAGCGCCTCAGTCCCCTCGGCCACCGCGGCCGGCTCGAGACGTACGTTCGTGGCTTGTAGAAAATAATTTGTTGCTAAATCACCGTATATAACACATAATTCAATAAAAATTAACTTTTGATTACACAATATGGGCATATGATAAATGACAAAATGTTCAAATGTTTGTAATCCTATGGCTCCAAACTACGTTGGTCATCGGTCCCTAGTCATACAAACTATTTATCTTATGGACTATACACACATCCATTCCCGAGGGAGGATTTGAACCTCCTACGCGGGAGACCGCGCGACCCGTAAGGTAAATGACACTGAACATTTCAAAGTTCTAGGCGTTCAGATAGTAAACTATTGTGGAAAGTCCATGTTAAGGATATTATTAAATAATTACTACATTATTTACCTTCGCATCAGTATCTGAAATAAGTGATAGTTCAACACGAAAAGTATACTCTGCTTATTTTCATTCGCTTATGTGTATGGCGTTACGTTTTGCAGTAAGTCTTCTAATTCAAAAAATATATTTATGGCGCAGAAGTAGACGGTTGGAATAGTATGTGGTGTAAGCTCGAGAACCTTTTGTCGACCCCTCTTCAGTTAGTACCAGGGAATTCCGATATTGGCCTCTCAATAGATATTTTCAGTAATGTCATTTGTTGTTAAGTTTTCGCAAGAGTTAGCAGCTTTCACTCAGTTAATACTGTGCGAAAATCGACTCTACACCTCGATAACGCTTCCTTGATCCTTCTACAGAAGGGAATACTGCATCATAATAAAATAAGAGAAAAACGGAAAATTTTGATGTTCCTGGCGAGAAAAGGAATTTCTGGCATACCTTGTCTAAAAGAAGGGATCAATTGGTGGGGCACATTTTTAGACATCAAGGAATCGTGCATTTAGCATTGGAGGGAAGTGTGTGGGATAAAAACCGCAGAGGGACACTAAGGGGTGAATACAGTAAGCAGATTCAAACGGAGGTGGAGTGCCATTCTTACGAGGAGATGAAGAGGCTTGCTCTGAATAAAGTAAGGTGGAGAGCTGCATCGAATCGGACTGAAGAGAAGACACGTTGTTGATGATATCTACTTATGCTTAACCCTGTCACGTGCTTCGAATTCCTTTAAGTATCGTTTTATGTGTTACTACTCTTCTGTTACCATTCACATACTGACTCTTTCCATGACCAATGAGATTCAATTAGGTGCTGAGGAACATGAAAAATACAAATAAAATTTAAAAAGTCAACCCATTTTGCCCCATTTGGATAAGTCATTTTGGTGGTGTGTCTGTTTACATTAAAGCGTATTTTTACTCATTTCAGTTCTTTAGTTAGCAGACGAGGACACCAAGTTAACTTCTGGTCGAAGGTTAGTCAAATACAGGACTTTCAGAGGGTAGTGAGTACATAACATGTTGAATAGAAACCCATGTTCGGAAACGTATCATTTCCGTTCTACGACAGTTTCGATTTAGATGATTATCTCATTCACTTCTACTTGAGGAATATAATCAGGCGTTGAAGAGACACCAAGTGGGATGGAGACAGAGTACCAGAACATGCTTCAAAAGTACGATGTGTGTAACGACGTTGGTGGTCGCCACATCGAGCCGCTGGTGCCGTCGATGCTGGGTTCTTGTTGTTGTCGACTAATGTCAACCATAAGGTGTAAATTGTAATGAAAACACGTACGTAATAACGAAACGATTCAGTATTCTTTTCAAACTGATTGCGACAATTGTAATGGCTCACGCTTAATTAAATTCCTCAAGTAGGATTAGATGAGATTATCATCTGAATTGAAACCGTAGTGGAAACGTATCGTTCCCGGACATGGGTTCCTATTCAAAATTTTATGCACCCACTACCCTCTACAAGTCCTAGGATGTTGTAACGGAAATTTCCGACCATCCTTTATATTCTAGAATTTAAAACGTAGTTGACGTAATAGACTTAACAGTCAGCAACTGTATTAATATTTAAAACAATTTATTGTTATTAATGTCTGTCAACAGTTGCGAATGTTTTTTTTCTTTCTTTCTTTTTTTTTCATTTACATGTTTCGACCCATTTTGATCATCACATCTGAATCTTGTAGTTGCGTCCGCAACCCGGTTCGACTGCGGAATTTTTTTTTCTTATTTAAATCTTTCGAACCGTTTGGATCATCTTCAGAATCTTATGATTGCGTTCGCAACTCGTCTCGACTGGGTTTTGACAAGTACTTGCCATAATGCAGTTACGTCGGGTTGCGGCCGCAATTACAAGATTCTGAAGATGATCCAAACGGATCGAAACATGAAGATGGAAGAACATTCGCAACTGTTGATGAAGAATAAAAGTTAGTAAATTGTCTGAAATATTTTCGCACGCTGGTAAGATGGACATAATGGGTGGATAGGATTGTTTGCTTCAGCGAGTTTCCGTTTGTGGGGCGAAAAATGGAAATTAGGTTTAAAAATATCTCGGGTAGGATGCTGGAATAAGACGCCACAGCCGCAGGTGATTACGAAAGAGGGCGAGCTTTGTAAACAGTGGTCAGTGCAGTTATCGGCGAGCACGCTCCAGACACGCGCCGGGGTCAGCGGCTAGCCCGCCGGCTCAAACCGGTCACTGGGGACCGCCCGCGGAAACCTCCCAGACCAAGGCCTTTGTTTTGGTTTGGATGCCCCTATGACGCCGTAAAAGTGCTCGGGTCGATGCACCTCCGTTTGCAGGAGACTGCCGGCTTACAAAACGGACACTTCTCCTCCCAGGCATCCAGTACTTGATTGGGACGCTGCCATACTGCTTACCTGTATGCTTAACCCTCCTCTATAAACGTTGCTGGTGATCACACAAATATAAACATTGGGTCGTATCCGACCCCTTGCCTCATAAATGCAATTTCTGAGTACTGGAATCAAATTCAAATGTTTAAATGTTTGTTAAACTTATGGGACTTAACTACGGGGTCTTCAGTCCCTAAACTTACAAACTACTTATGAACTACCTTATACTAAAGACGGCACAAATATCCATGCCCGAGGGGGGATTCGAAGCCCCGACCGTAGTGGCCGTGCAGACCGTGACTGAAGCGCCTCAGTCTCCTCGGTCACCATGGCCGGCGTACTGCAATCAATAATGCACATAGTTTTATATATAATATAGTTTATTTAACATTCTATTACATATATTCAAAGTAATGGATGACTAAGGCACCTGAAAGAAATGTTCAGTCTTTTCGAATATAGTAAGACATTATAAAAAAAGTAAGTCATTATAAAAAAAAGAAAAAAAAAAGAAGAAACACAAATGAAATAAAATAACTTAAAAAACAATTATTTCAGTATTATATTCTAGCCATTTCTAAACATATACTTAGAGACTAAAGAAAACTCATAAAATGGTTGTATAGTCTATGGGACTTAACTACGGGGTCATCAGTCCCTAAATTTACAAACTACTTATGAACTAACTAAGACTAAGGACGGCACAAATATCCATGCCCGAGGGGGGATTCGAACCCCCGACCGTAGTGACCATGCAGACCGTGACTGAAGCGCTTCAGTCCCCACGGCCACCGCGGTCGGCGAAAACTCATATCACGTAAACTTTGTGACTTAGGAACGTATATCACAGTATACAATCATCAGATTCAGAGGCTATATCAGAAATTTCATCATTGAATTCCTCATCAGATTCTACTTCCTGTCGTCTACATTCAGCCCATATCTCGTCTAATGTGGTAAAATTATTTTTTGTACTACGTGCCAAGATTGCAGAAAATTGAGCTCTGGAACAATAATATATAACAATATTATACATAATAATGAGTATAAGACTGGAACACAATAATAAACACTGGGTCACATTCGACCCTGCGTGGGGAGAGAATACTATAAACAATGGGTCGCATCCGACCCTGGATCGGGGAATCTATCATTATACAGCAAACAAACAAATGTGGCGCTCACCAAAGTCTAATGTTGACTGGACGGAGCGTGCGTCATGACTGCCTGGGAGGGTACCTGGGGCCACGTAGCCCTAGAGGGGGGGGGGGGGGGGAAGAGACATGCGCACTCTTCTAACTGGCGGGTCGGATCCGACCCGAACGTTTACATACGAGGGTTAAAAGGGCAGTATAGTAAATCTGACATTCAAAGCCGGAAAAAGGGTACTTCTAGAAAGACGGCACAGATTTGGATCCGATGACAGCAAATGATACTGGGGAGTGGGGGGAATAGCAAATGTCCTGATAGCATTTTCAACGTCTTCCGCCAACATCTACATCTACACCCATACGCTGCAATCCACCTAAAAGTGCTTGGGGGAGGGTACTCAGTACAACTACTTGTTTCTTTCCTGTTCCACTCCCATATCGAAAGACGGAAAGCTTGTATGCATCCGTTCGAGCATTAATCAAACGTTCAAATGTTTGTAAAGCTTATGGGACTTAACTGCGGGGCCATCAGTGTCTAAATTTACAAACTACCTATGAACTAACCAAACATCCATGCCCGAGGGAGGATTTGAACTTTCGACAAGGGAGGCCGCGCGATCCGCAACGTGGCACTCCAAACCGCTCGGAAACTCGCACGCGGTGAGCCTTAATCTCTCTGGCCTTGTGATCTTAACGCGAAATCTTGGTTTGCGGCAGTGCAGTCCTCCTCAAATTTCGGCCCTCTAAATTTCTTCAACAGTGATCCCCAAAAATAACGTCGCCTTCTCTCCAGTGACTCCCATTTGGGTTCTCCAAGCAATTTAAAACACTCGCGCATTGATCGTATCTACGTTACAAACCTACGGCCCCCTCTCTGAACTACCTCTATGTTCTCCTTTAAACTGATCTGATGGAGATCCCAAACACTTGAGCAGTACTCAAGACGGGGTCGTACAAGCGTTTTATATGCGGTCTCCTTTACAGACGAATCAGACCTGCCCAAAATTCTCCCAATAAACCGAAGTAGACGATGTCCTTTCCCATGACTGTCATTATATGTTCGTTCCATTTCGTATCGCTGTGCAGCGTTACACCTAGATATTTAAATGACGCGACTCTGCCAAGCAGTACATTACTAATGCTGATATTCGAATATTATGGGATTATCACGCCTACTCATCTGCATCACCTTACATTATTCTACATCTAGCGCTAGTTGCCATTCCTCACACCACCTAAAAATTTGGTCCAAGTCATCCTACATGCTACTACAGTCAATGACGACACCCTACTGTACACCACAGCATCATCAATACACAGCTGCAGATTGCAACTCACTCTGTCTGTCAGATCATTTATATAGATAGAAAATAATATCGGCCTTATCACACTTCCCTGGGGCACCTCAGACGATACCCTAGTCTCGATGAACACTCGCCATCGAGAACAACGTGTCGCAGTGGAGTAGCCAAGCGCTCTAAGGCGCCTCACTGCGGTGCGCACGGTTGCTCGCCGTCGGGGGTTCGAGGCCTTTTCTTGGGCATGGATGTGTGTGTTGTCCTTAGGTTAGTTTACCTTAGTTTAAGTAGTTTGTAAGCTACGGACTGATGACTACGCAGTTTGGTCCGATAGATTTACAAACATTTGAATTTGAGGACAACGTACTGAATTGTATTACTTATGTAGTCTTCGAGCCGCTCACATATTTAGGTACTTATTCCATAATCTCGTACCTTCATTAGCAGTCTGTAGTGCGGTACCGAGTCAACGGCCGCGGTGACCGCATGGACTGAGGCGCTTCAGTCACGGTCTGCGCGGCCACTACGGTCGGGGGTTCGAATTCCCCCTCGGGCATGGATATTTGTGCCGTGCTAGTACGTAAGTGTGCGGTTCGGTTGCACAGTGGTAGAATGCCAGACTACAAATCCAAAGATCGCGGGTTCGATTTCCGCCACGTCCTAGGATTTTTATCTGTCACTTTCCACTTCTTTCACCTCTGGCAGTATTGCTCATGTGAAAAATACCGAGTAGCACCGTGGTTCGGAACCCACGTTAAACTGTAGGTTCCCCTATAACTGGCTGGGTAAGTCAGTTTGAAGGTCGGAGGAAGGCAACGGCATACCACCTCCAACCAGGACCATGCCTAGTAAAGCACTGTGGTGTTCAAACCAATCTTCGGACTGTTGACTGCTTTACCTTAGTACGTAAGTAGTTCATAAGTAGTTTGTAAGTTTAGGGACTAATGACCCCGTAGTTAAGACCCATACAAACATTTGAACATTTTTTACCGAGTCAACGCCTTTCGAAAATGGAGATACGAGGGTTGGAACTTAAATATTAGCAACACTGCTGTGAAGACACTATGCAATGGAAACTACTACTGTCGCACATTTTGTTGACATACCTACCTTACCTCCGAGCAAATGGACTCGCCCATCCACGTCACCGGCATGTGTACTATCAAGGAAGCAAATGTTCAAATGTTTGTAAAGCTTATGGGACTCAACTGCAGGGTCATCAGTCCCTAAACTTACAAACTACTTATGAACTACCTTACACTAAAGAGAACACAAACATCCATGCCCGAGGGAGGATTCGAACCTCCGACTCGGGAGGCAGCGGGTGGCGCTCAACAATTTTCCTTATCGCCGCCTCATTGTAGCCATTGGCTAAGCCTATTTGAATAATGAGATTAATTTCTTTCTCCTTAACGTCTTCGGAAATGGATAATTTAGCCACTCGATAGAACATTGAGTTAAAGAAAGCGCGTTTCTGCGCTGGTGGGTGGCAATAATCAAGTCCGTCGCCGTAGGCTTACGGAAGATTTCTATACTCAATTTCTGTTCATTTTTTACTATGCGCAAATCCAAAAACTTAAGAACCCCATCTGCTTCAACTTCATGCGTAAATTTCATGTTTGCATGTAAGACATCAACTAATTCTCTAATATCATTTTCATCGCCAGACATTATTATTAAAATTTCATCAACATATCTACGATATAACTTAATCTTTCCAGATAGACCCTCAGAGGTGGAAAAAAGTTTACACTCCAGATTATTGACAAAAATTTCTGAAAGTATCCCTAACAAGCTAGATCCCATAGCGAAACCCTTTTTTTATAATGGCTGTGGCTATGGGATCTAGCTTGTCAGGGATACTTTCAGAAATTTTTGTCAATAATCTGAAATTTTATTTTGTGTCATTTCTCTTTTTGTTTCACGTTTACTTTTGTTTGACTGCACATGTATTACCTTAGTTTTTACGCTTACCAGGTACCCTGAAGATGGGCTACGTCCGAAACGCGTCAGTACAAAAGGAATAAAAATTTTATCGTCACCTGCATGGTTTTATTATCAGCAGCCAATCAGCTTTTTTAACTTCTTTCTTATTACATTAATTTAAGTGTAAGGAAGTCTTTTCTGAAGGCATTTGTGTGGAGTGTTGCCTTGTGTGGGAGTGACGATAAATAGTTCAGACAGGAAGAGGATAGAGGCTTTTGAAATGCGGTGCTACAGACGAATGCTGAAGATTAGATGGGTAGACCGCGTAACTAATGAAGAGGTACTGAACAGATTGGGGAGAAATGGAATTTTTGGCATACCTTGACTAAAATAAGGGATCGATTGGTAGGACACATTCTTAGATATCGAGGTATGGTAAATTTAGCATTGAAGGGAAGTGTGTGGGGTAAACATCGCAGAGGGAGTCCAAGAGATGCATATAGTAAGCAGATTCAAATGGATGTGTGTTGTCTTTCTTATGAGGAGATGAAAACGCTTGCTCAGGATAGAGTAGGGCGGAGAGCTGCATCAAACCAGTCTCCGGACTGAAGACCATAACGACAATAACAACAAGTTTCTCCTATGTAAATTTGAAGCTACGATTATATCGATTTTTAGTTGAATTTATATGCTGCTTCTTTTTTTTTCCAAAAGTAATAAATTCGCTCATATCTCACTAGCAGATTTCAACTTACGAGCTTCTCTTCGAATTAGCATTACTGGGAAAGTGGTATCAGACATTTATCCTTTAGGGAAAAGGAAAACAATTAATATGAATTTATGTTATGTGTTTTTAAGTTTAATATTTAAGAGAAATTTCAATGAAATATAAATTTGTGAATTTAAATTCCGTCCTAAAACGGTAAATAACATAAGGCTGTAACAGTCGTATATTGTAAAAATACCATCTTTCGTACTTGGCTGACTTGGCTGATCTTTGAATCATCATCATATTAGAACAAATTATGAATTTGATTGTGAGTAGTCATTGTGCTGAATTTCATCGTTAGTTGTGATGACCACAACAGTCGTAACAATAAATTTGCTACGGAACGTGTTAATGAGGCACGCTGAAGCGATGCATGGTTGCTTACTACCGTGGTGGAAGCGCCAGCCAGCTCGCAGGGAGCGACTGTGCTGAACTGCTGGACTTGTTAGCGTGACTGTACTAGCACGGGAAGAGTCCTGGGCTCCATGCAAGTATCACTCCGTGCAAATGTCACTCCATGCAAGTGTTCCAACCCTGTATGGATTGTGCTGGCATAAAGACCGTTAATATTCCCACTTGCGGAGCAGCAGTGAAGACAGAACAATTACATGCTTGGCTAGAGGCCTCAGCGACGAGCGAGGCTGCACATTAGAGTGACTGAAACATCTGAAGGGCCAGTAGGATTGGCAGGCCATTGGTAACTGCGAAAATCAATAAGTAACGATAGTAAGAGGAGGGAGCAGGCAAGTTGCCCGCAGCCTGCTAGGGTTGGCTTTCGCTTGTTCTGGCTGGGAGTGAAGGAGCCTCCCTGCCCGTTCTGACGACAACTTGCAACGGCCTGCCCGCCTGGCCCCCAGAAAAGCTCACGTAGGGTGAAAGCGGGATGTGACACCTCTCATAGACACATTGACCAATTCAGACGGCTGTCGACAAACAAGTGTGCGCTGTACATTGTTGAAATTCTTTATACGATCAGTTTTTGACACCATTCTCACAATGCGTGCTTATGGAATATCGCCACAGTTGTGCGATTGGATTCGTGATTTTCTGCCCGAGAGGACACAGTACTTTGTAATTGATGGAAAGTCATCGCGTAAAACAGAGGTAATATCTGCTGTTCTCCAGGGAAGTGTTATAAGGCTCCTACTGTTCCTTATTTTTACAAACGATTTAGGAGACAATCTGAGTAGCTGTTTTAGACTTCGCGGATGATGTTGTCATTTACCGGTTAGTAAAGTCACCAGAAGATCAAAAGCAACCGCAAAATTATTTAGATAACTGCATGGTATAAGAATTGGCAATTGACCCTTAATAATGAAAAATGTGAATTCATCCATATGACCACTAAAAGAAATCCCTTAAACTTCATTTATCGTTTAAATCGTCAAATCAGAAGGCCTTAAATTCAACTAAATACCTAGGAACAACAGTTACGAACAACTTATACTCGAAAGAACACGTAGAAATTATTGTAGTGAAGTCGAACCAAATGCTACGTTTCATTCGCTGAATACTTAGGAGATGCAACAGTTCTACTAAAGAAAATGCCTACACCATACTTGTGTGCCCTATTATGGAGCAGTGCTGCGCATTGTGGGATCCAAACCAGGTGGGACTGACGGACGATTTAGAGAAAATTCAGAGAAGGGCAGCTCGTTTTGTATTATCGCGATATAGGGGAGAGAGTGTCACGGAAGTGATGCACGAGTTGGAAAGGAAATCACTAAAAGAAAAGCATTATTTGTTGCGGCGAGATCTATTTGTGAAATTTCTTTCACCAACTTAATCTTACGAATGTGAACATATCTTGTTACCACCAATCTACATAGAGAGATAGGGAGACATGATCATTATCATGTATATTATTTCTCATCGGTGTTCTTTTGTGGGTACGCCATATCTTCCTTATTACTTATCCATAATTAATGAATGAGGTATCATTTTCACTGTTTCGTTCTCCACTAATGACGAAAAATACACATGGTTTAAATTTATTGTTTATATATTATTGGGAAAAAATGGTACGGTGCGTACAGTCTAAGTTGATAACCGGCGAACGATCGTACATGGGACATGTATTTACGGATCAGCCATCGCGACGAGTATCAACTTAGTTTGCGCGGCCGATATAAAAGCAATGTAGAAGGTGCCATCTATTGACTGTCTTTACTAACATGCAAAGATAGCTCTTGCAGTTGTTTAGATTCGTTATGCAAGCCAAAGACCTTGTTTGATGCAAGCATAGTCTATCACACGATATCGGTTACACTCGTCGATGTACAACATAGTTTATCAAACGTTTTCGGGTATACATGTCAATGTGACAACGAAAAATACACAAGTAATCCAATTTACTTAACAGGCACGACAGCTCTTGCATTTGTTTAGATTCTTTACGCAAGCGTAGTCTATCACGATATTTCTTGTTGACACGTCGATGCACAACAGCTGTTTGAATTGTTCACATCGTTCAAGCAAGCGTTGTGTACATCGCGAATGAACTGAATTACCTCAACGTTCATAGGCACAGATACGTACCGCTTACTATTATAACTTATAATAACGTATTTAACTTTTACTTCCCCGCTACTTTACAGCGATCAGGAGAGAGTGCGAATTATTCGCACGGGTCAATTAGTCATAATGAAATATTAGAAATCAGATAGAAAATGGAAAGTTTAAGTGTTCCATCTTCCTGCGAGCTATTAGAGAATGGAACTGTAGAGAAATATCGCAAAAGCGGTTCGATGAACCTCTGCCAAACACTTCAATGTGACTTGCAGGGTATTTATGTAGATGTAGAGGTGGATTTCAACAATGAAGCTTCCCAACTATGAAGGGGCAACAAAATTGGTTAATTCTTTCATAGAAAAAAAAAAAACCAACCTTATCGAGATATGTAAATTGAGGACGACGCTGCTGTCGGCAACGCCCATATAAGAAAACTCGTGTCTGGCGCAGGCGTTAGATCGGTTACTGCTGCTACAACGGCAGGTTATCACGATTTAGGTGACTCTGAACTTGGTGTTACAGTTAGCGCACGAGACAATGGGACACATCTCCGAGATACTGATGAGGACGGGATTTTCCCGTTGGCCATTTCACGAGGACACCGTTGAATATCGGTAATACGCTAAAACATCAAATGTCAGACATCGGTGCGGCTGGAAAAAAAAGATTCTGCACTAACGGGACCAACGATGACTGAAGAGAGTCGTTCAACGTGACAGAAGTGCATCCGTGCTGTGCCATCCAACATGTCGAGCGGTCTAAGGCGTCTCGCTGCGGAGCGCGTGGCTGCCCGTCGTCGGAGGTTCGAGTCCTCCCTGGGGCATGGGTGTGTGTGTTGTCCTTAGGTTAGTTTACCTAGGTTTAAGTAGTTTGTAAGCTACGGACTGATGACCACGCAGTTTGGTCCGATAGATTTATAAACATTTGAACATTTTGAACATCAACAAGTGTCCGCGTCTGAACCATTTAACGAAACGTTATCAATAGGGGCTTTCGGATCAGAAGGCCCACTCGTGTACTCTTGCCGAGTGCTCGACACAAAAGCTTTAACCTCGCTTGGGTCCGTCAACACCGACATTGGACTGTTCATGACTGGAAACATGTTTCCATTTGTATGGAGAGGATAGGCGTGTATGGGTATGGAGACAACTTCGTAACTTTATAGAGCTACGTGTTAGTAAAGGACTGTTCAAGCTGGTAGAGGCTCCCTAATGGAGTGGGACGTCTGCAGGTGGGATGATACGGGACCCCTGACACGTCTAGATTCGACTCCGAAGGGTAAAACGTACGTACGCATCCTCGCTGATTGGTGTCCATTGTGCATTCCGATCGACTTGAGCAATTCCAACAGGACAGTGCGACACCTCATACTTCCAGAATTTCCACAGAGTTTTCCAGAAAAGCCCTGCAGGATGTATGGTGTCAGTTCCCTCCAGAACCACTTCAGACATTAGTCGAGTCCACGCCACCTCATGTTGCGTTCTCGCGGAGGCTCTACACGATATTAAACACGTGTACCAGTTTCTTTGGCTCTTCAGTAAATGATATCTAAAAACCGTGTATTAGAATGCAACGTTGCGTCAAATTTCAGAGCTATCTGCGAAAACCTCACGCAGATAATTATTTTGCAGAAAACAAAAATTTACATTTGTTTATGTTATAGCAATGTACTCAAAGGCCGCAGTCACTTTTTTTTTAACTTTTTGGTTTGTACTTGTTTATACTTTACAACTAGTTTCGGCGAAACTATATTGACATTCTCAAGTACCCGTATATCAACAATGTTTCTTTATAATAAATCATTCATATTGAATTTATAAATTTCCATTACTTTAGGAACAATAAACTTAAATATTTGTTTGTCAAAAATAATTACAAAAAAATCCATATTCCATGTGCTAAGGTTGTGTTACATTCTTTATACAGTTAAGAAATAGGTTTGGGCTGAAACACTGTACCAAACTATTAGCTTTCGATAAAATTGTACATTTGTCTGTTCTCCTGAGTGGTCAGTCATAATGGTATATTATGGTTTCTCCAATTTTGTGTTAATACAGATAATTTTTTTCGGTATAAAAGTACATCTCTTACAGCTGAACACGGGACATTTATCCATGATTCGTTTATCTGACGATGCTGTACTTACATGGCTAGACAGGTAGGTGGAAACCTTAAACAGAGAAACTTGTGCGAAATTTCTCTGCATTAACACAGAATTGGAGAAACCACGTTACAAGGTGGAATATGACTGACCACTCAGGAGAACAAACAAATGTACAATTTGATCAAAAGATAATAGTTTGGTACAATGGTTACATTGTTTCAACCCACATCTGCTTCTTAACTCTATAAAGAATGTAAAAAACCTTAGCACATGGAATATCGATTTTTGTTATTATTTTTGGAAAAGAGTCATTATTTAAGTTATTCCGAACTAATAGAAATTTAGAAATTCGATATGAATGATTTATTATAATTTTTTTTACGTCAGATACTAGTACTTGAGAATGGCGACATAGTTTCGCCGAAACTAATAGTACAGTAGAATTATATATATATATATATATATATATATATATATATATATATATATATATATATATATATATATAAATTGAGGTGTTTGTACCTAAATTAGCCACGGTGGAGTAGCCGAGCGGTCTAAGGCGCCACGCTGCGGAGCGCGCGGTTGCTCGCCGTCGGAGGTTCGATTCCTTCCTAGGGAATGGGTGTGTGTGTTTTCCTTAGGTTAGTTTACCTTAGTTTAAGTAGTTTGTAAGCTACGGACTGATGACCACGCAGTTTGGTCCGATAGATTTACAAACATTTCAACATTCTGTACCTAAATTTCACTCTGTAGCCAAAACTACACATCACAAACGAGTAGTGTTTGTATTAGTAGGCATCAGCCTCCCATTGTGCACTATGATGGTAGAGGGTTGATAGCGTTAGGGGGGGTGGAAGATATGGGAGTTGAAAATTCTATGTCTGGGTGTCAATATTTTGCTCTTCAACAAAAAATACTCTATGGAGAATAATCTCTCTGTCTTGTAGTACAAAGTCTCCCGTTGTACTCAATAGCAGTTCCGTGTCGATAGCTATAACAGAGTGGAAGATATAATGGTTGAAAGTAGTCAGCTTATATAAAGTTCGGACTGAAGACCAGCGATGACTTTTGACATTATAATAGCAAAGAAGTTATAAACAGAGCGAAACGTGATGCACATTCTTCGGCTGTTTTTCTGCAACAAGCGTACGAATAAAGAAAAATAAGTGCACATTGAAGTTTGAAATGTAAAACTACCAAGAAAGATACCAAAGGGTAAGAAAGAAAGTTCACGTTCTCAATCTGTTTGTAAAAGATAAAATACGGTGCTGAAAATCGAATCTGCAGACGATAGAAACTTGAAATTTGTAGACGTTGTTTATCTTATACTGTAGGCATCAGCGAATTTTCGATATTCCCATTCCTGAGGTGGTAAAATAGGGGATGAACGGCGTTTTGAAAATACGTTGCTATTAAGGCAATTATGAAACAAGAAATACAAAACTTTGGATTTAGATTTTTTATTGGAATTTTTAAATAACGTATTCCGAAATTTTTGGAAATTCAACCACTAAGCGGGTGAAATAAGGGAAAGTACTTTAAGGGTGCTACTAAGACTATTTTGATCCTAGAAATGCGAAAATTTGGATTTGGAACCATGGTTAGAATTTAAAAATATGTGTTTCGGGATGTTTTGAATTCTGCCATCAATGGTGCAATAGGGGGTGGCAATTTGTATCAAAAACCGTGATTAGGAAAGAATTTATAAAGCTAAATCTCTGAAATTTTTTTATTTAGAAGTAGAAACAACCGATGCAGACCATCCAGTCTACGCGTGCGAAGCAGCGGTAATTAACCCAGATAGCGTGGAATTATTTTTGGTTTAATTTTTTCTCAGAAACTATTAATTACCTTCAATGCAGATCATCCAGTCTACACGTGCGAAGCAGCGGCAATTAATACAGATAGCGTGCAATTATTTTTGGTTTAATTTTTTTCTCAGAAGCTATTAATTACCTTCATATTGTTGCACAACATCGTTATAAGTGATTTTTTTCACAATCACGCCATTAGTTTTGCAATACTGCCCTTCTTTTTGGAATGACATCAAAATGATTTTTTTCCAATTTTAATCTGATGTATCATTATTATTAAAACAACATTTAAGATGAAATATATACATATAAACGTCTCAAAAATTGAAGAAAGTTCAAGAAATATAAACCCAACTATGCGGAAGTCTTCAGTATTTTCTGTAAGAACCTCAACTTTGCAGCGGTATCCAGGCACTTTGCAATCGGCAATACAAGCTAAAATTGATCTGCAATGGGAGCAGACGATTCAAAGAAATAGAATATGACACTGTGAACGAATTCTTACAGACATGAATCACAAGTAAGCTGCCGTTCTTGTCCTTCTGGAAGGACGTCAGCGCTATCTGGGGTAAGTTAGTACAAACCATAACAGTAAAAAAGCGACTGTGGCCTGTGAGTACATTGCTTAATTGTCTCTATTATAAATAATCTAACAGTTACACTGTTTACAGACAATATGCCGGATACTACACTTTATATTTGTATTAATAAAGAGGAAGAGATAATGATGATAGGCACCTGTGTAGGGTTGCCATAAGCCACGGATTTCACGGACAGTCCGCGATTTTGGGGTAAATGAAAACGTCCGGGCCGAAAAGGCAAATGTCCGCGATATTTGCTGGGTTTGAAGTCAACTTCCGCTAATTTACAAAACTGCTGTCAGAGAAGTATCAATATGTTATCTCTCTACCTTCACATTATATAAAATCCAAAGAGAACAGAACAGCTTTCGAGATCTCGAAACAGTGGGCAGTCATCTCTGATGGTATACAGTACGTCCTCTCTGATTTGCGAGTTATCGATACAGTTGGCGGTCAGTTATCTCTTGCAATGAAGAGTATTATCTTCTTTGATTAGTTTGTTGAATGTTCGCATTGTTGGTTGTGCTTGCGGTTTACTTGTGTTATACTGTATTAAATAGTTGTTATTATTTGCCTGGTGGTTTAATAATGTCGGCTAGACGAAAGGTAAATTTCAGGGAGGAATATATTAAATAGTTCGCAAACTATCAAGACAGAAATAACTGAAGACAAAGCTTTCTGCAAAATTTGCGGGTGAGTAACATTACGTTTATACTTAAACTCATTGAAATCATTTTTAAATTGTTAATTGTGCAGGTGCTACATCGTTGTTTTCCTACAAAAATCATTCTTTTATACGATTTTCCTCTTCACAGTTCTCACATTTCAATCAGTAATGGAGGTGGACGTGATATTCACGACCACGTGCAATCGAAAAAGCATAAGACGACAGTGATCATCTTCCAAACAGCTCACCAGCTTTTTCAAAACACATATAGATGGTAATAAAGTAGCTGCAGCATTTCACTGTGTGAAGCACCACCATTCATACAGCTCCAGTTCTCGCACTTCAAAAATTATATCTCAGGTTTTTAGAGACTCAAAAGATGCAGAGAACTCTTCCAGCGCCAAAACTAAATCAGAAGCCATAAACTGACTGAGAACCAGATCAAGTTCCTTTCACAAGGTTGTAAAAAATACGATTGGTATAAGAAAAGCTTAAGTGATGACAATAGAACTTCGTGTACTGAATAATAGAATTCATATCTTCTAATAAATAAAGCAGAGTGTCTGTATATATGTACGTGTTGCATACAAATCTACAGTTTTGATCCAATCTTTTTCAAATTTTGTACACGTAAGCTTCATTTAGACCACGAGGACGGTCGCTGTAAGTGTAAGAATCACGTACGATACATAGATCACAAGATACGACGTAATAAACAATGAGATGACCATGAGGTGCCAATTGCTTAAGGGTTAAGAATCGCGACACATGGTTCAGAAGATATGCGCGTCATAAACAATAGGAATCGCAAAAAACTGCCTTATAATGCAGCTATAATACGCTATATGAGAATGAGAGTATTAGCGACTTGCAAAAAACTTTAAAAATAATTTCAAACCTTTATTAAACTTTTTCTCGCTGCAACCATAGCAAAACGATGAAAGGAAAAAAGTTTCTCGCTTACTACTTTTCCGCTGTTTATGTAGTAACACTACGGCATTCGGTATGACGTTACAATTCATAATTTCTACACTATAAATTGTAGCCGCAGGAAATTTTACAGACAGTATACACGCATATAGTTGAGTGTACTTTCTAAATTGTATCACAGTACGACATGTAGTTCTTGAGATATGAGCACATAAACAGTAACGTTCATGGAAAACCGTCACATCACGCACAAAGTTTTAATCTGTTACTTCTTTACTACTAACTGTATTCCCCAGAGATTTTAGACATACATCCATTATACAAATGAATATATACCCCAAAAATGGCAGGAAGAAAGAAATAAATATACGGGCAACGCCGGGCTTTCAGCTAGTTAATAAAATAAATCGCAATTTGCGATCACTTATGGCATCACCGTAGTAGGTTTAGATGAAATACCAAAGAGCGGCGAATGAAAATTTGTGCCCGGCTGCTCTTTGGTATTCCATCTAAACCTAGTACGGTGATGCCATAAGTGATCGTAAATTGCGATTTATTTCATTAAATGAACGCTGTAACGTCGTCAAAAACATGTAATTGTAGAATTCATATTCCCATTTTGGCTAATAAATAAATGCTTTCTCAATGAAGCAGTCCATCCTAAACTGGATCATTGATTAAATGTACATTTTCCTTAGGAGCATGAGGACTCCTTATTCCTCATATTTCCATTTCCTTCCATCGATTACGCTGATCGTAAGTTTTGTCCTGGTTTTGGATTTCGAGATTATTGCAACCCAACACCTGTGGATTCTAAAAGTGAACTTGTTAAATTATGAGGATGGGGGGGGGGGGGGGCTTAGGAAGAGATTGTGTCACTTGCCGTCAGTGAGACGTGAGCCCTAGTGACCAGTAGGCGGGGTCAGTTTGTTGACAGTGATTTGTGGCGCCTCGGGAAGCGGGTGGGATGTGGTGGGATGACGTGTAGACCCGGCACGCGCCAGCGGGCTGGACTCGGGCGATAGCGGAGCGTTTATAAGGAGGCGGGGCGGCCGCCAGCAGCCAGAGCAGAAGCCAGCGACATGGACGGCCAGACAACCTTCACGCAACTCAACGACCTCTGCGCCGAGCGGGTGAGTTGCACAGGCTCACGCTCGCCTCTCCAAACCACGCGCTGTGTACTACTGTGCGATGCCAACCTAACCCTCTCCACAGCTGATTCCGAAATAATATCACAGATTATAAATGTGTGTGTGTGTGTGTGTGTATGCAACTACATTGCTCAAAACAATTAGGGGATTAAGTGAGATATCATACAAAATATACATATGGTAAAAAAGATAACGCAGTCAACAATCCGAAGATTGGTTTGAACACCACAGTGCTTTACTAGGCATGGTCCTGTTTGGAGGTGGTATGCCGTTGCCTTCCTCCGACATTCGAACTGACTTACCCAGCCAGTTATAGGGGGACCTACAGTTTAACATGGGTTCCGAACCACGGTGCTACTCGGTAGTTTTTCACATGAGCAATACTGCCAGAGGTGAAAGAAGTGGAAAGTGACAGATAAAAATTCTAGGACCTGGCGGGGATTAAACCCGCGACCTTTGGATTTGTAGTCTGGCACTCTACCTCTGTGCTAGCGAGGCGCACAACAACGTATTCAGATATTGGCTACAATTGCAATTTGTGTGTGATACAGAAAGATATTTTGCTGTCTCAACTCTTTACTTGAGGTTTACTTAGAGCGAGGAACTATGGGGCGATTTATAATACACAAAGAGTCATTCTTGTTTACCTCTAATATGGTGTGTAATCACCTCGAATGGCCAGAACAGTTGCACACCTGCGTGGCATCGACAGTATGGGCTTGTCAATTAATTCCTGAAGGGTATTTGACCATTTTTCCAGGACTGCAGCTGTACAACTGTTGTGGGAGGTGCTGGTCTAGCTGCGTCTGCGAAGTGCACCCCTCTTAAGCGGGTTTAAATCCGGTGAATAAGCACCATTCGTTCAATTTACTCAGCTTCAAGCATGTTGTCCATCAGTGCAGCTCTGTGGGGACGAGCGTTATTATCCACCGGAAGGACAAAAAAAGGTCAATTGTTTGTAGAACTTATGGGACTTAACTACGGGGTCATCAGTCCCTAAGCTTACAAACTACTTATGAACTAGCTAAGACTAAGGACGGCACAAATATCCATGCCCGAGGGGGGATTCGAATCCCCAACCGTAGTGGCCGTGCAGACCGTGACTGGAGCGCCTCAGTCCCCTCGGCCACCGCGGCAGGCCACCGGAAGGAACCCATCTCCCATGGCACCAGCTCAGGGCATAAGAAATGATGGAAGGGTCTCTATACTTCTGAGCCGTCAGAGCGCCATTCTAACGACATAGAGGTCCGTACATCCTCCAGTACTGACTTCTGTCCACACCTATCGCCCACCTCCATGATATGTTGTTTTCTGAACATAGACAGGACTGCTCCGAGTTCCATGTTCTCTCCAGATGAGGAAACCACGATTGTCCGGCTGAACACAACATCATGACTCATCTGTGAAAAGAACCCGGCGCCATTCGTTACGACTCCAATCTTGATGTTCCTCCGCCCAGTTTCTGCGGGCTAAAAGGAGTCGTGACTTTTATGGGGCATAAACATAGGCCTCCATGCGTAGAGGCTACATTCTCGTAAGTTATTTCGGACTGTTGATTTTGCGCGTCCTGTTGCTGCCTGGAGGGTGCGTTGCAGCTGAGTTGCATTCAGCCTTCTGTCTTGACGGGCTGTTAAACGGAGTTAAAGGTCATCTCTTGTTGAGGTTACCCGTGGACGATCTTGGTCTCGACTTCTTTTAGCGGTTCCTTTCGGACACTCCAATAGCTGCAGCTACATCCGTCTGTGTCTGTCCCGCTTCCAACATTCCTATGACTCTACAAAATGAATTGAGCATATAAGCTAATTATTAACATCTGTAATAAGAAAAATGTTTCGATCAATGCAAAACTGAAACATTACCAGACTGATTCACCAATAAGCTTGATATGTGACAGAAACACTCGATATAGTAAAAAACGGAGTGATCAAGAGGCTACAATTTGAGAAACGAATTTATGTAACTTGACTATTGGAAGTCCGTTGTAACATTGTCTGTTGTTTGAAACATTGAAATCAAAAGCAATAGTAAGATGGTTATATGGACAAACTTAGATGGCAAATAAAAATTTGAAGGACAGAATCTGACTTTTAATTTTTGAATGTGATTCCTTTTCTATATGATGATCTTTTTTCCAATACTGTTAAGAAACCTTTTCTCGCCGAATTTCTCTGATTTTATTTAACGGACTGTCATTTCGCAATCCGTATGGCTCGCGATACACCTCACAAAGAAATATGAAATTATGAATTTTGCTGGACTAAGAACGCTGACATGTTCGGTTTATCGATGATATTATAGTGGCAATCCTTTTTCTCTTTTCAGAACGGTGGACAAGTTCTGTTCGCAACTGATGACTGGTTTGCAGTGGCCGAGAACCTCATCAAGGTGAGTGGAATGTCATATTTTTAATACAATTTATTGTGACATTTTATAGATATTTGACAGCTTCTTCAAAGAAAATCATGGCCCTTTTTAATATCCGTACAGACGTACACGAATTCTGACAGCCGGCCGCGGTGGCCGAGGGGACTGAGGCGCTTCAGTCACGGTCTGCACGGCCACTACGGTCGGGGCTTCGAATCCCCCCTCGGGCATGGATATTTGTGCCGTCCTAGTTCGTAAGTAGTTTGTAAGTTTAGGGACTGATGACCCCGCAGTTAAGTCCCATAAGCTTTACAAACATTTGAACATCTTGAATTCTGACAAGAAAACAGGATGTGAACCCCAGAGGGAGGAGAGAGAGGGAGTTCCGGAGGAGAAGGTTGGATACCATTTGCACACATTATTCTGTACCGCAGTTTCCTGCACTGTCTCCTTCATTAACAACACAAATAACCCAATATTGCACATTACTCATGTCGATACAATTATCGCCTTACACATTCATTCTTCTGTGGTTTCCAACTGGACCACGGTTTTTTATTATTATTATTTTTATTTTTTCAGTTAGATTACCGCAGACTGTTTCTCATGCATCTCTTAGCATTTAACGTATTTTGGTTATTTAATGTTTAATAAGTAATGTCCAGGGTAAAGAAATAAAAACTTTGAAGTTTTCCGGTAACATTGTAATTTGTAAGTACTGTATGCAAGATACAGCAAAGGACCTGGAAGAGCATTTGAACGGAGTGGACAGTGTGTTGAAAGGAGTGTATAAGATGAATATTAACAAGAGCAAACAAGTACAATGGAATGTAGTCTAAGGAAATCAGGCGCCGCCGAAGGAATAGAATAGGTACCGAAACAATAAAGGTGGTAGACGAGTTTTGTTTCTTGGACAGTAAAATGACGTCCGATGGTCACAGTACAGATGATATAAAATGCGGAATGGCAATGGTAACAAAAGCGTTTCTGGAAAAGAGAAATTTGTTAACATCGAATATTAATTCTAGTGTTAGGCAGTCTTTTCGGAAGGCATTTGTGTGGAGTGTAACCTTACACGGGAGTGAACATGTACGATAAATAGTTCATATAAGAAGAGGATAGAAGATTTTGTCCATTACGGATGTGGAACCTGCGACTGAAACTTAAAATAGGTTTCAGAAATGACTCCAATCAGTTGCTTTTTTCATGGTGTTATTTATTAGATCATAAACGTTTTCGAACTGCTTAGCAACTAGTCAGCTTTGGTTTGTTTACAATTTGTAAAAGACTTGAGACTTGCAGTGCAGTGGCATTTGCAAAGTGTTTGCCAAAAGCGACACACAATTATGGATATACTTAGAAATGATACTCCTAACTATACAGAGCAATCCCTACAAAGAAACGTAATTGCACTAATATGTTTTGTATGTACCATGTGATGATGAGCTAATGGGCAGCTCGAAACCGGCTACTTTCAGTAAATAACTCCATAAAAAAATAAATAATAAAAAAACGGCGACTGGGTGCAGTAATTTATGTAACCTCTATTAGAGGACAGCTTTTTAAATGTGTTGCTACAGACAAAGCTGGAGATTAGATGGGTAGATTGCGTAACTAATGATGAAGTAGGGAACAAAATTGGAGAGAAATTTCTGCTACACCGTGGCTAAAAGAAGGGATCAATTAGACAAAAATGAATCGTCATTTTAGCATTGGAGGGAAGTGTGTGGGGTGAAAATCGCAGAGGGAGACCGAGAGACGAACACAGTAATCAGGTTTAAGTGGATGTAGGTTGCCGTTCCTATGAGGAGATGCTCAAGACTGAGTAGGGTGGAGAGCTGCATCAAGCCAGCCTCCGGACTGAAGACCACCACAACAACAATAAATTTTGCTGCAATGTTAGACCAAAATGGTATCAACTGATGAAAGCAAACCTTGTTGTTGTTGCTGTGGTCTTCAGTCCGCAGACTGGTTTGATGCAGCTCTCCACGCTACCCTGTCCTGTGCGAGTCTCTTCATCTGAGAATACGTTCGGCAACCTACATCCTTTTGAATCTGCTTACTACATTCGTCCCTCGGCCTCCGTCTACAATTTTTACCCCACACGCTTCCTTCTAATGCTAAGTTGACAATTCCTTAATGTCTCAGAATGTGTCTAACCAATCTATCCCTTCTCTTAGTCAGGATATGCCAGAAACTCCTTTTCTCCCCAATTCGATTAAGCACCTCCTCATTAGTTACCGGTACATGATCTACCCATATAATTTTCATCATTCGTCTGTAGCACCACATTTAAAAAGCTTCTATCATCTTTTTGTCTGAACTCTTTATCGTCCACGTTTCACTCCCATACAATGCTACACTCCAGACAAATGCTTTCAGAAAGGACTTCCGAACATTTAAATTAATATTGGATGTTCACAAATTTCGCTTCTTTAGAAATGCTTTTCTTCCCATAGCCATTGCACATTTTATATCTTCTCTACTTCGGCCAACAGAAGTTACATTGCTACCCAAATAACAAAACTCATCCACTATCTTTATTGTCTCGTTACCTAATCTAATTCTGTCAGCATCACCCAATTTTCTGACATTCCATTCCATTACCCTCGTTTTACTCTTGTTAATGTTCATCTTGTACCTTCCTTTCAAGACACTGTCCATCCATTCAATTGCTCTTCCAGATCTTTTGCGGTCTCTGACAGAATTACTATGTCATCGGCAAACCACAATGTTTTTTATTTCTTCTCTCTGTACTTTAATGCCCTCTCCAAATTTCTCCTTCCACTCCTTCACTGCCTAGTCAATGTACATATTGGACAACACTAGGGAGAGGCTACAACCCTGTCTTACTCCCTTCCCAACCTCTGCGTCCCTTTCTTGCCCTTCGACTCTAATAACCGCTGTCTGGTTTTTGTATAGGTTGAATATAACTCTTCGCTCCCTATATTTTACCCCTGCTACCTTCAGAATTTGGAATAGTGTATTCCAGTCGACATTGTCAAAAGCTTTCTCCAAATCGACAAACGCTAAAAACGTAGGTTTCCCTTTCATGAGCCTATCTTCTAAGATTTGTCGTAATGTGAGTATTGCCTTCCGTGTTCCTACATTTCTCCTAAATCCAAACTGATCTTCCCCGAGGTCGGATTCAACAAGTTTTTCCATTCGTCTGTTAATAATTCCTATTAGTATTTTGCGCCCCTGACTTATTGAACTGATAGTTCTGTAATTTTCACACTTGTCTGCACTTGCTTTTTTTTTTTTTTTTTTTTTGGAATTGGAATTACAATATTCTTCTTGAAGTCGGAGGGTATTGCGCCTGACTCATACATCTTGCATACCAGGTGATGTCCTAACGACATCAGCAGTTCAGACGGAATGTCATCTTCTCCAGGGACCTTGTTTCGAGTCAAGTCCTTCAGCGCTCTATCAAATTCTCCTCGCAGTATCATACCTCCTATCTCATCTTCCTCCACTTCGTCTTCCATATCTAGAATACTGCTTAAGTATATTAATTACATTCGGCACTTAATGATTCGTTGAACTGGACTTTCGCTCACAGCAGTAATTGTTTGTAACAGCTCAATTTTGCATTGGAAAGGCATCAGATGTGACTGGAGACTGGTGATTCCAGGAGGAGGCTCCAGAATGGCGAGAGGGCGAGTTCACGGAGTGTGGCAAGTGGATGGACGGCTGGGAGACGAGGCGACGACGCACCCCGGGCCACGACTGGGCCATCATCAGGCTCGGTAAGAGACTTGGCTGATAAATCACATTACTTGCTTTTCTTTATTTGCTAATTTCTTTCTCCTGTAATGGCACCAGCAAGATCGCTGCTATTCACTTAATACAATAACACTTGATGTAAACATAGATGTATTCAATAAAAACACATCGAGATAAAATTGAGGAACATGTATAAATACAAAAATTATGGAGGCAGTACAAGGGTGTTGAAAGTACGTAAATTGTGGGACGATGAAGAATTAAAAACGCCTGTATTTGCTTTATGTCATGGTATTACAGCCGTTCTCCTGCTGCAGGTGTTCCTGGAGTTCTGAGAGGCATCACTGTGGACACCGCGTACTTCACAGGAAACTTTGCGCCACGCTTCTCCCTGCAGGCTGCCAACTTATCACACAAAGGTAAACATTCCATGCAGTTGCTTATTCTGTTTTCCTAAGCATATTGACACATGTCCTAATTTGAAGACAGCACAGACACACATTTCTGTCTGCTACAAGTTTGTCACCTATACTGTTTCAGATGAGGCGTGCATTCCCACCAGAGATTCTCACATTGGCAATGCAGCGACACCAGATATGATGAAACAAGTACAGCAGCTCGACTCACAGGTACACACTGGTTTTATTTTAGTATGGAATGATAAAGGGAAAATATCATAATTCTTACACTGGCATATACTACAAAACTACCAGCTCGCTCGTAGATGTACTGTTTTGTAGACCTAATTTTTATTATTGGACCAGCTCCATTGCCATGTGAACTATGCACATATTAACTACACATAGAATTAGATAATTTTAATACTAAATTAAGCTGGATATATTTTTCTCATATGTTACAGTCATTATAATTTCCATGCTTCCAGTCAAAACTTCTGTGTATTGTCCACCTGAAATGGAAAATGCTTGTTTTTACTTTTCACCAAAACATGTTTTGGCACCTCTGTGCCATCATCAGTGGTTCAAAACCCAGTCAGAATATGGAATTTTCAGACTAAACTGTAATCCAGCCTAAACTGTATGTCCCTGATCCCCAGACAGGTAACATGGGTAGAGTAAGGACATAAAAGTAGATGAAGTGGTGTCCTGTTGTAAGACTTGCACCAGGCCAATAAACTACACAAAATTATGATTAGAAAATGAAGTCCACTTAGACCTTGTGCAGGCCTATTGCCAGGCAGAAATCATTCAGCATTGTAGATAATAGGCAGAAAAAACAACCATAAATTCAGCAGAGGGTAACACTTGTTAGTTTGAAAAGTGCTACCAGTAGTCCAGCTAACAGTGAAATAGTTTGGGAGTTAAAAACAATAAACAATAAGGCGCAAAGATCAAGCACCTGCTCACAAGCCAAACATTCATGTAGTCAGTGCTACTTGATAACTGAGGTGGATTAAAGAGTGATACCACATGAAATGTGCAATTTGTGATTTTGAATCATGGTATACTCTGTGACTGCTCAATGCAAGGGTCTGTGTTTTGCAAAGGTGTAGAGATCATTACCTGTCACCATGTGTAATACCAATAGTGAAGTATGGAAGAGGTAATGATACAGTATGATGGTGTTTTCCACAGTTATGATGTCATTCTCTTTTCTAAGAAAAATCTAAATCTGGGTGTGGGTGTATGTGAAAACATTTTACAGCATTATGTACTGCATATAATAAAGGAACAGTTCTGATAAAATGATTGTGTCAGTATGACAATGCAAGCTGTCATGAAGCAAAATATGTGAGACAATTGTTAACATAATTCACTTAATTTTTGAAAACTTATTTTTGGGAAAACAGCAATCTATTTATTTTTAAATAAAAACAGTCACAAATTGCAAAAACTATCATTTATACAAAAATGATGACTGGTTTTGGCCTGTTTACAGGACCATCTTCAGACCCATGTGGCGTAGGCTTGACATCCACAGAGCAGGCACTCGTCCCATGCGGTAATTGCAGTTACCGCATGGGAGAAGTGCCTGCTCTGTAGGCGTCAAGCCTATGCCACATGGATCTGAAGATGGTCCTGTAAACAGGCCAAAACCAGTCATCATTTTTATATAAATGATTGTTTTTGCAATTTGTAACTTTTTATTTCTAAGAAAGGAATTCACTTAGCTGTTTGCCTATCATTAGTTTGCCTTTTCTTTCTGCAGCATTGGACAGAGATTGTTCCAATGACAGCTCTGAAGCCAGGTTATCCAGAGACCCGCTACAACCACTTCGCCATCAACAGTGATGAGACATGGACACATGTGAGGCTCAACATGTTCCCAGATGGCGGAATCGCCCGACTGCATCTTTATGGAGAGGCCAAGCCTAACTGGAAGAACTTCAATGTCAACAAGGTAAATAAATGCTCTCATTAATTATCACCTAAATGAACACAACATTGTGATCAGTATCGCTGTAGATGAACTGTCACTTCAACATGTAAAACTGTAATGCAGGTAGCATTGTGAGTGGAGAAAACAAAGAAAAAATACACCTCTGCGAGGCCACACATTATGAAGTCCCTGCAAATGAACCATATTGAGCAATATGTCGGTCCACCTTAAGGTGCAGTTCACTAATAACGTAAAACACCACTTCTAGATTTGGCCACTTTTTGGGTTTTTGACCATGCCTGAGTGTTTTATCAAACATAGAAAGTTTGAATGCAACCCACTGAATGCAACTGTTATCTTGTAAGATGAGTTTTCACAGCACACTCTTCATGAAGATGGATGAGTAAGAACCATCAATAACATTAAAATAAACATCCTGTTTCATGCCCACAGTATCACAGTTCATTATACAGAAAATAGGCAAAACATAACGGAATCATATATGTAATGGACTACATCCTGCAAACACACACTGTGGGTTAAACACCTAAATTGTTCCACTGGTCCTCTAGATACCTTGCGTTATTTGAGGATACACAAAAATCACAACACCATATGCCTCCAGTTACATCACGTGCAAGGTTCCTGTTGTTTGGACCATTTAAAATATGCAGCTTTAATGTTTCATGGGAGAAAGAGTCATTAGCATTATAAACATTCTCCAAATGTCAACAGAATGCAGTTGCCTCTGCCATATTTGATGAGAAGCAGCATGAGATTGACCCACATTCATTGAAAGAAGCAATTTCTATCAATTTTCAAAGTTATTGTTATTGTCAGTGCACAATACACACATTCTGTTCCTGCCAGTTAGGACTTTTCTATGACCACTGTTCTTTATACTGTGTTATATAGTTAAAAATAGTACACCATTCCTTCTAGACATACTGGACAGTCTGTGTTGCAACATTCAAAGTGGACAACTTTATCCATACTGAGGTTATGAGCATGTCCAAAGATGATAGCTTCTTTCTGCCATTCTGTATCATTTCCAAATCAGCTTATCTTATTGTGTTTATTACAGTTTTGCAGCAGTGACTTGGTCCAAGGTCATGCCTATAGACAGAATGTTTGGATCTAGAGGAGAGTCTGATACAAGTCTTCAGCTTTGATCCATGATGTAATTACTGTATTATATTACCCACACATTCTGTTGTAAAATGTTCACTTTGTGAGGATAATTAATTTACTGAGTGGACAAGGGTAAACACAAGAACCTGTCAACCAAAGAACAGGAACAGTACATACTTTTTAACTACTTCATAATCAACATGAAAGATTTAATTGTGATTGGTCATCACTTGTCAAAGCCAATGGCACAAGTCAAACACTCCCCTACATCCAAATGTTTCACTGTTGAAATAGTCCATTTTCGTGTGATTTCTCTGGAACTGCATGTTGGAAGGAAGCAAGCTTGGGGGTTTAACATTCCGTCGACAGCTTGGTCATTAGAAATGGAGCTAACACTTTGAGTTTTGGGTTAGAATGGTGAAGGAAATCGGCTGTGCCCTTTTAAAGGAATGGCATTTGCCTGGAGTGATTTAAGTAAATCATGAGAAACCGAAACCTGGATGGCCAGAGAGGGATTTGAACCACCATCCTTCTGAATGCGAGTCCAGTGCATTACCACTGCGCCACCTTGGTTGGTGAACTGAGTGTTATCATCCAGACATTCCCTTGAACACTTGCCTAACCTACTGTTTTGAATGAGCCCCATAAGCATTCTAGTGTTTTAACTTGTCCATACCAAAAGTATGTTCAAAGATCTTTTCACAAACAATTGCTAATTCGTCCTTTTCTTGTTGAGCATCTTGAAAGTCATAAAAGTCATGACAATCTTTGTATATCCCACAACTATATTTTTAATTAGTATTGTGAGGGGATGAACTATGATGTGGGAGCCTATCACTGGGAATAGAATATTTTGTGCAACTAAACCTCAGTTTGCTACATGAAGTAACCATGAAGAATATACATTGTGACATCGTGAATAGCAGAGACCTGAAATGTCCTAAACAGATGACTTGAAGAAGGGTGTTGTTACTCATGTACTTGAATACTGATTCATTGCAGAAGTTTATGAAACAAATATGCTATTTATTCAAATTCATTTGATCTCTACTGACTGAAGACTATAGAACTGATTTATGGAGAAAGTATGCACATATATTGGAGTGAAAGAAATAGAAACAAATATTTTTGAGAATTGGGAGCTTATTATTAAGGAAATTGTACTTTCAGTTCATTGTTCTTGGTCATGCGATATTACACCTGTGCTATATTCACACAGTAAAGAAAATTACATAATACTCCAACAGAAATACAGAAGAGGTAAGCTCTCAACTGGTCATTGTCACAAGTCTTAACTCATGCAAGTTTAGTAATAAACATACAATTAATTTGCAGCTGGTGGATCTTTTGTTAATGAAAAATGGAGGAGTTTGCCTTGGGTATTCAGATGCTCACTTTGGTCACCCAAGGAACATAATTCGTCATGGCCCAGGCATTAATATGGGAGATGGTTGGGAAACTGCTAGACGGCTGGATCGACCTCCTGTACTGGAAGGTAAGGGAGTTTACTGACACTGCCCTTGAAATTATTTCAATATTCATTCATGCTCATGTCATGTTTCAACATGTGAATATAGACTGAGTCAAAATATTCACTGCAGCTATGATGATAAGTGACTTGTGAGATTTGTCAGATGCACTTGTCCTGATTCATTAAAACTTATAAACCATCTGCCAGGCACTTAAATGTGATTTGGAGAGTAAATATGTAGATTTATATAAGATCACAAATAAGTAATTCACTAACTGCAAATAAATCTACTCTTATAATATCATACCACTGTTCTGCAACTAGTGAATAAAGGAAGTTACATGTTTTCAAATTGTCCCTTGTAATGGTCGTGATTTATTAGTATCTGTCAATAATATATGGTGAATGGGTACCTTCAGTCATTTCATTCTTATGATTAGTACTCATGCTTAATTATGCTGAACAAATTGCACCACAGTTCTGGTTCCTGTTCTCTGCTAAGATGACTGATAATGCGTCATAATGACTATTTCCTATGTTTTTGTAATAAGTTTCCTGTTCAAATAGTGTGGCTACTAAATTGTGTGACATTATTAATCAGTTTCTTCAAACAGCAGTCCTGAGATCAGATTTAATAACTATTTGACAAATCATAGTGTCAAAATATTTAATTTTATTACTGCATAATATAAGCCAGTATCACTTTTAATGCACATAAGAAATATTGTACTCATCTTGAAATATTTAAAATATAATGTCTTGCTATTACAGCCAGTCTGTTACACAGCAAACTTGATGTTGATTTCTTAGTATTTTTCCCTCACTAGTGATTCTTCCTTAATCATTAAAAATGCATTATGAATATTTATTATTTTTGTGTTTTAGTGGATACACAAGGAATACTTCAAGTTCCTGGATCTGAATGGGCTGTTTTCCGCATGGGCCATCCTGGAACTGTTGGCATGATTGAAGTTGACACAGCTCACTTCAAAGGCAACTATCCAGACTCAATAAAAATAGAAGGAGTCTATTTGGATCACCAAGAGGAAGATATTGTTATGTGTGAGAATAACAATACACCATGGAAGACACTGCTTCCATCACAGAAGGTAAGAGCATATTTTGATATGCTTCCATTGGCAGCCATTTGGTTTCTCATGCTGCGATTCAGAATGAGTCAACTTATGAGAATGATTAATTACAAATTAAAGCTGAAAATATCATCAATTTCTATTGTTCTGCCTCTTCATCATTTCCTTTGATTTTGAATGTTTAATACAATTGCTCAGCTTAAAATGTATACAATTTTCTTGTTGTTTCCTGTCCACTGTACATGACGAAAAATGTATATCCACTTCTCCAGAACTACTAAAACACTATTCACCTCCATCACTTTCATAAATATAGCATCTCGTCAACAAAAGATTACAAATGTTTTATTTCTACCATTTAAGACATAAGTTATACTAATCATTCAGAACAATGTATGACAATTTAATGTATGAATGTTGTCTGCTTCTTAGAATGGCCATCTCCTTTTCCTAACTCTCTCTCTCTCTCTCTCTCTCTCTCTCTCTCTCTCTCTCTCTCTCTCTCTCTCTCTCTCTCTCCAGTAATCAGTAGAATCAATTTAAAGGTGATTAGATTAGATTAATAATTGTTCCAAAGATCATAATATGACATTTCACAATGATGTGGAATGTGTCAGTTTAAGTTCAAAGAAATTGAAACAAAAATATAGTATATTGTTACAGATAGTTCTCCACATTTAATATTTAGAAGTGACAAAACATATAGTGTAGCTAATAGTTCAAGGTCAGTTTTACCATAAAAAAAGAAAATCACCCATGCCCTTTAATAGGAATCAGCGGATGGCTGGAGGCAGGTTTGAACTGCCATCCTCCAGACTGTGAGTCAAGTGTGCTAATCACTGTAACAGCTTGCTCATTTCAGTGATGAAGTCATAATCAATGGATATTAAGATCATAAAAGACAATACTTACAAAATTTTATTTTGGACAATGTAGCAAATAAAATATATATCATGAACAGCTTAGCCAATTTCAGCATACAAGCAAGTGTGATAAGTGAAAATAATAATCCTGTATGAATGACATGATGAAGTAGGTTGGATACGTTTGAAAGTGCAAGGAAGAGGACAGGAGTTAGTGCTTAAAAATTTTCAGTTACGGTAAGTTTCAGCAATAATTTTGACATTTACCTCCCACTATGTCACTAGAAAAATTCCTCTTCTACAACAGAAGACAAGGGGTAAGACTTTTCTTCCAGAAAATGACAACATTTGGTAGGTTTTCTTGTTGATGTAATATGGTCCCATGCATTAACTAGTCAGTCACATCTGATCTCTTCTCTCAATCTCATAAAGGAAATCTATTTTGTAACACACAAGAATGGACAACACTGCTGCCATCAAATCTTCAGCAATCACTTTATGCAAAAGAATGGAACTAATTTGTGGAAAATGAACACAGAATTCCAAATGGTAAATCTGCAGTTTCCTCTAACTCATTTGTCAACCAAATTAATCAAGACCACATTCACAATAACTGACTGACTCACTTGTCTCTTCATTTCAGACATTGGGTTATGTATTGTAGAACATATAGCACCAATATCACTCATTACAGTAGGCCCATAAACTTCATAAATTACATGATGTATTGCACTAACTTTACAGTTTGTCACAAGAAACCTTATAACCTGATGCCTTACTAAATAATGTCTTTATGGTGAATTACCACCTATCTTCCCAATTAATGGAACTTGTAATTGGAGAAAAAATTTTACAAGCATGCGGCTCAGAAAGAAATTAAGACATGAGTTTGATTCTCCACTGCTTACAATTTACTAGTCAAATGTGAAACCCACAATAACAGATGTGCCATTATCTCTACTATTAGGAATGCTGTATGGAAATGGAAATTATTTTATGAATAGTTCACATGTAAGTGTTACTGTAGCAGCATTGTCAATAGCAACAGCTTTTTAAAATCCCATTTAGTTAAACTTAACTGGTGAAAGTATCAATAGCAGTAATCAGTAAAAGAAAATTTAGATACAGTGTTCTAATTATCGAAGGAAAGCATAATATGATAAAATATGTGCAATGATGTATCTTTTTCTATTAATTTTATATGTTACTTTTAAGATGTGACATAATAAAGATTAATAAAATGAGAAACTCCTTTTTTTTTTCAGTTGTTTCCACATAAGAAACATTTATTTTCAAAAGATCAGCTGAGATCAAAGGGCCCATTCTCTCATATTCGTATTACCATTGCTCCTGATGGAGGTATCAGTCGTCTTCGTCTGTGGGGGTACATTGAAGTGTAGCTGCAAAATCATCCAGTAATACTGAGACTGTGATACATACATTGCTTCAGAAGGTCACAATATATGCCGAATGTGATTTTCATTATGAAAGTGTTCACAATTTTTAAATGAGATATTCAAAAAAAATTAATTGTTTATCTCTCATGACATCAACAAAAGTGGAATCAGCAGTCTGTTCAGATAAATTAAAAAAACGATATTTCAGCATGTACTCATTGTATCTGTTAGGTCCTGAGATGCTAAAAAGGACTCAGATGTAACAACGCTCTTCTTCACATCAATATGAATTTGAGGAAGCGTTCATTGCTCAAAACTACTCTCTAGTCTTAAATTGTAAATGGCTGTGAGTAAAGACAAAGATTTTATATTGTAAATATTAATTTATTACATGACTCTTTTCTGTATATAGTAATATTTATTTTATTTTTTAATACTCATCTTGTATATATGGAATGTAAATAAAAATTAAATTTATTAATGAATTATGAACTGTTCTTCTACTCACATTATGCTTACTGTTTCCTTCTCCTCATCTAGCTTTAATGTAGGTTTCAATGAAAATATTTAATATGGTTCAAACATGTTGAGGTGCAAGTGAAATCCAACTTATTCCATATACAATGGAAATTCCAGGAAGGATACAACAATATTTTTTTTTAGAAGGATAGGTTGCTTACTCACCACAGAGACATTTGATGAGCTGCAGAAAGGCACAAATAAATTACACAGGTGAGAACTCCCCCAACAACATATCCTATCCTTCTGCAATCCCTCAGGCCTAAACCTCCTCTAGTTCTTCCCTCCATCACCCTTTCCTCAACACATTTCATCCCCTTCCCTTCCTTCTGCCCTGTCCGTCACACAGCATTGGCATATTCCCCAACCCATACTGTGCATCTCCCCCCTCCCTTCCTATTTCCCTCTTCCTCATTGGTTGCTCTTGCCTTGGCTGTGCTGAGTACCACAGACTGGCTACAGTGGCCAGAGACAGCAGCTTTGTCTGTATGAGTGTGTGTATGTGTGTTTCTCTCTAGCTGATGAAGGCATTAATGGCTGATAGCTACAAGTTTTATTCCATTATTTTTGCCTTTCTGTAGCTCATCAGATGTCTATTCTAAAAATATGTATTGCTGAATTATTCCACATACACCTACTTGTTTGCACAAATTCTTATTAACAATGGAAAATACTATAGGAATATCTATAATGGAGGATAGGTAACAACTCACTGTAAAGAGGCGCACTGAGTTGCTGATAAATTCTTATTAATGTAGATTTTTTATAAATTGTTGCAATATGTATATGAATAAAGGTCAGCTCTCAAGCTACATACTTCAATATCAACTTCTATACTCTACA
Source organism: Locusta migratoria (assembly GCA_026315105.1). Classification (NCBI taxonomy): domain Eukaryota; kingdom Metazoa; phylum Arthropoda; class Insecta; order Orthoptera; family Acrididae; genus Locusta; species Locusta migratoria. The sequence continues at coordinate 546,519,212 of CM048746.1, forward strand.
AATCACTGTGAAATGCATGGCAGGATTAATCCCCATTGTACTACATGATGTATGTATTGCTGGTCATTGTTGATGTTCCATTTTAGATAACCAAACAATGTAGCTAATAATATATCTTGGAAGGGCAGGGGAACACCACTTTAGGAGGGGTGGGAAGGATCTTGGGCAGGATGTCTCTCATTCCTGGGCATCAGGACAGAAAATTAAAAATTATAAGCTATTTTTAAAATTGCTTTAAATGCCACTAACATGTAATGTGAACAGTAAGTCTTAACACTCTTTCCTGGGCCATACCTCCAGTAATTACTACTTCTGTTAATGATTTCCCATTCAACATAACATGTTTCACCATCCATACCAAGAACTCCTCAGTCCAGACTCATTTGGTTTGACTGAATGGAATTTTTCTTGCAAATCACAAAATACTTTCATCCACCTGATCACTTTTGTCAGTGGATTTCAAGATATTATGTGAGATATGTTTGTAAATGATACTGAGTCTTTCACTTGTTACTTGGATTAGATTTGTTTGTTTCTGGACATGTCAGTCATTTAATTGAAATGTAGGTGATTTATCAATGAATGCAGTTGTATGTCTTAACGGGTACATACAAGCTGACAGCCAGGCCACAAACACCCAAGGAATGTCTGATGACTGTCTTCTGCTATCTGTTGTGATGTAATGCAGATGTGGTGTGGAGGGGCATGTGGTCTGTACACCACTCTACTTTTTATTACAATGATATTACAAAATGCAACTCTTTAGACTCATGAAATAAATCGCAATTTGTGATCACTTATGGCATCACTGTACTAGGGTTAGATGGAATACCAAAGTGCAGCGAATGAAAATTTGTGCCCGGCCGGGATTCGAGCCGGGCACAAATTTTCATTCGCCACACTTTGGTATTCAATCTAAACCTAGTACAGTGATGCCATAAGTGATCAAAAATTGTGATTTATTTCATTAAAATGAACACTGTAACATTGTAAAAAATACATAATTCTTTTACTCAGTTTTGTAGCTTTTCAATTAAGGCCACAAGTTTGAGAGCATTGTTCAGTATGTTCAGTATGAATAGGAAAAGAAGACTGCTTAAATTACTCTCTGAAAGTTGTGATAAATTGGGAGGCTGTAATATATTCCTAGATTCCTCATTCAATACAGGTTTTGGAATTTTTAAGTCAGTTTTCAGCCAAATAACAGCATTCATTTTTCAGCATCTGCCAAATCATGATTTTCAGCATTTTCATGAAGCTCTGCCATCAGTCAAACATACCACTGACTTTTTGAGCTCTATTTCTTTGTATACCAGTACCTACTATCAGTGCTATTTGGTGTAGGCCTCACATACCTTAGCAACATTCTTAGTGTTCTGCAAGCAAAGCAGTCTCCTTCGTAGACTGACTGCATTTATCCATTATCCCTCCAATAAAATGAGTTTTCCTACATGCATTATTGATGACTGAGCCTGTGTGATCATTTGACTCCATATCTCCCACAAATTATTACACCATGTATTTGAATGAGTTATCTGATTGCGACTGACACTGGTTCTGCAGTATTATTTGAAACACATAGCTTTACATTTCTGAACATTGTGTGTGTGTGTGTGTGTGTGTGTGTGTGTGTGTGTGTGTGTGTGTGTGTGTGTATTCTATGTTCATAAATGTTATATTTACAGCACTTTCAGCTATCGGCCATGCCTTCTTCAGAAATAGGAACATTCACGCAATCCCACAGGCACACAACACAATCACAGAACCGTCATCTCCGGCTGTCGCACTTTGAATCATGCTCTGCAGTGTGGAAAGAGGGGAGGAGATGGGGATAGGAAGGTTGGCTCATGGTGGTGAGGCTGCATACAGTACAGCCTTCAAGAGAATGTATGTATTAGATGGGAGGAACAAGATGCAGTTTAGAGATGGAGTGGGGAGGCGGGTAAGTGGAGGAAAATAAAATAAAATAAAATGAATGCATGCACACCCTGCACACACACACACACACACACACACACACACACACACACACACACACACACATGCAAACAGCACTCAAAATAAGAAAGTTTAGGATAGAGAGGTAGAAACTGTAGGGTGCGGAATAAAGGGAAGTTATCGTAAATTGAGGCCTGGATAATTTCGCGATTGGAGAATGTACTGTAGGAATAACTCCCATTTGTACAGTTCAGAAAAGCTGGTGGTGGTGGGAAGATGCAAATGCACTTGTCCTGTGGGGATGTGTCATTGGAGATCTCTCGTGCCATATCCTCACACGTCCCAAATCCTCCCTTTACCACCAGTAACCATCCACAAAAGAGCACTCCCCTTGACACCCTGGACTCAAACAACAAAATTCCAACCTATGCCATGGTTTTCCTTTTCTGTCCTCATGCCCAGAAATGAGACACATCCTGCCCAAGATCTTTCCCACCCCTCCTAAAGTGCTGTTCCGTCACCCTCCCAACCTCCATAACATCCTAGTTCATCCCTATATCACCCCAAAACCCAGCCTACTGCCACAGGAAGACCCCATTGCAAGACCTGTCCAATCCACCCAACCAGCACTTCCTATTCCAGTACTGTCACAGGCTTATTTTACCCTATCAGAGGCTGGGCCACCTGTGAGAGCAGCCATCTAATTTACCAGCTATGCTACAATCACTGGGCAGTTTTCTATATTGGTATGACGACTAACCAGCTGTCTATAAGAATTAATGGGCACCACCAAACTGTGGCCAAAAACAATGTGGACCAACCTGTGGCACAACATGTGGCAGAGCATATGCTTGATTTCTATGGCTGCTTCACAACCCAGGCCATCTGGATCCTTCCACCCACCACCAGCTTTTCTGAGATGCACAGATGAGAGTTATTCCTACAGTACATTCTCCAATCCAGAAATTATCCAGGCCTCAACTTACAATAACTTCTCGTTTTTCCACACCCTACAGTTTCCACCTCTCTTTCCTACAGCTATCCTATTTTGAGTGCTGTGTGCACGTGCTTGTGGGTGTGTGGGTATGTGTGTGTGTGTGCGTGTGTGTGTGTGTGTGTGTGTGTGTGTGTGTGTGTGTGTGTGTGTCGGTGCATGCGAGGTGTGTGTGCATTCATTTTATTTTATTTTATTTTTCTCCACTCACCCAACTCCCCACTCCATCCCTAAGCTGCATCTCATTCCTCCCATCTAATATCTACAGCACATTCTCTGAAAAGCTGTGCTGTATGTTTGCGTTTGTTCATATGTGTGTGTGTGTGTGTGTGTGTGTGTGTGTGTGTGTATTTGTTTACCCTCCTTTTTTTTTCCCCAAGGTAAGTCTTTCCTCTCCCGGGATTCGAATGGCTCCTTACCCACTCCCTTAAAACCCTCATCATTTCCTTTTCCCTCTCCTTCCCTTCTGGCCGAAGAAGCAGCTAGGCTGTGAAAGCTAGCATTTGTGTGTGTGTGTGTGTGTGTGTGTGTGTGTGTGTGTGTGTGTGTGTGTGTGTGTTTATTTATTTGTGACTATTAGTATCTGTGCTCCTTCGCCTGGTAAGTAATCTTCATCTACTTTTTATACATATTTTTTCTGCTAGGAAATTTTCCTATATATATTTGTGTGTGTGTGTGTGTGTGTGTGTGTGTGTGTGTGTGTGTGTGTACCATGTCATGTAGGCACCCAAGAAATGCCTACCTTCATCTGTATCATCCTCTGATGTCACTGTGTCATCCTCTGATGTCATGCAGATGTGGAATGGAGTCATGAGGTCAGTACACAACCCTCATGTTCAATTTGCAGATTTTACAGATGATGGAACCACTGTTACTCAGTCAAGTAACAACTCAGTTACCATTACACAGTTTAAACCCTGTAACAGAGCCCCCATCAAGGGAACACACATGACAATACACATCACATCCAGACTCTCCACATGCCAGATATTTACAGTTACCATTAAACTACAAAGATGAACTTATAGGGGGGGACAAAAAGGTGAAGCACCCTGAAGAGACAATTGAATAGGAATGCAACTCCCCACACATGTGCACCTACAGTGAGTATGTAAATGAGCTGCAGTTGTCTGTGCATTACTGTTGTTATCATCCTGACAGGTCATATAAGGGACATGATAAGTGTCAGATGTTCTCTGATATCTGTCAAGGACATGTAAATACTTCTCACCACTTGTGCAGGACAGTGTTATCAGCACCTGACACAACTTGAAAGTGGCTCCTAGTAGGTTTTCTTTTGGCTAACTGGTCGAATCATGCAGTGTACAGGTGATATAGTGATCTAATGTTGGACATGATGAGAACACGTCAGCAGAGATACACAATGTCAAGGTTCTGGTTGAACACTTCTGGCCACCACAATGAAATATCAGTGCACTAAGAGTATTGTAACCTTTTTACATCTATGCCTGAGACCAAGTCTTGGTTCTTTATGCGACATTCTGCATCACCACAAACCAGATATTAGCAGTAGCCAAATTAGGGTATTACTGTCTTATCCACAGGCTTCTGTCAGTCTCGCAATACAAGCTATAGTATAATTAAAATTACTTGCTGATTGACTTTTGTGACAACACTGTTGGCACACAGGCTGTTGGCTTCCACTTGGTTATGGTGACACAAACACAATGGAACACTTCACAAATGCTCTTATATGTAACATGGAGGAATGTTTTAAGTGACCACTGTGAGTTACATTGGGAATGCGGCAGGTATTTTTAGTGATCAATTATCCAGCTGTGTCAGAGGACATAGTTTGTTACCGTGAATTTAACCTCACCTCGTAATCTTACTACAACCTCACAATGAGAATGTACAAAACAGTGGTAAAAATCTGTGGCAGAACTAAGATAATAATTACAGCAGTTAAAGCTAGCCTCTATGAGCAAACTCAAAACAGAAAATATTAAGTTTCAGTGTTAAAAGCAAAATGTAAATTCTTGCTACACTATGTGATCTAAAGTATCTGGACATCCCCAAAAAATGTACATTTTTTGAAGTAGGTGCATTGTGCTGCCACCTCCCAAAAATATTCCATATCAGTGTCCTCATTAGTTATCAGACATCATGAGAGAGGAGAATGGGGCCTTCTGCGGAACCCACAGACTTTGTACATGGTCAGTAGATTGGGTGTCACTTGTCACAAGTAGGTATGTCAGATTTACACACTCCTAAATTCCCTAGGTCCACTGTTTGTGATGTGATAGTGAAGTGGAAATGGAAAGGGACATGTACACAATGAAAGAGTACATGCTAACCTCATCTGTTAACTGACAGAGACTGCTGATAGTTGAAGATGGCCGAACAGTGTAGTAGGCAGGCATCTATCCAGACCATCACACAGGAATTCCAAACTGCATGCCAAACGACACCTTGCTTGGTGTAAGGAGTGTAAACATTGGAAGACTGAACAGTTGAATAACATTGTATGAAGTGATGAATCACAGTACACAATATGGTAATCCAATGGCATGGTGTGGGTATGGTGAATGCCCGGTGAATGTCATCTGCCAGCGTGTGTAGTGCCAACACTAAAATTCGGAGGTGGTGGTGTTATGTTGTGGTCATGTTTTTCATGGAGGGGGCTTGCAGTCTTTGTTTTTTTGCTTGGCACTACCATAGCACAGGCCTTTATAGATATTTTAAGCACCTTCTTGCTTCCCAGGGTTGAAGAGCAATTCGGGGTTGGCAATTGCATCTTTCAACACGATTGAACACTGTTCACAATGCATAGCATTTGGTGGTGAGGTTACATGACAATAACATCTTTGTAATGGACTAGCCTGCACACAGTCTTGACTTGAATCATAAATAAGGCCTTTGGCATGTTTTCAAATGCCGACTTCATGCCACTGACCTACATTTATACCTCTCCTCAGTGCAGTACTCTGTGAAGAACAGGCTGCCATTCTCCAAGAACCCTTTCAGCACCTTCTTGAATGTATGCCTGTGAGAGTGGAAGTTGTCATCAAGGCTAAGGGAGAGACAACAATGTATTGAATTCCAGCATTACTGATGGAGGGCATCATGAAGTTGTAAGTCATTTTCAACCAGCTGTCCAGATACTTTGATCACATAGTGTACCATTGGTTATCTGAAAATATCCACACATTGGCTAGCAGCTACACAAAGTGCTGTTTCACTAACTGATGAGCTGTGCTCTGTGGCACTAAGTTACTTATTATAGATGGCACAGGCAGATTCCAGTAGATAAAAGAATAATAGGATGAGAAATAAGAGTAACAAGAGAAGTCACTATGACTATGATAATAATGTGGCAAGTATTACAAATAAAACAATTCAATTAACCCATTTAAGTAAACACAACAACCAAAGAAATTTTGATTAGAATTAGAAATAAAAATCTATTGCCCTTCATTCAGTTCAAACCTACAAACTTCAGCGTGAGAGGTTATAATGATGGTCATTGCACTACATACAACACTGCAACTCAGCTTGTGCAAAAAAAATCAAAATCCAGAAAGTTTTTGATTAGTATTTTGTTAGCACTGACATGCATATGTTGTTTTTGGTGTGTTATGTGAAATAAAAGAAACAGGATCAAAACAAAGAAATAAATTTGAAGTGGAGTACTTGTGGCAGCTTGGCATATGAGAGTGGCTTGGATGTGATGTTGATCACTCTGATTGGAGGAAAGTGCTTCAACATGTCAAGTGTCAACTAGCAAGTAATTTCAATTGGTTTAGTATAGTTCATTTATGAGGAATTATGGACTATTCTAATATGACTGAATTATAATTATGGACTGTTGATGAATCACAATACATTGAGTCTAGGAATAAATTGCAGTTCTGTAGTGCCTCAGATGATCATTATTGGCAAGCATGATGGCGACCTAGGGAGATGCTACATTCTTTGGACAGCCACAGTAGTGCTACCTGGGATCTTGGAGTGAAGAGTCATCGATTGCAACTTCAGGCCACTGAGAGAAGGTTTACAGCACAAGTGTATGTCATTGAGCCCACTCCTCCTGTGTTACTCCTCTCACAGGAGTGATTTTGTGTCTTATTGCAACAGGAAAACTCTCATTCACACATGCCACATTCCCATTAACTCTCCATATGATGCTGAGGTACTAATATGACCACAAGAATGCCCAAATCTGTTCCTGATAGATCACGTGTGGGATCACAAAAACTATTTAAGACAACTGTGGTCCACCAGCATGCAACAGGAAAGGATACACTGCCTTCATGAAGTACTCCCCCCACCCCCCCCAGCCCCCCCCCCCCCCCCAAAAAAAAAAATCAAGTGGATACTCCCAGTGGATGTGAAGCATCCTAGTGATAAGTAGGCACAGTCTACCAAGTTCTTTGCAAATATCAATGCCATCACATAGCCTTTCATTCTCTAATATTTCATTTTCAAGTTAAAAACATTCTGTGTTATACAGAACTGATATACCTTTCATAAATGAATTGTATGATTACTTTTAAACTGAATGTAGTATGTGACAACTTTTAACACAACTTCATTTGACTTCCCATTGTTGCAGAAGTGTTTCATAACAAAATGTCAAAATCCATTCCATAATAAAAGATGTAAAACAACAATGTACAAATCTAAATAGGTGCTATATGTCTTGCTACTGCTCAAAAAAATTCCTCACTGTAAAACTGTTTGCTACTGTATATATATATATATATATATATATATATATATATATATATATATATATATAAAAATAAAAATAGAAAACAGATGACTTACCAAAAGGACCGGCTCGTCGATAGAAACAAATAAAATAAATCACACACAAACACACATACAAGCTTTCGCAGCCTAGCTGCTTCGTCAGGCAGAAGGGAGGAGAGGGAAAAGGAAATGATGAGGGTTTCAAGGGAGTGGATAAGGAGTCATTCCAATCCCGGGACAGGAAAGACTTACCTTGGGGGGAAAAAAAGAGGGTAAACAAAAACACACACACCCACACATTTACACAGACGCAAGTACACTTAGGCAGACACACTGTAGAAAGCAAAGAAATTAGAAGTTAGACAGAGATGCCACTTGAGGCAGAGGCTCTGTCCAGAGAACCAAGGCAAAGATGTTAAGATGGTGGGTGGGAATTCAAATTTAGCGGAGGTTGAGACCAGGTGGGTAACGGGAAGAGAGAATATGCTGAAGGGCTAGTTCCCATCTCCGGAGTTCTGAAGGATTGGTGTCGGTGTGAAGTATCCAGATAACCCGGACGGTGTAACACTGTGCCAAGATGTGCTGGCCGTGCACCAAGGCGTGTTTAGCCACAGGGTGATCCTCATTACCAACAAACACTGTCTGCCTGTGACCATTCATGCGAATGGACAGTTTGTTGCTGGTCATTCCCACATAGAACGCTTCACAGTGCAGGCATGTCAGTTGGTAAATCACGTGGGTGCTGTCACAAGTGGCTCTGCCCTTGATTGTGTACACCCTCCGGGTTACGGGACTGGAGTAAGTGGTGGTGGAAGGGTGAATAGGGCAGGTTTTACAACGGGGGCGGTTACAAGGGTAGGAGCCAGAAGGTAGGGAAGGTGGTTTGGGGATTTCATAGGGATGGACTAGGAGGTTACGGAGGTTAGGTGGGCGGCGGAAAGACACTCTCGGAGGAGTGGGGAGGATGTCGTGAAGGATGGATCTCATTTCGGGGCAGGATTTTAGGAAGTCGTATCCTTGCTGGAGAGCCACGTTCAGAGTCCGCTCCAGTCCCGGAAAGTATCCGGTGACAAGAGGGGCACTTCTGGGGTTCCGTTGAAGGTTCTGAATTTGGGGGGATGAGGAAGTGGCTCTGGCAATTTGCTTCTGTACCAGATCAGGAGGATAGCTGCGGGATGTGAAGGCTGTTATCAGGTTATTGGTGTATTGGTTCAGGGATTCAGGACTGGAGCAGACTCGTTTGCCACGAAGACCTAAGCTGTAGGGAAGGGAACGTTTGATGTGGAAAGGATGGCAGCTGTCATAATGCAGGTACTGTTGTTTATTGGTAGGTTTGATGTGGACGGATGTGTGTAGTTGGCCGTTGGATAGATGGAGGTCGACATCGAGGAAAGTGGCATGGGATTTGGAATAGGACCTGGTGAATTTGATGGGACCAAAGGAATTGAGGTTGGAGAGGAAATTCTGGAGTTCTTCTTCACTGTGAGTCCAGATCATGAAGATGTCGTCAATAAATCTATACCAAACTTTGGGTTGACAGGCTTGGGTGTCCAGGAAGGCTTCCTCTAAGCGTCCCATAAATAAGTTCGCGTACGAGGGGGCCATCCTGGTCCCCATGGCTGTTCCCTTTAGAAAGACATTGAAATGTCTGTCTAGGTGTGTTTGCGTTTCGATATGTCTGAGTGTGTGTGTATTTGTTTACCTTCCTTTTTTTCCCCTAAGGTAAGTCCTTCCACTCCTGGGATTGGAATGACTCCTTTTCCACTTCCTTAAAACCCATATCCTTCCCTTTTCCTCCCCTTTTTTCCTCTTTTTCCTGAAGAAGCTGCCAGTGGTGGCGAAAGCTTGTATGTGTGTTTGTGTGTGATTTTATTTGTTTCTCTCGATGAGCCGGTCCTTTTGGTAAGTCATCTCTTTTATATATATATATATAAACTGGTGGTGGTTCATTATAATATGTACATTTTTCTCTTCACAAATTTTCAGATTAAGATAAACATAGAAGTGTGAAATACTATCTGCTGATAAACAGTTATGATTGTGAAAAAATGTATAGGATTGTAGCCATCACCAATGAAAATAATAATTAAAGGTGTAACTCAGTTGATGAAAGAAGTAAATTTTTTGAGGATGTTTGTACATAGTAAAATACATTTTAAAGAAAGTAGGGATTACTGTAATTTGTAAGCTTATGTTACTCTCCATTTTGTAACCATGTATTATTACCAAAGTTTAAGGTTGAAAACAAACAATCTGTTTGACCAAGAAGTGACAGAAGAATCCATTTATAATGTAAGTATTATCACTCATATTTCTGTATGGTTACAAATTAAAATGATAAAATATTCTACAAAATTTATTTGCAACAGTGAATTTCTCCTTGCTTCACTGTATAAGGTATAGTTCTACTACCAAATGGTGACATGGAAATTTGTGCTGTCCTGGGAATCAAATCCGAGTTTTACACTTACTGTGGGCAGTCGCTTTACCATTAGGATACCCGTATATGACTGACCCACATTTTACTATTCCACGCCTACTGCATATATGTGGGTCAACTACATACTGTACATCTCTTGGTGCTCACAACTTATACAGTATTTCCCTCCCAGGGATGAATGTAGCTGACTTTCATATATGCAGTCAGTTTGGGGTACAGAAGGTTGGGTCTGTTCTGGAGGCATGTTTGGGTAGCCTAATGGTTCTAATAAAACAAATGAGCTAAGAATTTAACAATGAACAAACACAAACACATGTCCATGATGCACCACCCAAAAAACAAAAGAAAAAAATTGTAAGACGAATGCTTGCTAAAAATGGGAAACATGGGTTTGAGTCCCAATCCAATAAAAATTTTTGTGTATCAGTAGGTTACCATTTGGCAGTAGATCTATACCTTATACATTGAATCAGTGAGGAATTTGCTATTGTGAATAAATTTTGTAAAATATTGTCACTCATTTACTCTCTTTTTTTGTAGCAAGGAAACAGCATAATTTCTTCTTAAAAATGTCCTGTCTTTCCATATAATCCATGTATGACCTACATTGATTCTAATATCTATGTTAAAATTTATTTATTTATTTGTTCTTCTTTAAGAAGCTCCAAACTGAAGATAGCAGTCACACAAGTGAGTCATTGGTGAGCACAAGATTGTATAGCCAGCATGTGCACCTCACCTTGCACATGTGTAAAGGCTGCTTCCAACATACACCGAAGAAGAAAATGTTTGTGGTGCTAATTTCACTCTCATGTGTCTGTCATGGCTCGATGAACATCTATGTAGTGAGTTCTATTATTTAAAGAGTTTTGTGTAACAAGAACAGTTCTAAACAGATTACTAAGCTGCAAAATGATTTAGATAATATATCCACTTGGTGCAAAAACTGACATTTGACCCTTAATACTGAGAATTGTGAAGTCATTCATATGAACACTACAAGAAATCCATTAAACTTCATTTACTTGATAAATCAGTCAAATATAGAGGCTGTAAATTCAACTAAATATCTATGAATGACAATTACGAACAACTTGTATTGGAAAGAATACATAGAAAATACTGTAGGTAAGACAAGCCAAAGGCTACATTTCATTGGCAGAACACTTAGAAGATGCAACAGTTCTATTAAAGAAACTGCCTACATTACACTTGTATATCCTATTTTGAAGTATTGCTGTCCACTGTGGGATCCTCACCAAGTAGGACTGATGGAGGATATAGAGAAAGTTCAAAGAAGGGCAGCTTATTTTATATTATCATGATATAGGGGAGAGAGTATCACAGAAATATACCTGAGTTGGGGTGGAAATCATTAAAAGAAAGTTGTTATTTGTCAAAGCTAGATTTATTTGGGAAATTTGGGTCACAAACTTTCTCTTCTGAATGTGAACAAATTTTGTTAGCACCCACCTACATAGCGAGTCATGATCATCTTATTAAAACAAGGGAAATCATTTCAAAAATTTGTATTCAGATGTTCCTTTTTCCTCATGCACTATTAGAGAACAGAATGGTAGAGAAATATCATAATACACTGCACATCCTCCAGCATTTTGCTACAATTTCCCAGGTTGGGACTTTTTGATATACTAACGTATATACGAAAATTCTCATTGAATGTACAATGTTAAATTTATTTCTTTAAATTAAAAACTAATTTACATCCCCCCCCCCTTTTTGAGAGGGGGGGCAGGCTGGCAGTGGCTGGACTGCCACTCCTCAGCAAACTTTATCTACTGATGACATATTTTGAAAACAGAAAGTGGAGCACTGGTGATTATGGTTACGATATAGGTCAGAGTGAGTTGAGGCATGCAAAAAACACAGATTGTAATGTGATGGACCTTATGGTAAATTATGACTGAGTTAGGGAGCAAGCTGGTGACTGAATAAGCAGATGGAGGATTATGAGGAGTGTTAATGGCAGGAGGCCCACAGGTGGGCAGGAGATGAAATGCCAGCAGAGAAAAAAGTGGGTTGGGTGAAGCCTTCATGAGAAAGAAAGTAGAAGTGAGGGTTAGGGCTGGAAAGAAGTATATTTCTGAGTTCGTGGTCAGGGAGGGAAAGGTAGTTGACATTACAATGAGAAAGGATGCAGAGGGTGTGGAGATGTTGTGAAGTGGGCACACACTGATAGAGGTACGGCAAAAGTAGGGGATTCTCCAAGATTGTGGAAGCAAGAGGGTGTTGGGAATGAAGTTTATGAGAGACATAGAAGAAGCATAGTTATATGTTTTCTTTCTTTACTGTACTTTCATTCCTATAGTTAACATAGGTGATACTCTTCAGCCAAGAGACTTTGAATTAAAAAGATTATAATAAATTGAGGGGGTTTTAAAGCATATAACAGAAGGTAATAATTATGGTGTTTTCTTTTTAAACAATAAACATGGAATATAACCTGGGGCTGAGTCTTAGATATAGAATAGGGCAATCATAGAGAGAACACTGGTGATGTTGCTCACACATAAAGATGACAACCACTTGGCAACTAAAACCGGAAGTGGCGACTGTGGGGTGTTGGTCTAAAATAAATGAAACATTTAACATTGACAGATACACTAAACAGCATAAAACTAAATGACAATCCACTGGGTGCAATGCAACTAATGCTAGGCTGAGTGCACAGAGGACCGGTGAGAAAAAAAGCACCTGGGGTGGGAGAGTTGGGATGAGTCTGGATAATAATAAAATAATTTAGTGTCGGTCATTGGCCTGGTGCAAGTCTTTCAATTGGATGCCACTTCAGCGACTTGTGTGTCCCTGGCCTACCCCAGTTATCCAACCGGGGAAAGGGGACCTACAGCTTAACGTGGAACCTGAACAACGTGTTGTTTCTGGTGACTCCTCACATCATTGAGAGGTGAAGGATGGGTTAAAGTGCAAACTGAAAAAATCCGAGGTCAGACCATGTTTTGAACCCATGACCCTTCAGTTTCCAGTCAAGCACTTTACCCCAGCTGGGTAACGGGCCCAACAGAGGAGACTGGATGGGAGACCATAAGGATTCTGTGGGAGGAGGCGGGATGTGGGCAAAGAGGATAAGACAATATAGGAGCCGCATGAGGGAGGGGCTTTCCAGGATTTGGAGGGATTTGTAGAAGTGCAGGGAGGCAGATATCCAGGCAGGGTTGGCAGAGCAATGGATGGGTTTGATAAGGAATTTATCTGTAGAGAGGATGGTGAGGGGGTGCAGTCTCCAGGTTCAGCTGGAAAGGAGCTTGTGAAGATGGAGGCTGTTTCAGGCTTTCTCCTGAATGATTTTAACGTGCAGTCAAGGGTAAGACCTAGGTATTGGAGGGTGGAGATGAGCCAGATGGGATGATAATGGAGGGTCAGGTAAGAATCATGGAGCTGGAAGGAGGGGGTAGTTCGATCTATGACACAATGTGATCTATGAGATCACTTATAGATGCGACAATGATGGTCCTGTGACGCTATAACATTCCATAGGGCACGCCGGAAATCACTTTCATGTCGGAAAACTTAATTGAGAACGACATTCTGCGTTTTGTTAGCTACCAACTGTGCAATCACACAATTGGTCTGATAGTACATACGCTCTTACTTTGTTCATTAGGCGACTGTGTCGAACCGTCATACATCTTGCAATAGTCAAGGAATGTATCATCTACATTGAAGCCAATATCTTTGGTATCTACTGCTTTCTGGTTCCTGTGAACATATAGAGCAAGTTGTGTTTCACATGATCATCACTTTCAGAATGTATGAAGGTTCCTAAAAAGATATTTCTGGTCTCGAAAAATGTCACACAGACGAGCATAAAACACGTTCCCAAATTCTATAACAGCCCTGCGTCAGATATGTAGGCATATAGTTTTGCACATCTGTTCGACGACCCTTCTTGAAAACCTTAATCACCTGCGCTGTTTTACAATCATTAGAAACCTTTCACTCCATTACAGACGTACGATACAATGCTACTACAAAAAAAAAAAAAAAAAAAAAATAAATAAATAAATAAATAAATAAATAAATAAATAATGAAAAAAAGATAGGGTGCGGTGTGAGTAGGGATGAGCACAAATAACAATTATGTAATGAATAAAACACTGAAAGACAACAAATAGCTATCAAGTCCGTCCGACTTCCAGATTTCTGTAAATTCGCCAAAGAGTAGACACATTCCGATCATTGGCAAAAAGTCTGAAATGGCGGTTTTCCACAACAAATATATTAAGTTTCACAATAATAAGTAAAAATTGGGAGAAATAGCAGAATCATCGGAAGGCGACGGAAATGATATTAGTTCAATTTCGGAGTCTCCCTCTGAAACAGTAAAGGTTGGCAGGTAATGTACAAGTATACATTTTCTCTAATCTATCCGTCGATCCCCCAGTGACTGATCTCAAAAAAAACAACGTGATGGCAAAGAGAAGCCGAGTTGAGAGACAAGTGAACAGCAGTTTTGTATGCAATGAATCACACAGGAAGCGACTTTCGTCTCGCTTTCGAAGTGTTTCTCCGTGTGTCGCCTCTGAGTCTGTATCAGTCATACAGCGGCACGTATTGTCTGTATGCCTTTGTATCCTTTCGGCATTTTGGTTCCCACGGCCCGAAGGACGAATCTGTTAAACGGAACGCCACCTGACCTCTATACAGTATCTGTTTCAAATGGAAGGTGCTGAATATAATTCCCTCCTCAATACTTCACCACACGCCGCTCAATGGCGAAAAATAATAAATTTATTTTAAAAAATCCTAAGCTTTTCGCGGAGAACTTGAAATAGAGTTGTACTTGGCAGCTGGAATTCCGAAGCATACAGTTTGCAAATTCTTTTTTTATGGGATATCGGGGCCTCATCGCAAACAATGGACGTGCATACTGAATATAGAGGTCAGTCTGTATGGAATCTTGTGGATCGCGAATTTACGGGACTACAAACAGTGGCTATATTTATACGTAAAACGGAAAGGAAAATACGTCTACAATTAATTTATAAAAAGTTGGAAAAGGTACGGAAAACTGAAATCAAATTTTTCTACGAAATCAAAATTATTAAATATTGCGACATATAACATTAAAAAATAACGAGAAGTTACCTATAGCGTTGTACATGATGCATCGGCTCCATTCTACAGCATAATTTAGCTGAAATGCTGGTATCATTCATGTAGAGAGCCCTTCGCCCTAAGGAAAGATTTAGACGCAATAATTTTTTATTTGTCATGTGTAGGTGGCCGTGTGAATATTAAAAGTTCCACAGATTATTTCGAAAAATATTTAATGTGCATATTGCGGACTTTGTTAACATTTAAACTGAGTGTTGGTTCATTTTGCACTTGGCAGCTGGAATTCCGAAGAACACAGTTTGAAAACTGTTTTTATGGGATATCGGGGCCTCATCGCAAACAATGGATGTGCATACTGAATATAACGCAGTTTGTCAGTGGAATGTTATGGATCGCAAATTTACGGAACTATACATAGTGGCTACATTTATACGTAAAACGAAAAGGAACATAGGGGGACACTTAATTTTTAAAAATGGGTTAAGGTACGGAAAACAGAAATTAAATTTTCTACGAAATCAAAATTATTAAATATTGCGACATATAATATTAAAAAATAACGGGAAGTTACCTATAACGCTGTACATGATGCATCGGCTCCATTCTAAAGCATAATTTAGCTGAAATGCTGGTATCATTCATGTAGAGAGCCCTTCGCTCTAAGGAAAGATTTAGACGTAATAATTTCTTATTTGTCATGTGCAGCTGACCGTGTCAATATTAAAAGTTCCACAGGTTATTACGAAAAATATTTAATGTGCATATTGCGCACTTCGTTAACATTTAAAATGAGTGTTGGTTCAATTAACGAGAGAGTAGCTACCAACTAATGATATCGTGGCATGATGGCGTCCAAATCCTTCATAATTGCGAACAAGCCTGCTCAATGGGAAACCTGAAAAAAAAAAAAGTGCAGTCGCTCCAAACTAGTATGAAACGTCCAAAATAAATCCAACTCACTCAGTGCATTCAAAACAAATGAACTAAATATGGCAGTAAATAGCATGAAAAATGGGAAGTTTATTGTTAGCGTATATAGAATTGGTATCAGTACGCTTCGCTGTGCACCGAAAAAACCGGTTATTCAAAAATAAAATACCGGTATCGGTTTTAACCGGTCGGTTTTCCCATCCCTACCGTGCAGGTGTCACACGATGGAAAGACCGTCACACGCCTTCTTACGCACATTTCACTCTTCTTTGGACACCCACCGTTGAAATCAGTCGTTTTTGGCAGCAAGCCGAGAAAAACGTCTCACACAACTTACGCGGTCTCGGGGGAAGTGAAATCGAAGATATATAATTTTCTCTCCCATGTTCATCTCTGACCCTTTATCGACATTCTTTTTTCTTTTTTCCGGACAAGAGATAGAAGAGCGTTCGACTTCTTTTGTCTAATTTTATCTTCCGTCCTATACAGACGTATGTGTGTCTACTCCATTTTTGTACATCATATTCATGTGAATATAGTGAGGGCTTTCATTGAAATAAATCAGAATGAATTTTGTAGACGTTAACAAGAAGTTGTATTTATTTCTCAGTGGCATAGTGATTATTAGAGCGAAATCATACAGTGGGTTTGGACGCTATTACGGCTAACTTTTATTTCGTACAGTCATTGTTGTGATTTTGTTAACTTTCATTAAAATCTATCCCTTTTGATTATGCAAAATTTCTTAGGACCTGCACTGGCGTTTCCCTTACGTGTTGCTTTCAAATCGAAGTCCAACAATTAATAGTTTCAATTTTTCCCGAATCTTTCGGGGACGACCTAGGCTATACGAAAACTTTGCGCACGGTCAACTGAGCGGAAGTCGATAGTGTAACTGGTCCAAACACTACCTACATTCATTTTATTACAGCTATACCGTTCCCGACCCTGTGAATGACGAAAACTTGTGAGGTGAACTCTGTCAATTTTTTTGGTACTAACTGCCGCCAACACCTACTAAGTAATTTGTAGATTCTTTAAAATGTCAGATTTATTCACCATTTATTCCTCCATTCCGTTTATTGGAATTCTTTTTACTAGATTTTGGCAAATTTTGATCAGAAACTAGACTTAGAAAGTTTTCACTTAATCAAATCAGAATGAAATGATGAAAGCTTTATTAACACTAATCCATACCCTCAGTAGCATTATAAGAGGTTTGATACGCAGCAATGAAACCACACCTTCCTTTGTACCGTTGATTACCACATGAGTCGGAGTCTAAAATTACAGTTTGCAGCATGATTGCTAACAGGCAGTGGCGGCGCATCAGATGTGTTCACTGGTTCAGTGAACCGCCGCAACAAAGCTCGTCGTCAAGAAAAGTAAGTAAATAAATAAAAATACAAGGTTTCTTCAACTATTTGTATCGCATGAGAAACGTTTTACGTCGCGGGAACAGCACGTATACGAGTCGTAGCGCGGTTTCTTAACACAGGCGGCAGCGGCCGCGGCGTTGCAATGCACATGCGCGTCTGAGGTTCAAATTCTCTTCTGAACCCCCTGGAGGCAGCATATGGGCGCTCCCTCAGCAGGGAGCGGCGAGGGGAAACGCCACTTTTAACATTGCAGTTGGAGCTGGTAGAGACGCCAGGTCTTGGCGACTCGAGCTACGACGGTTATGCACGAATGGTCCCGAAGCAAAGGCAATGGAGCTACTGCGCACCTCGCCTTGAGCATGCGCAAACCCTCCCCATTTATTTTAATATTCACAGAATATATGACATCAACTGCGATTGGGCAAAGCTGAAAATGTGTATCCAGCCGGGATCCTAACCCGGGTCTCCTGCTTTCTAGGCAGTTGCGCTGACCCCTACACCACTTTTTTTTTTTTTTTTTTTTTTTTTTTTTTTTTTTTTTTGTAGCTTTGATATTTGTGTGTTCATTGATAAATGAAGGGAAACTTCTTATTGATTACGAAATGAAACTGACGCTTAGAAAATAATCAAATTGTCTTGTTGGCTTCTTCATCAACAGACGTGAAAAACTTAATTCCTTTGAAACCAAATTAAGGACCTTCTTTGTAGGGTTTATAAAACCCATTCCTTCCATAAAGGAATGAAATGTGTCTCCAAGTAAATTATAATTAATGTTTCTTTTCTTCTTCTGTACTTTCATGGTTGCACATGCGCTGTTTCGGCTTACCGAGTACTTCAAAGTTGTCTTTCACGTAAAGGCTGCTACTGCAGGCCCCACTGGGGACACAGTGATCACCGCACCTGCAAGCACGCCTCCCGTCAGATACAAATTCCCAGCTTCGCCCTGCCCACAGTACTCAAACTCCTAGTTATGAAACTAATTCCCGTAAGAGTAAGGGCTTCAAACTTGCCCACCCCTCCCCACTAACAATAGGATCATTGCCCGTGACCGGCATATATATATATATATATATATATATATATATATATATATATATATATATATATATATATATATATATACATGTGGCGTCTGTTCCGAAAGAACAGACGTCACTTCTGATCCTGCAGGAGACCCGGGTTCGGATCCTGGCTGGGTGCACATTTTCAGCTTTGCCCAATCGCAGTTGATGTCATATATTCTGTGAATATTAAAATAATAACAACTGCAGGATCAGAAGTGACGTCTGTTCTTTCGGAACAGACGCCACATGTATATACTTCATATTTGTGTTTGGCGCAGCCGGCCGCGGTGGCCGAGGGGACTGAGGCGCTCCAGTCACGGTCTGCACAGCCACTACGGTCGGGAGTTCGAATCCCCCCTCGGGCATGGATATTTGTGCCGTCCTTAGTCTTAGCTAGTTCATAAGTAGTTTGTAAGTTTAGGGACTGATGACCCCGTAGTTAAGTCCCTTAAGCTTAACAAACATTTGATTTTGTCTGGCGCATTTATTTATTTAGTTAGCGTATGGCTTACAGAATTGTATACTGAGTACATACAATAATTTATATGGACATGATATGTGTAATTACAAAGAGATATGGATGAGTTCACAAGTATGTAAAATAAATAAAAAGTCCTGTAGAGCGATAGCAGAAGAAGCTCCTTTTCTCGTCATAGTTGGATATCGAGAGATTCCAACCAGTCAATTACTGCAGGTGTTGCATCTACAAAGTTTTTAAAGGTACCTATGAATTTTCTTTTTGGGCAGTCGCGTAGAATGTGCTCCAGCGTTTGTTCTGATGTTCCGCTGTCGCATTGGTCGTCGTCAGTAACTCTCCACTTGTGTAGCATTGCAATGGTCACGGCGTGGCCTGTTCTGATCCGGTTAAGGGACCTCCGTATTTTTCTTGGTTGGCTTGCACCCGGAAGTCAGATGGTCGGGTCTAAATTGGTGCATTTAAGATTTATCAAAAACGCATTTTTTTGGTAAAATATCTTATAAGTACCAATTAAAGACGCATGAACTGTAAAAGCTTTCAGAAGATACGATCATGAATAATAATAAAGCTGTTGAGTAAACGGGTTTACTGCTGGATGTTTGTGTCTCTCTCTGGCACAATATTTCGGACGCGTAACTCGCTGTCTTCTTCAGGTGCTTCCTGAGACTGACCCAGAAGGAAATGGGCGCTTTGTTTGCGGTCCGCGCCCACCTGGCGCAATTAGTAAGCTGTTGTCCTAAACGAAATAGAACTATGGTGTAAAAGGAACAAATTATTACTAAACGCCAACAAAACAGCTGCAATAATCTTCACCCACAAAAGGCCCAGACTAAACGACCACCTCACGTTAAACGCACAGGAGCTACCATGGAGGAACGAGGTAAAATTTCTAGGAATAACACTAGATATGAAGCTGACCTATTCCCACCACATCCGTGAAAAGAAAACCAGGGGACTTCAAATGGCAAAAGCGCTCATCCCATTTTTCACGAGCAGAGAAATGTTCATAGAAACAAAATGTACATTGCTCAAAACCAGAATCTTACCTGCACTCACTTACGGCTGCACATCTTGGGGGGCGGCAAGTAATACCAATCTTAACCACCTCCAAATCGCTCTACGCTGGATCCTAGACGTACCACCCTGGACAAGCACCGACATAATGCATGGGGAGGTGGAGATAGATAAACTGACTGACACCATATAACGTTTCGCCACAAAAACGTACGAAAAACTTGACAACACCCGAGAAAACACCAGGCAACTGGAAGACGTGGGAACAGTCAAGCCCAGACTGTGGCATCGTTACAAGGTGCCCAGAAGCCTAGTAGAAGCACCCACATGACTCCCCCCATCTCAACTGTTAGTCAGAGAGCTTGAACCAAACAAATTAGGAATACTACAAAGCAAAAGAATAGATAGCCAGCAAATAAGAGTCCACCAGCTACAAAAGCAGGAACAAAAGTCACCAACAGTCATAGAAGTGAGAGGACAAACCAAAAACCCAACTACAACAGAAAATAGTCCAAGCTCCAAAACCAAATGCCCAAGGCTGGTCGAGGGTGACCATGACCTCGAACGAAAATAAAAAGTGACCAAACAGCAAAAACCTCTATACAGACCTACACGGCAAGTCAGCAAAGCTGACGTCTGTCGGACGTCTGCGCCCGGCTCGACTGCCTGGGAGCTCTCTCAGGCCTGTCCCGCCTTGGGCGCTCCGTTTGCGGTCCGCGCCCGCCTTGCGCTGCTCCTGAAGTGTTGACCTTCCCTGGTGTTCCAACGGACGTCCGCGCCCGGCTCGTACACCATCTGTAGTTGTGGCTGGTGTCTGGGGCCCGTCCCGCGTCAGGCGCTCTATTCACGGTCTGCGCCTGTCTGGCGCTGTTTGCGAGTTGTCGGCAGTGTCCTGGTGCTCCGACCGACGTCCGCGCACAGCTTGTCCACCATCTGTGGTCGTGGCGACTGTCTGAAACCCGTCCTGAGTCAGGCGTTCCGCTCGTGGTCCACACCCATCTGGCTCTGTTCCTGCAGTGTCTTCGCTTCTTGAGGAGTTTCTAGGCTCCTTTCTGTGTGATCTGATAAGTTCCAGAGCCGGACTCCACGCCAAACTGAGCTGGTAACCGCTGTCTCTACTTATTTGATTGTCTGTGACTTTGATCTCGATGGCTTTCTTTATAACACTATCCAACAGGCGTCTGTGTCACAATTTTGGTGTTGCTGTAGTCCATCGAGTGACCAAACTCCAGACAGTGGTCCGCTATAGCTGATTTAGTCACCTGTCTAAGTCTGGTGTGCCTCTGGTGTTCTTTGCACCTTATGTCCACTGTCCTGGTAGTCTGGCCAATGTATGACATCCCACACTGGCATGGGATGTTATAAATGCCTGGTTTGCGTATCCCCAGGCCATCCTTCACACTCCCCAGCATTGTCCCAATCTTGGAGGGTGGGTAGAATATGTTCTTTATGTCGTATTTCAACAGAATTCAGATCACTAAACTGCTTCTCACTACTACATAACTCATTGACTTTTTATGGCTGGGTTCTAGTCTTCCATCATGCATTGCTCTGACTTCCACATCATGGTGCGATCTTGTTCAATTTATTGTTTTGAAGGCCACTATCACTTGTATGGAAATAATTTATTTCACATAATTAGTTTCGGCTAATCCACCTGCCATCCGCAGAAGATTTTCATTACACCATAAAAAAAGAAAAAGTTGTATAGAGAAAGTGACCGAGCGATGTGGCGCAAAGGTAAGACACTGGACTCGCATTCCGGCGGACGGTGGTTCAAATCCTCCTCCAGCCATCCTGATTTAGGTTTTCCGTGATTTCCTTAATTCACTCCAGACAAATAGCAGGATGGTTCCTTTGGAACGGCACGGGCGATTTCCTTCTCAATTCTTACCCAAACAACCCGAGCCTGAGCGCCGTCTCTAATATTCATTTGTTTGTAATTCTATGGGACCATACTACTTTGTTCACCGTTCCCTAGACTTACAAACTAAGGACAACACACATAACCATACCCGTGGGAGGACTCGCACCTAAGATCCACGACGTGACTCGAACCTACGATCCGCAACGTAACACCTCCAGAAGGCACGGCCATTCCCGCGCGGCGAGCTCCGTCTCTAATGACCACGTTGTCGACGGAACGTCAAACCCTAAGTTTCCTTTCTTTCCCTTCCTGAGAACATGCACAAAACATATAAATTTGTTTTACAATTATTGACATGTCCGAAATAACAGACACCATTTGTTGACATTAACGACCCTAATTTTACGAATTCGAAATATTAAATGAAATTGTTGTGACCTCGTCGCCTTTTGTTTAGTACTCGTCCCGGTCTAGTCGTCAGTAAAGGTACTGGTGCAGGATCGTTTGACATCTAAAACATTGATATAGTTAGTATTACAAGATATATATTGACTGACTAGTATAATACTCTACTTTGGAACATATGTCTATTTCTTCTCTCTTCTTGCGGCGGCGCCCATATGATTCTAGCTGCTCTGTGACCTAGTTACTGCAAAGTTCGTAGCCGTTCTGCCTTAGTACTGTCCTATTCCTGAATAGTAACTGCTATAGTTCTCACTAGTAACTGACGGACTGTCCAGACATATGTCGGCCTAGATATAGCCGCTTGTAGAGGGCGCGCATCTTCAGTTACTACCTCCAGGATGTGCGGCGCCTACTTGCGATTGGCTTTCGGTGGATCGCTGCCTTCTCCACGATCGTTCTCTTACGTCTGGTGTGTGGCGCTGACTTTGCGCCACAACAGAAATAAATTCAATGTCGAAGTTGAAAATTTGTGCTGGACCGAGATTCGAACCCGAATTTCGCGCTTCGGGCCTTAACCTATATATAACGTGATGTCACACTGCAGACTGCTAACGAAGATACGAGCTTATGGAACAGGTTCACAGATTTGTGAATGGCTGGAAGACTTCTAAGTAATAGAACACAGTACGTTGTTATCTACGGCGAGTGTTCATCAGAGACGAGTGTATCGTCAGGCGCGCCCCAGGGAAGTGTAATATGACCGCTATTATTTTGAATCTATGCAAATGATCTGATGGACAGAGTATCTTGTAATTTGCGGCTGTTTGCTGATGATGCTGTGGTGTGTGTGTGTGTGTGTGGGCGGGTGGATGGGTGGGGGGGGGGGGAGGGTGTCGTCTTTAATCTACACCTATAAATGTGAATGTCTGTATCGTGTACGTTTATCACGTCTGAACCACAAGACATAAAATTTGTACAGTTACTAATGTCTACTCGGGGAAGGCTTTAGGCACAGTTTTATGGCGATCGGAAAGCTATATATATATATATATATATATATATATATATATATATATATATATGTACAGTTACTAATTTATACCTGAGGAAGGTTTTAGGCACCGTTTTATAGCGATTTGATAATTATTTAATAATTTGAAGAATATAACGCGAAATGCGGAACAATAATTACTCTTTGAAAATTATATTTATTCTTTGAAAATGGTTTTAGTGGTTGCATTGTTACTTGAGGGTTGATAATGATAAAAGGGTGGAGTATATTGCGATGGAAATTTACCGGTGTATATAAAATTCTACGTGTTTGTGTGTTAATATTTCGCTCTGCAGCGAAAACTACAGAACGCAAACGAATCGTCAGTGTGTAATCCGAAGTCTCCCATTGTACACCATAGCATTTCCACGCCGATAGCTATAAGGGAGTGGAAGATATGGTGGTTGAAATCAAGGAGGTTTGTATGCTAACCTCCTTGGTTGAAAGTCGTCAAATTATAAAAAAATTCGGACTGAAGGCCGGCGATGACGTATAGCAAGGAGGTTACATACAGCGAAACGTGATGCCACAGACCATATCTTTTGTCTATGAGTGCTACAATGTCTTCAGCTCTTTCTCTGTGAGGATAAGCTTACCAATAAGGAAATATAAGAATAAATAAAGCAGTACAAAGAAATTTCTTTTAATACATCTCTATAAAAAAATCGATTTGACGTTTCGCTCATTACATCAAGTGATCAAAAATGTTTGTTTCTAATGAAGGTATTGTATTTCATTTCATCCTTCAAAACCAGTCTCATACCACACTACTGAAAGATAGCTTATCTATCATAATCAACCAACACGCGAGCGGATCTGCGGGTTTAAGCTAGTTGACTGTTTAATGGCAGCTAGCTATAAATGTAGAAAAATGTAAGGTGATGCGCATGAGGACGAAAAACAATCCCATAATGTTGGAATCCAGCATTAGCAGTGAACTTCTTGATGCAGTTGAGTCGTTCAAATATCTAGGCGTAACATTGCAGAGCGATATGAAATGGAACGAGCATGTAAGGACAGCTGTGAGTAAGGCGGACAGCCGACTTCGGTTTATTGGGAGAATTTTGGGAAGATGTACTTCACCTGTAAAGGAGACCGCGTATAAGACGCTTGTACGACCACGTCTTGAGTATTGTTCAAGTGTTGTGGGACCCGCAGCAGATCAGATTAAAGGAAGCCATAGAAAAAGTTTAGAGGCGAGCAGCTAGGTTCGTTACTGGTAAGTTCAACCAAAGCGCGAGTGTCACGGAAATGCTCCGGGTACTCAAATGGGGATCGCTGGAGGATAGACGACGTTCTTTTCGAGAAATTCTGTTGAGGAAATTTAGAATTTGAAGCTGAGTGTAGAACGCTCTTCGTGCCGCCTACAAGATAAGAGAAAATAGGGACCGTACGGAGACATATAGACATTCTTGCTTTCCTCGTTCTATTTGGGAGTGGAATAGGAAAGGAAATGCCTAGTAGTGGTACAGTGTACCCTCCGCCACGCACCTTACGGTGAATTGCGGATTAGGTAGTTCTATTCCTTGCGGTCAGTTATCATGTCCTCTGACCGAACGCGTTGAGCCACGGCGCCCGGCAATCAATTAGGCTAACCAGGCACGCTCCGCTTCCAGCCAAAATTCTCACCTTGTAGCATAGTACGATTGTAGTGCCCCCTGCTCATTTGATTCCACTTGCTCGCAGCCTATACTGGATTCCTGCAAGGGATCGTTTGAATACGCCCGCAATTGTCAATTGCCTTTGGTGGAATATGATTTCTCCGTTGAACTTATTTCAACACTCCGAAACAGACGAAATGTTTCAACATTTCGAATTCATATAAACAAGTGGTGCACGAACGTTGACAGTTTCAACCATTGACTCTTACAGTCGTCGTCCACAGTGCTTCAAACTGTTAACGATTACGCGCCATGAAAGTTTGAACATAGCTGCGTTTTTTCAGCCAGCGTTTACAAATTCAATGGACAGTGATACAGCCCTTGGTGGCGGAGATAAAATTATTTTACCCGATTTCGGCAATTACTAGGATTGCCTTCATCAAATTTTTTTATATGCAAGTCACATAATAAAATTATCGATAAACCATAAAATTTAAGCCTTTTATTTTTATTGACTTAAGGTTCATCGCTTATCTATAATTTTATTATGAGACTTGCAATTTTTTTTTTTTTTATGAACGCAATCCTAGTAACTGCCGAAACCGGGTAAAATAACTTTTATTTCCGCAAACAAGGGCTGAATGACCATCCATTGGGATTATGCACCATCGTTATCATCATCATCGTTATCATTAGTGACTGATTATGACTTACAGCGTCATTACAGCAGTCTGTGGCATAGTCCCCTTAATAACATTCGTCCATGATCCGCTATTCAATGCTAACATTGATGCCTCATCTGATGTTAAGCCTATTACTTCTAAGTCATTCTTGACTGAATCCAAGTACCTTCTCCGTGGTCTGCATCGACTCTTACCCTCTGCTGCTGGACCCATGAGTCACTTGGCTAACCGCGCTTCTCCCATGCATGTAACATGACGCCACCATCTCAGCCTCTTCGCTCTAACTGCTTCATGTATGATATTAATTCCCAGTGTTTCTTTGATTTCCTCATTATGGACATCCCTCCTGCCATTTTTCCCCATCTGTTATTGTCTGCAGTGATCCTTGCTACTTTCATATCTGTAACTTCAACCCTATCAATAAGGTAATCTGTATCCACCCAGCTTTCACTCCTATACAACAAAGTTGGTCGGACGTTAGAACAGTGCACTGCTTAGTTTTGGTACTGACTTCTTTCTAGCAGAAGAGAGTAGATTGTAGCTGAGCACTCACTGCATTAGCTTTACTACACTTGATTGCAGTTCGTTCACTATGTTGCCAACCTGTGAAAAAATACACCCAAATATCTGGGTTCGTTCCTCCTATTTAGCACTCAGTATGTTTAAATCTCTTTTCCACATACATTAGTTTTGGAGTAGTTAGCTGCACATGCGCTGTTGCTACAGCGCCAGTAGGGGTGTACATTTCTACCGCCACCTGGCGCGCACCGAACTTGTCAATTTTAAGCTATTTAAAAAAAAAAAAAATACTTGCAGTACCTCTTAGCAGCTAAAATGACAGTGAATTTCTTTCGTTGTCTTCTGTCTGTGTAAAAAATTTCAGGGTAGGTTTCGACATGTCTTATTGGACCGTTTCCTTGTGAGTAGCTTCCTGCTCTGAAATCAGTTTTCCTGTCTCAAAAGAAACAGGATCCTATCAGTGAGATACATTTATGCATCGTGGGGCTACAAGAAACAGACAAGAGTGGGAAAGATCTTGAAATGTGGGCTGAGAGCACGGGAATGAAACTCATTCATGATTCGTAGAAACTTCACTCTTTTATTAGTGGTAGATTGCAACGTGGATTTAGCCTTGACAACATTTTTGTAAGCGAAAACATAGCACATCAGACGAGAAAAATGTTATGTGACCAATTCCACACTCTCAACACCGATTTACCACGTGTTCTGTGAAAGCAGTTGTAGTGCCAAAGACAGTACCCTTCAAAAGATGCTTCAGTTTCAAGAGAGTACAGTGGTCTACGTTCACGGAGAATCTGGATAGAGAAGCGAGCCATGTGGAACGTAATCCAGAAAGATATTATCAGTTGACCTCACGAATACCCATTCCTAGAGGATGCAGAACTTCATACACCCAGGACTTTGTAAAAATACAGACATTTCATAACGAAGTATTCAACGAAGATCCTTTCTCTGGAAATTGAAACAGGTGAACAACTGATGTCTACCACATCTTCGACTAGAAGAGAATAGTGGTCCAATCTAGTGACAAAATTAGATATGAAGAATAGTAGCCACAAGCAAGGGAACTTCTGAGAAACTCAGTGATGACCATACCAGAGTCCTTGCCGAAGTGCCCAGTATAACTCCCGACCAGATAGTCTACAATCTTCTGCTAAACGGAAAAACTAAAAGAAGGTCTGAAAGAACAAAGTTAAATAGATATGCTGAAGGAAATGTCTAACTTGCTTGCCTTTTCACTTTAGAAGAACTAAAGGTTGTCATACACTGTATGAAGGATAACAAAGCTGCCGGTTTAGACGGCGTAAGATTAGGGCTAATAAAGAGATTCGGGCCAGATACAAAAAAGTGGATTTAGAAGTTAATAAACAACTGTCTCTCCAGTAGACAAATAGCCAAAATCTGGCCAAATCCAACGTTGTGGTTCTGTTCAAACCTGGAAAGACTCCAACAGACCCCAAGAACTTTCGACCAATCTCGCTTGTCACCTCTACAAAATGTTGGAAAGAATGATTTTGAACCGCATAGCTGAATATGTAGACTACACCCTCATTAAAGAACAAGCAGATTCCGACCAAGAAAATCATGTTGTGGCCAGATCTTCAACTTGACTCCGAACATAGAGAAATGTTAAGAAGGAAGACAGATTACATGGGTGGCATCATTGACCTAACGGCTGCTTATGACAAAGTACACCATAACAAACTGCTAAGAACTACAACATCATCATCAAGGACTATAGATTAATGCAGTTCATCCAGAGCCTCTTGCAAAATAGGAGAATCTTCGTTAGCATGAACAACAACAGAAGTCAGTGGCAGTGCGCTGGCCACACTCCAGTTTAATATCTAGACCAACTACAAGCATGTAGGAAGAAACATAAGAACTTAAATATAAGGAGAGGCATTGAATTAAAATTTGTGCTGTGGTCGGGATTCAAACCCGGGACCTCCTACTTACTAGGCAGGCACTGAAGACCCCCCCATTTTTTTTCTTTTCGTCAGGTAGATCTATTCCATGCGGTCGTTGCTTCAGTTCGTGCTTGTTTGTTGAATATTTGGCTCAGTTTTTTTATTACAGAGGGCGTTCGGCCCTCTGACCTTGCGCGCTGAGCCACGGCACCCGGCGACCATTCAGCTAACACAGCGTAGCAGCCAAAGCGAATACACGGACTGTCTTGAAGCACGTCTCCCTCCACACCACATACTTTAATTCTGCTTCAATGTTCCCTGTGAAATGCGTATCAAATTGCCAGGGCTCTCCTATATAGGAATAGCACCCCAGCAAAGAACGCGAATGGAAACTATCCCACCATGTTCCTAAGGCCGAGGTGATGTAAAAATCTACAAGTAATACATTTTCTTGAGACAAATTTGTCCCAAGGACAAGGCGGGATAGTTCGCATTCGCATACTTTGCTAGGGTGCTAGTCCAATATAGGAGAGCCCTGGCAATTTGATACGCATTTTACAGGGAACATTGAAGCTGAATTAAAGTATGTGGCGTGAGGGGAGACGTGCTTTAAGACAGTCCGTGTAGTCGCTTTGGCTGCAACGCTGTGTTAGCGCTGAGTGGTCTATAGCACCTACCTAGTAAGTAGGAGGTCCCGGGTTCGAATTCCGGCCATAGCACAAATTTTAATTCAATGCCTCTCCATATATTTAATACCTTTGGTATAACGAGACAATTTGTCTCAAGGAAATGTATCATTTGTTGATGTAAACACAAGATCATTCATATACGCTGACGACACAGCGGTAGCAGCTCAAGGAAATACATTTGAGGAGGTAGAAATGAAACTGACAGCAATCCTTGAAGATCTGGCAGACTACTACGACAACAATCACCATAAACCAAATACAGACAAAACACATGTCTGTGCTTTCTACCAGAAAAAAAGATAAGCCAGGAGAAAGCTGAATGTAATCTGGAAACAACTGCAAGACTGTGACACTCCCAGGCACTTGGGAATTAAACTGACCGTGCACTTAAATATCACTGTGAGAACACAAAGCTTGCACATGGGGTGCACAACCCATTGTCTTACGAACATCTGCTCTAGCTCTTTGTTTCTCCAGAGCATAATACACCATAGCAACCTTTTTTACTGTGTAAGAGGCCACGAGGGCTTGCATGAAAATAATTTAATTCAAGTGACTAGTTTCGGAAGATCAGGCTACCATCCCCAGAAGATTTTTTAAAAAATCTGTACTAATCATCATACTGAGGACATGCACAAAATTATTTCGACATTGGATCGTCAGTATGGGTTTAGGCCTCTTAGAGGCTGTCAGAATCATATCTTTTTTAGCTTACAGCAGATAATGGATAACACACACACACAGTCGAGGTCGGCGGTATATTGTAAACCGGAAACACGACACAACCCGATCGTAATTTGTAATGGACATTTCAGGTTATCGTTCGTCTGTTATCAGTTGAATTTTGCCGTATTGGTAAGTATTGACAAGAAAGATGAAGCTGAATTAATATTTATTGTGCTTTCGTCAGGCATGCCTGCTTATAGTATCTTTTTTTTCTTCTTCCAGTTTCACAGTAATGTGGAATCCAATTAACGTTGTCAATTTAGCAAAGATGAAATACGAAGAACGTGGCTTCCAGCCGAAATCACCTACTTCTCCTGAGGACGTACATATGTGTCATTTGTTGATTGATTTCTTTGACATTCATTCGAATGATATCGACATTTCGTTTGAAATTGTGGAAACGTTAGAAGAAATAGGAAATAACTGTGACGATTCCACGAACTGTGACTCGGACAACGTCAGTTGTGCCAGTAACAGTTCTGAAGAAGAATACCTTCCAAGCATAAAGAAAATAATAATAATAAAAAAAAACACGTACTACATCAGCTTTCAGCGACAAAGAAAAGGCAGTGAAATATTGGTTAAACGAAGGAGGGAAAAAAACGCTTGAAGTTTAGCAATGTGCAAAGGCGTTTTCGTTTCGTAAAATCTGAGCGTGAACTTCATAAATGGAAGAAAGAATTACATGAAATAAGAAATATGCACCAAACAGAAACTCGAAAACACCTGAAAGAAAAACTGTTCGAAAGATTTAGAACTCCTTGTGAGAGGCAATGCACCGTTACCGATGGAGATCTAAGAGACTGCGCCCTCCGAATTGCATCTGACACGAACATTGCTAATTTCCAGGCTTCGTCGACCTGGCTACAACGGTTCAAGAAATTATACAGAATAGGAAGTCACAAAATTACCAAGTTTACGTCACGTAAGCAGCTACCAGTGATAGATAATGCCATAGAGAAGTTCATAAGTGACATAAAGACGAAACTTGCTGTTATCCCTGCAACAGCTGTTTATAACGCTGATCAGTCAGGTTTCGTGAAAGAACTGCGTGCACACCGCACTTTATCATTTCGGGGTGAAAAAAAAGGAGTCGATTGCCCAATCAATGAATGCAATGACACATTCATATACGATAATTCCAGTGATAAGTATGAGTGGTTTACTGTTTCCGCAGCTGTATATCTGTCTTCAAGAACCTCAAGGCAAATTAGGATCAAACATAAAAAATGGACTGTTTAATTACAAAAATCTTGTAATCGACGTATCAAAATCTGGAAAAATGAGAAAGAATAATTTTCAACATTTCGTTCGAAACGTATTCCTACAAGTTGCAGAAACTAATTCATTACTTTTGTTGGATTCATGGTCTGGACATAATGACGCCTCTGTTTTTGTGGAGGACGGCGAAAAATCTGTGGATGTAATGTGGGTTCAGCCTGGAACTACTAGTGCGATTCAACCTCTCGATAAAGAATTTTTTCGACAGTGGAAAGCATTTTTTAGGAAATTATCAGACAACATAATTTCCGATACCTCTCTCTCATTTTAGGTTTATCAGCGGAACTGTATTCTTATGCTCCAGTCATTTGTGCATTACCAGTTTTCTTCGCCACGCCTTACGAATTTGATCAAGTATGCCTGGTATGCAGCACAATATGAGAACTACGGCGGGGGCCATTTCTGATTCCGTCCCAGTTCTGAATAAATAAAACTAGTGGTTACTGCGAAGTGCCTGAATGCATCAACTTTTCCTTTGTCTGGTGTGCCTGGTACAAGAAAATATTTGTTTTTGTCATTTTTGTGACGATTACATGGAATAAACAAAGAACTATTTCACTGATAGTCAAATGCACAAAATTCAAAAATTGTTTTAAGGAATGGCCGACAGGAACTGTTATAAAATGTGGTTCTGCTAGACACATTTCATTTCAACAAATTACAAGTCCACATTGACGGAAGTCGTCTATGACATCAAACATTGTCATGAATTTATTTTCTCTGCTAACCACTTTTATCAGAAATTCATATGCAAGAGTTGAACTGTCGGTATCAAGTTATTCAAAAAATGTTTGTATCGTCAAAACCAGGTGTTCACCAGATCAAACAAACTAACAAGGATTAGCAAAAGAAAATTCTATCTGGTGTTCCCGGTAGGCCTCTTGCAGGTCTTTAAACTGGACACCACTGCAGCTGCTTAGGTGTCCCAAACTTTCCCAGTTACCTGATCGGAAAATAGAGACCTGCAGTTTAACGTGTAATCCGAACATCATTTCTTTCGTAGCCACTCCACCATCTTTGAGCAGTGAATGCTCAGTTAAAAATCGCAGTGAAAAAATTTGTGGTCCGAACGGCATTTGATCCCGCGGTGTCTAGTTCACGAAGCGCGTACCTTTTTTTTATATTTTTTTTATTTTTTTTTATTTTTTTTTTATTGTTAGCGCCAGCCGTGTCACCTCCTTAGATGATGCTCGACGTCGTAATTAGTGTTACCTTTATAAAATTCTGCTCAATGCTAATGAGAAACCAGAGAAAAATTGCAGCTGACATACAAGGACAATTTTGGAGCAGTACTAAGGGGAGATGGAGATGAATTCCGTGTAAAGTGCTCGATCTCAATGCGTGTCTCGATTCAATACATATTGAAACACATAAATTCTTCCTTCCCTTCGCCATTTTGCATACTCCGTCAAAAGTAGTGCGCTCGCCATGCACAATAATCCTCACTGAATAGCAAAGTTTCGCGCTGTGGCTCTAACACAGTATAGTTGTCTGCTGTATGTCGAATATTACCATCAAAAACTAAAAACCAATAACACACCGTTCGCAGGCAATGTTTGCTACCTCGTGTTTTCTTCCGTTCCCTCTAGTATAAACGATTCAACCCATATACAAGCGAATGGTAGTGAATTTTCTGCAAATGCTCATTCGTGCGTGTTCGCTTCCATTCACTACACTGTAAACCAGACATCAGGTGCTTAATATGGGTGACAGTGAACTCTGCATAATTCCGCTACGTGGCGCTGCGTGAGTGATTCGCCGAGATGCGCGCTAAGCGGGCAGGGCTGTACAAACCGCTGTTATGAGCTGTTCTTCGCGCGACAAAAATGCGTAAATTAAAAATTTAAAAATAAATACTTGCAGTGCCTCTTAGCAGCTAAAATTTTGGGAGTGCATTTCTTTCGTTGTCTTCTTTCTGTGCAAAAAATTTCAGGGTATGTTTCGACAAGTCTTCCGTTTCCTTGTCAGTAAGTTTCTCAATAGCTGGAAATAGTAACAGCGACCGTGTCTAGCAGTGTCTAATACTTTCCGTTTGCAAGTTATACGATTTACAAGTGTAACAGATCGATTAGAAGCAAATAACAAACTAAGTAAGTTAATTCAATAACAATAAGAAGCGCATAAACTGTTGACGAAACGAGATGAAAAAATCAAAATATATCTATTACCGGCTCTAAAAAATATGGATATTAATAGAAATCGTAAAAATATATGCGGGTCAGCAATAAACGTCAAAACTTCGGATAATCTGCTTAAATGCGTCAAAAGATGTGGTGAAATGTTGGAGAAGGGGTATGACGGCTTTCCCATTGTGTGGCACTCAGGATCTATGCGGTAGCGTTGGAGAAGAGTGTGGCAGTGTTCCATCAATCCAAAGTGACCCTGACCTACCAGAGCATAAGCATATTCCTTATTTATCACTGAGAAGGTTGAAGTCCAGGAAACCTCCACTAGTCTCAGCGCAACAATTACAAGACGTGGATTTCAACATCACTGTGCCACTGTGCAATGACGGACGGGCTAGAGCCCTGACAACTTCACAGCTCTCTGGCCGAACCCACAGAAAGGCCTACCGGTTTCGAACTTCCCCGCCAACAATGGAAAGCGCTTAACAAGATCTGAACATCACATGGAATCTGTCAGGATTCTCTGTACAAGTGGGGGATATCGCCAAGTCCTCAGAGCGACTAGGTGCTTTGCGTCAGACAATAGATCATACCGTGTATGACTGCAGAATCAGATCGCACCCGGACCAAAAACAGACCTATATAGACAGATGCTGCAGTGCTTTCGTAGCTGAGTGGTTTAGACATTAATATACTGTATAAAGACCATGTTCGCTGCAGATCTTCATTAATTCAGTTAACTTAGATTGTGTAAATCTACTGCTCATTTCATTGTTCTTTTCATTCCACCTTAATGTTCCTTTATTCGTGTTTTAATGTTCTTTCAACTGTTCATCTTACTGTACACTGTACTATACCTTCCCCTGGCTCTACTTATAACATAATGATACCGAGCCTTTAACTCTTTAATGCATAATGTAGCTGTTCAGGCACATACGTCATTTTTTCCATTATCTCTCAAACATCAACATTTTACCACAAATTCATTTGTAGCTGTTTCTATACATGGTGTTACATATGTTGATAGCTCGTTCTAGAAATTATAAATTGCAGCATGCTACTTAATCATTACGACAGCTGCTTTGAGTTACACCTAACATGTGCATTTGTTTACTTTAGCATTCCTCCTTTGTCATATAAAAGTAGTCAATCACATACTACTCTTGAATTATGAGTTACTTTCTGGAAAGATTGGGGGCATAATAGTGACATTTACTGCATCGGGTACATCATGGAAGCACTATATAGCTGACTAGCTAAGAACTTTTTGTTGCTAGTAGTGCATAATACTTTCAAGGAAATTGTTTTGCAATATTTTTCTAAGTATATACGCACTATAGATTAATCGTGGTAGTTTTTATAGCTTAAAATAAAAAATCGCACTGACGTGTTTTAGGCCCACTTTGGATTTGTAGTTTCATAAGCTTTTGCTAACATTTTGGATCAAAATAATAATCTAAATAATAAAAAATAATTAATAAGAGTGTCTGAGACCCTTTAAAAAATTAGGCAGTGCCGGATTCAAAACCAGGGACCTTCTGTGTCGCAGTCCAACGCGCTGCCCACGACGCTACGGCCAGTAGTTATGAGCTGCGTTCATTAATCTCATACTAATGATGGCCGTTGTTAACTAATGCTAATATGGCATTTGTAGATACTAGATTATCATTTATCGTACGAAGAACGACGTATTTTTGTTAATTCTTCAGTGCGCCATTACTTTGAAATGATAACGTGTAAGTTACAATAACAAAATCATGAAATACGCAACGCAAGATGCTGTATGCCAGAGAGAGTTCTGGGCGAGGAATGTCACGTGACATCTGCGAACGGCTGATTTTCGTTAATTCAATGAAGGGTGTCAAAACTCGTTATTTTTGCAAATATCTATCAAACGATACGAGATATGAAAAAAACATAAGGGGACAAATTCGTTTATTCGCGTCAGATGAACGGTTTATTCCAATTAAAATTACATTACAAATGGCTTTTTTTGGTATTACTAACGTATTTCTTGTCCGAAATATTTCAAAAAGCGAGGTTCTGGTAGCCAACTATTGTGTCTGTAAAATTTCGTGCCGATCGGTTGAAGGATTCGACTTGAAAAGTGGGAACACGTTACAGCCAGGCAGACATCGCCAAATTGCCGTTATTTTTTCAAATATCTCCGAAACGATACGAGATATGAAAAAAAAAAAAAAAACATAAGGGAGCAAGGTTGTAGAGAATTTTCTCCTCTACAAATTAGGTTATTCAATTTTCGTGTTAGATTATGGTTAAGCCGTTATTTGCATTTAAATTTCGAGCTGTCAAAAGACGATCGCAAAGGCCCGCTTTTAGTGTTACTACCGTAACCTACAGTGGGCCAAAATTCATGCATTAAAGGTTTAAAATCCCACTGCATCTTACATTGTGATGGACATTATACTGTATATCTGTATATTTATTTTGTAACTAATGCATTATTTGTTGTCTGGCTTGCCGGCCGCGGTGGCCGAGCGTTCTGCGGCGCGCCAGTCACGTTCAGCACGGCCACTACGGTCGGGGGGATATATGTGCCATCCTTAGTATAAGCTAGTTCATAAGTAGTTTGTAAGTTTAGGGACTGATGACCCCATAGTTAAGTCCCATGAGCTCTACAAACATTTGAACATTTTTGTTGTCTGGCTTCCTCCCTGGAGAAGTGTCATTGCCTAATGTATCTTAGATGTCGAAATGTGGCCGCGGGGACTGAGGCGCTTCAGTCACGGTCTGCACGGCCACTACGGTCGGGGGTTCGTATCCCCCCTCGGGCATGGATATTTGTGCCGTCCTAGTTCGTAAGTAGTTCATAAGTAGTTTGTAAGTTTAGGGACTGATGACCCCGTAGTTAAGTCCCATAAGCTTAACAAACATTTGAACATTTTGATGTCGAAATGTTTATGTCATACGATAAATCAATCAATCTAGCCTTTCTTAACACTCTCTGAGCTTTTGTCTACACTGTGTTTGTTTGGGGTGTTGTCGAGACCAGTGGCGAACTTAGGCCGTTGGAGGCCCGGGGCGGCGGCGGAGCGAAAGGAGCACCCCCCCCCCCTCCCCGTTCAACTTGGAAATACATGCATTACTATAAAAAAGAATTGGAGGCCACTTCCAGGACGAGAGGCACAGGACAGTCTGAAAAAAAAAAAAAAAAAAAAAATAGCTTTCGAGATTTGGAGGCCCCTGCATAACGAGATGCCAAGGGTGCTAAAAAAATAAATAAATAAAAAGTTGTTTCCAGGGAAAATTCGATCAATCCAGCGGTCACGAGTCCATCACGTTACGGTATGTCGCTCTGGGATTACGAGAAGAGCAGGTAGCTGCACCCACGCACACACTCGCGCTACGGTTGCCAACACGGGCAGCCCACGCGGCCGCGGGCGAGGCTGCACAGTGCTGCCATCTTTCCAGCAGTGGGCCGCGGCTACCTGCGCCCTTCCGCCGCCCGGCCAGTCCACCAGCGTGTGCCTCCTCGTCAGTGTGCGCGCCGCTACGTCTGCAAGGCTTCGGGTTCCGCCCGTCAGCAGAAAATACCGAGTGCGTCGGCTGTGGTGCCGTGCTGGGAACTCACGCGAACCGAGCGTGTGGCAGCGACAGACTAACGGGCACCGTGCGCGCCTGCTGATTCGTATGAGCGGTTGGAACACCAACTGCATTCCGCAGTCGATATCGGCGGTGGTTCGTCTTTGTCTTACACTTCGGTGCGTGTGAAACCTTTCAGTGGTTGCCTCCGGGCTTGGACGAAAAGGGCGATATCCTGACAGCACATCTGTGAGGTAAGAAGGCCACTAAAAAAAAAAAGCTAAGGCAGTTCCCTACATGAGCTCTGTCTGTATAAACACTAATGTCTTCTGCTATAAACGAATGCTTCTTAAAGTAGTATGTCTAGTATTCGTCTACATGTTTGGGGATTTTTGTAAAATCTGTCATTCTTATTCAAATCAAATGTTTGTAAAGCTTATGAGACTTAACTACCGAGTCAGCAGTCCCTAAACTTACAAACTACTTGTGAGCTAGCTAATCGTAAGGACGGCACAAATATCCATGCCCTTGGGGGGATTCGAACCCCCGGCCGTAGTGGCCGTGCAGACCGTGACTGGAGCGCCTCAGTCCCCTCGGCCACCGCGGCCGGCGGTCATTCTTATTGTTGAATATTTCTCTGACATCATATTTTGATGAAACTGACATTTTGAGAGCGTGGATGTGTACAAAACACAGGGTGGTTCTTGCAAACAAGGAAACAGCAGCCACACACTGTTAATAAAACTATTTACCGGTTTCGAACCCAAAGGTTCATCATCAGACAGCAGTTAATGTCAAACTGCAGTTGTGTTTTCTTCCACATTCTAGCTCTTGTGGTGAAATATTATTTGAATGGTGTTGCCATTAATCCTGTTTTTCCAGTGTGAGCAGAAGCAAGAAACAACGACACAGCAAAAAATAAATAAATAAAAATGCTCACGTTCTTCGATAGCATCACCATCCCAGAGATTTTTCATCACAAGAGACTAGAAGCTAGAAGTTAATAATGAAAAATAGTTTCGGGCGTGACCAGCCGTCTGGTCATGAACCTTTAGGTAGGAAACCGATAACGGCGCGATATTTAAAATACGTAGTATTATCAACAGTAGCTGGTTGCTGTGTTCTTCTTAGCAAGAATCAATCTATATTTCGTCGACAGCTGTGTCATGAGAGGAGACACTGGCAACGAGCGAACCGGCGTCATCCTCGTGACGAAAGCAACTCTGGAATGTGACAAATTTACTGCGGAGCGAAAACAGTAATCTTGAGCTCCGTTCTCGAAGTAGGATTTCAAAATACGGTATTCTGTTTACGGATCTAGCGTTTCGGCCCGTTGCCGTTACGCCGTCTCCTAAGCTACCGAATCTCCAGATTGTACAATGAATTGATTTGTGACATCTTCGCTAAATTTTTTTAGTTCTGAATATTGTAGGGGAATAATTCCTAAACATGACCCTATTCGGGGGAGGGGCTTGAATTCAAATAATGCCAGAGCCGATCTTTTCTTACTATCTGTCCTAATGATTTCGTATTCCGGTAATTAAATCGCTTCCTTGAATTTACGACCGACTTTTCACGTTTACCAATTTTAATAAATTTTGCTAGTTATATCTATAAAGCCTTATTGACAGTAGCACATCCAGAGAAGGGGGCATGACAAGGGGTTAAAAAAATCAATAAATGCAGATATTTACTGCTCTTTTAGGGTCTGAAGTCATATAAAAACGACGCGAAATTTGCAGTAGCAAGTGTCCCTGTTATATATAACGAGCTCGAAGAATCAGAACAACGATTTTTCTGTACTCTTACATACTGTTTAGCAGAAGAATTGTAACATGATTACATAATCATTGTTATTTTGTAGCCAATTTTGCTCCACTCTATCAGTAAGATTTGTGGAGTGCCGTGTCGTACTTGCATGTCAGTGAGCTGTGGGGTTCCCTGATTTTCGAACTGAAAATATGGGAAATTTTGGAAACGGTGACAAAAATAGTCCCATCGTGACATTAGTGACATGTATTAAAATATACTTAACGTCGTTCTAAAACAAGCCTAGGCTGCCTTAGAACTAAGCATTCATATAATTGATGTATTCAACCAATCTACGAGTATAATAAATTATTAGCTACTTTGCCTGAAGTATCTGCATGTGGCAAACGAACTCTTGCCTCCTGCAAGAGCGGCGTAGAACACTATAGTTCCGCCCAGAGGCGTGCAGCGGGCCTGCGCTACCCGCCCGGGCTCGTAGCCGCGCCTCCCGGGCGGGCCTGGCCACGCGCTGCCCGGCCTGCCGGCACCAGCCCCACCGGACGGCGGCGGGCAGCGCGGGTACCCGGACTACCCGCCGAGCGTCGGTCCGCCCGGCCGCCCGTGCCGCTCGCGCTCTGCTGCTAGCCGGGGCAGGCGCCCGCCAGCCGCTACACTCTTAGCGGGAAATACAGTGTTCCGATTTTCACACTGTGAAAACTGTACACGTTACAAACGACAATCCCACATCAGTTTATTAACTTAGTTTTTTCTTACAAGCTTTTACTTTCCTTGGAAAAATAACAGGTCTGCTTTTCATTCCGCGTGAGTTTTTAGTTTCATAATGCTTTTCACTCGATTCTAAAGAAACTATGGGGTTAAAAAATCTGATTATTGGACATCTGATAATACAGCAACTTAGCTTTCTAACAAAGCATTCAACTTTTCATTTAAAAATCATGTATTGAAAAAGTTAGGTAGCGGGCAGCTTACTGACCGACGCATTTTAGAAGACACATTAACGCGAGTGTAATAGACCTGTCTCAAATCATGAGTAATTCAAATTTTCAAATGTTTGTATAGTCTATGGGACTTAACTACGGGGTCATCAGTCCCTAAACTTACAAACTACTTACGAACTAGGACGGCACAATATTCATGCCCGAGGGGGGATTCGAAACCCCGACCGTAGTGGCCGTGCAGACCGTGACTGGAGCGCCTTAGTCCCCTCGGCCACCGCGGCCGGCCATGAGTAATTGCGAGTTAATGAGCAGCATCAGTGCTGCGATAGCAAGTATACGCATTCAGCGTGTGTTCGAACAGCGTTTCTGTGGACATTTCGCTAAATTGCTTAATGTTTCCTTGCTGCTAAGAAAAAATAAGTAAATAAATATAAATAAGAATAAACGTTCAGTTGCAATCGAGGTCATTAGAAACGATTAACTGGTAGAATGTTGGAAGGTACAGCTTACGCTTAACCACTCCAAGGGAAGTAAACTAATTACTGTTCTTCGATACAGGATACCATTGTTGTTGTTTTATTTTATTTTATATTTCCCCCTTTTCCCTCTGGCTGGGGGTAGCTGAAACCCCAAGGGAGTCACCACTATTCGAGAAGTGACATTCAAGGTCGCAGTTATCAGTTTTGTATCGCTGGACAGTCTTTCATGTATCTTGAAAACACTTGGGATTTTTCCTCACTGACGGAATTGTCAGTTGCGAGGAAAAAAAAAATGACGTGCGCAGTAATGAACCTGGTAAAAGTAGAACGTTCAATTTTTGTGGTGCAGAAGCAAAACGGTAGCCGAATCGGCTCGCGCCGGAAATATTAAACATGTTGAAAGTCTTTGGCTTCGCGTTAGCCGGCTCCAGCAAATTTGTAGGTAGTTTTATACTTTGCTCTGCATTTACTTACACAGTGTTTCACTTCATATTAAACTAAGTGATGCCTCTAATATAAAGAACACGATTATTCCTTAAGTCTCTTGAGTTCCTTGTTGCTAGTAAGTCTACATATTTCATGTATGTAACAAAAAATTATATGCCCTACGATGATGTGATATTTAATTTTGTTCAAGGTTGTCCAACTAATTATCTAAATTCTGCCAAGGTGAACAGGAAATCTTTAAAAAGTCAGTAGTTTGTCGAACACGGTATTCGTCTGCTATTCTTTTTACATTCCTAGAAACTGTTGAAGGATGAGGAAGAACGCCTTTGGCACTTGCAGTGGGGTACTGTGCTCCTATCCCCATCAGAGTCTGTGCGAGGTCTCTAAATGCTTCTCCCACAACTATGCTGAAGGGCCGCAAATCTATTGCACACATTCTTACACATTTCTCCAGCATAAAAGATTTTGCTGACCCTGGAATATTGCTACAACCGTTCAAATCAGTATTCAGATAAGCTTTGCAGCTATTCAGGTGCCGTAACAGCGTAGTGGTACTGCCATCACGGAACAACAATAATTTACGGCAGCCATTACACTCTGCAAATCCCACAGGTATATTTTCATTACCTATAATCAACATAAAACGCTCTCATACAATGCTGTCTCCAGATATCTTTAAACGCTAGTAGATTCTCTCCGCGAGTTTCGTGGAAACGTCGTTTTTTTTTTTCTTCCTCGGATCGTCTATTCCTTGCACGTTGGTACGATCTGCCCTTTTCGCTATTTATTTCAGACATAACGATAGATAACTTATATATTGCTATGTAGATAACATACAAGGTGCGTGAAGCCTACGCTGCAAGTATTACGTCTTGCTCAGAACTGTCTGCATTCCCCCGCTCGCAGCGCCGCCTGTAGCGCTGTTGCACCGAGCCCGGCGGGTACCCGCTCGCCCGGCAAGTGTCGGGACTCGACGGCGCACCGCAGCTCGCTCGCTGTGTACAGCGGTACACTGCGGCCCGACTACCCTTGGTGCGGGCAGCAGAGCGCAGCGGCCGGGCGCAGGCGAGCTCGGGCGGGTAAATGTGGCGCTCTGCACGGCTCTGCAGTTCCGCCTCCGTGGCGAGAGATTCGTACTAGCATCGTAAACTTCAATGAATGCTTCCTTCACATAGGCTCTGCTCTTAAGGAGTGAAGAAGACGTTTTCAACACAAAAATTCGCTATAAATTAAACGTGTTTCTTATAGAAATTGTTTTAATATTCATCTTTAGCCTTTCATTTTGAACTTTGTACAGTCCGATCTATCGCTCAGAAGATTTCGGTAATCTAATTTGAATCGATAAAAATAGAAGGGATATTACACTTCAATCTAAAAATAGTATATTAGAACGAAATACGCGAGACATGTTCTTAAATACGTGTGACGAGAGACCGAAAAATCATAAGGCCAAAATACGTGAAAACCCGGGAACTACGTGAGATAACCCTTGTCAGATGGCTTCCTCCACCGTGGTCCATGGGAGCATTTTGCTTCAAAGTAGCTTTACGCTATCAAGAAGAGAAATCACGTAGCCAGTTGAATACGATTACCTTCTACCGGGTAAAACGCGATGGCAAGAGCGCGGAACTGGAAAGCGGCCAAACGCTGGCACGAAACTGGGTGAAGGTGTGTCAGCGTTGAGGAGTTTGAGGGGCTAAGACCACGCCCAGCCATAGTGCCCGCTGCCAAGGATCTCCCAAACCTGCGGCGTAAGAGTCCGCTGCACACTTCATGCGTATTCCCGAAGAAAGGGTACTCTCCTGGCCATTAAAATTGTTACAGACGAGAAGTTTAACCGATGATGTGATATGGAAATGATTATCTTTTCAAGGTATTCACACAAGGTTGGCGCCGGTGGCGACACCTACAACGTGCTGACATGAGGAAAGTTTACAACTGATTTCTCACACACAAACAGCAGTTGACCGGCGATGCATGGTGAAACGTTGTTGTGATGCCTCGTGTAAGGAGCAGAAATGCATACTATCACGTTTCCGACTTCGATAAAGGTCGGGTTGTAGCCTATCGCTATTACGGTTTATCGTATCGCGACATTGCGGCTCGTGTTTGTCGCGATCCAATGACTGTTTGCTGAATATGGAATCGGTGGGTTCAGCAGGGCAATACGGAACGCCGCGCTGGATCCCAACGGCCCCGTATCACTAGCAGTCGAGATGACAAGCATATTATCCGCATGGTTGTAACGGATCGTGCGGCCACGTCTCGATCCCTGAATCAACAGATACTGACGTTTGCAAGACAACAACCATTTGCACGAACAGTTCGACGACATTTGCAGCAGCATTGCCTATAAACTCGGAGAGCATGGCTGCGGTTACCCTTAACGCTGCATCACAGACAGGAGCGCCTGCGATAGTGTACGCAACGATGAACATGGGTGCACGAATGGCAAAACGTCATATTTTCAGATGAATCCAGGTTCTGTTTACAGCATCATGATGATCGCATCCATGTTTGGCGACATCACGGTGTACGCACATTGCAAGCATGTATTCGTCATCGCCATAGTGGCGTATCACTCGGCGTGATGGTATGGGGTGCCATTGGTTACACGTCTAGGTCACCTTTTGTTGACATCGACGTCACTTTGAACAGCGCCAGTTACATTTCAGATGTGTTACGACCCGTGGCTCTACCCTTCATTCGATCCCTGCGAAACCTTACATTTCAGCAGGATAATGCACGATCGCATGTTGCAGGTCCTGTACGGTCCTTTATGGATACGGAAGATCTCCGACTGCTGCCCTGGCCAGAACATTCTCTAGATCTCTCAACAATTGAAAACGTCTGGTCAATGGTGGCTGAGCAACTGGCTCGTCACAATACGCTAGTCACTACTCTTGATGAACTGTGGTATCGCGTTGAAGCTGTATGGGCACCTGTACCTGTACACGCCATCCAAGCTCTGTTTGACTCAATGCCCAGGCGTATCAGGGCGATATTACGGCTAGAGGTGGTTGTCCTGGGTACTGATTTCTCAGGATCTATGCACCCAAATTGCGTGACAATGTAATCACATGTTAGTTCTAGTAGAATTTACTTGTCCAGTGAATACCCGTATATCATCTGCATTTCTTCTTGGTGTAGAAATTTAAATGACCAGTAGGGTATTATGTGACCCATCGATGTAGAGGCCACCAGAGTGGGGCACGATGCAATAGTAGGCCAAGTTGTGTGTTAGAGCTTATTTTATACCTGCATACCTGGAATGGTTCAATTTTTTGGTTTTCCACTTATATCTCGAAAACGGTCCGCTTTAGGAAAAAATGTTCCAATTAAAAATGAAAGATAAATGAGTTTGCTATAAA
Organism: Locusta migratoria; assembly: GCA_026315105.1. Classification (NCBI taxonomy): domain Eukaryota; kingdom Metazoa; phylum Arthropoda; class Insecta; order Orthoptera; family Acrididae; genus Locusta; species Locusta migratoria. The sequence continues at coordinate 546,562,671 of CM048746.1, forward strand.
ATTGTTTCTATACATATACGTCGGATTCCCAACGGTTTTCGAGATATACATTATTGAAAATCGATCGTTTCTCAGGAAATTTATCCGAAAGAAAGTTGTAGAGCATTAAATTTCCTTTACTTTGATATGCACATTTGCTACCTTACCTTCAGCCAATCATGTTACATCCTTTACAAGATGTGTGATAAGTTTCGATGTCCTAGAAATGAGTGTTTTGAGGGACGGTGATGTTTTTACCTTATGAAACGTGCGAGCATGGTAAATAACAACAGTTTAACAAAGGCAAGAAGGTACTTGCAATTGAAACAGAACACCTTTTTATAATTGTTGCTTTTATTACAATATTATGAATCATACAATTAAAGTATTTACAAGCACTGATAGTGATTCAAAATGAAAAATAAGTGCATTCAACATTCAACGCAACATCTTCGTTTTTCTCAGGCGGAAGATTCGAGGCTCATTTATTGTCGCCTGCAGTGGGCATGTCGTCAAGGTCGTCAGTACCTAACGCCCGGGAGAGGGTTAACGATGGGGAAGCCCACGAAGAACATCGAAGGCCTGTCACTGGCTGTGGGGTGGAATGGAGTGTTCTCACTCACTTCTTACTTCAGTTCACTTCAAAAGTTCGTCAAGTGTAGAGAAAGTTTGTGTGTCGGTATTGTGTGTCAGCTTTTCGAGGTTTTTATTATTATTTATTTATGAAAATGTTGACTGTGTAGTGCGCGCAGTGGCTACTCGGTGTTTTGTATGTGATGAAACAATTGATGGGCCAGGTTTTTTCACAGTGACAACAAAAAAAAAAAAGGGGATACTATCACTCATCAAAGCAAGTATAGAAAGGGGAGATCAATGGCCCATCTTTACAAGGTTTGGACGTCCTTCTGATTCATACCGAATGTCGAAAAAATTACATCAGGCTGCAATGGTTATGTTAGATTTTCGAAGACCAATTGTCTTGGGAGAGGTTATGCAGTAGTTTTTAATGCGTACTTTGACATATCAGAGGCATAAAAGCAGCTGAACAATCGACGATTTCGGCTCAGGAGGTGTGGGTAAATAAATGTCAGTCTAGAAACTAAAATTACAGTGAAGCAACAGGATTTCCTCTCTAAATGTAAGAATCAGCTGATAAACCTCTTGATGATGCACCTACACAAAAATGGGATAAATGCCCTTCAAGCTTCAAGTGATCCTGACGTTAATATTGTGGAAACAGCTATCAACACATCACACAATTCCTCAGTTGCTAATATTGGAGAGGACGTCGACTTAGCTGTTCTCTTAATAGCAAAAAGTGCAACAGATCGTAACATTCTGATTGTAAAACGAGGAAGAGGAAAGGTTAAGACGTGTTTGTAGCTGCAGCAGGACTTGAAAATGAAGGACAAAACCCTTTTGTTAATCTTATATGCATTTACAGGCTGTGACGCAACTGCTGTAGCGTATCGCAAGAGTAAAGTGCGGTTTGTCAAAATGCACCAGAAGTCCAAAACCATACAACATGCTGTTGAGATATTTGCCAACAGTTCTTCGCCCTTCAACTCCATTGAGACAGCGGGAATCACGAGTACTCTCTCATGGTAAAAGCAGCTGGGAACATGAAGCCTAGTCTCTCAACTCTCCCTCCAACTGAAGGATCTGTTTAGCAGTATGCATTCCAAACGTACCACCAAGTACGCCTTTGGTTAGGGGAGGAACTTTAAGGTGCATCACCGAATTGGGGTTGGAATGGCCAACTAGTTCTGAAACTGTCGGGAGTTAGATGCTGCCCTAACGAAATCTTAAAGATGATTTTTGTCGATTCACGAAAGGATGTGAGAATGGCAGAAGTGGTTGCAGAAAAGTGTTCTTACACTACTCTGTTACATGCCTGAACTGCAAGGACAACAACGTAGTCGGAATATTAATTCAGGAAGACAGTGACATCGAGACTCTACCAATTTCGTTGAACGACGTCTCCTCTACTGACGAAGATGAATGAACATCGATCATTTCTCCTCAGAAAAAAACGAAGATGTTGCTTTGTAGGCACTTATTTTTCATTTTGAATCACTATTAGTGTTTCTAAATACTTTCATGTATGAGTCATAATATTATAATAAAATCTACAGTTATGAAAAGTTGTTCTGTTTCAGTTGCAAGTACCTTCTTCTCATTATAAAGTGTTGTTATTTACCATGCTAACATGTTTCATAAAGCATTCAAAAACGTCACAGCTCCTCAAAACACTCATTTCTAGAAGGACATCGAAACTGAGCGCTCATCTTATAAAGGATGTAACTTCTTATTGGCTGAAGATAAGGTAGCAAATGTACATATCAAATTGAAGGGAATTTAATGCTCTACAACTTTCTTTCAGATAAATTTTCTGAGAAACGATCGAATGAGACACTAGAAGTAAGTGTTTGACAATATTAGTGAGGTAAAAATGATTTTTTTCAGATGTTGTCGATTTTCAATAAAGTGTATCTCGAAAACCGTTGGGAATCCGACGTATATGTATCGAAACAATTTTATAGCAATTTCAATTATCCTTCATTTATATTTGGAACATTTTTTTCCTAAAGCTGATCGCTTTCGAGATATAAGTGGAAAACCAAAAAATACTACCTTTCCACCCCCTCCCGTTTTCGCTCACCTCCCAGGGATCCTGACGTTAAAATTCTCCCATATTCCATGAAATCTACAGTGCATTCATTGACTGGACTATTGTGGCGGTTTCTGGCTTGTGCATAACTTTTGAGGGCAGAAAAACAACGTAATTATTTTACTGTTTTTCGTTTATCGCTTGAAAATAATGAATATTGCAGATATTACTGCGAAGACAAACCTGAAAGAGCTTAAAATCAGTACAGCCGTTTACTCACAATGGATCGTAAAGAAATCGGCATTTTTTTTTTTACCAACATGGTAAAGTGAGTTATGCTCTTGTTCCAATGCCCGTAACAGAAAAAAAAATAGTTACTCCATATACAAAAGTCACGTATCAAAGTTGTACTAATTTTGCGTAAAAAGAGATCCTAATTTTTAAAAGTGGCTCCATCCTATATATACTCGTACGTACCAATAAAATTGTCAAACTAATCGTAGTGCTAAAATCCTGCGAAGAGTTTTGCTGGAAATCAAATTACTTTTGAGCCACAAATCATACACGTTCGTTTTAATATTGAAATTTAAGGGAAATTTTATCAGGTACCTACCAACAAACCACTAATCATGGCACGTGCAAACATAAGGAAGCTTCAGTATTCATGTTTTTTATTTATTTATTTATTTATTTATTTATTTATTGTGTTTGCCATCGACAGAGATACTGTTTAATTTTGTGCACATCTATTTTTGTGATGATATTGATCTACGCACAAGCCCGTAACGAGTGCTGAAGAGCGCCGTGGTTGCAAATCACGATGAGCAGCATGTTGTGTTACGTAGGATGTAGCAGGTCGTTTCAGAGCGTGCTGTAGCTAGACAGGTAGCACGTCTGGCCTGCAACACGTTGGTAGAACACGTTCCGTGTGAGGACGGGTTTAGAAAGAACTTGCCACGTCTGCGCCGAGGATGGGACTTCCACGATTCGACCGATCATGGCAGGAGTACCGCAGCGATAGCAGCTCGACCCGTCCTCTACTCCCTCGACATTCCGAAGGTCGCTCGTGTGCAGCTGACACTCTACGCCAATGACACGGCGCTCTTCAACCGACCAGTGAAGTCTTTGATATCCCCAACGTGAATGCGACCTCCCGGATTTCTGGTCCACCAAATGCAGACTCACATTTAATGCTGCCAAAAAACGAGGTACTGTTCTTCACGAGGAGAATGGTAACACCCATTTTCCCCCTGGTTACCTTTATAGGAAGCATCATCCCTTGGTCGCGGACAGGTTTACGCTGGTTCGTCATCTCACTTTGCTCCAGGATGTCCTAGACCAGAGGTCGGCAAGTGATCTTAGATGGGGGTCGGATACGAATGAAAATTTTTGTCGAGATCCATTATTAATTTTCTATTTTCTTTTTATTCACCAAATAATATGAAACACAACAGAAGGGCATATTTATATTCAAAAATAAAAAAAAAGGAATATTCTTTACAAAGTAGCCTCAGGCTTTCGTACAGGTATCAGAGATTGTCAGAGTTGTTATGAAGTCGATTTATACTCGTAGAATTTCCTTGTTCATTAAATAAAGTTATTGTGCTGGATTCGTGTGTACAGAATGTTTATGCGGATCACCAGCCAGCTTCGTTCTGCCGACGCTCTTCATTGCACTCTCCTCCGATGCACGTTGTGACAACTATTTTTTAAATCTACCTTTAATAGTCATTAAATGTTCTAATTATTCATCAGTTAATTGTAAAATTCTAGAAAAATATAATGGTGAGTCTCATATGGGTCAATCCAAATGAAGTGGTACAATAAACATTAAGTTGGTTGCTTGACCATTTTTAAATATTTTAATTTCTTTATATGTGATTGCCCTATATTTGAGAAGTTCAAAACAGTTTTTTAAAGTAATTTATCTTGCACCTTTATTGAATGGCGGCCATTTTTATTTGACGACGCGCGCCGATTTTTCAGTCTGGAGACATTGAAAATTTGAATATCTCGGCACTAGGTTAAGTTACAACATTGCAATTGACATGTTTTCAGAAAAGTGTCCTCTAAAACATTGTCTATTACACAAAATACCCTAAATTCAAAAATAACCAGTCAAAATGATCTCCAAAATTTGGTATCCAAATTTTCAAAAATCCACTTTTTAGGCCCAATAATAACATACACGGAGTGACTTATAAGAGTCTATTTTTTTACTGTGGTTAGGTATCATACACTACTAGCTTCATATAGAGCAAGAACACTTACAAATGTTTCCTTATTTTTTATGAATTTTTGAAATTTGAAAATTTTCATTTTTTGTAAAGTTTGAGGCTAGTTATCTCAGATGGGACTGAATATAAAAATATGATTTTTGCACAGTTTGTACACCTATATGATAGCAACATGCTGTAAGAATTTCAACACATATCTGAGTGTGAACAAAGATATGAATTTTTGAAAACAACTGATCTTATGGCTGTTGCCTATATATGTGATATTGGTGGAATATAATCAATTATTATTGAAGCAAGGTACTGAATTATATACAAAAAGTGGAAACATCACTGAAATTAACATTTATGGTATTTTGATATACGGTATTTAAAATAAATTAATTGAGAAATTAACATCCTTCGAGATGCGACTATTCCTGAACCTGGTGGTGAATGTTAAGAACACTTATTTCTTCTGACAGCTTCTGTGATGTAGAATAATACCTTCCAGTTGCTGTGGTAAGTTCAAGCACTGAAAGTTTCCTTAAAACATTTTTCATTGGTATCCAAACTTTGTCACTATTAGATTTGTTGAATGATGTTCTTGGGCCAGCAGGAAGTTTTTTGTAACTGAACCATAAACTATTTTGTGACACACTTCACTTGTTACATGTCCAACAGAGCACTGTTCATCCATGTTAGTGCATTCCAGTTAATCTATTAAAATTAATTACAAATTACACACAAAACAAAGCACATAACACATTCTACACTATCGATGAAGTATGTACATCCACTCTAACACAGGTTTTAGAACAGACTGACTACAACAATGCCACACCAGCAGTAATGTACTTCCAGAATGCCACACCCAGCAGTAATTTAATTCTTTATTGACAATAAACCTAAACGTAAATGGGCATTTTTATTACAATAGAACACAACCGAAAGCTCCTGTTGTTTAATATTGTATTATTAAAAATAAATAAACTAGATGAATATTGTGTGATATATTTAGTTAACACTATGTCACAATTAAATTTTATTACAACGAAACAATAAACCTTTTAAACAGGCAACAGTCATAATAACTGTTGTAGTGTCATGTGAATTATTTCCTCATTTTCAAAAATTCATATCTTTGTTCACACTCAGATATCAATGTTGAAACTTTTACAGTACGTTGCTATCATATAGGTGTACAAACTGTGGAACAATCATATTTTTATACTCCGTCCCATCCGAGATAACTAGCCTCAAACATTAAGAAATTTGAAAATTTTCAAATTTCAAAAATTCATAAAAAATTAAGGAAACATTTGTAAGTGTTCTTGCTCTATATGAGGTTAGTAGTGTATGATATCTAACTACAGGAAAAAATAGACTCTCATAAGTCACTCCTTGTTTGTTATTTTTGGGCCTAAAAAGTAGATTTTTAAAAATTTGGATACCAAATTTTGGAGGTCATTTTGACTGGTTATTTTTGAATTTAGGGTATTTTGTGTAATAGACAATGTTGTAGAGGACACTCTTCTGAAAACAATCATGTCAATTGCAATTTTGTAACATAACCCAGTGCAAAGATATTCAAATTTACGCTAATGTCTCCAGACTGAAAAATCGGCGCGCGCCGTCAAATAAAAATGGCCGCCATTCAGTAAAGGTGCAAGATAAATTACTTTAAAAAACTGTTTTGAACTTCTCAGATATAGGACAATCACATATAAAAAAATTAAAATATTTAAAAATGGTCAAGCAACCATCCCTGTACTTCATATGCATTGACCCATATAAATTGTTATCAACAATAATTTGAGTTTGTAACTTATTTGAGTATGTAACTTATAGTTTCAAAATATTTTTGGCGGTCCAGTTTTTGGCCTTCCGCGGTCCGCCAGTTGCCGACCGATGCCCTAGACGTGAGGAACAAAGCGGTGGGATGTCTCCCCGCCCTCTAGCCGATTCTCGATCAGGAAACACCGCTTTCTCTACGGATTGGCACCATGATGTACTTGGCTCCAGTCCGGCCAGTAGTCGAGTATGCAGCTTGATGTGGGGCAATGCGGCGGATGTCCGCATCCAGCAACATCAACTGTTGCAGAACTGGGCGCTGAAACTGGTCATGCACCTTCCTCGGGTCTGCACGACATACCAGCTTCATCACAACGCCGGGAACTCGCTCTTGAGAGACTTCCGGCACTATGCGCGTGAATTCTAATTGAAGGCACAGTGCCCAGATAACCGGCTCTACCAGAGGCCGACGACTTGTTGGCCCGACCTGCTGCGGGAGTTATTTCCCTTCCTTCGCAAGCCCCTTCTCACAAAACGTCATGTTGTTCCCCTTTGTTTCCTTCCCCTCAAGCCTCGCAGGAGTAGCATTCACCTGCTTGGGCTGCCACACCGCTGAGCTCATGCACCGCTCACCATTTCCCTGTGGCCATGTACCTGCGCGGTAGTTTTGTGTAAGCAGTGACAGAAGGCCTCCTAGAAGACAGCGTACTCGAGCGCGGTTCATAGTTGCGATTTTTCCCCCTTTCTTATTTTAACGCTGACGATATAATCAGCAAGCTGGCTATTGACCCATGGTCAACGCGAATTTAGAAACTATCGTTCATGCGAAACACAACTAGGTCTTTATTCACACGAAATGGTGGGTGCTATCGACAAGGGTTCGCAAATCGATTCCGGATTTGTTAATTTCCAGAAGGTTTTTGACACCGTACCTCACAAACGGTTTTTAATCAAGTGCGTGGTTATTGTATATCGCCCCAAATTTGCGATTTGATAGGGTAATTTCCTGTCAGAGAGGACATAGTTCGTAGTAATCGATGGTAAGGCATCTACTAAAACAGAGGGGATATCGGGCGTTCCGCAGGGTAGTGTTATTGGTCCTCTGCTGTTCCTTATTTACATAAACGATTTAGGGGGAAATCTAAGTAGCTCTCTTAGGTTGTTTGCAGATGACACCATCATTTACCGTCTAATAAAATCATCTGAAGATCAAAACCAACTGCAGAACGATCTGAACACGTAGATAACGTCGTGGGAAAGGCGAACCGGATACTGTGTTTTATTGGCAGAACCCTTAAAGGATACAACAGAACTATAAAAGAAACTTTATACACTACGCTTGTCCGTCCATTTTTTGAGTATTGGTGCCCAGTGTGGGATCCTTATCAGGTGGGTTTGACGGAGGACATCGAAAGAGTCCAAAGAAGGGCAGCTCGTTTCGTATTGTAACGATACAGGGGAGACAGCGTGACGGAAATGATACAGGATCTGAGATGGGAATCATTACAACAACGGCGCTTATCGCTGCGGCGTGGACTACTTACGAAACTCCAATCGCTAACATTCTCCTCCGAATGCGAAAATATATTGTTGACTCCCACTTACATAGGTAGAAATTATCATCAGAATAAGATACGAGAAATCGGAGCTCGAACGGAGAGATTCAGGTGTTTTTCCTCCCCGTGCGCTATTCAAGAATGGAATTGGAGATAAATAGTATAATGGTGGTTAGATGAACCATCTGCCAGGCACTTGAATATGATGTAGATGTAGCTACAGCGTCACTCTTTAGCCAATAGTATTTATAATGTAGAAAGGTGAAACAATGATATGGAGATGAAAACAGGGGAATTTGTTAAAATAATATGATGAAACTTGGAGTCTGTACAAAAGCAAAGAATGATGAAAGTACCTGGTGGAATTAAAATAATGCCACAGTGGCTAAAAAACACACTGAAGAAACACAATACATAATACGATGACAGATGGATGCACTTTTATTATTTATTTAGCGTCTGGCAACACAGATGAACTGTAACTAGGATTCATGAGATTGTTTGATTTTACAAATTTTTTTTGTAACAACAACAACAACAACAACAAAGTACATTAACCACATAATTTTACAAAATATAAAAGAGGTAAACAACTAAAACTACAAATTAATATCTAGGTTTTCTATCCATTCAAGGGCCGCCTCTGTCAAGTCAAAGAAATCTTCAAGATTTCTTGATAAGCTCTTCTGCAGCAGCTTGCAACAATGTGGTTGATTGTCTGGTGCTTATTTCCACAGTCACACTGGGAGGATGAAGCCTTTCCCCAACGGTGGAGGTTTTCAGCTCAGACGCCATGGCCTGTGCGGATCATATTAAGTGTTTTCCTGGCACGACGTGGTAATTCCATTCCAGCTGGTCTTGCGTCAGGTCTTTGCAGGGTCTGATATTTCTCACAGGCAACATTGTTCCACATTTCTGTCCACTTTATTTTAATGTTGAATCCAGTTGCCTGCAGTGATTCTGCCAATTAGATGGATGGTTGCCTAGATTTTAGACGGATGCATTGAGTAAAATATAATGGGAACACTGGTTTGGTCGGCGGTGGTCGCAACTTGTTAAAACACAGAAAGTGGAAGTACTGCACAAACACGGGACGGGCGTTGCACTAGTTAAAATCTTTGCACTGAAGGCCCCGCGGGAGAGAGGAAGGGAGGGGGACGGAAGTGCAGGTGGATGGGGGGGGGGGGGGGGTTAGGGAGAGGGAGAGGGACTCTGCAGAGGGAGGGATAAACCAAGTGGAGGAGGAAAAAGGAGGGGGTGGGGAGGGGGGGCGTTGGATCTATGGGGAAGTGGAGTGGGTAGCGGAGAGGGTAGATAGGGGGACAGGGGCGTCATACGGGAGAGAGATATCGTGAAAATTACCCTGGAATAGGATATGGAGAGTGTGAAAGTGAAGGGAGGCAGGAACACAGAGGTGAAGGCGTTACAGAGGCCTGGGGTGGGTGAAGATGGGGATTTGCGGATGGTGTAAAGGATCCGGATGTGTTCTAAGATTTGCAGGAGGTGAGGGAATGGGATGAGGTCGTAAAGAATCAGCGTGGGGAAGGGAGTCTGATACGGTAAGCGAGGCGGAGGGCATGGCGTTCGGGGATTTCGTGAGTTTTATAATAGGTGGAGGCAGCGGAAATCCAGGCGGGATGGAAGCTGCGTAGGACGGGATGGAAGCTGCTTGATGGGTGTAGAGGACTGGAGGGGTTGAATCCCCACGTCCGGCCGGGAAGGAGGTTAAGGCGAGAGAGGGCTTTTGACGGACTGTGTGGAGGTGGGGAGTTCAGGAGAGGGATAGACCGACGGTGAGGCTAAGGTATCTGAGGGTGGGGTGTGACGGATGGGACAATCATGGAGGGTGAGGTAAAAATCATGGAGGCGGAAGGAGGGGGTGGTTCGACCTATGATGGTTGCCTGGGACTGATCAGTTTTATCAGGAGCCACCAGCTACACCGTTCGTAGAACTCGGTGAGGTGAAACTGCAGCAAATGCTAGGAGCGGGCAAGGAGGGGCCGACATCGAGGAAGGCGGTGTCGTCAGCATATTGCAGGAGGTGGATGGGAGCCCGGCAGAGGGGTAAAAGAAACGGGAATTGGAGTTCCAGACATTGACTGGAGGGGAGGGGGGCGAAGGGTGAGAAAGGAAGCAATGAGGCCGACATAATTCATGGTAAGGGCATAGGTCTAGAGTTTGAAAAGGAGACCGGAATAACGGTCGTAGGCTTTTGGCCGACACATTGACCCTTATGACAAATGTTTCAAATGTTTGTAATCCTATGGGACCAAACTACGTTGGTCATCAGCCGAGCCTTATAAGAGTAAACTTTGTTATAGATGAGACGTGTTGCAGTCGAAACTACGAAGATTCTAATGATCCTGATGGATCGAAATATGTTAACAGCTGCAACTCTTGAGTGATAAATTACTGTATGGCGACGAATTACAGTGTTGATAATTTTATCAATATTTTTTCGCAATAGCGAATTTCTCTTAGCGTCACTGTATAAGGTATGAATGTTCTACCAAATGGTGACACATGAAAATTTGTGCCGGGCCGGGTCTCTAACCAGGGTTCCCCGCGAAAAAATATTGATAAAATTATCAACACTGTAATTCGGCACGATACAGTACTTTAACAGATGCCTAAGCGAGGCAATGACGATAACAGCGTAGGTTAATGCCTCGTTGTTTTCATTCTCCCTGGTTCGGGAATACAGATTAAGCTGCGAGTGCTAAGGGATGAATGCAGTTGACTCACATGTGGTTAAGGCGACCGCTCGCGATAAGCGGGAAACCCAGGTTCGAGTCCCGGCCCGGCACTAATTTTCATATGTCACCATTTGGTAGAACATCTTGACTGATAATCAATAAATTATTTCAAATATTAGTGCAGTTGCTGACTCTCTCAAGTCCATTACGTCGACTATAGTAATAATAGTCATGTGTCGACAATGGTAAATGATTCTCGATGTACGTGCGCACGTGCAGAAGGAAGACTAGTCTGCACGCGTATCATAGCCCCTGGTTCCTTCGATTCCGATACAGGCATAATTTTTTAATGTTTTGCGCGGGGCACTGTGCGAATGCATAGTTTGCACATGCATAACGCTGGCCCATTTTATGCGTCAGTCTATTGCTCCTGCACCCGATATTACGGTACGGGCTCTATTGGATTACACTCCTGCACCGTCTTTTATGCTTTGCCCGTAGACTGTCACATCCCTGAAGTGCTGCAGCCTATTACCCTCCCATACATTTGGAGCTAGCAACAAACGTGGCAAGCAGTGTTTAAGACTACTTCGTCGCTCATAGGACTGCATTGCTGCCTAATCGTCCCTGTTGCCTCGGTTTCTCACCTATCGAAGACGTCTAGTCGATAACTCGGGATCGACTAGACTATTCGCTGCTACACCAGATCAACTTTGGTAATATCTGTAAGAAGCGTGGACTGCTGTACCCCAACAGTACCGAGGCGTGAAGCAGCAGTTATAACCATCAATGGTGTCATCATCTCCCTCACTTCACACGGGGCCGTATTTTCAATCGTGAAATGATTTTACAACATACTATCTCCCAAATAAATTTTGCTGCGATCTCACCAATCACCCTTGTATTTCGGATGGCCAGTAGTCTAAGTGCGCCATATACGTTTCAACCCTTCCGCATAAAGCTGAGGGGTCAGGCTAATTTCATATTTCCGTGTGACATCAAAGTGATTGCAAAGGTAGATTAGAGAGCCTCGCAGCGATACAACACCAAACTTGCGAGGAAAATATTTATAACAACGAGTGACATTACATCCAGCGTTATTACCTCTATTACAAAGGCAGAAATTTATTTAGAATCTGTAAATTACTGTAAGAGGTTCGTGTAATTACCCAACAAACCTAATTTCTATTCAGAGTTTACTGTGTTACCAAAATCCACCAAACTCTGGTTATTTTCTGTGCGAGATAACGCCTTCCATATTTCGCGTTTTCTTACTTTTTTCCACTTTTGCGGTCAAGGGAGATCAGGATAACTTGATTTTCTTTATTTACGACAATGGTCAGAAACTTTTCGTCCTTAGCCTTCAGGTTTCAGTCAGTAAAGACCATCCCAACAGTTCTACAAAACAAATTGTGCGCCCTATTTTGGAGTACTGCTGCGCAATGCGAACACCTCTCCCCCTCCCCACGAAGTGCGTCTTACGGAGGATAAAGAGAAAGTTCAGAGAAGGGCAGCTCGTTTTGTATTATCGCGATATAGGGGAGAGTGTGTCACGGAAATGATTCACCAGTTAGGGTCGAAATCGTTAAAAGCCTTATTCGTTGCTGCAGGATTTAGTTGTGAAATTTCTAACTTTCTCTTACAAATGCGAATATATTTTGTTAGCACCCGGCTACATAGGAGGTAGGATCATCATAATAAAATAAGAGAAATTAGATGATAAATGGAAAGATTTTCCCGCGCGTTATTAGAGAGTGGAACAGTAGAGAAATATCTTAAATCGGTTCGATAAATCCATCATTTAAATGTTATTAGTGGGGCTTTTATGTAGATGAAGATACAATGAAGACACAATGTAGTTGCAATGAAGCGATAATCGCACTTTCACAAATTGCTGTGATGATGTTACTTTTTTGTGACAATGCCAAAATAACAGCTCTCAAGATGGTCTTCACTGATAGAAACTGATATTCTAAGAACGAAAAGTTCGTGATTATTAACTTAAAATCAATTGGATCACCGTTAGAGTCTCAGCTTGTGTTTCAAAATAGTAGTATCCCATCTAGAATATGACAATGAGACGAGGGAGCTGCAACTATTAATGTATCAAGGTGAAATATCGTATAAAATAAGTTTCGATGCAAAAACACAGTCGGATGTCATTTCCCAGTTTTATCGCATTAGTGAACCAGCTGGCCTAAGGCGGGCTCTCAGTTTTAAACTGGGTACTCACGGCAAACGGTTACAAGTTCAGACCTGTCGGCAAAGGTCAGCGTGACATTTATGCAAAGAGTGTTTGCAAATGCGGATCACATTCCTGGCAAGGAACCTGACTTAACGGTAATCATAAATGCAGATCACATTAATTCATTTACCCAAGAAGGAAGCGAGGTGCCTGGTTCTCACTCACAAATAGCGAAAACCTGCTTTCGTCCAGTTTCTATTGCTTACAGAAGTCCACAAAAATGGATGGTTTTATGAACCAAATGATAAACTGTTATAATAACGAAACAAATATACACAGCAAGGTGTTAAACGAAGGCTTCTTCCATGTACAGGCTGTTTCCGTAAAAGCGTCCACAAATTTAACAGGACATAGAGGCTGGTTCACTGAACAACTTGGATAGGGAAGCTGAAAAGCCGGCTTAACGAGATAGCAGGAATACAATAACATTACTGTGTACTTTTTTACTTGCATTAGTTACACTTAACTGCAAATACTATCATTGTGTCAACAAACGTGAACGTACTATTTGCACATTATCTTATAAATTATGCTAAAACTGACGGCCTTCTACCACAATGCAAGTGACATAGACGAACAACATTCTGGCGCATTGTGACAAATATCATTGGTGTGTTTCGAATCACATCACAAGCGGCTACAATTTTAGAAACTAATTCCACCTCCGTATTCACTTGGGGTGTCAGACGCCAGTGACTTTAGAGGTCCCCATGGGAAATAATCAAGGAAATTAAACTTGTATCCATTCTGGAAGTGTGGAACCTGCGACTGTGTTGATTAAAGAAATCAGAAAATAACAGCAACCACTCACCTTTTGTATGTATTTATTTTTACAACCGGTTTCGAACTGCCTGGCAGTTCATCATCAGGCGGTGTACATGCTTTAGATGTTGCTTATAACATTGTGGAATACGTTTGGCTGTGGTGAGATAGAAAATTATTATGTGTGAGCTTTGTCATTGGCACTAAATTTCAATATTTGCAAGTTTAAATTGTATTCTAAATAGCTACTTACAGCTGGTTCACATTTCACGCACTGTCTACAGCGTGGTCATTAAAAGCCGGAGCCGCGCGGGATTAGCCGAGCGATCTGGAGCGCCACGTTACGGATCGTGCGGCCTCCCGCGTCGGAGGTTCGAATCCTCCCTCGGGGATGGAGGTGTTTGTTGTCCTTAGGTTAGTTTAACTTAGTTTAAGTAGTTTGTAAGACTAAGGACTGATGACCAACATAGTTTGGTCCCATAGGATTACAAACATTTGAACATGTGCTTAAAGGCGGAGCGCTGCAGTGATTTAGGGAAGTCGCGGGAATCTATATCTGGATGGCCTGACGTGGATGTGAACCACCTGCACCGTCGAACCGTATGCGGACTAGCTTTGTCAAGGACCAGTAAGTATTCCAAACCTCTTGCTCTGCACTGCACGTAACAGTTACCGCATTGTTTCACAGTTACGGTCAGCGTTCAGTGTTTCACCTCTGGGAAGAGTGAAGTCCGAGCACATCACTTTCTGCACCGACACGGTCTGAATTGATCGGAGTGCACTGTGACGACAATGCATTGACTGCTGCTCGTTTCTGGGGGTAAAGTTACCGCAGGAAAAACGATTGTGCTGCTCCAAAGAGTTTCGTTTGGAGCTCATGTGTCACGCTGTTCGTCCATAAGCGCCGCACAATTTCTTGAGCAGCAATGTTTTTAGCAATGGCGACATTTTCGGAACTGTTAATAGACAGTTTTCCACAGTGCGCTGCCGCACCAGCTCAACCAGATTACCATTGATGGGAGACGGTCGCCCACTCCGCTCTTCATCATGCACACTTCGAGGACCTTCGGAAAAAAACGCCTACAACAGCGACGCACCATCCGTTTGCTGTTATTTTTTGCGCGTTAAGGAACCTTGTCACTGGCCAAACGTAGGAGGCGACGAGAGAATGAATGACAGACGCCGTTTGGGGCTCGGTTGTCGCCGTATATCCACCACGCGGGCATTTCAATGTCACGTCATACATATGGCGCTCAGGCTCTCTTCATTTTCCGAGGAGTGCAGCGGGCTGTTTGAGATCTGGCGCATAAAGAGTCGCGGTTCTATTCAGCCAATATCAGACAAGCTGATAGTAGGGAAAGGGAGATCCCAATTAATAAGTGGGAGGGGCTTTCTAGTTTCGGCAGCTGAGGAAAACCTCCAGAAAACCTTGGTCGGAACCGGGTCGCTATGCACAATTTTCCAGGCTAAATACGTCTACTTTAAAGGAAACAACATCGAGAAGTTTACTTTCTTGATGCTACTTGTATATTGCATCAAAACTAACGAATGTGAGGTCGCCTGTCATTGGTTTTCTAGCATATCCTCACAAAAATGAGGGTGCGTTTATGCTGACACCTCGCTGCTCGCCGGCATAGCACGGCGATGGTAAGTCAAGCCCACTGCCTCTTTAAGGGTCCATTTATCTTGGAGCATCACAGCTCGCTGCAGTGCTCGGTATGATCCTCGCCTGGCAAGGTTTGTTATTCGCGCTGCGACCATCGCTGTCCTGAAACGTGAGCTGTGATCGGCTGCTTCAATGTCCGTCTAGCCGTGCCGTATTTGACAGCTGCTCGCTGCGTGCTGTTTCTCTGGGCTATATGTCTACGTAATTGTTCCTACTCTACATTCTGGAAGGAAGGAATCTTAGGGTTTAACGTCCCGTCGACACGGTGGTCATTAGGGACGGAGCTAACGCTCGGATTTTTGGGTAAGGATGGGGGAAGGAAATCGGCCGTGCCCTTTGAAAGGAAGTGTAATGTGCTACGAATACATAGAAAGATCCTTTATCATTTAGCTACACTATAGCAGGTCAGCAAATGGAAGCTGTTAATCTGGGAGTAGGCATTAGGAGTGATTTAAAATGGAACGACAATATAAAATTAATCGTCGGTAAAGCAGATGCCAGACTGAGATTCATTGGAAGAAGCCTAAGGAAATACAGTCCGAAAACAAAGGAAGTAGGTTACAGTACACTTGTTCGCCCACAACTTGAATATTGCTCACTCGCGTGATATTCGTACCTGGTGGGGTTGATAGAGGAAGTGGAGAAGAGCCAACGGAGAGCAGCGCGTTTCGTTACAGGATCATTTGGTAATCGTGAAAGCGCTACGGAGATAATCGATAAACTCCAGTGGAAGACTGCAGGAGAGACGCTCTGTCGCTCGGTACGGGCTTTTGTCGAAGTTTCAAAAACATACCTTTACCGAGGAGTCTAGCAGTATATTGCTCCCTTCTACGTATATCTCGCGAAGAGATCGTGAGGGTAAAATCAGACAGATAAGAGCCCACACAGAGGCATACTGATAACCTTTCTTTCCGCGAACAATACGTGACTGGAATAGAAGGGAGAACCGATTGTTGTACTCAAGGTACCTTACGACCACACCGTCGGGTGGCTTGCGGAGTACGTATATAGATGAAGAACCATCCTGGCATTTACGTAGAGTGATTTAGGGAAATCACGGAAATCCTAAATCTGGATCTTTCCGAATACGAGTCCAGTGCGTTACCACTGCGCCACCTCGCTCGGTCTCTAAATTCTCCTGCTGGGTTTGCATACCACTTCCCGGTTGCCAAGAACTAGAAATTTAAAAAATAAAAATAAAAAAATATTTAAAAAAAGACAAGCAAGAAAAGGACACGCGTCATCCTTTATATGGACATCAACCAGCTGACCGACAGCTTCCTTCGAGAAACAGCTTCCTGTCACGTGCCAGAGTCCTGGAAGGGTCGGAAGAAGAGAAACCGTATTTCAAGGTGGGAAATCGATCTGAGAAGCCCCCATAAAGCAGCAAAAGAAGAACTGGCATCTGGTGGAGACCTGCCGTACATAGTCTGGAAAACCCTGAACCGTATGAGGGTAGAAGTGACAAACTTGCAGCGATGGGGCTTCCTAAAAGAGAATGAGAACACTGTCTGTGTGGTTCTGTACAGGATCCTCAACACCTGCTTACCTGTCCATGTTTAGAACAGCCCTGTACAGTGAAAGACTTATGGGAGGCTAACGACAAAGCCATATTGGCTGCTAATTTTTGGAAGTTGGATGTCTAGTTCCGGACACGAAAAGTAAGTACTTTATTATGTCTGTCTCTATAATTGCCTTTCTACTTGATAGAACTGGTTTTACTATAATATTTTTACAAAGATATTTTACTACTAATTTCAGCTATAGCGATGTTAATAAAAAATGAGAAACTCTGACAGCAGTTCTAAACACACGTCAGGTGACGCTGCTCACTCATGTCCAGTACTGTGGCAGCCGTATTTCCATTCTTTGTTGCTTCCAAGACATAATAATGAACCTAGAATACCTACTGGATACTTGAATCCGGTGGGATCGATTGATAACACTGGACAAATCAGCGAGTGCAGTGTCAGTTGTGGTGATACGCGTACTCACAACCAACCGACACCATTTGCATTTCCTCACAGTCAGCTCCTCCGCGAAAATTGTATTAATATTGTTAGACCGAATTTTCATCCGCTCACCCATTTCTAGCCCGATAATATTTAATACATAATGAAAAGTCTGTTGTGACATTCGCTACTGCCTGAAGAAGCGCTCAGGATACTTTGCAGTTTTTCGTAGACGTGGTGAAAGTTTTCATACTTTCGACGTTTTGAATTCGTAGAATACACACCATATTTTTTCGTTTATTTATTTTCCTTTTCAATAAATGCATTTTTTTCAGGGAATATATCCTTTCACTGTCGTCAGACGATGCAAGGAAGATTTTTTATGCTTTCACGCCACTGCAATCGATGTGAACAACCGCGGAGGTAACTGCCGCGGGCTTGCAAGCGAGTAGCTGGGAGCCAGCAACGCGTAGCGAGGGGCGGGGTGCAAGGTGGCAGCATAAACGCACATTTAGCGCATGGCAAGGTATTAACCAAAGCAGATTACACGCAGACCATAGAGAGCGAGGAATGTTTGAACGAGATAACGTTCTTAGCCATGAGATACGTATTACTAAAACAGGGGCATGGCCCGGACTACAAAGCTTACATGTTTGTAAAGCTAAGGGATCAAATTGCTGAGTTCATCGATCGTAAGATATGCTAAGAAAAACACACACACTCCTGCGGGGAGAGAAGACTCGAACCTCTGACGAAGTGCTGCTACGTAATCCGTGGTGCCTTGACCACATCGCTATTTCCGCGCGGCGACACAGCTTACCTCAATTAGTATGTGAGATCGAAATGCTTAGTGTTTACTCTGCAACCAGTGTAATCGCTCGGTAGCAACCAACATAGCTACTGCGGGCTTCCGAACTCAAATCACGCTGATCTATACGGGACGATTCTGAAATGACACGCAGGCCGCGGTGGCCGAGGGGACTGAGGCGCTCCAGTCACGGTCTGCACGGCGACTACGGTCGGGGGTTCGAATCCCCCCTCGGGCATAGATATTTGTGCCGTCCTTAGTATAAGGTAGTAGATACGTAGTTTGTCAGTTTAGGGACTGATGACCCCGTAGTTAAGTCCCATAAGCTTAACAAACATTTGAACATTTTTTTGAAATGACGCGATGAGACAACAAGTGGCTAAAACAGTGTGACTTGCGCAATACTGCTGTCCCGCGTTCGATGTACGACTAGTTGGGTGATTGGGGCAGGGAGGGGCGAGCGTAGGTCCCGGGGCTGTCTGTGTACAACAAGACTCCACAATTCCGTAAGCGGCCAACAGCGATCAGCGGGCAAATTGAAGAGCGCTTCGGCGGCCATTATGGTGGTAAACTTCCGCGCCAACTTTAAATAGGCGTAAGACTCTTTTGATTAGCGTGTGTATTCATTCGAGTGAAGTCGCGAAAACTATGTCTCATGTAAATATATAATTACAAAACAGCTTCAAACTCTTTTAATACACAGCAACTATTGGTTGTGTGTAAATTTATTACAAATATGGTGTAGAAATCGGCCAACAGCTTCTCTTCTTCCTAACTAAACCGAATTATAACATTTAGTTTTTTAGCGTTTTAAGAGGAGTATATGAAAGGAATTTATCGCCAGACACAGTCTTTGGCACTGTCTCAGTATACTCTACAATGGTGAAACTTCTGTACAAACATTAATTTCGGAAGAGTTTCAGGAACATTTACGTCTTTGTGTGGGTGCCTACAGTATTCTCAAATATTTAGATATTTTATACCATCAAAAAATGAAACAGAGCTGCCTGGAACAGCTAATGTTAAAAACAGACTGTGAAAATGAAATACCCTACCAGGTACATAACTGTAAAATAGATTCTTACTTTTGTGTCCCAACTTCGTCGCCGCTTTTGTGTCCCAGCCTCGTCGTAGGTGTCGGTGGCCGAGTGGACGAGACCGACACGCTGGTGCAGGTACGGAGGGGAGCAGCCAGAAACTATAAACACTCGAGTAAATTAGAAAGATATATATTGCACAGAATGTAACAATACTTAACTTTTACATAGTAGTGCAGAATGTTGATACATAGTTGTTAGAGGCCTGCCTAGTGCCTGTACAATTAGCAAAGTCTTCCCTCGTGCCTATCTGATTACGAAGGTCCTAACTCGTTGCTATCCCAGTCCGAAGTGGCCAAAATGCGAAGAGCCCGATGTCCTTCAGTGGTGGCCACGAGCGGCGTTGTACCAGAGGGCGCTCGTGGCTGTCGTCGGAAGAACGCCGCGCCGTGCATGCATGGCGGCGCGCGGCGAAAGTAGGTGGCGCGCACTTTGTACTTGTGCGACACCACACCCCTCCCCCCCAAACCGCCGCGCCGTCGTGGCGTAGGGCTGAGGGCCACGGCGACGGCACTGGGAGGAGGGCCTGGGCGGGGGCGTTACTGGTGGGACGGGCGTCGTAGCGGAGGCCGGGATCGAGACGCCGTCCGCGCCCCGGCATCCGCCTTGCGATCCTCCAGGGAACCCGCCGAAACCTGGGGAAGGGCGCCCGCCCCCGCCCAGAGGGAGCAGGTCATCTTCTTCTGAGGTGCGTGGCCCAAGCTGGGGGGGCCCGCACGGTCCCGGAGTCCCTCTCGGTGACGCTGTCATCTGCGGCGGCGACAGCGGCGGCGACGACTGCGTCGGATGTACGTCGACGTCCATAGGGATCTCGTAGTCCGGGGACGAACGATGTGGTTGTGCTCCCTGGCGGTGAACTGGGTCTGGAATCAAGAAACCGGAGACAGGATCGCGCGGTCTGTGCAGGCGCAATTGGTTTGCGTGGCGCCGCAGCTCCGACCCTGTGGAAGAACGTACAACAAACATATTGCGCCCAAGCACGCGTTGAATGGTGCCCGGCAACCATGTCTTCTTGTTTCCAGCAAACACCCTGTACAGCACCGGCGTGGAAACCTGAAAACGCGTAGCGCCATACGAACCGACTCGGTGCGTGGGAGGCTGCAGCAGGTGAAGGAGAGTGCGGTGACGGCGGCCGTGTAGCAGCTCGGCAGGAGACGGGCCGTCACGTGGCATGCACCGATACGTAGACAGGAAAATTTGAAGAGCTTGCTGCCTGGAGTGCTGACCTTTCATCTTCTCCATGTGAGACTTGAATGTTCGAACGAAACGTTCTGCTTCACCATTGGACTGAGGGTGAAAAGGTGCGGTGGTGATATGCTGAATGCCATTCACACGACAAAACTGTTGAAATTCCGCACTAACAAACTGAGGTCCATTGTCACTGACGATAGTTTCAGGCAAGCCTTCGATGCAAAACACTGATGTTAAGGCACTGATTGTACTAGACGCCGTCGTTGAGTTCATGGCAATCACAAAAGGAAACTTGCTGAAAGCGTCTACAACGATTAACCAGCGCGTATTCCAGAAAGGTCCGGCAAAGTCAATATGTAAACGTTGCCATGGTCCCTTGGGGCGTGGCCAGTCTGAGAAACGTTGCGGTGGAGCCGCCTGATGCTCCGCACAAACAGTACACTGTGACGTCATGTCCTCTATCTGAGCGTCCATACCAACCCAGGTACAATGACGTCTGGCCAGTTGCTTTGTCCTAACAATGCCCCAATGTCCTTGATGCAGGAGGCGTAACACTTCACGTTGCAGGGAACGAGGAACAATCACTCTTGTTTGGTCGTTGTCGGTATGCAACAACAGTACACCCTGACTTAAAGATAATGCATGACGTTGTGCAAAATAACGTCGAACCAGAGGCCGATCAATGTCTTTGGCTCTGGCAGGCCACCCTGAGCGAACAAAACGTGCTACCACACTTAAGTCTGCATCCGCAGCCGTTTCCTGTGCAACCCGACGAGAGTTCAAAGGGAAATCTGCGACAGCGGAAGCATCTCTGGAGTCTATCTGACAACATGCCATTTCTGAAGAATCAAACGACACATCCTGGCCAACCGGAAGTCGGGAAAGTGTGTCCGCGTTAGCATGTTTAGTGGTAGGTCGGTACAAAATCTCATACTGATAATTTGACAATATCAAGGACCATCTCTGAAGCTTTTGTGCCGTACGTGGCGGAATCGGCTTTGTGGGTGAGAACAACGACGTGAGAGGCTTGTGGTCTGTCAACAAATAGAATTTTCTGCCATACAGATAATGATGAAACTTTGTGACGCCGTAAATGATTGCTAAGGCCTCCTTTTCTATCTGACTGTAATTCTGTTGCGTCGGCGTCAGTAGCTTGGATGCAAAGGCAATAGGACGATCGTGACATCCAATACGATGCGACAGAACAACACCCAGACCGTACGACGAGGCGTCAACTGCTAACACTACAGGCTTCTGTGGGTCAAAGGGAATCAAACATGCATCACTGAGTAGTGCAGACTTTAGTTTGTCAAAGGCAACCTGACAATCTTTGGACCATACAAAAGGAACATTCTTCCTACGTAAGTGATGCAGTGGAGCGGCAATCTGAGAGGCATTGGGAAGAAATCTGAAATAATAGTTAAGCTTTCCCATCACTGCTTGCAATTCATGCACATTCTTAGGAGGAGGCAAGTCTTTGATTGCTCGAAGATGTGACTGTAATGGATGAATTCCTTGGGCATTAATCACATGGCCTAGGTACTCTATTTCAGTTTGAAAAAACGAACACTTTGCTTTATTGCAACGTAGACCTGCTGCAGTCAACACGTTGAAAAGGCACTCCAGGTTTGCTAAATGTTCTTCAACTGTACGTCCGGATACCACAATGTCATCTAAATAGTTCGAACAACATGGTACAGAAACTGTCAGCTGTTCCAAAAAGCGCTGAAAAATAGCGGGAGCGGAAGAACTGCCAAAGGGTAGGCGTTGAAATTGAAAAAGGCCCATGTGAGTATTAATGACGAAAAATTTTTTTGACTCGTCATCAAGTGGAATCTGTAAGTATGCCTCTGCTAAATCAATCTTAGAAAAGAAACGAGACTGTCCTAATTTGTCCATCAGTTCCTCAGGTCTGGGCAGAGGGTAAGTGTCTACAATTGTTTGACTGTTCACTGTTGATTTGAAGTCCGCACAGAGACGAAGTTTTCCTGACGGCTTGGGTATAATTACTATAGGCGAGGCCCACTGACTCGCAGAAACAGGAGAAATCACCCCACTATCTTGCCAACGTTTAAGTTCTTCGGCAACTGTATCACGCAAGGCGATAGGCACTGGTCTAGCTTTACGAAATTTTGGAACTGCAGATTCTTTTAAAGTAACATGTGCCACGAAGTCTTTTGCACAACCTAGTTCCGTCGAAAACAAGTCATTATATTTGTCACACAATGCATTGATTTTATCCTGAGGCACTATTGACGAAATTTGAAGCACATCTCTTTGAATTGATAAACCAAACAAGTCAAAAGCATCTAGTCCAAAAATGTTCTGTGTAGATTTGGCCTGAAGAACAACAAAAGCAACCGTTTTTGTTACACCTTGGAAAGAGGCAGGCAGGCTACACGTTCCTAGCACGGGAATATTTTCACCTGTATAAGCTGTTAACACGTGCTGTGACGGCGACAATTTTGGCGAACCCAGAAGTTCATAAGTATCTTTATTAATTAATGTGACAGCGGAACCAGTATCAAGCTGAAATTGCACAGTCTTATTTTCTATAGAGAGAGTAACAAACAGCTTGTGCTTCTGGCGCACGACCGGTGCGCGAATGTGGGCAACGTCTAATACATATTGTTTTCTGCGCTTGCGCGGGTTGCGTGCGGTAGGAAGCGGCGCATACTCGGCACACAGCGGATTAACCACACTGTCACTAGATGACACTACCGCCGGATCGGCGTCCGCGCAATGCGAGGCTACTGCACTAAAATTACTTTGAGTAGCTACACCAATTCTACTGTCACTAGCTACACAGTACTGGGCACTATTACAAGGAGCAGTTGCAGAAGGCACTATTTTCACTACAGGAATGCACTGTTCATAGTCATGTTGCTTGTCCCGAACCTGTTTCCATTGCACTGTTTTACGCGCTCGTTGGCGCTTGCTACGTGGTGCACTATATAGTTTTGCCATAGGCGCAGAACTACTTTCTTGAAATTGAGAACCAACTAAAGCACTGTTCAATTCCACAGCCCGTATAACATTTACAGAATGAACTGTTCTCGCACTTTGCGAAGCACCGTTTCTAACGTTACTGTTCTGTGAGTTTTTAATTTGCATACACACAGACTGCACATGTCCCAATTTGCCACATTGATAACAGGTTGCTTTGCGACTAGGGCAATGAGCACGCTTGTGGCGAGACACACACTGGGGGCAAGATTTACGTACATTTTTCTGAAATGAGCGTTGGCGCCCGTTATTCAAATTACTGTGTCTAACACTACGGGGCGACCTTTGCGTCGCACTTTTACTCTGGCTACTGTTCACTGTCCGTTCAGCACGACAGGTAGAATTTAAAGAATCACAAGTGCTATACTGAGAACTACGGCTAGGAAAGCGTCCGTTGCGGCGCACTGAATTTACACTATGGCTTTGCATTTCTACATCAGCTAAGTCAAAAGTATCATGCGCTTCTATAAGCTGCAGTACACTGTCTAATGAGGGGTCAGACTGTTTCAGAATTGCTGCTCTAATTCTGGGGTCCTGAATATTCTGCGTAATCGCATCCCTCAACATCACGTCACTATACGAAAGTCCACAAGAGCAAGTAAATTTACATTGGCGGGTTAAGCCCTTCAATTCCGTAATCCATTCTTGGTGTGACTGCTGCGGTAATTTTTTAAGTCTGAAAAATCGGTACCGTGCCGCAGCTACGAGAACTTTTCTCTCATAATGAGCATTTAGTGCCTCTACTATTTGTTCAAAGTCTACATCACGAGGAGATGCTTGCGGAAAAAGTTTTTGCAATAGTACGAAGGTCTGGGGGCCCACAATCGATAAGAAAAGGTTCTTCACTCTCTGACCTGTAATTTGATGAGCCGCGACGAGTTCTTGAAACTGTGCGAAGTAGTCGCTCCATTCTTCCTCACGTTCGTTGTACTGGCGGAACGTAGGAAGCGTTACGGCGGCAGGTGTGGGCTGCTGAAGCGGCGGCTGTTGTTGTTGGTTGGCTGCTTGCGCTGTGAGCTGGGACACAGCCTGTAGTAGCTGGGTAATTTGCGCCGTCTGTAACTGAATAATTTCCATTAAGTTTGGGTTCGGGGTAGTGGCCATGCTGACCGATTAGGCGCCGCGCATACAAGTAAATTATAACAAAACACAAATGCAATATGAAAGAGGACACTCTGCAACAAAAAAGTCCACAAAACACGTAACAAAATATCTTTCCCCAAAATTCTTATATTAAGGGTGGGTGGGCGGGAGCAATTTTTGCGTGCTCCGACTGCTGCTGTCTGGCTGCTGTAAGCGGGCTGGTCCAAGGTTCGTCTATCACTCCTCGTCGCCACTTTTGTGTCCCAACTTCGTCGCCGCTTTTGTGTCCCAGCCTCGTCGTAGGTGTCGGTGGCCGAGTGGACGAGACCGACACGCTGGTGCAGGTACGGAGGGGAGCAGCCAGAAACTATAAACACTCGAGTAAATTAGAAAGATATATATTGCACAGAATGTAACAATACTTAACTTTTACATAGTAGTGCAGAATGTTGATACATAGTTGTTAGAGGCCTGCCTAGTGCCTGTACAATTAGCAAAGTCTTCCCTCGTGCCTATCTGATTACGAAGGTCCTAACTCGTTGCTATCCCAGTCCGAAGTGGCCAAAATGCGAAGAGCCCGATGTCCTTCAGTGGTGGCCACGAGCGGCGTTGTACCAGAGGGCGCTCGTGGCTGTCGTCGGAAGAACGCCGCGCCGTGCATGCATGGCGGCGCGCGGCGAAAGTAGGTGGCGCGCACTTTGTACTTGTGCGACACCACACTTACCTTGTGAATACAGCAAGCAGCCACTGCCAAATTCTTTTACAAACACGAAGTATGCCATAACGTCTTCTTAACAAAGTGCACGTAACATTACCATTAGGGCATCTAGCACAATATTAGCATGTTTCACGCCGCCAAATACAGTAGCGCGAACTGCTCAAAAGTCATCAACTGTCATCATAGCGTTCAACTTGACAAAGTGCATCCAGTGTGGCTGTGTGTCATTTGTATATTCAACTATACATACCTCTGCAAACCCCTTTCAGTTCTTATACCTATACGTAAATTCTGTGCTAATAAGAATTTCATAAGCAAAAATTCAAAGTCACTGAGGTAAATGATCTCGTACCCTCCAATAGTCATTTTACACCTCATAAAGCCGAGGAGACTGAGGCGCTCCAGTCACGGTCTGCACGGCCACTGCGGTCGGGGGTTCGAATCCCCCCTCGGGCATGGATATTTGTGTCGTCCTAGTTCGTAAGTAGATCATAAGTAGTTTGTAAGTTTAGGGACTGATGACCCCGTAGTTAAGTACCATAGACTATACAAAAATTTGAACATTTTTGAACACCTCATAAAATGAAACTTTTTGAACTTCCTATCCACCAGTACCGCCTAAAGTAGCTCGTTTGTAAGAGCTACCAGTATTGTTATTTATTTCATTCATAATCCGAAATTGTCTTCAATGACAGCCTGTTAAGCAAAAGTAAATATCTCTGAACACAAGTAGTAGGGCTACTTGTATTCCTGAGAAATATAAATGGGAAGACAGTATCATTCTTTTAATTCCTTTCTTAAATATATTTATGCATTTAAAAGCTGGGCATTTCTTCATTTTCGTGCTTCATGTACACTGCAATAGTCAAACAGTACAGACGTGTCTATGAATTGGGAATATATACCGCAGTAGCTATATAATACACGATTGATCTCCTAACAGAGCTCCTATTTTTCTGACTCTTACCACTATCATGGCGGCCGGCCGAAGGCTCAAATTATCCCGCGAAAGCAGCGCCGTTAGTCTAGTTATTTTTTACAAGGTCTGTGGTGTACCAGTTGCCAACTTGACTGGGGGAGCGGTGGGCCCGTTAGAGCAGGTTGGCCCCAGTGGACGGCTCGTTCCCTTGGCCTGCGAGGTTGCGACACCTGTTTGGCCGCGGATCTTCAGACCGAGGCGAACTGGTGCACCTACACCGCAGCGTCGCTTCACTTTACGTTCAGCCGTAATGGCTACAGCGTGTCAAGACAAATCGCAATTTAGCTCAGTTGCTAAATAACGCAAATGGTTATAAGATCTGAAACGCATGTGGACGCGGCAACTAGATACAAAATCTACGCGAAGAAAGTGAGTCATTCTGTGGAAATGGGAGTGAAATATGGACGATAAACAGTGCGGACAGGAAGAGGATAGAGGGTTCTGAACTGTGGTGCTACAGAAGAATGCTGAAGATTAGGTGGGTGGATCGCGTAACTAATTAGGAGGTACTGAACAGAATTGGGGAGAAAAGAAATTTCTGGCATACCTTGACTAAAAGAAGGGATCGATGGTAGGACACATTCTTAGACATCAAGGGATCGTGAATTTAGCATTGGAGGGAAGTTTTTGGGGTAAAAACCGCAGAGGAAGTCCAAGAGATGGATGCAGTAAGCAGATTCAGAAAGATGTAGGTTGCCGTTCTTATGTGAAGAGGCTTGCTCAGGATAGGGTACTGTGGAGAGCTGCATCAAACCAGTGTCCGGACGGGAGACCGCAACAACAACACCATCAGTAACGGTGTGATACCGCCCTTTACAGTCTGTATCTTCAATTTTCTAATTTCCTAACACGACATTACATGAAACCTATCCGTATGCAAGGCAGTCTCTTGTCTTTCACGGTAATGTGTCCTTCTCGACTCTCACAGCTCACCCCCCCCCCCCCCCCCCACAAGACAGTAACACAATTTTTCCTGTAGAGGAATTAGTTGTTGTTGACGCTGCTGCAGTTATGACGAAACGTAGAGTACGGGAAAGGAAGCAAGGTGCCACCCAAAAACTAGTTCTCGATTAAGCTCAGGAGCTTTTCATTGCCTTCATGGGATACTTCGAGCACATCCTGAGAAATTTTTCAGTTTCTGTCGACTGCCAGAAAGTTTTTTTGATGAGTTGCGTGCAATACTGAAACCTTTCTTTCAGTTTGTGGACACCAACGTGAAGAAGCATAGTGGAACAGAGGTTGCCTGTGACTCTCGGATAGGAGCAAAACAAACTTCTTTGTTGCAAAAACGTGGAAAATTTTATTATAATTCTAACAGGTTAGATAGAAATATGTCAATGAACGTAATAGAATTTAATGTCATGGAAGTTTTTCCGAATAGTACTACACAGTAAGGTGACATTTATTAAAAAGTACGATTTTTTTCTAAGTCTCAGAACTGATTAATTATTATCAGAATGGTTATTGATTTCTGGAGTAGGCTGAGAGGAACGTCGTGCGTGACTGCTATTTACCATGACTGAGGGCGGATGAGGGCGAGCTGGGCGATTTACTTCAAAGGCGTTTGAGGTAAACTGCTGGGAAACTGAACGAACATCATACTTTTGCGCCGTATGTACTGCAAAGTTGGGGTAATTTGGCTGATGCAAGGTCGTTGAATTCTTTATATTTAGCAATGAATTACAATATTTCACATTTTTCCTTAAGGTTGCTGTGTTCTGAAATAGCTTCCAAATCTTTCACCACAGATTAAAAAGTGTGTCCTCGGTAGACGTTGCACACTGTACTCTTCTCTACGTCGTATTCTTCGGTGTAAAACATTCCACAATTTGTCTGATTTCGCAGCCTCAGAAAACTGAGGGCAAGTACCGCCCCCCTCCCCCTTTCAGTATGACAATGCTAGTTGAGTGATGTGACTTCTGTCAGCTTGGATTCACTGCCATCAATCATTCTCCATGCAGTACCATTTGCTCCAATTCGAGGTTCATATGCTCCCAGAACTTAGCGATCTCATTCTGTGACTTCACTTTGATACCGATGAAGCGATCCAAGCTGAGTTAAGGTTATGCCTCCAACAGTCAAACGCATTCTCCAGTGACGGCATCAACAAACTGAAAAAAAAAGTTGCGTATATCGATATAACGCGCGATTTAGCGCAACATCTACACTATTGATATTCTTTGACAGGGCCGTTTTCTTCTATGTGATTGTGTTTACGTGTTTATTATTTTACATAATAAACCCTGTCCATTATATTGTGTGGCCATGTTGTGCCCTGACGTGACTAAAGCCCCATCACATAGTGGCAAAATGTGGGAAACATTTTATTTGCATTATACCGCGCCAGTGATAATGTGGCGAAAACTTCATTTTCATAAAGTTTCCTATATGATGAAAGTTGTATGTTAAAGACAGATCCGATAATGACAGTATAACCTACCGAAACCGGAAATCAAAATAAAAATAAAAAAAATACAGATTTGGTTGTTATCACCAGAAAACCCATAAACGTATTCGACACTAGGGCGAGGCTGTTGGAGAAATAAGTCTCTAGAGCCGAGTAATGAAGATGTAGAGTGTCAATAAAGTTGGTTTTGATAAAAAATAAATAAATGAAAATAAAACCTTCAGTTTTCATATAAAATTTGTAGGCAATATATTTCAGCATGCTCTTGTTTGTTCCATTATTCTACAAAATTTTATAATTAGGAATGTTACAACCGTTTTTGAAGACGACAATGAAGTAGACTTTTTCCGCGCAGTATTCTGTGTTTCAGCTAAGACAGCGTCTTCTTATTAACATCAGGAAGTAATTGGCGAAGTTCAAAGGTTTGTAAATCTATCGAACCAAACTGCGTGGTCATCAGTCCGTAGCTTACAAACTACTTAAAGTAAGTTAAACTAACCTAAGGGAAAACATACACACCCATGCTCCAGGGAGGACTCGAACCACCGACGGCGAGCAACCACGCTCTCCGCAGCGAGGCGTCTTAGAACTCTCGGCTACTCCACCTAGGCCTCTCGTTCCTCTCTTATTCTGGTGTGTTCCCTCCCCCTTAATCTTCCTACATCCCAACAGACGTCATATTGTTCAGCCAAATCAGGATCATCAGACATAATTAATTGTAAAATTGAAATTTCAAAGCAGCACATTTATTATTTTATTATTAGATAAGTTACAGGCTTTTTATCAGACCACGCGAAACATTCACGACTGCTTGTTCTTCCTATATTCCTTCATTCTTTTACTAAAGTCTTTCTTTAGTCCATTTTGGTCTTTGGGCTTTAGGTGCATTCTCTGACATCACTTTCCAATTGTACACTTTGTGTCTAAAACCTTTTTCTCGATGATATGAGTGAAATATATATAGCATTCGTCTGCAACTTTTGGTACAGTAGTTTTCCTAATGATTTTTCTTTCCTTTGTGAGGATGTTCTCAAGGTCGGTTTTTGTAACATCAGTGTCTGCCTGGAGTATAGCACCTCGGGTTCGATTACTGTATTGTAAAGACGAATTTTGGTGACTATGGAAAGACATTTTCTATTGTAGATATCCTATGTTTTGTATAAAGCTCTCTTCATTTTCAATACTCTAGCATTTTACGCGATTTCTCCTTTTTTGTCGGTTCGATCATTCACTTAAAGTGTGCAGCCCTGTTGATCTTGTCATATTTTATATTCAAATTTGCTCTGTTTAGTTTAGAGCAGAAGAACTCAGTGTTTTGAAAAATCTGTAGCCTCACTTTTTCTGCTCACTCTTTGAGTACTTCTGACTGCTGTTGTCTCGTTAACCGTGGATAGCGCCAAACTGCCCACGAAGGCTAGGCAGCCAACCTCTGGTCGTCCAAGTCGCACTGGCTTCCAGTGATCTTGCACCTTCAGCGCCTTCTACCACCCATTGATGACTTTGTCCACCACTATGTTGAAGAGGAGATGTGAGAGTCCGCCACCTTGACGAAAGTCTGTCTTGATTTCAAAGGTTTCGGAGATTTTCCTCTGAATTTCACCATAGATATCGTGTCTGTCAGTGTTTGACCAGTCGCAGTGTCTTGCCGTCGAGACCGTGTTCGTCTAGGATGTTGAACAATGAGTGACGGTCAACGGAGTCATCTCGTTATTATTATAGCGTTTGTAATATCGTTGCCGCTTCTTGCATCGTACCCGCGCGAGAGTGGCCGAGCGCTCTGAGACGCCTTGCTGCGGAATACGCGGCTGCTCCCCGTATCATGCGTTAGTTTAAGTAGTTCGTAAGTCTAGGGACTGATGACCATTGCAGTCTGGTCCCATAGCATTACAAATTTTCGGAAATTTCTTGCATCGTAAGCGACATTGGTCTCTTTCCAATCCCCGTTTCCATTTCCTCTTAAATACTATTTATCAACTTCTTACGTGGTCTCCCGTGCTAATATCTTTGAGGTGGAAACCAAATCTCTGCTTTTAACGGTATTCTTCCATGTTCCGTAGCTCAAAAATACCCGATTTCACTTTTTATCATTAAGTGCATTTATAATGGTGGTTGTATCTGTCATACGCCCTCTATTTCATTTCTCATGTGATCAAGCAAGGTTAAGCTGCAGCCTCTTTTATAGTATGTCATCTCTGCAGCAAGTAGTTTCAGTTCTCTATTTTCATCTATGACCCAAACCTTTTATTATTAAGTGAAATATATTATTCTTTGTCTGATTAGACAAGTTGTTATTCCACTGTATCGGTTACAGAATTTTCCCGTTCGCTTTTTTCCCCTTATGTCCTTCTAATCTCTTCCATCTTCACCAAAGATAACTGTTAGATATTCATATTTACTCACATCTTTTTATCTCTCCTCTCTCCACTCCTATAACTTGCGCCTTACCACCCATTGCCGTATACTTTATTTTCCCAATATTAACTTCCAGACCCCTTTTACCATATTCTTAAATTAATTTTTCAAGCATATAGTATTCTGCCGATCTTCTGCTATTACTTTTTCGCCATCTACAAAGAGAATAGTATGTAGGTGCCTATTTCCGAGATGTATTCCAGTTACTCTACATTTTCGAGTCCAATGTTCCAGAGCCGAACTCAAATATATTTTCAACTCTTTGGCTGCCGTGTGGCCGCCGGTTGCCACAGCAGGTGGCTCTGCCGCGCCTCTGACGTCATCGCGCCAGTCAACGTGTTAATAAAGTGGGTAAAAGCGTCCTTTCGATAAGTACCTTCTGGCCTAGAAGGCACTTACGACCATTCTAGAGATCACTGCCTTTTGTCTTCCGATCTGATGAATGGAAATTACAAATGTTCGTGACAAAGTAAATGGCTTACATCGTTCAACAAGTATATCAAGGACGCAATAATCAGCTCTGACGATTGTAGCTGTCTTCTAGGCACGCAATTGAACGATATTGCTTTGGTACAAAGTCAAATCAATTCAGGACCTCATGTTCTGGCCTATAATACAAGAAACATTCGCAAGATTGTTCTTGGAATTGATTATAAGCTATGACAAATCTTTACTGTTGATATCAAGCTTCTGCTAATACAGTTGGCTGGGGCATTTCATTTGATTCATAACGCGTCTGATACAGAATGTCCTTACCACGCGCGTATGGATGATAGGGCATGGAGCGTTGTGATACAGCAGTGTATCTACGTGACGACATTAGAGTCTTCCATATCGGCTCAACAAATAACTTTCCGATACGGAAGTTACTGCGAAGGTCACAAGGTAGTTACCGGAAGCAAAACTGCGAAGAAAATATTGCGCAAGTACCTGACTAAAGTTCCTTATACTTCACGACAAGAAGGTTTTCCATACTGTCTAGATAACACCTGATACTACGATAGTTTACAACGGTCAAGAGTTTTTGATTTTAGTTTTTGTTTGTCGTGTAATATACACTGTCTTGGGAGATGTCACGGGTTTGTGTGGCGCAGATGGCGCAAGTGTGTTTGCTTTCAACACTTTCCTGTGCTAACTGCAGTTGTCTAGCAGACCTTGTGAGGCGCCGTTGTGCAAGTGATTTGTGCAACATGCACCGTCGTCAGCTGACGCCGTTCGAACGTCGTATCGTGGTTGTTGTCGACTGATTGGGTTTTCAATGCTACAGTTATAGAATACTAGCTGAAGTCCCGGCGTTACCCGGCTATTTATTTATTCAATAGTTAGTCAATCTCCTCTCCCGCCCTCTCTGTTCCCCTCTTTTGAAGTCCATTTTCTTCAAAATGGAAAAAAAAGTAGAGTATCGTCGAAGTTTGTACGTAAGGTACCCTTCGCCATGCTCCGTACATAATTTCATCTAAATAGTCACCTTCCTCTTGTTTTCAAGGTCAAATGTAATTAAAAATCATCAATATTATAATAAGACTGCAGTTTTTTTATTTTTATTTTTTATTTTTTTATTTTATTTTTATTTATTTATTTTATTTTATTTATTTATTTTTTTTAATTTTTTTTTTTTGAAGTCTGTATCGTACGTCGTGGTGCACCTTACAAAAATTTATGTAGACACTGACATTCGCCGGCCGCGTTGGCCGAGTGGTCTGCGGCGCGCCAGTCACGGTCTGCACGGCCGCTGCGGTCGGGGGTTCGAATCCCCCCTCGGGCATGGATATTTGTGCCGTCCTTAGTATAAGCTAGTTCATGTTTGTAAGTTTAGGGACTGATGACCCCGTAGTTGAGTCCCATAAGCTCTACAAACATTTGATTTTTGAACACTGACTTTCCTCTTGGTCTGAATGTCAAATGTGCAGAATTTAATCAATATTTGAACAAAACTGTAGATTTGTATTCAATACAAACACAAAAATAAGCACACGAACACTCTATACATGTAGATTCTAAATTTGCCAGAAAAATATATATCCTGGGTATGTCCGAATATTCATTACAGTATCAAGTAAAAATTTGAAACAAATCGCACGAGAACTTTTTGAAATTCTTGGCAAAAGAACTATTATGTAACCCGTGTTTATCGTGCACCATATCTTCTGAACAGTGTGTCGTATGCGATTCTTACCCCTATAGCAATTGTTACCTCACGTTAAGTATTATGTGCATCAAATTTGATTGAAATCGTTCCCGTGTTTGGAGAGGAGAAATAAAACATTGTCGTGTGATGCAATAGTTTTTCCTCGCATTTCACTGTTTATGGCGTCATATCTCGTGAACTACATATGTGTCGTACAATGATATATGTAGTGTCCATCACTTGCTTACAGTTTCGTAATAGTGAGCGCTGAAGAATTACTGTACACAGTTCTGAGTTATCAGTATACTGATATAGCTACAAAGTCATCCATTAGTAACGGATTGCTATGTAGTAACGTTTGTTTATACATTGACCAACAAAGTGAATAAAGTGAATCGTGAAAAATACTTCTTCTTCCGTCATGCATTAGGCTTTCCCTCAGCCTGTTGCAGCTACATCTGATCCGGTTTGCAGATCTTTCAACGCGTCTTTTCCCTTGAGGCGTATATCGCCAAAAATGTAGTGGTAATCTTGATCCGTCTATTCGTAGCTGATGAGATATCCATTTTTGTCGAAAATATTTACTTCCTTCCTGATGTCTGTATTTCATTTGTAGTCGAGCTTGTATCCCGCTATGTACCTGAGGATTACATATCTGGAGCATGTTTAGTACATTTCGTAGGCAGCTCTCTGTAATCCATCTTCATTATTCGAAATTAACACATGATCATCTGCAAATAAAGTCAGTATGTAATCTTTTTATTTAAAGTTCTTCAGTTTTCCATCGCCATTCAGTGTCATCAATGTATATATTAAAAAGCAGTAGAGAGAGAGAGAGAGAGAGAGAGAGAGAGAGAGAGATTGCAACCTTGTCGAACTCTTAAATTGATAATCTCTATTGTTTCCTTATTATTCCCAGTTATTTGGATTCTTGTATTAGCATAGATCTTTTGAATTACCTTTACAATGTGTGTTGCTATACCTCTTCTTATTAAAATTTACCACAATAGTTGCCTATTTACTTTATCAAAAGCCTTTATATAATTGACAAAAAGGATTTGAGTTTCTTTATTGACTTCCTTATGTTTTTTCCTACAATTTGCTGTAGCATGAATATGTAGTCTATACAGCTTCTCCCCTCTCCGGATCCAATGCTATTCTGATAACAAGGCCGGCCGCAGTGGCCGAGCAATCTGCGGCGCGCCAGTCATAGTCTGCACGGCCACTACGGTCGGGGGTTCGAATCCCCCCTCGGGCATGGATGTTTGTGTCGTCTTTAGTATAAGTTAGTTCATAAGTAGTTTGTAAGTTTAGGGGCTGATGACCCCACAGTTAAGTCCCTTAAGCTTTACAAACATTTGAACAGTTTTCTGATAACAAGCACTCTATTATGGGTTTTCAAAAGTTACAAAATGCTATCTGGTAGAAGATTGTACTTGAATAAATACATGAGGCCTTTCAAGGCGAGACAATATTAAATAAGACAGGCGTGATTAATTGAAATGTTTGCCCTGATATTCTTAGCTGTCTTACGTACTGGAGGAATCTCGGCTCTCGTTATTGTAGTCTACAACTGATGTTCACAGCGCCCTCGAAACCTGTCGGTGTGGCATACTGGATTTACAAGGGGAACTCCACAGTGCTCGTGTCACTACTTTATAGTGGTGGATGTGACGAGAAAGGATGTGGACATGGATCTGCAACTAAAAGCATTGATTAGTTCACATACAATTCAATTACAGATGAACAGAATACTTAACATTGATGTGCTTGTGTTGGTACAATTCTGCAGTTCTGCAAGGTATCATCACAATTCTTGACAATACAGTTCCGGCTTGGGCTATCTAGAGGGGTGGCTCTCCTCTGTTGAACTTCTTCATCGTGGACGGCATCGTACTGACTGGATCTTCCGTAATGTATGCGTTTTGTCCTCGTCGTCCTATATTTCGGGAAAGGATCTGCTCAGGATGCATGGGATAAAAATGTTTTTAAATGTTTGTATAGTCTATGGGACTTAACTATGGGGTCATTAGTCCCTAAACTTACAAACTACTTATGAACTACTTACGAACTAGGACGGCACAAATATCCATGCCCGAGGGGGGATTCGAACCCCCGACCGTAGTGTCCGTGCAGACCGTGACTGGAGCGCCTTAGTCCTCTCGGCCACCGCGGCCGGCTGCATGGGATACATGGACAGCTAAAACAGCTGCACGGATTAGTAGTTTAATTTACTAAGGTATACAAAATTGGTTTATATCTGTTCTCGCAGTGGCGTCTTCTTGCACGATGCTAGCTGCGCTGAATCATAGTAACGGCCTAGTTCGGAGTGCCCTTCCAGACGCATGTCGGCCTAGATAAAGCTGCTTGTAGAGGGCGCGCTTCTCGGTTGCTCCCTCCAGGAGGCGCGGTGCCGGCGTGTGATTGGCTGCCGGTTATCCGCTGCCTTCTTCACGATCGGTCTCGTGCCTCTGGCGTGTGGCGCTGACTTTACGCCTCAACAGTCTGTGTGGTGCTGCGGTGCGCCGGCTTGTCTAGGCGAGCCCCCATCTTCCTATTGGTCGGCGCGCGAAGCAGGCAAAGGAGGTACCGAGACTGCGGCCGCCCACGAAGGCCGAAGTACTGTGGAGCGACTTACCGCGCCTTCTTGAAGTTCGCGGCGACTTGTGTGGACCGCCGGCGTTGTGGCGAATAACGACGGCACAACAGCTCCGCCTTCAGGTTAGTGATAAATTGGTGCATTAAACAGCCCATCAAAAACTGAACACAGCCAACATTTAAATCTGGAAGAAGGTGTACGGAAATGTGAAAAAAGAAGCAAAGTAGAAACAGTGGACGGCCCAGTAGCAAGATGCGTCACATTTAGGAACTCGCCAAAGCACTGCCGTTGTGCTTATGTGGTCATGGTGTTACACTGCGATGGAGAACGATCCATGGCCAAATCTTTCTCAAGATCCATGTTTATATATTTTTTGTTTTTTACTTAATTAGGAACTGTCCATCTATCCGATGTATTTGATTTTGTGTCTGTGTTGTGATGCAGCGTATCTGCCTCATAACCGCTATATTAGCAGCTGAGAGGAAGTGGATCATCAACAGAAACGGCAAACTTTTGATGACAGGGCGACAAGTCAACAGAATCCTCCCCTGGCTTACAAGTCTGATCGCCGCGGTGGAGTAGCCGAGCGGTCTAAAGCACCTCGCTGCGGAGCGCGCGGTTGCTCGCCGTGGAGGTTCGAGTCCTCCCTGGGGCATGGGTGTGTGTGTTGTCCTTAGGTTGGTTTACCTACGTTTAAGTAGTTTGTAAGCTACGGACTGATGACCATGCAGTTTGGTCCGATAGATTTACAGACATTATTATTACTGGCGGAAGTAAAGTTGTGAGGTGGCATCGTGAGTCGTGTCGGGATAGCACAGTCGGAAGTGCGGTTGCCCGCGAAAGGCA
Source organism: Locusta migratoria (assembly GCA_026315105.1). Lineage (NCBI taxonomy): Eukaryota > Metazoa > Arthropoda > Insecta > Orthoptera > Acrididae > Locusta > Locusta migratoria. The sequence goes on from CM048746.1 coordinate 546,599,422, forward strand.
AAGATCCCTGGTTCGAGTCCCGGTTCCGGCATACAATTTTAATCTGCCAAGAAGTTTCATTATTATTATTATTATTACAAGTCTGATCATACTCGACAAAGGTGACGACGGTATGTGCGTCAAATGGTAGGAATCTCTTATCGACGCACCTAACTTGTACGCCTGGTAAGTCAGTGAGATTTGTTTCCTTGCCTGATGGACGTGTTCTTAGGAACGTGACTGTGATTACTCCCAAAGAAATGATGAAAGAGTTTGTCGCTTAGGTTGCAACAAATGAACAGAACATTTTCACAGTTTACCCTGTTTTGAACGATTTTTACTTTTCCACACTTATACCATCAGATCCTGCGTATGTCCAAGTAAATGTGAATATGTCGTGCAATTTCGGAGAGCGAAGTTGATTATGTGCTTGAGCTTGACTGACCTAGTTCCCACCCTTTATTTTTTTTATTATTATTTTTTATTTTATTTTATTTTTTCGTGGGTGGTCTTAAGAGACATTTCAGCTCATTGAGTTTTCATCACAGTTACTTGAAACGGTAATATTCTTACCACATTACGCATCTAATATATAAAATACTATACTTATTTTTGTTCACTTCTTTCATACGGTATCATTCGTCACTGAGTAAAAAAGGTATTCATTGCACACAAGCTTGTAATCAGAATAATGGCTGGCACCCATCTAAGATCATTCTGCAGACATTTATTTCAGGATCTAGGGAGCTTCACAGTAGTCTCATTATATATCCACTTATTAATGACCCAGCTCAATACAATAATAAGAGCAGTGTGCATAATATAGCAGAAAACATTATCTTCGCTATTTGAGGTTAAATCTGAAATATAAACGGGTGATTATGCTACCACAAAATTCCTTGGTTACTTGCGAATTATTATCAAAACATTGACAGATAGCCAACCACCACTTAAAAATTAAGAACAAATGAATGTCTTGTAATATCATGTAAAGCTACCTTTTATTAAACCTTTCCATTACGAAAAGTCATATTCATGATCATTGGAATAAGTATTAATGTAATCTACTGATTTATGAGTCATCATTTTATTCAGAACTACAATTATGTGTTTAAGAATATAAACTTCAACAGCCGTAATTGTAGTTTTTTATTTATTTACTTAGGCTACCAGATTCGGTCTCACATTAACACCATCATCAGGCCCCCACTTACGAACTGATGCAGCCATCCTGTCAGATGCGTAGTGAATGGGAGCCTGGTACCTATACGCCTAGACCTTGGTGTGCATGTGGCCCATCCAGTGTAATTAAAAAAACTATAATTAAGGCTATTGGATTCAACTTTTTAAAAACTTACCAGCCGCAGATCCAATCTCCACGTAAATCTCGACCTAATTAAGTAAACCAAGTGTTTATTGTCAGTAGATTAATCTACCGAGTTTATTAGCAGCCGACATTTTGTCGGTAGGAGATTATCGTAAAATTGTTTTATTAAAATGCTTCTTAACGAAGATGAGCCCTAGATCATGCTTATGAAAATTTATATTTTACTGTCACACGAGTAGTTTCGACAAACTTGTTCCCATTCTTAAATGATAAGTAATTAAAACCACTATTTGAAAATACGCATATCATAGATCTAAAATATTTATGGGAGACAAAAAACCTGCTCTACATATATCTCATTTGGTAATGAGATATATGATGTCGTGTTCCATAGAATCCATAAATATTATGTGTTTGGCTTTAGGGTAAAGCAGTGTTTTGACGCGCATAAATATTGTAGTATATGCTATGCGTACTTTCAAATAATGTTTTTGATTATTAATCACTTGAAAATGACAACATGTTTGTCGAAACTAGTCGTGTGACAATACAATAAATGTTCATAAACGTGATATAGGCTTGTCTACGTTAAGAATCATTGTAATAAATACTGAGTTTATGTTGTAACTAAGAAAACTCTCCTTCTCCAGTATAACTCAATCTATTTAGTATCCTGAAAAGTGGAATACCAAACAATGAATGTTGCAAATACTGTCCACCTCTAAATTCAGCTACTGCCCGTAGAGTCAAAACAAATGGTGCACAGACAGTCCTTCTGATCCCCAAAGACCGTGGAAAATAAATCACAACACTACAGTATTTTAGAAATCACATATTACACCCTGGTGTAATATCGCTACAATATCTTCAAATTCAAATGTTCAAATGTTTGTAGAACTTATGGGACTTAACTATGGGGTCATCAGTCCCTAAGCTTACAAACTACTTATGAACTACTTACGAACTAGGACGGCACAAATATCCATGCCCGAGGGGGGATTCGAACCCCCGACCGTAGTGGCCGTGCTGACCGTGACTGGAGCGCCTCAGTCACCTCGGCCACCGCGGCCGGCAGCAATTTCGTAACGTCTGCTTTGTAGACATGAGTCCAGCCGTTTCTGTGGTGAAAGCTCATCCACAAGTCCTGCCTACCGTAAACCACGAGAGAGAAAGAAGGTTTCAGATTACAAGACAGTCTATGCTCCGTTGTATTTACTCTTTGTTGTCATCTTTCTGCACCCACAACTCGTCACCTGTTCTAAAGGAACAAGATGGTAGCGACGCGTAGTATAATATAACAGTAACATACATGTCCCGCAGTTACATTGTTGGTGCAATATTCTAATATCACTGTAGCACTATCTCTTTCGTTCAAAAATGATAGAATTCATACATGTGAACAATTTATACGATACCGCTTGAGTACAGTTATGTGACGTCTTCTTCTACACTTAGATCGTTAAGCAACTGGCCTGTTCAGATGAAGTACTTTCATGTTCCCTTTGTTCCCCTTGACTTATTCTCCCTTTAGGTTTGCATCTTGAGACGTAACCATTGGCTCCCCATCCTGTTACCACAGGGGAACCAATATACATTGAAAACAGGGCACTAAATACCAGAAACCGGTAATAACAAAGCCATTTCAAATGAAACCGGTTACTACTACATTATAAACGTTGTGCAAAACAGTTACTACGATGCGAAAAATAATAAACACTGTATTGTATTTATTCAAAGGCCAGGTAGTATCACGACAACGATATCGAAAGGTTCAGTCCAGTTTCATATCAAGTGTTACTGTTTCAGTACGCTACTCCCCCCCCCCCCCCTCCCCAAGAGTTTCATACCGACTCATGCACAAGTTGTAATTACTTCGGGTGTTTGTTGTCACCATCGCCTGTGTTGTCTTTTATTATTATTATTAATTTTATATACTAACTGACCACTTATGATCAGTAACAACTTAATTTATTTTTCATTACTTTGTCTGCTCCCTTTAATCTGCTGTCCAAGGTTTCCCTCCATCTTGTGGCCCAGATTTTCTGTTTTACCCCTAAATTTACTTCTTTCTAACATTATGTCACGTGAGACTCAACTAAATCCTTCCTAATTTCCTTAATCGACTCCATAGTGATATTTTTCCTGAAGTAGTCATTTATAGTTTGGCTAATACAATTTAGGTTCGATCCATATAGTCGCGCGGAAACGGCCGCGCACTCTGAGACGTCATGTCACGGATTGCGCGGGCGCTGCCGTCGGAGCTTCGATTCCTCTCTCGGGCATGAATATGTGTGTTGTCCTTAGCGCAAGTGTAAGTCTAGGGACTGTTGACCCTGGTAGTTTCTCCCTTGGGATTACAAACATTCTGTACGGACTTGAAGGAACACCAGACTCCTTCCCGCATAGTATCCAACATTCTTTACACATTCCGGTAGACCGAGAGGTAACTGAGGACTTCATGATATGTTTAAAGTGATTGGAGGTGCTGATTTCTTCGCTGTGGGAGGGGGGGGGGGGAGAGAGAGGAATGGGAGAGTCGGCTACCAAATAGCACTTATCAAAGTCTAGAATAGCATACTGATTCCGAGAAGCCACAGGATATGCCCACGAAAAAGAAAACATTCCAATATTTACTACATTTCCTATAATACTGAATCTTAATTTTGTAAGGTAGCAATAAAAAGGAAATGGACGTTGTAACCGTTGCGGCACGAACGCTAGTGATAGGTTTGAAAACCAAAAAGTCGAAAACAAACGGGAATCGGTTTCCTGAAAGTCCGCGAACTCTGACGGCTGCTTTTTGAGACCACTGCAGATGCGGAGGGAAATCTTCGTGCCTTGGATGACGTCAGCAAAGTCAACGCAATACGAGTACTGCAACAAGTAATGTCGGTCACGTGTTATGTAACAGCCCGCAGTATCCATTTACCTATTTGCAACATATGCGGGCACAACAGTGGCTGATTTTCCTGTGAAGGTAAACTACTGCTAATTCACTTCGCAACACAAAGGATCATTTTGTTTGGAGTACCATAACTATCTGCCATTGAAATTTGGCCCAATGGTGCCTACAGTCTACATTTGTAACGGTAAAAATGCGTGGTCATGCGATGTCATCCTTTAAAGCTCGTCGGCGCTTCAGACAACAACGTTCATGTAAGGTATTAGGTGGATTAATAATATCACAGTTGCCTACATTTCGCCTCAGTTCTGCCAAACGCCACTTTGGACGTATCGCACAATTGAAAGTTCGTCAACCCCCGGCCCCTCTTACCGCATTTTTCATGCATCTCCGATGGACGGCCGGCCGCGGTGGCCGAGGGGACTGAGGCGCTTCAGTCACGGTCTGCACGGCCACTACGGTCGGGGGTTCGAATCCCCCTCGGGCATGGATATTTGTGCCGTCCTTAGGATAAGCTAGTTTGTAAGTTTAGGGACTGATGACCCCGTAGTTAAGTCCCATAAGCTATACAAACATTTGAACATTTTCCGATGGACGTCAAAACCGCGACGCCCGGCTGAAATCTAACGATTTTAGTATGTAGTGCCCAAGGGAAATATTTCAGTGACAATGGCGCTAAGAATTGACACGAAAACGTCTCCTATGATGATATAAGAACGTCCACGAAGCCATTCCTTCATTTGGAATTTCGATTCGCTGTCGAAACCGGCAGTTCACTGTGCGATAGGACGACATTGTCGATACGTTAGTCTTTCCTTTCGTAAGAACATCATGAAAATATATCGGAAAAACTTTTGAGTGTAGTACGACCAACAATTTGCTTGCTGTACACAATGGAACCTTTAGCAATCATTCAGAACCTGTCGCCGAAAGTAAGTTTCCCTATTTATTTTATTTCTTTTTTTAACAAAGACAACATACGTAGGCTTCCGCGGCAGTTGTCACTATCAATAAAATTTTATTGATAAAGACAACATAGTATTGAAGTGAAACGGTGACGGACATTCAGAACAAGGGGCCGTGGACTGCTTACTGCGTGTGTTATCTCCTCCATAACAATGCTCGGCGGCTCGGTGTAGAACAACCGTATTTGCAGACGCTCAGCTGGGAGCTGTCTGATCATCCAGTATACAGTCCTGACCTAGCATCTCAAGAAATTCCTGTCTTGCATCCAGCGTTTTGATAACGATGAAGAGCTGAAGACGATCGTCTGGTTCCGTTCCCAGGCAGAAGTCCTACGAATCGGAAATAAAGAAGTTGATCTCAAGATGCAACTAGTTTTTCTTCTGTTATGTCGAAAAATGGGTCAAACAATGCCCTATCTGATGCAGGATAGGAAATCTATATTTTGGGGTAGTGTTGACAAAACGACATAACGTGTTATTAGATCATCTCGGCTTTGTATGCAAATAAATAAATAAATAAATGGAAACAAATTATCTTTCAACAATCCGGAATGTAATTTATCTCTGTGAAGGTTTTCCGTGGTAACCAAATAAATAGTCCTTCACCAGAAAATTTGGAATTTATTTATTAAAATAATTACAGAGTGTGGAGCACAGTACAAAACACGTACAAAAGATTCAAAGGCAGTATTGTTTCAGCTTGTACAAACACAAAGTTCCAAAGTAATACTGTCTCAGCAAATACACAAATTTTGGCTTCTTGCAGTAGTTTCAGTGTCTCTTATATTTCACAGATGATCTAAAAAATCTGTTACGGAATAGAAGCAGTGATCCAATAAGAACGCCCTCAGTGTTTTACAGAAAAGTGGCAATGTTGATACAATTTTTATCATAAGTGGGACACTATTACGGTTTTATTCAGATCTGGATGAGATTTTGCACATTTAACGTTCGAAACAAGGTGAACATCACCGTCTACCTATCATTTCATAAGGTGCATGGTGGAGCGTAAAAAAAAGTCAACAATCCGTAGCCGGCCGCGGTGGCCGAGGGGACTGAGGCGCTCCAGTCACGGTCTGCACGGCCACTACGGTCTGGGGTTCGAATCCCTCCTCGGGCATGGATATTTGTGCCGTCCTTAGTCTTAGTTAGTTCATAAGTAGTTTGTAAGTTTAGGGACTGATGACCCCGCAGTTAAGTCCCACAGACTATACAAACATTTGAACATTTGAACAATCCGAAGATTGGTTTGAACACCACAATGCTTTACTAGGTATGGTCCTGTTTGGAGGTGGTATGCCGTTGCCTTCCTCCGACCTTCGAACTGACTTACCCAGCAAGTTATAGAGGGGACCTACAGTTTAACGTGGGTACCGAACCACGGTGTTACCCGATATTTCTCACATAAGCAACACTGCCAGAGGCGAAAGCAGTGCAAAGTGACAGATAAAAATCCTACGATCTGGCGGGGATAGAACCAGGGACCTTTGAGAATTGTAGTCTGGCAGTCTACCACTGTGCTATCGAGCCGCACTTACCTTGTAGTAAAGACACCACTTCACTGATCATCGCGAAAGGTAACAAAGCCATATGATTTTTCGCAGTTTGAGGAGGCAAGGTACAGGAAGCGGAGGAAGAGTTCCACAGAGAGACGCGGAGGTTAAAATTAAAACCGTCCAGATAGCGAAATCGTTGTTTCCATTTCATTACCGGTTTCAGCTTATTGTAGACATGTTCAAAAAATGTTCAAATGTTTGTAGAGTCTATGGGACTTAACTACGGGGTCATCAGTCCGTAAAGTTACAAACTACTTATGAACTAGCTAATCCTAAGGACGGCACAAATATCCATGCCCGAGGGGGGATTCTAACCCCCGACCGTAGTGGCCGTGCAGACCGTGACTGGGGCGCCTCAGTTCCCTCGGCCACCGCGGCCGGCTAGACATCTTCAGATGGTTGTAGGCGGTGGCGGTGTAGGTGACACAGCAGGCCGCACAGACGTGAACTGCTGTGTCCATTGTCACCGCCTGCCATCACTGTGGTGTCCATCTGAAGATGGTCTACAATAAGTTGAAATCGGCAATGAAATGGAAACAACAATTTTGGGACCAGTTGTAACTGTTATGTCAAGGTTGCTGTTTATGTCCAGTATGCTTTCTAAAAAGACGATTAGGTGATTGACATCAGATAAACAGAGAGAAAGGGGATGGGAGATGGGCAGAGAAAGGAAAGGGAAGGAGCAATCGACTAAGACTGGAATAAAAACCTACCGGGGCAATGCCGTATTTTCAGCAAATAAATAATTGGAAAGGACTGAGGCGTAAAACTTGTTTTGCGATTTTCCAGGAATTGCCAGAGTGGGCCACCTTTCTTCTGGTGTAATATGTCGTTTTAATGGTCAGCTAAAGGTGTACAAAGTTTGGAGTAGATCGTTGGCCCTATCGCGCAGTCCCCCCGCGGTCAGCAGCTGGTACGCTGTGTCTAGAGCGTCTTCCGGCTGGCCGCCCCGCCGCCAAACCGCATTCCAGAGGAGAGGCAGAGCGGGCGTGGCCAACCGGCTCCCAGCTGACGCTGCGCCGCGTCACGTCGCGTCTCGTCGCCAAGAATTTGGGATCAGCCGTATCTTTGCGGTGGCCGTACCACTTGCTGGCGTCAGCCCGTAACAACGCGTGTTCTGTAGAAGACACATGTGGGTTGACTTCTGCTTCTGCGGGGGGGGGGGGGGGGGGCATTTGTTGTAGTATTTCTTTCATCGCTCTACTACCCATGTTTCAACAAAATTAATTCAGGATTAACAGTTCCGCAGGAGCATACCAAAGCAGTGCGCGCCGCGGTGGAGTAGCCCTTCTTCAGGTATCTGTACAGAAAAAAAAATTAAATGATTCCAATATTGCTTATAGGTTGCTCGGTTAATCTCTTAGTTGTCAGTAGATTATTTATTTAAATACACAACATTTTGCGGGCTTAGCACATCATATAAACATTATCGTGACCACATTTGATGTTTATTCTTATATGGTACTACATAACAACGATATTTTAAATGAAAATTTTCAAAATGTTCAAATGTTTGATAATCTATCGGACACAACTGCTTGGTCATTAGTCCGTAGCTTACAAACTACTTAAACTAAGTTAAACCAACCTAAGGACAACACAAACATTAATGCCCGAGGAAGGACTCGAAACCCCCGACGACGCGAAAGGCAGCGCGCACCTCATCACGGCGCCCCACGGTGCACGGCTAATCTGCCCCGGCGTGAAAAATTTAAAGGCCTCAGTGCTCAGTATATATTATAGCGGTCACCAGATGATGGGCTAAGCCCGAAACATGTTGTGTATTTATAATAAATGATCTACTCACAACAACTAAGAGATTATGCGAGGAACCTATAAACAATTATATATTCAGTTTCAAAACAATTAATCATAATGGTTGCATACCTCCATCTTATTTGTAAAAAATAAGATGTACAGGAAACACTTACAGTATAATATACAAGTACAAACATCACAGAAAATTCGAAGTATAATCACAAAATAAAAATTATTTTATATGAACTTAATTATATTCACATCTTCTTACTTCTATTAGAATACGCAGTATTGGGTATTAATATTTGAAACTGTGACATTCTTCAAGAAAGCTTTGTATAAACACTACCTCTTGCCCCTTTAATTCTGTGATTGTGCTTGGAATTTTCTGTAATATTTGTACTTTTATATACTTCTGTGTTTCCTGTACAGATACCTGAAGAAGGGCAGTAATTGTCTCAAACCGGTTGTTAATAAATGTGCAACCCTGAAACTGGTGGCGGTTTCATTTTTAACCTATGAACCACAGTTGCTAGTATAACTAGTATAATTTAGTTTAAGTAGTTTGTAAGCCTAGGGACTGATATCCGCAGCAGTTATGTCCCTTAGATTCACAAAAATTTGTTGATACATGGAACTGCACTATTTTCTCATAAAGTTCATATGCGGCAGCAGATTATTAAGACGATATAAAAACGCATTTTCTGATGATGTTACCGAATTTTCGACGCTTGAAATCTGTTTGTTATTATTTTAGGCGAGCACATTAACGCAATGAAATGTTAAGATACATAAAATTTTCTTGTACTCCAAAACGGAAGTCTGTCAGGTTTGTGTGTGTCTGTTGTGGTAAGAAAACATAAATATTCCATACAGTAATTAGAGGGAATGTGATTCAGTATTACAGAATTTATATTGTAAATAGTAATATTTTTATTATATAAATTCCTGACTCAAACTTCATTTGCTGCTAAAACTTCCTTATTTAAATATAAAAAGTTTCAAAGATATTATTTAGTTTCGTTGTTATTTAACACTTTATATTCCCTCACGTCAGCACGCAGCTGAATCCGTCTGTACTTCATTTGCATGGTGGTAGTTACATATAACATATGTATGTATACATATACATACATATACACATATGTATACATACATATGCACATACATATGTATACATATACATATAACATGAAACAATCATCTCTAAATTCCACATGGAAATTTTGGTAATTGAATGTAACTTGTTATTTAATGAAATAATAATCTTCAACTCCTAAATAGAAATCTTCGGTCGTGTGTATGACTGCCTGGAAAACTACCTCATTGTTTACTGGTGGGCAATAAACTATGCTTGAACTTTCCTTTCTTCTATAGTAATCATAAATTAAACGACGGATCACAGCCTCCCATACGTTTTTCGCCCAAGAGTTTCAACTTTTGAGTCTATATTTCTAGAATATTCTGAATGGTGTTCCTGTTCTATGTTCAGAGCTGTAGCATTTATATTGAATACATAGTTATTGGTGAACAGTGCACCAAGTAGACACGAAATACACAAACCATTTCTGCGATTGACGTTGTACGGCAATCTCCGGGCTGAGACGACGAGCAGATCTTTTCCGCTCACGACAGTCGAGGATCTTGAATCTGACGATAATCAGTACCTTTAAAAAATAAACAGCAAAAGCAAATGAAATAATAGCTTCTGCTACCATAAAAATTGCAAAAGAGAAAATCCCAGTGTGTAACGACCACGCATGACAGCAAGATTAAAAACTCAAACACGGTGCAAAGAGGTAAGTGCGGTAGTGATGCGTGGAGGCTTGTCAACGTTTGAGTGGTCGATGAGGCTGCAGGAGCCGTGTGATTCCTCCACTACTTCCACCGTAGCTGTCAATCCTGAAGTCATTTACAAGAAATTATGGTTACATGCCGCCTGCCTCCTGCTCCAATCTATAAAACTGAAAGCACGGTTTCACCCAACGTCTTCACTTAGTTGTTCCATATATGCAGTCAACGTCTGCTACAGTTTTACCCTCTATGGCTACGTGCAGTGCAGTGGTTCCTAACCGTCTTCAGAAAGAGAATATATAAAGGTACGTGAAAACTGGAATACAAATTAGCCAAAGCCTTCGATGAAAATCACAAAAATACTCGAGACGGTCGACTTTGAAGATATTTGAGGACCTTCAGTTACATGTAAAACGGGCGAACTACTTTCCACGCGCTATCGCTCATCGGTAGCATTGTTGTTCTACAATCGAAAAAGATCGATCATTTTAATTTCGGCATTTATTGATTTCTTGTTTTTTATTTTAATTTTTTATTTATTTATTTCGTTTTATACGACTGACATCGAGAATTAATCAAACATATTGCAGTTTACCATTGGCTTATGCAATCGTATTTTCTGATGGAAACAGGCTTGTCTTCTTTATTCTTAACTATCAATATTTTATGCAGGGTTGTTAAAGATGGATTCAATTTAAAAAATAAGAATTTAAAAAAAAAACAGAAATTGTATTTTTTCTGGCGTGCATTTCAATATTAATTGACGGTGGTTGCCTTCTCAGTATAGCCGGCCGCGGTGGCCGAGGGGACTGAGGCGCTCCAGTCACGGTCTGCACGGCCACCACGGTCGGGGGTTCGAATCCCCCCTCGGGCACGGATATTTGTCTCGTCCTTAGTATAAGGTAGTTCATAAGTAGTTTATAAGTATAGGGACTGATGAAACCGTAGTTGCCGGCCGCGGTGGCCGAGGGTACTGAGGAGCTCCAGTCACGTTCTGCACGGCCACTACGGTCGGGGGTTCGAATCCCCCCTCGGGCATGGATATTTGTGCCGTCCTTAGTCTTAACTAGTTCATAAGTAATTTGTACGCTTAGGGACTGATGACCCCGTAGTTAAGTCCCATAAGTTCTACAAACATTTGAACCCATAGTTAAGTCCCATAAGCTATACAAACTTTTTTTTTCAGTATTACAAAAATGTAATTTCTGATGTTTGTTTATTTGAAACCATCATTAAGAACCTTTAATGAAATATCGAAAATTATAAATAACCAAATGACTACATTTATCATAAAATATTACGATTAGATAAGTGTTAAGTGTCCTGATTTGATAAATTTTATGTTTAGATGGCGTAGGTATTCGATAGAACACAAGGAGAAGGAGGGCGGAAAGAAAAGGAATATCGGGGTTCGAAACATCGAACTACGAATTCCTGAATATCAATTAGTAGGGCTAACAATGAGCCACAGCCACAGCGATTGCTGCAAACATTGTTAGTGTTGTGTGCAATTAAAGGACCTCAGAATACTTCAACGTCGATTATTAAGTGAACTCTTCAGATTAGAATCTAATGGCTTTCAGTTTTGATACTTCAGTTCTGAACTTCACAACCAGAAAAAAGTGCCATAATACGATGTCCATGAGGTCTGCTTGTGACACCATTCACCTGAGTGCTACAAAGTATTGGCTAGGACCCTCTCATAACTCCTGCTGACTATTGCCAAAAGTTTTGTGTCCCAACTTCGTCGCCGCTTTGGTGTCCCAGCCTCGTCGTAGGTGTCGGTGGCCGAGTGGAACGAGACCGACACAGTAACAAAAATAGCACGCTGGTGCAGGTACGGAGGGGAGCAGCCAGAAACTATAAACACTCGAGTAAATTAGAAAGAGATATATATTGCACAGAATGTAACAATACTTAACTTTTACATAGTACTGCAGAATGTTGATACATAGTTGTTAGAGGCCTGCCTAGTGCCTGTACAATAGCAAAGTCTTCACTGGTGCCTATCTGATTACGAAGGTCCTAACTGGTTGCTATCTCAGTCCGAAGTGCACGATCGTTCAGTGGTGGCCACGAGCGGCGTTGCAGCAGAGGGCGCTCGTGGCTGTCGTCGTGAGAACGCCGCGCCGTGCGTGCATGGCGGCGCGCGGCGAAAGTAGGTGGCGCGCACTTTGTACTTGTGCGACACCACAAAAAGCAACGCCTGAGTTTTAGAATGAAACTTCATACTAACAATGCCGAAAGGGTAATGATATTAAATTTACCATTACCGGTAGAATACACAAAATAAAAACATTCTCATAAGTCATGGAATTATGGGGACCGATACCTTACCAGTATGGATATCGATAACAGGCAAAATATGTCGAAATTCTGAATCTGTACATCTGTACATGTACAAGTTAAGTTTGTACGGAATTCTCTATGCGCGAATCCTACACTGAGTTACCGGGTCAAATATTACCTTCGTAAATCTATCGGACCAAATTGCGTGCTCATCAGTCCGTAGCTTACAAACTATTTAAACTAAACTAACCCAAGGACAACACACACACACCCAGGGCCGGCGCAAGGCACGTGCGAAACGTGCGGCCGCACGGGGCGGCACTTTCCGAGGGGCGGCAAGTCTGTCGGCCACATTTTTTTTTTAAATTTTCATTTTATTTTTTTAAGGACAAACTCAACATTCATGCCCAAGAGGAGATTCGAAACCAAACCTCGGAGAGACCGCTTCGGGGACTGTGCCATGGCGCCTCGACTACCTGCCGGCCGCCCCTGTTGTACCAGGAGAGGGAGAAGGACTGATTTCTCCCTCGCCACTGTGGCAGCTCCATCGTGTTTACGTCAGAGGAACAGAGTGGGGGAAGCAGCCTGGCGTACACACCAGTCAAATTGTCTAGCTACCCTGCACGCCAATATTCTTATGAGTGGAGCGCTGCCAGCCTGTTACGCGCCGTGCGTTTACGCACAACTAATTTTGCAGAACTCGAAATCTAATTTGGAAATTCAAATGCAATTTTCGATACTGCGATTACATGTTAAGCCTGAAGCAATTTTGCTAAGCCCTTCAATGGCAGTTTTCGAATGTTTTATTCTTCCCGTATAATGGAAAAAAATGCTTGAACATAACTACAGTCAAACATGTCAAACACCTCTAATGGCTAGAAGTATTCCGAATGGCTAAATACGCTGCGAGTAGTTACAAGGGATAAAGATATTGCTAGTAAGCCTGACATAAGTTGCATTTCGACGTAATTTTGTAAATTTTTGCTATCCGTTTCTGAGTAATAGTCTGACGTTTTGGTTTTTGAGACGTGAAACACCTGTCTCCGCCTGCATGAACAACAATCAAACTCTGACCGGCACTTTTGTTTGACAATACTACTCGCCCACTATCACTTTGCCATTTATTTACTGTATAATGCAGGTGAATCCATGTTTCATCTAAGTAAACTAATGGTCGCTTTGATTCTGATGAACACCTGAGAAAGTATGGTATTTTAGCAACAATGCGGAATGCCCTCTCGTCCGCACAAAACAAAACTTTAATTTTGACACCTTCTAAAACGAAAATCCATAGACAGAACATCGCTTCTAAGGGTTTCCTTGCTAGCTTTGAATCTCATTTCTGTTTGACAAAAGTTGTGCAGTTTTCGCAAATTTACTATTTCTTTCTATTGTTCGCAATGCCATAGAAATTGCTGCCTGATTATACATTTATCCATATCATCGGTCACATACTTATTGTGAGCTTCTTGCGTCTTCTTCTTGGGCGCTAGTTTAACCGTAGCCTCGCTGTACCTCGTCACGTGCACTGCCGCGTCACCACTTCGCATTTCCAGACAATTGGTATTGTTGCGTTCTCTACAACGAAAACTGCAGAATTCGTTCGGTAGTTGGCCGACGGAGTCAAGATTGGTCAGAAGCACTTTCATTGCGTTTCGTAAGAACAGAAGAATTGGTGCGTACGAATATCTTGCAACTTGCGAAGTAATAGGTAAGTGCTTTTCATATAATGTAAAATTAGTATTGCGCATGCACGTTACTCATAAGTTAGAACTATTTTTCTTATGATCTGTTACTTCAAAAATTGGCAAGTCGGCAAATAAGCACCCGTCTTCCCAATAACTAGAATGAAAATAAAGCGAAGAAAAGTGAAGTGATACGGCGATGACTAATTTGTTATCCATTATTCCATAATCAGACACAACAGAACTGACACATGGAAATTACGACACATGTCGATTGTCAATTGTTTGCAATGAACAACGCAGTGCAGGGAGTTAAAATATTTCGACTAGCATCAGTACCCGTCGATGCCCGGGTGTGTATTTATTCCATTATTATGTTACTCCATCTCCTTCTTCCTCTTTCCATTTTCTTCCGCCCCACTCTTTGACCGTTTCACCTGCGTCTGTAGTGAAATTCTACCTGAAATTCAATTTCACCGGGCTCAGTTCTAATGACTTCATCTCCTGAAGGAAGGAAGGAAGGAAGGACGCTTAGGGTTTAACGTCCCGTCGATAGCGTGATCATTAGAGACGTAGCTCACGCTCGGAGTTTTGGGTAAGGATGAGGAAGGAAATCGGCCGTGCCCTTTCAAAGGAACCATCCCGGCATTTGCCGGGAGTGATTTAGAGAAATCATGGAAAACCTAAATTTGGATGGCCAGAGGTGGATTTGAATCACCGTCCTCCCGAATGCGAGTCCAGTGTGTTACCACTGCGCCACCCCGCTCGGTTTCATCTCCTGAACAGTGTATCCTACAGTAATATAATTTTCCGTTTACGTGCAGTGGAATATTAGAAAATTTTCTGCGAAGTCTGTTGCAAAAAAAGTTAGTAGTAAAGATGAAATAAATTAGAATCAGATGCATGATGGTGAGGTTTTTCATACAACGCATTGTTTATGACGTCATATATCCTGAACTATGTTTTTTACTACGATATAATTTTGGTGGTACATTCGGTGTTATATGTTCATACAGTCTGTAAAATGTGACATGAATAGGTTTCGTAGTGAAGACGTCTTAATTAAAACTTCTTCCATGATGGGGTGGTTTCCGAAGAACCTAGTTGCCTATGGCTTCATATCTCCATAACTACCGTGATATAATTTTGGAGATAAATTCAGTGATATATGTGGATAATGTTAGCAAATTATAAACAAGTAATAAATTAAAAAGTGACGCCTGATGCTGTAGTTCCAATGAACGCTAATGTAAGCAGATGCTAATTTTCGACGCCTGTGTCTATCATGACGTATCTCTTTGAACTAAGAGCCGTACAATGGTATACTTTCGTATGTTCATTGTGTCCTATATGTAGATACTACCTGCAAAGTGTGTTGCAAACAGAATTAATAGTTAAAAAGTAATAAATTAAAACGTCGTAGCACTTGCATAAATTCAATTGAATTAATAGCTAAAATGTGGTGAGAGAAAAACATTTTTCCTTTAATAATTTTGTCGGGGATGTCGGTGGGAATAAGTTGTGTAAAGGTTTGGAACTGCATGCGATGTTTTTTGGACGTAGCTTTTATCATTTTCTAGTGATGGACGCACAAATTTGAATATTTGAGTGCAAAATGTTCACATGTTTGTTAAGCTTATGGGACTTGACTGCGGGGTTATCAGTCCCTAAACTTACAAACTACTTATGAAGTAACTTATACTAAAGACAACACAAACAACCATGCCCGAGGGAGGATTCGACCTCCGCCGGGAAACGGCATGGTGCATCGGAGACTCTGGCGCGGCTATTTGAGTGCCGTCGGCTTCAAGACAAACTCACAGTTTCTATGTAGTCTCCTCTTACCGTTTTCAGCTTTACATGAAATTACACCTCTTGATGAGTAGAATGTGACACCTTTTGTTTTTCATAATCGGTCGATAACTACGCGAAGTACTGAAAATCAAACTTTTCTTCGTCTTGGATGTGGTTTTCTTCGTCTTGGATCATTTGAATTCACATAAAAAGTGGATCGTGTTTTCTGAGGGGTGTCGACGCCCATCATCAAAGGTTTCTGAATACTGAAAGCGAACATTGGAAAAATGTTCTTGGGCGCTTAATAGGAATAATTCATTTCCTGGGTCGGCAATGTCGGCCTTTGAGAGGAAGTACAGATAAACTCTTTCAGCCTGACAACGGAAACTTCTTGAAACTCGTTGAATTATTTGGAAAGTTCGACACTGTGATGATGGATCACCTGCACAGAACAAAGCAAGGTGAGAACAAGGGTCATCATTATCTTGGAAAGGAAACACAGAATGAAATAATTCATCTTATTGGATCATCTATAACCAACAACATTCTATTAATGATGAAATCTGCAAAGTATTACAGTATAATTCTGGACTGCACACCAGATTTTCAAAAGTTGAGCAGATGACAGTTGTGGTACGTTTAGTCCAGGAGGCAAGACTCGACGGGGTATACGATGTCCGAATTCGGGAGCATTTCCTGGGATTTCTTCCAGTGCCCGATTCTTGAAGCTCCACTTTGACGAAGGTCGTACTCAAGTTCTTGGAAGAAAAAAACATCCTATTATGTAATACGAGAGGCCAAGGATACGACAATGGAGCAAACATGAGAGGAAAGAAGTCTGGTCTCCAGAAAAGAATTTCAGTTATTAACAAGAGAGCATTTTATGTACCATGTAGCAGTCACTCATTGAACCTTGTTGTCAACGATGCCGCTATGTCTTCTAAATATGCTGTTTCCATGTTTTCGACAGTGAAGAGCTTGTATGATTTCTTCTCGTCCTCCGTTCGACGTTGGGATGTCTTGAAGCAGTACCTGCCTAACTTGACGCTGAAGTCACTGAGAGATACTAGGTGGGAAAATCGCATCGATGCACTTACTCCCCTGAGGCTTCAAATTGGAGGCGTTTATGATGCACTGGTGCAAATATCAGAAGAATTCGATGCCATGACCGCTCACGAAGCAACGTCACTTGGGAATCAAATAAAAAATTACACCTTTCTCACTTCTCTGGTAATCTGGTACGACGTTCTGCTTCACACCAGTGTAGTCAGTAATACCCTCAAGATCATTCACATAAATGTTTCTGAGGCCGTGGAAATGCTTGAAAAAACGAAAGCATATTTTGAGACCTGCAAAACAGAAGAAAAGTTTGTATCTTTCTTGACGGATTCCAAAGAATTGGCTACAGAATTAGAGTTAGAAGATCTAACGTTACCACGGATTAGTGTTTTCCGGCGACGGAGTAAGAAGCCAGTACTTACTTATGAAGGGGATAAGACAATAGATGACCCAACAAAACGTTACAAGATTGAATTCTACTATTATCTTTTAGATATAGTAACCACATCTTTGTTAATGAAATCTCATTGTGATTATTTTGATTTTCTCTACAACATCGGCGAGCTGAAGAATGCACCTCCTGACAGCCTGGACACAAAGTGTAAAAATCTCGCAGCGATTTTGCAAGATCATGAGTCAAGCGACATTGATGCACTAGAGTTGAGGGAAGAACTAAAAGTGCTTTCAACATTGTTAAAACCTGGAATAGATCCAAAAGAGACTCTGAATTTTATAGGAAGACATAATTTTTGCCCTAATGTCAACGTTCCTCTGAGACTTCTCCTAACACTTCCAGTGACAGTTGCGAGTGGAAAGAGGAGTTTCTCAAAACTGAAATTGATAACGACATACCTCCGATCAATGATAAGCCAAACTCCTTTGAATCATCTTGCAACAATTTCGATTGAGCAAGTGCTCGCAGAGGAGTTAAATTACGCAGATCGTGTGAAAGAGTTTGCACTAGCAAAAGCCAGGAAGGTTCGATTTGTCTAGTATGTTTTTAAATTTTTATATTATGTTCAGCGTCTTGGTTATTTACTGTGTTGCTTCTTATTTTGTTCAACATTAAATAGTTATTGTAAATATTACTGTTCAAATCAAATTATCGTTAAATTGTAAATATATTTTGTTTTTTGTTAAGTACATTATCTGTTCACAACCATTGAAAAATGTTTATTTACGTTAACTGTAAGTTCATGCCGCGCGGGATTAGTCGAGCGGTCTAAGGCGCTGCAGTCATGGACTGTGCAGCTGGTCCCGGTGGAGGTTCGAGTCCTCCCTCGGGGATGGGTGTGTGTTTTTGTCCTTCTGATAATTTAGGTTGGGTAGTGTGTAAGCCTAGGGACTGATGACCTTAGCAGTTAAGTTTTCACACACATTTGAACATTTTTGTTAATTCACAAGGCTTATTAAAATTAGATAGATTTCTTCAGCCAGGTTTGATTCCAGTTTTGAGCTGGTGCTCAGCGACTGTCTTGTACAAATCTGTAGAGAATGTCACCAATCACTCGCAATTTTTGTTTTTATTTTCCAGATCTATATAGATATCGGGCACAGTGTGGCTATTCTCAATGCTTTGAGTTATGTTTACATCTATACCGTCATGCTGAACGTAGGTGTCAACATGACGGTTCAGATGTAAGCACATATTAAAAGCTTTGAGACTGGCCTAGGAAGATCTGAAAAGAAAAAAAAAAAATGCATTTGATTGCTGAGATTTCCTACAGATTTGTTTAAATAAAATTCCACAATCCTTTTTGTTTAAAATAAAGGGGGGCGGCAATTTAGCAACTCGCACGGGGCGGCACTTGGGCTTGCGCCGGCCCTGCACACACCCATTCCCCAGGGAGGACTCGAACCTCCGACGGCGAGCAACTCAGTTACCGGGAACTCGTTTTTGTTATGGTTCTCATTTTCTCGGCAGCAGTAAATGGATGTTGTATGTGTTGGTGCTGTGCTTTGTCTGTCAGAAGTTAACGTAGTGTGCTGAGTCGAGAGACGGCAGTGCTTGTGCTTACACGGCAGCCTCCAAGCTTCTGCAAGGCGGCAGACGCGGCCGCTAGCACTGCGTATACCCGTGGGAGGCCATCACGTGGAGCGTCAGGCCGCGTTAGCACATCCGCCCCGCGGAAAACAATTCCGTGAACAGCGCTTCGGGCGCTGATGAGCTGTCGCTGGAATGCAAGTCCCTTCCCACGTCTTCTGTTTCGAAATACGCAGAACACGCTCACCCAACACTGCCGGCGTTTCACAGCGCGGGAATGGCCGTCACGTTACTGATCGCGCGGCCGCTCACGTCGGAGGTTCGAATTCCCTCGGCCAGGGATAAGTGTGTGTGTGTGTGTGTGTCTTTTTTTTATGGCTTTTGGTTACAGTGACCATACAGCCATACTTTTATAAAGCGCGCTCCAAACGGTCGTCTACTGCCATAGTCCCTGAACGCCAATACGCATCCCATTCTGCTGATTAATACCCTTCAACGCACGTCCCACACTGATTCCTGCGGCTACTTCTCTCACTGTTGCTTATCTGTTAGCAGTCACAGCTCTACGCAAACGCCGCTTCTCTCCGTCATTAAGTGCAGGCTGTCGGCCACTGCAATTGCATAGTGACAGGTACTGCCTAAAATTTGGTATCCTCGGGACGCTCATGGCAATGTTGATGTTGGAAAACTCAATTCCTTAACGATTATTGAAATGGAATGTCGCATGCATGGCCGAGGGGACTGAGGCGCTTCAGTCACGGTCTGCACGGCCACTGCCGCGGTGGAGTAGCCGAGCGGTCTAAAGCGTCTCGCTGCGGAGCGCGCGGTTGCTCGCCGTGGAGGTTCGAGTCCTCCCTGGGGCATAGGTGTGTGTGTTTGTCCTTAGGTTAGTTTACCTAGGTTTAAGTAGTTTGTAAGCTACGGACTGATGACCACGCAGTTTGGTCCGATAGATTTACAAACATTTGAACATTTTTTTTGCACGGCCACTACGGTCGTGGGTTCGAATCCCCCCTCGGGCATGGATATTTGTGCCGTCTTTAGTTGTAGGTAGTTCATAAGTAGTTTGGACGTTTAGGGACTGATGACCCCGTAGTTAAGTCCCTTAAGCTTAACAAACATTTGAAACATTTTTTTTTTTTTTTTAGCATTTGAATTCCTGTCGTGAGATAATAATTACGTCGGATATCTTAAAACACGAGACACCGGAGTACAGGTGACTGCTCTAGCAACGCACCGTCCCTTTTTACGTAGTGTACGCGGTACTAAACTATTTATATCGGTGCGGGTAAACTACTATGAGCAGCGGACTGATCGTATTAAAGATAAATGCTAAACCAACACCGACGTCAGCAGTAAAAGTTTATATGCCAACTAACTCTCCCGATGATGAGGAAATCGAAGAAATGTATGCAGATGCAAAGAATAGAAAACAGGAACTACTTCCGGTAGTTAGACATTTATTAAATTCTTCTTTATTATGGCTTTTCGTTACAGTGACCATACAGCCAGCGGTTATTACAGTGACAACATTACAATAGAATTGAGATTCTTACAATGTATAGCGCAATATTAAGAAGTATCTCACATCATACAGCCTTACAATAAAAGTAGAAAAATCATATGTACAAGACATAAAACAATACATATTTAACAGTACGAGTGACATTTGTAATACAACGAAAGTGCAAACAGCATAGGACCATATGAGAGGTGCAAAGACAAATAAAAGTCGAAATATAATATAAAATTATGCAGTTTCACGCTGTGCATGTTCAAGTTAAACAAACTAGCTCTAAAATTAGAGCTGTATGCCGGTGACTTTGAGGTAGTACTTCAGTAAACTGTACTTAAACTTGTCGAATCCATGAAGGACAGTGACACTTGTGGGGAGGGGGTAGCCCCTCGCAACCAGCGTTCGGTAGGATACACTTTGTGCGGCCGTGTACTTAAGTGTGTGTGTTGTCCTCAGTATAAGTACGTTTAAGTAGTATGTAAGTCTAGGGACAAGAGTAGTTTGAACCCTTATTATTACAAAATGTTCAAATGTTTGTAAAGCTTGTGGGACTTAACTGTGGGGTCATCAATCCCTAAACTTACAAACTGCTGACGAACTAGCTTATACTAAACACGGCACATACATCCATACCCGAGGGGGATTCGAATCCCCGATGGGAACGGCCTCGCGCATTGTAGCATAGCGCCTCAATGCGCTCGGCCGCTCCGCCGCGGCAGTATTACAAACATTTGAATTTTGTACTACGGACGCTTTACTGTATTAATACCACACAGTTACTGACGATGGCATTGCGTGAGAGAAAACGGATTACACTCACGGAAAACGAATATATCGCTTGGAACTTTTACTGCAGTACTGAGACAGGAGAGTCGTATTCGATTATCCAGATTCAGTTTTCCCTAAATCACATACGGCACTGCCTTTTTACATTCACAATCAGAGCTTGTACTCAGTCAACGCAACGAAGTTATACCATAGTAAATTTTGCGCGCGTTTCTAAAGTGATAAACTGACAGCAAAAGCACGTGATATTTCCAAGTTGACTGTAGGTCACACAGGAAATCAGATGGGTTGGGTTGTTAATTGGCATAGGAGGACTAAACTGCTAAGGTTAACAGCCCCCCGGTGGGGACGGGAAGTAGTAAGGATAGGAAAGGAGGGGAGGGGAAAAGGAAATGCACTCCAGGAAGTAAAGAAAGAAGGAAGACTGCATTATCTCGGGGCCTCGTGCTCGCCACACACGTACTCTGGAAAGAACCGTGGCAAAGGAAGGGGTGGGGGGATATGAAATCAGAAATTTTGGCAGAATCTCTAGATGTGAACACGTCTTTATAATCTCCAAGAAAGGGATGCAAACGAGAACGGTTTTCTACAGAATTTGAAGATTTCAGCAAATAGTCTGTTTTCTAATTATTTCGTAAGAAGGGGCAAGAAGATTAGGAATGAAAGCCTTGGCATTAGCTTCACTGCGGCATTCAAAATGTGAGCGGGACCGGGAATCGAACCCGAGTCTCCCGCTTCTGGCCAGCGGTAGTCTTAATTTTCTCTCTCTCTCTCTCTCTCTCTCTCTCTCTCTCTCTCTCTCTGAGCCACGGCGTCCAGTCCCCTGCCGGGAATCGAACCCGGGACCCCTGTGTGATAGTGACACTGCCGACTGAGCTACGGGATCGGACATCCATTTGGCTGGCCGCGCTCGCCTCCCGTTCGCCTCAAACTTCCATAAGTCGCACGCTCCGGCTGTAGTGCCCGCAATTTCTATGCCCTTTCACACTCGCGATTACGGATCCCCTTGCGAGGTCGAACGTATGACCGCGTCTGCGGTCAAATCAATAAATCAAATGCCGTATTCGCGTGCAAGTATTTACTATAGATTCGTGCGGTGTCTGTTCTTTTGGACATGTCCGAAAGAACAGACACCACATGTAAATGGTGAATTTCTTCTAAAGAAGATTAAGCAAGAAGGGTTGCTGCCTATCGCCTTTCCTCTCAGACAGGAAGTTACACTTACCTGCTGATCTGCTGTCCTTGGACCGTAAAGACGTCGGACTTCTCATGGTGTTTCGTCGCCTTATTTCAGATTCATTAATTGAAAAGAGGACAGTAGGAAAGTTGCAAAACAAATAGGGAGAATTGTGGTGAAATCTGTATTCATAAAGATATGACGAATGTGAGGTAGCCCTGTTGCATGTTTAATATTATTTCACAAATCAGATTATTTTGCGACGAAACTATCTTGCAGTAGGACAAAGAATTACTTAATAGTCCATAATTAAACACACTTTAAAACAGATACATATGCGGTACATAGAGAGAGCGGAGAGTGGTTGAATTAGAGAGAATGTTGCTAGCTATGAAGTCGTAATACTATAACCAGAGCAGGGGCCAAACGGCTATGCTTACCTCACTATAAACTGAATGGTAAGGGTATCGGATGCTTCCACTCGACCATCAGTGTAACAGACGCGAACGGTCCTTAAACTCACACTTTCCTAATACGGCGGTAACGGCCGCCCTAGACTGTCCGCGGGGTGGATACTTCGAAGCTCTGCAACCGAATGTCGGTGCGTGTCTGTTCGCCTGGCATGGCACCGCAGTGTACTTCCGGTGTTCTAAAGTAGTATCACAGGTAGGGGAGAGGAACCGTTGGGGCAACTTAGCCCTTGCGGGCGACACTGTGTCTCGGATACTCAAGTTGGGAACCTGTCTGGAACGCGGGACAAAGCTGGTATGCCTCCCCCACGACGTGGCTTCGGCTTACTTTTAAATTTAACGGCTACAGGAAATTCTCCATTTTGAGCAATTTTTACATTAACCAAACTGGTAATGTAGAAATTACTCTATTCCTTCCATTCGATAATCCTCTAAGTAAGCAATCATTTTGTATTGCTCCATGGTTGGTGAAAATTAATAAATCGTACTAAATTAATTGATTTAATTTTGCTACTTTTTAATTAAGGACCCGTCCGGTCTGTTATTGGTATACAGGAGTTCGTAATTTTACTGGCAACTCGAATCCGTGGTCGGAATAACATATTTAATTTTATTTTGGTCTGATTTCTTTCTTATGGCACAGCCGTTGCGGCCATGCATTGTGTGCCCTCAAAAAGTCTGTGCATTACACATATATAGTGAGCAGAGTAAATGTTAAGAATTTGTATCTGACGGGAGGCGTGGTAGAGTCAGTCGTGCAGATGGGGTGATCGCTGTGTCTCTAGTGGTGCAGAAGTGACTGCAACTGCCTAGAAAACAGGAGACTCGGATTCGAATCCCGGCTGCGTACACATTTTCAACTTTACCCATTCCCAGTTCATGTCATACTTCCCGTGAATATGAATAAGTACCAATTTCAGGAACAAAAGTGATTTCTTTCGGACGTATCTATATCTATAAATGTGAATGTCTGTTCGGTCTACGTTTATCAGGTCTGAATCACAAGACATAAAGAGCTAAAAATTTGTACCGTTACTAATGTCTACCCGGGGAAGGCTTTAGGCACGGTTTTATGGCGATCGGGTAGTTATTTATCTATATATATAAATGTGAATGTCTGTTCGGTGTACGCTTATCACGTTCGAACAAGACTCAGAGACTTAATATTTGTACAGTTACAAATTTATACCTGAGTAAGGTTTTAGGCACGGTTTTATAGCGATCTGATAGATATTTCGTAATTTGAAGAATATAACTCGAAATGCGGAACAATAATTACTCTTTGAAAATTATATTTACTCTTTGAAAATGATTTTATTGGTTGCATTGTTGCTTGAGGGTTGATAATGATAAAAGGGTGTAGTATATTGGGATGGAAAGTTACCGGTGTATATAAAATTCTACGTGTCTGTGCGTGCGTCAATATTTCGCTCTGCGGCGGAAACTACAGAACGCAAACGAATGGTCTGTGTGTCATTGTTGTCCGAAGTCTCCCGTTGTACACCATAGCAGTTCCATGCCGATGGAAGATATAGTGGTTGAAAGTCGTCAAAATAAAAAAAATTCGGACTGAAGGCCAGCGATGACGTTTACGACTTCATTGTTCAAATGTTTGCTAAGCTTAAGGGACTTAACTACGGGGTCAATAGTCCCTAAACTTACAAACTACTTATGAACTAGCTACAACTAAGGACGGCACAAATATCCATGCCCGAGGGGGATTCGAACCCCCGACCGTAGTGGCCGTGCAGACCGTGACTGGAGCGCCGCAGTCCCCTCGGCCACCGCGGCCGGCTTACGACTTTATAGCAAGGAAGTTACATACAGCGAAAGGTAATGCTACAAACAATATATTTGGTCTTTGCGTGCTACAATTTCTTCAGCTCTTTCTCTATGAGGATAAGCACACGAATAAGAAAATATAAGAATAAACATTAAAGCAGTAAAAAAGAAATTTTAATACATCTCTTTAAAAAAATTGATTTGACGTTTCGCGCATTACATTAAGTACAATAGTACAAATAACGTAGTTTACCAGAATGCCCTAAAATGAAATTAAAATGAATTTGGCCGGCCGCGGTGGCCGAGGGGACTGAGGCGCTCCAGTCACGGTCTGCACGCCCACTACGGTTGGGGGTTCGAATCCCCCTTCGGGCATGGATATTTGTGCCGTCCTTAGTATTAGTTAGTTCATAAGTAGTTTGTAAGTTTAGGGACTGATGACCCCGTAATTAAGTCCCATAAGCTATACAAACATTTGAACATTTTTGAAAATGAATTTGGACATTACTCTCACCATACGTGTTGAGATATTGCAACACAGTCTATAAGGAATAATGTATGTATTATTTATTGTAAATCATTAAGCACTTCACATAATTTTATTTTTTAATTTGAATGTTGATTAAAAATGTTTGTTTCTAAAGAAGGTATTGTATTTCATTTCATCCTTCAAAACCAGTCTCACAGCACACTACTGAATGATAGGTTACCTATCACAATCAATCAACAAGCGAGCGGAGCCGCTTGTTTAAGTTAGTAACTTATAAATATACGAGGGTTGAAACTTAAATAGAGCAAACTATTTATTCACAACCGATACAAAAGCCATACATGTTTTCATGTTACTAACCTTCAATGTAGACACCAGAATCGTGTAGAACCCGTTGCCAGCGATGTGGAAGACGTAGTATACCGTTAGCAGAGCCTGTTCTGTTGATGGTGCAAATGGAGCGGGCCGGCCGCGGTGGCCGAGGGGACTGAGGCGCTCCAGTCACGGTCTGCACGGCCACTACGGTCGGGGGTTCGAATCCCCCCTCGGGCATAGATATTTGTGCCGTCCTTAGTTCATAGTAGTTCATAAGTAGTTTGTAAGTTTAGGGACTGATGACCCCGTAGTAAGTCCCATAAGCTTAACAAACATTTGAACATTTGAACTGGAGCGGTCTACTGCCTGTCGAATCTCTGGAAAAGTTCTGAAGAGAATGCCACGAAGTGCTTCCTTGGTATTCGGTATCAAAATTACAACTACTTAAGTCCGGGGAGTATGGTGGATGGTACAGTACTTCCCAGTCCCACCGACCGAACAGAGCAGCCACAGCTTGCGATGTATGCGCCCGCGCATTGACGTGCAAAATGCTGGGTGGGATTCGCAGAAGCTGTTGCCGCTTCTTGAAGACCCTGATGGCACTGTCGTGCCGTACGACCTTTGGCACATTCAATTTTGACCCACCTTCGTTGTTTCTGTTTCGAAAACATAGTGACACCGTTACGTTAGACAGCTCGCTCACAAGCGACTGTGTTTCCCTCGATTGTACGCACGCCGGGGCCGTGGGACGGGCGAGTCCACTTGCTCGGAGGTAAGGCAGGTAAGGTATGTCAACAACGTGTGCTGTTAGCGACAACAGTACTTTCCATTGAATTGTGTCTCAACAGCAGTGTTGCCACTATTTAAGTTCCAACCTTCGTATTTTGCTCGACTTCAGTGAACAGTGTTTTAAAAATAAGTTACTTTTGTTTCGGGATAACGGCATCTTCGGGTGATGGGCGTGGTACCGAAAGATCTTGTAACAGCGGCAAGAAAAATAGGTAGGGAATATTCTCGCTCCTAATAATGCAAACAAAATTCTTGGCATTTGCTTACAACCACTCGCGCGTTGCTGCGTAAGGAGCGTATCTGAAATAAATGACACCCGCGCGTGACACGATACAATAATGATATCAGAATTGTTTGCGAAAGTACTTTTACACACAGACGACTCCATCTCGAGGCAAGTGCGGAGTGACCACACTAATAAATAATACAATAAACAGCATTGTTCGCATGAAATATTTGTTGCTTGAACTATTGCATATCGATTTCGGTCACTGAGTGGACATCTTCAGTACTGAAAATTTAATATTTAATATGAACTATTCTATAACTGTGTGCGGTCAGCGTATATAATATCCCATGTTAACATGAAATTTGCTACTTTATGTGAGCCCAAAGGGCTTCTTTTCTGGCACTGAAAAATAGATGGCCACTCGGTGACCAAAATAGATATGTAATAGTTCAAGCAATAAAGATTTCATCCGACCAATGCTGTTTCCTACATAATTTATAATTTTATAGTTCTATTAACAACTTTCTCAGTTTTGTTTCTACCATAAGGTCAGGTAAAAAATAAATATTCTGAATTAGTTTTGGTATCCTTAAGTTTTTTTTTCGTAGCAGCATGGGTAGATTTTTTTATTATTATTTTTAGAGTGAACTACACCATATTCTAGACTATATATAAAACTTTTTACGGAAGTTTATCAATTCAAATTATCAGTAACTGGACTGCTGTGAAATGGTGAGATGAGGTACTATTCCTCGTGACGGCTACTATAGTCCCTTTCTTACCTGTTACATTCCTGCGTACAGGCCTCCTATTCTTTCCTTTGTCAAGCGAAATGTGATTACTGACTAGGTGGCAATCAGCTTGTGCCAGCCCTCGAAAGTTGGTCTTCGAAAAGAACGTCGCCTTAACCTCCAAGGATTCTCATTTGAGTTCCCGAAACACCTGTCACTCTCGTGTTGAACGAACCTGCCGTTTGCATGATTAGCTCCACTCGTGTAACCATAGACGTCCCCCTCCTGGAACTGGGGTGTACAGACTCTTGATACATTACAGACTACTTTAGCAGTGACTATCAACGTAGCTTTATTCTAGGGTTAGTCAAGAAAATGCACACATTTCCTTTCTGCGATGGTGATTTAGCGCCACGCTACAGTCACGACAGATGTAAACGTTTGCAGAAAATTGCTACCGTACAGTATTCTCCAACTTATTCTGTGCTATTTCCGTGTGCAGCCCATTCAAAGCTGCAAATAGGATCTTCCCAACACATTGCAAGTTTGAAACTTCCTGGCAGATTAAAATTGTGTGCCGGAACCGGGACTCGAACCTGGGACCTTTACCTTTCGCGGGCAAGCGCACTACCGACTGTGCTATCCCGACACGACTCACGATGCCGCCTCACAACTTTACTTCCGCCAGTACCTCGCCTCCTACTTTCCAAACTTCACAGAAGCTCTCCTGCAAACACGCAAGCCTAGCACTCCTGGAAGAAAGGATATGGTGGAGACATGGCTTAGCCACAGCCTAAGGAATGTTTCCAGAATGAAACTTCACTCTGCAGCGGAGTGTGCGCTGATATGAAACTTCCTGGCAGATTAAAATTGTGTGCCTGAACCGGGACTCGAACCTGGGACCTTTGCCTTTCAAGGGCAAGCGCACTAGCGACTGTGCTTTCCCGACACGACTCATGATGCCGCCTCACAACTTTACTTCCTCCTACTTTCCAAACTTACGTCTGATGTGCCATATCTGTTCATGGAGTAAACTGTGACAGGACCAACCAATCAAAAATGGTCGGAATTGTTTATTTCCTCAACATGAAGAGGAGGCAGATAGCTTCATCTTCATGCAAGACAGTTCTCTGCCACATTTCTGTACCAACATCCAACGTTGCCTGCATGACATTATTCCAGGTTGCTGGATTGGATGAGGAGCAGCAGAAGATGAACTTCATCAACCACGTTTCCAGACGTCTCACCTTGAGACTTTTATCAGTGGGGTTATGTAAAAGACAGTGTTTCTAATCCGACTGTTGCTTGACACATTTGAAAGTCTGCTACATCAAATTGTCGAGACTGAGAATTTGATAACGAGAAACCAGCTGCTTTATGTGTGCCAAGAAATGAGCCACTAATATTCGCCATGTAACACATGGTGCTCATATTGAATGTATAAATTTTGACCTTTTCTCTTTCCAGGAGCGTTGGAATTGTTTGTCTATGTTTTATTGTTTGGAAGCAATAAATTTTTGAAATCTGTCCCTCCATCTTGTATAGCCCTGTATATTTACTTTACCTTTTAGGAGTCAAGTAATGTTCCTTTAAAAATATTCAATTGCAGTCGATGGCATATAACATGTTTAGTATAGGTCCTACTCATAGTCAAGTTTAGTTCTTGGGGAACCATACGATTGCAAAAAATTTTCTAATGTTTGTATAGCTTATGGGCCATAACTAAGGGGCCACCAGTCCCTAAACTTACAAACTACTTATGAACTAGCTAACACTAAGGACAGCACAAATATCCATGCCCGAGGGGGGGGATTCGAACCCCCGACCGTAGTGGCCATGCAGACCGTGACTGCGGCATACGATTGCAGAGACAACGAATTTGTAAAAACTTGTAAGTTTCGAAGCTTGCCCCCCCCCCCTCTTCCCCTCCGAGAGGGCCATTTCGTTAGTGCGTGCGTGGCGAGAAACGAGCAATCATTCTTCCTTCTTTCATCCCTGGAAGGCATTTTCTTTCCCTCCTTTCCTACCGTTCATCAGTTCTCCCCCTCCCCACCGGGGGACTAATGACTTTACAAGTTTGGTCCCCTGTCCATTATAGTAGGAACATCAATAACAATAATTATTCGAGCAGAACTAGGTCAACCAGGATCAATAGTTAGAGATGATCACATCTACAATGTAATTACTACAGCTCATGCCTTTATTATAATTTTCTTCATAGATATACCAATTATAATAGGAGGATTTGGAAATTGACTAGCGGACTAAGGCTGTCGGAGGCCCGGGGCGGCGGCAAAACAAAATGAGGTCTCCTGTCCACTTGCAAATACATGTATTACTATTAATAAATCGCACTGTTACGCGAGTGATCTGTTTTCTTTCACGTGTTGGTTGCGGTCCTCTTATCGATATCCATTCGGGTCAGATATCGGTCCCCAGAATTCCAAATCGAGAATGTATCGAGTTTAAATATTAAGTTTAATTTTTTTTGTATTATCTAACAGTGGCGTATGTAAGGGAGGGCAGGGAGCTTGCCCCCTCACCCCGAATTAATGAAAAATAAGTACGTTTTCTAAATTATTTTGATGAATGATGCTTGAAGGAATCGCCGTGGTAGATAATTATACTTCGCTGTTTTGGTAACGGGAATTAGGTGTTAGTGGTGTGAAGTTCTTGCCAGCTTTTTCTTTAAAATTAGCTATATTCTTTATGATTTAATGTCAACAATAAAAATCCTTGATGTCAGTAAAGGGACTTCAGCGCAAATCATCCTCTGAATATGAGCAACGAAACTGTTACAAAATATTATAGGGTGTCTACTTAAAATTACTTATCTTTACTTTAATCTTGTTCCCTAGTACAATAAAGGTTTGAAATTGTGTTTAAAGTGTGTTGCAACTCACTAGGTAATCTCGTTCTCCTAATCTGAATTCATAAAGTCTCGTCGCATTATGTGGCAGTTTCTTGCAACTGCTATTGTTTATCTGGTTATATCTCCTAAACCCTGTGTCGTATGTGGTTCTTAACATTACAGGATTGGTACCTCACCGTAAGGAAGGTATGTACCAAATTGAAATAGGTCCAGTGGTTTAGGAGGAAATGTGCAACATTGTCGCGTAATGCAGCAGTTTTTCTCGCATCTCATTGTTTTTGACATTATGTCTCATGAACTATGTGTTGTACGTGATCCCTACATTTAAGGCGACCGTCGTCATGGTTTGAAGCTTACGAGTGCAAAATTTCACAAAGATTGGAACGAAACTGTAGTTTTCTTTTAAATACGTACACACAGACACTCTGCTTTATATACCGGGTGATCAAAAAGTCAGTATAAATATGAAAACTTAATAAATCACGGAATAATATAGATAGAGAGGAAAAAATATACACACAAGCTTGTAATGACATGGGGTTTTATTAGAACAAAAAAAAGTGTTGCTAGACGCGTGAAAGATCTCGTGCGCACGCGTCGTTTGGTGATGATTGTGTGCTCAGCCGCCACTTTCGTCATGCTTGGCCTCTCGGGTCCCCAGACCTCAGTCCGTGCGATTATTGACTTTGGGGTTACCTGAAGTCGCAAGTGTATCGTGATCGACCGACATCTCTAGGGATGCTGAAAGACAACATCTGACGCCAGTGCCTCACAATAACTCCGGACATGCTGTACAGTGCTGTTCACAACATTATTCCTCGACTACAGCTATTGTTGAGGTATGATGGTGAACATATTGAGCATTTCCTGTAAAGAACATCATCTTTGCTTTATCTTAATTTGTTATGCTAATTATTGCTTTTCCGATCAGATGAAGCGCCATCTGCCGGAAATTTTTTGAAAAAATGTTCAAATGTTTGTGTAGCTTATGGAACTTAACTACGGGGTCATCAGTCCCTAAACTTACAAACTACCTTATACTAAAGACCCTCGACCGTAGTGGCCGTGCAGACCGTGACTGGCGCGCCACAGTCCTCTCGGCCACGGACATTTTTTGAACTTTTTTTTTGTTTTTTTTTTTTTTTTTTTTTTTTTTTTTTTTTTTTTTTGTTCTTATAAAACATCATGTCATTCCAGTCACATTATTCCGTGACTCATTAAGTTTTCCATTTTATACTGACTTTTTGATCACCCAGTATATAAAGATGCAGGTATTTTGTTTATTCATAATGTTCAATATTTTATAAAAGGTTGCTAATACTGATGGGTTCAATTGTACATGTGGAATCACATTTTTGGAGTTTTAGTGACAGGGCGGCTGTTGCTTGCAGAGGGCGGTTGTCGCGGTGCCGCGATGCTGGGCGACTGACAGCCGTGGTGTGGTGTGGTGGCTCGGCGATGGAGCTGTTCCGGCGCGGCGCCATCTTCGCGACGTTCTTCGGCTCGTGCCTGGCGATCGCGCTGCTGGTGGCGGCGCTGGGCACCAAGTTCTGGGTGGTGGCGCGCGCCAGGCGCATCCCCAACCCCAGCGAGTCCGACGGCCGCGTGCACTTCGGGCTCTTCGACGGCAAGAAGGAGCTCAACGTCGCCTACGGATGGCGCACCTACGAGATCGACAGTGAGTACCACCACCTACCCAATACCGTCGAAACAGAAGGCCGCGGCGCTCCCTGTGACGTCACGCAGAACCTGTCCGAGGCCAACGAGAGAGTCTTTCTCGTAGGCCTCGGAATAGGCCCCGATCGCGTAGCTGACAGGCTGGCCGCTGGGGCAGAGCCCACTAGGTGCTAGCGGCTAGTCAGTCAGCAACGCGATCTTTGCCTACTCTGCGTGACGTCACGCGAGAGCGTGGCCTTCTCTTTCTCCGGTGTTGGACTATCAGTGTTCCTAAACAGCTAATTATTTTCATAACCTCGAATTCAACATGCAAGTTGCCTGTCAGATGTTTTCTGGGGCAGCAAGGAAGGAACCTTAGGATTTAGCGTCCCGTCGATAGCTTGGTCATTAGAGATGGAGCTAACGCTCTGTGTTTTGGGTAAGGACAGAGAAATTGACAATCCCCTTTTGAAAGGAGCCACCCTGGCATTTGCCTGGAGTGGTTTAGGAAAATCACTGAAAACCTAAATCAGAATGGCCGGAGGTGGATCTGAACCACCGTCCTCCCAAATGCGAGTCCAGTGCGTTACCACTGCGCCACCTCGCTCGGTTTTCTGGGGCAATAAATATTTTATTTTTATGCGACACATAACGACGAACTTTACAATTTAAAATCCTGTCTACACATTAAGAGGTATATTGTTACGTAACGGCTTAACACAAAGGTCCCGAATCCACAAAGAAGCGTAATTTAATGTACAGAACTGCTTAAAATGTCTGATAACCCTAAAAATAAGCACGAGATTAATTTAGTCAATGATGGGAGTCAGTTCTTTCATTCAAGTCAGTACCGGCATCAAGTCAGTACCGGCATCTGTCTGATAACCCTAAAAATAAGCACGAGATTAATTTAGTCAATGATGGGAGACAGTTCTTTCATTCAAGTCAGTACCGGCATCTGTCTAGTCCATCACACAGCAGTTCCAAATTGTATCATGATCAAAGTACTATGACATTCAGGAGTGAGAAAAACGTGGATTTCATGGCCGAGCGGTTGCCCATAAGCCACACATCACGTAGGACAAATGAAAATATTCAAATGTTTGTAAATCTATCGGACCAAACTGCGTGGCCATCAGTCCGTATCTTACAAACTACTTAAACCTAAGGACAACACACACGCCCATGCCCCAGGGAGGACTCGAACCTCCACGGCGAGCAACCGCACGCTCCGCAGCGAGACGCTTTAGACCGCTCGGCTACTCCACCGCGGCTCACGTAGGTCAAACCCATGGGTTTCACCACAAGATATGTCGCAACAAATTATTTCACGAACCAAATGACGAGTGTGTGTGTGAACTGTGCTTAGAATTTTGTGATCGAGACCATATTATCAAATGCAGGAATAGAGAGGAATCCATCGTAGCTTATAGCAAAGACAAGTAAAGTGAATGTAATACTTTGCACGGTATGTGTGCGTTTCCTATAAATAAATTACAGGGTTAATGCGTAATTTGTGATGACGTCTTGTAATGCGCGAGTATGAAACTATCAAAGGTGATGCTTACAACTTAGAATTTCTTCGGAAGGATACTGAAAACCCTTAACCAGCAGCAAACTACTATGATCCAGGAATAAAATGGAATTGCTGTGTATTGATTAAAACAACATTACGTTAGTGATATTTGTTTTTCTGACGTAACAATATTTCAACATGTAATAGTCATAAAAAAAGATCGCGACCATTGTAAGTAACTGTAGCAGTACTGCAGAAACGTTGTTAAATCGCTTAATTGAAAAGTCATCAAGAGGTGGAAAAATGGCTTCATTGTTACGCTTTTCGGTCGGCCCATAATCAGAAATCAAAAGTGGCTTAGGTACATCTTGTACCTATGACACTTTTGATGTCTGGTTAAGGACTACCCGAAACTTTTCACAACAAAGCCATTTTTATCCTAAGGATAACTTGTTAATTAAGCGACTTTCACGAAACCCTGTCACTTCCGCGAGGCATTTCTGCCGTAGTACTGAACATCACGAAAAGAAGTTTGCTATCGAACTTGCTGCTACTGCATCCTCCTACGACCGTGACCCCTATAAGCAAGACTTTCGAAACCCCAGGTTGAAAAACACTGCTCTAGAAGAGGTCGAATAAGAGTGGTGAAGGCAGTCCTCTCGAGAGGCCAACACGATATCACGTCTTTATTAATCAGGCGAAAACGTTTGAAAATCATTATGTCTTAAGCAAACTCAATTTCCATTAATTTGGATAACATAGGAGAAAAACAGTGATTTTCCTTGATGATATTTGTATTTTAATAACAGTCTTGACCGCAGAGGTAAAAAAAAAATGGTTTTACTTTACTGGTTTCAAACTAGTATAGGTCAAAAAAGATAATGCCAAGGTCGCAAATTTATAATTTCAACGACCGATTTTGATAGTCTCTGCCATCATCATCTTTTGCTCTATAAAAGTATTATAAAGCTGTCATCTTGTGATGTCAACACTTGTTGTTTAGAATAATTTAAGGTGCATAAGTGCACTGTCACTTGTACTGACATGTACATGTTAACCACAATGACATAGTGCATAAATGAATAAATTATTCTGAACAACTGTTGACATCACAAGATGAAGGCT
Organism: Locusta migratoria; assembly: GCA_026315105.1. Classification (NCBI taxonomy): domain Eukaryota; kingdom Metazoa; phylum Arthropoda; class Insecta; order Orthoptera; family Acrididae; genus Locusta; species Locusta migratoria. The sequence goes on from CM048746.1 coordinate 546,633,968, forward strand.
TGAAGTTGATGGCAGTGACCATCGAAGCTTATCCTCTAAATCTGTATATATAAAAATGAATTGCTGTTCGTTAGTCTCGCTAAAACTCCAGAACGGCTAAACCGATTTGGCTGATTTTAAACTTGAAATATTCGTGTAAGTCCAGGGAAGGTTTAAACGGTGATAAAATATGGAAAAGTTGTCCGGAAAAGAGGAAAATCGGGAAAAACTGAAACAGCTCTTTCCAGTGAGCTATCAGTACTGTTCGTTCAATTGCGATAAAATTTTGTACATTTCATGTTGAAAGCAAGAGGAAGGTTCGCATCAAATAAAAATTTGGAAAAGTCGCCCGGAAAGTAGGAAAATTTAGGAAAAACCGAAAGCTGTTTTTTCCTATAAATGAAAATCAATTGCAACATGGTTGTAAAAGCATCACTTGAGTACGGCTTGACAGGACAAGGTATGTATGAAATAAATTTATTGGAAAATCTACCGGAAAATTGAAAAAATTGATAATAACAAACTGCGTGTTTCAATGTATTTTTGATTGAATTCAGCACTACAACTGACTATTCGCACGACAAAGAGGGTTAATTCGTTTTTTTCTTTGTTAATTATAGTCTTGGAAAAGTTTTCAGTAAAAAAAATAGGGATAGTTGAAAAGGAACGTCGCAAAATTCGAACCAAGTTGTATTTTCAATGTGTTTATAAATGTACTCAACATTAAGTTGACAACCGTTCACCCGATTGCGATAAAATTTTGATCATTTGACGTTCAGGGAAAGATGAACGTTATTATGAACTAAAAATTTGAGAAGTTACCGGGAAAATTTGAAAATTCGCGAGAAACTGAAAAAGCCTTTTTCAATGGGATATCAATATCATTCGCCTGATTGAGAATAAATTTTGCATATTTGACGTTCAAAGCGAGAGGAAGGTTTGAGTAAAGTAAAAGTTTGGAATAGTTGGCCAGAAAATGGGAAAATTTGTGGAAAACTGAAATGGCTCTTTTCTTTGGGATATCAATATCATTCGCACGATTGCGATAAAATTTTGCACATTTGACGTTCACCGATACTTAGACTATCTGATGATGCCTTTATAAAGCTACTGGGTCTAAAATACATATGATTTAAATGAGTATGGTTTATATTAAGACGTAAGTGATACGAAGTTCACCGGGTCATCTAGTAAAATTATTAATTTGCGATCTTGGCGTTATCCTTTTTGGAACCTTTTATAGCACTGGATCGCTCCTTACCGGTAATATACCGAACGAGGTGGCGCAGTGGTATCACACTGGACTCGCATTCGGAAGGAAGGCGGTTCAAATCCACCTCCGGCCATCCAGATTTAGGTTTTCCGTGATTTCCCTAAATCACTCCAGGCAAATGCCAGGATGGTTCCTTTCAATGGGCATGGCCGATTTCCTTCCCCGCCATCCTTTCCCAAACAACCTGAGCGTAAGTTCCGCCTCTAATGACGACGCTATCGACGGGACGTTAAACCCGAAGCTTTCTTCCTTCCTTCTTACTGGTAATATAAAACATTTTTACCTCTGCGATCAAGACTTTTATTAAAATACAAAGATTCAGTTTTTCTGCTGGTTCCTTTAACACGTCCGGAATAGGCGGCAGTCAGACTGCTACGCGAATCGTTTCCACACAGTAGTGATTTACAGCTGGAGCGCGCAGCAGGGGACGGCGGTTGTCGGTGAGCTGTTCAGATCGGTAGCGGCTGTGCGAGCTGAAGGTCAGCGGAGGGGAAAGGTTTGTGACTCAGACCGCAGCTCACTGCCCGCCAGACACCTTTCTGGCCGCTACAGCCAGCCACCTGCATTACACCTACAAAGCACCGAGCAACGTGGAGTCTGGACTCGAATTCGCGATGTCAGCCGTTCAAACACGTCTCATGTCCACCACACTTACGTCCAGTTTCGACGATCAATGCCGTCATCTTCAGGGAGTCCCTGTTGTTCCTTGTTGCTGTAATATCGGACGCAGGCTTTTGACACCGTACCTCACAAACGGCTTTTAATCAAATTGCGTGGTTATGGAATATCGCCCCAAATTTGCGATTGGATAGGGGATTTCCTGTCAGAGAGGACACAGTTCGTAGTAATCGATGGTAAGGCATCGACTAAAACAGAGGTGATATCGGGCGTTGCACAGGGTAGTGTGCTTGGTCCTCTGCTGTTCATTATTTACGTAAACGATTTAGGGGAAAATCTAAGTAGCACTCTTAGGTTGTTTGCAGATGACGCCGTCATTTAACGTCTAGTAAAATCATCTGAAGATCAAAACCAACTCCAGAAGGATCTGAATAAGATATCAGTAAGGTGTACAAATTGGCAATTGACTCTAAATAATGAGAAGTGTGAAGTCGTCCACATGAGTACGAAAAGAAATCCGTTAAAGTTTGTTTACAAGATAAATCAATCAAAAGTGAAGACCGTAAACTCCACAAAATACCTAGGAATTACTATTACTTCAGACATAAATTGGAAAGAACACGTAGATAATGTCGTGGGAAAGACGAACCAGAGACTGCGTTTTATTGGCAGAACCCTTAAAAGATGCAACAGAACTACAAAAAAAAAAAAAAAAAAAAAAAAAAAAAAAAAAAAAAAAAAACTACCTACACTACGCTTGTCCGATTTTTTTTTTTTTTTTTTTTTTTTTTTTTTTTTTTTTTTTTTTTTGGGAGTATTACTGCCCAGTATGGGATCCTTATCAGGTGGGTTTGACGGAGGACATCGAAAGAATCCAAAGAAGGGCAGTTCGTTTCGTATTGTCACGATACAGGAGAGACAGCGTTACGGAAATGATACAAAATCTAGGATGGGAATCATTACAACAACGGCGCTTATCGCTGCGGCGTGGGCTAATTACGAAACTCCAATCGCCAACATTCTCCTCCGAATGTGTAAATATATTGTTGACTCCCACTTACATAGGTAGAAATGATCATCAGAATAAAGTACGAAAAATCAGAGCTCGAACGGAAAGATTCAGGTGTTCTTTCTTCCCTCGCGCTATTCGAGAATGGAATGGAAGATAAATAGTATAATGGTGGTTCGATGAACCCTCTGCCAGGCACTTAAATGTGATTTGCAGAGTATCCCATGTAGATGTAGGATCTGCGATACCAGTTATATTGACTGTAATCCAGCAATAAGGAAGCTTCGGGTTTAACGTCCCGTCGACAGAGTGGTCATTAGAGACGGACCTTACGCTTGGAGTGTTTGGGTAAGGATGTGGAAGGAAATCGGCCGTGCCCTTTCAAAGGAACCATCCCGGCATTTGCTAGGAGTGTTTTAGGGAAATCACGGAAAACCTAAATGTGGATGGCCGGAGGTGGATTTGAACCACCGTCCTTCCGAATGCGAGTCCAGTGTGTTACCACTGCGCCACTTTGCTCGGTAATCCAGCAATATGCAGGTTTCTTATTTTAACGGCCTGAAGATGACGTCATTGACCGTCGGAACTGGTTGCTAAATAAATACGAGGTATGTCCACAAAGTAAGTCCCGTTTGGTTATATAAAACAAACGTGTACAGATACAGAAAAAATATTTATTGTACAAAAATCTACAACTGTTAAACTACTTTTCTACATAGCTGCCGAAATTTTGTAGGCACTTGTCATAGCGCGGCACACGTTTCTGTGTGCCTTCTTCATAGAAGGTTGCCGCTTGTGTATTCAGCCATGTGGTAGCATGTTCTTTCAGCTCGTCATCATCGTTAAAATATTGACCACCAAGGACAGATTTTTAGGTGTAAGAAGAGGTGAAAGTGGCCAGGAGCGAGGCCCGGGCCGTACGGATGATGATCAAACATGTACCAGTGAAATTTCCGTAAGAGTTGTTTGGTCACATTCGCCACATGAGGTCGGATACTATCGAGGAAACAAACACCATCTTTTCATGGAAATCCTCTTCTTACATCTAAAACTTGTCCCGTCAACACTTAACGATGACGAGCTGAAAGAACATGCTGCCACATGGCTGAATACACAAGCGGCAACCTTCTATGAAGAAGGCACACAGAAACTTGTGACACGTTATGACAAGTGCCTACAAAATTTCGGCAGCTATGTAGAAAAGTAGTTTAACAGTTGTGGATTTTCGTACAGTAAATATTTTTTCTGTATCCGAACACGTTTGTTTTATATAACCAAACGGAACTTACTTTCTGGACGTACCTCGTATATTGAACACAGGTGGTGGTATTATTTTTCGTTACGAGATATACAGCTGAAGCCCCTGGTCCGTAATTAAAATGGACAAAGTCAAATTGGACATTTACTTCTTCCACGATTTTCCTAGATCACTCCACGCGAAACCCCGGATGGAGTCGTCATTGGTGTCAGATGAAGGGATCACATGAATGCACGTCCACTCTGCAGACCACCTCAAGGTGTGTGGCGGAGAGTATATCATTGTCGCTACCTCCAATTCCAGTCGTTTATGGTTCGCGGATAAAATCGTAGTAACGGTTTGAAACAGAATATTTGCTCTTTATTTTAGCGCAGAAAATAGTAACAAGAACAAAGTCATACCTGAACTACAGAAAAGGTAACACAATCTCCGTTAAAAGCGTCCATAGCAATCACGCCAAGGCCGGCCGCGGTGGCCGAGGTGACTGAGGCGCTCCAGTCACGGTCAGCACGGCCACTACGGTCGGGGGTTCGAATCCCCCCTCGGGCATGGATATTTGTGCCGTCCTAGTTTGTAAGTAGTTCATAAGTAGTTTGTAAGTTTAGGGACTGATGACCCCGTAGTTAAGTCCCTTAAGCTTAACAAACATTTGAACATTTGAATCACGCCAAACGCAAACATTCTAGTAGAGGCACTGATTCTAATTAATGACGTTCAAAATATTCCATAAATAGTGAATAATTGCTTAGGAAAAAAAGAAACAATGTAATTTGTTGCAATGTTTACACTTTCCTTCCGTTTCATTAAGGAACGACAGTTGACACAGAAATCTAGGACTTTATCTATATACGAAACTATCAGTATCAGAACGTCGTTTAGAATATTCATTTTCCTCCCAATTTATGTCCATATGCTTCAGAAGACCACTGTTTATTTCTTTGTTATGTATTTCACGAAAAGGAGAAAAAATGACACTGGCGGGTTTCAAACTACCGACCTCATGCATAACAACCTAACACGCTGCCCACTACAAAATGTTCAAATGTTTGTTAAGCTTAAGGAACTTAATTGCGAGGTCATCCATCCCTAAACTTACAAAGTACTTATGAACTACCAGCTACTAAAGACGACACAAACATCCATGCCCGAGGGGGATTCGAACCCCCGACCGTAGCGGCCGTGCAGACTGTGACTGGCGCGCCGCAGACCGCTCGGTCACTGCGGCCGGCTGCCCACTACACTAAGACGGACAGTTAGGAAACTGTTTTCAATTCTCGTATTATTAATGGCACATGTTAACTGCTGATATGGCATTTTTAGACACTTGATTATAATTTATCATACTAAGACCGACGTATTTTTGTAAATTCTTCAGTACGCCATTGCTTTGAAATGGCAACGCGTACGTTATAATAAGAAACTCATAAAATACAGAAAGCAAGATGGCGTATGCCAGAGAGAGTTCTGGGCGAGGAATATCTAGTATTATTTCCGAACGCCTGATTTACGTAAAATCAAGTGACGCTGTCAAATCGCCGTTAATTTTGCAAATTTCACTGTAACGGCGTGAGATATGAAAAAAAAAAAAAAAAAAAAAAAAAAAAAAAAAAAAAAAAACATAAGAGAGCAAAGTTGTAGAGAATTTTCTGCTCTACAAATTCGGTTATTCAATTTTCCTGTCAGATGACTGGTTAAGCCGTTATTTTCATTTAAATTTCGAGCTGTCAAAAGGCGATAGCAAAGGCCCACTTTTAGTGTTCCTACCGTAACCTAAAGTGGACCAAATGATTGTATGCCGCCGTGTGGGTCCTAACCTCTGTTCTTGTTTTCGTGGTCACTTTCCGAAATATACGTAGGATAAAGCAGTGTATTGGTTGAATTTGTAAGAAATGTACTCTGTTGGAACTTTGACAGAAGACCGTAACGCGATAAAGAACGTCTCTCTTCTTGCGTCTGCCATCGCAGTTTGCTAATCAACTCTCTGACGCTATCGCGCTTACTAAATTAGTCCGTAACGAAGCGTGGTGCTATCTGTTATATCTTCTCGCACGTTGATGGGCAGTACTGAAGCACTGGCCGAACGAAAGTTTTGTAACCTACTTCCTTCCTTCCTGAGGATTCTTTCAATGAATCTGACATCTGCAATACCTACTATTCATTTTATATGATCGTTCAATTTCCAATCGCCCCTTATATCTACTTCCAGATGTTGTACAGTAGTAACTGCATCCAGTGTTGTCTTTCTGTGTGATCACTTAACAAATGTTTGTGCTGAGACTACTTCCATCCCCTATTGCGACTTCTCGACAAACTACAGCAGTGATTTTTAACCTGTGGGTATGTTGCTTGGAGGAACGCTCACTCCTGTACACCATAAAATAACCAAGGGTTTGGTAATCCAAACCAAGTTTACCTAAGTGTATTTTTAATTTTAAAATAATCTAGTTACCTGTGTAACATTCATTATGAACTGATTAGTTTGTTTTACAAAACAGTGTGTTAATGATGAATAAGTACAGTCTGAAAACTGTTTTCAGGAACCAGTCGATACGTAAAAGGTAATAGAATAAGTTATTCTGTAAAATTCGAAAACAAAAAAAAAGGATCTACTTCTCTACAAATTGTCCACACTCTGGGTACCTTCTTAATGAGCATAAATCGCCTCGTATCGCATAAATCGCCTAGAATAAGTTATTCTGTAAAATTCGAAAACAAAAAAAAGGATCTACTTCTCTACAAATTGTCCATACTGTGGGTACCTTCTTAATGAGCATAAATCGCCCCGTTGTCTAGTTGATATGCGAAACAGTCGTTAAGCAAAATTTATTTTTCTGTCGGTAATGTCACAGGGTAATGTGTTCACTTTCGAAAAAAAAAAAAACTAGAAAACTTTGTTCAACAATTTAAAACAAAGCTGAAGCAAAAGAAAGAAGATAAAATTTCTTTCCTTCTAAGCAACATAAACATAGTTTTGTTACGGTTCGTGAACGATATTGTAGCTTGTGTACTCGCAATAATTTAAGCTGTAAATTGCAGATTAAAGGATTCTGTAGCTTGACTCTCTTAGGGGGTATAGGTTAAAAGAGAGGACTTTTCTTTTCCGTGAGGTATAGGTTAAAAGAGAGGACTTTTTTCCCAAGTGAGCGCTGAAGGGTGAATTTTTGGGCTGAGACAACGCCACCTAGATACAAGGCCTGTGCGCTGGCAGCCAACAGTAGTCATAACACAAGGACCATATTAGTCTTATGTAGCGTTGTGCTGAGTATGGGAATACGCACACGTTGCACACTGTGTTTCAGAACGTTTTCCGTGTTATCTATGTCAATCTTCGGGCATACTTTTGCTGGTATGAGACAAAATGCATAATATGAATCGTCCGATTCCAATATCGGTAAGCTATCTTACTAATACTTTATAAATATCTTATACCAAAACAAATTTGTCTGTGAATCACATAAATAACATCAAGAAGATTCCGAAATACAGTGTGCAACTTGTTCGTATTCCCAAACTCAGCACAACGCTACATTAAGACAAATAGTTTGCTTGTGTTATGACTACTCCTGGCTGGCAGCGCACAGGCCTTGTATCTAGGTGTCGTTGACTGAGACCTGTGGTCGACGGTACATTCTGTTGCGAGTACACAAGCTACGATACCGTTGCGATTTTCACATGTTCCAGCAGACGATTATCGATAGTAAGCCACTATCGATAGGACAATGCGAGGTGCAACGCTTCTTCCAAATTACCCCTACATCTGCCAAAACATATTATACGATAGGACAATGCGAGGTGCAACGCTTCTTCCAAATTACCCCTACATCTGCCAAAACATATTATACGATAGGACAATGCGAGGTGCAACGCTTCTTCCAAATTACCCCTACATCTGCCAAAACATATTATAAAGATTTTTTGAAGCAATCTTACTTTACCTGTGCTTTTTGCATGTTTGTTTTAAAAAAGGAAAGGGGTAACCTACCTTGTGGATGTGCCTGGTAGGTTTTCCACAACGCTTAGAGGCCCAACCCACAGGTGCGAGGGCGTGATGCAGGGGGGAGGTGTGTAGGAGGTGTCTCCAGGGTCAAGCGGGAGGTCGCGTGTGTCAGTAGTGCGTCGCCGACCATCAGGAGGACGGCGGGGGGTTTGACCCACATGCCGGCTGCCGCCTGCACGTGACACGCAATGCACCTGTTTGGCACGGCGTCGCGCGTTCCACACCGTTACCGCCAAACGGTTCCCACGACACAGACAAACACTCACGGCTGCCGTCGCCTACTTGCTGCACAGGTCACCGTACCAACACTGACGAGGGAAACTCCCCCACTCACCTCCTCTGAGATATACTGGAGAGATGACGCAAGTGGATAGCCCATCAGATCAAGCACAAAAACAGGGAAAAGTTGTACGCACCTGTGGATTAGATGAGATTACATTAGTTGGTTCGTTCCATAGATCTGTCTTGAGGAGATCCTCGTGGATGTGGAACATGTCAAGTACACAGTGGAATAAAAAAGGAGATTAGAACAGTTAATGGTGGAAGTGCTAGATAGGTTACAACTGGTGCAGTGTCGTCGTCGTGGTTACCGGTCGGGGTGGTGTGCTGCGAAGAGCGACATCTGTCTTCAAATCTCTGACGTGCTAAATAGTTCTGTTTTTCGTTTTTCACAAAGTTATTAACTGTGCCAAGAGTAAACACAACACTAAAATAAAATATAAAACAGTTTTGTTGATGTGCCAACAAACTATTTCACTTAAAACACAATGGCGACTGTAGTGAAATAGTATATAGGTACATCAGCAGAAATGTTTTATATTTTATTTTCGTGTTGTTTCTACTCTTTGACGGCCGGTCGCAGTGGTCGAGTGGTCTGCGGCGCGTCAGTCACAGTCTGCACGGCCGCTACGGTCGGGGGGTTCGTATGTTTGTGCCGTCTTTAGTATAAGTTAGTTCATAAGTAGTTTGTAAGTTTAGGGACTAATGACCCGCAGTTAAGTCCCTTAAGCTTAACAGACATTTGAACATTTACTCTTTGACAATCTGAAGCTCCCAGAATCCTGTTACTATGATACATGGCCAATGGTCGACAGGTGACTCACGAACTGTTAATAAGCCATAATGTAAAATCAATAACAATATCTTGCTATATAGCCGTCCAGAATGGCCGCGTGGTATAAGACGTCATACTACGAACTGGGCGGACGTTCACGCTGGAGGTGTGTTTGTGTGTGTGTGTTTGTCTGTGTGTGTGTGTGTGTGTTCTGCTTAATGTACGTTTGTATGTGTAGGGACTGCTGACCATAGCAGTTTGTTCCAATAGGTGTGCTAACATCTGAACCGTTCTTGTAAAAAAGAAAATATTCAAATATTTGCAAATCTGTGGGACTTAACTACTGAGATTATGAGTCCCTACGCTTACAAACTAATTTAAACTAACTTAACGGTAACATACACTCCCATACCGGAGCGAGGACTCGAACCTCCTACGGGGAGCAACCGCGAGCTCCGCAGCATGGTGCCCTAGAGCGCTCGGCCATTCAATCGCAGCAACATTTCTTGCCATATTATAATTTTTTTTTTTTTTTTTTTTTTTAATTTTGCTCCAGTCTGGTATAGGCCTATTGTTTTGGGTGGAGTCTACAGGAATAGATATTTTGCCTCTATACATGCATGTTTATAAACATTTGAACATTTGGAAACTACCTGAAATTTGGCGAGACACTTCACGGTTCTTGCATCACGATAACGAACCCGCATATTCATCGTTTTGGGTGCGTGACTGTTGCGCAGAAAACGAAGTCACTCTCCTGCCACATCTTTCGTGCTCGCCAGACCTTTCCCTGCAGACTTGCAAACGTTATAACCTTTTTGAAAGGACGAATATTTGCAACGACAGACGATATAAAAGAATATTCGCAGATGCGATCGCGCGATCCAGCAAGAGGCGGCGTACCGAGACTGTTTCCGGAAGTGGAAACGGCGTTTGTAGCGGTGTATCAGTTGTGGAGGAAACTATTTGTGAAGGTGACCATGCACAATAAGTGAAAGGCAAGCCTACAGCCGCGGTGGAGTAGCCCTGTGTTCTAAGGCGCGTTGCCGCGGTATTGCTCGCCGTCCGAAGTTCGAGTCCTCCCGGGGCAATAGTGTGTGTGTGTTTGTGTGTGTGTGTGTGTGTGTGTGTGTGTGTGTGTGTTGTCCTTACGTTGGTTTAACTTACTTTAACCCCCACAGCCCCTGCGTCCCCTGTAGGGGGCATAAAACTGATGGCAATGTTGGACATAGTGGCAGGCATTTCAACACATAAACGAAAGGTGGCAGCACATGTTGGAACTAAAAAAGTCATACTAGCTTGCCCGTTGTTTACTCTTCAGCAGTGCTAAAATGGCTGACAGAATGAAAAGACGGTTTGTTGGCTATCTGAGCACTCATAACTTCCGTGGAACTCTTTAGTTAATGCAAACTCAGCCTACACTATAATTAACACAAATAAATAAAAGCATTGCATAGTTGAGGTATCTAGTGCCTATAGGGGATGTTTTCAGAGGGTGACAGTGTTCACTTCAAAACAAAACAAATAAAATTGTGGGTTGAGGCGGAAACCACTGGTGATCAAAGGAGTCCAGTGCCAGTGTCACATCGTAAATAGCGCTAAGTATCACAATTTAATTTGCGTGAAATTTAATTTTCCAGTCAAGTTCTTCATTTTCGTTAGTACTTCTGTTTTAAGAGGTTTATTCTCGCATACTTGTCCGATTTCGTCTGTGCTACTGTTTTAGTAGTTCTCGCATATTAGTATTCTCACATATTTGATAGGCAGTGTTGGGCGAGCCAGCCGCAGAGTCAGCTGTACCAGCAGAGTTACAGCTAAGTAGAAGCGAACTGTTGTCGCTTAGTTGTGGCCTGATCAGTGTAAATTTTTGTAAAATCGCGCTGGTAACAAGTTGATACTTAACTCTCTACAGGCAATTGGTGATTTGTTAGGATGGATGCACTACCGGCCATTAAAATTGCTGCGCCAAGAAGAAATGCAGATGATAAACGGGTATTTATTGGACAAATATATTATACTAGAACTGACATATGATTACATTTTCACGCAGTTAGCATGCATAGATCCTGAGAAATTGGTACCCAGAACAACAACCTCTGGCCGTAATCATGGCCTTAATACGCCTGGGCATTGAGTCAAACATAGCTTGGATGGCGTGTACAGTTAAAGATGCTCCTACAGCTTCAACACGATACCACAGTTCATCAAGAGGAGTGACTAGCGTATTACGACGAGTCAGTTGCCCGGCCACCATTGACCAGACTTTTTCAATTGGTGAGACATCTGGAGAATGTGCTGTCCAGCAGTCGAACATTTTCCGTATCCAGAAAGGCCCGTACAGGACCTGCAACATGCGGGCGTGCATAATACTGCTGAAATGTAGGGTTTCGCAGGGATCGAATGAAGGGTAGAGACACGCGTCGTAACACGTCTGAAATGTAACCGCCACTGTGCCGTCGATGCGAACAAGAGGTGACCGAGACGTGTAACCAATGGCACCCCATACCATCACCCCGAGTGATACGCCAGTATGCCGATGACGAATACACGCTTCCAATGACCGTTCACCGCGATGTCTACAAACACGGATGCGACCATCATGATGCTGTAAACAGAACCTGGATTCATCCGAAAAAATGACGTTTTATCGCTCGTGCACCCAGGTTCGTCGTTGCGTACACCATCGCAGGTGCTCCTGTCTGTGATGCAGCGTCAAGGATAACAGCAGCCATGGTCTCCGCGCTGATAGTCCATGCTGCTGCAAACGTCGTCGAACTGTTCGTGCAGATGGTTGTTGTCTTGCAAACGTCCCCATCTGTTGACTCAAGTATCGAGACGTGGCTGTACGATTCGTTACAGCCATACGGATTAGATGCCTGTCATCTCGACTACTAGTGATACGAGGCCGTTGGAATCCAACACGGCGTTCCGTACTGCGCTTCTGAACCCATCGATACCATATTCTGCTAACAGTAATTGGATCGCGACCAACGCGAGCAGCAATGTCGCGATATAATAAACCGCAATCGCGATAGGCTACATGCTTCATCCTCAGTCCATGCTGTCGGGACATCTTCGCGCGTACCGGACGCGGTTGAGCCATCCTCTTCTCAAGGGGTGTGGCGGGTTTGATGGCGTTCGCGTCGCTCGGGGCGAAAGATTAATATGGAGGCTGGCCTTGCGGCATCGCTCGCTCTGCCTGTGAGTGGACATGTGGCCACTCCTTCGTCAGGGTCCGAGCAGGCACACGGGGGGAGGGGTCTATTACTGATCGGGAGCTCCAATGTTAGGCGGTTAGCTCCTTAGGTAAATAGCGGAAAGGTCGGGGAAGAAGGCCAGTGTGCACTCTGTTTGCTTGCCGGGGGTCTCGTCCGAGATGTGGAAGAGGCCTTTTCGGCGGCGATAGTGAGCAGTGGGTGCACCCGACTGCAAATTGTTGCTCATGTCGGCATCAATGACTCCTGCCAGCTTGGTTCAGAGGTCATTCTCAATTCATACAGGCGGTTGGCGGAGTTGGTGAAGGCTGTGAAAGCCTCGCTCACGGGGTGGAATCTGAGCTAAATATTTGTAGTCTCGATCGCGATCATATGGTTTGGAGCCGAGTGGAAGGCTTAAACCAGAGGCTTAGACGATTCTGCAGAAATTTGGAGTGCAAATTTTTCGACCTCCGCTATCGGGTGGAGAAATGTAAGGTTCCCCTGAATAGGTCAGGCGTGCACTAAACGCAGGAAGCGGCTACAAGTGTAGCGGAGTACGTGTGGAGTGCACAATTTTATTTTATTTTATTATTATTTTTAGGTTAGAGAATTCCCTCCCTAGGCTCGACCGCCTCCTGAGCCGCGACAAGGTTGCAGTAGTATTAGTTACCAGCAGGAGCGTCTATAGAAAGGTCCCAGAAGTGCTCTCATTAATAAACGGTCACAATGTCCACATAGTACTAGGGAAGGAAAGTTGTCTGAAACCAGATGTAAACAGTAATGAGATTCTAAGCTCAGACTGGAATGCATACTGCAGAGATAGGATGGACAGTGAAGGGGGAGATGTGTTTATAGCCATAAAAGTGAACTAGTATCGAAGGAAATAGACGGAGATCCGAAATGTGATATAGTTTGGGTGAAGGTCAAGGTTAAAGCAGGCTCGAACATCGTAATTGGATGTTTCTATAGGCCTCCTGGCTCAGCAGCTGTTGTGAAAGAACACCTGAAGGAAAATTTGGAAAGTATTTCGAGTAGATTTCCCGATCATGTTATAGTTTTGGAAGGAGATTTTAATTGATCGGATATAGACTGCGAGACTCACATGTTTATTACGGGTGGCAGGGACTATGAATCAAATTCAAATGTATGTAAAGATTACGTGGTCATCAGTCCCTAAACTTACAAACTACTTATGAACTATCTTATACTAAAGACATCACAAATATCCATGCCCGAGGGGGGATTCGAACCCCCGACGGTAAACGACCTCGCACATCGTAGCATAGCGCCTCAATGCGCTCGGCAGCTCCGCCGCAGCACAATGAATCCAGTGAAATCGTTTTAAGTGCATTATCTGAAAACTACCTTGAGCAGTTAAACAGAGAACCGACTCATGGCAACAACATATTATACCTTCTGGTGAATCAGAAGGGAATCAGCGATCATAGTGGTTAAAGCATCGATAACTTCAACCGTAAATAGAAATATTAAAAAGGGAAGGAAGATTTTTCTGTTCGGAAAAAGTGACAAAATGCGCATTTCAGAGTACTTGACGACTCAACACAGAAGTTTTATCTCAAGTACATATAGTGTTGAGGAACAGTGGACAAAGTTCATAGCCATCGTACAATATTCATTAGATAAGTATGTGCCAAGTAAGATCGTAAGGGATTGAAAGGAACCACCGTGGTACAAGAACCGAGTTAGAAAACTGCTACGGAAGTAAAGGGTACTTCACTGCAAACATAAACATAGCCAAAGCCTTGTAGTCCGTCAAAAAATACACGAAGCAAAATGTAGCGTGAGGAGTGCTATGCGAGAGGCGTTCAAGGAATTCGAAAGTAAAGTTCTATGTACTGACTTGGCTGAAAATCGAAAGAAATTTTGGTCTTATGGTAAAGTGGTACCGGTAGGTGGATCGAAACAAAATGTCCAGACACTCTGTGACGAAAATGGTATTGAAACAGGATGACACTCTAAATGTTTCAAATGTTTGTATAATCATGCAGTGAAGGCTTTCACGACCGGCTGAAGTAATAGCTGTTGTATCTTCCGGGTTATGAGGTCGTGGTCCAAGAAACATATCTGTTCCTACAGATATGTTTCTTGGACCACGACCTCATAACCCGGAAGATACAACAGCTATTGTTTGTATAATCTTTGGGACTCAACTACGGGGTCATCAGTCCCTAAACTTACAAACTACATATGAACTACTTACGAACTAGGACGGCACAAATATCCATGCCCGAGGGGGTATTCGAACCCCCGACCGAAGTGGCCGTGCAGACCGTGACTGTAGCGCCTCAGTCTCCTCGGCCACCGCCGGCCGCGGTGGCCGAGAGGACTGAGGCGCTCCAGTCACGGTCATTACGGTCGGGGGTTCGAATCCCCCCTCGGGCATGGATATTTGTCCTTAGTCTTAGGTAGTTCATAAGTAGTTTGTAAGCTTAGGGACTGATGACCCCGTAGTTAAGTCCCATAAGTCCTACAAACATTTGAACATTTTCCTCGGCCACCGCGGCAGGCTGACACTCTAAATGCTGAATTACTAAATGTCTTTTTTCCAGAGCTATTCCACAGAGGAAGATTTCACTATAGTTCCTTCTCTAGATTGCCGCACATATTACAGAATGGCAGATGTCGAAATAATTGAAAGAGGGTTAGAAAAACAGTTAAAATCGCTCAAAAGGGGAAAGTCCGCAGGACCTGATGGGATACCAGTTCGATGTCACACAGAGTACGCGAAGAAACTTGTCCCCCTTCTTACAGTAGTGTAACGTAGGTCTCCAGAAGAGCGTAGTGTTCGGAAAGATTGCAAAATAGCGCAGGTCGTCTCTGTAAGAAGGGACGTCGAACAGATGTGAACTATAGGCCTATATCTCTAACGTCAGTCCGTTGTAGAATTTTTGAAGATGTATTATGTTCGAGTATAATGACATTTCTGGAGACTAGAAAACTGCTCTGTAGGAATCAGCATGGCTTTCGAAAAAGGCGATCGTGTAAAACCCAGCTCGCGCTATTTGTGCACGAGACTCAGAGGGCCATAGACACTGGTTCTCAGGTAGATGCTGTGTTTCTCGACTTCCGCAAGGCGTTTTATACTGTTCTGCACAGTCATTTCATAAGCAAAGTAAGAGCATACGGCCTATCAGACCAATTGTGTGATTGGACTGAGGAGTTCCTAGATTATAGAATGCAGCATGTCATTCTCAATGGACAGAACTCTTCCGAAGCAAGATGTCAGGTGTAGCCCGTTGCTATTCACACTATATATAAATGGCCTTGTGGATAACATCGGAAGTTCACTGAGATCGGTTGTAACAATGGAAAACTGTATTGATATGCAGGAGGATCTGCATCGAATTGACGCATGGTGTTGGTAATGGCAATTGAATTTCAATGTAGACAAGTGTAATGTGCTGCGAATACAGAGAAAGATCCTTTATCATTTAGCTACAATGTAGCAGGTCTGCAACTGGAAGCAATTAATTCCATAAATTATCTGGGAATAGGCATTAGGAGTAATTTAAAATGAAACGACCATATAAAATCAGTCGCCGAAGATTCATTGGAAGAATCCTAAGGATGTGCAGTCCGAAAACAAAGGAAGTAGGTTACAGTACACTTGTTCGCCCACAGCTTGAATACTGTTTAGCGGTGTGGGAACCGTACCAGGTGGGGTTGATAGAGGAAGTAGAGAAGATCCAACGGAGAGCCGCGCGCTTCGTTACAGGATCATTTAGTAATCGCGAAAGCGTTACGGAGATGATCGATAAACTCCAGTGGAAGACTCTGCAGGAGAAACGCTCTGTCGCTCGGTACGGGATTTTGTCGAAGTTTCGAGAACATACCTTTACCGAGGAGTCTAGCAGTATATTGCTCTCTCCTACATGTATCTCGCAAAGAGATCATGAGGTTAAAATCAGAGAAAGCCCACAATACGTGACTGGAATAGGAGGGAGAACCGACAGTGGTACTCAAGGTACCCTCCGCCACACTCCGTCGGGTGGCTTGCGGAGTATGGATGTAGATGTAGAGTAAAAGACTTTATAGGTGAGTAGATTGGTAGGCATGACATCGGTGATAGCCTGTACACTCCGGGTCGTTCCGTGGCCGCTCTCGACTGCGAGTTCCCGCCAGCGGTGGTGTCCAGCGGGCTGCGCGGCCAGAGGTGTGTGGGTTAGCGGGTCTCCTGCACTGCCGTTAACGGCCGTCGCCGAGGCCAGCAAGTGTTCTCAGCGCGCGACACCGACAGCTGTCGCGACCTGTGGCCAGTGGCCAGCAGCTCGCACACCCACCAGACCGTGAGTCGTATCTCCACCTAAAATGTACTTGCAATACCGGAAACAGGGGCGGATCCACGACGGCCTGTTGGGGGGGGGGGGGGGGCTGTGAAAGAATTCTTATCATAAATGTATCCATGTCATTTGGATTTTTCTGTCTGCGACTGTATTATAAGCTTTTTTAGAATAATTAATGCTGCAGCAGTCACTATTTATTAATATTTTTATTGGCACGACGCGTTTCGGCAGCACGCTGCCATCATCGGGTGCATTTTTACAGTTACTGGTTACATTCTTGACTTCTTATGTTTTGTGTTGTGGATGCCAGTGAGGTTATGTTTGTACATTTTTAACAGTTTTGATAATCTTGTTGTCTGGCACACACAAGACAAGAACATAGTTACATATACACTTATAGCATAAGTGGACATTTTGTATTTGAAGGTCACAGTAACTGTAAAAATGCACCCGATGATGGCAGCGTGCTGCCGAAACGCGTCGTGCCAATAAAAATATTAATAAACAGTGACTGCTGCAGCAATAATTATTCCAAAAAAGAATTCTTATCGTCAGCTAAACTCTGGCTCAGTAGAAAGCCTCTACTACCACCCACCTCTTCTTACCCCACGGCCAATTAACCAAGTCTCACAGTTTTGAAGACTCAGTGCAGTCGTTGCACGCTAGCTAAGCAGTGAAATAAATAAATAAATAAATAAAGGCTGCTTGAGGGAGGGGGGCGAACCCCCTTGGATCCGCCTGTGACCGGAAAGCGACGTAATCGGCTTCTGGCGCCGCTGGTAAGAGAACTGAACGACACCGCAATAACATACGTGACGTTTAAATGCATTAGCAGTGCCCCGCTCTTTCTTTCTACAACTTTGTTGTATGGGAGTGAAAGCACGGTTGATACAGTTTACCTTATTCGTAAGGTTGGGATACAGATATGAAGGTAGCAAGAATGATTGCAGGTACTGATAGATGGGAACAATGGCAGGAGAAAATAAAGGTAAAACTGGAAATGAACACCATGGATGAAGCAGTTAGAGCAAACAAGCTGACATGGTGGGGTCATGTTACACGCATGAGAGAAGCAAGGTTATCAGAGAGACTCATGGGCTCGGCAGGGGAGGGTAAGAGTCGTCGAGGTAGACCAGCGACAAACTACTTAGATTTTGTGAAGAATGATTTTCATTTAAAAGGCTTAACATCAGACGAAGCATCAATGTTAAACCAAATAGGGGATCAAAAAACTTGTGGAACCCGACCTCGAGGAAGATGAGTTTGGATTTAGGAGAAATGTAGGAACACGGGAGGCAATACTCGCATTACGACTTATCTTAGAAGATAGGCTAAGGAAAGGGAAACCTACGTTTTTAGCGTTTGTCGATTTGGAGAAAGCTTTTGATAATGTCGACTGGCATACACTCTTCCAAATTCTGAAGGTATCAGGGGTAAAATATAGGGAGCGAAGATTTATATTCAACTATACAAAAACCAGACAGCGTTTATTAGAGTCGAAGGGGAAGAAAGGAACGCAGAGGTTGGGAAAGGTGTAAGACAGGGTTGTAGCCTTTCCTCGATGTTGTTCAATCTGTACATTGAGCAGGCAGTGAAGGAATGGAAGGAGAAATTTGGAGAGGGCATTAAAGTGCAGGGACAAGAAATAAAAACAATGCGGTTTGCTGATGACATTGTTATTCTGTCAGAGACCGCAAAAGATCTGGAAGAGCAACTGAATGGGATGGACAGTATCTTGAAAGGAAGATATAAGATGAACATTAACAAGAGTAAAACGAAGGTAATGTCAGAAAATCAGGCGATGCTGAAGGAATTAGATTAGGTAATGAGACAATAAAGGTAGTAGATGAATTTTGTTATCTGGGTAGCAAGATAACTTCTAATGGCCGAAGTAAAGAAGATATAAAATGCACAATGTCTATGGGAAGAAAAGTGTTTCTAAAGAAGCGAAACTTGTTAACATCCAATGTTAATTTAAATGTTAGTATGTCCTTTCTGAAAGCTTTTGTCTGGAGTGTAGCATTGTATGGGAGTGAAACGTGGACGTTAAGGAGATCAGATAAAAAGATGATAGAGGCTTTTGAAATGTGGTGCTACAGACGAATGATGAAAATCAGATGGGTAGATCACATAACTAATGAGGAGGTGCTCGACCGAATCGGGGAGAAAAGGAGTTTCTGGCATATCCTGACTAAGAGAAGGGATAGATTGGTTGGACACATTCTGAGACATCAAGGAATTGTCAGCTTAGCATTAGAATGGAGCGTGTGGGATAGAAATCGTAGAGGGAGACCGAGGGACGAATATAGTAAGCAGATTCAAAAGCATGTAGGTTGCCGAACATATTCTCAGATGAAGAGACTTGCACAGGACAGGGTAGCGTGGAGAGCTGCATCAAACCAGTCTGCGGAGGAATTTCATTAGGGGGACTATGCTCCAGACTGAACGTTGAAAGGCATAATCAGTCTCTAATAATGATGATGATAAATCCGGAAGACGACATTTCGTAAACAAGTTTTCGCCATCTTATTTACAAATTAAAGCCTGAAGCGTATTTTCTGACTCAATCAAATAATGGTGTCTGAAAGTCAGATGTTTTAGTGCCTGGTTTTTCTTAAATACATTCACGCTCAGGACCGACCGAATATTCGGATTCGGCCAAAATACTGGTTTCGGACAGAAATCAGCCGAAATCAGCTTTCGTGAACTTACGGACAAAGTCGGGCTGCATTCGGGATGAATGCAGTCAACATTAACGCTTTACCTCAGTTGACGGCACGCCTTTTAACTACTAGGAGTCTTTCTCGTGCATAAAAATTGTATTTATATAACAATACAACGCAATCGTATGTTGCAGTAATACTCTTATACCGCGTAACAATTTAACGAATTCAGAATTGTAATAAATAAAACTGGTTATCACATTGTTAAGGCGAAAACATTTATTATAGTGTCTTCTTGAAAGCGAGGGGCTTTTTAATGAGGTTTTAGGAAATACTGATCATATGGTACACAGCTTTCCCTGTTGAATTTGCGTAAATGTGCAGTCTTTCTTCCTTCTTTCCTCCCTGGACTCCATTTCCTTACCCCTCCCCTCCTTTTGCTATCCTCACTCCTTCCATTCCCCACCTGGGTACTGATAGCTTTAGCAATTTTGGCCCCCCTATCCCTAAATCCCAACCAAATATGTTCATGTCCCATTGGATCTGAGGCTCCTGCTGAATATTTTGGGTTCCACATACATACCTCATACTGTTCGTACTGCGCGGCATCTTGGAGCAATGTAGCCAGCCAGCAGTATAGCCAACTCTGAGTGTGTGTGTGTGTGTGTGTGTGTGCAGTGTTGCCGTGGCCGCATAGATAGTGGTGTAGTTGCCTTTGGTGTTAAAACGCGACACTACAATTAACTCATGGCGTGTACCAGTAAGGTGAGAAAGTGCATCAGTTTCTCCCCGCCCGTAAGTTTTCCGGAGTGAGCACTTTCGCCACGTTCCTGCGGACAGGGCTGTAAAACTTTTTAGTAGTTGGCGGTAGGCGAAGCTCGAGAAAGACAGGCCGAGTCGGCAGCGACCGCGTGTGCTGTGGTGTGGACTGTGGTAGTTGCAGCGGGCAGCCTACTGGAGCAGAGCGCCAACGCCAGCGGGCGTGAAGACCGGATGGCGAGGCAAATAGTTCGCGGAGCCAGCAGGCGCGTCTCCCAGCAAGAAAGCCTGCAATGGTGACACCGACAGTTTTATAACCCAGCCGCCTGCACTGTTCACTTACTGGAAAAATAATTGGTTCAAACGGCTATGGTCATCAGCCCCTAGACTTACAAACTATCTCAACTAAATACACTAAGGAAAACACACACACACACACACACACACACACACGAGAGACCGAGGGAGGTCTCGAACCTCCGACGGGAAGCAACCGCGCACTCCGCAGCAAAGCGCCTTAGATGGCTCGGCCACTCCACCGCAGCAGGAGTTTTTCGATAATAATGGAAATTAGAACAGAGTTTTCGACTAAAAAGCAGTCAGGAAAAAAGATAAAAAGAAACAATGTATGTTGTGGTCTTCAGTCTGGAGACTGGTTTGATGCATAACTCCGTCCTACCCCATCCTGAGCTAGTCTCTTCACCCGAGAATAAGAACGGCAACACACATCTATTAGAATCTGTTTACTTCTATTCACCTCTTGGTCTCCCTTTACGATTTTTACCCCACACACTTACCTACAATGCTAAATTCGCGATTCCTTGATATCTAAGAATGTTTCGTACCAATCGATCACTTTTTTTAGTCAAGGTATGCCAGAAATACCTTTTCTCCCCATTTCTGTTCAATACCTCCTCAGTTATGTCATCTACCCAACTAATCTTCAGCATTCTTCCGTAGCACATTTCAAAGCCCTTTGTTTACTTCTTGTCTGAAATACTTATCGTCCATGTTTCACTCCCCTACAAAGCATTAACTCCACACGAATGCTTGCAACAAACACAAAAAGGCTTCCTTACACTTAGATTAATATTCGAAGTTAGCAAATTCATCATTTTCGAAAACGCTTTTCTTGCCATTGCCAATCTGCATTTTATTTCCTCTTTACTATGACCATCATATTTAGTTTTACTGTTCATGTAACAAAACTCGTCTACTACCTTTATTGTTTCGTTACCTAATGTAATTCTTTTAGAATAGCCTGATTTTCTTAGACTACATTCCATTTCCATTGTTTTGCTCTTGTTAATATTCATATTATACGTTCCTTTAAACACACTTGCGTTCAGTTACTCTTCCAGGTCCTGTGCTGTCTGACAAGTTGTAAATAAACTTCCGTTCCCTATATTTTAGTCCTGCTGACTTCATAATTTGGAAGACTGTATTCCAATCAACATTGCCAAAAGCTTTGTACAAATCTACGAAAGCTAGAAATGTATGTTTGCCGTTCCGTAATCTATCTTCTAAGATGACTCGTAAAGTGTGTATTGCTTCATGTGTTCCTACATTTCTCCTGATTCCAAACTGACCTTCCCCGACGTCAGCTTCTACCAGCTTTCTAATTCTTCTACAAATAATTCGTGTTAAAATTTAATAGGACTTATTAAACTGATAGTTGTATAATTTCCACACCTGTCTGTGCCTGCTTTCTATGGAATGGAAATTACTGTACTTTTCTTAAAGTCTGAGGGTTTTTCGACTCTCTCATACATTTTACGCCCCAGGGTGAAAGACTTCTGTCATGACTTGCTCTCCTGGAATCTTCAGTAGGTCTGAGGAATTGCAGTCTACTCCAGAATCCTTCTTTCGACTTAGGACTTTCAGTGTTCTGTCTAAATCTTCTTTCAGTAGAGTGTCTGCATTTTATCTACTTCCTCTTCACTTCTATATACTATTTGCATTTTTTAACCTTCCATTCTATGCCGAGAACTGCTTCTCCATCTTAGTTCTCGACATTAATAGAGTTGTTTTTCTTGTCTCCAAACTTTTATTTTCTAGTGGGCGGTATCTGTTTTTCCTCTTGTAATACATTCTTCTACAGACTGGCATTTGCCTTCTAGCCACTCCTGCTCTTACTATTTTGCACTTCCTGTCAATTAAATTTTGTATTTCGTGTGATGCCCAAGGATTTTTTTGTAGGTCTTGTCTTTCTACCTATTTGGTCCTCTGCTGCCTCTCTCTCTTTCATCTCTTAAAGCAAAAAAAAAAAAAAAAGTTTAAAAAAGTGTGTAAATTATCGGACTCAGCTACTAGGTTATTAGTCCCTACTTACAAACTACTCAAACTAACCTAAGGAGAACACAGACACCCATGCCCCTTCGCAACACGGCGCCCCAGTACGCACGGCTAATCCGCCGCGGCTCTGAAAGCTAACCATTCATATTCTGCTGTATTATGTCCCCCCGTTTCTGTCAATTGTTGCCAAAAGTTCCCTCTGAAATTCTGAAGAACTTTAGGTTCCTTCAATTTATCCAGGGCTCATCTCCATATTTTCCTACCTTTCTGCAGCTTCTTCAGTTTCACTCTACAGTTCATAACCTATAAGATGCGATCAGAGATTACTGTATATCTGCCCCTGGATGTGACAGTTTAAAACTCGGTTCTAAAACCAAGTCTTACCATTGCAAAGTCTAACCGGTACCTTTCGGTGTCTCCTGGTCTCTCCTACGTATACAATCGTGTTTCGTGATTCTTAAACAAAGTGTTTGTTCTAATTGAATTATGTGCCCCATGATAATCACGTTTCTGCCTCGCCTATCGGTCTGAATAATTGGTTCAGTAAGAACAGAGGTAAAAAGACAGACGCGGTGCAAATGGTGAGAAAGCGGCGCCCTTGAGCAGCGTGTGCAGGAGCCTGGAGCGGCGATACTCGGCGTGGCCGGGAGAAAGTCCGTCACGCTACGCCACGGCACACAGGTCTGGCTGGCCTGGCCTGGCTGTGCTGCGGCGCGCCCGGCGGAGCGAAATAATTATCCGCCAGCCAGCCGCCTTCCTCCCCCTGCCCCTCCCCCTACCACTACTTCCGGTGCCGGCGCTCTTGACACCGACCTTGCCATCTAACCAAGAAGGGCACTGCCGGCAAGGCTCTGAGTCCAACTGGAGAGTGCAGACTGCTGGCTCAGAAGTCGAGGCTCGAGCATGTGGGTCTCAAAACTGATACGTTACAGGTGTACCATTGTATTATTGTGAGCTGGTTGGTTTGGGTTGGTTGGTTGCTATAGGGTGACTGAATTACTGAGGTTATCAGTCCCCCGGTGGGGAGGGGAAGGAGTGAAGATAGGAAAGGACGGGAGGGGGGAAGGAAATGCAGTGCGGAAAGTAAAGAAGGAAGGAAGACTGCATTAGCTCGGGGCCCCGTGCTCGCCACGCATGTACTCACGAAAGAACCGTGAGTCCCCTGGGGGATATTGTCGTGAAATTCATGCAACCACTGCACAAGAAAAATAAACGATCACGGAGTAAGTAATTGGAATTTCGAATACAGGCAGTGGACAAAATAATATGAACCGCTCACATCAACCCGAGATTAGCAGGTACCACATGGACAGCAGACGCAAAATACATTACGTGCCGCTGCACTCGGCAGCACAGTGGTAGAGTACCAGAAAATGAATTCGAATGTTCCGAGTACGATTTCCTCAAAGTCCTGAGGTTTTTATCTGTCACTTTCCACTTCTTTCTCCGAGAGGAAGTGTTTGCTGATGTCAAAAATGTCGAGTAGCATCCTGGTTCTGAAGCCATGTTAAACTGTAGGCCCCCTATAATTAGCTGGGTAGGTCACTTCGAAGGTTGGAGGAAGGCAACAGCATACCACCCACAAACAGTAGCATTACTAGTAAAGTAGTGTGGTGTTCAAACCAATTTGCGGATTGCTCAGTGCTTTCATAATTTTTTATATTTTTTTAATTTTAATTTTATTTTATTTATTTATTTTTTTTCCCAGCACTATCACTCCTCTACTTTGTAGCGGAGTACGGTGCCCCAGTGTGGAGTAGAGTACGCATGTGAAGAAAATTTATATCCACCTCAATGAAACCATGTGGACTATAACAGGGACGTTAAAGTCGACCCCACTTGAAGGTATCAAGTCCTTTCAAACATTACTCCACCAGAAATCTGAAGACAACAGGCAACGATTCACAAATAGCTAAAAATGAATCATACAGATCAGGCAAGACCACTACCAATGATCTCTGTCGATATCGCCTTAAATCAAAAGCACCAATATGGAAAGACAGAACACTTGCACTAGGAACTACCTATGGCAACCACAAAACCCTAGGAATACTATACTAACGTTAACCACCACAACTTAGAAGATCCCAATCAACAACGCTCAGGAATGTAACTTCTCCTTAAAATTTGGTGCCGGCTTAACCGTGCAAGAATTGGACATGCAGAAACCAAATCCATGCTGTACAAGTGGGATGCCACTGACAACCCAACGTGTGACTGCAAAACTACAGAACAAACATTGCAACATGTAGTGCAAGATTGCCCATCACGAAGATTCTGTGGTAACTGGAGATATTTTATCGATGCCAGTCCTGTTGCTATTGAGTCGCTGTCTGTTTTGGACATAACTTTATATTATTGTGGCAGCCATTCTATTTTAGCTTAGCTCTCATTTAGTAATACTGGTGTTTGTTTCATTTATATTATTATGTATATAAACATATTGTGCATTTTTTATCTTATGTATATTTATCATTTTAATACTTGGTTCGGATTCCACGTTAAGCTGTAGGCCCCCTTTACCCGGTTGGATAACTGGGGTAGGCTAAGTGTATAGATCGAATCCATAACCACGATATTCAAGCACCATTAACATGGATAAATGAATCTCAGTATTTGCCTGACGTGATTAGAAAAACCACAGAAGTCCTACGTCACAACGGTCGAACGACTAAAGGAACCAAGGTACTGATAATTTTTGTAGTTTAGTCCCTTTCAAAACCAAACCAACAACAAGTAAAGGAACCTCCCGCATCTCATATTGCTAGAGCAGTGTCTTAGCATTGGACCAATTCGATGGGTGAGAGATGAGGGGAGGCTCAAATTACTTGCTTCTCATTGCTGCGGTCTCACTTTTTCGTTGATCAGAGCTTACATAATTTGTTAGAGCCCCTGGCACGTGTTCCTCCCCTGACAGCTTGTCCGTTGCTGGGCGTCAGACCCTCGTAGCAGCTGCGCCCTACGGTTGCTGCCACTTCCGCTCCAACGGTCCGAGTCGTGTCGTGCGCAACGAATCCAATCCCCCAGCCACAGTCCACTGTCCTGAAACAGGCAGTGGACGTTTGGACTGATATGAAAGAATACATTAACCGGGAGTAAAAATCGAATCCTATTGGAAGAATTGAAGTACGAAATTACTCATACTTTTGACCTCATTTCACAAGCCTTTCCGGGCATTCCGATAATGGCAACAGCTGTCATATATTCCTCTTTAGCATTACTCTGTAGAGTGAATGAAATAAGAATTTCAAAAATAATGTTTTCCTGAAATGGTAAATCAGTAACAAATTTTTCGTCAATATCAAAAGCAAGACCATGGAGGCAATCAGAGGCACCACCAGAGAGAGAGAGAGAGAGAGAGAGCAAGGGACAAATCCAAATTACGGGACAGGGTGTTGAAATAGTGGACAACTTTAAATATGTGGGAAGTGCATAGCTGTAGAGGCAGGAATTAGTAAAACACAACAAAGCACTGCATTTTACCAGTGTCAGAGAGCACGGCCAACGCAAGGCACGTACATGCGGCCGCACAGGGCGGCACTTTCCGAGGGGCGTCAAATCTGCAACTCAACATTCATGCCCAAGAGTGGAATAGAAACCAAACCTCGGAGGGAGCGTCTTCGGGAACTGTAGCATGGCGCTTCGACTACCTGCCGGCCTCCCCTGTTGGACAAGGTGAGGGAGGAGAACTGATTTCTTCCTCGCCACTGTGGCAGCACAGTCGTGTTTACGCCGGAGAAACAGAGAGGGGAGAAGCAGTCTGGCGTACACGCCAGTATTCTTATGAGTGGAGCGCTGCTAGCCTACTACGCGCCCTGCGTTTACTCACAAATCTTGCAGAAAACAAAATCTAATTTGGAAATTCGAATGCATTGTTCGATGCTGCGATTATGTGTTAAGCCTGAAGCAATTTTGCTAAGCCCGTCAATGGCAGTTTCCGAGTGTTTTATCCTTCCCGCACTATGGAAAAAAGAAATCGTTGAACATTACTACAGTCAAACATGCCCAACATCTACAATGGTTATAAGTATTTCGAGTGGGTTAAAAACGCTGCGAGTAATTACAAGGGATAAAGACATTGGTAGTAAATCTGGCATAAGTTTGGTTTTGTCGTATTTTTCAAAATTTTCATTATCCGTTACTGAGTGATAGTCGGACGTTTTGGATTTTGAGCCTTGAAACATCTGTCTTCGCCTGCATGAACAACAATTAAACTCTGACTGGCACTTTTGTTTGACAATGCCCACTATCATTTTGCCAACATTTATTTACTGTATACTGATTTCCGTTGAATACATTACATGTTCCCAACCATTGAAAAATGTTTATTTACCTTAACTGCTAGTTCACGCCGCGCGGGATCAGCCGAGCGGTCTAAGGCGCTGCAATCATGGACTGTGTGGCTGGTCCCGGCGGAGGTTCGACTCCTTCCTCGGACATGGGTGTGTGTGTGTTTGTCTTTAGGATAATTTAGGTTGAGTAGTGTGTAAGCTTAGGGACTGATGACCTTAGCCATATAAGTCCCATAAGATTTCACACACATTTGAACTTTTTTGAAATTCACAAGGCTTATTAAAATTAGCTAGATTTTTTCAATCAGGTTTGACTCCATTTTTGAGCTGGTGCCCAGCGACTGTTTTATACAAATCTGTAGAGAATGTCACCAATCAGTCGCAATATTTGTTTTTATTTTCCAGATTTACATACATTTCGGGCACAGTTTGGCTATTTCCAATGCTTTGAATTATATTTACATCTATTCCGTAATACTGAACATAACTACATAACTTTTAATTTGGAGGTTTAGATGTAAACACATATTAAATTATTTGGGACTGGCCACTCAGTGGCCGAAATCTAGGTAGATCTGAAAAGTAAAAACAAAAATATCAATTGAATGCTGGCATTTCCTACAGATCTGTTTAAATAAAATTCTTCAGACGGTTTGAAAAAAAAAATTAAAAAAGGGTTGGAGGGAGGGGGCGGCAAGTTAGCAGCTCGCACGGGACGGCACTTGGGCTTGCGCTGCGTGAGAGGCTTAGTATGGAGCAGAGAGGTGCCAATGAGGCGCAAC
The DNA here is from genome assembly GCA_026315105.1 of Locusta migratoria. Lineage (NCBI taxonomy): Eukaryota > Metazoa > Arthropoda > Insecta > Orthoptera > Acrididae > Locusta > Locusta migratoria. The sequence goes on from CM048746.1 coordinate 546,661,448, forward strand.
ATGTTGCTATACAAGACCTACATCACACTCATACTAAGATATGAATCAGAAACATGGACAATGAGTAGAAGAGAGCGAGTAGGATACAAGCCAGTGAAATGAAGAAGTATGTTAGGGAAGACGAGGGGAGACAGAGTAAAAAATAAAAATGTCATGAAGGAAATAGGAGTGGAAAGAAAAGAACAAGTGGTTTGGGCATGTGGAGAAGCTGGGAGAGGGAAGAATACCTAGAAGAATGATGAATTTTGAGGGCAAGAGGAAGACAGAGAACAAGATGGAACGACAAAATAAATACAAGTTTAAGGTGGAGGAACCTGGTATGGAACCAAGTAGTGAAAGAAGAATGGTAGAAAGACCGAGGGAAGTGGACAAGTACTGTTGAGACCCAAACCGGAGCAGTTGTTGGATACAGGGGAAACGAAGATGATGATCTTGCCGTGTTGTGTGTCTCCAACAGCAAACGTCGAACAAATGTATTCGAAACTGTGAATATGAATCAGTATCAGCTACACATTTTAGATGCTTGAAAGTTTTTACCGGACCGACATTCGAAGCCGAATTTCCCGCTTTTCGCTAGCGTTCACGTTATCCATTATGCTATCCGTGCACGACTCGAACCGACCCAAACTTTCCTATGCCACATTCTGTCTACTACTCATGAGTTCTCGTACATTCAGCTATCTAATTCTCGCACCGGGAGAGTCATTTATTACAAACATCGAAAACAATTTACATAACGGCGGAAAAAACAAGAAATGCACTCTTACAGAGAAGTTAATTTATTACTTACATACTTCGTTACTACGATGTTTTGATCTGTACTGCTGACAGTGTCTTGTGTCTTTGTAGCTACGATTTTTACCACAGTACGTTATCAGTAAGCGGGAAGAACTTTATTGCACTTAAATTTTCGATGTTCATCTATTACTACATTTCGCGTGATAGAAACGGTAGCATCAGACTTAAACACACATGAATAAAGTGTCGTTTCACCACGATTATAGAGTTTCATGATCCGTTACAGAAAAATGGAATATAGATATACAAAAACGTTTCCGTTCTCTTTATTGATTATGAAAACAGAAATTGACAAGTTGTTCCACAATAACTTGGTCATTAAAATAAGACAGTCTAAATCGCAATTTGTACCGTTTCTTACTGGCAACCAGTTTCGGTTCTATAGAGCAGCTGACGCCTGCTCCGGCCACCGCCACCGTCCACCAACAAGGTGCCAAAGGCCTGAAGATGGTTCTGTAGAACCGAAACCGGTTGCTAGCAATAAACGCAACAAATTGCGATCTAGACTGTCTTATTTTAATTATTAAAATTTTTAAGATCGCTGTTCCAAAATGCTTTCAAAAATTAATAACTTAGTCGTTCTGAATTTGTGTTCCAGATTTCAGCACATAACAGCACCTGTAAAAGCCGGTAAAACGTCCTTTTGCATTGATGCTTGCCTGTATTCGTCGTGCCGGCCGCGGTGGCCGAGGGGACTGAGGCGCTTCAGTCACGGTCTGCATGGCCACTACGGTCGGGGGTTCGAATCCCCCCTCGGGCATGGATATTTGTGCCGTCCGTAGTCTTAGGTAGTTCATAAGTATTTTGTAAGCTTAGGGACTGATGACCCCGTAGTTAAGTCCCATAAGTTCTACAAACATTTGAACATTTGTATTCGTCGTAGCATCCTACCGATCATCAAAGATTGGTCAAGACTGTCCTTCTCAACGGCTATTCGGCGTAGATCTCTCAGATTGATTGGTGGGTCGTCTCGTCAAAAAAATCCTTTTTTTAATGTATTCCAGGCATGTTAGAGTTCATGTCTCAAAAACAGACTGGATCTTCTAATCTTGTGATATAATAATCATGAAGCAACGCATTTACAGGATTTACGGTGAGCAGGAGAAATGTCGTCCATTAACACGAATCCATCACCAAAATTCTGCCGATTGGTTGCACTATACATCGGAGGATGTCATCTCTGTGCCGTACAGCCGTTTTATTGCCTTCTACGACCACCAGTGGCGTTCGATGGTTCACATAGGCCTAATGGTGCCCCAAAACACCAGGGAATCACTAGCTGGCTACACTCGCTGGTCGCTGTGTAAGGTGTCCAGTCTGACCGTACTGTCTTCAAAAACGTTTCCAACGTTTGTCTGGATGAAGACAGATGCGAGTCTCATCTGTGAAGAGCAGTTGATGCTAATTCTGAAGAGTCCAACCAGTATGCAGTTGGTCCCATCTGTAAAGCGCTGCATAGTGTCTTTCTCAAAGGTGGACTTCGCCATAGACGTCGGGAGTGAAGAGACATGACATGCAGCCTATTACTTACAGTTTGAGTCGAAACACGGCGTCCTGTGGGTGCAAGAAAATATTCAGCTTGGTGGCGATCCTCTCAGGGTTCCTCCGAGCTGAAATCCGTAAACAGCGGTAAACAGAGGTAGCATTTAGGCGGCCAGAGCGAAGCGACAATTTCTGTGTCTCCGTATCTCCAAGTACGAACAACATCGCTTTGGTTCATTCCAAGACGTCCTGATGTTTACTACATCAAAAAGCTTCTTTGCTAGTCTGATTTTGTCCATTCTATGACCGTCTCACAGTATATTAATCGGCTTTTCTGACCATAGGTGTGAGTCTGTGTTGTAAAATATAAAACTGATTCTAAAAATGGTTTTAGGTTGAAAGTAGATTTTTTTATTCCAGCAACCTAAAAGTATTTTTTGGAATAATTTTTATATTTTTGATTATGGCAGCTGCACACTTATATTACGACCTTCAGTCTAAAATAAGTCTGTGTTGTGTTCGTCTAGTTCTCTGGCTGGTCTCTTATCAAGTAATCTCTGTGGATGGTTCCAAAACATTTTCTGCAGGTTTCGAATGTTAATGTAAATCTGCAAATGTGTAAAAATACCAATTTAAAGTAATGTAATGTAATGTAAAAAAGATCATATGTGAGCACGCAAGCGTTTAGCAATAATCAATTTTATACTAAATTCTGACAATTACGCAGTAAGCCATTAATGGCAAATCCACTGTCTATGCAACATTCTTTCTAATCAATCACGTTATAGACTTGAAAATACTCGTTAATCGTAGTGATTTAAATGATGGGGGTATTTTATGGGTACTTTTTAACTTATCATGATAAATGTAATATTCTTGTTACTTCTCAAATTTCAGTATATTTTCGGTAGGTTTAAATGTTATCTTTATCATTCCTGATTCTCCGACTGTTATCGTTTCTTATGCATACAGTTGTAATGAAGTGCCTAAGTTTGGTCGGTCTTGATCCTTTTATTATAGTGCCAAACTTGTCTGTATCTAGACAAATGTAAAAGACTCGGCCCTTAAGCCCAGACCAAGTGTTGCGTGGTACAGATAGGCCCAAAATCACTGAGAATGAAAGTATGGACAATTTGTGCACTTTTCGCTGTTGTATGCCCCGTATGTGTAATACCAGATGATGATCAACAATTTGTGTGTAGGGAACCTGGTGACGCCGCACACTAGAGGAATACTGTCAGTCGAGTGCGGCAAGGTGTCTGCTGTCACTTGGGGGTCGTTGCCCATGAAGGGGGAGCTCCAGGCCTAACAACAGAGGAAAAACATGCCACAACCAAATGTTGAACCGTTTCATCGACATTTCGGGGAAGAGTTCAAGTTTGTGGTCGATTACTCAAGTCGATCTGCTTTTTAAGGATTGGACTGGTCAGCTTGTCCCCAGTTGTGAATCCAACTGAACATCCTTCAGAAAAACTGAAAAGAGCTGCGCGAGCACGTCCTGACCAACCACGAAGTTTGCGGGAGTTAATGAGACGTAACAGATCGACTTGGTGTTGGGCCACAATAGTTTACAGTCCTTGACAATGATCTGTATGGCGCATTTCAAGCGTTACCTCGTGTTCTCGGGGTTTAGTGTAACTTCCTGCAACTCGGCATCTGGAATGGCAATAATGCAGCAACCTCTGTATCACGACGAATACCAGCAGCTGGGCTCAGTTACCGTGTACGCCACTAGTTTGAAATTATACTCTGCATCACCAGGACAGTTAGTGGTTTAATGCAGCACTTTACATAAACTGGCAATATAACATTTGTACAAAATGTTCAAATATTCGTAAAGCTATGGGACCAAACTACAGTAGTCATCAGTCCATAAACTTACAAACTAACTACACTAATTTATGCTAAGGATAACACACACACACACACGAGGGAGGACATTACCCTCCGACGGGGAACAGATGCGCACTCCGTAGCGTCTTAGAGCGCACAGCCACTCCAGCCCAGCATCATTTGTACAATGATGACTTTCACAAATAAATAAATAAATAAAAATAAAAACAATGTGCTGACGGGATAACTGTTTCGAAGTATGAACTGCGCTCCTATGGTGTTTGCGGGTCATCTTCATGTATAATTCTCAACAGTATCCTGTATTGTTAGAGTTGTTAAACCTACGAGTGATATTCTGTTAGGGTTACCAGACGTCCTCTTTTACTCGCACATGTCCTCTTTTTTGGACCCTAAAAATGGTCCGGCTGGGTTTTTTGGAAAATGGTTTAATGTCGTCTTTTTTGCGTTATGCATCTGTTTCAACGTGAAACTGTGACACTCCAGAGAGTTGTATTTACGCAAACACTAAATATAGATAATTTAACTGTTCTTCAAACAATTTGACTTTTTCCCCCTAGAATTCTCTCTTCTGTATGCCGCCGCTGCTTTAGAACAATTGAAATAACTGGCGTGGAAATCGTCGCGAAATAGGAGCTGCGAGGCAGCCAATTAAGAACACAGGTCTGCAACAATGCAAGACCCTGGCTTCTGAGAATTTCCTGTTAGAACGATTATTTACAACTGCTTAACCCTCAGTTGTCTGTTGGTGGCTTTGAAGGGAAGCAGTGGTCATGTTTCATCGAAACATGCCAAAACTCAAATGTGTCCTTAATGAGGAGTTTAGAAAACGATTTCTTGACTTCAGGCCCGGAAGAAACAGCTCCGAGGCAGAATGCCTTATCTGCCCACCTGATACATTCGTTTCAATTACCAACAAAGGTGAGATTTATGATTTTGCAACCGTTTGTGCGTAAAGACCAATTCAAAATGTTCAAATGTTTGTTAAGCTTATGGGACGTAACTAAGGGGTCATCAGTCCCTAAACTTACAAACTACTTCTCAACTACCTTATACTAAGAACGGCAAACATATCCATGCCCGAGGGGGGATTCGAACCCCCGACCGTAGTGGCCTTGCAGACCGTGACTGGAGGGCCTCAGTCCCCTCGGCCACCGCGGCCGGCTACACACCAATTATGAGAGTGGATATTCGGTTAAAATCGTTCAGTGTTTATGCCCTCATTCGACAGCAGTCTCCTACAGAATTTCGTTCCTCGCTCCTCCACCAAAATCCTCTTGGAGGGCAGTACTCTAGCCAGACTCTTACTACAGTTAACAGCGAATTCTGTCAACACAAAATGAAGTTTTCTTCCGTTGCCAGTCAGCCACAAATTTTGTTGCAATTTATTAAACTAAATAAAGAATAAAAATGACAAAATGTCGCATTTGATTTAAAAGCCACAAAATATTTTCATGATGTAACATTGTAGATGTAAACATTATAATTTATCTTAAAGTTAGTTAGGTAAATATCGAATAACCTACACCACCTTTGAAAACTTTTGTATGACTCTAGAAATGTCCTCTTTTTTGAAGGTCGTCATCTGGTAACCCTATATTCTGTGAACCAAGCATAATACGTCTTAATCTCTTATCAACATATAAACATATCGAAAATATACTTAAATTTATAGTTAAATTTGAGAAGTAACAATGAATATTGCGTTTATCGTGGTAAGTTGAAAAATACTAATAGAAACTGCATCCAACATTTATGTCGATACGATTCACGACTATTTTCAATTCTATGTCGTGATTGATTAGAAAGAATTATGCATACTCTGAGTTTACCTAAACAGTTGATTTGTCACCAATGACTTATTGCGTAATTATGCACACAGTACATTACGCGATCAGGCCCAGTGGACCGCGTGCCACCAGTTAAGAGCTCTACATCTGTCTCTATCTTTTGCTACCTGTTTTCAGTTTTCCGTGACTCCCAACTGCCAGTCTTCTCTCACTCGATCGATCCACCTCTTCCTAGGCCTTCCCATTGGTCTTCTGCCTGACGGGATCCAGTCCATTGCAATTTTGGGCCACCTTGTTCCCTCCTTTCTAACTACGTGTCCCGCCCATTGCAGTCTTTTGCTTCTCATCACTCTCAAGATGTTAGGCTCCTTGTACAGCTCTTCTAATTCTATAATATGACGTCGTCTCCATTCTCCATTAGTCTGATCTCTGACTGGTCCAGATACTTTCCGGAGGATTTTCCTTTCAAATGTAAGCAGTTGGTTAAGGTCTTGTTTTCGAGGTCTAAAACGTCTCGCTGCGGATCGCACGGTTGCTGGCCGTGGAGGTTCGAGTCCTCTCTTGGGTATGGGTGTGTGTGTTTGTCCTTAGGTTAGTTTACCTAGGTTTAAGTAGTTTGTAAGCTACGGACTGATGACCACGCTATTTGGTCCGATAGATTTACAAACATTTGAACTTGTTTTTTTCTTGTTTTCGAGTGCTCCAGACATAGAGTACCACTGGCACTATTAATGTCTTATACAAACGTAGCTTTAGCTGCTGAGAGACACTTTTACATTTTGATATATGGTGTAGAGAGTGATAGCATCTGTTTCCCGCCTGCAGTCTTGCTTTTATCTCTGCTTTAGTTGATGCTACTTCTGTAAAAATTGATCCATTGCGTAACGATGTCAAAATTTAATCTAAAACTGAGTATTACATTACTTTAAATTGGTATCTGAGTTGAAATTAATGACGTCTATTTGGTCAACAAAGTGCTTTTCACATATTTGCAGACTTACATTAAACTATTTCGTAATCTATGTTCCTACCGATTAATAGGCTACTAATATTGCTTATTTAGTTTTGATAGTAGTTAGATAATTCACTGTGCACTCAGATATGTCTCATGGACCTTTGTTTTCACTGGTGTATAAAAAACATTACAGTTTCAATTTGGTCTTTGTAGCTCAGAAAATGTGGTGGTAACTGTGTTTACATATTGCTGTAGGTCTCGCCTATTACATGTAAGTAAGCTTGAAGAATGGGATAAATTAGACGAGTAGACTCGTGGTCAACATGCGACAGAGGGTGCTGGCCTACATTCACTCGAACCAATTTACTGAAGGAGATTGGTACATTATGGGCTTGCCTCAAGAAAAGTGATTGTAGGTTCGATTTTAATACAGAAGAAGTGATTTCTTGTGTTTTATGTAGCAACAAATAGGAAGTTGTTGGTGTGCTCGTAAGTCTCCTAACAAGGTTGGTATGAAAGAAAAGTTTTGGTAAATCAACCAAAAATTGGAAAACTGAGAATAATTGAAAGTACAATTATCCAGTGTGTTTTTCAATGAACTCAACACTGTAACACACGGTCCGGACAATGGAGAGGGGTAATTCTTTTTTTCTTATTCTTTTGGTTCGTTATGTTCATGCAAAATGTTTGAGGAAAAAAAAGGGAAGTCGGAAAATTTGAACAAAGTGTGAAAATCATAATTTTAGTATATACTATCGTAGCCGACGATAGGAGCGACACATTTCGTTTGACCGATCAGGGTCAAACTTGGCACATTTCTGTATATTTTTATCGAGAAGGCCTTTACTCTCCACAATCCACCACTTGGTGCGTGATGGATGGTACGTTGCAATAGACTGCGACGCCATTTGACCGATCAGTAGATTGCATCACCGTCTTCGCGTTCACCATGAAACTTGTCATATGTATGTATGTTTCCATGGAGAAGTTTTTTTTTTTTTTTTTTTGCTCTCTATAATCCGTTGTATGTTCCATGGCTGAGCGTAACTCTGAGACGCCGTTTAACCTCGCACCACAAAAGTTGCTAGGTATGTGTAACTTTTCATAGAGAGCCCAGAGAAACGTGTTTATGGCTAACTTGACTATCCTATCTATTCGTAGATGAAAACCATACGAAATATGGTCATTAAGGCTACTATCCTCACAGTTCTATTTATGACTCAGCCGTGCTGGAATGGCCGCGCGGTCTAAGGCACCGTGCTACGGGATACGCGGCCGTTTCCCGTCGGAGGTTCGAGTCCTCCCGCGGGCAAAATGTTTCAAATGTTTCTAGAGCTTATGGGACTTAACTACGGGGTCATCAGTCCCTAAACTTACATAACTACTTATGAACTAGCTTATACTAAAGACGTCACAAATATCCATGCCCGAGTGGGGATTCGAACCTCCGACCGCAGCGGCCGTGCAGACCGTTACTGGCACGCCGCAGACCGCTTGGCCACTGCGACTCCCGCGGACAAGGGTGTGTATGTTGTCCTCACTGTAATTTAGTTTAAGTAGTTTGAAAGACTAGGAACTGATGATCTTAGCAATTTGGTCCCTTAAGTTTACGAACATTCCAATATTTGTGCTAATAATTCCACTCGATTTACCAATTAATTTTAACTTTTATTCCCAATCAAGGTTCGTTTTGCAATAACAGTAAATGAGAGAGAGAGAGAGGTGGCAGGAGGACAGAGAAGGGGACGTGAAAGGGATATAAATACAGGGGGGAGGATACAGACGCAGCGAGAAGGAAGGAGGAAATGGGTAGAGTGTAGGATAAGAGTGAGTGAGTTGGACACAGGAGAGAGGGGAAGAGGAGGTTAGAGTGAATATCTAATTCCCATACATATTAGCAATTGCGAAGCATTACCTAGTTTGTTATTTTATAAATACCATTACAGCAAGGTACAGCATAGAATACCATACAACTTTTGTTTGGTGGGCGACGCAAAACGTTTTTGATATGTATCGTTGTTTTAGTGGATGTTGCCTATTAGTCAAGAGGAAAGCAGCAGGTGTAAAGAAAGGGGGAGGAGGTGTTATCGTGAACATTCGTACGTAGAAAAGTCATTTAATTGATTAGTATAAGCAAGTCATATAATTTAATTATATCCATAATGGATGTGAGGTGGCGGTTGTATGCTTAATTATTTTGTCAAGTAGGCTCAATCACATAATCGTGTATAAAACACTAAAATATGACGCTTTTCAAGGGCCAAACCCTCATCATCAGATAAAATACACAAGAATCTTAAAAACCCAAGACAATAAAAATCTAAAACGTAATAAAAGAAAACGTGGTTACTTCCCTTGTAACCGTGTCTCCGCAGAAAGCTCCTCAGCATACTGTGCTTCATCAAGATTGAAAACAGACAGATTTTTATTGTCTCGGGTTTTAAAGATTCTTGTATATTTTATCTGATGAGAGCTTGACTCTTGAAACGCGTCATATTTCAGTGTTTTATACACGATTATATGGTTGAGCCTACTTGACAAAATAATTAATTCATATAATGTTTAGAATAGTTCTACTACCGCTACTGTGCAAACTTTAATACTGAGATGTCTCGTCGATGTGAATCGGCTTTGTCTAGTGAGTGTGGGTTTCTCCTTCAGCTACTGCGAGCGGTGACGTAAGCGCCTCTTCGGTAAGGCTTAGGCCTAGCAGCACCACGGCCGCCCGTCTGCGGCTGAGTCGTTCAGGAGAAAGCGCAGGTCATCGCATCACAAGGCCGGCATTTCCCTCCCCCCCCCCTCTCTCTCTCTCTCTCTCTCTCTCTCTCTCTCTCCGCTGTGCGCCGCGCCAACTCAGCGGGACCCCCCATTCTCCTCCAATGGTCCAGACGTTCCGTTAACATCCGGTCAATCGGGTAGTCTATCCCTGCAAAGGCGGCATCCTGTGGAGCTCGTTCATCATCTGACGTTGACCCCAGCCAAATGGCTATTTCAAAGAACGTCTACATCAGTGCTTCCCAATCTGGAAGTCGCGTAGTCTATTCAGATGTGTCATAGGACGCCTAAAAATATCTGACAAGGAGTCGTTTCTGTCTCGGTAATTGAGTTCGGGTTGGAACATCGCAGGGTAGTAGTATACCTTAAGGGTGGCCACTCACAGAAGTCCTAAAGCGCACTATCCAGAAAATATCCAGAAAAAAAGGGCACTAAAGTTTTAAGCGAACAAAACATCCGCAACAGATGGAACAACACGAATAATAATAGTAATAAATGCGCGTGGTGGCGTATTCCCCTGTCACGTGGACGGTACAGGTTCGTACCTATATTTAAGAAACATTTTATTTTTATTATTTATTTGACTCGTCCTGTTTGTATAGGTATAGGGCAAAAACTATATTCTGCTTTTCCGTGAAGGAAACGGTTCCTCCAATTTTCAACGAATATTTATAATATCGCCTAGTTTTGAAATGAAATTTTGCTGAAAATAGTATTTAACGCTTTAATGCACCTACATTAATTGTGAAATGCAATTGGAATTATTCGACTGTTTAAGAAGAAAATATTGCAATTAATAATTAAATGAGTTGCCACCGTACTGCTAAAGTTTTCCGGGCTATTATGCCGTGCTCTTATGGATTTATTATGGAAACCCAACGTTTCGTCCCCGACTGCGGAGGACATTTTCGAGGATAATCGTGGCACTTTTGAATGTCCGATGCACAGCCTGGCTGGGTTTCGATAATAAATCCATAAGACCACGGCATAATAGCCCGGAAATTTTTAGTAATATTGATCGTCAATTTTGTTTAAAAATTAGTTGTAACTTCTAAAACTAATAATATAAGTGTTACTACAGGAAGGATAGCACTCTGTTCATCCTCATGACAGACACGTTACTGCGTGAGCTATTTCCCTATACGGCTGTGCGGGTCATTGCCTTTAAGATGTATATGAGTTGCGCTTAAACTTTAGAGCCCTTTCTCCAGGCATTTTATGGACGGTGCGCTTTTAAACTCCTCTGTGTGGACAGCCTTGAGGTATACTACTAACATACAAAGTCTCATTCCAAACAATTTCTGAGACCGTGAAAGTTTCTAATTGAAAGTTGCCAATTAAATCAGGCAAGTGAGACTGATTCACTGGTGAAAGTTTCTCGTTTAAAATTGCTATGTAAAAGATCTAATTAAATCTTCCTGAATGAATCTAGTGAGAGACTGTCATAAACTGAAGTTATAAAATTTAGCACAGAGCGGGAACAGCATTATTTCTTTGCTTTCCGTTTGCCAACAAATATTAAACACACATAGCCCTCTAAACTCTCTATAAAATCACCAGTCTTTCTAAACATATATACGCAACGTACTAAGTTAATTAGGCCCTATAATACTATTTTATACACATACACAATGAAACAATGGGACCTGCGACTGCGTTAGTCCACCCGTCTTTTTATACTTATAAAATAATCCGTGTTTCTGTGAGCACTATTTCTGGAAATCAGATTTCAATGGCAAGAACTGATTACGTTACTGGCACGTGAACATTTACATTTAGAGAAAATCTGAATCTCGACACGTGCCATGCAACAAGAATAGAAAAATGCCACAATCAGGAAAATGAAGGACTAGGTTGAGCTGAAATAAGAAAATTAGTAATCATTAAGTTATTTATTTTGCTAAAGAAACATACGTTCGTGGAGTCGTCAGTAATAGTGATTACAATTACAGTTTGTACAGTTCCGTTCCATACAAATATTCTCGTCCTCTTGATACATAATTCGTCTTCCAATATAATAGATCAAATAAAGTTTCATCGCCCTCTGGCGGGATACATTCATAGGTACATAACTCAATTAACCAAATTCGACTGTTCAACTAGCCTCCCAGAAGATTGTACCGTACATATACAGTCGGGCGTCCCCTGGGCAACGGTAAACACCGGCAAATCCTTCCACACACTGAGCTACGTCTAAACCGACATTGTATTCAGAATCTGAATGATGAAAGGTCCCTTTTCAGAGCCATGTCTAACAGCCATATCTCTCAACATTGAGGGCTTATCAACTGAAAAAGAACAACTTATATCCAACACATGTAAACTTCATTCGTGCGACGTCCTGTGCCTCCAGGAGACACACAGAGGGCCATCACAACGCCGACCACGTATACCTGGGATGATCCTGGTGAAGGAATGCCCTCACGACCAATATGGGAGTGCTCTATTTATTCGGCCTGGAATCAAAGTGTCCAACATACAGTTTAATACCGTTAACAACACGGAAATCATATCTGTGATTATCGGGAGCATCACGGTATCATCAATATACAAACCACCAGGAGAAAGGTTTGCTTTCAGTCAACATGTCTGCCACCCACAACTAGTAATGGGAGACTTTAACTGTCACAGTAAAGTGTGGGGCTACCAAGACACAAATGAGGACGGAGAATTATTGGAAAGCTGGGCAGAAGAACAAGAGCTGAATCTCATCCATGATCAGAAACAGCCTGCATCATTCAACAGCGCAAGATGGAAGAGAGGGTATAACCCAGATCTCATATTTGTCTCCAAAACCTTGTCTGGGTCATGCAATAAATTCGTTCTCAATCCTATTCCAAAGACCCAACACAGACCAATCATGGTAAAGTTTAGACCAGTGATAGTTCCCCAAGAAGTGTCCTTTAAAAGGCGTTTTAACTTTAAAAGGGCTAACTGGAAAAAATTTGCTGACATCTTAGATAAGGAAATCGTATATTTACCACCAAACGCTGAAAACTACGAAAAGTTCGTCGAAGCTGTTAAAAGATCAGCAAGACTCAGCATACCCAGAGGCTGCAGAACACTCTACATTCCTGGAATTTCCAACAAGATGAAACAATTATATAATGAATACATTGAGCAGTACAACCACGACCCTTTCAGTGTAGAAACTATAAAACTTGGGGAACAGCTAACTGAAACTATAAGTAAAGACCGACAAGAGTCCTGGAAACATATGTTGGAGAGTCTTGATATGAAACATAGTAGCAGAAGAGCTTGGAATCTCTTAAAACGATTATCTAGCGACCCAGCAGCCCCTAAGGATCAAGTTTCCGTAACCGCCAATCAGATTGCACATCAGCTCCTTTTGAATGGCAAACCAACCAGAAACAGCAAGATTGTCACTTCGTATAAGAGGCCACAAGTGGATGAAGTACCACCAGTGCCATATTTCACTTCAATAGAATTGGAAACAGCTATCAGTTCCTTGAAATCCAGGAAGGCCCCAGGTCCTGATGATGTCGTTAATGAATTTATACAGACCATAGGGCCCATAGCTAAGGAATGGCTCTTACAACTCTATAACTTCTGCTGGGCTAACAGGTCGGTCCCAAAGCTATGGCTAAAGGCCAAGGTAGTAGCAGTCCCAAAGCCAGGGAAATCAAGAGACGATGCCAAGAACTACCGTCCAATATCGCTGCTGTGCTGCCCTTTCAAACTATACGAACGTCTTATCTTGAATAAAATAGGACCACAATTAGAAAGCCAAATCATTCCACAACAGGCAGGATTTAGACCCGGAAAGTCTTGTACTGGTCAGGTCCTCTGCCTAACACAATACATAGAGGACGGGTTTCAGAAGGATGAAAAAACTGGTGTGGTGTTTGTCGATCTATCAGCAGCATATGATACGATAAACCATAAAATCCTACTAGAAAAAATTTTCAAAATGACAGGAAATTACCATCTTACTGAAGTTGTGAGATCTCTGATCTCCAACAGAAGATACTATGTGGAATTTCAAGAGCAAAGGAGCCGCTGGAGGAACCAGAAGAATGGGCTCCCACAAGGTAGTGTTTTGTCCCCTCTACTTTTTAACCTGTATACAAATGACCAACCAGCTGGACCAGATGCAAGAAGTTTTATCTATGCTGATGACGTAGCCATTGCTTGCCAATCGAGATCAATCAGTCACATCGAGAGAAACCTATCAGATATTCTTACTGAATATTACAACATGAACCAGCTTCGACCAAATCCAGCAAAGACACAGACTTGTTTATTCCACCTGAACAACCAGGAAGCAAAAAGGGAATTACAATTGGAATGGAACTCAGTTAAACTTAAACATTGCCCAAACCCAGTTTATCTCGGAGTCACATTAGATCGAACACTGTCCTACAAGAGTCATGTAGAAAAAACTAGAGCGAAAATCTACACACGGAACGGTATAATCCGCAAACTCACCAACTCACACTGGGGAGCAAATCCTGAAATTTTGCGTTCATCATCCCTGGCTTTGTGTTTTGCTCCAGCTGAATATGCTTGCCCCGTATGGAGAAGATCGACGCACGCCCACAAGCTAGATACAGCACTGAACGACTCATGTCGATTAATTACGGGATGCCTGAAGCCTACAAACCGTGATCTCCTTTATATGTGTTCTGGAATAGCTCCCCCACAGATCAGACGACAAACTTTGGCGATGGCTGAAAGAAGCAGACAGTGCGAGGATAGAAGACATCCCCTGTTCGGACATCAGACAGTGGTGTCAAGATTAAAATCGAGGAAAGATTTCATTCAATTTGAACATCCACTAAATGAAAGCCAAACTACAACCAGGAAATCAATGTGGACACAGAAATCGGAAAAAAACAGCTTGCAATGTTGGAACATTAATGAAGAACTTCCGGCTGGATCTCAACTGGAATGGAAAGTCTGGAAGAGCCTAAATAGACTTAGGTGTCGAATGGGAAGATCAAAGGATAACCTGTTCAAGTGGGGATACGCAGAAGACGAGCTCTGCCAATGTGGAGAAAAACAAACAATGATACACCTGCTGAGCTGCCCATCCTTGCCAGCGCCATGCACTTTCCAAGACCTGTGGCTGGCCAACGACGTTGCAGTGAAGTGTGCCGAACACTGGAGAGAGATATGAGCCTGCTATGGACAATAATAACATATTATGTGTGAAAATCATGATTGTATATATATATGAATGTATAATTAGCACTTACTTTTTATTTGTAATCTTGTATATGTAGCTTATAAATTAACTACAGATGTAGCTCAGACACGATTAAATAAATAAAACTGTCCACTGCCCGCCTCAGCGTCAACGATGCTGCTGTAGCACAGGTAATACATCGCAGTTACAAAGTTATTATGGTATGCAGTGGTTACAAACATCAACTGATATTACCGAACCATATAATAGATGAATTTTACATAGAAAACAAAGCCGTAAGGCAAATATACGTCCAGATTCAAAAAAATCCATAAATAATGATCTTCAGCCTGTAACTAACGGAAGCTCTCCTTGTAAGTAGAATATCTCACCGACTAAAAACCGTGAAAGTTAATTTTAAGAGGAAACCCTAATCATCTGAAAACGTTATGTGCAAAACCCGTTCTAAATACGAGTAAGAAACAAATGTGGGTAGTGGTGTACTCAAGGCTGTAAGATAACAACGCAGCCGTAGTTTTGGTTCGTAACTGCGGTGTAGAAACACCATGTCCTCTTCAATTTGCAACAAGTCTCAAGGAGTAACTTTCCATTGATTTGAAATGTTCAAATGTTTGTAATTCTATGGGACTTAACTATTGATGTTATCAGTCCCTAGGGTTACAAACTACTTATCCTAACTTAAAATAATCTAAAGACAACACACACACACACACACACACACACACACACACACACACACCAAAACCATGCCCGAGGGAGGACTCGTACCTCCGACGGGGAGCAATCGCGCGCTCTGCAGCAAGGCGCCTTAGAGCGCTCGGCCATTCCACCGCGTCTCCGTTAATTTATTATGTCTCAAACTGCGAGATCTTACGTATGTGAATCCTTGTTTACAGTGGCCTTTGTTTTATTTTGTACAATATTTCTGTTTTTACTGGTATTTATTTCACTGTGGGCGAAAGGATTAAGACTAGCTCATCCCATACCGAGTGGGAAACGATAATATAGTTTAGTGTTTTTCAACCTTTGGGTCGCGACCCCCAGGGGGGGGGGGGGGGCGCAAGGACGTGGTTGGGGGCCCGCCGTCACAGATGGAAGTACTTGCACCTTAAAACAACCAGAGCAGTGATTGTCTGAATACTACGGGTTCCGCAATACAGAAGCATAACCCTAAGTGAAAGTATTAATTCATTGTTTAACATTAATTCTTAATTGAATCGAACGTCAAATATAGTAAATACAGCATGTTAACGGTGAATAAGCTCAAAGTATGAAAACCACTCAATAGGTAAAAGAACAAGATGCAATAATTAAATCAAATGTTCAAATGTTTGTTAATCTTAAGGGACTTAAGTGCGGGGCCATCAGTCCCTAAAATTACAAACTACTTATGAACTACCTTATACTAAAGGCGGTACAAACATCCATGCCCGAGGGGGTATTCGAACCACCGATCGTAGCGGCCGTGCATACTGTGACTGGCACGCCGCAGACCGCTTGGTCAGTGCGGTCGGTAATAATTAAATCTAAGAAATTCGGAAAAGAATCAACTTCCTCACCAAGTGTCTAAGCCGTGGGACCTTTCGTAATAAGCGTATTTCGCTTCTGACTCATGTCTGACATGCGAAACACTCATTGTGCAAAATTTATATTGCTGTTGGTAATAAAGTAAAAATAGTTTAAATGCACGAAAAATACACAGAGACAACGTCTAACAGTTTACAAGAAATTTGTATCAACAAAAATAAAATTAAATTCGTTGCCTTTGAGACTCCAAAATAGTTTTGCTTGGGTACCTAATAATGACGGGGATAGGGGTCTTCAGAATATTCACAACTTAGAAGGGTGTCACCGAAAATATTTTACTTGCAAGGGGGTCGCACATTCGGTAAAGGTTGATTATTTATAAATCTAGCTTTCAAGGAATTAATGCGATCCACAACTACTTTTTCCTTGCGAGCGTGCATTTTCTACTCTCTCTCTCTCTCTCTCCTTTTTTTGTTTTTTTTTGTTTTTTGTTTTTTGTTTTTTTGTTTTGTTTTTGTTTTTTTTTATAAAAAAAGGAAAATTTTGCTGTGATAAACGCTAACATTTTTACGCTGGGGAGGTCCTGAAGATGACACAATGGTCGAAACTAGCAGTAATACAAGTCATAACTTAATTGCTGAAGGTGCTCCATTCTTTTAACTTAATAGTGCAATAGACGGCCTTCACCATCCTCCTTGGAGATGGCCATGCAAAGAGAAGAAAAGACATGTTCACAGTACAGAAGACGAAAGACGCGCTCATAGCTCTTTAGATATGAATTTTTAGGACCATGTTCCTCTATTATTTTTTCCTTGTAGTGGTCCATCAAGCTCCTCCCAAAAGATGGAAATTTGACAATGTAGGTATGTTTTCATAAAGTTATTTCTTTTTAAACCTTCCGCAATCCGCTGTGTGGGTCATGGATTACCTTTACTCTCTCTCTCTCTCTCTCTCTCCCCTTGTGTGTGTGTAGTTACGGAAATAATATTTTCACGTTCCGGTGTTTTAAAAGAAAATCGGAAAAGTTACTGCCAGCCGGGGTGGCCGAGGGGACTGAGGCGCTCCAGTCAAGGTCTGCACGGCCACTACGGTCGGGGGTTCGAATCCCCCCTCGGACATGGATATTTGTGCCGTCCTTAGGATAAGGTAGTAGATAAGTAGTTTGTAAGTTTAGGGACTGATGACCCCGTAGTTAAGTCCCGTAAGCTTAACAAACATTTGAACATTTGGAAAAGTTACTGTTTACATTTCGCTAATCATAATGCTGCTAAAAGTTTTATAGATCGCAATAATTACTTTCCAGGATACGTAGCAAAGCTGTAGGTAATGTCATCCATAGCATTTTCACCGGAACCTACGAAATGCACTCTCACCCGCCAAGAATTACGTAAATTCTTTGCGTGCCAGCTGAACATTCCGCGTGTTTTACCGGGCGGTAGAAGTAAGCCAATTCGTTTCCGAAGAGAAAAACTTTTACCGTGTTTTTTCACGTGTAATAGTTTTTATAGCAGTGTTGTGCAGCTAGAACTAAATATAGTTGATTAAATTTCGGCGATTTGTGACATCTGTGTTAGGAGGTTTTATTTGTCGTATTACACTACTGGCCATTAAAAGTGCTACACCAAGAAGAAATGAAAATGATAAACGGGTATTCATTGGACAAAAGTGTATTTTGTTGGTATCCACCTACATAGGGTGACACGATCATCATAGTAAGAGAAATGGACATATTTATGTGTCTCTCGTTCCTGCACGCTATTCGAGAATGGAACGGGAGAGAAATAGTATGAAAGCGATTCGATGAACCCTCTGCCAGGCATTTAAATGTGAATTGCACAGAGAATTGAAATACAAAATTGGAATCTTTGCCAACAACTTTCCCTGGGAGTTTACCAGAGAATTGTTTGTGATTAAATTTTTACATAGAAGTTAGAAATTCCATGAATAAAACAACGCCTGCTGTTAGGCTCGAAGGGCATGAAAGGGAAGCAGCAGTCGGGAAGGGAGTAAGACAGGGTTGTAGCCTTTCTCCGGTGTTATTCAATTTGTACATCGAGCAGGCGGTGAAGGAAAGCAAGGAAAAATTCAGGGGGAAGAAATAAAAACTTTGCGTTTTGCCGATGACATTGTAATTCTGTCAGAGACAGCAAAGGACCTGGAAGATCAGTTGAATGGAATGGACAGTGTGTTGAAGAGAGCGTATAAAATGAACATTAACAAGAGCAAAACAAAAATAATGGAATGCGGTCTTAGAAAATCGGGTGATGCTGAAGGAATTAGATTAGGTAACCAAACAGTGAAGGTGGTAGATGAGTTTTGTTACTTGGGTAGTAAAATAACATGTGATGGTCGCAGTACAGAGGATATAAAATGCAGAATGGCAATGGGAAGAATAGCATTTTTGAAAAAGAGAAATTTGCTAACATCGAATATTAATTTAAGTGTAAGGAAGTCTTTTCTGAAGGCATTTATGTGGAGTGTTGCCTTGTACGGGAGTGAAACATGGACAATAAGCTGTGCGGACAGAAAGAGGATAGAGGCTTTTGAAATGTGGTGCTACAGAAGAATGCTGAAGATTAGGTGGGTAGATCGCATAACTAATGAAGAGATACTGAACAGACTTGGTGAGAAAAGGAATTTTTGGCATACCCTGACTAAAAGGAGGGATCGCTTGGTAGGACACATTCTTAGACATCGGGGAATCGTAAATTTAGCATTGGAGGGAAGTGTGTGGGGTAAAAATAGCAGAGGGAGGCCAAGAGACGCGTATAGTAAGCAGATTCAAGTGTATGTGGGTTGTCGTTCTTATGAGGAGATGAAAAGGCTTGCTCAGGATACAGTAAGGTGGAGAGCTGCATCAAACGTCTCCGGACTGAGGACCATAACAACAACAACAACAACAACAACTGCTGTTAGGACTGACTTCGCACCTAATATGTGACAATGACTAAAAGCAAGTGATGTAAGACCACGTAAGCCTGGAGAGAGATCGCGGATGTTCCTTAACAACTTTCAAAGTGGTTTCACCTCACGAAAAGATACCTGGAGCTCTGATCTGAAATGCTCACCACAATGGTAGCACAGGAGTAATACCCGCCAGTTGAGTGTTTCAGCCATGGGCATGTCAAGTGAAACAGCCCGCTCTTCCATTAGGCCTGTATTACACTATCAAATTATTGGAAAAAGAATTGGTCGAAAAAATTGGATGAAATATTGGTCCTAATTTGATAAGATACTGGATGAAACGCTAAAGAGGGTATTACACTATCATCCAATATTTTGTAATATTTGCTTCAAAACAGCGGTGTTATGCTCAGCTGTTGTTTATACTACAGTTGCGTAGTGTCTGCATTTAGAACAGAAGGAGGAAAAAAAGAAAAGGAAACGCACTTGGATGAAATTGTGGGTGTCAGGGCGAGATAAATACAATTTATTACGGGAACGGGAGGATTTTCTTTTTTCTGTCGTCGGCAGTACAGCCGGGCCGTAATTCATTGATAATTAGGCTATTTTGTAGCTCTCTATTCTTCACGACTTGCAATAGAGTTACAGAAAAGGTTGACGTAAACAGTGTATACGAATAAGATCGTAAGTTGATAAAGCAAGTTTCATTAAATAACATTTTAAAAGGAAAGTGTCAGCACTGACAAAGAGGAAAATCTAAGTTGTTTATGGCGTTATTAACAATGTAAGAGGGGAACCATTTGATAAATAGGCTTTATTTATTTCCTTACAAAATTTGTCTGACGTATTTATATGTACGTATTTTCGTTTGCAAACAGATGTCGATGTTCTGAAAGTTGTTTCACTTCCCAACACCAAGTTGACCAAAACGATACATTATAAAGTCAGCTTTGGCCGTAAATAAGATTTAGGGGTGTTACTTCTTCAATTCCGATAGTATATTATGACTTTGTACATCACGGATTATAGCTCAACCTCAGTTTCACCACAGGGTATGTGGCTACGCGAATTGACGTGACGGACAGTGTGAATTGGCCTTGTCGCCTGTTATACAACGCCCCATCTGATTTATACATTCATGTCAATTTTGTTGTAGCTGGAAAACTCTACACAAATGTTCAAATGTTTGTAGAACTTATGGGACTTAACTACGGGGTCATCAGTCCCTAAGCTTACAAACTACTTATGAACTAGCTAAGACTAAAGACGACACATATATCCATGCCCGAGGGGGATTCGAACCCCCGACCGTAGTGGCCGTGCAGACCGTGACTGGAGCGCCCCTCGGCCACCGCGGCCGGCAAAACTCTACACAAACTTGCCACTACTAGCCATGTTTACGAATACGAACGTTATGTCAAACATCTAACCTCCAAATAAAACAGCTATAGTGGCAAGGAACGCTGTAATACTACTAGCGCTCCGAGTGCTCAAACTTCTCATTGCAGGAAACAGAAGACGAGCGATTTCTTTGATCAAATCTAAGCCGAGGCCTTAGATTTGATGAAATATTGAACGACGTTTCCGTTACTCTACGTCCAATTTTTCTTTGTGCAATTCTTTGATAGTGTAATACCGGCCTTACTGCTGTTGCTGCTGGTCGTACCTTTGTCATTACGCGACGATCTCAGATTTTGTAACTGGGCTACGAGAACAATGTGGGGACTCGGATTTTCCCCTGTGAAAAACGCGGTGTTTTACTGCCGCCTGCCTGCTCATTACAGCGTAACGGCTCACACCGTGTCCGCTGCAAAAGTCTTTTTAACACGGAAAGCCGAGGCGCGGTTCCAGCCAGAGACATCGCTATTGAGAAACCGAGCCAGGTGGCGTAGAGGTTATGACACTGAAAGAACGACGGTTCAAATCCCGATGCAGTAAAGCAGATCTAGGTTTTCCGTCATTTCCCTAAATCGTTTCAGGATCGTTCGTTTGAAAAGTGGGATTTCCTTCCTCAGCCTCGAAACAGAAATCGTGGCCCTTTTCAGATCACTGCGCTGTCGACAGGACGTTAAACTCTTCCTTTTCTTTCTCTATTGAGAAACGATGTCTAGTAATTCGATGTTACGTTGTTAGAATTTCCTCGTCACGTACTTTCCGAAATCAACCCAAAGGTACTAGCTTCCCTGTTCCACACCAGCATAGAACGAGGGGAAAATCGAAAGTATTTATGCATCTGTACGAGCCCTAATCTCTGATCTTATCTTTGTGGTGTTTACGCGAAATATAAGTTGGGGGTAGTAGAATCGATCTGCTTGTCGTTTCAAATTGCGGCCCTCTAGATTGGAAAGAACGTCGCCTTCCTTCCGGCGCTCCCACATTTCCAGAAGCATTTCAGTAACACTCGCGCATTCATCGAATCCAGCCGCCCGTCTCTGAACTGCCTCTAGTCCTTCAGGCCGATCTGGTGGGGATCTCGAACACTTTGGCAGTACTCAAGACGGGGTCACACGGACGTTCTACATGCGGTCTCCTTTACAGACGAATGACATCTTTCCAAAATTCTCCCAATAAACCGAAGTCGACCATCCGCCTTCCGCACGACTGTCATATCCTTGTACCATTTCATATCGCTATGCAGCGTTCCCCTAGATATTTGACACTCAGGTCCGTGCCGCAAGCTCGGAACCCGCCCCCCCCCCCGCCCCCTTTCCGGAGATTTGTGATGTTTTCTTTAATTTTCTGCCTTCGTTTTATTTAATGTTAATATATTTCCATAAATTTCTTAGTTTAACTTTTTCGTACGTAAAAATCGCCTTAAAAATCGCCTTTAAAATTCATATATGCTGAATATATTAACTGGCATCATTTCTTTTATATTAATTTTTATTTCAGTTTTTCTGATATGTCGGAGAGAACAAATGAACTGGAAGAGCAATTGGACGGTATGGGATGAATTAATATAGTCGAATTACATCAGGCAATGCCGAAGGAATTATATTACGAAACGAGTAGTAGATGAGGTTTTTTCATTTCTGAAGGCATGTGGTTTGTACGATAGCGAAATGTGTGTGATAAGTAGTTCAGAGGATAGAAGCTTTTGAAATTTGGTGCTAGTGGTGCTGAAGACCAGTGGAACCCAAACTGTGGGTCTCGGGAATATTTTTAGTTGGGTCGGTGGACGATTTTAAAACATCTAAGGAGAATATCTTACGAAATGGAAAAAAAATGGAAATTTATTTCAAGGGTAAAGTTTTATAATCTGGAAAGTCATGTAGAAATCACACCCCAAATAAGAAACCATTGTGACTAATGTCGTATTCAGGGCGCTACGAGAACAATGCACTCGAAACACTAGTTCATAATTACGATATAGCAGCACCGCGCCCCCTTCCACTTGTGACAAGTGATACGTGACTGAGTTCCAAAGATTTATTCTCCCTCTGACGGCTAGATCGTACGTTATTTAGTTGTTGTTTAGTGTGTGAACTCGTGGTTAATGTACAGGTTTTATTTTACACCATTTCTCTAAGAGGAAAAATAAATCATTGGAACGTCAGTGACGTGTCACTTGTCACAAGTGTAAGGGGACGCGGCGCTGCCATATCGTAATTATGAACTAGTGTTTCGACTACATTGTTCTCTTAGCGCCCTGAATACGACATTAGCCACAATGGTTTCTTATTTGGGATGTGATTTGTACATGACTTTTCAGATGATAAAACATTACCCTTGAAATAAATTTCATTTTTTTTCAGTTCGTAAGATATTCTCCATAGATATTTTAAAATCGTCCACCGACCCAACTAAAAATATTCCCGAGACCTACAGTTTGGGTTCCACTGGTCTTCAGCAACACTAGCACCAAATTTCAAAAACTTCTATCCTCGATTTGTCGTTTCGGCATTACATCAAGTGATCCACTGTGATATTATTACAATCATTATTGTTGCATATCGTGATTGCATTCTTCGAAACGAGTGCATTCTTACATGTGATTTCTTATATATTCTCCGATAAATGTAACATGTTTTCAGAAAAAAAGGAGATGGACAGAGAGAGAGTGGATAGGAAAAGTACTAACTCAAGGTTCGAATAAATAAATAAATACCCGGGTAACGCCGGGTTTTCAGCTAGTTACTTAATAAATGTGGAACAAATCCACTATTTTTCTCCCCCCTCCCCCAGAAAAACATCAAAATTACCCTAAAAAATGTCGCTAATCCCAAAAATAATTTTTTGTCGCTAAGAGGATCTTTCAGTACCCCAGATTTAACAATTTATCTCCCAAATTGGCAACTCTGGAAGCAGGTGGACATTACTGCAGAGAAATGCAAGCAATGGCGGGTGATAAGAGATGCGTGTTGGGCTGGCCACCTGAGCCGTGTGCAGCAGCCGGCGGGAGCAGCCTTGGCCACCGTTTCTGGTTGCAGCTGCCTCGGCGACTCTCTCGTCTGACCAAGTTCCGCACATGCCCAAGCTGGCTCAAGTTTCACGTCTCTGTTACACTTCACAATCGACACGGCTTTATACATCGTCGCATACCGGATGTGAACGCTCCATGGTAACCTTACAGGACCGAGCCTCGTATTTTATACCGGGGAAATTCTAATCACGTCGTGAATGAAACTGTCTCTCGTCACAAACAGTCGTAATCCAAAGCCTTAAGTTCCTCGTCGGTTTATTTCGCTCGCCGTTACTGTTTAGTTTTCATGGACAAGATGATTATGATCCTGTGGCGTTTATGGCTACTAGATAACATCTGGAACGTGTTCGGAGATGAGCGCATTGCAAAGGGGCTGGCTGATTAGTAGCCATTTACTTGCTCTTTCATATTTTTAGTTTGTAGGAACTCTTTGTTAGGACGAACATTGCGTAATATGTAGCGTGAGTAAAACATAGGAGATAAGGTCCGGTGAACAAGTATCCCGTGGGAAAACTCCGCCTATATTTCCATCTAAAATCTGATTGATTCTTACAAATAGTCTCAGGCCGCCTAGAACGTCCAGCATTTTTATTAATATTTAATATACCGTAATTAATTTAAATGTGTTTTTCTATAAATGTTTAATATACCGTAGTTAATTTAAATGTGTTTTTCTATAAATGTTATGATGGACAGAGTAACTTGTAATTTGCGGCTTCTAATGATACTTTTTTTCTGGATTTTATCGCTGGTGTTGTTACAAGATCATAGTTGAAAACCGGAATTGAAATTTAACTAACCGTAAAATCAGCAATGAATATTAATTTTTGAAATGTTTAATACACTGTAAAGACCACAAAAGATTCCGCCGTCAGTTCTCAGTTGCAATGTAAGTTAAAAATTACAACACCAGAAAGCACCATTACATAAGAAAATAGTGGAATCAGTTTCCTGGTATACATTCATTGGTGGAAGCCGTGACACTGCAGTTGAACCTGTATGAATTGATTAATATCTTCATTTTCGTAAACTGATGCTTGGTTTCATGACTATTAATTATTGAAGTTTTAAGACCGTGTGCAATTTTGATCACTATGGTTATCGAAAGTTAAAGAAATTATCGGACTTCGCTTTTAACAGAATGAAGATTTCCTGCAGGCATTGAATTCAATTTTTAATATAAAATGAGAGTAAATAAATTTTGCATCGAGAATGTTCTTTTGTCATCATCAGACAATAAGCAACAATGACCAAGCATCAATTTACTAATATTGCTGAAAATCAAGTCATAAATTAAATGAAAGATGGGGAGAAATTGTCATTATTTAAATAAAATAGAAATTTCAAAACAAATTTAAAATTTATTACGTTAAAGAATGCTAACCAGGGCTCACACTTACATGATTCTGGAGGTCGAGTAAAATACGTCCGCTCAGTATAAAGGTAGAAAAACGAAAGACGACAAGCGATTCCGTTTTCTCTCCAGATCGTTTGAAATAGTTGAACGAAACAAGGATAATCAGAGATTTATTGGCAGAGAGAACGGATGCTAGCGACAAGCGTCGCAGTTATAATTTTCAATAAAAAATATTAATGTATCGCTACAGGCTGTTTGCTTAGACATAATTTCTAGTTGGTGCGAAGAATGGCAGCTAGCTCTCAATGTAGAAAAATGTAAGGTGATGCGCATGAGTAGGAAAAACAATCCCATAATATTCGAATACATCAGTGTAGTGAGCTTAATGATGCAGTCGCGTCGTTCAAATATCTAGGCGAAACATTACAGAGCGATATGAAATGGAACGAATATGTAAGGATAGTTGTGAGTAAGGCGGACAGCCGACTTCGGTATCTTTTGGGAAGATGTATTTCATCTGTAAAGGAGACTGCCTATAAAACGCTTGTACGACCACGTCTTGATTATTGCTCAAGTGTTTGGGACCCGCAGCAGATCAGTTTAAAGGAAGACATAGAGGCGGTTCAGAGGCGAGCAGCTAGGTTTGTTACTGGTAGGTTCGACCAATGCGCGAGTGTCACGGAAATGCTCCCGGAGCTCAAATGGGGATCGCTGGAGGAAAGACGACGTTATTTTCGTGAATTTCTGTTGAGAAAATTTAGAGGGTCGGAATTTGAAGCTGAGTGAAGAACGATCTTCCTGCCGCCAACTTACATTTCGCGTAAATATCACAAAGACACGAGAAATTAGGGCTCGTACGAAGGTATATAGGCATTCTTTCTTTCCTTATTCTATTTGGGAGTGGAATATGAAAGGAAATGCTTAGTAGTGGTACAGTGTACCCTCCACTAATCACATCACGGTGGATTGCGGAGTATATATGTACATGTAGATGTAACACTGTAGAGTCTAGAATGTTCCGTTGATACCAAAATGTAGCCACAGGTGTGGAGTGTTACTCCTGACGCATTCAGTCAAGCTAACCGCCTTAGACCACTAACATCTAAGAGGCAATGTAAATCGTGGGCGTGTATCGCGTATATTGTAATATAAAATTTTTGAATACTTATTAATTTCTATTATACAGTTGTGGCTTTCTGTATATGAACAGTGAATTATAAATAAAATAAGAAAAGCCTCCAGCATCCCGAAATTTAGTGTGACATTCGTTATCGATAAAAGTAGATGTCAGGTTATTGAAAAGAAACTATCATCTTCATACCCTGACGAGGTACGAAGCAATACGGCCCCTCACGTGCAGTGCTTTTATCTGTCACATATAGAAACATCGGCACGAAGTGTCTTGGTAACACGACCGAGGGTAGAAAGAATGGGAAAAGTTGAAAACTTACGTAATCACTTTCAAATAATCAACTTTCTCGAACTTTAAAGACATTACTCTCCCTCCATCTTTTTTTCTCTTTTATCGCGCCGTAGTATCCTCTTCAAATGCTCATATGAGAACATTTAGGTACGTCTCTTCAGTTGCATATCTTCGGAACAGTGCAAATGATGGCAGTTTGGACATGTCTGTTATCTGCACGACAACCACATTCATACAAACAATTCCACTGTAATTGCTACCGCAGCTTGCGCTAACTTCCTTGTTAGTCCTTCCCGTAACACCCAGAAGCCTGCAACAGGAATTGTTGAACGCTCTATCATCAATCACGGCGCGTCCTGTGTGTTCACCGATTCAGTGAACCCCCGAAAAAAAGCTCGTCGTGTAAAAAAGTAAATATATAAATTATATAAAAATTGTTTTTAAACTATCATTCTTCGTTTCGTTCTTCTATCAGATCATTTTATATGCACATTCAAAGTATTTTTATCGCATGAGAAACGTTTTACGTCGCGGAGACAGAACGTATACGAGTCGTTGTGCGGGCGCCTAATATAGGCGGTAGTGGCCTCAGTGTTGCAATGCGCATGCGCGGCTGAGGTTCAAATTCTCTTCTGAACCCTCTGGAGGCAGCGTATGGGCGCTCCCGCGGTAGGAAGGGGCGAGGGGAACGCCGCTTTTGACACTGGCGTTATAGCTGGTATAGACAATGGAGCTACTGCGCACCTCGCCTTGCGCATTGGCAAATCCTCCATTAAGGCAACATCCGCCCTTCATATTTATTTTTTGCGCATTGAAGATTCATCAAAAACAAGTCATATTTGGTAAAATATCCTATAAATATAAATTGAAGACGCATAAACTGTAAAAGCCTTTAGAAGATCCGATCATGAATAATAATGAAGTCATTATTCTCCACCTAGTAAATAGCCGTCGAATGTAGTGGGTTCAATACCGACTGCAAGCAATTTTGCACTCAAATAAGTGAACCCCAAGTCATCTGAAGCACCAGCTGCCAGTGATCAACGTAATTAGTAGTGAAAACCATTTATATTTCTTTTTTCGTCATAGTTGCACTATTTGGAAGCTGGTAACTAGTTTCGGACTTGTTCGTCCATTTTCAAACCATATGCCTTTTCCAACCGTAACAATACACTGCATGAACCAAATGACATAAAATCTATACGTTGTCCACTGTTAAAACATGATTACATCTATTTTAGCCTATTTTAAATTTCAATGTAATCATGTTTTAACAGTTCAGAAGTGTACACGTTGGAGGCCCGTGAACGCAACATCTATTTTAACCTATTTTAAATTTCAGTGTAATGATGTTTTAATGTTCTAATGTTTGTACAGCTTATGGGACTTAACTACGGGGTCATCAGTTCCTAAACTTACAAACTACTTACGAACTAGCTAACACTACGGACGGCACAAATATCCATGCCCGAGGGGGGGATTCGAACTCCCGACCGTAGTGGCCGTGCAGACCATGACTGGAGCGCCTCAGTCCCCTCGGCCACCGCGGCCGGCAATGATGTTTTAACAATGGACGACGTATAGATTTTATGTCATTTGCTTCATGCAGTGTATTGTTACGGTTGGAATAAGGCATATGGTTTGAAAATGGACGAACAAGTCCGAAACTAGTTACCAGCTTCCAAATAGTGCAACTGTGACGAAAAATGAAAAATAAATGGTTTTCATTACATATCCAGTTGCTGCTCCTGCCCCATCTTCACGATGAATTTTCCTAATTAGTAGTACTTGACTAACGCGGAAATGCTTCCTACCAGCCGCAAGAGTTGTGAGAATATTTTCTTAATATGCTGTTGCGACAGAAGTGATTTAGCAACAATGTGCAGCCAGTGAAATGATGAGAGTGAAAGCCTTTTGGTACCCACGTACGAGAGGCAAGAAGAGGTCGATAAGGAGTGTTCCCAGTTCCTGGGAGCTTCCTGTATGACAGACGCCGCCTCTTGACCAGTGAAATCGCAGCACGGGGAAAGGTGGTCGAGCGGCCTACGCAATTAAGAGCGAAACCGTGCGAACAGCCAACGAGCGCCACTCAGTGTCGCAGGAACTTCAGTCCCACTCACGTTGCAACACGAAACGGGGCTCAGAGCTGTCTTCCCTTTCGTTCCGTTTTCTGGAGACAAAACATCTCCCTGACACGTTAGATTATTATCCGAAGACGTCACGTAATATCCGCTTTCCACAAAGTGTGTACATTCCTCTTCCATGGGACGTGACTATTTCGAAGAACAGTAAGGTAAAAGTAGTTCATCTACGTTCATGTTACAGGACTATTCACCTATCTATATTGTCAGAGGTTACAAATATTCGTGCGATCCGTACAGTGATCTCTATACAAACTGGATGTATAACTCTGGTATCTGAGAATAGAACTCAGCGTGCCTGTACATTCATATGTTTTGCACGCGATTTCGCATTGTCCGCCATGTTTAAATTGTGCAAACGAGTTTTCATCAGTTATTATGTGACAAAGAATTGCTTGCTTACCTCTTGATTTGGAATTTAATTCAATATTCGATGTTTTACGCTGATATTGGAGCGGAATCTTCTCTTTTTCTTGAAATGCTTCTTAGCAGCCATGTTTAAATTTGGCAAGAAACTAAATATGAATATCTATGGCTGGCACGCTAATACAGCTGAAGTTCAACATCCAGAGTGTATGGAGATCAATGGATCCGTATCTAGAGAAAAAGATAATATGTAAATATCTCCCGCGATCACTGAAAATTTTCCGGTGACTATAGCCTACCCACGCGGTGTGAGGCGCTATATCACGGATGGTTCGGCCGTTGACGTCAGAGGTTCTAGTCGTCCCTCAGGCATGGATATGTGTGCGTGTGTGTTGTTCTTAGTGAACGTTTAAGTAGCTTGTACGTCTTGGGACCGATGATCTCGACAGTACGGTCTCTCAGGTTTGCAATCATTTCATTTTTTGAAAAAGTGTTGCCAAGTCTAACAGTGATATTGGCTAACCAAACTTTTCACTATCCGCTGGAAATCAATGAGAAAAATTATTTTCTATATTACGTATTGTAAAGTCACACTGTTATTTGTATAATTTTTTTTTCACAAACTATCGACATTCACACTTCACATCATAATATATTTTCTTTGTTTGGTAAAAAACAGTCTATGTTGCATAAACTTGATGTATCGCTCTTGCGAAACACAACTTGCCCTTTATTCACATGAAGTGTTAATGCCATCGACAACGGATCTCAAATCGATTCCATATTTCTGGATTTCCGGAAGGCTTCTAATGAAATTGCGTGCTTATGGAATATCTCCCCAGTTCTGCGATTGGATTCACGATTTCCTATCAGAAAGGACACAGTTAGTCGTAATTGACGGTAAGTCATCGAGTAAAACAGAAGTGACATCTGGCGTTCCACACGGAAGCGTTATAGGTCCCCTACTCTTCCTCGTGTTTATAAACGATTTAGGAGACAATCTGAATAGCTCCCTTAGACTGTTCGCGGATGATGCTGTCGTTTATCGGTTAGTGAAGTCAACAGAGGATCAAAAGCAACTGCAAAGCGATTTAGACAAAATTTCTACATGGTGCGAAAACTGGGAATTGACACTAAATAAAGAAAAGTGTGAAGTAATACACATGACCACTAAAAGAAATCCGCGGAACTTCAATTACGCGATAAATCAGTCAAACCTTAAGGTCATAAATTCTACCAAACACCTAGGAGTTACAATTTACGAACAACTTTGACTGGAGAGAACACATAGAAAATATTGTGGAGAAGGAGTACCAAACGTTACGTTTCATTGGCAGAACGCTTCGAAGAGGCACCAACTCCACCAAAGAGACTGACTACTTCACACTTGTGCGTCCTCTCCTGGAGTACTGTTGCCCCTTGTGGAACACTCAGCAGGTGGGACTGACGGAAGACATTGAGAAGGTTCAGAGAAGGGAGTCCTGTGAAGTTGGCACCCCTTTTTTGGAAAATGTACATTTTTTTCGGAGTTCTAGACAATTATACAATAGTTCTGGAGTTCTCTGTACAAAATTTAAATAGTTCTGCATAATTTCGCCGAAAAAATAGGAAAAATTACCACAAAATTTAGTTTTTTCAAAATAATTTCCTGCCTAATTGTTCAAACATAGTTCTGATCACAGTTCTAAATAGCTCTCAAAGAGTTCTACAGGAAATCCTACTGACATTTTTCTGTGCAGATTATACTTCATGAGATAATTGCAATAATGGGGAATCCATTTACACGCTACTGTGAAGTTGGCACCCCTTTTCTCAAAAATGTGCATTTTTTTCAGAGTTCTAGGCACATATGCAATAGTTCTGGAGTTCTCTGTACAAAATTTAAATAGTTCTGCACTAATTCGAGAAAAAATTACAAAAAATTGTAACAAATTTTAGTTTTTTCCAAATAATTTTTTGCCTAATTGTTCAAACATAGTTCTGATAACAGTTCTAAATAGCTCTCAAAGAGTTCTGCAGAAAATCCTAATGATATTTTTTTGCCCAGATAATAGTTCACGAGCTAATTGCGTAAATAGGGAGAAAAACTACACAAAATTGCGCCAGAGTCGTGTGAAGTTGGCACCCCTTTTTTCAAAAATGTAAATTTTTTTCAGAGTTCTAGAATGATATGCAATAGTTCTAGAGTTCTCTGTACAAAATTTAAATAGTTCTGCAGAATTTCGTGAAATATCGCAATTCTGAATAGTGGGAGAGCTGTGAAGTTGGCATCCCTTTTTTCAAAAATGTAAATTTTTTTCAGAGTTCTAGACTGATATGCAATAGTTCTAGAGTTCTCTGTACAAAATTTAAATAGTTCTGCAGAATTTCGTGAAATATCGCAATTCTGAATAGTGGGAGAGCTGTGAAGTTGGCACCCCTTTTTTCAAAAATGTAAATTTTTTTCAGAGTTCTAGACTGATATGCAATAGTTCTAGAGTTCTCTGTACAAAATTTGAATAGTTCTGCAGAATTTCGCCGAAAAAATAGTAAAAATGACCACAAATTTGAGTTTTTTTAAAATAATTATTTGCTTATTAGCACAAACATAGTTCTGATCACAGTTCTAAACAGCTGTCAAAGAGTTCTACAGGAAATCCTAATGATATTTTTCTGTGCAGATTATACTTTATCAGATAAATGCATTAATGTGGAATGCATTGTCACGTTACTGTAAATTGGCACCAATTTTTTTTTTTTTTTTTTTTTTTTTTTTTTTTTTTTTTTTTTTTTTTTTTTTTTTGAGAAATACACATTGTTTTTGGGGTTCTATGTACATATACTATAGTTCTAGAGTTCATGTGAATATTTCTATGTAATTGCCCGAAAAAAAATTTGGAATATCTGATAAGCTGTCGTATTTGTGCCCGTTATTCGAGAAATATACATTTTTCTTAGGTCTTGACAGATCTATCCGCTGCACATTCAATTTGTTGTTTTTACGTATGAGTGATTACTGCTTATCGTAAACAAGAACTATTGCACATGTCCCTAGAACTCTGGAAAAAAAGTCTAATTTTTTAGAAAAAACGGGTGCAAATTCCACAGTGGCATGTAAATGAATACTACATTATTGTAATTATCTCATAAAGTATAATCTTCACAGAAAAATGCTATTAGGATTTCCTGTAGAACTCTTTGACAGCTATTTAAAACTGTGATCAGAACTATGTTTGCGCTAATAGGCAAATAATTATTTTAAAAAAACTAAAAAAACTCAAGTTTGTGGTAATTTTTACTATTTTTTCGGCGAAATTCTGCAGAACTATTCAAATTTTGTACAGAGAACTCCAGAACTATTGCATATCTGTATAGAACTCTGAAAAAAATTTACATTTTTTAAAAAAGGGATGCCAACTTTACAGCTCTCCCACTATTCAGAATTGCGATATTTCACGAAATTCTGCAGAACTATTTAAATTTTGTACAGAGAACTCTAGAACTATTGCATATCATTCTAGAACTCTGAAAAAAATTTACATTTTTGAAAAAAGGGGTGCCAACTTCACACGACTCTGGCGCAATTTTGTGTAGTTTTTCTCCCTATTTACGCAATTAGCTCGTGAACTATTATCTGGGCAAAAAAATATCATTAGGATTTTCTGCAGAACTCTTTGAGAGCTATTTAGAACTGTTATCAGAACTATGTTTGAACAATTAGGCAAAAAATTATTTGGAAAAAACTAAAATTTGTTACAATTTTTGTAATTTTTTCTCGAATTAGTGCAGAACTATTTAAATTTTGTACAGAGAACTCCAGAACTATTGCATATCTGCCTAGAACTCTGAAAAAAATGCACATTTTTGAGAAAAGGGGTGCCAACTTCACAGTAGCGTGTAAATGGATTCCCCATTATTGCAATTATCTCATGAAGTATAATCTGCACAGAAAAATGTCATTAGGATTTCCTGTAGAACTCTTTGAGAGCTATTTAGAACTGTGATCAGAACTATGTTTGAACAATTAGGCAGGAAATTATTTTGAAAAAACTAAATTTTGTGGTAATTTTTCCTATTTTTTCGGCGAAATTATGCAGAACTATTTAAATTTTGTACAGAGAACTCCAGAACTATTGTATATCTGTCTAGAACTCCGAAAAAAATGTACATTTTCCAAAAAAGGGGTGCCAACTTCACAGGACTAGAGAAGGGCACCTCGTTTGGCTTTATCACGTTACGGGGGGGAAAGCGTCACGGAAATGTTGCACGAATTGGGGTGGAAATCGTTAAAAGGAAGACGTTATTCATTGTGGCGTGATCTGTTTGCGAAGTTTTAATCACCGACTTTTACTTCTGAATGTGAAAATATTTTGCTAGCACCCACCTACTTAGGGAGACATGACCATACCAATAAAATAAAATCAGATCGAAAACGGAACGATTTTGGTATTCTTTCTTCCCGCGCGCTATTAGAGAATGGAACGGTAGAGAAAAGTTATGAAAGTGGTTAATGAACCCTCTGTCAGGCACTTAAATGTGATTTTCAGAGTATCTATGTAGATGTAGATTTAAACATGACGCATTTCGCCTCTTCTATGCATCATCAGACATTTGAAAGGGAGAGGGGAAGATTTACAAACTTGTTTAAAACACAAATATAAGTATGTTAAATATTACAACAGGGAGGGTGCAACTGAAGAAAACGACAGGCCACATAATCACATTCACGTGTTTGGCGTGGTGAGATGAAAGTTGAACTAATAAAATACCACTAAATGGCATAGCTTAATAAATAAAATTACTTAACTCTCAAGTTGCAGAGCGTCAAATTAAAATTCAATAAAAATAGATGTAACTGTTGCTCAATAACGGGGGCAACGAAGTCAATGGTAAAACTTTAATCAGCCGCGCGCAGCTATGTTTACTCACGCGGAGCCGACCACTGCCACTGCCACAAGCATCGACTCCTTCCGTAAGACACTTTAAAAGCTGTATGTGTATGGTATGATGTTGAACCTATCGTTAAATCAGACAACAAACTGTTCATTAACACAGCAATTTGGTTTAATTATGGCCCTGATATTGATGTATATACTATTAAATAAGAAACAGTGCATTAAACTGATTATGTGCGCAACGGATCTTTTAACAAAACAGCTGTGGCAAGTCACCATATGAAACAGACACTGACTATACTCAAAAATATTTGACTGCAAGAAAGATAATAAAAAAAAACACAAACCACTTTCTTAATGTTTGATTGCGGGAATTTTATGCAGATCAGTACCTGATTACTGAAATTTAGTATCCTAATCAATTGACTGCAGTGTTGCATAACAATTATTTACTACGGCACAAATATCGAAATCTGTTCAACAAGATTACCAAAATAAATAATGCACTTTAAATCCACAAATAATTAATTATCAAATAAAGGAAGTAGGTTAATCTTCTAACTACGTAAATGAAACAGGAAAGAAAGGTCAACTTTGTTACTTATTATTAATAATCACCATTACATTACCTACATAATACAACTTTTTATAATGACATTAAATGCAATTGCCTTCATTCCAGCGGTGATAGTAATAAAAAATACAATATATATTCCAAATACAATCAAATCAACTTGCCGGCACAGCAGCCTCTGCTCTACATCGGAGCCATACACACAACTCAACCGCTCTCTAAGCGAGCTAAACCACAAGTCCCTCTCTCTCTGCGCGAGGTACAAAGCTATGCAATACATGATCTTTGCCAAAGATGAAACTTCACAGAGTTAAGTACACATATCGATACACACAGTAAAAGCAATATTATACATTTTCTTGCAAACAAGTTACTCGACACAAAACAGGAGGCACAATATTAGACATTTTCTTACAAAAATATTTTTTATGGACACGTTTGAACTTTGAAATAGCAACAAATAGGTTAAAAGGTGAAAATCATGAAAATACGAAAGGGAAGATGGCGTCGTCTGCAGGAGAGAGCTTGTACTGGGACAAACATCGCTCGGTCGATACACAGAATCGAGAGTCGAAACTGGGGATGCACACGTCACAATGAAGTCACGCAGTGTTATGGTAGCGGCACAGACAAATATATACAGACGGGAAACCTCCGTAAGGGCTCGGTCCTACGCTCCGGGGTGCGGGGAGGGAGGGTTTCCAGCAGTTCCGTAAGATGTCCCAAGATGGCGCTGCGGTCAGAAGCAGCCCGTTGAAACTAGCCAGAGCAGGCGGCAAGTAGCGGCTGTCCCCACCACCACCACCCCTCAAACGCCGGCAAGCCTAAAACAGCCGTGGCCTCGTGGCAGGCGGTACGAGCTCTTCCCTCAGCCTCCCCTCCACGCTACCCTCTGACGTGCGAGAGGCACCCTAAGCCAGCGAACCGCCTGACACCTGCTACTGCTAGCATCTAACGGAACTACGAGGGGAGCGTAGGACAGTGGTTTAGGGTGGACTGCTTCTCTGTATATGTTACTCTCAATACTCTGTGGTAGCGGTAAAGCTATGCTCTCCCGGAGTGAGCCGCGCTGCTTCCAGGCCCCCCTGGTGCCTGGAGCCTGTCCTTTCTCCAGACAGCCGGCCGGCTATTCCAGGTAGCCAGAGCACGCCACGCCACAGACTTTCTCCGCTGCCTACGGGGCGCGCGCCCCGCCTCCAGACGGCGAACACAGCCTTGTCTCCCAGCCTCTTAGTGTCTGACGGCGCGCTGCCCAAAACCTGTATCCTCGTATTCTGGCCCTTTCCCCGAAATTTCATGGATTCGGAAGGGAGATCGACATCAATTTAGAGCAGCCTTGAGCAAATCCGCTACGGCGGGCGATGGTGGCCATCATACACTTACTAATAAAATTGCATGCTTATGGAATATCGCAATAGTTGTGCGATTGCATCGCTATTTCCTCTCAGAAAGGACGCAATATGTGGTAACGGGCGGAAAGACATCGAGTAGAAGTGATCTCTGGCGTTCTCCACGGAAGTGTTATAGCGTCCCTACTGTTCTTTGACTTTGTAAACGATTTAGGAGACAATCTGAGCAACTCTCTTAGTCTTTTGACGGATGAAAATGTCGTCTGTAGGTTAATAAAATTACCAGAAAATCGAAAGCACCTGCAAAACGATTTCGATAATCGCATCGTGCGAAAATTGTCAGTTGAAACTAAATATCATCTGTTTAGACGCCATCACACAACTGTTTCACAATTATTACTGTACTTCACGCACCAGTTGTCAATAATAAACTATACATGTCAACACGACAGTAATAGAAAATGTTCAAATGTTTGTAAATCTATCGGACCAAACTGCGTGGTCATCAGTCCGTAGCTTACAAACTACTTAAACCTAGGTAAACTAACCTAAGGACAAACACACACACCCATGCCCCAGGGAGGACTCGAACTTCCACGGCGAGCAACCGCGCGCTCCGCAGCGAGTTGCTTTAGACCGCTCGGCTACTCCACCGCGGCGCAGTAATAGAGAGAACGGGTCATCTACAGTGGCAAAACACCTGAAAATGAACGACATTAGTTGGGCTTCATAAATGATAGCTTGAAAGTCATGCACTATGAGGACAAAGGCTGGTTATTATAAAATCTCGAAGAAAATGTTCAAATGTTTGTACAACTTATGGGACTTAACTACGGGTTCATCAGTCCCTAAGCTTACAAACTACTTATGAACTAGCTAAGACTAAGGACGGCACAAATATCCATGCCCGAGGGGGGATTCAAACCCCCGACCGTAGTGGCCGTGCTGACTGTGACTGGAGCGCCTCAGTCACCTCGGCCACCGCGGCCGGCAATCTCGAAGAAATTGATATCTTTTGTGCGTTGAGACAGGATTCCAGCAGCATGTTCGACGAAAAGACTGATCTCAAAATCATTACTGGGCACATTTTAGCAACCTCCTCCTTGAGAAACACTGATGTGTGTGCATGTATTAAATATTGACTTCGTGCTTTTAACTTCACTGAAAAATGTGGAGTGTATTTCCGTTTAAAAAATAATTTAATTTAATGACTGATTTTATGAATAATGTTAGGTACCTTGATTATAATATCTTTGGCCACCAATGAGAGCGGTTAAACATATGGACAATCTTTGAAGTTAGACCAGCTGTACGTTAGTGCAGAACTTGCTGCCATCAGAGAAACATGTGGTACTGCGCAAAGTTTTATTTTTGACAATGTACATATGTTTTTAACGATGCTTCCTAGCAGCAGATAAGTTTCATGGTAGGTAGATTAGTTTCATTGGAATATTTGTTGGTACAGTCGTTTTTAAATAGTGCCTTGTTTTACAGAACTTGATAATGGGATACTGTCGTCCCAAAGCATGTCGTGTTGACATATATATTCCATTATTGACAACTGGTGCGTGAAGTACAGTAATAATGACCCTAAATAGTCTCGCGAAAATATCCGGCCGGTTCTAGGCGTCGTGTTCTGCTAGGCTGCTCCTGCTGGAGTTTCGAGTCCTCCCACGCGCATGGCTGTGTGCGTCGTCCTTAGGCTAGTGAAAATTACTTTAAATAGTTTCTAAATCTAGGGACTGACGCCGAAAATAGTTTGCTTCCATAGATTTACAAACATTAAAGTCATGTTCTCAGGTAGAGGTTTTTCATTTTAGCAGATATTGAAACCAAGAACAAAATTTCACTCACTGAGAAACATATGAAAATATCACGATGGTTTCACAGTCACGCAAAGTCTTTTGTGAAGAGTTGGTGCATAAAAGTATGCATTTAAACGCAGATTCGTCTCGTTTTATTTACGACGTAATTCCTATAAGCTGTTCTTTCGTTTATCACTTAATTTGGTACTTCTGTTCACCGTCAGATTGGTCTTTAAGGCTACGCTTCCTTCTATGCTGATTAAATATATTTATATCTTACTTTACATGTACACGACTCTATCTGCAGTCTGGTGCAGAGCGACCACATTAAAGTGATTTAAATTG
The DNA here is from genome assembly GCA_026315105.1 of Locusta migratoria. Taxonomy (NCBI): domain Eukaryota; kingdom Metazoa; phylum Arthropoda; class Insecta; order Orthoptera; family Acrididae; genus Locusta; species Locusta migratoria. Next base: position 546,699,357 of record CM048746.1, read on the forward strand.
GAAGAACCAGTTTGGCCGCATTAAAACCTTAATTTTTTTAATATATAATAGATCGATTTCGGTCTTCAGTTCTAGAGTCCAAGCCACTGAAGATGGTCAGACACTAACTGAAATCGATCTGTAATATATAAAAAAAGGTTTCAATGCGGCCAAAGCTGCACAGGGCTTGGACTCTAGCACTGAAGATGGTCAGACACTGACCGAAATCGATCTGTAATATACAAAAAAATAAAGGTTTCAATGCAGCCAAAGCTGGTTCTTCCAATTTTAATACCTTACTTTAGCCCACCAATTAAGCATAATGCTGTAGTGATAAAACACATTCGAGAGAAAAACTTAAAATTAAAACTATGGTTACAAAGAAAATGCTCGACTTACAACACACACACACACACACACACACACACACACACACACACAAAATATTCACATGTTTGTAAATCTATCGGACCAAACTGAGTGCTCATCAGTCCGTAGCTTACAAAGTACTTAGGTAAACTAACCTAAGGACAACACACACACCCATGCCCCAGGGAGGACTCGAACCTCCACGGCGAGCAACCGCGTGCTACGAGGTGCTTTAGACCGCTCGGCTACTCCACCGCGACACACACACACACACACACACACACACACACACACACACACAGAGTGCATACTCATGCATCCGCCGACAGCAAAATGTGCCAAACGCTTTGGTAAGGAGACGATGTAGTTCATGGTAAAAACAACCTGCTTTCTATAAGAATCTCAACAAACGATTAATTTAATTAAATTTAGAGCTGTCAAAAGGCCATCGCAAACGACTCACTTTTAGTGTGTTGCTAAGTGGGCTGGTTCATTGTACTCGTTAAGGCACCGTTCTTCGTCTTCTCTGCTCCCGTGCTTTCCCATTGAGGAAGTGCAACGGCAGTCGGAAATTTTTAATTGAACGCAGAGACATCGCTGCAGTAAGAGCCAAGTTTCTGCGCACCATGCACATCTTTGGTGCTGAGTGCACCAGGTCTGTACTGTACTTAGATGAAAGGTGTGTTTCACAGAACAACACCGATAAGTATATATTGCACGACACCGGTTTGAAAGTGTTTGCTATTACAGAATCGGCCGTCGTCCGTACCGGTTTATTAACCGCAGGCTTCATACCAAAGGTCGAAGTGTTTTACATGGTGGAAAAAGTTCTTTCGAATCATATTATTATTCACAAATGAATGGGAAGTATTCAGGGGTCGGTTTATTCGACTATTGGTCGTTTTCAACCAGTAGCGGATTGGGATTATGTTCTGGAAAGGTCACAGGTCACCGTTTGTGTTTTTTAGTTGTTGTCATCACCTTCCCATTAACTCTCGCCACCTGATCCAAAAAATATTCCTTGCCGTCACCTTCATGTTCAATGTATCACATATGTACGATTTAATAACAGTAAAATATTTAATTTTTTAATGTAACTATTTCAAATAGATTTTTTCCATAATATATGCGACATTTTCATGTATGAATCACAGTCAGTAAATTGCACGGTTCTTCTGCATAATAGCCTAATCAATAAATTGAAATTCTGTAAAATACTGGTTTTGAAAAATGTGTGGCTAAAACTTTGCAGACTACATATGTCATGCAGTCAACTTAAGAAATACAATTTGCACAATGGGAAATGTAACTGCACGCTCATTGTTAACCGTAGCACTATAAATGCATTTTGGTATGCTAAATGTGGCTGTAGGAATGTGTTAAGGAGAGAAATGCTAAATAATATTTCAGTCACCATTTGGGGTGGGTGGGTCTAACAGCGTTGGTATAAGTCAGTGTTTTTCAACCTACGGGTTGCAACCCTCATGGCGGTCGCGAAGTATTTCTTGGGGGGTAGAATGTTCAAATGTTTGATAAGCTTATGGGACTTAAACTACGGGGTCATCAGTCCCTAAACTTACAAACTACTTACGAACTAGCTTATACTAAAGACAACACAAACATCTATGCCCGAGGAAGGATTCGAACCTCTGATGCGAGAGGCCGTGCGAACCGCAACGTGGCGCTCCAGACCGCTCGGATACTGCCGCGCGGCTTGTGGGAGTCGACGTCATAGGAGGAAGTACTTGCTTCGTAAAGCAACTAGGTGTTCGTTCAGCAATACAAAATTTTCTTCGATATTTTCTTCTTTGTCAGATATCTGAAGATGCCCTAACCGGGCGAAACGCGTCATTGCAATAAAAAATATTTGCAAACAAGACGTTCTGTTATTAAAAATAAAAAAACGCGTCATTGCAATAAAAAAATATTTGCAAACAAGACGTTCTGTTATTAAAAATAAAAAAATAAAAAAAACCTTCCTCCAACAATGTAAGAGTAAGGTGAAGCAAAAGACTATAGATAACATAGTTTTGTTACGGTTCGTGAGGGGGGTGGTTCACCACTATTTTTGTATGAAAGGGGATCGCCAGAAAGTTTACTTGGAAGGAGGGGTCAGATATTCGAAATGACTGAAAAACACTAGTGTAAATGAATAATATCTAATTAGGATATGTGGTGTAGGAAAATAAATGAAATTAATTCCAAAAGTAAATGTACACATTACGTTTTAAAAGTAAAAATGCTGCCATAAAAATGATTTTTTAGGGGAGGGTCATGACCGCTGTGAGCCTCCCCTTGGATACTCGCAGGGGCAACAAGGAAATTCGGAACGTGGTAATTTTTTCATCCGGTAAATGCCCGGGGTCTCATAGAATTCTGTGAATTTTTCACTCAGTTTGTAGTATCCCAGCTACACATAACATTTGAGATCGACGAATTCTGCGCTCGTGGGTGTCGTAATACGACAAAGATGGCACATTGAGTGCATATGGTAGCGGAATACACAATATCTCATTGTAGTTTATCGACGAAAAATTCTAAGTTCAGTTGGTCTCATTGTCTTTGAATATGGTTCCCACAAAGGCAGGGGTCCAGATTTGAAGCAGAAAAATGAAATTCAGTAATAGCCAGGAATTATGACTTTATTCTCTTTCAAAAATAAAGTCACAAAACAAATAACGCTTTAAAACATTCTCCCATCTTGGCTGTTACACTCTCAAGTACATAGTATCTGCGACCTCAAGTTCTTTGGATACTATGTTTGCAAACAATACATGCTCCTACCACCTCGTCCAGACATCAATTGACCAAGAGGCTAGGTGCAATCTGGTTTTATAGAAATAGTAAAATCGTAAATTTTATCTTTGGTTTACGTACTAAAAAAACATATATAAGTATTTAATTTTGACATTAAATTAACAGATATGATCTTTAGAACCATTTAAACAGAATGAAAATGACAGTTATATTTATAAACAAACATAGAATTGAAAATGACAATAGACGTGTTTTAATAATTCATGACGACATCTATTTTGGATTCTATGATGCTTTCTGAAAAATAACATAAAGTTCAAATACTCTAAAACATGATTAATTTGTTTCCAATGAGTGATGAAATCGGTATTAATCCATATCAAGACAAACTAATAGCTTCAAAATTTGTACATGTATTACCTTTTACAAGATATTAACGGAAAATTTCCTTATCTACAAAATGTTAAAATACCGTAAGTAATGTACTAACATGTGTGACTATGTTGTCTTAATACGTCGTGACGATCCCCAAAACAATGAAGGTTGTGTAACTGTATTACTGTCAAAACCCGTTTCACAAGCTAAAATTACGTATTTGGAGATTCAAGTTACTGGTATCGAACGATTCAGTCGGGTTTGAAGGTATCGGGTTGTTAACACGAGGCGCGTCCAGTAGTAAGTTCCGTTTCAATCAATCTCCTCTGCAGCGCTGCGGTAGCAGTTTCGCACGTGCGCTGTAGACGATGTGTATCAAGGAGAAGAACGTGCGCCATTTGGAGATCGCAGTCAGTTACGTACGCTTTGTTGTGTTTGTTTGAAATGTCGCCGTTTTTGTATCCCATTCTCGTCGCCACTTTTGTGTCCCAACTTCGTCGCCGCTTTTGTGTCCCAGCCTCGTCGTAGGTGTCGGTGGCCGAGTGGATGAGACCGACGCAGGAACAAAGACAGCACGCTGGTGCAGGTACGGAGGGGAGCAGCCAGAAACTATAAACACTAGAGTAAATTAGAAAGAGATATATATTGCACAGAATGTAACAATACTTAACTTTTACATAGTACTGCAGAATGTTGATACATAGTTGTTAGAGGCCTGCCTAGTGCCTGTACGATAGCAAAGTCTTCAATGGTGCCTATCTGATTACGAAGGTCCTAACTCGTTGCTATCTCAGTCCGAAGTGCCATGTCGTTCACTGGTGGCCACGAGCGGAGTTGTCGCAGAGGGCGCTCGTGGCTGTCGTCGTGAGAACGCCGCGCCGTGCGTGCATGGCGGCGCGCGGCGAAAGTAAGTGGCGCGCACTTTGTACTTGTGCGACACCACACCCCTCCCCCCCAAACCGCCGCGCCGTCGTGGCGTAGGGCTGAGGGCCACGGCGACGGCACTGGGAGGAGGGCCTGGGCGGGGGTGTTACTGGTGGGACGGGCGTCGTAGCTGAGGCTGGGATCGAGACGCCGTCCGCGCCCCGGCATCCGCCTTGCGATCCTCCAGGGAACCCACCGAAACCTGGGGAAGGGCGCACCCCCCCGCCCAGAGGGAGCAGGTCATCTTCTTCTGAGGTGCGTGGCCCAGGCGGCGGCGGAGGCACGCACGGTCCCGGAGTCCCTCTTGGTGACGCTGTCATCTGCGGCGGCGACAGCGGCGGCGTCGCGTCGATCTCCATCGGGACGATCTCGTAGTCCGGGGACGCTGGACCCGTTGACGAACGATGTGTTTGTGCTCCCTGGCGGTGAACTGGGTCTGGAATCAAGAAACCGGAGACAGGATCGCGCGGCCTGTGCAGGCGCAATTGGTTTGCGTGGCGCCGCAGCTCCGACCCTGTGGAAGAACGTACAACAAACATATTGCGCCCGAGCACGCGCTGAATGATGCCCGGCATCCATTTCTTCTTGTTTCCAGCAAACACCGTGTACAGCACCGGCGTAGAAACCTGAAAACGCGTAGCGCCATACGAACCGACTCGGTGCGTGGGAGGCTGCAGCAGGTGAAGGAGAGTGCGGTGACGGCGGCCGTGTAGCAGCTCGGCAGGAGACGGGCCGTCACGTGGCATGCACCGATACGTAGACAGGAAAAGTTGAAGAGCTTGCTGCCTGGAGTGCTGACCTTTCATCTTCTCCATGTGAGACTTGAATGTTCGAACGAAACGTTCTGCTTCACCATTGGACTGAGGGTGAAAAGGTGCGGTGGTAATATGCTGAATGCCATTCACACGACAAAACTGTTGAAATTCCGCACTAACAAACTGAGGTCCATTGTCACTGACGATAGTTTCAGGCAAACCTTCGATGCAAAACACTGATGTTAAGGCACTGATTGTACTAGAAGCTGTCGTTGAGTTCATGGCAATCACAAAAGGAAACTTGCTGAAAGCGTCTACAACAATTAACCAGCGCGTATTCCAGAAAGGTCCGGCAAAGTCAATATGTAAACGTTGCCATGGTCCCTTGGGGCGTGGCCAATCTGAGAAACGTTGCGGAGGAGCCGCCTGATGCTCCGCACAAACTGTACACTGTGATGTCATGCTCTCTATCTGAGCGTCCATACCAACCCAGGTACAATGACGTCTGGCCAATTGCTTTGTCCTAACAATACCCCAGTGTCCTTGATGCAGGAGGCGTAACACTTCTCGTTGCAGGGAACGAGGAACAATCACTCTTGCTTGGTCGTTGTCGGTATGCAACAACAGTACACCCTGACTTAAAGATAATGCATGACGTTGTGCAAAATAACGTCGAACCAGAGGCCGATCAATGTCTTTGGCTCTGGCAGGCCAACCAAAGCGAACAAAACGTGCTACCACACTTAAGTCTGCATCCGCAGCTGTTTCCTGTGCAACCCGACGAGAGTTTAAAGGAAAGTCTGCGACAGCGGAAGCATCTCTGGAGTCTATCTGACAACATGCCATTTCTGAAGAATCAAATGATACATCCTGGCCAACCGGAAGTCGGGAAAGTGTGTCCGCGTTAGCATGTTTAGTGGTAGGTCGGTACAAAATCTCATACTGATAATTAGACAATATCAAGGACCATCTCTGAAGCTTTTGTGCCGTTCGTGGCGGAATTGGCTTTGTGGGTGAGAACAACGACGTGAGAGGCTTGTGGTCTGTCAACAAATAGAATTTTCTGCCATACAGATAATGATGAAACTTTGTGACGCCGTAAATGATTGCTAAGGCCTCCTTTTCTATCTGACTGTAATTCTGTTGCGTTGGCGTCAGTAGCTTGGATGCAAAGGCAATAGGACGATCGTGAGATCCAATGCGATGTGAGATTAAAGCGCCCAGACCGTACGACGAGGCGTCAACTGCTAACACTACAGGCTTTTGTGGGTCAAAGGGAATCAAACATGCATCACTGAGTAGTGCAGACTTTAATTTGTCAAAGGCAACCTGACAATATTTGGACCACACAAAAGGAACATTCTTCCTACGTAAGTGATGCAGTGGAGCTGCAATCTGAGAGGCATTGGGAATAAATCTGAAATAATAGTTCAGCTTCCCCATCACTGCTAGCAATTCCTGCACATTCTGAGGAGGAGGCAAGTCTTTGATTGCTCTAAGATGTGACTGTAAGAGATGAATTCCTTGGGCATTAATCACATGGCCTAGGTACTCTATTTCAGTTTGAAAAAACGAACACTTTGCTTTATTACAACGTAGACCTGCTGTAGTCAAAACTTTGAAAAGGCACTCCAGGTTTGCTAAATGTTCTTCAACTGTACGTCCGGATACCACAATGTCATCTAAATAGTTCGAGCAACAAGGTACAGAAACTGTCAGCTGTTCCAAAAAGCGCTGAAAAATAGCGGGGGCGGAAGAACTGCCAAAGGGTAGGCATTGAAATTGAAAAAGGCCCATGTGAGTATTAATGACGAAAAACTTTTTTGACTCGTCATCAAGTGGAATCTGTAAGTACGCCTCTGCTAAATCAATCTTAGAAAAGAAGCGAGACTGTCCTAATTTGTCCATCAGTTCGTCAGGTCTGGGCAGGGGGTAAGTGTCTACAATTGTTTGACTGTTCACTGTTGATTTGAAGTCCGCACAGAGACGAAGTTTTCCTGACGGCTTGGGTATAATTACTATAGGCGAGGCCCACTGACTCGCAGAAACAGGAGAAATCACCCCACTATCTTGCCAACGTTTAAGTTCTTCGGCAACTGAATCACGCAATGCGATAGGCACTGGTCTAGCTTTACGAAATTTTGGAACTGCAGATTCTTTTAAAGTTACATGTGCCACGAAGTCTTTTGCACAACCTAGTTCCGGCGAAAACAGGTCACTATATTTGTCACACAATGCATTGATTTTATCCTGAGGCACTATTGACGAAATTTGAAGCACATCTCTTTGAATTGATAAACCAAACAAGTCAAAAGCATCTAGTCCAAAAATGTTCTGTGTCGATTTGGCCTGAAGAACTACAAAAGCAACTGTTTTTGTTACACCTTGAAAAGAGGCGGGCAGGCTACATGTTCCTAGCACGGGAATATTTTCACCTGTATAAGCTGTTAACACTTGCTGTGACGGCGACAATTTTGGCGAACCCAGAAGTTCATAAGTGTCTTTATTTATTAATGTGACAGCGGAACCAGTATCAAGCTGAAATTGCACCGACTTATTTTCTATGAAGAGAGTCACAAACAGTTTTTGCTTGCGGCGCTCGACAGGGGCGCGAATGTGGGCAACGTCTGCTACGGTTTGTTTACTGCGCTTGCGCGGGCCGCGTAGTGAAGTGAGCGGCGCAGACTCGGCACGCAGCGGATTAACAACACTGTCACTAGATGGCACTACCGCCGGATCGGCGTCCGCGCAATGCGAGGCTACTGCACTAAAATTACTTTCAGTATCTACAACAAGTCTACTGTCACTAGCTACACAGTACTGGGCACTATTACAAGGAGCAGTTGCAGAAGGCACTATTTTCACTACAGGAATGCACTGTTCATAGTCATTTTGCTTGTCCCGAACCCGTTTCCGTTGCACTGTTTTACGCGCTCGTTGGCGCTTGCTACGTGGTGCACTATATAGTTTTGCCATAGGCGCAGAACTACTTTCTTGCAATTGAGATCCAAGGAAAGCACTGTTCAATTTCACAGCCCGTATAACATTTACAGTATGAACTGTTTTTGCATTTTGCGAAGCACTGTACTTAACGGCACCGTTCTTAGAATTTTTGTTTTGCATACACACAGACTGCACATGTCCCGATTTGCCACATTGATAACAGGTTGCGTTGCGACTAGGGCAATGAGCACGCTTGTGGCGAGACACACACTGGGGGCAAGACTTACGAACATTTTTCTGAAATGAGCGTTGGCGCCCGTTATTCAAAGCACTGTTTCTAACACGACGGGGCGACCTGTGTGTCGCACTTTTACACTGGCTACTGTTCACTGTCTGTTCAGCACGGCCGGTAGAAAAATAAGAATCACTAGTGCTATACTGAGAACTACGGCTAGGAAAGCGTCCGTTGCGGCGCACTGAATTTACACTATAGCTTTGCATTTCTACATCAGCTAAGTCAAAAGTATCATGCACTTCTATAAGCTGCAGTACACTGTCTAAGGAGGGGTCAGACTGTTTCAGAATTGCTGCTCTAATTCTGGGGTCCTGAATATTCTGCGTAATCGCATCCCTCAACATCACGTCACTATACGAAAGTCCACAAGAGCAAGTAAATTTACATTGGCGGGTTAAGCCCTTCAATTCCGTGATCCATTCTTGGTGTGACTGCTGCGGTAATTTTTTAAGTCTGAAAAATCGGTACCGCGCAGCGGCTACGAGAACTTTCCTCTCGTAATGAGCATTCAGTGCATCTACAATTTGTTCAAAGTCTACATCACGAGGAGAGGCGTGAGGGAATAGTTTCTGCAATAGTATGAAGGTCTGGGGGCCCACAATCGATAAGAAAAGGTTCTTCACTCTCTGACCTGTAATTTGATGAGCCGCGACGAGTTCTTGAAACTGTGCGAAGTAGTCGCTCCATTCTTCCTCACGTTCGTTGTACTGGCGGAACGTAGGGAGCGGTACGGCGGCTGGTGTAGGCTGCTGAAGCGGCGGCTGTTGTTGTTGGTTAGCTGCTTGCGCTGTGAGCTGGGACACAGCCTGGAGAAGTTGTGTTATTTGCGCCGTCTGTAACTGAATAATTTCCATTAAGTTTGGGTTCGGGGTAGTGGCCATGCTGACCGATTAGGCGCCGCGCATACAAGTAACTTATAACAAAACACAAATGCAATATGAAAGAGGACTCGCTCTGCAACAAAAAAGTCCACAAAACACGTAACTGAAAACGTTCCCCCAAAATTGTTATAATAAGGGTGGGTGGGCGGGAGCAATTTTTGCGTGCTCCGACTGCTGCTGTCTGGCTGCTGCAAGCGTGCTGGTCCAAGGTTCTATCCCATCCTCGTCGCCACTTTTGTATCCCATTCTCGTCGCCACTTTTGTGTCCCAACTTCGTCGCCGCTTTTGTGTCCCAGCCTCGTCGTAGGTGTCGGTGGCCGAGTGGATGAGACCGACACAGGAACAAAGACAGCACGCTGGTGCAGGTACGGAGGGGAGCAGCCAGAAACTATAAACACTAGAGTAAATTAGAAAGAGATATATATTGCACAGAATGTAACAATACTTAACTTTTACATAGTACTGCAGAATGTTGATACATAGTTGTTAGAGGCCTGCCTAGTGCCTGTACGATAGCAAAGTCTTCAATGGTGCCTATCTGATTACGAAGGTCCTAACTCGTTGCTATCTCAGTCCGAAGTGCCATGTCGTTCACTGGTGGCCACGAGCGGAGTTGTCGCAGAGGGCGCTCGTGGCTGTCGTCGTGAGAACGCCGCGCCGTGCGTGCATGGCGGCGCGCGGCGAAAGTAAGTGGCACGCACTTTGTACTTGTGCGACACCACAGCCGTTGATTGAAAATCCCGCCGCCTGTGAAATCAGGTCGGTGATTCGGTTTCTGAATGCGAGGAAAGTGAAACCAAGTGAAATTTATCGGCAAATTTGCGATGTTTACGGACCAAAATGCAATGAGTGATTCGATGGTGAGAAGATGGGTCGGACAGTTTAATGTCGGGCGTAGTAATGTGCACGATGAAGAATGAAGTGGGCGTCGACCTTTGGTTACAGAAGAACTGGTTCACGCTATTGATGACGAGATCCAGGAAAACCGTAGGTTTACAATTAGTGCTCTCGCTATGGACTTCCCCCAAATTTCACTGTTTCCAACTGGTTGAAAATACAGGCGGCAGATTTCTATGAAGAACGTATATAAAACCGCCGCGGTGTAGTAGCCGAGCGGTCTAAGGCGTCTCACTGCAGAGCGCGGTTGCTCGCCGTGGAGATTCGAGTCCTCCCTGGGGCATGGGTGTATGTATTTGTCCTTAGGTTTAAGTAGTTTGTAAGCTACGGACTGATGACCACGCAGTTTGGTCCGATAGATTTACAATTTTTTTTTTTTTTTTTTTTTTTTTTTTAATGGGACTTGACTACGGGGTCATCAGTCCCTAAACTTACAAACTACTTATGAACTAACTAATACTAAGGACGGCACAAATATCCATGCCCGAGGGGGGATTCGAACCCCCGACCGTAGTGGCCGTGCAGACCGTGACTGGAGCGTCTCAGTCCCCTCGGCCACCGCGGCCGGCGAAATCAGGTCGGTGATTCGGTTTCTGAATGCGATTAAAGTGAAACCAAGTGAAATTTATCGACAAAATTGCGATGTTTACGGACCAAATTCGATGAGTGATTCGATGGTGAGAAGATGGGCCCGACAGTTCAATGGCGGGTGTAGTGATGTGCACGATGAAGAACGAAGTGGGTGTCCACCTTTGGTTACAGAAGAAATGGTTCACGCGATTGATGACAAGATCAAGGAAAACCGTACGTTTACAATTAGTGCTCTCGCTATGGACTTCCCCCAAATTTCACTGTTTCCAACCGGTTGAAGATACAGGAGGCAGATTTCTATGAAGAAGGTATACAAAACCGCCGCGGTGGAGTAGCCGAGCAGTCTGAGGCGTCTCGCTGCGGAGCGCGCGGTTGCTTGCCATGGAGGTTCGAGTCCTCCCTGGGGCATGGGTGTGTGTGTTTGTCCTTCGGTTAGTTTACCTAGGTTTAAGTAGTTAATAAGCTACGGACTGATGACCACGCAGTTTGGTCCGATAGATTTACAATTATTATTTTTTATTTATTATTATTATTGTTATTATTTTAATGGGACTTAACTACGGGGTCATCAGTCCTTAAACTTACAAACTACTTATGAACTAACTAATACTAAGGACGGCACAAATATCCATGCCCGAGGGGGGATTCGAACCCCCGACCGTAGTGGCCGTGCAGACCGTGACTGGAGCGCCTTAGTCCCCTCGGCCACCGCGGCCGGCTAGATTTACAAACATTTGAACATTTATACAAAACCTGGTGCCACGCTATGAAAAATGCCTGCAAAATTTCGGCAGTTATGTGGAAAAGTAGTTTAAGAGTTGAAGAATTTTGTGCAATAAAAATTTCTTCTGTATCTATGTACAATTTCATTTCATTACCAAACGGAACTTAATTTCTGGACGCGCCTCGTATTTGGTAGTGGATTACTTGTTATAAGTTACCAGTGAACTGTTTTGTAATTCGATGGCCAGGATACGTTGTCGGTATAGGCGGTAGTGCGAGGCCCGCTTGCTCGCCGGTGTACTGTGTAGCGGGCCGCTTGCGTCCCTGGCCAGCTCGCGGTGTTCCCGTTACGCGCCGTGGCTACCGCGCACGCTCCGTAGGCTGGTGCGTCCTCAGCCAAGGCCGGTGGCGGGCATATGCCGCGCACCTAACCTTCCTGCCGTGCGCCCATTGCCGCTGCGAACACGCCCACTGCCCACCAGCACCACTCCACCCAACTTCCTGGCGTGTGCCCGACCAGGACTCCAACACCGGACCGTTGTGTTGTACGCGCAGGTGCTCTACCGACTGAGCTACCCGGACACGACCGACGGCCCACAGTCGGAGTTTTACTTCTGCCAGTACCTCGCCTCTTATTATCCATAATTCCCTGTTTTCCTGCGAACCTTGCAGATCTACCACTCCTGGAATAAAGGATATTGTGGAGACCTCGATAGTCCTTCCGGATATGCTGCCGGATACTAAGAACACTCTGGTCCGATATTTCGGCGATCCAACTGTCCGCCATCGTCAGGAATGCTGCTGCTGCTGAGTCCCGTCGAGTACTGAGGGTAGAGCCGTATTCTCCGTCCTATACAGCTGTCGCGCGTGTGTGTGGCGCATGTGCCACTTTCCAAGGTTGCTGCGTACGGGACGTGTACTAGTGCCGCCGCCCCTAGTGGGACATCAAATGTTCAAATGTTTGTATAACTTATGGGACTTAACTAGGGGGTTATCAGTCCCTAACCTTACAAACTACTTATGAACTAGCTAAGACTAAGGACGGCACAAATGTCCATGCCCGTGGGGGGAATCGAACCCCCGACCGTAGTGGCAGTGCAGACCGTGACTGGAGCGCCTCAGTCCCCTCGGCCACCGCGGCCGGCAGTGGGACATCGGTGTAACGATACATCAATTATGGTTGATCACACTGCCGCTGCCTTGGTCACAGAACGTTGCTTGTTTGTTTGTATATTTGTAATTCTATCGGACCAAACTGCGTGGTCATCAGTCCGTATCTTACAAACTACTTAAACTAAACTAACCTAAGGACAACACACACACACACACACATGCCCCAGCATGCCCCAGGGAGGACTCGAACCTCCACGGCGAGCAACCGCGCGCTCCGCAGCGAGACGCTTTACACCGCTCGGCTACTCCACCGCGGCTCAGAACGTAGCAATTTGATGCTTTTTTAAAAGCGGGTTCCACGAGCTGCTCAAAGGAAAATCCTTGTCTCGGTTAATCAGATTGTCCGCCAATATAATTTCAAGTGCTTTTTTGTAGACACTGACCCAAAAACCGGAGTTGTTAGCAATTATGACGGTCTCGTCAAATTCCATCTTGTGTCCCTCAGTTAAACAATGTTCTGCCACAGCGGATTTTTCAGGCTGCAACAGTATCATGTGGCGACAATGTTCCACGCATCTATCTTTGACAGTGCGGACAGATCGGCCGATATACGCCTTGCCGCATTGGCCAGGTATTCTATAAACACCCGGCTTCCTAAGACCTTGGTCATCTTTTACAGAGCCAAGCAGTGCCCTAAGTTTGCTGGGAGGGCGAAAAGCACACTTGATATTATTTTTAAAAGTCTTCCAACTTTGAAAGAGACGCCCCAGCATAGAAAATGAATGCCACCGCTTTATATTCCCCTTCGTGAACCTCTGGCGTTGGTCCAAACTCCATGGCCCGAAGAATTTGTCAGAATAAGCATTTTCTTTAAAGACAGTCTTCAGATGTTCAAATTCAGGTGTTAAACTATCTGCATCTGAGATGGCATATGCCCTACGAACCAGGGTTTTAAGGACACAGTTCCGATGGAATGGTGAATGGCAGCTCTTGGCATCTAAATACCGATCGGTATGTGTTGGTTTTCTATAAACCGTCTGTCCCAGGGTGCCATCGTGTTTTTTTATAAACCATTACGTCCAAAAATGGGAGCTTCTCATCCCTTTCTATCTCCATAGTAAATTTAATATTAGGATGAAGGCAGTTGAATTGGTCCAACTGTGGAGACATTGCTTATCCACAGTCTCGGGCAGTGTTTTTCAACCTTCCCCAACATGCGACCACCTTCCAAGTAAAATTATCCTGGCACCCCCTTCCAAATAAAAATATTCTGTCGTCCCTCCCTCACGAACCGTAACAAAACCACCTCCACTCATTCCAAACACTAGACGTTAGTGTAGGGCAGATGTGGCTCCAATTCAAAGAAGTGGTATCGACAGCAATTGACAGTTTTATACAAAATAAATTAATAAAAGAAGGTGGTGTTCCCCCTTGTTACACAAAACAGGTCAGGACACTGTTGCAAAAACAACGGAAAAAGCATGCTAAATTTAAACGAACACAAAATCCCCAGAATTGGCGAGCCTACACAGAAGCTCGAAATTTAGCGTGGACTTCAATGCGAGATTCCTACAATACTTTTCACAACGAAACTCTTTCTCGAAATTTGACTGAGAACCGAAAGACATTTTGGTCATCTGTTAAATATACTAGGGGCAAAACACAAACAATACCCTCACTACGCGATAGTAATGCCGATCCTGCCGATGATAGCGCTACTAAAGCAGAGTTACTAAACAAAACTTTTCGAAACTCATTCACCAAAGAAGACGAAACCAATATTCCAGATTTCAAATGACAAACAGAGGCCAGATTGAGTAACGTTGAAGTAGATTTCCTCGGAGTAGTGAAGCAACTTTAAATCACTTAACTAGAACAAATCTTCTGGTCCGGACTGTACACCCATTAGATTTCTATTTATGTTGAAGCGATAGCTCCTTACTTAACAGTCATACACAACCACTTGCTCAAAGAAGGATTTGTACCAAAAGATTGGAAAGTTGCACAGGTCACACTTATATTCAAGAAAGGCAGTATGAGTAACCTACTAATCTCCAGGCCTATTTGAAACTTCCTGGCAGATTAAAATTGTGTGACGGAACCGGGACTCGAACCTGGGACCTTTGCCTTTTGTGGAAAAGCTCTCTACCGACTGAGCTATCCCGACATGACTCACGATCCGTCCTCACAACCTCGCCTCCTGCTTTCCAAAGAGAGCTTGCCCGCAAAAGGGAACGGTCCCAGGTTCGAGTCCCGGTTCCAGCACACAGTTTTAATCTTCCTGGAAGTTTAATATCAGCGCACACTCCGCTGCAGAGTGAAAATTTCATTCTGGCTTACAGGTCTATTTCATTGACTTCAATTTGCAGCAATGTTTTGGAACATATCCTGTATTCAAATATTATTAATTATCTCGAACAGTATGATCTATTGACCCAAGGTCAACACAAATTTAGAAAATATCGTTCATGCGAAACACAACTAGTTCTTCACTCACACGAAGTGATGAGTACTATGGACAAGAGATCTCAAATTGATTCCGTATTTCTTGATTTGCTGGTGCAGGAGATGTATTTAATTGCTGATAGGTTTTTTATGATTGTTTGTCAAAATTAATTTGTCGTACATTTTATCATTATCAACGGCTTTTAGATATGTGTACCGTCTTTGTGTTTTCATACCACACGCAAAGAAACGTACGACTCTACCTGTTACATAAAAAAGCTACACTATTCAGGGTTCCTCTCCGACGATCGCTAACAGAGATACCGTGCAGTTTCTCGCACATCCTTCTTTTAAACACACAGATCTACGCGTCAGCCTGCAACGGGTGCTGGGGAGCGCTGCGGACGAAAATCACGATAAGCAACACGTTGTGTTCCGTGGGATGTGGCGGGTCGTTTCAGAGCGTGCTGCCGCCATCTAGACATTACGTCTGGAGTATGTCATGGACTGAAATCCGGATACCATGTATCACGACAAAATTGCAAGTTCAGAACATGTTATTGAAAACTCTTGCTTATTGTAGGTATTGTGGCTGTTCTTTTGGACATATCCGAAAGAACACATTATCTGTAGTCGTACTATGCCACCAACAGGCGAATGACAATTTCTGCGCGGATTCATAAATACGGTCGATCACTTGCGGGAATACACTAAAATGAAATGATCGTATGGCTTTTCGTGGCCGGGATATCATCATGCGGGCTTGGTCGCCTAATGCAGGTCTTTCCACTGACGCCACTTCGGCGACTTGCGGTCGATGATGATGACAAACACACAACAGCCAGTTTCCTGCCGGGAATGGATCCCTGTACGCCACAGGTATCACAGATTGAGGGATCTTCTCGTCGGAATAAAACCCCGTGGGTAAATGGGCAGTGCCCGATTCGGAGGCGGGTGGGCTCGACTTCATCCCTCCTGACAGGCTGGGAAGAGGACCGCCACGGACGAACAGTGGGCTTCACTGTTGTTTGCCACTGAAAGCCATTCTTCCTCCCATAATTGCAGAGACCGCTGGCGTAACGAAGGGTCAAAACCACACTGAGGCAAGATATCAACATGTAACGAACACGATCTTACGTTCGCAAGGAACCAATCTAAAAATAGTAAATAGTAAAGGTTAAGGCGATCGCTGGCCCAAAGCGGGAAATCCGTGTCGAATCTCGCTCCAGCACAAATTTCTTCGCCGAAGAAGTCTAAGGACCGATGACCACAGTAGTTTGGTCACACAGGTTCACAAACATTTGAATTTGATATAGCACTGGTAGGACTGTGCGATTTGCGAATAAGGTTGCAAAGAGGTGACCAAGTCCAGACGCTTGAGCCTGCGTCCCACGCGAGCTGTCAGTTCCACGGCCCCCGCACCTTGCCCAACGGCGCCCACGCCGCCAGGTGACGCCACCTGTGTGAATTCCCCACACTGTGCGAGGCGCACCGCTGCCTGACGCAACCGAAGACCACCTTACTGCCATAGGTTCTAGGTGAGAAAAATTATATATGGGAAGGACAAAATAATACCAGCACACACACACACACACACACGAAATATTTATTAGTAAGTTAGCCACGGTTCAGTGGCCAAACTCTTAAAGCGCTTTTCTGAGGAGCGTGTGTTTGCTCACCCTGGGAGGTTCGAGTCCTCCTTCGGGCTTGGGTGTATATGTTGTCCTTATCACAGTTTAGTTTAAGTATTTTGTAAGCCTAAGGACTGATAACGGCATAAGTTGAGTCCATTTGATTTGCAAACCTTTGAACATTTTAGTAAGGAGTTAGCCCTCCATTGACTTTGAGGACAGCTGCAACTCTCCGAGGAACAGACTCGTGAAATGTCTTTCCACGTATCAACAGAATATTATGCATTCTTGTAGCGAAACATACGCCAGTTACTTCAAATATGTTGGAGCTGTAAATTTGTCCCTTGTATTTCAATTGACATATGTTGATTTTCTTGTACAGGGCAGACGGCTGATAATTTTCTGGTACTGTATAAACCACTGATGAATCTTTTTGGCTCATGTGTATTGGCCATACTGTCATTTTAGAATATGGCTGTGTTTGTTGGCAATATTTTAGTCATAATAAGTAGTCTGCTGTCAACTATTGTCAGATATTCATTCAAAGTTATCCTACCAATGAGAGTAATGGTAGAAACAATTTAATACCACAATATAGATGCCCAAGTCATACATGACTGTAGGGAGAAACGTGCCGTATCTTAAGCTTCTTTCGAGTTTTCCATAATTTTTTTTTCCATGAATGACTCAATTTAACTGACGATTCATCGGACCATACCACATACTTCCAGCCATAAAGTGTCCACGCTTTATGATCGAGGCACTATTTCTTTCGCAGCTTTGCATTGGCTTCCTTTATTAAGCGTTCAACAACTGCAGCCCTTCGATTAATGTCGAGCTTCTGCCGTGCTGCTCTTATCGAAACAGTGAGTATCGAGTTTTTCAGTAGTTTCTGCCGTGTTAAGTTTCATGTTGCCTCGCCAAAATCTTTCTTAATGTTTTTCGATTGTTGTCAGTTAACTTCGGATTTAGCGCACTATTCCTCTTCGCCAATGATGTTTCACTTTGTTTTGTGTACGCTGACATTACCGAGGATACCGTCGCTCGTGGGACGTTAAAACGGTGCAGCCGTTTTTGTCACGGATGCTAGCACCTACTGCGCACCTTCGAGTTGCCTTTTCTGGGAGTCTGACATATCACGAGTTACATAGCCTGCACCGTCGCAGAACGAGAAACAGTATGTCTTATACTGCATGGTAACGTCTAAGACGTCATACGCTAATTGTGCACTGGGGTCAAGTTTCTTTGTCAACACATACTTAGCGGTGCCAACTCGCCACATGATGTAGTATGCTGCAAGACATTCATATTATTTCCACCACTCCCTGTAATTCGTCCCCCCTCAATTTCGCGTTAGAAGTTTTCTACTTGAATTGTAGGTACATCTAGTTACATAATCCCCAGTCCACCCAAAGGCGCGTGGCGGAGGGTACTTAGTACCACTAGTAGTTACTTGCTTTCCTGTTCCACTCCCATATAGACGAGGTTAAAAGCGAATACTTGTTTTCATTCGTACGAGCCCTAATCTCTCTGATCTTATCCTTGTGGTCTTTACACGAAATGTAAGTTGGCAGCAGTAAAAACTTTCTGCAGTCCGCCTCAAATTCCCGCCCTCCAAATTTCTTCAACAGTGCTTCTCGTAAAGAACGTCGTCTTTCCTGCAGCGACTCGCAGTTTCCGCAACAATTCGATAACACGCGCGCATTGATCGAATCTGTTGTTGTTATGGTCTTCAGTCCGGAGACTGGTTTGATGCAGCTCTCCACCCTACTCTATCCTGAGCAAGCCGTTTCATCTCCTCATAAGAACGACAACCCGCATCTATTTGAATCTGCTTACTATACGCGTCTCTTGGTCTCCCTCTGCGATTTTTACCCCACACACTTCCCTCCAATGCTAAATTTACGATTCCCCGATGTCTAAGAATGTGTCCTACCAAGCGATCCCTTCTTTTAGTCAGGGTATGCCATAAATTCCTTTTCTCACCAATTCTGTTCAGTATCTGTTCATTAGTTATGCGATCTACCCACCTAATCTTTAGCATTCTTCTGTAGCACCACATTTCAAAAGCCTCTATTCTCTTCCTGTCCGCACTGCTTATCGTCCATGTTTCACTCCCGTACAAGGCAACGCTCCACACAAATGCCTTCAGAAAAGACTTCCTTACCCTTAAATTAATATTCGATATTAGCAAATTTCTCTTTTTCAAAAATGCTTTTCTTCCCATTGCCATTCTGCATTTTATATCCTCTGTATTGCGACCATCGCATGTTATTTTACTACCCAAGTAACAAAACTCATCTACCACCTTCATTGTTTCGTTACCTAATCTAATTCCTTCAGCATCGCCTGATTTTCTAACACCGCATTCCATTATCTTTGTTTTGCTCTTGTTAATGTTCATTTTATACGCTCTCTTCAACACACAGTCCATTCCATTCAACTGCTCTTCCAGGTCCTTTGCTGTCTCTGATAGAATTACAATGTCATCAGCAAAACGCAATAACCGCCCGCCTCTGAATTGCTTCTACATCCTACTTTAAACCAATGTGGTGGTGATCCCAAACACTTGAGCAATACTCAAGACGGGGTCGTCACGCGTTTTGTATGCCGTTTGCTCGTTCCATTTCATACCGCTGTTCAGCCTAGGTATTTAACCCTTTGATGTATGACTTTTTATTTGGTTCTAATGTTTAGAGTGTATATACTGAAAATTTTTTTTTGAAAGACCTTAAAATTATTATGCACTACAAGCCACGAAAAGTTCATAGCTGGTCAGTTATATAGTGCTTTCCTGATGTACCCGATCAACACCACCTAAAGAGAAGGCCGCGGCGCTCCCATGTGACGTCACGCAGTGAAGGCATCGGTCGCGTAGCTGACTGGGTGGCCGCTGGAGCACGGCCCACTATGCCGTAGCGTGCAGCCAGTGAGCTACTCGAATGATGCCTACTCTGCGTGACGTCACACGAGAGCGCCGCTGCCTTCTCTCTGTGTTGACCCGATGCAGTAAATGTCACTATCATGCCTCCCATCTTTCCAGCAAGTTACTCATAATGCAACAGTAGTATATGATTGACTACTTTTAATTGGCAAAGGAGGAATACTGAAGTAAACAAATTCACACGTTAGGAGTAACTCAGTGCAATTAACTGTCGAACTGATTCAGTAGCACTGTGCAATTTATAATCTCTACGATGAGCTATTTGCATAGGTAACACTACGTACACAAGCAGCTACAAATGAATTTTTGATAAAATGTTGATCAGTTTGAGAGATAATAGAAAAAATAAGGTATGTAGCTCATCAGCTACACTATGCATAGAGTGTTAATTGACGCGACTCTGTCAAGCAGCATACTACTAATGCAGAATTCCAACATTACGGGATTATTTCTCCTACTCATCTGTATCAACTTACGTTTTTCTACATTTAGCGCTAGTTGCCATTCCTCATACCACGTAGAAATTTGGTCCAAGTCATGCCGCATCCTATACAGTCACTCATTAGCGACCTCCCCTCTTGTACACCACAGCATCATCAGCAAACAGCCGCACATTGCGACGTACATAGTGTACGCACCTGCGTAGATGAATCGGCGGAAGCTGGAGATGGAAAGTGCGAAAGCTGGTCCCATTTCACTCTGGTGCCGAGAAGGAGCGTACGAAGCGACGTGACAGCACGCGTAGAAAGCGCAAGTGGCGGGTATGAGGCGCCGCCTGCTTTCTGTGTACGGAGCGCCACCGACACCGAGAAAGTTACGACCAGAGTCACGATGCAGCACACCATATGCACATGTCCGTTCAGAAAGTAATGCATCCCTGGCCGGGACATGTTTGCGTAAGGAAGTATGTAGCTCAAATTTCACATGAGAGTAGCTCTGCATGGATACTCATGTTCCGTAATTATTCTTTTGGCCCACTTTAGGTTATGGTAGTACGGCAGTAACACTAAAAGTGGGCCTTTGCGATCGCCTTTTGACAGCTCGAAATTTAAATGAAAATAACGGCTTAACCATGTACCTGACACGAAAATTGAATAACCGAATTTGTAGAGGAGAAAGTTCTCTACAACTTTGCTCTCTTATGTTTTTTTCATATCTCGTATCGTTTCAGAAATGTTTGCAAAAATAACGGCGATATTGGGATGTATGTCTGTCTGACAATAAAGTGTTCCCTGTTTTTAAGACGAACCGTTCAACCGATCAGCGCCAAATTTTGCACACATAATTTTAGGCCGCCAGAGACCAGAACTTCCCTTTTTCAAATTTTTCGGACGAAAAATACGGTAGTAATACAAAAAAAGCCGTTTGTAATATAATTGTTATTGCAAACGAATCGTTCATCTGACACGAAAATTGAATAACCTAATTGGTAGAGAACCTAATTGGCAGAGGGTAAAATTCTCCACAACTTCGCTCTGTTATGTTTTTCTCATATCTTGCATCGTTGCAGAGATATTTGCAAAAATTACGGCGATTTGGCGATGTCTGTCTGGCTGTAACGTGTTCCCATGTTTTAGGTCGAACCGTTCAACCGATCGGCACCAAATTTTACAGACATAATTGATGGCTACCAGAGACCAGAACCTCGCTTTTTGAAATATTTCTGACAAGAAATGCGTTAGTAATATCAAAGAAAGCCATTTGTAATGTAATTTTAATTGCAAATAAACCGTTCATCTGACGCGAAAATTGAATAAACGAATTTGTAGAGGAGAAAATTCTCTACAACTTTCTTCTCCTACGGTTTTTTTTTTTTTTTCATATCTCGTGTCGTTTGAGAGATATTTGCAAAAATAACAGAGTTTTGACACCCTCCATTGAATTAACGAAAACCAGCCGTTCGCAGATATCACGTGACTGTCCCTGGCATACGCCATCTTACGTTGCGTATTTGATGATTTTCTTATTGTAACTTACACGTTGTCATTTCAAAGCAATGGCGCACTGAAGAATTAACAAAAAGACGTCGTTCTTCGTACGATAAATGATAATCTAGTTTCTACAAATGCCGTATTAGCATCAGTTAACAACGGCCATCAATAGTATGAGATTCAGGAACGTAACTCTTGCCTGTTAGTTGTAGCGTAGTGGATAATGTGTTGGACTTTGACGCGGAAGGTCAGTGGTTCGGAACCCTCCAGTACCTAATTTTCTTTTTCCTACAAGGGTTTCAGAAACCCATATTAATTAATTTTTTATTATATAGATCATTATTTTGGTCCAAAATGTTTGAAAAAACTAATAAAACTGCAAATCTAAAGTGGGCCGTAAAACACGTCAGTGCGATTTTTTTTTCGCAGCAAATGGACATGCATTCGAAGCTCAAACGACGTGCAGTCATTGAATTCTTCACAAACGAATTTGCTGTCTTGCTGTCATCCAAAGCAAACTGAAAAATATCCAAGGAGACAGCACAGTTGACAAAAGCGATCTGTAGAAATTGATGAAGAAGTTTAAACTAGCTTGGAAGGCAGTGCAAGGCACGTAAATGCGCCAATCGCCAATGACTGGAAGACTGATGCGTGCAGACAGACGAATCACAGTTGGTGAGCTTGCTGCATGACTCGACTGTGGCCATAATACCTTGAATAAGGTGAGGGGAAACGCTGAAGGTACCGTAAAGTGTGTGCGAAATGGGTGCAGAGGCAACGGACACGTGATTTGGAGGACAGAAGGATGGCAAGTCTGCTCTGAACTGTTCGAAGCATTTTAAACTGGCTCTGGTCTGGTCAAAGGGGATAAAATATGGGTCTCTGCTTATGATAGGAAAACAGTTGTTCGAAGGAGTAGAATCACACCTCTTC
Source organism: Locusta migratoria (assembly GCA_026315105.1). Classification (NCBI taxonomy): domain Eukaryota; kingdom Metazoa; phylum Arthropoda; class Insecta; order Orthoptera; family Acrididae; genus Locusta; species Locusta migratoria. The sequence goes on from CM048746.1 coordinate 546,721,843, forward strand.
TCCAAGCAGTGGTGGTTATTTATTTATTTATTTATTTGGGGGGGAGGGGCGAGAGGAAGGCGATGGTTAGCGGTCTAATGCGCCTTGTTACGGAGCGCGCAGTTGCTCTCCGTCAGAGGTTCGAGTCCTCCCTCTGGCATGGTTGTGTGTGTTGTCCTTAGGTTAATTTAAGTAGACTGTGAGCCTTAGGACTGATAACCACAGAAGTTAAGTCCCTTAGATTTACAAACATTTCAACACTTTTTAATGATGATTTTTTATTTGCAACCCTAATTAACTATTGCCCTTGACATGGGTAACACACATCTTTAATAAATGCACCAGTATATGAGAAATAATATTAAAGACAGCTTACTGAAACGAGGAGGTAAAAACGTACTTCATGACTAGTAGAGCCTACAACGACATGTCATTACAATATTAAAATAAGTAATATATAAATAGTGCAAATCATGAAAGCCATTTAACTAAAAACATTACAGAGCGACATAATTGTCATTACACTGTACACGATGTATACGTCGGTACATAAAACGAAATCATAAAATAAAAACTCACATTCACTGTACTTATTATACGACTGCCTTATTAAGTCCACAGAAAAATAAAAACGAACATCGTGGGTACGAATGAAATTTTAAGTAATGCACCCCGCATGTGTGGACATAATGTAGTATCTGTTTGGTAATATTCGTTTGTTGATGAGGGAGCACTGAAGCACTTCTACGTTCGGTAACTTAATAGTCTAACTGTACTTCAATCTCAGGGATATACGGTTTCGTTTACAGCACATAACATTATGACTTCCTTATTGAGCGTCGTATGTTCTATACACCATTCCGTTGAACGTTTTCAGCACATTCGTCGTACGTACCAGTCGGACGAAGCCGCTGCTGCCGATAACATCCTCTCCCGCAGATCGCCATGCCAGTTAAGCTGAATACCCTTCTGAAAGCAACAAGGTACACCTCGCACGATCTCTGGCGAAACACCGGAAGACAAATGTCACACTGCAAGGTCGAGTACAAAGGAAGGTACAATACCTCCTTCAGCCTTGTAACAAAGAGGCCAAGAAACTCAAGAGACATGTGCCTGTGTTATGCGAGGCGTGCAAAACGACCACTTCCGCCATTTCTGTTTGGAAGTGGACATTTTTGGATAGCAATACAATAGTCTTCGTCCACTATCAACAGTATTCATCTGCCGGTTAGAACTTCGACAAAGAATTAAAGTGGGATGCATGAGGGATTTTTTCCTTGTGCTGCCCTTCGTGGTGTTTACGTAATACGAAGTAATGTATTTGTGTGCAGTGTAGCCACAGTAGTATTCTTACTTGTAAAATGTTTGCAGTTATAATAACAGTTACACAGACGTTTCATTTTAATTTTAGGGCGCTCTAGAGGCGGTCTGTTTCTATACCTGTCACATATACCGTGGCTTGTGTTACAGATTATACCTAATTATTTTAAAGTAATAATTGTCTGCACGATGCAACGTGCGTTTGTGTAATCAGTAAAAACTTAACTCCGACAGGCCTCGAGAAGCCCACTGGTTTCTGACCGGCCGCCGTGTCATCCTCTGCCCGAAGGCGTCACCGGTCGCGGTGTGGAGAGGGGGGGGGGGGGGCGTGGTCAGCCCCCCGCACTCCCGGCCGTTATGTCAGTCTTCGTGACCGGAGCCGCTACTTCTCAGTCTAGTAGCTCCTCAGTTGGCCTCTCAAAGACTGAATGCACCCCGCTTGCCAACAGCACTTGGTAGACCCGGACGATAACCCATCCAAGTGCCAGCCGAACCCGACAGTGCTTAATTTCGGTATTGTGTAATCAGCACTTAATAGGACTTGTCCCAGAATCGTCGTCATTAAGTGGAAGCATGCAAAAATGGAGGTTAATTCGTTCGTTTCCAAGAGTGGCAATTATACGAATATGAAAGGTAGCGGGACTTTTTTTTTTTTATTATTAGTAACATACGTCTTGAAAATCCAAGTTTTCATCAGTATGTAACAAAACTTTGGAGCCTTTTATATTGTTTACTAACTCCTGTCCACGTGCTGTTCATGTACTCTTCAGTGGCTTTTTCTCGAATATGATTTATTATAACACTTAATGTCTGCGGAAAGTATGAATTGTTCTTGCTGAATCGTAAGTATGAAGTCATTCATTTGTACGAATGGAAGTGGGCCGAAAACTGAACCTTGTGGGACACTTAGTCAAACTTGATGATGTTGCAACGTTTGCAGAGATATTAGACAATACGGGTTCTTATTTCTAAGAACAAAATGTATGTTTCTTTTGGGATCATAGTGGGGCAGATAAATAGCCAATCACTTGAGAATACTGAAAGATTTATTAAACAGCCCATGACCTAGGTTTCACTATTATTAAAGCATCTTCTGTGACAATTATTTTTGCTTCCCTACATCAGGCAGCGAGTAAGAGTAAATTCCAAAGGCAATTTCTTTCATTTAATTGTCTTATATTTACCTAACTGCTATCAATAAGTAGATAATGTATGCTATTATTCTGAAGAGCAATAAGTATTGAAGCCTACGTCAGAAAAGCTGATTTGTTGCACTTGTGGCGGAGTGTTTTTAATTTTTATAGATGCTAATGTTCTGAAGGATGTAATATTATGTTTTGACAAGTGTCATGGTTACAGAAATGTCAGCGCGACTGACAGCCATGCGGAGGTTTCGGTTTCAGTTCCCGGTTCTGTCAAGGATTTTTCCTTACTGTGAGGAATGGCATGGGGAGCATTCAGCCTCTTGAGGCGAACTGAGGATCTACTGGAACGAGTGGGAGGCCCGACAACGACCGGGAGAGCAGACTACATGCTCCTCCATATTGCATACAATGACGCCGTTTAGGAATAGTAACTTCGTGTCAGACGACAAAATTTTAATTGATACCTTCAGGGGGTGGACAAACATGTATCAATAAGTAACATTACATTTTGAAAGTTTTTTATAGTTTCCATTATAGTGCGAAAACATCCGCTAATTACGCCAACGATATTGCAGCTGTAAATTTGGCCCTATCTCTCTACTCTAAAACTAATGTTTGTTAAACTTATGGGACTTAACTACGGGGTCATCAGTCCCTAAACTTACCTTACACTAAAGACGGCACAAACATCGATGCCCGAGGGGGGATTCGATCCCACGACCATAGTGGCCGTGCAGACCGTGACTGAAGCGCCTCAGTCTCCTCGGCCACCGCGGCCGACGCTCTAAAACTCTCCATAATACTTCAGTCATGTTATGGCATAGCAGTTTTTCTGTCCAGGTTAGATGCCGGATAATTTTCTGATGGAGTACAAACCATGCCTGAAGCTTTTTCACCGTGCATGAGAGCATTCTACCATATCGGAATAGGGCAGAGATTGTTAGTAATATTTAATCATAGTAAGCAATTTGTTGTCGTGGCTGCCGAGACATTCATACACAGTTATCGCACCAGTGGGAGTAATGGTAGAAACAGTTGAATACCACACTGTGGATGACCAAATCAAGACGCAACTTCCCCCATCCATGGCTGTAGCAATCTGGCAAGTCGTATCGTAAGCTTTTCTTTGGGGGGGGGGGGGGGTATTTGATACAGAAAACATTTTCCCTACAATAGTAATAATAATAATGTAACATAATTCATCGGACCACACCACATTGTTCCAGTCATGAAGCGTGACACCACTTGCTTCGCAGTTGGCTTCCGTTGTTAAGGGTTTACATCTATAAACTTACTCCGCAATCCACGCAAACGTACGTGGCGGAGGGTACTCAGTGCCACTACTGGCCACTTACTTTCCTGTACTAATCACATACAGAGCGAGGGAAAAAGGAAAAAGGAATGCTTGTATGCATCCGTACGAGCCCTAACCTCTTTAATCTTATTTTTGTGGTCTTTACGCGAATCGTAGGTTGGTGGCAGTAGAATGGTTCTGCAGTCCGCCTCAAATTCCGACCCTCTAAACTTCATCAACCGTGTTTCGCGAAAAGAAAGTCACCTTCCCTTAAACGACTTCCTTTACACCAATATGGTGGGGATCCCAATCACTGGTGCTAACCTGCAACGAGATGATGTATATTGCATGCCGCCGCGGCGGAGCGGCCGAGCGCATTGAGGCGCTATGCTCCGATGGGCGAGGCGAGGCCGTTCCCCGTCGGGGGTTCGGATTCCCAAAATGTTCAAATGTTTTGTAAAGCTTATGGGACTTAACTACGGGGTCATCAGTCCCAAAACTTACAAACTACTTATGAACTGCTTACGAACTAGGACGGCACAAATATCCATGCCCGAGGGGGGATTCGAACCCCCGAACGTAGTGGCCGTGCAGAAGCGCCTCAGTCCCCTCGGCCACCGCGGCCGGCTTCGGATTCCCCCTCGGGCATGGATGTTTGTGTTGTCTTCAGTATAAGGTAGTTCATAAGTAGTTTTTCAGTTTAGGTACTGATGACCCCACAGTTAAGTCCCTTAAGCTTAACTAACATTTGAACATTTTTGTTAATGCATGCCCTTGGTATTATTGAGTCCACCTCGTGCGTCTTCGCTACGGATTAGTAGGGTAATGATCCAGACGATGTTTCTGGATGCTTTTTATCACACAATAAGCGTGTCTACAGGTAAGAAATCACATCCCCTGGACTGTGTAGGCAGTGTGGGGACCCCGTTTGGTGCAGAGAGATAGGAGAGACGGGCAGACGTCAGGCTGCAGCGGCGACCTTGTCCGGTGACCGCACAAGAATGCAGGGGCGCAGCGCGGGACCCCGTACCTCGGCAAGCGGCTGTCTGATGTCTCCTCAAAAGAACCGTCTCTCTGAGTAGCCCAGTCCTTCCCGTACATCTTTGCCTCACGAAACTTGTATCAACTATCGTCGGCGAGTTTCATTTATTTAATGTAGCAAAGTCAAAGCTCAGTTGAGGTTGTAGAGCTAACTTGTCCCAACAGAATGCAAAGGTGCAAGTAGGCCACCTTGCCCAGTCTCTATACCAAAGAAAGTGTGCAATAATTAAATACGAGGGTTGGAACACTGCTGTGGAGGTTCTATGCAATGCAATCTACTATTGTCGCTGATAGCATACCTACCTTATTTCCGAGCATATGGTCTCGCCCATCCCACGTCACCGGCGTGCGCACAATCGAGGGAAGCAGAAATTTGTGAGCGAGCGGTCTAACGTTGCGGTGTCATCACGTTTTCGAAACAGGAACAACAGAGTTGGATCAAGATTGAATGTGCCGTAGGTAATACAGCACGACAGTGTCATCAACGACTTGCAAGAGGCGTGCGGAGAATCGGCATTGGCACATTTGGTAAAAGCCTTCCACGAAGGTCGGCAGAATGTGGTAGGCGTGAATCGTGCAGGTCGTCGTAGCGTCTCCGAAGAAATGCATACTGTTGCCGCTTCATTGGACAGTGATCGATGCCAGACGATTAGTGAGCTCGCCCACGAAACCGGATTAGCGCATACGACTGTACTACGCATCATGAAGAAATGCCTGAGCATGTGAAAAATTGCATCACGATGGGTTTCGCATGAAAGGACGGAAATGCAGAAATGGGTGCGTTACGACGCTGCTCAGACGCATTTGGAGCGCTATGACCGCGTAGCATGAGACATGGGCCACATCGTACGAGCCAAAACTGAAACGCCGATCCGAGGAATGGCGTCATTTTGGGTTGCAGCGAAAGTCGAAAGTGCGTCATTATCGTGAAAGTTATGATGATTCTCGTGTACAACTGTGATGGTGTTATGCTAACGCATTACGTTCCTCCACGACAGATCTTCAATGCATAGTATTAATGTTTGTTTTTGGAGCATCACCTACGATCAGCTTTGCGAAAGAAGCGGCAACACTTTCAGCTCAATCCACCCATTACTTTGCACGACAATGAGGTGGCGCATAGACCGCAAGCTCTGTTCAGTCGATGAGACTGAGAAGTGCCATCCATCATACTCCCCGAATTCCTTGCGGCTTTGCTTGCGAAGATGAAGGAACCACTTCGTGGTATTCGCTTCATAACTGTTCCAGAGATTCGACGGGCATTAGACCGCTCCATTCGCACCATCAACAGAACAGGCTCTGCTAACGGTATACTACTTCTGTATAATGTCACCCGTAATTGAAAATGCCGCCGCGTGTGAAATCTGATTTCTGATTCGTTTTCTAAACGCAAAGAAAGTTAAAGCAAAGAATATTCATCGGCAAATCTGGGAGGTTTACGGACAAAATGCTATGAGTGATCCAGTGCTTAGAAGATGGGTCAGCCGGCCGCGGTGGCCGAGGGGACTGAGGCGCGCCAATCACGGTCAGCACGGCCACTACGGTCGGGGGTTCGAATCCCCCCTCGGGCATGGATATTTGTGCCGTCCTTAGTGTTAGCTAGTTCATAAGTAGTTTGTAAGTTTAGGGACTGATGACCCCGTAGTTAAGTCCCATAAGCTCTACAAACATTTGAACATTTTTTTTAAATGCCTACACAATTTTGGAAGCTATGTACAAATGAAGTTTAACAGTTTTAGATTTTTGTATAATAAATATTTTTCCGTATCTGTACAAGTTTGTTTTATATAATCAAGCGAAACTTACTTTGTAGTCAACATTTTCAAAGAGAACGTTGAAGCCGCTGAACGGTACATCGGAGAGTAGCTTATTAAAAGTCTTTCATAACGTTTGATCACTCACCATGAAATTTGTCAGGTATGTGTACGTTTCATAGTTAGCGGGACAGAGAGAGAGAGGAGGAGATGTACAGAGAGAGAGGCAGGAGGAGATGGGCAGAGAAAGAGGGTGAACAAATACAGAGGAGGAGGATTTGATTAATGGAAGATGCGAATAAATATGTCAAGTAGGAAATGTTACTGTGAATATATCACGAGGAGGGCGGAAAAAGACGTACCGAATCAACTGGGATGGATCGAGGAGAAGGAGACGGGGGGATGACGGAGGTAAATAGTATGGGATAAAAGTAGGGTAGAAAGTGAGGGGTGTGGGTAGCGAAGGGGGGGGGGGAGAGGAGAGAGAGATGGAGAGAAGGAGATTAAGGTGTACATCCACATCCCATACAAGTTAGCAATTGCGAATCATTGTCTGGTTCGCCAGTTCTAAGTAAAAGTATTTATACAGCTGTAGCAGGTTGTTGTTGTAACACGTCCTTTATTTTAGCCTATAACGTGTTGTAGCTGCGATAGACCGCGACCGCTTCAAGCTAATTTATCTGAATCATGTAGGGAAATTCATTACTTTAGGAGCGCGGAAATGGCAAGCATAATGCAGACTGGCGACTGTAGTGAGAAAGTAATGAGCGGCGCTTACCGTAGCTACGATCGTTAACTTCCTTAAGTGCGTAGCCGTAGAGGCAAATTATGCAACACCCGTAGCCTTCAAGAGCTCACACTTGCCCTTATGGGCAGTCAGCGCACACGTCGGCGCAAATCTTGGTGAGTTGGCGACGTTGCGACGCGGAGAACAACACTCTCCTCGTACTTTCTTCAACGCTGGGCTCTCTAGTTCTTAAACGGTGCAACAGGAGGACTTTATACCGCCGATGGTTTGAAAACAATTGTGTCATGTTTGCAGATGTAACGGCACTGCGTAACAATGCAGAACCCTCCTACATCTGTGCTTTCTGTTTCCCAGTTTCGCACGTTATAGAAATGGAGATAAATGTACAAAACTTAAGAAATAGTATGAAACTTTCACTCTGCGCTGATATGAAACTTCCGGGCAGATTAAAATTGTGTGTCGGAACCGGGATCGAACCTGGGACCTTTGCTTTTCGCGGGCAAGCGCACTACCACTGTGCTATCCTGACACGACTCACGATGCCGCCTCACAACTTTACTTCCGCCAGTACCTCGTCTCCTACTTTCCAAACTTCACAGAAGCTCTCCTGCGAACCATGCAAGACTAGCACTCCTGGAAGAAAAGATATGGCGGAGACATGGCTTAGCCACAGCCTAAGGGATGTTTCCAGAATGAAACTTTAACTCTGCAGCGGAGTGTGCGCTGATATGAAACTTCCTGGCAGATTAAATTTGTGTGCCGGACCTGGTAGAGCGCTTGCCCGCAAAAGGCCAAGGTCCCAGGTTCGAGTCCCGGTTCCGGCACACAATTTTAATCTGACAGGAAGTTTCTTTAGAAACAATAGCTGTCGATCATTTGCAGTTATTGTAATAACCGATTTCCTCGCAGCACTTTGTGTCGTCTGCTAGAGATGGTAAACGCCGCCCGGAGAAGAAAAGTCACCCCTTTCAAAAAGCACACTGGTTGCTTTGATCCACTGTAGATGTAGAAATGTTGCCAGAAATGGTGCCCACCACTGACGCATGTCATGACACTGACGTGCTGTGTACAGGGTGACCCAAAAGTCCAGTAATATTTCCAAAGTCAATACTTCATGGAAAAAAGAAGGTTAGGAGGTAAAGATTTGCTGGACATGAGGTTTACGACACAAAGGAATTACAGACGCATGTTGCCAAGGGCACTGACATTTGCCAATGGGGAAAGTTGAAAGTTGAAAGTTTGCGGGGGAACGGGATTCGAACGCGGGTCTGCTGTTTACTTGGTAGATGCGTTGTCCCTACGTCACTCGGACACAGTGATCACGGCTAAACTGCAGTCTGTTGCCCATGCGCTGCACATGTTGGCAACACCACAGAATATATATACACCACAGCAGTCAACCATAGAGCAGGTAGCATATTTTATTTCATGATCTGTACGAAACGGTGATCATTTTAAGTGAAAGTTAGGTTAGGTATAGGTTAAACAAGAAGTGTTTTTTTAGTATGTGAGGGCGCGTAGTGCCACAATCTCCGGTTCAGAAACACCCAGATTATTGCTTTCCCATAGTCGCTCGCAGCAAAGTTGCGAACATAACGCACCATGCTAATAACACAAGAAACAGACTCTGCAGTTTTACCGTGATCACTATGACTGCCCGGACTACCTTAGCATACTTCCCCGCCGCGGTGGAGTAGCCGAGCGGTCTGGAGTTTCTCGCTGCGGAGCGCGCGGTTGCTCGCCGTGGATGTTCGAGTCCTCCCCGGGGCATGTGTGTGTGTGTGTGTGTGTGTGTGTGTGTGTTGTCCTTAGGTTAGTTTACCTAAAAACATTTGAACATTTTTTTTAGCATACTTCCCCTACCACCAGACCAAAATTTCCACACACTGCTGCCATCCCAACTCCCAGCATGCAATCCAGTAGCTAATCAAGCATCGTCTGAGGTGGGCTTTACTCGGTACCACAGTTCAGAGCAGAGGTGCCAAACCAACCCTCCTGAAAATCATGTTCATGCATTTTTGAATGAGCAATACTTGATAAAAGTAAACAGGCAGTTGTCTGGCCTTTTAAAGATAGAAGGAAGAAGGAGGAGGAAGAAAAGGAAAGCATGGCTGCATTAGGACACTACAATAAAGCGATCTAATTGGCCAAAGTGGATATTTCGATATAAGTAACACCCACTTTTTGTGGGAAGCTATTCTCTCCCACAAAAGCATCGTCACCAGGGTTTAAAGAAATCTTTGAAATATTTTGAGATTTTGAAGTCCGATACCGAATTTTTTTGGTCAGTTCCAAGCAAGAGCTGTATACTTTCATCACTTCGAGATAACTTCATGACATCTCTGACAGTATTAATATAGTCCAAGGTTTTTTATGCCTGAGAAAAAAGCATTACAAATTTCAATTGACTGTATAATTTTAATAACAAGGGAACTAACAAAGATAATTGAAAAACGATTAACTTTAGCATCAGAACCAGATTCTCCAAGCTAAATTCCTGAAAGAACACAATTGAAAGTTCATAAATACGTACACCTGAAAGGTCAAAAGGGCCGGCGTGCTTCAGAATGAATAAAGCTAGCATAGTGGCTAAAACAGGGACACTCATTACGATTCGCTTGGGGACCCGCGTACAAAACTGATCATTTCTTTCACGTATGAAATATCGTTCCTCGTTATGGTCACGTTTTGTATTGCCTCTTGAGTCATAAGGTAGGTTCTGATTTTTCCCGATTTTTTTTTTAATTTATACAATTTTATTTTCCGCCTGAATTTCATGTGGGTGCTCAGCACCGCCGAAAAATTCTTGGGGGGTGCACGAACCCCGGAGCAGCCACGGAGTCGGCGCCCCTGGTCAGAGGCCAGCGTCCGGCACAGTGGCCCGGGCGGCGGTGTTTCTCGCGGCGGCCAGCAGAGCGCAGCAGGCGCGCTCCTACTTGCTCAGCGGCGGGTCGGCTGTCCCAGATGCTTGCTCTTCCTTCCTCCGCGTGACGTCACTGGCGCTTCCACCGTCAGCCCGTTCCTGTTCCGCCGCTAGAGCGCTCCGTCGCCGCGTTCGACAAGTATGGGAAATGGGTCGTCGGCACAGTCCGCCGTCTGCAGCACACGTTTCACCACAAGACGCTCTCTGCCATTGGCAGAGTATTAATTTCAGCTCAACTGATATCTTTTGCTAAAGGGATAAATCGGTTCGCATAATTTGCCTCGGCTCCAGCTCCGGTTCGTCCTTAAAACTGTCGTTATATACTGTGATGGAACTGCAGTAGTCAGTCGCTATGATTGGCAAATAAATGGGCGCTAGTCCGGACTAAACCAAAAAATTTTGACATTGTGATCCCAGTTCAAATAAAAACCTGCCAGCCGCGGCGGAGTGGCCGGGCGCATTGAGGCACTGTGCTCCAATGCGCGAGGCCGTTCCCCCTCGGGCATGGATGTTTGTGTCGTCTTTAGTGTAAGGTAGTTCATAAGTAAATTTCAGGGACTAATGACCCCCACAGTTAAGTCCCATAGGCCATAACCCCCCCAGGGGCTCACGGTTCTTTCGTGAGTATGTGCATGGCGAGCACTGGGCCCCGAGCTAATGCAGTCTTCCTTCCTTCTTTACTTCCCGGACTGCATTTCCTTTCCCCCTCCCCTCCTTCCCCCCCTTCCCAACGGAGGACTGATAACCTCAGTAGCTTAGTCCCCCTATCCCAACCACACAACCCAACCCAACCCATAGGCCATAAGCTCAAACATTTCGACACTGCCAAAGTCGCGATTCTGCATTCGGTACTGTCAGAAATATTTATTAGGACTAGCTCTATCTAGCCACGCCTTTGATGGCTCAGTCTGATACCAAGTGAATACGAAAGTAAAGAAAATAATTTTTTCAAACAATAAATCGTCGAGAAAATACATCATATCAATTAACTGCTGACGGTTGTTGCGGCTAGGTGGAATGAAAGGAAAATAAGATAAAATATTTTTTCTTGTAAAATTATGAGTTACTGCAAATCCAGTTGGTCGCGCGACGGTCGGAGGCGCCAGGTCAAGGACTGTCTGTGTGTGTGTGTGTGTGTGTGTGTGTGTGTGTGTGTTTTGTTCTTACCACAGTTAAAGTGGTTTAGGGACCAAATGCGGTGAGCTGTTTGGTCCTCTATGATTCAAATGTTTGTTAAGTGTATGGGACTTAACTGGGTGGTCATAAGTCCCGAAACTTACAAACTACTTATAATCACAACACAAACATCCATGACCGATGGAAAATTCGAACCCACGATGGGGAACGGCCTCACGTATCGGAGCATAGCGCCTCAATGCGCTCGGCTGCTCCACCACGGCTAGGATTAAAAAAATAAAAATATAAAGTGGATAGACTGAATTTTGTGTTTGTCTCTTTTCTACATAAGCATCCGTCATTTATATTCCATCTGCTCCCCGGCTTCTGTCTCTGTCCATATCCACCTCTTCATACTCGCTCCATCCCTCTATCCATCCCCGGTCTCCTCTTTGTGCCCATTCCCTACTTTTATCTCCTCCTCCTTCGACTCGCTCCATTGTTATTCAAAATGGTTACATTAAAAATAAGGAATGTGCTTCAAAGTTTGTGGTAACGCGGAAACTGAGCACAGAGTTACTCTTACAGAAAAGTAAACGAAATAACGACTCCAATAAACAACGTTATTTACCGGCTTATTTACTAACGTTCAAATATTTTTATTCCATTGATGACACCATCGACGTAGCAGTTGTAGTTGGATAAGGTGGTACAAATTCGATATAGATACAATTCTGAGCAGTGTTGGTAGCACTTGCCTTTGTGTGGCTTTGTAGTGTATCAGTTTTCTAGAGCTCCTCATGTCTTTCCCAAGAATACTGCGGAAATATATATTTTTTCCTGTTAAGAAGTAAGTGAAGCTACGTGGTGTACCGCACTCTTATAAATATTCTGCTTTCCACACCCTTGCAACTGGCCGCAGTGGGCAAGCGCCGGCCGCGGTGGCCGAGTGTCGCCGTGGCTCAGAGCGCCCGGCCAGGGGGCTAAACGCCCTCTGTAATAAAAAAGCTGAACCAAGAACACTTCGAACATCAACGAACAAATACGATCAGAGTCCGCAATGATCAGACCTACCAGGCTCCAATGGAGGAGACCTGGGTTTGATACCTAGTGGCAGAACAATTAAAAAAGGGACTGAGGAGCTCCAGTCACGGTCTGCACGGCCACTACGGTCGGGGGTTCCAATCCCTCCTCGGGCATGGATATTTGTGCCGTCCTTAGTATTAGCTAGTTCATAAGTAGTTTGTGAGTTTAGGGACTGATGACCCCGTAGTTAAGTCCCATAAGCTCGACAAACATTTGAACATTTGTGCGCGCTTGCAAATTATGCCAAAAATGCAATGTTTGATACCACGAAGTGCTTTTTATGTGGAAGATGCCAGTGATCAAAACTGCACCAGGAAGTGACCACAACTGTACCTAGTGTGGTACATTTGCGATCGATTTTTGTAATTCTATAAACTTTTTTGTGTTTATACCAACATTTCTAATGGCTAAATTCGTTAAACATCCAAGAACAAGTGTCATAGTTAAAATTATTTATTTTTCCAATACATTTCCAGTTTCAATAACATTTGACCGAAATATTGCAATTGTCCCACCTTACCCTATTGTAGTTGCCTGGTAAGCAAAATGAACCAGTTAGTCATGTATGTCACTAGCATGCAATTTCACGAAACGCTGTTACTTTCGTGTGGCATTATTACCGCAGCACCTGAGGGGAGCTACGGCGGAGTAGCCGAGTGTTCTAAGGCGCCTTGTTGCGGAGCGCGCAGTTGCTCGCCGTCGGAGGTCGAGTCCTCCCTCGGGCTTTTGTGTGTGTCTGTGTGCGTGCGTGTGTGTGTATGTGTGTTGTTCTCGGGATAAGTTAGTTTAAGTCGTTTGTAAGCCTAGGGACTGATAACTGCAGCAATTCCCTCAGATTTACAAACATCTGATTTTGAAACTGAGGGGTGCATAGGGCAGAAGTTGGTAACACTTCAGATTTCGATGTTTACTTCTTAATGACAGTTGTAGATGTGAGTGCGTGATAGGAAAGGTAACATCACAGTTATAGAGTTTGAAGTATTAACTTTTTTATACTGCTTTCACCGGCTACGTACACAAATGATTTTTGTTTTGGGCAGATCTATGGCAAAAACACCTTCTGACTATATTTTGTCGGCCTCCTTTTTGTGTAATGTTAAAAAAATCGGTACTTCAATTTTCGTGTTAATGCATTGTTATGATGATTCTACCACAGATTATTCTGAAGAGATGGTTAATATTTGTAGCCATTTGATTTGATGTTTCGATGGGAACTTGGTTGTGTGTGGGTTTTAAGCGAGGTGGGCTGCCGTGGTAGTCTGCAGTGGAGACGTCGTGCTGTGCTTGCACCTCACTGATTGTGAGCCAAGGACGACGGGTGCGGCGCTGCAGGCGGGCGCAGTTGCACCCCCCCCCTCCCCCCACCGCACACACGCACTCTCCTACCTGCAGTGCACAACTTCTATTCATTACGGAACCCTGCACACTTCTAAAAAGTCATCACACGTACTTCTGCCAATCTTCTCGTTTCACTAATTCAATCCTATAACTACACATAACGATGGAAACAATTACAAAAGTATACGATACCATATTTAAAAACTGTCATTCCCGTAAAAAAAAAAATCTGTCTATGAATAAATGTTTACTAAAGTGAATACGATTGCACCAACTATCGAAACTATTATCAAAATCTTATTACCCGTCAGCATAGTTTTTAAACTTTCCAATTTGTGGAAAGTAACTGTTTCAGATATTTTTGAACTAACAGTACTACGGTACTATTAGTTAAAAACAACCAATAATTCAAAATGTAAAATACGTCACTACTTACACGTCAACATTATCCATGTTTGATAAAAGCAAATTAATCTTTATACCCTACTAGAGCAATTTCAAGATACTAATTCACAAAACACATTTTATTTCGATGTAATATTTTAGAAACTCCACTAAATGTAGTATGTAAAGAAACAGTATTAGATTCAACATCGCAACCTATACAAAATATCTTTTTTATCATTAATAATTTCCCTTTTTAACAATTGAAAAGCCGGCCACGGTAGCCATGCGTCTGCGGCGCGCCAGTCACGGTCTGCACGGCCACTACGGTCGGGGGTTCGAATCACCCCTCGAGCATGGATATTTGTGCCGTTCTTAGTATAAGGTAGCTGGTAAGTAGTTTGTAAGTTTAGGGATTGATGACCCCGTAGTTACGTCCCATAAGCTTAACAAACATTTGAACATTTTGAATTGGTCTTTACGCACAAACGGTTGCAAAATCATAAATATCACCTTTGTTTGTAATTGAAACGAATGTACCAGGTGGGCAGATAAGGCATTCTGCCTCGGAGCTGTTTCTTCCGGGCCTAAAGTCAAGAAATCGTTTTCGAAATTCCTCACTAAAGACACATTTGCGTTTTTGCATGTTTCGATGAAACATGACCACTGCTTCCCTTCACAGCAACCAACAGACAACTGAGGGTTAAGCAGTTGCAAATAATCGTTCTAACAGGAAATTCTCAGAAGCCGGTGTATCTTGCATTGTTGCAGACCTGTGTTCTTAATTGGCTGCCTCGCAGCTCCTATTTCGCGACGATTTCCACGCCAGTTATTTCAATTGTTCTAAAGCAGCGGCGGCATACAGAAGAGAGAATTCTAGGGGGGAAAAGTCACATTGTTTGAAGAACAGTTAAATTATCTATATTTAATGTTTGCGTAAATACAACTCTCTGGAGTGTCACAGTTTCACAGTGTCACTACGGTCGGGGGTTCGAATCCTCCCTCGGGCATGGATATTTGTGCCGTCCTTAGTATTAGCTAGTTCATAAGTAGTTTGTAAGTTTAGAGACTGATGACCCCGTAGTTAAGTCCCATAAGCTATACAAACATTTGAACAATTGTAAACTGGTATTCAAAAAGTTCACCACATACTTTATTTTTCTAATATCAACATCTATCAGTAAAAATATCGTTTTAAGTATCATTATTTCGAATTAACAACAAGGATTGCAGTAGTAACTTTGTGCGTTCTATAAAAGAAAATGAAAGCTGCTAAAAGCGAGCAGTTGCGAAGTTAAGCTGGTCTTCATCAGTGCACTTGATGCTTTCGCTCTCATCTTAGGACGCTGTCAAGTAAATTTAACACGTTGACTGCCGCGATGACGTCAGAGGCGCGCCTGAGCCGGTACAGGGCTCTAGTCTGCTGTGGCCGCCGACGGCCATACGGCATCCAACGTGTTAATATTTACACTTTAAAACACAGGTGGGTTACTTTGGGGCACTCCGAAACTGTCACAAAGTAGCCCCTTACTATGCTGATTTTATGTTCATATGAAGCCGGCCACGACGGCCGAGCGGTCTGCGGTGTCAGTCCAGGGCTGGTGTCAGTCACGGTCTGCACGGTCGCTGTGATCGGGGATTCGAATCTCCCCCCGGGCATGGATGTTTGTGCCGTCTTTGGTATAAGCTAGTTCTTAAGTAGTTTGTAAGTTTAGGGACTGATGATCCCGCAGTTACGTCCCATAAGCTCTACGAACATTTGAACATTTTTGAATTTGTTCATATGATTATACTGCTTAAATGAACATTACAATTAACGTCAAATCACGCCATAATGAAGTCAACATATTAATAATTAGGCGTATATGCCTGTTTCTACAGTTATATCACAAGATTGGCTCCAGCACACAAAGTTTACAACATTTAAAGCAATGACTCCAAAGCAGGTTTACATACGAACGCACTGCAGCTGAACAAAAGAACCGCGCGAGGCATCCGGCTGCCGCAAGATGTTGCAGCACTACAGGTAAGCAGCTGGAGCTAATCTTTGGCTTCTGCGCAGCCTGGAAATAGCGAAAGTGAACGTATGTCACAAAGTAGTCCCTATAGCAGGGGCGACTTGTGCCTCAGATGACTGGGGGTTCACTTCCCCCCCCCCCCCCCTCGACGTCCAGGCAATTTGGCGCACTTCTGGGTATGGCGCTGGGAGAAAAGCGCCCCCCCCCCTACACACACACACACACACACACAGCACCCTTTTAGACATATTTTCTTTGAAAGATCTGCAGAATGTCTTACCTCGGCTTGTTTGCGCTTGCTTCAACTCGAGCTGACGTATCGGCCTATCAAGCTTATTTGATTTGATTTTTCCAGGGAAGCCAAAACAGTCTTGGTCTAACACGCCACTGCCCGCACCGAAACTAAGTTTATTGTGCGGTATATCAAGCTTCTTTACTTCACAATTTTGTTCAAGCTGAAAACTGAGTAATTTGTTTGTAAAGATAATGAACAGTGTTCATTTTTCTTTGATAATAAACTGCAAGAACATATGAATATGCACGTGAACACTAAAACACAGTAATTAACTGATTACACTGATAAGTGACTGTCACAAAATGAAACTGTTACGATGAAGAGACAAGCTACGTTCGGGTCACGTGACGCTGTAAGCAGTACCCTCTCCTAACCTTACGCATGCGCAAACGCTGCTTTCTCCCACATCTATTCAGTTAAATGTCTGTTACAACAGAGAGTATAAATGTGAAATCGCGACACATTTGCTAAAACGTCCAAAGATATGTGGTAAGTAACAATACAAAAGTCATTTTTGTCCCCATATTTGTTTAAAAGAAGATTGCGTTTTAAAATAAATTACACGGCTCTTCTTGCTAGGTGGAGAGTAGTGACTTCATTATTATTTATTATCGGAGCTTCTGAAGGTTTTCACAGTTGATGCGACTTTAGTTTATAGTTGTAAGATATTTTTGTTGAGTCTTCGAATCGCGAAAAACAAATATGAAGGCCGGATATTGCCTTAATGGAGGATTTGCCGATGCGCAAGGCGAGCTGCGCAGTAATTCCAATGCCTTTGCTTCGGGATCATTCGTGCATAGCCGCCAGAGCTTGAGTAGCCAGGAGCTGGCGTCTGTACCAGCTCCAAGGCCAGTGTTAACACATTTCTTCCCAGTGTTGCGTACACGCAACACAAAATTTAGCCTTACAAAATGCAGTCGAAATGGACATACTATACAAAACTCACCACACATGTGTTAAAAGGCATTCACCAGCTCTCAGTACATGTGTTAAAATTTCACAATTACCTTTAACACTTCGTAAAAAGATGCAAGATTTACAAACGTCAGACGATCTACATACACAAGAAATGTCAAGTTCAGCTTCACACAGAGTGTTTTTCAATATTTCATGAGTGATACCATCAATATAAGTCAGAGTTATCATATAATAGACAATATAGCACAGTTTGTACAAATAGAAGAATGTGATCACAAAAAGTAAATTTTTCTATTTTTTTTTTTTTTTTTTTTTTTTTTTTTTTTTTTTTTTTTTTTTTTTTTACCAGGAAACAGCGCAACATTATGGGTGGTGCAAATTACAACACATACTGCTAGTTTGTAGTATTTGTAATGTTATTTCAATTATTTTAAAGGGAACGTGATGACTAAATATAACACTTTTTGCACAATTTCTATTTTTGGGAAGAAATGGGATAAAAACGGCGTGTCCCCTCCCCCCTCCCTGCTGCCGGAGAGCCCATATCCTGCCTCCAGGGGGTTCAGGAGAGAATTTCCTCAGCCGCGCATGCGCATTACAAAGCTGCGGCCACTGCCGCCTATATTAAGCGGCCGCGCTACGACTCGTATACGAGCTGTTTCCGCGACGTAAAACGTTTCTCATGCCATAAAAATACTTCGAATGTGATATGATAGAAGAACGAAAGGAAGAATGATAGTTTAAACACACCTTTTTATTTACTTTTTTCACAACGAGCTTTTTCCGGGGGTTCACTAGACCAGTGAACACATAGGACGCGCTGCCACTGCTGTACAGTCACACAGTAACCCCATTTTACGGTATCCCATAATATTTTAAGGTGTAAATACTAGGATTGTTTAGAGAGCGTAGCATAGAAAGTAATTTAGCGGGTGTGGCTTGGTGTGACGGTGCGTTGCGGTGTGCCCGCAGTCGTGTCGGAGATGCGGCCGCCGCGGCAGCTGCTGACGTGGGGGCTGTGGCTGGGCACGGTGGCCTCGGTGGGCTGCGGCCTGCTGTTCGCCGCGCTAGCGGCGCTCTTCGCCGTCGTCAACACCGCCGCCACGCCGCCGGGGCCCATCACCGCCGTGCCGGGACTCTACCTCTGGAACTCCGTCGCCAGTGAGTACTTTTTATCACGGCTTTCAAGGAACTCGATAAACAAAAATTTAAAATAAAAGAAACACTTAAAACTATTCTAAAACTAATTAATATGCACTAAAAAGTAGAAAAGATATTTCGTCATGAATACGAAATACAAATTAATACAAATTAATAATCAATGTACTTTTTTGCTTGTCATCGCCGACCGCAGTGGTCGAGCAGTCTGCGGCGTGCCAGTCACGGTCTGCACGAACGCTGCGGTCTGAAGTTCGAATCCCCCCTCGGGCATGGATGTTTGTGCCATCTTTAGTATAACCCTTTCGTGGTTGTTGGGACATATACGTCCCACTAACTTCGGACCTCATTTGTACCACAAGGTGGCGAGTTGCGTAATTCTGCATAGTGCTGCCATCTGTTGGTGGCCCTTCAGAACGCAGAAAAAAAAACCGAGGCACTGAAATTCTTACAGTGTAGAAAGCTGTCACTGTTTATATGGGCTGCCGCGTGAATTTTCGCGCCGTAACCATTGTTTATTGTGCCTTGAATCGGTTTTCGTCGTTTTCTCGCTACCGAAAATGTCCGAAGTAAGTATATTTGCTATTTTATGTTTCTTAGAAGTAAACGACAATTACGCTTTATAAAACTCATTTTACTTCAAAAGTTTTTTTCAGTGAATTTACAATTAGTGAGACGCATGTGTTCCAGTGACCATTGTGTAGCCCTATAGAGCCTTTATGTTGCGATATTATAGTACTCATATTTCAAAGAAAAACAGTTTTCTGTAAATTTTTGCGCTGATAAAACACGGTATGTGGTTTACTATTATCTGAATTTTCTATTATAGAAGCTGCGAGACAGCCAACACCACCTAGAAGACAAGGCCTTACAACAGGCCGTGCCTACGTCACACTTAGAGGCCCCGGCCGCCATCTGACTAGCCGGCCGCTGCGCGGCGGTAGGCGTGCCCCAGCCAACAGCCAGTGAGGTGGCGGCCGGGGCCTCTAAGTGTGACGTAGGCACGGCCTGTTGTAAGGCCTTGTCTTCTAGGTGGTGTTGAGACAGCTCTCTCTCGTTTTTTTTTTTTTTTTTTTTTTTTTTTTTTTTTTTTTTTTTAAATATGGTGTGCATTACTAATTTTTGATTCACGTACTTGTTTAGACCATATGACACTTAGGATAACTTAAGAGATTATTTTAAAAAGTCTTAAATAAATCAGTGCCAGAAATTATCAGTGGGACGTATGTTTCCCACCTTTCTTTTTTTTTTTTTTTTTTTTTTTTTTTTTTTTTTTTTTTTTTTTTTTTTTTTTTTTTTTTAGGAAAAATGTGACGTGCTAAAAATTTTTGAGTATCATATTTGTAATCCTGACCCAAATCCGACTCTGTAACAGCTGAGATAACTTGAGATATATGAAAGGGATAAGCTACTTCATAAGTAGTTTGTAAGTTTAGGAACGACCCCGCAGTTAAGTCTCATAAACTTAACAAACATCTCTGAATAAATACACCAGACTGGCCGACAGCCTGCACTTACGAGGTGCATTCAAGTTCTAAGGCCTCCGATGTTTTTTTCTAATTAACTACTCACCCGAAATCGATGAAACTGGCGTTACTTCTCGACGTAAAAAAAAAAATGTTTGTTAAGCTTATGGGACTTAACTACGGGGTCATCAGTCCCTAAACTTACAAACTACTTATGAACTACTTACGAACTAGGGCGTCACAAATATCCATGCCCGAGGGGGGATTCGAACCCCCGACCGTAGTGGCCGTGCTGACCGTGACTGGAGCGCCTCAGTCACCTCGGCCACCGCGGCTGGCCTTCTCGACGTAAACGCCCTGCAGACGTACACATTTTTCACAACGCTGACGCCACAATTCCATTCTTTATGACTCTGTTTTGACCACTGGAAAATCGCTCAGGCAATAGCAGCACGGCTGGTGAATGTGCGGCCACGGAGAGTGTCTTTCATTCATGGAAAAAGCCAAAAGTCACTAGGAGTCAGGTCAGGTGAGTAGGGAGCATGAGGAATCACTTCAAAGTTGTTATCACGAAGAAACTGTTGCGTAACGTTAGCTCGATGTGCGGGTGCGTTGTCTTGGTGAAAAGCACACGCGCAGCCCTTCCCGGACGTTTTTGTTGCAGTGGAGGAAGGAGTTTGTTCTTCAAAACATTTTCGTAGGATGCACCTGTTATCGTAGTGCCCTTTGGAACGCAATGGGTAAGGGTTACGCCCTCGCTGGCCCAGAACATGAACACCATCATTTTTTCAGCACTGGCGGTTACCCGAAATTTTTTTGGTGGCGGTGAATCTGTGTGCTTCCATTGAGCTGACTGGTGCTTTGTTTCTGGATTTAAAAATGGCATCCACGTGTCATCCATTATCACAACCGACGATAAGGAAGTCCCATTCGTGCTGTCGTTGCGCGTTAACATTGCTTGGCAAAATGCGACACGGGCAGCCTTGTGGCCGTCCGTCAGCATTCGTGGCACCCACCTGTATGACACTTTTCGCATTTTCGGGTCGTCATGCACAGAACCCACAGAAATGCCAACTCTGGAGGCGGTCTGTTCAACAGTCATTCGGCGATCCCCCAAAACAATTCCCTCCATTTTCTCGATCATGTCGTCAGACCGGCTTGTGCGAGCCCGAGATTGTTTCCGTTTGTTGTCACACGATGTTCTGCCTTCATTAAACTGTCGCACCCACGAACGCACTTTCGACACATACATAACTCCATCACCACATGTCCCCTTCAACTGTCGATGAATTTCAATTGGTGTCACACCACGCAAATTCAGAAAACGAATGATTGCACGCTGTTCAAGTAAGGAAAACGTCGCCATTTTAAGTATCTAAAACAGTTCTCATTCTCGCCGCTGACGGTAAAATTCAATCTGCCGTACGGTGCTGCCATCTCTGGGACGTATTGACAATGAACACGGCGTCATTTTAAAACAATGCGCACGTTTCTATCTCTTTCCAGTCCGGAGAAAAAAATCGGAGGCCTTAGAACTTGAATGCACCTCGTAATGACCAAGACCAGCAGAATTTGCTTAGAGTTGTCAGTGCTAACAGGCAAGTAACACCGTATGAAAAAACTGCAAAATCAACATGTGACAAACAAGAAATATATCCATTACAGCAGTTTAGCACAGTTTGGCATTAATGGTCTATGGCAACAGACCACCGATTAGAGCACCTTTGCTAACAACACAGCATCTTCTGCAGAGCCTCTCCAGGCTTGTGAACGTATAGTCAACTGGAAAGCCATGGCATAGTTACACGACTGACAGCTTCAAGTGGTAACAGGTGTTCTTAGGATTAGAGTGTGGCACAAAGCTACGAAGTAATCGGCCCAAGCTGTGAAGAAGGCACTGTGGTGGTTTCATAATGGTATGGGCTGTTTTTACATGGAATTGACTGGGGCCTCTGGACCAAATGAACTGAACATTTGCTGGGAATATATTTGGCTACTTGGAGACCTTGAGTAGCCTTTTATGTACTCAATGTTCCCTAAGAAACATAGAATTTTTATGGATGACAAAATGTGCCATGTCCCCAGGCCACAATTTTTCACAGTTGGTTTGAAGAACATTTTTGATAATTCCAGCGAATGCATTGGCCACCTAGATCACCCACCATTAATTCTACTGAAAATTTATGGACCATAAGCGAGAAGTCAGTTCACATACAAAATCCTGCACTGGTAACACATTGACATTTATGAATGGCTCTGGATTGCGGCAGAGTACTACCAATTACTTCAGTCCATGCCATGTCAATTTGCTGCACTTTGTTGGGTAACAGGGTCATTGAACAATATTAGCATATCCACGACTTTTGTCACCTTAGTGTAGTAACCACACCTCTTGAAGGTCCGGATTGTGGTATCAATAATATTATGAGAAGGATAGATTGCTACTCATCATAAAGATGACACGCTACGCAGCTGAGAGGCATAACATAACAAATATTCATAAGAGGTTCCACCCAAAGCCTTCATCAGAAAAGGGGGAATAACAATCACACACACGCAATGGAATTCCAGCAAGCTGGGTTTTCAGGAATAGAAACTTCTTGCAACTTTGGATGTTAAAATATTTAAAATAAGTACAAGTAGTTTTTCTTTATTACTGACTACTAGCTTCAGGCTGGCGTGAGCCATGTCCTCCAATTTCCACTCATATAATGAGTCGATGCCTGGTATTGTAAATTGAAGGAAATATCTTTTGTACTTTATTAAGCAACAGTTTTTGCAACTTTGGCTGTTGAAATATTTAAAATACACACACAACTTGTGAACTGTTGCTACTCTAATGAAAATGCATTGTGTGGGATGGAAGGGAAACCTGGTGGGGGGCAGGGAAGGGGAAGAATCTCAGGGTATGGGTGGGAAGAGAGAGACATATACAATGCTGCTTAACAGAAGGCTGTTTGGTGTAGCAATAGTTGGCTGTGGAGAAGGCGAGCATAACAGGGGAAAATACCAGAATGCTTGTTGCAGGGAATGGATCAAAATTAAGAAGAAATTAATTACAAGGAACTGGGCCAAAATTGTTTAGTGGAGGGTGTGAGGAAAGTATGTTACCTTAGGATGAGATCTGCATGATGTCAGGGCAGGATAATGTGATCTGCGCTGTAAGGATAATTGACATCTGCGGAGCTCAGGAAAACTAGAGGTGGAGTCAAGAATCCAGATTACCCTGGTTGTAAAGCAACCACTCAAATCAAATGTATTATGTTCAGCTGTATGTTGTGTCATAGGGTTATCCAATTTTCACTTAACCATTGTTTGATGATGGCAACTCATCACAGTAGACAGCTGGTTAGCTCCCCCTTTTCTTTTTAGTCATAAATCTGATGACTGGTTTTACGCATCCCACCACGAATTCATCTCTTGTGCCAACCTCTTCTCTACAGAATAGCCCTTGCACCCTACGTCCTCAATTATTTACTCGGTATATTGCACCCTCTTTTTTCCCCAACAATTTTACCCTCTACAGCTGCCTTCAGTGCCAAGAGGGCTATCCCCTGATGGCTTATTACATATCCTATCATCCTGTCCAGTGTTTTACATATGGCCCTCCCTTCATCGCTTCTGTGCACAACCTCATCGTTGGCTATCTTTTCAGTCCACCTAATTTGCAGCATTCATCTGTAGCAACACAGCTCAAATGTTTTGATTCTCTTCTATTCTGGTTCTCCATCATCTGCGTTTCACTTCCATATAAGGCTGCACTCCAAATGTAAATATTCAAAAATTTCTCCCTCACATTAAGGCTAATATTTGGAGGAGACTCCTTTTGGCCATGAATGCCCTCTTAGCCTGTGCCAGTCTAGTTTTAAAGTAATCCTTGCAGGTTATTTTGCTTCCAAGGTAGCCGAATTCCATAACTTACTCTACACCAGAATCGCCAACATTCTCCTCCGAATGCGAAAATATATTGTTGACTCCCACTTACATAGGTAGAAATGATCATCAGAATAAAATAAGAGAAATCAGAGCTCGAACAGAGAGATTCAGGTGTTCTTTCTTCCCGCGCGCTATTCGAGAATGGAATGGGAGATAAATAGTATAATTGTGGTTCGATGAACCCTCTGCCAGGCACTTAAATGTGATTTGCAGAGTATCCCATGTAGATGTAGATGTAGATGTAGATGTAGATGATATTCATTTCGTCACTACTTTTCATTTATACAAGAAGTGTTCTAATGAAAAGGTACAAAACGTCTTAATAACCGAACTGGTTGAAATTACAATATGCTGCTGTGGGATAATGGTAATGCAACATCTGGGATTGCGAAGCATGCGTCGTGATATCCCCCTAAAAATTCAGTGCCTGACCTAAGCAGACAGGGTGATAACGTCTTTTTTAGACGTCCAAAGTCCGATATTCATCGAATTCCTTGAGCATGGAAAAACCATTAAGAGTAACGTGTCCTGTGAGATACTCTGTAGCCTATAGAAGTCCATCAAGAGCAGACGGTCTGGCGGCTCATGGAGGGAGTTCACAGGTCTCCAGGGTCGCACAAAGTGTACTGGCCAAGTTCAAGTGGGAGCAGCTTGAGCATCTTCCCTACAGTGCAGACATGTTGCCCTGTGTCATCCATCTGTTTAGTCTGCTAAAAAACCATCTCAAAGGGAAGCGCTTCAACTCACTGAACTGAAGGACTGGCTCTTGTCACAGCCATAGAAATTCTGGAAAGAGTGAATCCTTTGGCTCATTAAATAGTTGTGCTCCGGCCTCTGGTGACTACTTTTGAAAAAAGACTTTAATTATACCCAAAGTGTCGTTTCATACCTTTTGGCATTCATACCTTTTGAAATCCCTTATAATAATAATAATTTCGTGTGGCTCAGTGGCCTGGTGCAAGTCCTTCAATTGGATGCCTTTTGGCGACTTGCACGTCCCTAACCTACCGTAGTTAACCAACTGGGGAATCCAAACGAGTATCGTTTCTGACAACTCCTCACATCATTGAGAGGAGAAGGCTGTGTAACACTGAAAAATTTCGAGATCCAACTGAGGTTTCAAACCTGTAACCCTTCAATTTCCAGTCAAGCAGTTTACCCCAAGACCACCTGGTCCAACCTGAAATCTCTTGTACTATTTTTCATTAGTTTTGCCTTTTTTGCTCCGTACTCAGAAGACTATTCATTCTATTCACAGATACTGTAATTGCAAAATGTAAACTTTTATAGCTGGAAATGTCCATTTTGTCAAAAGAAGAGTTAAAAATGACTAGAAGAGCACAAGGGTAATGGTAGAAGGAGGGAGACTGACAGATCAGCTGTTCCTGAACATGGTTTTTCAACCAGGAGACCACGTTATTCAATTTGATAAGACTCAGGTTTTGGCAGCCATTTATTGATATCACAAAAGACTGAATAAAGATGCTATAGAAACTGTAAAACACTCCATTAATTTCAGTAGGATAGAGGTGGGCGTGAAACAGAATCTGGATTCCGGTGTTGAAGAAGAAATGTAACAGTCTTCCACCATAGAACAATATCAGCAATGGACATTGGCATTCAGCAACAGTGAATTGCATCCACCTATCCAAAACATCTGACGTTAGGGTGTGTATTGGACGATAAAAAGAGCCACTATCCCCCTTAAGAATGTCCTCCACAGATGGGGACTAAAAGTTGGGTTTTAATAACAAATCCGCAAGACCTTGCAATAACAGCCTGGAAAATTTTAACAATATAGATAAATTTTTCTCCACTTTCATCGAGGATAACAATCTCATCAGTGAATTCGATCATTGATATCCCATTTTCCAGAATTTCAACACCACTCTCAAATCTTTCATTTATTTATGTCATTGCTTCTTCAAAGTACATATTGAGTAGTAGGGATGAAAGACTGCATCCCATCTTACATCCTTTATAATCTGAGCACTTCATCCTTGTTCTTGCAGTCATATCGTAACCTCATGGTTCTTGCACTATCCATCTTTCCCTATAACTTATTCCTATTTTTCTTAGAATTTTCAATATCTTGCACCATTTTACACAGCCAAATGGTTTTTCTAGGTCATTATATGCTATTAATGTGTCTAAATTTTTATTCAGTCTTGTTTCCGTTATCAGGTGCAACTTAGGATTGCCTCTCTGATGCTTTTATAGTCCTTAAAGTCATACTGATTATCATATAACTGATCCTCAGTTTCCTTTTAATTCTTTTGTATATTATTTTCATAAGTTTGTTAAATGCATGAGCTGTTAACCTGAGTATGAGCTAGTTCCCACACTTATCTACCTTTACTATGTTTGCAACTGTTTGGATGATTTTCCCCCAAAAGTCTGATGGTACATCACCAGTGACATAGGTACTACTCACCAACTTCAGTAGTTAATGTGATTGTGTGAAGTGGAAACATGAAGGAACTGATAAACTAATGTCAGGGAGACCTCATGCACTGGCATCAAGCACTGTAGAGGGTGATTCTATGCAATCATATGTAATCAAAGGAAGGAATCACTCCTGAACACAAGTATTATTACTAACATTCCTAATTGTGGAATGACTGTGCCTACATTGATCAAGTGGAATTCCTGTAGTTAGTCAATTTGTTGTGTTTTGATGGTGTAAAGACCAACAACACTCAGCAGTGGATGAATGGATACAAGTTATTTGGAGTGATGAATTGTGTTATATTCCATAGCAATTGAAAGGAAAGGTTTAGGTTTGCATAATGCCTGGAAAACATTATGTTCCACCATGGAAGGGCCAACAGTGATGTTTGGAGGAGATGGCATTATGGTTGAGGGAAAATTTTTGTGGTTATGGTTTGGACCCCTTACTATTCTTAATGCTGAATGCAAGAGGTCATGAACACATATTACAGATTCTATACTGCATACAGTAAAGGAACAGCTCGGAGACAATAACTGGTTTTATCTGCCTGACAACACACTTTAGAATCTATGAGTCAATGGTGTGAGAGGCTGTGTGCGTCAGAGGTTAATTTTATGCTTGCTTTGTTTGAACACTTGCATGCAGAGAGATAAATGACTGTAATTTATGAGTACAATAAAATCACAAAGAGCATAAAAGGAAATTAATGAGGTATCCTTTGAAGAAATATGTCCATGAAAATTGGCAATAGCTCCTAAGAATTGCTGACTAGTGATTACACAGCTAGAATGGGCAGTACGGTCAACAAGCACAGTCAATGCCTCTGAGTTATACCTTTGCTAGTAATCATTCTTAGCAATATAAGCAATTTTGTTCTGTTCACAGTTTCTTCTGCAGAACTTTGAATTGAAGGATTACACATTCCAACAAGATATGGAAGTACACACACCAGAAGTATTTCATGTTAGGGTAGTATTAAATTTTATGGTCTGATGCAGTCAGTGTCACTACTTTGACAACAGTAATGGGTGTGCCCAAAATTATCACCTTGCAAGGCTCATGAAGGAGGCAGTGCTATGCAAAAGCATTCCGATAATGATAGATAAACCATCACAACACACAATATTTCACCATAGTTGTGGAAACGAACAGATATCACCTTCCTAGTTATACCTTTGCTAGTAATCATTCTTAGCAATACAAGCAATTTTGTTCTGTTCACAGTTTCTTCTGCAGGAACTTTGAATTGAAGGATTACACATTCCAACAAAATATGGAAGTACACACACCAGAAGTATTTCATGTTAGGGTAGTATTATTAAAAATTTTATGGTCTGATGCAGTCAGTGTCACTACTTTGCCAACAGTAATGGGTGTGCCCAAAATTATCACCTTGCAAGGCTCATGAAGGAGGCAGTGCTATGCAAAAGCATTCTGATAATGATAGATAAACAATCACAACACACAATGTTTTACCATAGTTGTGAAAACGAACAGATATCACATTCCTAGGTAGATCTTTGCAGTCCTTGAAACTACTGCTCATACATGTCTTTGCCAGAAACATTTAACGGTAAAGTACAACAATCTGGAGATTGATAGAATGAAGGCTTTCATGGCTGGTTGACATTGTAGGTATTATATCTTCTGGGATGTAAGGCCATGTTCTTGGAATCTTGCTGCTTCCTAATGTTTCGTCTGATGCTGCGTCGGACTTCTTTGGAGGTTGTCTGTCTGTTGAGTCTTGCTGACTCAACAGATGGACAACCTGTGAAGAAGTCTGACACAGTATTGGACGAAACGTTAGGAAGCAGCAAGATTCCTAGAACACAACCTTACAACCCAGAAAATATAATGCCTATAATCTGGAGATTGTTTTGAACACCACAGTGCTTTACTAGGCATGGTCCTCTTTGAAGGTGGAATGCTGTCGTCTTCCTCCAACCTTCAAAGTGACTTACCCAACCAGTTATAGGGGGACCTAAGGTTTAACATGAATTCTTAACCATGGTGCTACTCAATATTTTTCGCATCAGCAGTATTACCACAGGTGAAAGAAGTGGAAAGTGACAGATAAAAATCCTATTAATGGTGAATAAATCAGACTCATTTGTATATTCAGAAGCCTATTATGGTAAATACCAACTCAACCCATTGACATCAAGAAAGAATTCATTGGTAGAGGGGACATGTTAGTTGTGATCAGTGATAGCAGTTCAGGGCGAGGTTCTGCAAAGAACCCAGTTGACTTTGGCAAGTGATTCTGGCTATTAGTTGTGGAGAGAGAGAGTGTAACATCTTAAACACGACAGAATGTTCTTGAGCATCTATAATGCACAAACTTTTTGAGGGCATATAACTCCCAAAAAAGCAGTAGAAGTCAGTTCCCATCCCATCAATTTAAAAAAAAATTAATTCCAATCAGTAAATGGCCATGTCATAGTTGAAATACCAATTACTGATAGATAACCAATATATTGCTTCCTCTGATATTGATCACCCAAAGTTATCCCAAGGATAGAATTAGAGAGATCAGGGTCCACTCAAAGGCAATGAGGCAATCATTTCCAGAATGAAACTTCCACTCAGCAGCGGAGTGTGCGTGATATGATACTTCCTCTTGTGTGCTGGAACCGGGACTCGAACCTGGGATGTTTGCCTTTCGTGGGCAAGCACTCTAGCACTGAGCTATCCCGACATGACTCACGGTGCTGCCCCACAAGTGGTAGAGCGCTTGCCTGCGAAAGGCAAAGGTCCCAGGTTCGAGTCCCAGTTCCGGCACACAATTTTAATCTGCCAGGAAGTTTCAGGCAATCATTTTTTCAACAAACCTTGAGTGACTGGAATAGGAGGAAGTGACAATGATACACAAAGTGCCCTCCTCCACACACTGTGAGGTGGCTTACAAAGTATGGATGTAGATGTAGATAACTGAAGGTATGCACTGTCAGATTTGTCTAGCACTTGGATGGGTCACTGTCCAGGTCTGCCAAAGCTATTGAGAAGTGGGGTGCACTCAGCCAGTGTGAGGCCAATTGAGGAGCTTCTTGATTGAGAAGTACCGGCTCTGGTCACAACAGCCAGCACACTGACCATGCTTTCCTCCTTACAATATCCATTGGCACCTTCAGGCAGAGCATGTCTAGGCAGCTGGTCAGTATCAGTTGGGCCTCTCGAGGCCTGTAGGACTTGGTTTAGAGTTTTATAATTCCAGTCACAGGTTGGAGTTGCCTATAAAATTTCAAACTTCTTGATACTATAGTCAGCAACAGCTACGAAGGTGGCCCAGTTTTCAGCTGTTCTACAAATCCAAAGGTCCTGGGTTCGATCCCCACTAGGTCCTAGGATTTTTATCTGTCACTTTCCGCTTCTTTCACATCTGGCAGTATTGCTGATGTGAAAAATACCGAGTAGCACCGTGGTTCGGAACCCACGTTAAACTGTAGGTCCCCCTATAACTGGCTGGGTATGTCAGTTCGAAGGTCGGAGGAAGGCAACGGCATACCACCTCCAAACAGGGCCATGCCTAGTAAAGCACTGTGGTGTTCAAACCAATCTTCGGATTGTTGACGGCTTTACCTGCGTATCCATTACCACAGTGACAGCCAATAAAGTTCATTCTGTAGGCGCGTGGCTGGCCGTAGTTATGCAATGCTTCTTCCACAGTCGCAACTGTTGGAGCTCGGCCGTAGCTCCTCCCCTCCAGGCTTCCCCTATTGCTACACCTCTATCTGCGGAAGCACCTTCTTATATGACGCCAGGTATAATCTCAGACCAGACAGATCTATTAGATGATAAAACACCAGTCAAGATAAGTAGTCTGATACAATCTTTGACTACTAAGTTCATTGAATAGTCCTGTAACACTAACGTAGATGAACAGTGAACTTCAGGTACTTTACTGCCCTTCAAAATAGTCACTTCCCATAACTATGCACTGCTGAGTTCTACATGTCATGGAAACTTTGTGTGAAGTCTTCCTTTGGAATGGTGTTCAAATGCCTCATTATGTTTCATTACAAGTCAGAAATATCATCAAATCAAAGTGAGATTGAGTCAAGGGAATAGGAAGAAGTCTGGAGGATTGAGATTTGGTGAGTATGGTGGATGTTGAATTTGCATCACCCCCTTTCTTGCCAGGAACTTTTTGACAATATCAGCTTTGTGTGGGCAAATGCTGTTGTGCAGCTTACATCTACTATACTCGCAGGATCTCAATCCTCCTGACTTCTTTCTATTCCCATGACTCAAACTCGCTTTGAAGAGAAATAGATTTGTCAATATTCCTGACATCCGATGAAAAGTGCCGAGGCTTTTGAACACTATCCCAAAGGAAGACTTTGTGCAAAATTTACAGGACATGTATTGCAGATTTCAGTGGGGCATAGGTATGGAAGGTGACTATTTCACAGGACAGTTAGGTAAATATAGTTCTCAGTTCATCTATGTTAATGTTACAGGACTATTCATCAGAGGTTGTAAAATTGAAATGTGTCCTAACGATGATCAATGTTTCACTAAGCACCATCTCTGTGAACAGTGATCTTCAAACTATTCCTATAGGAATATGCAAGCAACTCAGTTCTGTGCAAAGCCTCTTTATCTCTGAATACCAATGGCAATTGATGTCCATTTCAATCTGCTTACTGTAGTCATCAACCATCTAATCTTCAGCATTTTTCTGTAGCACCACATCATAAAACCTTCAGTTATCTTCTTATCAGAGTTGTTTCTCTTCAAGGCAACACTCCAGACAGTTGCCTTCAGAAAAGACTTCCTATCACTTAAATTAATATTCAGTGTTAAACAATGGAAATTCCAGGAAGGATTAAATAATATTTTTGAGAAGGATAGGTTGCTTACTCATCACAGAAATTTCCAATGAGCTGCAGATAGGCACAATAATATTATAGCTTCTGGCCGTTTAGGCCATCATTGGTTAGAGGCACAAACATACACACTCTCACAGACACGACTGTCATCTCTGTCAGCTGTGGCCTATCCTGTGCTACACAGCATGACCCGGGAAGGGAAACCGGTGGTGGGCATGAGGAGGTGGCAAGGAGAGGGAAGCAGGAGGGGAGAGGGGATGTGCAGCATGGGTGGGGAAATATGCCAGTACTGCCTGATGGACAGTGTGGAAGGAATGGAAGGGAATGAAATGTGTGGCGGGATGGGAAACGAATGTAAGGATAGAGAGTGGCAGGGAGAGGAAGGCAGATTAGATTAGATTAGATTATTTATTTGTTCCGTAGATCCAAATTGAGGGGATCCTCGTGGATGTGGAACATGTCAAGAAACAAAATTTACAAGTTGAATAACAAATAATACTAATAATATAAATACAGATACATAATTTTTTAAGGTTTTTTTGTGATAATATAATAATACTAATATAGTATGAGTGCATGCATCATTTGGTACAATTTAGAAATTCACTAATGGAGTAGAAGGAGTTGGCCACTAGAAAGTCTTTATTTGTAGCTAAATTTTTTATACTTGATGGTAAATTATTGGAAATGTGTGTTCCTGAGTAGTGGACCCCTTTTTGAACTAAAGTAAGTGCTTTTAAATCCTTGTGTAGATCATTTTTATTTCTAGTATTGTATGTATGAACTGAGCTGTTTGTTGGGAAAAGGGATATATTATTTATGACAAATCTCATTAAGGAATAAATATATTGAGAGGCAGTAGTTAATATACCCAGTTCTTTGAAGAGGCTTCTACAAGACGTCCGTGAATTTACTCCACAAATAATACGTATTACACGTTTTTGGACTCTGAAGACTTTTGACTGACTTGAAGAGTTACCCCAAAATATTATACCATATGACATTAAGGAATGAAAGTAAGCAAAGTATGCAAGCTTTGTTATTTTTATGTCTCCTATGTCTGATAACACTCGTATTGAAAATACAGATTTGTTGAGTCGTTTCTGCAGTTCTGTGGTGTGCTCCTCGCAACTAAGTTTATTATCAAGCTGTAATCCCAGGAATTTAATTCTGTCAACCTCTTCTATCTGCTCTTCTTGATATTTAATGCATATGCTCTCAGGAAATCTCTTACATGTTCTGAACTGCATGTAGTGCGTCTTTTCAAAGTTTAATGACAATGAGTTGGCTTTAAACCATTTATTAATGTTCATGAAAATATCATTAGCAGACTTTTCTATCACTATACTTGACGTACTCTTTATTGCAATACTTGTATCATCTGCAAACAAAACGAACTCTGCTTCTGGTAGTGTAACTGATGAGAGATCATTAATGTACACAAGAAAAAGCAATGGCCCTAAGATGGATCCTTGTGGGACACCACATGTAATTTCTTCCCAACCCGATGATGACTGTTGGCCTAATTCACTAGTCACTTGCACTGACACCCTTTGTTTCCTGTTAGTGAGGTACGACTTGAACCATTTTGCAGCATTTCCCGTGACCCCATAGAATTCTAATTTACTTAAAAGGATGTTATGGTTCACACAATCAAATGCCTTTGACAAATCACAGAAAATACCTGCTGCTTGCAATTTATTATCTAATGAATTAAGTACATTCTCACTGAAAGTGTAAATAGCCTTCTCAATATCGGAACCTTTCAGAAATCCAAACTGTGTTCTAGACAATATGCCATTTGTGGTTAAGTGGTTGAGAAGCCGCTTGTACATTACCTTTTCTATAATTTTTGAGAATGCTGGCAAAAGTGAAATGGGTCTGTAGTTTGATGGTATCTCTTTATCCCCCTTCTTGAAGAGAGGTTTAATATCTGCATATTTTAGCCAATCAGGAAATGTTCCCGTTATAACAGACTGGTTACACAAATAACTTAAGATTGTGCTAAGTTCACTATGCCCATCAGTTACTAATGTCTCAGCTACTCTTAACCGTACCTGCTCTTGTTCCTTTCTGGTTCTACCAGTCTCTTCTTTCACTATATCCCATATTGTATTTATTTGGTTTCCCGATGTTGCTATCTTCTTTTCATAGTGCATTTGTTTAGATACCTGAATAACTTTTTTTAATATTTTACAGTATTCCTTATATTTAGTTAAATCATCATCATTGCAACTACTCTTGGCTGATAGATACATACTCCTTTTTGTCTTACATGAAATCTTTATTCCTTGTGTAATCCAAGGTTTTATTATAGACTTCTGTTTAATTCGTGTTACTTTTAGAGGAAAACAGTTTTCAAACATGATACTAATATTATTAATGAATACATTATATTTTTCATCCATGCCATTAGCACTATATACATCTCTCCAGTTCATGTCTTTGAGGAGTTTTCTAAAATTTTCAATTTTTGGTGGGTTCACTACTCTCCTGTATGTACATTTTGCAGTCTTCATAATCTGTTTAGAATCTATACCTAAAACAAGGAGCTGCATATCATGATCTGACAGGCCATTTATTATTGGTTTTATGATATGATTTTGTTCCTTTGATTTGTCTATAAAAATATTATCAATTGCTGTCCTAGAGGTTTTAGTTACCCTAGTTGGAAAGTTTACAGTGTGTGTTAGATTGAAAGACAAAGTCACTGACTGCAATAAATTTTTACTGGAAGACTGCATAAGAAAATCTGTATTAAAGT
Organism: Locusta migratoria; assembly: GCA_026315105.1. Lineage (NCBI taxonomy): Eukaryota > Metazoa > Arthropoda > Insecta > Orthoptera > Acrididae > Locusta > Locusta migratoria. The sequence continues at coordinate 546,755,810 of CM048746.1, forward strand.
CACCAGCAACCAGGATTTCTTTATTTCTTCCTGTTAAATAACCCAATAGAGCTTCTAGATGATTTAGGAATAGATTATAATTTCCTGCAGGTGCTCGGTAAATAGTTACAATTATATAGCATCTGTTATGGAATTCTACTTCTGTTGCGCAAGCTTCTAAATGCTGCTCTAGACAGAATTTATTTATATCAATATTCTTGAATTTATAGCAGTTTTTAATGAATGTGGCAACTCCTCCTCCCTCCATATGTACTCTACAGAAGTGTGAAGCTAAATTAAATCCTGGAATGTTTAACATATCTATACCAGTGGCCACATGATGTTCAGAGAGGCAAATTATGTCAATTGGGCTAGAGGAATCTATTTCATCAATACAAATGAGTAGTTCATCAAGTTTATTTCTGAGTCCTGGAATATTTTGATGTAATAAAGATAACTGATATTGCATACTAATGGCTTGAGTAAGATTTACTGGAAGTTTCTGACTACTTTCTGTTAAATATTGTTTACTAAAATCTATCTCCTGTTTATCTACTTTTCCAAACTGAGGGTGTCTTACAAGCTCTCTCAATACTGGTTTTCTTCCCCCCCTCCCTATCCTAAAAAAGGCATCCCTCTGACACCTGTAACCACTGGTATTTTACCATTTGTGACAGTGCCCCCCCCCCCCCCCCCCGTAAGTTACTTGCAATCAACCCAGACAATTTTCCCTTCCCTTTCCTGTTGAGGTGAAGGCCATGCCTAGTATAGTCCCACCTACAGATATCATCCACAGTAATCAAACCAATATGGGACCCCATATCTGACATGAGTAGCCGTTCCAACTCCAACTTTACTCTCCTGACAGAAGAGTTCAAATGAGGCCGATCATGGCGACTCAAGACAGATACAAATCCCACACTAGTATGCTTCATTGCCGATGATATCTTCACCAGGTCACACTCTATAGAATATTCACAGTTTCTGTCAATGCTGTTTCCCGGACCACCCACTATAACCACGGTATCCTCCATTGTGAAATCCTTACATAAAGAACCTATATCCTCTGTTACCTGACCCAGGCCCGCATTTGGTTTGAAAATGTTTGTGACCTGGTACCCTGGTCCTAGCTCTTCCTGCAATAGTTGGCCAACACCTCTACCATGTGAACTACCTAACAACAAGACTTTCTTTCTTTTCTCAGGATGGTAGAGGCAGGAACTAGTGAAGGTTTAGGCCTGTGAGATTGCGGAAGTGTAGGATATATTGTAGGGAGAGTTCTCATTTGTGCAATTCAGAAAAGCTGGTGTCTGTGGGGAGGACCCATATGGCACAGGCTGTGTAGCAGTCACTGAAGTGAGTCACACTATGCAGTGTTGCATGCTCTGCAACAGGATGGTCTAGCTGTCTCCTGGCCACAGTATGATGATGACCATTCATTCAGATAGCTAGGTGGGTGCTAGTCATGCCCATATAGAAAGCTGCAAAGTGTTTGCAGCACAGTTTTTAGATAACATGACTGCTTTCACAGGTTGCCCTGCCGTTCCTTTTATGGGATAGGAAATACCAGCGCCAGGACTAGAGTAGGTGGTAGTGGGATGCAGGAGTATGAGCCATGGAGTATGGGATTGTGATCAGAGATGGAGTAAAGATTATGTAGGTTTGGTGTGTGGCAGAATACCACTGTACCTTTGCTACTTCCTGCCTCTACCGCCCTTTCCTTCCTCTCACTGCCACACTCTATTCTTACTTTTGTCTCCCATCCCACCACACAGTTCCTTCCCTTCCCTTCCTTCTGCACAGTCCATCAGACAGCACTGGTGTGTTCCCCCACCCATGCTGCACATCCCCCCTCCCTCCCTCCCCTCCTGCTTTCCTCTCCTTGCCACCTAACCCCCCGAATGCTCTCACCTGGCCCCTGGGCCATGCTGGGTAGCACAGATCGGCCACAGCTGCCGGAGACGGTGGTCGTGTTGTGTATGTTTGTGTCTCTAGTTGATGAAGGCCTAAATGGCCATAAGCTATAATGTTGTCTGTTATTTGTGCCTTTTGTGTGGCACATCGGACATCTCTGTGGCGAGTAAGAAACCTATCCTTCTCAAAGATAATATTCAATGTTAACAAATTTCTCTCCTTCCCATTTCCATACTGCATTTTATATCACTATCAAAAGTTATTTTACTGCTCGAATAAGGAAACTTATGTACTACCATTATTTTCTTGTTTCCTAATGCCTTGCCTTGGTCCTTCTTTTAAGATAGGTCCATTCTGCTCACTTCACATTCAAAGTTCTTTGCTGTCTCTGACTGAATTACAATGTCATCAGCAAATCAGAAAGTTATTTATTTGCCCTGAAATTAAATTCCTTTCCAAATTTCTCCCTGCTTTCCTTCACAGCTTGCTCAATCTAAAGTAAGTTTCTACAACAATTAACTAATATATTGTTTCCACTGTGTGTACCTCACAAAAAAGAACCTGAGCATACTGTCAGAGAGATTAGACTCCACACAGACGTTTACCTGCAATCTTTTTTCTGAGAGACATATGCGAGTGATACAAGAAAAATAGGAAGTGGCAGTGCTAAAACAAACTACCCTCCACCATACACAGTGAGGTTGCTTGTAGATTAGTGATGTAGCTTAAGCTATCTGTAATAATTTTGTATACTTTTTTATTTTATTAATTGTATTAATTGTGTTCTTTCCCTGTCTTTCATTTTTATTATCAATAATAAACTAAGAATATGACTAGTTTCTTTGCAGTTATCTTAGTGTTTTGAGGTATCTAAAAAGATATTTTATTGGAGATAAAACTGTGTTTCTTGAGCATTAATTTCTACTTGATGCTTAATTTAGAATTATTGCTGTAAAACATTTACTGGTATATTACAGGACAATTTTTGTGTAAATAAAAATTATTGTAATACAAAATCTAAATAATAATATAGTAATAAGGACAGTTTACAACTCAGCTCAAAGACATGGCAACAAGTTGTGACAGGCACATACAAAAGACACACACATACAACACTTTCAGCTATTGTCCATGGCCTTCTTGAGGAAATAGAGCAATCACACAGCCACGCAACACAGTCATACAACCATCACCTCCGGCTGCCGCACTTTGAATCAGAGTTGATGGATGTATGACTGTGTTGTGTGCCTGTGTGATTGCGTGAATGTTCTATTTTCTGAAGAAGGCCATGGCCGATAGCTGAAAGTGTTGTATGTGTGTGTCTTTTGTATGTGCCTTTTGTAGCTTGTCGCCACGTCTTTGTGGTGAGTTGTAAACAGTCCTTATTACTATATTATTAATTCCAACATGGACTTTCCATTATTAAAAAATCATTATCATTATTGAATTTGTGAAACAGTGTTACCCTACATCTGAATATTTGAGTGAAATACTGATGACAGTTTCCTATGAAATTATGTGTCAGAAAATACAGTATGGAAGTAAGCAAATGGAAAAGTACTCTGCTCTCATTCTTTAATACTGTACCAGTTTATCATCGTATTTGCTGCTTCTGATTTTCTCTGTTCTACCTTACAATACATGGCATTATAAATATTTGGTAAATATAACATCAACAATAAAAGTTAAGTGGAAGTAGATATTCATGTTATGTCAAAGAAAAGAAAATTCATTACCAGTAAATAAGAAATAACACTCAAATATCTGTTTACATTTTCAGTGTTGTTTGACCTGGCTGCTGTCAGCCTATGGACTGTGCAGTACTATCAGAAACTTCAAGACAATGTTATGAGTATTGAAGACCTGGACAACATGTGGACCTCAGCTGGCATGGCACATCTAGGTTATTCTTTCTGGTATGTAACTTTATATAAAAAATAATGTGAATTATTTGAGACATACATAAAAACATAAATAAAATTTCATGTATTCACAGAATATATGACAACAACTGCAAATGGACAAAGCTGAAAATGTGTACCAAGCTAGGATTCGAACCCGGGTCTCCCGCTTTCTAGCAGTTGTGCTGACCACTACACCACTGGAGACACAGTGGTCACTGCACCTGTAAGGACTACCTAAGCACGCCTCCTGTAAGATACAAATTCCCAGCTCTACCCTGCCCACACTACTCAAACTCATAGTTTTGAATTAATTCCCATAAGAGTAAGGGCCTCAACTCAGCGCAACTTACTAGAAAGTGGGAGACCCGGGTTTGAATCTCGGCTGGGCACAATTTTCAGCTTTGCCCATTCACATTTGATGTTATTCTTTCATATTCACAGAATATATGTCGACTGCAGGATCAGAAGTGACATTTGTTCTTTCAGAACAGATCCCACATGTACATAAAATTTCATTTTTTCACCTATGTGTATTTCAACTTACTCTGTATGATTAGCTCTAATTATTAATATAAGTATTGCTTCTATGGCACCATAATTTAGTGGTTTGAAACAACGTAACTTTCTTTGCATGTATTGTGTGACTATGATTACAATTGAAAATTATAGAAGTTACAACCAATGCATCCATCGTTTCAGGTTTGTCGTTGGAGGTGCCATAGTACATGCTCTTAACATGGTGGCAATCTATGTGGGCACTCGTTGTTCAAGACATAAGGATGTTCCTCAGCCTATGATGGAAATGAAGAATAGTGGTGCAATTATGTTGTACTGAAGCTTCTTTGACATTCATCGGGGATTTTGTTACCTGATACCTCTGAAGTGTTTAATTTTCATTTTTTTCTGTGAATATTGTGTGGGACGTGTGACACAAACAAAATGGAAATCTATGTGACTACAGTGAAGTTCTGGCCTTTGTGTATACAATTTTGTGATTAAATAGTTTCACATTAAGAATAGGAAAAGTGTAAATACAAGACTGCAACGAGACTGAGAATGTTATAAACTGTAGCAAACGTGCATTTGTGTTGATAGGCAACTAAAACACTTTTAGGAGACATTAGTGCTAATTCCTATTCAGTACTGAATATAATAATTATGTTGAAGCAGTTTTGCTGTTCAGGGAATTCCCTGTTAAGAAGTAGGAACTGTTGTATAGTAACAAGTGGGATATATTTTTAGACAAACCAAAGTAATTTTGTATAGTGAAACATCGAATTATAATATAGTACTTTTATGATTTATATATAACAAAGCTGTTCTTGTGTTGACTACCTGAATCCAAAGACCTTTCTTCATGATCAGGTGATATCTAAGTCCTCTACTAAAACACTTGGTTAAATGAAGGTTCTGCTCCAGGGCCGCTTTTTACTATTGCAGTTACACTTACTTTTGTTTGGAAACTGTCTTCACTGACACACTGATAAATAGTTTTCTTATTTGTGTTTGTATTGATATATGCAATCCGTGTTACACTGTAAATTCACTTGTTCTTTATTTATGTTTCCAGATTATTTCTTCATCTCCAAATTCTCTTTTGTTATTATCTCACTTGTCACTTTGATGTGTTACAATGTGGAATACCTATAATGTTTATGGGTAAATGAGCAATATGGTCTGTCACCCAATGATTCTGTTGCAAAATTTTAATAGGGGTAGTTGCCATTGAGTATTGTAATGTATGGAAGATCTGTTAGTCTTCTGATAAGATGTAGTTTTACTTTCCTCTGCAGTTCGTCAACACTAAAGGGAAAGAGTACTAGCTACTTGTACTGCCAAATGACAAATCCTCTTTCATTGCTTGCCCTGTGTTAAAAGACTGTGGTGGGTGTACAGATAACGCTGTAGGAAGTGAAGACATTTAATGGCACCACACCCTGTGCATTCCCTGAGCAACTTACCTCTTGTTTAACTCTGGACACATGACATTAAGACAAATGCACACAGTACATATTTTGTAACCTATTCAACAGTTTCAAAAGTTCACAAACTTATTTACTAAGCATTAGCAAGATAATGGAAAATGTCATGTTGTCTAAAACAGCATGTAACACTACAGACTCCCATATAACGTGTTTGCAAATGAAATGTTATAAGTTACAATTATTAACATTTTAATCAACTCCTCACTTTATAACTCTCAAAATCATGTAGTTTTTTTGTTTTCTACAAGTTATCTTTTTGGTACTATAATACAATTATTGACCACTTCAGATGATAAAAAATTCATATTTACTCTTGCTTAGAATACATGAATAATATTATCACTATTTGATTTCTTGTTTATTCAGAACATGTATTACTCCTTGCATTATCTTATGGACTTGGGGTTTGTTAGCACAATGGTAGAGTGCCAGACTATAAATCGAAAGGTCATGGGTTTGATCCCTGCTAGGTCCTAGGATTTTTATCTGGCACTTTCCACTTCTTTCACCTCTGGCAGTGTTGTTGACGTGAAAAATATCGAGTAGCGCCATGGTTTGGAACCCATGTTAAACTCTAGTTCCTCCTATAACTGGCTGGGTAAGTCAATGCAAAGGTCGGAGAAAGGCAACAGCATACCACCTCGAAACAGGGCCAGGCCTGGTAAAGCACTGTGGTGTTCAAACCAATCTTCGGATTAAACTTCCTGGAAGAGTAAAACTGTGTGCCGGAACCGGGACTCGAACCTGGGACCTTTGCCTTTCGCAGGCAAGCGCACTACCAACTGTGCTATCCCGACACGACTCACAATTTTACTTTCACTAGTACCTTGCCTCCTACTTTCCGTACTTCACAGAAGCTCTCCTGCTAACCAAGCAAGACTAGCACTCCTGGAAGAAAGGCGGAAGTAAAGTTGTGAGGCAGCATCGTGAGTCGTGTCGGGATAGCACAGTCGGTAGTGCGCTTGCCCGCAGAAGGCAAAGGTACCAGGTTCATGTCCTGGTTCCGGCACACAGTTTTAATCTGCCAGGAAGTTTCATATCAGCACACACTCCACTGCAGAGTGAAAGTTTCATTCTGCAATCTTCGGGTTGTTGACTGCTTTACCTTTTTATTTGTTAATTATTTAAGTAGCATAAATTTCCTTGTTTAATCTTAATTTGGTTAAAGTAGCTCTAGTAAACAGTTTTCCTTATTTTCTCACTCAATTCTAAAGGAAAAAGTTGTGTGCTTATGAAATATGAATGATTATACACCAGTACTTGTATACCTAGTTTTTATGTATTGTTCAGGTTACTTTATATATATATATATATATATATATATATATATATATATATATATATATATATATATATATATAAAATAAAGATTTTTGACTTACCTAAAGTACAGGCTCATCGATAGGAACACCAAACACAAACAAAAACACACAACCATTCGAGCTTTCGCCACCAGTGGTGGCTTCTTCGGGAAAAAGAGGGAGGAAGGAGAGGAGAAAGGGAAGGATACGGGTTTTAAGGAAGTGGAAAAGGAGCCATTCCAATCCCAAGAGTGGAAGGACTTACCTTAGGGGACAAAAAGGAAGGTAAACAAATACACACACACTTACACATATCCACATCCAAACACACCAAACACACCTAGGCTGCGAAAGCTAGCATTTTGTGTGTGTGTGTGTGTGTGTCTGTGTGTTTATTTGTTGCTATTATTGCCTGTGCCCCTTCGCCTGGCAAGTGTACTTCATCTATGCCCCAGGCGAAGGGGCACAGGCAGTAATAGCAACAAATAAACACACAGACACACACACACACACACACACAAATGCTAGCTTTCGCAGCCTAGCTGCTTCATCAGGCAGAAGGGAAGGAGAGGGAAAAGGAAATGATGAGGGTTTTAAGGAAGTGGGTAAGGAGCCATTCCAATCCCGGGACAGGAAAGACTTACCTTGGGGGGAAAAAAGGAGGGTAAATAAATGCACATACACCCACACATCTACACAGACACAAGCACACTTAGGCAGACATACTGTAGAACTGTAGAAAGCAATGTGTGTGTGTGTGTGTGTGTGTGTGTATTATAGAGGAAAACTTCCTAACAGGAAAAATATACATAAAAAATAGATGAAGTACACTTACCAGGCGAAGGAGAACAGGCAGTGATAGCAACAAATAAACACACAGACACACACACACATAAACGCAAGCTTTCACAACCTAGCTGCTTCGTCAGGCAGAAGGGAAGGGGAAAAGGAAATGATGAGGGTTTTAAGGGAGTGGGTAAGGAGTCATTCCAATCGCGGGACAGGAAAGACTTACTTTGGGGGGGGGAAAAGGAGGGTAAACAAATACACACACACCCACACATTTACACACTCCTTCCCTTCTGCCTAATGAAGCAGCTAGGCTGTGAAAGCTTGCGTTTATGTGTGTGTGTGTCTATGTGTGTATTTTTTGTATATTTGCCTGACGAAGCAGCTAGGCTGCGAAAGCTTGCGTTTGTGGTTGTGTGTGTCTGTGTGTTTATTTGTTGCTATCACTGCCTGTGCTCCTTCGCCTGGTAAGTGGACTTCATCTAACAAATGTCTGTCTAGGTGTGTTTGTGTTTGGATATGTGTGAGTGTATTTATCTACCTTCCTTTTTGTCCCCTAAGGTAAGTCCTTCCACTCCTGGGATTGGAATGACTCCTTTTCCACTTCCTTAAAACCCATATCCTTCCCTTTCTCCTCCCCTTGTTTCCTCTTTTTCCTGAAGAAGCTGCCAGTGGTGGCGAAAGCTTGTATGTGTGTTTGATGTGATTTTTATTTTTGTGTCTATCAACAAGCCGGTCCTTTTGGGTAAGTCATCTGTTTTCTATTTTATATTAGTGCGCCTCGGTTGCACAGTGGTAGAGTGCCAGACTACAAATCCAAAAGTCCCGGGTTCGATCCCCCGCCAATTCCTAGGATTTTTATCAGTCACTTTCCACTTCTTTCACCTCTAGCAGTATTGCTCATGTGAAAAATACCGAGTAGCACCGTGGTTCGAAACCCACGTTAAACTGTAGATCCCCCTATAACTGGCTGGGTAAGTCAGTTCGAAGGTCGGAGGAAGGCAAGGGCATACCACCTCCAAACAGGGCCATGCCTAGTAAAGAACTGTGGTGTTCAAACCAATCTTGGGATTGTTGACTGCTTTACCTTTATATATATATATATATATATATATATATATATATATACAAAAATAGACGAAGATTACTCACCAGGGGAAGGAGCAGGCTTTCTACAGTATGTCTGCCTAGGTGTACTTGTATCTGTGTGAATGTGTGGGTGTGTGTGCATTTGTTTACCCTCCATTTTTCCCCCAAGGTAAGTCTTTCCTCTCCCAGGATTGGAATGGCTCCTTACCCCCTTCCTTAAAACCTTCATCATTTCCTTTTCCCTCTCCTTCCCTTCTGCCTGATGAAGCAGCTAGGCTGCGAAAGCTAGCGTTGTGTGTGTGTGTGTGTGTGTGTGTGTGTGTGTGTGTGTGTGTGTGTGTATTTATTTATTTATTTGTGATGCTGTTACACCTGTGCTCCTTCACCTGGTGAGACATCTTCGTCTATTTTTTATATTTAATTTTTCCTGCTAGGAATTTTTCGTCTTTATATATATATATATTACTCACCTGGTGAAGAAGCACAGGTGTGATAGTAGCACAAATAAATAAAACACACACACACACACACACATTAACGCAAGCTTTCGCAACCCAGTTGCTTCTTCAGGCAGAAGGGAAGGAGAGGGAAAAGGAAATGATGAGGGTTTTAAGGAAGGGGGTGAGGAGCCATTCCAATCCCGGGAGAGGAAAGACTTACCTTGGGGGAAGAAAAGGAACAAATACACGTACATTTACACAGACACAAACACAGCTAGGCAGACATACTGTAGAAAGCAAAGAAGTTAAGAAGTTAGACAGAGATGCCACTTGAGGCAGAGGCTCTGTCTAGAGAACCGAGGAAAGATGTTAAAGATGGTGGACGGGAATTCAAATTTAACGGAGGTTGAGACCAGGTGGCAAAGGGGAGAGAGAATATGCTGAAGGGCTAGTTCCCATTTCCAGAGTTCTGAAGGATTGGTGTCGGTGGGAAGTATCCAGATAACCCGGACGGTGTAACACTGTGCAAAGATGTGCTGGCCTTGCACCAAGGCGTGTTTAGCCACAGGATAATCCTCATTACCAACAAACACTGTCTGCCTGTGACTGTCCATGTGAATGGACAGTTTGTTGCTGGTCATCCCCACATAGAACGCTTCATAATGCAGGCATGTCAGTTGGTAGTCACATGGGTACTATCGCAAGTGGCTCTGCCTTTGATCGTGTACACCTTCCGGGTTACGGGACTGGAGTAAGTGGTGGTGGAAGGGTGCATAGGACAGGTTTTACAACGGGGGCAGTTGCATGGGTAGGAGCCAGAGGGTAGGGAAGGTGGTTTGGGGATTTCATAGGGATGGACTAGGAGGTTACGAAGGTTAGTAGGGCGGCGGAAAGACACTCTTGGTGGAGTGGGAAGGATGTCATGAAGAACGGATCTCATACAACCTCTCCAATAAACCTCAACCTCCTCTTATTGCACACAAACCCAGTCTCTCCCATCTACTCAATCTCCCACTCCCAACTCCTCCCCCCCCCCCCCTCCAAATCTCAAAACTCCAATCCACATAATCCGGAACCACAACAACTCCACCGAGAGTGTCTTTCCGCCACCCACCTAACCTTCGTAACCTCCTAGTCCATCCCTATGAAATCCCCAAACTCCGGAGATGGGAACTTGCCCTTCAGCTTATTCTCTCCTCCCGTTGCCCACCTGGTCTCAATCTCCGCTAAATTCAAATTCCCGTCCACCATCTTTAGCATCTTTGCCTCGGTTCTGAGGACGAGCCTCTGCCTCAAGTGGTATCTCTGTCCAACTTCTTTGCTTTTTACAAATGTCTGTCTAGGTGTGTTTGCGTTTGGATATGTGTGAATGTGTGTGTATTTGTTTACCTTCTTTTTTGTTCCCTAAGTTAAGTCCTTCCACTCCTGGGATTGGAATGACTCCTTTTCCACTTCCTTAAAACCCATATCCTTCCCTTTCTCCTCCCCTTTTTCCTGAAGAAGCTGCCAGTGGTGGCGAAAGCTTGTATGTGTGTTTGAGTGTGATTTTTATTTGTGTCTATCGACGAGCCGGTCCTTTTGGGTAAGTCATCCGTTTTCTATCTTTTACATATATATATATACATAAAAAATAGATGAAATCCACTTACCAGGCAAAGGAGCACAGCCAGTGATAGCAACAAATAAACATACAGACACACACACATACAAAAACGCAAGCTTTCGCAATACAGTTGCTTCTTGAGGCAGAAGGGAAGGAGATGGAAAAGGAAATGATGAGGGTTTTAAGGGAGGGGGTAAGGAGCCATTCCAATCTCGGGAGAGGAAAGACTTATCTTGGGGGAAGAAAAGGAAGGTGAACAAATACACACACACCCATACATTTACACAGACGCAAACTCTCCTAGGCAGACATACTGGTTTCTATGGTATGTCTGCCTAGGAGTGTTTGCGTCTGTGTAAATGTATGGGTGTGTGTGTATTTGTTCATCTTCCTTTTCTTCCCCCAAGGTAAGTCTTTCCTCTCCTGGGATTGGAATGGCTCCTTACCCCCTTCCTTAAAACCCTCATCATTTCCTTTTCCCTCTCCTTCCCTTCTGCCTGAAAAAGCAACTGGGTTGCGAAAGCTTTCATTTGTGTGTGTGCGTGTGTATATTCATTCATTTATTTATTTGTGATGCTGTCACACCTGTGCTCCTTCGCCTGGTGAGTAATGTTCGTCTATTTTTTATATATAATTTTTCCTGCTAGGAATTTTTTGACTATAATATTCAGGTTACTTTATTTCCTTTAAACATATATAGATACTTCTCTAACCTAATGTTACATGAGGATTTACATTCCAGGTATAAAAGTGTCTCACAATCTATAATCTCAATATGATGGGCAGAGTTTTGTTAAGCATTCCAGTTTACAGGTAAGTGACAAATTTTATAACGTATTTGTGGAATACTTCCTCATCATGACCAATAGTCACTACATTGACTTATACTACTATTGATTCTGCTCTGACATTCCTTTTATGGGCAGAAAACATTAAATTTCTCCACTATTTCCAATGTAGGTGTCCCTTTTTATATTTCTTTCACAATAAAAAACATGGTTTATGTAATTTTCCATGGATCCACCCGGCCACTATATAGACCCACTTTCCTGAGTTTGCCCAGCCATATAAGTATCCATTGCTTCCCTAATATTCTGGTACACCCCATCCTAACTCTTCATTATTTGATACAGATCTATCTCTTTTCTTCTTCCTTTTTATTAAGGAAACAGTTTTTTAATGAATTTCATTGTTACTCTATTCTGTTTAACATTCATCAAATTGTGACATGATTCTGATTGGCAGTTAGGAAATTTTGACTTTATTTGATTATGGTTACCCTGTGCATTTTAACTCATCCAAATTGCCTTTCTTCTCTTAATATATTATTATGAAGATTGTATGGCATAATCACTTAGCCACCCAGTTGTATTTATTTATTAATGAACTTTATCTCAGTCATTGGAACATGCTTTTCTTAAAAAGTTTTCAGTTGTATGAACTATTCTGTAAAATATATCTTATATCTGTAGTACTGGTACCTTAATTTGTTTACTGTAGGGAAAGTGACCTCATTTCAATTAAAATGTGATATTGTTTTACTAAGATTACCAAAGTTGTTTTATTTTCAAAGATGACAAGTTTCGGTGCAGAAATGTATCATCTCCTGGTCTGATAAAATGTTAC